>JACTVC010000001.1:0-2479624 GCA_018417955.1 Laccaria trichodermophora
GATGGAACAGAAGACAACTACCCATTTGGAACTTCAACAGCTGGGGGACACATCTTCGAGCGCGATCTCTTGTTATTTCTGTGGGGCGGCACCCAATACGCTGCAGGCACGGCAGTTATGGAAGGTTAAGATCGGGGTCAATGGGGTTGGCTACAGCTTTCGCAGTCTTAGAAGCTTTTGTCGATGGTTTGGACGGTTTTTTCAGTCCGCGTGGCATGGTAGGGGACTTTGGTAACGACACTTCATCACTCTGCGGGATGTTGGCAACATCCCGACCCAGCAACTGCGCCAAGTTTACAGACTTCGGTGCGATCAACTTCGAATCCATTCCCCTTCAACGTTAATGTCAATAAATATGTTTTTTGAGCCAGTCAAGGTCGAAACTTACCTAAGGAGCGTCGTTAAATGATGAAGCATCTGTTTGATATCAGCTTGACAGTGCTCGATGACGCCCTGAAGATGTGTATTCCCTGTAAGGACCGTCGCGGCTTGGTTGGCGACAGGATCCCGCGGAATGATGATCCCAATCATGTCGACATCGGCACGTCCCAGGGCCGTTGCCTAAAAATCAGGAATCATTAGAAAGCAGCTCGAGAAAAAAGGCTGAAGACTTACCAAGTCTTGAACTTGCTTCAGTGCTGTTTTTGTTATCTTAAATTCTTGCCCGTCCGTCTCAGGCCTGAGCTCGGCTAACTCAGCCACCATCTCCTCCACGAATTTATCCATCTGATCCGGCGACAACTTCTCCACAATATTGTTGTACATGGCGGCAGCCTGAGTAACCCATGACCCTCCACCTGAATACAACATCAGACCTCGAGACGAACAATGAGTCTAAGTGCTTACTTTTTCTTGGATTGTAAGGCTGGTAACGCAGGTACATTTGCCAGATGTCCCAACGCGAGGCTTCCCGAGAAAGGGACACATTGAACCCTCCTTTCCGCAGCACAGACTCAGGTGTGCGACCCATGTTCTTACAATGCGCGACAATGGTATCCGCGAGTTCCATGGCCAGTTGAGTCTCATGAGCCGTGAATGGGCCACGCTTCATTGATTCTGCGGATCATCTCGCCTTTTCCCCAAAGCCTTTGTGCTCGCGACAGGGTGTGCAGTGGGCACTTCGGAAGGCCGTTCCTCATCCGCATCCGAACCCTCACCCTCTGCCGAAGGCCTTTGCGCTGGTGGTTTGCTCTTGGCTAGCCGACGTAGTTTTTGCGCAAAGTTATCACTTGGGTCTGAGCCCCCATCGTCTTTGGAAGGACGGTCCTCGTCCGCATCTGAACCCTCAACTTCTGCTGAAGGCCTTTGCGCTGGTGGCTTGCTCTTGACGAGCCGACGAAGTTTTTGCGCAAAGATCTCACCTGGGGTTGAGCCCCCATTGTCCTTCGACTTCCTTGCAACGCGTTTAAGTTGTCGACCCCGTGAAACCTGGTTCTCTCCCAATTCGTTGCTGCGAGTGGCACTTGAACGCCCCTTCCGACCCTTTTTCTTACTCATTCGACGCCTGTCCTGCTCATCCTCTTCCTCCATCCTCCTCTCATCATCATCCTCCTCTTCCGCGGTATCCATCTCATCATGGCCCCGTCCCCTGTTCTTGCGAGCCCATTCACGTTGACGCGCCTTCGCCTCCTCGGTTTCGCCGAAGTCGCTACCTGACCCGCAAGAACTCGATCTATAGGCCTTTTCGCCATCTTGATCTGCATCGGGCATTGACTCTGCTTGGTTGTCGTCCTCCTTTGGGCCGCCTGACTCTTTCTCCCCGCCTGACTCTACTTCAACAGCTTCCTGCCCGGACTCCTTTGCGCCGGCAGACTCATCGTCTAGCTCATCAGCTCTTTCCTGGGCGATTATCTCAGCTTCCACCCACCATGCCTCCACCTCAGCAAGATCGTGTAACGCCCGAGGTTTGTCTGTGGTATATCCTGGGGGGAGTTGCTCCCATTGATGACTTGCGCGATTATACCAACAAGTGTATGGGGCATACGCAGCCCAATCCTCCGGCCCAGCCAACCCAATCCTAGATCGATAACCTACATAACCCAGGTCCTCGATAGCTCTGCCAATACGGCAGAAATAGTTGGTCCCTGGATGCGGAACAGCTGATGCTGAAGGGAGGGGAAGCCCGTCATCCGACGGCATCGTGGAATCAAATTCCTCATCACTGGACGCTGGGTCCGGGGTCAAGGGCTCGCGCGAGTTCAGCGCAGGGTCAATAACATTAAGGGGGGGGATGTCCGGCTGGTTACGTATTTTGTAGAGGCCCGTGAACGAGGAGCGGGCCCTGTCGTGCGGGAGAGCGGTGAAGACAGAAGAAAACCAGAAGAATCATTGCTGTAGAATGCATTGTCAGTGCCAATGTCACTATGCGTAATAGAGGAAACATACGTCGGAATAAGAGTCGAATGGATCGCGAAAGTTTCGTCCGCTGATGGGGATACTCTTGCTGAGGCAGATCTAGCAAATATTGGTGAACCGACTGGCAGGATTGCTCAAACAATCAGACACACCTCAGTGTAGCCTGAAGGCCCAACGGCAAACCCGAAGATGCAGATGCAGAGGCATTAGAAGCCCTACCATTCGGATTTCTGTTGTAAAAGATGTCTTCGGCGGCGTCGGGTAAGTCATCCTTGCGTCTGTGGAGGTTACATTTTATATAAAATGACGGCGGGGTCGAATCTGACGTCACTAACCGATTATCGCGAGAAACAAGGTTCTGGGTTGGCGTGGTCTCTGGGTCGTCCACGTCCATAACCCTGCAGGAACGTCAGCCAAATACAGATGCAAAGATCCCAGCGAACAAGGAGTTAACGCTGGTGAAACCCAAGTGAAACGACAAAGAGTCAAGTTTCACAAAGGGAAGGATACCCCGCGACAAGGAGTCAAACGGTCTATCCCCTGGGACACATACACGCACTCTTTTTGGCGGCCGTAGGCACGGGTTGATTTGGGGATCTTGCTTTGGGCAGTGTCTTGCTGTTCGGATGTACTAAGAGCTCCCTTCGTCATCGTGACCACGGCCTGAGTAGCATCAGAGCTGAGCGCCTCTTGGTTGACCATGGCCCCTGCTGCGGTGGTGGAGGGTTCATCCGGAGTGGGCTGATCATCGACTACGGCATTGTTGCTAGCATCGGTGTCCGTGACGCTAGAGGGCACGTTGAGCTTTTGACCAAGGGTCATAGAATACACATATACCTTTCATTTTCTGTAGTCAATCCTGACCTCTCATGGTCCGAATTCCGGACAGGAGCCTTCTTGACTGCTTTCGATGATTTTCTGATGGCAGACATTGGTGAGGATCCTTAACTCCCATGTATAAACTTACTTTTTGGAACGACGAGGGCGCTTGACTGCCGGAGTCGCTCCAGTGTTGACGATGGCATTGACGCTGGCGTCTGCTTTTTTCTTGGAGCGGGTAGGAGGACCCACAGCCTGAGGGGCTACGGTGTCGGCAACTGCATTGCCGCTAGCTTCGACGGCGGTGGCACTATATAGAACATTGAGTAAAGAACGTGCACAAAAAAAATCCCGAGTCACCTCTGAGCCTCCTTGGTTGGCGCAGACTTTCCAGCTCCCTTCTGAATTTTTTGAGCGACGTGGCGAACTGTGGAGGCAGCGTACTCACTTTAGTGGTTGCCCTGCCTTCGCCTACTGGGGGCAAAAGGACGACAGGTACTAATTTACGCGCACGAAGCTGACGGCCTTCAGACATTTTGGTTATAGCGGTGGTAAACTTGGTTGTGGTTCAAAGTTGGGATTTTTTCTGGGGAATTTGAGTGAGAAAAGCGTTCAGCTGTTTCTGAAATATATTCTTACTCAGTTCACTCTAGAGTCTAGACCAGGTACGGACTAGCTCAATCAGCATTGCCATAATGTTGTTGCGAGTTGTGGATTTCAGGGTAGAATAACCCCATTGATCGACCAATTTACTATTGACCTTCCAGGTCAGCCCACTTGCCAGAAAACCAGGTGAATGGACAAACCCCATGCCAGAGAGAAGCAACTCCATTCTATACTCGTTCAGATTTTGACCTGTGGGGGTATTGACAGGCGATTCATGGCGTTAAACGAATTCGTGGCGTTCAACGAACTCGTGGCGTCAAAGCCGGCGGCAACCAGGGAAGCCCCCAGCACTAGTACGCTACCCTCTAATAATTATGAAGAAACCACACTGCCAAGGGTTGATTACTTAAGTTGTTCATTTTATTTTTCAACCCAACGTACCAAGCCACGAAAGACGTAAGGCCAGGTCACACAATGCCAAGAAGATGGCTTATGCTGAAGTGACTGACGTTCGGTATTGACTGCATGATTGTTTAAATAGAGCGTGGTGATTAACCCATGAACGTTGTGGTTATCAAGCGTACGTACCAAGCCACGAAAGACATTGATTAATGCGAGGGTGACCGATTTAGATACTATTTAAACGATTGAGCTCGACGTTGTGGATTGCGATTGACGAAGCAGATTGACGGTAGCAATGGACTGCGTGATTACTTTGATCAACCTATGAACGTTATTGTTATCAATTGTATGTACCAAGCAATGAAAGAGCTTAGATGGACCATGCGAGCGGGGTGACCGATGTAGATACTATCGATGTTGACTGAGTAATCCGAGCGGGGGGGGACAATGTTGTAGATACTATACGAACGAATGAGCACAGCGTCGTGGATTGGGCTTGGCTAAGCGAGGCTACATACCTCCAACACGTTGATTCTGCGAATGGAAGGACATGTGGATAGATAGATACTATTCGACTGAAGGAGGTAAGCGTCGTGGATTACGAGTTACGACGAGGGCAATTGACTGACGATTTGTTTGTCAATGAAACATACCAAGCCACGCCAGACGTGTGTTCGCGGGATTCTGGTGACCAATGGAGATACTATGCGAAGGAATTAGCACGGCGTCGTCGATTGCGATTGACGAAGCGGGCCTTGCAGCGACAATGAGTCAAACTGCATGAGTGAAAGGCTGACAGGGAGTCGAGGCCTCATACGCAGCACGGACGACAAGGAGTCAAATCCAGCGGCCAGATTGGGAAAAGGACGGATCTAGGACACTTACGTCGTTGGGCCGAAATGCTGACTCTGCGCGAGCGCAAAAGGCACAGGTCTAACCCAGGAGAACATCTGGTTGGAACCAATGAGCATGGACGTCGTCAACGTGGATATCAGAAGGGACTAGGATACTTACGTTGTTGAGCCGAAATGCTACTCTGCGTGAGGGGAATAGGCGCAGGTCTATCCCGTGAGGACATCTGGATGGAATTAATGAGCATGGATCTCGTCAACGTGGATAGAAGAAGGGAGAGTAGCAGCGACAAGGAGTCAAACTGCGAAATGCCGACAATGAGTCAAAGCCTACAACGCAGCGAGGACGACAAGGAGTCAAGTCCCGCTGGAGGAGAAGGGGTCAAGGACGAAAGAACGGTGCTTACATTGCTGAGGGCGGTAGGTAAGCGGTGGGGGGAGGTGAGAGATGCGTGGATCGAAGTGCGGAGGTAGAGCGGATCGGATTTGATCGAGGTTTGATAAGGAAAGCAACAATTCACAACAAGATCAACTTCAAGGCTCCGAGTTGATCTTCAACTCGAAGATCAGTCCTACCCAAGTCCCACATCTTAATCTTGTGTGGTAGTGCTGGTAAGCGTTTTCTCGTATATCAGTGTTTTCTCGTATATCTTAGATGCTAACCTCTCGCAACTTGACTCCTTGTCGTTACGGGAAGGCCGAAGACCTTGACTCCTTGTCGGTCTGCGGTCTATCCGAGTTTGACTCTATGTCGCTCGTTGCATCACTGACTGTCGTCTATACCCCTACGGCAGAATTTCGGACTCCCGTTGCAAATAGGCTTATACCCCTACGGCAGAATCTCGGACTCCCGTGGCAAATCAACGTTCTACTGCCAGGACGAATGTAATTGCGAAGAACAGATCCTTTCGCACTGGCTTCCGTTGGGCTTCCGTCGTATGTCGCTCATTGCGTCTCTGACTCGTGGTATTTACGCTGAATGACTAGGAATATGGGCCCACCCCACGATCTCGGACTCCTCTATGTCGCTCATTGCATCTCTGACAGTTGTCGTGGTATTTACGCTGAATGGCTAGCAATACACCGCTACGGGAGACTCTAGGCCAGACGACTAGGAATATGGGGCCACGTCACCTTTCCAATTCAACGTGGTAAGTTTCCTGTTCTTCACCATCTTCCGAGGTATTGGCTGAACTCCTTCTTCTTCAGTGATGCCCGGGACATCGGATCCGCTCACGGTATGCTAAGAAATGTTCACTTCCTAACGCCGATCCTGGTGGATTGTGCGAAAGCCGTGGCTAAATTTACCACCGCGCGCCCTGGGCTAATCAAATCACACACACGCTTTCGACAAGCATCGGTGGCAGCGCCTCGTATACCAAGCTACGCTTGTTGTCCCTCAAGACGGAGAAAAGGCTAGGGATGTTATTGGGAACTTATCAAGCGCGCGCCCGTGCAATTATTCTTTTGAAAAGCACCGGAAGATTGCTGCCCACAGGAAAGAGGTAGTAGCAACCAATCTTCCGATGATTTTGCTCAAGTCCTTCTTCATCAGTGGATAGCCGTGACATCGGATACGCTTACGGTATGCAGCAATTTTTCCCGGGCTGCGCGTGCTGGGCCACGGAGGGTCTCGGCAATAGTTTCATTATTAGGGTCACATTGGGTAGCAATTGGACGTCATAATTAGAAATCTCCACGGTATATACAACACCAGTTTATGGGTTTTAGTCTACACACGGTCCGGATAAATTTATTTACACTGACTTGCCTTGCGATCATCGTCGATTCCTAAACTCTGATTCCACCAAGGAGAAAAGACGCGACGCGTCGTGTCACGTGCATTGATCAACGTGACAGGTAACTTATCTGATCAACTTCGTTCTCACACTCACCTCCTCGACTTGACGGACCAACCTCCTGGTGAGTATCTGCCGTCTTTCCATTGCCTTTCACGGAACTTGACTCTTTGTCGTTCCATTGGAGTGTACGGTCTTTGACTCGTTGTCGGACCGTCTCTCCTTCCCAAGCTTGACTCCTTGTCGCTTGGGTTTTCATCTTAATCGTAAAGCTCGTCGATTGACATGTTTGACAGGACCACAGCTCGTGTTACCACCGCTCGCGCCCGCCTCACACATTGTGGTGTACTACTTGGAGGCACACTCATCTTCTCTGCCGTTCTCACCTGTTGCCTCCTGCCGGCTCCAGCATTTCCTTTTCCCAGGTGAGCGTCTGCCGCCCTTGGTTTCTGTTTCGTTTCATGGATTTACGCATTTGACAGGACTTCTGCTCGTGTTACCGCCTCTCGCTTCCGACTCGTAGTCATTTTTTGTTTTGCGCAGCCAAGGTCTAGGTTCGTACTACGTTCATTATCTTCGTCTGTCATTTTTTTGTACACTTCTTCTGGGAATTTGACTCTTTGTCGTTCCAACCGAGGATGTGGGTTTTGACTCCTTGTCGATCTACATCCTCGTCTTGAGTTTGACTCCTTGTCGCTCAATTTCTATCATTTACCCTCGATCGAGTTCAATACTCATGCCTTGAACAGCCATGTCCCCCTCCAACGCCCAACCTTATTATAAAGAATACTTCCGCGAAGGGGATCGTGATTACCAGGCCACGGATGCGGCATGCTGGGATGTGACGGACCGTCGAGTTCGGTCAGGGGAGGTTTTGAGTGAAGCGGGTATCAACACGTACATGGAGCACCCGGACAGCGAGGATGCGAGCCATTGGTGGGTAATCACAACCCCAAATGCTGGGTACATTCCCACTGCCCCCATCGGCATCCGAACGATTCAAGCGAGAGCGGACGGACGTTTTGGCTTGGATGACCGCACTCAACATCCGCAGATGTACGTCAGGGGTTTCGAGTACATTTGCTGTATTCCCAAGCGCGAGCACTCGCGACGCATGTTATGGTGGACTCCTACTCCGGACGATTGTCCCCCTATCCCGAATGGCCCTTTTGCAATCATGATTCGTGTCCTCAAACCGCACCTGTTGGAGGGATACAAGAAACTTCGCGACAAGTATGTTGGCCTCATAGGCCAACGTCCCGATCGCTCTCCGCTGGCTGGCCTCCTTGTGACGACTATGTGTCAATGTCTTGATAAACTCAGATCTTTCGGAATGACGTACAAAGAGATCGTACTTGCGGTTGCAGAGTTTCAGCGGGCAGTACTCGATATACACGGGTGGATTGAATACGTCGATGTTTACCAGCCTCGTCTGCGCCCTGGTCCCAATGGCATTGAGAAACATGAAGCCAATCAGAAACTTATGGGCGCATTTACGGAGAAACTCATTGTTGCGCAACAACTTCACGCGATGGGCATTCCGGTTTGGTTGATTCGACCGTCTTTTCGGATTTTGCCAACGATGAATGTCAACATGTATTCCCCCCAGCGACATGATGACGATATCGTCTTGCGGCAGTTTTCCGATGGGTGGGGAAAGCCTGACCCCTATCCCATTCTGGTTGTTGGCCCATCATCCGCGGAACTCTACCGGTGGACGCAGCGCATAGGCTGCGGGATCATGGACCTTCAGGACGTTACGGCTATAGGCCGTCAGGATTTCATTGAGGGAAAAGTCAAGCTGGGTGCGGTTCGAGAGTCTTGTACGTGAAAGCTTCTTCTATTTGGACCAGTAGCTAACATTTATCTTTTGTAGACTCACTTCCTGTCCCGTCCGTTGCCCAATTGTCGGCTGCAGGGGCAGTGGGGCCCATTGGTAAGAAGGACTGTTATCATGTTGATGTTCTCAATGCTAACTTGGAGTGTATTCAGCTGGATCATCTTCTGGGAGTGAGGGACAGTATTCCTCAGCAACTTCAACCACTCAGCAAGGTAAAGTCGTGCTTTCGCTTCAAGTGCCGAGTTTACTAAAACGTGTTTGCAGTTTTACAATCCGTGAGATCCCAGCAGCTATCCCAGCCACGATCCCAGCAGCAGTCCCTGCCACCCTCGATGCCTGTTATTCCACCCTCTCTGGGGCTCGCGCCAACGTTGGATGACGGTCCTGGGCCCTCCAAGCGCCCACGCCTAGCGGGCCAAGATGCCCCAGACAGCCCGTTCATGCCTGACCTTATGCCAAGATGGGCGGAGGCTTTGCGAAGCATTGATTCCGATCGCAGCCGAGTAATCAAGCATCCCGATCACATCGCGAACATTGGCTTCAAATACCCTAAGCCCGAGATCTTTTTGAACTCCAAAAACCGGGCTTTGTATACTGCGACGTGGTTGGCCATTCGAGCACATCATGCTTACACGCTCGGCACTGCGACGTCGCTCCCCCCACCCATCAGCTCGCAGCAGTGGCGCAACTTTCTCATCAAAATTTTTCCCTTCTTGCACCCTGAAAGTATCGATGTCGCGGCACAGCTTGATATACCCACGCCTTCCACTCCACAACCCGACGGGAAGGGGAAGCAGAGTGGCAAGGGGCCAGGCAAATCTCGCACCAAAAAACCGAATTCTTATCTGGATCAGATCCCGCTTAAACATGGCCAGGTCGATAGGGTGGTTTTCTACGATACGACGATTCAACTGGGTACCGCCGCAGAGCTGGAGAATGCATTGACGCCGGAAATCACACAGGAGGTACTCTGGGAACTCTCTCACATGAGCTTCCGCTTCGAGCTTGTGAGTCTCGATGCCGTCGCCGCCACTGCGATGTACCAAGCTCGTGAAGATTTAACCCAGGAGAAGGCAGCGGCTGCCCGTGTCCAGGAAGTTCTTCGGGTATTTCCCATGTCTGGTGAGGTGGTGGGCCCTTTCATAATCAACGAGATCCCGATTCGCGATTTAGGGTTGATGGCAGCAGATCTGAACGAACGGAACCGTTATCTTATGGCGCTGGGGCATTTGATGTCTTCGTGGAAGGGTTGCCCGGATTCTATTACCAAAGCGAGGTCAGGCCCCTTGGTAAATCAAGTGCGTCGTCTGGAGGAGGCTTGTGCACAGTTCTATTGCCAGAGTTTCTTTGACAACTTTGGCCGTGCACCTGTCATACCCTGCCGTCTTCCTTCTCGTTCTCTTGCACGTACCCAGCCTGTTAGCTTCGCGGACTCTGTAGCTTCCATGCCACCTCGATCATCATAATTGTTTGGAACAATCATAGCACGCAGACTTCTTTGCCTCATGTCGCCTCGTTTTTTTCTTATCATCGGCACATGATGTATAAATATATCTTTTTTGGGACTGTCTTTGCTCCCGTGCATTTGGGGGTTTGATGGGAACTTGGTAAGTCCCTTTTCTCTTCTTTCCCCTCATCTTCGTGCTTTGTGCATTGCAATTCTCGATGTCATTCAGAAGGAGTCGTTACTTGGGCAAGGCTGGACTTGCTATAGGGTCTCCCGCTGTGAAAAAGAAGTCTTCGGCTAAATCTTGGGTGTCAACTGATGATGCCAGTGTGTCACGTCGTCCTTATGGGCTACCTGGTGTTCAGATCTTGCCTAGGCAGGACTTGACAACTCCTCTGGGTTCCTTTCTTCAGATACCCTTGCCTACTGCTGCTGATTTGCATGATGATGCTGCTGCTGCTGCTGTTGACACTGATGATAATGGGACTGACTGGGATAATGGTGACTCTGAGGATTCTGAGGGGGTTTCACCTAGTGAAGGTCTTCATCCCTTGGTATTTCCTGCTGAGCAAGGCTCTCCAAGTAAAAAGAAAGACAAGAAGACAACATTGTGGAAAAACTGGGCTTTGAAACTGATTCCAGAGCTTCTGGATCCCTATCTGAACTTGTTGAGAGAGTCAGAGAACTTAAAAAATATAGATAGGAGGTTACCTCACTGTTCTTGCAATGGAAGAGGGCATAAAATGAAGGTTATTGCAGTGTTTTTTGAGAGTAAGTTATTCTTGCTGCCTCAGAATTGATTTGCCATGGCTAATCTGTTGTGACTGCCACTTAGAGCTCACATCAGTGGAAGTGTGTTCTTGCTCTGCATGTCTACAGCTCTTGGCTATGGGGCTGTTTCCAGCCTCACCACTTCGACCTACATTGGCTGTGGATCTAAATATGCTTGACTATGTGAATGAGCTTTTTGTTCGCTCGCCACCAAACACTACTGCATGGTGTGACTCTCTAGAGGCATTTCTTGGTTCCCGTAGCTATAAGCTTGAGAGTAGAGATGCAATAAGGCGTCGCTTTGGAAATGCTCTGCAGTGGTATGGGAATTTGATTGCTCAAAAAGAGCTATTAATCTCTGGGATCATAAATGAGAGTCGTGCTGGAATGGAGGGTCAGGATGACCTTTCTTCTGAATCTGAGGAATTAGATGAAGAAAGTTATGGACCACCTCTGACATCTAGTCCTGCTCCTTCTGCAGATGAGGCTAGTGATGGTTCTGAGGCTAGTGATGGTTCTGAGGCTAGTGATGGTTCTCCTGATGTTCAAGATAGTACAAATGCTACATCTGGTATTCATAGACCAAGTCTATATTTACGGCAGCGTTGCCCACTTTGTTTTGGTGGAGATAAACCACATGATGACAACTTTCTGTAGGTGTTATTTTATATTTTTATGTTCACATCTCATTTTTATGTTGTCAGTGCGGATGTTATTGTGTGCATTGATGCCTGCTTTACTCACAAAAGAAGAAATCCAGCAAAAGGTGGGGCAAAGGGTCCTGAAAATCTCCATCCAGAAACTGTCTTTGTGTCAGACAAGAATGTTGCTGAGATGAAAGCCTATGTTGAGACTACTCGTCCTGTAAAATCAAAGTCAAAGGAAAAGACAAAGGAGGGCTCTGATGGTCATGGTGTAGAAGATTCCTATGAGCCTGGAATGAAAGTCCCAGTTTCAGCTTTGGAAGGGTGCTTGGCCTCATTTGTGGCTGCAGATGAAAGGAGGACAAAAGCCAGTACACAGTTCTTTGCAGACACAGGACTTATGGCTATGCTCTGTCGTCATGACCATGTGCTCTGGATTGTGAATATGACCACTGCTGGAGAACAACAATATTATGCTTTAGCATTGATTAAGGAGCTTTTTTTGAATTTGCCTTTGTCAATGACTGTGGGGATACTCTATGATATTGGTTGTCAGTTGGAGAGAAGTTGCAAGATATGGGGTTTTCTGGAGGAATTTATGGCACGCATTATTTTTGCACTGGCAGTGTTTCATGCATATGGTCACCAGTGGCCATGCCAACTAATCTACCACCCCCGTAAATGTGAAGGTTTTGGACTCTCTGATGGAGAGGGCTGTGAACGCTTCTGGAGTTCCATAAAGTTACTAATTCCATCAATGCGTGTGGCAGGGGTAAGTCATCATGTGTCATCCTTGAAAAGAAATTTAATGATTGTCTAAAATAGTTCTACCATCGTCTGTTCACAATTGATACTCAGGTGAAACACCTAGAGAAAAAGTCATTCAAGGTGATGGGAAAATGGCTTCAACGTAAATGGCTGCATTGCCTAGAAAAGAAGATTGGGGCTGAGGAAATTCTCCAAGAACTTGGTCTAGAGATGCCTCTTCTTGAGAAAGAATGGAAAGACCAGGTTGTGGCACAGACTAAGCCCTTGGCAAGACAGTCAAAGAATATTGCGAATAATGCTGTCAAAGAGATAATGGCTTTGTATACTGCAAGAAATGCATTTGTGGGTGAGTTGGGAGAGCTTGATCAAAAGCTAATTTCTGGTGACTATGGAGATGATATGTTGGTGGAGGATGTCCTGGCAGCACGTCTGGCTGTAGTGAAGAAGCAAAAGGCTATAGAGGATACCATTAAAACAAAGAAGAAAAAGCTTGGTGTGAGGGATCAAGAAAATTTGAAGGATCTGATGGGCAATAAATTTCTTCAGTTAAAACTCAATGCCAGAGCCCTCAAGCAAAGGCTTAGAGATCGATTGCGCAATCGAAAGTTTGAGTTGGAGAGATTAGAAAGAGCATACCGGAATACAACTTCCAATGGTAAGCTTTTATTTAGGATATAATTATGGTGGCTGGCTAATATATACTTTGATAGAGACGAAATTGCATTCACATGTGCAGAAACAGGTCAATCGGCAGCAACCAACAATTGCTAGATTGGCAAAAAAATACAATGACATGTGCTATGATATGACAAAGCAGATAGAAGGAAAGAAAGCTCCTCAGAAAGCAATAGCTCCAGTCCCAATTAATCGGGACACTCTGTTCTCTTTGGATGTGGATGATGACATCTGGCAGGATATAGGCTTGGATGAGCATGAAAGTGAGGTGATCCCAGGTTGGCTTGGAGATGAGAAAGTCCGTGAAGGAATCAAAGCAATGCTTACTGTGAAAAGATGCATGGAGGAGATTGCTAGAATCAAAAGAGAGCGGACTGCTTTACAAGAGTGGTCTAAGGAGGAGTGGCAAGCAATAAATGCAGCCATTGATATATGTGGTAAGTTTTCTGGATGTTGCTTTTTTTGTGGAATCTAATAGGTGTTGTATTGTTGTAGAGGATGAGGATATCAAACACCAGTTACTCATCAGAAAGGTGCAACATCTGAGTTTATGTGCACAATGGAGGGAAGAGGTGTCTCTCATACCAGGTGCATATCGTATGTTGCATGGATGGGGACCAAGTGAAGCAGAAATGGAGAGTGCATTGAAAGAATTGTCACAGGAACATGTTGATGATGAGGGAAGTGATGATGAGCAGTTAAACTGCACATATGATATTGAAGAAGAGGACAATAACAATGTTATTGAAGAAACAGAAGTCTTGGCAGCATCAGATGCATACAGAGCAGCGGATAATGGGTTGTCATTTGGGAGATGGGATTTGGAGAACTTGTGGGAGGATGTGGAAGATGGAGAAGAAAGTGTCTTTGAAGCTACAGCCTCACGCAAACGGCCAAGGCAAAAGTAGCATGAGATAGAAGAGTTGTGATGGTATTGGATTGAAAGCTTGTAATACTATGACTTTGGACTTTTATGGCAGAGTAGGGTGATGGAGAGGGTGGTAAGGTAAGTGTTCTATGTGATATACAAGATTGAAAATGTTATAGTAGAGGTATATTGAAAGTTTTGAATGGTATGATATTTGGTGTGGTATGATGGTATGATTCCATATTCCATTTGTATAGTATGATCCCATCTCTATGGTATTATTGCAATGGTCTGGTATGGTATGATTCCATCTCTATATGATTATTCCAATGGTATGGCATGGTATGATTCCATCTCTATGGTATTATTCCAATGGTATGGTATGGTATGATTCCATCTCTCTGGTATTATTCCAATGGCATGGCATGGTATGATTCCATCTCCATGGTATCATTAGAATGGAATGGTATGGTATGATTCCATCAGTATGGTATCATTCCAATGGTATGGCATGGTATGATTCCATCTCTATGGTATTATTGCAATGGTATGGTATGGTATGATTCCATCTCTATGGTATCATTCCAATGGTATGGCATGGTATGATTCCATCTCCATGGTATTATTGGAATGGAATGGAATGGTATGATTCCATCTCTATGGTATGATTCCAATGGTATGGCATGGTATGATTCCATCAGTATGGTATGATTCCAATGGTATGGCATGGTATGATTCCATCAGTATGGTATGATTCCAATGGTATGGCATGGTATGATTCCATCTCCATGGTATTATTCCAACAGTATGGTATGGTATGATTCCATCTCCATGGTATTATTCCAACGGTATGGTATGGTATGATTCCATCTCTATGTTATATTCCTATAGTATTTAAAAGTCAATTGCAAAGTGGTTTCTTCTATATGCATGTTGGAGGAATGGCCAATAGGTGGTAAATCATAGAGCTGGTAGGTAGGAAGTAGTAGGCACATACTCAAAAAGGAACAAGGGCAAAGGACGACACAATACAATAGAGCTGAGTAAGTTAAAGAGTCAATTACTATTGGAGGACTTCCACATAAACCAAAGAGTGGAAGAACTGTGGGGAGTCTCCAACAGCCATCCATCATTGATCGTGCAATTGTTGTATGACCACATATGCATATGTTGATTGAGAAACAACTGGATGGCTGTCCATTCAATCTGCATGTGATTATTTTCATTGTTCTCCAACATGACTATAAGTCCAGTCAGCAAGTGGTCAGTGACATTATCATCATCAATGTCACCCTGTTGAAAAAATTGATCACAGAGAACTTTTGTCATATGACAGTTGAACTTGACCCTTGCAATATGCACATATAGTGTCAAACTTTTCTTGAAATGTAGAGCAGTCATGCCTTTGCAATAAATAAAGTCTTGCAAAATTCTTGTTTTCATTCAGAGCCCATGCCATTGTGATAGATACAACATTAATTTATTTGTCATGAATATAAATGGCCTGGCAAGATATACACTTTTAAGTGGCTTGTGATGGATTATCCACAGTGAAAATGGCCAAACCCTGGGATAAAGCCCAATCAAGCTAATTTTCAAGTGAATTTTCAAAGGATCAAGTTCATCCTATAGCCTCCACTTGTAGCTTAAAATGTTAGAAGAAATCTGAAGAACCATTCCACAAAAAATGGAGCCCAATGGATCAGTATTGCAGCCTGGAGAAATAATTTTCATATTTTGTAAAAAGGACCCCAGACACCCTGTGACAGCTATGGAATGATGGTATGGTATGGTATGGTATGGTATGGAATGGTATGGAATGGTATGGTATGGAATGGTATGGTATGGAATGGTATGGTATGGTATGGAATGGAATGGTATGGTATGGTATGAGGTGGAATGGTATGTGGCATCCATACCATGGTATGATGGAATTGGTATGAGGGTCATACCACTCTGGAATGGGGTACCACTAAGGTTCCCTAATTCAAAGAATTGGATAACCTCATAGGTACCCAAAAATGGGTGACTGAAGTGACGCTTCTCATAATCCTCACTCAACTCTGAAGCGCAAGAACTTAGAAGAGCCGTCTTGTTTGCGTGGACGGATGGTCCTCTGAAATGTGAGTTACCTTACTCTTTCTCCTTATCTCCCTTCTGGCGCACCTGGACTCGACTCCTTGTCGTCCTCGTTGCGAAGGCTTCGACTCCCTGTCAGCCTTTCGATCTGGCGGTTTGACTCTTTGTCGCTGCTATTCACTCACAGGGCCGTTGAACACAATGCTCATTGTTTCTAGTGCCGTCTCCTTCACTCTCGTCAGATTAACGCGGCCCTTCGTTAGTTCTGGTTACTCCGGCGCCTCTTTTGCTTGTGTAGAGTCTGAGACAGTGCCGTCTCCTTCACTCTCGTCAGACCAACGCGGCCCTTCGTTAGTCCTGGTTACTCCGGCCCCTCTTTTGCTTGCATAGAGTCCGAGTCACATTTTGGCCCGAAAATTTCACGGTAAGTTTCGACGTCGATGGACTTCAATGTGCCTTACATTTAAGACAGTTGGACCTCGAGTGGTATGCGCTTCATGTGCTGGAAATCAGTAATATGGGCAGGGTAGATCCTTCCTATGAAACTTCATATTTGGTGCTAACTGCCTCTATCAGTTTACAACGTTGAAATGATTGCCAACGAACATGGTGACTGCATAACGCCACGGGCTGGGAACGATAGTGCGTATACAGTGGGAAAATCCTTTCTCGGACGCTAGCGCGAAGATTGCTTTCCACTATACTCCCCTGAACCCAGTATTCAACTCGTCTGTAACCTTTGTTCGTCTTCCTAAGTAGCAGCTAACTCACCAGATTTCACACTATGCAGACAGAAAAATGCGTCCATTCGGAAGATCTCAAGCCCACGGATAATCACGTCCATTCGGAAGATCTCAACCCACCTCCTGGCCGGGCCACGCAGTAACGTCGACGGTCCTTCGGGTTGGTGACTTTTCGCACTATGCGGTTGCAGACCTCGCACCAAGCGGTTGGAGTTTCTGGCTGCCCTCGACAACGACCTCATCTCACTATATTACATCGCCCTTACCCTGACGCCCAAACATGCCACAACGCCACGGAAAATCCCTTTGGGTTAGTGTGTCAGTGTCCCTGGGCTCGCGTGTAAGTAAGAGTACATATACACAGTGGGATGGGACGCCTTTCTGCCCCAACCCACTCAAAAAGCCCTCAAAATTTTTGCAACAAAACCAAATACTAAAGTTCCCAACCAAAATGTCTGAACCTCGACAACTTCGCCCTCGTAAGTTGCAGCCTGTCGTTCTTCTACCCCCAGTGGGCAGAGGTAATGCTTCCACCAAGGTGAGAGACTCCTCTGTCACCGTTAGCCACGACGTTGAAAAAAAATGTAGAAGGGAGCGGGGAAGGCGGCCCAGAGTACAGACAACGAGAGGTGATTCCTCACCCTTTCTGTTGAGGCCTTTCACCTCAAAGTATATCTAGCGCGACAGATGCTGATACCGGCGGTAACGTCATTGGCAAGTCCGCACCCACTCAGGCGACAGGTCATCCTACCCGTAGCCTGGCCAGGAAGATCACTGTTCCTGTAGTCAACACCACCGTCAACGACCCACCTACTCCGGCTCCTTCCCGCCCCAGTCGGGCCAAAAAGTTCGTTTGTCGCTAAAGGGAAAAAAAATTACTAATATTTGCATGTAGAAACAATTCCAAGGCCGTTAAGAAAATTCCGCCTAGTGAATCTGACCCCAATTTGTCCATGCCAATGGTGGACATCAACGTCGCTGTTCCTGTAGTCAACACCACCGTCAACGACCCACCTACTCCGGCTCCTTCCCGCCCCAGTAGGGCCAAAAAGTACGTTTGCCGCTAAAGGGGAAAAAAAATACTAATACTTGCATGTAGAAACAATTCCAAGGTCGTTAAGAAAATTCCGCCTAGTGAATCTGACCCCAATTTGTCCGCGCCAATGGTGGACATCAACAGGTGAGGAATTGATAGTGATTGACGGGGGTGAGTCTCATCCTGAACTCTAGGTTCATTGTCTTGGAGGCTGGCAACGAGCCCCTTGTCAACGCTGAACCCAGTCAGTCTCTGGGACGTTCCAGGGATGCGGCGCTAGGACCTACTCAGCACAATTACCCCAGACAAACGGCGGTGCCAAAGGCCAACATTAACCAGTATGGCTTTCCTAGTTCTCACCTGATCTTTTTTGACTCAAATCGTATCCTAGAATGATGGACTTGGAGGCCAGTAACTCCAACCTCGGCATGGGTGAGAAGGTTGCAGCATCTGAGACAGAGGCCAACTCGGCTATGGTCAAGCTCACCCAGACGAAGTCATACCGCACGTACGGCCTCAAGCAAATGTGCGTTCCTTTCCCTTTGTCAGGGCTCTCTGTTTGACTCCTTGTCGCGGAGAGTCCTCGCAAGTGAAATTTGACACCTTGTCGTTTCACTTGGGTACAGCGTTAACTCCTTGTTCGCTGCTTCCGCATCTGTAGTATTTATCTTCTTCAATGGTTCTCTCTAATGTCTATACATACAGGGTCCTTAATGTGGCTGATCCGGACGCCACGCCCACTCAGGACCTTATATCGCGTGGCAATCGGTTGGTTGCTCCGCCATTGGGACTACACGGGTGTACAACTGACCATAATGCCAACAGAGTCATTGATAATTTGGCCGTAGCGGCGGAAGACTTGTTTTATAACAGAGACCCAAAAAAACGGCCTTCAGACTTCGAGAACTCCCCACCTGCACATCATGCAGACAGTGCGGGGGGCAGGTGAGTGCTGGTCAGGCGTTCATACGAACAAGACGTTGATATTCTGGCACAGGGGATTGTCTGGGTCGATTGGCTTTGGCCTGCCATTGTCTGTCCAGGCCACGTTGATGTGAGTGTGTGTTTCCATCGAATTTCCCCATCTTGTTCAACATAACTCGCAGTGCTGCATCTGCCAGAGTTTCCCCGCCAGCAGAGGGCACGTTTTCAATCAAATCAACTTTCATTCCGACGTAGGTAACTTAAATTGATCTAAGTAAGGGTGGTTTCTGACAATATTTCAGAAATGATTCGTCTGGGGTTCTTCCCTCTTCACCCATCTCTGGCCCCACTCAGGCTGTGTCTCGTTCGCATGGTCTCTACACGTTACGCCACAGGCCGGACGTACCTTCACTTACTTTCATTGATCCTACGCTGCGCTATCGCGAACCCAAGACTCCTGATCCCGCTTCCAGCGATGAAGATTTCGATTCCACGATGCCGGAGGATGATAGGCTCCCCCTCCCTCTTGCCTCTTCCCTTCCGCATCCAGTAACCGTATATTTCTGCCGTATTGGCAGAGTCATGGGGGGAAGGGGTTACATTGGACATCGTTCGAGAATTTGGAAGGCCACTGGTGCTCACCCTGCCCATCAGTATACCCGGTTCACTTCCTGGTTCAATCAGGTGACTCAACGATGGGAGTCTCTCCCCAAAGGCTACACCACAGATCCCCCTCCTGCGTCGAACCGTCTTGGCGAGGTGGAGGAATGGTGGGAGGAAACAACGAGAGTTGCCAGGCGTCGGGCCAAACGCTTAGCGGAAGGGAGTGTAGGGTGTAGCGAAGACGACGAAGCAGAGTCCGGCGAGAGTGCAGATTCAGGCGTCGGAGCAGAGCCAGGCGACGGAGAGGAAGCAGAGTCAGGGAACGAAATTAAGCCAGAGCACGAAGCAGAGGCAGGTCACGAAGCAGAACGCGGCCAGGAGGCAGAGTCAACCCGACGCAGAGGCCAGCCTGCCCACATCATCCATGCCAAACAACGCCCTCAGTTGCAGTGCATACCGGACGACGAACCTGGTGCGGATATAGAGTCTTCGTTGACACCAAGTGACTACAGCCAGTCCAGAAAGGCTGAAAAGCTTCAGCTTGACCATGCTCGAAAGAATCGGGGACTTGGCCACGACGTAATGGATACTGAGGAGGAGGAGGCCGATGACGAGATGATAATGCAGGAAGTAGATGAGCAGGATCGGCGTTGTCGAAGCAAGGGGAAAAACCCATTGAAGAACCTTTCGCCAGAGACAAACAGTCACGTTTGGCGTCGTTTGGTGAAGGGCAAACGACCTGCACCAAGACCTTCAGGAGACAATAACGAGGCACGCGATGAAGGAGAGGAGTTCACGCAGACTTTACGTCGTCTGGTGAAGAGTAAGCCACCTCCACGGACGCCTTCAGGAGACGATGAGGGATCAGGTGTGGAGGGTGCAAGCCAAAGTCCTCATGCGCGCCCTGTCACTAGTGCAAAGGCACTGGGAAAGAAACGTTCAAATCCTGCGCCGAAGGCTAAGCGTGGGCCTTTCTCAGTTCGTGAAATGGATCAAGTCAAGGAGCTTGCAGACACCATCGTGGAATACTGCAAGAACATGGGCCGTACACCCGAGTCTGTCCTACGCAAAGGGGGCTTCAATGTCTCCCTTTCTCGTGAGCCGTCCTGGTGGGACGTATGGCAAATGTACCTGCGTCACCAGAGTTACAATCCCGAACAGAGTACGTTTTTTTTCTTTGTCTTGGTTATCAGGCTTCATCGATTAGTCTTAGCTGCCGGTCGCTCGTGGTCTACCCAGGCCTCAGAGATGTACAAGATCCTTACGGAGAACCTTTCAGAGGATGAGCTGGAGGACTATCGGCAGAATATGCTTGTAGAGTTGGCAGAGTTCAAGCCGGAGGTTGACCAGCAGGAGTTCAAGATGACGAAGTCGGCTCTGAAGCAAGTTCAAGACTTGGTGAGTTTGGACAGTTTATCTGCAGTGACTTTGTCTAATATTCTGATTTCATAGGCAACGGCGTTGGGAAGGGCGGACTTGGACATGATCGGGGTAATCATTCCTCGTGATCCTGTGGCCAACCAGGCTGCTACCGTCGTCACAGGCAATCCTTTGCTGCAACGCGTCATCGAGCACAGTCAAGCAGACATCAAGAAGTTACTTCATCATTTGACAACGCTCCTTCGGTTAGTGATATAAGTATTATCAATTGAGAAGGTATATTGACCTTTAACTATGCAGGGGGATGGCCTCTAATTTTATTGTACCGGAAACCGTGGACATCTCGCAATTGCTTGGAGTTGATGTGGCGAACTTGGACGCAAACGTAGAAGGCTCAAGCACAGTGCCGCAGCCGCCCCCCATGGAACCCAGGGAGCACACAAAGGTTACAAAAAGTCTGGCCAAAAAATCCAAGTCTTCGAAAGGTGTGGCAAGCTCTTCCGACCCTGATTTAACTCAGCCAATGAGTGCTGTTCCTGCGTCTTATTGGAATTGCCGAACCGGGGAAGGGTCTCGACCCATGGAATCTTCTCGAGATCGTTCACGGAGATGTGTACCCTACCTAATGAAATTTCAGATTGGTACGTTCCATTTGTCTTGTTGGGGTGAGCTACCTGCTGATCAGTTTGCAGCGGATTGTGCAGGTCCTGCTATAGCTTCGTCGTCGGCTTTGTGGGCCAACTTCTTCACCCACTGCCGTGACGCTCGAATGATTCTTGAATGTTGGCCTTGCAATGAACCCATCCCCGGAGCAAAGGGATGGTCAATAACCGACATCAGTTCAAATGGGATTAATATGATATTCACGTACATGATTAGCAAGGATGAGACGAAGGAGCTAGCTCCTCAAATTGTCTCCTGGTCTGATGGTAAGTTTGACTGGTGATGTTCACGATGCATGTTCTAATTGATTGGGCTTTAGATTACATGGACTTGGCAGAGGGGAGTGAGGATTGGCTGGACATACCCATCGTTACTGGTGAATCCAAATCAGGGGCACTCGTCGTCCTCGCCCGTGTCAGAAACTGCTTGCCGGAGGTTGAGAATGCGGCTCGACAAAACGATGGAGGTGCTGACTGCCCTCCACTACTCCGTGCCAGAGCTCGTAGCCAGATGATCGAGGTCAACACCTTGAAGGTAGTCAAAAAGAAGAAGACGGCGACAACCTCCACACAAGTTGGCAGGCAGAAGTGCAAGTTACGTGAGGACTCCAAGCCTTCAGGAGCTGGTGTCCAGGTCGAAAAACCACCAACTTCTGATGAGGATACTCAGGCCGGCAACTCTCGCGCTCCCGTTATCTCCCCCATTCACTCTCCTCCGGCCAAACGTGTCCGTCGCCAGGAGATGCCAGGCCAAGGGGCTGATTTGGGTTCACAGCCAGTGCGCAATAACCAAGGTGGACCCAGAGACAGCGGTTGGGAGAGTCAAGAAGGGCAGCATCCCCGTAGCACGACCCAGGGCTCAGGAAATGAGTGCGGGTTGGACGAAGGACTCAATTCCCATGGGATGTCCCAGCAGCGCCATACTCATGACGATGGTGGGTCAAACCGTCCGAGTGGCTCTCGTCCGAGAGGTGTCATTCCATGGAACAACGCCGACGTTCGCAATCACAATGACTACGACGCGGATGTTAACATGTATGATGAAGATGGGCATGATGCTTTCATGGATGAGTATCAGGCGACTAGGTTCGAACCCTCTTTTTCCATGCAGGATCACCATCACCGACCTCCACCCCAGTTCTCGAATTTCCAATATTATGGTCACCATCCACGACAGTATGCACCATCTGACTTTGGTGGAAGAGGCCGTGGCGTCCGCCCCCAATATCGAGGACATGGTCGTCCATATGTCTCTCATGGCTACTATGGCCGAGGAAACGAAGGATTTGCTGGGTTTGGCACTCATGGGGTTGGACGGGGGCATTCAGAGGCTGGCGATGGAGAGCGACTCACAGAGGGTGGTGTGCTACGTCGACGATTTCCTAGTGAGGGCCGGGGTTTCTGAAACGTCTTCAACGGAGGAGGAGAATTGATGGTCAGGTGGAGATCGGGAGTTGGTGCACATCCATGTGGATGTTTGTGTCATGCAGGTTCGTTTGGGGGACTTAGAATTACTACACTATCTAGTACATAGGGTTTTGTGGTACTTAGTACTCTTCAGTGCTGGTCACCGGATATATTGGTAGTCAGGATCATGTAGACCTTGTCGTTTCACTGGTTGAATTATCAATGTGCCATTGGAATACTTGTGCTATGCTGCTTGGACTTGGAAAAATTCAAGATGCACCATACTGATGGTATTACTGTTATTTGGTAGACAGATTGGAATGGGGTTTGGTACCAAAGATATGGTATGAGGCTATACCAGAGATCACATACCATACCATACCATATGGTATGATTCGGGAAGGTACCATACCATGTGGTATGATGGTATAGAATGGTATGGCTTTGGAATCCACATACCATACCATATGGTATGATTGTCTGGAATGGTTACCATACCATATGGTATGATGGTATAGAATGGTATGGCTTTGGAATCCACATACCATACCATATGGTATGATTGTCTGGAATGGTATGGCTTTGGAATCCACATACCATACCATATGGTATGATTGTCTGGAATGGTCACCATACCATATGGTATGATGGTATAGAATGGTATGGCTTTGGAATCCACATACCATACCATATGGTATGATTGTCTGGAATGGTCACCATACCATATGGTATGATGGTATAGAATGGTATGGCTTTGGAATCCACATACCATACCATATGGTATGATTGTCTGGAATGGTCACCATACCATATGGTATTATTCTGGAAGACAGATACCATACCATGTGGTATGATGGTATGGAATGGTATGGCTTTGGAATCTACATACCATACCATATGGTATTATTCTGAAAGGCAGATACCATACCAGTGGTATGATTTGGGAAGGTACCATACTATATGATATGATTGTCTGGAGTTGGTCTGGAGGTATGACTTTGATTCAGTTCATTGACAATACCTCCAGCACCTATTGGTATACACATGTCCAGCTTGCAAATACCCTTAATAGCATGCAGATGGGATGTAGTTTGGCACAGCAGCTTTCCACCATTGAATTCACTAACACCCCCTTGGTCCTTTACCACATGTTCCCCACTCAACCTTACCCCACTTCTAACCCATAACTTGACACATCTATATCAGCCTGAAATTCCCTTAATTTATCACCAACACCCTGCCTCTCTTTACAATTTTCCCCATTCAAACTTATCCAACTTCTAATCCATAACTTGGCTTATCTATATCAGCTGAAAATCCTCTGCTTACCTTTTTTTGCCAACACCCCACTTTTCTTTACCATGTTCCCCACTCAACCTTACCCCACTTCTAATCCATAACTTGACTTGGTATCATGCATGGTTCAGGACTGATAGCCAATACAGAAAATGTCTTCTTTTCTTTCCTTCTCAAATACCACATCATCACAATGGATGCAGTGTTGATTTATCTGTGATGAATATTGTTCTAATTAAAAGGACTGGGAAAGATAGGTATCATTAAATGGCTTTGGATGCATGGGAAAGCTGGGATAAAGCCTATTTAAACTCATTTTCAATAGATGGTTTGGACTATCTGGCCTCAATTTGTAGCCTAATATCTCAGGAAAAACCTGGAGAACCACCCCACAAAAAATGGCACCCAATGGACCAGTATTGCAGCCTGCAGAAATAATTTATATATTTTGGAAAAGGACCCCAGACACCCTGTGACAGTTTTGGTATGATGGTATGGTATGGTATGAGATCATTTGGTATGGTATGAGATGACATGGTATGGTATGGTAACATGGTATTGGTATGAGTGGGATATGGTATGGATTTTCCATTCCATGGTACCATGGTATTGGTATTGAGCTCATATACCACCCCGGAATGGGTACCCTTAAGGTACCCTAAATCAAGGAATTGATGTACCTCATAGGTACCCTAAAATGGGTGACTGAAGTGGTATGACCCTCATACCAATTCCATCATACCATGGTATGGATACCACATACCATTCCACCTCATACCATACCATACCATACCATTCCATACCATACCATACCATACCATTCCATTCCATATCATTCCATACCATTCCATACCATACCATACCATCATTCCATAGCTGCCACAGGGTGTCTGGGGTCCTTTCTACAAAATATGAAAATTATTTCTCCAGGCTGCAATACTGATCCATTGGGCTCCATTTTTTGTGGATTGGTTCTTCAGATTTCTTCTGACATTTTAAGCTACCAGTGGAGGCTATAGGATGAACTTGATCCTTTGAAAATTCACTTGAAAATTAGCTTGATTGGGCTTTATCCCAGGGTTTGGCCATTTTCACTGTGGATAATCTATGTATCACAAGCCACTTAAAAGTGTATATCTTGCCAGGCCATTTATATTCATGACAAATAAATCAATGTTGTATCCATCACAATGGCATGGGCTCTAAAGGAAAACAAGAATTTTGCAAGACTTTATCTATTGCAAAGGCATGAACTTTAGCCAAATTACTACCCAAGGCAAGGATGCCTTCTTCAGATAGAATATGTTCAAAATTTGCCATTTATGAAAAAGTATGGGGTCATTCCATAGGAATGGGATCATCAAAAAACTTGGATTTGGAATCTTCTCATATCTGCCACTTAGCAGAGCTAGGATTGTGGGGAATTTGGATTTGAACATTTGAACACAAGCAGGCTAAGACTTCTAATTACAAGCTTCAAGGTATCATTATTAAATATAGCTATTCTAATTTAACTAAAAATTCTGTCTTTCATACAATTAATCAGGGATGGTGAAGAGGTCCATAACATTGACAGCAATATGAACAAATGCTATGGACATTCACCTATGAGGGAGCAACTTGGGAGATGCTCTTGGAACAGATTGCCAATTCCTTATCCCACATATCTTCAGAATCATACAATAGAGATGGAATCATACCATAGGGGTGGAATCATACCATACCATGGAAATGGAATCATACCATGGGAATGGGATCATACCATGAGAATGGAATCATTCCATTGAGATCATACCATGGAGATGGAATCATACCATGGGAATGGAATCATTCCATTGGGATCATACCATGGAGATGGAATCATACCAAGAACATGGAATCATTCCATTGGGATCATACCATGGAGATGGAATCATACCAAGAACATGGAATCATTCCATTGGGATCATACCGTGAAGATGGAATCATACCAAGAACATGGAATCATTCCATTGGGATCATACCATGGAGATGGAATCATACCAAGAACATGGAATCATTCCATTGGGATCATACCGTGAAGATGGAATCATACCAAGAACATGGAATCATTCCATTGGGATCATACCATGGAGATGGGATCATACCAAGGACATATGTTAAAACACATAATAACAACCACATGAAATTTACATGTAAGCCAAATATGGTAATTAGCTAAGAATAGCCAGAAAATCAGAAAAAAATGGCAGGGTGGTGCTCACTGTTGGTGATGACATTGGGGTTGTTTTCAGGGTCCAGGGCATATTTCCAAATATGGTAATATATCCAAAAATAGCCAGAAAATAGCGAAAAAATTGGAAAAAACATATGAATGGTGTACAGAACATCAGGCACTGCCTTCAGGGTCCATCCCAAAAGAGAAATATCACCTGGTTTGACTAAAAAGTGAAGAAAACCAAGACAAGAATGATTTGACCTATCAGGGTCCATGTAATGGGTTGTTGGGATGATGGTCACATGACCAATTACCAAAAATGGTCAAAAAACGAAAGTTGTAGCCATACACTGTAGCTTCCCAAATCTGTTTGAATTATGTTCTGAAGTGCTCCCATTGCAGAGATATGAGGTAAAGGAATTTCAAAAGTGTCGCGTTTTTTTTTTGTTTTTTGTGTTTTTCTCCATGAAAACAAAACCAAATAGCATGATTTTAGTATATTTAGAAAGCTAAAAGAAAGGGCTACAATTATTGTATCGTGGGAAAATTGACCAAAAAAGGAAGGTGCATGCCCTCAGATATAGACTACCAAGTTTACTGATAGACTACAAAAAGGTCAGACTTAGACCACACAGTTTACTGATACACTATAAAAGACTACAAAAGTCCAACTTAGACTACAAAGCTTGCTGATAGACTATAAAAGTCAGACTTAGACCACAAAAGCTAGGGTTAGGGTCAAAAGGTTATCTTGGCTACAAAGTTTGTAGTGTCTGCTTTTTGTCATTACAAAAGTTTGTAGTGTGTGCTTTTTCATTAGAAAAGTTTGTATTGTCTGCTTTTTGAGACTACAAAAGATTACAGTGTGCGCTTTTTCATTAGAAAAGTTTGTATTGTCTGCTTTTTGTCATTACAAAAGTTTGTAGTGTGCGCTTTTTCATTAGAAAAGTTTGTATTGTCTACTATTTGAGACTACAAAAGATTGTAGTGTGCACTTTTTCATTAGAAAAGTGTGCAGTGTCCACTTTTTGAGACTACAAAAGATTGTAGTGTGCTTTTTCATTTAAAAAACTTTGTTGCTGACATGTAGTTTATGGTGTCCTTGGCCCTATCTATGTTATGGGAATGAGGTTGAAGGATTGCCATCCTTTTGCCAGTGCTGCAGCATTAGTTTTTGACATCATGCACAAGTTGCCTTTCACATTAGGAAAGGCCATTCTAAGCCTTTCATATTGATACCTACTGTCCTATCATAAAACCTAATTATCAGTTCATGTGGGGATATGGCTGAAGGATTGACATGACATCACCAGGTTTTAACATCATGACCATGTTACCTTTCACCCTGTCTGCTTTCATATTGATAGCTACTGCCCTGTCTGAAATATAGTCAACTTTGATACATTCATGTGGGGATATCACTGAAGGATTAACATAACATCACCAGTTTTTGACATCATGACCAAGTTGGCTATCAATGATTGGCTGATTCATCCTTGGAGGTGTCTTTAAGTCAGGTCATGTTGCAAGTTGACCATGTGTTGAGTAGATATCAACATGAATAGCCTCCTCTAGCTTGAAAAGACAACTTGGGCATGATGTGAGAAACTGATGATGTAGCAATAGCAATATGTAAAGTCATGTCAATCCTTCAGCCATATCCACATGAGTAGGTATCCATATGAAAGGCTTAGAATGGCCTTTCCTAATGCAAAAGACAACTTGTGCATGATGTCAAAAACCAATGCAGCAACACTGGCAAAAGGATGGCAGTCCTTCAACCTCATCCCCATAACATAGACAGGGCCAAGGACACCATGCACTACATGTCAGCAAACAAAGTTTTTTACTCGAAAAGTAGACACTGCAAACTTTTCTAATGAAAAAGCGCACACTACAAACTTTTGTAA
Source organism: Laccaria trichodermophora (assembly GCA_018417955.1). NCBI lineage: Eukaryota > Fungi > Basidiomycota > Agaricomycetes > Agaricales > Hydnangiaceae > Laccaria > Laccaria trichodermophora. The sequence continues at coordinate 28,083 of JACTVC010000001.1, forward strand.
TGACAAAAAGCAGACAATACAAACTTTTCTAATGAAAAAGCACACACTGCAATCTTTTGTAGTCTCAAATAGTAGACAATACAAACTTTTCTAATGAAAAAGCGCACACTACAAACTTTTGTAATGACAAAAAGCAGACAATACAAACTTTTCTAATGAAAAAGTGCACACTGTAATCTTTTGTAGTCTCAAAAAGCAGACAATACAAACTTTTCTAATGAAAAAGCACACACTACAAACTTTTGTAATGACAAAAAGCAGACACTACAAACTTTGTAGCCAAGATAACCTTTTGACCCTAACCCTAGCTTTTGTGGTCTAAGTCTGACTTTTATAGTCTATCAGCAAGCTTTGTAGTCTAAGTTGGACTTTTGTAGTCTTTTATAGTGTATCAGTAAACTGTGTGGTCTAAGTCTGACCTTTTTGTAGTCTATCAGTAAACTTGGTAGTCTATATCTGAGGGCATGCACCTTCCTTTTTTGGTCAATTTTCCCACGATACAATAATTGTAGCCCTTTCTTTTAGCTTTCTAAATATACTAAAATCATGCTATTTGGTTTTGTTTTCATGGAGAAAAACACAAAAAACAAAAAAAAAACGCGACACTTTTGAAATTCCTTTACCTCATATCTCTGCAATGGGAGCACTTCAGAACATAATTCAAACAGATTTGGGAAGCTACAGTGTATGGCTACAACTTTCGTTTTTTGACCATTTTTGGTAATTGGTCATGTGACCATCATCCCAACAACCCATTACATGGACCCTGATAGGTCAAATCATTCTTGTCTTGGTTTTCTTCACTTTTTAGTCAAACCAGGTGATATTTCTCTTTTGGGATGGACCCTGAAGGCAGTGCCTGATGTTCTGTACACCATTCATATGTTTTTTCCAATTTTTTCGCTATTTTCTGGCTATTTTTGGATATATTACCATATTTGGAAATATGCCCTGGACCCTGAAAACAACCCCAATGTCATCACCAACAGTGAGCACCACCCTGCCATTTTTTTCTGATTTTCTGGCTATTCTTAGCTAATTACCATATTTGGCTTACATGTAAATTTCATGTGGTTGTTATTATGTGTTTTAACATATGTCCTTGGTATGATCCCATCTCCATGGTATGATCCCAATGGAATGATTCCATGTTCTTGGTATGATTCCATCTTCACGGTATGATCCCAATGGAATGATTCCATGTTCTTGGTATGATTCCATCTCCATGGTATGATCCCAATGGAATGATTCCATGTTCTTGGTATGATTCCATCTTCACGGTATGATCCCAATGGAATGATTCCATGTTCTTGGTATGATTCCATCTCCATGGTATGATCCCAATGGAATGATTCCATGTTCTTGGTATGATTCCATCTCCATGGTATGATCCCAATGGAATGATTCCATTCCCATGGTATGATTCCATCTCCATGGTATGATCTCAATGGAATGATTCCATTCTCATGGTATGATCCCATTCCCATGGTATGATTCCATTTCCATGGTATGGTATGATTCCACCCCTATGGTATGATTCCATCTCTATTGTATGATTCTGAAGATATGTGGGATAAGGAATTGGCAATCTGTTCCAAGAGCATCTCCCAAGTTGCTCCCTCATAGGTGAATGTCCATAGCATTTGTTCATATTGCTGTCAATGTTATGGACCTCTTCACCATCCCTGATTAATTGTATGAAAGACAGAATTTTTAGTTAAATTAGAATAGCTATATTTAATAATGATACCTTGAAGCTTGTAATTAGAAGTCTTAGCCTGCTTGTGTTCAAATGTTCAAATCCAAATTCCCCACAATCCTAGCTCTGCTAAGTGGCAGATATGAGAAGATTCCAAATCCAAGTTTTTTGATGATCCCATTCCTATGGAATGACCCCATACTTTTTCATAAATGGCAAATTTTGAACATATTCTATCTGAAGAAGGCATCCTTGCCTTGGGTAGTAATTTGGCTAAAGTTCATGCCTTTGCAATAGATAAAGTCTTGCAAAATTCTTGTTTTCCTTTAGAGCCCATGCCATTGTGATGGATACAACATTGATTTATTTGTCATGAATATAAATGGCCTGGCAAGATATACACTTTTAAGTGGCTTGTGATACATAGATTATCCACAGTGAAAATGGCCAAACCCTGGGATAAAGCCCAATCAAGCTAATTTTCAAGTGAATTTTCAAAGGATCAAGTTCATCCTATAGCCTCCACTGGTAGCTTAAAATGTCAGAAGAAATCTGAAGAACCAATCCACAAAAAATGGAGCCCAATGGATCAGTATTGCAGCCTGGAGAAATAATTTTCATATTTTGTAGAAAGGACCCCAGACACCCTGTGGCAGCTATGGAATGATGGTATGGTATGGTATGGAATGGTATGGAATGATATGGAATGGAATGGTATGGTATGGTATGGTATGGAATGGTATGGTATGGTATGGTATGAGGTGGAATGGTATGTGGTATCCATACCATGGTATGATGGAATTGGTATGAGGGTCATACCACTCTGGAATGGGGTACCACTAAGGTTCCCTAATTCAAAGAATTGGATAACCTCATAGGTACCCAAAAATGGGTGACTGAAGTGCTTATAAGCTTCTATCTTATTTCTTCATATTCTCTTTTAGCCTTCAATTCATGTTATTTCATAGATCAGTTCAATCTGTAGATGTCTTCAGGTCTGTGGGTTATGAATCCTGGTCATCTATATCAATTTGGTATACTTATGAACTCCCATTGTCTAATAGAGTGCTTAGTTCACTAGAAGCTAACTCTAGTTACCTCCATTCAATAACCCATTGGTATGGCTGTTATTGCCATGAACCTATGATTACTATACTACCTCAACAAACTGCCGGTGGAAAAAAACTTACAACATTTGAGAGCCTCAAACCATATATTACATCTGACACACCATCATCCAGTATGAAATTGGAGGGGTCAGTCAAATATAAATTTGTTGATCAACTTGTCTTACAGGCTGCAAGAGCTGAGTTGCGTAAAAACCCAGAGCTATTGATTTGTCATGCTCCCTTAGAGATTTTGAAAGACTCTATTACTATTGGACAGGCAAAAGCAATTGCAAAAAAGCACCATGTATCAGTATTTGCTAGAGCTCCAGTCACTGAAGTGATGGAACTGTTATCTCAACATATGTGCACCTCACGTTGTGCCCATTATTATACCCTATTTTCTCCTGAAAATCCTGCCCTTACAACTACAGAACGTAAAGCAAGATGGTATAAGGGATTGAGTAAAAGTGATCGTAAAAAAGTCAACAAAGTTGGGTTGTCCAAGTGTAAAACCAAGTCAACCTTCAAAAATAACCGTTCTATTGAAAACAAAAACTCATATATAAAGTCAAAAAATGTAATCTTTCCTCCAAAGCCACCCTCTGAAAAATTAATTCACAAAATTATAACTGGGTTTTGTAGAGGCACTCATCCTTCAAACTTAATTGAAGCTGGGTGTGCAGCATGTGGCCAGCTCACAAGAGTTGTGGATATGATAGATCGCAGTGAAGTTACATGTAGTTTTGAACCACTGATAAGGGGAGGAGTAACTCGACTTGAGCGAAAATCTATCTATGAAGAAATCAAGGAAATTGAAGGCCCAATTATTGATACGGATTGCAAACATATATGCAAGGACTGCTTAAAATTTCTTAAAAAAGGATTAACACCTCCTAAAGCTCTTTGCAATGGATTTTGGCTTGGAAAAATACCTGAAGAACTTGCATCCCTAACTTATGTTGAGCAGCTTTTAATTTCCAGAGTCTGACATAATAGATGTATTATAAAAGTTGCTTCAGGAAGATATAAAATGCATGCAAATGCAATCACATTTCATAATCCTGTTGCTAAAATCTATGATACACTCCCTCCACCTATTGAAGATCTTGATGAAGTCTTAGCAGTAATGTTTACAGGTCCATGCCAACCCACAAAAAAAGATGTTCAATGTACACCTTTGCTTGTACGAAGATTGCATGTTGCAAAAGCATTGGAATGGTTGAGATTGAATCATGAAGATTACTATGATATTGGAATTTCCAAGGAAAATCTAAGTCAGTACCCTTTATGTGATGCACCAGTTGTGATTGACTATCATCAATCTATCATTAACAAGGACAGGGAGGCTACAAGTTTACATGATGATGGTGAGGAAATTGGAACCACAGAAGGTCCATGCACATTTGTTGTCCAAGGGTTGACAGGAGAGGAATACTCCACCATGCCATTGGAGGCTATTAAAGCACAGGCGTTGGAGCATCTTACATCCAATAAAAAAATTATGTTTGTTGGCCACTCTGATGAGCCTAACTCAGTTTATAATAATCCTCAACTATTTCCCTCAATGTTACCATGGTTGTTTCCATATGGTTTTGGTGGCATATGTAACAATATGATTCCTAAAAATATTTCTTCCATGGCACACAAGCGTCTTCTATTAATGTATCATGATAAACGCTTCCAGATGGACCCACATTTTCCATTGATAGGGTTTAACCATGAACAAATACAACAAAGTACAACAGGTGGATATCTTACAACCAAAAAGTCCTCATTTTCCTTGGTCACAGATCGCCTGTTAAATCTTGATATGGATGTTTTATCTGGTATCAATAAACGACTTGCATTGGGGGAGCGTGTGAAGCCTGAAACGGAGCAGGAAAAAGAATGCTTCCAGCTACTTACCGATTTAGATTCAGTGGGAGGTCATGTGCAGGGATCCATTACATCAAAGAAATATATGAGAAATGAGGTTTGGTCTCTAATATCTTATATTGGTGCACCTTCATGGTTTATTACTCTATCACCAACAGACAACAAACATCCCATCTGTCTGTATTTTGCTGACACTGACACTGAATTTAAACCTGAATTGACCTTTTCCAAAGAATCTTCATTGTTGATTGCTAAAAATCCTGTTGCTGCAGCAAGGTTTTTTCACTTTATCTGTGAAAATTTTATTCAGCATGTACTTGGTGTTGGAACTAATCATCCTGGAATATATGGTGAAACAGATGCATATTATGCAACTGTAGAGCAGCAAGGAAGATTGACATTACATCTGCATATGCTTCTATGGATCAAAGGGGCTTTATCACCCCAAGAAGTAAGAGATAGAATTATGGATCCAGCCTCTGACTTTCAAAAACATATGGTTGAATATTTGGAATCTGTGCATAAAGGTGAACTATATGAAGGAACTTATGAAGAGATTCGTGAAAGATGCCAAGAAGCTCAGAAAAATAATCCAGATTATCAAGATCCAACACATACAATGCCTGAACCTCCACCTCCACCTTGTAAAAAAAATGGATGCAACCAGTGCACATGATGCATTAACCAAAAAATATGGCATGGTAAATATAGAGCAACAACAGATGATATTCTGTCTCGATCTAATCATCATGGATGCCGTAGACCTGAAATAGATGGGGAGGACCCTACTAAACTTAAACGTAAGGGGTGCCTCAATTCACGTGGTCAGTGCAAAGCTCGTTTTCCTCGAGAAATTATTGAAGAGACAATGGTGGATCCACTTAGTGGTGCTTTAAAAATAAAGAAAGGTGAAATGTGGTTAAATACTTTTACACCAGAACTTACATACATGATTAGATGCAATACAGATGTTACTAGCTTGATGTCAGGTACAGCGATCAAAGCTGTTGTAGGGTATATCACTGATTATGTTACAAAATCAGGATTAAGTTCATATACCACATTTGATGCTGTCCGACAAGTATTCAATAGAAATTCTGAGATGATCAGAGGTAGTACAGATAGGCAAAACACAGCTCGGCACTTGATGACAAAAATGGTAAACACATTGACTGCAAAGATGGAAATTGGAAGCCCCATGGCTTCTCTTTATCTGCTTGGAAATCCTGATCATTATACCAGCCACAAATTCATTCTTTTCTATTGGAAAAATTATGTAAGAGAGGCACAAAGTGCATGGATAGATACAGAAAATAATACAACAGAGTCATTTGACACTGAATATAAAGATGCACCAGACAAAGTAGTTTTGCAGAAGTATGATGGCAAATACATTGGAATATCAAGTGTATATGATTATATCTACCGCCCAACTGCTTATGAGCGCATGTCTCTATATGACTGGATACGTAAAGCCAAAAAAGAGAAGCGTTCAAAAGAAGAACAGCAAGAGTTTGATGTTCATTATGATAAGGATGAACTAGAATCTAATGCAGAAGATGATGACACAGACACAGAAGGAGAAGATGAAATTGATTTTCTTGGTGGAGGAGACAGTATAGATGATGACATAGAAGATGAAGTTGGGCATCAAGATCTAGACTCTGAGGATGAACTAAATGATTACCAAATTATGTATGATGAACATGAAAGCCATGAATTTCTTCCAGAGCATCCTCAGTATTGTACTCATAAGGTTACAGTTGTTGATGAAGAAAATGCTCTTGTTCCAAATTTTGTTGGAGGTGGATTACCAAGATGTGACCAAGGAGATCGAGAGTATTATTGCTCTACAATGCTCACACTTTTCAAACCTTGGCGATGTGGAAAGTATCTTAAATTGGAAAATGAGTCATGGGATGAAGCATTTGTTGGATATTCATTTTCAGCATGACAATTAGAACTTATGAAGAACTTCAATATAAAATATGAATGCAATGATGCTCGAGATGATTATTCTGCTGAGATGAAAAAGAAAGATGCAAGAGAAAATATATTTGGGTCATGGGAAGATATTGGTGGTGAAGTTGATACCAACTGTTCTCTCATCAATGAGGATATTCCCATAGATATTGATGAAGATATGTATATGTTAGGTAATCCTAATAGCATTAATAACCAGAAACTTCATCAAATGAACAGAATTGAAAATGTAGTAAAAAATGCTGGGTGGCTAGATTCTTGCATTGGAAATATTGACCCAGTAGACACATCTTTCAAACCAGGAGAGAAACGGTCTGGCTCTCAGTGGAATGTACTTGTACAATCACTGAAAAAACTTTTTATTGCTACTTGTTCTAAAAATTTACCTGAAGCCAAAGCAATAAAAGATAAAAATAGTACATCAAATGATGAGGTAGTTGTAGATGATATAAGTTATTTAAATAAAAATTTCAAAGCAGAGAAAGAACATGAGCAGCAATTGATTGATACAATTGTTCATGAATTCAGTCTTAATGATGAACAGGAAAGAGCGTTTCGCATAGTGGCAAATCATGCCACAATGACAAAAAGTGAACAACTTAAAATGTATTTAGGAGGAATGGGTGGAACAGGAAAATCACAGGTTATTAAGGCATTAATAGCATTTTTTGACAGACGTAATGAATCACACAGAATCATGATATTGGCACCAACTGGATCTGCTGCTGCTCTATTAAATGGTTCAACATATCATTCAGCACTAGGTGTGCAAAGTAAATCAAGACAAAATAGCAATGAGCATTCAACTATGGCACAGGTTAGGTCACGACTAGATGGTGTAGACTATATATTTATTGATGAAGTTTCTATGATATCATGCTATGAATTGTATAAGATAAGTGCCCAACTGGCTAAGGCAAGGAATAGTATGGATGCACCTTTTGGTGGACTCAATATGATCTTTGCAGGTGACTTTGCACAGCTTAAACCAGTTCAAGGACAGGCTCTTTATGATGGATATGTTGGTACATCAGTAGATGCCTCCATGTCAGAGAGAGGACAGCAATCTGCTATAGGCAGAGCACTTTGGCACCAAATTACTACTGTTGTTATTCTAAGAAAAAATATGAGACAAAATACACAATCAGTGGAAGATGCCAAGTTGAGGACTGCTTTGGAAAATATGAGATATGCAGCATGTACTGCTGATGACATTACATTTCTGAGAAGTCGTGTTGCAGGAAGACGGCCTGACCAACCAAAGCTGGCTGACAAATGTTTTAGAAATGTCTCTATTATTACTGCTTTAAATTCACAGAAAGATCGAATTAATGAACTAGGTTCTGCACGTTTTGCAGCTGATACTGGCCAAACTCTAACTGACTTTTATTCTGTAGATACACTAGGGGTTGAGAGTGATCCAGTTACTGGAAAAAAGCCTTGTGGAAGACCTAAAAAAACTGCCATTCAGAAAACTATAAGTCCAGGTTTGCAAAATGTACTTTGGAACTTACATCATTCTGCATCTGAACATATTCCTGGAAAACTTTCACTATGTATTGGAATGCCTATAATGATACGGAACAATGATGCAACTGAATTGTGTATAACAAAGGGGCAAGAGGGTTATGTTGTTGGATGGGATGCAAAGGTGGGGCCAAGTGGTCAACGGATTTTGGAAACTTTATTTGTAAAACTTGATCGCCCTGCCAAAACCATAAAGATTGAGGGGCTACCTGAAAATGTTGTCCCACTAATAAAGAATAGTACATCTATTGAGTGTCTCTGTCCAAGTGATCTTACGATATCTATATCACGTACCCAGGTTTCTGTGTTACCCAATTTTGCAATGACAGACTATGCATCACAAGGAAAGACTCGACCATTTAATGTTGTAGACTTGAATAGCTGTCGAACTCACTTATCTTACTATACTGCTCTTTCAAGAAGTGCTACATGTAAGGGTACTGTAATTGTACAAGGTTTTGATCCATCAAAGATAACACATGGTGCATCTGGATATCTGCGGCAAGAATTCAGAGAGCTTGAGCTTTTGGATGATATTACAAATCTTCGCTATACAGGCAATCTACCTGGATCAATTAATGGAAAACTACGTAATGCTATTTTACGTCAATATCAACAACTTAAAGGAAGAGGATACTGCCCAGAGAATGTAATGGGACCCATCAGATGGAGTGAGGTATATCCTATGCAAACTTTTCAAGTTATAACTGACAGTTCATGGCAAGTTATTAATAAATCATCTAAGGATGGTTTGTTATCTGACAAATTGACTAATGAAGTGAATACTGAAACAAATAAAATAAACAAAAAATTATGTGGATCTTTTATTCCTGCCCAAGGATCTAATATGATTAAGACTAATTTAAAGAGAAAGTCTGCTGATGATCCAGAAATTGAGGAGCCAAAAAAGAAAAAAGTTAGAACTAGTTTTGGCCCTACACCTGAAGTTCCCATTGGACTTGTTTGGGACTCTGTTGATTACAGCTGTTCATATGACTCACTTTTTACAATTTTATGTGAGATCTGGATTTACAATCCAAGAAACTGGACAAAAGCATTTTATACATTTAGTAATCAGGGTAAACTGTTAGCAGATGGATACAAAAAAGTTATTAGAAGTATAGATACTCTAGAAAATATTCGAAATGAAGTTCGTAGATGACTCAAACATGATAACCCAGTATTATTTCCAGATGGAGCTACTGGAACTGACATTCGTGATCTACTTTACTATTTCTTCACATCAGATCATAGTGTCTCTTTGGGTTACAGAAGGTCATCATGCATTGGATGCAACAACAATCATGATATGGATAATCCTCCAGAAAGAGTTATGTCAGTTTTAGATGGAACTTACAAATCAATCAATGATTGGTTACAGCATTGGCTAGAGGAACCTAGTATATGTGACTGTGGCTCTCCCACAATTATCAAAAGGATATATGATCAGCCCCCTTCACTACTTGCATTCAGTTTAAATACTTCAAGAGTAGCAATAAGCAAGTCTATTCATATCAAGGGAATAAATGGAAGATCTACAATTCTACCATTAAGAGGTATTATTTATTCTGGTGGCTTTCATTTCACTGCTTATGTGATCACTCCTGGAAAAGAGGTGTGGTATCATGATGGTATGACAACAAGAAGAAATTGCATCAAAAAGGGCCATCTTAATGAGTTCACAGAGGATGCACTCAAATCTTGCAGAGAAAAAAATTCAAATGGAGCACTTTTTGAAAGACAAGCAGTCACAGTAATTTATTCAAAGAAATAATTGTTGAAATATATTATTTATTATATGATGAATTAAAAATATTTTCTGGTCAAGTTACCTTCTTAAAATTATATGAGCTAGCCAGATAAAAATAAAATATTACAAAATATATTAAAACAATAAGGACATAACAGATTCAAAAAAATACTATATATATATTAGAAAATGTTTGAATTTTTAAAGCTATATAAATTAATGTAAACATTGATAATTTGCATTGACTGCTTAAATAAAACTGGCTAATAAAAGGAGAGGACTCGTATCTGCCGTGCTTGCAATGGCCTCTGACACAAGTTCCTATATCTGAGAAAGCTTACTTACCTAGCAATGTCGATCTTCACTCCACTCTCATCTTTAACCTTGCCGTCGTCGTCGTTGTCATTCGTCCATAAGCCATCTGCTCATCGTCCACCATCGTGGCCTTTGATCTCATTCGAATTTTTAGAACCTTTCTTCAACACCAGACGTAACGCAACACTAGACCGCAACCAGGTACGTCAACGTCCATATCGTCATGGACTACGCTCACTCACCTTCTGTCGTATGCCATTTTGCAGGCCAGACGTGCCAGCAGTGATCCTACCATTAGAAAAGCTGGGGAGGCACAAAACGACTTCGTTTGAACTTGTTTCGTGCATTTGATAGTGGGTCAAAGCAGGGGATGAATGGGAAGTGCGGAAGGCAGGGTGAGTGCCTGGAAATGTTGGGGTCGTTGACTTGTTTGAGTGACCACCAGGCCCTAGAGGCTATGGATGAATGATATGAATTCATTCGAACTCGTTTCGCATAGTTGGAGGCGCATTGACGCGATTCGAACTCGTTTCGCGTATTCGGAGGCAGGTTGATGCGAGGAATGGAGGGAGGAAGGGGTGTGCGGCTGGCGCTGTTGCTCTTCTGGGGTCTTCACACATCCATGGCTGTATGAGTTTCGAGTTTCTGACTATGACAAACATTGAATTTGATGCAATCGATGACTTTGACTTACCGTGAATGAAGCATGGCATTCCCTGCAACTGGCACAGTTCTACAAAAGGTTCGTGAGTTTCAATAGTCAAATGAGGCGGTAGACGACTTACCTCATAGACAACTTACCTAGAGAGGTGCTCAAGAGTCTGAGTCGCTGGTAGATGGATTAGCCAAGCAGTGCCAAACTATGACATGTGTGTAAGCTTGTCTGTGCCCTAGCTCTCAGATGAGCTTACTCACACGTCATAATTTGGCAGTAAGATTCATTGCAAACAAGGACCATCATATGTGCAAACAGATCCACCACGCGCGGTGGATTGGTTTGCACATCTTTGTTTTCAACGCCGTTTGACAAGGACCTCACTTCTCCTTATTCCCACACCACCCTCCAGCTTCCAAAACCCTTCCTCCTTGTCATCCATCTCCCAGGCCTTGAGACGACATATTTCTGTCTGCTAAACACCCTCCTACATGTTGGCAAGTGTTTTGAACCCTTCCACAATGTCCTGCACCCCCAAGACGACGTATTGTCGTCCGCAAAACGATTACATGCCGCCCTTCAGCATCAGAAACTCTTTCACCTTGCATAGGTCCCCCAGGCGTCGAGATGACGTATCGTTGTCTGCTAAACGCCTTCTACGTGCTGGACATTAATTCCAACCGTTCCACAATGCTGCTAGCCCCAAGACGACATATCGTCTTCTGCCAAACGGCCACACACCACCTTCGAGCTTCCAGAACTCTTCCACCTCGCCATCAACCGGGTCCCCTAGATGTCGAGACAATGTATCGTCGTCCACTAAAACCCCTCCCTATGTGCTGGTTTTTTTCCAGCTGTTCCCCAACACTGTGCATCCCTCCTGACATGAAGACAATGTATCATCTTCAGCAAAACGGTCCCACGTCACCCTCCTGCTTCCAGATCCATTCCACCTCGCCATGGTGTCTAGACGACATATCGTCATCCACTAAACGCCCTCTCAATGTGTGGGTCGTCTCCGGATGTTGGATGGGATGGGTTACAGTTGAGAACTTTGAAAAGAGAAGAAAAGAAGGTTTGTTCAGTGTTTTAAAACCATAAATGCAAGTAGATACCTACTTGTTCCATTTAGAGCTGTCCCCACCCTTTGTTGTGTCGACGCAACGTATCGGGTTCGACTGGTAGCTACCATTTACATCATGTACTCCTGAGCTGTACCATAGGAATTCCTGCTTAGCTGCCGTGAATGAAATGAAATGAATTTTCATTCATTCATGGCACCTGTTTCATTCTTCATAATTTATTCTGTTTCATTCATTCCTGGCGACTGTTTCATTTTTTTATTTCATTCCAGCATGGCAACTGTTTCATTCTTTGCTTCATTCATTTCTGGTGACTGTTTCATTTTTTTTCTTTCATTCCACCATGGCAACTGTTTCATTCTTTGCTTCATTCTTACTAGGGCAGTCATTTATTTTCATTTCATTCTTCTCAGGTGCCTATTTCATTGCTAGAGCTGGGAAAATGATTATGTAATTGATACAAAATATTTAAGTGCCTTATTTGGCAACAGCATGCTTATCTTGTTGTGTATTTGAGCCTCAAATGCAAAAGTACCCCCATATGGCCCCCCACACCATTGCAGTAGGGCACAACACATATCAGGCATAATTGTATATTATTTCCTTATTTAGATGTGTATTAAAACATCGAAATTGTTGCCTGAAAGAATGAAATGAAAATGAAATAACTGCCTGGAAAGAATGAAATGAAAATTCCATGGCAATGAATGAAAAAAAAAAATGAAACAGTTGCCAGGAATGAATGAAATGAAAGAATAAAGCAAAAGATGAAACAGTTGCCATGGTGGAATGAAATAAAAAAATGAAACAGTTGCCAGGAATGAATGAAACAGAATAAATTTCATTCTTGTCAGTAGCAATGAAGAAGAAATTGAAATGAAATGAAATGAAACAAAAAGTATTTCATTCTCAACGGCAATGAATGAGAATTACTTGGAATGAAACAGGTGCCATGAATGAATGAATATTCATTTCATTTCATTCACGGCAGCTAAGCAGGAACTTCTATGGTACATGCCAGGTTTTACATGATGTAAATGGCAGCTACTAGTGCGGGTTCTGCCAATCACTATCCGGGCATGATGTGGTCTCCCCAAGGTCTTTCGTTTTCGGTTGACGTTGCGAGCTGCAAGCAACTACGTGTTGTCATTTTTTCAAGATTGGGCGATGGGGTCAACGTACCTTCGTCGTTTGATCGACTTCCTTGCGTCGCCATCTCTCTTCCATGTCTCCAAGGCTCACCACGACATATCGACATCCGCCAAATGCCTTCAGCTCATTGTGGATGTTCTGCAACATCGCGTATGTTGTAGCTTTCAGATTTAAGTAAGTTCTACGTCGATTTGAGGTTGTGAGATGTTACTTACTTCTTTGCACATCATTTAGGCACGTTGGCACCCCAGGAACGTGTCTGATCTGTTGCCATGTCAGCAATTGTGCCCCAACTGCCTCCAACACAAGTCCATTGTGGATTTATGATGTTCTGTTGTCGATCTTCAAGGTAAGTCATCAGTTTTTGGTATGAGGCAACTATTTACAGACTTACCTTTCATCTTTAGCCATTTTTAACAAGTTACCGCCTTCGATCCACCTTCCCAACGCTCGACAGGATGTATCGACGTCTGGCAAACATGTTGAAGACTTGTGTAAGAGGCCATTGCAAGCATGGCAGAAACGAGTCCTCTTTTGCAAGGGCAATAGTAAACTATTTCTATTATCTTCTGCTTGTTTCTTTTTTTCTAGGTACCTTTTTATCACAAATAAGTACCATTTTCTATTTGAATCTTGCAGTACCTCAGCATCATTACCAGCAATGAAAAACAATGTCACACTTGGAAAAGTCTTTTACATATATCTTGACAATGGAAGCAGTTCAGAATATAGCTCACATAGAGTCAAGAAGCTACAGTGTATGGCTACAACTTTCATTTTCACCATTTTTCATAATTGATCATGTGACTATCATCCCAAGATCCCATTACATGGACCCTGATAGATAAAATTATTCTTCACTTGGTTTTCTTCACTTTTTGGTCAAAGAAGGTGATATTTTCTTTGTGGAATGGACTCTGAAGGCAGTGTCTGATGTTCTATACATCATTCAAATATCTTTCTCATTTTTCTGCTATTTTCCACCTACTTTTGGATATATTACCATATTTGGAACTAGACCCTGGACCCTGACAACATTACCTCATGTTATCACCAAGAATAAGCACTATCTCCCATTTTTTCCTGATTTTTTGGCTATTTTTTGGCCATCTTTGGGTATATTACCATATTTAGAAATGGACCCTGGACCCTGACAACATTACTCAACATTATTACTAGCAATGGGCACCATCCCCCAGTTTTTCTAATTTTTTTGGCTTTTTTTCAGGCTGTTTCTGCTATATTACCATATTTAGGTATGCACCCTGGACCCTGAAAACAACCCCCAATGTCATCACCAATGATGAACACCACCCTCCATTTCTTTCTGATTTTTCAGTTATTTTGTGGTTATTTTTGGCTAAATTACCATATTTGGAAATGTGCCCTGGACCCTGAAAACAACCTCCAACATCATCACCAATAGTGAGCACCTCCCCAAAATTTTTCTGAATTTTCTGCTATTTTATTGTTATTTTACATCTGAAAAAGCGTACATTTCCTAATTTAGACATGCCCCCTGGACCCTGAAAACAACCTCCAACATCATCATCAACAGTGAGCACCACCTCTGATTTTGCCTGATTTTTCTGCTATTTTAGTGCTATTTTTCATTGAAAAATGATATCTTGTGGATTCAAGTTCAGTATACAGAAACCCACATTTCCTGAGGATACATATGTCATTTCAGACTATTTATTTGTATTTACCTACATTTAGCCTCATTTCAGAATGGTCCTATAATTAAGGAGTGCAAACTGCAAAAAAAACCATGTCATTTGGACCAGATTTGGCAACTACATACATAAAACCAACATTCCCTGAGAGTACACATGTCATTTTGAACTATTTATTTGTATTTACCTACATTTAGCCTCATTTCAGAATGATCCTACAATTAAGGAGTGCATACTGCAAAAAAAACCACGTCATTTGGACCAGATTTGGCAGAGCTACATACAAATCTTCATTTTCGCTAAAAATGATGACTAAGCAATGACGTGTGCCAAGGATCGTCTGAACCTGTGCTGGGGTTCAGACGATCCTTGGCGCACGTCATAATTTGGTGTCATTTGGCTAACCCTTCTGCTTTTGCGTGCAGCTCATATTACTAATTTTGAAAGAAAATACTGTAACTCTGTCAAATCTAATCCGAATTACATAAAATAAAATCCAGAAAAAAGCTAGAATTCCGCGCAATTCGATTACGTAGATTTGTGCACTATATATTACATAATTGACATGTCATTTCCCAGCTTATATCTGCAATTCTGAAAGAAAATACTGCAACTCTGTCATATCTGATCCAAATTACATAAGATAAAATGCAAAGATACTATACAACTGCAAGAAATTTAATTACATACATTGTAGTAGTATACATTACATAATTGGTCCTGAAAATGAGAAAAGCATCTATAAAAGTGTATTCAAAAGAAAAGCTGCAACTTACTGGATACCACTTATAACAAAACTATAAATAACTGCTGCCACATGCACTAGTTCACATAGCTATATATAATGTGACAACTATACAATGGACAAAATGATGCAATAGAACTGATGAACAATAGTGTTTGGCAGATAGATGAATTGCCATTAACTGGTGGTGACCATGTTGAGTGACAATCTGTGCCATCACTGGACAGATCACATGGTCAGTAAAACCTTTTACTTTATACCATCAACTACACAAATGATGCCAGAAGCGTACAAAGCTAGAGTGCCTGAAACCCCTGAAAACCTGAATGTGAGAAACCATCAATTTTCATGGGAAAAAGGCAAAGTTCAGTGTTAGAACACTGAAAATTTTCTTGAGATCAAGGGTAATAAACGAGTCTCTTTGTAAACTCAGAGGACTTGTAATGAGAGTTCACACCATCACCAGATACTATCAACTACAAAAATGATGACAGAAGTCTATAAATAACTAGAGTGCCTGAAACCCTGAACATAGAAGACTACAAAAGGCTAGAGACCCTGAAACCCTGAACATGGGAAACCATCAATTTTTGTGAGAGAAAGGCAAATTTCCTTGAGATCAAGGGTAATAAATGAGTCTCTTCATAAACTCAGAGGACTAGTAAATGCATTGGGAGTCGACGTGCATTGTATTTGCATTGTCTTGCATGGTGTTGAGTCAATTGAAAACAAAGTACTGTACCATTTTGATCAATTCGGCAGTCACACGACTTTTTTGTGTTTTTGATAAATCTCAAAAAATCGGACAAATCAAGAAAAAATTTAATCCGGGGTCAAAAAAAAATCGGCACTACATGTTACTGCTGAATTGATTGAAATGGTACAGTAGAGACAACAGTGTCTTTGTTTTCAATGTCATTGAAAACAAATAGGTGCAATCTGAACTACTGTGCGCACAGTAGTTGTTATGGTACCCTCATCGCAATCAGTACAGTCTTCAATTCCTATTCCCTCTTATCCCATTATGTCTCCTGATCCTATGCTATATTCTCTCATCTGTATATTAACTTAATAGCACGTTTATACCCAGATCCAACGTGACTATGTTCTTTGTATGCGACACATCTGTTTAATACTATTTGGCAAGCGTAGTACTAACAAACAGACACAAATGTAGAATAAGATACAATCGTACTTACTAGAAGGCTTCAGAAGGTTCTAACACCTTCTCTTGGAATCTAGAATCATTAGTAGAGTACTTAAGATGTTCGTAAACCATGAATGAAGGATACCTCTTTTTTACCCATAAAACTTCATGTGAACTTATTAAGTTTAAGTACAACTTGGACCATTAAGTAACTGATAAAGCCGCGTGCTATCGTATACTTAAATCAGAAGCGTTAACATCTCAGTACTAACGTCTCCGATACTAGTTGCATCATCCACGTCTTAAGTGTACACATCGTCAACGCAGAAGTAATCAAGACTATGATTCGTGTCAAGGATTCATGTGATCCAAGGAATACAATCATGCACTCGACTCATCTTCAGCCTCATTTGCTGGAGTACAGGACTATCATTAGTAAGTAGTACTTACTATCCAAGTTACTAACTATTGTGTATTCGCAGGAATACACCAACATTCGAGTCGAGGAACTCTAACAGTAGTTCAGATTGTCTTTGTTTTCAACATCATTGAAAACAAATATGTGCAATCTGAACTACCGCATGTGTACCACACATGCGGTAGTTCAGATTGCATATGATGATTACTATTTGCATTGAACATTCCCACCAAATTATGACATAGGACTGGGTTCATCTGAGCCCCGGCTAGGGCTCAGACAAGCTGAGTCCTACATCATAGGCTATTTTATACAATGTCACCAAAGGCCACTGCCTGTACCATCCACCTGCTGATGCCCTACACCAGCTGCCCCATAACGACAGCTCCCCAGTAATGAGTGCTTGCAACAGCGTGCAATGCATTGCCACATCGCTGCCAGGTGATGGCGATGTGACAATGAGATGACGAATGACATGATTTCATCATCTTAGGTGAGTCCTGACTGCCCCACCTTTTACTGACACCATTATGTGAAGGCAACATCACTCAGCAATGCCACTTACTGAACTACCATGGGTAGTTGATTTGACTAACATTTTGATACACTTTGTTGACTGTCAAACAACTCCTCAAAATTACTCAACATACTTACCAGCCAACTACATTTAAAGTGAGCTGTTGTCTACATTATGAGACAGGCTTAACATTCTAAGTTGATACCATAGCTCTAAGAACCAGACTGCAACTAAGAGTGAGGACATACACAATGTTGTTGAAGCTAGCTCAAAATACTTCTATGATATGTCTACATTTCCTAGTACTGTCTGCCAATCTAGTTCAACAAATGCATGGCTGTCTACAGCACTACAGGACTGATTCAAATAGACAAAACCTTGTACTGTGTACCATCAACTACAAAGATGATGATGGAAGCATACAAATAGCTTGAGTGCCTGAAACCCTGAAACCCTGAATGTGGGAAACCATCAATTTTTGTGGGAAAAAGGCAAAGTTCAGCATTAGAACACTGAAAAATTCCTTGAGATCAAGGGTAATAAATGAGTCTCTTCATAAACTCAGAGGACTCGTAATTTTGCAAGTGAAATGCAGTAAGGATATATTTTTGGTGAGTGGACCCTGAAATGTCACTGTCACACCTTAGAAATATATTTTTGCTCTGGTTTGGCCTTAGGATATATTTTGTGAAACAGATGTGGTAAGGATATATATTTCTGGTCTGTAGGGGTGTCAGGAGTCCTAGTTTCAGCAAAAAAGTTGTGATTTTTTTGCTGTCTGGGGTATATATTCTGGGAGATTCTGCAATGATTTCCAGGGGGTTTGGCACTATGTCTGGCTTGTCCTCTCAGTATGTAGGTAGCAATAAGGGACATCAATAGATTTGTGATCTACCTTGAAGCTATTCACTCCAAGGTTCCTGAATTGCCTAAGTATAGGGATACAGTTTGCATTACCAATTTTTCAAAACTTTGTTATTGGAAAACACCTGGAACCCTCCTCCAGACAGCAGTCAGCTAATTCACTACAACTTCTTTTATACCAGCCAATGCTGGTCTGTCTGGCAAATCAACATCCCATTTTGAAGGTTCAATATCTGCTTGGTTTGGAAGAGGGTGACACTCTCTTGTTGACTTATCATTGGGGAGGTGCAATGCCTGCAAGATCAAATTGTGCTTGCAGTCATTTGGTCTCCCTATACATGGACAAGAATCAAGGAAAATCAATATTTTGCATGACCCAGCACAATATGTGGAAATATTAATATGCAAATTGGGACTAAAACAAGTTTTCGAGAGAATGGCCTGAGAATTACAAAACAAGTCAATGGTGAGGTGCAGATATCTCCCTGATCTATGGGGAGCAGTACAATTATTTTTAATATTCTCAGGCCATTCCCTGAACAATCAAAAATAAAGTGTAGTCTTACTATATAGTGTAAGGCCCATCTGCCATGCAAAGTGGTTATTTTGTTTTCAAAACTGCCTGCAAAACACGCTAAATTAGATTATGTAACCACACAAAGGAGGCGTCGTGTCGTGTCAACACATTGATAACTTGTGTAAGAGGCTGTTGCAAGCACGGCAGATACAAGTCCTCTTTTTTGCAACTGTAGTAGCATTTATAGTGTAGCTATATGTTTGAGCCCACATGTTATCATATATTAACAAATACTATATATATATAGTAATATATATTTATTTTACGAGTCCTCTGAGTTTTGTAGACATATTATAGAAGTATTTTGAGCTAGCTTCAACAACATTGTGTATGTCCTCACTCATAGTTGCAGTCTGGTTCTTAGATCTATGGTATCAACTTAGAATGTTAAGCCTGTCTCATAATGTAGACAACAGCTCACTTTAAATGTAGTTGGCTGGTAAGTATGTTGAGTAATTTTGAGGAGTTGTTTGACAGTCAACAAAGTGTATCAAAATGTTAGTCAAATCAACTACCCATGGTAGTTCAGTAAGTGGCATTGCTGAGTGATGTTGCCTTCACATAATGGTGTCAGTAAAAGGTGGGGCAGTCAGGACTCACCTAAGATGATGAAATCATGTCATTTGTCATCTCATTGTCACATCGCCATCACCTGGCAGCGATGTGGCAATGCATTGCACGCTGTTGCAAGCACTCATTACTGGGGAGCTGTCGTTATGGGGCAGCTGGTGTAGGGCATCAGCAGGTGGATGGTACAGGCAGTGGCCTTTGGTGACATTGTATAAAATAGCCTATGATGTAGGACTCAGCTTGTCTGAGCCCTAGCCGGGGCTCAGATGAACCCAGTCCTATGTCATAATTTGGTGGGAATGTTCAATGCAAATAGTAATCATCATATGCAATCTGAACTACCGCATGTGTGGTACACATGCGGTAGTTCAGATTGCACATATTTGTTTTCAATGATGTTGAAAACAAAGACAATCTGAACTACTGTTAGAGTTCCTCGACTCGAATGTTGGTGTATTCCTGCGAATACACAATAGTTAGTAACTTGGATAGTAAGTACTACTTACTAATGATAGTCCTGTACTCCAGCAAATGAGGCTGAAGATGAGTCGAGTGCATGATTGTATTCCTTGGATCACATGAATCCTTGACACGAATCATAGTCTTGATTACTTCTGCGTTGACGATGTGTACACTTAAGACGTGGATGATGCAACTAGTATCGGAGACGTTAGTACTGAGATGTTAACGCTTCTGATTTAAGTATACGATAGCACGCGGCTTTATCAGTTACTTAATGGTCCAAGTTGTACTTAAACTTAATAAGTTCACATGAAGTTTTATGGGTAAAAAAGAGGTATCCTTCATTCATGGTTTACGAACATCTTAAGTACTCTACTAATGATTCTAGATTCCAAGAGAAGGTGTTAGAACCTTCTGAAGCCTTCTAGTAAGTACGATTGTATCTTATTCTACATTTGTGTCTGTTTGTTAGTACTACGCTTGCCAAATAGTATTAAACAGATGTGTCGCATACAAAGAACATAGTCACGTTGGATCTGGGTATAAACGTGCTATTAAGTTAATATACAGATGAGAGAATATAGCATAGGATCAGGAGACATAATGGGATAAGAGGGAATAGGAATTGAAGACTGTACTGATTGCGATGAGGGTACCATAACAACTACTGTGCGCACAGTAGTTCAGATTGCACCTATTTGTTTTCAATGACATTGAAAACAAAGACACTGTTGTCTCTACTGTACCATTTCAATCAATTCAGCAGTAACATGTAGTGCCGATTTTTTTTTGACCCCGGATTAAATTTTTTCTTGATTTGTCCGATTTTTTGAGATTTATCAAAAACACAAAAAAGTCGTGTGACTGCCGAATTGATCAAAATGGTACAGTACTTTGTTTTCAATTGACTCAACACCATGCAAGACAATGCAAATACAATGCACGTCGACTCCCAATGCATTTACTAGTCCTCTGAGTTTATGAAGAGACTCATTTATTACCCTTGATCTCAAGGAAATTTGCCTTTCTCTCACAAAAATTGATGGTTTCCCATGTTCAGGGTTTCAGGGTCTCTAGCCTTTTGTAGTCTTCTATGTTCAGGGTTTCAGGCACTCTAGTTATTTATAGACTTCTGTCATCATTTTTGTAGTTGATAGTATCTGGTGATGGTGTGAACTCTCATTACAAGTCCTCTGAGTTTACAAAGAGACTCGTTTATTACCCTTGATCTCAAGAAAATTTTCAGTGTTCTAACACTGAACTTTGCCTTTTTCCCATGAAAATTGATGGTTTCTCACATTCAGGTTTTCAGGGGTTTCAGGCACTCTAGCTTTGTACGCTTCTGGCATCATTTGTGTAGTTGATGGTATAAAGTAAAAGGTTTTACTGACCATGTGATCTGTCCAGTGATGGCACAGATTGTCACTCAACATGGTCACCACCAGTTAATGGCAATTCATCTATCTGCCAAACACTATTGTTCATCAGTTCTATTGCATCATTTTGTCCATTGTATAGTTGTCACATTATATATAGCTATGTGAACTAGTGCATGTGGCAGCAGTTATTTATAGTTTTGTTATAAGTGGTATCCAGTAAGTTGCAGCTTTTCTTTTGAATACACTTTTATAGATGCTTTTCTCATTTTCAGGACCAATTATGTAATGTATACTACTACAATGTATGTAATTAAATTTCTTGCAGTTGTATAGTATCTTTGCATTTTATCTTATGTAATTTGGATCAGATATGACAGAGTTGCAGTATTTTCTTTCAGAATTGCAGATATAAGCTGGGAAATGACATGTCAATTATGTAATATATAGTGCACAAATCTACGTAATCGAATTGCGCGGAATTCTAGCTTTTTTCTGGATTTTATTTTATGTAATTCGGATTAGATTTGACAGAGTTACAGTATTTTCTTTCAAAATTAGTAATATGAGCTGCACGCAAAAGCAGAAGGGTTAGCCAAATGACACCAAATTATGACGTGCGCCAAGGATCGTCTGAACCCCAGCACAGGTTCAGACGATCCTTGGCACACGTCATTGCTTAGTCATCATTTTTAGCGAAAATGAAGATTTGTATGTAGCTCTGCCAAATCTGGTCCAAATGACGTGGTTTTTTTTGCAGTATGCACTCCTTAATTGTAGGATCATTCTGAAATGAGGCTAAATGTAGGTAAATACAAATAAATAGTTCAAAATGACATGTGTACTCTCAGGGAATGTTGGTTTTATGTATGTAGTTGCCAAATCTGGTCCAAATGACATGGTTTTTTTTGCAGTTTGCACTCCTTAATTATAGGACCATTCTGAAATGAGGCTAAATGTAGGTAAATACAAATAAATAGTCTGAAATGACATATGTATCCTCAGGAAATGTGGGTTTCTGTATACTGAACTTGAATCCACAAGATATCATTTTTCAATGAAAAATAGCACTAAAATAGCAGAAAAATCAGGCAAAATCAGAGGTGGTGCTCACTGTTGATGATGATGTTGGAGGTTGTTTTCAGGGTCCAGGGGGCATGTCTAAATTAGGAAATGTACGCTTTTTCAGATGTAAAATAACAATAAAATAGCAGAAAATTCAGAAAAATTTTGGGGAGGTGCTCACTATTGGTGATGATGTTGGAGGTTGTTTTCAGGGTCCAGGGCACATTTCCAAATATGGTAATTTAGCCAAAAATAACCACAAAATAACTGAAAAATCAGAAAGAAATGGAGGGTGGTGTTCATCATTGGTGATGACATTGGGGGTTGTTTTCAGGGTCCAGGGTGCATACCTAAATATGGTAATATAGCAGAAACAGCCTGAAAAAAAGCCAAAAAAATTAGAAAAACTGGGGGATGGTGCCCATTGCTAGTAATAATGTTGAGTAATGTTGTCAGGGTCCAGGGTCCATTTCTAAATATGGTAATATACCCAAAGATGGCCAAAAAATAGCCAAAAAATCAGGAAAAAATGGGAGATAGTGCTTATTCTTGGTGATAACATGAGGTAATGTTGTCAGGGTCCAGGGTCTAGTTCCAAATATGGTAATATATCCAAAAGTAGGTGGAAAATAGCAGAAAAATGAGAAAGATATTTGAATGATGTATAGAACATCAGACACTGCCTTCAGAGTCCATTCCACAAAGAAAATATCACCTTCTTTGACCAAAAAGTGAAGAAAACCAAGTGAAGAATAATTTTATCTATCAGGGTCCATGTAATGGGATCTTGGGATGATAGTCACATGATCAATTATGAAAAATGGTGAAAATGAAAGTTGTAGCCATACACTGTAGCTTCTTGACTCTATGTGAGCTATATTCTGAACTGCTTCCATTGTCAAGATATATGTAAAAGACTTTTCCAAGTGTGACATTGTTTTTCATTGCTGGTAATGATGCTGAGGTACTGCAAGATTCAAATAGAAAATGGTACTTATTTGTGATAAAAAGGTACCTAGAAAAAAAGAAACAAGCAGAAGATAATAGAAATAGTTTACTATTGCCCTTGCAAAAGAGGACTCGTTTCTGCCATGCTTGCAATGGCCTCTTACACAAGTGACCTATAATAGCATGCTCTATATATCTGTGATGAATTTCCTTTTTGGGTTAAAATTCCCACAGTATCAGAAACACAGCCTCTCACTTAGCTCCACTAACAACAATTGTAGCCCCTTTCCTTACCTTTACAAATATATATAAATATTGTCATGCAGACCATTCCTCATTGAGAAAAACACAAAATACTGAAAAAATTGGACACTTTTTGGTAATTGTCATGCTTTTTGACCAAAAGGCTGGTCTGATGATATATATAGTCACATTGCATAATATGATAATATTTTTACATAGTTGTCTTAATTTTCTATCTTTGGATATGGACCCTGAACACTGGACACAGCCCCTCATACATCATGGCAACAAAAAAGTATCATTTTGATTTTTTACTCATTTTTTTCTGATTTGCTGGCCATTTTTCTTCCTTTGTTCTATATTTAGATATGGACCCTGAACCCTGAACACAGCCCCTTCAACACCATGGTGACAGAGAAGATGCCTCTTAATTTTTGGGTATTTTCTTTCTGATTTTCTGGCAACTTTTAGGTGGTTTCTATATTTAGATATTGACCCTGAACCCTGAACACAGCCTCCCCACCTTACTAAGCAATATTCTGATTTTTTGCTAATTTTCTAGCTATTTTCCCTGATTTTATGGCTGCTTTTCTGTTTAAGGGAAAAGGTTCCTGCAGTGATGAAAGGTAAATGAATCAATCAATCAATCAATGAAAAATTTGCCTAAGTCCTCAGTTGATAAAGAATGAGTCTTACTTGTAAACTCATAAGGACTCATAACTTAGAATGTTAAGCCTGTCTCATAATGTAGACAACAGCTCACTTTAAATGTAGTTGGCTGGTAAGTATGTTGAGTAATTTTGAGGAGTTGTTTGACAGTCAACAAAGTGTATCAAAATGTTAGTCAAATCAACTACCCATGGTAGTTCAGTAAGTGGCGTTGCTGAGTGATGTTGCCTTCACATAATGGTGTCAGTAAAAGGTGGGGCAGTCAGGACTCACCTAAGACAACGAAATCATGTCATTCATCATCTTGTTGTCACATTGCCTGGCAGTGATGTGGCAATGCATTGCACACTGTTGCAAGCACTCATTACTGGGGAGCTGTTGTTATGGGGCAGCTGGTGTAGGGCATCAGCAGGTGGATGGCACAGGCCATGGCCTTTGGTGACATTGTGTGAAATAGCCTATGACGTAGGACCAGGCTCATCTGAGCCCCCAGCTAGGGCTCAGACAAGCCCAGTCCTATGTCATA
The DNA here is from genome assembly GCA_018417955.1 of Laccaria trichodermophora. Lineage (NCBI taxonomy): Eukaryota > Fungi > Basidiomycota > Agaricomycetes > Agaricales > Hydnangiaceae > Laccaria > Laccaria trichodermophora. Next base: position 53,033 of record JACTVC010000001.1, read on the forward strand.
ATTTGGTGGGAATGTTCAATGCAAATAGTAATTATCATATGCAATCTGAACTACCAAGCGTGCAGTAGTTCAGATTGCACATATTTGTTTTCAATGACGTTGAAAACAAAGACACTGTCTTCTCTACTTTGTTTTCAATTGACTCAACACCATGCACAATGACACAAATATGATGCATGTCAACTCCCAATGCATTTATGAGTCATCTGAGTTTACAAAGAGACTCGTTTATTACCCTTGATCTCAAGGAATTTTTCAGCATTCTAACGCTGAACTTTGCCTTTCTCCCATGAAAATTGATGGTTTCCCATGTTCAGGGTTTCAGGGTTTCAGGCACTCTGGCTATTTACAGGCTTCTGCCATCATTTGTGTAGTTGATAGTATCTGGTGATGCTGTGAACTCTCACTCAATATTGTAGTTTTGTATAGATGGTATCTAGTAAATTGCAGCTTTTATGGTGAATACATTGGTAGTGTTTTGAGAACTGATTATGTAACACATTGTACTACAGTGCATGTAATTAAATTGCAAGCAAATTTAAAAGATTTTTGCATTTTATTTCATGTAATTTGGAGTAGATATGACAGAGTTGCAGTATTTTCTTTCAGAATCACTGGTAGAACCTGGGTGATGGGACACCAATTATGTAATATATATTGCTACATTTTATGTCATCAGACTGCAGGGAATTTTACCTTTTTTCTCCATTTCATTTTATGTAATTTGGAGTAAATCTGATAAAGTTACAGTATTTTCTTTCAGAATTGTGAATATTACCTGCAGTGATGACATAAGTGATGACGTAGGACCGGGCTCGTCTGAACCCCAGCTAGGGCTCAGATGAGCCCAGTTGTACGTCATTGCTTATGTCATCATTTTTTGCGAAAATGAAGATTTATATGTATCTCTGCCAATTCTGGTCCAAATGACATGTTTTTTTTTTGCACTTTGCACTCCTTGCCTGTGGTATTGTTTTGAAATGAAGATAAATGTAGGTAAATACAAATAAATAGTCCAAAAGGACATGTGTACTCTCAGGAAACATTGGTTTCTGTATACTGCACTTGAATCACATGAAATGCAAAGTGACTTACTGTGTGTGCGGTAGTTCTGTTTGTATATGTTGAATAACCACCACAGCGTGCCTTCAGGCACAAAGGCTACTACCGCAATTAGGTACTTAAATTCCATTGACCAATCCAAATAATACTTGCCTTTGTGGGGGTTACAGAAAAAGGTCATCTATGTGACCGTCTGATGGCTATGACTCAGAGTGCCAGCATTTCACATTGGAGAAGAAAATGGATTTTCTTGTAACATGACCATCTACTTATTTTGTATTGGCTGCTTGTCACTGACCGCTCGAAACTGTTAGTTTTGTTTTATGTTACACAATTTGAATAACACTGCTCGTCGCTCAGCCTTTGGCCGGCTCCTCGCAGCGGTAGCGAACCCAAATTGAGTCACTCAGGGGGGGAAAACATGGCTAAACTTACCCATGCAAGAGCTTTGGTGGCTCGTAGGATAAGACCCACTAACTACGTAGCAGGCATGCTTAGTAATCTCTGCTGGCAGAAACCAAGGTTTCTATGTAGCTCTGCCACTTCAGATCCAAATGACACAGTTTTTTTTGCAGTATCCAATCCTTGTCTGTGGGATTATTCTGAAATGAGGATAAATGTAGGTAAATACAAATAAATAGTCTGAAATAACATATGTATTCTTAGGAAATGTTGGTTTCTGTATACTGAACTTGAATCCACATGATATCACATGGTTAAAAACAAATGCAAACTGACTTACCACATGCGTAGTAGAATTGTTTGCACATGTTGAATGATTAGTAATCTATCTTGGTGGAAATGAAGTTTTATATGCAACTCTGCCAAATCTGGTCCAAATGACATGGTTTTCTTTTGCAGTTTGCACTCCTTAATTGTAGGATCATTCTGAAATGAGGATAAATGTAGATAAATACAAATAAATAGTCTGAAATGACATATGTATCCTCAGGAAATGTGGGTTTCTGTATACTGAACTTGAATCCACAAGATATCATTTTTCAATGAAAAATAGCACTAAAATAGCAGAAAAATCAGGCAAAATCAGAGGTGGTGCTCACTGTTGATGATGATGTTGGAGGTTGTTTTCAGGGTCCAGGGGGCATGTCTAAATTAGGAAATATACGCTTTTTCAGATGTAAAATAACAATAAAATAGCAGAAAATTCAGAAAAATTTTGGGGAGGTGCTCACTATTGGTGATGATGTTGGAGGTTGTTTTCAGGGTCCAGGGCACATTTCCAAATATGGTAATTTAGCCAAAAATAACCACAAAATAACCGAAAAATCAGAAAGAAATGGAGGGTGGTGTTCACTATTGGTGATGACATTGGGGGTTGTTTTCAGGGTCCAGGGTGCATACCCAAGTATGGTAATATAGCAGAAATAGCCTGAAAAAAGCCAAAAAAATTAGAAAAACTGGGGGATGGTGCCCATTGCTAGTAATAATGTTGAGTAATGTTGTCAGGGTCCAGGGTCCATTTCTAAATATGGTAATATACCCAAAGATGGCCAAAAAATAGCCAAAAAATCAGGAAAAAATGGGAGATAGTGCTTATTGTTAGTGATAACATGAGGTAATGTTGTCAGGGTCCAGGGTCTAGTTCCAAATATGGTAATATATCCAAAAGTAGGTGGAAAATAGCAGAAAAATGAGAAAGATATTTGAATGATGTATAGAACATCAGACACTGCCTTCAGAGTCCATTCCAGAAAGAAAATATCACCTTGTTTGACAAAAAAGTGAAGAAAACCAAGAGAAGAATAATTTTAGCTATCAGGGTCCATGTAATGGGATCTTGGGATGATGGTCACATGATCAATTATGAAAAATGGTGAAAATGAAAGTTGTAGCCATACACTGTAGCTTCTTGAGTCTATGTGAGCTATATTCTGAACTGCTTCCATTGTCAAGATATATGTAAAAGACTTTTCCAAGTGTGTCATTGTTTTTTATTGCTGGTAATGATGCTGGGGTGCTGCAAGATTCAAATAGAAAATGGTACTTGTTTGTGATAAAAAGGTACCTAGAAAAACAGAAACAAGCAGAAGATAATAGAAATAGATTACTATTGCCCTTGCAAAAGAGGACTCGTTTCTGCCATGCTTGCAATGGCCTCTTACACAAGTCAAAAATGCATGACAATTTCCAAAAAGTGTCTAATTTTTTCAGTATTTTGGGTTTTTCTCAATGAGGAATGGTCTGCATGACATTATTTGTAAAGGTAAGGAAAGGGGCCACAGTTGTTGTTAATGAAGCTAAGTCAGAGGCTGTGTTTCTGATACCATGGGAATTTTAACCCAAAAAGGAAATTCATCACAGATATATAGAGCATGCTATTACAGGTCACAAAATATAACTAACTATCCTCTTTCCTGAGATATATGCAAACAGGACTGTGGGAATATTTTACCATAAACAGAAAAAGAGTTATAAAATTGGGAAAAATTGCTATAAAATCAAAAAAAAAAAAAAAAAAGGAAAAATAAGAATAGTAGATATTGTTGCTCTGATATTGATGGCTAGGCTCATGGTCCATTTGCAAATATAGAACAAAACTCAGAAAATCATAAAGTGATTACATGTCATTGCAGCTGATGGGATGTCAGGAGGTGGTCACATGACCAATTTCCTAAAATTAAATTTAGAGTCCACAGGAAGGACTCATACATGCCTTGCAAAGCACTGGCCCACACCCACAAGTAAGTGCTTCTACAGCTGCAAAAAAAGAGGACTTGTATCTGCCGTGCTTGCAACAGCCTCTTACACAAGCATATTTTGGGGGTGTGACACAGACATTATAATTTTTGTATGATATTTCAGGGTCCATGTGTCAAGAATATAGATATGGTCCATGACATTTAGTCATGTAACTTATGTGGAGTTTGCATGACTAATAGTCAGTTGGCAGTGGGTGACTGAAGTGGACCTTCACAGAAGCCCAGAAGCATGCACTGTAGAAGCATGATTTTTGGACCAAATGTGACTGAGATATAGCTGATTTCATGAAATTTATTTAAATTGACTGTAACTCAGTTGTTTCTGGACTGTTTTGGATGTTCTTGGGCTTGAAAAAAAAAATTGGGAAAATCCCAAAAATGATGTACTTCCCTACTGGGCATCTTGCACAGCTTTCTACAAAAAAATCAGACAATCCCAAAGATGATGTACTTGCCTAGTGGGCATACACAGCTTCCACATGCCTGTAACTGGGAGCATGTGATCAGTGAAATTCATTGAAATAGCTGTAACTCAGTTGTTTTTGAACCATTTTGGTTTTTCTTGGGCTTGTTTTAATTGGAATTCATTTGGAATATAAATAATGTAATTCTCTAGCAGGCATTCTTCACTGCTTTTGTGTGCCCATACATAACTGAGAGCACATAATCAATTCTGCCCTGTGTTGCTCCAAACATTCTTTGCCCCCCTTGATAACTTGATATCTTCTGCACCCCATTTCTCTAATTTAATTTACATCTATCTATCCCCAATAATTCAGTCAGGTAGCATAAGAGTACAATAAGATTACATGCAATGCCCAAGGGGGTTCCAGGATGTTGAAGCCAAAAGTGAGGTTGAATTTTCAAATAAGAGCCTGTCAACCCAGACTAACCCAACCTGGGTACTAATTACCATATATGGAAGGTGATATTGTGTCATAGTAATGACATGTCATGCTTGGCTCATATTCTTTCCAACATCCCCCTTGTAGCACCTTGTAACAATTTTATGATTAGTCCTTAGCTAGCAAGGTCGCTATTTCGGTAGTTACCTGAGTTGCTTATGCAGTGTAGTTAGCTAATAAATAATTCTCAGTCCAACTCCTCTTCGACCTACATCCTCCCTCAGTTTGCAAGATCCGCACATCAAAGACTTAAATCGGTATTCAACGACACATTCCAGGTGATACTCCTCATTGACTGGTTCTGGTGCCACATCGACTCTGATTTCTCTACTGTCTTCACTTGAGGTTTTAGGCAAGGGTGCTAGTTGTTAGTGAAGACCTCTGATTCATTCATGGCTGCCGATGTACCCTCCCACATAAAACTACTAAATTTGATGCACAAGCTCCTCTGATGTCATTCTAAGGCCTTTCTTCCTTCAGTGTGCTGCATGTGGCCACCTAGTTGTGAATTAAGGCTTTACAGGGCAGATAAATGCTAACTAATTAATGAGGTCGAAAAGTTTTTTTACAGCCAGTTGGGCAGACTAACTAACTGGCCCAATATATCAGGTCCAAATCCCAAAACCCCCTTGGCAATGCCTTGATAATTTTTGTGTCATGTGAATTTCAAGTTTACATGTCTTCTCCCAAGTCCTTAAAGCTCCAATATCTAGTTACGAGTCCTCTGAGTTTACAAAGAGACTCGTTTATTACCCAGGATCTCAAGACTTTTTTCAGCACGGTAACACTGAAATTTGACTTTCTCCCACAAAAGTGATTTCTTCCCACAATCATCTGCTTGGTTCACCTACATGACTTTTCTAGTCTACTTGACCATTCCTTGATTATTACTGTCTTTTAGCCCTATCCAGGTTGTCATTGATGTAGGTTGTGGCTCATATATTGCTCTATTTGGCTTCCAGACTCTGATGAATGAATGCATTGCCTCTATTTTCATGTTCATGCAACTCAACTTGTTTACATTGAAGGCACAACAATTGAGGTCATGACAACTTGTGCAAATGAGCCCATGCTCAGGTGAAACAGGCCACAAGAATGTACTGAGCAGTTGGTGAGCATAAGGCAAAAAAGCGAAAATACAAACCTACTTACCTGGATGGGAACTCAACCATTTTGTAAACAGCTTTGTGGAGCATGTTCATGGAGTGTGTAGGTATCGAATCGAGTCCATGCCCATGTGAAATGAATCACAGGAAGGTACTGAACAATTGGTGAGCATAACACAAAAAAGCAGAAATACAAACCTACTTACCTGGATGGGAAGTTGACCGTTTTGTAAACGGTTTTATGGAGCTTGTTCGTGGAATGCGTAGGTATCGAATCAAGTCCACGCTCATGCAAAACGGACTACAGGAAGGTACTGAACAATTGGTGAGCATAAGGCAAAAAAGCGAAAATTCAAACCTACTTACCTCCATGGGAAGTTGACCGTTTTGTAAACGGTTTTGTGGAGCTTGTTCGTGGAATGCGTAGGTATTGAATCGAGTCCACGCTCAAGCGAAACGGACTGCAGGAAGGTACTGAGAAGCTGTGAGCATAATGGTGAATATTCCGCTGATCAAATGGAATGAGTCACAAGTTGAGTCACGGAAATTTCCGAAAATGACGTACTTCCCTTGCGGGCTACCTTCAAAATCGAAGGTAGCCCGCAAGGGAAGTACGTCATTTTCGGGCAATGCCGTGACTCGGCCTAATGCCAACCTCTGCCCAGGGCCTTCCTGTGGCTCGATTCGCTTCAACGTAGACTCGTTTGGATAGTGATTCACGTCCCGAAAACGCTCCAAAAAACCGTTTATGAATCCGTCAACTCCTCGTGGAGGTACGTTTGTTTGTACTTTCGTGTTTTTGCACTTCTGCTAAACGATGCCCAAGGCCTTCCTGTGGCTCGATTTCCTTCAACGTAGAATCGTTTGGCTACTACTTCACGTCCCGAAAACGCTCCGACAAACCGTTTACGAAACCGTCAACTCTTCGTGGAGGTACGTCTATTTGTATTTTCGTGTTTTTGCACTTCTGCTAAACTCTGCCCAAGACCTTCCTGTGCCTCGATTTCCCTCAACGTAGACTCGTTTGGATACTACATCACGTCCCGAAAACGCTCCGACAAACCGTTTATGAATCCGTCAACTCTTCGTGGAGGTACGTCTATTTGTATTTTCGTGTTTTTGCACTTCTGCTAAACTCTGCCCAAGACCTTCCTGTGCCTCGTTTTCCCTCAATGTAGACTCGTTTGGATAGTGCTTCACATCCCAAAAACGCTCCCAAAAACCGTTTATGAAACCGTCAACCCCTCGTGGAGGTACGTCTATTTGTACTTTCATGTTTTTGGACTTATAATAAACTATGCCCAGGACCTTCTTGTGGCTCGATTCCCTTCAGCGTAGACTCGTTTCGATACTGCTACATGTCCCGAAAATGCTCCAACAAACAATCTACAAATCCGTCATCCCTTTGTGGAGGTACGTCAGTTTGTATTTTCATGTTTTTGCACTTATGGTGAACTCTGCCGAAGACCTTCCTCTGGCTCAATCTCCTTCAATGTGGACTCATTTGGACACTACTTCACATCTCAAAAATGCTCCAACAAACCGCTTATGAATCCATTGACCCTTTGTGGAGGTATGTCTGCTTGTAATTTCGTGTTTTTTGAACTTATGCTAAACTCTGCCCAAGACCTTCCTGTGGCTCGATTCCTTTCAGCATAGACTTGTTTTGATACTCCTGTGTGCAAGTAGTAGAATAGCAGTGGGTACCCTTCACACCTTTAACACCAGTCTGTTCGATGGCAGGTTTGCCCAGTATCATGCCTTGGACAATATACAACTCTTTTACTACTTCAGGATTGAGGAGACATTTTCTGAATTGTTGTTTAACAATTTATTGTATTACATTGTATTAATCTGCCTACCCTGCAAAGCACCATAAATTGATTACATCATATTCTGCCATCTGTAGACCAGTCACTCAATCCTTAGGACAGTTCAATGTGCAGGCATATCTGACAGTGCTGTCTGTGAGGCAAAGAAGCCCTGTGATAAAATGTTGATCCACTTGCATTTGCTTACCATGTTGAGCCATTGTGGTGTCTTCCCATGCAGCTTTGTGTTTTAATGCTGCAGGATCCATGTCTACCATGTACATGAGGATGCATTTGACATTGATGGTGTTATGCACCAGGGGATGGGTGGCAACTTTGTATAGGTAGCAGAAGCATTCATTCCAGTGTTCATTGTAGATGAGACATCTGCCACCAACCACAAATCACTACTTGTCTTCTGGTCCATTGGGTTGCATGGTCTGGATTTTATCCACAAGATACATTGTAGGCATTACTATGAAGTGGAAGTCGACATAAGTGCATGGTAATGCTTAATGTGCATGTAACAAAGAGGAAATGGCTGGTTTGGCTAACCCAGTGCATTCCTCCACAAGACAAATGTGGTTGGTTCTTTGCACTTGAAGCATTTGGACTGGCCAAGATGACAATGAGCACACAGCAAAAGACAATGAGTGCACAGCAAAAGAGAGGGTGACATGGGAAGTTGAACTTGCACAGCCTTGGAGTGAAGAGCAAGAATTGATGATGTGTGTCTACCATGAACACAAGGATGCATTTGACAGTGACAGTGTAATGCACCAGGGGATGGGTGACAACTTTGTATAAGTAGGGGAAGCATTCATTGTGGTGTTCATCATAGCTGAGACATCCACCATCAACCACAAAATATTTGTCCTCTGGTCCATCAGATTGCATGATCCGGATCTTATCCACAGGATACATTGTAGGCATTACTATGACATGGAAGTTGACATAAGTGCATCATAACATGTAATAAGGATATGCATACCTAATAACCTGATGTGGATGGAAGAGATGCATATGAATTGGGTTTGGCATTAGAGGGAGGGAAGGAAAGAATGGGGGGGCATTTATCTTGAATAAGGCCCTTGCACAGTTGATGGTAATTGAATCCACATGCTCAGATCTTGGTGCTTAGTGTGCATGCAATGAAGAGGAAATGGTGGGATTGGAGAACCCAGTGAATTACTCTGCAAGACAAACATGGTCAAAGTGTTTGGACTGGCCAAGACAACAATGGGCACACAGAGATGGCATGGTGAAGCTGCTATGAGACAATTGTGGTAGATACATGGCACTTGAATTGTTTGGATTGGCCAAGACAACAATGAGCATGCAAAGGAGACAGATAGTATGCAGTAGATATGTTGCACAAATTGTTTGGACTGGCCAAGACGAAGAGTGCTCAGCAAAACACCAGAGCGCACTGCAAAGAGAGGGTGCTGTGGCAAAGAGAAGGTGCCATGGGAAGTTGAACTTGAAGAGCTAGATTTGATGATGCACAAACATTTCCTGATCATTTGATGGGGGGAAGTTTCATGTGTCATCAGAATCTGTGATGCCAAGAGGACAAGAGATGAGAGATGAGATCTAAAACTTACCCCCTGAGACCTGCCCCCCATGCATTTGTATATTGTGGGAAAGATTGTTTAAAAAGGAAATAGATCATGTCATCTACTTCAGAAATACATGCTATAGCTCAATGAGAGATTCTGTGCACCCTATAACATCCCAAAATCAACATTGAAATGACTCCCACTTATTTGTAAGTATATGTTACTGTTTAACCTGTATATCAATAGTCTTTTAAGTATCAGCATTGATCAGATGTAAAATTTATCATCTATTTCGTTTTTGCAACTGTTTATTTGTGTTTGTTTACCAGGAACGTAATATCACCATGACCACAGAAATGAGGAGTACCCATCACAAAAGAAATCATGTCATTTGGATCAAAACTCGCTGAGTTATACATGAATCTGTATTTATTACCGAAAATGGTAACTGATCTGAGATCTACTATGATGCATGAAACTGTCCCCCATCAAGCGACCGGGAAATGTTCGTGCATCATTGCTTCTTGAGTTCCAAGCGTTGCCTAAAGAAAAATGTGTAACTTTACCAAATCAAGTCCAATTTAGATGAAATAAAATGCAGAAAAAATGTAAAATTTCAGGGATCATACCTGTATACAATTCATTGAGATATATTATGTAATAAGGTCAAAGTCCAAATAAACATACTTTTTCAAAGAATAATCTGAAGCTCACCAACATAAAATCTAAAATGAATGAAAGAAAACACCAAGAAAAATACAGTTTGTTTCTATGTATATTATGTAAGAAAAGCTATATGCAAAAACAGATATATGTTTGCACAAAATCAAGCTAATGCAATCTTTTTCAAATGAGGAAGTAGCAATAAATTGGCACAAAATTAGAAGAAAATGGCTGATGGTGCTCACTGTTGGTGACAACATTTGAAAACACTTTCAGGGTCTCTGGTAAATTTCCATATATGGCACTCAGCATTTGTCCAACTGAAAAATAGCAATTAAATGGCAGAAAAAATGGAAAACAATTGAAGGATGGTGCTAACTGTTGATGTTGATGTTAGGACTGTTTCAAGGGTCCCAGGTGCATTTCCTTATATGGAAATTTATTCAACAATTGCCAGAAAATGACACAAAAATCAGAGAAAATTGGAATATGGTGCTCATTGTTAGCAATGATGTTATGAGTCCTCTGAGTTTATAAAGACACTAGTTTGTTACTCTCTGATCTCAAGGATTTTTTCAGTACCTCTAACACTGAATCTTGCATTTCTTCCCATAAGATTTGATGGTTTGATGATGTTGTCAAAGATTTTTTGAAAGGAAAAATAGCAATAAAAACAGAAGACAAATCAGGAACAAATGGGGGACAATATGCATTGTTGATGACAATGTTGGGGACCATTTTCAGAGTATATGGCATATTTTCAACTGAGGTAATGTGCACTTTTTGAATCAAAAAATGGCAATATAATTGTAGAAAAATCAGAAAGAAATTGAAGGAAGATGCTCATTGTTTGTGCAGTACTGGGGAGCATGTTCAGGGTCTAGAAGAAAATTCCATACATAATAATCTAGTTAAAGATAGCTATAAAGGACTGGAAAGATTTAGTGAGAAATGGAGTATAGTACTTATTGTTGCTTTCAAGGTAGGGACTCTCTGTAAGGTCCAGTATTTTATATACATAGAAATATACAATTTGTCCAATAAACAATAGCAATAATATATATATATATATAATGGGTATACATCTGATGGGCTTCCAGGAGGTGTTCACATGACCAGTTTCCTAAATAATCAAAAAATGTGAATGCTGTGGTGCTGCATTGTGGCTTCCTGAATATAAAAAGGACTTATATCTGCCATGCTTGGAATGGCCCTCTTACATAATTACTTTCCTAAGTATGTCATTTTTGGAGATTTCCAATGCTTACAAATTCAGCCTATACACATTATATTAGCTGTAAAGGACTTGCTGCTTGTGACAATGAGCTTAGGGTGTTGCTCACTGTTGGTGGTGACATTGGAGGTGGCTTTCAGGGTCCAAGGCACATTTTTAAATAAGGAAATGTGCACTTTTCAGATGTAAAAGAGCAATAAAATAGCAGAAAAATCAGAAAAATTTGGGGGGTAGTGCTTACTGTTGGTAATGATGTTGGAGGTTGTTTTCAGGGTCCAGGGCATATTTCCAAATATGGTAATATAGCCAAAAATTTCCAGAAAATAGCTATAAAATCAGAAAAAAATGGAGGATACTGGTGATACCCTTGGGTAATCTTTTCAGGGTCCAGAGTCTTGTTCCATATAGAGTAATATAGACCTAAAAATAGCCAGAAGATGACTACAAAATCAGAAAAAATGGGGGATGGTGCCCATTGCAGTGATAACAATGGGTAATGTTGTCAGGGTCCAGGGTCCAGTTCTGAATATGGTAATATATCCAAAGATGGCCTGAAAATAGCTAGAAAATCAGAAAAAAGTGGAGAATGGTGCTTATTGCTAGTGATAACATTGAGTAACGTTGTCAGGGTCCAGATTCTAGTTCCAAATAAAGTAATATGGTCAAGAATAGGAAAAAAATGGGGGATGATGCTTATTGCTAGTGATAACATTGGGTAACATTGTCAGGATCCAGCATCTAGTTCCAAATATGGTAACATAACAAAAAATGGCCAGAACATAGGCAAAAAATCAGAAGAAAATGGTGGATGGTGGCCATTGCTGTGATAATGTTTGGTAATGTTGTCAGGGTCAAGGGTACAATTCCAAATATGGTTATAGATCCAAAAATGGCTGGAAAATAGTGGAAAAATTGAAAAAAAGTTTGAATGGTATATAGAATGTCAGGCACTACCTTCAGAGTCCATACCAAAAAGAAAATATCATCTACTTTGACCAAAAACTGGAGAAAACCAAGTGAAGAATAATTTTATCTATTAGGGCCCATGTAATGGGATGATGGGATGATGGTCACATGACCAGTTACCAAAAATAGTCAAAAAATGGAAGTTGTAGCTCTACACTGTAAAGTGCTCCTGTTGTAGAGATAATCCAACTTTGTAGTCTATGTCTGACATTTGCAGTCTTTTATTGTGAAGCATTCACTCTGAACTTCTTGCATAGCTGAAGCCAAGAGGGAAGGAGGAGGCAAGAATGGGTGGATCTGGGATCAAAACCTATAAGTCAGCAATGAGCAGTTACAAGATACTCAGCTGGCCCAACATGATTATGCATACTGTAGAAAGTACAGATATACAAAGCACTACATATAGTGCAAGAGGATGGCAGTACTGCTGACAAGATGGTGGTACAAGACAAAAGATCAATATATTATGTAAGATATCCAAATCTAGCTATATACCATTGTTTGACTATGGCTTCTAGGCATTCTCTTCAATCCTGTATCACATTTATTGTATATCAGTAAACTTTGTAGTATAAGTTAGCTAAAGTGTTTATGGTACAGAGCAGACATCCAAATATGGTAATCCATTAAAAAATAGTCATAAAATGTCAAAAAAATCAGTGAGAATTGAAGGATGGTGCTTATTGTTAGTAATGATGTTGGGTAACAGTTTCAGGCTCTAGGGTAGACTTCCAAATATGGTAATCTACCTGCATATAATCAGAAAATGAGCAAAAAATAAGAAAAACATAGAAATGTTTTTTATTGATGGTGATGATGCTGGGGTAGTAACTATTATTTAGAATCCAGAAGAAGACTTATATAAGAAAATTTACTTGTGTGTGATAAAAATGTACCCAGGAAAACAGAAAAGAGGAGAAAAAATAGAAATTGGTTTCTATTGCCTTTGCAAAAGAGGACTCATTTCTGCCATGCTTGCAATGGCCTCTAACACAAGTAAGCATTAAGAACAAACCAACACAGCCTATGCATAGGGAAGTTTAAGCAGCATCCAGTTCAATTTCAGTGCAGATATTGTTCATCTGCTTATCCATCAATTCAAGAATTTCAAGTTTTCATGTATTCTCCCAAGTCCCTCAAGCTCAACATCTTGTAAGCATTAAAGGAAGTTTAAGTAGCATCCAGTCCAATTGGCCCAGTTACCATAGTTGTGGGAGTATAAAAGGAAAGAGAAAAAGAGAGAAAGGAGGGATTTCCTGACTTATTAGTAACCTTTCTCTTGGTGAAAATTCCAGAAAATTACCACAAAATACCTTGATTGTTATACCACTTTTTTGTAATACTTCTGATGGTGAAAAAAAATCAAACTATGTAGATTTGGTAGCATTCTCAACCCTCAAAAGAATAAGAGGGGTGTCTGCTATCCTTTCCTTCACATTGTTTTGGATCACATGAACCACAGGAATTTGTGCACTGATCTTTGTTAATTCAACCTCCACATCCTTTTTTTTCATACTTTCAACATTTCCTTGCTGCATGTTTTAGACTATGGACTGCAACAGGGGATTCAGAGATAAATTTTGAGGCTAGAATTTCTCAATAGTTTGACCTTCATCTGGTTTAATTTCAAAGAACTTAAACAGATACAATTTATGTGTGGATTGTAATAGTTTTATATCTGTGACACTCTAGCTCAAATTTTGCACTCGTTTTTAAAGATTATAGTACTATTAGTACACTTGTAACTAGAAAAGTTTAACATCTCTGGTATACCATTTTAAAAAAATCTCATCTGAAGGCACATGATTGCTTTCACAATTTTAATTTTGGCAAGTGGATCAGTGTATTTTGGTGTTATCCAGCCTGTGTAGATTTTTTATTTTTCTGTATCCAGCATGTGTCTACCCTGAGTTATTATTCCCACCAGGCAATACATTTGGTCCTGCAACTCAAATATTTTCAGGTGGAAAAGTGATATTATAGAGCATTGCTTGGTTTTGATCAGTGTAATGAGTGCTAATTAGTTGCTTTCCTGATAATGAGGGCTGAGCCACTGGTATAGTTTATTACAATATGTTTGTGAAGCTCAGTGTTTGAATTTAAGAGCTTCAACTCCTTTGCATTATGATTGAGATGTAGTCTGGGATTGTCAAGATGTGCAACATTTCTCTGCCAGATTACAAGTGTGCAATTAGATGTTCCCCAAGCTTAAATTACAATTGGTAAATGATATTTTTGATTATCACAGGAAATGATGCTGCACACAATGTTGTGGGAGGGGAAGATGTTAAAAATGTCAAAAATTCAAAGTACAGGACAAGACAGGGGCATGGGAACTATCTACCATATATGGGCAGCATCCGAATACAGAAATCGTAGCAGCTGCTAATGTTTCCATTTCTCATAAACTCAGAGAACTTGTAATATGACTGTATATCCAAAATCCATGTTCCACCTCCTTGATGTTGTCTGCTTATTCATCTATCCAAGAATTTCAAGTTTTCATCAAGCTCCTCAAGCTCCAACATCTAGTATGCATTAAGAAAAAGGTTACACAGCCTATGCATAGGGAAGTTTAAGCAGCATCCAGTTCAATTCACTGCCAATTACTGGTGATTACCATTTTTACTGCTGTTTGCATAATTCCGTGAACACGGCAAAAAAAAATTTCAAGATGTGACATGACATAGCTACCATGATTGTCCACTTTCACACATCCTGCAAATATTTAATCAATGAAAACACAGCTCCTCCTCCTCCTCCTGATGACCTCAAGTGAAGGGTGGCAGCTTGGTATTTCTGAAGTAAGGCTCAAGCTATTGTATCCACTCCAAATTGACTGGAAATACCTTTGAAGACAAGTGTCCATGGTCACATGACATGTCAGAAAAAAAAACTCGCCATGTTCACAAATGGCAGTAGTGACAGCTAAACTCATATTGATAGACCCACTTTGCAAATGCAGTGCTCAGCCACCTTGTTTATATGAACAAATAAAACTAACTAAACGTGGTCATAAATCCAAGGAAGTTCAACCTTAAATATTTGTTCAACTTGTGTCCTGCTAGTTTCCTCTATCAAAACCATCAGAAACCGTCAACACTTTATTGCATCAAATATTAATTTGTATCCATGTCTGCCTGTCTCAAGCCCAGTGAAGTCACACATTTTCCTGGAATATGTCAGAGATTTATTTCTTTTGTCACAACCAGCTGAAATTGGGACGGCATTGAATTGGCATTCTGACCAGTGCTAACCATTGAAAGTTCTCTATTTTTCCATTTTTTAGCCCAAAATTGGCTACAATCACACCAGAACTCCCATTGCCACCAGGTTGCCACCCTGGATGGGACCAAAATTGTAACCAAAAACTCTTTGGTTGCTCTTAATTATGATGGCAATTTTGATAGGAACATCCACAACAAGTTAGAACTGGTTGAGATGCTGAATTAGAAAACTCTGACATAAGCAGGCTCCGAGTTTGGTAAAGCCTGTTTGTGCAGGCACCAACATAAACAAAGCAGCCAAATAGGCTTGTGACCAACTGGTTCTTACTCACCAAACAAATTCAGACTCTGAAGGTTCTGTAAGAACCGGCTGGGAGCTATGGGGCACTTTTAACTGAGTCACACTTGTCACAAAAGACTTGGTGGAATTTTTTCATCTTCCTGTTGTCACTCTTGTCTGAATCATCCTGGCTTTCCTCTGAACAATGCTTTCATTGTCCAGTTTCCCAACGTGATATGATTACACTCAGTATTGCGCTCAAATGCCACAACATCATCAAAAAACTGGGCTCATCCTTGTCAGTCTCAAGATCTGTCATGCATACAAGTCTGACAGTTTCCTGCAGGCTGCAGCACCCTCTGTTTCACCATCAATATTTGCCAAGGTGCTTATCTGCATAAAAGTCTGAAAACTGTGTCTCTTGTGTGGCTGTTGGATCTGCAGGGGATGGCTCTGGCATCACGGCAGCACTCTCTCTGGCTGGTTCTGGGACAGCACTTCACTCTTTGTTGGTCTCTTGGATTTGGAGATTGCTTTTCGTCTCTCACTAGGGTTGTGGGGTTTTGAAGATGTCAGATGGTTGCAGTTGAGGTCATTGAGGACTCGGATTTGACCGCCCTGATCCAGTCCATATTGTCTGGTCAAGGCTCTCAATTTATGTGCGGATGTTGTTAATGGGGTCTATGGGTGCATCTTCTATCTCACTTAGCATCCAGGAATGTCATTAAAATGTTTTGACAGCTGTCATGGCACTTTGACGTGAGGCGCACTCGAATTCAGCCTTTCCTACTGCATGATTCTCTTCAATACAACACTCCATACCTCTACCCCATGCCTTCTTTCTGTTCCCCATAATTTATCCCAACTCAAGGGAGAACTTCATCTCAAATTCCCTATGCCAGCTTGTCATCTCACAGGAAAACTCGAAATTTGCCTCTACCCAATTCATTTCTTCCAAAATAACTGTAATTTGCTGGTAGAACTCAAGTGCAGCCTTGTTATTGATAGATTGTGCAAAAAGAATTATGGAAGACAGATGGGAATTGAGCAAGCAACAAAAGCTGCCTGGGCGCAAACACATTTTTTTTCTAAGTCTTTGTCACAAAACGAGACCTCTCTGAAAGTGCACTGTTACTCCCAGTCATTATGTGGTGACCCTAATTTTCCAAGTCCGATAGGTGGTGTTGTCCTTGTTGTGGTTGATGTTGCAGTTGTTTGGATGAAGTCACTGCATAATGTACTGGTAGCAAGTCTAGCAGCCAAACGCTATGTTCACGAAGTGGGTCTATTGATATGAGTTTAGCTGGAAAGGACAGAGTATAGTAAGAAGTAGTGGAAGTGGAAGTTAGAAATGGGAGTGGAAGTCGTCACAGAGTGGAACTCGCACCAGTGGAAGTCATGAGTGGAAGTCCACAATCAACTTCCACTCCATCATTGTCAGCAATATCTGAGCGCTTCCCGACGCCGTGCCCTGTCCTGCCCCATTCCCTAATTGAGAGAACTATGAATCTGGCCACAGGCCACTGGTTGGCCACAATTCAATGCCATAGGGTATATAGCTCTTCTTATGACAATACTACTAGCTTTTTCTTCCACCCCATTCACTACAGTCTACATGCCAATGGACAACCCTCTCCAGATCACACAGCTCCTTAAGTCAGTGTGAACTGATCTTGTTAATGAGTACATCAGTGAGGTGAGTCTATAAGATCAATGTGAACTACAGATGCTTAAATGGTATTCTACTAGATATTTCCGGCACCTGTCATTACGTCTGGGTGGCACAAAATTGAAAATGCCCCAGACTGGATTGATATGTGTGCTTTCATGGGCTGGATGAGCCACCATCTCCAGTCACACCCAAAACCCCAAACCACCCCCACATCTTCTCAATGCATTAAACGCAAGCCAATTGCCCTGACTCCGATCATTAAACACAAGCCAGATATAATCAGTCTTACCGATTCTGATGGCTCCGATGCTGTTGAGTTTGTTGGCATGCCTTCCCATGCTCCTCAGCAACATTGTAAAGCCTCCTCCATGGGGAAGAAAAGGCATTGAACCAATTCCAAAGGCTCTGACTGTGAAGTTCTCAACAAGCCTTCAACTGCTGCATTGCCATGACGTCATCATAAAACAGCTCCATCCCAGAAGAAACGTAAGATTCAAAAAGGTTTTTCCTCTGAGGAAGAGAATGAATATATTAAAATTACATGACAACTCAAGGTGAAGAACCTTGTTACAATCATGGAACTTCCAAAAACTTGGACTGTTCCGAGGCCCGAAGATGACATTGCATATCTCCTTGACCTCAGTGATGATATTCACATATAGGAAGATGAATCAGGCAAGGCTCTATCTATGGCAGCCATTCTCAAGAGTGAGGTGCTTTTCACAACATTTATTTCAAGCACCTAAAACTAATTTTCTTCACTAAATTAGGACCAGGATTCGTGGGGTGGTGGGAGCTGTGGTTCTATCAAGCTGGCAAAGACACCAAAAGTCATCCCGCTTGATAACCAGCCCTGTCAATATGCGGAGCACCGTTGTCAGGGAGTCTACCACTGTAGTGAGATTGATCCTGGCCTTTTAGATTCCTGTGAGTGCTATGAGCCTGATGAAGATGAGCACCAAGAACTTTTTAATGCAGAACGAGAAGTAAATATGGAAGAAACATCTATTGTTGAGTTGCAAGCAGTTGCGTGAGTTTTTTCTTTATTCACTTTTGAGGTTCTCAAATTATATATTATTTCAGCTTTGTCAAAGAATCCAAAGGAATTGCATGTCCTGCTGTTGATGAAAGTGGAACCCCATGCACAGGAGTCGCTGTTTATTGTAAAATGAATAAAGTAAGTTCCTAGATTGACATTTTAAATTTTAACATTTGATAACAATGTATTTTAGGTCAACTGGGATGGGAAAAAATCATTTGTTGGCTGCTCGAGATACATGAACAGCGACTGAAAATCCCATCACTTCGTATCCATCCCTAAAGAAGTGAATGAAGGTCACATCAAGGAATTATTAACATCCAGGGACAAATCTTTGAAGACTCTCGTCAACACAAAGGCATGCACTCATGTTATTTCTGCTCATTCAGGTTTGAAGGGGAATGGGAAATGCAGTGAGCTTCTTTCTTTTTGTTTTCTCCAAGTGTTCCTGACTCACGTTGTGAAACCGAGCGTTCGGGGACTTCTTCTCGATGTGCTCGTGGTCGAGAGATGGCGGCGATAAAGAGGCGAGGTATGTTGTGCAGTGTTGACGGCGCCTTCGAGCTGTGCAGGACGGCGCCTAAGTTATCCCGTGACCCCGGAACGGGGACGCTGTCACCCGGCGTAGGGCTCTTATCTCCCGGAGGGGTGGCGAACGGTCGCCAGACCGTATATCGAGGTTGTGACCCAGTCCACATGTATTGTATGTAGTGGCGAAAAAGGTAAAGGTATTTACAGAGGGGTCTCAACACTATGTAAACAAGGAACAAACAATGTACAACTACTATGATCCAATGTCATGCAAGAGATATATCGGCCGCCGTTACAAAGCCCCCCCATGAGATTGGAGCATCGATTTACCGTGATGTCGAAATTGCTTCAGCGCCGACGTTGCTTACGGCGTTCCTCGCGTTCCGCGTCCCGTCGTCGGTATCCCTGGATTCTGTTCCCTGACCGTCGTCCACGCTTGGTCTTCTTGTACCCGAGTTCCGCAGGCTGATCGTCATCACTCTCCTCGTGATCGCTCTGTGATGGTTGCGGGTAGTCGTACTGCACTGGATCCAGCACTAAGGGCCCTGCATTGGCCATCCGTTCACTAATCGCTGCGAGGTCGGGGTTATCTGCCAGTAAACGATGTGGTGGCAAGGAACTTGGTGACGCTGTCCCCATATGCTGTTCCAACCTGTCCGCCAATGGCACGTGATAAGAGTCGGATAGTCTGGACGACAACGGTTCTGTGCGAATGGGATCCGTCAACCTAGTGGCGAGGTCGGTAGTCATACGGGACATAAGAGTAGGCTGCAGGTTGGCCGGAGCAGGGGGGTCAGGAAGCGGGTCAGCTCTGGTTGTGATACGAGAAGCCAGGTTGGAAACGCCCTCCCTGTTCGCTGCTGGAAGCACGCCTATCATCTGCGTTGCTGGAGAGGGGCTGACTGAGGTTAAGCCAGGCAGAGTCGCGGCAATTGGCCAAGGCAGCAAGGCGCTAGGAGTTGGGGCTGAAGGCGGGGTAGGATAGGGTATAACCGTCGTATTCCCTTGCAATATAACGGGCATCAGAGTATTACCCGATGGAGACCACATGAAGGCCAAATTCGCGCCAAAGGGCAGCGGGGCATTGGGAGGCAGGTTCATGATTGCAGGAGCGCCAGGGACCAGCGGAAGGGAAGATATACCCCTGTCTCCAGCGGAGGACGCAGAGGTACTGGTCAAGTTCATCCTTGGCGGGGACTCGGGTCGTACGCGAGGCAGAGGACGGGGAGAACGGTGAGCTCGTACTGGGGGCGGAGGTGATCGTCTACGAGGAGAACGATTACGGTAGTAAGGTGACGGGGACCTATAGCGACGACGAGGGTAGACAGGCCGCATGGGAGAACGGTGCCGATTTCTGGACCTAGAACGTCTATCTGGGAGACGACGTCTAGGCGATTCAGAGGTTCGTTGCGACCTGCGAGCGGTTTCACGTTCCTGACTCCTTGTCCTAGGGGCAGAAGGACCGGCAGCAGTCGACGGGGCCGTTGGCTGGCTTGGACGATGGCTGGCAACGGGGTCTGAGGCCACAGCCCACATGTGGGTGCGTAGAGTCAATGCCTTGATGTAGTTTTCGTAGTTAGCGTAAGAAACCAGCAATTCTATCCCGTTTTCATGTCGATGGTGCAAGTAATTCCGAAGTTGACGAGCTTGCTCTACCGATCCAGTGTCTATCCAGAAACTCTGTCCTTGCCCGACCGCAGTTCGGAATACGCGGTTTACCGTGACTTGAAGCCTCGTAGCTACATTAGAGATGAGGGTCTGCATGGACGCGAATCCTTCGGTAGTAGGAACTCCGTACAGCATTAAATGGGGTGAGGCGAACTCGAGCGGGTCTTCAGCAGCAATCCCTTCGTTTCTGACCTCAGAGTCTTCCGACAGGGGTGCAGCTGGAATTTGTGGACCCATGGCTTCGTCCGCCGAACTTTCTTCTCCCAATGAAACTTCCTCCTCCGACTTCTTTCGTCTCGAGATTACGGGTGTAGATAGCTTTGACAGGTGACTCGGTTCTGCCATAACGACGTCGAGGATAGTTGGTGGAGTGGGCAAGGGATCTGGATCTGCCATAACGATTTCCGGGTTAATGATCGCGCCAGAGGCAGCGGGCAATTCATTCGGAACAAGAGCAGCGGGCACAGTGATCGCGCTCTCATCCCTGGCGACTCGCGGAGCCTCAGGGCTTTTTCCTTTTGCATCCGGTTTTCCGAAATCGAGGTCGGGGTAGTAGTAGTCGTCATCATCGCTATCGTCACTTAGGTCAGGCTTGGGAGGGTCTCGCAGCGAGGGAAGTTCTTCTGGTCGTGGGGTAGGAGCTTCCTTCCCTACGTCGGTCGTTTGGGGATCTCTGGAGTTGTAAATCCAGGAAGGCTGACGAAGTCGTAACTTCTGTATATCCTTAAATTTCCCAGCGGGGCATGGTTGTCCGAACACATTTATATCCGAAACGCATCCTAGAGGGGCTTTAGGTATACGGTGGAACATGACCTCCCATCGCCTGTCTCGGTCGAACATGGAGTGAACTCGATAATCAGGTGTTTTCCTAGCCCCAATTTCACGGAAGGTTCCCTCTGGCTGGTGCTGTTGGACGAATTTCCGCCATTTCTTTTTCTCCATTGGAGGAGCTCCGGGGCGGGAAGGTCCAGCTTTTTTTACTGCAGGGGGTTTGATCCAAGCGACTCTGTCTTCAGCGATGACGACGGTCTCGGGCGGAGTCGGCCCATAGTCGATTGGTGCCGCAGCAGCCGTACCAGAAGAGTTTACTTGAAGGGGTGGACTGCTATTCGGCCAAATCCAGCCGGGGTCGTACGTCCTCGTAGTATCCAATAGCGATAGATCCCCTCGTCCCATAGCGAGAGCGTCGTAGTCATTCACACTCCAGTGCGTAGCAGAGGCGCTGGACCCCGCGGCGAAGTCTATCAAGGTCTCTAGAGCAGCGAGCTGAGCGCGCTCATGAGACATAACTTCTCGAACCACGTAGCAGGGAATACGTTCCTTCAAATACCATCGTGCTTGTCGCTCTTCCATCCCGTTCAGCCAAACGCCTAGGTAACGGTTATCGGCCATACCGACCTCGTCATTGGGGTTGGGAACCCAATTCCTTGACTCCTGTAATCTGGACGCGTAGTCGATAAAGGCGCGTTTGTCTTTCAAGCAACGCTGAGCTTCTGTAATCCAGTCCACCGCGAGCGGAAATCGTTTGTACTGACGCAGACTGTCAATGGCTTCCGACGTTGGTATTGTGGGTCGAATGCCCTCGCTCCACAGCGCGCGATGTTCTGATTCATAATAGTGGTGATCTACATATTTTTGGTGAAGGGCCGCCATGCGCTTCTCGGCCTCTTGATTGACCAGGATTAGCTTGTCTAAGTATCCGTCGTCTATGCGTCCTGTATCAAACGCCGGTTGCCCATCGCTGATCCAACAGTTGAGGACTGATTCAAATTCGGGACTGTCGCGCGGGCTTGCCGCAGCGGGAGAGATAATCAGAGCTCGCCATCCTTTGCTCGATGAGGGGAGTTGGGCATTCCTGGTGGGGTCGAAGGGTCCCATATGCCCATCATAACGCCGGTTCTCCTCATCGTAGTTGTTGATGCGTAAGTCGAGGTTGAATGGTCGAATTCCGGGACAGAAGGCGTTGGTTAAGGAATTAGGGGAGGATATCTCCCAGAGTCTCTCGCCCATCGCAACGTACCTGCGATGAACGGGTTCGGGGAGTTGGTAAGAAGGAGGTGGTGGTATTAGGGGTATGCGGTCGTAGCCCGCGAAACTCGGTATCCTCGTGGGTCTATAACGTCTAGTGTCATTGCGACCAGCTCCAAGCACATGGCCAGGACGGCCCGTCATAACCTGCGGGACCGTTCGCGATCGCGCTCGAAAGCTGCGGGACGCCTTGGAGCCAGAATTCTAGGACTGGTTAAACGACTCGACTTCAGAAGGTATTAAATGATTTCGGAGTCTAAAAGAGACTGTACAGTATCGGTAATTAGCGTGTTTATGGTTAGGGTTCGGATCATTTCTTCTAAGGGAAGGCGCGGAGGTTTTACCGTTAGATGGGCAGGTTTTTAGACTTGAGGTAGCCTCGTTTGAGTTGGGCGGCGTTCCTCAGGTCGTATTCGGTTATCCAGGAGTCGTCCGCTGGCCCATATCCCTTCCACCGTACTAGGAACATTCTCCGATTAGCCTTCTTCCTTCCCACTATTCGGTGTCCCAGAATAGCTTCTACTTCGTACTCCTCAGTCGCTTTTATGTCTCGAGTAGGGGGTAGTTCCGTTCGTTCGCCGAATTCCTTAGGCGATGGCATGTACCTTTTTAGATGGTCGATATTGAAAACAGGATGCATGGAATACGTGTCGGGCAATCTTAGACGATAGACTTGAGGACTGATCTTCTCGACGACCTCAAAAGGTCCTATCATCCGTTGTACCAGTTTTTTGCCGGTTCCCGCGACGTCTACTAGTTCCAGTGAGTGAGGGTTGACCAGGGCGTAGTCCCCTACTTTCATTTCTTGTATAGGTCTACGTTTCTTATCGTACGCTTTAGCTTGTCGATCCTGAGCTAATGCTATAGCATCTTTCGCGAAAGTGCGATGTATCTCCAGGGTTTCGACGAAGTCTTCCGCCGATTGGCTGGGCAGGAAAGGTCGTCGGGACGGGTCAATCTCAGGGACTATTACGCTCATTGACGTCCTAGGGTTATAGCCCATTAACAGATAGTTCGGAGAGTATCTGGTAGAGGAATGCACGCTGCTATTATAGGAGTAGGCTAGTACGCTGAGCCATCTCGACCAGTTTTCTCTATCAGAGGAAACATAAGCGCGAAGCATTTGCTCTATCATTGCATTGAGGATTTCCGTCTGTCCGTCAGTCTGGGGATGATGGGCTGAGGATAGCGCCATTACGCTACCATAGTTAGCTACGACCGATTTCCAGAATATGGTGGCCCATCGCTTGTCTCTATCCGAAATTATAACTTCAGGTAATCCGTAGACGTTGACGACTCTTTCCACGAACAGTTGGGCGAATCCTTCTTGGGTTAATGTCGAATGAGTGGGGATTATGATGGCGAATTTGGTGAGTTTATCCACTATTACTAGGATGGCCGTGTGTCCTAATTCCCCGGAGGCAGGTAAGCCAGTGATCATGTCCAAGGAGACGGTCGAGAATGGACGAGATGGAATATGCGCGGGCCTTAGCGCGCCCATCTTGGCTCTGTGGTCCGTTTTGATCTTCTGGCAAACATCGCAAGTTATCGCATAAGATTCGGCATCCTTATTCATGGTGGGCCAGTAGAATAACTCTTGCAATCGCGCTATAAAGCGGCGGGGTCCTGCGTGGGCACTTTCGTATGGCGATTCGTGAATCCATCTGAGCACGTAGTTGACTTTGGATTTGGGTACACATAGACGAGTTTTCCAGCTAGCATCTATGAAGTAGAGCAGCTCGTCTTGTCCTCTTTGGAAGTGACTCGCGGAGATTACGGTTTTCTCGCTTGGTTGAGTCTTTATGTAACGGGGTGCAAAGAATTTATCCGCCTCATATCCTTCGGCGAATTCTTTACAGATAGCAGGATCCACGACTATTAACAGCTGCGTACGCTCCGTCCATTCCTCGTTCGGTGGTGATGTTAGAGATTTCGATCCAGCTGGATAAGTCCATGGATCCGTCCTGACGAATGGTAATATATCCCCCTGTTCATCCTGATCCAATTCCAGTTGAATCCCTTCTTGAAGGGGAGCTTCTGTCTTCGTATCACTCTTAGGTTCTACGGTAGCTTCGCGCTTCTCTTCAGCAGCGAGTTGTCGTCTGGTGCGGACTGCTAACGCTCCCTTTTCCACGACCTCTTCCCAACTCATGACACAGAAAGCGGCCTTAGGAGCGGCTGCTCTGAACATCCTATCCTCGGCCTTTTGTGCTAATCCTCGTTTCATGTCATCCTGTTCAATAGGAACGATCTCATCGTTTACCGGGGAGTCGTGCGGGGGAATGCGAATGAGTCGGGATAAAGGGTCTACGTTGGAGTGGACTCGACCAGCCCTATGCACGATCCTAAGGCCGGGGTACGCGGCAAACACTGCCCCCCAGGCAGCTAGTCTCCTATTGGCGTTTTCGTATACTCGCGCCCATACTAGGGCAGCGTGATCTGTTATCAACGTAATGCTCTCCCCTTCGATGAATGGTTGAAATTTGACGAGAGCTTCTTTGGCGGCTAGAGCTTCCCGTTCAGTGGCGCTGTAGTTACGTTCAGCTGACTTGAACGTTCGACTCCAGTAGGCGATTACGCGTTCGACGTGTACGACCGTTTCATCCAATGAGTCGCCCCAAACGTCTGGCTGTTCCACTTCGAAATGGTCCTTATGAAGTTTTACTACCAGTTGAGGCACACTCTTGTTAGCCTTCCAGGCGGCTTCCAGTCGGTCGTAACAAGGGGTTCCCTTAAGATCCTTGACTTGGATTGTTTGCACTTGTTGCAAACTCGCACCTAACGCAATGTCGGATGCGTCGGTATACAGACGATAGGCTTGTTTCGCTATGGGGTGGCCTAGCACGGGCGCATTTGCTAGTGCTTCCTTAGCTTGTCGATAAGCAACCTCCTGTTCCGCGCGCCACTGCCACTTGACTCCCTTCCTCAAGAGGTCGAATAGCGGCGCTGCGATCATGGAGTAAAACGGTATGTAAGTCGAGAAGTATACGACCATTCCCAGAAACTTCTGGAGGTCTGAAACTGAAGTGGGGCGGGCAAGCTCCATTATAGCTTGCACTTTTTCCTTATGGGTGGAGAGCCCCAGCCGAGAGACTTTCTGTCCGAGCAACAGAATGGAGGAGTATCCAACGTAACATTTGACGGGGGACAGGGTTATCCCCGCTGTAGCTATTGCTCCTAGAACGCGGTCGAGATGGACCAGGTGTTCTTCCCAGTTTTTGGAGTATACTACAATGTCGTCGATGTAGACCAGCGCGAATAGCCACAGAAAAGGGGCTAAGACGCCTTGCATGATTCGTTGGAATATTGAGGGCCCATTCCTGAGACCGAATGGCATACGCTTGAATTGCCATAGCCCTAAGTGACAACGAAAAGCGGTCTTTTCTTTAGCTTCGTCGGCCATTTCTAGTTGAGTAAATCCGGCTAAGGCGTCGAATGAGGATAAGACTTGCGACCCTGATAATGCTTGTATGATCTCAGATTGCCGGGGAATGGGAAATTCATCCGGTATCGTCCTAGCATTCAGTTTCCGGTAGTCTATGACAAGACGAGGCTTGCCGTTCCTGTAGACTACTAAGGCAGGAAATCCCCAGGGGCTGACCGAGGGTTCAATCACTCCAGCCTCGAACCACTTCTTATGCTGTTCATCAATAACCTCTCTCTTTGCAGGGGAGGCGCCATACATGGGCTCTGAGATCGGTTGGGTATTAGGTAGCAGCGGGATCTGTACTCGCGCTTTTATTTGACCTAATCGACCATCTACTCCAAACGCTGCAGCGTTTCGGCGTAAGACCTCGGCAAGTCGATCGCGATATTCTTCTGGTATGTCCGGCCCAAGATTGACTAGCTTGTCCACATCCCCTGTGACAGGTTCTTCCGGAACGGCGGAGGTCTTGGGTCCCCAGGCTTCATTCTCGTCGAATCGGTCATCGTGGCCCGGGACGTCTGCCGTCAGGTTCGTAGCGTTCGCCAGATCTTGCGCTTTCAGCGTTCCCATTATGGTCGATTTCAGAGCCTCGGCTGAGGCTACCATCCTATTAAGATGTTCTTCATCCTTCGGCTTATCCAATGCAGCGTCCGGGTCGAGCAGGTATCCGACGACTTCTCCAGCTTTAATACAGCGGGGATGAGGGCTAGGATTAGCGATAGGGATAAAAGGACAAGAAGCACTGATCCAGGTGGTTGGCGCTGCCATCACACTCTGATCTTCAGTCCCGATGATGACCTTCTCTATTATCCAGTCCTCACGACCCTCGAACGGGGCATGGACAGCCACGTTGACGACACAGTTCGGTTGTATGACAGTGTCGTCCAAAGCGACTACTTTCATGGGTTTATTCGCGCTACCATTCGGTTTTGCGCGAGCTACAGCTTTCCTCCGGATGAAAGATTGAGTAATGAAAGCGGCTCTGATCTCGAAACCTAGGTCTATGTTTTGTGAGGAGGCGGCGGGTAAAACGCGCCCTGATCGGCCCACGGTTACTTCGCAATGTCCGGAAGCGAATCTTGTTACACTAAGCTCGTAAGTGGTCTGGAAGTCTTCTCCTAGCAGGATCGGGACATTCATATTCCGCACAACGTAAGCCTCCAGCTCGAAACTGACTATTGACTCGTCACGCGCTAGGACAAACAATTCAGTCTTGATGTATCCGAGTACTCTAGCTCCCCCGGTAAGATGGTACAGTTTCATTCTCATACCTTCGCGCAGGCGAGGGGCATCGGTCATCGACTTCCAGAACTCCTCTGAGATGAGCGTAATGTCGGCTCCCGAATCTAACCGAGCTCGGACGTCGTTCGATTCCAGGCTGCCAACTTTGGCTCGCATGTGCAAGGCTTTAGTCCCTAAGGACCCCATTCCTTCTGGTAATGAGCGCCCCTTAACGGCAGGGAAGACTCGGCCAGGTTCATATATTCTTTCGACTTTCCTACTTCTCGGGGTTTTGGTAATCTCCGGGTAGGGCTCGTCTACTTTATTCTTCCCTTTACTGTAACCCTTGCGTTTACTATCGTTTCGGTGTTTAGGGTAGACCTTATGAGGCTTGTTTTCTAATGGGTAATCAGTCGCAAACTCCTTATCGCGCTCTTCGGTCGCGGGCCTAACGCGCTTTTCAGCAGCGAGTGATTCCTTTTGGTAATACTGGGACGAATGGATTTCCTTAGCGTAGGTCTTAAGTCTTTCGTCACTCTCATAAGCGGAAATCAGAGTCTTAGTTTCAGCCAGCATAACTAAGTACTCTCTATCTGCCTCTTCTTCTTCGTCCCATACTACATGAATCTTATGGACGTTTCGGAGCGCGTTCCATTTACCGTAGTGAGGGCAGTCCCTATGGAAATGCTTGGGGCTAGTGCAAATATAGCAGTCTCCATTGGGTTCTCGCGGGCTGACCTTGGAGTCGTCCCTCTCGAAAGTAATCCCGTTTACCGTCTTACCATGCGGAAATTCTGGTTTAGCAAGTGCAGGCCTACGCCCCCCAGAACGTGGCGGCGGTCTACGATTGTTATTGGAAGCGAAGTTGACATCTCGCTCCAGATTCCCCTCTTCATCGGATGAGTAGGATTCTATCTGGACTCCTTGTTCAATCGGTTCAACCTCCGCTGCGTGCGCAGCGCGCGGACGGTTGTTTCTAAAGAACGGCGCAGGCTTTCTATTACGTTCAGCCTGCTGCCAGGAAGCCAGCAAGCCATTTTGCATTCGTTTGGCTACACCCTGAGTAGCCAGTATGGTGGGGCAAAGCGTTTCGCTCAGGTATTGCGTCCATTCTACGGGTTGTCGACGTAAGACACGAGCGACGGCGGTGGGACCGTCCTCTTCATCTGGATGCAAGAAATGGTGATGCCGAATGCGACGTTGGATGTATTCCAACGGGCTTTCTTGCTCATGGCCTTTGTTTCGGAAAGTCATCTCATCGAACTCAAAGGTACGGTCTCGCACCCATTCTTCATCTAGGAAGTGGGCTCGTATTCCTATCATCATATTATCCCAGTTGTGGGCGAAGTAGGTTCGATCAGGAGTCGGTAACGTCTCCCACCAGCTTTGCGCGTACGAGGTCCACTTGAATGGAGCCAATTGAGCGATTCCCTCCTTCATTTTTGGGCTTAGGGCAGCTAGGAATCCCATTTCACTTAGGTAGTTGATGGCCGTATCTCCAGCACCGTTCCATTCGGGCAGCACGGTTACGTTTAACTTGCGATTTAGCTGCCATTCCTCTGGTAATCGCCACCACGGGGAGAAACTAGGGTTCAGAGACTCGGGATCGCCATTGCCTCCTCCTCCTCCTCCTCCTCCTCCTCCTCCTCCACCGCGGTCACCGCCTCCTCCGCCTCCCCCATTCCCTCTGGGAGGGACGTACCAAGAGGCAGGCGGGATATTACTCCTTCTCCTAGCGTCGCCACTGTTCTCAGAGGGAGTTGACCCACCCGAAGGCGGCCCTCCACTTCGTTGACCAGAGGTTCTTTCATGATTGCGATCCTCGTTGGTTCGACCAGCGGATCTAGTTGTGGATTGATCACCCCTGTTTCGGAAGACGTAACTGGTCCAGGATTTAGGGCTTGGTATGCGCGTGCTAGACGCTGCAGGCACCCTTTGTTGACTTTCGTTAGCACCCGAGTTAACGGTTGCTGGGCCATTGTTCGTAGTAGCTGTCCTTTCTGAAGGAGCTCCTACGGCCGACACTCCAATCATACCAGTTCCGGGCAGTCGAGTCACAGTGTGTCTTCTTGATAGCAGAGCAGATATGGAGTTTGGCACTGGGGGATCTGTTGCAAATCGGACACTTTGGCCTTCACTCGCGGCGGGAATTCGCGCGTCGTGAGGACCAGTCGTTGGGGTGGTGGAACTCCGAGAGGTAACGGACCCTGTCTTCGCTACTTCTCGTAAGGTCTTAGTACGGTGATTGGAGAACTCCTGGGGTTTGGGCAGACTTTTGTAAGCCCTATCGCGCAAGTATGCAGCGATCTCTATTAAGTCTTCCGGCATTTTGTCGAAATATTCTGGTCTAGCGAGTAGTTTTCCGACTTCAGTCCTTGCAGATCCGTTGCCAAAGAGTGAGCGCAATGACGATCTTGAGGACTCGTAAGAACTGATGGACATTCTGTCCGAGTCGGCGGAATACATTCGAGTAAGGGCGTTGATCTCTCTGATAAGATGTTTAGAGGCTACGGAGGTACGGTGTTGCAACACTCGGTATGTGGCTAGTATCTCGGTACGACTCGAGTGATATGCCAATTGTCTAAGAAAGGCGAATCCCCGATCCAGAATGAAACGTTCTCGCTCTCCTTTGCGGAAGAATTCAGCTAAGACCTGTAAGACTTGGTCTACTGAAACGACTACCTGGGCAACTCCGAGAAGATGATTTCTTTCGACGCCGTAGTAGATTCCTGAGCCCGAGTGTTTAACAAGGTCGTCTCTGTCGATTTCATAGGCGGCGAAATCTTTTATGGCGGAGCCTAGGAATTCCCATCGACAATCCCGGGGGGTTTTGTACACCAGCTCGATCGCACATCTTAGTCGGTCGCATTCACTCTTCGTCCGATCAGGTAGCATACCGTCAATCGCACCCAAAGTCACAAGGACGTCTTCGTCGACGGCGGGATTGAAGGCTCCGAACATCCTGTTGGTCGATTCGTCGATTGGTTCTACCCAAATGGGTATATTCTTCGCGGCGTCGATGTCCCAGAAGACTGAATGGAAGGGAGACGAGTCCTCTCCTTCCTGAGGCTTTCCAAGCTCCGCCTCGACTTCGTTCTGCTCTGCAGTAGTTGGCTGGGTTTCCTCCTGCGTGGGACTAGCAGCTGCGGGACGAGTCGCGCTGGATGACGAGGGTTTTTGCAGATTTTTATTAGATTTGGACGAGCTCGCGCTTCTTGGAGCGGCGGGCAACTTGGTCGCGCCCTTATCGGGCGCGGGCAGTTTGTTCGCGCTATGGGAAGCAGCGGGATTCAAGGAACTCCCCGAGGCATGGGGCCCTGAAAGGAGAGGCCCAAAGGCTGGTAGAGGGTTACTGTTCGAGGGTGTAATCGAGTCTGGGTCTGTTTCTTCCGTTAAGACCACTCCTTTACCCTTTTTTCTAGTCGTCAAGGGGGTTACGAGTTCGCGGCTGGCGGAGTTGTTCGTGTGGCGGGACTTGTTTCTGGAGCTTTCCTCCCCGGCTGAGGGGGCTGACGCACTCATTGGAAGACGATGAAAGGCGTCTTGCTGGCAGACGTCGGGTTTATAAGGCGGTGGTTGAGGTTCAGGGCGTAGACAGGGCAGGGATTTCCCAGGAGGATCGGCCGAAGGGGCTGGGTCCATCAAGGGATTTACCCTTTCAGGGAAGGATTCCAGTGGGACTGAGCAACGGGGAGCGAAGTAGTCGCAACGGGCATAGCTCGAGCAAGTTGGGAGAGGTAGATGAGCAGTAGTATCCGAGCGGTCATCGTATAGACGCTCGGAATACGCGAGGGAATACGAAGACGAAAGAGCGTCGTCTGAACCAGCGGAATCGTGACCCTCGAGAGCTGCGGGTGTACGCGCTGATGAGGGTCTGATGACGACGACGTAGTCTTCTCCTTCCTCGTAGTGGTTTGAGTTTGCTTGGGAAGCAAGGTGTCTAGAAACTGATGTTAGTTGACAGAATCTGTCTGAATCACGTACCTTTCGCCGTCCTTCCGAATCTTCGCACTTGAGGACTTCATCTTGGTGAAGTCCGCGGTGCCCCCACCATTGTGAAACCGAGCGTTCGGGGACTTCTTCTCGATGTGCTCGTGGTCGAGAGATGGCGGCGATAAAGAGGCGAGGTATGTTGTGCAGTGTTGACGGCGCCTTCGAGCTGTGCAGGACGGCGCCTAAGTTATCCCGTGACCCCGGAACGGGGACGCTGTCACCCGGCGTAGGGCTCTTATCTCCCGGAGGGGTGGCGAACGGTCGCCAGACCGTATATCGAGGTTGTGACCCAGTCCACATGTATTGTATGTAGTGGCGAAAAAGGTAAAGGTATTTACAGAGGGGTCTCAACACTATGTAAACAAGGAACAAACAATGTACAACTACTATGATCCAATGTCATGCAAGAGATATATCGGCCGCCGTTACACACGTGCTCATAGAGTATTCTCACGTTAAGAACGGAAAAGTTGTGCAAGGGTGTCTCATGCAGCATAA
The DNA here is from genome assembly GCA_018417955.1 of Laccaria trichodermophora. NCBI lineage: Eukaryota > Fungi > Basidiomycota > Agaricomycetes > Agaricales > Hydnangiaceae > Laccaria > Laccaria trichodermophora. The sequence continues at coordinate 84,643 of JACTVC010000001.1, forward strand.
CTGTCCAACATTAATTCAAATATACTCACCAGTTGATCGATCTGATTGTCGTGCTATTGTTATTTTGTGGGGAGCGCACAACCACCCTATGCTTGTTGCAACCAAACTTTCACACAATGGGAAGGATAAATACAAGGAGGCTGCCAGAAAGGCAGGACCGATCGGCCTAACCATTTTGAACCTTGATAAGGGTATGGCTACGGTTCCTTGGATGTTTTGATACATGTGTTTAATGCATAAATTTTTCCAATGTCTAGCCCCTTCAACAAGAAGAATTTTCAATGGCAACATTCCTGCATTAACAGACCCTGCACTAGCAATATCAAGGCTACACCATAAGCTGGTACGCGAGGTCAGGAATGAGAATAATCCTTATGGGAATGAATTAGAGGGTGAAGTTTTTATTTTGATATTGATCTGACTTGTATCTCATTTTTGCGATTCTTAGGGGTTTTATACATGCACAGAAAAAATCATGAGCTCCTCCCAGAGAAGAGATACATTCATGAAGTGTGATCACAGGATGGAGTTGACATGATTATCACCATGCTTCCCTCTCTTGCAGCATTGATCCATACAGCTGATTCTACTCTACATGATAACATGTATAAACGAGTGTATGGGAAGTGGAAAGAATAGGCAGTTGTCATCTGGGATAAGCGGCTAAACATGAGTAAGTTCATTTTGTTTATGACAGGTCATACTAGGTGTTCAAATTTGAATTTTTACCTTAGGAGTCATGGTGGCATGTATTTATTGCACTCATGAGACTTGGGCTGCATTTCTGCAAATGTGGTCTGGACTATGGGATACTGTTGAAAAAGTGACTGGAAAGTTTGTTCATTTCAGATTTATTGATGGGACTGGACTTCATGTGATCCTTGTTGATGGTTGTAAGCCACAAGTGGATGCATGTGGGGATGATCTTCTCAACTGCATTTTGAAACATGAAAAATGTCTCATTGTGGAGCAGGATCCTCAAATCATTGTCCAACACATTGTTCGGACATGTTGGGTTCACCTTGTTCAGTACAGTTACCTGTCTGTTGCTTGAGGAGTCCTTGCTGATTAGATTTCATAACAGAAAATTTGAGGATCTTGCGAAATCCTGTCCCAATGAAGTTATGGATCAGATTCGTGGGTTTCCCTTTCTTGAGACCCATGAAGAAGTCAATGATTTCATCAAGTGGTGTGAAAATTCCAAGCACAAGAAAGTTCGAGGTATTTCTTCCCACTTTGATTCCTTATGAGACAAAACCTGATTTTTTATTTATTCAGATTGGATGGTGGACAAGAAACAAAGTCCTTGGTTTATCCCATCTCTTAATCAGTTCATGAGTAAGATATCTGAGGAGGATTGGTATCTTATGCCAGCTGACACCAATCTCAACGAGAGTGCCCATCCACATCTATACATGAAAACACAAAGGATTGATGGCTGACAAATTCAGCTTTATTTTACTAAGCACTTCACACCCTCATGAGATCTCTTTTACTGAGCCACGCGAGCGGCGTTTGCCAGGAACATTACATCATGTCAACAAACAACCGTTTCCCTTCTCAATGTTCTCAACCACCACCACCTCCCCTTTGTTTCGATGATCGCCCACAAACAAAGGCGACCAGCCACAAACACAGACGAACCACAATGGCCAGCACCCATGAACAGACCAGGGCAGTGATGGGCACAGGTGAGCATGCTCCCCTCTACTACTACTCACCTCTCTAATACAAAATGCAGGTGCCACATTGCCAACAGCAACGTGGCAACCAAATGACGAACCACCTTTGTAGTCATTTACTTTAGGACACAGGACAACAACGTTATGAGGACATGGTGAGTACCCCCTGTCCCACGTCCATCCCAACCCACCTCGCTGAGACACAGGAAAACGACAGGATGACAACATCGGACGACAACAAACAAGGACATGGGGACGACGAGGACCCCACAGTGACAACATGGCACAACAACATCGTGAGGACATGGGACGACAATGCCTGCTCCAACCACCACTGCACACCCCAACAACAATGCAGATGCAGGTGCTACGTCGTGTCAGCGAGGTGGCAACCATAAGATGCAAACCCATGGCTACATACAATGAGGTAGTAAGTCCCATCCCACCTCATCCCTTGCCCACCCAAATAACACCTTACCACCAGACAAACGACAGGCCACAGCCACAATACCCCTCCCCAGCGACAACCGACCACAACTGATCATGACTGATGACTGACAACAAAATGACAAGACAACTATGCAACAACCACGGCATGACAACACCATACAACCATATCCACAGACTACGATGGGATGGACACCACAGCGATGCGACGATGACACCATGATGCGATGATGATGACACACGATGGTGCCACAACCATGCGACAACCACACAACCACCACAACCACACCATTATGAGGCCCATTTTCCTCATCCCAATATGTCTGTCTGCTCATGTGTTCTACTTTGTATTTTTTTATTTAGTTATTTATAGCTGTTGTTAATTTCATCAATGTGTCTTTGATTCTTCAACAAGTAGTTCCTATTTTAAGTGTGGGCTTATGCTTATAATTACATGTTGGTAACTTTGGATAAAGTATGTCAATGGAACTAACATGTGTACCAGAACTAGGATTAGACATGTGTACCAGGGGGTCCAGGGGGCTTGCCCCCAGCAAGCTGTGACCAGTGCTGGAGGAACGGCCGAGCACCAGCAAGTGCCGTGCCATAGGCACGGGTCTAAAGCTTGTACAAATAAACATACCAGAACAAATTTGAAGATATTGGAAGCTATACAAAAGTATGGAAATCATACTCAAAGTAGTCAAACCATTTAACACATTTTTAGAGCCCATGAGCTTGACCTCGACATTGAGGCTAAGCAAGAGCAGATGGAGAAGGACTGCATTCTGTTAAACCATCATAACACCCAGCCCGAGCGTGACCACAAAAATCGAAAGCGCAGAGATGCTCATGCACGGAAGTTAGAAGCTCGAAATGATGCAATCGACGAGCTCGACGAGATTACTAACCAAATAAACGAGGCAGCTGCACACGCAAAAGAACTTCGCATGAGAAAGAAACAGCTCCAGTTGACAAGTGGCGTAAAACGAACGAAAGCCAAACCAGGCATGAAGGTTGCCACAGATTCAGCTGTTGCAACCCCTCCATCTCCTGTTGCTGGCCCATCACAATTTGTGCAGGTACCAGAATCCTCGGATAGTGAAGATTTCAAAGGCAATCATCATGAGGATTTCAATGACCTTGATGTTTTCCCCAGTAACCCCAGCCCCACTCACTCTTTGGTATTACACTGCCCAACTAATCCCTTCACGTTTGAATCAACCCCAATGCAATGCTTGCAGTCTCCTACTTATTTCGGGATGACCCAGAACAATACCCCATCATCCCCATATTCCGGATATCACCTACCAGCTCCAAATAGCTCCCCTACACAATCTTTTTCCAGTCACATCAAAAACTTTACCCTTGACGAGTCTCTAGATCCATCATTTCTTATCCCTCCTACATATGACTCACTCACTTTGTAATTTTATTGATAATGTCATGGCGAGGCGAACTACAATACAGTTTATGTTATTCATTTAAAGTGGGTCCCTAAAGCAACGTCAACTTGTTCCCCGAACGTGGGAAAGTGGTGGGAAACGCAAAACACACAGAAACGAATGGAGGCGGGCGTCGGGATAGGCGGGGACAGGACAATCCAAAAGGGGAAGAGAGCTTCAATGGGTTTCAGTGGATGTCGGAGCTTCAGTGGATGTCGGAACGAAATGGTGGATGTCGCGGACAAATAGTGGATGTCAAGTGAGAGTGGATGTCATTTCCTGACATCCACTCTCACTGATCTGGTCATCCCTCGAAAGGACATGCCATCAATTTTTGTGGCGAGGTGTTACAGATTGGTCACACCTTCCCAAATCGTCTCTCTTGGGTCGCAGCTTGGTCTCTACTTTCTAGCTGTATGTTTCGCCAAGTTGGAAAGGATGCAGTGAAGCAATCGTATGTTAACTTCTCCTTGCACCACCCTGCCTCTTATATTTGTTCCCAGGTATACAACGCGGCGGCGGTGGGGCACAACTGATGGCAAACTCTCCAAACACTTTCCTCGCCACTTCAACTATTCACCTACACCCTCTTTTGTCCGCTTTGTTTCCTCCAACACCTCTCCCTCCCCTGCCCCCCCGTCTCTTCCCTCTCCCCTTTCAGCTCCTCCCCAACACAAATCCAAGGTCAATTTACGACCTGGACCATTAAAACCCGAGACCTCGCTTTCACTCAAGCACACACCCACGCCCACCAAGGCTTTGCATTCGCCGACCCATACATTCTCCCCTCCTTCACTAGGAACCGCGAAAGAGGCCATAAAGCACGACATAGAAGACGCGGAGAGCCATGGGGTTCTTCCTCCCCCACCATTGGGGGCGAATTGGTTTAGGAGGACGATGCACACAGGCATCCAACTCGCTGTATAATTTGATTCACAAGTTGATGCCCTCCCTCCGCTGACCTACCACTTTCAGAAATTTTATTATCGAGGCGTCAAGCTTATTTTCACTCGGCGTAAAGACATTTCGCTGATCAGGGCAAGGATCAAGAATGGCGGGAGTCCTTTGACGAGATGGGAATATCGCCTCATCCACAAACAGGAGGATGACGTCAAGAAGTTGGTCAATCTCTACTCTTTGATTAAATGGTATATCAAAACATTTACAGAGTGGTCCCATTTTTAATCATCGCCCTAATATTGGAGGAGGTCATCCCCCTTATCGCCATTTACGCTCCATTCATGCTTCCATCAACTTGCATCTTACCCTCTCAGCGTCAGCGTATTGAGGCAAAGAGGAATGAGAAGGCAATTGCTTTCGCAGCCAATTACCGGCAACTTTTTAATCAACTAAAAACAAGAGCAAACCCACCCGGTCGTCTTTCTCTACGAATACTACATACCGTCGATGATGCCCCATATGCGCTTTGTGGGCAAGTACTCCGCCATTTGTCTGTTAGCTTTCCTCGATTTATACGCTCCCTTTTTGCAGACTTCTAGGCTTACCCACACTCGGCCCTGACCTACTACGGGTAAGGCGTATTAAACAGCGTCTAGAATTCATAATATTAGACGACAAACTCCTCATGCAAGATGGTTGGAAATTATCAGAAAAGTTGCTAGATGAGGCTTTACAAGAACGCGGAATGTGAGATCATAACGAAGTTAGTATTGGACAAGGCTAACATTGTTTTCTAAAGCATGGTGCGTGGTCTTGCATCAAGACCAAAGGAATCAAGGTTAGGTCACTGGCTTCAGGCAGTAAAGGGAACATCGGGAGATGACGCATTAACTCGTCGGCTTCTACTTCTCGTTTCCAGGCATTGAATCAAACCACACACTATGGCTAGATTATCCCTAATATATCTCCTCACCTCCTCTTCTGCAGACATGCTTGGACATATGCAAGTGTTTTCCAACCATCTATATTGGATGGAGAGAGCATAACTGCTCGCTGTGCTAACTGTACTGGCGATTTTGAGCTGCTTGAAGCACCAGTCAACTGGGCAACTGCCTGGAGGCGGAGAAGGCGTGACCTTCCTCCTACCTCACAAGACGGCAGTCCCACGATCCCTAGTGTCGACCCAGCTTGTTTTGCTCGAAGAGTAAGGGACGCCAAGGCCTGTCGTGCGTTTACATCAGCGGGTACCATGTATACATTTTTTTGAGCAATTGCCAAAGCCTTTCGTATATGATTCTGCAATATCGTTGAGAGACCTCACGGTGGCTGGGGAGGATGTTACAAACCTGGCCAAGATAGTGCAGGACGAGGAGATAGTCGGCGTCTCTCTGTGGATCCATTTTGCTCCTTTCTTCCACGGGAAGACTCAATATTTCTGCAAGGGCAGCTTCAACAAGACTATCATCGCACGTGAGGATCCCCATCCCCGCAAGGGTATTAATTGCCGATAAATTCTCCGGGTCACGCGAGATGCTGCAATAACAGTTGTCAATGCTCTCTGATCACTTCGTCAAATTCCTCACCACTCAAGGAGTTGCACTTTCGCAATGGCCTTGTGATCATCTGCACCTGCAGCCCACATTGTTTGCGCAAGAAGAACATTTATCTTGCCCTTCAATAAAATGTTATCTGTGACCACCTGGGCTTCTTGAAAGACGGAGATAGCAATCTGAGATTCATTAGCCATGAAATGAGCCAATCCCGACCCAAGACAGGACTGGTAACGGAGATTTTCGACTGAATTATGGTTCTCTCCCTGTAAAAGGCCCATTGCACTTTCAAACGACGAAATTGATCCCTGATAATCCCCGAGAGATAGCCTCAGTCGTCCTAGTGTTAGATTGGCAATGATATACTGATTCTCCACCTCAGTCTCCTCCAACTCCTCATATGCGACTTCCAAGATAGCAATGGCACGTGAAACCAAATTTTCTCCAAATGTGACGTGCCCGAGCCCTTCGCAGATGAGAGCAAAGAGGTGAAGTCCAGCCGCATCATCTGGTTGGCGTGCACAGTAGCGTTCTACGAGGAAGTATGCGGGCAGTAGAGCATCGAAAGTTGAAATTTTCGCCTCTTGGAACAGATGGAAAGCGAATTCATAATCAGCTTGGGGCTGATAAGGTAACTATGATGAGTTCTACGGGAAATCATTCTATACAAATGCTTCAACTGACCAATGTCGCAGACAGACTACAAGCATGCTCAAGCAGCGCTCTTGTAGAAACATTATCCCCGTTCGCTTTTGCTATAAGGGCCTGCCCTAGCCAGGCCAAAGTACAGTCGGGGTCAAGAACTTGGGCTCGGTGCAACGACTTGGTAGCAAGCTCGAAATCACCGTAGTGGACATAAAGAAGGCCAAGATTAACCCAGGTAGAGGCTCGCTTTGGATTGATATCAAGTGCTTTGATGTAAGCATGTTGAGCTATGATCGGACGCAATGAAAATTGGGCGCTGCCGAATGAATTCCAGTACACTTCGTTCTCAGGATCTTCCTGAAGCGCACTAGTAAGACATTCAATGGCCCTTGCTTGAATTCGCAAAGCATCAGCGGCATGCCGAGAGCAGATGGTCCAGGAATACAACGATATCCCAAGGTCATACCAGGCACTTCCGCGGGAGAGTTGGTCGGAGGCACCGATAGATAGACGAGAAGCTGAGGCAAATATCGCAACTTCAAGTGCAGCTGCGCCTCTGAGGGGTAGGTCATCCTGTAAATTTCGCTTATTCATAAACCCTGCAAGTTGACTACACCCATCCAAGAAAAGGTTATTGGCATCCTGAAAGAGTAACCGCACACGCCCCTCATCAACAAAGCCTGAGGAGTCCGAAAGAAGAAAAGCGGCATCTGTGATTACTTTCCACGCCACACTGCGAAATCCGGAACTTCCTTTGATCATGGCAAGAGCTATCTGGATGGCTGCCGTAATGGAATCCTTAGACCGTAGTGGAAAGCCACTTGAAGATTCCATTCGGCCAAGATCGAGATATGTTTGGCTCAAAGAGAAAAGGACTCCGACTTCAGACGGGTGTGAGTCCAAGATGGACTTGAATAGGTTGATAGCATTTTGAAAGTGACCCATGCGGCGCTCTATATCTCCAATGAGGTAGGAGCAGCCCCAGTCACAAGAATCTAGCGCAGATGCGCGATCAAGAGCCTTCACTGCTGCTGCAAGTCGTCCAGCTTTGCCGTAGGATTCTCCGAGGCGAAGCCAAAGTGATTGATCGTCCGGCTCAGCTCGGAGTGCTATTTGAAATGCCTGTATAGCTGCGGGATAATTTTGTCTGTGCTTGTAACGATCAACTAATTTTTAGAGGATACTTTCCCGAGGGCAGTAACACTTACAAGCTCTACTACTCCAACGGCTGCCCAAGCCCACGAATTCTTTGGCAGAGCCCCCGAGGCACCCTCTTTAAACCCTGCATCCAAACCTCCTTCTCCTTCTATTGCTCTCTTAGCGATGACCTCCACCAACTCCCATTCTCCGTCATCCGCAAAGCCCTCTGCCAATCGTTTGGCGGCCATAGATTCGCGAGGATCCAACTCGAATGCCTTCTGAAAACATTTTGAGGCACGAATCGGATCTGAAGGACAGGCACACTCCATGTAGTACGTTCCCAGCGAGGAAAACGCAGGAGCAAATGCAGGATCGTGTTTGAGTGCCGCGATGAAGAATTTGTACGCAGCCTCGCGTTCATCGCCTGTGAGAAATACAGTGAAGATGTCGCCCCGCAGGTCATACAAGGTGAGCGTACATACCACCCAACCTCCAGTGAGAACTTCCGAGCCGCCAAAGACATCGAGAGACGTCGGAATCTCGTCCGTGGATGTGATTTAACGAAATGATAACACTTTGAAGGCCAGAAAGGCCATTGTCGAAATCATTCATATGACATTGACACCATGCTCTTTCTTCCCGCGCACGCAAACCAATGTCGAGATCATCTGGAAGGAGTTGAGTGATACGGCAGAAAAGAAGTTCTGCATCATTCCATTCCCCTTTCGCTTGATAGATATGAGCACGGCCCATTAGGCACAGAATATTCTCTGGGGAGAAAGCTAGGACTTCATCAATGAGAACTGATGCTTGTTCAAAGTATTTCGGCGGAAAGAGATGGACCAACGATGTTGCAAGAACAGCTTGAATTCCCATGTGAGTCCTACCTTCACGCTCAAAATCGATATGCAACATTTTACATGAATAAACCCCACCTTTGTAGATGCATACCAGTGTCGACCTGAAAACCATCCAAACACGCTAAGCCTTGTTTTGCTGCTTTCATAGTTTTCTCATAATCACCATCAGCCAGATATACGTCGCTCACAATGCGATTGGCAAAAATGGTATGCGAAACTGCGGGATAAGCGTTCTGAATGGCGTTAATGCCGTCAAAAGAATGTACCAACAAATACCCACAAAGATAACATCAAGAGGATCTTCTGAATCGTCAGAAAGAGCCTCATGTCCGGTTATGAAAGGTATCCCTCGAAAGCGAAGGTAACCTTTGAAAAGGGCTGTCATTGGTGATTTGGCAAATAGTGTTATGAATTGTGCAACGACTTCAGTCCCGTAACCAGCTAAATTTTAACAATGAGATAGGTCAAAGGTGGAAATGGCGATGACTCACATATGTCTTCACAGTCACACTTTTCAAAAAACATTGTCCAAGCTAGCTCATCGGGAACTTGTAATAATATGACGCCATCAACAAGATTGTTGATCTCGGTCACAAGCTTTGCTTTAATCCCAACCAAGTCAGCAGTATTAGGCAAAGAGTGAAGTTGCCTTTGCTTATATCGTAGAAGTTTCGATTCCGTGAGGCGACGTAGATCATCTGACGTGTTGGGATGATTCAGAACTTCATGGTAGAAGATGGGCAACTAAAACCGAAATCAGGAGGACTGGAAATCTCTGAAGAAGAATGCAAACTTTTGATTCCGTAGATATCTCTTTGAACACCTCCTTCCTCAGCTGCTCCGGACTCGAGGCACCTAATCGAGTTCTGCGCTTCTCGATCTCTCTCTTGGAAACTCCCTCTTCTTCCGCCTCTGTCAACGAAATCACCTCTTCGAGGATGGGAAGCGTATTGTGAACTGCGGCCTGAGGAGTCATAGTCGCGGATGTGGGATGTGTAGGATCAGGGGCTGGAAGTGTCACAAGTAGTGAAAAGAAAGGGGACCCAGGGAGTAAAAGCGACAATCCATTCGCCACCTACGCATTATGAGATTGAAATTGAAGAAAAGGAATAAAAGAAACCATACCTGCATACGTGTGCCATGTTGTTTGTACGATTCAAGCAGCCTTTGCAAGATGTCCGCAGATTTCTGTGCATCCTGCCTGCATGAACAACGCAAATCAAGCTGGCTTGAACCTCCCAGAGTAAAAGAAGCACGTACGATCCGCTGTACAGCTTCAACAGGATTGTCAAAGTATCAAAGTATCGGTCCCACTTGTTATTCAGTTCATAAAATTTGGACAAGCCCTTTCCAAAAATTCATCTGGGTTAATTAAAAGGAGATCAGGGGGAGAAAACAGAGCGAACCTGCCATGCTAGAACTTGATCCGGATTCAACTCGATGGCCCTGCGATAAACCTGATTCAAGTGAATTTCCCTATAACGGTTGGGACTAGTGATCGCAAAATTACTTTCTCGCTTTCCTCGAGATCCCCGCTCTCCATCAACGCAAGAGCAAGGAACACATGTCTATGTATCTTCTTCAGGGTAAACTAGCAAGGAAGGAAGATTTGATTTACGCGGTATAGTTGTCTGGCTCGTGTTCAAGGGCTTTTGACGCCGCATCCTTGGCGTTCAAGTAGTCTTTTTTCGCTAAACAATCCCGAGCAGCCTTTAAGCGACTTTTGACTAGGGACATGTTGAATCAGTTGTTTACTCTTGTTGTTGAACTCGCCGCGACTTAAACCCGAAAGAAAGTACAAGGATTCTGAAGGATATTGGAAAAAAAAAGACGTCACTCTTTTGCTTTAGAGCGCTGTCGAAGAAATTCAACAAAGTCGACTAAAAACTTTACTTGTTCGTATGTCTCCACCGCTTTAACACTTCTTCTCCTCCTTACTAGCGTGATCACCTTTTCTATAAAGTGCAGGGTTTCTTCCGTGACCATGGAGGTTCCTTGAGTGTAAGTTTGAGGTATTGAAGGTTTTTGCACCTCATCGATCCACCCACACAAGCCAAGCTTCATAATCCAACAGCAGGCAATAACCCCTGCTCGACCTACACCACCACGACAATGAACAAGAACCGGCACACCCTGAAGTGTATATCGATTGATCAGATCTGTTAGGTGAGAATCAAGATGGGCAGCAGTGAGGGGAGCAAGTCCTTCTGGAATGGGTAAACTGTAACGAATTGGTGCGTAAGGAAAACCGGTGAGAACTAGACATTTTCAAGTATATACCGCAGCACATCGATCCCGGCATTACTTGCACACCTTTCGTATTCTGGCCAAGGGGCCCCAAGAAAATCGAGTTCACTGTCATCTAAACAGCTAGAGGTAAAAGAGTTGGGGTAAAAGAACAGAATATGAACGAAAGCTTACCAAACGATACAACCAGCCCCTGATTGCTTTATTCTATTCAGGTCTGCCTCGAGATCCCGGCATACGCCACCTCTGCCTTTCACAGGCCCTTGCAGTCGTACTGAACGGGAGATGAATTTGAGCATGAGTTCGCGATGGGATGGATGACAAGTCTACCTTTTTTTCCGGGACAAGAGGACAAGAAAAGATCACCTATGGTAAAAGTATCGCTCTTCCAAAGACGTTCAGGGCTTGCCTTGCACGGACAAGAATGGCCTAACGGTTGGCTTGACAGACGGCCAAGACTGATAGTCCTGGTTGGAGGACGAGCACTGATCTTTTCGAGTTTATCAGACCAGGCCACAGAATGACAAGATGAAGTCTTTACACTGGACGGCGGCAGAAGACTGGAAGAAAGGGAGAGCGAGAGAGAATTGTCTGAAAAAACTGCTTCCAACGGGCCTTGCTGGGGTTGGTCAGAATAGTCGGATGGATCTCGGACGCAGGTTTCGATATGGACAGCGGCGAGACGATTACTGAGAGCGGATTGCAAAGTTCGGGATATGGTAGAACGAAAGGGAGGATTTAAATGCAGTGGGACGATGACAGATGCAGGCAAGGGCTGGGTATGAGAGGGGAGGGTCAGGGTATGAGACTGAGATTGTCGAGAGACGAAAAAACGATCGAGGGTAAAGGTGGGGGGTAAGTGGAGAACTGTAGGAAAGGGACGAGGAGAGGATGAAAGAAGTGCATGAGAGGAAATCAAAGGGACGAGGTCTGAGGAGATGATGGAGGAGATGCTGTTAGGTTGAATAGATGTCATTGTATAATATGTGAATTGGGACAAACTTTATGGGGTGAGATGAAGAAGTCTTGAAGGAAAATGAAAGTGGATGAAGGGAATCTTGAATGGCAGCAGAGAGTTTGCGGGAGAGAAGGACAGCTTTGGGCGAATCTGGATGGTCAGTGATGCCAGAGGGACCGAGAAGAAGGGCAGTATTCCAGCAAGATTTATCGGAAGGCCACCATGATTTATTGAGGGCGTTTGTGAGTTGATGGGCACGAAGAAGTCTAAACTGATCTGGCAAGTGAAGGGACAAGGGAAGATAGCGAACAGGAGAGCCTGTTGAAAATTAAAATGTGGATTTATAGATATAATATCAATGTATGTACCCTTTGCTCCGAATTTGAGGATATTGTATTCGCTGTTATGGTGTTGAGAAGCGAGGTGAGCGAGAAGGAAAGGTTCCATGTTGGTCCATGAATGAACGTTGTGAATTAACATTGACAACGGTCGTCGTCGTCAACTAGTCACGTGCTCACTTGCTGTCTCCCTCCTCCTCCCTTCGTCTACTCGGTCACTCCTTCCGCTACTCCCTCCTTCTCCTTTCCCCTTTCTCTTCTTCTTCCCACTCGGCAAGACTTCCTCTCACAGTCTTTTACTCACTCCTTCAAGCGCCTAAATGGCCCTTCGTTTTCAGTCCAACTACGATTTTACTGATGTCCCCATTCCTACCACTCGACAACCCCCTCCCTCTGGCGCAACTATACGTCGAGCAAAAACTCTCACAAAGCCAGAGCGTGGAGTCGCGCCTGTTCCTCTAATAAATCCACCATCACTTCCATCTCCCTCCAGCCCTGTCGCAAATCCCACTTACCAAGGTTCGACACCGTGGCGTATATTCTCTAGAATAGTTTCCTTTTGGGCCCCAGACTTTCTTCTCAGTTCTCTCGGTGGTCTCAAAGATAAGGCAGTTCGTCAGGCTTGGAGAGAGAAGATTGCTTTATGCTTCATCATCGCCCTCCTCTGTTGTGGTGTTGGCTTCGCGACAGTCGGTTTCCAAAAGGTACTTTGTCCAGAGTCCGCCCAGTCAGATCGTCGGTTTTCTCGCGTCGGCTCTTTGAAAGGTACCCTGGGTGTTCAAGGCCATATCTTCAATGCTTCTTCGGCCAAATCACCAACCGGCACTGACCTGCTCACCCTCGCAAAGTTCCCTGACCTCGACATCACTTATCTCTTTACCCGTGATGGATCTCAGTTCGCCGCCTGTAATACTCTCGCTTTTCGTATCGCTCGAGATGCCCCGTGTTCCACCGCGACCCCCTGCCCCCTTCCCGCAATCAACGCTTCCTCAACCTATCAGTCCCTCTCCCTCACAAATACAGGCTTTCTTGCGGGCTATTCCTGGGACCTCGTCACTTCTCTCCCAAATTACTTTGTGCTTGACGGGGTCGTCCTCAACCTTGCACCCTACATGCTCCTCCACCCAAATGCCGTTCCATCAGACAATGTGGACACAGCCATTCGCACCGTCATGCGATCCAGTACCAGCGGAAAAGATGCCACTCGTTTGTTTTACAGTCGCGCGGACCTCAAATCTGCAGTCCCGTGCATCAAGCAGCGCTACTATGCAGGGAACATCGATAAAGTCACCCCAGGTTGCTTTGTCTCCAGTCTTTTTCTCTACACAGGATTAATTGTCATTCTTGGCCTCGTGTTTGTCCGTTTTGTCATGGCCTGCGTCTTCAACTGGTTTCTTTCAGAGCATCTGGCTGGCCCCCCAAACAGCCAGGAACTCAATCGTTCCGCAATTAGTCCAGCCGTCATGCCAGAGGGTGCCAATGTTTCCGTTGATAACAGGAACGGCACTGCACCGTGGGCGGGTGGACATAAAAAGCTGAACAAACCTGTTAAATCTGGCCGCTCAATCGCTTCCTCATCCAGTGCGACCCTGACCAACTCGGAGAGCACCCCTATCATGAGCCTCGCCCAGATCGGCGCCGAGCTGTTCGCCGTGTGCCTAGTAACATGTTACTCGGAAGGCGAGGAATCTCTTCGAACCACATTGGACTCCATATCGACAACCACGTACTCTGACGCCAGAAAGCTGTTATTTGTGGTTGCGGATGGCATGATTACAGGCGCTGGCGAAAAGAAAAGCACGCCCGACATCTGCGTTGGATTACTCGAAGCAGATCCCCGGTTTGGAAACCCTATACCTATGAGCTATAATGCCGTTGGCTCAGGCGGAAAGGCACAAAATAGAGCTATGGTATATGCTGGTCACTATAGTATGTTTTCTCTCAGTTGCTCCTGAACGTTGTCCCACATAGTTTTATTTTATAGCTGTGGCTGGTTGTCGCACTCCGACTGTTATCGTCGTCAAATGTGGCACGGAGGCGGAAGCCGCGACCGACAAGAAACCTGGCAATCGTGGAAAGCGGGACAGCCAGTTGATTCTCATGAATTTTTTCTCTCGCGTCACGTACAACGATCGTATGACTCCTCTTGATTTTGATTTATTTCGCAAGATCCATATCCTCATGGGCGTTACACCTGACTTTTTCGAAGTTTGCCTCATGGTAAGTGTACTCTGGTTTAAATTGGACAGTCGCTCAATGGGTTTTTTTTTCAGGTGGACGCTGACACCAAAGTATTCCCCTCGTCGTTGGGACATCTAGTCAATTGCATGCACCACGACCAGATGATCATGGGAGTTTGTGGAGAGACAAGAATAGCAAATAAACGACAATCTTGGGTCACTGCAATCCAGGTCTTTGAGTATTTCATCTCCCATCATCTTGCCAAGGCTTTTGAATCCGTCTTTGGCGGCGTTTCTTGTCTTCCTGGTTGCTTTTCCATGTTTCGTTTGAAGGCTCGAAAAACATCTGGAGATGACTGGATTCCCCTCATCATCAAACCCGAGATTGTGAAGGAGTACAGTCAAAATGAAGTGACCACACTTCACCAAAAGAACTTATTGTTGCTTGGTGAAGATCGCTTTTTGACTACGATTCTTCTTCGGACGTTTCCCAATAGGAAAATGATGTTCTTACCTCAAGCAAGGTGCAGAACCATTGTTCCCGATACTTTTTCCATCCTTTTGTCTCAACGTCGTCGATGGATCAACTCTACAATCCACAATCTGATGGAACTCGTCCTTGTTCGCAATTTATGTGGAACATTCTGTTTCAGCATGCAGTTCGTTGTCTTTATGGATCTCCTTGGAACAGTTGTCCTCCCCATCGCCATCACACTGACGTATTCCTTGATTGTTGGCATCGCACTAAAGCCGCCAAAGTCGTTTGAGGAGGCAATTCCGCTCATGCTCCTTGTTGCGGTCCTGGGTCTTCCAGCAGTCTTGATTCTTATCACGACAAGGAAGGTGGTTTATGTGTTTTGGATGTTGATCTACCTCCTGGCTTTGCCAATATGGAATTTTGTGTTGCCTTTGTATGCGTTTTGGCATTTCGATGATTTTTCCTGGGGTGAGACAAGGTATGCATTTCAGAGAACTTTGTTCACTTTATTCCATAAGGTTGACCAATGCAACGCAGGAAAGTTGAGGGTGAGGCGAAGGATGAAGGTCATGGCGACGGAGGTGGTCGTGTAACCGCGCCTGCAGTTCCAATGCGACGATGGGAGGATTGGGAGCGATCAAGACTGAGGAAGTTGAAGCGTGAAGAGAGACGCAGGAGAGATTTCGAGAGATCACATCCTTCGGGATACTTTTCTGGTGACCGGGACTTTCTTTCTGCCCCAGACACCCGAAGCCAGTATGATGGATCAGATACTTTCTCGCTTAACTCTTCGGATGATGATCATTGGGGCACGCAGATCGGTGGTTACAATGAACATAATGCGCAATTCCCTCCACCTCCTGTTGGGCTTTCGCTTCCTCCTGGTGATGCTTTAGAAACAGCGAAGACTTTGGACGGTGCTGAGTTGGAGGCCATGCTGGAAATGGGTTTCGACGGTCAATCAACACCACCAGTGTCGACATATGCGCCACGATTCCAATTGACAGACGGGTCGACGACGCAACTGATGAACGTGAGCGGTAACGGATATTCACCGCTATCAAGGTCTGGGTCGCCGGGTCTTAACTATCCCCCAAATGCATTGTCCCCTACCTCGCCCACGATCAATATGAGCGGGGAGGGACGTGGCTGGTCTTCGGCTAATATGTCCGCTGGTGACAACGGACTTTCAGAGCGGTACGGCCCGTTGGGTCCACTTGACCCATCTGCAAAGTTTTGAAAACGAGTCCACCCTCACGCCCACCATCATTACTTGCGTTGCAAGCGCCTCATTCGATTACCCTACACCATCCATTCCATGTCATTCACGCATACCAGCCTTGTTTTTTTGTCTCCCCTCGTTCTCTTCACGATGGACCACGGAAATTTTTCTTAGTAGCAGCAATCTAATACCCAACTGATCCACAATCCAGTCATTACCATAATCAACGTAGAGAAAGAAGTACAGTCGACATTCTCGCAATGCATAATGTCGAATCCCCCGTTTTCCCAGAATCCTCAAGATTCGACGCTCACGGTGCTCAGTCGATTTTTCAGCTAGAAAAAAAAACTATGAAGTTTAGGAATTCCTGAGCCACCTTAAGCTTTATCTACGGGATTTAACGATATTCGTTTTGTTGTGTGGCTATTGGGCTAGATCATGGGCGCCTGAAGGGCGCAACAATTTTTTTGCCGACCTTCGAGCAGCCTCACCTCTGGGAGCATTCGAGGTACCTTCTTGCCAAAAGAAATTTAATACTTGATGTAGTGTTGAAAGTATCTTGACAAATTCGGCCGGATACCGGTGTTTGTGGGCTAAAAAGAAAAGAAAAAGAAAAAAGAAAAAGGGAAGAGGAGGAAGGGAGGACCCCAACCTCACAATTAAATATCAATACGGCGTGCAACAACCCAAGCAAGCAACCTGCAGAACACTTCACTGAGCTGCGGCAGTGCGTCCTGTACGTGTTTGCGAGCTGTAGGAATGCGGCGTAAAGCGGGATACTGGATACTCGCTTAGATTTGCGAGATGCATCAGGGTTTGTTTCCCTTTTAGATTTACTAGCGCGGTGCTTCGCTGCGCTCAGCCCCTTGCAGCTTTTGATTAGTAATAAGAAAGTTAAATCAAATAATTATGTGGTGGAGACAGAAGCACAAGAACAGTGAGGGCCGTGTTCCGCGGAAGTCTTGAGTAGCGTGGCATAAAAAGCCTGGGATCTGAACATCATCGCACTACGTTTGTGCAAGCGCTTACCTCTCCTCATCATGCTGCTCGGGAAGGCCTTAACAGAGAAAAATAGCAGCTGCCAGCGCGGTGCCTGCTTTTGTATTGCGGAAAATATACTATATATATAACAGACCCTTAACGACTGTCTTGGGACTGTCAGAGGGAAAGGCAAGTTTGTAAACGATACGTGCGAGTGTTCTGCCATGTCCGTTTGGAGCAATAATATACCATGGTGGAGCTGTTCCGCCACAAGAATGAGGCGGTACGCGGCGATCGACTTCGTGCATGAAGAACTACAACTTGCAACTTAGACGTGAGGGTTAATAACAAAAACACTTACTTTGTCAATTTCCTTTCTATTTGGTGGACGTTGGCGAGATGGCTTGTTTTCGCCAAGTGTTCGTTAGCGTCTTGACTCGATGGATATCAAGACCGACTTGATATCCCTATGCCGGATCCTTGCAAGACTTGTCGTCGATCAGGCTGGACCTTTTCGAGGTCGGGAATGGTAAAGTTGGCCATACCAACACGCCCCTGGTGTCGTAGGTCAGTCAGTTAGCATTGGGAAGGGTACTTTACTCTTGTAACCTTAAGTTTCTCGTCCCTTCCATGTCTTTATTGCATCTGTTGTAAGATTGGGGAAGTGGATGAGGTGTAGGTCAATTGTTCAAATTCCAGCTTTCCCTATGGAAAAAAAGTCTGCATGCATACCTTCTCCAAACCACTCCTCACTTCCTCTTGAACATCCCCAGATCTGTACTTTGAATGGATGAAGAACGCCAAACACTTCGCGAGGGTAGTGCCGATGTTTGATTTGTTGCTGTGTCTTTGTCTGTAGTGGGTCACATGAGGATCCACGTGGACGACAGGAACGTATAAACATCGCGACAACAACTCGCGGCTTTACTATCGCTGCACGCGCAGAGCATCGTTTCACAAAAAGAAAGCACAATGGACATTAAATTGAGTGCGATCTATGTATCTGATGTTCAAAAATGACCTACACTTCTTCGATCGCCCGGCAACAGCTCCAGAAACACATCACCACAGAGGCCTCAACAGGTAAAAATACAAAACTAAATTTATTATGCAAGAAACCCCGTGCAAAAATAATTGAGTCGTCACTGTCACGGTGACGATCGGGTAAACAGGTGGAGTACCCCCAACAAACGCCGGCTTCGCTGAGGCAGAGGACAAAGCGTCGAATTCTGCAAAAAATTGGCATGGCATTGAAGACGACGGCCGAGATCTGGAGGTAGTGTCCACTTCGTCCAAATTCAGCTTGAGGACGGACTGGATTCAGTTGATGAGCACCGTGGGAAACGCTCCAAAACCTAGCCAAAATACTTGTATTGATTTTTGCGTTATATTTGGTGTTGCACAATCCTTGGTAAGTGTGACGACCAGTGACATGCTGTGACAGAGCGTCACAGGGCCAATTTCTTGAGACATGGACTTTGTACCTTCCACAACACCAATTCAATATATTTTTTGCAGTGGGTTTGAAGGAATGATGTGATTAAATCCACTGAGAGAGTTTTCCATGTATCAATTGTATTTATTGCTCCAAAAATGCGAAATCAGCTTGTTTTCCCTGCCAAATTTGGCACTCTGGAGAGATTGGACTATAACTTTCCAACCACAACACTTATGAACATGGTTTGTAGGAGGATATTACTTATAATTTGAATTCCAATCAATCTACAAGTCCAGAATTTTTATTTGTGGCCCCTATGTTGAGATCACCCCTAAGAATGGGCACTTTAACATAGTTAAGGGGTAGTAATTAAAATTCTGGACTTGTAGGATTGAAGCCACATACTAATCGGTTATTTTGTCTCTGCAAATCTAAGCCAAAATTCTATCCATTGTGAAGCTGATAGCTCAAGTAGGCAACATTGGGCTAATAGGTGCTGCATAGCCACCAAAGTGAAATATATTGTATATTCTTATACATTTGGATAGAGAATGTCTATACAATTCTGGTGCACTTTTCCTCTTGTAAATCGGTGGAGAAATGTGATATAGGATTGGAAGGGAATGCCCAGAGGCCATAGTCAAACAGTGGTATATAGCTAGATTTGGATATCTTACATAATATATTGATCTTTTGTCTTGAACCACCACCTTGTCAGCAGTCTTGCCATCCTCTTGCACTACATGTAGTGCTTTGTATAACTGTACTTCCTACAGTATGCATAATCATGTTGGGCCAGCTGAGTATCTTGTAACTGCTCATTGCTCACTTATGGGTGTTGATCCCAGATCCACCCATTCTTGCCTCCTCCTTCCCTCTTGGCTTCAGCTATGCGAGAAGTTCAGAGTGAACGCTTCACAATGGTGGGGGCACCGCGGACTTCACCAAAGCATGGTTGAAGTCTGCATTTCTTGGTAGAGGGAGAGCTGGAGAGTTGTGGGAATGCGCCAGCTCATCACAGGAGGAACCTTAGCATGGATGGTAGCTGCTGCTCGCACACTTCGCGGCGGGCTTACTACTTCATGTGAAAGGGCTCATCCATCCTTCAGTTGGATGAACCATTGATTTTAGCTTGTGCTTGCATGGCTGGTTGAGGTTTGTTTGATTGGGTTGCTGCGCTGACTCTGAGCAGCTGGGCTTTGGGATTTCGCGACTACGCGGCCTGAAGTCTACTGTGAGGAGAGTTCCTACTCACCTATGTCTGGATTCCGCAACTATGCGACCATTGACTTGGTGAGGAGGTTGCCCACAACCAGTGTTGCCTGCTGCTTTGCACTGCTTCACTGTCTCTCAGACTCCACCTGTTCCTCAACCATCTCCCTTGTCTTTTAGCATCTAGGCCTCTCAAGAACAGCCAGATGTTCATTGACATCCCTCCAGTTCAGTCTACTGTTCTGGAAATTATGTGCTATGCCCTACTATGCTTCTCTCCCAATCTTTCCTGTTTTCTTGCTTGAGGAATGAGTGTTCTCATCCTCCTTACTTCTCTATGAACTCCCTGGAATGGCTCTTCTTGGTTTCTGAATGGTTAGAAGGGTTTGGAGTGGTTTTGGGTTGGATGGGGTTGATGGGACATCAAAATGGGACTTATTCACCTCATATCTCGCCAACCGACACCCCGATTGCTCTCGTCTCTTTTGCGCTGGGAAGCCCTCGTTCATACCTTTCTTTGGACCCCCTGAACTCGCCAAACGGTCGCGTATTGGCTGCGCTTCACCTACTTCAGCCTGGTATGACCAAAATGAACATATCTCGTCCGTTCTCGGCGAGATCCTTGTCGTTCCTTTTGTTCTTTGGCTCGTTTTTAAGCCATGGTCAATGCGCTTCTGGGGAGCCCTCATACGTGTCAAACGGACAAGCAGTTCCTGTGTTACAGCACCATCCCTCCAACAACCACTTACATGTGACTTGTTCATGTCATATCTCGCCGACCGACGCCCCGATTGCTCCCGTCTTTTTTGCGCTGGAAAGCCCTCATTTACACCTTTCTTTCGACCCCATGAACTCGCCAAACGGTCACCTATTGGCTGCGCTTTGCCTAGTTCAGCCTGGTATGACCAAGATGAACATATTTCTTCCGTTCTCGGCGAGAACCTCGTCGTTCCTTTTGTTCTTTGGCTTGTTTTGAAGCCACGGTCAATGCGCTTCTGGGAAGCCCTCATACGCGTCAAACGGACAAGCGGTTCTCGTGTCACAGCACCATCCCTCCAACAACCATTTGCATGTGACTTGTTCATGTCATATCTCGCCAACCGACGGTCGTATCGCTCTCGTCTTTTTTGCGTTGGGAAGCCCTGATCCACACCTTTCTTTGGACACCATGAACTCGCCAAACGGTCACCTATTGGCTGCGCTTCGCCTAGTTCAGCCTGGTATGACCAAGATGAACATATTTCGTCCGTTCTCGGCGAGATCTTCGTCGCCCCTTTCGTTCTTTGGTTCGTTTTGAAGCTACGGACAATGCGCTTCTGGGAAGCCCTCATACGCATCGAACGGACAAGCGGTTCTTGCATTACAGTGTCATCTCTCCAACAACCATTCCCCATTCCTATTGCCATAACCTGCTCGCATCGGACGTTCTATAGCTCGTTTTAAACGTTGGATTCGTACCTTTCCGACGCACCTATTTACGTCGATAACGGACAACAGCCTGGTCTGCAGTATGCATTTACTCCAGAACTGCAGTTTCTGGGTATCACCTCTCTATCTCGACTTCCACGGCTCGTCACGATACGCGAATTATACCGTTGGAAAGGTGTCGTTCGTGGCTTTCGAACGGGTATTTGATCTCCAGGAACGGGCCAGAAATCACTACGCTATGCTCAAACACATTTTTGGCTACCTCAGGATCGCCCCTCTATTTGGGGTGTTAAGACTTGATTGGAGGACTCTTATGGGCAGGGGAGACACCTCAACTGGTTGAGAGTTGCTGCTTGCGCATTACGCGGCAGACTCTTCTTCAGTCATGGTAACCTTCTGGCTCCATCAGAAGGCTGATTGCTGCTCGCGCGTTGCGCGGCGGATCAGTGTGGAGGAGTTGCAGCTCGCGCATTACGTAGCGGACTCTTCTTCAATCATGGTAACCTTCTGGGTCCCTCAGAAGTACTGATTGCTGCTCGCGTGTTACGTGGTGGATCAGTGTTGAGGAGTTGCTGCTCGCACATTATGCGGCGGACTCTTCTTCAATCATGGTAACCTTCTGGCTCCTGATTGCAGCTCGCATGTTTTGCAGCGGATCAGTGTTGAGGAGTTGCTGCTCGCACATTATGCAGCGGACTCTTCTTCAATCATGGTAACCTTACAGACTGCTGCTTGCGTGTTGCATGGCCTGTGTCCACTCTGGGGGGCAAAATTTATGACATCATTTTTTTCCCCTCCTTTCCTTCGACCTCTTATCATTCCTACCCAACATGGCACCACCTTTACCCACTCAGACACCAACTTAGGATCATGGCTTGTAATTTTCCACTGCACGATCTCTTCGCCTCTATCCTCCCTGGCTTGATTCTTGAGATTCGCACACTGGAAAAGTGGGGGGCTGTAGGGGAGTATAGGTGGAAGATGGGAGGAGAGGCGCAAGCCTCTATCCCATTACACACTCCCCACGTCCAGACGACACACCACAATGGAAGCAAGCTACATCATCTTGATGGGTAGAGGGAGTTGAGTTGGGATCAACGATCTGAGTGGAGAGGCACAAGCCTCTATCACACTATACATGTCTTATACCCAGACCACAAGTATGATGGAAGCATGCTACACCATCTTGATGGGGAAAGGCAATGGAGTTGGGATGGATGACCTGGAAGCCATCCACTTGCATGGTTTCCCAGTACTCATGGTTATACATCACTGAAGAGAGAATGGGAGGATCATATAGGTATTTCTGGGTTAAGCTGGGAGCTTACAGTGACCAGCTTTCCAGATAGCAAATTATTTGGGGCCAAATTTTTTCTTTCTTTTATTCATCTTCTTTGCTTTGCTACCTTTTGGTCTCATTTTATCCTGATATTCACTCTGGGGGGCAAGAGGATTTCTATTCTATTATTCTTCCCCACCATTGTTTTCCTTACATGCCGTCTGGACATTGGGGGGCTTTGTGATATAGGATTGGAAGGGAATGCCCAGAGGCCATAGTCAAACAGTGGTATATAGCTAGATTTGGATATCTTACATAATATATTGATCTTTTGTCTTGAACCACCACCTTGTCAGCAGTCTTGCCATCCTCTTGCACTACATGTAGTGCTTTGTATAACTGTACTTCCTACAGTATGCATAATCATGTTGGGCCAGCTGAGTATCTTGTAACTGCTCATTGCTCACTTATGGGTGTTGATCCCAGATCCACCCATTCTTGCCTCCTCCTTCCCTCTTGGCTTCAGCTATGCGAGAAGTTCAGAGTGAACGCTTCACAAGAAATGACTGAGCTACATTATTTACAAGTTTGAGCTATTGGGGAAAGCATCCATCAGCGAATCGGTGAAGTCCTGATATGACCTTTTATTTCTCACAAGATATTTGTCAGATGATGGCAGATCACAATTCCTCACAATCCGTCGCAATCCTTGTGTGCTCCTCATGAGGATGCATGCAGATTACTCCAGTCTTGTAGCTAGGTAAAATTATATATATATCATTTTTTTACAATTATGAGACAGTGTAATGGAGGAAAAAATTCCCATATCAGCTCTTGACGAACGCAAAAACTTTCTGGACAATATCGCAAGTAATCAAGAGATAAACTCGAATAAAACTGGAGTCGTCAATGGGTTTTGTCACTTTAGGTGTTGGAAGACTGTCATGTGACCATCGGGTACGTTCGGCTGAGGTCGGAACATC
Organism: Laccaria trichodermophora; assembly: GCA_018417955.1. Classification (NCBI taxonomy): domain Eukaryota; kingdom Fungi; phylum Basidiomycota; class Agaricomycetes; order Agaricales; family Hydnangiaceae; genus Laccaria; species Laccaria trichodermophora. The sequence goes on from JACTVC010000001.1 coordinate 108,056, forward strand.
ATGGCATGTGACTGATGTTGAACTTCGCTAGTGTGAATTTCAGGACTTTGTCTTCGTAACCACCACCCACTTCCCCATTATAGCTCCCTGAGTCCGCACATACACCCGCTCACCGATGTTGGCCACATCTGTGAGCTGGTGTATGTGCTGCTCTAGTCTGGCCATACGCTCTCCACACAGTGAGTCCTGCCTTTGCACGGTCAAAGCCCCTTCTAACGGATTTTATCTAGAATTATGACGAGTTGGCGTGCGCCCCCACTTTGTCAGCCCTCCTGCCCAGGTTAAGCGGGCTCACCACTTATCCACCCATCTTCTCTGCTCCCCCCATCGGCTCATGACGGACTCTCAGAATATACGACAGATCTAATGTGTTCTGGGGGTTAGCGAGTAACTTCGCCTCCTGTTTCAGCCATCCCTTCCCCTTTCCCTTAGCTCAGGCATTCTACAGTAGCTTATAGTCATTCAATCTTGTACCTTATAGCTGTAATATATATGTTTCAATCCTACAAACCACAATTGAAAGGAATGGACAGTCTAAAATGCAAGAAAATCCCTCAAAAGCTATCAAAATGGATCACAACGTCACAAAAGAATGTATAGCGGCATGATATTGTGAAATCTTGCTTTATATTGTGAGAGATTGTCTAAAAGCGCAGTGATGATGAGGCCTCATCAGACGTTGTGAGGAGGGTTGAAATCTTATAGTAAATTGTGATGATTTCAGTGAATTGTGATCAATTTCGTACCTTACGATGGATCATTGTATTTCCCATGATTTTCTGATGTCACCAGTCTGCCAAATTGAGAAGGTGCCTGTTTTGGCCACCAGTTATAGATGTCCCAAACTTGTAAATGATGTAGCTCAGTCATTTCTCCACCGATTTACAAGAGGAAAAGTGCACCAGAATTGTATAGACATTCTCTATCCAAATGTATAAGAATATACAATATATTTCACTTTGGTGGCTATGCAGCACCTATTAGCCCAATGTTGCCTACTTGAGCTATCAGCTTCACAATGGATAGAATTTTGGCTTAGATTTGCAGAGACAAAATAACCGATTAGTATGTGGCTTCAATCCTACAAGTCCAGAATTTTAATTACTACCCCTTAACTATGTTAAAGTGCCCATTCTTAGGGGTGATCTCAACATAGGGGCCACAAATAAAAATTCTGGACTTGTAGATTGATTGGAATTCAAATTATAAGTAATATCCTCCTACAAACCATGTTCATAAGTGTTGTGGTTGGAAAGTTATAGTCCAATCTCTCCAGAGTGCCAAATTTGGCAGGGAAAACAAGCTGATTTCGCATTTTTGGAGCAATAAATACAATTGATACATGGAAAACTCTCTCAGTGGATTTAATCACATCATTCCTTCAAACCCACTGCAAAAAATATATTGAATTGGTGTTGTGGAAGGTACAAAGTCCATGTCTCAAGAAATTGGCCCTGTGACGCTCTGTCACAGCATGTCACTGGTCGTCACACTTACCAAGGATTGTGCAACACCAGTTACTGTGGTATTTCGACCAACTGTTCAGCCAATGTGACGCGTGACGGCCTCGAACAGATGGGAGGGGTGTTCGAAATTGGGATGAGCGTGTGACAGAGCGATGAAAGTGTTCGGCCAGCGACAAGTGTTCGTTAGGTGGTGGATATGGCATCTGGCAGCAACCCTCTTGCAGCCTCCTCCATAACCTCTCATCTGTGCAACTCTCTCCTGATTGTGACCAAAAGTAAATTGTAATAGTTGTATGCCACACAGCAGAGAAAAATAAGAAACTTTCCTTTTTAGGGTAAAATGTCACCCTATTCCACCTCCCAAGTGACGCGTGACAAACGCCAGATCTGTTCAGTTCATCACCCGATGTGACGAGTGACCAAACAGTCGGTCGAAATACCACAGTATATTCACTTAGATTACACAAAAGTTACAGTCAGATCTCTGATAAGATAGAACAAGCTTTAGACCCGTGCCTATGGCACGGCACTCGCTGCGCTTGGCCATTCCTCCAGCACTGGTCACAGCTTGCCGGGGGCAAGCCCCCTGGACCCTCTGGTACACATGTTGAATCCTAGTTTCCAGCAGACACCGCTCATGCGGCTCAGGTCGCTTATGTAAAATTATTATGTAACATTAAATCTGATTAGTCATCAATTGTGTTTTCATGTATAGACAGGCTTTAGACCCATTCCTTCAGCACACAGCTTGAAGCCCCCTGGACCACCTATGTAGTTCATAGATTACAACAGAATTCCAGTTCAAGTTCAATCCCTCCACATTTTTTTGTAAAAATTTGTGGATAGTTCAAAGAAATGATCATTGAGAACAGTATTCTACACATAGAAAGACAGTAACAAATAACTAAATGACTATGATGAAGCAGGGCACATCGCTGACGTGGCCCCTGCTTCTCATGAGAAAGGTGGGGAGAGGAGCCATCTTGCTCACCTGGATTAATGTGGGCAGCATCGTCACGGTCTGGACGACGTGGAAAATCCGTTGATGTGCCAGCACATCTTCATCATCCCTCATCGTCGGGTGTCCTTGTTGTGTGACGTTGCTCATGGCGACGTGGACCCTGCTTGTTTGGTAATGATCGTGTCTCATTGTGCGCTTTTGTTCTGCCGTGGTTGTTGCGTGGTTGTGTTGTCGTGTTGTGATCATTCATGGTTGTCTGTGGTGGTCGGTTGTTGCTGGGGAGGGGTGACGTGGCCATGGCCACTGTCGTTTGTCTGGTGGTGGTGGCATGTTAGGCAGGTGGCAGGGAAGAGGTGAGATGGCAGGAGACTCACTATGATAATGACAATAAAAATTAGCATACCATTTGTCGTTGTGGTCGCCACTGGTTTGTGTCCGGTGGTTGCCACATTGCGGATGCGACGGGACCTGTGCATCTGGTACTAAAAAAAAAAGGGGGGGGTGCCATACTTACATTTAGGCAACATGGTGCCTGGAAAGAAGGATCTTCATGTCGTGAAGGTGTTCCAGAGACCGCTAAGAGCAGATTAGTGAAGGAAAAATAATATTGATATAACAAACCTACCATCTTTCCGAATTCAACAGAAACAGGTGATGAACCCTGTTTCCGGGGTCATCCCCCTGGTCTCTTTGCTGCCAAACTGCACCCTCAGCCTCTGCTTATACCCAGTTCAGGGAGGCCGTCTGAGTCTTTGACGTGGCTTGATTTTCGCGCTCCCCTTTGAGCGGCCACGTCTACTTTCTGGAAGAGTAGCTATTGTTGGAAGGTGCGCATTGGGTGCGTATAAGGTGGTCGATGAGCTAGCGGACGAAACAGCCACCTCAGGAGGTTCGAGATGGACTGTTTGAGGTGTATGTGAAGCGGCCGATGGGCTGGTGGCTGATAGAGGGCTTGAATAAGCAACGGAGAGTGCGTGGGAAGCGAAAGGTGAGCCAGAGGGTACTGCATTCGCTGCTGAAAGTGTGCAATGGATGGCAGGGGAGGTTGAAACCAGAGATGGGGGATTTCCCCAAGAATCTATCATTTGATCGAAAGAACGTTAGTAAGTGGAGTAGATCAAAAAGATAGCTTACGCACCTGAGGGGTTTGCAAAGCTATTCTCCATGGCCGGTGTGAATTCTTGTCCAAACCGTGATCTGTTCAGATGTCGGTTGCATCAGCAACGGCGCGAGGAAAGAAATGTGGGACTTACATGCCTTCTGAGTTTCCAGGTGCTCCCAAACAAATTAGTGGATGTTTCCCCAGTTCTTCTACATGTACCGATTGAGAATTTGAGTCCGTCGTAGTTGAGAGAGACAATAGTGACGATACATAAGGCTCTGTTCGGCAACGAGAATACGGTCGTATTCTCATTTTGATGGCAGACGGTATTATTCCCACCATGCCAAATCAAGTAGCAGCACGTGCAAAACTACCTCACAATGATTTCACCCCGGTCATTTCCTCAGCAGGTGCGGGATTGGTTGATTAGTGGCATTATTGTACTTCAGTTTACTTCACATTTTCACATTTGACTGGAGTATATCCAACATTGAATCTCCACTATTAAGATGGGTACAAAGGATTAAATAAGAAATATAGTAATATAAAATAATATTAGAATAGTTAAAATAGCTCATCAAAATTCAAATATGTGATTTTAATACACCCAGTATTCAGAATATGCACAGTACTTCAAGATACTCTTCAAAAAAAAACACCAGCTTCAATGAGGTTGTGATCAATATGCATATTTTATATTTAAGAATCTAAGATAGGGCCTGCATGCTGGAACACCAATAATTATGTGCAGAAATAATGAATAAAAGATCTCCATATAAAGTGTGGGGTAGCTATGCATGTGCTGCAGCTACCTGATTTGGCATGGTGGGAATAATACCGAATGCCATCAAAATGAGAATACGACCGTATTCTCGTTGCCGAACAGAGCCTAAGTAGTCCAAGCAGTGAAGCACTTGCGTGCATCGATCATGTGATGATTACATAATTTAATTCAGTATCCGTATCCGCTAAGTATGAGTCTCCACAGGCATCGTCATCCAGCCCAAACAAATTCTTCCGCTTTTACTACCCAGCGCAAAACAAACAAGAAAACGTGAACGTTGAGCGTCGATTACGTAACTAACCGCTGGATGTCCTTGAGACATGTCAACGAGAGATGCCCTTGTATGTGTAATCCTCACAGTATCTCGTCCCATATTGACCGCTGTTTCGTAACAGTGGGAAAGCGGTTACGATGAATCAGTAGAAGTCAATCAAAGGGCTCTCATCGACAAAGTCCTTGCAAGATATTCTGGCGAATTCACGGTCTTTCGGGAACTCTTACAAAATTCGGACGATGCGCAATCGAAAAATGTGGAGATTAGGTTTGAGACAAGGTCATTCATTGACGGAAGAATGGGGAATCTTGCTACCTCCGCCGCACTCGACAATTCTTTACCTGACTTGAAAACATCTGTCGTATGTCCTTTAACTATCGCCTGAAGTCGACTTAACAGTGTGTCAGGTGCATCAATGGACATTTAAGAACAATGGAATTGTATTCAGAGACGAGGATTGGAACCGCTTGAAGAAGATTGGTTAGCCACAGTTCGTCTATAACTTCTGTCACGCCTGATCAAGTCGTTCAGCGGAAGGTAACCCCGATGAAGAAAAAATTGGTGCCTTTGGTGTAGGTAAGCTTCTTAATGCATTTTGCCCACACAATCTCTCCTCACTGTTTTGAAGGGTTTTACAGCTTATTTTCAGTTACGGAAGAGCCATTCGTAACCTCAGGAGGTGCGACCAAGGAATTTTGAATTTCTTGAAGATTTGAATGTTTTGTAGGTCAATGGATGGCATTTTATTGGAAGGATAAGAAAGATCAGGTTAGACTTCCATTATGGTATTTTATATTCATGGTGATGCGTTGTTTAGCTTTTCGCGCGGCGTGGCCAACTTGAGGATTCTCAGACGCAACAATGGACTACATTTGAAATGAAACTCCGGGAACCTGCTCCTATTCCAGTTGCCTTCGACTTTACCCGCTTTCTTTCCTCATCTATCACCTTCATGACACATCTATCACAAATTTCAGTTTACTTTGATGACAGCTGTCTGGTGAGATTGAAAAAGTCTTCGGGTATTCCAAGGGACATCGGAATACCACAATTCCTGAATGGTGTTAGCCCTTTAAGAACAATGGCTGTAAAGAGTATCAAGTCTACCCGTATGAGATTCTTGTCTGTCTACCACTGTCTCGACTAAATTTCTACCTACAGCACTTCATATACAAGCGGAAGTCATGAAATGGGTATACACATCAGGGTCTGAAAAATTCCGAACAACCGCACCCGCAAAACCGGCCAAGATTATTGGCGGAAGCTTTTTTTCATCGCTCTTCAGTTCACTATCTGGTGGCACAACGATTCAGCGAACGAACGTAGCTTTACCTTCCGAACCTGCAACGGTATTCGACGCCCATGAGATCAACCAAACAAGCGTGTCCCTAACGATATTTTCCGCCCATATCGGCGTACAACTGGAAAAGAGGGTTGCGACGGAACTATATCGGTCCACAAAAAAGAACCCTCCTACAAATATGAAATTTGAGCTCATCTATGTGCGCAATGTTTTGTCGTTCGGTTGCATCTGATTTGATGAACATCGTCCAGACGGGGAAGGCCGAGTATGATTCAAGCAAAGAGGAAGACAAGCAACAACAGTTTGGGACAGGAAGCATTTTTCAAGGCCTTCGTGCTGATATTGACGGGTGTGTTTATCGTGAAAGTCTACGCACAGTTGGTTATTGATTTTCGCCCCATTTCCCAGAGTAGGCGCCGCCCGCGTCTTCATCGTAAGCATCTATCCATATTCAGATAATGCTTCTAGTTTCTTTAATCAAAATTACATAGGGACATGCCACTGCTCAAACCACTGGGGTTGGAGGACATGTGGCAGCACGCTTTATTCCTACGGTTGAACGAGAATCGATTGATTTCATGTCAGTATCATTGCAAATATCCCCTCAATCCTATTAATCAGCATTACCAGGGATCGTAACGTTTGTCGTAAGCATTGAACTTAATCCTTATAAAAATGGACTAATTATTTCAGTCTGGAACAAGGAACTTTTGTATGTTGGAGGATTTTTAGCAAGATCTGCATATGAGTTTGAACTAGCGGAGGTCAAGCAACTCTGGGAAAATGCGGGGGATTTAAATGACGATATTCGGAGACATCTCTGGAGCCGTGGTTTACATGCTCTCAAGTTTTTTACATTTCATCCGTCAACTCCTTCAGCCGAAGTTTCAAACGTCCTAGAAGCTGCTTTCTTCTCATGCTCCTCTAATAACCAGTTTTCTATCCTCTCTACCCAGGGTGTCCAACAGTCCTCCAAAGTTCGCCTTCCCGATTCAACTTTCTCCAGCTTCCTGAAAAATTTGCCGGTCCTTCCTGACGAAATCTTCTCCGGTGCACAATCCATAACGACATCTTTGCATAATCGAGGACTCATTAAGAACATTACCTTTGATGATATCCTGAACGAGCTCCGTTCACGCCCGCTGAAGGAGGACGAGATGATAGCGTGCCTTTCTTGGTGGGCTGGTGTGTACGAGAAGGACGACAGCTCCAGACTCTTGCCCATTCGATCACAGCTTCTCGATGCAGCCATATTGACGAATGGCGAAGCTGGAAAGGAGGAAAAGGTTACCCCTCTTTCCCATATCAGAACATTTATCAATCCACGATCCCTGGGCGGGACGGTCCCGTTAGACGGGCCTTTACCAAACCACTTATTGCCGGTCGGTATCAGCAAAGCCCTCAAACTAGAAACCGTCATTACGTCTTTCCCGTGGACAGAGCTAACCGTCATACAATGGCTCGACTACATCAGTAAACCAGCAACGGGGAAATTTCACGTAGATTACGACCTTAGTAAATCAGCTCCTTGGGCGGAGCGCGTGTTACTTGTTCTGGCTCGCAGTTGGCCTACCTTGTCCGGTCAATCCAAGAATGAGGTTTTCCTTTTACTGAAAGACATAACATGCATTCCCACTTCAGCCGGAATGAGGACACCCGACCAGTCGTATTTCCCCAATGCAAATATATTTCATGACTTGCCAGTCGCAGTTCTTCCGTCCGGAAATGCCATCAAGGGACCGATGGAAAAACTTCTCCAAGCTCTTGCTGTGCGCAATCATGTTGACCTCCAAATCATCTTCAACAGGTCAGTTTTCATGTTTTGAAAGATTAGAGGACCTCATATACTATATATTTCCGCAGAATGATCAAGACGAATGAGTGGACAATTGCAGACCTCACGAAATATCTTGTGACTGTAAAGGCTACACTTACCGCGGAAGAGATGGAACGGCTCAAGGTCACTGCCGCGTTCCCCAAGGAAAATAGCTCTGAGTCTGATAGTGGTGAGGTCAAACGTGTAAGATGTCAAGCCAAAGATCTGTACGAGCCTTTGGAGATTTTCCGTCAGCTTGGCCTCCCGGTGATTGATTGGGGAACTCAGACAAAGTGGCGCAGCTCTTCGGATGAAGGTGGCTACGTCAACTGAACGACCGACCACGAACTAACACCCATACAGCGAAATTGCTGTTTGAACTCGGGTTGCAGCGCTACCCACCATTGAAAACCGTCATCGCCCTTTGCGCTAGCCAGGATTCAGAGGTCAGGCTTACTTGATCCTTTCCAATCCCCTCGCTCACCGCCCTTTACAGCTTCATACTTCTGCCTTGAACTATCTCATAGACAACTTATCCACAAGGTATCAAGAATACGACCCTACAAATTTTGATGATATCCATTTCATACCGGCCTTGAATGGGACTGAAATGTGCCTCGGCTCTCCCAAGGAGGTGTGATTTGCTTTGAATGTGTCCATCCCTTTTTTGACACAGCCCAATGAGGTTTTTTCCAATGCACAATGGGCCTCTTTAGGCTTTTTGATTGCGTCGCCGAAAATTCAACACAACGCGGTCAAACTGAAACTGAAGGAACACCCTTCAGCCTCCCAGTTGACAACTTTTCTCCAAAAGAGACGGCCCGCAAGTAAAGCAGAAGCTAAGGCCTGGTTTGCGGTATTGTCAGGCAGGGTTAACGGTGACTTTCTTTCACCCCTGTTGTCAATTTGTTTTTGAACTGGGTGAACAGCTTTCAGCGCCGCCCACTTGAAGTCATTGTCACAAGTTTCGTTTGTACCCGTTTGCTCTGAGAACGGGTTAGAAGAGTCTTGTGTGCGACATTTATCCCCAACGCAATGTTACTTAGGTGGGGAAGCAAAGGATCGATTTCACTCCAAACTATTCGTTTTTGTGGATTTTGGCGGTGCTGGGAATACCTTCTTAATTGCTTGTGGCGCAAGGCATGAACCCAGTGTTGAGGAAATTGCAAAGAAACTGCTGGCAGATCCCCGCGAGTTTTACAAGCTTGCCCAAGGACCAAGCCAGTTCGTCCCTCATCTTTCATTTTCCTTGCGGCATTCGTGATCCTTCCTCCTTCAGCTACCTCGCCGAGCTCCGTAACATAGCCATTAACAGCAGGATGATCTCTGCAGGAACCATTGCAAGGATGACGCATTCGTCGGTCTTGCTGGGTTCCCAACGCAAAGCGAAGAAGATACCCAGGGAAAATGATGTTGACGATCTAGATGAAGATGAATGGAACGTCGTATACGACTTGAAAAAACCTGATCAGATTATCATATCAGACGACACGCACGCATACCAAGTGTTTGGTGACTCATTATTTATTGCTCCACAGGAAGATATTCTAGAAGGTCACTTTCCCAACATGACATTCGAACATTACTAAGTTCTTCTTTCAGACTTTTATATTCAGCTTGGATCTAGACGGCTTAGCTCTCTAGTGAAGGAAGAATATCAAACGTCTGCGGAACTAGCTCAGTCCAAGATGTCGCATGAAACCCGAGCTCTGATCTTGGAAAGACTTCCCTTGTTCCTGCATGAGCATACGCATGCACGCACACTGGTCGCGTATACCTGGTTGGCAACCGAAGGAAACTTCATTGTGAAAACATTTGGAAAAATTACAATCACAAAATCATTGACATTTGCCGAGTTACGACTCTCTCGCAAGGATGATGCATCCGCCGTAGCAAAACGTTTTGGTACTGGAGCTATTCAATTATGGCTTGCAGGAAACTCACAGCTGGACATGTATGAGTGAGTAGGAAGTGCCAGACGCCTCAACATAGCATTAATGTGATACAGAGTCGCAACCTCTCTGAACCGTCTACTGTTCAACGAACCTAAAGCAAATGATGCGCTGCTGTTTATGACCATTCTTTCGACCGATCTTCGTTCACTTAAGCGAAGGGGATATAACGGTTTGCACCCTCGACCAACTTCTTTATAATTACATGATCATGTTTTCTTCCAGTCGACCGGATTTTGCGTCATCAAAAGGCGGAGCGACAAGCCATAGACGACGCACAAGCCCTCCAAAAGCGTACAATGGCATCTGACATCGACGTCTTTGTCAGTGATTCACAATTTGTATCGGAGCCATCCCTCGATAAAGAAAGGCGCCTTACGGTTCCGGGAGGGTTTGAGAATAAGCCCACCCCATCTGCCTCTGTGTTGAATTCTTTCCAGAGCTTCAGGCGAAAAATTGGAACTTCCCTCAATGCCGCTCAAAGCGCAAAGACACCATCTGCCAGCGAGCAAGACCTGCAGACGCATCTGCCGCAACGTCCAGTTTCACCTTCACCCGTGGATCCACTGAAATCTCCTGAGCAACCTATGCGTTTTGAACGACCTGCTGGCCCCCATGTTGCACCTAAAAGCAACATCTGTTCGTCTCTGAATTAAACTCGTCCTTTGTTCAGATTTAACCTCTGCTCCAAATAGTATCGAACATCGAAATGGCCATCAAAGCATGCAGACCAGAGTCGGGTAATTTGATTCGGAATCGAGAAAAAATGCTTCAAGTAAAAGAGACTCTGGAGGAAGGGTATTGCGATATATCTGGACGAGTGGGAAATTTAATTGTCATTGGTGGGTTTTTTTTTCTGGACTGTGGTCATTTAATTTGATTGATTGTTAGGCGAAATGGGTAACGTCAAGGTTTACCTGTCGGAAGGTAAGAATGTGATGCTATCGCATTCGCATCCTTCTTGACTGTCACTTCCCAGAACTTGTTGCTTCACAAGCACAACACTTTATGCAGCAAAAAAGAGGGTCTCTTGCAAGATTCGTTCACCTCATGACATCCTTGGCGCATCTTTATCAGCTTCCGCTCACAAGTTTGCACATATTCTATGATCTAGAAGGTGGACTGATCGCCTTCAATCGGAATGGCAGCGTTTTTTTGAATCTACGCTACTACGAATATTGGCGTAAGTTCAAGTTATAACTGGGAGGTATAACGTTGACAATTGTTTCCCAACAGACGACAACGACGTCCAAAACGGCTCATTAGAGTCGGCTTATATTTCGTGGTATGTCACCCGCCCACGTTGTATTTTGACTTTTTATGCACTAACACCAGGTATTTTACTCTCGCGCACGAAATTGCGCACAACCTTGTGCAGCCACATAATTCCGAGCACGAGTTCTATTTCTCTGCAATCTGTGAGAAACACCTGTTGGCATTGGGCAGCCTTCTCTCGTCAACGGGCTCGTCAACCTAATACTCTGGTATCATGCCTCACCCTTTACACACTCTGTACCTCCTTGTGTAAATAAGTTTGGAATATTTACGACCACTTGGACTTTTAAATTTTAAGCTGAAGCTTCAACGGTCAATTTGTAAGATCACGTGTAGGCTAATAAATTGATTTTGGATCAACTTGAACCTTGTTGTTATCTAACGCGACCCCCATCTCTGCACAACGATTGATATCAAGGAAAGTAGCTTTGGTGGGTCATACGACTTGAGCAAAACTGGTACGCGGATCCAAGTTTCTCGTTATCAAACATTTTCTTAATCGTCCCATAGAACTAAATCACGGCTGAGATGCGGGTACGCCGAAAGCCCCAATTTACATACAAATCGCCATCTGGAGTAGAAGATCCGTTAGTTCCAGCGACGAGATCTTCCAATGTGCAATCATATGCAAGTCCCGAGCTTGCTTCGAGGTCTTCACCCCTACCACCAGAAATAACTGAGGGCATAATATATTGTGATACACAACGTCGCAAAACAAGAAAATGCCCAGTATCCCGAACCCTTCCTCTTTACCATCCACTGGGACGTCTGGCCTTGTCGCTGCCTCTTCTTGACCCATCCGCTTACGGGCTCCCGATTCCCACACTGACAGATGAATCGAGTAGGCGGCTCTCCGGACGGACGCGGCGTCCTGTGGCGAAGCTCCGAGAACTTGAAGAAGATATGGCAGTTCCGATTCCAACGGTCAGCAGTATTGCAGCAGTAGCTGCACGAGAAGTGAAAGAAAGGCCGAGCCCCAGGAAGCGAAGGGCGGGGGGTGCGAAAAGAAAGCGGAAGGAAGTCGAGGACGGTGACGCAACATATCCGGCGAAGCGGAGTAGGTTGCTGAGAGGTGCAGCCAATGCAGACGAGGAATCACCTACGGAAATAGAGGCGGCTGCGACGGATGCAACACCTGGACCTGATGAGACGAACACTGAGCGAAGATTACAGCGGTTTGCAACCACTCGTTTAACGAGGTCGACAAGAAGACCAGAATCACGAGACCGAGAATCACGAGACTCGCCAGAGTCGCGGGATTCTAGTCTCAGCGACACGGCATCACTCAAGATGAAAACAGAGGCCAATGCGCAAGAAAAAGAGGAAGGAGAATTGAGCGAAGAGTGTGTTATTTGATTATTAAAATTGTAATTAATAAATTAAGACTCCCCGACCAGCATGCCCCATGGAGCCCCACCTGCGTGACCCGCGTGACACCCCGGTGTGTCGAAATTGGCGGTTGATTCTTGCGCCCATATGCATCCATTTTGTTCCAAGATGTGCCCATCACAGATCATCGCCGTATTCTGGAATTCTACCATGTTGGATACATATAACCAGCGACCACCCCACAATGTTTCCATACGCTCCAAATCATGGACCCCACACGACGGAGCACCCTCAGCTTGGCTTCAAACGCGTCTCTCAGACGTGAGTTTTCCTTTCCATCTTCTCAATCGCCCTTTTCTTACACGCATACATTTAGCAAACGCAGACATCCCCGCAGGTACCACGCGTGCTATCCCACTGAGCGGATGGGACGACACACTCGTCGTCCCCCCAACGCCTATCCAGCCATTTTATAAAAAGCGCTGGTTTATCATATCCCAAATTATCATTATACCCCTTGGCATCGCTCTCCTGTTCATAGTTCTCTTCCCCGTCGTCCGCGCTATCGTACAGCTCGTGGTGAAGCGTTCTGAGCTTAATATCAAAGTCGCTGTCATCACCCAGCCGCAGAATACCACGTAAGCCCACTCTATGACGCATATACTTCATTAACCTTCCCCTACTAGTTTCAAATTAGGTCTGCAAGGAAATGTATGGTTCTACATGTTCAGTATGATTGTTATCTCAATTTTTTTTTCAGGTCACCCACACAGGCATCTTTTCTGCCAAAATTCAGTTTACTGAACCCATTCGCATCTCTTGGGTTGAGGACGGTGGTACAGAGACGCCTCTTGGCACTATGTCCTTGGACGTCCTCTCTGCCAAGCGTAAACAGGCGATTATCGACCAGAACACGACCTTCATAATAACCGATCAAGCAGAATTTGGTCGCTTCTCCAGTCACTTGATTACTTCACAAAATTTCACCTGGCGCTTGCAGAGCAACAATTTACGCGTTCAAGCCCTCAAGTTTCCGTTGGCCAAAGGTGTATCTTTTGACAAGACACTCACTCTGAAGGGTAAAGTTATCATATAATTCGACCATTTTTTTTACGGCTTACCGTCTGCAAGGCTTCAACAGTTTCGATGGCAACATTGTTCTGCGTGACCTTCAACTTTCAAGTGACGCCCCCAGCGGAGGTATCAATTTTATAGCTGTAACCGAAATCTCAAACCCAAGGTACCGAAAGCTTAAGCATCGCGTTGTGCCCTGTCACTGAAGTAACACCTAGCCCTTTCTCTCTGAGTCTTGGCACCGTCATATTCGCACTTTCCTACCAGAATGCCTCGCTCGGCGTAGGCACTGGTGTAAATACAATAATTGTGATTATCCAATTTTTTTATTTATTAACAATACAACTTCTTATCTTTGTACTTCCAGTCGCCGGGGACAAATCGAATCTCCCTCAGTGGGATTTTAGTAAAGCAGACAGACCCTACGAGCTTGGCCGCCCTCTCGCAGCTATTTACAAATTATCTCAACGGGGATTCCTCTCCAGTCATTGCTCAAGGGCAGTCGACCCTGCAATCAGACGGTTCCACCATCTCGTGGCTTTCGCAAGGTCTTCAAAGTTTTAAGCTCAATGTACCTTTCAAGCCGTTTGCTCCGATTGATCCCATTCGAACAATCTCAATTGGGGATCTCAGTCTTAAGTTTGACAAGGAGTCATCTTGGACGCCTGCAGCAGAGAGTCACTCAGTGCGGGCTTCTCTTCGTATGTGCCAAAACGTAGCTAAACCAAGATTTAACTGATCATGGTTCTATTAGAATTGCCGTTTGGTTTTAACTTGGCAATAGATGAAATACAGAACCAGTTCAACATCGTAAAGAATGGCAACGCTGTAGCAGGGCTCTCCACAGTGCGTATTTTCTTACTTTGTTCTAGCGTATGTTCTTGACACTTATTTCCAGCCTCTCGGGGCATCCACGTCCTCCATCTCTGTCCTCAGTCACACCGCCACCACAGGAATCATTAATATCACCATCACGGCCACAAACTTGAGCTGTCCAGACCCACAGCATCCCGCTTTTGCGGCGTTTAGTCTGTTCTTTTCCCCCTAAGCATATGCCGATAACTCAAATAAATCCGATTAGACACGGATCTGACCACTCAAGACACAGCCAATTTCTTCCTAGTGGGTCAATCGCGAGCAATAGCCAATCTAAGCATCGGTCAAATTACTCTGGATCCCATCAAGGTCAACGTCTCCACCAGTCTTCAGGGTCTTCAGGGTCTTAAAGGCATGACAACAATCGAGAATGTCAACGTGACTGGTGGAACCCAGACGGGCATTAACCTTGGTATCAAAGGTAAAACGACTCGTTAATGATTAATTTCGGGACCTGACACCCTACGCTGTAGTCTCCATTTTTAATCCCTCCAGTCTTAATCTTGCCACGGGTGATTTAAGTAAGTCAAGCACCTCTCGGTTTCCCATACATCCAACACCCCATAAGCTCTCCTATTGTTAAGGGATGGTGTTGCGTTGGGGACAGCGCTCCTGCCTGGTTTAACACTCCAACGGGGTAATAATAGTCTTATCGCTTCTTCGAACTTTCAGGTAAACAAAATTCGACTTCTTTCCATCGTAATGTTTTCTTATTCTTCACACCTCGTAGGCGAATAATAGTCCTCAAGGTCTCCAAACTCTCAACGATTTTGTTGGAAAGAGAGGTACAGGCTGCGGATTTGAGAATGTCAGAAGGGGGTTCTCATTCTCAGTGTTTCAGATGTTCAACTCGTGATTGCTGGCTTCAACGGGAGCACTGAAGTGGCTTCGCTGGTAGATGCCTTTAAATCGATAGATATCCAAGTGACACTTCCAGGCCTGAAGACAGACCTCTTAAATTCCGCCGCTCTGAAAGGTACACCAATCTGACTTGATGAAACGGAGCTCAAGCTCATGTCCTTCAATATAGTGTTACCCACAACAGGCCAGAACAACATTAGCCATGTCGTTGTCTCGATTGCCAATCCCTTCAGTGCTCCGTTGGCGATAACTAAAGTCACATCGATTGTGAAGGCATTTGGGATAGTTCTAGGAAGCATTAGCTCAAACGCAAGCTTCACTTCCGCCCCAAAGTCGACAACAGTTTCGCCAGCTCTGGACTTGGATATGAACTTTGATCCCGCCGCTCTGTTCACGGTCACCCGTGCGTTGTCTGTCGAGGCAGGTCTGAACGTCGCTCCTCTCGATTCCATCGTGCAACTCGGGGGCATTCAATATTTGACAACTACTGGGAACCAACCTTCGACCAAACGTCGGGGCAGTATATTCTCGTGGGTTTCCTGGCATTTTTTCATACCATAAAGTCAACATTTGCTAGTGGTTTCGATTTGCCAACGTTCGTGCAGACGGCATTCAAGAAACTCCAATCCGATGTCGAACTAAGTGTTGATGTAACCATTGGTGAGCGTACAATCCCTTGGTTCATTGCCTCTCCTTCATACCGCGTTAGGCGACTATAAGACCACCCTCCAATATACCCAGAATTCTGTTCCGACTACCACTGATGATTCACTTGATCTTCTTTTGCCCGTGTTAGCGCGACCTATTGTTCAAAAAGTTGTTGGCGAATCTGTTCTCGGGTAGCGTCTGCCAGGAAAAGGGAAAGTTTTACATTCTCATTATCTTTTCAAGGATCGATACGGTTCTCATCACAAATCCTCAACAAAATTCCTTTGGTAAATGCGTCTTTTTCGGGGTTTCGTCAGAACTTGATGAACAATCCAACAGGCACCCAACTGAAAGGCGGCATCTCAAACGCTGGTCCCTGTATGCTTCTTTTCCCCTCGCGCAAAGGTATCATTTTGACCTCCTCCAGTCGACGCGACCATTGCGTTTCCATCTGGCCTCATGATCTCCTGGCAAGGGAAGCAGCTTGGTAGGATTAAGATGCAAAATATCAGCATTGTGGGGGACGTTGGAGCTAGCCTCGACTCCCGGTCAGATTTCGAAGCCACAGATGTCGACCATTTGACAGAATTTACAAAGGTGGGCACTAGATTCTATGGACATCGTTCAGCTAAAGTGCATGTCTCTCTAGATTCTCTTAAACGAGGAATCGTTTGATTGGGATATTTCAGGCGATAATTTGACTGGTGAGCCAATTGGCTTCAATGTTGACCGTATGCTCACACAAGGACTTAAGTCACCGCACTTGGTTCGCACATCATCTTTGATGTACCTATGCGCGGAGTAACACTCCACCTCCAGGAATCGAAATTCCTGGCATTACATTCTCATCTAGGAGGGTTACTCTCAAGGGTTTTAATGGCTTGAAAAACGGCGTCCATATTAAATCTTTTGACCTCCCATTCAACGACCCCGCGGGCGGTATTCATCTCACCCTCCAAGCAATCACAGAAAACGTAAGGACCTTCGTTGATATGACATACTCTCCTCTGACAGCTCAGGTTCAGCCATCCCAGGTTGGAATTGAGCTCGACTCAATTGACTTTAACACCTTTGTCGGTGATGTTATGATTGCACCAGTAACCACTACAGGCACCATCATTCTTGCGCCGGGAACTACATCCAATCTATCCCTTCTCGGTCGCTTGCTTCCTCAAACTTCTGCTTCCGGCCTTGCATCGGTTTCGGACGTTTTCAACAACTTTATTCAGGGTAGAGACAGCCAAGTTATCGTGCAAGGCTCAAGCGCTGGATCTGGCAAAGTCATTTTCTTTTGTTCGAATACAAAGTCGACGCTTAAACCTTTCCAGGTCACATGGCTCGAAGAGGGTATCAAATCACTTAGAGTATCCACCACTCTCCCCAATCAAGGACCTCTCAATATCATTAAATCGATCAGCCTAAATCAGCTTCAGCTGATGTTCACGCCTGAAACGTCCGAACGCCCTTCTACCAGTAGCAAGTCTACAGACGCCACATTTGCCCTTCCGTTCGGATTCCCTCTGGACATTCCTGCAATCAAACAAACCATTACTATCGGGTTTGAGGGAGTCAATTTTGCTCAACTCGCTATACCCAAGGGTCCTAGCAGCACAGATGTAGAGGCTAGAGTCATCCATCTTGCTTTTCAGGACGTCCCGCTCACCGTCTTCAGTGGCGGCCAGTCGACCTTTAGTAAATTCGTCGCAGCAACAACAGCGGGGGAGACGCAGACAATCAGTCTTTCTGGAACAGCTGATGCTGACGCACAGACGGCGGTTGGATTGTTGACCCTCACGAACATCCTTTTCGCCGTCGAATCTAATCTCCAGGGATTGCAAGGTCTAAACGCCAGACCTGCAATAGTCGGCAATATTGATGTGAATCACGGATTTCCCGATTTTCTTCTCATCAAAGTTGATGCTGCACTTTTCAACCCAAGGTAAAGAGATTTTCTCGAGCGGACAAAATAGGCTAACTCATCTTTCAGTAATCTTACAATTGGTTGGAAAATTGCCCTTGATTCGTGCTTTTTAGATCTGACATTTACTTAACTTTAGGAGTTGGTGATGTGTCTTTCTCCTTACAATTTCAGTAAGTCCATAGGACCCCATTTAAATTCCTTTTATTCTAAATATTCTACTCCAAGGGATCAAACTATTGGTTCCGCCGACATTGTGCGTGTACCAACTTCTCTCCCATTCAACTTCGCTTTCAACGTGCAGCCTCCCAGAGTAACCTCGTCGTTGTTCCTGGAAATGCCAGCTATCCTATCGGTACGTATATCCAATTTGATTGCAAATATCATTTAATGCCCAAATAATCCATGATCAATAAAGACGTGCATTATGCCCCACGAGGAGCCGCGGTAGGCGCAGGCCAGACGCTTTTGCAAAACTTTTTACAAGGGACGGACGCCAGCACAAGCATTTCAGGGTCAACTGATTCGACACCCATCGATTCTGTCAAACTTGCGTTATCACAAATTCATCTTTCACCTGTCATCATACCCGGTCTACACCAAACTTTGATCAAAAGCGTCTCCTTGACCTTTCCCCCGAACATTGTTCAAACAGGAGTGGCTTCCACGTCGTTTGCTCTCTCTAACCCATTTACCGCTAGCATGAGCTTATTGGAAGTCGGGGCTATCGCCACGTTTCAGGGCCTTAATCTTGGGAAGGTCAGCAAGATGAATGAGCTGCCGAATCCCATTCAAGCCAAAGGACATAGCGATGTTACTTCTCCAAATTTACCCCTGCAGTTCAATCTCGATCCCTCAACTATCATTGCGTTGCTTCTCTTGGCATCGAAACAAAATGACGTTTCTTTGGGTCCACTCAATGAACTCTTCCAATTCATCCTTCGTAACCCACATTACAGACCGCCCGTAAATTCGACCATTCCATGCGGAGACAAACTGAATTGACAAACCCTCTTAGGTGACATCATTTGTGGATACGCAGGTGGCGACCTGTGTTAGGTTAGTGCATGAGCGTAAAACTACAGTGCTTCCGTTAACATCCCCATTTCACAGCGGCAAACAGTTCGATGCGACGACCGCGATCTTGAAGTCCTTGTCGGGCCTCAAAGTGGATCTGAACATCGAAGTCTCAGTCAAGTTGGACGATTGTATGCTTCATTTTCCATCACATTTTTTGTCCTTTCTGAAAGCCTTGAAGTCGCTACCGACCTTGCTTTCAATCAGAACTCCGTGCCTGCTATCGTATGGTCTTTATCTTGCTACCGTGACATTAATGTCATTGTTTTTTAGACAGATCAATCTGCTCTGTTCTTGGTCGGAGCAGTTGCAGGACCCATTGCCCAACATCTTGTAGATGGCTCAGAGCTGGCATTTACTGCTGCTGATATCACGTCTGTATAAAATATACCTACTTTCTCAAAGCCACTGACGTAATTTTCTTAGAAACATCTCGGACGATGGTTTCGATCTTGCACTCAAAGGCTCTCTTACCAATATTGGCCCTCTTGACGCCCTCATCACATTTACTGAGCCTGTTACGTAAGCAAATTTGACCTCACCGTCACATTACTGATTTGGGCGCTAGCGTCAATTGGCAAGGGAAAGACATTGCTCGCATCACCCTTCAACCTAGTGAGCCGAACGAATTTCCCTAAAAACATCTCATTCACCCGTCGCCTTAGTCTGCGCCGCGGCTGATATCGGAGTCCCTGACTACGAAACAAACGCTCGGCTGACAATTACTGACTCGACATTGTATGCCCCGTTTTTTTAACTGTAGTGATGCCTCTCACAGCACGATATTAATAGCTTCACAGAGTTTGCAACGTTTTTGCTTCATAACCCTAGCTTCGACTGGACGATTTCGTCCCAGAAACTTCGAGTAACAGCTCTCGGAACGGTCTTTCATAATGTCTCCCTCTCAAAAGTCGTCACTTTCAAAGCGTTTAACGGCCTTCCCGGTGTGACAATAAGTGATTTTCAACTCCCGTCTGACGATCCCGCCGGCGGGATTCACATCGAAACCGATGCACTTATTCCATCTGTTGCACGTGCGTCTAGAAATTCCCCCAATCGATCCCCTCTAAAGAATTAATATTCTGGAAACAGAGCTTGGAATAGATTTAGGCACGGTCACCTTTAACACGTACTTTCAAGGAACATTCGTCGGTCGTAAGTGGATACCGGCTCGCGTTTAGTGATGCTGCTCAACGTTCATTAGCGTTATCGGCAAGGAATCTATACCTTCAGGCAAACATGGCGACTAGGACTCATCTGAGTGGTCGCATTGTTCCCCAAAGCGGGTCAGATGTGGCTGTTATTGGAACCCTATTTTCTGGCTTTCTTGCTGGTCAAAACTCGACACTCGAAACAAGGGGCGATTCAGTTCAGCCAGCGGGCTCCATTAAGCCCGTTACCTGGCTCAGTACTGCTTTCAAGTCACTTTCTTTGAGTGTTAGCCTAGCTGGCCAGAAACTCCAGGTAGCATGTTTTTGCTTAACCCTGCCGAAATGCAACTCACGAGATAAAAGGTAATACAATCGATCTCACTAAATGACTTGGAGGTCACCCTTAAGTTGCAAGACCAAACCTTCGCACCTCCAACCAGTTCTGAATCTACTCTAGCCACCTATAAAAATCCCTTCGGGTTCTCGTTGCAAGTTGTTGAATCCGGACAAACCCTCGTTCTCAGTTCTCAAGGCACAGACTTGGCGCAGGTGAGTGATTATTGGTTTCATGTCATCGACGCTTATGTTGTAATCATTAAGCTTGACTTACCAAAAGCCCCCGTGAACGGCGGGATTTCGACTGGCAATGCTGCTGATCTTGTCATTTCCTTCCGCGACCAGCCTTTGAAAGCCTTGAATGAAGCCACATTTGGTGATTTGTTTGCTGGCGTCACTCTTAGCAGAAGCCTCGGCATCACATTGAAGGGTGCTGTTGACGTTACAGCAAGAACTTCCATCGGTGACGTTCCCATATCCGGAATACCCTTTGATGTCCCGACTCAACTCAAAGGTAAGCTTGGTTCTGTCCTTACGGTTTCGTTTCAACCATTTGTTACATTTAGGCATTGATTCGTTTGGCGGATCAGCGGACTTGAGCGACGTTTCAGTCGCAGGCAGTGGCGGGAAGGGAGGAAACGAATACATTGTTGCTCCTCTAACAACTGCACTGCAAAATCCATCAAACATTTCTTTGAGCACCATCGACGTCACTCTGCCAGTCGTCTTTCAAGGCGTCAAGATTGGGCGGGCCGCCATTCCGGTACATTCAAGTCTTTTCGCAGCAACCCGCTACCTGACGACATGCGCCATTTTTTTGCCCAGAATTTCGATCTCAAGCCAGGGAGAAACTACATTCCAACAGAATTTCACTACGTACCGGACAACGCAAACGATACGGTTGCACAGGTTTCTTATACTGAGCTTTATGGAGTAGTGCAGATAACGACTAACGTTTTGAACTAGGGTTTCTTGACCCAATTTATCCAAACCAACAATCAACTGGATCTCACCATTCACGGCGACCTCGTCAGCTCCCCCTTTGCCTCGTTACAATCTGCGCTGTCCAACCTCCATTTGTTGACGCATCTCAAAGGTATTTCTCAACCAATATATATCATTCCGTGCATTCATTTTTATTTTTAGGGTTCAATCAACCAACTCTGATCACTCATATAACTGTGACGATTACGTTGGACTCCTTGGTCACGAACATGGTCTCAGTCGACTTCGACGTTAGTGCTCTTCCTCTCCCGCCATCGCTGTCTTTCATCTTTGACGAACAAAAGGTATATAATCCTCTGAACGCCGACCTTGTCTTGGAGGCTGTTCAGTCCGACGCGGGTGTAAATGGGGAGATATTTGCTCAATTCTCACAACCATTTTCGAGTTTTGTTGTACCCCCAGGACACACAGTCAACTCTGGCACCTTCGGGAATGTTTTGCTCACCCAAGGAGCAATTGCATCTCTTGGGATCATTCCGCTTGGAATTCTCGACATTGCCGCCGCGTCGAGTATTCGAATTGGACAAGGAGGTTATAAAGTACCTTGGCTCAAGCTGAACCAGCGTTCTGTGCCGACCACATACAATCTTGCGCTTAGCTCATCCGAATTGATGACCAAGGCTAAGGAGATCTCTGCAAACGACACTTCGTCCAGTGCCAGCTTCATATACGCCAGCTCTTCCACATACACCAGCTCTTCCACATACGCCAGCTCTTCCACATACGCCAGCTCTTCCACATACGTCAGCTCTTCCACGTCCGTCACTACCTCCCCGTATGCCAGGTCATCTGTGCCTCAGAATCTATCAATTGGTGAGGTTACTACGACGCACATGCTCTGATCAAAGCTCATCTTGCGTCTATTCAGAAACTCACGGCGGCCCCGGCAGCAGCTAGCTCCGACTTGCTTAAACAGCGATTAAATGCTGTCTGTTCCTATAGTTAAGTAACTTTGTTGAACGTATGGCTTTCCTGTCGCATTTCTCCGTTGGTTTTCCGAAGGCTGTTTTCTCATCCTGTGATGCTTTGTAACTACTACTCGTTCATTGCATCAGTCTGACTCTGTAGGGATGAGCAATTCAATATTCATCATCGTGCTAGCACAGTCAGAAGTGACCTACGCAAAAATGTAACTAGTTACGCGGGCGGGAGAAATACACCCCATAAGATGATGGCAATAAGACCCCACGAGAAGCTCCACAAGACCCATGAGAAACCCCAGACTGGATGGGCGAACATAAGCCAAACAGCTGCCCAGTAGGTCGCTGGCATGGAAGCAGCAAGACGTAGGATAATCTGAGTGTGCGAGGCAAAGAGGAGAATTACACATAGCAAACTCGCGTGGAGTATATGCGGCGCAATAGAACTACGCAGGAAGGGATCGTTATTCTTATCTGAGGACGTTGCGCAGAGGCGAGAATATAGGTTTCTTGTCAGGTAATGAGCAGAAAAAGCACAAAGGCCAAGGAGAGGAGGGGCTGCAATCAAGAAGTTGGGGATTTGAGGAGTCACCCAATAACGAAAGAAGCCTACATTCCAATATTTTGATTGGACGTGTGTGTAGATTGACGGCGGAATGTGATCACACCAATCCGGGTAGGACACGGGTGTTGTGCAAAACGCAGCGAAGGCCGCGTATTGATGGTATATGAAAGGGGAGGTTACAAGTGCGGTTAGACCGATCGACGCAAGGAGTGTTCCGGGAGCCATCTGAGAAAAGAGACGAATGAACGAAGGAAAAAAGAAAAGTGAATGCAAAAGTACGTCACTTTTCCACTTTGAAGGTAGGGCTGAATCACCATGCCCCAGAGAAGGAATCCAGAAAGGAAGATACCGTTCGATCTGAAGGATCCGGCGATGGCAAAAAAGATGGCGGCAAGAATCCATTGCTCGCGCGCACAAGAAAGCATGCCTTTTGTAGTATTTAAGTAGCAACGTAAAGAGGCTACAAAGCAGTGACTCACCTTTGTAAGAGAAATAAGTAAAAAATGGTTCACTGTATGGCGCATACTGTAGTGTGACGGGACTGCTGGGGAGCAAGGAGAGTAACGAAGCCAGGAACGCTAATTGGGGAGACTGCAAATGATGTAGGGAGAGTGCATAAAAGGTGCGAGTTGTATCGCAAGTGACGGCTGCGGCCACACCCCCCAGCAAGAAATCAGAGCGATGTTCTGAGGTGTGTACCAGACGGACGAGTCTGGCCATGGCACGCATAACGATGGGAACGCCAGGGAAAAAGGCCCACTCATGCTCATAAGCATATCCTTGCTCAGCAACATGGAGAAAATGGAATGTATCCCAGCGTAAGAAAGGTCGTCCTGCAGAGACAAGGAGGGGCGACGCATCAAAGAGAGCAAGTCGAACGGCGAGTTGCAGGAGAATGAAGGTAACAGCTCTGGACAACACAGCGAGCCGGAGAAGGAGTGATTGGTGACGGTGAACTATTAGCGCGTTTTTTGTTGTTGTCGTCGTCGTCAGTGGCATGGTCTTCGTCGTTGATGGTATCGACGTCGTCGTCGTCGAGGTTGACGCGTGTTTGACGCGACACAGGCGTACTGTTCGTGTGATTTCTACATACACTGCATTCACGACGCTCTGCATCATCCCCTGATCATTTCCATGGCTGGGATGTCGTCTGCAGCAGCCACGAGCGCTGTTCCCCTCCTCTCCGATTTCCTGAGTAGTGTTCCGTCGCAACTGACCACGGCACTCATCCACCTGGCGCCATACATCTCGCTGCTGAAACGGACAGCCGTGGTGATTAGCTGGAGAACGTCCTGGTTCGAGAGCTGGCTCGTAATTGGTGGTTGGTGGGCTCTGTGTTTATTGGGCAAGTCAACTCTACGGTACTCAATATCTTCTTGTCGTGTCCTCGCCGCTGACGTTTTCGACACAGTTTCTTTCTACCCCTCGTTTTACTCGTAATTTTACCTTTTACGAACCGTCGACAAAATGCTCGACCGTCGAATGCTCTGGCTCCCGTCACGGAGTATGCCCTTCAGGCTATCATCACAGACTTGACTATCATTCAATCTCTATTCCCTCAATTCGCCCCTCTGCCCGCCATCTCACTCAGCATCCTTCTACGCGTAGTCATTCTTTCTTATATTCCCTATCTTTTCTTGACTTGCTACCTTTCCCTTTCTGTGATCTTCGCCGTCGTTGGAACCGTCATCCTCACATGGCGCGCCCCTTGGGCAACCCTTCTCCGTGCCACCGTTTGGCGTAGTGCTTGGTTTCGCTGGACTTTGTACGCTGGTTGGGCGCGCTTGACTGGGCAACCACTTCCGTCACGAACCCTTTCCCTCCAACCAAAAATCTCCTCAACCAATCCCGTTCGATCCATCCGGTTTCTCTTTACAATCTATGAGAACCAACGTTGGTGGATGGGGTTGGATTGGACCGCTGCCCTTCTGCCCGGAGAACGCCCATCGTGGTGTTCTGCAGCTCAACATCCTGTCTCACCGCCAAATGCTTTCTCCCTCCCCGATATTACCACTGTGTATCTCCCAGACGGGAATGGCCGAACGCTAAAGCGGACCGCAACATGGAAATGGGAGGAACCGGAGTGGCGCGTCTTGGTTCGAAAAAGTGGAGGCGGGTCAAGTCGCATTGAGCGCCCCCTTCCTGCAATCAAAGAAGATAATTCGAATGGAAGCCGTTTGCTGAAGGCGGCGGGAATGTTTCGTGAATCAGGGAGTTTAGGAAACGTCAGCTCAACTCCCCCCGATAAAATATCTGACGAAGGACAGCCAGAGGATGTCGAAGACGGTATTGAAGAGGAGTCCAGCACGGACGCTGATGGTTGGGTTTATGGCGATAACAAGTGGGAAGGCCAAGGTAGTCGTGGTGGAATGGGGAAGGTTGGCTTCATATGATCATCTCCTCATCACTGTTTCTGACCTTTTTATCAACTCCTTCAGTACACCCGTTACAGGAGGTGGACTCGAGTCGCCTTTCTCAGTGAGATCGTAAATGTCGTGGACACGGATTGTGTGGGGATCACGAGAGAGCCTACGTCCTCACTGGATGCCGTTTCGCCCACAAATATCCTCGACATACCTACTAATGTAGACAATCCACCTGAAAGCCCTTTGCGGCAGAGACTTAAATTGGCTTTGGCAAAAGGTGCTACACAATCTGTAGTACCGTGATTGGTCCTTATTTTTGATTGATGAGTAATTCGTTATAATTTTTTCGCAATGTATCTGTTAACATCGACACTCCCTCACCATGTATTTACTGTTGTCAAGTTGTTCAACAGGAGATTAGTGACAGTACGCTAGGTATGATATGTTTCGGGACGTAAAAATACATGTGTATATTATCGACTACATTGATATATGAGAAGTGTCCAGTGCATTAAGAGGCAACCTTACACCTGGTCGCTGGGACATGAAAGATCAAGGAATGATGTGGATGCTGTAGGGGATATAGGGAAGGAAATGTGTTGCTCGGATGGCAGAGATCGCAGAGGTTTCGGTGGCCCTCCCACAATGGTGGTGTCAGATTGGTCCGGGGCGTAGGGCGAGGTTGATTTCAGAGAAGAATGATCCAAAAGATAATTTTGTTTTTTCGCAGAAAAAACAGAAAGAGTGTCGTTTGAATCGCACTTCCCCACACGTCGTTGAACACAAATCGGCAGGACTGTATCCGTGCTGTTGTTTTCGGACGATACTTTGAACTTTCCAAGACTACAAGAGACATTTTTGGTTAAAAAAGGAAGTCCAAACGGTGAATTTTCATACCAGGCAGTTGACGAATTTGAGGTTCCAAGTTTGGCAGGGAGCCTCGATGTCGAAAACCTCGCGATAGAGTCAAAAGCAATCTTGTAGTGCTTCAGTGCTTCATCCGCAAACCCAAAAAAGGCGAAGAAAATAAAACCACAGGCAACTACGAGCCAACGTGTCAACTCCAGGGTTGCCCCCGTTGCTTGATTGCGCCATACAACGGAGGGGAATTGGTCAACACGCGAAAAGCCTAAAACGGTCTAAGACAAGGTAGCCCTCCCTGACGAAAGACGTACCAAAATGAGTGTCTTCCCATGATATCCATGGGCGGATTTCGAGTGAAGTGGCGTTGATGCAGAGAAGGGCCAATGTCAACGGAAAACTGCACACAACCTGGACTCCGGCCAACGCCATGAGCCGGAAATATCGACGGGAATTAAGATTTGCGTTGGACGAGAGAATTTCCTTGAATTCCGTCCGTCTCTTTTGAAAAAGGAGAATCGTCATCACTGGGGATAATTAAATTCCAGCACTGCTGCCTGCATTACGAGCACGAACCAGAGTAGGTCCCGGAGAAAATACTAATGACAGTAGGTGGGCCGTCAAGGAGTACAAATGTCAAGGGCGTGTTGTAGGAAAACGGATAACAGCCGATATCTTCAAAGATGTCGAAGCGATGACCCTGTACCACGTACTCTAGGCGCAATGACGTTGTTAGTGGAATGATTAAGAATTAACTTATAAACAACGCACGAAGAACCATAACGATGATGGGGATCCCGACCCCGATCGCCAAATCAACACAGACTGCACGAAGTTTCTAGATGGAGAAGATCAAAAACCGATTTGCTTAAGGGAGTTGAATAGACAACTTACTTCACCTCTTGTCGGAGGGACACAACGGCTAACACAAGCGATATGGTAAAGGCGACGGTTGATACAGAGTGATGCAGCGGGGAATGCAACAGAATTTCCAACAATAATTTTAGCAGCTGGTGCAGATGGCGCGTGAGATCAATCAAGTACAAGAGGGGGGGGAGGGAAGTAACTCAGGGGGGTTGTACTGACATATGTCGCACCACACTGGTGCCCAATTTACGACGTTACCGTTCCAGATGATTGAGTTGATGAAGAAATTGAGGGAAGCCAAGGCTGTCCATGTCGTGAAGAGACACGTTCCAGTGTTCCATGCTGTTTTTTTATCTCTTTTCGTCACCCTACATCTTGGGAACAAAAGAGTCCCTGCGACTCACCTTCTAGATGCCAGGGTAAAGGGACTAAAGCCAAAACGACGGTGATGAAGGAAAATGCAGAAAAGACTTGATTTGAAGGGTACATAGTAAACGAAAGTGGGGCCGTCAAGGAGTTGGAAAGCAAAGAGGGTGAGCATTGTGAGACCCTTTAAAGCTCCAAGGGAAGTATCCAAGGTAAAGCGACCAAGTTCCGAAATAGGACTTTAACTTGTGCATCAACAACAGGTCTATTATTAGCCCTGTTTGGATCGGCGCGCTAAGCCAAACGTGCATCTTGGAGCCTTTTCAGCAACACACTGACTCGGTCCTCCAGTCCTGTAACATTCCCTTTGACCACTTGTCGATTGTCTTCCATACTTTTCTCAATCGTGCATACGGCCTCTTCAAGTTCTTCAAGGGCGCTACGAAGCTTTTTCTGGTCTTGTTCCAGGTCTCCAAGCGAGTTCTTGAAGTCCGCAGCTGCAGTATGCAGCATGGAGAGCGTGCGTAAGCGTGCCAGAATATGTGGAATGTGCGGCAACGAAGGTCCCAGCCTGGAAAGAAGAGGGAGCAGTTGCTCTGAGAGCGGAGAGGGTTGTGGGATGGCAATGGGTTGTGAGGGGTGTCGACGATGGTGCTGGGCAGCCGATGCACGATCAAGATCGGATAGCAGAAGCTTAAGCCGGCGAGATATGGAGTCAATATGCCGAGGTTGTGTGAGAAGCGTCAACTGACTATTCAGACGCGTAATCAGTGGAAGAAGCGGGGAGGGAAGAGGTGAGGTCTAAGGGGCGGTGAGCACGAAAGATGTCGCATTTGAAATGGTCGATACCTCGTCCAGAGTTGCGCTGGAGGCGCCCACCAGTTTCTCCAATTCTCCCATGCGCCTATCCATGTCAACGACGCTGTGAAGAGTTTTGTCACTAGATGACTTGGTATCTTCAATACGTTGATTCTCCTTGTCTTGTTCCCCTCCGTCAACGCTCCCAGTGTCGCCAATAATCACGCCAACTAATCTGCTTCGGCCTTCCTTTTCCTTCCTTATTTTTTCCAACCTTCCCCGAACGTCAACTAGACCTCTAATAAGCTCTCCGGGGTCGAGACTCTCTTCATCTCTCTCTTTTTGTAACAACGGATTCGAAGGATCAGAGAGTTCCTCTTCAAGGGATGCCAGTTCGGATTGCAACGCACGAAGCCTCTGAGAGAGGGGGGGATTGCGTGATTTCACGGTCGCTGTGGGGGAAGTAGGTGAATGAAGGTAAGTATATTGGTTCTTGTTCCGATCTGTGCGATAGAAAGTAAGAGAGATCAGCTGGGTAGACTGGAGAACCTGAACAAACCACGTCTCCTCTCTGCCTTTATAAATTTCTTGCTAGCTTCCTCTGTTGCAAGTAAATTGCTGAGGTCGAGCTCGTCTCCCATGTTTAAATCTGTTCTGCCTTTGACGGATGTACGAGCGATGGCGACGTCTTCGTCACTTGAGCCACCATCGTTGGGATGAGAAGATGGGAAGATGTCTTCTGTCTCGTAGATGTCGGGGGCGGTGTCCTAAAGGAAAGAGATATGAGCAGAGCAGAAAATAGGGAGGACGAAAGACGAACGATGTCTGGCAAATCTGCATACTTATTGCCGCTCATCGTGGTAAGAAGGAGAGATTTAATTTAACTCAATAAAACAAAAATTCGTCACCTGAGCGATTCGAACACTCGCGGTCAAAGACCAACCGCTTATCTAATATTTTATTAGCAGGCGATCCCGTTAACCACTCCGGCAAAGTGACATGCCAAATTATCTACAAATTTATCATTCACCCCTCTTCTGATGATTCGCTCCCTTTCTCAAACAGAAATGATATACTTCCGCCTGCCTCCTCTCCCTCCTGCACAAGTTTGCGAAGAACATGGTCGTGGATGAGGTCGTGACACCCAGATCTCTGACAATTGATATGCTTCCATTCGCTCAGCGACGCCAAAGCAGCTTTCTTCTTCTGAAGTTACGGAGACAATAACCCGTCAGCTATCAACCCGAGCTGTATATCAATCACCTACCGCTGTGTCCACCGGGTCTGACGCGTCCATTTTCACATTCGATGCTGCAATAAATCCCCTCTCCAACACATTATCCTCCGTGTTGGGGTCCACAGGTTGTACTTCTTCGCAAGTATCCGAGCGGCGGCCACCCGACTCTTCGCATTGGCACTCGAGCAAGTCATGCGTGTTGCATAAGGTGTCAGGATGGATGCGAAAGATATCCCGGAGCTGTACATCGGTTGAATTTTTGAAATGAAAGTGGAGCCGTATATGTACCTCTTTGCGAGAAAATAAATCAGTTTTAGATGCGGACGACGAGCCCTAGAATAGATGAGCCTGATGGTCAGCTTTCTCTGCAATGAAAAATATGTACCGCCGATCCAATGAGAGCTGAAGACACAACGTTAGAAAGGACGAATAATGGAAAGGGGAGGAATAATTTTACATGCGCTCAATCCGAGTTTAGTGACTTGTCTTTGATAAATTTTTTCTATTCGTCATTCAAGCCAGGCTCAATACTGATTCATTCGCATATATGCGCCTCTTACCGTCGATTGCACCAGTTGTCAGGAACCGGTATATGAACACGGGTCGTTTTTGTCCATCCCTACATGGTAGACTGGTAAGAGAGAAGTCAAGATTTGACGTTGCAAACTATTCACCGGTGGCATCTCGCCATAGATTGCAAATCGTGACTGTCTGAAATCAGCGTCGGTGTCAATTTTGTTCGCTGTCCAACTAACCTGGGATTCCAGTCGGAGTCTATCAAGCAAAGTCTTGAAGCACCTTTCAATGTTGCACTCAGTTTTCGTTGAAGCAGAGTGCCTTTAGGTGCATACCAATGAGATTGATTCCAAGCCCTCCTACGCATGTTGATAAGCTGGCTTACAGTACGAAGAGAAAAGGAAAAAACCAACCAGCTTTTGAGCTGAGTAGAAATATGACTGCTCGAAAATGGTCTAAATCGTTCCAAAAGCAATCAAGAGTAGCTTACAGCTACTTCTTTGAGACACGTTGTTGAAAGCGTTAACGTATTCTTGTCTCTTGACTTGCGGAGTTTGCCTGTGTCCGCGTACCATGGGTGATCATGCAAATCAGTAATGAACGGAAATTCCCCACCCATCTAATCGGTAATACGAATAACCCTTTTTCTGACAGAAGGCCTCTAGTATGTTCAGCGTCGATGTATAATGAGAAACCAGGACGCATTTTTCTTCAGTGGTCTAATCCTTCGTCAAAATCATAGACACCAAACGGGAGGGACCATACGTGGCGGATGATGCTCAATAACTTTGCAAGAGCGATAAGCTTCCCTAGTTCGCGAAAAGTTGGTATTGATCATCAATGGAACTGTGATGAAAAAATGTTACCGCTGAATGAAAAGTCCCCAAAATGAGTGGTGTCCGGAAGTAACCCCAATGCTTCGTCAACTCCAGTTCTTAGGATGTACGGAGCATCACCGCTTGTCTTGATCTTGACCTTATCCGCCGCCGCTTTCAATAATATTGGACTATTGCTGATTTTCGTCAAAATGTTCATCAAAGCAAGAGACTCTGCTGTTGAGCTCTGCACAAGATCAATCAGCCTGTCAGGCCGGAGGATTTTTGAGAACATAGATAATTGGAGGGCAGTTGGGGTGACAAAAACCACGTATTCATCTGCATGGTCACGTAAGCAACGGCGGATAGGCCTAATTGCTACACTTACATTTGGGAGGAAGATGGTTTTTGAGAAGGGTGGCGTCTCTCCTGAGAACAAAACTGTTGGAAATCGAAAGCAACTTAGAACAGAAATTCATATGAGTACTGGTAATGAGCGACAGGTTCGCTCAGTACCTGGGCCGTGCGTGTCTCGCCAATCTCGATCTCTTTTGCAGAGGCATCTGGAGCTCGACTCTTCAAGATTGGCGACTCATAAACTCGACGGAAAACATTGTAATCATCTACAGAATGGGTATGAAAGTCGATGTTTTGATCAAGTAGAACACCTACCAAGCAAGCCGGGGTTACAAAATTCAGCCTGTTCGGAATAAGGTCAAGTAATCAAACAAAAATAAGGGGGATGGGCCACCAAACTTGCCATCGCATGGAATTCTCCAAGATCATTCTGAATTGGGGTACCTGAGAGGATGACGCGTCGAGGAGTTCGAAGAGCTTTGAGTATAGCAGTCGTCTTGTTGTTAGCGGACTTTAACCTATGACCTACGCACACGGTCAGCCATTAGACCAAAGATTAAAGCAGGCATTGAATACCTTCATCGCATACAATCAAGTCAATCGCTGGGCTATGTGATAGAATTTTTAAAAAGAGATATGTTGCAACAAGGGAGACTTGCACGGACACGCCTGACGAAAGAGTGTCTCTGAGAAATTTGTAAGATAAAGGTCAGTTTAACCACCTAACCATATCTTACATAACTGTTCGAAGCCGCTCGTAACCGATGACCAAAACATGCTGGTTTTTGCTGAAGAAAAACATTGATGAGAAAATATCGCGCGTGAAAGGAGTGCTATACTGCTGACTTGTAAAAAAATTGGTTGACGCGGCTTTTGTCTTTCTCGCAGATCACGACCCCAACACGATCTTTTCCAAGCCATTTATTGAACTCGGCCTTCCAATTCTGAGATGATAATCCCTGAGCTTTATATTCACTTGAGACATTCTCGACGTACGGTAGTCAAGGACACAGGACACACGATAAGAACTTTCTTGGCTGCTGGCTCTTTGCTACCATATAAATTTTGTTCTGATAAAGCAAGGTGTGTGAGCGGGAAGTGAGAGGTTTTTCTAATAACAACGAACTGAGCAATGTCCAGATCAAAGCGATCGTCTATCATTTAATTGAGCTAAGTGAAAAGAATGGCTTGCACGTATTAACCCACTTGTAACGTCTTCCCGAGACCCCTGCCATTGATGTACAGTGGGAAAATGGTTGAATGAATGGGGATAAGATTCTCACATCTCATCGGCGAGAATACAACCTTGACCTTCATGCTTCCTCAGGCCCATAACACACTCATACAGAAACATGACACCTTGTGAGAGTTGTTCAGAATAGAGCCTGACCGACGAAACACGGTTAGCCAACCTTCTTTCTGGTGTGGCCTCATTCGCCGTGAGAGTATGGGGTCCAAAACAACAGGCACGACATTGAGATTGCTACTTTCTGAGAAGCTTGAGCGGGGGAAAAAAGGTGACCACATACTAAGTATTAAACCTTTTCGTATGTTCTTTACTTGGGAATTTCATAACAACGGCATCAGCGGCATCGGGATCGTGCCTGAGAGAAACAACGATGTCAAAGGGAGGGGTGTAAATGAAGATATTACTGACAGTGGGCCTTTGGGCTTAGATTTTGGTATTGCATAGAAAGACGCAGGGGAAATAAACTCATGAGCAACGGATGGGTTCGCTGTCGACCCTTGACCGCCAAAATGTAGGGGATCTTCGACATGGGAGGTTGACTCTTCAGGCAGACTGATCTCTTTCATGTCGGGAAGCTGCGACCTAGAAATTTCGCAATCAAGTTGGAATTCCTTCCCGCTAATATATGCACTGTAGCCCGCGCAGAGGAGCTCTCCCTTCCAAGCGGTGCTTCCCATCCTATGATAAGTCAGACAAGGTTGTGATATTTTAATCAAGCACCTGACCCACATTTTACCATCTTCACTTATCATCGTCAACTTGTCGCCCTCATGCGATATATATGCGTCTCCATCCCAAGTTTTATGCTTTTTGTTTTGTTGTTTCCTCCTAGGGACATCCTTAGTGATCAAACAGCAAGGATGTTACGGAGTGCACACACCAATTGGCAGTCCAGTAAGACTTTCGAACGTTCGAAGCCACTCTATCAAAATTCTGTGGGGGCCCATTTTCTGATTTCAGACATCCTGCGCGGACGCCAGGGGGCGCCCCTTCTAATGGCTTCTTCATCACGACGGGAGAAACAAATTTCTTCACATGAGCCAAATCGTTTTGAGTTTCAAACGCATCATGTCCTTGAATGCTATTGCGCCGGCCAAAACATTGACCTGAAAGAAACTCCGTCCTTAGAACGGGCCGATCCAGTTCAACCTCTTTGGCGCCAACAAAAAAGCTCTTTCCTTCGAATAGGGGTGCTTCGGCTTTGCCAGTGGACATGCTTCAAAATGTATTCTCCTATGGTAAAAGTTGTCCAGAAACGTAATTTTTTGAACTCACATTTTGCCGTCAGAGTCAAATAGGGTGCATTTACTACGGTTGACAACAAGGATAGCATCACCATCCCATGTTTTATGCTTCTTGTATTGATGGTTTCTCCTTGAATGACAAATGAGAAAAAGGTCGTTTGGAAGAATCTAAGAGGGAACAATACCATTGTACCATCCATACTAGTTCTTCGTCTACTGAGGTGGAGGCGGCAGCTAAGCCTAGACCTGTGGTAAATCGCTTCCTGCTCGAAAGTTCATCGTCGACCAATTTCCTTTTGGGAGGCCGGAGTTCTTGGAAGGGCGGCATTCGTGAGCAACTGGCAAGGCCGTCACGATGCAAATATGCAACGCAGTCATGAACGGCACGTGATGTGACGGATCGCGAAATCACGCACAGCCTGCCAGTGGCTTGAACCCCTGGCTTGCCCTTTGTGTTGCCTTTGTGTCCTCTTCGACTCGCCCAATGGGAGTTCCTGGATTATGGGATGTAAGTGTTGATTCTCTATTGCTATTTGGTTTTTTTTATTATCAATCTGACATTCAAGATCTTGAACAAAGCTGGCAAGTCTCGTTCCTTGGTACACCTTGCCGTCGTCGATGGATTTGAGAAGAATGTTTCGCGTAGGTGGGTTCTGAATTGACTTTCAGTGATTCTGCGTTTATTCAACTGAAGCACTCAGGCGTGCATACAGGGTTGGCATCGACGCCAGCATTTGGTTCCACCACGCTGCCTTTAGCAAGGGCGGGGAAAACTGGGAGCTTCGGACTCTCTTCTTTCGATTGATTTCCTTATGTGCGTGACCTTTACTATAATCATATTCAATCATCTCAACTCCTCATTCTCCCCCAGCAAAGCTACCGATCTTGCCATTATTTGTTTTCGATGGAAGGGAGCGGCCCAAGGTTAAGGTGTGTTCTCTTTGTATTGGAGGATACGGGTACCAGGCCGACCATGATTGTAGCGGGGAAGCAGGTTGGGAAAGTCAGGCTCTCATGCACTTTCTAAGAACTTCAAGGAATTCCTTGATGCGTTCGGAATAGAATGGAGAGAGGTATGCAGAGTAATTGGTTTGCACTGCCAAATCATAAACATAATCTAGGCGAGAGGAGAAGCGGAAGCGGAACTGGCTTACCTCAACCAGAAAGGTTACATCGACGCAATCATGTCAGATGATTGTGATGTTTTCATTTTTGGTGCTCGCACCGTGATAAAGAAGTTTGCTCCCTCCTCTACGTCTTCCAATCCGTTCTCAACTCATCATCCGCTATCAGCATGTCGGTCAAGCTGTCAGGAAACAGAAACAACCCTGCGTTGAATTTAGATAACAAAAAAGACGCCCACCATGTCATGCTCTACACCGCAGAAGCAGTCAAAGACAATACAGAAATTGCTCTGACCAGAGGTGGTCTCGTTCTCTTTGCACTTTTGTCAGGCGGAGACTATCACAAGGTCTGGCTAGCGTTGAATGCAAGATGCTGTATCTAAACCCTCATCGTCTAATACTAGGGTGTCGGCAAGGTTGGAAAGGCCCTTGCTCATGGCCTCGCTCGTTGTGGTTTCGGTGACCAATTGTTGGAGGCCTACAGTCAGCCCCCGGGAGCTTTCGCCACATTCTTATTTCAGTGGAGGTCAAACATAAACTCTGAACTGAGGGACAATTCTCGTGGTTTTCTTCCCCATAAATACACTATGGTCCTTCCTGACGACTTTCCCGACCTTGACGTGTTGGAAAAGTACGCCAATCCTCTCAACAATGGGCAACCCGGAAGTCGAGGATGCAGCCCACTCCGAGATAAAGGTAGCCTCGACCTCGGGCGAATCGCCGGTCTCTGCGAGAAGTATTTCGAATGGGGGTATACGTCGGAGATACTGAAGAGATTTAGGAGCATGATGTGGCCCGCTGCCGTCATGAATATTCTACGACGTGCTGTTCTCGAAGCCGATGAGAAGGAACAAAAGATGGGCAACCTTGACGCAGGTTCTCCTCTCCTCTCCCGTACTTTAGCTGTAGGGACGCCGGCTTCCCTCATACAAAAGTATCTCGGTCGCACCAACCAGGCGGATATAACCGACAGATATGCAGAGGTGTTCGTGAATCCAGGTCCACAAGCTCGAGGGAGACAATTACCTGATGTGCCCGACCCCTTCCCTCTCATTCGTAAAGTTGTGGGAATTCGACGGCATGCATCCACAGACTACCTCCTGGAATACCGGGTCGAAATAATCCCAAGCCAATTAGTCACCCTCACTCGGTCGGGCATTCGAGGAATTCGACCAGAACCTTCACAGGCTGAGCGTGGTACAAAAAAGTCAGTAGAGCTTTCTGACAGCAGCTTGCTGCTATGGATACCAGCTTCTGTCCTGTGTCGAGTTCATCCAGCCATCATTGAGGATTTCGCTTCTTCGGAACGTCCGCGGAAACGAAAGATAAAAGGGGCTTCCGCTACTGAAGAGAAGTCCTCTTTAGGCGCTGTGTCCGGGTCCTCAGTGGAGTCTGAAATAAATCATGGATTCCTGTTTTCATTTCCAGATCCCGGAAACATTTCCATAGACGAAGGCGATAGTGTCGATGACGACGCCTCTATCGACGGGATTGAGCTAGACGATAACAATCCATGCTCTAAACTTGACCGACTGTTTGATCAAATCTTGGACGCACCTCTAAAAACTTGCTCTGTAAAAAGGAGACCTGAGCAACGCGAACTTGAGATGGAAAAGCCTCCCAAACGACACAAAGCGAACAAGTCTACCTCCCCAGCATCATCTTATACCCGAAGAGTTGAGCCTATCACGTATGGCGCAGACATCCCTGACCTAACTGACTCTGACGACGACCTCCCGTCACATTCATCAAAGTCTTCAAGTCCCAGGAGGTATCCATCCCACACCAGAGACTTTATAGATCTCACATAACAACATATTTTTATAATATACTACATACCCTAGTTTTGTCCAATCGCTTTTAGATTATGTATATCTATGGTGTGCGTCGCGTCGCTGAACTAGCAAGTTGGTCGATGCTCCATTTAGGTCGTGATTCTATGTCGTACTCGTCAAAATCGTTGGCCAGGAAACGGTGCATTGAAGCCCAGCCTATCATGACCGCATTATCTGAATTGCGGCGAGTCAAGCAAAGATGACATGTAAAGTGAATATAGAGCCATGCCTGTGCACAAGGGAGGTGGAGGGAACACCAAATCAATTGAAAGAGCTAAATCTGCTTTCAATATACACTGGTGAAGCCTGGTTGAAAAAGTGTCGGTAAACAGAAGGGTTGATATGGAAATTTGATACCTCTCACGAAGATACTGATTGCTCGCCACACCCCCACTAAGTACGACATGCCTAACAGGTATATCCTTTTGTTGACACCATTGCAATCCAAGCAGAAGCTTGTCCTCGAGTTGTGCCATTGCAGACTTTTGAAACGCACGAGCTATTGCCATCCTTGTAGGCAAATCGATGTTATTGATTCCACCAAGGGTTTCGATATATCTTTCGACACGAGAATGCAACCCAGAATAAGAAAAAGACAATTTCCCCGCCATAGTAACTCGAGGAAGTGGTATGACGATAGAGCCTGTGTCGACCTTTTGAGCACAGAATTTTTCCAGAGCATCTCCAGGGCCAAGGGAAGTCCACTTCAAATCCAACAATTTTGATACTTGATCTATGGCCCTTCCAATGCTTTCATCGACAGTTGTAGCCAGAATTTGGAACGAGTCAAGTGAAGTAGCCAGAAGGAGGAGTGTGTGGCCTCCTGACACCAGCAAACTGAGAAATGGAAACTTTGGAGGGTTCGAAGATGTCAAAAGAGGGGTCAGCGCGTGGCCTTGCTAAAAGGAAGGGGTGGTGAGTGGGTAGGCAACCAAAGTGCAGGTGTAACGCACCATATGGTGAACTCCAACGATAGGTTTGTTCAAAGCTGCTGCAAGTGTCTTTGCTGCATTCATTCCGACGCTCAAACAGCCTGGCATACCGGGGCCTCTTGTGAAAGCAATGCCATTGATGTCCTTTACAAGATCGACATTCGCTTCCTTCAGAGCGCGACGAACTGCGTAGGGCTGGGAATGGGGGTCAAGATGCGAGGTTTAAAAGGTGATGAGGGAGATGAACCATGTTTCGCTGATGGGCATCAATGGCGGTTATTGGGTATATTCCTCCATACTGCTCGTGTAGATTGTTCTGCTTGACGACGACGTTCGAAAGGATAGATTTTGAAGAGTGAACTACGGCTGCGCAAGTGTCGTCTGCAGATGATTCAAAGGCAAGGACTGTGAAGGAACGGGTGTGGTTCAAGGAGAAAGGAAGACGACGAAGCAAAATCATGCTAAGTCTGTGCTAAGTACTCAACTTGCTTTAAATAAATAGTATTACATAATAATATAAACTCTTAAATTTTGCGCCCATCTTAATCTCGTTTTTACTAACTTTCAACCATCTCATCATGTCCAGATTTTTCAGGCAAGCAGGAGATTCTGACTCTGACTCTGAATCAGAGTCAGAGTCAGAGCTCATGACCAGTGGTGACGAAGAAGCCCCGTCAAAGCCGACAGCTTCAGCCCCCAAGCCAGCAATGTCCCGGTTTCTCAAAACAGCTGGCTCAGACTCAAGCGACTCAGAATCAGAAGAATCCACAGATACGGACAGTGAAGCAGGACCTGAGGGAGACGGTGATGAAACAGATGATGAGGGCGAACGTCCAGGTGTCCGAATCATTAGTGCGCAAGAGAAGCGATTGAAGGAAATGGAGGCTACAGGCAAGGTTATGGAGAACGCTCTCAAAATTAACGATTGGGTGGCTATTTCTACCGGCGAGTTTTTAACAATGGTTTTGGAATCTGTGGCTGAACGTATCACTTCAAGAATTTGATAAACTCGTCCGCATGATCCAGAGACAACATAACGTCTCAGAGCCGATCCCGCCTTTTTATGTCCGAACGCTAGTTAACTTGGAATCTTCTGTCAACAACGCCCTTGTCAAAGAAAAAGAAGCCAAGAAAAAAATGAACGCTACGAACGCCAAGGCCCTGACAGCGATGAAGCAAAAGATAAAAAGGGCAATCAAGGAGTACGAGATGGATGTCAAAAAGTACCTGGAGGTAGCTATCTATCACAAGTGAATGTTCGGAAGATCTAATCAACACACAGGATCCTGAAGCCTTCAACCGCGAGTACGCCGCACTGGTTTCGAGGGAGCCAATTGCGCCTGCTGCCCCTGGTCCCCGTGGAGCGACGGCTACCACAGGTGATGATACCACTGTCGAGGAATTCACCACGGTTGGAAAGGGTGGACGAGGTGTTCAGTTCACCTCCGAGGGCATATTCAAAAACCTGCAGGCTGTTCAAGAAGCTCGAGGAAAGAAGGTAATTTCAGCCATTCACCGACTTTCGTTTACTAACTTGCTTCGCGCAGAATACGGATCGCGCCGAACAGATCCGCATCCTAGAGAAACTCCTTGAAGTGGCAGTTACTCCATACCAGAGAATCCGTGTTCTTCTTGCCCTGATCTCTTCGCGGTTCGACTACAACTCTTCCGTCTCAACACATATGCCAACGGAGTTATGGTTAGCCGCACAGCGAGAAGTGGATCAGCTCGTTTCAATAATTGCATCGGACTCCAACTTTTCCATTCAAGAGGTCACAGAAGACTATGATGAACTTTTTGAGCGCTCTGCTTCAACAGAACGAGGAGTTGTTCACGTCCGAGGCTCTATCATAAGCTTCATCGACCGTCTGGACGATGAATTTACTCGTAGTCTACAAAATATTGATCCGCACGGAACCGAGTACGTGGATCGCCTCAAGGACGAAAAGGTTCTATATTGCACAATATGTCGCGCCCAAGCCTTTTATGAAAAAACAAATCAAAATGACCCCCTTGGACGAGTTATCATGAGAAGACTGGAACATATCTATTCAAAGGTATGTGAGCGTTGATTTACTTATTTCGTCCGCTTCTTTTGGGTACGGGGATTGCTTACAGACGATATTACAGCCCAACGCCGTGGTACAGGCACTGGAAGCAGCTGTGGATGATTCTGATGTGAAACCTTCGATGACTCTTATTGCACAAGGAGGCACGGCGGCCCTCGTCCACGGCCTTTGCGTTCATCTCTACAAAGCTGGGAATTCTCTTTTGAGAACACGAGCAATGCTCAGCCACATCTACCACCACGCTCTACATAACGACTTTCACACTGCGCGTGATATGCTTTTGATGTCTCACTTGCAGGAGTCAATTCATTCAGCTGACGTGGCTACTCAAATTCTCTACAATCGCACTGTTGTGCAGCTTGGATTATGCGCCTTCCGATCTGGATTGATCAAAGAGGCCCAGGCGACACTACAGGATATATTCACTACCCAACGAGTAAAGGAACTCCTTGCACAGGGCGTCCATCAACAACGCTTCCAAGTGTTAACACCCGAACAAGAAAAGGCGGAAAAGCAGCGGCAGCTTCCCTTTCATATGCACATAAACACAGAATTGCTAGAAGCCGCGTTTCTTGTCTCCAGCATGCTCATCGAGATCCCCTTACTTGCAAGCATCGACTCTGAAGAATTGAAACGCAAGGCGATTTCAAAACCATTCCGAAGATTACTGGATTTTGCTGATCGTCAAGTTTTTACCGGCCCACCTGAGAGCACGAGAGACCATATCATGCAAGCTAGCAAGGCATTACAGGACGGTGAATGGGAGACATGTCGTGACTTAATTCAGAGCATCAAAATTTGGAGTCTGATGCCCGAGGCTGCCGCGGTCAAGGAAATGTTAGCCAAGTGGGTTGCCCTCCCTTGTTCTTGATTGCCGCTCAATCTTGTACAGGCGCATCCAAGAACAAGGCCTGAGAACCTACCTTTTCACATATGCACCCCATTACAGCACTCTTTCTCTTTCTCTTCTCTCCAGAACCTTTTCTCTACCCCTCCGGACAGTCTCGTCGATCGTTTCCAAAATGATTTGGAATGAAGAATTGTCGGCGTCCCTCGATCAGTCAGGTGGCATTGTTCTTTTTCATAGAATCGACCTTTCACGCCCTCAACAATTGGCACAAGTGATTGCGGAAAAGGTGGCGGCCATGGTGGATCAGAATGAGAAGGCGTTGGACGTTAAAATGGGTGGCACGGGTGGTTGGGGCGAGAGGACCGATGGCAGCAAAGGGGAAAAACGAGGTGAACAGACACAAGAACGTAGAGGCCGAGGAGAGAGAACAAGGGGTGCTCGAGGTATGTTCTGACTATTTGGCCGTGCGTTGTTGCTGAAAGATTTTCTCGAACAGGTGGCTCCCGTGGGGGACGTGGTACACGATTTTCTCAGGGTCTTGGCAATCAGATGCCTGGTCAGTCAACTCAGAGAGCAAGTTGATCGCGTGATTTGCAGTTGGTGATGGCCATCTCTTTATAAACATCGCCATCCCACATATTATTGTGTAATGACATTATCCATCACACTCGCTACTTTCATCGCCTTCAATTCCGTCACCGACTGCGGCAGTCCAATCCGAAATATCCAGCTTCTCGCCTTTGACAATGTCTGCGTCAGAGGTATATCATCAGCAGCATCCCAATGAGAAAGATTTGTTCATTGAACTAACCTCCGGGACCAATGTCATATCCAGCCTGAGTAACGCAACGGGCAAGTTCTGACTTGGTTCCGACTTTGGTGTTTTTTCCCAAAATACAGCCATCCAATTTAGCTCTAGGCAAATCAGATAAGAATATAAAACTTTAATCGAGGCTGCCTGCTAAAACCCACCCATCTTCAATAACACAGTGGTCGAGAAGCACAGATGCAGAGATCTTTGCACCCTTTCCAATGACACAGTGCCGCCCGATGATCGACTTTTTTATCGTTGTGCGTTCTGAAACCTGAGTAAAATCTCCAATGATGGTGTCGCTAGCAATCTGAGCCTTCTGGTCTATCAAAGAACGATTTTTGGGATCAGATGGGAGTGCATAGGTAACCCCGTTGAGAGCCTAGTGATGACTTGTGATGAGGAAGAGTGATAGTAAGAGCTGAAGAACCAACCCGTCGATTGATCTCTAAAAAATTGTGAACGGTGTTTACACGCAGAGCGAATCCCGATTCTGCCCGGTGAATAACTGCTCCTACTTTCAAACCAGTCTTCAGATCTTGCTCCGCATCAGAATCCGTCGGGGATGGAGGAATGGACATGGTGGATTCCTGTATTGGACCCGCCAACTCCAGCCGACGAGATAGTAGGGTGGAGTGTCGCAGGGCGAGACGTTGAGATGTTGTGTCAATCACTGGATTCAACACTGTTTGTCTTCCTCAGTGGAGAATATTTCAAAAAGCGCAGGTAAGCCAACCGTGTTTGTACTTTTCCCTCTTTGCTCGTTGATATTGAACCCTACAAAGCCAAGGCAGAAACTCCTGCCTGAAACCATCAAAATGGCGTTTTATATGAAGGAGGTCAAGAACAGATCTTCGACAAACATAAACATGAGAATCTTGCAAGGAGGATGAGAGGATGACTCGAGGGTGTCTGTCTGGAGTCAAGAATGAGTAAACACGGATGAAAGAACTGACGAACCTAGACAACATTGCCATTCTCAGTTCTAATTCGTCTGTGTTGCGATCAACGTCATCGGACGTATCGATGTAAAGGAGTGTTCCAGTGAGATCATCCCATATAATGGGGCTGGGGGCAGGAAGTGGGCCCCATTCATCTACCAAAGCAGCTTTGTCTGGCTTGTAGGCTGAGTACCAACAGGTGGTTGCAACACAACCCTCTGCAACGGAGTCTACGCGAAACTTGTTGAGCAACATACTTAGTGGAAGGGTGGGTGGCGGAATAAAATCGCAGGGAACAACAACAAAGTCTTCTGGCACCCGACTTGAAAAGTGACGAAGGAGAGTGCACGTTCCCACACCACCATCCTGAGATTCGTCAAATGTCTGAAGGTCGATACGAAGCGATGAAGACGTGACATCGGAATGGATGTAGTGGTAGATGGATGGGCGATGGCTTGTAGGGCAGACGAGCAAAACGTCTATAGATGAAAGTCAAGACAACAGACGCAACGCAAAGAATTGGCGTGTACCTCGTATGCCAGATTTCTCAATCCAGCTTAGGGTGTATTCAAGCATGGGTTTATTTGCGACTGGGAGAAGAGCTTTAGGACATGGTTCGTCGCCATAATCTCCTGTAAGAGGCAGGAGCCTTGATAAAT
This sequence comes from Laccaria trichodermophora, assembly GCA_018417955.1. Lineage (NCBI taxonomy): Eukaryota > Fungi > Basidiomycota > Agaricomycetes > Agaricales > Hydnangiaceae > Laccaria > Laccaria trichodermophora. Next base: position 150,646 of record JACTVC010000001.1, read on the forward strand.
TAGTTGATTGAAGGCTGTATGATGAACAGAGCTTACTCGTTGCCGAATCCAGCGAGTACAATTGCAAGAAATTCTCGCTTCACCGAGTCTAACTTGACGCTGTCAATATCCATTGAAATGTTGGACTCGAAGGAAACTTCAAGTTGATAAGATTGTATAAAGTCACATGATTATCATTTCTCCCTCTCCACCATCGTGGCGATGGCTCAACCCTCTGTTCATCAGTTATACCAGCGTCTAGAGACCGTCGGGAAAGGTGCTTACGGCTCCGTTCATAAAGGGAAACACATCCCAACCGGCAACGTTGTTGCTCTCAAAATTATCAATCTCGACACACCCGACGACGATGTTGGCGACATCCAGCGTGAGGTTGCTTTGTTGACTCAGTTGCGCGATGCGCCCAACATTACCAAGTATTTTGGTTGTTATATGGATGGTCCTCGTGTCTGGATAGTAATGGAATTTGCCCAGGGCGGAAGCGTCCTGTCTTTGATGAAGGCTTCCAAGGACGGTTGCATAGAGGAGAAGTACGTGTCAGTCATCATCCGAGAGGTTCTGGTTGGCTTGAGTTACCTCCACAAAGTGCCCGTTATTCATCGAGACATGAAAGCTGCCAACGTACTCGTTACCGCTACCGGAAAAGTGATGATATGCGACTTTGGCGTCTCTGCACTTTTAACAACAACATCAAGTAAACGGAACACTTTGACGGGGACACCCTATTGGATGGCTCCAGAGGTCGTTCAAAGTGTCCCTGCATACGATACAAAAGCTGATATCTGGAGTCTGGGAATTATGATATATGAGATGGTTAAAGGATCTCCCCCTCATTCCAATCTCGATAAATTCCAAGTCATGGACCTAATTCCTAGGGCAAAACCTCCACGGCTTCTTGAGGGCGAAGGTGGGAAAGATATGCGGGACTTCATGGCGCTTTGTCTCAAAGAGTCACCTGTGGAGGTAATTTGCTTTCACCTCTTCGACGTCAAGAGGTCGTTGACACACACAGCGTCTTCCCGCAGACGAACTGGCGAAGACTAAATGGATGAAATCTGTTTCCAAGGTCGGATTGGCTACTCTGAAAGATCTAATACTTCGGCTACAACAAGCTGGGCCACGTGCCAGTCTCGCTGAGCCCTTGGACTGGGAAGGCGCAGATAACGAGTGGGTTTTATTCGGAAATGTCTTCATATGCTTTGTTAGTGATCCTTTTAACCAATTAGGATGCTCGATTCTCTTATCGACGACCCCAATCCATGGGAGTTTGATACAGTACGGGGACGCTCCTCTCTTTCAGTCGTACACGATGAGGACGCTAACGAGGCTATCTACGCACCTGAGGAGAATAACTCTGGGCTGGCAACCCTTCGACCTCATGCTTCTTCCACCCTACCGTCCTCTTTGCGTCTTCTCTTTGAAAACACCGCGCAATCTCAGCAAGATGTGAATCGCTTTCAATCGTCTCAAAAATCCGATGCCATTGCACCATCGCCCACCATAACCCCTGTTTGGGTAAGTGGTGGAGTAAGAAGTGGTCCTCCTGACTTTACTGGAGATCAATCAGAGAAGCCTCTAACGTCTCGCTCAGCGACGCGGAGCCACTTTAACACGCCCATACCACCTTTAGACAACGAAATTCTATCACCCTCTTTTGCTGATGCAATTCAGCGTCACGGACATCACGATGCTTCAACTATGCCGCCAGCCGCAGAGCCTGTCAGCTTCCAAAATTTGAATCAACGAGGCACTTTTGACGTAACGATACGGGGGGATGTCAGTTCGGGCTCTATCTCAGGTTTGCCTTCTACGTCAGCGCCATCGCCTTTACCTTCAAATTTTGATGGCGCACGACCTCAGAACCCAGTCTCTGAATCTGTGCGAAAGGAACAGTCATCAGCTACCACCTTTCAATTTCCTCCTTCCGCGAACTTGATAGTTCTTCCAGACCCGATACCCCCCCGTGGGTTGCACGGTTCGCCGACTCGTCCAAGCACCTCTGGTTCGTCTGGCCAATCGATCACTCACCAAAGCACATACTCGTTAGATACGTCAGCTTCCACACGCCACCCACGTCAGCTTGGACCGGTGTCACCTTCCCCCATCGCGCGAACACGATCAGCCACAACGCTTCCGCCAACAAACCCCTCATTTTCTGAATCTCCAAACTTGCGCAAGGGACCTTTTGGTCTAGAAACTAACAGCAGTGCTTTGCTCCCTTCTTATAAGCCGCCTGGCCCCCTTTCTATTGACAGGGGCATACCGGATTCTTTGCCTATTGGACACTTATCCCTCGGAACTCCGGGTCTCAAAGATGTTCTTAAGGTGTGCTATATCAGAAACCTTCGTCTAACTTCAAGTTGAATCTTTATTAGATACCATCGCTTACAACTGAGCACCATCTCGGAATGGCTGATCTTCTGCCCCCATCTCCATCTGCCGTTGCCAGCGGGCCACGATTGTTTACTCCGGTTGCCAGCAACCTCGGGTCCATCGTTCAAGGGCCCAAAAGAGACGATCCTCGTCTAATTTCCGACGTGCGGGACTTCGTTGCATCCCCAACGACATCACCCTTCATTAGACCCTCTTTATCTGAGGCCGGCATGGGTGGAACCCCGGAGCATGAGCTTAGCAATTTGAGTGACCATTTTTTTTCCCAATCGGCGAGGCTGCGACCTGTGGGATATCTAGATTATCCTTCCCTGATTGTCAGCAAAAACCCCCACAAAGAGTTGATGCGGACAATTGATGACCTGTCCCGCTGGTTAGCAGTGGTCGAAGGGGGACTCGACGGGATACTCGAGCAGTCTAGCATCAATATGATCGCTGAAGAACAATCTGCTACACACGAATTGGAGGAGCAAAAAAGGACCTATTCATCGGACGATTTAGCTATATTTTAGCAAAAGCTGGTGAGTGGGCGGCTGTAGCGATATCCACGAATTTGAAATTCATTTTGTCCGATCATGATAGTGTTGGAGCATTACTTCAATACTATATAGAAAGGTATCCTTTAGAAATTAGGTATTCGGTAATGATGCGAACTGCATCAACGACCTCGGTTTCATCCGTTTTGATATGAATTTCTGGCGCTTCTGGCGCCTCGTACGGAGCTGATACCCCAGTAAATTCTTTCAGTTTATGAGCTATCTGATAAATCGATGTTTCAGGAGTACTGATGGCCTAACCTTTGATTTCCCCCGCTCTTGCCTTTCTGTATAATCCTTTAGGGTCTCGTTCTTCCACTACTTGGAGTGGTGCATCGACGTAGACCTCAACGAACGGTAATGATGCCTCGTGGTGTAGTTTCCTGGCTATGGCTCTATCCGCAAGATAGGGAGATATGAAAGCAGTGATGGATACACATCCCGCATCTGCAAACAGCTTGGACACCTCAAGAGACAGTGGCAGATTAACAATTATAGTAGGTCGATGAAGTTGTCTCTTTACCCACCTCCCCTATTCGTCGTATGTTCTCGTTTCTAGACTTTTCATCGAAGCCAAGGTCTTTATTGAGTCCAAATCTGATATTGTCGCCATCAAGACGATAGGTGAACTTGTGCAGTTTCAGCAAATGCTGCTCAAGCGCGCAGGCAATGGTTGACTGGACTTGAAGATCAGGAAAACGATACGATCGAAGCGAAGTTGTGCAACTTTTCCGCTTGCGCTGAGACCCGTCAACCAGATGGTGACGCCTTTCTGTAGCAATAGCTGCGTCCGCTCTGTGCTAGTTACGGAACCTTTGAAATCCAACGTCAAGGGAGAATGCTGGGGCAGGGAGGGAGCGCACCTGGATGGAAGGTAATATTGACAGCCATCTCCCGGGAAAAGAAAAAAAAATTTGGGAAAGAAAGAAAGTACAGTCATTCATGATCGATGCATGATCACCAGGCATTGATATAAAATTTTGTAATTTCCCCATCTCATGACCATTCCTCAAAATCTAAGTAGTCCAAAATACAAGAATACACGTATAGAATCAAACTCCAAAATTCTACATTCTTTCATCTCCACCACGCTGAAGCATAAAGCTTAAAAGGTTTGGGCGAAAACAGGGGCCACAATCAAGCATCTGAGTTTGAAATGGCAAAAAAAAAACAACGTGACTAACTAGGACTAACTTAGACTATGTAAACTTCAGTCATTTCTAATGAGAGTCTCGTTCAGCAGAGGACAAATACTAATACTACAAAATTTCATCCACGTATAGTTGGGCAGCAACAAGTGCTTCGTCAAGTCTGTGACCATCGGAACCCACCCCCTGTGCAGAGTCTTCCTTTCCGCCCGCCTAAATTGAACAAAAAAGTCAGACTATATGACGAGTTCTATTTGCATATCCTATCACCTTGCCACCCAAGATACCAACGACTTTGCTTGCCCAGGTCCGAGCATCAGCTCCCTTAGTTTTGAATTCGGGGGGGACGTAATTGACGTGTGCAACTGTGTTGCTCTCAGGATCAACGCTGAAGACATATACCGCCTTTTGAAATTTCCTTCCTTGTGAGATAACGGCCTGAAGAATCTATGGCGGATTAGTTAGATGGCAAAGACCAACAAGGTCACTGCGATTACTTTCGCGTTTCCATCCACGTTGAGCGATGCGATGTAGGTTTCCGCTTTCTCGTTGTCGTTGAAATATCGTTGAATGGTATCGATTGCCTAAAAAATGCTTTCAGGCCGAAACTTCATTGCTGATTATTTCGAAGACTACCTCTCTGTTGACAACTGCCTCTCTTTCTTTGAGTTGTTTATCGACAGCCTTGCGTATAACGGCCAGTCGATCCCTGAGCTCGGCTTTTTTCAGGACAGAGATGTCTGCCTGACCAAGCTCCTGTATACAAGGAAGCTGATTTAGCAAGCGACCAAAGGTAGAAAAGTGTCGGGAACATACAATGCTCAATGCCTTCAGAGCAGCATCCTTGTTCTTCCCAGTCAAAGAATCGATTTGTTCCAGCCTTCCTTGAAGTAGCAGCGCATGCCGGGCAGCGCTGTGGGCCTCATGCCCAGTTATAGCAACAATGCGACGTATCCCTTTGGCGATACCAGATTCCTCTGTGATTATGAAGTCTTTGATGTCACCCGTTCTAGCAACGTGACTGGGGAGGAAGGGTCATAGATCGCCAAGTATACCAAAGGGTTCAACTCACGTTCCACCGCAAAACTCAACACTAGTTCTGCGCCATTTGGGATTCTCAATGTCCTTCGCAATTTCGTCCACATCATACTCTAAAGTTACCACCCGAACAGGATCGGGATATGATTCCCCAAACACTGCCCTCAACCCAGGAATCTTTGACGCAGTTTCTAATTCGAGATCTTTACTGAAGACCTTGACGTTTCGCTTAATCCAATCAACACTGGTTGCCTCAATTCTCGACAGTTCCGAAAGTGAAATTTGCGCCTTGTGAGAAAAGTCGAAACGAAGTTTGGTTGGGGCGACTAAAGAGCCTTTTTGATCGATGTGGTCGCCAAGCACTTCTCGGAGGCAGAAATTGAGGATGTGAGTTGCAGTGTGGTTGTTACGCAAAGGCCATCGCCGAAGCTTTTGTTCGTCAGAAAGTGCAGAACGGATACATAAGGTGACTTACTTCATCATAAGATGAAATCACCTCTTTTCCAACCGCAAGTTGACCGTATTTGAGGTGGCCAGTATGTAAAACATACCCATTGTATGACTGAACATTGGTGACCTCGAAATCCGCTACTCCATCGATTACAATGTTGCCAGTATCGTATTCCTGTCCACCGGCTTCTGCGTAGAAGCTCGTTCTATCAAGGATGATACCGAAAGTCGCCCCTTCCGGTATTACATCTGTTGACTGCAGGAAGCTCTTCTCGTAAAAAATAGCTTTCACCAAAGCCCTTATGTTTCCCAGGTCTGGAGTGTGCCTAAGTTTTTGGGTGTGCTGAGGAAGAAAGGATCGACGCACTAAATTTCGCAGAGTCATCGGTTTTTGGGATGTCGGTGTCTTTTTCCAAAGCCGCGGTGTCATGCACATCCAGTTTAACAATACTGGTGCCAACTTGCTTGCTGGACGCCTTGCTTGCTTCTTTCGACCATGCCTGAGCCTCTTCAAACTCTTGATCGTTGACTCCCAATCCTAGCTCTTCCGCCATCAAACGTGTAAGGTCCACCGGAAATCCAAAAGTGTCATACAGTCTCCAGACATCTCTGCCGTTAAGCTCCTTTAATCCCTGCTCCTTAGCGCGCGTGGCAAATTGGTCAAACAATCTTTCCCCCCGATCCAATGTTCGAGAAAAGGATTCCTCTTCCTCATCCAATATTTCCTTGATGTCAACAACCTTTCTTGTGATTTCGGGGAATACTACACCCTAGAACAAAAGTATATGAATACTGAATCGAATCATTTCACATCGAAACCAACCATCGTTTCAACAACAACGGGCAACAAGGATGAGAAAAAACATCCTATCTTGACGCCCAGTTTCTTTCTTGCATATCGTGCACCTCTGCGCAGGATTCGCCTCAGAACGTACCCGCGACCCACATTATTTGGAATACCACCGTCGCTCAAAGCAAATGTCAAGGTTCGAATGTGATCTGCGACAACGCGATACGCTGTGTCAATCCCGTCCACGTCATCCGCGTCGAATCGTCCCTCATATGGACGGACACCTGTCAACTCTCGAATTTTATCGAATATTGGGAGAAATACGTCAGTGTCGTAGTTGGAACGCTTATCTTGAACGATGGACACAAGCCGCTCGAAGCCCATCCCAGTATCGACGTGTTTCGAAGGAAGAGGTTTGAGTGAACCGTTGTCTTCACGATTGAACTGAATGAAAACATTATTCCATATTTCCAGCACATCGGGATCATCTTGGTTGACGAGATGAGCGGCATTTCGCCCACCGACACGATCGAAATGAATTTCGCTGATAAAATATCAGTAGATTGATGAGATTCAGCAACCTGGAACCTACCTGCATGGTCCGCATGGCCCAGTGGCTCCCATCTCTGCAAACTTCCAGGTGAGAACAGATTCAAAAAGTGACCAAGATAACGAACCCCAAAAGTTATCTTTAGCGTTTCCAGGAAGAATGTGATACTCGTCGACTCCTTGATCAAGCCAATACTGCTTGGCTTCGAGATCTGGTTCTAACCCGTTGTTCGGGTCACCTTCGAAGTATGTAACATACAATCGGTCCTTGGGTAGTTTGTAGACATCCGTTAAGAGTTCCCAGGAATAGGCTATTGCTTCCTTCTGCGAACGAACAGATCATTTTCGTCCGCAGAGAAGAGAGAACAGCCAGCCTCGACCAACCTTGAAGTAGTCACCAAACGACCAGTTGCCAAGCATCTCAAAGAAGGTATGGTGGTAGGAATCTTTGCCAACATCTTCGAGATCTGAGGGCGGGGGGTTAGTCGTGTGTGAAGAAGTAAAAAAGGCAACATACCATTGTGTTTCCCTCCAGCTCTGATACATTTCTGAGAATTGAAGGCGCGCTTTAGGCGAGACATATCTGAATTGGGGTCGACAGTGCCCAAAAAGATGGACTTGTACTGATGACAAAGTCAGATTTTAGAAGCAGGTGCATGAGCCATAAATTACCTGATTCATTCCAGCGTTTGCGAAAAGAAGGGTGGGATCGTCGAAAGGTATTGTGGGTGATGAAGGTACGAATGTATGGTTCTTGGAACGGAAAAAGTTGAAAAACTCTTCACGGACACGCGCCGAGGACCAGGATACGGTGGATGGTGAGTTTGACATTTGATACGAAGAGCACCGCGAAGACAGACGACGAATAGACTGAAAGAAGGATACTGATGGTGGTCGGAAGGAAAATGCGGAATTGAGGACCATATAGATAAGCCTTAAATTTAGCGATGACTCCAAATTACATACTTAGGTCACGTTTCGTCACGTTCTTCCTTCGTCGTCGCGCTCTTCGTTGTCGTCGTCACTGTCGTTTTACTCGCCATGCCGCGGATTTCGTCTTCACTTTTCCGTCTCGTTGCACGCCCTCCCCGCCTACCTGTGGTTTCCACCATTGTACGACCAATCCTCAAGTCATCATCCCCCCTTCCGTCGCCTCTTTCCCGCCGATTCCCCAACACTTCTCTTCAAAAGCTACTGCCCTGCACTTCATCTCCCATTCTTGGATCTCTTGTTCAGGCCAGGTTTGCACAGAGAGGCAGCGAATACCAGCCATCCCAGCGGAAAAGAAAACGCAAGCACGGTTTTCTCGCACGGAAGAGATCCCTTGGGGGTCAGAGGATCCTTTCTCGACGCCTTGCAAAAGGTCGAAAATATCTTTCACATTGAGGAACATCTTTCTCCGTATGTAAATTTATCAACACTCCGTAACTGTATCAAATAAACCTATTTTCTCTTATCTTTCTACAGGCCTGCCTTTGAAATTCAATCTAGTTATGTGACAACTATGTAGCACTTTACAGTTGTGTTATGTGGCAAGTACTCTTCTGGTAGACTGAGTCGTATTGAATGAAAACGGGATCTTCAATCCATCTACAGCAACTTTGGATGGTCCTAGAAGGTCATATCCTTGAGGTGGTGAAAGGGGAGAAGATGGACTATACTCAAACCCCTGCTGGATTGAACAAAGCAAGGCTGATATTGGTGTTTTAGCCGCTAGGTTAGGGTTCGCTGAAACACCCAATGAGGGGGTGCTTGGAAGCTCTGCTGCAGAATGGCTTGTCAGACCTGTTTCTGTGGCGTTATTGTTGTTGCTCGCATTCAACGCCGCGCTTTCCCGTTCAGGTTCTTCTACGTCGGTTAATGTTGCAACATCTCCGACTGTATGTTCCGTTCCTAGCGCGTCACATTCATCCGCGTCATCGTGCGCGTCGTCCACAGACATAGGTTGTGAAGTCGCTGGACTTGGAGGTCGTTCGACTGCAGCGGGAGTCGTGGACCTGCTGGCCACGGTCAGAAGCGAACCGGCTTCGGCTTTAACTGGAGGCTGGGGAGTGTGTTCAGGTTGCGTCGTTGTTTTCTGGTTTACCGGACACTTCCCCGTAGTCGGCTTGGTTCCGCGGAGGGCGGGTCGACCCCAAATGGGCTTCGCTGTCGGCACAACCCTTGTTTGCTTCACCTTACGGCTCGGAGATATTTTAACCCTTGCAGTCAGTGGTAGCGTGGGGTGTGTGGCCGTTTGGCCCCTTGAGATTGGCTTCCCTGCCTTCAAAGGATGCGGTGCTGGAGGGGCCACGAGCAACTTGGAAGCTGTTTTTGCGACCACTTTGGATGTAGCTGTCTGCTCTTTAGGTCGAACCATCGACTGAGACGGGACTTGACTCTGAGTTGAGCGTTCTGGGAGTGGAACTCGACGTGGCCCATTGGCACCTGTTGTGTTGGCGGTAAATCCGGGAAGGGTTTTGGCTCGTGATGGGAGTGTAGCGCTGTCGACGACTCTCCTCACAGAGCTTGAAAGTGAAGGGCCGGAAATTGGATCAATAACCTGGTTTGTGCGTTCGATGTTCCCCGCAGCTGGTGTTGAACGAGAGATAGGTCGGACAGGAACATATTGTGGTCGGGAAATTTCTTTTGACCTCTGCCTATTATTTGTCATAGGCGGCTGGACAGCTTGACCGCCTGCAGTAGCTGGGATCATTGCAGGAGGCTTGTGGGATCTAGTACGCATGTCGTTTGAGCTACACGCAGGCACCTTCGTCGGCATGTGCCCAGGCTTAGTGAATGGCTTTATTGCGGGTAATTGTTTGGTTGTTGAGGGACCCCGAATGTCCAAATACTTCCGCATCGTTGGAGTAAGCGGTGCAGTGAAACTGCAAAGTAAAGTATGCATAAATAAAGTTTTCGTTCTTGATTGTTGATTACCCACCTTTCTACTCTGTTCGGAAGTAAGATCTTGTACGCAGAAAACATTTGCTTGCTAAGCTTTCTAACCTCAGGGTTAGCATCTCTTGCCGTTCCTCGAATGATCGCTTCAATGGCACTTGCTCTTGTGTCCTTCTCTAAGTCGGGAGGATTACAACAATTCAAGCACGCCAGGGTTCCTTCCGCTGCAACTAGTCTCAAGGAAGAGGACTTATCCTTGATAAATTGCAAAAAAAAATGGAGAAAGGAAGGAAGCTGGGTGGCTTGGATAATGGACATGATTGAAGAGCGTGCGTGGTTGATGATAACTTTGTTTGTTCGACCACAGAGAGTAAGGAGAGGGGGGAGGAACAGGGGTAGGAGGGGTTCAAATGAAGCACCTAGGACACCCGCAATGCTTGCAATAAGATCTGATGCAGCCATAGACAGCCGTGTCCTTTCAGAGTTCATGCCTTTCGTGACGGGAAGGTGAAATGGACGAAGTATGTTGACCAGTTCAGAGGGAGCCTTAATGAGAACACATTGGCACAAGTCGTTGAGTGAGATCAGAGCTCGAGTGATCCGTTCCCAAGTGTCTTCGGTTTCTACAAGACACAACTCTGGCCTCAGACTATCGACTTCAGATTTGAAAGATATAATATCGTTTCCCTGGAAGATATTCAGTATATTTGAAGAGTAGAAGGGAAGATTCGTACCGTTTCCGACATTTCCGGCTATGCTGAAAGAGCTGGACAAGATGAAGAATGGTCACAAAATATGAACAAATGGATCAAGTTGACTCTAGTTGAGCACTTCGAGTCATGTGACCGTGTTGAGAGTGATGTTCACTGTTCAGTGTCTGAGTTTGGTCTGAGTGCACTGAGCAGTGTGGTTTCTAACACAATGATAAGAATCCAGGTCCCGGATTTGTCTATCTACTTGATTAGAATACATCAAGCGAGTGTGGACAGTCAGCAGCGACATGCCCATGGCTTTCACAGTCTTCACAAAAAAGGTCTACAGCTGTCCTCGGCGGCCATGTCGTAACGGGTATACTAGTTTTCTTTGAAGCCCCATCTTCCTTCAATAGGTCACAGTTGAAGATGTCATGCCCTGGCCGCTCGCAAATTTCGCATACATCTTGCCCCGCGCCGCCAGAACTCATCGTGTTAGATGATGCACTGCTCAATCGATGTCGCGTACCGTTTGTCTCTGTGCTGTTCTTGGAGGACTTCTTGGCTCGTGCTGCCTTATCCTTTAACCTCTCCACTTCTTGCTCCAACTCATCCTAGAAAGTGGAGTGGTATCAGCCCAGCCCATTGGACGACATCTATCTTTGGCGCGCTTACTTCACGATATATCTGAGTGTCGGTGCATCAGTAGAAGTCGAGACTACTGTGAATGATGGCAAACCTTCGCTTCAACCAGAGTCTCTAACTCACTAATCTCCTTGTTGAGCTACTCTTCGTTGTGAGCATACGAATTAACCACAAAAGGAATTACAAACATCATATATCATTCGAGCATGTTTTATTTCTGATTCAGATAGACGTTTTTTGAGCTGTTCTATTTCGGCCTGCACTGAGATCAGATATGTGGATCGCATTCTACGCAGATGAACATACATCATGTCCGAGAGACTGCTCCTTGAGACGCTGTTCGAGAGAGTCAACATCCTGTGAATCGGGGGATGTGGTATTTTTGACAAGATCTCTGTCTTCCAGGGACGACCTATTGTGAAGGCTGTCCTCGAGTAACTGAAAGTTTTTAATGAACTAGGGATAGATTGCTGAGCATACGGTGGGAGAGACGGACCTGACGAAGCTGCTTAGCCTCACAAGAGAATAATTGATTCTCAGATTCCAAGAGTTTGATTCTTTGAGCAGCCATTATACTCTCCTTCTGAAGCTCTTGGATGATGTGCCTCGTGTGAAGATTGAGATGGGAGCATCGAGGTGACGTATGGAGACATACTTGAGACCAGTTACTTCTTCTTTGGCAACAGCTGAATCGAATTTTGACGGCAATGAAGATGAGGACTTAAGTCCATCATGAATCTCATCAGTCACGAAGACATCACGATTGACTTTTTTTCTTGTTGCCTCAAGTTCATTCGTACTATCATCTAATGCCCGCGTCATGTCAAGGACCTTGGCCTCCAACGTTGCCTTTTGTTGTTGGAGCTAAAAGAGCCATTGAGACAGGGATACTCCAATTTATAGACGACTCACAGTGGACACTTGTGATTCTAAAACAACATCCCTCTGATTAACACCAGGGCCAAGTTCTTGTAGCATGTCAGTCAACCGCGAAATTTCCTGCTCACTTCTCGCTCGGTCAATAGAGGCTCGATGAGTCAGTTCGGCTACCCGCGAGGATAAGTCACCCTCACTGCTGTCCCCCACCAAGCTATCCACATTCTGAAAGGTATGAGGACCGTGAACTGTTGTGATGTGACCAAACTCACCGCTATTTCTGCTCGCAGAGCTTCAACCTCGGCGCGAGCGTTCTCCAAAGCTACAGTGCTCTCTCGCAGGGCTTCCTCGATCTCTTCAACTCGATTGCGTGCAGTTAGTTCTGAGGTAGTCACGCGCTCCACCTCTTTCCTCCCTTCACTCAATTCCTTCTTCATCGCGTCTTCCTTCTCCTTCAAACGCCGCATTCTCTCCCGAAAGGCGGCTTCCTCTTTTTCGGATGCAGCGCGCGCATCTTCTATAACATCTTCCATTGTTGAAATTTTTCGTTGTAGATGATGGACTTGATCACGAAGGGTCTCATTATCTATTTGAGTTGCAGATGATGCAGAACGAGAGGCTGTCGGAGAGGGTTCCCGCCCCGCCGAGTGAGCTGCTTCCAACGATGTGATACGTAACTCGAGTTCGTAGCGTTGAGTGTCAGCTGAGCTAAGGCGCTCCTCGTAGAGAGCTATGGTTTCCTGGAAAGTAGTCAGAACTGGCTGTATACAAGAGAAGGACAGAGCAATACCTGTCCAGCAATGCGTAGCTCATCGATCTGTGCCCCCAACTCCTTTTTCTCCTCCTCCAACTCCTTGGACATTGATTCCAACTTTAGGTTCAACAGGGCAATTTCTGTTTCTTTGACCTCCAAATTCTCGTTTTGTTGATGGACCAAATGTGACCGCGCCGTGAGGGATGCTTGGAGTTCTTGAATCACAAGGGCATCCTCTTCCGCCTTTTTTTGGAGATTTGCAACACATGACTGATCTTTAAGTTGTTGTGAATCTCTTTCAGACGTTACCCTCTTCAAATCTTGTTCGAGAAGAGATATCCGATGGGTATGCGCTTCGACGTTACTGTTGGAAGCAGCTTGTCCCTCTTCGAGGTAGGATATTTTAGCGATGGCTTCGTCACGTTCCCGTTCTAAGGACTCCAATTGTTCAGGCAAGACTGAGGCAAATTCGTCGCCTGACGCCAACCGGAGTCGTTCGTTTTCATACTCAAGAGCGTCGATGCGTGACTGCAGTTGCTCAATCAAGCTTTGCTCATCCATGGTTGTTGATCGAAGGGATGCTGAAGACTGTGGACGGGAAGATGAGTTGAAAAATGTGTCTTTGGATATGACCAGGGGATTATCATCTTGCAACGGCTTGCCCTGCGCTTCGAGATAATCTAAAGACGTGACTGAGCTAGGTTCTGAATCAAGAGAATAGGAGGATGCGAATATTGGCGAAGCAGGCGGGGGCATGGCGACGGCGCTGGGAACCCGGGCACGAGGTGTACTCACAGAGGGGCGATTTCTCGAAGGCAAAGACGGCAAACCTGTATTACCAGCCGTTGACGTTCTCCCACCTAATGAGGGCTTTGGAGTAGATAATGGAGATCCCAAAGGACGTGTTGGCGATGAAAGCATTCGTGATCCACGCGAAGGAGAGGAGGATAGGAAGGAGGAGGAGGAGGGGGGGGGAAGAAGAGCAGGACTAGGTGATTCACGGTTTTTTCCTGTTGGGCTTTCCATATTTCGAGAATCGCGAGAGCTTAGCTGTTGTGCGGTCATTGACATATACTTTGACGCTCTTGACCCTGCTGTAATTTTGTCCGTTAGGGAAACGTCGATTCCTTTAGAGGTTATGGGCTTGAATGCGTTTCTGGCACGAGGGTTTGCCGAGGGTGTGGTTGCCGAAGTACCCCGACCATTTATATTGGATGGGGTCAATCTTCCACTGGCGGAAGGCGTGGCTCGGCCGTTTGCAAACGAAGCGGATGGAGTTCTCGTGACCGAGGGGAATGAAGGCGTGACCCTACCAGATGGTGCAGGAGTAATACGACCTCTCGAGGACGCCACCGACGAGGGTCTTTGAACTGTACCGGGTCCCACAGTTGGGGGAGAAAGTTTTGTTGTTGCGACAAAGACACCACAATTCTGAGGGCACGAGAAGTATTTCTTTCTGATGATTAGATTCAATTAGTCAGAGATCTGCGCAGGACATCATTCCAACCGGTGAAAAGGACACCTGGAAGAAAAAGAACGAAGGTTCAGTTCAATACTCACCCGTTAACAGTGCCATTATTTTTCCCTTTGCCTGCAAACCCTCCGCCAAGCTCAACGCCAGCCCATAAACCTGGTTTGCCTTCGATCTCACCCACATACTTCAACAAACCCTCAAAACCTAGGGATTCTATTCGAACATTGTCACCGATTTCAAAAGACCTACTAACGCTCCTTGCAAATGCTTCCGAGTGTCGACTAGGGGGACGGCTTGGAGGTCTTGCAGATGTAGGAGTCTTTGCTCGTTCAGTTGTTCTGGTTGAGGCACCGATTGCCGAAGGTGCTGAAGCGGCTGAGTTTGGTCGGCCTACAGAGCGATGGCCTGACTGAGTCGTTTGTGGAGCGAGCTGAGGGGACAACGAAGAAGTCGAAGCAGCGTGTGGTTGGGATATGAATCGATGTTGGGCAGGGTCATTGGCCTTGATCGCATCAGCAAATGCGCGAGAAATATCATCAAAAGAGTCGGTGGTATTTTGGTAGACACTGGAAGATGAACGGGACCTTCCAGGAGTTGGGATGCTGCTGATACGACCAGGACCAGGTATGCCAGACGGGCGAGATTTTCCAGGTGTTGTCATTTTATGGTAAGCATGAAATAAACCCTTTGGCGACGTGGGCCACAGCGACGATAGGTGGTGGATGCGGACGAGCTGAACGTAGACGGTGCGGTACTTGGACAGAACTATACCCAAGTCACTATAATAGTATGGTACTATTTTAAGCAATAACTCAGTCACGTGATATGAAACTGAATGTTCAATCTGAATCTCTGAATTGCACTGGAATTGCACAGAATACGACAGGATTGTGAAATATATATCCTAACCACGCTTCTTCGAGACACCAACAGTCTTTCCACGTCGGCCTGACATCCAAATGTTAATTCGACCCACTTTCAGCATCAACAGAAAAAATTTACCAGTTGTTTTGGTGTGCTGCCCTCGCACCCGCAAGCCCCAGAAATGCCTCAAACCACGATGCGCCCGAATTTTCTTGAGGCGTTCAAGATCATCACGTAGTTTCGAGTCAACGCCATTGGACAGAATTTGCGAGTTTTTTCCGTCCACGATATCCTTTTGCCTGTTCAAAAACCATGTGGGGATTTTGAACTGCGTGGGATTCTGGATGATTGTCACAATTCGCTCGAGTTCATCAGAATTGAGCTCTCCAGCCCTAAAACCAAGTTAGAACTAGATGAGACTATGTGGTGGATATCACGCGCCGTTTATTCAAGTCAACATCAGCCTTTTTGCAAACCAAGTTTGAATAGCGACGACCAACACCCTTGATCTCCGTCAAAGCGTACATGATTTTTCGTTTCCCATCGACGTTGGTGTTGAGCAAACGAAGAATGTGCTGTGAATGGCATGGTAAGTGACGATGTTTTCCTATCACCGAAGACCTACTTGAAATTGTTGGTGAGCCTCGGGTACAACGAGAGACATGATGGTCTGGCAGATAACCTAATATTCGGTCAGCAAGAAGTGCAGTGAACGTCATCCGCATCCCAAAAATTGCATCCAACTTCTAACGACCACCGGTACGTTGCAACGACCACTCCATTTTGTGTACCACGGAGATCAAGACGTAGGGAATGACTCTCACCTTTCAAGTTCGTGAAGATGACGGCGTTGCTCCCTCGACGATGATGATGTGCTCTGTCGCTCTTGTTTGTGTGTGTTTGATCAGGATGGCTTTGCTTAGATGCCTGGTGCTATCTTCATTGATCTTACATCTTGCCACCACTACTATGAGCGACGAAAAGGTTCTTTTTACGTGTCTTTCATGCTCCATCGCCTTTCCATCTCCAGAAGAGCAGAGTACGTTTTTTCTGCATCATTTTTGTCATGTAACCGACGCTTTTAGGGCTCCATTACCACTCTGATCACCACAGGTATAATATGAAACGTCGTGTCGCATCCCTTCCTCCAATTAGTGCTTCCCTCTTCGCCCAGAGGGTATCAGAAAGAAAGGCTGAGACCGCCGTCACATCTTCTTTGAAGGATTTCACCTGTGATATTTGCAAGTATGTGTGTCAGAAAAATGTCGACCCAATCCTGACGTCTTTCAAGCAAGGTTTATGCGACCGAAAATGCTTACCGGTCTCACAATCAGTCAAAAAGGCACAAAGAAAAGGAATCGAAGTCGATTGGCATCCAAGCCACAACCCAAGACGCAACCCTGGCACCTCAAGTTCAAAAGCCGTCGCCCGATTCGCAAGCCTTACTCATTCCTCGTGACTTCAATCCTCCAGAAATCCAGGACCTGAGCGACGGCGCTAACTTTGAAGTTGAAGTCAACCAAGCCATTGATGAAAAAATTGCGGCTGCCCGATCTAGGCTCTCCCCCGTGCAGTGTCTTTTCTGCACTCAGGAGTCCACTTCGCTTGAAAACAATCTGATTCACATGTTACTTGTCCACTCATTTTTTATTCCCGATGCAGACTATCTTATCGACATCGAAGGCTTGATAAATTACCTTGGGGAGAAGATTGCTGTCGGAAATGTATGCATATTTTGCAACACGAAGAGTAGAGAGTTCAGAACTTTGGAAGCCGTTCGGAAACACATGATTGATAAGTGCCATTGCAAAATTGGCTACGAATCCGAGAACGATCGCCTTGAAATCTCCGACTACTATGACTTCACCTCTTCATACGCCGACATCACAAAGCCAACCAAGCATCGCGACGCTGACAATGCAGCCTGGGAGGACGTGTCGGATGGCGGTGACGAGGAAGATGTCGATGAAGTCGTAGATGAGGCCGAAACAGACGTCAGTGACTCTGAAGACAGCCTTCCTGACAATCAAATCACCTACGGTGACTCACATCTCGAACTCGTCCTACCTTCCGGTGCCAGAATTGGCCACAGGACTCTCCGTAGATATTATGGGCAGTCTTTCCTTGGTGCCACAAGATCAGGGAAATTGGAAGACCCAAATTCTGGAGCGGCTCTTGTTCGACGGCTGCTCGCAGACAAGAACGCAGCTTTAGTCCCATGCAAGGGTGGTTTTGGCGCATTTGGCAGTGGAACTCAGGTCATTAAAGCAAGGAACAAAGGTGAAGCACGTGAAGCAGGACGGCATGTACGGGAGTTCCGAGACCAAAAACGACGAGAAGACTTCAAGACGAAGGTTGGGTTTATCCACAACTCACAAAAGCATTACAGAGATCCATGTGAGTTTCTTGGCTTTCTTCCATGCGGTCTAATGCTGATTGGTGCATAACAGTGTTACAGGTGTGTCGTTCTGTCTTTTACAACTTCATGACGTTAACATTTGTGTTGTCTTAGTAGTAGCAAAACGATTGCGAATGAGGTTGTATTGCTCAAGTTTCATAAACGGGTTCAATAACATTAAGGTCTTCCAATTAATGCAGAATACAAAAAGAAAAGAGAGGGTATAGGGCGGGTTGAGAATAATTCAGTATAAATAGGCTGCAGGAACAACCCCCTCTCGACCAGTTTGCACATCTCGAGCGTACCACCACCTATCAGAAATTTGGATGAGCAAGAGTTTATCATAAAAATGACACACTTACGCTGGATCTCGATCGTCTAATACTTCTACCTTCGAACCAGCAGAGATAGGCAGTTCACCCTCCCCAGTCCCATCAAATGAGTACCTGGCATGGGCAGGTCTGCTCATTTCCTCCGAAAGCATTCCTCCAACAGCATCAGATGGGGTTTCAGTACGCACATAGTTACTCGCATCTGGACCGAATGGATCCTGAGCAACCTTTTCCTCCGTATTGTAGTCCGCAAAAGGAGTCGCGCCTAGTATTGTTGTACGCGTGGCGGCATTGATGTGCTCGAGTAACGACGACGGCCGGTGATGAGTAGAATCATCGTCATCCTCCACCTCAAGCTTGCTCACTTTGTCCTCTTTGCGAGAGAACAATGTCCACAGGATACCAATGAGGGCTAGAAGGAAAACCACGCCGGCAGCAATCGCGATCGAGATCAAAATTACAACTCCAACGGCGAGGAAACCTATGACAAGATTGATCATGGATGCTCTTTAATCAAAGCAAAACTTACGGTGTTGGTTAAAACTGAACGTTGAAAATGAGTGGAATAGTGATGCCACGGCTCCTGAATCACCTGTCGGTGACGTTGATACAATGTAAGGAATAAGGTTCTGTCCGTCATATAAGGCAGAAGATGCATTTCCAAAAACTGGATCTGTTAACATGCCCGATATCATGAGCAAACGGTCAGCCTCGATAACAGAGTTTCCAGCATGAGTTTCTTGAATAGGAACCATGATTAATTGTGCAACATTGCTGCCTGCTTGCAAGGAAGAACCTATGGAACGACGCCGTTTGATTGGGTTTGGAAAGCGAAAGAAAAAGAAAAAGTCACAACGAACCTAAAGTCGTCCATTTAATACCATTCCAGAAATATAAGGAGGTTGTTGAGCCGTCAGGCGATCTGAAACGCTCGTTTGAGTTTGCAACAGCAGAAAGAACGATCTAGTGTCACTCACAGACCCGCAGCGAAAATACTGCTAGCATTTCCACCATTTACTTCAACCGCGGTCATGGGACCCGGAAGGTCCGCATTCGTACCTACTGAACTCCAGGTAGCGTTGGCGAAGCTGAATTGCACAACATTCGAGACTACGTTGTCAGTCAATGCAATGGACCCTGCGGCGATGAGAGTGTCTTGATCTTTCTGTAGAATAAACGGGGGTAGTAAATAGAGTGTAAAAATAGAGGCAGGAGGGAGAACTCACGCCGGCGTATGCTACAGATGCGACCTCTCCTTGGATTCCGTTTCCAAGAGAATTCCATTGTATCGTACCCGTGTCAAAAGTACAGATGGACTGACAGCGAAGAGAACCGGCCTGAGCAAATGATCCCGCCACGATTAGAGTATTGGCCTTAGTAGCAGATTTCGTGATAGACCGAACAACAACGTTAGATCCAGAAATGCCTTGCAAAGGTTGTAGCCCAGTGAGGTCCCACTGATCCTTTTTTAGGTCGTAGATTGCGAGTCCGTTCACATTTGTCCCAGGTATAGTAAACTCACCGCCAACGTACAGGTGATTATTATCCACTAAAAGCGCTCGGACTGTTCCGTTTGGTTGGCTGCCATTTAGACCTCGTATAAACTTGGACTGAGGGTTGTACAATCCAACACCTCGTGATGCTACGGAGCCAGAGAAGAAAGAAAAATTGCCACCCATGATTACGATCTCTGTGGAACCATTTGTCCAAAAAGCGCCTGCGAGGACAGCTGGAGCAGACGCAGTGACGGAAGATGGCAGGGATATTGGTTGATTCGTTTGCCTGGAAAAAATGTGAGACACTTTGAGTTGCGACATCCAAGATGTCGCATGGGAGATGTGATTTCTTCGGCGTCTTGAGCTGGAGTTCGTAGATATCTGGGAGCTGGAAATACCAAGTTCAGCACCAAGAGGCGTCACCTGGGGGCCGTCGCTGCCACCATTTTTGAGCATAACCAACCCGGCAGCACCAAATCTCTGGAACGCAACAACATTGCCAGCAACGAATTGTGACGACGTGCCATTTCCAATGAAGGAGAGGCTCCCTGCAACAAATCCACCTGGGTTTACCCATGAATTGCCCTTGATGTCCCAGGCAGCAAAGCCAGCAGCGTTTATACCTGTCGCTTCGTCAGAGGATGCAACGGTGAAGTTCCCAACTACTTGTAGTTGTCCGGATAACAATCCGAGGCTGTTAACCTTGCCATTGACGCCGGCTCCCAAAGAACTCCAGGTGTTCTTTTGAACATTATACAGTGCGACACCTGCGAGGCTGCCGTGCGTGGATCCAGATATCGTATCCCGAAAAGATCCTCCTACAAACAATTGATCACCATATAGAGCAAAGGAGGTCACCGGACCATCTAGACCACTTTCCGCAAGCGGAGAGAGCGCCCCATTCTTGAAAATAGCAATGTTGGAAGATCCTGAAGCTGCGCCCGATGTTAGGGAAAACGCGCCTCCGAAAAAAATGGCCCCGGATGCGTGGTGCGCGACAGCGTTGATGATCACGTTGTTGGATGTAACAATTCCTCCAAGACCATTCAAAAGGTCAAACCCAAGGGAATCAAGGGATGTCAGGGTAGAATTGGGAAGGCCGGTGGTTCCGCCTGATGTCACTGCTAGCAAATTGAGAGGCCATTCAAGAAACCCGAATCCGCGATGAGCGCCCTGGGTACTACCATTGGCACCCCCAGATGAAGCGGAAATGTTTGAAGAACGTAGCACAAGTTCTACACGATCTGCGACGAGTTCATACTGCCCCGATTGGCCAGTGCCTACGGGAGTATCTGCTAGTGACATCGAGATCGTAGTGACGAAGGCTGGAGATGACGGGAGGATGGGGCCGCTATAGATGAGAGCAGCGGTGTCGGCCGTGTTCTGTTGACTGATGGTCGACACAACCGGCTGTAAGCCCTCTCCAGGAAAAACAGTAACTTTCACCGTCGTTCGCATGGCACAATCCTGAAGATTTGTGCAACCCGGAATCAGCAAATTGATATCGTAATTTCCTGCAGCTGAAACGTATGGAATCCAGGTAAAGCTTGGGCCTGCCGAAGTCGAGGTCCCTACTTCGACCACAGAGGTGAGGACGGTTTGAATTGTTCCCGCAATGTTGGTGTTGGCGACTTTTGCAACCCACTGACCAGTGCTCGTGGTATTGGACGGATTCGGAGCAAAACATGAAACGCCGTTATTTGCTTCTACGGATGAGGCGAATGCACCAGATGACAATAGTTGTAAAAGGTGCAGACCCGGGGAAGCACCCGTAAACTCTGAGAGTTTGATTTGAACTCCGGTAATCGACATCGAACTAGGGAAAAGAAAGTCTTGATAGAGGATCGAGGCGTCGGTGGATAATGGACACGGATTGGAGCATGTGGTGTTTTGACCGGTCGTTGTATCAATATACTGAAGGGTTTGAACATTGTTGTCTGGAATCGTTGTTACACTGGGATTAAAAATCAGAAATTGGAGAAACAAGAAAAAAAAGAAGAGAAAGGTTACGTGAAGCCTGTTGTTCCATGATTGTTCTGGAAGGTATTTCCTAGGCGCACTCCATTGGCAGATATGAAAGAAAATGTCCTTATGGTAATGACAGCAGCATTTTGATCCGCCGCTAACCAGGTGTTACCTGCACCGTCCGGACCAGATGGGCAGAGAATGTTATGTATATCACTGAATCCAGTTGCGTCCGATGATGGAGATCCGTCAATTTCAGCCTGCCCCAAAGGAATGGGAACCAGAGAGGATGAGAATGGAGTTGCGCCGGCGGAAAATGGGACATTAGGATTGTTAGTTCCATTTAAAGCGGAAGTTCCAAAGGAAGTTGTGAAAGATCCTGCAAAAAACAAACTTGTTTGGGAAGAGTTTGTTGTGATGGAGTTGACTTTGGCCTGCGCGCCTGTGAGACCGGAGAAAGGTGGTTGTACCCACATGCCAGTTGGTACATTCCAGACAGCGACTGAGGAAGCAGGCGACGTGAAGTTTCCTCCCACCCATACTTTACTATTCTTCGCATCACAAAATATCGCCCCGACCTCGCCATTGGGCCCATTGGAGCCAAGAGAGGCAAAGGAACCTGAGGATGGCTTGTATGAAGCTACGTTTGACGCAGACACGCCATTAATAGAGGTAAACGAGCCCGAAAAATAAAAAGTGTCTCCAAGAGCGCAGCCTGCGAGTATACTGCCTCCGTGATTAGTCGAGGCGAGAGAAGTGAGGGAACCGTCGGAAGAGCGGGAAAGGAGGGTTGATGTGGTCGGGTCGAAGGAGACTGAAGAATTGTGAAAAAGATCGAGGCCTGCAAATGCACCAGCTAGCCCAACTCTGCCCATGCGGTCGAAATCGACTTGTGGGACGCCGTAAACAACATTTTGACTGGAGACGAATGCAAGGAGGAGAGGAAGTGTTAAGAGCATCTAGGCATGTACACGGGGTATAACGCGGGGTATACGTGGGGAACGATCGCGTTGTTGAGAAAGAGTGTCGCTGGTGGCGAGCAAAAGTAACTTGTTGCCACTAGGTTGGCGGTTGCCAACAGTTTGAACATGCAAAGTACTCGTATAGTCAACAAGATACAACAACCCTAACCCTAAACGCATGCTCCTCAATCTACACCTTGGCAACAACACCCTTCACATCCACCCCCATACCAACAGCGTTCAGAAAAGGCGAAGACTGATCCAATGCTCTATCCTATTTCTGAGTAAACAATTCGTATACAACGGCCAGCACTTACTGCGGGTATCGGTATCGATGCACTGGTAGCTTCTTTGCGTCTCTCATAAGCACTCCCTCCTTTGAAACTTCCAACTGCTGCGCGGTGTGTTTTGTATTCACGTCCAGCCAATGTTCAGATGGTGAAGTGTACATCGCGATCCACCTTGTCAAGTAGACATCATCTGCACGTTCGGGCAAGTATTTATACCCTGCAACACCCAGCAAGGATAATAAAACAACATTGCGCCAGAACGGGCTTCCAAAACCTTGAAAGATATGTCAAGCGAGTTGAGTTACGTGACTGAATGAACACCGACCCTCCTGGGGATAAGTGTCATGATCTTCCTGGTGGTGATGGGTTGAAAAGGGACGTTGAGCTGGGAGGGTTGCTGAACGAGAGCATGTCGCCACCGTTCTTTTCGCGACCAACGAGAGCGACATGAGGGTAACTTGAATGTAAATCATAGATTCCTCCCGGGGCTTGCCGCAGAGCAAGAGAGCGGAAACTCAAACAAATGACAACAACTTGTACATAAAAAAAAGACTTCAAGTGCATTATGATTCTAAGCAATACGACTCATGGCTAATCCTTTGTGCAAATTAGACAAATTGTCTAGGCGAAGGCAGTCTCGATGGTAAAAGGAAACTCACTGTGGTCGGTACGGCAAAGCGTTCTGCCCTCCTTTTACGCCTCTCTAGTTCCTCTGGGTCTATCAACTCCGTTGCAGCTGCCCTCTTCTGGATTTTGTGAGGAACGGTGGGCGTAGGCGCAACAGGGTTGGCGACGCCGAATCGAGCAGCACGAGTGGAAAGTTTCACAGGATCCTGTGCAGATATTTCAGTGAGGGATTGGCAAATTCAAGGGGTGAGGCGGACATCTGGGAGTGCAGCTTGAGGAAGTGGTGCGGCAGTAGGTTTTCCGGTGCTCTTGGGTGCATTTTCAACTAGAGGGATCCCAAAGCGCGCAGCGCGTTGCTTACGCTTCTCAAGCTCAGAGTCGACGGCTTTGGGAGGCGAAGGAACGGGTATGATAGAAGGGGGTGCTGCAGGCGGCTATATCGTGGGTCTATGGGTTGCAATAAAAGAGGCAAGAGACGTTGGACAAACAGGTTTGGGAGGGTCATCAGGTATCACAGGTTGGGGGTCGACTGCAAGAAGGTCTGGCTGGTCAACGTTCCAATCGACGCTGTTGGACAGGTAAGAAGGCAAGAGAGAAAATGAGATTGAGACGAACTCTTCTGGAGGAGCAAGGAGGTCATCGGGTGGATCGTATTGACGGTGGTAGGCGTCAAGAGCGGGCTGACTGGCGAGGATTCGAGCAATCAGTTCAGGCTTTGTGACCTTTGTCGGAATGGCGACTGAGGCGGCGACGAGAATGTTTTTGAGGTCGACGACCTTGAGTGCTTTCAATTTCTGATCCATGGTCATGGTAGTTGAAAAGTCAATATCAAATGTCATTTATTGTACACTTTTCATCAACCAATCACCACAATGCAAGCCGATCCTGTCCACGACCAGCCCGACCTCGGTAACACCCTCGACAACGCCCATGATCTTGATGACAACCAAGATCCCCTCTACACACCATTCCCCTATAACCTCTTTCCCAACCCACACGACGTCAACCATATCGACGAGGAGCCTCTCTATGTCAATGCAAAGCAGTACTTTCGCATCCTCAAGCGTCGCGTGGCACGCACTCGTCTCGAGGAACTTCACCGGCTCTCCCGCCAGCGCAAGGTATTTCTCCCTTTTATATATCACGCCTTCAATACCTCAATGTTTTCATTATAGCCTTATCTTCATGAGTCTCGCCATAAACATGCCATGCGACGTCCTAGAGGTCCGGGCGGTCGCTTCCTGACCGCAGACGAGATTGCTGCCCAAAATGTTACAGCTCTGGCTCACCCTGTCCCGACTGCCTCCAACGACAATGACCATGACATGGATGAGGGCGATGACCTCCAATTCAATGGTCCAAATCCCCCTCCTGACCCCATGAGCGTCATGAATCCAAGCTACCGCCACCACCTTTCGCATTCTCAGCCCATCTCACACCAATCTCCCTCTCTGCCAAGCTCTCACCACTCGCATGCTGCTGTCGCTTCCCACTCATTAAGTATACATCCACCCCACCAAGTTCCTACCATGTATCCCCATAAAGCTACCCTCTCAACCTCTACCTCTGTGATTTCAGCTCCGGGAACGATAAACACAGCCCCGGTTACCCTAAGCGCTCCGTACTCAACTGCAGTTCAAATGCACCATGTCCCTCATCTACACGCTCATGCACGACACCACCATTCAAACATCAGCTCTTATCCTCAATCCTTATACCCTCCAGATTCGAATTCAAACTCGGAAAGAGAACACTCTACGCAAGTCATGATCCAGTTTGGCGCTGCTGGTTCTTCGTCGATCTGATTCACAACTTTTATTCATTATTAAAATCTAGTTTGACACATATAATTTTAACCGCTCCCTTGGATAGGATAGATATCGCCCTCGCTCATGCTTCAACATCCATTGCATCATCTTCCTTGCTTCCCCCCTGTTGTAGCAAAGGCTGGTAGAGAACAAGTGCCTGAGTGGGCGCTTGAGGAAACCTTTTTAAACCATCCCTCCAAATATGATCGAGAAGCGTAGGGTTAATGCAGATATGTAACGACGGTGCTTCGTCCGGCTCCCCTTCTTTTTTCAGGCTGCCCTCCCCTTCATCTTCCTCCGTGAAACCGTCCAAGTCTGTGACAATTATACCTTGGAAAGAGCTGTCAGCAGTGAGTCGTGATGTCATTCAATGAACGCACGATCAGGTTCTGGTTCAGACCATGACGATTCCATCTTTACATCTGGAATGCAAGGTTCTTCAATAGAACTAGGCCGGATGATTTGAAAAGGCTGGAGATCTGAAGACGGTGGAAGAACATTGAGAGGGAGAGTAATGTCTTCCATTGTAGAATACGCAGCATCATTAACATTGGTCAGCGCGCCGTTGTCGAGGGAAAGGTTGGCGAATCCACGCTCAAGGACGTTGCAACGCGGCTTTTTCGAAGAACGAACATCTGTTTCCGTTCCATCAACCAGGTCATCGATATGCTTGCGCTTTGTCGTTTGAGCGTCAAACCACGGATGACGAAGGGGCAGACTTGAGGTCCAATGTTGATACGCTGCCATTCTCTGCAGATGGAGTAGTAGGTGATTGAGAATTGAATATTGAGTGCTTGAGCGTTTACCGGAAGCTGCCGAAATAAATAGACCACGCTCAGCGGCGGCTCCTCAATCGTAAAACTTTGACCGTGACCGCGACGCTGACCTTGAGTCTCAAGAAAATAGGGGATACAGGGAGCGGAGGTACGCTGCTCCGAAACTGGCGATCTGAAATCCACTCTCAGACGCAGTCAGACGCCTTATGTGAGCCTCGATCATCCACAAACGTCACTTTTCCTCCGTTGCCTACAGCGGCGGAGGCATTGTTACCCGATCTATTCCTACAATCCTGCATGTTTGCAGGATCGTATCCGAAAAGGTGTGTTTATGGTTGCAAGCAAAAGGCCAGTCTAATTACAACTTTTGAAGCAATTTGCAGACGGAAGGAAATGTCGGTGGACGTATATCGATAGAACCTCGTCGTTGTTCATCCCACGGAAGTGAATGTCGATCGATCAGAGGAGCTGCGGCATCCAGTTCCTCCGTCGTCTGGACATGCGCGGACAGCTAGCAATGTTGTGATGAGCAAGTCTTGAAGCGAATCTACAGACGACTATATGCGCATATATCGAGACATTGCGGATATTCGAGGGTTACCCCTAATGCATATATTTGGAAAGGCCCCTGAATTTTGACTAGCATGTATTTTCCCCTTTAAATCATCCTCTTTCTCCGCTCTCACTCATCATACGCCATGGTCGTCCACTCCCCACCGTCACACAACGACCCTTCTTCCCCGCCACTTGCAATGCACGCCCCGCGCCCCCTCGCTCACCAAAAGATTGATCACGACCTCAACAATGCTCAAGATCATCTCGCCCTTCCATCTCCCCGTCCTTCCGATGTCGTCAAGTCTCCCACTGGCATCATACATGTTCTCGCGTACACGCCTACAGAGGGGGAGCGTGGTGTTCCCATCACCGTCCGTATTCACTTTCATCCTGACCTCGCCGACGCCATGTATGTTCGCCTTGTTGTCGGTCAAAAAGCCGTCGCCACCAAAGTTCGCGAGCTGCCTGGTGTCGACTATGGTCGGTGGCAGCTGGATGCTTCTGCACCGGCGTTCGATCGAGACCAAAACCTCTCTTCTAAAGTTCTCATCTCAGTTCAAGCCTTGAACGATGATAATGCCGTTCTCGATTCAGTAGTATTTGGCGAGTTCTCATACTGGACCCCTGGTAGGTGACGTTTTCACCGCTCTTAACTTTTCTTCATTTTCATTCTTGGTCTTAGATCATCCCATGCGCAAGTTACCCAGATTGCAAATCCCAACAAGTAATACTTCCCTGCGCCGCCGCTCTCTACCTAATCTTCCCACTCCTTCACCCACCACTTCAGATCACCAGGAACAGTTTCCAAAGGTTCCACAGCGCAGGGTGCGTCTTCACCGTCGTATGAAGGCTTTGATGCGTACAAAGCAAGCTTCGATGTCCGGCGATCATGACCAGGATGATCTCTATGCTCAGACCCCCATTCTCGACCTTGCCACTCCTTTAGCGAATATATGCGCCGGATGGTCAGCTGCAGAGCTCCAGGCAGGCCGACGTCTTGTCCGGTTTTCAAAGGTCCAGGACGGTCGTAGACTCATCGTCTCTTGTGAACCGATCAGGCAGGAAGATTATTGCGAGGCCGACAGCGTCATCTCCTGCATCTATCGCGAGGAAGCGGACACCTGTTTTGTCACCTCTGTCGACGTAATTTATCTTCTGGAGAGGCTTACCAATGGGGAATTTCCGGTCGAGGAAAAAAATAGGATCAGGCGTAATCTCGAGGGCTTACGTCCAACTACAGTCTCGAAACATAAGGCTGGATTTGGCGATTTTTTCCAGCGTATCATGGAGTTCCCAGATCCTAAACCGAGGAACATAGAGAAGGATCTGAAGGTTTTCGAATGGAACCTTCTTGGGCAAGCATTGGAAAAGATCCTTTCCAAATATGTGAGTAATTTTTTTTTTCTAGTCAGTATTCCTGATGAAACTTATCAACCTAATCTCCAGTCGATATACACTTCCCCGACACCCGATCATAGTGATCCGCCCACTGAGGGGGTTTCTCCTTTAGATAGCCCCGAGCTTCTCGCCTTGCAACTTGCTTATCCGGCAGAAGACACTAGCCCACGTCAATATATCGATCAACGTACGCGGGTGACAAAATTCGAGCCCACGTCCGATGACTTTCACTTCGCGTCAACATCAAGCGGGCCTGAGGTTTTTGCTTCCCCCATTGAGAGCCCGGCGACTGCATCTCCGTCTTCCTCTTCGTCTTCTGCCTTCCCAGTCTTCGCTCATGATACAACACACACGGAGTCTAATGCCACCTCCGCCTGGACGCCAGACTTCAAGGCTGGCGAGATGGCAGTGGATAACTTCAGTCTCTTGAATCCTTATGATGTTGGCCATCCTGGTCCTGACAACGCCTTCTCTGACAACACAGGGATGGACTTCAACATTTACGAGAATTTTACTTTTCACCATATTGCCGACGACAATTTGGCCACCCTCGCAGACCACCAGTACATGTGAACAAGCTCTTTTTTGATCTTTCGCTGGGTTCGCTATCCATCTCAGGATAGGTGCCCCTTTTTTGAACAATTCATATGTATATATATATTGTGTCGCACATTCTCAAGGACTTTGTACAACACGTCCCTCGGCTCGTCCCCGATTCTATTATCATTATTCCTTACTTCTTGACTCCCGTCTAGTTGAAGTAGAAGTTGATCGTATATGTTCGATTCTTAGGATTGAAATTTTTGTTCTAGAGGGAGCGCAAATACACTACATGTAAGGTGGCTACAGAGAATTACATTAGGTCCGAACTAACAAGCCAGCTATAATAAAAGGACTAGGAGTTGGAAGCGCCCCGCCTACCAAAATTTAGGCTTCCAAATCGTGAGAAGCGGCCTTTGAAAGAGCCGAAGGACCCTATGCTCCCCATGTAAGATGCTGCTACCGAGGCTCCCGATGTTTGGGCAGCTTGTGTCCCATGAATGCCATTACCGACATTCACAAAGGAATTATGGGGAGACTCGGTAGAGAGGGAATCACTACCAGTAGTGTCTCCAGGTGCAGAAGAGACTCCGTTGATCCCATGTCTAGCGAGATGAGCAAGATGGCGCTGTAGTGGAGTTTGCTTTATGGGCGGGATATGATTCGATGACCTTGTCGGAGACTGGGGTGGCGTCACAACAGGCCTGCCCAGCTGTAATGGTGGCAGGACGAGCGCTCCGCGTGTTGTGGACGAGGTGGACATGCTGCGCTTCAGTGATTGTTCGTAAGACGAAGACGGATAATGGGACGAGGCCGAAAGATCATGAGATATGACGGACGGAGAGGCTGGTATTGATTCAGATACATCGACAGCAAGCCGGCGGATCTCATCACGGAAGTTCCTTTTGAAAAATTTTTGTAGAGTCTCATGAAAAGATGTAAACTCTGGTGGACAGAGATGGCCATGAAGCTTGAGGCAGCCGTCAATAGCTCGAACCTGGGGGTAAATTTTTAGAAAAAGAAAGGACATATGATGTCAATCCAATTAGTCATACCTGCTCGTCAATCGCACCGCGCAACTTCTCAACTATCTCTTCTCTTTCTGGATTTCGTTCAACGTAATCTGAGTTGAAGAACATTTGGCGGTAAGAGGCGATGCCTGTATTGACAGGTGCGTCCACCGCGCTGTTTAAGGACATCGCTAAGGCATTCGTTGATACAGCTTGAGATGTCTTGGCAAGGGTTTGATATTTTAGATGCAAGGCGGTTAATTCTTTCGTCTTTTGTTCGACCTCGTTGAGAGCATTCTCCAGGGGAGATATTTCAACAACCTCAAGGCCAACAACTTCTGATCGGCGCAAGACGGTTGGGAACGCCTCTTCAGTCGTAAGATACGTTTTTTCCAACCATACTTCCTCCACTCCGTCTCGAGTGGTTTTTCTAATTGGCCGTGACGAACTGAAGAGGTTAATTGCACTATGAGGAGTGTCAGTAGCCTTCGACCACGAGTGGCTCAGAATTACCTGTGCTCGTAATATGTACGAACAGCCAAGGGAACATCCGGATTGGTAAAGATAGGTAGGGTACGATTTGGTTCGGGCGTAACTGCAATGCATTGAATGTACTGGTCGTTGCCGAATCGAATGTCGACGGGCGGATCGCCTGAAACTTTCAGCAGCTGTGCGCCCGAATGCTTATTGAGCATCCTTTCGCAAAACGCCCCAAATTTCTCCCACTCATACCCTCGATACTACGAAAGCCATTCAAATCAGTCGCACAAAGAAATTGGAAAAGGGAAACGCACGATAAAGCGCTTATCTCTGATGGCCGCTGGGAAATTTCCATAGAAGGTGACCCTATAGTAATCTGGATAGTAGCGTTGGTCTGTGACAATGTGTTCCAGCAGGGCAG
Source organism: Laccaria trichodermophora (assembly GCA_018417955.1). NCBI lineage: Eukaryota > Fungi > Basidiomycota > Agaricomycetes > Agaricales > Hydnangiaceae > Laccaria > Laccaria trichodermophora. The sequence goes on from JACTVC010000001.1 coordinate 180,788, forward strand.
CTTGATGGCGAAGAATTTCAGATAACCGGCCACTAAAATGTCGTTATGATTAGTCTGCAGACCATGACATGAGAAACGGATAACATACTAGTTAAAAGTCACCTCAGCGTGCTGATATGCCAACTCTTTGCAGATTTCCACAGCGCTTTCCCACGCTTTTCCCTTTCCTACGCCATTTACTTATCAATATGCAGACACATGGTCGTCAAACAACACGACAAACCAAGGTAGTCAAGGATCAATAGGCAAAGCGTTTCCTTGCGGTGAAATTGGGATTGCTGCGGAAGTCCAAGATCCTCCATTGGGCCTGCAAACGAGTTGAGGTCCCATTCATGTAGGTCGGAATGAAGTTTGAGGGTCAGAGCTGCCTCGACGTAGTTTTGTGATTGGAGGTGCATCTTCAAATGAACCGTTAGTCATCACACGAGGTTATTCGTACAACCTACGTTGACAAGTTGGTGAACATATTTGATGTAGATCTCATCGCGTCCTATTCGACGAATAAAGTTCATCAATCGCAGCTATCAAGAGGTGAGTGTCGATAAGATGTGAACATCGACATTCATACCGTCGCAATCACACGATCGTCCGCATACTCTTCGCCTTCGGGTAAAGCACGAACACTAAGCAAGAGCTCCAAAAAGAGATCAACAGAATCTAGGAAATTGGATACCCGCTCGCGCAGCTGGTCGTCAACGTCCGAAGTATCAAAGAGATGCCGCAGTTGTCCAATGAAAAAGGCCCTTGATATATCGTCGCCTTTGCTGTCCGACATGAATAGCGAGTCGAGCCGTGTTACCAGTTCATTTTCAATTTCGTCAAAATGCTCAGATTGATGATACTCTGAAACAATCATGCTGTAGAGGATTTGGACTGCGTTGCTCCTCAACTGGTCATGGTGGCTTAGACACAGGTTAACAACATGGCCAACAAGGGAATGCAAATAAACTTGATAGCCCTGTAAACGGTTCATTGAGAAGGGAAATATGAGATAAAAAGGCACCGTTACTCCATAACGCGTAGATAGCTCGCCACTTGTAGATGCGTGTTCTGCCCACCCAAGTGCTTGCCAAAGATTCAACAGAATTGCTGCGCCCTCGCCACGAAGATCACCCGCGAGACGCCAAACGGCGCGTCGTTTCTGCTGGCCATTAGAACTTGTCAAATAAACCCGAGGGAAGAGAGAAAGTACCTGGGGACTGAATTCTTCGATGATCAGTTGATCAGAGGAGAGTAACTTGAGTAGCATATAGAAGCCGTCCCGCCATAAATTTGAGTCAAATTGTGACTCCGACTCATGCGCTGGAATAAAGTCTTTTTCTAGTATCGTCGCAACAGGATCCATCATCTTGATCAAGACCTTGTGAGCAAGAATGTTGACATTGAGCCAAGTTTTAGGGAATGCATCATTTTCTAGGATAGACGTCGCAACCTTGAAAAACTGGGACATTAGATTAGTAAACCGTTCACGGCCTTCGATGTCGAGGCTCGATTCAAGAAAATTAAGAATATGTTTCGTAGGGGATGATAGAATGAGAACCAGAAAAACAATTGCAGTTTCGCCTAATCCCGGATAGAATACAGCTTCTGCTTCCTTCGAGAGTGTGGTATCGTTGGTATTGCTGGGATAGTCGGGTAAAGAAGAAAGCAGGGAGAAAGGATACGATTCTGGGAAAGTGATGGGGATGGAAGCCTTCATCGTCGAAGGGGCGTGGGTTCGTTCAATAGCTTTTCGTGATGATGCATTTTGGAGCTCCCTATATGACTCTAGAAGTCTGTTTGCTCAGATGAGAGTAAATAACAAGTTCAATACTGGATAACGTTCGCATACCTGGGTAATAACGACAACAGGCATTCGACATTATCTTGCTCTTGTCGATACGCGTGACGATCCGACATGATCTCTGGGGAAGCCAAGTTTTGCTGGAGTTTGTCGAGCATAACCGCGATGATGGTGACGCAGAGACGAATGCTCTCTAGCCAGCCAACCCTGGCGGTATCTCGAGCAGCCTCGGAGTCGCTAGCATGTGTGTGAGCATATTCGTCATAGCGGCCAAAATGTGGTTTAATCCAGATGATAACAGCCTCGATGAGAAGTGGTCGAGACTGTGCGTTGTCAAACAAAAAACCTTTCGCTATTTGCAGATACATTATAAGTTTCCAAATGACAATTTTTCCTTTGCCTATGGTCACCGCGTTTGCAAACAATGTGGCAACAGAAACAAGTTCCACGGTCGAGAACATCTTTGCCAGCTCAGGAAGGATGGATGTGAAACGCTGAAGGGCGATAGTTTGTGTCCCGATAATCGAGGCAGGGGAAGACGTCGACATCATTCGTGTCACCTCTGAAATATGGGCCCGCAGTTCACGTTTGAAAGTCGTTTCAAAATGTTCTGCTGTGGCACCTCCGCCCATCCCGATTTCCTTTAATTTTTGAAGCTCTCGAGATCGTGCAATGAACTTAAAGATGTAGTGCCAGACCTTTAAAGCCGCCCGAAGAGGTGAAGCGGACTCGGCTGAGGCAGGATTAACAAGAAGTCGATTCATCGAACGTATGATGTGGGAGGATGCCGCAGCGCAGGTGAAATGCTCCTCAATATAAACATCTAGAACAGGTTGAAAGTTGCTGAAGCGTCGATCTTGAACAATCCCGAGGACAGTCACAAGTGCATTGAATACCAGTAGGTCGACCTCTCCGGATTGATTATTTTGAGACACCAAAATGCCGAAAAGTGCGTCAAAGATATCGCGCAAAAATTTCACGATTTCGCCTTCTCCCACAAAGGTGAATTTGGTGAGAAGTGCAGAAAGCAACTCTTTGTCCTGCGTCTCCCAGCTCAATAATCTGAGCAGTACAGGGTTTTGGGTAAATTTCGTGGAGCAGAGAGAGGAACGGATTGTTAACGTGTCACGCAAGGGGGGTGCAGACCGCAACAGTTCGGGAGGTATCAACAACTGTTCTGACTTCTGACCAGCAGTCAAGCGTGACGGAGAGCTTAGATATGTTTCGGAATTAATCTGAAAAAGCTTATCTGCTCGGTACATAATGAGCGTATGGCTGCCATCTTCGACAAATGCGGTGGCGTCAGGAAAAAGCGGCTGAAATGCGAATGCGAATGGGCGATCAAAGGTGTCGGGTGAAACCTTGCTGCCTGGGCGAGTGTTGCGGTTCCGGAAGGTGAAGAAAAGGTGCCACTGAGGAACACCCTCCGGAGGTAGCTGAATCTTAACGAGTTCTCCAAAAGTGGGCTCATTACACCGCTGGAATACCATTGAATGAAACTGTGTGATGAGGGGCTCTCCACTTCCTTGTGAAATAACATTCTCAACTGTGGCACCATCTTGATCCTTCACTTCCATTGTTATTTGCACGTTGACCGCTGGGGGTCCCATTTGACCCCTAGCAAAGTTGGCAACACTAAGGCGTCCAGTCCCTACATGGGATGCTGTGAAATCGCCGCACCAAAGTTTGATGTAGAGCTCGTTTCGAGCATCGCCAGGGAATACAACATCGGGGAAACCAAGACGAAGAGTCTGGGGAGTATCTTGTAAAAGGGACGTGTTTTCCCGCATGACGACCTGAGCGTTGCCTCTGAAAACTTTTATTGATACCGCCAACATTTCAGCCCTAAGGTAGTCCGTCAACTTCCACTGGTCTCAGCAACGAGTGACTTCGTCCTTACCTGCCCGACTTCTCGAATTCCTTCGTGTTGTTATTGATGATATTTTGATGGATCATAGAGAAAGAAGCTTCATTTGTTGGGATATAAATGGGCATTGTATGTTCTTTGAGTGGCGATACATCCAGCTGATCTGCAACCATCTTGGTAAGATTGGTTAGTTCCAAGACGGCACAGCCAAACGGCCGTCGAAACTGGGGGATTCCATCAGCAGGTACGTTGCCGCGACTGCCATTAGTAATAGTATGGCTGGATTCACTCCAGCCCACGAGGGTAGCTAAAGAACCGTTATCATGCTTAACGGAGGTTTCTGGAGTGGGAAGACCCGAACTAGGGTTAGTTCCAATCTTGAGCGCACCGTTTCTTACGATGCGACAGACAAGGTAAATTGGATCTTGGACATCAGAAGGCGCTAGATCCACAAACAAAGTACGAATGCGAGTTGATGGGTCCCGCGCAAGCACTCCGTTATGATTCAGGATCGCACAAAACTCCTCCGTCACAAATTGTGTTCCTTGTTTCTTATACAAGGAGAAGAACAATTCTGCACTCTCCCCAGGAGCACAAGGTGATGCAACAAAGGCGCGGAGATCAAGGAATATATGGTAAAACTTGGCGGTTGAGTGCTTCGCCGGTTCACTGAGCCCAAGATAACCCTGAGAACGAGATCGACTTTTGTGGTGTGAATGGTGTGAATAAGTAAGATCAGGGAAGGCTGAGTTTGCCGGCGTAGGTAATGGACCTGCGGTAGTATAGTCGGTGCCGGACCCCAAAGCGTATGGCCTGGCTTCATCGTAGGAAGCGTTCGTGTAGGCAAGTGAAGTTTGCATTGCGTACATGCGAACGGCACTAACCCAACTTCGGGGATCGACGTCGCCCTCAACATCCACTGTGACAAGGCCACCCCAAGTGGGATGTCGCACGATGACGTCCAAGCCCTGGACAAGGTTTCCGCTCACAAGTCTGGTTACACAATCTCGCCGCATATTCACGGTCTCCTCTGCGCTAAGAGTCTGGGCGAGAAGCTGACGACGACCCAAATGGAGGGCTTCAATATGCTCCCGAACGACATGGAACAACTTGTAGTCGCGGCGTGCGAGGTACTGGAACATGAGCGTATGCCATTCTCTCAATGCCGATGCGATTTCGTCAATGATTGGTTGAGCAGCACCAGAAGCTGTATCGTCGCCCGACTTGAGGGAAGGTCGTGGTGGCAGAGGCTTTAATACTTGGGAATCAGCTGGTGAAGATGAGCGCAAACTTGTTGGATAGACTGGTAGCCCTGCGCGAGAGGAATTAGCTTGATCGGGAGGAGGACCGAGTCGGAAGGATTTCCGTGTGGCATAGATTGACATCTCTTCTTCCTCTTCCCTCAGGGTATCCATGCCTATACTCGACTTGTCCTTGTTCCAGCCACTGAAGACTTCACCAGGACTGTTACGACCATGTGTCCACCCATTAATGAGGCTTATGTTTGGGTTCACGCCGTTCAGTGAACTAGCAAGGTCGGGGAGTCTGCCTTCAGCATCAGACAACTCGTCGCGCACGAAAATATGAGAAGCAGGGAATATGCCTATGAAGACCTGTTGTGGCTCCTCTATTTTCACAGGAGATTTGACGGCAAATGACGAGGAAGTAGAAGACGAAGGATCTGATAGAGACCATGTGACAGGCGGGCGCCGAGTGGTGCAAACGACATAACTGGGACCGAGTTGAGGAAATGAGGATAGATAGTATGACGACTGCAAACGCACCCTCTGTACCACACACCTTCAACAGAATCCTTGTTCGACGGAGTGTACTTTTCAAAGGCGTAAATTTCATCGCCCACTTCAAGAGATACGACATCACGCATTACTGAGTGATCATCGGCGGAAGCTTCAGTGACGGTGGAAAGACGGTTGCGAGAAGATAGCCTTGTTTCGCGTCGAGAAGGTGAGAGGGGATGGACGGCATATCCATAAACAATCAAGGGCAGCGGTTCCCACATGTGTGCTGAAGATGCGGGTTGGGTATATGCGCGTTGCTGGTTATGGGTGTCGCCAAGGTATCACTGAGCGCGCTGAACGTATGTATTGTGTGCGATAGCGAGATTGAAGAAGTGACAACAAACAAATAAGAAAATGAGTTCACTTTCTGACCAGATCGACCGCCTTTCCCAATGTGCTTGTTCTATCAAGGATACTACCCTTGGTGCTCTGAGAACCAACAATCCATTCACAGCCGCTGTTCTCACTACCCAGCTCGGAGACCTCATCCGCGATGTAGACCCTTCAGAACTCGGTCTCTTCAATCTCGTTTCTTCATCCGATGCCGAAATTAAACGCGTCAGGTTTACTGGTTCCACTCCCCTCCGCAAAGCTACGCGACGAGATGATAAACCACCAGAAATAGATCCAGAGGTCTATGCTCAAGCAGCGCTCAAATGCATTGACCAGTAGTGCGGAAACCGTTTTACACTTTTGTCCTAGCTCACAAGTTCACATCAGTCAATCAGTTCGTTCAATCCCCCGCGCTCGCAATCAGGTATCGGCTATATTGGATCGTCTTAGTCTCGTTCGGGAGAATATCGAAGCTCTGAATGTCATCCTCCAACAGGTTGGTTTCCTGCGTCGTTTCACATACCCAATCATTCAGGCTTATAAAGTCTAGATACGCGTTACTGATACTCCCTCAATCAAAGCACAAATCACAGAACAAGACTATAAAGTCAAACAACTTCAAACCAGGATGAACGAACTGTCAAAAAGGGTATGTTTGTCAACTGTTCATCCTTGCACTTACGCTTCTATCCCTTCATCAATATAGAAGAAGCATGCAGCGATCCCCCGCCAACATGCCGTGCCACGCCAGACAACCAACCCGACCACCGTTGAGCTCGAAAACGATAATTCCCCATCTTCGCCTCACGAAGACCGGCATAACCATACACCTGCAGAGGCCTCGCGCATTTTGCGTTTTTCTGACGATCTTTTGATGGACGAACAGGTTGACTTCGGTGACACCAGCTCTACTTCGTTTGTAAGCGCACTACCAGAAGAATCCTCAAGGGACGACATGCCAGCAACGGTTCCGGTCACAGGGACGCCTAGCTTGGACGAATCTTTAAGATCTAACAACGTGGAGATGGCCGTTTCCCCTAAGATGCTCACCTCACATGTGTCATCTGCTCCTTCTCCACTCAAAACACAGAACATAAATCCTTCTGATAGACCCCATAAATCAGGGAGAATTAGAGTAAACACCGAGGTTGAACGTATTGTGGTGGGTCTTTTGAGATTTAGTCTTTCTTAGGATCTGACCTGCTGTTTAGTCGAAAATTTGGATGACAGTTGGTGATATCATAATGCCTGGTTCTTCTTTCTCGCCAGGTTCGCCACCCTCAGCAAAAGATACTATGTGAGTCATTCGCCACTAATTCACCGTATACGGATCTCACAAAGTTTGCCAAAAATAGTGCACACCTGCAAGAGCTCTGCAACTTGCCACCTCAGTTGGATTCACCTGGTCCATCGAGTGTTTCAACATCGTCGACTCCCCAAACTCATTCACCAAGTTTACAACAAATACTGACTGCATATTTGCTGGTCTCTCTTTTGTCGGCTCCACCTCAGTATTCTATGCCGCTGAACAAGGTGAAGGACAGCCTTGCCGCCAAGGCCAAATCTGGCGGTATCTCTGTTGGTATGCTGGGGCAGGGCACATCGCGGGTTTTATATGGATGTGTTGCGAAGCGACTCGTTAAAGTTGAGCGAGGGGGTGGTGAGCAAACGGTCAAGTTTGACATTTAGTTGTAAGAGTAGTACTTGTCACATCATGTGATCTAAACGCGACGTGACTGTTGATAAAACGCCACTAAGTTACTCTCTGTTCACTCGGCTATATTCCCAACTATCTCTTGACTTGCACATATCTTCTTTTCTTGGATGGCCTCCCTCTCTAGGAAACCTCTTGCTCCCCGCTCCCTACCACAGAAACGCCCCCGTTCACCAGACCACCATGACCCACTTCCCACCACCAAGCGTGTCCGACCAGCTCCTCGCCCAACCCACGATCCAGCAAAGGACCGCAAAAATCCAGATAAGGAGAAAGTAAAAGCACAACTCAAAGCAGAGTTCAAAGACAAGTATTGCCGTGCTTTTCCATCTTGGATTTTCTATTTCGACTCGGAGAACACTCAGGCTCACCCCTTCGAAGCTAGGATACATCAACTGGGAGCCGTAAGTGATCTACTCACTCTCACTTCCTCCACGCCTTGAAATATCTACAGACAATCGAAGACTTCTTCTCGAAGCAGGTCACTCATGTCATTACCGATCGACCTATCCCTTCTTCCGTTGAGAAAGAAAAGGAGAATTTGTCAAAGCCTTCCAAAACCTTTTTGAAGAGCCCCATAAGACTCAAGGGAAGGTGTGTTAAGTTGCTGTTGCTCTTTCTGTCCAAACCGCCTCACAATTTTCAAAGAGTGGCAGAAGAAACGAAATCAGCTCCGGGTTTCGATTTAGTCGCCAAGGCCATCTCCTTCGGTCTCAAAGTATGGAGCCCAACAAAACTTGAAAGTGTGTTGGCCAGATGTATAGATCAACCACCGGTCAACAAGTCTATCCTTCCCTGCCAGCAAACTGCCGCTCCCCGCCCCCAACGCGCCTTGACTCGCCTACTTCAAAGTGAAAAGATTCACGGGAGTACAGAGCGTGACCCGACTCAGAAGAGGCACGATTATCGTTATTTCTCCCGAGCAACTCATTTCGTTCTCGTCGAGGACTTGCGTCAAGAACTTGCTACCCTCATCGCTCATGAATATCCTCCACCCAAACGAGATGCAGGCCTCAAGACACCCTGGCCAACTTTGCATTGTCACCCGCATTCTCGCGGTCCCTTTATTGTCTTTGATGAAAAAGAGAAAAAGCGCTGGGAAAAGATGCAACAAATTGGCAAAGGCGTAAAGATTGGTCACACCGATCGCGGAAAGCGAAATGATTGCGACGCACGAATTGAGACGATGAAGAACGCGGTTCAGGCGAAGGATGGTGTGAAGCCTGGTGCCGACTTGAGACGTTCCGTTTCTTTGAACAATCTTCGTCGTCAAATGTCACACAAGGACCCTGTTGTTGAAGATGTCGGTGGGTTTGGCGATAACGTAGACCACGTCAACGCTTCAGGTTTCCTCGCTTCGGGTTATATGGCAGCCTCAGGAAATAGCGTTGGTTTAACTTCAACGACGGGAACCACGTCCACGTCTGGATATTTTTTGAGAAACGGACCTTTGCCCTCTGCCCTCGTTGGTCAGATAAAGAAAGAGGTTGTTACGTCCCGAAAGTTTCCATCTGCGAACAAACTTCAGCCTGCCAGCCTCATGGGACCACCTAAAACTGTTCCCGATAGACAACCAGTGTTGAAGAAGAGTAAGAGTACCAACACGCTAAAGTTACCGAAACGGGAGGAGGGCAGCAAGCCTGGTTATTGTGAGAGTTGTCGGCAAAAATTCGATGATTTTAAAGCGGTACGTTACAAACGAGATACTGATCATGGTCTGACTTGCATGATTTTTCCCAGCATGTTAGTGGACGGAAGCATCGCACATTTGCGATGGAAGCTGCCAACTTTGCCCAACTAGACTGTGTCCTTGCTCGCGTTCAACGACGTACTCGTCGCGAGGTCGAGGAGGAACAGCGGAAAAGAGTACTGACACGGCGGAGTCGGTGTGCTGAAGGACATCGTCATATCATTGGTATAAATTGGCATCTTTCCAAGTAGTGAATGAGACTAATTGTAGTCTGTAACCAACGTCAGGTTTCCTTGGTTAAAGGATAGGTTTTTTTTGGAGGGTATGCAAATTGGTACAGCATGAGGCTACCTAAGCATGCGCACAACCCCAGGAGTTAGCCATATGAGAGGCGACTACATCTACAGTATAAATCCGTTCCACCGCTTCACATCAATTTACCTTGAGTGATTTTGATTTACCAGGCGCGTTGTTCAAAACTTTGCGTCTTTGTGCAATCATGTATGTGTACATGATATACAAACCTACGATCAGATGTTGAGAAGACCAACGACTGACAGAAGTAGTTAATTCTTACCTGGCCACCAGATAGCAAACAGTCCAGCTCGAATATAGTCCGTTGGTTTCCACATTCCTTGTAACCACGATTGCCAACCCGGCAGAGGGGATGACGCGGGAAGTGTGGCGTAAATGAGAAAAGCTTCCGAGGAGGCACCGACAGGATACAGAATGTAGAACGTGGTGTAGCGAAGATAGAGGAGAGGCGAGGGATTGTAGCCAGCCAAATTGGCAGCGTAAAAGCAGTAACGGATGACCTCCGTCATTGACCAGGCAAGAATCATGGAGGCATAAAGGGGGTTGGAATGAACCTAGCAATGGCTTATCAAGTGGCTAGTCATAAGACAGTTGTACCCAACTCACAAGTGGGAATTGCTCAGTGATACCCCAGACGAGGAAAAGTCGACTTGAAACCTGCATGATAGTGGTTTGTAGAGGGCTTCGAACAAGGCCAAAGAAGACATGCAACACTTCCAGAACAGCGAAGCTTTGCACAAAGGCAGTCTGGGTGCCAACACGGGCAAAGGTGGTGGTAGAACGTCGGTATATGGGTTGCAAAGAAAGAGGCAGACACGTTTCCAGTGAGGTTGAAACGATGCCTGATGATCTGAGGAAAGGAATTGTCGAAAGGAAACGTGAAATGGTCGATGAAGCGGTGGTCGCATTTGCAGGAATGGCGTCAGAACCACCACCGAGATTGAAGATGTGAACAACGGTGGCAATCAGGACATATGCCCAGCCAAGTGCCGACAGGACATTGTACGCAATTAAATAGTACTTGGTATAAATTGGGGGCGCTGTAGGGTAATGAGCTCGGACCAACGACGAGATATCTGAACTTACTATCTCGTTTGCTTCTTGTCATCGGAAATTGAGTGGTTGTGACAATGCTTTTGTGTAACAAGCTTCCTTAAAAGTTGACAAACATCATAACATTTGATTTACAGCAAACATGCAGCAATTTCGTAAAGGGTCGTATCTAAGAACAGCGTGTGCGTATAGAAGTATACACAGAGAAGAAAGCACCCAATCCCGCAATAAGTAGTATATATCACAATGCGGCGGTCGTACAAGCCTGGCAAAGTCGAAAGAGTGTGGGTATAGTTGTATATAGACGAAAAGATGACCAAAGAAAAGAGACGATTTGTTCCGGGGTACGAGCCCAAGGAGGTATAAACTCGCGGGGTATTCATATCCGCATGAACCTCTTTGAGAAGACGTGGCCTCGGGAGTAACCATCCGTCAGCGCATGCAGGGCGGTGCCGCAAGGTAACGCGTGTTGTGTGGAAAGAGACTTCGCAGGCTTCATCGTGCGCCATCCAGAATTCCTCGGATGTCAGAAACTGAAGTCAAATCGGCGAGGAATGGAATGAGGTCTGTTAATTCGGCATCGTGCGGATCGTTGAACCACGACGACACCGGGACAGCGTTATTGGGGTGGAAGATGTAGGACGCTGGAGAGTTGTCCAGAATTATGGTATCAGCGATGGGTCTTCCGAGTTGTGATAGATCCTGTGTAGATCATCCTCAGAAAAACGACAGTAAAGAAAGAAAGGTTCTATTGCACCTTGACATAATTGCCTTTATGGCTAAAACAGCTTTCTCTAAAGAGTCGATGAGCAACGACATGATGAATATCAAGCTTATCGAGCACAGGATCGGCATACTAGTTCATTGGTTAAATTAGTTGAAAGAAAGAGTCGGTGAAACAACTTTACTTTGCTCAAGCTGGCCGTGAAAACAACGACCTCATAAATTTCGCCCATTTTTTTCAAAAAGTTGTCGACGCCTGGTCGCTTCAAAACATGAAAATGATGCCAATGATACTCGATTTCAACCGGGACAATGAAATCAGCTTGCTGTATTGCCTATAAAAGAGAGAATAAGAAAATTAGTTGAGCAAAGTTGAGGAGGGATGACCTTGAAGCTGCTGTGAACCAGAGTTTCATCTAAATCAAGAACCAAGCATTTTCTCCCCACATGCTCAGGCGAGATGGGAGGCAAGAGAGGCCTAGGAAGGCCGTCCTACAGAACAAAAATAAATTCAAGGTTGTCAAAAAGCGAAGGGACAAAAACCGGACAGGACCAATAGGGATGCCAGAGCCTCCCGCTTTTATAAGATTTTCCTCCTCATCTTGTTCGTCACGCATGAAATGATGGTCATCGTCATCGGTGAAGCTGGTACGGTCCGAATCTTCTGACGTGTCGTGGGTATTACTCCGAGCGATTTCATCACCAGTGGAACCTGGAGGTTGAACTGCGCCGGAGGTCATGCCATCCGTCTCGTCCTCCGGCAACAGGTGGGAACTTGGAGGGGGTTGAACAAGAACCTCGGAATCAGTGGGTGATGGAGGAGAAAGAGATGATGTGGGTGTGGCTATAAAGCCGGCGGCTATGGGTGGAGATTCTTCTTGATCTTCGAAGGCGGGATTTTGAGTGAGAGAATCCGAGGGTTTGAGAAGGGTAACATCCTTAAGCGGGAAAGAGGGGTCTGTATCTGAGAGGTGAGAGAGTTGAAGATCTTGGTTTAACTGGGATTGGTCTGGATTAACGCATGGAACGACTTTGTTGACAACACGAGATAGGAAAGAAGGACGAGAACGTGAAGGACCTGGCAGAGGTTTTATGATGGATGAGGAGGAGAGAGCAGCGGCTGAGGCTGAGGATTTGTTTGCTTTTCTGCGGTAAAAGGGTATACGCCTGCTATTTGGGGTAATGGTAGTATTGAGAGAACCCTGTTCCCTATCTGTATCATCCGAGACTGGATCCGCTGAAAGAGAATCGAGAGAAAGAGAAAGTGGGGCCTGCCCGTTGTTCAGAGAAGGATTTGAGATAGTTTCTGCATGGATATAAACATAAATGAAAGATGGGATTATGAGGAACATACGGGTATTGTTTACATGAGAATCTGTGGTATTCTTTGTAGATTTTGAAGAAGCGTTGGAAAAGAGACGCTGGCGCAGAGAGACTGCCGCCATGACAGGAGGATGGAACAGTGTGTTACGGCGTGACTAACTCTAGTTTGTTACATTGTGTTACAGCGTTACTTTCAGCTATTACTCAGCCTCTGACTAATACTGCAATGATATCCTTCCAAGCCAATGTCGGCCAGCCGCTCAACCAGCCGCCTGCTCAGCAGCCAGGACAGCCAGGACAACAGCAGCAGCAGCAACAACAGCAGCAGCAACAGCAACAGCAGCAGCAGCAGCAATCACAAGTACAACAACAATCACAGCAGCAGCAACACCCCGCGATGCGTCTCAGAGACGACCCTCCTCCCATTACCCGCACTTCCAGAAAGCGCAAGTCTCCTGCTACAGATCCTCAGCAGCCACAGACCATACAGCATGTCCTTCCTCCTCCTCATGCTCTCATGCATCCATTGTCCGCCCCACTTCCCGCGGGTTATCCCTATGGCCCACCTGCCGATTACACACCAGGCGGCATGCCTCCCAATCCTCCCCATCAGCATTCTCAATCACCTCCTCCCGGTTCCGCAAGTGGCCGCGCTCTGAGTTCCAGCAAGCGTGCAGAACAGAATAGAAAGGCTCAGCGGGCTTTTAGGGAGCGCAGAGATCAGTTCGTCTTTTCCTCTACTCTTTATCTCACCTTGTTCCTTATCTTGAATCAGACACGTTAAAGCCCTAGAGTCTCGCTCTCAGCTCTTGGATGCCGCCCTTGCTTCCGCTGATGAGGCAAATCGCCGTTGGGAGGAGTGTCGTGCCCTTGTAGACCAGCTCCGCGTTGAAAATGCCGCTCTTCGTGCCGCCCTCAGCCAAGCACAACTCTTGCCCCAAAACCCTGGCAACTCCGTCCCTCGCAATGGTGCGCATCAGGAAGAGGGGAAGAATTTTGATTCTTCCGATGAGTTGAAGACTAATTCAGTAGACACCGTGCCAGAATCAAAATAGGCCTCTTTAGGAGTGGTAGATTGGTTTCTTGTTAATGCCTTGTACAAATCGCCAGAGTTTTTGCATTGTCGGAAGACATCGGACAGGTGGATGTTGTGGTAGATGGACAGGAACGCTGCTGTCTTTTATGTAACCGTCTTTGTCAACATCTTTGTCATCCATGGCGGCCTCGACGACCTGCTATCAATGTCCTCCTCGCTCAACCCATGGATAGCTCAATACCTTCTTGATGTAGCGGAAGTACACGGCGGAAATCTGACTGCCATTCCTTCCCATCCAGGTGGGAGAAAAGCTCAGATAATAAAGGTGACATCCGCCGGTCGCGCTATCAAGTATCCCTCATCTTTCAACAGTTTTTGACATACGGTACAGAGACTGCAATCTGGGCAGAACTATCTGACGTGTCTCACAAAATTCCTGTCAAGTTTACAATAGATGCCGTCAGTGAATGCGAGCGGTATGTCTGTTAGCACTTTGTCAGTGAGCAAGCTCTCTGAAGCCACCGCGATCAAGGCAACGTCGTCGACGCTTCACAGAAATCAGCCCCATGATTGTCACCGTTAAGAACTTTAAGCCGATTTTTACCAGAGTTCCTAAAGGGAATAACTTGGGGATGAGTTTGAATTCATCTCTAGTCCTGGAATGTCGTCAAGTTTCCGTCCTTGGAGCCTGCGGAGAGGCTTGCTTTGGGAATCCCAAGGAAATTGAAACCAATTCTGATCTCCAATTGTGGTCCAGTGAGCTGAGGAAGGATGGCGGCGGCGCGTAGGTTACAACATTATACTTCCGTGTGTGTTCAACTCATTCTTTTCCACTAGAAACATCCTACGAGATAGGAAACGAAAACTAGAACAGGTTGCATCTGAAAGCAAAGTGGATGCAGACCCACAAAACCTCCAAAAGCAACCCCCTGTCTCCCAATCGAATCCGATTCAACAAACGCGAAAACCCGTTCTAGTAGAAAGTGAAAAGCAACTGCACCGTGTAAGTGCACTTATTTTTGGAGAGAAGTTCTACGCTCAATTGACGCATGTCCAAAAGTTGAGAGGCCCACCAAAGGAAATCAGGCTTATACTCAACGATCTCCCTAGTAAGCTCAGCTGTCATTGATTGCGCGTAAACCTCATGATGGCTAGTTTATGGTGACCTCCCCAGCGCGCCTGTAATCTCGACTTCATCGCCTGTGAAAACACCGCGGAAAAAAACACCCCGCAAGTACATTTTCTTCATGTTGTTATCATCTCTTACCATTTCACTGGTAGATGAACCTCCCTTGTTGCTTGGCGGGACGTCAAAGAATGGAACTATCAAGGGAACCCGATCGCGATCTGCTACTCCCATAAGTAGCTGGAGTCCAACTCCGAATCCTATGAACAGTTCACCGGCTCGTCACGATGAAGATGACCCTTTGGAGTCAAAGACATCGGCAACAAGCGGTTTGATTGACGTCCCATCTAGCATCCCTGCGCCCACCCCAGCTCAGCGAGCAAGACCATCGCCCGCCCCGCAGTCTTCTCCAGTACCCTTTTCGTCACTTCCTGTTGATGAAAGTTTACTGTCGGCGAGGAACGCAAATACCCGTGCGTCTCCTTTTTTGCAACGCGAAGTGCAGCGTAGGGTACCGCTGCCATTGCCCAAGTCTGCCATTCATGGAGATGGACCGCCCCTTGTCCTGGTCCCCAACTCTGATACTTCAGTGACAGCCTCACAGTCCATACCACTTTCGCAATCGCAATCGCAATCTCAACCTCAAAAAGGATCAAAATACTACCTAGCTGATGAGGAAGAACCTGAGGATCAGCGAACTAATGATTTGGCACCAGAGTTGTCCAGTCAGGACGAAGTGTATGACGGTGACCAATCATCTCCAGAGCGATTGCATGCAAACGACAAACTCAGACTTCATAAAAAAGTCGCATTCAAGCGAACTCATTCCAAAAAAAGTTTGCCGAAACCGGAAATGAACGAAGAGAAGCAGACAACGCGTGTCGTTAAAGTGATGGACGAAGATGATGCGCAAACGGACTTGCAGCTTTTTGGCTCAAAGGGTCGTGTGGATCGAGCACGTTGTGATCCCGTACAACATGATGCAAAGGTGTGGGAGGGGCCAAGCTTTCTGCAGACCAACAAAAATTCAGGAGTGAATAACGTTGGCTTGTTGCTTGGGGGAATAAATAACAAAGGAATGCTGGGTAAGTATCCATGGCCGACACGGACCGAATACGAGGATATTATTTTGCGCGCAAAGGGGCAGTTATTATAGATGATTACATAATAATTGACAATAAAGTTGAATTGTTTTCAACAATCAAACTCTGTGAAGACTCTCGCCAAATTCTCGCAGACTCTTGTCCTCGCTTGCTCACTGTTCTCCTCATCCTCTGCAACTTCCTTAGTCGTTGATTTCGTTGACAGATGCTCTCTCGGATCTGTTGAAAAAATCAGTTTTACCCCGTCATCGCCCTCGTTCGCTCTCTCTTTTTTTTTCTTCTACGTTTCTTTTCTTGGGACGCTTTATCGTCGTCCCGTTTCAACACTGTCGGCCCAACCCCGCAGCCCTTTTCCTACCTCCATCCTTGCAAACCCGTCCTTGAGGGATTTTATTTTCCTTGCCATGAGCTTCTCAATTGGAACCCTGGGCCTCGTGTCCCTCCGCAATCCTTTTGCAGAGGTGGTAGGCATGGTCTTGGGCAAGAGCGACATCAGAACTATGTTTTGCCTCGTCGTATTTTGCATTATATCTCTTATCCTTGGTGCGTCCTTTTTCCGACTTTCTTTGTCGCCTGTTGCCCACCTTACTTTTATCCACAGCATATCTAACAAATCCATCGGAAAACTCTTTTCGAGCCTATCTCACTGAACAATCTTTTCGTCACCATCTCAGTCGTTTGGACGATCACGTCGATGATGATCAAGTGGCGCAAGACGACTTCACTACCCGATCCTCACCCAAGATGCGCACGACTCTAAGCGGCCATGCGGCCAACAAATCTTCATCTTTTCACTTTGCAAATCGCGCGTCCGTGTCGCTCCGAACCCCGAAGCACGTTTTCCACAGTTTCGCCGTTTTTACCATCGCTGCCATGGTCCCTCTTTCTGAAGCGGGTGCAAGTGATGATCGTGATGGGCGGATGATATCGGATTCTTGGTATATCGGGGCATTTGGTAAATGGTGGCGAGGAGGTGTACTGGAAAATTGGTATCAGGACGTTATTGCCCGATCCAAGGACGAGGAGAGCTGGAGCTCGGGTATCCTCAGCATGAAAAGTCTTGATATGTTTCAGGAATTTAATGGTAGGTTGCACCCTCCCCATGATCTATGGACTATGACCAACGTCTCGTTCAGGATCTACGTACTCTACAAAGAATCTTCCTCCTCATTTGACCAGAGGATCTCCGCCCAGGCTTAGGAATCGGGAACGGCCTACGCAAAGGTCGACTGCCACGCCAGCTCGCAGTTCTACTCCACCGCCCCTTCCAAAGACAGCATCGTTACCTTTGCATACCACGCGATTGCCGTTAGCGTCAATCGAACGGTCGTGTGATTATCTCGGTCAAGGAACACCCCATTCTCATGCTCATCCATCTCCAGTCGACTCAATGCGAATAGGCCCCTCCCTCCCGTCTCGTTCGTCTTCTGCTGCATTTGAGCAATCCCCTGTCATTGCAGAAGTTCTTCGCCAAATATCCAGTGTCAAGACATCTGTTTTAGAGCTCCGTTCTCAACTTAGCGAGTGCCAAACTACTGCTTCCCAGTCTCATCATCATCTTCAAACTGAAGTAGATGCTTGTCGTGAGAGAAAACGACAGGAAGATTTGGCTCGACTTGAAATCAAATCCCGCACGAAGAGTTTAGACGATTCGAAACGTAGCGCGGAATCGCTAAAAAGGGAAGCGGAAAAGAAGCTTAGGACGGTTCAAAGTGCGCATGACGGTGCGAACCAGCGCATGGATTACCTGGACAAGGAAATTGGTGACCTTGGTCTTCGCCTTCGAAAGGACCGGGATTTCCTTCAAACTCACAAGACCACCATCTCCAACACGGCACTTGAAATTGCGGAAGCCCTTGAGCAGAAGAGGCAAGAGATCAAAGTCACTGAAGACGTGGTTTCTGCTCTGAACCAGAGATCCCGTGAATTAGAGGAGAAACTTTTGAAGGAGAAAGAGAGATTGAGGAATCTAAGGGAAACGGCCGACTTTCGCAAACAGGACCTCTCGCTTTCGCTTAACACGTCTGACCAACTTTGTTCTGATCCACGACTTGTGTCCTACCTGCCTGATCACGATGCTGTGAATGGCTCCACCATCGTTGTCAGACAGTCCCTGTCAACTGGGAATATATCGACACCACCCAGTCCCTGTGATGACAACAGCCTCCAAACGTTCAATCGCACATCGCCGCTATATTCTCTACAGCGCAGCCCATTTGTAGACGTCGCCCTCGGACCTATCAATCCACAAAGTTTTTTTGCTCCTGCAGAACTAAGCGACAACTCTTCAAGGTCATTTCAATCAGACACGGACGCGTTCTTGGACAGAGATTGGCGCGGAAACACATCGTACACGTCGTCCCCGACCTCGATTGGCAATCCATTTGAAATGCAACGCGGTCCTTGGTCCCAATCGTTTAAATCGCTTGACGATGAAAACATGGACGACAGGTGTCGACGTTGGCCATTCTCGGGAAAGGCGAAGAGAGGTTTGAATCCAGACGCCAAAGAGTTTAGCCTTTCCAGGAAATCTTCGCCCGGCGTCATCGGCGGGTCGTCGCCTTACGACGCCCTGAATCCGAATGGTCTTGGGATATCTGCGATGACGGCATCTACAAGTAGCTCACTGTTACGGGCATTCGCTCCTTTGCCTGAGGAGCGTGAAGCTCTTCAACGAGCGTTGGGTGGATCCACGAATACGAGTTTTGAACGTCTGCCTAGCCTGAGTGACGTGGGAAGCCTTTCCTCTTCCCCGTCCCATTCACACGCATTATTGCCCCATGCACAGGAGATGGGAAAGATGATACCGTCGTGGTTGCAGGCCCTACCTCGCGTGCGCAAGGTTAATTTTAGTCCCTGGGACGACGAGGAGCCAAGTGGGCGGTTAGAGAATATGTAAATTCAAGGGAGTTTTTTTGTAAATTGCACGTGTCCAATATATGATTGCATTGTGGGCGTATAGTCATGAAGTCGTAAGTACGAGAATGCTACAAAATTGCAAACGAGCAGATAGAATGAATGTGGCTACCAGAGTCCTCCTGTCGAGTGAAGCGTGATCCGGGGGGGAATCGGCGGGTGGGGGTATATTAAAGGTGTGTATATACCAAAAAAGAAAAGAAAAAAAGAAAAAGAGTGGAGAAAAACTACCGGGCACCATCGAGAACGCCACGAACATCGTCAACCGTGCTCAAGTCGGCCAAAAAGGGAACTAAATCTGTCAACTCTGTATCGTGAGGATCGTTGAACCACGAAGAGACAGGGACAGCATTGTTTGGGTGAAAGATGTATGAAGCGGGAGAGTTGTCGAGAATGATGGTGTCGGATATGGGCCGGCCCAGCTGTGACAAATCCTGCAGGGGCGTAAGAGATGAGAGACATAAAGATGGCGATCACCCCACCTTGACATAATTTCCTTTGTGGTTGTAGCAGCTCTCTCTGAAAAGTCGATGAGAGACTACTTGATGAATATCCAGTTTGTCTAACACGGGATCTGCGTACTTGTGGGGTGTTAATGAAGTACGTTTTTTTTTTTTTTAAAAGAAAAAAAAGGAGCAACCTTGCTTAAACTAGCAGTAAACACGACGACCTCGTATATTTCACCCATTTTTTTGAGAAAATTGTCAACACCTGGGCGTTTGATGACGTAAACGTTGTGCCAGTGGTATTCGATTTCGACGGGTACGACGTAATCTGCTTGTTGTATTGACTATAAAAGGGATGAGAAGGAGGGGAGGTGCACAAAATGTTCATACCTTGAAACTGCTATGTACGAGGGTCTCGTCGAGATCCAGGACAAGGCATTTTCGACCTGCATGTTGTGGGGATATGGGGGGTAAAAGAGGTTTTGGAAAGCCATCCTCCGAGAAAGAAAAAAAAAGATAAAATTGAGAAATTGGCAAGTAACGGAGCACTTACAGGACCGATGGGTATACCAGCGCCACCATTGAGAATGAGTTTATCCTCTTCATCCTCCTCGTCGACATGAAGGTCTTGATCGTCGTCCTCTGTGAAACTAGTACCCTCTGACTCTTCTTCCTCTGTGGAAAGGTTTTGTTTTTGGACGGAAGTTGAACCATCTGTAGAACCTGGGGGCTGAACTGCGCCAGAAGTCATGCCATGAGTTTCTTCTTCCGGCAAGATTTGAATGGGGGGTGATATAATGGGCGTTTCTACAGTTGTAGACTCCGCGGGAGGAGGGGATTCTATGGTAGGAATGAGGAGAGGAGGGGGATTGGAGATAATAGGCTGTGTGACGGCAGGCTTTTCGTTTTGAGTGAGAGAGGACTTTGAGGCATGAGGAAGGTCTATTTCAATGGCTGGAGAAGGAGAGATGCATGGAACGAGAATATGCAAGAGTTTTGAGAAGAAGGAGGGCTTGGGCGTAGTAGGAGGGGTGGTGGGCTGGTCGGTGACAGGAGGAGTATTGGCGGTAGTAGTGTCAGAGGGAGCAGTCGTAACAGCAGCAGTCGCAGAGTTGGACTCTGAAGTATTTATGGCAGCAACGCCATTGCCATTTGCAACACCATTGCCAGGAGACATTGCAGTAGAAGAATGAGAAGAACAACAACGTGACACAACAGTCAACTCAACTACAAATGTCATTTCAAGAAATGTCATTGTCACTACTGCTACAACTATTTCGCTTTCAACGAAAACTCGCAAACTCTGAAGCTCAGGTCATAGAACTTGCTCATCTCATTAGGCAACTCAAAGAACAGAATATTCTTCTCAACGACCAGCTTCATGACAATGAACGCGAGTTTGACTTTTATCACGCCTGTCTCGACAATCCTCCTCCTCCAGATATCCACTATCCCCTGATATCATCTTATTATCAATATCTTTCATCTACATACAACAACCGCCTGGAAGAGGTTAATCCAACCTTTAAACACCATGCCTCAATCGCCGCAGAATTAGAGCAGGCCCAACAAGATCGGGTCACCCTTGAGGTGCAACTCGCTGAGGCTACAGCCAATAATAAATCACTCCAATCGTCTGTTGCTGTTCTAGAGCAGCAGCTGGCCGACGCCAAGCGAGAATCCCAAGAAAGCGCTTCTGCACATGCCGTCCTTCTGAACAAGGAAAGGGATTCCGTTCACAGGTTGACCCTCACCGTTCAAAAATCTCGCATGGCTGAAGACGCCCTGCGTGCCGAGATTAACGAGTACCCTTTCATTTGACTCTTCATTATATCCTCGATCTCATCTTTCCCTAGGCTGACCACGGAATTAACCGAGGCGCAACATTACCAACAAGCCTACTACGCTCTCGCGGACGAAGTAGGTTCCCTCTTGACTCGAAACCAAATTGCAGAGGAAGAGGCAACGAAGCTCAGCAAATTCAATGCCCAAATTTTGGGTCACAATAACCCTTCGCAGCGAATCATGTATGTAGATCGAATACGAACAGAATTGGCAGAGGCGAAACATGTAATGTCCTTGCTTTGTATATCATTTCACCCCCTCACAACCGTCATAGAACATCGCCATGCTGACTCGAGATCAAGACGCTCTTGCGGCTGAGAACGAGAATCTGCAAAACGAACTCGATATGTACAAGTCGGTTACCGTCCCTATCACTGACAAACCTCGAACAAACTTGACACGAATCGCTCGAGTTCCTCTTGTTAATCTCAATATCCACTCGGATTCTAGCCTTGAAGAATCCATGTAACACGTAATATACCCGGTCCTCCTCTTTTCTCAGCCGCGGACGACATTGTCAGAATACAATTGTATTTCATGTCGGATCATAACAGCTCGGTTATCACAAATCGTTCAATCTGCATCGAATCCACCTTCAAACAAGTAATTCGCAGCAAGTTCTTCATTCTTATCACAGGCAAAGTAGGCCTCTAGCACCGCCTGACGAGGAAACCCAAGTGCTTCCAGCTGCAAAGAAAGTGTCAACTATCATGACAACTAAAAGAAAAGAAGAAAAAAGCCACACACCCGTTCGATTGCATCTCTTTCCTCTGCAGTAACACTAACAACGTGTGCACCAGGGGGGACCTCTTCGTCGAGTTCTACTCCAAGCAACTGTGCAAGGGCATCGGGGTTCTGGGCAAGCATTTGAGCCATGGCCGGATTCTGCATCGCGAGTTGCTGAATCAAAGGCTGTGCCATTTGAGGGTCATCAGCCAGTTGCTGCCGCAGTTGTTGGATTTGAGGATTGTCGCGTAGGGCCTCCAAATTCAAGTGAACAGGATTCTGAGGGGCGCCAGCGGCACCGCCGGCAGCAGCAGGACTAACACCGCCCGCTTGCTGTTGCTGCTGGGCCAACTATTCGCGAATCATCAGAATTCAATCATGTATCAACCAAGGGAACCCGTGACTAGCCTGAAACAAGTTTTGAGGCTGATTTGGAGGTGGTACGTTTGCTGGGATTGGGGCCGCAGCGGCAGGTTGAGTTGCTGGAGCCGCAGTCGGTGGAGTTGGGCCAGCAGCCTCCGCCTCCAAATGGGCAGGAATCCCCTGGCAGCTCGTTAGTAAACTTCGTGAAGCAACCTGCGACAAAACGTACAGTCATTAAATATTCGACAGCTCGGTCTGCGTTGTTATAGCTAGCTCGCATCGCCCTCAATACCTGGTCACGAGGAAATCCCATTTCCGTCATATTAGTGATAGCGGATTGGAGTGCTTCGCCAGACAAAAAGGTGCTCATGTCACCAAAGGCGGGTGCTGCGGCTGGTGGCGCGGTTGCTGCTGGAGTGGCTGCTGGAGTGGTTGGTTGAGTTACTGAGGTTGCGTCCGGAACCGATACGGGAGCGGGGGTGGAACTTGAAGGGGGAGCAGCGGGGGGAGCAGGGGGAGATGTATCCATCTGAACATCTTGGGGGGCTGAACTTGTCGAAGCGGTGACAGCTGGTGTTGGTTTGGGCTGAGATACAGATGGTTCATATAAGAGTAACAAAGGGGCGAAAAGGTGCCAACTTTTGAGACCATGAGGACGAGGAAGTCCTTTTCTTTGATGCCACATGAATCTATAGTCTTATCATTGGATAGGATTTTCCCTTGATTTGGGATTAACAGGAGATCAGCAGAGAATTGAATGGACCAACCCGAATATATTATCTTCTGAGCTGCTGTAGGGTGACCCTGTGATTCCTGAATCTTGTCCTTCAAGACAGCGATAGTATCAGATGTATCGATCTCTATCTAATAGACGATGAGAACTAGGATCAATTACTGACAGCGCTGGGGCTCACCTGAAAGACCTTTTGTTGGGTCGTCTTGATTGTGATCTTCATCGTAGATGGGCGGAGGGGAGTAAGTAGATGACAAATTACATAAGGATGAGTTGGAAAATAATCGAATAATAAATTGCTACTCCTCTTTCTCATTGCTTTCATTTACTTGCTATCGAATTTCTTGTATTGAATACTACTTTCTTGCATCGTGCACATCCAACTAACCCAGAGCCTCGAGGCCGGAATCTCTTCAATTACGCTACCACTATGAATCCTGCTCCCGTCATGGACAGAGAGCCAGGCGACGACTACCTCCGTCGTCTGGCCACTTTCATTCGAACCAACGAGAAGAGTTTGGCCGAAGCAGGTGTCACTCGACGCCATAGAGCTCATCCCCCTCCCGTATCTCCAGGAGCCACCTCCTTACTGAACCCTCTGGGCTGGTTTGCATTCGGTGCAAACTCCAGCTCGGTTTCAAAGCCCCTTGTATTTTCCACCGACACACATCATTTGTTCTACGTCTTGATGCGGCTTGAAGCTTCGGAGTATGATGTGGGCACCTTGGATGTTCACATAGAAAGTCCCTCTCGGCCGATGAGTTACGTCGAGGTCTTTCCAGGAAAGGACAAATCGGATACACTCTCCCTTGCCTCCTTTCGGTCGTCCCTGTCAGTCGTATCACGCCTCTCTCTCGGAGGGGGCTGGTGGTCGCGAGGTCCCCTCCCAACTGTCGACGCAGAGCTGAAATATATCTACAGCAGCATCACTAAACTTCCAGCTCTATCAATATGTGCCCCTGGCAAGCACATCATTGAAGAGTTGGTCAACGACCCTCCTGGTCAGAATGCTCTTCCTCTAGATGCCTTCAAGAATCTTCAAAGCTTGGAGTGCACGGATATCGATCCACGCACGCTTTTGGGATGGGATCGTTTGGCAGAGTCGTTGAGAAGTTTGAGAATCAAGAAGAGTGGCTTAGAGGATATTTCAGATGTCCTGGTTGGGGCTGTTCTTGATGATCAGGCGAGGAGAGCGGGGAGCACCAGCCGAAAACGGAAAAGAAGGATACCCAAGGGGTGTCAGTCTCCCCTACATTGCACCCCTCTTCCAGAAACGGTTGTTGAGGAAGAAGATGGTGAGCGCGGTACCGAAACCCACCCCGAAAGCGGCTCATCATCCCCTACACCGCATACTCAGCTATCCAGTTTGAAATGGGCTTTTCTCAAACATCTTTCCCTATCCGACAATTCCCTCACGTTTCTTCCCGCTGATCCGCTTGCCTATCTAACATCATTGACCCACCTTGATCTCTCCTCCAACCTTTTTGTGTCCGTTCCTCCCAGTCTCAGTGCTCTCTACAACCTAACCTCTCTAAACCTCTCCGACAACATGATCGATTCCGTTCTGGGTATTTATTTGAACTTGGGACAAGTTCTTTCTCTTAATCTCTCTCACAATCGTCTCGAGTCCCTTTGTGGCTTGGAACGCCTGCATGCACTGGAACGGGTGGATTTGCGGTCAAACCTCATTGACGAGAGCTCAGAAGTCGGAAGGTTAGCCACTCTCCCCAATATTACTGACGTTTGGGTGGAAGGGAACCCATTTGTGGAAATCGAGGAGGCATACAGAATAAGTTGCTTTGACTACTTTTGGAAAGAAGGAAAGACCATCACCCTTGATGGAACACCACCTGGGTTTTATGAGAGACGAAACCTAACTGTTTCTCCCCCTGAGCAAATGTCTTCGAATCGCGCACCCTTGATTGCCCATTCGCCTCCCGTCGTCTCCGTAGGCCATGCTCATGTCCATGCCAACCGTTTAGATCATCCCTCTCCACCCATACTTCCAACGCCACCTTCTTCAAATCCTTCGCCCCATCTTGCGCCCGTAACTGCCGTGAGCGTCAGCGGAAAGCCGCGACGAAAGCAGCTGAAACGTATTGTCGATCTTGAAGATAGCCGGAGTGATTCTGGCTCGCGAGCGCCATCTCACTCAAGGATGCGTTCTGAAGAGTCACGCGCTGAAAAACGTCAGGCGAAGATGCGACGAGAGGAATCCCACACTTCTGAAGTGACTGGGAAAATCGACGAAGGTGGCATTGCTCCCGAGGATATAACATCACCATCACAAGATAAATCAACAAAGATGGCCTCGATAGACTTTGAGGAAAGAAGTCCGCGTCGTCCGCGTCACAGCCGATACCAAACAGACATCTCACCACCTTCCGAGTTTGGTACGGGGGCAGTAATGGCAGACGCGCCTTTGACGCCATCTTCACTGAGGAAGAGTCGGGGAGCAACAATGTCTGGGAAGCGACGGACGCGTGTGAGCGCTTCAATTTTCGAAGCCCCGTCTTCCGCGTCGGATGAGGAGGGCATGAAGGACAATGGGGAGGCGTATCGACGGCGGATTGAAGCGCTGAAACAGGACATGGGAGATGGGTGGTTGAAGGTATTCAGCCAGAGCCAGATGAAGAGGGATATAGCTGGGGATGTTCGGTGAGATATTTGTTTTGGTGATTTAACTGGTGATATCTGTGATACCTTGCGATATATCATGTCAATCATGAACCTCGTATTTAGTTCTGTGCGTATCTACTCAGGAGTTATGTGACTGTTTGCTCACTACCAGACGTGCGCTAAACTTTGCGCCAGAAACTTTGGTATTTTTTCCTTGGCTTTTTCTTTGCTCTCGCTGCGGCAGCCATCCCGCCCTTCGTCGTTCTTTACCTATCAGTCGACACTGACTATTCACCACCATGGGGGCCAATCTTTCGAAGGCGCTGGGTACGCTTATTCTCAACACTCGTTTCCATCACATCGCTCACCCCTTCTAGGGAAGATTTTTGGGAACAAGGAAATGAGGTTGTTAATGTTGGGGCTTGACGCTGCCGGGAAAACTAGTCAGTTGGGTCAACTCGTTCTTGCTTGCCTTACTGACTGACCTCCACGTCCCACCAGCTATTCTTTACAAACTCAAGCTGAATCAATCTGTTACTACTATTCCAACCGGTTCGTCTTCCCTATCCCTGTCAAATACAAGTGCCTGACGTTCCCAACTCCAGTTGGTTTCAACGTGGAAACGGTGACCTATAAGAATGTCAAGTTCAACGTCTGGGATGTCGGAGGTCAAGATAAGATCAGACCTCTGTGGCGGCACTATTATACCGGAACACAAGGCCTCGTTTTTGTGGTCGACAGCCAAGACCGGGAACGTATCGACGAAGCCAAGCAAGAGCTGCACCGAATCTTGAGCGATCGAGAGATGAAGGAATGCTTGCTCCTTGTTTTTGCGAACAAGCAGGATCTTCCAGGAGGTGTGTACCCAACTTGTTCTTCACAGCTCTTTATTGACCACGCCATTAGCAATGTCACCAGCGGAGGTGACAGAAAAACTTGGTTTGCACAGAATGAGGGACCGCTCGTGGTATGTGCATCCGAGGTATGGACATATTGCTTCCCCCGTTTTGTCTGTGGCTGAATAAACTCTTTTCAAGTTGCGCCACCACAGGTGAAGGTCTGTTTGAGGGTCTCCAATGGCTTTCGCAAAACGTCAAGAAGCGCCAGCCATGATTGCTAATTTTTTTAATTTTGATATCTTCTTTTACACTTTTCCTGGCTTTTCTGACCCTTTCCACTCTTATGGGATATCCTGTTGTGCATACAATTCCCCCTCTCTAAATACCCTTGTCTACTATTCATGGCCAAGCACGAACACGTACGAACGGACATTTTTTACCCATGTCCAGCACGTCCTAAACCATCAACCATATACACCCTCTCCGTCTCTCAGTAGTAGATATCTCTACGGTGATTCTTAATATTTGCTCTAATGGATGATTGGCTTGACTTCAGATTGACGCTGCTTATCTAAGAAATGTCGTGCTCTACTTGGACCAGGTACAAATTTTTGTTGTCGTCAATAAAATCATGCCTGCAGCTGTCTGCCGACTCATCTTTTATCCGCCACACCCATGTTCTCAGCTCTGCGTTTGAGTGCGACTAGGACTTTTGCCACTAACGCCGTCGTCGATGGATTCAATGGCGCCGTTGGAAATACTCCTTTAGTGCGCCCTACCCTCTGCCCATCAGATTCAGTCCTCAACGTCTCCCCACCTATAGATTTATCTAAAGCATCTTTCTGAACGTACTGGAGCTCAAATATTCGGAAAGGCTGAATTTCAAAATCCTGGAGGAAGTGTCAAAGATCGCGCCGCACTTGGACTCATTCGAGACGCAGAGAACAAAGGCTTGTACGTCGTCGTTTTTCGATCAGGTATCCCCGGAATAACATTCGGTGCGCTGCTAGAATCAAACCTGGAGGTACAGTCGTAGAAGGCACAGCAGGAAACACTGGCATTGGCCTCGCCCACGTCTGTCGAGCAAAAGGTTACAAATGTGTTATTTACATGCCCGATACTCAGGTAGTCTGCAATACTGAAAAACTATCCCTTGTTCTCACATCGCATCCCAGAGTCAAGAAAAAATCGATCTCCTTCGTATGCTTGGCGCTGATGTGCGGCCCGTCCCAGCCGTTGCGTTTGAGAATCCCAAGAACTATAATCATCAAGCTCGAGAATATGCAGAGGGTCTTTCAAATGCCATCTGGACAAACCAGTTTGACAACGTTGCCAATGCAGATGCCCACTACACATCTACAGGCCCTGAAATTTGGGAGCAGACAGAAGGGAAGTTGGATGGCTTTGTTTGTGCGACTGGAACTGGTGGAACGCTGGCTGGCGTTGGGAAGTACCTCAAGGAGAAAAGCGGAGGCAAGACACAAATATGGCTAGCCGATCCTCCCGGGAGTGTTCTCACAAGCTATATCACGAGTGGCGGTAAACTGGTTGAGAGATCAGGCAGCTCAATCACAGAAGGTGTGTGTGCTGGGTGCTCTGCAAGGAAGTCAACAATCCAACTTTCTTTTTCTAGGTATTGGTCAGGGACGCATCACGGATAACCTCGGAACGTTTGTGAATGAGTTGTCGGGCGCATTTACAGTTCCCGATGAAAAGTCAATTGAGATGGTATATGAGCTGCTGGATACAGAAGGGCTCTACCTCGGTGCAAGCTCTGCCCTGAATGTCGTCGCTGCTGTTGAACTCGCCCAGAGATTGGGAAAAGGTACGCGGTACACTGCACATAAGGCGACAATTACGAACCTCAATTCCATTGACAGGTTCCAGAATAGCAACAATCCTCTGTGATGGAGCGTATCGATATCAGAGCAGGCTATTCTCGAAAAAGTGGCTCGTTAGCAAGGGCTTGGAGAACGCTATTCCAGAACATTTGAAGAAGTACTCTGTGCTCGAGTAACTAGATAGGTTGGATGCATTCTGGAAATACCTTGATTTCAGCTCTAGAGAAATCAAAGTGTTGCTTACAACTCGGCAATTTATTTTCTTGTTCCTTTGCTTGTGGCCGCAAGAAACCACCTCCAGATTCGTGAAAGGAGTGGGGGTAGTTGATTAATCAGTGAATACATTACTTCTAATTGTCCGCTGCCCCGATGATGCCCTACTTCGACTCGGGAGGTGGCGGGGAAGTACTTGCTTCGCTCTTGACACCACCTGCTAACTCCGCCTCTGATTGAGCTTCCGTTGTCTTCAGCTGAGCCTCTATTCGTTCTCGAGCGCGGACAACTTTGGATTGCAGATAGTGTGAGTGTGAAGGCAATGCCTGTTTTTTTGGCACAGGCTTGTCTGGTTTAGGATGTGGTGCGTTACTTTTGTATAAATGTTCGTAATTCTGTGTTGTAAAAGAAGTCAAATTGAGGCAGACCAAAAGTAAGAATAAACGCACCTTCATAATCTGCTCCATAGGGGTTTCACGCTTCACATTCAAAATTAAGTGCGCCTCATCGAGTGTCATGCGGTGCTGGCGCGTAAGATGGTCTGTTGCAGAGCCAGAAGTCGCATTACCGACGCCAGCGACGTCATTTCCCAACACCCCCTGCGGTGAGGTCTTAGCGTCTGTGGACATGTCAACAGAAGACTTTGAGTGGTTGTTGGAGACGAACTTTTCACCGCCTGTCTCCCTGCTTCCAAAAATGCTTTCCCTACAGCCCTGGAGCCTGAAATGAATATTTGGACAATGACTCGTGGTGAAGCCTGTTACGTTGGGTTCATGTAAGCCACATTCCAGGATAATTTGAATGAGATAGCTTGGAACTGACCATATTACAAGGGGCCGGAAGCAAGGACGAGTACCGCACGTGACGAGAACTGCAAAAAAAGTCACTGTGTACCTTCTTGGAGCGTCGCAAGCGAACGACAATGGATTCTACCCAGCTTTACGCGTCCTCATCTAGGTCATCGCCGAAAAAGCGCAAGTCTCCTGACGGCACAGGTCCGAATATCTCTACAAAAAAACGAAGAAAATCAGACAGCACTGACGACACCGATCGCGAATTCCATGTCGCCAGCGCATCGCTCACTCTCTCCATTCCACCGACGTTTGCCGCCAACCCGAGAGTTGGAGCAGAAGAAATGCTCGATTCCATGGTCATGAGGTCAGTGCGGCGATATTGTTAACAGCTGCGCTATAACTCAGCAAACGCCAGGTATATCCCTGCGTTTCAGGGCGTTGTACTGGCGCACTCGAATCTTAAATTTCAAGATCAAAATGCCATCATTAAAATGGATTGCCCATTTTTAGTGTGCAGCGTCAGTTTTGACGCGACTGTGTGGAATCCCCGTGTTGGAATGAAACTAGGCGAGTTTGCCTCTTATTTTTACGAACTACGCTTTCTGACGTGCGACAATCTTTTAGTTGGTAAGGTGAACTTGTGCTCACCCGACCACATTTCTCTTCTTGTACACCGCACCTTTAACGTCTCAATACCCCGACATCATATACCAGCCGATGAATGGGATTTCGAGTATGGTCCTGCCGAGAACGACCCCGAGTATGGCCAAGGCGCACAGGAAAACAACGATGAAATGGTAGCAGATGATGTGACAAAGAAGCAGAACAATGATGGTGGAGGAAAGTGGGTTCGCCGAATTACTGGACATCGAATAGGAAACAAGGACGGGTTTTTGGAGTTCACCGTTGTTGGGTGCGTAGTGCTTACCTTTCTAAAAGAAACCAATTTACCTTGTGCACAGATTGACAGTGGCAAACGAAATGCTCTCCTTACTTGGATCAATCCAGCCCGACCCATTTTCTCCAGAACATACCATTCGCCCTCAGTCGAAGAAAGAAATACAGTCGGAAGTGGAGGAGGATGTTGTCGAGGAGAAATCTGAGCTAGATGATGGCATAGACGACGACAGCGACGAAGATACATTCACGATGCTGGGTAAACAAGCCGACCAAGCGGCCCTGCGGGATGCTAAGCGCAAGGCGAAGGAGGACCAGGAGAAACCAGAGAAGAAAAAGAAACGGAAAGACGAGGAGAGTGAGATGGGGGTTAAAAAGTCCAAGAAACATAAAAAGCGATGATATATATATAAAAGACGCGTTCCCGCTGCAATTGGTGAGGTATTCGCAACATCCAAAAAGGATATATCCTCCCAGTAAACTTTTCGAACCTCAAAACGCGACTGGTCTGATGAAGTATTTCATGGCACACCTTGCAAACAGAATGGCAAGGGCGATATTACTGATTATATTAATCCGAAAAGATTCCTCGTAGAATGCTCAACTTTGTGAGCACTTTAATTTTGATGAAAAGTAATGAGAGACTAGGGGGAGTTACCTCGACCCCTCCTCAACTTTTCTCTCACTTCATCGGCCACACGCTGTGACCCTGCGCTGCCCGCCCAGCCCCTCCGACCCAACCAGCCTACTAGTCTAGGTGTGAATGCGGCTGTCAGGCCGACACGGATTGGGAGGAAGAGTGTCTTGTGAATGGTGTATGCCAAAACGAGTATAGCATAAAAGCCCTCCTGTCCACTTTGTGCCTGCGGTGGATGAATATTATCTATCTCGTCCATGCCTGGCTCAGCTGGCCTGGTGGGAAGGAAGTCGAAGACAAATGATTTAATGCTGGCGACAGCATGAGAAACGTATTCTGCGCCCAAAAGGTTGACGCCCACAAAAGCAACGCCAAAGTCGAGAGCCGACAACACTAGATAGACACCCAAGGCGTACCATCCATAGGATTTTATGAGGTGTTTAAGGCGCTGGGAAAGAGTGGCATCCGGGGGAAGGTTGGATTGGGGGTTTGAGGTTGTTGTTGAAGTAAATCGAGCGGGAAATTTTGGGCATAAGCGGGAACTTGTCGAACAAAGTGATTTGGGGGTCGAGCGAAGTGGTTTTGAGGTCAAGCGCAAGGATGAAGTTGGCAGCAAAGGAGCGGTGGCGCGAGGAATAAAAGCTCGAAAGGCAGACAGACGGACCATGTCAATTGGTGTTTAGGTGGTTATGTAAATTATTACATTTAATTTACATAACCATGTCACGGCGATAGCCGGGTGGTCATAAAAAATCTTATCTTCAAAACCGTTTCCTGTTTGGAAAATGTATCCTATCGACGTCCATGTCCACAGACGATTATCAGGCCCCCTTCGAGGGCCCAGAAAAACTTCTTGAAATATGGTTCACCCCTTCAGCTGGTAACCTTCGTCATATTCATCGCCAGCTATGGGAAGACATGCTCGACATTGTAAAATGCAAAGTCCTCAGCGTCGTACATGGTTCGGAAATGGACGCCTACTTATTAAGGTGGTGCTTTCCATCCTAATTTACTTTTACTACCACTTAATTCAACCTAGCGAATCCTCTTTTTTCGTTTTTCCTCATCGTCTAATTCTCAAAACTTGCGGTACAACTCTCAACCTTCTTGGTCTGCCTAGGATTCTGGAAATCGCCGCCAATCACGCCAATCTTTCCACCGTTGATCGATGCTTTTATTCTCGAAAATCGTTCATGTTTCCTGAACGCCAGTCGGGTCCCCACCGCGATTGGAAGGAAGAAGTCCAATATCTTGACAACATTCTTACGAACGGGGCCGCCTACACCATCGGAAAGGTAAACGGCGACCATTGGCTGCTTTATATAATGGAGCAGCCATCCGATGATACCCCTCGTCCTCATTCTCCCGAAGATGCCCCGCATAAGGCGGAAGGCAAACATTCCGATTATACCATTGAAATTCTCATGAGCGGCCTCTCACACGACGCCCGCCAGCCCTTCTTTTCACCTGCCGACGATCTCGTAGACTCCCCTTCACATGCTCAACTCCTTTCTAAGAGGCTTGGAATTTCTACCATATTCCCCCCTCACCTAACAACGCTTGATGCGTTCACCTTCAACCCCTGCGGGTACTCCTCGAATGCCCTTATAAAATGGGAAGAGGACCTCCAAAACATAGGCTGCGATGCAACTATAGAGGGCAGTGAATCGCAAGGGGGTGAAGGTTACTATACAATTCACGTCACCCCAGAGGAGGGTTGGTCTTACGCGAGCTTCGAGTGCAACATACCACTTTCATTACGGCCGACGAAAACCAGCGAGGAAGCAATTCCAGATCTACAGTCCCTCGTCAAGCGTGTCGTCAGTATATTCGAGCCCAATCGCATAACCTTGACCTTGTTCATATCCAGCGAGGACAACGATGCTGACGGAGAGAGCGCAGTTGAAGGGGCGCAAAGGGCATTTAAAGCGGCCCTTACGGGGTGCCCTGGTGATCAGGGTAAAATCGCACGGGTCTACAAAAGGACGGACAAGATCAACTATGGGTTTGGAGGATATGACCTTGCATTTGCAAGTTTTGAATTGAAGTAGAATAAATATAATGATAACATATTTTTAACCTTTCACCATGTCCACAAACCCTTCTCATATCCTCATTGCCCGTAACTCTCGTGGCCTCAACAACCCAGCAGCATCGTTGAGCTCTCCTACGGAGACACATGCAGCAGCGTCCGGAATCTTTCGCTCTTCTGGCTCGCCACCTTGGCTTCTCGAAGAGTGCGAGGCAGATGATATCGTCTCGGAACTGAGCACCGATTCTGACGACGAAGCCATTGAAATCGACGATACGTTTGCAAAGCACAATAGATTTCCGGGGACCGTCAAGATTGTTGTTGAGAGCACTACCTTTTGGTTCGGTCAATTCGCGTCAGGTCGCATAATGAGCCACACTTCCTTTTTTCTAGGGCGCACAAGGAGGTCCTTTTCTTTGCATCCCCCTTTTTTGAGGCTGCTTTGAGCGGAAATTGGTCTGAGACTGGTCGTCCACCGTCCATGTCTTCTGTCATTACGATATCGCAACCGCCAACCATACCAGGCGGTAAATCGGTCCCTGAAGTCCCTACCGAGATGACCTTTGCCCCTATGGATCCAGATGCCGAAGACCTGGAAGCTGTACCAGATATTAAAAGTGATGGCGAAAACAGTGATCTTGAAGCAACGACGGAGCAAGCCAAAGCGCAAGCCAGGAATAGCAGCCTGGCCAAGTTGCAGGGCACTTCTTCAAGTAGTCATCCCGATGGTAATCACATAACAAAGAAACTTCCTCCCGCTCAAGCCACCGTGCGGCGACGCGTAAAGAATGGTCCGGACGCGGTTGTTGTTCTCAAAGAGGAAAAGGTGGGCTTATTCATGAAGAATCTCCTAATATCTATGATGATTAATCGACTTAGGCGAGCACCTTTCATGATTTTCTCAAATTTGTGTACCCACAGTAAGCTTCGGCTCTGTCATTAGTTATCAAAGTCTCATAATCCCATCAGCTTAGAGTGCACGATTGCCTGGAATAACGTCGAGAGCCTCATGAATATTTCACACAAGCTTTGCGTACCCTCTTTGCAAAAAGAATGCCTCACGTTTCTTCTTACACACGCTGCCGGGAGGCCTATAAAGGCTATGCGAATTGCTGAGCTCTTCGAAGAGGAAGAGTTGTATCGTGAATCCAGTCGTTTTGTTCTTGATAACCCCGGAGGGTGGGCGGAGCAAGAGCTCAGCACCCTTAGCCAGGAAACACTTTTAAAATTAGAAAAAAGGTAGGTCTTTCTGCATTTCCGCCCATAGCATCTGATGAAGCATACAAGGCGAAACTGGTTTCTGGAGCGGGTCTTGAAACTTGGTTTAACCATGGTCGCAAAGGAGTATCAATGCGTATGCTCTGTCCCCTTGAAGCATGAAAGAATTGGTCACCGTTGACTGTCGTTTGATCCTTCAGTGTCCGACCTGTCCAGACTCTTTAATCTGTGCTCGTCAACTCGAGGAAAAGTGGAGACAAGCATACCACTCCGTGTTCCGTTTTGGTAAATACGTCTTAGCTTTGGCGCAGATTAGCGTTGACGATGTGCAAAGGCCCGCCGCAGCCTTCTATGGTATTCCGTTATCTTCGCATGTTGGAAGGGGTTAGCCCTCCCCTTTCACTCACCCAAACTGCTTGCCAAGCCAGTGCAAAGGCCTTTACCGCTACTCGTACGTCAAGGCGGCACGCTCATTATTCAGGACTAATGTCTCGTCTAGTTTTTGACAGGATGTTCTCTCTAGGCATGCGAGGAAATGGCGCCGATACAGCACCCCTCGGTGCCCGCGTTTCAGCGGCAGCTGTCGCTGGTGCTGCTACTGGGCCCCGCCGCCACTTCCTCTATTGCACGTTGAAGTCAGACGTATCGCAGAAGCCACGGAAATCTAGGGAGCAGGGAA
Source organism: Laccaria trichodermophora (assembly GCA_018417955.1). Lineage (NCBI taxonomy): Eukaryota > Fungi > Basidiomycota > Agaricomycetes > Agaricales > Hydnangiaceae > Laccaria > Laccaria trichodermophora. The sequence goes on from JACTVC010000001.1 coordinate 215,451, forward strand.
CGTAGGCGAACCGTATGCCACGTCAACCAGGTATATCTGATTGTAGTATTGTCCATCTAAGTTACATCCGTCAGAGGAAGAGAAGGGGTATTCAAGGGTCGAGATAAAGTAAGCGAATCCCATAATGATAAGTGGATGCATGTGAGAAGAACAGGAAGAAGTCAATCTATGACTCGAAGAAGTCAACATTAGCTGAGGTTGTTTTCATTGAAGACCTGGAGCGCGTTCTCGATTAGCCACTCTATAGAAAGGGCTTTACCCGCCATATCACTGAACTCGGCGCCAGGGTCCCTTGATCTCATTAGCGTCGCTAGGATAAAAATGAGCACTCCAAACGACAGCGAAAAGAAAGTGGACTCACGACCAAAAACGACACCGAGGTTTCTGGCAGTCATCAAATTTTTTTCGCAGCATTCCCGGACGCTGAAAAGTGGTCAGCAAAATGTGCACAAAGGGAGGCAGCATGCTCACCGGTGAAGATGCAACATGAGGTGACGAAGGGTATAGTAATGTTCGTCCGGCAGCTGATTTACCAACTCAAGCAAGGACTTATGCTTCAATGCAATGTCCTTAATCGCCACCGCGGACACAAACTGATCATGAAGATCAAACGTAAGAAGAGGGACGGGTAGAGATCGAAAGTAGGTTTTCAAGACAGACGTAACGCTGCAGATGTCGTTGAAGCGATCTGTGTCGCGGAGATTGAATGAAGAATAATCCCCTCGCTCAAACAGTTGCGTGATCGCCTTTGATTGCCCTGAACCACCAGTCTTGCGGTAAATGCCCTCATAATCCAAAGCTGATGAGAGGTGAGGCTAAGATCAATTCAGTGTTATTCGCAGATACATACCAATGGCTTCCACGGCGTCAATGCACTTCTCAACGATGACAGGAATCTGACGGTCCTCATCCTTCGAGTCGGCACGAACTTGCTCTACAAGATCACGTCCGAACATAGACGGGGCTGCAAATACAATGTAAGTTACCAGCACCAGACGAAGGATACAACAACAAAAAACATACGTATATGCTGGGGTTCCTCCCTGATGTTATGGAGTTGTTGCGTACAAGGAATGTGGACGTTCGCAATGCAGCGAACATGGATAGAAGTTGAACAGACTGAGAGGTGGTAATTGACTCATGATTCAGAATCTTGAAGAGTTAGAAGGGAGCTTACTGGTGCAGCGGAGTTGAGATCCCCACATTTTGTCGCCACAATGATCGCATCGCGTAAAGCGCAAAACACTAAGCTGCTGGAAATTGTGCTCAAGATGAGCCTTTCCTTTGCTGGTTTCCGTTCCAGGACTTGGAGAAACTACATCCTTGACCTTGGAACCTGGCCATTTCATAAATTTACCTTTAGCTGGGGTGTGCAAATCAACATCCGTCTTTGGAGCTCTAAAGAACCTGGGGTCGATAGTCTCGTCATAAACTGTAGAGGATCCACTTGTTGAAGAGCTAAGAGAAGGCGCTAGGGGTGTTGTGGACTGGAACTGGCCACGAGATTTGTCGAATGAGGCGCGATTTGGATTATCATCATCTTTCAAGGGGTTTTCGTGGACCGTATCCATTCGGCGCGTATACACAGCGCTGAGTTGTGCTAATTCTTCATTGCGTGCATTGAGAACTGAAGTTTCTTCAAGGAAGACGTCTCTAACAGCCTTGAGCTCGGCTATCTCTCGGGTTAACGTCTCTCGTTGTTGAGTCAATGGTATGAGATCCTTTTGATATTGATTCCGGATATTATCCAAACGCTTCGTCAATGAACGGCCCAATGCAACAGTTCCTACATCGGGGGAGGCGTTATTGGAGCTGATGATAAAGAGGATGTTAAAATATAAATTTAATGAAAAAGGCTTGCTCGCCTTTTAGTTGCGGATAACTCTTCGACTTCTGCCAGAGTCACGTCACGTTCCACTTTCAGACGAGATAGATTTTGCTCTAATCCAGACAAACTATCATTTAATTCTTTGGATATCTGTTGTCGTACTTCCTGTCGTCGAGAATCTCCTGACAATGCAGTCAGACGGGCAGCCTGTCCTGACAGGAGCACTCTTAATCGCGTGACCTCAGCTTCTGCGTCGCGTCTTGCCTTCAGTTCCCTGTCGTATTCTGTTTGTGCAACAGTGAGACCTTCGATATATTGCCGACTGGTTCTCTGTTTCAGGCATTGATGAGTGATGCGGCGAGGGATGTAAAAATCTGCAAACCTTCATGCCATCAAATCTGGCTTTCATTTGAGCGTGCTCAGCACCTCTCGATTCAAGAGCTTCCACGATAGCTTCCACGAATGCACGCTCCAGCTTCAACTGCTGTATCTCGCGGCTTTTTGCATCTTCCAGGGTCTCTCGTAAGCGCTGGAAGATCAGATCGGTGGAACTTTGTCTCGCCATCAAGCCTGTTGAAGTTTGTACAGTTGCACTATCAGTGGTGGGCGTGTCCCATTCTGAAATGGAACTTTCTCTAATGCTGGGTGCCTGAGGAACGTCATCCATGTTATTGAGAGCCGAATCACGTGGAAAACCTGTGTTGCTATTCGAAGGAGTAAGCGTTGTTGCAGAAGTTAAGGCGGCAGAAGGGGGTGGAGTAGATGGAATATTGCTGGTAGGCTTTTTAGTGAGCCTCGCAAGGTTATCCAACGACTTTAAAGGCGGCAAGCCACCAACGGAATTGAGTAGCTCGGAGAAGTCTGCTGTGTTCATTGAAAACCGGATGGGAGGAAGCGCAGGGGCAATGTAAGTTGCGTGTGAGGTGTGTTCAACAGGAGACGACCCCGTTAACTCATCAATATCCAGATAAGACCCGTCAGCATCTGCCTGCGTAAGTCCAACTTGTTCCACAGAGGGGCCAGATGCATCTTTGGGTGGAGGTAGTGGAGGCAGAGTATCGCGACCTGAACCGGAAATTTGTTCACCTTCCGGTTCTGTATCGGTTCCACTCTCAACGCTGTGAGGCACATCGGCTCGATGCGCAGGTGACGGCGAACGGGAGCGCCGCTTGTCGACACCTACGCTGGGCGTATATGACGTATGCCGTTGATAGCGGGATCCATTCATATCTGAAGGACTGAGGCTGGCAGATATGCGGTCCCCTTGTGGTCCACCAGGGTTGGGCGTACTGGCTTCAAAATGTTCATCAGTTGGCGACTTGATCACGATAGTATCGTCGGGGTTTTGATCGTAATCGAATGTCTGGATGGACGGAGACGGCGAGCGAGGATTGTAACCTTCTTCATTCGAAGTGGAGAGAGACCGCGAGCTGTGTATAGAACTGCTGTGGGAGTTGGGACGGTCATGACGGCGTAGATCTATTGTTTCCTTCCGTAAGGCTATGTCAAAGGTATTTGAACGGGGAGATATTGGCGAATGGGCGATTGCTTGTTGATCGCTGAAAGACTCGGAACGTGGAGAGAGGGCACTTGAAGGGATCGTAGTATCAGGAAATGGAGAAAGTGTGAGACCAGGATTGATCGAACGTCGTTTGTCACGGCGGGAAGTGACAGTGAGGGTGTCAGATGATGACGAGTGAGAGATTGATCGCTCTGGCGCAAGGTTGGAGTTGCTAGGTGGACTTTGCTTGAAAAGAACGTTCAGGGGCCGAACCCCATCATCGTAGCTGCTTCTGCGTCGAGGATCCACCTCACTTGAAGTTTGCGGGATAGGCAAGGTACTCTGTTTCATGGGATTTCCAACATCCAACTCTGGTCTACTAAACGCACCGCTCCGAATTCGACGGTCAGAATCTGGCGCCATCACATTGACAGATACAGGATTAGAGGGCAACGACGGTGAAGTCAACGACGTGCCCTGTTGCGCCGACGGTGGCTGGATACGAGGAGGGTTAACAGGATCAAAGGCATCGCTAACGTACGTCGGATTTCTTGGTTTGGAAGGGGTACGCGAGGCTTCCGGGGGGCGAGAGGGTGTTGGGAAGGGGCTTGGCGTTTGCAATCCGTTGAATTTAGTGCGGTCATGGCCGGGCGACGAGGCCTAAGCTAAAAGTGAGACGAGGCGGGGAAAAGAAATACAATCGGCTCACTCCGTTTTCCCTATGATGATTCTTTCCGTCTCGCTCTCGAGATTTTGACGACCCACTTCCTCCATTCGCTTTCTCCCTCTCAGCTTTCTTCTGTGTGTGTTTGCGGATTTTGATCATTCGTTCACTATGACAACTCATGCAATAAATCCCCTGGCTCGTCTTGGCAAATACGAGTTCGTCGATGCGATTCTTGCACACTTTGCACTTGAAGCAATAGGCGTGGTAGGAGTCGTCGCCAGCCATAATGGCTTCATCAAGTATGGGAAGATGGCATACGTTACAGCAATATGAGCAATTGGCGCAGATTGGCGATCCATCAGAAAGAAGAAGAAGATTTGTATCGGCGGTGACTTGGTTGCGGCATTTAGCACACTTGAAACAATCGACGTGAAAGAAGGATTGTCTGAGGGACTTATGGGGTTAGCTTTCTGATAGTAGTAATGAAAGGGTGGGGGCAAGATATTCTGAGTGCTCAAATGGCACAGCCCTGAAGAATCAAAAGTTGGATCAAGTACGAACTCACCCGAAGGCAACAACCAATCCTCCCTGTTCATTTACAGCAGACTTTTTACAACCAGGACACAATCTGTCCTCCAACCCCAAACTGTCACCATGTCTGTCATGACCGTTTCGCTGGAGATCTAGATGAGAATGCTCGCGAAGTGGGACATGATCGTGTTGTGAAGCGGCCATAGTCGCGAGCATAGGCAAGTGCGGACGCGTTTTCGGTGATTGATATGGCAGAAAATAATTTGAGGGTGGAGCGGTATTGCCCCCACTAAACGTGTGAGTTGCTGCCGCTGAGCAAGCAACTCAATGCGTTGAAAGACGAACAGGAGCGGGTGCAGTGGGTCGGGATGCGAGCACAGGACTAGCTGCTAGAGCGTAGCGACCCAGAGCATCAAAATGGGCGTCGTTAAAGGCGTTAGTCGCGTGAATGCCGCCGATATTTGGGAGCTAGAGAATGAGGACAGCGTGTCAGCGACGAGAGCAACGATGAGGACAGTTGTCACGCCTGTCACACCATAGCAGCACGTTACTATCGTTACTCAATGGCTCTCATCACAATATCTGGCTACCCATCCTCAGGGAAAACGACAAGAGCGAACCAGATCTTTAATTTCCTGGAGAGAAAGTTACAAGACCCAGAATACCAAGGTCCCAATTTCAAAGTCGTTCTCCTTTCTGACGAATCACTGGAAATTCGGCGAGCTGCTTACAATGGTCACTTGAATTACCTCTCGACCTTTCTGGCAACTAACCGCCTTCGTTGCAGATAGTAAATCAGAAAAGGCTGCCCGTGGTGCTTTGTTTACCGCAATTCAAAAACTCATCGCGCGAGACACACTTTTGATCGTCGATTCACTCAACTACATAAAGGGTTTTCGATACCAAGTGTATTGTGCAGCGAGAGAAATGAAGCTACGGGTCTGTACGGTGCGTGCTTTAATTCACCCCCTTTCTTTGTGGCAATCCGACCTCCGACATCCCTGACGAAGTAGGTCTACGTCGTCGCTACTCCAGACCTGTGTCGTGAGTGGAATTCCAGACGAGGGGATGGCCATGCTTACGACCCCGATACGTCAGTCGCTTTCGTTTTGCGTTCGACCGCGTCTTTTCTGACAGTTTTGGAATAGCATTGATAATCTCATCATGAGATACGAAGAGCCGTCTTCTATGGTCCGATGGGACTCTCCCATGCTGACTGTAATGTGGGAGGACACCGAGATCCCTGGGCCTCAAATATGGGAGGCGGTCACTTCGGGCAATATCAAGCCTCCAAACTCGGGGACTCTTAACGTGCGTTCATACCTTTCCCATTTTCCCTTTGTAACCCGACTTGTTCGGTTGCCGTTCAAGGTGGCGAAGGCTCCTACAGACGCCCTACACGTTCTAGAACAAATCACAGCATCCATGATTTCTGCCATACTGGCAGAAAGGTCCGCTTCACAATCAGAGACACTGGTGTCACTGACACTCCCTGGATCGATCAAGCTTCAGCTCACTCTTCCATCACGCCATATCACACTATCTGAACTTCAGCGTTGCAAACGACAGTTCATCACAGTGCACAAAAAAGCAATCACTCTTGGAACAACTGAAAAAGGTGCAGTGGATTGGGAAGAAAACAGCATTGCCCACAAGTTTGCCACATATCTGGAGGAACACCTAAGGGCTTAGAACCTCACAAATCTGATCTATGTCTCGTAATCGTCGTAATTCTAACTCTAAGGTGCACTATTGCAGCTAGTAGAATCTATTCGTTAAAGTCGTTCTGCTCTCCAGAAAGAGCGATACCTGAAGCAAATATTGAGTGCCACCACCCTAATGGATAGTTGAATACGCACATATTGACTCGGTCAATGGCTTCTGAACCTTGCCTGACTGCGACTGCAGACACTTTGAACCCCGTTTTCTCAAACCTGAAAACAAACTTGAGACTTTGAACGATGCATATAAAAATTTCCAACAGCTTACACTTTGTTATACCAAGGTTCTTTGGAAGCTGAGCGCCAGAAGACGAGGCCACCAGGGGCTACCACGCGATGGAGCTCTCGGACTTCCTCGTCAACATCGACGGAACCGGAGGAGAACCAATCAATATGATCCATTACGAGGGCCCGTGTCAAAGACCATTTCGAAAGACCTCGTAGGACACTGTATCAAAATCAGCATTTTATTCCCCCGTGATTGCTTGCAACAATACTCACTTGACGATGGCGTCGGTGTGTAGGCGGAATGCGTCCAATGCTTTGCCGTCGTTCTTTTTCAAAGCATTGAACCCGGATGGAGTCAGATAACGTGGGCATGAAGCAGGGGTGTAGTGGCCCAGAAGCGTCTTTTTGATATTTGAGACGGCGACAGACAGCGGGGAAGAGAATAAACATACCAGAAGATAAAAGTAGGAACCAGTCTTGAAAAGATATGTCGTTGCAAGAGGATCTAAAGTGTTGGCCACATAGTCATAGAACGTGCCTTCCTCCAAGATCATGTTACGTTGGTTTAGAGGCACGCCAAGGGCATTCCAGCAAAACACGGGGCTCTTGAGTAAGGCAACAACGATAGGGTTGAGTAACACAGGTCTGAGCTTCTCCCGCCAGATTCTAGCCTGGTCCTCAAGTGTATCGCAATCACAAAGCGCCTGGACGTCTTTGGTGACCCCTGCCAATCTGAAGATGATCTTCGCAAGCCGCAAGGCCAGTCCGCTGTATCCGTGCATGTAAAACGAGGACGAGAAGGCATCATCGTTCACCCTCCAGAATTGGTAGGCGGAAGACGACAATTGAGGAGAGATTCGGGAATCAAGGAGGGCCCGGAAATTTGAATGACGTCCTTTACCAAACATTGAGAAAAACTCGTCATGTCTCAGGGATTGGATGGCGGCCAGCTTCAATTCTAACAGATGACCTTGACTGGATAGACATGAGTCGTGAAACGAAGGGAGAAGGGATAAGATCGAACCATGGATTCATGTCAACGCAATGTATCTAAAGACTCATTTTCAAAGAAGTTCGTTTCAACACTTTGTAGATAATGCTCACCCGCTTTGGCCCAGCTTCGATAGCATAGTGTAGAGCATTATCTCCGGCGGATGTGATGACCAGCATCGAATCCTCTGAAGTAAGATCCAGCACTTTCATATCTTCAAAAGGATCCTCCCAGGTGAAAGAATAGATGAACGTCCGGAATTCTTTGTGCACGGGTTGTTCGTAGTAAGGCAGGCGCCATGGCTGTTACAGGGGTTGTGTTTGAGATTGATCAGGTCATGAGGGTGAGAGTGCTTACATTCTTAACTTGGTAATGGAAGGAGCTCAAGGGAGCTGTTATATTGATGACATTCTCTGCCTTGATCATGTCAGACGAAACGTCTGCGATGGAATCACCGATATCAAGCGGGGGAACCGATTCCGCCTCTTTGACTATTTTGAAGGGAACTGGTGAACAATTGCCGATGGTGTTTCCGCCTTCCACCTCAAATGCATGACAGAAACGCGTGACATCACAGGCTCGAGGTCTCCCTAACCAGATGTAATATGGACTTTGGGGAGTCAGCCTCCAAGAGAACCATTGGGAATACGACTTACATGCGAACGACAAATGGCAAGAAGAACCGATTCCTTCCGTTATAATTCTTCACCTACAGAAAGACAAATCAGGTTCCGAATGCAGGTTGGAATTTGAAAAAAAGGCTCACCGTCCCAAATTTGTACTCTAAATATGAGCGCCTTGCGGGACCGAGATGTACCTGACATAGAAGGATTAGATGAGGCGTGGTGAATGTTCACTGAAACCTACATGATCAAAATCAAACCAGATCTGCCAGAACCACCTCGAAATCCAGCCACACTCCCTGCTGATTCCCCCGATTGCCTTTTCATGGGGGGAAGGAAGCTTTCCAGCGGTGTAAAAGTCGACCACTCCAAATAACCCGTCCTGGGGTGAGAGGACGTGTTCAATTCGATCGAGAACAGCGTAGTAGCTTGGGATCTAGACGTAAATTGCAGCGAGTTCAAGGGGAGAAATCACAAAAAAAAAAACCATTGATAATGAATAGCTCATCGTTACAAGGCTGACGCTGCCCTTTGGATCGGTATTCTGCGACCACTCGGGAAGGGTAAACTCGCTGGCATCCTGACACAGAACGATGACGTTGGTCCAACCCTTTTCGGCAAACCGCTTGCGAGCAACGTCCAGCAACGAATCGCAGAGATCCACCAAGTACACGGCATCGAAAGACGAGATGGGCATGTATTTATCCATGAGTTCAATGTTGTAACCTGTGCCACCACCGATGTCGACCCAGATAAGGCGTTTCTTTGGAGAAGAAGAACGCAATTGGCGTAAATGAGCTGCAGAAATGCTCAACATGGTGTTTCGTCCTCGGAGAAGGACGCTTCGGGTAGTATCGTAAACCTCTGCTTGTCCCCTGTAAAACTGATTGTGGGATCAGATAAGGATGAACAAAGGAACGATGAAAAACATACCTTGTCCAACCTGGCCTTTTGGTTATCAGTACCGAGGGGACGAAAGAAACAGTGCCAGATAAACTTGAGCTGTGGAAGGAACATGCGCCAGAGCATGAAGGTGACTCCAAAAGCGGCGAGCGAGATAGCTAGCATGGTTGTAGGGTTAGGAATGACAAGGACAGGAGCAAACACGCTGAAGGGCGTCAATGGGGAGTTAGTAGTACTTAAGAACATGAGGGAGATTACGCCACCTGTTAAGGTTCAACATCGTTCCCATTGCTGGCTGGGGGGAACGAAATGGGAGGAAGTAAAAGTAGACGATGGTTTTGTAGTCGCCATGTTACAAGCTCAAACGATAGCGAGAACGGGAGAGAACGTGAGCACAAGAAATGCGCACGAGGGATGAATTCGACTTGATGCATACGAACGTGCAGAGAAAGGGGTACAAGAACTTGACAATTACAGTGACAGAGATAAGCGGTTTCCCGGAACGTGCGATCCGGAAGCTATTGTACAATAGACGTAAACATCACAATAACACCCTGACCGCCACAACGGTTGGCCAGTGTGGCTCTCAGCTCGTTGCTGCTCGTTGCCGTCATGCCTCTCCCAGCGAATGCAATCCTCCCCATCCTCAGTCATTCGCGTCCAGGTGACCCAATACAATCCAGTTCAAAGCGTGCAATGATCGTCAGGATGTCACTAGAGACTCTCGATGCACTTGAATCTTTTCCAAACCAACCACAAATGCACTTTGACTTTGGAAACACCCCAGTCTGTCCTCCATCTTACCCCGCTCATTCCTCATCACTCATTATATTTTCAGGGAATATACATCGGGGACACTTTCTTTCCAATGAGGCCTCAACAAGAAGAACTGCCACATGACCTATATTTGCGTGCTTCTTCAGCTGCAAAAAAGATGCCGCCTCTCAAGCTTTATGCCAGCGTTGTTGGCAAGTTTATCGTAGAGCGGGAGCTTGGAGACAGTGTCCGAGACAAGGTTCGTGAAAGCACCATCGATGCTGCCAATCAACGCTCTGGTCGCACCACCATCCTCCTTGAAACCCCTCCCGATGTTTCCAATAGCAAAAAGCGCAAGGACGCCCCTATGTTTCGGAAACCCGTTCGTGCAGCGGATAAGCCAAAGACTATACAACCCTCTACTAATCAACCTTCACCCGCTCCTGTACATGTTCCCAAGGAGGGTTCATCTAAACTACGGAATCATATAATCCACTGGCTAGCGATGGGTGAACGAACAGAGGACCAACTCGTAGGACTGGTTGGTAAACCATCTTTACGTGCTGCAGTCTGCAACATTTTAGCTGAAGTATGTGGCAATGCCTTCTCTGAGTAACCCCACCTTTACCCAGCTCTTGGTTTAGGTAGCAGAGCCCTCTTCCACCCCCAAGAGTAGCCCTGAACATTCTATCAAGCTCTACCGTCTAAAGACGGCATATTGGACAGAAGTGCGACCGTATGAGGCCTCGATGTTAACAGATACAGAAAGGACTAATATGGCCAGGGCTGCAAGGTTCGCCTTCAAGAGTCTTGGTATCCCTGAGAGTGACCCCACTTGGAACCATGTCCGCTACCGAAGCACGGCATCTAATTTCACCACTAATGTTCCCTCTACCTCATCTTCTGGCTCAGCCACGGCATCCATGAGCGAGAAGCAGAACAAGACAGATGGTCCAAAACGTGGAGCGTCTTCTCGCGACGGCAAAGAGAAGAAGGCCAAACCCAAGTTAGACTCTGAGATTATGATGAAAGACGAGAGCCTGAAGGCATCAAAGAGTCAATCGAATGTCAAGGCGGGAGGGTCGACCCACCCAAATAGTGAAAAATCTTTGGCGGCGAATGAAGCACTCATAGCTGCCTCGCGGAAGCTTCCCGGGTCTGGCTTTAAATCATCAACGGGGCCTCCCCTTCCCGCCAGCCCCAAACCCTCAAACTCTCGTCCAGCAGTGGGGGGTACTGCCACGAAAGCAGCCGTAGAAGCTAAACCAGTAGTTGGCGTATCATCACAAAAGGTCAAGGCAATTCGTGACGAGGCCATAGCATCCGACACCGATCGGGAAAGACGACGCGAGCGAGGCTTGGAAAGGTCGAGGGTGCACCGAAAGGACGTGGAGGAAGGAGAGCATTCAGAGGATAGCATCCCTCTCAAGCGCAAGAAAATCAACCGCGATCACCAGGAACACGCAGGCGGGGCCCCTCAGAAAAGGCGTAAAACCGAATCAGGCGCACTTCCCGCCGTCAGCAACGTCGACTCACGTCCTTCTAATTTAGAAAAACCACGACAAAAGGTGACCCAGAAGGAGTCATCTCCGTTACCCCCTCCAATACCAAAAATGCGGAAATACCCATCGCCGATGGCCCCCAAAGCAGTAGTACGCTCACCAGAAAAGGTACCTACGGCATCATCCTCTTCCAGACCACAAGCTTCAGCATATACCGCCTCCTCGAAGCCCAGCAAGGCAAACACAGGTGCCAAACCCCGTCGACGGTCACCGATCTACACATCTTCTGAAGATGAAGCAACTGAGTCTCGACCAAGTCGCAGCACTGCGCCTCCGAAGAAATTACCCACGTCGTCGTCATCCAATTCACATTCTCACTCATCCTCAGCACATCAAGCTTCATCCACTGCACATTCTCGACCTCGAGCCGTCGCTCCACGACCGCTGCCCACTGATCGTGCCTCTCTCCGGGCGAGGTACAACGCTTCCTATCTCGAATACCTGGGAACGTTTCAGAAGTTGTATGCTCAGAAAGGAAAGATCGATAGCCTGCTCAAAAATAACGAGTTAAGCACCGGGTCCATCACAGATTCGGATGGAGATGTTGAGTTGATGGATCAGGAAGAGCTCGCGAGTCTAGCAGCTGAGCACAAGACGTTGCACGATGAACTTGAGACCATTCAACATATCTTCACTAAACCTCAGAAGGGATTCTCTATCGATTGAAATACCTGGGTGGATGGAATCTGTATATTATTTTTTGTTGTCAATCGTGTATTAATATAGACTGTCAGCCACTAATCGAGTCACTATTTACTCCTTTCTTCTTCGTGACCATTAAATAAATTAGCTTGTTCTCCCATGCCTCCGATTTTAACGTCCCAGAATTTCCCTCATCCAAGCTCGGGAGCCTGTGACGTGAGGCCAACCAAACTCCTCGTAACTCGCCGTCACCGCTCAACAGGATTCAAGGTTAAACTCGTGAAGCTAAACCCATACTCACAATATACGCCTTTCATCTCCTCTCCTCGCCCCAGCATTCTTCCAGCCCCCAATGAGCAACGAGCCATCACTCAGATGGCTAACCTGCCTCACAGCGACCCTGCTGTCAGCCCTGCCATCGTGGTCCTTATCACCCTCGCGATTCTTAGCGCCACTCTGGGAATAGTTGCAATGACCGTGACGCGAACCAACTGGTATAAAGAACTCTTTCCCAGCTTTGGTCTACTGAGCTTCAGAACACGACCACGATCTGCGCAGCACGTCAAGGAGATGTCGGAAGAGGATTTCGGATGTGTTGATGGGGTGAAAGCCCAATTTGCGTTCCCTACTGCAGAAGCGTCGGACGAGTGGGTCAATGAGGGCTATTCAGACTCTTCAACAATCGCACCAGGGATTCCACTACATTGCAATAGTTCGGTGTTCTCGACACGTGACCAAACTGTCTTCGAAGGAAATTTTAGGGACCGCATGGAGGAAGAGGAAGCAGATATTGCCCTCGCGCTGAAAATCGCCCTTCGCGATAAATTCGTAGATGAAACGGAAAACAATCAATTCCCAGAAGTTGAATCCCAACATGAAGTCGAGTACTATCAGGACAACCAGAATCGACGACGTCAAGGGTCCGATGCGTCTGATTCCACGGAGCAAACATCGTCGATAGAAGCGATAGATATGATTTCATTTGGGTGCTTCTCAAGGTCGTCGTCGTCGACCTCCTTAAGCCACATACGAAACGACGGAGAGGACCTAGACGAAATCGATGAAGACACGTCGGAGTCGGTGTATGAAGTACAATTGGCGCGAGCGCTGAGCCTGGAAGTGAAAAGGGGAATCCTTGTGCGGTGTAAAGGGCGGAAGAGACAAGACGAGGTGACGGGGGAATGCTCCACGGCGATACCGTCGCTAATGATCACAGGGCCAAGCTTGATGAGTCTCGCAACGACGGTGGAATCTAGTTCGAGTTCGATGGACCTGGGCGAGTTTCCCCTTCCGCCAAGATACCTTTATCCCGCTGTATTTAACAAGCTGGTAGCAGAAATGTGTGTAGAAATATATGACTAGGTCACGTGGCTGCTTTATTGTTTCTTCAACAATATAATGGTGGCCCTAAGTTTAGTGGGCCCTCGCCTGCCCATTCTCCCTCTATTCCATGCATACTTTATTTCAGAATGCTCTTCTCGCCGTCGCCCTTCTTCTCCTCTATCTTGTCTACAAACTTGTAATTGCTCTACACTTTGACCCGTTGCGATCCATTGCAGGACCAAAGGTTCGCCATTGGTTCGCAAACAATCTCCACGCCGTTCTTGAGTACGCCCAACCCACCTTATTAGTTCTTCTAACCGTCATACACCTTGTAGCCCCTCAATTTCTCCCAAAGTACATCAAGTTTATATCAAGCGTTACGGTCGATCCATTCGCATACGAGGCCTCGGTCCAGTACGCCCATTCTAATCTTTCTCTAGACCATTCGTTAACTCCAAAACAGTGGGATGAAAGACTCCTCACTCTCGACCCGCTTTCGGTCGCCCACGTTCTCAAAAACTCAACGATATATGAAAAACCATGGCAGTCCCGCAAACTAATCACCAGCCTCATTGGTTGTGGAATGCTCGGAGCGGAAGGCCAAGTCCACAAGCGCCACCGCCGTGTTGCCACTCCGGCCTTTTCAATCCAAAACTTGCGCGCACTTGTGCCGCTCGTCTTTCAGAAAGGAACTCAACTCAAGGACAGGTGGATGGAGATGGCCATTCAAGCTGAGGAGTCCTCGCAACATTCTGAAATTAAAGTAGACGTCTGCCATTGGATCAACAGAGCAACATTTGATGTCATCGGCCTTGCAGGTTGGTTTTAAATATCATCCTCTATGTACCCCCGCACATTCTCACCGATTGAATAGGGTTCGATTATAACTTCAATGCTATACAGGATGAATCTAATGAACTATTCCGGGCGTATAAGGACATGTTTGAAGTGGCCATCTCGCAAGGCCGATTACTTAGGACTATCATTAGCATTTATGCACCTTTCGTGAATCAAATATTCGTGAGTGCACCCTTGACACCATTTATTAAGGTACTCAGCGATAAACTAGCCAGATGAAACTGTACGTCAAGTTAACCGGTGTCAAGAGGTCATCACTCGTGTGGCCGGACATTTGATTCAAGAGAAGAAGCGAAAAATTGAGGAGGGAGTCAAGTCCGGAACTGAATACGCAGGCAAAGATTTGCTCAGTTTACTATGTATGTACCAAAACAATGACCACACTCATTGTAACTTCATATTTATTTGGGCAGTAAAAGCGAATATGGCAAAAGACCTTCCGCCAGATCACCGCATATCAGATGAAGACATGCTTAACAATATTAATACCTTCATGTTCGCCGGTTCTGATACCTCTTCTCTCACTCTCACCTGGACTCTTCTGCTGCTCGCTCAACATCCTATAGCCCAAGACCGATTGCGTGCCGAACTTTTAAACATTGCTCCCATCTCAAATTTCTCTGATCTGACCGAAGAGGAGGTTCAATCGGTCTACGCAAAGGTCTCCGACTCACCATATCTTGACAACGTTATTAGGGAATCTATCCGCGTAATTCCGGCTTTACACTCTTCTATAAGAGTTGCAACTCAGGACGACGAAATCCCAACAATGTATCCGGTACATGGCCACGACGGTAAGGTCATCGAAGACCGGAAAACTGTGTCCATTTCAAAGGGTAGTTTCGTTCATGTCGCTGTTGAGGGATTCAATCTAGACCAAGAGTTTTGGGGTGAAGACGCATGGGAGTTCAAGTGAATACCTCGACTTGTTTCTTGATCTTTTCTAACCAGTCCGATAGTCCAGACAGGTGGGATAACCTACCAGAGGGCGCACTCGGCCTTCCTGGGTTGTACAACCACACCCTTACTTTCTCCGCTGGACCTCGGGTACGTATATCAATGAACTTGATCGCTGAATGTAATTCACATCAAAGGCCTATAGTCATGTATTGGCATGCGGTTTTCCATGATTGAAATGAAGACGTTCCTCTATATTCTCCTTACTCAATTTGTTTTCAATCCATCCAGCGAAAAGATCATCAAAGCTAACGTGTAAGTTTGATGATTCTACTCTTCCATATCAAACTAATACATTTTCAGTGTGTTGACGCGTCCTTACATTTCTGGAAAGTTCAAGGATGGTAGTCAATGTCCATTGCTCATCTCGCGGTACATTAAACAATAGTAGCCGGCTTTTCTTAATGAGGCTGTAAGAACATCCCATACATGGTCATGTTCGATTTGTATGAGTGACGTCACTCATTCCAATATACTTAAAAGCCCGGTCCATCCATTCCACATAAAAGTGATTTAACACCTTGAGACATTCCATGGTATGGGCTTCCTTCCGTTCGTTTCACCATCTCAGGACGTTATTCAGGGCTCTATCTTCTCAGCCATCGGCGGCGGAATTAACGCCCTCATAGGTGCTATAGCTGCACTTTTAACTCTTATTGTCAGTGGCATTACCCTGGTGCGTCTTTGCAAAAGTATTGCCCAACTGTCATTTACGAGTTCTTGCGAAAGGTTATTGTATCTATTTTCAATTGCGGCGGTAAGATCATCTGTTGCCGATTCGGCTCACGTCAAAAGCCTCGTAGTACGAAGAGGACAATATACTGAACGGTTTCAAATACGGTCCGATTCGCCAGGAGTCCCATTGCAGGGACTAGAGGAATACGGGCTCGGAGTGTCGTCAGGAGACTGTTAAGAAAGTTGGACTTCAGTGAACTTCCAGTCCTCTTCCCTCTGGTATTTGCCAAAACCCAATGTCATAGCCAAACTCCTTCATTTCTTCTAAGATGATGTCGAAACGGGCATCGTTATTCAACCGGCACTTCTCTGCCAGCGCTTTGTAGACTTTCCAAGGGGGTGAATGTCCTGCGGCCTTCATCTCTTCAAGATAAAAGAAGGCATCTTCGTAGGTCTCCGGCGCAAGGCAAAGGTATATTATCTTCTCGTATGTGCTCTGGTTCGGTTTTAAATTCGCTTCTTTGAGGTCCACGAGAAGCGAATCCGCAACCTGGCGATGCTGGGTTTTGATGCATCCATCAAAGAGTATATTGAAAATTGATATATCGGGGACAGCATTGTAGTCTGGGAGACTTCTGTAGGTCCCCAACGCACGTTGGAGATCTCCGAGATGAACCGCCGCTTGGATCAGAACCTTCAAAGCGGCAAGGTCAACTGATTTCTTCTCCTTGAATATTTCATCAATGATTAGACAAGCATTGTCGACAGATTCAGCGTTGATTTTGACAGCGTCCAAAATCGTGGCGGATGTGCTGTCAATAGGATCGACTTCGTTGGATCGCATCATGCCCAGAGCAAGAAACGCTTCTTTGATTTGTTTATTGCGGGTAAAAGCTTCAACGAGCGACGCGAAGTGGTGTTCCTTCCATGGACTTTCCTGGACTTTCAGGGTTCTAAGGACGTCGGTTGCAAGGTTCGGCCGACCATGCCGGGCGGCTGTATGAAGAATCGATACGCAAAGCCCTTCGTCAGGGAGTACATTCATGTGATGAACGACCTTCCAACATTCAGAGACGCCCTGAACCTGTGAGGAGAGGTGAGAGGAGTGAGTTAAACGCAGGAGGGTACACGAACTTACATACACGCACTCGGCCGATGACGTTAAGCATGCCATCCACACACTAGGACCAACACGCTGAGGAGATATGTTCTCGAACCAATTCAAAAGATCGATAGCTAGTCTAGGTTGGTTGCATTGTGCCGCCAGAGTGATAACGTGTTCAGCGGCGGTGAGTTCAGGAACGAGGCCATGAGGTTGCATGGTAAAAAGGTATTGCAGCGCCATTTCCAAATTTTCGTCGTTGACAAAACGACGGATGATATGGGAGAATGTTGCAGCGTTCGGGGGAACTCCAGTTTGGTCCATTTTATCTAGGACATTCCACATATATGCAGAACTTCTTTGACGCTGCGCCTGAGAACCAAAGATGAGCAATTTCAAAATATGAAGAAACAATATCATACATATATTAGATGATTAAATGTAGTGGTCGTCGGCTTAACACCCACAAGGAACATGTCATCTAGAATGGCCCACGCTTGTAGCCAATTACCATCGCGAGAGACAGCACTCATAAGAGCGTTATACGTTGAAATATCCGGTTTCAGATGGTGTTCCTTCATTTGCGCAGCGATAGCGAGACACTCAGCCAGGCGGCGGGCCTCAGATGCTGCCATAATTTGCATGTTATACCTGGCACGATTGGCGTGACCGAGAGAAGCGTCTAAGCGATGGGGAAGGGACACTGCGGCTCCCAGCGACGTAGCCACAACATAGGAGCGTTTTTGAAGGGAAGGGGAGAGTGCAATGATTTTTCGTCGAACAAGAGGAAACATACAGGTCGGGAAGAGAGATCGTAAATGTGTTGCCAGTCACATGATTATGGGCATTACATAACAAGTCGCGTTCCACTCTTGTTCAAGTTGTCTTCCACTCCCTCATTTCTCCAACGCGCGTTCTGCCCTAAATGGTAACTTTTCACGCAGCCGCGCTGTGTATTATACTAATTTGGCTCTTTAGTTCTACTCTGAGACCATTCTTTCGCGGCGGGGGCCTTTGGGCAAGGTATGGCTCGCCGCTCACATGGAACGTAAACTCTCCAAGACCCAAACACTGCAAACAGATATAGAACAATCTGTTGGTGTGTACGAGTCTTTTGGAAATATTTCTCGCGCTTTATGTCTTCAAACTTGACAGATGCGATTATGGGTCAGGAGATTGAAGTAATGGCTCTGCGTCTCAGTGGCCAGCTTCTCCTCGGTGTTGTTCGCATCTACAGTCGGAAAGCCAAGTACCTGCTGGATGACTGCAATGAGGCTTTATTGAAGATCAAGATGGTACGGATTACCCTGCTTATCTAGCCCAATTAACGTAGCAGCATTCAGGCATTCCGTCCAGGCATGGTTGATATGACGGAGGACCAGCTTGTTGTGAACAAGACGTCCATTACGTTACAAGGTCTCGGTCTTGATCTTGATCTTCTTCTCCCCGACGTGAATTGGTAACAATTTACATACCTGAGCATCAACACTTCATTCACGTATTTAAAGGGAAATGGATTTCGAAGACAGACCAATCCACCCACAGGGTCACCACCAGGCTCACGTGGATGACATTACACTGCGAACCGTAGATGACTTCCAACGGTTTGATTTGGGGGATCCTTTCACCGTTGGGCCCTCGGACGGAATTGGTTCGCAAGACTTCGTTGATGTGGACCTTGGAATTGATTGGGATAGCGAGGTTCGAATTGGTGGGGAGAGAGACCACGACGGAACGAGCGTAGATGAGAGCGTTGGAGTTGGACGTGACGCGCCCGGTCGCAGGAATTCTATTGACTCGCATATCTTGGGTATACAGGATATGGATGTCGATCTCGATCTCCTCTCGAACAGGAGCAAGAGCAGAGGCCTTTCTGAGCATCCCTTTAGGACTGACATGGATTTCGAGTTCCCCGACATGGGTGGTGTTGATTTGGAAGATTTAGGAGTGGGCTTTGGTGAACCAGGTATCAATGACCTCTCCAAATTGCCTGGTCAGGATAAGTCGTTGTCTCGTGCTTGTGCGTTTTATTCCGCAATTTATATGTCTTGGTTCTAACAGATGGACAGCATCGCCACTCACAGACTTGCCCAACACACCACGTCAAGAAGTCGACCTGGTTGCCATCGTACCTGCCACTTCAGACCTTGGAAAGGTGAAGAGGAAAGTCAAGGAGAAAAAACAAATCATCGATTCTGTCACTGAATTGGACGACACTCTGGGCGGGAAGGTTGGACGTGGAAAAGGGACAGTATTTGGTCCGCCGACCAAGAAGGACGTCACCGATATTGTGACCGACCAACGCTTCCTTCCAAAATCATCTCTTCTTTTACGGCTCCTTGAAATTCGTGACGATCCAATTGCTTATTTCATGCCCACCGCTGTTACACCAAATGGGACATTTTTCTGCGCTGCTCCGCCAGGATTAGCTCCAGACCTGGCAAACCTTTTCATGCGTCCCACCCACTCTTCGTCCATGAAACGTCGGGCCGGATCTCCTAACAAAAGTCCTTCTAAACGTGCTCGACTAAACCCAAACAACGAAACGGAGGACGAAATTGAGCACGGACGTAGAGCCGATAGTCTTGCCCCAAGCATAGCCATTGGGAGCGACACCCATAGACAAGGCAGCCTCGGCC
This sequence comes from Laccaria trichodermophora, assembly GCA_018417955.1. NCBI lineage: Eukaryota > Fungi > Basidiomycota > Agaricomycetes > Agaricales > Hydnangiaceae > Laccaria > Laccaria trichodermophora. Next base: position 234,958 of record JACTVC010000001.1, read on the forward strand.
CGTACGGCGATCTTGAATTTGCTGAGCAACCCAGCGCCGTCGATGATTACCAGCTCCATGTCCCTGACTTTGATGCCTCAGGTGAAAGAAGAGATCAGTCGGCAGCTTTGAGCGATCTAAGTCGCTTGTCCACCCCGGGACTCGATGAGGCTTTCCCCAATGACGGTGACCACCGGCTTACCGACAGCGCATGCCCCTTATCAATATTTGATGTTCGACAATCTGCACAAACTCAGGAAGTAGATAAAGACGACCAGGAGGGGAAGGGTTATAGCAAGAACACTGTAAAAGCGTTAGGGCTTCTCAGGAGGGAGCTTGAGCCTCCCGTTGGTGGTTCTATGGGGGACACAAAATTAAGCTTCAACAAAATTTCAGACAAGGTGCGTCTTCCTCACCTCACAAAATTAGTTTATTTTTGACCATTTTTCATAGGCATCTCGTCGTGCTGCTGCCTCCTTTTTTTTCGAATTGCTCGTTATAGGAACTCGGGACTGCGTGACGCTCGCTCAGGCAGGCTCATTTGAAAATATTGAGGTTAGCGCAAAGCCGAAGCTTTGGGATCAACAACGTCACGACGTTCCCCTCACATTGTGAATGTTGAACAACAGCGGAATAATCTACCTCGATCTCATTCCCTCTCTTGATTTATCGATTATCGTTGTGCACATTTTTAAGGTTGACTTCCAGTTTTATGTACTATCTTGTTGCGACCACACCACGGAATTCATGTACTCTTATCGTGGCCAACTTGTTACATAAATGTAATCACAATAGGGTGCTGGTAACTAGTATGTTCTAATACAAATCTAAAACATAGCAAAAAAAAAAAATGGACACCATGCCTTCACCTCGAAGATTGTGTTTTTTTGGCGAATTGTCGACTCCAGTTTTTCACACCATTACTTGCCCTGGCGATAAACCTTTTGACCCTTTCTTTTCTGAGGGCAACAGGGGCAGTCGCTCGTTCAGGCGTTATGTCAATGAATGACTTTGGTGTTGGAAGTGCACCCTCCTTGTACCCTTGCGTTGTAACGCTATGAGATGGGCGATACGAGAACGGGGCTGCCAGTGGCTGAGGTCTAGAAGCCTGACACTTGAAAAGAGCAGCATCCGAGAAACCTAAGCCGGCAAGGGGAACAGACTGGTGCTGACGATGAGATAGCTTCTTGGTCACTCCGTTGATTGTCGAGGCGGGATACGGAGTCTTCGGGAGAGACCTTTCAGTTTCTGCGCCGTTCAATGTTCCACGTCGGCTGGCGCCAGGCGGTAGCCTCGCGAAAGCTGTACCAGTGTTGGCTTCCCTACTGGATGCTGATGTAGGTGGATGGTCCCAATGCGGAGGAGGAATGAATCTCAGTGACTTTATTTTCGGCACAGGTCTGCGGGGAAGGATAGTTGTGAGTTCGCTGTCCTTCGCTTGTTCTCTCATGCTTGCGACCTTGCGAATGGTTTGGGGCGGTCGACTTTGGGGATCAATGTTATCCAATGCTTCAGCGTTTTCATCGTGTGAATTCGTCAATGGTTGGTTGACTGGAGAAATGGATGTTCGCATTGCCAGCGGTGGCGTGGCGCGGTGCAATGTTGACCAGCGCAGTAGCTCTGCTCCCGTCGAAATGACCGTGCCGGCGATTGTGCTGTTTCCTACCTCGTCTGAAATGCCCTGAATTGAACTGTCCGAAACAAAACTATTCATTTCCAAGCCGACCAACGCCTCGCCAACCATTTCTAGATCCAAATCTTCCTGGGGGTTGTGAATTTGTCCTTCTGCCATCTCCTCAAAATCCACGATGAATGCGCACTTCAAGTCAGCACCACATGAAGTTGATGGCGAGAAACATGGCTGAGAGTTACACTGTCCTGGCGAGGTCAATCGTATACTTGCACTGTGCTGAATAGGATGTTTTTCAACAGCTTTGGTTCTTTGACCCGTTAGCCACGGCGAACTTTTCATCCGCCTTAGGACTGGGCTTCTTATGGGCGGCGGTTGTGGGAACTCTAGAAAAAAATCTTCGTAGAGCGACAAAGAACTGTCAGTTTCGGGGTCTTGCGACGAAGGTGTTGACCCAGTACTTGAGACACTAGAGTCGCCACGGTGTATGGAAGAGCTTCGTGGCAGGTATGGTGGGGGCACGGGAGGTAGCGGTGATGGTCGCACGTCGTATCTTCCAAGACCGAAGTCGGTTGCGTAACGGCGTGATCGGAGTACTTCTGGGATGCTTTTTCTGGTCTCCACTATGTCGCCACGTTCTTGTGGCGAATAAAGAGAGCGTCGGTGAGATTTTGGTTGGAAGATGGGTAGATCGCAGTTTCTGTTCTCTCCATCGAAGCTAGTGACGCTTTCTGCCTGGCGAGAAAGAGAAAGTCGTTGCGACGTCGGGCACACGCCACTAGTTTACGAGACGTCGTCATGAGAGGTTGGTTTGATAAGACTGTAAAACAAACCGTGGAAGACCCAAAGTCTCTGGGAAGCTATGAGATATCATAACGTCACCATTTGGACCTGGAAATACACGAAGTAAACGCCGATTACACTTCTGTGAGGGAGATAACTCTTGAGGTTTCGTGCGCTGAAGATCGCCTAGTGAACGACTCCCCAATTGTGACAAAGAGTGAGGCAAGTCTGAGGAATCTCCTCGGTGCATGGCCACAACAAAGGTGGCAACAAGATTTGGTGGATGAGCACATCGCAATACATGACCCCACATACATACCTCGATCGATCAGAAACCCATGGGTTCAACTCGCTCTTAGCCACACGTTAAGAGCGCTTAAGACCATCATCTTTTCATATGTGCCTCAAAAGATACAGGGTAAAACAGGAAATCCAATGCTCATAATCACCTAATAAGCCTTTTTACCAAGAAGCTGGAGATGAGCGCTGTGTTCGTCGTAGGGCAGTTTCGACACGGGGATTTCCCTCCATAAGTCGGGTGTCAAGAAGGCGTAGGTTTTGGTGATCTATTTTCATGTCATGTTAAAAATGAAGCAAATTAAATGACCGTGGACGTACTGCAGCGAAAGTGGCTTTCAAGAAGTTGCCCATCGTGGCTGTTGATCCCTTGGATTGTGTGTAAACATCCTCCACTCCAGCAAGTTGCAGAAGACGTTTTGAGGCGGGGGCAGCGACGATACCCGTTCCACGGGGTGCGGGGATCAGGCGGCACATGACAGAGCCGACTTTGCCGCTGACCTTCGAAGGTACAGTGTGGGGTTCACCAAGTGCAGCACCCCAGTATCCTCGCCGCACGGGAATGACGGATAGCTTTGCGAGAATTATAGCACCACGGATTGCCGTCGCAACTTCCTTGGCACATTTAACCCCAAGGCCAACGTGACCTTCAAAGTCTCCAATTGCTACGAAAGCTTTGAAACGGGTTCGCTGTCCGGCACGAGTTTGCTTTTGAACAGGCATGATTTTCATGACTTCGTCTTTCAGCTTGGGGAGGAAGAAGTCGATAATTTGGTATTCTTTGACGGGCAAGGAGAAAAGGTAAATTTCTTCCATCGATTTGATTTTTCCATCTTTCACCAGACGACCAAGCTTCGTGACGGGGACCCTAATATTGTGATTGGTGCGTAATTCTGTGAGGCGGTGAAAGGCTGCTGACCATTCTTTGTCTTCATCTTTGCGACCTCCGCGACGGGGCCCTCTGCGACCCCTGCCTCTGTCACCTCGTCCACGACCAAACCCACCTCGTCCTCGTGCAGCGTCAGCCATAATGTTTATCGTCGGAAATGTACTGGGAGGAAAGACAAGTTAGCGGAACGTCATCGAAGATAGATAATCCCCATCCAGCGAAATGAAGAACAAAGATGAAATGATCATATGCGAGACAAGCCGCGTAGTTGCTCAAGAATGGTTCTGGGGTCGTTCAAAAGGCAGAAAGTGCTACTTACAGTGTTGAGATCGCTGTCTTCGGCAGTGATGAGCTTCAATGCCACTGGTAAAATTGGGTGGACAGAGGCACGTGAGAAGCGATTAGTCAATCGCTGAGTCAGCGTATTGACATTGAACGTGGTAAATCGCCACCCCTTGCTCCCAACCGATTCCCACAGAATCCACAGCCTTATATCGCAAACTTTTGCATCGCAGTCTTTGCTCAGCTCTCACCTCCTCAAAGTTATCAAGTTGGCAGCTTATGTCGTTATCAATTATGTCCAATTTCACAAAACAGAAATCTAGTCTTTGCCCCACGTAAGTTTTCAGCACTAACTTTGTATTCAAGCATACTCAAGTTGCTCCTCAGCAACGGTCGTCAAACCGTTGGGGATGGGGCTGCTACTTTCGACAACGAGCCTAGTGTGCTTGCGGTGTGCCATCTCCAAGGCACCGAGAACAAGTACTATTATTCCACTACCTTCTCTGGAGGGCCCGAGGTGAGTTTCTCTGCCCACTATTGTCTGCTATTACTAACGGCTCATTTTTGTCAAAGTGGTGCTTTTGACGTTCCTAAAGAAAAATGCCCTCCAGACGGAGGGTCGTTGGACTGTGTGACAGGCAGTCCAGCGTCTACTTTTTCCAATGATTCCGGTTCCATTTCTTCCTCTCCAGAATCTATTCCTTTCTCCAAATCCATCGTTTATCCCCGCTCGAGTGCGCCTATCACTACCATTTCTTACTCCGCATTTCCTTCCAACGGATCAAGCCCTCGAACGATCCCACACAGGAATGGATCTCACAACTCCTACTCGTCAACTCCCCCTTTAACTCCTGACCGCGGTAGTGACTTCAGCCCGAAAACACAATCACATATTCATCGGAAGCGCGAAAGAGACGCCCTTGACTTCCTTATGACAGTCTTCCCTCACCAAGGATATGATGCCCTTCCTTATGCCAAAGGCGTTTCCATCTCTGCCCCCAGTTTAGGTGCCGATTTTGACGGAGTTGTTCTTGAATTGCCCGGAAAGTCCAAAATACTTTATGTTGATGGCAAAAGTGCCGCAACGGTGAATTTGCGTGAAAGGTACGCTATATCCTTGAGTCAACCTACATTATTAACAGTGTTATCATTCCAGCATTGTCGCATTGTTGGAACTAGCAGATGAAAGCCTGGAATGTGATGGTCTTGTAATCGTATTGGAGCGGACGTCGTCAAACTTGGGTGGCCTCTTGCATTCGCTTATGTATGTGGGAGGCTCAGTTGTTACGAGCCCTCCGTTCAAGGTGAACCCCGCTTTTGTTCTGGTTGGCCTCGACGTATGAGTGGTGCCTTTCGGAGTCATGGGTTAAATTGCTAAATATCATTCACACCTATCTTCCTGTATGGCAATATGATTTGGTATCGTGCCAATACTCTACATAATGATACAGCTTTCATCATTGCGCTCCAAACGACGTGAAATTTCATCAGGTCCGACGCTGTGCTCTCCCATATTCGAGTTAATTCGCACAATCAGTACTCCCGCATTATTGGGGTCCAAAATGGCATTCACCCGATGCCTACAATGTATCGTGATTATCTGACAAAACTTGACATTGACAACACACTACATACCTTTGCATGAGCTCTTCAATGGCAGGCTTGACCTTGGCAATTCCCCCCTTGGAGTGAAGTCCCTTCCCTAATTTGCGACAATTTATAGATTACATGTAAAAGTTCAAATGCAACCTTACCAACAATGAGGTTGAGCTGAGTATCGCCCCTTGCTTTTGCTGATTGTAAAGCTTGATCAGTACGCGCTACTGCTTCCTTCACATACAACCCATGCAAATCTACTTCTCCGGGTTTGCGGTCCTGACAAGGACTGAGAAGAGGCAAGAATGGAGGTTGGTAGGTGGTTCTGACCTTGTTGTTTTCTAGAGTCAATGAATAATGAATAAGAGTGCAGGCAGTTTCGTGCCATGTAAGAGAGAAGGAACCTGACCCGCAAATATCCAATCGCTTGCCTCTTTATTGAGTTGTTCCATCCTGCGTTGATGATCCTTGCCCTGATTTGATAGCTGCTTTGCGAGTGCGCCATCCCCGCGAGAGTAGGCCTGGTGGCTCTCCTCAAAAGCGCGGGCCATGCTATTACCCTCTTCGTTTGCACGGGCTCGAAGAGACGTGCAATGGTCATGGCTCTGGTTTACTTGATCCTGGCTCTGCTGCTTTAACCAGTCATCAACATCTATAGCGAAGAGCTCAAGCGAGGTTGCAAAATTGAAAAACCTGTGTTTCTGGCCTCTGGGGATGTTGTACTGGGTAGCCCTGTTGGGGGTGCTGATGCTGTTGTGGGTATCCTGATTGTTGCTGTAGCGGGTATCCTGGAGATTCGTTTGACGATGGTGCCCCACAAAATAAATTGATCAAAGATTTTATGAAGTCGACGAACATTCTAAAATTTCCCTTTACTGTTCAAGCGGGAAAAGGAAAGCAAAGGAGGTTATTCATGGTGGCTGTGAGCATTCTACATAAATGGTCAGCCTCAGACCACCTTCGCCCCGGTTCTCTAGCATCGCTGTACATAACGCCAGGGCATCTTGTTCGTAATAGCTTGACAATAGCCGTCGTATCTGGTCTAGATACAATTGCCTTGACAAGTGCGGCATGCACTTCTATGTAAGTAATTAAGGTGTGACCCTACGCTGCAGCGGGTGTGACAATTCTCCTCTTTCCTTCGTTTCAAGTCTCTTCAACATGCGTACGCTGACGCCTACACTCTTTCTTTTATATTTATACCATTTCTGTCTCGCCGGAAGCGTCAACAAAGGCGGGGCCTGCTCAACAAAGAACAGCCGTTTGCAGGCGGGCACAAATCAGTTTTGGAGCGAATGCAACTCCGTTACCTTCTGCTCAGATGCTGCCGGCACCTGCGTTCCTAAAAGATGTCGCAAAGACGACTTTCCATTTGGATATGCTCAGGGTGCTGATCTCCCCCCTAAATGCAGCAAAGGTCAATTTTGCCCCGACGAGGGAAGCGATTGCCAGCCTGCTCTAGCAGTTGGCAGTCCTTGTCAGCTGAATCGAGATGGTAACTGTTCACACTTCGTCGCCCAACCATCTCACTCTGTAAACTTAAAAGATCAATGCGAGGGCCCACCAAACTTCAAAGAACTTGCCGATACCAGTGGCCGTGGCCTCAACTTCAACGGTTCAGTCTGTCTCAATAATCAATGCATGTACGCTTGTCTGTTCTTCAATTTACATATCTCATCCTCACTAACTCTTCTTTTCAGGTGGGCAAACGCCACCCTTAATAGCGTTTGCGTTGTCGAGAATACATTTTATATCGCGTATGGGGTGTCTGGAGAGTTTCCAGACATCGTGTCTCGGTATGCCTACCCCAACTCCACTTCAAAAAACGACTAAATCGGTTTAGTGGGAATTGTCGCATTGGACTTTATTGTGATTCGGTTAAGAAAGTGTGCATGACCAATAAGGTTCTCGGAGCGGCATGTGGGGCCGACAAAGAGTGTGTTTCAATTATTGCATGGATGGCACAAGATCACAAACCCTTGCTAGATGCGACTCGTGGAACTGTCTTTCCACTGGTGTTTGTGGAACCAGCGCGGCAACTCCTCGTCACTTTGGTGTGTGGGTGTATGTTCTTGTCGCTCTTGGGATTTTTGGTGGTGAGTCCGTTCCCAATCTCGGTATGTTCTATAAAACGACGATTTGCAGGAATGGCGGGAACTCTAAGCGGCTTATTTGTGACTCATCGAAAGCAACGAGACCGAGAGCGCGAAAAGCGGGTTCAATACTGGCGTGAGCAGGTTAGCACCATTTCCGATTGTATGGACAAGATCTAACTATTGTTCAGAATGCCTTCCACCAAAATCTTTTGCAAATGCGCGAAACTGCGCGCGCGTCGATCTTATCGTTGCCGAACCAGAGCGGGACAAGCCCGCAAAGCACGTTGTACGGCGGCCGCGACCTCTCCGACGAGCTCAGCACACCAATTTTGCAACATGCGGCACCAAAGGCGTCTGGACTTCGTCACTACCTTGCGGACGATAACTCGGAGTATGATGATGCAAGCATGATGCAACCGACGAAAAAAGTGGAAGGACGGTTTTGATGACCTGGATGGACATTTAAATAATGTATCTGGGCGAAGTTTAGCTTACACTTCTTGACCGCTTCTGGAGAGCAACTTGTAATAATTGGAAAGACGTTGTCAATAACCATCAACAACGTCCTCATCCCAATCCTGGAGTGAGCTTCACTGCTTATGTCCTCTTCCCTAAGCCCTCGTAGCATTCAGGAGGAGGACATCTCGCAGGATAACGCGCGTGAGCAGCATTTTTCCACCGTGGATGACCTTGCCATCTCTACGAAAGGCAAGGGAAAGGAGAGGCAGTCGCAGCGAGAATACACCGATTCCGGAAGCGACGAAGCGGCAGAATCATCTCGCATTGCAGCATACCCTCCGACAAATGACGAAACCGTTGAATCTCGTCGTGTAGAAGAGGCACGTAACGTCTTGCTCGAGGTTATTCAACACAACTAAACTATTGCCTCAGACCCTTCGTGCATGGGAGATTGCCGAGCGACAACGACGGAAAGCAGCACGAGAGTCGACGCAACAGACGAACACGCAACCTTCCCTTGTTAGTGATATATCCCGACGAGCAAGTCTACTTTGGCCAGGAAGGAAATTTAAGCACCCTTCCATTAGCGTTCCTGGTGGCTTGGGGAATCATAGGGTGCTGGATCCCATCGACACCCTCCCCTTGACCGACGTCAATCTCAGTCCTACCCCTTCACCGAACGCAGAATTGGACGATACACCTACGGAAAACCCTTTTGCTGGTCCCCCCGAGTCTCTTTCCCCCTTCTCTGACTCTCACCAAGCCAAGTTGCCAAATGTAGATCCCTCGATACCAGTAAACCATCTCGCTTCTTCATTCTCTATGGGGCCCACATCACGACTGCCGCCTCCAAAACCATTGGGTCTTCCTCCCCCTCGAACCCCTCCTCCCCCAACATCATTCCCACCACTTTCAACCCCACCGCCAAATACAGCCATTGGCGGTTCTGGTCATGAGGTTCAAGTTCAGGATTATCGCTGGTGGCATGATTGGTTGTGTGGTTGTGGTGAAGGCGCGGACCGTGGTGGAGACTCTCAAGTAAGGCAACTCAAGCATTGAATCAAAATTTCAGCTGAATTGTTATCTGTCGCAGGCAGGTCGCACCAACCCATTTGAGTAACAATACTTTGCTCTTACATAGTGTTTGAGCCTGAGATTCATTATCTTAAATAGAAACTGAATTCTGAACATTCACACAAACCCACAATTCTTGGACCTGTTAACGATGATCTGATGCTGTCAGTAGTATAGTATGGTTTCTGTAATTCTACTTGCGAGAGTTTTTGATTTTTGATTCTTTTTACAATTGGTTCCAGACATGGCACCATGGGCCTTTTTCGCACTATTTCCTTACGTCAAGGCTCTCTTCCAGCGACCTGCCCGTCGTCCAACCACCAGGTGTTCTTTGGTATGTTGCCACATACACCGTCAACCTAAGACGATGACAGGACGATGAGTTCACGCTCCCGTCTCCGCGGTTCAATCCCCGCCGAGCAGTTATTGCCAAGCACAATGGCCAGTGTATACACTCCCTAAATCGGGACAGCGACACATAGGGTCCTAACGCGACACATAGAGTGAATTGTCGACACATTGATGTGTTCCTCTTGTTTAGTGTGTCGATTTTACATGTCTTCGACACATTCAGATGTGTCGAACGCAAGTCGTCGTGTGCCTGCTCATCTCAACTTGACTTTTTTTCACAAGTGCTACTCTACTCGAGTAAATGGCAGTACGATATGTATGTATTCCTTATGTATGAGAAAAACATTTATATGGGAAGGTATACCTAAGTACTATGTAGAAGTTGGAAAGAAGGTAAGGACACCACCTCTTCCCTTCAATAACCCCTTGCAAATGTAAAGTTGGCGGTCTCCGCACTACCCTATCAAAGCTGCATGCCCTCTCCCCGATACTAAGTCCTCGATGCCCGCACTGAAAGCAAACGTTGTCGGTGGATCTAGTTGTTGGCAGGCATTTCTGGTCACTTCATGGATGTGGGGCTACTCGCGTTCAGGCTGGTGTTCGTGTTTGTTCATAGTCGCATTTGGGCTCGCGTCCACGCTTGGATGGGGATTTCAGGGACTGCAGGAAAGAGAGCGGGGGTGGGCAGGCTGGGGAATCGTTGCTGGTGCTATTGGCCGTTCGTTGATCGTCGTGGGCGCCTGTGGCCGTTTGTCGAAGGTGGTGATGGGCCCGTGGCCGTTCGTCGTGGTCCACCGTTCGTCAATCCTGGTGGTGGGCCCCGTGGAAATTAGAGGGGCCTCGCCGTCGTCCGTCGATCCTGGTGGTGGGTCCCCATGGCCAATCGTCGATGGTCGTGGTACGTGCTCGTCGCGTTTCGTGATGGTGGTGAGAGAAGAGAGGATAGTGACGTGTGACATCGCGTTTGTCACCTCACCCACTGTGTCGAAGATAAGCCTTATCCCCTTTCGGGGAGTGTGCTGCTGTACGTCTTATATCCTCCACAATGGCTCGCCGTCAACGTCTCCATTCAACGAGCATTTGCATGAGTCGACGATACATTGGGCAAGGGTGCGGTACATTGGGTCAAACTACGACACATTCATGTGTTCCGTTCCCCCCCTTCAGAGTGTCGACGAATACAACGAGTGTGTCGCACAGTGCGGCCGCCGCTTTGTTTGCCCAACGTCAAGAGCAGTGGATACAGGGTTACCGTGACTCATATATCATATTCCTTACGTTGGCGAGTAAGGTCGTGATCAACTTATCCCTTCTCTCATGCCTTTGACCAGAGTCTACTTGCAATATGGGTGGGATGGCTTTTACCACTGAAATCCATGCAGACGAAGCCAATACCACGTCAACGTCAACGGAAAACACCTCACTTATTAGCCGCCTCTTCGTAACTCACCTGCAATGAAACCAATCAGATTTCGGACTCACAAACCACACGAGTCCAAGCATGGGATTTTTTCCCCCATATGCGCTATGTTGCACATCCTAACCCAGACGTCCTCTGATACACGGTGCCTGTGCCTCCCCAATAGCATCCAACCACCTCCGCCAACACCACCAATCCCTTTGCGAACCCACGTCCAAGCTTCCCACTCCCGTCCGCCTCCTCGCGCTCAACTGGTCCCTTGATAAACCCCCCGCCACAACCCACCACATCTGCGCAGACCGCATCCCATCCCACGGGGCGAACCACCAAACCCTCCGCCCAGACCTTTCCACCTATAAAGCGCCCGAAGAGGTTGTGTGGATGTTCATCAACACTGAAGAACTCGCTCCGACGGACGAGTGCACCGAGATGGAGCGGGAGGGTTCGCTTGAAGAGGCGGTGGGGAGGGCTGTAGATGGGGTGGCGAGGATCTTGGGGATCCCTCATTGAGGAAAAGGTGAGGGAGGGGATTGATGGTGGTGAAAAGGTACGAGCCTTCGTCCAAGACTCCAAGAACCCCGACGAACCCGCGTGCGATTTCGGAGGTACACGTGCATCCACGTCAATGACGCTCCCTTTGGACGCCCCGCCCATCTTGGACCGCGTGGCTTCCCTCACTCTCGCTTCCCCTTCCCCTTCAGTGTATTCCTTTCCCCTCGACTCCAATCCCCAATTTCGTCCTACCCCGCTCCAGAAATACATCCCAAATAACGGCAACCCCCTGACAAACCCCAATGCGAACCATCTCGCAAACGCAAACGCAAACACAACTGCAAACCCCAATGCAAATATGCCAATAAAATGGGGCACGTTTGTGCTTGAATTTCAGAGTTCGCGAAGGCCGGGTTCAGATTTGGAGCAGAGTGGGTCTGTGTGGCACTTGTATGATTTGCGTCGTGGCAGGACGTCGGCGGTGGTTGAGGGTGTGGATTGGGCTCAGGATGGGGGGTGGTTCAAGACGGAAGTAACCCCCTGCGTGGTGTCAGGTCCCAGCAGCTATCACCTTCGTCACATTTGGAGTACCATTCGTCATCAATTGCCCCTCTTGCCTTTATTTTCCTCAGCCCTTCCGACGTCACCATTCCTCCAAGTCTACTCCCCTTGTTGCCCACATTTGTTGACCCTACATCATCTCTTCCCCTTTCGCCTCGTCGCGGCGAAGATCGCTCACGAAACTACCAAAATGTTCTCCTGTTCGATTCTGCCGATGGTATGCTCCCTTAGGAGATTCACGGTCGAACAACATCCAAAGGAACCAAGTTTACTTTCTACCGTTGTCCAAGCGTCCGTTTCCGCCGCCACGAGCATTTCGTTCACTAGGATGGATGGTGCGGGGAGATTGAGTACATCGCCTTCGAGCGCAGGCGCTTCTGCTTCGACTAGGCCTTCTGCGTTGACGAAGATGGTTGATACGCCTGAGCTGGAGCTGTCTGCCAAGGAAAGGGTCGTGGCTACGTGGAACTTGCAACGTCGTCGACTCGTAGGGATTGAGGCAAGTTGGTCCTGAGTTGGTCCAACGTGCAGCTGGCTATCTCAGGCTGAGATAACGACCTTTTCAAAGTCCCAGCGCGTTCTCCCGCGGTCCCTTTACCTCTGCCACCAATTTTCCTTCCATACCTTGGGAGGAGACTGGCATGCCCTCATTCGATGATACCAGTTTGGCATCAGTGGTCACAAGATTGGGGTCCGCAAGGAAGTTGAAGTTTATGCTTTCTCACGCAAGGCGGAGGGAGGTACAGCATCAAGTCAGATCTCCGTTGCTGGCGTCTAGAAGCGATAGCAGCGTATCGGGCAGCGTTCCTTTGGAGTTTGACAAAGAGGATGAGGATTTTTTGGGAGGTGGAGTCTGCGAGGCTTTGTTGGATGCGCCAGTACCAGTTCCAAAGCAACGTGACGGTGTAAGTGTATGGCAGGGGACGTCCAGAGACGATGCAATGAGCGTAGACTCGTCGCTCTCTGCTTCTAGTGCAAGTGTCAATATCGACGATGGACTCTGTCATTTAGTTAAAATATATTTGAACGAGTGTAAATTGAACATGATTTCATGATTTCTAGAGCGACTGCTGAGGTCACGGCGAGGAGTAGAGTAGATGAGTAGATGTATTCCGGAGCGGTCCCCTAAATACAATTGTGCTACAGAGTATACCACACCGTCACTGTTGCGATCAGCCGACTGACCAGTACTAACACCACCCCCGACCAGATTGGCAGGGCTCACGGCTAAAACCTACTTCGAGGGGTCACCGGCAGGCCCCCCCACCGACAACCAAAACTCACCGCAACCCAGGACGAGCGCGACTGACCTCGACCGTCTCATCTGCAACAGAAATGGTACACTACAGACACAGGACGAAAAGCAAACACATGCAGCACAACACGAAAGCCCTACAGAGAGAGGCCACTGGGATGCCTTGACCTCAGCTATAAGACCCGGAATTGAATCAGGGTGGGCGAGGTTTACAGGGACTTCCAGCTGAAGGTGGGAGAGGAGTCCAAAGACAATGTCCCCAAGAAGGCCTTTTCTCTGTATGCAGGAGGCAAGCGCCGGTCAAGAGGGGCGCGGGCATAGTGATGTGCAGGTAGTAGTTTGAGCAATTATCGTAGATACCGCGAGGATGGTGTGATCACTGCTGAGTCTGTGAAGAGGAGAGCACACACAGAGGTTTTGTGGAGTCCAAAAGAAAGAACTACTATCACAAAAACTACAAAGACCAATATGAGCTCAGTTTGACGCTTTGTTGATGCAATGACATGCAAAAGAGAAACCGGTGGGTTGACTTGAACGTCACCCCAACCGGTTTGAAGTTTGAACTCGTCGACAAAGTTAGTGTTTGTCTGCAATGACCAATATGGGCAACACACTCGGGATGGGACGAAACAGAATACCCTTGCTCGAGGGAGACCCATCACGAGAAACGTCGCTGAAGACGAGGACAAGGGTGCGCCTGACTTGCAGAGCGTCTTATGATGCACCTGACTTGCAGAGCATCTTAGAGGTGCACTCATGAAAGGCAAGCGCAGAAAACAGAGGCGATGGCAAAAGGATGTGTGCCACCTCACTGTGAATGCGCTCGACGTGCAAAGCGTCTTGAAAAGGTGTGGCGATTGTGGCTCAGAGCAGATATGCTCTTCATGCCAGCCACGCCCACGCGGGCACCATATTTTTGCGCTCGACCTGCAGAGCGTCTGAGACCCACATCTTGTGTGGACGAGGGCAAGGCTTCGTGCAAGCTTCGTGACCCGAAATCATGAGAGTCCCCAACGCTTTGCAGGGTAACCGGTAACCCTTCACATAATGTAGTTCGTTGGTGGACATGCATGGAGCTAGGGCCGTATCCTGCGTTGACGCCATCCCCGGGATAGCCAGCATAGGACGAAGAGTCAAGTTGACGTTAGGAAATGGGGGTGAAGGTTGGCGCGGTTGGGCTGGGAGACACATGTCTCAGAACCCCTTGTCAACGCTACGAACGCCACCTCTGGTGAGGGGCCGTTGCGCACTGATGTCGTCCCCGAGACAGTCAGGAATGGGTGGAGGTCGAATGGTTGGGCCGATGCAGCCAAATGAACTTGGTATCGGCTTAACGCTATGAACAACCTCTGGCTAGGGATGGCTGCCCGCGCTGATGTCATCCCCGAGACACAGTCAAGTTCGCCTTGGGAAATGGGGGTGGAGGTCGAGCGGTTGGGCTGGGAGCGGCATGTCTCAAAACCCTGGGTCAACGCCATGAACGCCTCGTTTGGCTAGGGGTTGTTGCCTGCGCTGATGTCTTCTCTGAGATAGCCGGCGCAGCAGTAGTCAAGTTCGCGTTGAGGAATGGGGGGTGGAGGCCGAACGACTGGGCTGGGAGCGGTATGTCTCAGAACCCTGGGTCAACGCCATGAACGTCTCCTTTGGCTGGGGGCCGTTGCCTGCGTTGATGTGTTCCCCGAAATAGTCAGCGCAGCAGTAGTCAAGTTCTCTTTGGGGAATGGGGGGTGGAGGTCGAGCAATTGGGCTGGGAGCGACATGTCTCAGAACTGGCTCAACGCCAAGAACGCTAGGCCGTTGCCTGCGTTGATCTCGTAGCAGGGATAGGCAAGTTCGCGGCATCGTGTCGTGGTAGAAGGCCGTAAAATGATGCAGAGAGCTCATTATTGCTCTATCGTCGATTGAAGGGATTTGTAGAAGAATCATACTCACCAACTGTATGGTCGATGTAGTAGAGGAGAAACAACAAGTACATACATCTTTTCGTTCCACGACTCATCTCCAATAGCCCACACAATACAGCAATGCCCGAGGGTGCCAGTTACTACGAAGGGAGGATCATGGCTATGTCCAAACTTATAACCCACATTTCTCGCCAGGCCGCCTTTTCCTTTCCAGGACCTCCCGAATCAGTTGAATCTCAAGCATTCTACCATATAGCCACTCTTCTGATGCAAGGTTCTGCCGATAAAGGGCACGCTAGAGATGTAATAGCGGTCACTGAGGTCCAACAGCAGAGGGGTGCATCTTTTACTTCTCCGGGCTTGGACAAGCCAGCTCAGGCTCCCTCTTTGCCTGACATCAACGATCGCCTTGTAGAGATACATATCACCATAGCACAGAACCAATCCACTGAATCCTCTTCCGATGGTCACACCGTCTCCCCTGTACGTGCTTTGACAACGCCAGTTGACGCAATTCTCGAGGCCGCGTACATTGTGTTATCTGAAACTTGTTGCACCATTGCTAAAATCCCTCCCAAGTCGGCAAGAGATACCAGTCTCCATGGAGCAGCATGCTGCAGACATCTTCAAGTGTCTTAAATCGACCGAAAACTCCATCGAACTGCACCTGGCTCATGTTACTTTGAAGCCAGTTACATGGCACTATCTGTAATCGTCGCGCGATGTTTTCCAAAAATATCACGAAGAGTGGAAGCGGTTAAACACCTATTCAGGTCAAGATTTTTAGAGAGACTGTTAGAAAAGAAGCTGGACCTATCTGGAGAACTTGAGGTCAATTCACCAAGGCAGGTTCGGGTACTCCAGGATGGTGGATGCCGGTATATTGAAGTCGGTGCTAAACTAGAAGCACTCTTCACGTCCAATGGTGTTGCATCAAAAACTCTTGACAGTGTTACCTATTTCCTTTTTGACACCAGCTCTGTGATGGGATGGGTGAAAACTCTTGTCGCCGTCCACAATTCCATCAAGGTCTCAACCCGGGACTGGCCAACCCAGAGGTCAGTGTGGCGGACTCTCTATGCCCAGTTGGAGCAGTTACATTGGATGGTCTACCTTCTTGGCAGTTATTATGATGCCATTCTGCGGCTCCAGGGCGTGGTCAACTTTCTTCAAGAGAATCTTCAAGGAAATTATGCTCCCAATGATTTGTGTAAGCATCTCTTCAGAACATTAATTTCAGATTAACTTACTTGTGAATGCAGATGGCACTCCCTTGCTTAGCGATGCTGATGCAGATGGCAGTGAGGCTGACAGAGCCGATACGCTTTCTGACATTGGCAGTGACGGCCGCGAACCTGCTGGCCAGATTCCATTGAGGTATTTCAGAGCTATCGTGGCCTGGAATCAAGCCTACGCATGGCTAGAGTCTTCCAAGGTTTTCCGCTCACCAAGGGGAGCATTGTCCTTAAACATTGTCAAAATCCAGGTCCTGAAGCTGGCAGCCACTCCAATAAGAACACTGCTTGATGAGTTTCTAGAGACATACAATGGAACTATGAAACAGTCACAGGAGATCAGAAGTCTGGAACAGATGGGCGACGATTTCAAGGGGACAGTACATGCGGAGGCCGTCTTAATGGCACTTATCAAAGAGTGCTCTAAAGTGCAGACTACGTTACCACACAAGCTTGTTCGTGTCCTTAAGGTCATGCTCAACTTTCCGTTTAATTGTGCTGGTTACTGATGGTTACTGGTTTGCAGGATGCCAACAAGATTGATGTGGCAAAGAAGTGCTGCTGGATGTGCAATCAGCTCCGAGAAGCCATGGCAGAGCAGGGCTCAACTTTCAGCCTGCCAGGCAGCAGTGGTATTGTCTTTGCATGGGCGCCTCCCATGGGCCTGGACTTGGGAATTTTGAAACGCCTCGAAAATCAATTGAAAAATGTACTGTGGCAATGCCTCTACAAATACGCAGATCATGCTTTGCAAAAAGCACAGAGCCACCAATCGTCACCCGCCACGGATTTTATGGAGGTATCATTTTCCGACTTTCAGCTCACGAAAGAAAGACAATCGGAGTTGGAGGGTGATGAGGAAAACATGTTAGGAGGTGTGGTAGAGCGTCGTCGTTGAATTGAAGGTGTAAAGTTTGTAGAAAATGTAAGTATTAACAGCAAAAGAATGGACTGCGTCAATTGGCTTTGGGTCGTTGTTTTGATGGGTACAGGTAAGGGTTTTAAGAAACCCGGGGACACAAACTTTTGTGCGGGTGTGGCTCTAAAAGTCACCAAGCAACCTCGCAAGGGCAGTGCGAGTGTCAATTGGCACAGCCGTGCAGCCTTGCGAGGTCAAAGGCGTGGGGCTCGAGAGGAGGAGGGAGGTGAGGTGGTGGAGCCAGAAGATGGGAGTGTTGTCCCGCTGGTTGGGGGGCGCAATCGCGGCAGATGTGCGGTCGTTCGTCGTCGTCGTCGTGTGTCATCATCATCGTTCGTCCATTCTTGGTGAATGATAGGCTTCAGTGTCATGGTGGAAGACGACAGTGAAGGTCATGTTCCCTTCCATTAACTACCCCCTGCAATCATCGGTCCTTACTAGCAACAAAAGATGAAACATACCTTCTCCTCCTTCATCCGCTTATCCCCCCTTCTTCGTTATCGGTATCCCCTTTTCTACTTCCACTGCCTCCTCCTGCGTCTTTCCCTGCGCCTGCCCTCGTCCCAACAAACGCGTGAACGATGGCTCAACTCCGCAGCTTACCACGGCGTGTAAAGATTCGTACGGTGACGTTGAGAAAGCGAAGCTGCGTAGTGGGTCGAGGTGCGTTGTTTGCGTGAATGTTGTGAGGTGTGTTGGATGGTAAGTTAGATGCGGGGTGAGGTGGTACGTGCGTTGGCACCTGCGTCGTTCTTCTTAAAACATCTATGCGAAGATAGAAATAGAACGACAAACCTTCCACCTCATCCTTCGCTTCAACGATATACACCACCCCCCAGACTCAGCTGCAAACCTAGCATGAGGCTCGAAAACCCACGGTCTGAACCTGAAAGCAACGTGTTATCCCAACATTGCACGGGGAACAGAGATCTTCAAGTTAGACAATCCGCAGAGACGCGCGAGGCGCGCGTATTCAGCCGCTGCCTCCTACTGATTCCGACTCTTCCTTGCGATGTCATATATGAACCACGCACTGGGTGGTCAAGGGCCAGAATGGAGGAAGCGTTTCGTTCGTTGGTTGCTGAAAATCGACCTTTCGTGGTAGAAGAATGCGGGAGAGCATCAGGGTTGAATGGGTGGATGGAAGAGCTCGGGCGCTCGAACGGCGTGGGATGAGAGAGGTGGAATGAGACGAAAACGGTTTGGGTGCCGGAGGGGGTCGGAGTCGGAGGAGCGCAGGATGACGACAATTGTTGGGAGACTGTTTTCGTGAGACATGTAAAATCCGCATATGTCTTCCAAAAGAAATCGTGATCAACACCATTGATCTTAAGGATGAGGATGAATAGGCAACTGCAAAGGTTGGGGTGCTGAGGCCACCGATGGTCCTTTATTTGATGGCCAGCCCACGAAACCGGCCGACCTTGTTTGGTCAATGGGAATACGAGCTGGACGAAGTTTCCTGTAGGCGGAATTGAGGGGGCGGCAAGTTCACGGGGAGTTGAGTCGGCGACGCTGTAGTAGAAGAGAACCGACATTTCAAGGTATTGCCAGGCGCATTTCTTAAGCCTTCGAAGGCACCTTCCATGTTGCGGCGTAAATTCTGTTGACATAAGAAGATGGGTCTTGGGAGAGTAGGCAAAAGAACGTACTGGATCACTACCGCAAAATTCGAGCGGCAGGCAGGATACGATCCTTTCTATCTCAATCTGAACGAAAAAAAGTAAGCAAATATTTTGCAATAAAATGGTCCAGCACGTGCACTTCTTTCCTTCTCTTTGGAGGTTAGCTTCACCTGACTTGTTACCCGATCCTGATGCAAGAGCTGTTGCAGCCGTCGTATTGCCTGCATATGTCAAATCGGCTTCGGTGGTTTCTGACAATGCTGTCTTTTCGGCCAGCATCTGCACCTCTCGTTCGCAATTTATCCCCTCCATTTTCGCCTTGAGAGCTTCCGTGGTCGCCAGCACTTCGTCGTCTGAAACAAAGACGAAATGAGAACTTTAAGGTATAATCAAGTTATGCGGGCTGTCGCTTCCACGAATATAGATGTGCGTTGTGTAGCTGCAGGGAATAGGAAAAGCATAGCGTAATGCGAAAGGGTCAGTGGCGTCAGGGGGCGGCCTATGAGCGCTATGGCGCTTGAGGGGGTCATCTGCGGGCGTGTGCGGTGGGTTCTCGTTACCAGTCTTAGTTGGAATCTGCGTTCTTTGCAGGGTGGTTGGGATGGATATCGTTGAGATGAAGGGAAGGAGCGACGTACGCCTTTGTGAGTTCTGGGATGACTTCTTCTCGTACTTCACTGCAGGGGGATCGTACTGTCGCCAAACCAACAAACCATACTCATCCCGACCAACAACACCCCCCTTCTTCAGCTTCTCCCCCACACCACCAACAGGATGGTTCAAATTTGCCGGTCCAGGTCCCTGCGCAAAACCCCACTGAAGTACGAAAGCCTGGTATATCTCATCAGACGAAGACGAAGGGGAGGGTGACGGCGAAGGCGCCTGCAAAGATCCTCTTCGGGGTGTAGTAGGCGATGGGGAAGGCGAATTAGAGTGTGTCGTTGTTGTTGACTTGTGTGGTGTAGGACGTATACGAAAACACCGGCACAGGAACCGGGACTTGCACGCTCTCCTCCTCCTCTTCATCCTCCTCCTCTTCCTCCTGTATGAGCGTCTCACTCCCACTCCCACTTGACGACTCAAACAAAAAAGCCGGGGCCTTCTCCTCCCTCTCCCTCCTTGAACTAGAAACAGCCGACCTAGGTGGAAAATGCATGCTCTTCTTAAGAATGTTATCCAGCAAAAGTGCTGGGAGGGTCGTTTTGGTTTTGGGTCCTGGAGGTGTCGGGAGGGGTGGTGGTGAAGATTTCGGAGTTGTCGAGGGTTCAGTAGACTTGGGAGTAGTACCAGACAGGCGACGAAGACGAAGACTTGGCACCACACCAACCCCAATGCTTTTGAGGCGGGTTAGCGTGATTTGGGCTTTTTCTTGGGTTGTCGTTGGGGACAATAGTCTACAGTGATGTTGAAAGCATATGCCATCGCCAAACATTGATTATTATTCGATACTTCAGTCCCAACAAACTCAGGTTCAAATTACCCAATTGCACGTAGTACTGTCCAATGGGAAATGGCAATCACTGCTCCTTCGTCCTGCTTGCTGAGTTCCATATCTTTGAAGGTGCTCAGCTCAAGTATCAATTTCCTCAGCCTTTAGGTATCGATGAAAGGTCGGATTTGATTCATTCACACCCTGAATTTATAGTACTTATGGTAATCTACACAGTGTTCTTGCAATGTCCATGCTTCCAGACGGCGCTGAGACCCAACTGGATGACTGGACCATTTTCTTTCTCAACCAGACACCTTTCAATACTATCTCTCCTGTACTCGCCTTGGATACACCTGAGGTATCACCAGTCGGACTTCCAGGTGGCGAGGTCAACGGCGTTAAAAATGACAAGCCTGAACTTCTGTGTGTGTTGAACCTGGTTAGAACCAAACATGACAAGTCGCTAGATCGGTAGGTTTATACCACTTTCATGTCTTGCTGAACCCATGTTCTTCGTGCAACTCGTATAGGGGAGCCAAAGTGCTCGCGCTTGCGATATGCACGCGTCATCCATTCATCCAAATCTTCAAAGTGAGTATACCTACCATTTTATGTTGAAATCGGCGTTGAATTTTTATAATATTGGAAGCCATTCCTTCTGATGGCTTTGGACGACTATTTTTCGGACCCTTCCCAGGACTGCCTCGCGCGCCTCTTTGATGCCGTCAACTCCATGGACCTATCAGGGGCCCCCATCTTAACTCGACAGGAAAAATTGATTATGCGTTCTTCGGAACGTAAAGACATCTTCGCAGAGAAGTTTTCTCATGTTGCTTCTCAACAAAGCTGGGGCTTTGGTAACTCCGGCCTCGGTTCGAAAGCCGTTTTTAAACATAAATCCTCTCATTCTAACGAATCATCGTCGAGCTTTGAGGATGGGCTTCTCATGAGGAATCGAGAAAGAGACCGCCGTCAGGATGACAATCGGATCAAAAGGCAGGACCCACAACCAGAGAAAGATCCTGAAAATGGTGTTCCGCAACCTGGTCAAAATCAGTCACAGAATTCACCCTCAGACTCATCTTTTTCGCTAGGCGGAAGTGCAGTCTGGGTCGGTGATGAAAGTGGGTTGGACTTGGTCCCAAAAGGTCACGCGGGAGATTCGAGTAGTCTCCTGTCCCTTGTTGGAAGCAACACATTGGTTAGCTCCTCCAGAAAACGCAGGTCAACGGATGCGTCTTCATTCTCATCCCAAACTCATGGTCGAGAGCAAACATATCGACCACTTAACCCTCAGCAATCACATTCTTATCATGATCCACATCTGCGTTCTGGGATGGCCAAAGATACCCATTTCTACCATACCTCTGTGGCGTATAAAGATCACCACTTGCCAATCAAAATGCCATTAGCCACTTTTTCCGAAGAAGTTGGAGATGTAGGTTTCATTGTTCAGTCGACTCGCTTTGTGTGACGGAACCCACAGTACTCATTAATCACCCTTATCAAAGTCTTTTCTTCTTATCAGCAGGTTTCCGGACCCCTGCACCCTCACCTGCATACAAACGGTCCACAGACTCATCCTATCATCATGTTGTTCAACGCACTTGTCACCGGGAAGCGTATCATCTTCCTGGGACACAAACGGCCTGCCGGAGAAGTTTCAAGCTTCGTTCTTTCTGCCTGCGCACTTGGTTCTGGATGCGGAGCCGTGTTGAGAGGGTTCGTTGAACGTTCCTTTCCATATGCCAATTTGAACAATAGAGATGAATGGGAGGCGGTGTAAGTTCAGCGCAGCTCAATCACCTGGTCAAGTAGCTAAATCTTTTTTTTTGCAGCCCTGCCTACATTGCGGGAGTGACAAATCCTATCTTTGAGTCGTCGCGTCAGTGGGATTTGCTACTGGACATTGGCTCGGGTAACGTCACCGTCGCCAAAGATATCCATATGACATATCCAGCAACGAATACTGTAGGATTGGGTGCCCCCACTATCACCCGATCGGGTACCCTGAAGACTGAATCCTCTGTCGGCGGCGAGGACGACATTGCAAGGATCACCAGGGAAGGATCAAAGTCTGACTTTGCTGCCAAGGACAATAATGCCGATAAATTGTTTATCGAAGACGTTTGTTTCTTTCATCGATTTTGCAGCGACACTTGATGCTCAATTCCATGGCTGGCAGATACGTGCGGCCATTGAAGACCACTTTGGTGAAAGTTTAGTACGTACCAGATTTACTGAATATGTGATGCGTTTTGTTCGCCTCGCATCTCGGTATGAAGAAGAGACAACGGGTACCACAAAATTCGGCTTTCCAAGTTCCTTGTTTTCAGAAAGTCCAGGTAGACTTCCACATCTTGGAGGCGGCATCGCTTTTGGCGACGAGGCTACGTGCTTCAAGGAATTAATGGCCAATGCTCATCGCATTGAAGCGTGGCGAAAAACAAATAGCTATCAATATCTTGTCGCGGTGCATACTCAACGGGCTGTTGTCTTTGACTTTATGCTGACTTAGAAGCGGGCAGGATTACCCCAAATACCAAGCAAACCTGGCGATCAAAGGCTTTGATGTTCTCCATCAACTCTTTCGCCTTCGATACACAAAGAATATCACAGAAGCTGAGACTTTGGCCATCATGCGTACCCTTGCAGACAATGTCAGGTCTTACGATCAAGTGGTGGAGGCTAGTTCTTGTTCAGATATGCATTATCAGGTTTATCTAACGGTTTATCCCTTAGCTCCTGTCTTGGCTCCCTCATGGGGGGGGCTTGTTGTATCTCGGTTTTGGTCTGTTACACCAGCGAGAAGGGGTGAGAGATGCAACGGTTGATTTATTCAACCAACTCCGCGCGTATCCTGTGAGTGTGAGTTTATCTCTCCGGGTCACTTTGCTGAAGATGAATCAGGTGGGGGTTTTGTTCTTGCAAAGTCTCAACCATTTCCAACGATATGCTTATGTGCGTCAAGCGCATGCAAGGGAGAAGAGAACTGAGCAACAGCAATTTTCGGATGTTGCTCACCCCACACCGACATTTTCATCCAGAACACATTCAAATTCGATCGTGGGTTCTGGCTGAGATGATCGGGGATGACCATTTTCAGGTGCACTCAGACTTGATCTTTCACGTTTTTGTGCTGATACATTTTGAATAAAGGCGTTTGTTTTGTGGTGTCAGACTAGCCCGTTACCGGGACATACGGCATGGGTATTAGTTTTGATGGTGAGTGGGAATTGAGTGGGAAGGAGTTGCTACTTGTACGAAGAAATTTAATTGACTTGGAAATAAGTATTCACGCAGAGAGAGAGATTTTTTGCGGGATGAAATGACCGTGATGAGAGACTGATGAGAGAAAAATGATATGATGGGATGCAGCACGTGGGGATGAAACAAGCGAAAGAAATAGCTTGGCATGGCAGAGGAAGCAATTTCCTTCCCTGGATGCATCAACCTGCACCTGTGAATTGCCTATGAAGCGCAGCAGGAGCGCAGGGTCCGAGTAATCAGGAGGAAGCTTCAGTCTGTTAAGTGCTTCAGAAATCCCGTAGGATCCGTGATCAAGAAGTGTCATGGAGGGCTGTGCTTCCAAAAAAGCGCGATCTCAGTATATTATGGCCCTACCATACTGACTTCTTTCTTCAACCTTCCGTTTCTCCCTTCTCGCCATTTCATGTCTCTTTCTTCTTCTTCCCTCTAGTTTCTTTACGTCTGCCGCTCTCCCATCATTCCGCGACCTTTTGCTCTGGAGCCAGCAAATCTACCCCGTGTCACTGTATATAATATTATAATCTCCCTTTAATGTCCAACAACACCTCTATGGATAAAGCCACGCAGGGCACATTGCAGAGAGGGAAGGCATGTCTGCGATGCCGGTGAGCTTAGATCATTAGTCTTCATTGTGTTGCCCACTGATGATGCTCACTGTCTAGTAAGCGAAAGATGGTGAGGAGCCGATAGCTCGCCCCATCAAGCCCGCTGACCTTTTCTACAGAGATGCGACGGAGCGAAGCCTGCGTGTCAGCAGTGTATCAAGGCCAAGAAGGGCGAGGCTTGTGAGTATGACGACGGAAAAGGGAAAACGAGAACACAGATCCTTCGCGAAACTGTAGCAAAATTAGAACAAAGGATACGGGATCTTGAGGATCCTGATTATGTTGCGTCGTCGGTGATGTTGTATGATCCTCATACTCATTGTCACTCGGAGTCGTCTTCGTCTTCGTTCGGCTCGCCCGAGAGTTCCTATCTCTCCGCTTCTCATTCCCCATTCCCCTCTGGTATGTCTGGCTAGCCTTGGCTAAAGCACTTTCTGTTAACTTGTCTTTTCAGAGTCCCCCGCATCCCCCCCAGATTGGTCCCATGTGCAGGTAAGCTTCGCAGGCACGTCTCCTAAGTTTCGTCAATTTACAATCTGTAGGGTATCGTTTCTCCGATCCCGTCCCCGTTTGTTACGCCGCTATTTTTCGATGACCACCAACCACCCTTCCATCCTCCTCCTGAGCTTGGGCAGATGCTGTGAGATCGTCTGATTTACGTGAGAATGGCACCATTCTAAATTCCGTTTTAGGTTGGACATCTTTGCTCCGCATCGCCGTCAATGTGGTCTTGCGATTCATATGGGCCAATTACGGGACAGCCTCAGTCTTGGCCCAAAGCATCGTCATCCCGTACTTATGAACGCCGTCTATCTTTGGGCTTGTTTTGTCTCTCGACCCGAACCGCTCTGTCAGCACGAAGAACACTACCTTCAACAAGCTCTCATTGCCCTCCCAGAAGCCCTACGGCTTCAGAACAAGGTCATTGATGTCATTCAGGCGTCTTGTCTTCTTTCACTGTACTTTCTTTCGACTGGACGGCTTTTGGAGGGGGGTTACCATGCAAATGCGGCTGCCGCTTTAGCTGTGCAAATCGGCCTTGGAAGAAATTCTTTCTTAGAAGCTCAAAACTTTTTGTTGAACGGCTGTACGGAGACTGACCTCAAACCTTCCAAATTTGACATTCAAGAAGGCGAAAGGATTTTGACCTTCTGGCAAGTTTATAATCTTGACCGCTGCTGGTCAGTCGTGCTTCGGAAGCCTTGCATCATTCAAGATGGACCCGATCCAAAAAATGCCATTCACTGCCCTTGGCCCCAGGAAATAGCGGATTATGAGATAGTTAGTTTTTTTTTTCATGGATTGTCACGGTTTTTGACCTCGTTATGGCCCACAGGGCTATATCGATTCCAATATTAATCCGATGCAAACTATTCAATCGTTCTTGGCCGGGACTATGTCCCCCAGCGGTTTTTCTATTCCTGCTCTGCGAGTCAAGGCTTCAACGTTGTTCGCCCAGGCCGATCATCTCTTAACGGATTTGACACCAGGTACCCCTCCCCTCCCGTCTTTCGGCCTCCAAGAGATAAACTACTTACCTGATGGTTGACAGGCACCAAACCTTCTGTGAGGTTCACCGAAAAAATGCGCAGCCTCGAACACACAATCACTCTCTTCTTGTCCACCTTGATTCCCGTCCATCAACTGGATGTTGTTCTTCCTGAGGAAAAGCATTGCTTGATTGTTGCTCATACAATTGCACAGTCGGCGATCATCCACATGCATCGCCCATTTGCGGAGGAAGTCACTGTCTCGTTTGAGAAGTGTACTCAAGCTGCAAGAACTTGTATAGCTATCATCAAGCACATCACAGAGCAAGATTTTGGTTTTCTGGAGCCTATCATTGCGGTCAGTCTCACAACATTCAAATTTGAGCTTTTTTTTCAACAATCTTTTAGCCTTGTTGGTGGTCTGTCGCAGACATTATTGTCGGGGAACTGGATACTCTTGAGGCTTCTTGGCCCCTGATAGATTGCACCGACGTGCGAAACGACCTGGGAACCCTCCTGTATGCAATGACTCGTCTCGCTCCACGCTTTCCAATCATTGGTTTGTGGTTCGTTTACTCCGCCATCAATTCTGTTCATCTTTGTCAACACAGCGCCTGCTCTTTCGAAGCTCCAGAAGCGGCTGTCTTAGTCGGTTAAGGCAGCTCAGGGCTAACTGCATAAGAAACATCAAAATCCTCTCCCCCGGACAACCCGGGGGATCCTTGACACGTTCATTATCAGTATTTTCCTCTTTTTTAAATGTGAACGTGGATTGCGCGGGCTCCGGAATTCTTCGATGCCTTCTAGAGGATTTCTGCATTCTCCTTCGTTCCCAATAGCTCACGAACTTTAGGACATTTGGACCATAATGGACATTGGACTTAATCTTACGACTTGATTAGAACAACGGACTTACGGACAATATTCTCTCACGGACGATACATGGACGTACACTCTACGCTCTTCGACTAGCACTTGACTAGCCCATAATTTACATGAACTGTATCTGTAGCTGCCTTTTTATGTATACTCTATCACTTCACAACAGAGTAATTTACTTCCGTTGTTTGCTAGTAGTCTGTTGACGAGCAAAACATTTGACACCTGCCTCGACTCTGCTCGAACCACTGAAGTCAATGCCCATACACTTTCACCTTTAGGACTCCAACGGTAAACACGATTCAACTTGTACTACATGCAATCGCCAGGCGATGCTACTCCTTCCCCTCTCGGCGATTCCCCCATTCTTCACGACCCTCGGCTTGTCGTTGGCTCTCTGGACTCTTTCGACTATACCAGATGGCAAAGTCCAGCAGGCAGCGAATCAAATTTCAGCAACCAGTTCACGAGGTCAACGAGGAGCGTTTCATCCCCTCTTGTTGCCCGCAGGAGGTCTCCATCCCCGCAAAATGATCTTGGATTGCTTCACGAATTACCAATGCAATCGGACCACCACTGGACTGTCTTCGCGCAGCTAATGGAAAATGGGATTCAGCCATTACCAAACGCCTCCACTCAGCACTGGGCGCCAGAACAGCCTTTCAAGCCCATGACATCATGTGAGGTTCTTGGGCAATCCTCAACTTGCCTTCAAGGGCTACGTGAGAAGTTGCGAACACCATTCCACACATCAGGTCAACGTGACGGCAGCTCTGCCATGTCATCAGGCTTCAATACCACTTCCTTTCAATCTCCTGCTGCTGAACGGTCGGAATCCGTCAAGTTTGGGCTAGAACCACCAATGAGCACTGATGACGTCATTGGGGAGTACGATTCCGATGACTCTGGTACATCGACCACAACCCGCCCGTCCGTGGGAAGTCCATCCCGCTTCCTAAACCATTTGCTGAAGCTTTCCATGGCCCACCGCAACGTTCTGAAATGCTCCATCGCGTACTTGATCGCATCTTTGTTTACATTCTCTCCATACCTATCCGGTTTTATCAGCGACTTAACATCATATGGTCCTGGAGAGCGTAAACCATCCCCAAGTGGGCATATGGTCGCAACGATGTGAGTCTGGCAACTTGACTGAAGAATATTTCCAACTTTGTTTTAAAAAAATAGTGCCGTGTATTTTAACCCTGCCAAAACTATTGGCGCGATGGTCGAGGCAGACCTTTTCTGCCTATTGGGCTTATTCTACTCGTCGCTTGTCTGTTTGGTTTCAATGTCTATGTATTGGTGGTTGGAGTTGAAACCTGGTTGGGAGTGGCTTGCAGACGTTGTCGCCGTTGCCTGGATTGGGTTGAGTATGAGTGGGGTGGCTTGGATGAAGGTGTGGATGGTACGTTGAGAGGCCACTTTATGTAAAGTAATGCCTTCTAACACGTCAATGGCAGAATAACGCATCGTTTAACACAGGCAAGCAGCTTGGTTACCTCTGCCTTCCACATCACTAAATCTCATGTTTTCATTCCAAGCTTGCAGCATGACTGCCATCATCATATTTGTCGTGTAAGCAGTGAAAGTCCTCTATTACGCTGCCTGCCTGACTCCACCGTAGTCTGGTCAAGGAAGGTGGTTTAGAAACACTTTTACAGGTTTCCACGATCGTGTTTTTTGGATCTGCCGTCTCTAATCTGGTCTGTTACTTTATCTGGCCTCAATCTGCAACATCAAATCTTCAAACCAATTTGACGACGACACTTGATTCTTTCTCAACCGTTTTGACGATGCTCACCGACGTCTTCCTTCTGGAAAATGAGAGCGGGATGCAAGCGGGGAGCTTAAAAGATCTGCAACGAGCAGTCAAAGATCATCAAGATAGCTTTACGACCCTCAAGAAGGACCTCAGCGAAGCTCAAAGCGAGTGGTTTCGCCGAAAATTGCCTAGTGAAGAGGCTGATCGTGGCAATAAAATAAGAAATGCTGGCCGACAGAGTTATGAGGATGCGGTGGATAGTATGAACCGTTTGGCTCAACACCTCAATGGCCTTCGAAGCAGTACGCGCCTCCAATATGACTTGACGAAAGCGGGGATTACTCGTGATAACAACAAAAAACTTGGCAAAGCCGGTGCTGTACATACCACTGGTCAGATTGTCGAAGAGGACGAGATCGCGATGCTGAGCACTGCTGTGGAGATGTTTGGCGATCTTGTTGAAGAGCTTGGGCCTCCTTTGAAGGCCTTGTCTGTGAGTAAAGTCTATCTATCACGGAAACACTTCTAAAGATACCTCAAGGGAGCCTGCACTTCCACACTACAATGGCTTAGGGACGCCTTTCTGAAGTCACAATCTGTTACTCAAAGGAAACGGGATGTCATCACGCCTCATGAATTCACGGAACTTATAGATGACATTAACCGCGCTTTGGTACTCTTTGAGAGTACTTCAAACCATGCCGTCCTTCGACTGTACAGGAGCAGCAATGCGAATCATACTTCAAACTTTAATCCCCAAAACACCGTTTACGGGGAAAACAGTTTGCTAACTGGACCCGATCACGAGCACGTTTTCCTGGTTTACTTGTAAGGTCATTAGTCACTGCTATTCATCCTTTGTCATCACTCTTTGCAGCTTCATCTTTACCTTGCAAGAGTTTGCCAGGGAATTGGTATCACTCGTGGATGCCATGGAAAGGATATACACTTTTGAGCAGGCTAGACTCGTTCAACGATCTTTCTGGTGGAAGGTGTTTGTTAGAATCGGACAAACACTGCGTGGTATTCGACATTGGGGAAAGTCTGGTAAATCCTCTCAAGGGAGGTCTGGTCTGAGAAGGACTCTTTGTATGTGCTTCCAATCGCTCTTTCCAGCCCAAGTGTTAATTCAACAATGCAGCAGCGTACATCATTCCAGAGCACAGAGCTGCCCATCCATTCTTTCCCAAGGTCCGACCCCATGCACCAAATACCATTCAGACTCCCTCAAGGGATAAGCTGTCGTTCTGGAGAAAGATGAAGCGCACTATATGGGAGATTGGTATTCGCTTGACGGAGAGAGATGCAAAATACGCCATTAAAGCAGGAATGGCAACTGCCATTCTATCTGCCCCCGCTTTTTTCGATGCGACTCGTCCCACGTTTGTTAAATACTATGGTGACTGGGCTTTGATTTCAGTGAGAGGTGTCTATTTTCTTCTTTGTCTCCGATTTACCCTTTGCTTGCAGTATTTTATTGTCATCTCCCCAACTATCGGCGCTGTAGGTGAAATTGAAATTACCCTCAATCCGAGCTAATCAACTCCAGACGAACTACCTCAGTCTTCAGCGTGTCCTTGGAACACTGTGCGCTCTACACACCCGTTGAAGCCTCTATCTCATCTTACTACTAGATTTGGGGCAGCTGTTGCAGCTGCAACGTATAGCTTTTTTCCTGAAGACGCTGTATTTTTAGCCGTGTTTGGCTTCATTTTCTCGTTACCCTGTTTCTATTTTGCTGTGGTCAAACCCCAATATCTTTCCGCCTCAAGATTTGTTCTCCTGACGTATAACCTAACGTGTCTTTATTGGTGTGTATTTTTCTGATTGACACGCTGACTCATTTCTGAGTACCATCCATCTTCATTTCCAGTTACAATCTTCGTGAAAAAGATGTCTCCGTGCTTGATGTGGCGCTTCACCGTGCACTTGCCGTTACCGTTGGCGTCCTATGGGCCGCGTTTATTTCAAGATTTTGGTGGCCCGCAGAGGCTCGGCGCGAGCTCAGTAGGGCACTTGGAGAGTTGAGTTCTTCATCTTTTCAAGCCCAGTTGCGTTGCTTATGGAAGGTGGAAAGGTTCTGTTTGAATATTGGGTGGCTTTATACTCGTTTAGTGGCTTCGAATTCATTCGCCCCCGAGTATCATCATCAACATGAGTGCAACGAGGATTCAGATATTTCCCTTCTACCCGGAAGGGTGCCAACGACACGTTTAAATAATTCAATCCAAGAGTTCATGTCCATGTGCGTTGAATGAATTTTTTCTTCCCCGACTGTTCACTCAGCCTAGATTTTCTATGCTAGGGAATTGCATTTGCAAATAAAGTTGATTGAATTGCAGACACTCCTAGCTCAAGCACAGCATGAGCCTCGTCTCAAGGGCCCCTTCCCTGTGCAACTATATCGTAACGTGTTGACGGGTTTACAAGCGATTCTAGACAATCTCCACAGCATGCGTTGCGTCACGACTCGAGAAGAATGGTGAGCTTTCACCCTATATGAAGATGTCAAGAACTTCTCACCATATATTCAGGTATACGGCAAGTTGGAGCTTTTTGCCTCGATTTAACTTGGGATAACAACGGGCGATTTCTGTCAGAGTGTAAGACAAGATTTTATTGTTCCTGTGAACAAGGAGCGGCACGAAATGGTTGGAAACATAATTCTCAGTTTTTCGACTCTTGCTTCCGCCTTCCGCCTCAAGGCCCCGCTTCCTCCATATCTACCCCCGGTAGAAAAGTCCAGGCAACGTCTGGTAGATTGCCACGCCTTTTACCCAGTATTTCCATGAGCTGATGGGATAATACCGGTAGGTAGACGCTATTCGAAGACTCGACGTCGTCAAGAATCGTGACGTGAAAGGCTCACGCCAGCTTCTCTTTTTTGCTTATGCTCTCGCCATGAAGGGTGTGACCCAGGAACTTGAGTCGTTGGGGCGAACCTTGCAAAACGCGTTCGGGGTCATAGGTCAAACATCAGACGAATTCGAGGCTTTATTCATGGTCCCGGAGGAAAGAGAGCGGATTATCAACTACGTCGCTTGACATGTTTGGCCTGTGCTTTCACTTTACATTTTAGTCTTTCTTTTATGGCACGTTTGTGTAGAAGGGTGCAATTTGAATGCGAAGTAGAAAAAAGTTATTTCCACGTGACCAGGGAGGGTGAGCTCCAGACGTGATGAGGTAACAACAGGGTAACAACTTGGACGAACTTACCATTTCTTCCCACTTAGTGACTTGTCGCAGACATGGAAATGAATGAGGATAGGGAAGTAAAAGGTCAGTCCATTATTTCATTCACTGCGGCTGCTTCTCACTTATCATGAAGAACTCGTTCGGAGAGCGGCAAGCAATCCGGACAAGAGCGGTATCCAGGTGAGCTTTAGACATTCCACTTTGCTCCGGGTAATAATGAGTCGTCATTACCAGAGACGAGAAGCATTAAAGAAGCTGATCGTATCCAGCCATTCAGGTTCCCCGGCTCTCAAAATGCTGGCTGCGGGGAACATTCCCTCTTTATTCAACGATTTCCCCGAGCTGGAAGAAGAGGCGATCAATGCCATTTACGATTTGTGTGAAGACCAATCCCCTCAGGTGGCATATATCCTCCATGTACTAAAGTTACTAACAGCATTGCAGGTTCGGATCAAAGGTTATGCAGCAATCTCTCGTATTTCAGACGCCCAGAACAAGTGGATCAAGCGAAATGCGGATGTCCTCCTACAACTCTTACAAAGTGGTCAGTTCTATTCACCGTCGTGGTGACTATCACTAAACATAGTTCACTCTGCTGGATAAATAGACGAACCCGATGAGGTGCTTGTGGTCAAGAAAGCATTAACGGAGCACCTGGACATGGATCCCAAGGTCACCCTCGGCGTCCTTTGTGATCAAATCGTCCCGCCTGACGAAGGCGTGGATGAAGAGGAAAAGCAAATACGTGATCGTCTTAGGGAACTGGTCTTGTCCTTTCTTTCCGGAGAGGCCAAACGAACCGTGATACGACATGCAGTTGCGGGGAGTCCTTCCGAGGAACTTCTGTTGGGCAGCCTTCTAACAGTAAGTGGCATGGATGCTTTCCAACGATGGAGTTTGTTTAATACGTCCAAGGCGATACCTAAATTGAATTTCAACACCGTCAATGTCATCGTAAAAGACTTACTTTTGTCACTGCCATCTTATCACGAGCACTCGCCTCGGGGACAGGTACTTCTGGGTATGTTGCTTGAGAAGATAAAGCCCTGTCTTGACCACGATCTACACTCGAGAAAGCCGGCGGAACTAACCACAGCCCGTCCATACCTCCAACTTGCAGGCTTCATAGTGCTGGAAAGCAAGACGGCCTCTTCATGCGACCTTTTACAGCATTATTGTAATTTCTTGATTGGCAAAATTTTTCTACAGAAGCTAGAAGTGGACGATCGGCTTTGGGTCATCCACAATCTAGCTGATGTTCTTGCGTTCTGCAAGGAAAACCCCGAAAACGACGAACGTTTTATCCTTTTAAGAAGTCGGATAGTAGAAGCATGTCCGTTCTTACTCGAGGTCTGCGTTTTTTATATATATCTTGTCTTTGGTCCTTACGTCCTATCCATGATAGACGCTACTACGTTCAAATCTCTCACAGACAAGGTCAGCCAATGCTTGTCAATGGCTACTCGACACGTGTATTGCTGTGAGTAGATAACTATGCGAGGTTCTCCTACGGTATTGATCCACACATACAGCGTAAACAGTCTTCAACATGGACCGTACCGCCGAATCTGGTCCGCGTGCTGGAAAAGCTGGACACAGAAATTAATGCATCATCCTCCGAAGGTACCAAGCAAAAAATTCAAGAGCGTATAAGGGTTCGCAATGGACTACTCTTTTTTCTGTCCTGTTTTCATGCAACCATCTTCTCTTTTATTTTGAGCAGGCTCTGGCGCCTGCGAAACTCCCGGTTGTACCCTCAAACGACCTACTTGTTGCGACTTTCCCTCCCAGTGACACAAGCGTCACGAACAGCGCATTCACATATCACATCCATGAAAGTAATGGCCATGCTCAGATGAATAGATCCCTGCTAGGCCAACGTCAACAAGCCACTAATTCTCTGTCAAGTCATCCATCATACCATCCCGCGAACTCCGCATCGAGACGTGCATTCGACGAAAGCCAAAGGGCTCCAAAGCGACGCAAGGGGAGTGACCGTGTGGCGGGCCTTCCCGAACCCTCACTTCTCAGTCGCCTGCATTCTTCCTCCCCTCCTCAATTAGTTCAGACTTTTCATGCATCACTTGATGACGACGGCCCCCCAGGAGGTGAATGGTCAATCAAGGGTGCTGCACGAGCGACTGGTACAAGATCTCCTCCTCGACTTTCAGCGGAGACGCCATCCCAATCCTTGTTGGATAGACTGCAGGATGTTAGCTCAAGGACCGTTACGGAAGATAGGTTTATTCCTAGTGACCCAGGGAAACGAAAACGAGGGACTTTCTAGCTCCTTTCCCATTTCATATGTGTGCAAGGGTTGTTTACATAATCAAACTTTCCGTTGTCAAAGATGCGGGTGATCGCACTTGCTTCAGTCTACTTCTCGCGACTAAAAGTACCCTCATGGCAACAACCGACTGCGCCTCTTGGAATTGCAAGAACTTCACTCAGATTTATATTGTCCGTTCTCACGACGGTATCTTCACCCGCCAGTGCCACAGTGGATTAGGGTCTACTGCTCGCGATGTGCCGTTCATCATTGTTTAAAAAAGATTTAGGGCGAAGCTTGGCACTCTCACTGCAGGCACGAACTTGTTGGTCCCTTACGCCGTAGACCTCAAAACCTGGTTGGAATTAAGAGTGCCGCAGTACGGTTCTTTCCCTCCCTTCTCTCATATTGATATGCTTCGTCTTTCTCTTCTTTTGCTCCTGGCATCGAGTTGTAAGGTTGCCACTGCGGTATTTAGGGCTTTTCTTAAGATGTCATTCCCAAAGTCATTTACGCTTCATGCAGGCTGAGACTACGAGCGATCAACAATGCGGTACTGTCCGTACTGGAAACACTTGACTTCTCATCGTTTATGACCGATGCGCTTCTCATTCAGACGATGTGCATTACTGCAAATGCCAACAGCACCACTGTTGAATGTCAATAGGAGGCGTTCAACCTTATGGACAAACAGCTGCTTACTCAACACACCTCACAGATATTTTAACAAGCCGAGGGAAAAGGACCCTTGGTTGGATGGGAATGTTAGTTCATAGTCCTTACTGCGATTTTGTTTTTAGAACGTTTCGCAGGGGCTTCGGTAGCCAAATGGCCAATACTCCCATGGTCATTATGTGGTCTAACAGCGATGGGACTATAACTCTCTCTCAGCGCCAAGCTCAGCGAGAGGTCATGCCAACCGTGGTCGCAAATCCCCCTCGTGTAGCTACTTTGAACGATTCTCTCAGCATTGTGAGTGGTCAAATCGGTTTATCCTACATTTTCTCATTCTCGATAAATAGACCTCAGGATCCACACCACAACTTGCTTACACCATCCCCGTATGTAATGTACCTCCGCCAATTCAGAACCAACTCATCTCTCGTTCTGAAGACCAACAGCGATCAGAAGCAAAGCATTATTTACGCTTTTGGCACTCAAAACCCAGGTTCATCGGCGAAAGACGCAACACTGGCGGAACATGTTGATTATGGCGTACTTCAGTTAGACTTAACCAAGTCGTCGTCGACGTCAAATGGAAGTACAGGGGGGACCTCATCCTCCGGAGGAAGCACCTCTGGAGTAGACAGTACCCCATTGTCGTCGTATCAGCGTATGATTGTTGCTCATGCAACCTTCTGCACTGTCGGTTTCCTGTTGTTTTTGCCAGCTGGGGCTCTTTTGGCGAGATATACAAGAACGTTCACAAGTATGTGGTTCAAAGGACATTGGATTGCACAATTCGCGCTGGGCAAGTATATCCCTCCCGTTTATCTGCTGCGTAGGATCCAACTGTGTTTTCACAGCGGGGCCGTCTATTTTCATTGGAGTCGCTCTGGGCATTCAGTCTGTTACAGAAGCAGGTGCCACGCATCTGAACGATAGTCACAAGGTATATGTTCATCCCCCCTCTCTGCGACCAATATCTTATTTTGCCGAGTCAGAGATACGGTCTTGCGATCTTTGTTCTTTACCTTCTCCAATGCGGAGTGGGTGCAATCATTCATTGGGTCAAGGCTAGGGATCGAACCCGCAGACCTCTCCAGAATTATTTTCACGCAATCTTTGGGCTCCTCATCATCGCCCTTGCGTATTATCAAGTTCACTCTGGGTATAAAGTTGAATGGCCCAAGGTAACAGGACGTGGTGAACTCTCCAAAGGTGTCAACGTCTTCTTCTTCGTCTGGTTAGCGGTGAGTCATTTGCGCACTCATTTGTGTGCATTTTGACAACTCTGTTCTCTAGGTGCTGCCTGTAGCATACTTTGTTGGATTGAGTTTCTTGCCGAAACAATTAAGGCAAGAGAGAACGTCGGTCCTCTCACGCCGTGGTGACGGTGACCTCAAACTAGACCAAATGGGGTACAAAGATCGCCAGTGAGGAAGAATTAATTGGGATTAATTTGTAAATTGCTACTGTGTAGTAGCATTGTAAATGGTAACATGTTTGGAACGACGCGCTGTCATGTGACCGTTCCGCTACCCTATGAATAACAAGCAACGTCGTTGTGAAACCACCAAACGTCCAGGGTATAGCTTCTGAGCGTGATACTTTTTGTTACCGAACGAATGCCACTGAAATACCGTATACCAACCGTATACCAATGAGTAATCGCGACGCCACTGAGAAACAGCCATAACGACTCGTTGAGGACTCGTGTCATGAGCCACATCTCGTAAATACAACACTGTGCTGTGTCTCCTCGTGCTTGTTGTGGCCTTCATCCTTGCGGTGGCCGCTTTGGCCTTGGTGGCCCTTTGTGCGATTTGTGTTGCCAATTGAGCGCCCATTGTTCGTGTCAAGGAAAAGTCAAAGCGTGCAGGGTCGCCACCGTCGGGCTTTGAAACGCGTACATACAAAAGCTCTCTCCCCTCTGGTAAAACTCATCTACCCACCTCCGGCATCTACCCACCTCCGGCCTACTCCACTATGGACGACTACACTAACCCATCTGCAGAGTACGAAGGGGAAGAAGAAGAAAACGCGTACGACTCTGAGGACGCTGAAGACCAAACCCAAACCCAATCGACGCAGCAAGCTTCTCAACCGATTGCTACTGCTGCCGATTCGCACTTGTGGGGCTATCTTCAACCATGCAGCTCTTCTCTTACTCGAATCGATTTCTGGAAAATACATCCTCGATACTCGATTGGGAGGAACACGGAAGTGAACCAGGTCGTTCTGCCTGGGTTCAAAGTTAGTGAGTATTATCACAATAATACACCACGACACAATGTTCATCTCACTCATCAAGGTAACCAACACTGTGTGATCAAATGGGATGGCGAAGGGAACAGTAACGTTGTTGTTCACGATCTTTCCAGTAATGGTACATTCGTAAGTCTTTTGACTGATAATTATGGGACTTCTTAACCGAATTGTTGAACAGATAAACAATACCAAGATTGGCAAGGGCCAGTCTAGGATTCTTCGGGAAGGCAATGAGATCGCCTTTGGAACTTCCGTCCCACAACCTCATAACAATGGTCTCGAAGATTATCGTAAGCTTATTGACCTCTACATGTAAGCCGCAAACTCATGTGGTATCTAAACAGGTTTTGTCTATCGTCACACAGCCAATGGCCCACCTACGGAGGGCCTCTATGCCTACTACGACCTCAGCCATGAATTGGGCAAAGGATCCTTCGCGACTGTCATGAAGGCGATGTCACGGACAACTGGCGAATGGTTTGCTGTGAAAATGATCCACGGAAACAGGAATGATCATCACGTCACGAGGAGCACCTCTTTTACCAGAGAGATCACCGTTATGGAGAAACTCAAGCATCCCAATATCTGCGAACTCAAAGAGGTTTTTTACCAGGAGAACAACGATATAAGTGAGCTTTCCGAACAATTAAATGACCCACTCGCTGATCTTGATCTCCTCTTCAGATTTAGTACTAGAACTTGTTGAAGGTGGGGATTTGCTTGAATACATCCTCAAGCACAACGGTGTGCGTGAGTGCCTTCCTCGTTTCGTGCGTTGTTCACCTGCTAAACATTTTATCTATAGCCGAAGTAGATTCGAAACATATAGCATATCAGCTTTGCGATGCACTCGCGGTAAGAGGTTGCTCCTTTTATGTCACTAGCTGCTCACATTCTGTCCGTTTTCGTGCTTCAGTATATACACTCCAAGGGCATCACCCATCGCGATTTAAAGCCTGAGGTCATTCCTCTTTTTCTTGCTCTGCCATTATTTGGTCTGAATGTCATTAGAACGTACTTCTCACAAAGGACAGGCCTCCCAGAGTGAAAGTAGCCGATTTTGGGTTGGCTAAAATTGTTGACAGCGTTACCATGTTACGGGTACGCCTTAAGTCTTTACTTTGAACTGCTTCTTGATATATTCCTTCAAAGACCATGTGCGGAACACCAAGTTATCTAGCGCCAGAGGTTGTAAAACAAGAGAATCATCA
This sequence comes from Laccaria trichodermophora, assembly GCA_018417955.1. Lineage (NCBI taxonomy): Eukaryota > Fungi > Basidiomycota > Agaricomycetes > Agaricales > Hydnangiaceae > Laccaria > Laccaria trichodermophora. The sequence continues at coordinate 272,852 of JACTVC010000001.1, forward strand.
AGGATATGATAACCTCGTGGATAGCTGGAGTGTGGGTGTTATTATTTTCTCCATGTAAGCATTCCACAACTGTTCACGAAACGCCCATTGCTAACATTTGCGATATCTAGGTTAACCAACGCAGGTCCATTTATTGAAGATGATAATCAACGTGACATCCGAGCTCGAATTGCTGGGCGCCACATTGACTGGAGTATTCTAGAAAATGTTCACCCGAGCCCAGAAGGTTTGCCATTTTTTTCAACTTCGTCATTGTCAGCTCAAGTCTTTTCTGGCAGCGCTAAGCTTCCTTCATGCATTAATGCAAGAAGACCCGCGTCGTCGAATGTCTTTGAAGGATGCTCTTGAGCACCCTTGGCTGAAAAGCTATACGCCTGTTTATACTATGGACGATATTTCACATACATCGTCGTCTGTCACTGGTCAACAATACGGGGAGGCTGGTGTAACCAATGACTTCATTGGGCTGCAGATCCAGCCATCCGTGCCCAAAGCAAAATCACGAGTCCTTCAACGTCGCAGTCAAGTTCTCTCCCAAGCGGCGGAAGACGACAAGATTACACTCTCCGAACCGTCGTCCGAAATGATCGCGCATGCGGTCGCTCAGGAGAGGTCTGCAGCCGGCCCCAGGACTAGAGGTGCCCAAAAGCGCCTCCACGGACAGTTGACCCCTCTCCCTGAGGAGAGTGCGGGTGGTCACTTGCCATCAGGTGCACCTGGAACTTCTTCCAAGAGGGGAACCAAACGGCCCCGTCGCGCCAACGTCTGATTTATCCTTACTACACATCTATCTCAACATCCTCTTGTTATTACAGTATCCCCATCATGTATATCTTGGTTTTGATCCCCTGTACGAAAATTCAATAATACTCTACATGTCTCGAAGTTGCATACATCGAAATATAAGTACCATTCACCACAAGTAACTGTGGTGGAGGATGTAGATCCTGGTCTCTGGAAGGATAACTGATCATGACTGACTGCCACATCTTTGAAAAATGGCAAGATGGCCACACTGTTGTTATATGTACGGTAAGGTAGTGGAGTGTGAATGTTCATAGTATAAACGATAATATCTGAAGATTAAAAAATTCTTGACATAAAATAACGGAAAGCGGGCAAGAAAACAATTTGTGTGTTTAACAGCGAAGCGTCAAAAGCAAAGAGAGCAAGAACGGTACATAGCAGCATGATGGGCAGAGTTGGACAATACTAAGATTTACTTTCTGTGAGTGTGACCTTTGGGCCATCGGTGTTGATGTTGACTTTCTTCTTCCTCATGCCGCGCCGACTTTCCAATGGGTACTCGCATCTCAGAGATCGGCGTTGGCACTGACTGTAGGGCTGTGAATGACTGATTGCGATGATCGTGAAAAATTTGGGACTTACTTGCAAGTCTTGTCCTTGCTTCCTGGGATGGGAGCTCCACATGCAATTTTCCGACCTCTGCAGAAGAGGCATGCAAGCGGTGGTTTCTTTTCCGCTGGACGTTTGATTGGAAGAGGGGTCAATGGCATCAAGGGTCGCGGCGACACAGAACGATGAGCCCGCCACACTGAAGTGTGATGTGACGACGGGGCGTGGGCCTGATAGTCGCTTTGATGACGTGCATGAACGCGTGGAGGATGGTCGCGAGATGTGACTCTGACCGTTGGTTCCTGCACTGTGCGATGCCTTCGAGTTGGCGTCGTTGAAGCAGGCGAATTTGGCCAGGCAGGCTCAGCCATCGTACGATATTGGGGGGTAGGGTCAAAAGGAGGGGGTACTTCCGTTCTCGTTGAAATCGTCTGTTGGAATGCAGGTGCAGGAGCGGACACGATATGGTCTACCACATGTGACGGGGGTTTGCAACAGGGATAAGAGCAATGCTGTGACTGGGTCGGGCTGGGAAGTTGATTAACCTGCGGATAAGTGTTTAGGTCGGGTCGACTTTCCAAAGGTGGGGCATAAAATTGGTAGAGTTGGTTAGGCCGGTTAGATTGATTCGAGTCAAAGTTCTGGGAAGGGGTTGTCGGGTGGATGGCCATAGACTGGATGCTTGCATAGTCATAGTGAAGACCTGGGTACTCAACTTGCATAGACTCGCGATGCGGGGAAGGTTCTAACGAAGAAGGGGCTTCGTAACAAATGCCCTCTCCAAAGCCATAGTTCACCGCTGGGTCATGGCCACGGTTCAACTGGGCCTCAATTTGAGCCTGCCTGGCCGCCCTTGCCTGAGGAAAAGTAGCATAGAACTCTTCCTCGGTTTCGCGCAAAGTCTGAGCGAACAAGGAAAGAGGTTCTGGTTCAGATTGCTGTTGTGATGGGATGAGATGAGGGTAAGTAGAGAAGAAAAGGGTAGATAGATACCTGGACGAAAGAGTAAGGATAATAATGGTCAGATGGGATCGCCATGTGGGCAAAGTTTATGAACAGGTGAAAGAGTACTTTTGAGAGTACTTTTAAAGGGTAATCACTTCACTCGATTCACTTTGATGGCACGATTCAAGACCCTGACTACCCAGTTAAATCCTATGTACCAACGACTAGTAACTACGCTACCCACACTGGTTCATCCTTCTCCTCAGATGTAGTATATCCCTCTCCTTCACTGCTCAGTGCCGCCCATGCGCCATTGATCACCTCATTCCCCAGTGTTGGGATTTTGGCACCTCGTTGTCGGAGAAACCCGACCACCTCCTTAGAGTACCTCCATCCCTTCTCACTGCTCTCGCCATCGGTTACCTGGCCAAATAATGTCGCCAGATGCAGACTCGAGTTGACCCTTTTGTCACCGCCCTCCCGTTCCAGCTGATCAAAAAAGCTAGCGAGTGCATTCACGGCTTCCACACGCGCCTTCAAAACATGCCGAACAAGGCGACGTGACGGAGGCCGACGCGCAGAGCGATTTCCTGTTCCAGAATTTATTGGTCTGTTTGCATCAGAGCGTGCCGCAGTCGCTTCCCCTGCCACAGGAGTCTTTGGCCGATCTATCCAAGGATTTTCCGGCGGGGTTTTCGGCGTGGTATACTGAGATAAGGCTGCCATAGAGAGGTCCCACCGTTTCGGTGTCCAAACCCCAACAAGTATTCGCCAGGCGGCAATAAATCGTTTCGCCCTGGGTCAGACCATGAACACTCAACTCAAACCAAAAATTCGATTTTACTAACCGCTCATAATTACCTGATTCTCAATTAGAATCACCATCTTTCCATAAAAATATAGATAAATAAACTCACTATCAATCATCTTGATATGATATACCGCGAAAAGATAAACCAAAAAGGCCGACAATAATGCTCCCGTGGGGGTATACCAAAACAGAGCCCAAAGGAAAAAGAACGACGCAGAGTAGATGAGCAACAACGATATCAGGCCAAATGCCACCTTGTTCTGTGCTTGAGTTTCTTCCTCATCTTCCACCAACTTGGCGCCAAAACGGCCCATTGCATACACAGGGAGGTGGACAATCAAAGGAAGGAAGAAAAAGGGTAATTGAACAAGAGCGGAAAGAGAATCACGGATAAGGATGAGAAGTGTGAAAAGCCGGCCTGGAATAGTTGTTGGTGTGTTTGGGTTTAATGATTCCGGCAAAGGTAAAGACGAGAGCACAGAGTTAGTGAGGTGAGATGACTGCAGAAGAGAATAATATCCCAATAAATGGCGTTTCACCGACTTGAAGTTAGCAGTTAGGTCTGGAGTAGAGAATAGATCGACGAGGCTATAGGTGAAAACATGTCAGACCACGAAGATGATATACGACAGAGAAAACGATATTTACGTCTGAGATATAATAACGAATTCATCCAGCTTGATAGACTTGCCCCCTTCCCACAACAGATCTCGAGCCATTCTGGCAGTGTATAGGGTATCCCTGACAAAAGATAAGGTCAAGCTTTGGATACCGCTTGATACTTACCAATCCGGAGCATTGATAGTTGTCTCTACCAATTCACTTTCGATGGCGCGCGTCAGCCGTTTAACAGCGGCACGGGCTGCGCCCTCTTCAGTGGAGAAAAACTGCTCTTCGTAATCCTTGACGGAAATTGGGCGACCGAACCTACGACAATGTCAGCCTGATTGTTGAGACTTTATTTTGCCAACATGACATACTCCATGATGACCTGTAAATTAGAAAGGTCAGTTCTCCTATGAGATCGATAGAGAGCAAGTACCCACTCCACTCCTATACTTGGATTTATCGGTGTACACAATCGAAGTTGGAATGATCGTCACGGTTCGCGTGTCGGCATCTGGGTGCTCCCTTAACCATTTAGAAAATTCTAATGCTGCCCAGGCCGCCCCGTCTTTAACTTGCATAATTCTTGGCTCGGTGTAGCTCGTTCCTTCCGGAAATAAAGCAACAGCTTCGCCCTTGGAAAGGGCGTCAAAGGTCCCTTTAAAGAGGGCTTGACGGTCTTTCGATTTGCGGTCGACTGGTATGTTGCCAGAGGAGAAAAGAATGTATCGCATGATTGGGTTGTTAAACAAACTCGCTGAGGGAATGTTTTACCAAACGTCACAGTACATGCCAAAAGATCTCACCTTTGCTCCAATAATTGAGGATGCGGCGATGGGGAAATCCCACAGCTGTAGGAAAAAATTGATCATTGGGATGGAGAAGAAAGGTAGGGGAGAGTGCTCACAAAGAACGACGGGGTCAAGCATCATATTATGGTGAGTCGCAGTTCTGAGGGCATAGAATTGATTGTTAAGTAGCTGGTGAAAGGAAGGTCATACGCACACAATAATTGGTCCATCCTTTGGCACATTCTCTCCACCTATTACTCGCAGCTCTGTGAAGAATGACGAGACAGCAAGACCTGAGATGAAGCGTATAACGCGGTGTAAGACCTTCGGATCTGATGAAGAGGCCATGGGAAGCTGTTTGACAGCTATGTGCGTCGGGGACGTTGGACGTTGGACGTCGCTTGCCACAAGGGAGAAGTGTTGTGTGCCAGTAGGTGCCAGTGCACACCGTGGCCAATTTTGGCAGATGGATTGTCGACTCCAACCTTATGGGGTTTGCCGCCACGTCATGTGACTGTCATGTGTTTCGATCATTGAGAGGCTTTTACTAAGTTTTAGCTGGTGAGTAAACGAGTCTGAAGCGATCCATACACCTATATATACAACGAAGCGCACTACAATCCAGCCACCACACCCAGGGAGAATCCTGCTAACCTAGCGCTGATGAACGTTCCAAGAAGAATCCGTCACAGATTGCGACAGTCAGTCGAATTCCTTAACAAAAATTAGTAGAAATAATTTAATCTTCTCCTCGAACCTCAGCCCTCTCCCTCTGATGAGAGGCGACCATAAACTGCTGACCAGCTCCCGGCGTCAGTGGTTCCACCTCTTCATTGATCGTCTGTTCTTTTGGTCGTCCTTTCCAGTTGCCCTTGGTTAACCGTTCATCCAGTGTGGAAACACCACTTAAGGCACGCTCCAAGGCTGGCAACTTGTAAGCAACGTTGCCACAAAAAAATCCCCTATCTCACCTTTCTCTCCACGCTTTTTCAATCGTAATGACATGGCGGCCTGAAGCGAATCAATGTACGAGTCGTATTTGACTATTTCAGTAAGCAGATACTGCGATTTTCTCTCCCAGTTACTTTGCGCTTTCATGGAATTAGCAGTCCTGGGTTGATACTAAAGACGATTTAGATTTGACGACAAAGAATGTAAAACGAGTACGGACCAGAGCAGCCATGGGCTCCCGTAGTTCATTATGGAGTTCCAGGTCCTTTTTCATTGACGATACGTGTTTTTTGAGCGCCTCAAGCTGTGCTTCTTCGTCGTGGATACTTGACACGGTTGGAGGTAAAGGAGCTTTCCAATCGTTTACGAAGGTTTTATCCGCCCAGGGTGAATGTGCTGTGCGGACCGTCGCCGCACCCTCTCGCCAACCGAATTTGCTACGCGCGCTCCTCCCGCTCTTGACACTTATCCCATCAGTGTCGGCATCTGTAGATTTATTGACTCTCGACCGAGCCAAGTCGTGTGTGTATGGGTCCGCGAGCCTGTTCCATCCATATTCCATGTTGGAAACGCCGCCAGCTAGAGGCTCTTTGCTTGTTCGCGCAGCCCAGTAGTTGCATGTCGACACCCACTCGTTCACGAGTTCCTCCGTTCCTGCCTGGAAGAAATACACGCCACCATTGGCGAGCGTTAGTACCATACAGTATGGACGTTGTCTATTATATCCTGGCGGCGGCAAGGAATGGGCTAGTGAGTGTGCTAGTTGGACAGTTCCGACAGGGTGGGCATTGGCCTAGAAAAATGAGTATGCAGTTCCACAGGTAGCAAAAAAGACCAACCAGCCAATTTCCGCCTCCAAATGTGCCAGACGAACCTGAGGTGGTATCACCAAAGGTGAACATGTTGAGTTCTCCTTTCTGAATTACAACAAAAACATCCAGCCAAGCTTTATCTTTAGCTCTTTTCCCCGAAGATTCCCAGTATTGCTTGCGGCATAGCATACCCTCTTTCGCCCATGGAGCGCCCAGCAGAGCTAGTTCTTCGTCGGAGATGCTGATGGTCGTTGACGAAGACTCCTCGCTGTGGGCGCTACGGTCATCGTCTTCCTGTGCTTCACGGATGATGGTGTGGGATAAGTTGGAAGCGAAACCTAAGGTGGGGTTTAGAAATGATGAACTCGAGCCATACATTCCCTGCCGCTAAAAATTAGCAATGTCGATGGCGAGAACAATGGGATATCACCTCGTGAGTAGATGTCGCGAAACTGGGAGATGGACTGACACGGCCGTCAATACTGCTATTACTACTATAGGGGCTGATCCCATTTTGAGCGCTAAGGATTGATTGCAAACCACGGATGCTGCCTCGCTTGAGAGTTGCCAATCTGTCTGGCTGTCCACGAAAACTACGATTTCGCATCATTCCAGACCCGCCAGGGCTTAGAGAAGATACAGAAGACCGAGTCAAGGTGGCGTTCATAGGTTGCAAAATTTGCTGGCTCTTAATGGCGTTATACATTTCCTACTCATAAAAAGATTAGGGAGATCAACGCTAAGGGCAAGGATCTCGGCTGACTTTGAGAAGGTTTTCCATGTCATTCTCCCATGCACGACCATAGACGTGGGTAAATTGATTTGACGATCCATAGTCGTGACTGTTTGAGACCTGAACAGATGGAGTACTACCATTGGGAAGATGGGCTCCTAAGGGTAATCCCTGACCTGCGCCAGGCGAAGTGGGCGTGGACATTATCACCTCGCGAGAGACGCTGTTCCAACTAGTAATGCTATCACATCTCTTTTTGCGAGATCCCTTTTCAGTTTCTTCGGAGCCCACTCCACGGATGCTGCTGCAATCATCATAAGTAAGATCGGATGTCGACAAGCGTGCAATTGAAACAGGTTGCAGTTGCGTTTGGATAGCTGTGAGCGTATTTTTGATAAATTGATTGCGAGACATTCGGGTTGAAAGATCAGCAACATGGAGGTCGGTGTTGAGAAGCAAAAGGGAGTATGAAACTGCATGGACAATATCTATTCGTAGATTCAGCATAGCTGGAATAGATTGTCCTAGGCCCGATATCACTTACTTGAGCTGCCATAAAGACCCCCAGGATTACAATCCCAGTAGCGGCGACTAAATTGCTCTAAAATTCGATCTACTTGTTGTGTTTCCCCTTTCAAATAAAGTTTCGCACAGAAGCGCCTGATGGTATAGGTAAGTGGCATTACAAAAGCGGCAGCGATTCGAGAGACTGACCGAAATGCAAGATCAAGTCTGAGTCCTTGAAAGTCAAAGAAGTCGACGTAATGTCGCAAGGCCAATTTATTGATGCGACCGCTAAAGTATATCAGCATTCGTCCTGGAATCATATCGTGCAGAACATACTGCCCACCGAGCCACTCTGCAATCTTCTCCTTTGCCAGAAAGTCTTCATCTTCATTCCAACAGCGAGTAGCGAGCTCTTTCCCTCTCGTATCCATGTCAGTCGAATCGTCTCCTCCAGGCGATAAAGCAGACGAGGAAAAGCGAGTCAGTGTTACTTCCTTTCCAGTTAAATCTTGCTGTGAACTCCTCCGAGGAGTAGATACTAATCATTTTTGCTGTCAAGCTAGGACCTCACAAACGAGGAGTCCATATACTCACAAAACTGAGGATCTGCGACAGGAACAAGAGAAGGCTCTGAACTTGATGCGGTTGACCGGTGAAGCACCCGTAGCTTGCTCGTATCCCTTGCCGCTAAACCGGCGGATGGGCTTCTCACAGCAGGACTCGAGTTTGCAATTCGCGGGCTACCTATACCATTTGATCCAGGTCGAGTCTGTAAGGACGAAGTTCGTGGAGGTATGACTGCGGGTTGCAGGGCACCAGTCTCTTCGGGTTCTTCTGTTTCCGGTTTGTCGAGAAGTAACGGGGAGGTAGGAATATTGACCTCCCGGCGTAAGCTGCCAGCCTTAGACCGCAGTGTAGACTGGCGCTGGGGCGTCGATGGATCGCGTAGATCGAGGGAAGAACCAGAAACTGGATCAAGTTGTGAAAGTTCGCCTTTGAAGTCATCCAGGATGCCATGCAATGTACTATCGTCCCATCGTCCAGTATCATCCTTTTTCTTGGGCTCTGGCGTCCGAGGGTAACTTGGTGTCGACGGTGAGACCAGATGAAGGTCCGCATTACCAACACTCATACTTCTTCGCTTGATGGTATGAGTATCTTCGACTGGTTTTAATGGTGTCAAAGGCAGCGGGGCCTTTTTGTCAACAAATACAATTGATTTCTCATCCAAATCCTCCCTCTCTCGGATTCCTGGGCTTTGAGGAAGAGGCTTTTCACTGGCATCGACAAGCTGTCGATTTGAAGTGCTAAAAACATCGGCTATGGGTGATGTTGTTGGCGAACGATGTTCTGCCGGTATAGGTGGCACGGGAGGGGTGAACGCATTCATTAACGCCGGCGGGGTATACGTGGAGGAAGAGGGCAGGGAATACATCGCTGCATCGGTTTTCTAAATAGGCATTACTGTTGGTAACACAACCCTCAGACGATCAATGAACGTACAGATCGTTCTCGAACACTGTTCTGGCCTAGCATTTTCCCTAGAAACGCGCTGGTCTTTGCTCTCACTGAGGTTTTGGGAGCCTTGATCAAGTAAGACGTTGTATGGTGATGCGATTCGTGTAAGCGCCTACCTTGCTATTTCCGTTTTCCCTCGGCTGACGAGAGCTCGGGAGTACCCATTCAGCGTCCCCCCTGATTTTGTCTTTTGAAGGCGAAGAGTTGGCTGAATAAGAGGGGGAAATTTTATCAGTAGCACGGTCATATGCAGAGGGCAATGGTGGAGGTGGTGATTCGCGTCTCTTTTCCTTCTTGTAGTTGACCCCAACGACGCCACCGCGTTCTTTTGCCTTACGCAAAAGCGTAGCGAGGTCAGGACTGCTTGATGTACCAGGAGATCTGTACATTGAACGACGATTCATCTGTCGCTCGCCATCGTCGGCATCATAAAATAGATCTTGAGAAGACGAGGCTGGAGAGGAGCCAGCTTGCTTGGAAACAGAGGGACCTGCTGCAGGTGAAGGAGTCGGCGGAACGACGTTGGGGGTTGAGGGTTGTGGTCGTGGTGTCGAACGCGACATTGGAGAGGTGGTCATAGAACTATAGCTTCTGTTCGCTGGAGACGGACTTATATCTACCCCTAGTGAATTGACGTCCACCCCTTCTCTCAAGACCACTGTTCCCTCTGCTCGCAAAGCCTGTTCAAAGTCGAGGTCCGTTCGAGAAACCCTACGGTGTATTTGCCTGTTTCCAGAAAGATCTTCGGATGCGATTGGTTGCAAGCCTGAGGGGTATGCGGTATGAAAGCCCTGAGGGCGCGACGGAGCAGCATGCTGACGGAAAATAGAAGCCAGGATGGGCGTGTGCAAGAGGGGGAAATATTGGCCACGGCGCTACCAGTAGTGGTGTAGGAGGAACTGGAGCTGCCTGCTTGGCAGGGGCTAACTAAGTATGTACCTGCATTGAGCGCCTCACAAATGATCATACTTATAATCTACATCTACAGATGAGAAATACATCTTCCAAGTCGAAAAAAAATAAGTAGTAAGGGGGAAATATTCAAGATGGTGGGTTATCACCTAAAATGCAGAAGAGATAAATAAGGTTGTCATATAAATTGCCCCAACTCTCTGGTATTAACTGTCTGCTTCAGAGAGTTGTGCCCCAAAAGTCCGTCGTTGTCGCTTCATGGCAAGGGTTACAATGGTGCCAGGTGGCTGTCCACCGCGCCCTGCGGATGATCCACCTCTGCCTAACCCGCCGACCATGGAATTCGATTGAGAACGAGGTCGTGTCGTGGATGACGCGATCTTGGGTAGAGCAGAAACTCCCTTTCGAGAGCTGCTGCTTGGAGCCCCCGAAGCACGATTGCTGCGTGCGAGTTTCAGACTCCATCGGCAAGAAAACAACAACAGAACTCACCGCTTCTTGATCACATCCGTTTTTAACGAAAGAGGCCGTACAACGCCATGTAATTTCTACGACATTGTTAAGTATTTCATCAGAAACAGCAAAACGTTGGCCACTCACAAAGAACAAACCGCATGCATTACCTGAGGGGGAAAAGAAACAATCGTCAATTGAATGTCAATGTAGGCAAGTGCGAATGATCTCACAGAGTGGTTGTCCCTCTGGGTCACGTCTCCAGAGAGGGGTGTTCGTCGTATGGCAATTGGTGCAAAGGGTTGGGGTCTGATCCGCTTCTTCAGGTTTACCACCTTGTGGCTCCGTGCCGCCGAGTTCGGGGGTGCTTGGTGATGACTTTTGTTCCCCCAGCGTAGGTGAAGGCATCGACTTTTTCCGTTGCACATCTTGTGCCCCTTGCTGAAGCGAAATATACTTTCGTTGAATTGGTCGTGAAGCATGCTGTCCGTTGGAAGGGCCCTCCGTAGATGGCGGTGTGGATGCCGATGATGTATTGTATGATTCGGGAGATGCATTTGAGCTTGACCCCACCCCGTTACCCAAGCCATCACTCGAGGGACTCGCGTGGAATGCAGCGTAACCCCCAAGGTCACCCTGACTGACAGAAAGAATTTGAGTAGGGTCGACATGAGTGAATGGATTATGACCCATTGGCGAGCCATCAAGATTTGAGTATGGAAAACCCATGAGACGGTAGTCAAGGACCGATCCTTCCACATTAGCAGCATGTGCGTATTCTTCCGCCATCGCCGCCGAGGCCGCCGCTGCTGCTGCAGAAAGGCCCTCACCAGCCGATGAAGGTGATCTTGATGATTGATACACATTGCTACTTGATGATCGAGTTGAGTGATAGCGACTGTTTTCAAGAGAAGGTCGCAGATTGGAAGGGTATTGAGCGTGTTGGGCCAAGGGGGTTGCAGACGCTGTTGTTGGTAGATCAAATATCCCTTCATAAGGAGGGTACGAGAAATTGAAAGAAGTAGAAGGAAATGGACTAGTGCTTTCGTTTCGAGCGAGTCGAGGATCAAGAGGGGAATGCGTTCCATCCATATTCGATGGATCAGCACGCAGCAAACTATCAAAAAGGACCGTTTCCGCACGTCGCTTTGTACCTGTCAAGTTATCGGAAAGCTGGGGTTTTCCATTCAGCTGGTGACGTCCTTTCAGCTCTGGATGGATTCCATCCTTGGAAACAGTGTGATCAAAACTCGTTTTGCGCACGTGTTGGGGAAAACTTCTTCGGTGAAGAATAGGAGTTGGCAAGCTCATCTTGGTGAGACCATGGAGGCCGGCCGAAGGTAGTGACGAGGGTCCAAATGCAGGAGAATTGTATGTTGAAGGCGAGTGATGGTACACCGGTCCAGGAGGGAAGCGCGATTCGCTGGAGTTCTCATACAAGGCTGACGTGCCATCGCTTGGGCCTTCATACAATACAGAGAGATCAGTGCGGGGATGGGCACCTCCGTATGTCGGGCTGCGTCGACCGTTTGAATGGAATGAAGATCCGGGAATTGGAATACTCATTGACATTCCCCTGGCTTTGTTGGAATTATCTTGTGAAGATTGTGGACCCATTGCGGGAAAAGGGATGCCAACATCGTATTGGTTGTTAGTGAAACCATGCTGGTCGAAAGATGTTGATTCGGGAGGCCGCGACCGAGAACGACTGGTGGGCCGCCAATCCATTGATATGCGAGACCGCGAACGACTCATCGCCCTCCAATCCATAGGCACTACACTAGAAATAAAAGGAATCAGCGGCGTCACATGGAAAGGGAGGGAACGTACTCTTCCTCCTCGAAAGGATCTTGATTCGTTCCGTCGAATCCCTCGACCCGTACTCTCGCTTTCCCTTTATCAATTCTTCGCCCTCTTTCATCTGGTTCGCCTTCATTGTCCGGCTTATGTTCAACTTGGGGCGCCTCGCGGAGACGACCTAACGCTTGATCATGGAGAGGGGCCTCTTCCTCTTTTGCAAGCCCCTCGGTAGCTTTGAATTCTTCGTCCTCTTTCCTCTTCTTGAGGGCCAGCGCCATCATTCTCCAGGTTATATTTTCCATCCGCTGAGCATGAGGTAATGTTGCTTTCGTCTTTGCATACATCCGCCAAACCTGCGTTGCCAATGGGTCCTCCTTTGCCAGTCGATCTGGATCAATATCCGGATCGGGCGCGTGTTGCAAATCAGGAGAGCCAGAAACTCTGGGAGAAGTAAAGGGACTCGTAGCCTGAGGAGACAAAGACAAGCCTTGTTGGCCGAACAAATCATCAGAGAAGAGATCAGTGAACAAGGTGGACTTGGAATCCGTGGTAGTTGATGTCGGAGAAATGGATGGCTGAGCATGGGAGGATCGGCGAGAACCTGGTAGAGCAGGCGCCGAAGGACAATTCAGTGCATCATACCCTGGGAATTGCGTTGTCGACGTGGACACTGGAGACATCCAGAGCGACGGAGGCAGGCCTGTAGGTGGACGCTCACCTGAATAGGAAAAGCCAGGGTTATTTTGATGCAAGGGAGATTTGTTTAGAGCCCGATGATTCTTTGAAAAGTCATAACGACCAAGATTCGGTGTGATCTCGAGACGAAGGTCAGAACCAGAGTCAGGTGCCCCATTTCTTACACGCTGAGATCTACCTGGAAACCGTCGAGTATCAACTAAATCCACAGGAGTGAGCAAGGCAAAGGAGGGTGAAATTTTAAACTGACGATCGGGGGCTCCATTCACACTGTGGTGGAAGTCTAGCGAAGTAGAATTTGAGCGCGCTAATGAGGGCTTGGCAGAGTACGGTAAGGCGTGACCATAGAGTGTGGGAGGTTGAGACCATGAGCTCGGTGAAGCTTGGGTTGTCGGAACGCTAAGGGTATGAGGGCGAGAATAATGGTCGTGGAAGGAAGAGGCAGGCAGACTAGAGGGCGAAGGGAGTTGCCCAGAATTGACGGGACCTATAACGCCATTGGCTGTCAGTGTAGCAAAGACGGTAGGATTGAGTGGTGCCGAGAAGATATGGGACCAATCTGGATCAGAAAAGGACCGTGGGTGCTCTGGGGTGACATGGCGAGAGGATGGATGAGAATTGAGATGGGGATGGGATGGACCAAGAGAAGCGTCTTGTGACCAAGGAGAGGAATGGGAAGAGGGTGGAATGGAAGAGGGATGAGGACTATGGTCCGATGGGTTGGATGGCGGCGGATGGATGGGCAAAGAGGACGTATTCAGAGTAGGACGAGAAGTCGGAGACCAGGCCCTGGACAAATTTGCGTTTTCAAAACCTCTCACAGACGACGAGGGTCGTTCCATGAAGGTACCAGCAGATGAGTGTAGATGTTGGAGAGTAAGCAGAAGGCTTGGTACCTACACTGAATTTGTGAGAGAAAAAAGGGTCAGTAGTCAGGAACGATGGTAAACGACGAGGGAGTAGACGACAAGGGCGACGAAGGCGAGGCAATTTGCAAACTAGTGAAGGCGGCAACTATAGGCGATGGTGAGTGCTCGCGGCCAGTGGTAGCAGCAAAGGACGAGCCAATGGTGCCTGTATCAATACAAATTCCGCCACGGGCCGAAAGGGACCCAAGACACGAGGACAAAGCAACAACAAATGACTACCAGTCTGGCTACAGTCTTTCAGAGTCTGCGGTTTGCTTAGTTCCGCTTAGTCTCGCGTTCACGTCCTTCTGTCTTCACACGCCGCTCAAGATCAGTCAACATTTGTAGCCATCTGCCCAGTGTCTACCATTGGCTGTCCATTGACATGCCATAGCCTGGTCTCGGCCCTTCCTTCGATCTCACTTCTTCCGACACCACTTTGCTTCTCCATCAGCTCCTTCGTGAGTATACGGATTCTAACGGACATGTCACAAATCCATACACCCACATGTGCTTCATCTCCACCCTAAAAGGTACAGATGATCACCTGGAACAACACACTTGCCCATTTCCGTCTCATCTAGCCGCCCAATCTCGTCAACTTAGTTTACAGAGCTTGTTGAATTCGATTTCGACTCCTCGCTAACTTTCCCATCGCCATCCTTCTTTTCACTGTCCTCACCATTTTTCGGCGTGTCGCTCCATGCCCAAGCTTCTCCGAGTTCACCGCGGACGATCGCTGTTAATACAAATGAAACAATGCACGCGGGGCTACAATATCATCAGCGGGCAGAGAACATCAACGGACCATTATCTGACTCACCTAAGATACAAAAGTGCTGGTTGCGCCTTGCCAAATACATGCATAACGGTCATAGTTGCGATCAGCCCTAGTATGTAAGCCGACAATGAAGCGTAAAAATAAGGCTTCGGCCCAAACGTCTTCTGTGACGAACGAACGAATTGGTGGTGGTCATATCGCAGTGCCAGCGCAATAAATGTTCCAGGGACAACGACATCACCTAGCCCAAGCATCGTGAATCCTCTCGCGTCAGAGAATATCAGCGACTTGGGCCAAAGAAGTTTAATGGGGACATCAAGTGTGGTGGCAACCTTGACCATCTATTAAATAGCCTGCTAAGTAAGCTCCAACAGCACATCGAATCAATAAACGCACCACTTCCGTTCCAAACACCCACCAGATATCGTAGAAGAATAACCCAGAGAGGAGAATCGTTCCAGTTTTGAAAGAGTCTATTTTCAGCATCGCAAGCGCGTTGTGAGAAAATGAAAGAGACAGAATGTCCGTTATCAAAACAGATTTCCGCCCCAAAGCAAAAAAGGCAGAGGGTATAATCGCGAGAGGGAATAATATGAGGGAGGGTGTTCTCCCCGACAAGGATATAAGCGCTGCGGAACGTCAACAACATCCTACAAAAAGGCAACGCAGACACTCACAAGTTGAGCCTTTCTTCACCGAAACACTCAGTTTATCGAATCTATTCCACGTTGCCTCTCCCAGGATAAACTTTGTCAACGAGATCAGAGACTGTTGTCGAAGGATTAATCAACACCCTGATTTCAAGAGACATGACATGCATACTTTCCACAGACTCCCGACTCCAGCCAAAGCAAAATACCAACCGAGAAGCCAGTTGATCCACTCTTTTCCAAAGTATTTGATCACATAGTATAAGCCGCAGAGCACTACCGAACCAATCTAAACGATGGATTAAGATAAGCCGCATTAAAGAACCACAATGTACTCACAACTGGGAAAAGCCAGGCATCTTCCGAAGAAAGACGCTCTTCGATCTCTTCCTCTATACCATGATCACTCCCCTTAGACTGCTGAGGCCTTTTTGGATTCTGCTTGCGCAATGTAAGAGGACTTTTGGCAAACTCGGAAGATAGCACGAACCGGTAGCGAACAGAAAGCGCCGGCGTATATTGAGAGACTTGCGAGGCTTAGAAGACCAGCATACGAAGACAGTAAATCCCAATCAAGGTGCCACATGAAAGAGCAAGTTACCTGTTCGGGAGCAGTTTGTTTGTTTTCAGCGGGTTCGCCACTACATATACAAAGCATAAGCACAGCTTCTGTTGTCAGATCCACAAGGTTTCCCAACTGAGTACCAGGAGGTATGCAAGTATGCAACGCCGGAAAAATATTGGATCAAAATCATACACCTGATCTTTTGTAGCACCTTCGTAAGATGATTCGTCAGTTACCGCCCACTCCAACCACCGTCCACCGTTGAAAGCGACTGAAGGAGTCATGTAAGTACTTATACTCGAACTCATCTTGCGAGACGGCGCTCTCATGACATCCCGAAATTCAGGGCCATCAATCGCAGCTCAGAAGCCCCTAGATTGCTGATCGATTTCAATTTGATTTCATGTATATGTAGATCCAGATAGATCTCCGCGCCCAAGTTGAAGTAATTGCGGCTGTACATGTGAATATGCATTGCTCCAACTCTACGATGGAAGACCGCCTCTATTGCAACCAATGAATACGAGCCGTTTTCAAAGAATGGAAAGTGGAACCCCACGCAACAACTTACCTTGACATTCTTAGCATAGTATACATAGATCATGAGGTCGGCCAGCGAAGCCAATCTGACTCACGTAAAGATCCACTCGGGCCATACAGATGCACATGTGATCACATGCTTGCCCCAGTTCCCAGCAGTTGTTGGTCCTGCAGAGCAACCCTGAGGAATTTTGCCTAATTCTGCCCGAATGTTGTACCTCCGACCGACAACTACTGCAAACAGAAAAAATAGAAATTCTGAAGGCCAGCTGCAGTAGGTTTGTTGGTTTTTTATTTCTTTCATGTAAAGCCGCTTGGACTGGTAAATTCACTGAAGCCCCTGCGAAATATTTGGAACATTCACTCTTGGAATAACATCGGTGGCCTGTTGTAGCTCCAGTGGCGGCGGCAGCGATCGGAAATGCCGCCAATACCCGTTTCGACTGACTTGCAAAATTCTTAGTTCAAATACATGGATTGAAATAGACATTCTCACCATGATTGACGCGATAGCTGTCAAAGAAGCTTCAATACAAGGCTCTGTGCTAGAAAGATCAGATTAGCAACCTGAGCATATAATACTTCATTTATATGGACTGGTGTCCAGCGGAACCGTAGAGACCGCTGGGCAAAGCAAAAGGGAGGAAGCCCGATAACTCCCAAGGTGGAAGAGCATTCTAGATGAGAAGTGTTTTTTTTTTTCATCCCCGTCGGACCATCACAACCAACGGCAGTCCCTCAGTCCGAATACTACCGACAAAAGGCCGTTCTGATTTATATGCGGGAGCAGATGACTCGTTAAATTCGCAATTGGTTGGCTACCGCCACAGCGATAAAAAAAGGTTTCTTGCAACGGCAGCCAGGAATACTTAAAAACGAACACCATCACTACATCATCTAGTATCCGGCAGCTATACCATTCTTTCTCGAATCGCTTGCCGCTGGTATCGAGGTAAGTACTGAATCAACGCATCAAAACAAAAAAAGGACATGCCAAAAATGAATTCGCCTTCCCGCATCACCGCTTGGACCACGGCAGCGACACGGTTGACATCTGACACTATTGAAAACGGCGTCAAGAACCGCTGCATCAATTAAGGTTTTGAGCCTCGCCTGTAATGTTATGCCCGCGCCCCTTCAGGTCCTTCAGAATATCAGGAGGGTACACATCATCTGCATCCAACGTTAACGGAAATAACTGATCGTGTAGCCGACCAAACTCTATTGCATCACTGAGGTTTAAACCCCAGTCCAGGTTCAGCAAAACCTGAAACACCGCTCCAAATATGCGTGAACCACCGGAACCGCCAAGTGCAAGGAAGAAAGACCCATCCTCGTGCTCCATGATAGTCGGCGCGGTGGAAGACAAGGGCCGTTTCCCAGGTTCGGGGTAGTTATCTTGTCAGATTCAGTCGTCTGATTTTCTTCATCGAGCCTAAGAACACTTACAAGGAGAAGGCCGTAAGCCAAAGGCATTTGGAACGCCTGGCGTCGAGAAATCGTCCATTTCGTTATTCAAAATGATGCCAGTACTAGGGTCTAATATCTGAGATCCGAAAATTAAGTTGACGGTAGACGTGAGTGAAACCACCATGCCGTTTTTGTCGACAACTGAACTGTGACTCTGTGAACAAGTCATTAAAAAGTCCAGTTGCATAATTGGATGCTCCCACCGTTCCGTGATCTTCCAATACATCATACTCCGGTTTATAATATTCAGGAGGGTGGGTTCGATCCTATTCTCAAATATATATATATATAATCATCTTCGAGGATACGCTGACACGCACATCCGTGATATTTCCAAAAATCGTATCCGCGTAAGCCTTTGTCGAGATCTCCCCAATTCGGTATGTCGAGTTGTTGAATAGCGGGTCACAGACTTTGGTCCTAATTACAACGTCTACAAAGCTGCACTTGAGGTCCCAGGAGGGACATTACCTGGCGGCAAATCCAAATTTCAAAACCTCCACTAGTCTGTGGACATTGAGGCTGGTCCGTTCCTTCATGTCGAAGTTCTCGATTAGATTGAGCATGTGCAGTAAAACTGGTACCAGTCAGGATCAAAGTTGATGAAGGGAAAAACAAAACACACCAGGACCCGAGGTGGGTGCATGGGATGTAGAAACTTTCCTGCCCCTGTAAACACCCTGCAAGGCAGGCATAACTTGTACAGTGTAGTTTTCCAGGTCGGTGTGTGTCAGTATTCCCCCAGTCTGTTGAACCTTGCGGACAATAGAGTCTGCAATAGGACCCTAACAGGAATGTTTAGCGAGGCTTAATCTTGATCTCAAAAATATGGGAACCTTATAAAATGCGCCAGCACCTTCATTAGCAATGGTAGCAAGAGTCAAGGAGAGGTTCGTCCTGCGTATGACCTCGCCTTGTCGTAGAAATTTCCCAGTTGGGGCAAAGATGACACTCCATTCGGGATTCTTCAGCATGAGATCTGGATACCACTGAAGAAATACGGATTCAGATAAATGTGATTGAGAGAACCAGATATCCTACCTTGATCCTCTTCGCCAGCTCTCGGTCTACCTTCCATCCCTGTGCCAACGCAATGCTCGGTTCGATGAGACGCTTCCAGCTTAAAGTGCCCCAGCGGCGATGCGCTTCTTCTAGACCGCGCAGCTCACCAGGCACGCCTACGGCAAGACCCCCAAACTTGGACGATTCTGGTCTGCCGATGTACATCGTCGCATTAGCTAACGAAGGTGCGGTCTCTCTGAAATCAATAGTATACACATCAGACGCTTTACCAGCGCTACTTGGAGGTATCCGGACGGTCATGAAACCTCCGCCGCCTAGGCCAGAACTGATTGGATGAGTTGGAGCAACAGATACTTGAGAGTTTTTCAGCGGGCTCACGAAAACATATTAACAACACCAATACAGAAGGTAGTCGCGATTGCCGAATCAACGGCATTGCCCCCCTCTTTCAGGACGTCGACGCCGATATCAGAACATAGTTTGTTCTCCGAGGCCACAGCACCTGACCGCGCTTTAACGAGGTAGGCAGGATTCCGAGGGCCCTTGAGTATCAAGGACGATGTACCAAATACAAAATCGTTGTACCGCGCATGGAATGCAAGGAAGCCGAGAAGAACAAGGCAGGGAATAGTCAACCAGGTTGGTGGACGCCAGGAATGATGGGGATTGATGGCATACAGCGGGAGTTCTGGAACGTCTACTGGGAAAGGTAGGTGCTTTCCACGTTTCATGTTGGCTCGAGAACTCGATGGTTGAACGATAGCCAACGAGGGTTGGGTATCAAGGCAATATGAAATACCATAGTTGTAGTATGTATTAGGTTATGGCTGATTTGAACGCGTCAACTATTCTTCCCATGCCCGCTCATGTCCGACGCTTTTCTGGCGTATCCAACGACGCCGACAGCGAATATTCACCACAAGCAAAGCGGCGCAAGGTATCTGTACGCAATGCCCGTTTCGACGCGATGATAGACACCATGAACGCCATTCGGCGTCCGACCAAAGATAATCCTCGACAGTCGACCAAGTCCCTGTCCGTGATCAAGCTACATGCCCCAACCGAGATTACGGAAAACGATGATTCATCTGAGCAAAGCAGCCGCTCAGCGGTATGAAGTCCTGGATCCCTTTTGAAGAATGCGTGCTCAGTTCTTTCTCCACTCACAGTCATCTTTTAGTCGTCGAGGCAACAAACCCCTTCCTTCCTGGTTGGCAAATACTTTTTCGACGCTTGTTGCCGACCATCCCCTACGTCTGCTGTTACCCAAACCTCGAGACGACGAGCCAGTCGAAGAGCAGGATTCAAGCAGTGCTCTGGAGGACGTGTTTGTCTTCAATCCACCAGAATCCAGCGATCCAAGGTCGGATAGCTCGTCTTCCTACGGTTTTACAGACGGCTTTGAAACTTTTCATCGTGACAAGAAGGCTACGCCTTCAATTCTCCCCTCTGCTTTCTCTCATGCTTCAGCTGTATTGGAATCCGGCGACCAACCCCTTCCATTCTCTACTCCAGGGCCTGACTATGCGCGCTCTTCTCTCCCAGCCCTTCCTGACAATATTAACCTCCTAAACAACTATCCTTATGCATCATCTGTCTCTTTTCCCTCGCCTGCTGTATCTCCGTCTAGTGTCGAACTCTTTCAAGATGCTTACTATCACGACCCTGATACCACTAACAACTTAATTTCAGATTCCATGATTGAAGACGTTGCATATATGAAGCATACTCCTGCGATTTACTCAACTCCAGGTCCTGGTTATGTTACCGATCATCTCCACTTTGATTCTCCGATTGAGGACCCCACGGATCCTGATGCTTCGCAACCTCATTATGATATCGATTACGATTCTCTGGACTTTAGGTGGAAACCGTTCAACAGGAAAGGACAAGAGCCTGGTCTAGTCCAACCGGTTGATACTTATCTGTGGGCTGAAAGGCATGAAAGTGATCAAGCCTTGGATCAGAACGATAGCCAACCGCCTTCAAAAGAAGAAGCTTCCCCTAATCCATTTCGATTTCTCCCACCCATGGACGACGAAAAGAACACTCCGCCGCCTGTTTTGATCAAGCCTTCATTACGTGGGTCTACTGGTGCCAAGTCCTGCATTGGTCCTGCTTTTGCTCCTGCTAAAGGGGTTTTCATCTCGCCGCTCCGCAGCCAAACATCCCCATCATCACCTGTCCAGGTTTCCCTCCAGCAACCAAAAAGTTTAGCAGTTCCCTTCCCGCAAGATCTGTCGCCCATCATTGTGACGTCTCCGCAGAATCAACCTCCCAAGCTTAGTGCTGCGTTTGATGACGTTTGTTCCCAACTATCCAACGATAGCATCGATTCTTGGGGAGATGAAAAAGAGGCCCAAGGCTAGATACACAGTTGCAAAGAATGGTGGGTATATTCCGAGAAAGTGATATCAGGAGTCAGTTGGCCATGTTACCAGCCCACCTCTCCACCAGAGAAAGGTACTACTTCTACACTTGTATTACCCTTGTCTTTTCGCAATATGTGGCGTTCTAATGTATAGACTTGATAGGACTGAGCAGCCAACTTCATTGCCTTTATATGATGAGGTCGCGAGTTTGCAGCCACGGCATGTTTCCTGCTTTGCCAGATGCAAGTTGCGAGATTCATTCCGGATTCTCGGTCCGGAACGCCATACCAATACATGATTAACTATGAAATCAAGAGATGCTCAGTAACGATTGTTGGCTGGAATGATAGTACGTACACCTCCATTGCGAACGGCTTCTTGATGAGCATATTTATCTGCTTCGTACAAAGCTAAAGAGAAAAGAATAAACGAAGGGACAGGAAAACCAAAAGAAGACTTACGACCACTCTCACTGCCGGGTGCACGTTTGCTTCGAAAGACGACGCAGTACCACTCTCTTTCCTCGTCGTCTGGCAGGACGAGTTCTGACCAATTGAAGGCGTCAGAATATGGGGTGTCGGCATAATTGGAAGACAAGGGCCTAAAATAATGAAGGGCCTTGTGAAGAGACAAGGACACAGGATCGATATCCGGCAGACGTGTTTCTGTTATGAGAGGTGGATGGAGTGAAGGAAGATTATGGGGTGATACATTCTCCGGCAGAGATGAGAGAAGAGGTGGGAGGTATAGGACTGGTGCGTTGGAAGTGAGACTGTCAAAGGAGGGAAGAGAATGAGGGTCTCTGGACGAGGATGCCATAGGGTGGTAGGGATAAAAGTTGAGAGCATTGTACGGGGCTTTAAAGGGCCGGGTGAAGGATAAAGGATGTCGATGAAAATTGAGTGAAAAGTGAATGGATGGTGAAATGGTGGCGATTGCGCCATGATGATTGCGCAATTCATGAATAGAATAAATAAAGCAAAATGGTATCTTGTAATGGTAACTTACGCAGTGCTGAAAGAGGTCAATCATAGTAATTAATTAGACCTGTGAGCACGTTGTGAGCCCTCGTTGACACGTGACAACCTCTCTTCTCTCTATGGCTACCAAGAAGGCTGCAGAATCAACTCTTTATCACCTCAGTCCAAAGGGTTTTTGGAAGAAATTTCGCGAGTTTTATACAATCTTTCTTTCCTCACCCCCGCTAACATTTAGTATACAGGCGACGTTGTCGTCGTAAACCCAGAAATTTCGTCTGGTCTCCCTTTGGCAAATCTCAACCGTTGGCCCCCACCAGCCTCACGTCCGGAAAAGTACTCTACCCCTGCCACCAAAGGTTCTTCTTCTTTTCTTGTATTCTCTTCGCCCAATTCAACTTTCATAGCTTCTGACCCTGCCGAGAATCCATACTGGAAACGCGATGTTCGACGTGCATATCCACAACTCTCCGTCGTCACTCAGTCTGAACTCTCTTCCTTGCTAATCGCACATTCTTCACCTCCTCAAGTGTATGTCTCCACCAACGTTTATTATATCCATCTGCTTACGCACCTCCAGTGCGGCGCCTGTTGAAGGACAGACAGAGGTACCCGTAGTTGCCCAGAAAACCCCCGAGCTCTCCGAAGCTATTGCCACCATTACCGGAGCTACAAAGGTCTACTCGGAATCAAAGCTTCCCCCAGCCTTGCCTATTCCTTACAAGCGATGGGTGCCCCAGCTATCGCCCAATGCTCCCCATGATCAGTTTGCCTACTTCCCCATGTCACTATACCGGTAGTAGCCTATTAGACCATCAGTATTAAACAACCGTAAACACGAAATATGTCTGTCCCACCACCATCTGTGGCAGTTGGTTCGTCTGCTGAGGCTCAAGCAGCTGCGTTCGCAGATGATCCACGGTGAGCATATACATTAACGAGCCTTGTATTTGTAGCAGCAATCTTGACCTCTCTACCAGCATCTACTTCTCCAAAACCGCGGGTACATGGCGATATGAACAGGACGATGACACAGAACTGGAATACGACCCCTCCAACGCTGTCTGGGTTCCATTGGTGCGCCACTAACATCCACAACCCAACAAAATTATATATACCGCAAACACAGGTTGACGAAGATCTCATCAAGAATCAACAAGCTGCGTATTCCATCGCCGGTGTAGACGAAGAGGTGGGCAAGACTTGTTCATGTCTACCACCCCGTGCTCACGCATCTAGACACCTGCGGCTCCAGTCCTCAAGAGAGAAAACAAGAAACGGAAAGTGGAGGATTATACCTCCGCCACCCCATTGACGGCAGCCGGACCCTCCATCAAACGAGGCAAGAACGACAAGAGGGACAAGCCTCCAGCCGAACGTAAATCGAAAAATACCGCTGTTTACGTCACCGGCCTGCCTCTCGATACCGAGCAGGACGAACTCATCGAACGTTTCTCGAGATGTGGTGTGATCGAGGAGGATGAACAAGGAGAGCCCAAAATTAAGATGTACGCCAGGGATGATGGGTCGTTCAACGGAGAGGCGCTCGTGGTTTATTTCAAGGAAGAATCTGTCCTACTGGCCTTGAACATACTGGACGACGCAGAATTGCGATTAGGTGTGCCTTCAACGGTCATGAGAGTTACAAAGGCCGACTTTGCACACAAGAATAACTCGACCGGTACAGGCGATCAAAGTAAGCCGAGGAAAACGGTGAATAAAAAAAAGACGACGAAACGAATTGGAAAAATGCAAAAGTATTATTGCCTTTTGAATCCTCATCCCCGTTCGGTTTAACATGGAGGACAGGAAACTGGCCGAATGGGGGGACGACGATGGTTTTGGTCCAATGCCCGATCCTGAAGATGATATGAATGTGGCTAATAAAAACAGCCGTGTGGTTGTCCTGAAGCACATGTTTACCCTACAAGAGCTCCAGGAGGACTCTGCTTTGTTGCTTGATCTCAAGGAGGATGTCCGAGAGGAGTGTGCTTCGCTCGGAGAGGTCACCAACGTTGTACTATATGATGTGAGCAAGCATAAATTCACAACTTTATCATTCATTCACACTTTTCCACTTCAAGAAAGAACAGGATGGCATAATGACTGTCAAGTTTCGGGATACCATTAGTGCGCAAGCTTGCGTCCTGGTACGTGGATGATTTTGAACACAAGAATGAGTCTTTTACGCTGAAAATTAGAAAATGAGTGGAAGATTTTTCGCTGGTCGTCGCATCGAAGCCGATCTTTACTCTGGAAAGCAACGGTTTAAACGCAGCGGCGCAGGAGACGATCTGGGTGGTGAAGGGGAGGATGCTGAGAGAAAACGGCTCGATGACTTTGCTAAGTGGCTGGTCACAGAGGGCGATTAATCCACGCCGACGATCATATACTTGAATGTGTCCACACGTTTTATTATTTAAGCATCCAATAAATGACCGGATTATCATCGTCCAATAAGAGAACCTCAAAATTTACCAGCAAGCACAAAGGGGTTTCTTGTGTACCGTTTCCAGTCTCTGTAGGCTTGTAAGGTATGATATCAAAACTTGAGAGCAGAGATACATACTTCAGTGATCACGATACGCTTCTGGCTCTCGCCTGAAGTTTGAATCCATTCTATTCCCGCGCTGGAGAGGTTGTCTGGACGATTAAAGGGGTTTGCACTTTCAATATGTGACGTAGATTTAGACAGAGCCACCAAGTCTTCTTCCGCTATTGAACTAGCTGACGACGAGACTTCATGCACGGTGGGTAAGGGGCTGCCGGGAGGTGAGAATGGAGATGTAGCGACTTTTGAAGACGACTCTATTGGGCGACGGGGTATGGAGATAGGTTTCGGGAGTACTGTCGATGCAACAACGCCAACATCGACCTCCTCCTCCTCGATCGTTTCACCTACGCCTAGCCGTTGTAAGCTCGCTTCTACGGCATCAAGCCGCTCCAGATGCTCCAGAACAGTGACACCAGTAGTCCCAGGGTGTACCCGTTGGAATTTGGCTGCAAAGGGAACTGGCCGAGGTGCCCCCGATGCGTCAGTCGATGTTCTACGGATTGGAGGGGGGAATTCGCTCCCAGAACTTTGACTTCGGGTCCGTCTTGGCAAAGGAACACTATTTATGGAAAGTCTTGGAGAAGATGGACTATTTGCCACTTCTTGAATAGCCTCTTCAGCAACCTCCAATTCCTCATCCCAGACAAGGACTTTCGTTCTCCGTGTTAACTCTAACGGACCTGAAATGCGTGATTGTAGCGAAAAGAGAGAAGTAGGGAGGGAAGCAATATTTACCCTCATCCTAAAAGTCAAGGTGAGCAAAGGGAAGTGGAGAATTATGAAGGACATACTGCATGCCTCAAGGACTGCACGATGTTCCAAGCTTGGCCTGCGCGGGAGGTAGATTAGACTCCCGAAAACAGATCAAGGGAGATAATGAACCTTTGATAACGGCAAGTTGTCGCTAGAAGGAGGGGAAAGTCAGAGAAATTCTTCAACAAGAAACTACCCTTACAGCAAACATCTTTGGATGAAAATCGGGATCAACTGCAAACAAGTTTTCCAGCAAAAATGTCGTTTCTTCCCACCATGACTTCGACGTGAGCAATGGTAAAAAATGATTTCTTGTCTTTTCACTGAAAGGCCGACCAATGATGCTGACAGGCAAATATAACCATCCGTATGTGTAAGACCGCCAACCTTGTGGATGTTCATGGGGAAACGACAGTGAATTGTCAATGGCTGCGATGTGAATATGCGGGCGTCGCCTATAATCGCCGTGTGGTGTGGAAGATCCCGACGCGCCTGGTGATGAAGGTGGGTGATACGAAGCGGATGGGGTCATTGACGGCGTATGAGAAGACATCTCATTCCTCCGAAGCTCGCTCATTGCTGGCATCTCGAGGCGAACTGAGCGGGACGGTGCAACATCTACAAGGGCCTTTTCATGGTCGCCTTCACAATACTTGATCATATAATTGTCCGCACCCCGGTCAGTGTTAAGCATGAGATAATCTGAGAAATTAGAGAAGCATTAACACCAAAGTACCACGAATGAGAAAGAGATTAACCCAGTATGACAAGCCTTTGTTATGTGAGCAGCTATGAAACAAAGATCATGAAGTGCTCACTTTTCCAACTCCTCACGGAAGCTTTGCTGGAGAGTTTGACTCCAGTAAAATGGTCGGTGTGCACCGCCCTCCTCCGTGGCATCGTAGAGGACGCGTTCATCCTCATAATCAACATCATCGTACGCGTCCTCGGTGTCGCCTGTCTTTCCACAAACAACTTTCAAAGCGCCGAGGAAGCGTTTCGATACATTTCCCTGTCGATGTGTCGAATCGTCGAATGTATCTGCAATAGCGCGTCCTGGCCAAGGATACTTTCGCAAAAAGTCGGATGCGTCTTTGGGGAGGATATTTGAAACAGGGAAATTTCAAGCGCTGAAAACTTACCTTGATAACCATGTAAAAAGAATTGCATGCTCCCAATTTTCTCAGGTAACGGTTTTCCTTTCTTAGCTGCGCTTCGGTCAAGCCAGTCGTAAAAGAAAGCCTAGCGAAGAAATCATAGCTGGTTCAGATCACAACGGGCCGTACGATGTCAGGAGTCCATTTACCGGGCTCGATAATGAAACAAGTTCAGTTGGGGGGACAATGTGAAGATCCAATCTTCGGTCAAGCAACGAAGCTGCAGCTTCAGAAATGTAGCTACAAAATGTAAGCCATTGGCAGACCAAGGTTAAGGCCACACAAACCTAAGATTGGGTATAAGGCATGATCTCCCAAATGGTATGATCCACCGAAACTGTCGGTGAATCCACTTCGTAGTCTTGCAACACCTGAGTTGTGGAAACTTCTAGTTGGTAAGAAAAAAATCTTACCTTTGGGTTTAACCGGCCGTAGGGTTCCTCGTCTTTGGGCTTGAAAACACTAACTAATGTTAACGCTGACAGGAGAAATGGGAAACAGTGACAACTCACGCAACAGTCTGTACACGACCTCCCACTTTTGCTCGAGCGAAATATGAACCAGAAGATCCTTTCGTTATCATCTTGGGATGAATTCCTTCTGCAATTGCGTTTCTCACGGACTGAGCCAACCTGAAGACGTTTAGCTGTGAGTATTTTCCGGTGTCTGCATAGTCTGCTCACATGTCGAATGCCTGTTTCGTCATTGGGGGCTTATGATCTAAAGTCTTCACCTGTTTAGTGACCCAAAGATCAACAGGAGCTATCTGATCGAAGGGCACGAACGCACCGCTGCCCCAGAACTGGATATCCCAATAACCGTTGGCTCGAACACACTTCGCCAGATTTGTTTCCTCGAATGGTCAGATACCTTCTTCTTCCGTTTCACCTTTTGCGCTATAGATTCTGTCCAACTTGGAGAGATAAGCAAGTAAGATGCGCAAGATGCAAAGTCAACCAACCGTTTAAACGCATTGTCCAACTTTGTGAGGTCAATGCTCCCAGGACGACTGGTGCGACGATGTCCCGGCGTCGTAGTCGTTCTGCTCGAGGAAGCCCAGCGACCCTCTCCCACGTCGGTTTCTTCTTGACTAACCAAAGGTTGGTATTCGGAGTGGTGGGATCGAGCAGACATGAAGTTCAAATGATGCAGAACCACTGTTGTTTACAGACCTGTGGCTGTGCCGGCCCCTTAAAGTGCTCACAAAAGGGGGCAACGTCAAACCACTTGAGTTCGACTATAGAACTAAGTATGTACTAATATTCGAGCAGACTGCGCACATTATTAAATAAATAATCAGCTTCAAGTAATGGGACAACTCGATGACATTGGACTCCTTTATTCAATCATTTAGTTGGCTCTACAATCCGAAGTGAGGTCTCCCCATCTCATCTATTGGAGACACATAAAGACGCCCGCGCGCCTTGACTTTGAACTGAACGACTCCTTCTATAAGTTATGTAGGTTATAAGTATGGCAGGATTTCGATCCATCCAGAATAAACCTACCATCAAGTTCCTGCGTCGCTGTCTCCATTGTTCAAGGTTGTTGCGCCGGTGCAGCAGGTAATCAGGAAGGTAAGTTACAACTCGGAAAAATTAGTCGTGCTCGTCGCCGCACTGCTTCCCTTCTCGCGGGAATCGTCACCGTTTGGTGTGCCGTTGGAGTCATCGGCCAAGATGTTTGAGACAACCCATTTCAACTCCCATAACGAGCGTAAGACGATTGACGCCCAGAGGATAAAAGTGCCAACCGCATAGATTGATCCCCACACACGGAAGGCATTTGAGCTAAATATGGTGGCTAGCTGAATGGTGAGGTTGGCGTAAACACCCTGCGGATAAAGGCACGCATAAAAGGGCTAGCTAAGGACGCGAGGAAACACAGATACGCACATTGGGAAATACCAATCCCCAAAAAGACAATTTGAAAGGTACCCGATTTTGACGAAGTGATGCTTGTATGGCTAGTAATGCGTAAAGCATCCACATTGTGGCGAGCGACCAAAGGAGAAAAGCGGCACAAATGCAAACAACTTCAATGACTTCCCCCGTCACTTTTGAATGAAGAAATTGGGAGGCAGGATTGTAAGGTAGGAGATTCTTCAGAGTCTGGCCAATCAATAAGATGGCGTAACCAGACTGGCCAGTCGGCCCAAGAGGCAGGAAAACGGAAAGAATGCTTCCTCCCTGTGGTAAGCCGTAGACAACCAGACGAAAGAGATAGATTGTCAGAATCATAAGGGCAAGGCTTAGTCCAGTAGTGACGAGGAACGCGGCGACGACGATGGTGATAAGCGCAAAATAAGGGGAGATGTTCAACAAGGCCCTGCCCAAGACGCCACCAGACGAAGCTGCGACGATAAGTGTAACAACGGGGAGAAGCCACATGGCAGTCATTGACGAAAGGGAATGCGTTTGCCGCGTCGCCCTAAAACCAAATTGTTCGATTTTGGACCGATGTCAGAAAAGAGCGGACAAACATCATATGAACCCCAATCCAACAACAAACGAAAGCAATTACGATGTCCAACCACCAGAAAGCCCAGATGAAGTATAGGAATGCTGGACCGCCAAAACGATATTCTTCATGTATAACATCAACGGCCACATTTATCAGAGTGGTTGCTCCCATTGGTAAACAACCAGTATATAGACTTGCGACGGGGTTTTGAAGCAATGAAGCCCAGCGATCCCTATGCGAAGTATACTTCACCAAAGCCATGGCAGTGAATAGGGAAAACAGCACAAGGTTGACAAAGAAAACCATGAGACTAAGAATTGTCATGAGGCGCGTTCCCGTGCCATACGGAAAAGCGTTGAAGAGAGTGCTAATGGCCCCTGTGCCTGTGTTTCTCTGTCAAACTAGGGAAACAATTTGACACCGCAAAAAATACCCATTATTATCGCAAACAGAACGGGGTTTGTTTTTCTGCAAGAGGGGATGAAAAATGAAGGGAGAGTGAAAATTAAGCCTCACCTTGTCAAAGCCTTGACGAGGAGACCGACTCTGGACATGGTTGCTGAGAGTCAGAGTCATACTAAAGTTTGGTTGTGTATAAGTACAAGCTTAAATAAGGGCGTTCCCGGCGTTCCGCACAAGCCAACCTACACATCAAACGGTGCGCGATCCGGCTCAACAAGCTAAGCCACTCCAGCCCGATCATCAAGAGGCTCCCCCAACCATGGAGGAAACCCGGGGACAAGAAGACACCACCACCCCTCCAACCCAGACTCAACAATAACTCGGCCACTTGTCGGCCACCAACCGAGCCATGGCCAGGACGACCAACCTACTTAACATCGCTAAGCAAACCTGTCACGCGCACGAAAGGATCCTTGTAGCTCCGTGGCGACGCACAAGTTCCAGCTTCGGAGGCCGGGTGCAGATAAACGCCTGTAAACCAGAAACGAAAGACGATGAAGAAAAGTGGAAGATGATAGAAGAACATAAAGAAAAGTACCACAAGTTATCAAAAAGGAGAGAATGCCTAATCATTTACACGGACGGGTCCATGGTGGTGAAGAAGAGGGTTTCCCTCAGGTAGGCGCAGCGGCGGTCGGATACCACGCAGGGGAAGAGGTGTTCACGGGGAAGATGGGCATGGGGGGAAGGGCCGAGGTTTACGACGCAGAAATGGCCGGGCTAAAGATGGGGGCGGGCATGGCAACGAAGTATGTCGACAATCACCCTGAACTTCTTCCGTCGACAACTCAGCAGCGGCAGGGGCAATATTCGATCCTAAACCACAACTGGGACAACTATACGCGGCCAAATTCCACCGAAAGATGGCCAGGTTCCTCGATAACGACCCTACTCGCACAATCGAAATCGCATGGTGTCCAAGCCATTGCAAAATAGCAGGGAACGACAGAGCGGACGAACTAGCGACGGAGGCCACTCAACTCGCGTGGAACGCGCCAATTAGCACGTCACGGGCATTCGCACTACGGCGAGCCAAGGCGTCCACCCAATCAGCCTGGGTCCGTGACTGGCAGAAGGCACCTCGAAGAGGAAGATTTACAATATCTAACAGAATCCCTCCCTCCCTCAACCCCACCAAACACTTTGTCGCATTGAAAGACCAACGCGAAGTATTCGGGCGCCTAGTCTAGTGCCGCACCGGACACGCGTACACCGGTGAATTCCGGAGACAGTTTTTTCCTGAGAAGAGCACCAGCTGCGAGTGCGGAAGACCTGCAAACCCGAGAGCACATCATCAGAGAGTGCAACCGCTACGAAGATCACCGGAAGAAGCTGCGTAAACACAGTCGCGACCTGGCGCTCCCAGAGCTGCTGGGGACCCCCAAGGGAATAGCCGCCCTAGCCGACTTCATACGGGACTCGGGCACCTTGACATTCACAGGAGAGAAATACACGCCTAAGGGGCTTCCCTCCTTCCTCGACGAGCCAGAACCCCCCGAGAGGACGATGAGTCCGACGCCGAACCACAACACGTCCGCGCTACCCATACCCACAGACAAAACCATGCGAGCGCAGTAGCGCGCGCCCATACCTTAGCGTCGCATAGACGCAATAGACCAAGACTTCCGATCACACGGCCCTCTACCCAAAACCTTCACATTATCTGTACCCTACAGCTACACAACGGACGTTAATGCCCACATAAGTGGTGGCCCACCAGACCTAATTACACCTAAGGGGAGCCTTACGTTCCCCGTGCGTCTTAGTCCTAGACTACTTGTTGCACGTAAATCTCGAGAAGAAAAAAGAAAAGAAAAACCTTATGAATAAGGGCATACCTTGCCAACCAAGCATGACAATAAATCAAAGAGGTTTGTTTGTTTTTGTCATGTTTCAAATAAGGACGGTTGGCGCTCTCTGGTCCTGCTATCATCTACTTATGTATCAACGGCCAGTTGGTCTCACGTAACAAGGATTCCTTGATTCCCCATTCCCTATAATAATGGGTGTTCTGACCTTGTTTTCGTACCCCACAAAGTCCAAATCAATGGGTAGAGCCGGCAGCAGCCCAGAACCCCCTGAAGAGGGGAGCCCCGTTCGACTCCGTTATTTCTCTTTCCGCGCCTTTTCCTTTTCCTCTAGATGGAAGGAAGGCGACAGATCGATGACACAAGAGAAAGGCGGGAAAAAGTTGGCGGCCAAGTCATCCTCAAAACGCACGGACAAGTCTCGCGCATCAAGTTCAGAAAAGCGAGCAAAAAAAACAGCATTGTCTGTCCGTTCGATCATTATTGGTCCTTCTTCCCCCCTTTCTCCCAGACTCACTTCAGCGGTTGTGAAGCCTCAATTACTTGTCATCAAGTCCCAGCTCATGCGGCCGAAGACAGCGAAGAAACTCATTGCTCAGTTGCGCCTTCTGCCGGCAACGGGGGAGCCAATACGAAGGACCTCCACTTATAATTCCCATGTCGTCCCGGCATCGCCCATTCACGCAGTCTGCCTGGGGCACACCGATGCAGAGGAGGACCTACTCCATTTTACTAAGTTACACGTCCCCAATACCGCCACAGGGAGCAGACGGGAAACTCTCGACGTTGTGTCAACCCCCGTTGATAAGCTAACTGACCTTTTCAACGAAATGCATATCGTTGACCTGCTAGCTGCCCCCGATCTGGGACTAGGCCAACCTGGAAACGGAAGCGGCCTATTGGCTGGTGCTGTTCCAACTGCAGAAACAGTCCTCGAAGGTGTGAAACAGATTACCCCACAATTAATGGCGTTGGGTTATGCAACAGGCAGGGCCATTCTGCCAGACCACAACGGTTAGTTCTCTGTTATACCTTTCCTGTAACTGTTTCAATAATTTTTGAATTTCGAAGGCGTCCACCCACCAACTGACCGATTGTCAGTGATCACATGTATGAAGGTCTCTCATTGCTTCATTTCGTTTTTTTTTTGACAAAGTTTAGATTGGTGGGGGCTCGAGATACTACTGCCCCCTCCGACTTTGGAATATCTCGACGTATGCACTTTCTGCCAGATTCTGATCTCGAATTTATTCAATTTTTCAGAGCGCTCAATCGGTGACAGGCTCTGTCGTGAATTTTTTGTCAGCCTTAGCCTTGATCAACAACGGAGTCCGAGAAATCCTCCCGTTCATTCGGTACATAGCTCAATACATCGATTTTGAATGGAACGCTATCAAGCGACAAGACCAGGGCCAAGGAGTTATTTGTACAGCTACATGGTGAGTTCCACTCACCCCGACGTTTTTGGATTTACTATATAACCCGATACATAATAGGATTATGCCAGCAGCCATGGTACGGCGTGTTGTTGATCCTTGGTTTCTGGAAATGTCACCCCACTAACGCGAATATTACCCAGGTACCCCGTCCTTGGGACTTCCCCCCATTAACAGAACCAAGTCCGCAAAACGGTGTAACACAATTAGGTCAATTCCCCGTTGACGCACCCATTTCTTCACCGCTGACTCTTGACCTCGTTGTCGAGGCGACTATCGACGGGATGTCTCAGGGTAAAACTCGCTAATCGTTCTGGCAGAAAGCTACCCTTGCAAATAAATGTCTTACAACTTCACGACTTTACGATTCCGTTTGTTATGTAAACAATTCTTGTGTACATATAGTCTCGATACCAGCCGTTATGGATATGTACACTATTGGGATGTAATTCCATGGTAGTAATTACCCGCTCACACATTCCAAATACTTACAGAACTTCCACAATTTCTCGGATTCGACACTGCATTCCCTTAAACATAGCGAATTACTACTATCGGACAGTGTTGGCTTGACCCCTTTGACTTGGTCAATAACCAGGGTCAAGTCAATGGTCAGTCAATGATTGACCGGTCAGTCAAAAAAAGGTCAAAGGGGTCAATGTCACGCGGTTCAAAATAGATTGATTGAATTTATAATGTACCTTGGAGGCTTGAAAGAGGTCCTATGCGACGCCACTGTACCTGTAGCAGCAGATGTAGAATTTTTAACTTGACATTGACATTTTCTGTCTGAACGCTGTATCTACATGCCACCCAAATCACCCCTCTGGGAGCATTTCTATGCCAATCGGACAAAATACAAGGGCAACAGTACTCACAACAATGCATGGTGCAAGTATTGTGTCCAGGCTCATATCCGCGCGAAGCAGGAGGCAGACTGCGAAGCAGTCGAGAGGGGGGAGCGTCGCTTTGTGCGCTCAGAAAAGGACTTTTTAGAGGACGGTCAGTACATATATCCTGTCAACTGCTTGGCCTTTCTATTTACATCATGCCATCAGGCTCTGCGTATCTAGCTGTGTACCCCAAAGTGGGGAAGATCGATGCCCTCAAGTCCCACCTGTTAAAGGGCTGCGAGCACATACCTGCAGAAGTTAGAGCTGAGCTGGATCGAAGCCTTAAACGACCTACCCCAACAGTCACGCCGAACGCGAGCTTCTCCGAGGCTGTGCCCACCCAACCAGCAGACACAGAGAATGGCCGAGGTCCCAAGCGAAGGAAGGCGAGTGGGGAGCAGGATGTTTTTGAGGGTGACTTGGTTAATTGGTTTGTCGCATGCGGCATCCCGTGGAATGCAGCAAATAACCCACAAACGCGTGATTTTGCCACGAAATGGCTTCCGGATGATGTTGTTGTTCCAGATCGACGTGTACTTAGTGGGCGCGTCTTGACCTCGCAGGTTGCTAAAGTTGAGAATCACATCCAGGAGAAGGTGAAGGGGAAGTTGGCCACGGGGCAGTGCGATGGGTGGAAGAACATTGCAAAAACATCTGTGGTTACGACGGTGATGAGTGTTGAGAATGAGGTAAGTTCATTGAACTTCTCACCTGGCTAGTAGTTACTCCCATCATAGCCTTATCTCGTCCGTACACACGACATGACTGGTGAACCAAAAACGGGGGATCGTCTCCTTGAGCTGGTACTGGACGATATCAACTATATGAAAACAAAGTATGGCGTGGACCTCATTGCCTGGTGTACCGATGATGGCCCCGATGGCAAAAAGATGCGGCGGCTACTGGGCGCGATGCTTCTGTGGATCATCGTTATTGTCTGTTGGGCCCACCAGATCAATCTCATTGTCGGGGATTTCTTGGGATCGAAGGAACCATACTTGAAGTGTATCAAGGAGGGCCTAGAGATCATAAAGTGGTTCAACGCGCACAGCGCAGCGTTAGCACTGTTAAACGATGAACAGAGATTTACGTACGAAGGGAAGTGGTGGGCCCTGATACTCCCTGTCATCACGCGATGGACTGCCCATTATCTATCTGTTTCTCGGCTTCTCAAAGTCAAATCCGCAATACGGTCCTGCAGTCTTCGCCACGAGGAAACCCTTCACAACTGCGCCGGAAAGGAGGCTAAACTAAAACTTGCAGCCCGTGCTATCCTGGACACAGTTGCCAACGATGTGTTCTGGGCAAACCTAGCAAAGTTAGTCAATATGCTTCAACATTGGTTGCTTCAACTCACCAGCTGTCTAGAGTCAAAGCACTCCTCGAGCCCCTTGCCATTGCATCAAACATTACGCAAGCGTCCCACACCCGCCTAGATCATGTTCTTCTCACTCTCGCAAACCTCTTCCGCATCTACAGCAAAGCCGAAATTGATGGTCCATCGTGTGCAAAAATACTCGGAAGTATCGAGAAGAGGTGGGCGAAGGCGGACCAGGATGTCTTCATCGCCGCCACCTTTCTCAACCCATATATCCGAAAAGCGTGCTTCAATCCAGCTGTACTCACCGAATCTTCTTTGTATAACCTCATCGAGCGGGTTTTCGAGCGGCTGTTCGAAAAAAAGGGTGACCTAGCATTGCTGAGGGCATTCACTGACTATGCGAAGGGAGCTGGCGAGTTCTCGGATGAGGAGATGAACCTGAATCAGATGACGGCTATGCACTTACAGGAGGTGAGGCCAATCATTCGTGTTTGTGCATCTCAGACCACTGACTGGGCACTTGAAGAAGAAGCCCCTAGATCTTGTATTCATCTGGAAACACATTGATACGCAACCTGATGACGAGTTACCAGCAGGCCGTAATGCACTCACCAGACTTGCAATCCGGCTGCTTAGTGTTGTCGCAAACTCAGCAGGCTGTGAGCGATCCTTCAGTATCTTCGGCAACATTCATACAAAAACTCGCAACAAACTTGGGACAGAAACAGTGCACAAGACAGGTGTTCTGAAGATGGATATTCGGCGTCGCCACATCGAAGAAGGCCGAGTTCCCACACGGAAAAAGCGGCAGTTCTCAACGCTGGATCAACCCACCTCAGTGACAACGCCTGTCAGCGTTGATCCTGAAGCTGATCCTATAGATTCCATTCAATCATTGATCAACGAGGCAGATCAAGACGATGACAATGACGACTTACCAAATGTTGAGGAACTCCTGGAATCAATCCAGCCAAGTTTCCCTGTTTGTACCTCTGCCCCAACACCCTCCACCTCCTCCAACACACCCCGACGACAAGCCCGCCGAAAAATCCCGTTATCTGACCTATTTCTGTATCCAAGTACGACGGAAGGGGAATTGGACAGAGGACTTGCTTTTTACTGGAAGGGCGGCGTGGAGAATCTCGAAGCTGAGCTTGCAAGCTATGATGCAGAGCAGGCGATGGGTGGAGAGGGGGCGAATATGGATCCTGTTGATACGGTACATGGGTAGATAAGTAGATTACTAATCGATATCACAGATCGGCGTCAGATAGCCATGATATCCGATATCCCACGAAACCCATTGACCCAGTCAGTCAAAGATATTGACTAACCCCCCCCTTGATTGACTGACCCTTTGACTGACCGGGTCTGACCCTGGTCAACGCCAACACTGCTATCGGAGACTGGGTTCCAGTCTCGTGTACATAGATAGTTTTGACGGAGCCGAAAACATGACTTTATTTATGTTACATTGTTAGAGTCAAGTAGCATTCCCACTTCAATTCTACTCGATGCCCGTCGTTACGCGCTCCCTTGTTCGTTCACTCGGCAAGGCCACGACCTCTCCGCAAGCGCCTCCGAGTCCCAAGAAACGCAAGGCTAATTCGACAGCAATCCTAGACTCCAATAAACGGGCACGACGCAATGGCAACGGTAGCAAGAAGGAAACCCCTTCAACAAACAACACTGATGCGGGACCTTCGAGCGCAAGCATTACGTTGAACTCGCTCGTGCCAGCTGTCCTTAGTTTTGATTTCGAGTTGGCCAAGAATCACCTGGTCAGCGTAGATCGACGGTTTCAAGACTTATTCCTCAAGATGCAATGTAAACCGTTCGAACACCCGGAGCAACTTGATCCATTTCGGTGCAATCGCCTTCCTATCCAACATACATTGAATGCTAATTTTTCCGCCTTGTACAACAGCGCTCTTTCGACATCTATTTTGTGGGTAATTGACGGCAGCTTGTCTAGACAATAATTTGAACTTTCCCAAATGCAGAGGTCAACAAATTTCCTGGTTGGCAGCACGATCAATCACGCATCGGTTCATTAGGCTATATCACCCCTCCATACCAGAAAAGCCAGACCACCAGTTCGTGAAAAACAAAACAACAAAACCTACCGCGTTCGACTGATAATTGCTCTTAGGATGATGAAATCTTATTTGCATCTCTTCCCGACCCCACAGGACATCGTTGATAGTGATATTGCCACTCTCAGAACAGCGGGACTCAGTGCACGCAAAGCAGAATATGGTCCGTCCCATTGCCATTCTAATTTTAATTGTCAATAACTATTATCCCAAGTCAAGGATCTGGCCTCACGATTTGTAGACGGTAGATTGTCCACAGAAAAGTTGCTGAATGCCGACGACGACGACTTGTACAGTATCCTTATTGAAGTCAGGGGCATTGGAAGAGTTTGTCCACTTTTCTCAGTGCTCCATTATAAAAATTGACACATTTGTAGTGGACAGGTAATTGCTGGAACGCGCCAGATTTTGTGATGCTTAGTGAGCCTCTGATACAGTCGACATGTTTGCCATATTTTCACTCCGGCGTCCCGATATCCTTCCTGTGGGTACGTATGCTCTTGTGCAGATTGTCTACACCAGTGAATGGTTTTATGTGTCAGGTGATCTGGGTGTCCAGCGGGGTTTGGTCCGTTGGTTTTTATCCCTCCATTCGCCAACGCACCTCTTCGCACTATCACCTGAAAAGGTATCTGGTCAGGGAAAATCCATAGAGGCAACTTTGAACCTGTCTGCCTCCGAAAGTGATGATGCGCTGCCTGAGGTGGTGGATGCTGCATATAAATCTAGAGCGGTCGAAGACGTCGCTACAGGTGACGGGACCCCTATATCTGAGGATGAAGACGTTGATCTCCCTGCTGTGCCTCCTCCTTTCACACCCTCTATTCACAAGACACTTAATCGTTCCACTTCCACGGAACGTCTCCCTCTTCCTGAAGGATTAACCGTTGCCACGCTGAAGAGCAGGCTCGAGGGAAAGAAAAAGATCAGGTACGTGGCTGACCCCTTAGATATGGGTGTACTTACCCTTTTGGTCAGAGGGGCGTTTCTAACTCCACAAGAAATGGCAGCACTGACAGAGTGCTGGAAACCCTACAGAAGTTTAGGTGCGTTTTCGAAAGACTTGGGGAGGATGTTCTCATGTCAGGTCCACAGGTGTCTATTACATGTGGTCTTTAGCCGCCGCAGAATAATACTTCGTGGCATCAGATACTTTTGTCTCAGGATGTGCAGTATTCAATGTTGAATGTTAACAGTTGTTCAATCGGACTTCATACAGGAAAATTAGTTACTTTGATCCGTCTGATCGGGGTATTTTACGATGAAACTTTCATATGCTTAGCGTTTCGGTCTTGCTCCGCTCATGTTCCGCTGGGCGTGTTCCGTTGAGGGGTGCGGAGACAAACGGGATTGTGGCATGAATCACGGATATTCGTGACAGTAGTCCAAGCATATTCTCGCTGTTCCTCAGTCTTTGGCCTTCGTCAGCTTCCCCCTGCAAGCCATGATGCTTGAGCCGCCTGCGCCTCGACCGCCTTTGTACCTGGTCTCGTCCTCATCACCTGGCGGAGGTTGCTCATCTTCTGTTGGTCCAGTCGACAGCGAGGAAATCTACGGCTTTCAAAATCGGTCCAACAACGCCAGCGATGCCTGCTCAATTTCTCTTTCCGATCCAAGGCGTTACATGTCTAACAGCTCAAAGCCACGAGCTACATCAGAAGACCTCCCCCTCTCACATAGGCTTTTTGTGAACTCCTCGCCTAAACAGGATCTACAGTTCTTCCGTCGGAATCTCTTCGCGCGACCTCAACCAGTCGAATTTAGCGAATCGCCAAACTCTTCCCTTTTCCAAGAACAACATACTATCCCCCACATTATCACACGAGGAAACGCTGTTGACTTGCTTTCTTCACCTCTTTCGCAACCTTCACGAGCGGCTGGTTACCGACACTCCCACCGTATATATAATCTTCAAGCCGAACTTCATTCACCAAAGTTCCCCCAAGGGCACCTTCTCAATTCGGAGTTCGTCACTTTATACCAACTCGAAGATGAAATAGGTTCTGGTGGTTACGGATTTGTGATGACTGCCTGCCATCGCGCAGAAGGGCATGAAGTCGCAGTCAAGTTTATCATCAAGGATAAAGTTCCCGAGCATGCTTGGATGTACGATGAAACCGTTGGAAATTTACCGACAGAGATTGTACTGCTGAGGTTTGTCAACCACAGGAACATCGTGAAGTGTTTAGATGTATTCGAAGACCCTCTATATTTTTATTTGGTGCGCGTATTCTGAAGTTATCCTCGGCGTCCTCTCGTTAATGTTCGTAAAAGGTTCAGGAATTACACGGTTCACCGTGGCCAAGGTCTGAAGGAACTTCTTCTCAAAGAATCCTGCCGGACTGCACAACTACATCACTCCCAACCCCTTCCCTCTCCCATTCCGGATCTGAGATATCACTTGACTCCTTTCAACCCAGAACTCCTCCTCGTGTGAACCCGGAATTACCTGGGCAAATAGCAGACTCCCAGGACGCTGATTCTTCAACTTCGCTGGACGAGCAAAAACCTCACAAAATCTTCACATGTTCCCCCCGTGTGGATTCGCGACCAGGTTTCTCTCGCAGACCATCCTATGACCTTTTTGAATGCATAGAACAATCAAGCCAGAAGAGGCTAACAGAAGCGCAGGCCCGTTATGTGTTTTCTCAAGTAGTAGATGCCGTGCATTATCTGGATACTCTGGGAATAGCTCATCGCGATATCAAAGACGAGAATCTAGTCATCAGTGATGATTTACAGGCAAGCCCCCCGTCTTGTATTTGAAAAAAAGTGTTCATTTCATTGTCCCATAGATTAAACTGATTGATTTTGGAAGCGCGACAGTCGTCAATCCAAACGAGCCAAGGCCCTTCTACAACCTATTTTATGGAACTGCCGCGTACGCGTCATCCGAGATCCTTCTCAAAAGAAGTTATCAAGCAGCTCCAGCCGAAGTTTGGACGCTCGGTGTCTTGTTATCATATCTCCTCATGGGAATATCACCGTTTCCGTCACCTCGCGACACTGTGGATGGACGAATTTTCTTGTCGGAAACGCTAGGACCTCTCCCTTCAGATGAGGCGATGGACTTGATGAGGAAATGCCTTGATCCCAAACCCCAGACAAGGGCTACGATAGCGGAAGTGAAATCTCATCCATGGCTAAAGCTTCGTTCGTAGGGTTGCCAACCAATTGCTAACTGTAGATTTGTACACTTCACCGATTTGTCAATTGATATTATTACGTAATAATTCGTTTCGGCCAATATCGTCGTTGCTTTCTCTCCTCTGAAAGCCTAGCCGTCTGTTTACAAAATGTCCTTTGCTTTAAAAGCAGCAGGTCTGTACAAAATACAACATATTCCCCTACGTTATTCTGATATCCCTTTGTTCCCAGTCGCCAATGGGTCGTGGAGGGCAGGTCCCAGGACTCTGGCCGGTAGGGCATCTCAATTGATTTGACTCAATACCGAGCTGAGTAGCTTCGTTTCAGCCCGGCGCCTTCTACACACGTCGCAGCCTGCGCGTATGGTTGAGCAACAGCCCGTTGTTCCACCGCCTACATCACCTACTGAGCCTGTCACCCTACTCGCACAACGGGGCTCCCTACAACTCAGTCTGGAGCAACCCAAAAACGGTGCTGGTACGAGTTCTTACTCATTGCTGGGCGATAAAACTTGCCTAATTCTAGCATCCAGAGTACGTGTTGTCGACCCTTGATAAGGTGACGAACTGGGCTAGGCAGGGGTCGATGTGGCCAATGACGTTTGGTTAGTTCTCGTTTGAATTTTGCCATTATTGTCAATATATTGTTGGATTTTAGGTCTTGCTTGCTGCGCTGTCGAGATGATGCACATGGCTGCAGCTCGATACGACCAGGATAGGTTGGGCGTTGTTTTCCGTGCAAGTCCACGACAGAGTGACATCATGATCGTGGCTGGGACTTTAACAAACAAGATGGCGCCTGCACTCCGGAAGGTGTATGATCAAATGCCTGAGCCTCGTATGTCCATCATGTTCAAGGGGGAGGATAGAACTAACAGGTTCGACAGGATGGGTGATTTCCATGGGGTCATGTGCAAATGGTGGTGGTTACTATCACTATTCTTATTCTGTCGTTCGCGGGTGTGACCGTACGTGTGCAAGTTCGTGTACTATTTGAAAAGCTAACGGTGGACCCTCTGAATTAGGAATTGTGCCTGTCGATATCTATGTCCCGGGATGCCCACCTACCGCAGAGGCACTATTGTATGGGATGCTGCAGCTACAGCGGAAGATGCGGCGGAGTCGGAAAGGAGTTTTGTGGTACCGGAAGTAAGGTGGCTGGATGTAATAGAGTATCCATGTAGTGTTTCCTAGTGTTTCACGGGAATCCTGGAATGTTAACCGAATAATCATGAGGTGACGGCAACTTGTGTTGCTCGAATTTGGCTTGAACTTTAAGCTTTCCGTCTCTGCAAGCTCAAGCAACTTTGAAATTCTTCAAATTCACGTCTCCATTTTTCTTTTATATTCTTTCTCACTTCCTTCTGGATGCCCACACAATTCTCTTCAGTTTAATCTTTCTTTTCCGTCGTCGCCACGCTAGGCGCTCGTTGACACTTCACTCACCCCAGCATGGCCGCCACCATACAGCCACGAAACGACCCCGCTGCAAATCTTCACGTCAATCTATACCCACGCACACTTATGGACGACGTTGACTTCAGAGACAACCGATACCCACCTCTTTCCAAACCCATTCTCCAGTCTCCGCCTCAACAAGATCAGCTGTGGGACAGATATGACCCCCAATCCTTTCAACGTTCCTTTGAACCATCAAATAGCATCTCGGGATGGCCTGCTGAACAGTCAAGTCGGGTTGACTCTCAGTATCAACAGACCTCCTCTAGGCAAAGGGCCCGCTCGCCTGGCCTACTCTCTACTCAGTCTCAGTCCCAAGAACCCCAGCGCACCTCCTTGTCGTATGCCCTACCATCAGGTGCTTCGCGTCGGGTTGTTGAACGGTATAGCTTAGAGGATAATGGCCAACGCGCTCCTTCGAGAGCTTCAACAGAGACACGGCCGACCCTAGTGGAATCTAACCAGGATATTGGACGCAGTAGGACGAATACGCCTCAACCTACCCGCTTGAATGAGTTGCAGTCGCGGGACAGACCAGTATCCATTTTCCCTACTACTCCCCGCCATCCTGCCACGCCATCTCCTTCACCGAGCCCTAACGCTCTTGGTAGTAGTAGTCAATTTCCTTCCGTCATGCCTCTATCAGCTTCTCCAACATACAACCCTCCGGTGGCGCCTAAACATCGTACATACCCGCAACAACCCACATATATTACTCCTCCCGATCCGCCCAACGCCGTCAATACGGTATATTCTCCGTCACCACTATTGCAGGAAGAAGTTTGCGTGGAATGTGCCATGCGAGATCAAGATATGGCGGATGTTGACGTTACATCCCCGGGCGTCTGGGAACGAGCAAGCGACGTACTCTTCGAAGATCTTATGGAAAGAGAATTACAGGATGAGGCCAATGGTGTTGTCGTTGTCGACGATTCGTCACGACCGAAGGCAAGAGGTGGTCGTTTGACCGAACAAACCCTCAAAATCTGGTTAAGCGTCGTGAGCTGGACTCGCTACATTTACTCGCGCTGATATTTAAATGATGCATCTACAGAATCCGCGTGAACCTGCATCAAGGCAACAGACTCTGAACACTTACATCAAATCCCAGCGAGCTTTGTTGCAAGCAGAGGCTCTTGCGCATGCTCGGGCAATGCAGGAGGCGAAGCAGCTCGACAACAGGATGCGAGACACATATTCCCAGTTACGACGGTCTGCGTACGACATGGGTGCCGCTTCATCCCCTGCGGACGACTTTGGCGGCGTTCGCATCAAGCCTCCACAGTCCCCTTCTTCACCAACCAATATCCATGTGCATACTCGGTCACAATCACGCGAAATAACGTTGCTTGAGAATGGCATGATTGTGGAGCATGTCGATGTTCGAAAGGAAGAGCGCGAGGCACGAGAACGCAGGCGGAAAGAAGAAAAACGTGCAAGAAAGTCTTCTCGGAGTTCTGTTATGGACGTCACTTCTATCATTTCTGCACAAAGCTATGGCCCACCCACCGATAACGGCCTCAAGCCATACTCACGATATTCCCATTCGAGCTCTGCTCGACCGACGAGTGTTTTGACCGCCCCGCCAGAACGCCCAGATTTACCTCGAGTTTATTCACA
Organism: Laccaria trichodermophora; assembly: GCA_018417955.1. Lineage (NCBI taxonomy): Eukaryota > Fungi > Basidiomycota > Agaricomycetes > Agaricales > Hydnangiaceae > Laccaria > Laccaria trichodermophora. The sequence goes on from JACTVC010000001.1 coordinate 316,196, forward strand.
GGCTTCTTTCTCTGAAGTTCATAGCTTAGGCTCGGGGTCTCCTAGGCGCACCAGGTTTTTCGGAATTCGAAACCTAAGTGCTGGTTGGATGAGCCAAGATAGTTTGGCCCCTTCCGGAATGTCTGGCAGTATGGTCGATATGCAGTAAGTTAATTCAAAGTTGGTGCTTTCTTTTGTTGATCTAACGGTTTCTTCCAGTGTTGCCCTTCAACGCGAGGCACAAGGACCAAGCCGTCTCACGACCTCACCTATCGACCTCCGCGGGTCTCGTCACAGCCAAATTTGGCCTCCCACACAGCAAGAAGCGGGAGATACTTCCCAAACCGCCTTTGATGAAAAATCAAAGAAGAAGAAGAATGGTCTTGCGAAGATCTGGCGCATTGTGACGGGAACGAAGGCGGATGCTGATCGAGAACAACGAAAAAGTGAAAAGCTCGAGGACGATTTCCCCCTTGCGCCTCCCCCGCCACTCTCGTATCTCGTGGAGCGAGGGCCTTCTGAACTTCTACAATCGACTCACCGACACGCATCCACACCCTCAGTACCTTCAGTCACATCGCCAAAATTAGGGTTATCATCTTCTGGTATGTCGCCACCTACGGCCCCCTCCAGTGTCCTGCCATCTCCGACTTCGTCAAGACCGCCTGGCCCTGATGCAGACATGGTCGAAGTCCGCACATTCGTTCATAATTACCCCGATGACCAGGACAACAGACAAAACCACGAAGACAATATAGGAAAGACTCAGGCCAAATTTGTTTACCCAGTCAACTCAGAACCAGACATCCGAATGCAGAATCCACCCCTGGCGCCACTTGTCCCAAACCGGCTTTCAAGAGAGAAGTCTCTCCCTCCTCTTCCTCCAGGTGAAGCTCCGGCTCGGCTGTCACCCGATTCCAGGCCTCAAACGGTATACACATATACCCCTCAATTGTTACCGCCTGGTTCGGGGCCAGCGCACGATTTTCTCCCTCCGCAAGCCCCGTTCCGCAATGGGGACACTCGACGCCAATCTTTTGGCGGTATGACTTCGCAACCCAATCTGAGGTTACAAACGATGCCTGCTAGCAAAGCGGTCGAGTTTGACGGTCGTCGGTCAATGGGCCCCCGTTATGACGAATTCGGCCTATCTCGTAGATCACTTGGAAGGCTTGAGCATGTTCAGGAGCACCCAACCCGAAGCGCGTCTCCCGTTCCATCAACCAAACGAAAAAGCAAGTTTGGATTTGCATCATTTTTGGGTAAAAAGCAACCAATGCAGAAGCAAGAAAGTACCCAGGATGACAGTCGCCTCCAGTTTCCATCCATGAGGCAATTTGACTATGAAGCTCAAGACGATCCAGCAATCAACGGATACGCCGCATCCACTTCAAGACACAGTGCATTAAGCATGGGAGCATCCAATAATCCGAACTTTCGGATGTCAATAACCTCGCGGAAAGCTCTCGAAGATCTCGTTGCTCAGGACCCCGATTTCGTAGCCTACCGTTACCCCTCCAACGACCAACAATTAGACCTTTTAAGATAGCTAGTTGGGTGGTCTGGGTTTTCGGTTTGCCTGGTTTTCAGATAGTACATACTTAGGTATCTATTTTTGGTTTCAAAGTAAACCACTTTGGAACGACATCACTCATTTGTTATCTTCACTTTTACACCTTGCTATCAATGTTTACGTTACAACAGCGGACATGTACATCGCATTCCTCCTATGGTGATATATTCGAGACAGCTTACTAGTCAGTTGAACGAATCCTCGAGTATCTTCCTAAGTCCTCAACGACGTGGAGTGAAGACTAGATGTGCCTTCGGATCCGGCACGATCGCACCGTTGAAGATAATATTCTTGGGTCGTGAGATGGCGCCGGGAGGGAGGGAAACATCATATTTTAATAGAATATGAGCCACCATTATTTTCAACTCCATCTTGTGTCGATCAGATGGCGAGCATGGTCTCAGAAGAAAGCCAACATACCGCTGCGAAGAAACGTCCAGCACAGGCATGTCGGCCGGCACTGAAAGGCAGGTACTAACTCAAAATATGAAGTTTCATCGTGTACCAAGTTCAAAGCACCCACATTTGGATCGATGGTAGCGAAACCATACTTTGAATCACTGGATTCTCCCGCGCGTAACTTTGAGAATCTGAACAAATCGCATACTTCGGGATTTGGGTAAATATCCGGGTTGAAATGTATTGCTTTCATATCGATGGCAACTCTGCATCCAGGTGGTACACTTGTGCCATCCCCAAGATCACAACCTACGAGAGCAACGCGACCGAGGGCAACTGGAAGAGAGTCAGACTCTGGTCGCGGTAATGACACACAAAACGTACAATACATCAACCCATAAAATCGGCCAACTTCTCGGAGAGCGCTATCAACTTTCCTAAACTTCAGTAACGCTCCTTTAGTCCAACCACCTTCTGACTCGAGAGCTTCCTGGATTTCCATCCGGATACTCTCAACATCCTCGGGTGGTAGCAGAGCAATTTCGAACAAGGTTTGCGTTATAAATATGGATCTAATGAATTTCATAAGCTTATGATCGCTTGTCAAAACCAGTAACACGAACGATGTGTGAATACTTCCAAAGTTCAGATTCAACAATCGAACCGCAAGGCCAAGGACTGTTTCCTGAGGTGGGGCACCCTTGATCAAGAATTCGGCGACCAAATTCTAATTTTTAATAACATTAGCACAAGATAAATTCGAGTAATGAGAGACGGTTATACCGGCTTCTCGTCCATGGATTCCCTGTCCTTCAGATAGTTATTTAAAAATGGTATGATATATTTGAGTGGAGCTTTTTTCCCTCCCAAAATGTTTGACAGAACAAAATAGACCAACCTGGAAAATTCTGATTTGGACGCATCTCAAAAGATAAATATAATACTCACGGCCGTAAGATATGGGGACTCCAGTTTATGAAAGGTGCCATAAGAGGTGTCGTTTCTGCAAATCGTACAACCGCGTGAAGAAAATGCTCATTGCGACACATCTCGATGCCAAAAATCACACGATTACTGATTCTGGCAATCAGGTGGGTCATTGTGTCGAAAACCGGGATATCAATAACTCCTATATGAAAACTTTTCAGTAGCGGATGCATGACAAGAAGGATATATGCTCACCACTATCCTTGGAGACCTTGAAAGTCTCGTCCATGGCAAGAATTGATTCATCGAGAATTTCAGGGATATAGGAAGAGATTGCGCGGTTTACATCTGTGCGTAATACACTCGCTTGGTACGGATTCCGAAGCTGATGAACGTCCATAGTGTAAGGGAGTTGAAGGTCCTCATTGACCGCCATAGGTTGGTTGAACTGCTCTAGTACGTGAGGGCACAAAACGGCTGGTGATGACTGACTACGCACGGTGTCGTCATTGGCAGACCTCACCATCTCTTGATATTCTGGGCCAAGAAGGAAGATTGGTCCGGACTGGTTAGACAGCTGTTAGTGCAGTTGCGTATGTTAGTAGTAATGGAATTGCTTGCCAGAGTAGGGATGGTGTAAGGTCGACCAGAGAATTTGGATCTACCTTCCAAAATAACAGATTCTGCATCAATGGTCCATCGCAGGGCGGTCGAGATATAACCCCAGACACCAGGCTTCCCTATGCGTGGAACGCCCCCAGAGTACGAAGTGCCCTGCAAAATGCGGACATAAACTAATAATACAACTGCGACGACGAGAGCAGCGACAGCGGTAACCAAGTTCAGCATATGGTACGATTGATGGGTGTTTTTGGGAAAGAGCATTTCGGTTTATTATTGTGCGGCAGTGCCGAGCAGTGGGCGCGGAAATGTCAAAAGCGGACTACTGTGGTATTTCGACCAACTGTTCAGCCGATGTGACGCGTGACGGCCCCGAACAGATGGGAGAGGTGTTCGGAATTGGGATGACTGTGTGACATAGCAACAAAAGTGTTCGGCCAGCAGCAACTGTTCATTGAGCAGTTGACATGGCATGTAGTAGCAACCTCCTTGCCTCCTTCACAGCCTCCCAGATTAGTGAATGGTATATAATTTTGTAATAAATGTACGCCGCGCAGCGGAAAATTGAGTTTTTGAGAGACTTTCCTTTTTGGGGTAAATTGTCACCCTATTCGACCTTCCAAGTGACCTGTGACAGGTGCCAAGATCTGTTCATTTCACAGCTCGGTGTGACGAGTGACCGAACAGTCGGTCGAAATACCACAGTACATTGAATCATGTGACTGAAACGCGCTTTCCTCGTAACAGTCACCATCTCAATAATGGTACATTCATCATTCAGATTCTTGATTTCCATTGAGATCGCATCCTTCTAGCCTTCAAGAGGTCTTTCAGCGGAGGAAAAGCGCGTCAAACTTCTCGAAATTTTTCATGAAACAGTCTGCTCGTGTCTATCTCCACCTAAAACATTACTCATAAGGTTTACCAGCGTGATTTCTATCAAGTACTTTCAATATTTAAACTAGCATGGCCCCTTTTGTGTTACGTCTTTTCTCTAGCTCAAGGAATTGGAAAAGCTTGGACCGAAGATGAAAGGAATAGGTACGTTTTTCTTTCTCACAAGACCTTCCGACCAATCTGAGCGGCTACTCGATAAGTCTCTCAGTCAATCAAAGAAGTTCTGCAATCTTTGGTTGATGATGGGCTTGTTCAAGCAGATAAGATTGGATCTTCAAATTGTGCGTTTGTGGTTGTCATGTGTGCCTGTATGCGTGAACTTTCGAACCCTCAAGTCTTTTGGAGCTTCCCGTCACAGCAAGGCACCGCAGTTGGCCTCTTTTCACTGAGATTTCTCGAGTTTGGTTAACGATGATTTTTGTTAGATCCAAGCGCGGGTCAACGCTTTGAAGGAGACCCATAGAAATCATCAAATCCAGATATTGGAACTGAGAAGCGCGATTTCGGTCGAGGAATCCGCTAGATTGGAGTCTGTGAATTGATATGATTAAGCCTCTATTTCTCTGCTCTTCGTTGATCTATTCTGCCTAGGAGACTCGCTCCGTTGCGCTTGCTAAGCTCTCCAATTTGAGGAGAGAACTCGACGGCCAAGAAGCAGAACTCAACGCATACGGTGACTCGAATCCTGCCAAAGTTGACGAGTTAAAGCGCGCAGTCTTTTTGGCGAAAGAAGCTGCCTTGCGCTGGACTGGTTCGTTCACAATCTGTCCTTGTCCTAATTCAGCCGTATCTCAACTGTTGGCAGATAACTATGGCACGCTTGCTGGGCATTTTACTCGTCAGAATGGGGTAGCCTTGCAGGATGTTCGCAAGTATTTGGAAATAGGGGAGGACTACGAAGATATTTGCTAGCCATAGATAAGTTCGGTGAGGCGACAACACACGTACGTACTCAATATCAAATACATCGTCTCGCATGCCGAAAATGACGATGGAGCTCAATCTGATTCCACCGCAAGTCGCAGATTATCGAACTGTGAAAATCATTGTTGCAGATTTTATTCCATAGAAATCGTAAGGAAACTAACCCAAAACTGACCCCAATTGTCAGCGTCTTGCTCTTGACGGACCGATGCAGGTGAAGGAAGAATGATTTTTACGACGTCGACCATGTTATGAGCTTGCAATAATAAGGTCGCCACGCCCAAAGCACCCTTTTGTTGCATGTGAAGATTAGCTTCCTTAATACTATCCAGAATGGCAGTGCCTCCCATGTTACCTGAGTAAGACATCAATTCATGAATTAAAGACGATCAAAAATGAAAGTTACCCAACATCTCGCGTGTCTCTTTCATGGTCAATGTGAAACCACCAGTAGGTTCATACTTCCTTTTCAGGGGCAAGTCCTTGTGGCTGGATTTAAGCTTTATCTCAACGAAGAGAACACCATCCTCTAGAGCCGTTGGGTTGTGACCGAGGTCAAAAGCACAAATGGCCGCGTGGCGTAGAGCACCTATATGCAACCCATGCCTGGAAGGGAGAATAAATACTCTGCTGATAGAAGAACTTGGGGGGCGAGACAGACCATTTCTTAAAGTTGGCAACACCTTGAGCGGCAACGGGGTTCTTTGACATAGCAGCATTTGCTTGTGCGCTGAACTTGCACGGAGTCTGTCGGTGAGAAAATTTTAGGACAGTCGCAAACCATCAATGTATAGGCCTCTGCGACTTACTTACCTTGTGGAGTGGCCAACTCGCTACCTGACATCCTTTACTCTATAGATATATCGTCAACATCATAGTCACAGTTTGTTAAAGCACCCAACATACACAATATATGACCTAGACGTGTCAAATGTCTTGAAGCGGAAGCATGGAATGTACACCTCACCTCTTTGCAACGAGAACACGCCTGAAAAGGCTTTGCCTCTGGTTCTTGCTTTTTTGCACACCAATGACAGACTTTGAGGACGCGAGATTGTCCTTTAAAATGGGCCGACTCCGACATGGTTACTATGTGGGAGGTGAAGGTGAGCCCAAGCGAATTGGAACCTAGTTACACACCTATTATATGGAGCTAAAATTCTTTGAAGAGTGAGTGCTGCGATGATTAATGGCGGCCCTGAGTCTGGACTTAAACATTGCTCAAACATCCGAGCCACGTGTCAAGTATTGATCCCAGATTGGTCCCCTGCCTCTGTTGAACAAGCCAAGATATTATTCACTACAACGCCATGTCGCAAAGCCCTTCAGCCTCAGTATCTAATGGCTCTGACAATGCATCAAAAAGACGGAGAACCGGTGACGGTCATTCCATGGGCCAGTTTATGTCAACAGCCGATGGCTCACCCCATGATCAACATCAACCAAGTCCCCATATCCCAAAGAGAGGCGCACGGGCTTGTACCGCCTGTAGGAAGGGGAAAAACAGATGCGAAGGAGAGGTACGCATCAGCCTCGGCTGGCCTCATCCATCTTTTGTGCTCACTGTGGCCCGCCTCCCCCGCCCGGCCCGGCGCTTTCTTAGGCTCCTTGCCGCCGCTGTCAGGCAAGTGGAACAGCTTGTGTCTTCGAAAAACCAGAGAAGAAGAATGTCCAAGCGAGCGCTGGACCCAGCGTTGAGTAATGGTCCTATTCCTGCCACATTCGTCCAATGCTGAAGATGACGTACTCACTAGACGATTGTCTCGCCTTGAGGGCCAGTATCTGGTACAGCTTCAATGGGTAGCTTGCGTAGATGTTTACTGATTTTGAACGGTTTATGTGAAAAAGGTTATGCAAAGCCAGATGATTGGCATGCAATCATCGTTGGATAGGATTTTGTTGGCGGTGCAGCCACAGCATCCACCAATGCAACCACCCCCAGGGATGTATACGTCTCACATGGATGTCCACCGTGATATGTCTGGTCTACAGCAGCCCCAACATAATGGGTTTGACATGATGCCGGGTTCTGACCGCTCCCGCTCCTTCCCACCCCTTCCGGGGTTCGCACCTCCAGTACGTTAACAATCTCGACGCATACTTTTCTACTCACCCTCCAACCTCAAGCCCCATAAATATGCGTCATATGGAATCATTCCGAGCACAGCTCCCTCTTCGGATGACGAGTCTGAAGACACGCTCCCTCGTTCAACTTTGAACGCTCCCATAGAGGCTTTGCAGGGGTTGGCAAACGCTGCGGCCGAAGCTGCTGCTGCCCCATCTGTTTCCCCAAGGTTCGAATTTAGGAATGACTTTGCCCATTGCTGACACACGCTTTATCAGAGTGAAGAAGCGTAAGAGGGCTGAACCCATTCCAAGGAATGCCTTTCCCCACGTAGTGGAAAAAGTTGATTCAATTTCTTTTTACTTTTGCCGTCCGTTCTGAACTTTGTTCATTTTCAGGGCCTGGTCACTGACTCTGAGGCACGCGAGCTTTACAATATGTATGCCATATCTTTTTGAATCACCCAGGTCTCTGACCTTCCTTTCCAGCTTTTTCGCAGGATGTCACTTGTTCATTCCCCTGTTCGACCCGTTGTATGACACGTATGAAAGCTTAATGGAGAGAACCCCCTGGACGTTCGATGCTATCTTGGCTGTGGCCTCTAAAATTCGCAGCGGCAACGGACCTCTTAGTTCAACGTTTTACAAATGTCTGGAAGAAGCACAAGGTATCGCACGCTCCTCGCTTTTCGGGCCCGTAGTAAGAAAGGAGGCAATTCAAGGCATGTAAATTAATCATTTTCCACTCACCATCTTATATTTTCTGTAGGCATGTTGTTGCTGGCCGCCTGGAGTACAAACGGGTGGCTTCCTAGTGGCCATGCCATGCGTATGGCATTGGACCTCGGCCTTCATCGAGCCTTGGAGAAGCTGGCTGACGTCGTTGGGAAACAGCGGGCCGAGGAAGAAGAGAGAAATCTAGGTCAGCATTTAGCGATTTTTGCGCTCAATATCTGATGCATACATCAGTTGTGTCCGCTCGCATTTGGCTTTGTCTTTACTGGTTTGACCATCAGTACGTTTCAATGCTTCAATTTCTTCGTCTTCTAATTTGGCTGTCAAGAATGAGTCTGGGAACAGGCCGTCCAATCGTGTTGCGGGATGAGAGTACAATTCGTCACTGCCGGCTGTTGTTAAGCCACCCCATGTCATCGCCGACCGACGTCAGGCTCGTCGCCTTGGTTGAGCTTATTGCTCAAAAGAGTGCGTCATTTCCGATCTGCATTTTATAAACAGGCAATGACACGGAAACCTACTCAAGCTCAAATCTACGATACCTTGGCTTCTCTGAATGATCAGGTCACTCACAATACATTGGCTTTCATCCGCCGTGCAAATGTAGCACTGGATAAATGGTGGTCGGACTGCGATGAACTTCACTGTCAGTACCTTGGTTTGATGACATGCGCTGCTCATTGATGAGGACAACTTTCAGGTCGGACTATGGACCAGGATTCACTACTCCGAAAAATACTGGCAGGGGAATTGCATTACGCAAAACTATGGCTTGTTTGTGTCGCTTTACGCGGCGTGGCTTGGGATAAGATGCCTTTCGAACAACGCGAGCTTGCCTTCCAAGCAAAAGATGCCGCATCAAACTGTCTCTCAATTTTCTTGAACTCATCCGAATACAGGTACGCCCACGATTCTGCGTAGCTATGATGGTGATTAAGCATATAAAATTCATAGAGCTGCCCTTCGCTATGCCGTCCATGACAGTCTTGTCACGGCTGCGTTTTCTGGCCTATTCCTTTTGAAGATGGCCAGTCTATTCCCCTCTGAACTGGATCTGGGAGCAATCACTGGCCAAGTCGAGCAATTGGCTCAGCTTCTGTCGGACGTTGCGGCTGAGAGGTAAGAACGCAAACTGATACTTACCGGAGGTGTATGTTGAAATCCGACAGGTACGCCCTAACTTTGAGGATCATGTTAGCCAACCTCCGCCGCAAAGTAGGTATGGGAGGTGGAATCAACACTCCGATACCTACCATGCCACCCCCATCCTTCGCGGAAAACATGATCATTCCCCAAACATATCTTGATCCCGGAATGCCGCCCCCATTTACCATGGAAGAACTTGGGTTCGCTTGGCCAGGCAATCAAGGAATCTTCAACCCATCAACCATTCCTATCTGGCTCCAAGAACAGGTTTGTGTCCTCTGTTACACCAAAGCATTCCTTTTCTTATATCGCGTTTTCTCTTAGAGCTTGGCGGACCTTGGCCTTCCCGCAAATGGCTCTGACGGTATCTTTCTGCAGATGGGAGGCGCCAACGGATGGACAGGAGACTTTCCCCCTATGCCGGAAGCGTGGTAGATTTGAACGATCTACCTGTCGTTTGATTCGTTTGATTTCTATTGGCTTGAGTTTGCAATGCTTTGCTAGTTTTCTTATTTATTTTTCGTGTCCGCTGACTCATGAGCATACTACCTGTAGTACCAGTATTACGAGATGGTGGGCCGCAGAATCAGCCATCTTCCTCATCGCTGTCTTCCTGTTCCTGCAAGAACTGAATTCTGTTTAATAAATGTCAACTATGATAGTAGTTAGGAGGCGTACTTTAACTAGTGGTTCAGTACTCTTCAAAAAGTGCTGTCGGCCTTGTGGTTTAGAGCCCTTTTGATGCCAGTAGATGATAGCTTGATCAGAAATACAGTCCTTATTGTACAACACCTAGAGGAGAGGGGTTGGTCTTCTCAATATTCATAGATTGGAAGGAACATACTTTGAGAATCTGCGGGAAAGCTTTGATGATGCGCGTGTCTTCGTAACAATACACTTGAACAACGTTTATGAGGGACACCTGTGTTTTTGCTCCGGTACAGAATGGTTCGAGGATGGGCGCGAATTTCTATGGAACAGTTGTATAGATTCGAGTTTGGATACACAAAGGTACTTACACCGACTTCGCGCAGAGCCAGGCCCTCAATTTGGTCAGGGCGAGCGCTCCAATCGACTGAAGTCATCAAACCCTGCCAAATGCACTGAATAAGTTCACTCTCTGGCACAGGCGATTCTTCAAGGCGCGCTCTGATGGCGGCGACAATCTATGAAGCATGAGAGGTCATCTAAACGAAATAGCAAGTTAGTTCTCTGACCTGGTCGGGGGTTTCCTCACGTTCGCAAAGTTCAGAGAGCTCTTTGACGATACCCTCTTTGACAACGGCATATTGTTTCTTTGCCCACCACTCAGCGACCTGTGTAAGGCCTTCTTTCTTAAAATGTTCTTCCAGGTATTTGCCCTCGCGCTTATTGGGAGGGAAGAAGGCAAGAAGATCTTTAATACCACCCCGTTTCAGGGTCGAAGATAAGTGATCCATAGATTGATCAACCAGATATGCACGGAAAATGAGACTGATAACGCTGACGGAGACATCTAACAGAGTCTTCAACATCCAGTCCAGAAAAGTAGGGCATGAATTACCATTCTTGACGAGATGGTCTTTGGTAAGACTCTGCAAGCACGATGCGTTGGCAAGACCCTGAGAGATCAAAAGGCCAACGGCGAGTGAAAGCTTGTCCTTCTGTGCTGGAGACCAGCGGTGTATATATTGAAGAAGTCCTGGAAGAGCTGATTCCTCTAGAGGCTTCTGAAGATATTTGTACCTGTGAAAAGAAAATAAGAGATAAGAAGAAGGCAAAGAGACGTAGAAAACCTTCTGATGAGTTTGTTGAGAACCTCGATGTATTTTTTCAGGTCATCGATTTGCGCAGGATCTTCCGAATTGAAGATGGTAAAGGGAGAAACGGGAGCTCCATCGTCAACATAACTTCCGCCTGGCTGGAGGAGACCGCCAACGAGGATGATTTCGAAGAGAGCATCTGCATACTTGAGAAACTCGAGAGTGGAACCTGCTTGGACTAGCTTTGTTGCAAAAGAGTCAAAGTCACCGTCTGGTACTGTTTCGAGATGCTTGTATAGCTGATCTCTGAAGACTGGTTCCGATAAGATAGACGTCTGGTGGGCGTAGGAGAGAGCTCACTGGATGGCTCGTGCTTTGCTTGTGCCTTTACAGCGCCCTTTCTTGCTTTTATTCTGACGCCCTGAAGCGAAGGCTTTGAAGTGGCTGATTGCTGAGACATGCACTGGTCCAACCAAGGTTCCAAATGGGAACTTGAAGAGGAAGAAGATGCGGCAATTCCCGAATTACAACAATAATAACCACACCGATATTACTACTCCTCCGTCTTGATAATTATTCACCTCAATGTCCTCTGCTTCTTTTACAGACTCTCCTAATGCGCGTTCAAAGTCAATCACAGCCGCAGACCTTGATACTTATGGCGTAAGCCTTCTCATTTATCATTCTCACCTCATCTTGACATTCTACAGGTCCTTAATCGTCATTCTACCAATCACCCCACCTTCCGCGTCGGTGTTTCCGAGGACAAGGGCACAAGAAGGACCATGGAAGATGCTCACTCCTTTGTCGTAGATTTTGACTCCATTCGCGGTCAGGGATTCTTTGCCGTCTTCGATGGCCATGCTGGAAAGCATGCTGCAGAGTGGTGTGGCTCGCATTTCCATGAGGTATAATATACTCCACACCATCATATTTTTTCACCCCATTTTCTGACGTGCTCTTTAGTATCTTCTGACAGCTATCCACGCATCACCCAGTACACCTATCCCCGATATCCTGAACCAAACTTTCCACGATGTCGATGAAAGTTTATCTAAACTATGCGAAGAATCAGACGGGAAAATTCATTCGGGATGCACAGCCGTCACCGCCTTTCTTCGTGTGGAAGATTCAGAGGGTCGGCAACCTTTTGTTCCGGCTTCCTCATCACCGCCGTCCAAGTCGCCTATCTCGGGTCAAAGCGTCGAGACCGAAGAACCTGTGGCCGACAGTTCTAACGAAAGTAGTGCAGAAAGCATAGGGACGGCTTCCAACGATCCCCAAAAGAAGAGTAAAAAGGTGAAGCCTCCTCGAGCCAGTCGCATACGGAAAGCCCTTCGTAGTTTGGCTGGCGGTGGCTCGAAAGCGTTTGGATCAATAACTCCTCGTTCCACATCTCCTTCCGCGTCCCACAATACGGCCGCAGAAGGCATTACGCTGATCGTACCCCCTTCCGATGCGAGACGCGTCTTGTACAGCGCCAATGCTGGCGATGCTCGTGGTGTTCTCTGTCGTGCGGGAAAAGCGGTTCGTCTCACCTATGACCACAAGGGATCCGATAAGCAAGAAGCAAAGCGGATCACAGACGCTGGTGGATTTGTTATGAGTGGGAGGGTGAATGGGGTTCTGGCCGTGACAAGGAGCTTGGGTGATTCGGCCATGAAGGAGTTCGTCGTGGGCGCTCCATACACCACCGAGACCGAGTTATGCGAGGAAGATGAGTTTTTGGTATTGGCTTGTGATGGAGTAGGCCTCATCTTTTACCCCCCCCCTTTAATTCCTGCTAACACTTCATTTTCAGCTCTGGGACATCGTCGGCGATCAGAGCGCCATAGACCTGGTCCGCGATATTGAGGACGCTCAGCTCGCAAGCCAAAAGTTGCTCAAGCACGCTTTGTCACATCATACCACAGACAATGTCACCGTTCTGGTGATCCGATTTAAGCATATTGCACCGAGTACAGCTTAAGTTCGACACGCAAATAATATTCATTGCCAGACTCTGCGTGGTATAATATCACAGCTGAGGTCGAGACGCTTGATTAAATTCGAATCTGTAACACATTGATAATACGACTAGTTGTACATAAGTCTACTATGACTGAGGTGTGGGGAGATGATGATGAATGCTCTAGTTGGTTTCAATCCATGGTTCAGCATCAGAATCCAGGTCACCGTCATCAGCCTCCTGGTCAATCGGATCACCGTCATCAGCCTCCAACTCCTCACCTCTCTCCAACTGCTCTTTCTCTGGTGTCATGTTTGGAGACATATCCATCGCCGTCTCCAGAATGTAACGCAGCATGCCCAGCACATCTGGCAACCTTCCCTCCTTCATGATGTCAAACACCTCGCTCTCTTTTACAATACCATCATTCGTTATCATTACAAAGACATACGAGAGGCCGTCCGTCACAACGCCATACACTGATGTATCACTTTGTCCTCGGTTGATGCGGGATTGACGCAATGATGCGAGGTATACAACTAGCTGTGGTATACCAGTGACATATTGACCCTGGAACTTGCACTCCACGGAGAGCAGGAGCGAGTGGAAGAGTCAGGTACGAATTTTTTCCCCAAGTTTCGCGAATCCGACTCCGTGATCAACACGGCCACCAACGATGGTGTTGGCGGTTTTTTGGGGGGTAGTCGGCAGATGATTGATCCTGTGGTTAAAAGAGACTTCGCAATGGACTTTGACTTTGTCCCATCTCGTTGGTGTGCGTTGGCCATCCCCAGTCCCGCCATCCACCGTGCCATGCTGAGGTTTTTTGCTCATTTGGCAGATACATCAACGGAGCTCTGACCGACTCACCATCGCCGCTATACACTCACATAGCAGCATGTCCATCCCAACTCTACAACCCGCTTCACTGGATCGATCATAGATTCCGTGATAGTTCTGCAGGAGTGTCACTAATAAGGCTGCTCGTCAATGCACGGTTCAATATCAGGGAAAAACCTTACCTAGGCAATGTGATGGCTCAAGAGGCTTGACATCGGGAAGTGACAGTATGTTCCACTGGTTCTGGGTGGGATCCACCAGGTGTTGTACGTCAGGCCGAAGTCCCTAACTGCTTCGGCCAGTGTGTAATCCCCCGCGGCCTTGCGCACCGACGGTTGCTCTTCAGCTGTTGCTGAAAGGAACTTTCGTTTCACCTCTTTAAGAGCATTGCGAGTAAGGTGTAGTGCAGACGAGGAAGCGTTGGTCAAAGCAAATAGTTGTTCGAATATGGCATCGATAATGTCCCGGTCATTGGGTCGAGGGCGCTTGGGAGGCATAAGTCGATTTAAATCTGCCAATTTAACAGGATTCGTTAAAGCCAGTAAATTTGAGAATCTCACAAATCTCTCAGCGCGCAGGGACGATGCTCAGATCTGGCTGGTGCTCAGGCTTTGAGCGATGGTTGCTCGGGAGACATCACGGAGCCATCAACCAAGCCATCAACTTAGGCGCCCCTGATACCCACAGAACTGGCACCGGCGCTAACTTCCGCACCTAGTAAGTACCTCACCCTTGAGCAACAGCATAACATTGCCGTAGAAGCATCATACCCACCCTTCAGAGTATCGTCACGACGGTGAGTTTGGACTTCATCTAACAAAAGCTAATAGATTTCACTTTAGAAGTTCCAACAAACCGAACCGACGCGTGAGAAGACGAACAAGGCAACGATAATGCGTACGGGAATAGCTGACTTGCAATCTAACGCGTCGACGCCGTTGGAAGGACGCAGGAATGCGGAGAGTGGATGAATACACTCTGGAGGCCACTGGAGGAAGTGACCCAAAGTGAGTACGTCCGTCTCCTTGGGTATCATGCACGACACTGACGATTGTGCCCATGTATTTCACCCTTCCCGCTCGTCAGATCACCTTTAGATGCACAGACCCAGCAACAACAACCTTACCAGCTTCAGCAATAGCAGCAGCAACCGTATCAGCAACACGGTATAGCCCTTCCCGGCAGTAACCCTTATCTTTCACAACCACAAAGCGGTCGATTTGCTCTTCCTGTCCTGTCCTCGTCTCCGTCCGGCTCATTCGCCCAACCACAAACACAAAACAAACCGTCGTCGCCACCCGCCACTTCCAATGCTGTTGCAGGACCATCGTTCCCTTCAAAACCTCCGCTCCATTCACGCACGCCTCCCCTCACCTTTGAGCAACAGCATATCACTGCCGTAGAAGGCATCGTACTCACCCTTCAAAAAATCATCGCGACGGTGAATTTAGACTGCCGCCTCGATCCGATGGCCATCGCACTCCATGCTCGTAACGCCAAATACAATCCAAAGGTTCGTATTGACCTTTCTCTAACACGCAACATGTCGAACTAATCTTCTTATTCGCTTTTTTAGGCTGACATCGTGAATCCAGGACGCTCTCATTTTTGCATCTGGCAAGATGATCGTCATTGGAGCCAAGAAGTCGGAAGATCTTGTGTCGCGTAGATATGCGCGTGAAGGCAAAGGCTTCGTTTCAATGTGAAGCCCTCCGACTTCAAGATACAGAATGAGTTCAAGCTCATTGTAACCATATATACAGTACAGTACATTTACATTGATTCACAATACACACTGTTTCGAGAACACTACACGCACGCGATGAACATAACCAAAACTTGCAAGAGGTGTCAGATCCACCGATCGCGGCCGTCTGATCATGTTACGCGAACGTGACAATCGGTAATTTCCGTGGGTCGGCACATCACTGGCAGCATTGACGAAAATGGTCGGCTTCTCGGCAACCTTTTTGTGGTTTCGTATGAACAGATATCATCTGTGTATTGAGGAGATAGCTATACGAGAATCGGGAAGAGTAATTAAATGGGATAATATCTAAAGGAAAGGGTCATTGTGACTAGAACTAGCATACGAAGTTGGTAAATGAAAAGGGGGAGGTGCGGTGGACGAGGATAAGAAAGGAACTTCACGACGAGACGGTCTTCGAGGAGAATTCTCGTGAGCATTATGGATGGTTGGTAGGCAGTTCATGCGACGGGCGTCATATGAGTCATATGCGACGATTGACCGATTGACCGACCTTGGTTTCCAGCGGGGATGCCCAATTTGGTTTCCTCCTCTTCGCCAATTACGACCGCTTCACTGAATTTCTTGAGCTGATCTGCCGCTACAGCGTTCCTCGGGTGCCGCTCTTGAAGATGACGATGCATGTTGTACTTTTGCGAATGATTGGTGAGAAGCTGAAAGTGAAGGGCTATGTGCAGAGAAGGAAGATTGGCGGGATACGCTATTTACATTATCAACGCGCCATGATGAGAGGGATATGTCGAGAAAGACGCGTCTTTTGGCGAAGACGCGTTTGTGTTATGTTAGTGGAATACCGTTCAGATCAGTTCAAACGCCGCTGTTTCATTGCCGGCCTGCCGTCTACCAAACATACCACGCAAATTACTGTATTTGGGGGGGTCCCCCTACCCTCCCTATGAGATCATTGACGGCCGCCATCGGCGGATCGGACGCCTCTTGAAAACTTGTTTACCCTGGAAATACCCTCGAAAGAAATGCTTGGACCTTGGGATCCTGAAGTGACAATCAAGTATAGAAAGCACGAGATCGTTGCGTAGATCTGACAGTGCTAAGCCCGCCTATACACATTTTATCAAGGGTTGTGCTTTATGGCAACAGGGAGTGACCAGCTTCGTTTTCTCGGCAAACACCGTTATTTGTCCACTTGCCGAATTGCTGCCGCGTATAATTATTACAAAATACTGTTTTCCCACGATAATTACCTACTTGTGGCTTGTATATGTCAAGCATCCACTGGAAAACAACAGTTCTGAGAGTGCATCAGTGATGATGAGTACACAATTTCCTGCCTATTTAGTTTGGAAACTTGTTTGTCAGCTCTGTACTATGTTTGTTCAGGAGTTTGAAACCCATCAGGAGTTTGAAACTGCACATTATCTTGCCCTCTGCTTACCTTAGGATCTTGAAATTTTCAGGGAAGATGTATTTATGCATAAGATTCACTATTCCAAAATTTCAGAGGAAGATGCAAAGATTTGCGCTCTGGAGGCATGACTTTGTGCTTTTCATTACACCAACCAAACAAAAGTAATGGAATGTCTTCTCAGATCCCTTCAGATCGGCCTGACCGTTTATTCTGAAACTTACCAAATACATTCAAATAGTATTTTAGAGTCTACATACAAGTTTCTAGAAAGATAGATAAAGTGCTTTTGGGAGGGAGGGCAAAATACCAAATTTTGTTCACAAACAGCTCTCCAACTGTGACATTTGCATGGCATTTGCCTGTCAAACTGTCTTCCTCTGTCAGCCAAAGTGATTGTGACCTAGCGTGACAGCAGTTTCAATCTCCTGATATTTTTGAACCCTGAGCATTGGAATGCCTCCAACAATGAATACAACTCATCTACAGAAAGAAAAATTAGATATTCATAGAGAAGAGAAAAATCTAGATTTAGTGGCCAAAAAATCTGAAGGATTTGAGAAAGTGGTGAGCCAGAAATTGTGCAATGCTGAAAAAGTTTCAAACTCCTGAACAAACATAGTATCATGGTACTTAACCTTGTGAATTGTTTTTTACTGATGTTACCCAGCTTTCAGCCTGTTGCAATTTATCCAACTATAAGAGGTTCAATCCATGTCAAAGGATTAGTAAAAAATATATTGGAATTTGTTTCATCTCATGGTTGCATTTGCAGACTTTGAAAATTTTCAGAATGGTGGTAAGGTAGCTGAGAAAATCTTTTAAATATCCTTACTGCAAGTGTGAAGCATTCACTCTGAACTTCTTGCATAGCTGAAGCCAAGAGGGAAGGAGGAGGCAAGAATGGGTGGATCTGGGATCAACACCCATAAGTGAGCAATGAGCAGTTACAAGATACTCAGCTGGCCCAACATGATTATGCATACTGTAGGAAGTACAGATATACAAAGCACTACATGTAGTGCAAGAGGATGGCAAGACTGCTGACAAGATGGTGGTTCAAGACAAAAGATCAACATATTATGTAAGATATCCAAATCTAGCTATATACCACTGTTTGACTATGGCCTCTGGGCATTCCCTTCCAATCCTATATCACACTTTTGCACCTGTTGCCTGATGGGAATCAATCCGCTTTATATTAGCCCTCATCGCTGACCATGAGTCCATGACATGATCTTGCGTCAAGTTGACATCAAGACAGCCTTCCTTAATGTGCCCTTAGACGAAGAAATCTACTTACGCAAGCCCACCATTGCTGGTGAAGGCTTCTGGAGGCTTCTAAAAGGGCTGTATGGTTTAGTGTTTGAAAGTCTGGTTAGGTTAGGTTATTGGGTGCCCAGGGGCTCTAACCAAGACCAAGACTGGTTAGGAATCATTCCCAGACCCAAAATAACCTAACTGGACTGAAGATAACTGACGAAAACTGGTTGGGACCGAAAAAATAGAAAATCGATTAAAACGGCATATATTTCTCATATTCCTTGCAGTAAACATTATTGCCATGCGTCGTAGCTTTAAAACAAGCCCAAGAACGCTAAATTCGGTGAAGAATTGACAATTTTATAATAATATTCTTGAAAGCCTACTATTTTAGCCAATATTTTAGAGATTTGACCATAACTCTGTCAGATTTTTAGTGTTTCTCATGCTTTTAGATGCGTTTTGAAGGGGTATAATAGGGTCGGTTGTAACCGGTCATAACCGGTTTTTTAACAGTTAGCTAACTGCAAAATAACCGGTTATTTCATTTCCAGAATTGACTAACCACTAACTGTGATATAGGATTGGAAGGGAATGCCCAGAGGCCATAGTCAAACAGTGGTATATAGCTAGATTTGGATATCTTACATAATATATTGATCTTTTGTCTTGAACCACCACCTTGTCAGCAGTCTTGCCATCCTCTTGCACTACATGTAGTGCTTTGTATAACTGTACTTCCTACAGTATGCATAATCATGTTGGGCCAGCTGAGTATCTTGTAACTGCTCATTGCTCACTCATGGGTGTTGATCCCAGATTCACCCATTCTTGCCTCCTCCTTCCCTCTTGGCTTCAGCTATGCGAGAAGTTCAGAGTGAACGCTTCACACTAACCATGGTCCGGTTTTTTTGCAGTTAGGTCCGGTCTGGTCTCAGTTATTTTCCAGTTAATTAACCTAACTTCCAAGCACTAGTATGGTTTGAAACAGGCTGGTCGACAGTGGTATCTTGAGCTTGACTCACGTCTTGGACTAATAGGATTTAAATGGACAGAATCTGACTGGAGCATGTACCAGCATACAACATCAGCAAACCTACACTTTACTTGTCAGCTTTTCATGACTTTTTGTGACTGACAGTGTGAAGTGTTCACTCTGAACTTCTCGCATAGCTGAAGCCAAGAGGGAAGGAGGAGGCAAGAATGGGTGGATCTGGGATCAACACCCACAAGTGAGCAATGAGCAGTTACAAGATACTCAGCTGGCCCAACATGATTATGCATACTGTAGGGAGTACAGATATACAAAGCACACATGTAGTGCAAGAGGATGGCAAGACTGCTGATAAGATGGTGGTTCAAGACAAAAGATCAATATATTATGTAAGATATCCAAATCTAGCTATATACCACTGTTTGACTATGGCCTCTGGGCATTCCCTTCCAATCCTATATCACAAAGCCCCCCAATGTCCAGAGGGCATGTAAGGAAAACAATGGTGGGGAAGAATAATAGAATAGAAATCCTCTTGCCCCCCAGAGTGAATATCAGGATAAAATGAGACCAAAGGTAGCAAAGCAAAGAAGATGAATAAAAGAAAGAAAAAATTTGGCCCCAAATAATTTGCTATCTGGAAAGCTGGTCACTGTAAGCTCCCAGCTTAACCCAAAAATACCCATATGTTCCTCCCACTCTCTCTTCAGTGATGTATAACCATGAGTACTGGGAAACCATGCAAGTGGATGGCTTCCAGGTCATCCATCCCAACTCCATTGCCTTTCCCCATCAAGATGGTGTAGCATGCTTCCATCATACTTGTGGTCTGGGTATCTATATAGAATGGCACAATGTTTTTAGGCTTTTTGATGGCTGAGTCAGGCTGACACAGTGATGACTACTGTACGTAATCAGGTACCCAGTCACCCTGGGAAGCCGGCCATTGATTTTATACACAGTTGAGACATAGACAATTAGCAATAAAATTTGTATTTCTAGGTAGCATTGGACATTACTTACACGACTGCACTGTTAAATTTTGAGAACAGCAAAGTGCGAAAGGGAGAAAGCTTGCAGAAGGGTAGTCGATCAGCCATCAGGGACCATTTCTTAAAATAGAACAGGTTGCGGCAAGATATCTCTTGAACTGGGGCGATGAAACTTATACCAATCGTAAAACAAAAGTACTGAATTCATTTATATCCTTTTAAATTATGAATTCATCTGAGTAAAAAGAAACAGGGTGTATTAGCCTGAAGATATTCAATATATATACCATACATTAGAAAATATTTTAGGTTTTGGAGCATGAGCCAGATTTCTTGCGCCCAGTTCACCAAACTTGAGCGGACGCAAATTTTTTCTGTCAGAAAGTTTTTTCTGATGATGCTGCATCATATTGGGTATCTTTTAGATTTTTTTTCAATTCCTATCTCCCAGCCGGTTGCCATTTCGGCGTCAAGGACCCAAAATGCGATGATGTGAAACAGTGATTTTATAAATTCAGGAACTATAAAAATCTCATATTCAAAGGTGAGAAGAGTTTTTATGGAACTTCCTTTGAAACCTCCAAAAGATTTTGTGTAAATTGGAATAGAATTGACTGAGTTACGGATGGATGACTCTTGAGCACCTTGAAATGGCGTGTTTCCTATTACAGGCAGTGATCCTGAAACGTAATGAACCAAACAGCGCCAATACAAATTTGTATTAGTTCAAGGTGGCCGAGTACCCGATAGGCTGGCCAGCTCTTGTGTCTCAACAGTAAAATATTTGTAGAGAAATATTAAGACACTCAAAAATCCCGAAATTTTGCGTAGGTGTTTTTGATATCCAAGAAAGCGCATTCTCAAAATTTCAGGCATTTCTACCAAGTTATACACCGGTAATGAATAAAACGGTCTTAGGTGACCGAGTACCCAATTATGTACAGTAAGGCTGTCCAATGATGACTAAGGCTGACAAATTCTTATATAATCACTCTGAACCTCACATCTTTATATTGAGCTTGACCCCACCTGCCCTCTTCAACCCCAGAAAAATATTTCTTCATAGCTCATCCATGTTTATAGACCCTCTATGAATTGCTTGAGATTTTGTAGGCATGTAGAGTTGCAAATGTCAACTTCTGCCAAATGTTCTTACATTGCCTGCTCTTTGTGGTTGAACCTATCAGTTCTGCTCCACAGGTAAAAAATATCTATTATTGTGGTAGTGACCCACTTCAACTTCTATCATGTTTGAGTTTCATTTTTTCTCCCCTCTTGCATGTACAATATTTGATTTCTGTGCATAGCAAGGCTCCTGAGAGAGACTGGGGAGTGCTTCTTGAAACATCCCATCTATAAATGAGGGTTATCATCATATCTCAGGATGTTGGATGGGTTTGCTGTTCTATGCCAGAATTTTGCCCCCAGCTCTTCATTGAGAAAGTGCAATGTTAAAATATGGATGTGGGATCTTCATGTGCACCTCTCAAAGCTATCTATTGTATTCTGTCTAATAATATATCAGAAATGTGAACATAATTGAATATGCAGCCGGAATTTCCAAGATTTCTTTTTTTGTAACTTAGGAGGTTGCTTATAACTCACTCTTCATTGAGAAAGTGCAATGCCAAAATATGGATGTGGGATCTTCATGTGCACCTCTCAAAGCTATCTATTGTATTCCATCTAACAATATATCAGAAATGTGAATGTAATTGAATATGTGGCTGGAATGTCAAAGATTTCTTTTTTGTAACTTAGAAGGTTGCTTATAATTGAATATTCTGAATAGGCCTACAGTTATACATTAATATGGATGATAAAAATATATAATTGGAGAGTTGTGTAAATGGGGGCTAAGGGAGCTGATTTGGGAGAGGACAGAGGAAGTTCAATAAATATAAGAAAAGGTTTAGTCAATTTAGTCCATAGAGATGAGAAACCCAGGAAGAGATCATCTAATTTTTTTAAAATCACTACAAGTCTCTACTTTCTGGCCCAAGAGAATTTTGGGGAAGCTGAGGAGGTAGGGAGGGTCATGTTAAAAATATATTTATTGTACATATTGGTGTCTTATGGGTTTGCAGTTCAAAAATATGAGAAATATTGGAGCAGGGTAGGGTAGCAAGAGGTATAAAGTTAAAAGACATGTAAAAAATATTCAAGACTCTGTTTAATGATTTGAATTTGCAACATCATATTTGTAAAGACTTGAATTATAGGGCCTGCCCCCAGCACAGGACCAGCCAATTTATTGGTCATGTGGAAGCAGGGGTTGGGGCCCAACAGGCTGTGGACTTGGCACATACAGAGATTAGAATAATTCAAATAATCATCCTTATGAAGTTTCTCACTGTGATGAAAATTTTATTGTATATGGAGATGGAGCATTCATTTACACCAACATATAAAGATTAGAATTAAGAGTGTACATGGGATTGGGATTGAAGATGAGTACTGAAACTGGGATTAAAGATGTGTACTGGGGGGTCCAGGGGGCTTGCCCTCGGCGAGCTGTGACCCATGCTGAAGGAACGGCCGAGCGCTGTGCCGTAGGCATGGGTCTAAAGCTCGTAAGACATGTATAGTGTGATAGAGGCTTGCGCCTCTCCACTCAGATCGTTGATCCCAACTCAACTCCCTCTACCCATCAAAATGATGTAGCTTGCTTCCATTGTGGTGTGTCGCCTGGATGTGGGGAGTGTGTAATGGGATAGAGGCTTGCACCTCTCCTCCCATCTTCCACCTATACTCCTCTACAGCCCCCCACTTTTCCAGTGTGCGAATCTCAAGAATCAAGCCAGGGAGGATAGAGGCGAAGAGATTGTGCAGTGGAAAATTACAAGCTGTGATCCTAAGTTGGTGTCTGAGTGGGTAAAGGTGGTGCCATGTTGGGTAGGAATGATAAGAGGTTGAAGGAAAGGAGGGGAAAAAAATGTTGTCATAAATTTTGCCCCCCAGAGTGGACACAGGCCATGCAACACACAAGCAGCAATCTGTAAGGTTACCATGATTGAAGAAGAGTCTGCCACATAATGTGCGAGCAGCAACTCCTCAACACTGATCCACCGCGTAACACGCAAGCAGCAATCAGTACTTCTGATGGAGCCAGAAGGTTACCATGACTGAAGAAGAGTCTGCCACATAATGTGCGAGCAGCAACTCTCAACCAGTTGAGGTGTCTCCCCTGCCCATAAGAGTCCTCCAATCAAGTCTTAACACCCCAAATAGAGGGGAGATCCGGATTCCTGAGGTAGCCAAAAATGTGTTTGAGCATAGCATAGTGATTTCTGGCCCGTTCCTGGAGATCAAATAACGGTTCGAAAGCTACGAACGACACCTTTCCAATGGTATAATTCGCGTATTGTGACGAGCCGTGGTCGTTGAGATAGAGAGGAAGTACCCAGAAACTGCAGTTCTGGAGTAAATGCATGCTGCAGACCAGGCTTTTGTCCGTTATTGATGTCAATAGGTGCGTCGGAAAGGTACGATTCAGACGTTTAAAATGGGCTATAGAACGTCCGATGCGAGCAAGTTATGACAATAGGAATGGGGAAATGGTTGTTGGAGAGATGACGCTGTAACGCAAGAACCGCTTGTCTGTTTGATGCGTATAAGGGCTTCCCAGAAGCGCATTGACCGTAGCTTCAAAACGAATCAAAGAACGAAAGAGGCGACCGAGATCTCGCCGAGAACGGACGAAATATGTTCATCTTGGTCATACCAGGCTGAACTAGGCGATGCGCCGCCAACAGGCGACCGTTTGGCGAGTTCAGGGAGTCCAAAGAAAGGTGTGGATCAGGGCTTTCCAACGCAAAAAAGATGAGCACGATCCGGGCGTCGGTCGGCGAGATATGACATGAATAAGTCCTGTGTAAATGGTTGTTGGAGGGATGGTGCTATAACACGAGAACCACTCGTCCGTTTGACGCGTATGAGGGCTTCCCAGAAGCGCATTGACCGTGGCTTTAAAACGAACCAAAGAACAAAAGGGACGACGAAGATCTCGCCGAGAATGGATGAAACATGCTCATCTTGGTCATACCAGGCTGAACTAGGCGAAGCACCGCCAATAGGTGACCGTTTGGCGAGTTCATGGAGTCCACAGAAAGGCGTGAATGAGGGCTTTCCAACGCAAAAAGGATGAGTGCAATCGGGGCATCGGTTGGCGAGATATGACATGAACAAATCACATGTAAGTGGTTGTTGGAGGGATGGTGCTGTGACACGAG
This sequence comes from Laccaria trichodermophora, assembly GCA_018417955.1. Lineage (NCBI taxonomy): Eukaryota > Fungi > Basidiomycota > Agaricomycetes > Agaricales > Hydnangiaceae > Laccaria > Laccaria trichodermophora. The sequence goes on from JACTVC010000001.1 coordinate 340,603, forward strand.
AACCGCTTGTCCGTTTGACGCGTATGAGGGCTTCCCAGAAGCGCATTGACCGTGGCTTCAAAACGAGCCAAAGAACAAAAGGAACGACGAGGTTCTCGCCGAGAACGGACGAAATATGTTCATCTTGGTCATACCAGGCTGAACTAGGCAAAGCGCAGCCAATATGTGACCGTTTGGCGAGTTCAGGGAGTCCAAAGAAAGGTGTGAATGAGGGCTTTCCAGCGCAAAAGAGACGAGAGCAATCGAGGCATCAGTTGGCGAGATATGATGTGAATAAGTCCCATGTTGATGTCCCATCAACCCCATCCAACCCAAAACCACTCCAAACCCTTCTAACCATTCAGAAACCAAGAAGAGCCATTCCAGGGAGTTCATAGAGAAGTAAGGAGGATGAGAACACTCATTCCTCAAGCAAGAAAACAGCAGAGATTGGGAGAGAAGCATAGTAGGGCATAGCACATACATCAGGAGGCGCTGACTTGGGTCAGTAGTTACAAATACCCTTAGTATACTGAATACCTGGGTACACAAGTCCCCTAGTGCATAGTTCCCGTAGTCATCCTACTAATCTCAGTAGCACCAGTAGTTTCCTGAATTTGCTAGATAGCTCTACGTTGTATGTGTTGCTCTGTGTCTACTGAAGCTACCAGGTGAACCAGCACTCTGTAACCAAGTCTATTCATACGTTGTTTGCATTGTTTCCGATCTACGAAGGCTACTGGGTGTACGGCACTACATAGCTGGTCATTGTTTGAACCCAAATGGCAGTAGTGATCAGGAAGCATCAGGTGGTATTGTGTATTATGAGATAGGTATATATATACACATTCAAACTTCTAGCCTAATCATGAACAAAGGAAGTGTGTAACACATCTACTACCTGGAGATGAGGAGAGCACATGGAGAGCAAGGGGGTGTGTGAGTATGACAAACACCGATAAGAGATGAGGAGAGTAAGCACTGCCTGTAGATGATGAGAGAAAGGGGTGGGGTAGGGTGAGTACGATGAACACCGATGAGAGATGAGGAAAGCCAATAAGAGATGAGTAAAGTGCGCACTGCCGCGAGAAAGGGGGAGGGGGGAGTATGACAAACACCGATAAAAGACATAAGAGACAAGGACAGTACACACTGCCTGGAGATGAGAGAAGGGGGGGGGTGAATACAATGAACATAGATGAGGGAGGTTGAAAGTACGCACAGACATGCTACACATACTTGAGGGTAGCGGTCAGCACTGCCTGTGGATGAGACAGCAAATGGGATGTGAGTACAGCGGACGTGAACGAAGACAGATGAAAGCGCGCACATGGAAACAAAGAGAGAAAGGGGGGTGAGTGTGAGTACGGCTAACACAGATGAGGGTGAATGCACACACAGACTAGAGATGAGCAAACAAAGGGTTGTGAGTGTGGAGAATGTGGATGAAGAAGAATGGGACGCACTGACTGGAGATGAAGAGGACTTGGATGGAAAGACTTCCGAGTTGGCGACGTGGTGGGAAGGAAGAACATTGGAATTCCGTGTTGGGGAATTCAAAAATCAACATCGTCACATGGTGTCGGAGTTTCAACGGACTTGAACGAATTGCAAACCAACCTGTCACATGACATTGCTCGCTCTCTCTTTCAAATCTTTGGCCTCTTCCCCTCTCAGCCCAAACTCTCCCGCCTTCCAATCCCTGTTCGCCCATCTGGGTTCCACTGTTCCAGAGCCAGCGCACATATCGACCGTATATGTGCCAGCCTCGTGGCGTATTTGTGTGACTCTTCAACTGACGACGACATCAAGGACGACCTGCATCATGCAAGGGAATGGAAGGAAGGCGGCTTGGTTTCACAGCGAGGAGTTATCAACGTCATCGTGTCCTTCAAGTGGTAAGCCCCAAACGTCGAAACATCACTCTCATCTCACTGACTGTTCACAATCATCGCCAGTGCGCGTCCGTCATTCCTCTGGCCAAGATAATAAGGAGCTGCCCCCTTGCTCCAAAATTCGGCCACAAGATGCCTGATACTTGGACATTATCTACAGTTCTTGATGACGCAACAAACTTTTATATCAATCCCTACCTTCGCCATCACGACTTTTTCCTTCTACGATATTTAGTTGATCTTGATGTATCTCGGAAGTCTCGTAGCCGCGCAAAATAACATTTTTTTTCTTTCGAGCTTTATTCCTATTTTGCTCTTCTTAACTACTACTCCTTATGGGCTTGGGTTATTTCTTCTACCAAAGCTACAGGTTCCTAGTGAAAGAATATGGGGACTACTGACACTTGCCGAACAGATATTGGGACTACTGACACTTGCCGGACAGCTACTCAGGCAATGTACATGCAAGGCCAACTACCCAGACACACCGTGGCTACTCCGTGCTACGGCGAAGGACCAAAAAGTACTAGCGCAATGGATTTTGTCGAGAAACTACTTATAAATTCAGTGTTTCCTGATGTAATTTCCAGAGCAGTAGACTGAACTGGAGGGATGTCAATGAACATCTGGCTGTTCTTGAGAGGCCTAGATGCTAAAAGACAAGGGAGATGGTTGAGGAACAGGTGGAGTCTGAGAGACAGTAGAAGCAGTGCAAAGCAGCAGGCAACACTGGTTGTGGGCAACCTCCTCACCAAGTCAATGGTCGCATAGTCGCGGAATCCAGACATAGCCTATAGGTGAGTAGGAACTCTCCTCACAGTAGACTTCAGGCCGCGTAGTCACGAAATCCCAAAGCCCAGCTGCTCAGAGTCAGCACAGCACCCCAATTGAACGAACCTCAACCAGCTGTGCAAGCACAAGCTAAAGTCAATGGTTCATCCAACTGAAGGATGGATGAGCCCTTTCACATGAAGTAATAAGCCCGCTGCGAAGTGTGCAAGCAGCAGCTACCCTCCATGCTAAGGTTCCTCCTGTGATGAGCTGGCACATTCCCACAACTCTCCAGCTCTCCCTCTACCAAAAAATGCAGACTTCAACCATGCTTTGGTGAAGTCCGCGGTGCCCCCACCATTGTGAAGCATTCACTCTGAACTTCTCGCATAGCTGAAGCCAAGAGGGAAGGAGGAGGCAAGAATGGGTGGATCTGGGATCAACACCCACAAGTGAGCAATGAGCAGTTACAAGATACTCAGCTGGCCCAACATGATTATGCATACTGTAGGGAGTACAGATATACAAAGCACTACATGTAGTGCAAGAGGATGGCAAGACTGCTGACAAGATGGTGGTTCAAGACAAAAGATCAATATATTATGTAAGATATCCAAATCTAGCTATATACCACTGTTTGACTATGGCCTCTGGGCATTCCCTTCCAATCCTATATCACAGACAGCTTGTCGCCAAGTCAACAAGTCAACACAAGCTCACAAGCTGACAAGGTGCCTGACCATGAGGGGACTTAGTGAAAAAGTGGTTTGTGAACTTGATTATGTAATGGTTGGTAACCACATCCATTCTGTGATTTCACTCTCGTCTTGCTCTCATCTTAACCACACTCTCATCCACAGCAACCACCCACCTCTGCTGCGTCACCACCGCCACTACTGACCACCACTCCCAGAACCATCGTTTGACCTCCCACAACCACGATGGCTCACACCGACGACACTAGCCCTGACAAAATGACATGGTGATGCCACGTCACCAGCCTCAACCACGAGCACCAGTCAGCCCAATGCCACCACGCCACACCACCAGCAACAGCAACCAGGCAAGCACCAGCCAACCCAATGCCACGTTGTGGTGACGACGTGGCTCGTCAACGGTATGTCACATCTTTAGCTCTTTGGTCTCTCCCAGATTTCTCGTCCACCTATCTCTCTAATTTAGTCTTTTTAGGTTGGAGCCTGAACTTGAGAACCAAGTCATACAGAAGCCATCGCATCTGCCATTTCGTTCTTTTTAGCCCGCTGTTATGTGCACCCAAGAAATTTCAGCCAAACCTTCCTGACGTGCCATGAAGTCCACAGCAACAATGACAATGATGACAAATGATCGTGGAGGAATGAGTGCTGCCAAAAGGTCAGCAACTCCTGATATCCTCCCCTTCAACTGAGATGTCCCCAGCCAGTCACTGTTGCCCATGCCACACACCAACCATTGCCACATCACTCCACCACGCCGCTGTTTCAACGGCATATTCGCCAGTATGCACTTGCAGGGCAGGAGGGGAGTTGGAGAAGGGGGTATACAGAGCTCGTGGAAGGGAGGGGATGCGTCTCTCCTGGCGTTGCTGGTGTGGATAGCAAAGGATTCTTTGAGAGGGTACTGTCGTATGCTCACTGTATTGTGCTAGTACTATACAATGATCAGTTATATCTAATTTTTTGCTACGAAATACCAAAAATAAGATTACTGCATTTCTGAGCTTGTCAGCTTGTTAGAGCTTGTCAAGAAATCTTGCAACTCAACTTGCGAGATTTTTGGATCTACTTGTCAACTTGTGACTTGTGGCTCGTTTCAACTTGTTTGGGCTTGTACAAGTTGAAAAAAGCCCAAACAAGTCGTGACAAGCGGAGTGTAGAAATACTGATGAAAAGGTCCTGCACATTCAATCATAACAACAAGTGTTGACGACATGCTCATTGCCTTGAGTACAACAATGGAGTCTGATGCTGTTGTTTCTGCTTTAGCTTCTCAATTCAAGATCACAGACAACAGCGAACCCAAGCTGCATCTTGGGTGTTCTATTGAACAAAATCACCCAAAGAAATTGGTTCGACTCCACCAACAATCTTATACTGAATCGATTTTATGAGATTTTGGATATGCGGCCTGCAATTCTGTCACCACACCTATGGATCCAGGTGCTCGTCTATCATCAACAACACCTGAAGATATACAAAAGGGAAAGGATTTCCCATATACGACTGTGGTTGGCAAGTGTATGTACCTCACAACTTGCACTCGACCAGACATTGCGTATACTGTTCAGGAGCTTGCCAGGTTCATGGCGAGCTAGCTGCTGCAAAGCATCTCTTACGCTATCTTCGAGGTATGACATCTCATGGTATTACCCTTGGAGGTTCAGAGACATCGCAACCACTCTTCAAAGCACTTACTGATTCCAACTGGGGAATGGGAGACAGTCACAAATCAGTTTCTGGTTTTCTTATCATGATGGGAGTGTCCCCACTTTCTTGGAGCTCAAAACAACAAGCTGTCATCGCTCTTTCATCTTGTGAAGCTGAGTACCTTGCCACTACTCATTGTGCACGCGATGTTTTGTGGTTTCGCAATTTATTTGCTGAACTGGGTTTTGCACAGGTCAAACCAACGTCCTTATTTTGCAACAATCAAGGCACAGTTGCTTGTACCCATGACCCGCACGCTCACTCAAAGATGAAGCACATTTCAATTCAGGAACACTTCATTCGTGACTGCATCATCAAACGTTTAATCGATGTCATACACATCCAATAAAGAAAATATTGCCAATTTATTAACCAAACCACTCCACCGCGTTCTTCATGCTCAATGGATCAACATGCTCTGACTAGACGCCAGTCAAGGGGGGGTGTTAGAATGTGACTCCATGTCATAGTTGGGCCTTAAGGGTCAATAACAAAAACACTTACTTTGTCAATTTCCTTTCTATTTGGTGGACGTTGGTGAGATGACTTGTTTTTGCCAAGCATTCGTTAGCGTCTTGACTCGATGGATATCAAGACCGACTTGATATCCCTATGCCGGATCCTTGCAAGACTTGTCGTCGATCAGGCTGGACCTTTTTGAGGTTGGGAATGGTAAAGTTGGCCATACCAACATGCCCCTGGTGTCGTAGGTCAGTCAGTTAGCATTGATGAAGGGGAGAGAGAGGGAAGGGTACTTTACTCTTGTAACCTTAAGTTTCTCGTTCCTTCCATGTCTTTATTGCATCTGTTGTAAGATTGGGGAAGTGGATGAGGTGTAGGTCAATTGTTCAAATTCCAGCTTTCCCTATGGAAAAAAAGTCTGTGTGCATACCTTCTCCAAACCACTCCTCACTTCCTCTTGAACATCCCCAGATCTGTACTTTGAATGGATGAAGAACACCAAACGCTTTGCGAGGGTAGTGCCAATGTTTGATTTGTTGCTGTGTCTTTGTCTGTAGTGGGAAGGTCACATGAGGATCTATGTGGACGACAGGAATGTATAAACATCGTGACAACAACTCATGGCTTTACTATTGCTGCCTGTGCAGAGCATCGTTTCACAAAAAGAAAGCACAACGGACATTAAATTGAGTGTGATCTATGTATCTGATGTTCAAAAATGACCTACACTTCTTCAATCGCCTAGCAACAGCTCCAGAAACACGTCACCACAGAGGCCTCATCAGGAAGTTAGCAATTTACTTTTTGGCTTTTAGCCACTTTCTAGCTTGCAACAAGCTGAAAAGCCAAAAAGCTGAAAAGCCTATCTACTGATGTAACCGAAAATATGATGTCCTCAGTAAATCTCAACTAACACTCAAAACACCATAAGCTCTGATATTACTCCATCTCAAACCCCCTCTACCACTCAGACCTATGTTTCCCTTCAAGTTCTCAGCTGACGAACAACCTGAGCTGTCAGATAATTGATCAGCACATGCTTGATAAGGGCAAAAGAGCACCCACCTTGTACCCACAGTTCATGGATGGAAGAGGCATGCTACAGTGTTGATGAGTGGCGGTGGACGCTGTGTGAGGGTAGCTGCTGTGTTGTGAAGGGCAGAGTGGGTGGTAAGAAGGGAAGAGTTTAGGCTTGTGACCAGCCATTTCACACTCCGCTGCACTATGTGTGAAACAGCTGGTAACAACAAACGACATTTGACTGAGTCACGCTCTGTCACATCTGACTTAGTGAAATTTCACGCTTCGTTGCTACCAACTACAAGTCAAACTTGCTTTCATCACCTTCACCCTCTTCCTCCTCTTCACTTGGTGCCTCGAGATCACCCTCAACATCAACATGGAATACTTCATCCATGTCAAAGGCTACATCTTCCTCTGTCAGCCTTGGTAGGGTAGGTTCTTCAAACCCATGTTCAAGCTCATTCATCAGCTCAACCAACTCTCCCTCCTGCTCCTCTTCCCCTCCCTGCTCCTCTTCCTCATCTATATTAGCCACCCTGCTTGGTTCAACTGGAGCACCTGAAGAGATGTTGAGGTCTGGACTGGCAGTGTGGATGGGGTGGGCTGTAGCTGCATTGTTATTGGTCTCATGTGGCTTCGTCGTTGAAGTCGCGCAACACCACTTTGAGTGTCCCTCCAATTCTTATCCTGTGACCCCACTTCATTTGCAGTCTATCCCCATCACATCATCAAGTCATCTGCCAGCACTCCCATCAAATCGACTCACGTTAAACCTACCACAATTCCCTCCTGGCCCCTCACAATCAATGCCAGCATTCAGCCATGCTCATCAATTCTTACCCTGCTACCCCACTCCGTTCGCAGTCTACCCTCATCGCATCGTCAAGTTGTCCACCAGCGCCGCCGTCAACTCGACTCACATCAAACCAGCCACAATTCCCTCCCAGCCCTTCACAATCAATGCTGGCATTCAGCCATGCTCATCCTTACCAGCAGCTCACCCCACCTTTTCATAATCCATATGAACATCTTTTATATCATTCACATCCTTCCTCGCACCAAGGCTATCCCCCCATTCCCCCACTTCCCCCACAACACTCCAACAAGGCCCCAATCTGCATTTGTAGGAGGCCCGAGTTCTCTGCATTCAGAAACTATATACCTGTCAGCCCCTCCCCCTCTCAGATACCTTGTAGCACCTTACCATTGTCTACTCCCCATCCCTGCAACCCCAGTACTTAAGTTTCACTAGATTTTGAAAAAAAAAAACACCTTTATGAACCTATCTAATATTAATCTATGGCCTTCAAAACATCAAAAAATTCAATCGTGAAATGTACGATTTTTGATGTGTTGAGGCTGAATTTTTTCTAAGGCAGCGTCATGCTAGGGGGAACCCCTTGGAATCGCATTTGTTCTGCCCAGTCCTTACACGGTACCCTTGCCTTTCACACTCTGCCTCCTATTTTTGGTAGTAGTTGGTGTTGTTGTGGTAAATGTTGGTGCTGTTTGCCAGTAGTATGAAAAGGGAAGGGTCCACGTAAGGTACTGGTCGCAAGTCTAGGAAGAGTTGATGTTTGGTTGACATGGCAGTTCAACACATCAACATTCCAATCAATACAGCCAAACACCAACTTGAACCGCCACGTCAACATTCCATTCTTCAACTCCCCATCTACCAGAGTCTACCAGCCTTCCTGCATGTGTCCCTCACTCGGTCTGCATCTACTATTTGGGTGCCTGTGCATCTACTGAAACCATCATGTGCAGTCACATCGCCTTTCGGACACTTACTGGGTCTCGCTTGGGTCTTGCAGATGAATCGTGGCTTTGCCCCCAGGTTTTGAAGGTGAACTGATGTGTTATTCCATGTCCTTGAATTCCCCTATTACTTACTCCTTTAATCTTGATCTCACCGTGGCCTGTTGGTGGCTTCACAGCATGTGGTTTCACAAGACGTTGCCTCCCTGCATTCTACAAAACCAGGTGTGTCTACCTTTTCAACCTATCATTCTGACATTGATTGTTTTCTTGTACTTTTTAGTTTTCTCTGGGTTAAGTAGTTCTCTGTGATGTTGGGTAGATTATGCAGTTTAGTAAATTTGCACTTTGTATACTTAGCCACTATTTTTTCGCTTGGATTGTTCTTTTTAGCACTTTTTCTTGCTTTTTTGACATTTTGGTTTGTTTGGCAATAGCCGCTTTTTGGAAAATTGGGCTGGGCTTTTTAGCTTGCGGCTTTTCTGCCTTTTTCCGCTTGTAGCCACTTGCACAAGTCTAATCGAATGAGGGGCGCGGCGCGCCTGGAGAACCCGCTAAGATGTCCATTTTGTAGTACCGATATCCTACATAATACATGCCACAAGAAAGAGAGGGAGCAGGAGGGTGGGTAAGCGCGAGCGAGAGCGATGTGGCTAAATATCTCGAGTGGGGAAAGAGGGAGGAAGGAAGAGACAGAAATGTGCAATGTATGTAAATACTCCTCGTGGAGCTGGATCGCTGGTCTCCGAGGTGAGACCAGGTCATCTCAGGGAGAGGAGATGTGGTTTCGTCCCCAGATGCCCATGCGCCTCGTCATCTCGGGGAGAGGAGATGCAGTTTCGTCCCCAGGCACCCGTGTGCCTCGATTAGACTATAGTAAACTAATTTTAAACTCAACTAATCGAATGAGGGTGAAGAGAGTTCGAAACCTTATATAGATGTAAATAGGCAAACACAGAGTTCACCAGGCACGCCGCGCGCCTGGAGAACCCGCTAAGATGTCCATTTTGTAGTACCGATGTCCTATTATACCTATTGAAAGTGTTAGAAAGGGAGGGAAGGGAGGGATAAGTGGAGTGAAAATGTAAGAAGTTGAGTGAAGTGGAAGATGGAGGGATGTTTGTAAGGTGCCGGAAAATGGAAGGATGTTGAGGTAAGTGTCCGAGAATACTACAAAGTCAGTATAAAAATAAGAGAAATACATGAAAAAATTGTCAAATGGATGCAGGTTGGTGAGCGGGTCGACCAAAGAGCATAGCTTGGAGAAGGACAGGATTCTTTCTGATGTAGATCTTGAAAGTATCCATTGCCCAACGTCCTGTGGCTTGGATGATTTCAGGTGAAACACCAGCTTCAGCTAAGGAGGTGGCACCTCTGGCATGCATTGATTGCCCTGCAATGTCAGAGGGGAAAAAACGGCGAAGTTTCTTGATGAACCAGGAACGTGTTGGCACAAAGCCAGACTTACATAACCACAATTCAGGCTTGAGGGGGTGGAGATTGTCTCGCGAGGTGAGATATGATAGGAGAAAGTTGTGTGGGTTGGATGGGAGGTTTGTTTTTTGAATCAAGATAGTATTCCCCTCAAAAAAGCGGTCGGCCTTATGGCCAGGCAGCAAGAAAGAGTAGGATGTTGGTGATATTTTGACGGTATGCTGTAGAGTGACTTTACGGTAGTCACGAGAGTCAACTCTATCAGGGAACGTCAACTTGCCAAGTCGCAAGAGACCATGAAATCCAGTGAGTAAGATGGCGAGGAACAATCTCTCATCGTGATCAAGGGAGGTCCCGATATGGGATATTACGGTCTCCAAATCAGTTTTTGATAAAGGTTGTTTGCGGTGGATGGGCATTCCAAAGCGACGTCGGCATCCAGCAAGAGTTCGAGAAACTAAAATGCTCCCTCACCACTTCCGGATATCGGGGAAGAAAGGCTCCAGTTGATTGCAAATCCCAGAGAGATATGAATTGACTGAGTCAGGTTTGATATGGGTTGACATATATACAATGAAGAAGCTGAAGGTTTCTTCAGTAGGTTCTATTGGGAAATTGTGGATTTTGCAGAATGTAAGGTATGAATTAAGTGCTGAGGTGTAGGTAAGGTGAGTTGAGTTGTTGATAGCGAGCCCCAAAGCAATAGACCACTCATGCACGAGACGATCTAATGTCCACGGCTCTCAATTGGGTTGACGAGAGCCGCATGAGATGTTGATCATTTTAGGATTACCCCCAGCTGAACTCGAGGGGGCTGAATAAGGTTGTGGACAGGAGACCTGGCAAACACGTGTGGGAGCCAAAAACAGGAAAAATCAAGTTGGACAATCAGGGCGCTTGTGTCCGGATTTGGTGCATTTGGTGCAAACGTGGAGTCGGCAACACTGAGTAGCCTCAAGCATGCATAACCCCTCGTTCCAGCGGTTGCATGGTTCAGATATCTTCTTCCAGGAGTTTGAATTGGGTATATTGATGGTGAGAGATGCCCATTGAACAACAGCGGCACCAATCGAGTCCATGTGGGTTGATCTGAGATCTGAGAATTTGTTGAAGTCTGTGAGCTCCAAGTCCCGACAAGCACCAACGCAGTGCCGAACAGCTTTGTCGAAAAGGATAACACGATCATGGAAATGGACATCAGTTGCAGCAAAGAGTCCAATGATATACTCAGCGTATTCCGCCAGCTCTCCAGCTCTGTGTGGGAAAGCAGTGGATGTCGCACGCAATGCCCTATTCCATGTGATGCTCCATTCCCCAGCTGTTGAAACTGTTTTAGTTGGGTTGACTGTTCCGAAACGTATTTCAAGATCCCCAATCTCCTCCACTTGCTCATCATTGTTGGATGTTGAGTAATAACCACTGAGGACAGCATCAAGATTGATGGCTCTTCCTGCGAGAATGTTAGTCCACTCCGAATCAGGGAATTCAGGACATGTTGGAGAATTGACAAGAGAGCGCTTCGTCCCTTTTGGATCAATCGCATAGAGCTTGAGCAACTCAAGTGTGCTTGTGAGCGATGGTGATAACATGACATGGTGAATAAAGTCGGATATGATCCAAGGATATTGAGATTCATCTGGTTTCGAATGCTTGTTGGGTGTTTGATCATCGTCAGGATTCCCCCTTTCAGCACGACTGTCCAGTGGAGTTTGCGATCGCCGTCGACGATTACCACGCTGCTCAGCTTCTCGGAGGTGATGTTGATGATTCTCAACAATAGTGAGATAACGAGCAAATGTGTCTTCAATGGTTGAAGCAAAAGAATTGTCATTGTCCGGAATACCATCAAGCAGGTGGGTGTAAATTCTAGATAGAGCAGTCGCCTTAGAAATCCATGATGATCTAAAGTTCTCGAGGACGGAGTTGCACGAAGCAAGGACAGCATTCGCAGCCGGGAAATTCCCAGGCAAGCTTGGATCATCTCGCTCGTCGTCATCCTGTCCAGGGTTTTGGTCTTGAATCTGAGGTTGGCCTTCGTGATGTAGTTCTTGACCTCCTTGACTGTGGTTCGGACCTTCGAGTTCATTCCCAAGAGCTGACTGAGATGGACCAGAAGGATTAGGAGTATTAAGGGTATCATTGCTGGTAGACATAAGATAATTGAAGACTTGTCTGATGCAACCGTAGGTTGATAAGTAGTAAGCGCGAGCGAGAGCAATGTGGCTAAATATCTCAAGTGGGGAAAGAGGGAGGAAGGAAGAGACAGAAATGTGCAATGTATGTAAATACTCCTTGCGGAGCTGGATCGCTGGTCTCCGAGGTGAGACCAGGTCATCTCGGGGAGAGGAGATGTGGTTTCATCCCCAGACGCCTGTGCACCTCGTCATCTTGGGGAGAGGAGATGCAGTTTCGTCCCCAGGCACCCATGTGCCTCGATTAGACTATAGTAAACTAATTTTAAACTCGACGAAAAAAGTAAAGTGTGAAAGTACTGATGCTCAACAGGTGAAAATACAAAACTAAATTTATTATGCAAGAAACCCCGTGCAAAAATAATTGAGTTGTCACTGTCACGGTGACGATCGGGTAAACAGGTGGAGTACCCCCAACAAACGCCGGCTTTGCTGAGGCAGAGGACAAAGCGTCGAATTCTGCAAAAAATCGGCGTGGCATTGAAGACGACGACCGAGATCTGGAGGTAGTGTCCACTTCGTCCAAATTCAGCTTGAGGACGGACTGGATTCAGTTGATGAGCCCCAGTCAAAAATGACTCAGGTTATTCCGAGGTAGATCTGATTGCCTAGAATTGAAGCGATGTAAGCAAGATGTAAGGTGTCATTTTATCGATGGAATTCTATACAAATAGATTTGAGTTCGATCCAACTCGATATTACACGATGTAAGCCATGTATGCAGTGCGGTTTTTAGTGTGGGTCAGCCTTGCAAATCGCCTGAAATATATCTAACTCGATTGATGCTCACACAAGCCAAGCAAATCGACCACAGTCACTGTGACTCGGCCTGATCGGAGTTGATTTTCACTGGGGATGAGCACCGTGGGAAACGCTCCAAAACCTAGCCAAAATACTTGTATTGATGTGTACATGATGATGTACTATCTTCAATAACAATATGAGGACCATCGACGCCGCCCTGGAACGATGATCTAGAAAAGTGCAGGATACACCTGTAGTTGACCATTCAACCGCCCTACCAAATCTCGACCTTCAATTCCAGTTCAGCCGCACCCCACGAGGCACTAAGCCCCCTCGCGTTCTCAGGCGCTTTCCGTGTGACGGGGTGACGCCGTCCCAGCTCGGCGTCACCGCTCGACACCTTATGTCAGCCACTCCCTCCGGCCCTCGTCACAAGCGCTCTCTGCGTTTCCTCCTCCGGCCTGGCTCCACCTCGTCACCACGCTTTGGCTGGTGGCTGCCCGTCGTCGTCACATCGCTTTGGCGTGGGGCGGGCCACCTGACTCGCCGTTCCCGCTCCTTCGTCCCTCTTTGCCTCATCCTCACGACCCTCTTCTTTCGCATCCAAGCTGCGCGCTCCACCATTTCCTTGCTCGTGTCCTAGATTCCGTCCCCAGTCCTGCGTCCTCTTTGCCTTACCCCCACGCCCATCTTCTTTCGCAACCCCCATCTTCTTTCGCATCCAAGTTGCCTGCTCAAGCATTTTCTTGCTCTAGATTCAACACATCCACTTTTCGATTTGCCCCCTAGCCGCCTTCTGGTTCCTCCACCCTAGCAATCGCGTGCTCTGGTCCTCATGCTTGCCAAGCCTTCTTGATGTTTGGAAGGCCAGAATTTTAGCATTGGGAGCGTTTGGAAGGAATTGCGAGCTACCAGTAGATATATCTTATGCTATATATGTAGTCATTTCAATAAATAGCTGCATTCCAAGATTTGTGATCTCTCCGGCCAATTGGATACACGTCGATACATTGGTTTACATACATTCAACTAGTGTCAGACCCAACAAAGACTATTCATTGAGTCATCCTTAGTGAATTTTAAAAGTTCAATACTTCCCGTTGTCGTGAACTCTCTCTCTTGACTACTTCGTAGACACTTACAGAGTTGTGTTTTAACATACCGTAGCCTAAAGCCTAAAAAATGCTGCATTGCTACCCCGACTTCCTTAGTCAGTGATGTAGATAATGTCCGAATTGCCATCGGAATCAGTACCCTTGTGGTTGCTGCGTTGAGCGGCCATTGCAGAGGATTCAGCATGTGCACTCAAGTCCTCAACGGTGAGGTCGATGACAGGAGGGAAAAGGTGGTAGTGGCTGGAACCTGTTTTGATTTCGCTCGAGTCCTCGCTTGTGAGATCAATGATTGGATTTGTAGGTAGCCCATCTTCTATTTCCTCAAAGTCGGGCATGTCCAGAACCAAAGACTGCTGGGGCGGCTCGGTTGGCATTCGGGGAGGTAAAGGGACTGGCAGGAACAGGGGAAGGTCAACGATTGGAGACTCCCTGCCGGTGGGTGGAATAGTATCCATCGTGGGTGCGTCCAACTTTGCATCATGCCTAGTGATGTGCCGGCCTGGCCTGAAAGCCGCAAGCCAGCCCAAGCCGAGCCTTCTGAGGCCAAGCTCTGTGAAGCCGTCGCAGGGCTTGGTGTGGCCTGCGGCTCAGGCTTCACTTCTTCAAAGCCCTGAGCCGCGGCTCAGGCCATGGCTTTGTGCAGCTGATAATTAGGTGTATAAACAACCTCTACAGTGAAAAAAAAAAAAGACTGAGCTCACATTGCCTGTCCTCGAGAATCACATCAGAATTGACAGGTAACACCGCCAACAAAAATCAATTGATGATCGATTTACCTGCTTGAATCGCACCACGTGAGCACTTTGGACTATCCCGCAAATCCAATCTCACCATATTCTGACAGTTCTTGCATATTGACTCATTTCAAGCTAAGTTGCAAAATTCAATGACATAAAATGCATATTAACTCATATACCAGCTTTTCTTCTTACTCCTTGCTTACAGGCCGCGGCCTAAGCCCGAGCCACAGACGGCTTTGGCTGGCTTGGGCCCAGGGCTCGGGCTCGAGAAATCTCAAGCCCGAGCTCTCAAAAGCCAGGCCAAAGCCACGGCTTCCAGGCCAAGCCGGGCCGTCACATCACTAATCATGCCGTTTAACTGTCCTTTTTGCTTTGGCTTTTTTCACAGTCACAGGAACCACGTTGTCTGGAAATAGAGTGGTTGGAACCCAAACCTTCAGGATGTTTTCTCCCTCTATTTTGTAACGGAAGCCCATTAACTCAACAAAGTTCGCAGTAGAAATCCTAACACGATACCAAGAACTAATATCCGACTGACGTCGGGTCTGGCGCTGCTTCAGTTGAAGTTCCAGGATCGTGGCGTTCATGTTATCTGTTCGCATCATGTGAATGCCTGGATCATATAGCACCCAGCGCTGCAACGAAAAAAAATTAGTTGCTGGGGCTTGAATGGGCGATGATACTTCTTACGGAAATAAGCATTTGAAGAAATACGCCCTCCCAAACGTTTGAATGGAACGTTTTATAAAGAGCGGTCGCATCCGTCCAGCCAAGGTATTTAGCCCCAAATGATGCGAGCTTGTTGATGCGAATCTCGCGAGGTTTCCAATCCTGGCTGGATGGGAATGATGTGCTCGTCTCGGGTTGGACATAGAATTTGATGATATTCAAGGGCGGAAATTCGGGAGGGATAGTGGCTGCAAGTCCTGGCCGACACGATGGAAGGAAGCCCTGGCTGTTTGAAACCAGTTCGTTGCGGATACGGGCTACCCACGCTACCAAAAATCCAGGTAGATTCACATCATCCAAGGTGTTGAAGGCTGTGAGAAGCTCATCTCCAAAGCTGCATTTGGCGAGCCCAAGAGCAGTGAGCTCCCCACAACCTTCCAACCCTGCTGCATAATCACCGCCAGAAAGCAAGGCGAACAATAGAAGTCCACCAAGTGTCAACCCCTCAGTTCCTTCAATAGTGTCTGCAGTGTATAGGCCAATCTCGTCAGGGCTTTCGGTAGGTTTATTCTTTACGGACGTGCTAAACAAGACATGTTACAATGACGGTGAAGTAAACAGTGATTGAGTCATCATACCTTCGCAACACGCATAAGCCTCCGAATACAAAGGCGTCGCCATCTGTGGTAAAAATTAGGTCTATCATTCCTTGAGAGTTTAGTTTTGCGAGCTCGGCTTCTGCCTCTCCAGGAGCCTGATAAACTTGTTCGAGAAGAATTTTATGAACCAGCAGTGGGGCACTTGCCTGATGAACGTGGAATCCAAAGCACTCAATGAGGGTTTTGCATGGGCCAACCCACGACGGTGTAGTTGAACCATTCACGACCTTACCCCGCTTGACAGTAGGGCGATTCGGACCATCGAAAACGAAAATCCAAGTAATTGGGCTTCGTAGAAACTTGCAAAGTTTGAAAAAAAAAATCTGGAGGTGTCCAGGACCATGAACGTGGCCGTTTGCATGCACTGCGGCAATACATTGGGACATAATGGCACTATTAACCCAGTCATGATGAGAGGTTAGAAATAAGTTGTAAGAAATAATTGTCTAGTACCCACTCTGTGTCGACACCAATAAGTAAAGTGTGGTGTCCTCGTGAGTTGCGCTCGTAACCTTCAATCACAGCAAGGTCTTGCAAAGTGGTCACTTGTTCAGCAGCTTGTATACACTGTAAAACGAGTTGATGTCAAACTTTCCTGCAAAGAGTAGAGAGTCTTTCCAAACCTGCCATAAGCCGTGGACACCCATTCTTCGAGGTCAAGCGAGAGTGAAAGAGGATGTCAGAAATGATTCAGATCCAATTTGCGTGTCTTAGAGGATCCAAGTTTGTGATTATCAAGGCATATATTGACGAGACTCGGATAACAAAACAATGATGAATAAAATACAAGGAATGACTCATAGTTTTACCTACGATCTCCGTTCTTTCTTTGGCTTCGGTCGACCACCAACTGTCGGCGCGCGGCGCTTCGAGCCCGTTGCTGTCGACATCGTCTCTCCACTATCCAAGCTCGCTGTACTTGTTGAGTTTGAATTATTGCCATCTTTCGCAGACTGTAGAAATAAGTGGATCATAATCTGTAATTGAGTCGTCAATGAAAAGAACGTACCTTTGCAGCTGCTTTTCTCTCGGTGGCGAGAAGTTCGACCAGCGCGCTTGTGCCTAACAGACGCAATTTGCCAGGCACCGATCTCATCCCCTCAAGTTTGTTGATAGCTTGCGAAATTGTGAAGCCATTCTTCATGTTGAGGTCAATCCACTCGGGGATCTCACGGAACCGTTGCCAGGCCTTTCTGTCCTTGAAGGCCAGTCAGCTGTATTCATTGATCACCAAGAAACACTTACCTTTCCCGCCTTGCGCCATTCTGAACCGAATGCTTGCTCAACCAACCGAAGTGGGGGCTTGACCCCAGTTTGCACCCCATTCACCTCAACACCCTCGCCGACATTGTAACAATCCCAGATGTCTTGAATCGACATCTGATCGAGGGTCTTCGATGGTTTCCACGTGTCCCAAAGTGGTCGGGGTTGCTTGATTTGTGTGAAGACATCGTTCCAACTAACAGATCCTTGCCCTAGAACTGGGTGTTCCAACAGGAGATCATCACCTAGACATATAAAAGCGTCAATAAAATTTTGTTTTGGTATTGAATATGGCGTACCTGGTGCACAAAATGCGATTACAGGTGGTAACACAAGGTCAACCTCCGTTCGGGGGCGTGGAGAGGTTGGTAAATGAGGTGATGGTACAATAAACCCACGGAGACTGTTATCGCTTGCAAGGTAAACACCTGTATCTTCCGCCGCTCGAGTTTCTGGACCAATAATTGCTGGGGCACCAAGATTGCCCGTCGCCGAAAGTGGCAGAGGGGAGTCCGATTGAAATTCAAGCTGTCGAGAAATGCTGGCAACCGAACTTGATGAAGGGCGTGTCGTTGCGTATGACATAGCTTTAGCCGGAGTCCATTGTGATGTGCGGCGCTGCACGATTTGCGTGAGTTTTTCAATTTGAGCCGTATTGTTGCGCAAAATGTCTTTCTGCATGCTGCTTTCTTGCCGAAGTTGCTCCAAAGACTTGCGCATGATTTCGTTTTGAAGGCGCTCGAGACAGACTGGGCTAACGGCGCTCGAGTTGATGGCAGCGAGATGGACTGGGAATGTGCTTTGCATCCAAAGACGGACGTCGTCTCGGGCCAGCGCGGGAAGTCGAAAGAGTTTGGAGTTTGGCCTGACTTGATATATGGCCGCAGCGGCCTGAAACCGATATTAAAAGGTGAGAGCAATTTTTTTGCCTGTGCGTACCTGGAATAAGTACGGCCGAAGCCAGATGACCATTTCCCAATAATTCGTAGCACCGACTCGATCCTTGAGGCCTATCATTGATGTAAGTACTGTGATCTAGGGGATCGTTACTGACGCCAGACCTTTGACCAACTCAATATTTCTCTCCGCCACAGGGCAAACTAGCCCCAGGAAAGACTTGGGTACCTCGACCTGAGTCCATGATGGACCATAAGTCTCGTGTACTTTGTAGCCATGAGCGCCCAATATCGCCTACACATGTTTAATGAGCGCAAAACGGAAAAAGGGTTGTAAAACCATACCGATTTTGGGAGAGCTGGCGCATAGGTGTTCTGATAGGTATCACGCGACCATCCAAGTTTCGAGGTCTCCTCAGATCGTACACTAAAGTTATTGTTACCAATGTCATTGGGTAAATTAAAATGAAACAAACCCCATCTTCTCTTGGTGGTAACCTAGCATGTGGCGGGCAAGGTGAGCTTTAAGATTGGATTCAACACCGGCCTTTCTATAAGACTGGACAAATAGGTTTTGGAGTGCCGTCTCATGGTAGGGAATGGTAGCCGATGATCCATGGATTAGTCTGATCTGAAAAAAATATCAAGATAAGTGCCAACGGAAAGAAAGAGAGAAATACTCACAGCGCGCCACGATTTGTTCACGGTGTAATCAATATTATATTTGCTGTCTACATCGGCTACATCGTGGATGTAGTGTAGGTACAAAGCAAAAGCTCCCAACGAGCACATTTCAGGGTTCCTGTGTGCAATAAAACATGTATAGGTAGGATTTATCGTCTACAATATATCTGAGTCATGATTTTGGTCATCAACTGCAGAAAATTTACTTACCGTCTTCATCCCTTTAGACCTAGCCTTCTGTTCCATGTCCGATTGCAAACCTAGAACGGCAGGGATGCTCGTTTCGCCGTTAGGATGCAGGAACTGATACGGCTGCATTTCGCATAGCCGCAATGCACGGATGTCGTCTCCACGGTTACCGCTCGCATTCATCATTGTCCATGCGAGATGTCCGTTGATAGTTGGCTTGACTGAAAATAGAAATGAATGTTGCGGGGATAGCTGTTCTGTCAGACAGACGTACGCTCTCGGTGCTCCAGAAAGCCATACCGAATGCGTGTCAGGGTTTCGTCGGACAACTGCGCGAGAAATGTGTTAGCGATGATGTCTGGGGCATCCTCAGCGGGAATGAGCCCTCTGCAAAAAGGTCATTACGACACGTTAATGTGAACGGAAATGGAGCTTACTCGCGTGCGTTTTGTAGGGCCTCGTCCATGCGAGTCTTGACAGCATCGTACACATGGACGGTCGTGGCAGGCCGCTTGATAGCCAAAGTGGGATCCCGAGCATCTTGCACCTTTCGGATACGTAGGGCGCCGAAGAATTCCTTCTTGATTTGTGACTGTAAAGATTATTATAAACGAGTATATGAAAAAGGTTGAGGTACTTACGGCGCCGATGCGAGTATTGGGTATGTACTCTCCTCGACGATCTCGCTTGCAACGTCTAGCACAGAAATCGATAAAAAGGAGCAGGGCGTGCTCATCGACTATGTCATCGCGGAGTTTTCCTGCTGCGAGTGCTTCTTTTTGAAAAATCTGCAAAGCAGTAACTGTGGGTACATAAAACAGGAAGGTTGGCGCAAGGACTTACGTTCCATGACTTCACAACGCATTTCTGCGTCTTTTTGCCTCCGGCCCTCCTGTTGGCTTCCGTTCTTTGAGCCGCTGACACGCGCACACTTGTCTGAAACTGTTTATAGGTTGCTATAACAGATAACTTAATTATCGTTGAAAGTAAAGATAGAAGAAAGGTCATACCATCGTCGTCCAAGTCCATGTCCTCCAACTCCTCATCCTCATCCTCCTCTTCGAGGCCACCAGTGTCGAGGGCACCAAACACGGCTTCCGCAACCCCCTCACCCACGTCATACTGCTTCGTCAATGTATCATCATCAACATCGAAATCGGCTTCAAGAAGGTCTTGATCAGTTTCGCCAGTTGATTGGCATAAGAAGTGGGTTGGGCGTGGCGGGATGGTGATAGAAAGACTCTTCAATGGACCAGCCACAGCGTGATCGGGTGAGGGGTTTGTAGCTGCGCCCGCAGGATACCTGTGAAGCGACTTCGAAAAAAGAAAAAAAAAGTGAATTCAAGGAGCACACGCACCAGTGGCGGACAAGGGCGTTCCGTAGAAACTCGAGGTTGGCTCGAGTTGCGAAACGGATTTGGAAGTGAGAGCACGCCGCCCGCAAGGGCTCTCTCTTTCTGATGGTCAAGCTGAATTACGAGGTGAGATATCCAGGAACGCTGAACACAGTAGGCGAGGGACTTACAGATGGGCTGTAAACATTTCTTCCGCAACCAGGCTGCCATCGGGTTTCCGAGCGGGAAAGAAGTCGGCGTGAAGAAGCTGGGGGTCGATTGGGACGTCGACAGAAGATGGCGGTGTTGATGGAAGCAGAGAAACGTCGGCGTTTGAAGCCGCTGATGCGGCGGGTGCATTCGTGCCTGGCGTCAGGGCGTGCAGGGTTTCGTTATCGTCGTCAGGGAGGCTCATGTCGCACAGATTAGATGTGCATAAAATAGAGAGAACGCGAATAAATAAGTATAGAAAAAGCGAGAAACGAAGGGAGTGGTGGTGGTACACAGTAGGGTAAAATGGAATACCGCACGCGTTTAGGTGAGCTGCCTAGCGGTCACCAGCGTTTTGTGACCGCCTCCCAAATTTGGGACGCCGTCACCAAAATCTGGTGACATGGCAGCTTAGAACCCCGCTGGGGTCTCCTCGTTCTCAGCAATCTAAGCTTCCTCGCGACCCACCGCTCAAGGCGAGACGTCGCTCGCACTGTACCATCCATCTGAGTAGTTCCTTCTACTAGGTTGCATAGTAGCGAGGGGCGTTTCGATATCGATGGCAGCGGGTTGTTGTTGCGGCGGCTATGTCACTTCCTTGTATTATAGTCTGTAGCCGAAAGAATGCTTTGTTAGTAACAGTAATGGATAGAAAAGACAACGAGATACCTTTACAAGGGAGGTTGCATAGGGTTGAAGCTGGCGAGGTCCTGTAAGTAGTCGTCATCGAGTGGGAACCTTGGAGGGTTGCGGCGAGCACGAGAATACGTTGAAAATATGACACCAAACATATTTGTTTGGTCCCTTCCTGAAAATAGGCGGCTTCCCGTTTTGGGATTAAAGTTTGAGGCGGATTCTCAAAAGTGGCGCTTCACACAGTGTGACGTCGCGTGACAAACAGTGCCCACAGTTCTGTTGCTCATCAATGCATCGGTCATCATGCCTGGCAAGCGCCCCCGAGCCAACTCAGAGTCAGATACTATCGACTTGGTTTTCAAAAAGCTCTTCGCCCTGACCGATGCTTCCAAACCTGCAGCCTCCATTACTCGGAACACTCTTAAGGAGCTGAAACGTCAGCTGCTCTCTGCAGAAGCTGAAGAGGAGAAGTCCATACACAAGGCCGCAGAGGATTTCACACTTGAAGAAGCAGTTATGGACTTTGGCTTGGTGTATGCCCCCACACTGAGGGACCCTTTAAAGCACCAGTGGGACATTGAGGCATTGCCTGACATCACGACCTTTCAGCCATCGGCATGCCTTGGTTTCTCCCTGATCTTATTGAGCCGTGCAATGATGAGGGGCCTTGTTAGAGTCGCTCCTGGAAAACTATATTGGAATATATGATCGGTCAACGGAGGCGGGGTGTAGAGTTGCTACGGACTTCCTTCTGTGTGAGTGTTTAGCAGTAATGGTGAGTTGGTTAGACTTCTGTTGGCAGGTCCACTTAAGCACAAAAAACTTCAGCGAGGCACAACTCGGTCAACTGCGGGCCGACGTACACCAACACGTTGGGATATTGTCAAAGTGCACTGCGACATTTTATTCAACCACACTATCAACCCTATGCCGACGATTCCCAAGACAACCCCCAAGACCATTATTGGTGGTCGTGTTGACCATGGTGTCGGAATTGTCATCAGATCCAGCAAGAAAGTTCCTAATCGGTTCTTTCACACACTCCTGCTCTGCGTCGAGGCCAAACGCCATGGCATACTTAGCGACGCTGTAGCGCAACTCGTCGTATATCTTGCATCTCTTCGTCAATCCCGCCTCAACCGAGGACGAAGCAATGCCTCTGTTCATGGCATTGCGACAGATGGTCTCACTTATGTCTTCGTAACTATTACACATGAAGGCATCCTCAAAGAGAGCAGGCTGTTTAGTCTCGTGCATGGATTGCTGTCAACTGTGTTAGGCTGCTTGCAATACATCTTGGAGACGAGGATGGCTATGTGTCCAAATTTGATGTCAGAGAGGAGGGCATTCAAGACAAGCGAGGAGTTGGAGGCAGAGGGTGATGATCCGATTGATGTGGATGACTCTCCTCATCTGGATTCCGACGATGAAGAATGCTACTAATATTGTATTGTAAACATAATAATGTGTATTGCTGAAGCCTACCGGCCCTACCCAAAGACCCTCTTTCTTGGCCCATATTGAATTCTGGAGATATTTCAGCGTCAGAGGGATATCCGCTCTGGACTCTCCATATCTCAACTTTCAAGCAACGTGCCGTTAGTCCGCATCGATGTTCCTTGGCTTTGCCTTGTATTCCATGGCTTTCAAGTCTACTACTTACTGTACCTAAGCTCATTGGCTAACAGCTGTCATACCCGGGAATGAAGAAATAAAAGATATCATGATACACTAAGTACTGAAGCCATACTAGCGTCCCTACAGGTAATACTTAAGTATGGGAAAAACAAATCTTTACCCTCCGAAGGGGCTTCGGCTTTGTGAAAGAGTAGGGTGATTCCAAGTTGGGAACCCCTTGGGTGATTCTTAGGCTCTGGCTTTAGGGGGTTGGCGGTCTGACCTAGACTCTAGTCGTCTCCCCCGCTTGAGCGCGCGTTAGCATGCACCTTGAGGCTGTGCTGTGGCGTGCATAAGAACGTTGACGCTGTCTCTTGGCAGCCTCGTTTGACGTTGATCGTTCAAAGCCACCCCCGAACTCTACTTATTACTGCGATGTACGAACAGTCAGGACCATACCCAGGACCAACCCCGCAATATGGCCAGTCCCAATACCCACCCTACGCCCCTCCCGCCCAGTCCCAATACCAGCCCTACGCCCCTCCCACCCAGCCGTTATATGGCAATGGCGATACCAAAAACCCATACGAAGGGGATCGATTCAAGCCCAAAAAGAAGATAAACGACCCCATTTTCCTCATCCTGTTTATTCTTCAAGTGAGCATACCTCCATATGCCTTCCTTGCTAAATTTATTTGGTATCTCCAGCTCGTTGGGTTCGCTGTTTTGTCAGCAGTCGCGTTACATTCATGGGTCTCCCGGGGAGGACTGGGCGGAGGATTGGGAAAGACAGGAAGTCACACGGGGACGTCGGTGACGTTGAACCGGTAGGCGCCATTATGCTACGCTCTATTGAGCTTTGATTGACTTGTTCTGTCTGCAGGAGCACCGTCTATCTCTTGCTTCTGGTCACAGCAGCCGCGGTGCTCTTATCTGCTCTCTACCTTATGCTGACACGCGCCTTTACCAAGATAATCATGCACATCACACTCATCCTTTCAATCCTTCTCAATATGTAACTGTTTCGCCGTTTTGGAGGATCAACGAATGTTCTACTGACCTCTTTGTTATCAGTGGAATTTGCGTGTACTATTGGATTACGAGATATTACTGTTCGTTTCTTCTTATGCGCTTTTACCTCTCCTGACATCTCTGCCGTAGCTGGGGCCATCATCTTCACCATCATTGCCATCCTCTCAGTTTTGTCGTACTTTGGCTTTAGATCCCGCATCCCTCTTGCGGCCCTGCTACTTCAAGTCGTTATGGACGTTTCCAAGCATCATCTAAGCGTCTACGTTGTTGCCTTTACTGCCCTCTTTGTCCAGGCAGCACTGTCGGTGTAAGCGGCACTTACCTAACAAATCGGAGAAAAGCTAATTGATCGTTCTGCAGCTGGTACACATTCACTGTGATCGCAACGTGCGTTCTCCGCTTATACCTACGAGCATCAAACTCAATCCTTCTTGATACAATAGATATTCCAAGTGGACCCCTGGAAGTCCATGTACGCACCACGTTGTTCGCCAAGTGCTACTTCCCATCTCATCCCTTTTTTAGCCTGCGATACCTCCAGTTGTAGCAGTGGCAAAGTCGCTGGACTCATTTTCTTTGAAACATTCTCATTCGTCTGGACTTCTCAAGTCATCGGCAACGTCTCACTAGCTACGCTTGCTGGCGGCCCATACGGTTCATGGTACTACTTTGGTCCAAGGGAACTTGGCGAAATGGTCTGCAAAATATCTATTCTTTCTCCCAATTCCCCTAATTGACTCTCTCAAAACCTTAGCCGAAGCATCCTACCATCTCTGCATTCGGCCGAGCATCCACCCTCTCCCTTGGCTCGATTGCCTTCGGTTCATTGATCGTCACCATTTTGGAAATGATTCGGCTCCTTCTCAATGCTGCCCAGAATAATGCAAATGCTGACGGACATCGTATGCTTTCTACCAAGTTACTCGACATCGTCTGATTATGATTTCATAGCCGTGGAAGCTTTGCTTGCATGCTGTGCCGCGTGCTTTATCGGTATTCTCGAGAGTATGGTTGAATACTTCAACAGATATGCATACATAGAAATCGGTAAGTTCCGACTTGTGCAACTTTTTTTTTACGATCGTAATCATTGACGATTGCTTCCAGCTTTGTACGGAAAAGCATATATCCCAGCAGCCAAAGATACATGGCGAATGTTTAAAGATCGAGGTTCGTTTTTCCACATAACTTGCGATTCGTCTGCTCTAAATTTTAAGCAGGAATCGATGCTCTCGTCAACGATTCTCTTGTCGGGATGAGTAAGATGCTCCCCCTGCTTAATTTTTTTTTTGTACTGAGCCCTTTGACTACAGCGTTGATGTGGGGAGCGTATGCCATAGGCCTCCTTTCATCCCTATTTGCATATCTCTACTTGCGGCGTAAATTCAATCTCTCTTCCAATAAGGATGTTGCTCACCCTGTTGAACTCTAGTCACTGCACCCTCTTATAATGCAAGCGGCCAATATACGGCGCCCGTCCTGTTATTTGCATTTTTCATTGGGCTCGTTTGTTCCACCACTCTATCGTCAGCAATCGAGGCCGGTGTATCAACAATGTATGTTTCATGATTTATAGTGCAGGTTTTGCTCTGACATTTAACAGATTCGTCGGACTCGGGGAAGATCCACAGGTCTTGGCGATCCGTGCTCCTGCGCTATTCACGGTAAGCGGGCATAACTTGGGACATATAAAATTGTCTGATAGCTTTGTTTTAGTTGATCGCCGATACATACCCAGCTGTGACAAGAGGAGTTCCCCGTAACTAGGGTTTTTCTAGGATTAGTAGATATACCAAGGACTTGTGTGATTTTGGGGGGACTATAGGATGCTTTCTGAGGGCAGTAATTGGTGATGGAGTACCTGGTTTGCGAATTGTCGATTCATGGTTAAATCATCTTGTTGTGGTCAGCTCGGACGTACGAATGATCTCAGGAAGGATATCCTCGGACATATAAAGTTGGTTCATTGGTTTGTTCCAACTGATTGCCAATACATACCGAGAGGCTAGTAGATGGAACTTATAGGATTTAAGAGAAATATAGGACGCTTTCTGCATGCGACAGTAATTGGTGATAGAGTGAACAACTTACAAGTCCTTGTCGATTAGTGGTTAAATCATCTCGTTGTGGTTAACTACTCCGAGAAGCCGGAAGTTCGAATCCTCCCTGGGACATGACTTTTTGTTCTGACTAGCAGCACCACAGCCCGAAAATGCGCAAAACTTCATATCTAGTTGCTCTGATTTTTGGTGTTCTGACTCTGACCTTAGTCCGTTCTGTGGCTTGAGCTACCTGCTTGTCCTCACTTTTGTTCCAGAACATCCTTTCTGCACGCAGACCAGACTGGTTCGAAGATCGCAAGACCAGTCTTGCTCATCACTGACCTTTTTTTTGTCAAGGTTACTCACCAAATCGCACTCGGACGTTCTTCGCACAACCATCAACACCTCGTACGGATTATACAAGCGCTGCGATCTCACCGTCACAAGCATCCCTGACCCCTCGGGTGGTGGAAAACTGATATACAGAAAGTATGAATGTCGCAAGTTTCCTGTTCAAGTTACGGACCGCTGCGAGAAGGAGAACCGCGCCTTCTGCGCGGCATGGACGAGTGCTGGTTATCTCGACCAAATCGCCATTGGATTTGCCTCCATCTCGCTTGTCGCCATACTCTTTGGCGTCAGCACTCACTCGCGCAGAAGACGCATTTGGAGAGCAGTTGCTGTCTTAGTCTTTCTTCAAGGTATGACAGCTTGCACTCCGTTACGTCGTTCATGGTAGCTGACGGACCCGTCGTAGCTGTTTGCCAAATTGCATCATTCGGTCTCGTTACCGATAATTATCGTGTGGGGCGTTATCCACCATTTGACCGAGCTCGTCCTGGTTGTTGTTTTTCCGCGTCGTTCTAGGCGCTTCATTAACGCACTTAAATAAACAGGCTTAGCCTATGTGATGAATATTCTATCTTGGACGACTAGCATTCTTATCGTCTTGGGTGTAATCACCACAGGTATCTCTGCCGATAAGGGACACAGGTGGGCAGCTGGAAACCGAGGATATCGTCAGATCGAAGGGTGACGGACTTTCTGCCAAAACTCTGAATAAGCTATCGGTATGCTATAGGTATGGTAAGGTATTTCATTACACGTTCTCCAAACACGAAAAGGCCACTTTTAATGGTACTATTAACACTTGTCTGTTGGTGGGCTGCGCAATACATCTACGGCATTCCCTTCTTCATGTTATCAAAGCTGCTGTTGTCGTAGATAAGCCAATTTTGGCTGGACTCCAATCCGCCCATCGCATCCTTGACAATCTTAACCAGGCTTCTTCCGTTTTGAGGGTCTTTCCCCGGTCCTGTCTCCATACCCTCACGTGGTGATCCTTTGTCACCGCTGAGTTCCCAGAACATGCTACCGCCTAGTCCTTGATTCTTAATATATTGACCCTTCCAATCGGCCACATCTTCGTTATCAAAGCTGACCATTTCCCGTTTCTGAGGATCGTAAGACCAGCTCGCTATTGCATCTTGGTCGCGATACGTAAAGGAGCCTGGGAGAGCTAATGCGCGGTAATCGTAGGACCCGGCTTCCCAGGTTCCTTGTCCAACGCCGGAGAAGACGGATCCAGGCCCTTGTGTATTCATGAAGGACCGACCATACAGAGGGATGCCCAAGACAATCTTGTTCCGCGCGACGCCTTGATTGATATACCATGTGAGCGCTTCATGGGCGCTGATAGGCCCGCCGTAAATGTTGGCTTGGTGATTGGCTATGGAATCCCATGAGCCCGCTACATGAGGGTGTTGGCAAGGAATCAACCAAAGTGTCTGCTAAAAATAACTCACAAAAATCGTAGGACATCATATTCCAGAAATCCAAAGACTTATCCATGTCTACAGCGTGAAGTTTCTTGTAATTGTCTGGTCCACACGGGGCTGCAATCTATGGCAAAGTTTGAAAAGAAAGAGGAAATATAGAACGGAGCGAATAGCTTTACTGTGAGAAGGAACTTGCACCCTGCCCCTTTGACTGAGGCATGTTGATCTAAAGCTGCCCTCATTTCCTTCAAGAGTTCAACGTATCCCAGTGCTTGGGCATCATTTGTCGGATACTCGTAATCGACATCCAGTCCGTCCAGACCATAGTCTTCCAAGAGTTGCACAGACGACTCAACGAATTTGCTCCTCAGGACCGGGTTCACGACGACGGGATGAAAAGAAGGGGAGTAAGTCCAGCCACCGATGCTGAGAAGTACTTTGAGTTGGCGATTGGCTTTCTTGAGGTTGTAGATCGCCTTAAAATTGCCGTACAGGTTGTTCCCGACGTCATTCCAGGAGTCGCCTGGATAATGGATATCTTTGTCTGCCCAAACGTCGGACAGAAAGACCTCGCCCGTGTCAGGCCTGACATTGGCAAAAGCGTAAAGTATGTGGCTGATAGAGTGCCGCACGTTGAACTTGGACAAGGAGAGTTGTAAGCGAATGAACGTACGTGAGGTCTTGAACAGGGATCAGGCTTGGTGGGAACTTGCGCCCATAAATACCCCTGTTTATGTAAAGTCATGAAGTTATGCGCGAAAGAATGTGTACCACTGTACCAGTTCACAAAGCTATGTGATTATATGCGTGAGTTACATGAATAGACCTAAGTAGAAAGAGCTTACTAGCCGACGCTGTACTTGCCCTCGTTCGACATGGCGTTTTCTGCGTCTCCTGCAACGGGCTTTGGAGGTGAGGTAATTATCTCTGAAGGCAACTTGGCGTGTTGAACAGAGGACCGCCCTGCTTTGAAGAAGATGGCTACGACGAGCGAAAAAGCGAGGGCGAGAAGAAGGGGCTTGCGATACGAGAACTTTGTAACTTGAATATGGTCGGTTGATTCGGATGTGGGGAGAGATTGGTAGTTTGTGGAAGACATGTAATATATATATCACATTTTGTTTCTAAATTTAACCAACAAAGTGACGTCAGACGGGTTACGCTAGATTGGCGAACGAAGGTACACGAATGTAAAGGTAGAAAGGAATCAACTGTAGAATACAAGGTCATTAGCACTGTCCTAAAAAAGAATTCTTTGGCCATTCTTGTTGGTAATCATCGACCCAAGTGGTCAAATTGGGGTTCGTATATGCTTCAATATATCTAACAGCCAGTTAGTCACGGACAGAAGAAAAAAGAGCGGAAACTGAACGAGTTTATATAGTTTTCAGTAGGGAAATCTTTGGGGCTACATCCGATGTTGAGGGATGTTTTGGGTTGATAGACTCGGACATAATCGATCATCATTCGGGAAGGGAATGTCAAATGTGCGAGGTCAACGTATGTAAACCCTCTTGACATGCCCAGGTTTGCGATGATGTACTAGAATGAGATGTGAATGAGCCCCTGGCCACAGTAAGGTAGAAAGGGGGTTACCATTGGTTCTTGTGATACTGGCCTTTGCGAGATTTCAACAGTTGGATCGGGGCCTAATCCTGGACTTTTGAGCGTCCATGCAGTGTTATTATTCGATATCCACGTAATATACTAAGTTGAGTATCAGCGCAGGGTTACGAAGTTGATAGACCCATCAATTGTGCCACTTACGCCGTTATCAAATCCTATAGAAAGATTTCATGAGATTCTGACACATAGAAGGGAGTTATACGTTAAGACTTTACCTGGTTGATACTACAGCAAGGATAATTCATTAATATTAATTCGAGACCAACCGCACGTTACTGACCTCGAAACCATACAAAGAATAGCATCCCTCCGCTAATTCGTAGCAGCGAGAATTAGTCTTCGTGACGACAGAACTTGCCTGCTGTGTGACACTACCAACGAACGGGTTCTGTTTCGAGATGCCAGGGTTGGCAATTATCATATTATCCGAAGTATTGAACCATGCATATCCTGCATCGAAAGGCTGTAGAGCACAAATTAATGCTATAAAATGAACAATATCAATAGAACCCACAGCCCATTGTGCCGATTGCGAAACCTCGGGGATGATTGGGCTCCGCTGAATCTGAAGTAAGCGTGAGCCATATTGTAAACATTTAAGGAGGAGACCCTGACTTGTGCCTCGAAGATGTCGATTTCTGGAGCTGAGCGACCGACGAATGTTCCGTCGCTATGTTTTGGACCAGGATGGCTTTCTCCTGGACAGGTGCAGCGTGATAGACGTTGACCGGGAAGATACGATAGGGCGCCACCATCCCCTTTATCTCCGTTGACGGTAGCTGCAACTGGGATACCATTGACAGTTTGATTGGCAACTGTACCAACATCGCACGAATCGTACGTGTAAGGCCACTGGCAAAGATACAGTGAGACCTGAGACCACTGTGATGTTCAAGGGAACAATGACTTGCCAGCCCTTCCAGAGAGGCGCCATAGCCAACACGGCCCAGATTACCCATTGTCCATATAGCGGGCCAAAATCCGAGGACATTGTTTGCACCTGGCAGTTGAACCGATGCTTCAATCAGGCCTCCTGTGAAACAAAATTTATTCCTGATGACAATCGTCAACGATTCACCTGGCTCCCAGTGAACTTGGAGCTCTCACCAAGTCGATAGCATTCCTGTGCATGAAGCATGTCAGGAACTTCTCGTTTTGAAAGCAAGAGAAACTGACCCCCTTCGTAGTTTAAGCCATGTGTCTGCTTCTGCGATATGGTGATTACGAGAGACCCATTTGCCGTTGTGATCGCTTCAGGATCATACCACTCTAAATCACCCGTTCCCTAAAATTATTTAATGCTGCTGCAAACTACTTAAAAGAAGAAAATGAGTCATACCCAATAATATAGGTCAACTGCTTCCCAGTAAGGATCATCACCGGGATAGAACGATCTTCCTTCTGTATTAAATTCGTCTGAAAAAACCAGTTGCATCTCCGTCGTGCCGTCCTCCCAAGACAATTTCGTATATGCTGATTTTGGGGTATCAAGATCGATGAGGCCATGGTTGCCAGTCATTTGTGGTACCTGCAATGTATTGAGTTGTTATTACAAAACTTGTTACCGATTCTTACCTGCCCACTGGCATTGAACCATCCCAGATTATTTGTCGATAAGGCTGTCTTGCCGTAGAAGGTGATCACAGGGTAACCTATGCTTCAGTGGAATAAGGCTATGCATGCGTGGAGAAGCGGGAAAGGGGAGACGGACAATAAAAACAGTAGACCAAGACAGAGTGTAACTAGACATCCAGTGTTGCCAATTCCTCTGAGAGAAACCGAACTATTGGCGGCTGCGAGGTTGGCCCGATTGAGAGGCGTATGGAGATCATCATCCGACTCTACAAGGTCGGGGGATAATTTGAAGCCCCAGTCATGAGGGTTCGGAGGAAAAGAATACTAAAGATATGATCGTGAGAGACAAACCGAAGCGAAAGGGAGATGTCAAGACCTCTGAAGAGAGTCCGGCCAAACTGGAACGAGCACCAGATGGGTACGGAGCTGTGTCGTCAAAAACGGACTGCTGAAGGCGAATACTTGTCAATTTGGGAATGTGTATGAGAGAGGGTACACACAGAGTCAGTCCAAGCGTCCGAGTCCCACTTGGGTTTGTTTGCAATGTTCATCGGGACGAGGGTACAAGTCTGAGTGAGAGCGGCAAAAACGGGAAGAGAGACAAAGAAAAGGGGTGTTCGTATTAGGAGGTCTACGAGGAACATGATCGACATCCTAGAATGCCGATCAACTTTCGAGTTTGGTTTGAAGCTTGGAGGGATGGCTTTCTTGGTATAGATCAAGTGTTGGATAGTAGCCAACGACGTCACGAATTATCATAGCAGATAAAAAAAGAGATACTGTACAATTTTATAATACACGTGTAATGACCCCAAGTCCCTAGAAGTGGGTCAGAGCTATAATTCAATAAAACAGCTGAGACCTACGTACTTTTGTCTTTCCTTCTCTAAAAAGCAATTTCATACCCTCTTTTACAAACTCCGGGTGAGAGATGAATTCGAATTGAACGGTCGCACGATCTCCCGTGCGGAGGACTCCCTGTGGGTGGTCCATTCCAATGATTCTAACAGTTTGTCGGACGGCCTACACACAATTGGTCAGGTCGGATACCACACTTTACGATTACACATACGCCACAGTGCAACATCGCCTAATAATCGATCAGAACAGGACGGCGAAGAAGAGGAATGTGAATGTACCTGGTAGTTCTTCTGTAAAGTTGTGTTGTGACTAGTCCGCTTGTGAGTGATGGAAATGTATTATTTAGCTTTGCATACTAAAGAATTAGCACTTGTCCCTCAAACTGACGAATAGCTGTGGAAATAGTCATTTAGACAGACAGATAATCACATATGACGTAGGACTTACCACGCGGAGGCGTGTCAGTCTTATTCACCAATACCATTCCTTTCCGCACGGCCGCACGTCGCACGCGTTTCAATGCGAAAGAAACGCATTGACCAGCCTCCGCACTCGTCACAGGAGCCCTATCATTAGTTGTCAAAAACTGCGATATAAAGGGATGAAGAAACCTGGCATGCGTTCCCGCAGTTCGCCCAGTTGGAAATCTGCTTACTTTTTTCTTTGCATGCTCTTTATCACCGTTGATTGATAGTGACCATTAGAGTCAGGGCCTAGAAGAACCGCGTCGCCAGTCTTAACGCTCCCCGCATTCATGATGCCATTGACAACCGTGCCAACGTACGGAACGGACCATACCTCGGTCACGGAATACTTGCAAAGGTTCAGCTCAGGTCTACCCAGCTGGGTGAGTAAAATTTACCTCAAGTGGCTGATCGGCGGCAAATTTCTCGCTGTCCGCCTCACTGGATGGCAGCAAGTTTAAGAATGTTCGAACCTAGAATTTGTCAGTCCCCTGAACCAGTCCAAGCAACTATAATTACAAAGTCGAGTCCTTCACCAGTGACGTTGGAAACCTGAAAGATTGGACATATTCTAGAAGCAACCGTCTGCCATTAGGGATGAAGGATGAATAACAGAAAACTGACCTATCAGTTCCGAACGAAGTCGAGAGTTCGACCGCAGTTTCTACGGATTTTACAAAGACTGGGGTTTTTCTTTTAAAGCGGCGTTAGGGCAAGGAGATCACAATTGTCAAATTTAAACAAACCGGCATCCGGGACTTTTTAGAATCTTGACAACCTGTTTCACCGTCTCTGCTAAAACATTTGGCGGAGTCATGTCAATCTGGATCGAGGCTTGAGCTCTTGCGACACGATCGCGGTGACGTAGAAGATACCTTTGTGATGCAAACAACGACCGGGACGCTCAAAGCTAGGGCGATGGCAAGATGCTCCTTGGACATTCCTATCAGCCCCGCATTAGCTCCTACCATCAGAATTACACAAGATGGAGCCCCCGATGTGAGGCCGTATAATGTCGTCTTCAGGTAACGTTCGTGGCCAGCCAAATCTAATCCGGTATCAGGATCCATGAAAGGACTATTGACGCTAAGC
Organism: Laccaria trichodermophora; assembly: GCA_018417955.1. Lineage (NCBI taxonomy): Eukaryota > Fungi > Basidiomycota > Agaricomycetes > Agaricales > Hydnangiaceae > Laccaria > Laccaria trichodermophora. The sequence continues at coordinate 373,772 of JACTVC010000001.1, forward strand.
TGACCAATGAAAGAAATAATTTTGGCGGCCTGCACAGATATTTCTTCCCAACCCAACTTCTCACGCCGGAGAACATCTGGGTCTGTCAAATTTGCGATGTTTGGCAATATCGGCTCCCCAGAAGGCGCGAAGCCAAGAATCTACCATCGGCTTTGGGATAAATTATCGTTGAAACCGAGGTATGACATACCTCCATCCCGACACTTGAGGTTCGCCCTGTTTCGACTTCATGCTTGTGCCGAAAAAGGCCTACGCGGGCGCGACCTCTCCCATCGTCAAGGGCTCCTAAGTTCATATTAGCGTTTCCTGTATCAATTCACGGCCAAGGTAAATACCTCGAGTTAGAACCCCCAATGTTGTTGACTTTCCGCTATCTACATTACCAACCACCGCACACCTAACCTCCGGAGTCATCGACACATTTAGTGGCGGTAATCTTAGGAGCAAGGACGTTCTGGGATGTGTTGAGTAGGCCTCGAATAAAACGCATGTCTGAAAGAGTGAACTTCGTAAAGAAGATGCAACCTTTGATTAGACAGATATCTACCTTGCCTCCGATCTCCTCTATAGTTTTGGTAATCTCTTCGCGTATCTTCAAGATCTCTTCTGCTGTCCGTGAAACACCTGTCCATTCACTGGTATCATCAGAGAGATCATTTGCGAAGAGTAACGCATGTGGGGGTTGTCGACCTATCCGCAGCACATACTCCCCGTTATTTTGGGTTAGGAGAGCAGAAAGCCGATCGCGAGCAACGTCGTGATCGGAAGGAGTTTGGGAGAGCAGCTGTGTCTGATATGATTGTTAGCGTGAGGAGATTCAACGTCGCCAGAGGTTTGTACCAATATCCGCTCCTCAATCTCTTGCATTCCCTCGAAGCGAGAAACTTTCGCAGATTCATCTACCTCTCCCCTATCCTTGGAAACTTTTGCAGGTTCATCTATCCGTTCCCTCCCTTTGCCTTTCGCCTGGTGTTTGATGTCCTTTTCTTTATCAATTAGAGTTTGTGCTCGTTGCTTCGACAGTTCACGGGTGTGAATCTCGTCTATCTCGTTCTGAAACGTCCTTAGTGTTGTCATGTTGCGATGGTCACCGAGAAAATGTGGTCGATTTAAATGTAATTGACTTGACCTCGCGAGTCAGAAACCGTCAGCGTCGCTGTCAGGAATTATCTGAACGAGTCAGTTGTGCAGGGCACATCCATACATAGTGCCATCACGTGCGCTCTTGTTCAATTATTATACGGTCACGTTGCGGAAAACAAGGCACAAGTATTAATGAATTCGTTACCCATTAGCGAACAAGGACAGACTAGGCTTGCCAGTAACCAACAACGAGGTCTTATAAACGACGACGGGGCAGGAAAGAACCCACCAAAAACCACGTTATGCTTCATATGCCAGCAGATTCTCCTGGCCCATCTACTCTACCTGTTCTCAGTGGCACAAAGCCAGGTATCATTGATCCCACTCAATCGTCACGTCTACTTCGAACGCCGGACTCAAGTCTCTCCTTCGCATCTTTTGACCCCCATGTCGCGACTCCGCCCGATGTTTCTGACCTTCGCAAGCTCTCGTTGAACGAAGAACTCTACAGGCCAAAGCGCATCGTTCTAGAGACGCTGCCGACTGGGCAAAGCTTCTGGCGTTTCGTTCCGAATGCGGCAAGACAGGACGGCGTGCTTGACGAGGGGACTTGGCCACGAACCGTTGAACTTTGTGGGTAAGAACTTTTGTCAACTTTCAGAATGAAACTGATTCCAGACAGGCAGCTCGTCACTTGCACTCAAGAGCAGTGGGACATCTACAAGTTGGATCCTTTTTATGAGTGCCTTGTCCGTGCACCACCTTCCTTGAGCACCATTACTCGAACTAGGCCTCAACCACGAGAAAAAGGCCCATCGTCGGGGGAGAAGCGCCATTCATCCCCAGTGCCTGCGCCCATTTCGGATCAGAGGAAGAAAGCTCATATTTTACAATCGGATTCTAGCTCAGACGAAGAGCAAAGTGTAGAGGATGAAGAGGAGGACGAAGTCATAGAGATGATTGTCGACGATGGCAGGAGATCGAGGGGACAAGATGGTAACTTATTTTCAAAGAGACGCCACCAGCGAAACCATCTGGAAAGAGAAGCAAGAAGGGCGAAAATTACTCGTCGCGCTGAGCGACTGCAATCCCAATGCAACCGTCCATTCGATTTTTCACGACCGGAACAACCAGAAGTTATTCCTCCAGAACCACATAAACGGAAAGGTACAACAACACATTCCTCTCTCCGTGCCCTTCATTGATGTCTTTTTATTTGCAAAGTGAATACGTTGTTTGAATCGCTACGTTCCGAGGATCCACATTACGCCAACGAACATTATCTCCGCAACACAGTGAACTACGCTCCAAAGTACCAGAAACGCACTCGCACCGTTTCGCCCTCATCTGCAAAACGAGAATTGGAGGCAAAACGACTAGAACGTGAGAAACAAAAACGCGAACGCCGGGAGCAAGAAATTCTTACTCAAAGGCAGCTGCGTGAACAACGGTTCATGAGCGAAATCCTCGCTGACGTACCCGAAGGGGAAGCTGGTGCGAGTGCAGTTTTCTCCAGGTTGTTCTAATAATCATACTACCTTTCGTTGATAGAGACCGTTGATGACGAGAGCATGGACGGGTTTGATTCAGGATTAGATCCTGAGGAAGCTGGGCGGCGAGCCAAAATTGAAGAATCGCGTCGCAAACTTGCGCAGCTCGAAGCTGATCGTCCTTTATGGGAAGAAGAGGCTAAAAAGCGTGCGGTCAGAGAAAAGGCAGAGGAGGAAGCTCGACAGGCGAGAGCAGCTGCGCATAAGCGCGAAGAAGACAGAAGACGGGAGGAACGTCGGGCCCGAGAACAGCAGGAGGCCGAGCAGCGCGATAACGCCCGCCAGCAGGATAGACAGGAACAGGCTAGACGAGCGCATGAACGGCAACAACGGCAACAAAGATGGTCATCTGGGCCGTGGACATCGCAACGAGCCTTGGAAAAGTACAAAGCGATGAGTGAATATTTTGATACAACGAAGTTCTGCGACTTGGAGCCTCTTACGGTGGATTCTGTCCCTTGGCCGGTTTTACACCCACCATCAAGATTCTCAGTGGAGGATGTCCAATGGGCATCGGTGGAAGAGTTCTTTGCTGTTCTGAAGGGACAAATGCGACCTCAAGACTTCAAAACATTTGTCGAAAAAAGCCATCGCAGATTCCATCCAGATCGTTGGAGTAGCAGATCGTTGTTGAAGAGTGTTGTGGATGAGGCGGAAAGAGATTCACTGGAAGTTGGTGCGTCAAAGCCAGTACTCACTGAGAGAGGCCGCCCTGATATGACATTTCAGCTGCGAACACGGTAGCACAAGCGTTGACACCAATCTGGAAGGAAGCCACAGGACGTTGCTGATTTGAGCGGGTTAATATAGATGTTGAATACAATTCCTGAGCTACACTATTTATATCATTGCAACATGGACGTGACGTGAGCGTGACACAACAGCTTTGCACTGGAATGGTTGATTAGCACGCCTCCAGTGGGCGCCTTCTTGCGATCTCCACCTCGTTCATCGACACTGTGCTCAATTGCAACCCCTTTTATATTATGTCTGTGGTGGATCCCCCCCTTCAAGATGCTCCGCTACGCAGAATCAGGTCTGCTGGAGATATACCTCGCCGAACGGACCTTCCACGCCCAGAACAAGCCTCACTCAGGATGTCAGAGAGTACCGATATACCTGATGTCCAAATCAACATACAGCCGTCCATACCCGCTACATTATCCTCTAGGTTGATTCAAAGTTTGGAGACAGCGCCTACGGCAGCAAACCACACAAATCCAGAGCACCAAGGTTTCCCAGATCCTCTGGTCGCTGGTTCGCTTGATCAGCAAGATAGACATCAGCAACGTAGGTCTTTGTACTCTAGGACACTCGCTCATTTTGGAGTGGGACGGGGCGCGTCACATGCTCGGAAGTCCCTTGTCTCCCTAATCTGGAACCTTGCGTGGGGTTTCTCGCAGGTGCGTGCTAGTTTGTGCCTTCTCACCCTTGGTGATCGCCATACGGCTTTCGCCAGGTTATTGTAATTTCAACCCTTCTGGGATTGTCTGGGACCGTCTTTAAAAGTCCTACCCAGCCTGGAATCAGCGAATGGAAGGCTTGTGATCGGCCCCTGGGTATTTGGGCTTGTCTTTGGATCGTTAGAGTGGCCCTTGCGTCCGTGTTAGCGTATTGGGAATTCACAAGAGATCGCCTTAGGTGCGTCATGTCTTCCTCTTCTCCTTTGCATCCGAAACCCACATGAATTTAGTCACGCACTGCGTACCGAGGTGGAAATTGGTGCTGTTTCTCCCGCATCAAGCACGCAGAACCCTCAACCGGCAAATTTACACGGAGGCGTAACAACCCGGCGAGCTAACAACACACCACTATCTCCCGAAGATGCTCAAGAACCTGTCGTCCTGCCCCATACTCAACTTTATTCTCGGTTTGTACATTCCTGCATCTTTCGACTTGAACCCATTTTAATCAACCTCTCAAGCTTGACACTCCTTTCTTCGTTAATGACTCTTACCTGGTTCTTGACAGCCCACATTCTAGAGTACACGTCTGTTCACACATGTCGACACTCTTCCCCTCATTTGTGGTGGCTGACGTTTGGAATTCTCTGTATAATGTATCTCATGGTTCTAGAGGTTCTGCTTCTGGGCTTCATTGTTTTGATTGTCGCACCAATCCTTTTCGTAAGCGCTTGCCCTTTTGATAGTTCATTTTATGACCCCGAATCCTATAGGTCTTTTGGAATATCTTCCTAATATGCATTGGCCGTCACCCATTGCAAAATCCCCACATGATCAAGCCAGAAATTGGAAAGTTGCCGAAATCTGTTGTTGACCGTATTCCGCTTGTGATGTACATACCCCCTCCTCCAAATTCCGCATCTGAAGGGTCAAACATCCCTGGGCCCTCCCACTCATATCCGCCAAAAATCTCTGTTGAGTCAAGGCCCCCTAAACACCGCTTCAAATTTTTTAGGAAAATACCACTGCTTGCTGGAAAAAAGGGTGAAGCAAAAGCTCCAGGAAATTCTTCTGAAAATCCAATGGAAAAAGCTGAAAATGAAGAGGACCCAGAGTCTTGGGAAGGACATTGGGAACGGAGCGATTATCCCTTTGTCGTTTTGGAAGGGAATCGTGCTGCATGTGCCATTTGTTTGATGGACTTTGAAGAACCTAAGCGAAAGGATTTCGTATCTGGCATAGGAGCCGAACTCGACGGCACTCCTGCGGAGACGCCTGCAAAACTAGCGTCCTCTGTACCCGAAATACCTGTCGTCGACGAGGAGGAAAGAGAGGAACAATTGAAGCTTGCTGACGCTGGCGACGGTGCGCAACCGTTGAGACTTTTAGCTTGTGGCCATGTTTTTCATGTCAGTACCTTCTATAACATCTCTGCCAGCACAGCTGACACCAAACTTCAGAAAACTTGCTTAGATCCCTGGCTTACCGACGTTTCTGGGCGATGCCCAGTATGCCAAAGGGCGGTCGAAATTCTTCCTTCTAAACGATCTCGGAGGGGGCGACGAAGAGATCCATGAAGCCATCCGACATGATCGTTTAGTTGTGCATTCACTGTGTTTATAGTAACATTCATTCATGGTACATTACCCCACCTTTTTTGCAGTGTACGTATATTTCATCGAACGGGCACATTTCTAGACATATATCAGTGGTTGCCACACCCATGAGAACGTACCATCTGCCAGTACGTGACCGTACCCCAGGTGTTGGTGAATAGGCCTATTCGGGTCCCCGGCTGAGGCTCAGGCCTCAGGGCTTTACTCTTCAAATTCGCATCATTTTGGGTAGAGGCCGACGAGAAGACCGGGGACCGAATAGTTAACCAATCACATCGTTGGCGTATTCAACTCATATTTATACCCCCTCTTGAACTCGCTCTCCCATCTCCCATCTCAGCATGCGTTTCCCCACAGCCAATGCCCTTTCTCGCTCTCTCTCGATTTCCCAAAATCTAAGCACTCATAAGAGGTAAATTCGGTCGTCTCTAAGCCCATAGAGTCCGCCTTCTTACGCGGTCTCAAGTCCCACAGGTAAGAGATTTGATTCTACTACTCGACAAAATAATAACAACTGTGGAAGCTGTCGTCATGCTAAATATGGGAGGGCCTTCGACAGTCAGCTCAACGCGTTATTCTCTGTCTTTCCCATCACTAACCAGGAGTAGGTCGAAGAAACGCACGACTTCCTCAAAAACCTCTTCCTCGACGGTGACCTCATCCCACTACCCTTCCAGCGCTTCCTAGCACCATTCATTGCTCGTCGACGAACGCCGCAGATTGAGAAACAATATGCCGCTATTGGGGGAGGTTCGCCTATTCTTCACTATACGAAGCTGCAAGGCGAGGGCATGGCGCAAATTCTCGACGAGCTTCATCCATCAACCGCTCCACACAAAGCATATGTCGCATTTCGGTATGCTAGACCACTCACACAGGACACAGCACAGCAAATGAAGGCGGACGGTGTCAAGAGAGCGATTGCGTTCACGCAGTACCCACAATATAGCTGCAGTACAACAGGAAGCAGTTTGAACGAGCTGTATCGTCGTGGAAAGGGTGGAGAGATGGGTGACGTTCAATGGAGCGTGATAGATCGCTGGGGAACTCATTCTGGTTTCGTTGAGGTACTTGCCGTTTGGGTCCACATACACAAAATCTTACGTCCACAACACAGGCAGTCGCGCAAAATGTGGAGGCGGCTTTGGCGAAATTTTCACCCCACACACGCGCCAACGCCGTTTTACTATTTTCCGCACATTCTTTACCAATGTCGGTCGTCAACCGCGGAGATCCATATATATTAGAGGTTTCAGCTTCCGTGGCGGCGGTCATGAAACGATTAGGTCACTCCAACCCTTATCGTTTAGTATGGCAATCCCAGGTTGGACCATCAGCTTGGATGGGGATGCAGACTGGTGAAGCTCTCAAAGGGCTCGCACGCCTCGGGAAAAAGCAAGTTGTGCTGGTCCCGATTGCCTTCACGAGTGACCATATTGAGACGCTGTATGAACTTGATCTAGAGTATGCAAAGGAGGCAAGAGAGGTTAGCAGCTCTTCTACTCGACCCTGTTTTAACCTAAGCTTTCTAACATCCGATTGTAGCATGGCATCGAAATACATCGAGCAGAGTCTCTCAATGGTTCGCCGATCTTCATTCGAGCGCTTGCCGACATTGCCGCAGAACATCTTCGCGATTGCGCCGCGGGGATGGGACCTGTCGGCGTGCAATTTGACTTGCGGTGTCCAGGTTGCACAAACGCAACGTGTGGCAACCAAAAAGCTTGGTTCGCGCGGGGGGGCTGATAGCGGGTGGTAGAAGCAACGTTTACAGCAGTTACTGTGGTACAGTTGGGTTGAAGATGTTGTGAGTTACGTGTCTACGAGAAGGTGTCGTGGGCCGCGGTCATTGTCAATATGATAAGATAAGATAATGATTGTGATTCTTGCCTGGGGTTGGTTATACAGCCACTATAAAGTCCTACGCCGCATGAGATTCCAGTACTACTACCAAGCCCCAACTTGATCTATACCTGCCTGCCATGGTTCGCACAACTGTTGTGTCTGCTCCAGGGAAAGTTCTCATCGCTGGTGGTTATCTTGTTCTTGATCCAGCATACCCTGGCACAGTCGTGTCCACTTCATCTCGTTTCTACACTGTCATTCAGAGCCAGGAACTTTTGAGTAAGAACACGATACGCGTGCGATCACCGCAATTTTTGGAGGCTACGTGGTCGTACTCGGTGCTCTTTGATCCAGCCGTTGCTGTGGAAGCATCGCCAGAGAAGTAGCTTCTTCGCACTCCCTTCGATGCTCATGCTTTTTGACTCGGGTTAGCTCCAGCAAAAATAAGTTTGTTCACCTCGCACTGCAGAAAACCATTGCGTTGGCCGTGGAACTGCGGGGTGCTGCACAAATTCAAGAAGCATTGACGGAGGGCTTTGACATAGCCATTGTCGGCGATAATGACTTTTATTCTCAACGCGCAAAGGTCCTGCATATATTAACTCTTGCATCATCTCTCTAATCTTTCCTTTTCTTTGACAGTTAGAGTCCCTGGGCCTTCCCCGTACACTCGATTCCCTCACTCAGATAACACCCTTCTGCGCAACAGAAGTTCATTTGTCTGATGTCCATAAGACTGGTCTCGGTTCTTCTGCCGCCCTGATCACCTCCCTTACAACTGCCATCCTCGTTCATCTTTCTGTGATCTCCGAGTCATCGCTTGCTGAAGATGACAGCAGAGATAGACGGCAGGCTCATAACCTTGCTCAATATGTTCACTGTCTCGCTCAAGGGAAGGTTGGCAGCGGCTTCGATGTCTCTGCTGCTGTCTTTGGTAGCCACCTTTATTCTCGGTTTGATCCATCAGTCATCCAGGATTTGATGAGTGACGACGCAGTACGTCTCTCGAATGCTTATATTACCTTGTCCATTGACGCTTTCTAGTTACCATCACAACTACCGTCTGTGCTATCGCCGTCTAACGCAGCTTGGAACTACCGCATCGAACCATTCAAGCTTCCGCCGTTGACTCGCATCGTGCTGGCCGACGTCGATGCTGGCAGTGATACCCCTTCGTTGGTAGGGAAGGTACTGAAATGGCGCAAAGAAAACGGCACAGAAGGTTTGAATTTTCCTACAACCTCTCATCATCTCAAAGAATTGTGTTGTAGCTGAGGCTTTGTGGACGAGCCTTGACCAGCAGAATCAGTCCTTGGCCCAAACCCTTCTCCATCTGGGAAAGCTCGCCGAAGATGACTACGAGAATTACGCGAGTGCAGTGAAATACATTTGTTCTTTGCAGCCCGTACAAGTAAGGCATTGCTGAACTGAAAAGGAACCTGATCTCATCTTTCTTTCTTCGAAGTGGGTAGCAAACCCTTTACAGCCCGCTTCGGAGCAACCAATCATTGCAGCATTCTATGAAGCCCACCATATCTGTGAGGTCAGTTATTTTTTTCTCGAAAGCTGTGTTCCTTTGTGACTCCCTTTGGTTTCGTATTTCAAGGCCATACGTGAGAAGATGAGGGAGATGGGCAATCTTTCTGGAGTTCCAATCGAGCCGATTGAACAGACAACATTATTGGATGCTTGCGTTTCACAAGCCGGTGTAATTGGAGGTGGAGTTCCGGGCGGTACGTTTATTTACTTCTGAACTACCTTTTCAGCTCTCATGCTTTCACCAAAAGCCGGGGGATATGACGCCATCTGGCTTCTTGTCTGTGATCCCACAAGTTGCGCCCCAGACCAAAGCCCACTCGAACGCATTGAACATCTTTGGTCTCATTACGAAAAGCTGGACGTTTCACCCTTATCGGCTCAGGAAAGCATGGCAAAGGGTGTCAGAGTAGAGGCGCTGGATGATATACCTGGGTTAAAGGATGCTACTATGTTTGTTCAGGTGTTTGAAACCCATCAGGAGTTTGAAACTGTGGATTATTTTACCTTCCACTTGCCTTGAGGCCTTGGAATTTTCACAGAAGGTGTATTTATGTATTACATTCATTGTCTCAAAATTTTAGAACAAGAGTCAAAGATTTGTGGTTTGGGGACATGGATTTGTGGTTTTCATTACACCAGACAAACAAAAGTATGGAATGTTTACTCAGATCCCTCCAGATCGGCTTGACTGTTTATTCTAAAACTTTCCAATTGCATTTGAATGGCATACTTAAGTTCAAATAGAAAAATTTAGATAGCGAGGTGAAGTTGTCGTTGCAGGAAGGGCAAAAGACCAAATTCCGCTGTGAAACAGCTCGAAAAACGTGACATTTGCGTGACATTCGCACATCATCGATGCATCATCCATCAGCCAAATTCGTTGTTACCTTGTGTGACACGAGTTTCAATCTCCTGATATATCTGAACCCTGAGCACCGGAATGCCTCCGACAGCGAACATAACACATTTATACCAAAAAAAAGTAGATACTCTTATAGAAGAGAAAAAATGTTATTGGCCTGTAAAAAAATCCAAAGAATTTGATGAGGTGGTGAGTCAGAAATCGCGAAGTGCTGAAAAAGTTTCAAACACCTGAACAAACATAGTATATCTGTGTCTTGATTATGATGTATCCTAATTTACATGCCAGCCATGGGGTGGGGTCTACGATCTAAATAAGTATGTGCATCCATTACACTATACACATAGTTTTGTGCGTCCTTCTGGCGTCCATGTCTTCGCAAGGGCAAGAAGAAGAGATATTATCATAACAAGAAGGCCAAAGGCAGCGCAGATGACTGCGGGAAGTTTTGTGCGGCTATACCAAGCGAGCTGTTTGTCGCAAAGCTTGATGTAGCAAACTGCGGGAAAAATAAAGGCTAAGGTAGTAGCAGAGACGCCGCCTGTAATCTCTAACATGACACCTAAATCGCATGTTATCAGAGCCACTGTGGAGTAGTCTTAAGCTGATTAGCAGATCGTTGTGATGAGAAGTCGCACCAAACATCGATGAGAATAGAATCGTCGTGGTGAAGAAGACATGGCGTTGCATGCTGAAAACTTCATGAGAGAAGAAAAATTGTTCGATGACCTATAAGCATAAAAGTCAGGCTTAGACGAAGCCAGAAAAGCTATATCCGGGACGAACCTCTCTACAAACGAACAACTCTAGCGGCAGTGTCGTGAACATATTCAAACCGAACGCAAATCTTGCAACGTTGATCAAGGTGTCATTCTGCCAGAATCTCAGCATGGACTTGATATCATCAAAATGCGATAATTATCCTCACCGGCGAGAAGTTGTTGAGAATATTTCCCTCCGTTTTGTCCGTAAACACGACATATGCTGAAACCGCTAATGTCATACAAGAAACGAGTGAGATAAACGTTGATATGTGGGTCACTTTGGCAAATCTGTCCAAAGTAGGTGTTCGCAAACTGCCATATATCAAGAGAGAATTATGATGGCAGACTAGAGGACAAAAATGTGGTTAGGAAACGGTTGACGTAGCAGGGGGCGTGGCAGATACCAAAAGCGAAACTGATAACCCCGATTGCTTGGAAGAGTCCAGGCCCTATCACTGTGAATTTCTTCGAAGGGTCACCTTTCAGCTCTGGTGGAGCATGGGGCCCCTCGATCAGTACTGAAAAAACAATGACCAGCATGCCAACCAGAGCGAGACCGGAGGCACGAGATAGTTTATGGATGTCACGATAAAGGGATAGTGGATAGGAAACGCAGACAGTACAAAGGAAGATCATGAACTGCCGGTTTGCCAAAAGCTTAAGAATGGGTATCGTAGAGAGTTTTGGGAATGCTGAGCGCATGACGTGGGGGATGGTATCACCGATAATAATCCCAAAAGCACACATCCCTAAATTCTATCGTCAGTGACTTACATAGGGTGGAAGAAAAACACAGACCTCCGAAAGCAAAGGAAAATTGAAAAAACGACACAGCTGCTCTTCCGCTAGAACCAAAACAGTGATTCATGATGTCGATGTACGAATGTCCACCACTAAGTTTTGCGTTGACAACGATGAGTCGGATAGTCCAGTCAGTAACAGCGCAGAGGATTACGAGCAACACAAGTCCAGTGAAAAAACCAGCCTGCCGTACGGCGTATGGTAGACCTGACAACGAAGCATGAAAAAGTGGTTTAGGACCATTTATGATTGACAAGTACCGATTATCCCTTTCAATTATGTATATGAGGGGTCACCAAACAGAACAGTAATAAAGAGTGCTCACCCGCGCCTAAAATGGAATTGGCCATGTTCGCTGTTGAGTTTAGAAGACCCCCGCCAGAAGTCCTCTTGGAGGCAAGCGCGTCAAGGTCAATTTCGTCTTCCATCGACCCATGTCCATTATGTTGATTTAGTGGCAGGGAAAGGTCCATACTTCTTCGTGCAGATGAATCAATGAGACCCACGAGCAAAGGCATAGATTGATCATTGGGAGTGACGCGAGTGTTTTCAAGTTGTCGTAAAGAGGTATCATCGTCGAGGTCGTCAGGATCTAAGTCGTATTCTTTAGAGGTATAAATTATCAACAAGGTTCGATAAAGATGGAGAACGTACATGCCTGCTTCACGGCTGGAAATGGTTGACCGCAGAGGTTGTGAAATAACGGGGACTTGATCATGTTTTAGAGCGTTGTTGTCAGGGTCAAGTGCAGAGGTCGCGTCGAGGTCGTCGTCATCGTCGACTATAGAGAATAAGGAGTGTTCTGGACTGAGGAGTGGATTCGTGTCTTCATTGTCACGGAACATATTATAGAGTTGTTATGGACTGTTATGTGTGTCATTTCGGACACTTACCCCTTCACTATGCCCAAGTTTCTCGTCCTTCTTTTCTATGCCTTTAACCACATACTACCCCTAGTCGCTGCCGCGCAGCAGATACCCGCAAGCTCACTTGCGTCGCAATACTCTCTCTCAACGAGCACTGTTCTCCCATTTCCCTCAGCGACCCAGGCTTCCGCAGCCGCACAATCTTTTATAGTCTCCTCTTGGTCTCTGGGAAAAGGCCGCATTCAAGACGGTCCCAACAACCTCGCCTTCGTAAACGACCCATACCCTGATACCACTTCCACTGCGTCTTCTAGCCAAGTCTCTCCCAGTAGTCCCGTCTTGCAAGTCACATACCCGGCTGGTAGTTATTCCAGTGATACAGGCGGCGCGCAGCTCTACACGCTCTGGAATAATTCGGATGGATCTACTTTTTCCTCCATGCTGCTGTCCTACGAAGTTGCGTTTGAGGCTGGCTTTGATTGGGTGAAAGGAGGGAAATTACCGGGGTTGAGAGGAGGCTTAAAGTCTACTGGTTGCAGCGGAGGGAATAAGGCAAATGGTCAAGATTGCTTCAGTTTTAGAGTGATGTGGCGGCCAAACGGAGCCGGAGAAGGTATTTCGAATTCTGTCTATTCTCTGATTTCTTGCTAACCAAACCGATACTCGTAGTGTATGCGTACATTCCCAGCCCAGATGGGTTGTGCTCAACAAAAGGCATTGTTTGTAATTCAGACTTTGGAATTAGCATTGAGCGAGGTTCTTTTAGTTTTGTTAGTGGCCAGTAAGTTTGACCACATCCCATCTATCCCGGTGAATCATAACATCCTACCGTTCGGACTAGGTGGAACAGAATTACCATGCTTGTGCAACTCAACAATCCACCTGACGAAGCCAATGGCAATATTCTTCTCTAGCTAGTATTGAGGGGTCTACTTATCCGGAATGTCGTTCTGATTTGCATCCACAGTTACAATGACCTTTTGGCTGTGAACCAGCAAAATTTGCAGATCCGGAGCAATTCCAGTCTAACTGCCAATGGATTTTATCTATCGTAAGTAGTTTGTTTTTAGGGGCTCAATGTTGCCTCACACATTCGGATAGGACATTCTTCGGAGGCAAGAGTGCCATTTACATGCATTTTTGTTTGTATAACCATTTGTGCAGGTTCCGATTCAAGCTGGGCCACCCCAAATACCACCCATACTTTTTTCCGCAACATTCAGATGTGGGGAAGCGGAGCGTCGTCAAATCTCACAGGCCAGCAGGTCAAGAACGATGCTCATCATCAGGGCGGTTCAATGACCACATTGACTGCTCTCGTGATGATTGCCGCCACACTTGTCAGCCTTTGCGTGTAAGAAACAGCTACTTGTAATGTTCAGGCGCAAGGCTTGTAATTTTTGTCATTATTTCTACCCTACGCAAGGAAGGACTTTTGCACGTAGATAATTTGTACGCATTGCTGGGACTTGTTGGAATTCATGTAATAGGACTAATTATTCATCAAACATGTGAACGATTTGTCACCAGCTCTTGAGCTTCAAGCTTGAACACACTCGTTCTATGGCCTTTTCTGGTGCGCTCGTAGGTTCATAAACACGAGTTTTATCAATGTAACGACTTAACCCGCACAACCAGACACTGACTGATCTGAATGATTTCATAACCCCGGCGCAAGCGTGCATCAAGCCCGTCGAGCAGTCGAACGCAAATCCCAGTGTTGGGAAGGAAGCAGGGACAGCAGATGTGCGTAGTCAGACAACTGATAGATTTACCTCATTTGACTTTTTTTATCTAGACAGAGATTCATATTGACTCCAGTGGTGCATACTACGAGGTCTCGGGAAATGATTTGTCTTCCCATCCAACTTCATCGGGGAAGCAATTGGAGCAAGCACAGATTAGCTTGAACGATTGCTTAGCATGTAGGTAAGTACATCTCTTCCCCTGAGATGCGTCTTTGAACTTGGTGAACTTTTAGTGGCTGCATCACATCCGCTGAATCCGTCCTTATCACCCTTCAATCTCACACAGAGGTTCTCAATTTTTTGGAGGCGAATTCATCATCATCCGAATCCTACAAAACTCCTGTTATATCGATAGCTCCACAGTCTCTGGCATCTTTAGCCGCTTCCCTATCGCATTCCTCCCCTACACCAATCACCCCAAGGCAAGTCCTACGTCGGGTTCAGCTGTTTTGCAAAAACGTATTAGGGTTTGCCCATGTCTTCGACACCACATTCGCTCGACATTTGGCGCTGCGCGAGCATGTGGCCGAGTTTGAGGAGCGCCGGTTGAAAGACCAAGCTGGGGGAGAGGAAGCTGTGGGACAGCTTCCAATGCTGGCGAGTGCATGTCCGGGGTGGATCTGTTACGCGGAAAAGGCACATTCAGAGATGCTGCCGTTCATTGCCACCACCAAAAGCCCGCAACAGGTTATGGGAACGTTGGTGAAAGAGTGGATGGGCGCCAAGTGGGGCGTACTGTGAGTTCAATGTAATGGTCGTCCACGGACGTTCACCCTCCTTTTTTTATTTTGATAGGCCCCAGGACGTTTACCACGTTTCCGTGATGCCGTGTTACGATAAGAAGCTTGAGGCTTCACGGCAGGACTTTTACAATGAGACTTATTCGACAAGGGACGTCGATTGTGTCATTACAACGGGAGAACTCGAGCTGATGATGCGAGAAAAAGGATGGGATCTTTCCTTGCCGCGTGAGCTGGATGACGCAGCCTGGCAATCGAGCAGCTCGAGTTTTGACCTCCCCGAACTCTTGCAACACCCCGGATCGTCATCTGGATCCTACCTTCAATCCGTTGTTTCTCACCTTATTGCCTCGTCGTCGATACCGCTTCAACTTTCTGTCAAGACATTGCGAAATGCCGACTACGAGGAGCATGTTTTGACTGAGGTTGGCAGCGAAAAAACTGTCTTCAAAGGGGCCAAATGCTATGGGTTTCGGAATCTACAAAACGTAGTGCGAAAGGTGGGCAGGGAGCGTGGAGTAAGGGTTGCTGGTGGAGCTGCTGGTAAACTGGGTGGACGGGCCGTTGTTGGAAGAAAGACTCAGCACAGTGGGCGGTCGTATGACTACATCGAAGTGATGGCGTGTCCAGGTGGTTGCGTGAACGGTGGAGGGCAATTAAAAGTGCCAGCGTCCGGAGCTGGTGCAGCAAAAGATGCAGAGGGATATTCAAGGAATGGGGAGGAGGAAGGTGTCGCAGAGGAGCCAATTACGACCAGATGGGGAGACAAAGAGTGGACGCGGAGGGTGGAGGAAGCGTATTGGGATGACAGGACGCCGGCGTCGGATGGAACTGGCTACCCGTCAGAGAGTGCGGTGGAGTTGGCGGATCGAATGACTGAACTTATTCACAAAGAGTTATGCTCGAGGGAGAGAAAAGGAGGAAACATATTGCGAACGCAATATCGGGCAGTAGAGAGTGAGGTAATTGGTCTTGCCGTTAAATGGTGACATTAGGTGGACTATATTCTGTTGTATCATTACGAGTACTATAGGTTGTGATGGGATATAGATGTGTGGACTGGAATATATTTATCGTCGATGAGATAAGATCTTTGTTTTGTGACGATCTTACAATTTTCTCTGCTATCATGGCTACCTCATCCTCCATCTCCAGTTACCAGTCCGACCTCATTGAACATGCCATGTCCGTAGAAGCTCTAAAATTTGGGTCGTTTACCCTCAAATCGGGGCGGTGTGTCCATGCGTTCACAACTCGACGCACCAGCCAATGAATTTGTGATCGCACTTGTCAGTGTCTCGCCATACTTCTTCAACGCTGGCCTTTTGTCAACGGGACCGATCCTTGCCGCCCTTTCAACCGCTTACGCCACTACCATTTCCAATGCGCTTTCATCTAAAGCCGTCCCAACTTTCGATGTCCTCTTCGGACCTGCATACAAAGGGATTCCGTTCGCATCTACCGCTGCACTCGCACTTTACACGCAACACAACATTTCCGTCGGATTCGCTTATGATAGGAAAGAAGCCAAGGATCATGGTGAGGGAGGAAAGATGGTTGGGGTTTCGGTAGAAGGGAAGAAAGTCGTCATTCTCGATGATGTGATGACCTCTGGAAAAGCTGTACGCGCAGCAATCGAGACGGTCAAGCAACATGGTGGAGAGGTGGTGGGCGTGGTTCAGGCATTAGACAGAGAGGAAGTTGGTCAGGATGGGGACAGCAGCACTGTTCAAGAACTTGAGGGTCTCATCGGCGAGGGAAGGGTTTTCTCTATCTTGAAGATGCGAGACTTGATGGTGTGGCTGGAGAAGAAGGGGATGAAAGGGGAGTTGGAGAGTATGCAACAGTACTGGGACAAGTATGGTTTGAAGTAAAGCAAACCTATTTCTGAAAAGAATTCTCCAATAAAACTAGGCACTATGAACCACGAGCCTGGTGGGTTTCTTCTTGTAGATCACGAAGGAAAGAAAAGATTCAACACATATGTATGTAAAAGAGAGCATATCTAGATTACCTGATACCTATGAGGTGTTTACGGAGGTGGAGGGGGTGGCTGATGATTTCCCGCTGCCCCTTCAGGACCAGGTTGAGGGGGTGCAGCAGATGGTCCTGATGCCGCATAATACTGGCTGTACTGTTGCTGCTGCTGCGCAGCCCATTCCTTAAATTGAGTAGAGTTCACGTCATACCCATACGCAGCCCTAAATTACGAGTAATCAGTCGCATTCCAAATTAACAGAGTGATGTTCGCTCACCAATACGTAGCGAAAGCATCATGACTGGCCTGGTCAGTCCCAGGTGGGGGAGGACCGGCTGCTGGTTGTGGTGGCATTTCGCCAGGGGGTGGCGGAGGTTGCTCGCCCGGCGGTGGTGGTGGAGCGCTTCCTGGAGGCGGTGCGTATCCCTACAGCAACATGAGCGAGACGATGATAGTTAGTCTCACAAACCAATCCTCCGATTCGAATCGCGTTAAAAATGTGATGGGTGAGTGGACAAGTAAGACAAAGAACGAAAGCTCATGTACCATAATCCCACTGGGACAGAAGAGATGAGAACGAGGGAGAGGGGAGAGAAGACCTACCGCCATAGCGCTGTACGCAGCGTACTGGGCTTGGGCCTGATGAAGTTCCATTTGGTGTTGATGGATGATGGCTTGGGCTTTGGCGTGCTCGGATCGGACAACGAGGAGAAGGTCTTCAGTGAGTACCTTTGCACGAGCAACTTGACCATCTTCGGGGCCTCTGAAATGAAGAAGGTGAGCCCAGTTACAGGTGGAGATTGACAAACGCACGATATGTGGATGTACAAGGGCTCGTCACCTTCACGCCCAGTTTCCTGGTCAATAAACCCAGAACCTATGCCTTTGATCTGAACACGGGTGCCGGTCTCTTGTTGTATATACTTGACAAATGATCCTTGAGGCCCTACGACCTTGGCTCGGACATTGAAATTTCGAATTGTCTCTAGGCCGACTGGAAGTTTCTCTTCGGGCCATTTACGCTTCGAGGTTATACGGGATTAATCACAGGAGCCTATGAGAGAGAAAAAAACCATTTTCTCACCTTCATCAATGACTTCTTATCCTCTACCAACGACCCAAGGTCTATAGACATCAGCTCGTCGATCTTGTCCAATGCTTTCTGGAGTATCTCCGGGGTGGCGGCAGTGACGTGTAGGTAGAGAGGTGGATCTTTCTCTGTCGCCTTGGTACGATCTGGATACCATACTCCTTTGGTGCTCACCGAAGCCCCAGTTTCTTCGTGGATCTGATGTATTGATGAGTCGTCAGGCAACTTTGAAAAGAATTGTCCTCACCTCTGTCTGCGTCGATCCTCTGGTCAACATATATCGATTCCTGACGTCGTTTATATCGATGTCCTTTGAATAAGCTTCGTTCAAGCCACCCAAGGTACCATCAGCAAATTGAGCTGCAATTTTGGCGGCAATGGCAGCTGCGGCTGCAGCAGCTTCTGCAGCAGTTTTGCCGTTCACGATTGGCGCTGACGTTGCGGGTGGTTGCTCTTTGGTCGTAGAAGAAGCAGCGGCTGATGCTGGTTGGTCCCATTTAGACGACATCCTTTGGGTATGCTTGTGATGATGGAGGCGAGAGAGAAGGTTGTATAAAGTCATTGTTTGGCAACCACCCTCTATCCAAACCAAGTTCACGCGACCGGTCTCCTCCACGCACTGGAGAGTCCTCCATGTCGACCTTCACGTTTAAACGTCACCGGACATCTTCCCTTGCATCATGTTCTTCATCTGCGTCCGCCCTGAACCAACACACTTTCAAGGCAGACACTGACTGATTTGAATGACTTCATAACCCAAGCACAAGCGTGTATAAAGCCCGGCAGTCGAACGCAAATACCGGTGCTGAGAAGGAGGCATGGACAGCAGATGTGCGTAGTCAGCCGACTGATAGATATACCCTCATCTGACTCATTGTTTTTCAAACAGATATTCATATTGACTCCACTGTCTCCGGTAACACATAGGGAATAATTCCCACCTTATCGCCTCGTCGTCAATATCGCTTCAACTTTTTGTCAGAACATTGCGAAATGCCGACTACGAGGAGCATATTTTGACTGAGGTTAGCAGCGGAAAATCTGTCTTCAAAGGCCCAAATGCTATGGTTTTCGGAAATTTACAAAACGTCGTGTGAAAGGTGGGCAGGGAGCGTGGAGTAAGGGTTGGTGGTGGAGCTGCTGGTAAATTTGGTGGACGGGCCGTATGTCGGAAAAAAGAAATAACGCATTGGGTGGTCGTATGACCAGATTGAAGTGATGGCATGCCCAGATGGTACAGCAAAAGATGCAGAGGGATATTCAAGGAACTGGGAGGAGCAAGGTGTCGCAGAGGAGGGAATGGGCGGCGCTAGATGGGGAGATAAAGAGTGGACGCGGAGGGTGGAGGAAGCATAATGGGATGACAGGACGCCGGCCTCAGATGGGATTGGGTACTTGTCAGAGAGTGCGGTGGAGTTGGCTGATCGAAAGACTGAACCTATTCACAGAGAGTTATGCACGGAGGAAAGAAAAGGAGGAAAGGTGCTGCGAACGCAATATTGGAGAGTGAGGTAGTTGGTCTTGCTGTTAAATGGTGACAATAGGTGATTATATTCTGTTGTATTATTAACGGCTAATACGAGTAGGTTGTGATGGATATAGATGTGTGGACAGAATAGAGCTGAGGGCTATCGTCGACGCTTGGAACCGGCGCCATGATACCAGTATTCGCAACTTGTGCAGTAAGCGTTCGTTCGTACGGTGATTGTTTCTGAATAATCTGGATCGAGGTACTGAATGGGATCAAATGAGCAAAGGGTATAGAGAATAAAAGATAGATAACGGACGCGTTTGCAATTTGGACAATGGGGACAATTTTCACTGTGGTAGTCAGAATAGATGCAGTATTCGCTCATGCAATCGCGCCTGTCAACCTTTTTTGTCTTGATAAATGAATAGTTAGGAGGCAATGATGGTGATGATGAAGAGTACATGAAGCATACGATGATATAATGGCCGCAACCATGTTGTGTTCCTTCGCTTCAAAAGAACGATGAGAGAGAGAGAGAGAGAATGGGTGAAAAATGGGCTACTCACGTACGGAGACTGCACATTTTCAACTAGCATCGCTTGAGCATCGCAACTGGGATACAGCTTCCTATTTATACCAAGTACGTCACCGTCTACAACACAACGCGTGACCTGTGTGACAACGCACACTCCCATACATACACCGTGACGATGACCACTCGTTCTCGTACAAGTCTCTTTCTTTCATACAGAAACTCACGTCCTCGTTCACTCTATCACGACAACAACGACGAGAATGAACACCTAATAACACCTTCTCATCTGGTCATCGACGTTCCAGACCTTCCTCCAACTTGGTCATCACATCCCTTACTGCCTCCGCCACTACTTACTTTGACATTCTACATAGGGTCGATTTTGCCGACAGAGTCCAAGAGCTCCTTTTGGATACTCACACAAAGAGTACTCTTCTCGACCTCTCCTTCTATTTCTCTCTCTAATTTTATTTTTCTAGTCGCCTCTCTTGACAGGCTGCACGCAAAACACGTTCTTCCCGGTTTTTCGGATCGCTCTTATGAAGAACGCGAGATAGAGGCATTAACAACGGATATCACAAAGGTCCGTTCTCGTCCTCTTTCCTTCACCTCTCTCATTACTCTCTTTCCCAATTAGGATTTTCGTCATTGTCAGTCTCTTATCAACAAAATCAGTGCCCCTCAGTCCCATGCTTTTCCTCCGGATCACAAAAAGTCGAGGCACGAGGACCTCACTGCCAAGAACGTTCAAAGAGGCCTTGCGGCCAAAGTGCAGGACCTGAGTGCTGCATTTCGAAAAAAGCAGCGTGTTTACATGGAAAGTTGGTCATCCTCCCCCTTATCTCTTCATCATCCCCATTTATTTCCTCCGATCCCCTTTCCTTCTTCCGCGCGGCAATTTGAAATTGTCCTATCGATATCTTCCCCGCATTCATCCTCGGCACATATTCATCTTTTTTTTTTGCATCCAGAAATCCAAGGTCATGCGATCAAGAATCAAGATCTTCTCCTAGCTTCGGGCGCCATCTCTCTCAAAGGTTCCGATGGAATGAGCGAGGTAGATGATGATGTTCAAGCAGCCGTAAGTGCGCAGTCACAATCCTTCGCACCTGACCTCCTACAATCTCACCTGAACCCATTTTCTGCCATATTCGTCGCCGCTTCTATCCTCACAATAGACACATACACGAGCACAATCACAGTCACTTGTTCATGCCGAATCGTCATTGGAATTGCATTCGCGGGACCGAGAACTCACCGAAATCGCGAAATCGATTGCTTCTCTTGCGGAACTATTCAAAGATCTTTCCGTCCTCGTCATCGATCAGGGGACACTTCTCGATAGCGTCGAATATAACATCGAACAAACTGCGGTCCAGGTAGAAGAAGCTGTAAAGGAGCTGAATGTTGCAACAAAGTCGGTGACCACCCACCCCTCTGCCCTTCTGCTATCATTCACCCCTCCCTTTCCAGGTATCAGAAGAATACCGGAAGACGCAAGTGTATCTTCCTACTGCTTCTCATCATCTTTGGTCTCGTAGTCGTTCTCCTTTTCAAACCGAAGAGACGCGGAACGTCTAGTCCCATTCCTATGCCCTCTACACCATCGTCACAGCCCATTCCAGACTCGTCAAACCTTAGATTTATGCGGACGTTTACTCCACGGCCACGATTATTCGCTTATTGACAAGATTTTTTGAAGATACCCCCCTGGATATTAGAAGTAGTAGCACATTAAACATTTTTTATTCTCCCCGCGTGCGATGGCAGACTCCAATACAGCTATCGAGGTATCGATGGACCAGTTTCTGCAACAGTGATTTCACTTACTTCCAAACAACTACCCGCGCAGGCTCTCTTCCCGCTTGTTGTGTATATCGCCGTACATTCCTTGTAAGGCTGTTTGCTAGTTAACAGAATCGATACTTCGATATGCATGACGACATATCTGGATATTCTCGTCTCCACGTCGACCATCAATGACGGTCGTCGGCTTTACAATGGAGTTCGAGGGTTGCATGGACCCTGCCCTTCCCTGCACCCTGCCAACCCGATGACGCCAAGACAACGTCTCTCAAGCCCACTTCCAAGTTGAAACAACGTCAAGGACAACACCACGAACACTCCTTCAAAGTTCATGTACCCACCTGCGGCACCGCCGTCTTACCCCCCAGGTCCATCCATTCCAGATCAGCAAAACGTTGATATTTCTGGCATTCCAGCTTCATATGATACAGAACGTGGAGAACGCAGAAAAACTCAAGGATACAAGTCACACAATGGACGCACATCGAGCTGGGACATTTTATCTGGAGTAAGAAAGATTGAACAATCCTACGAGGAGTTCGATTCCCGTAACGCTAGTCAAGCGCACCTCATATACGCTGACGGTGATACCCCGAAGAACAAGGTGCGTTTAATTCTCTTTTCCATCGCTGTATTTATTGATATGAATGAACATGCCAGCTCTCACGACTTTATAATTTTTTACTCAATGTGTCTATCGTGACGCGATGGATATTGTTCATTGTCCCCGTCCTCGGCATTATCTGGATTCCTGGCATCCTCTCGATCACTACATTTCCCAATGCAAAGGTCAGTTCGCCCTCTTCATTTTCCGTTATCTCACCCAGAAAAAAAACGATGGCAGGTATGGGGTGTTAAACTCATCTGGTGGAGTATCTGGTTGAGTGTCGTTTGGGGAGGTAGGCCACATTACATTTCGTCTTTTTGGTTGCACCCTTGACAAAAACAACAGGATGGTGGGCCGCACTTGCGACCTCGTAAGCGTTTCCGCTCGTAACAAACGCACCCAAATTAAATAACATAAAACCTTCAGCCGTGTTATACCAACCATCATAAGATCTACCCTAGGTATCGTAGCTGTTGGAACGAGACGCTACATCGATTGGCTGCAAGCCTTACATAGGTGAGGCATCTCATCCCTATATTCAACTTGACACTAACGTATTTCTCAAAGGTATATAGCGCTGTTCGCGTGGACGCTCGCGGCATGGGTTTCATGGAATCCCCTCATCAGCATTCATCAAAACAATGCTGCTGGAGATAAGAGCACTCAGGCCGTCACCTTGATAGGCAAACTTTTGTTTTCACTCTTCCTCTGTGCCGCAGTTCTTTTGTTCGAGAAATTTGCTATTCAGTGGATTGCTGGTAAATTCCACGAACGTTCATATGCTGGTGAACATCGCTCCTCCTCTTAACATAATCGCCTCTTTGACGCATGTCTTTTCAGAACGAATAGCTGATCAAAAATTTGCCGTTAGAGCATTGGTGACCTTGTACAGGCATTCGGCCAACATTCCTGGACGAACTGATCCATTGCAGTCGTCGGCTCAAAAGGGAATGTCTGTAAATCCCGGTCGAATCTTCAAAAAGTTGAGGCATGGGGTTCGAATAGCTGCCACGACAACGACAACCGCTTTGGGAAACGTTGCCTCAGAAATTGCTGGAAGGTGAGGTGAACAACACTCCCTTTGCAAGTATTGACTCGCCTGGTAGTTCCGTTCTCCAACCCAACTCTCCCCCCGCGATGGTTAAAACTGCTCTAGAATCTGCCAATAAATCTCGTCTAGTAGGTGCTCCTCAAGGTTTACCACCACCTGTTCTTATTTTTTCAAGCTTGCTCGTCGTCTATTCTATTCCTTTGCGAAATCCAATAATGAATATCTGTTGGTGGAAGATATTGAAAAATATTTTCCGAATAAAGAGGAGGCTGCGCAGGTCTTTGCTCTATTCGACAAGGATGGAAATGGGGATGCATCTCTGGATGAGATTGAGATGAGTTGCCTGTAAGCATCCCTTGCTCCCATCGACGTGATTCTGGGCTCATGCAACGCCACCTAGAGAATTTCATCGGGAACAACTTTCTATTGAAAATTCAATGAGAGACCTAGACAGTGCTGTTGGCAGGCTGGACAACATTTTAATGACCGTTTACTTCGTGGTCGCGATACTTATCATCGCTGTCGCATTGGTAAATTTCGTTTTGATCATTATGAGTACATTAAATTTTCAACAATCTATACAGGAGACTCAACTCGTTACCCTCGTGACCGGCACAGGCACTTTGATCCTTGGTTTGTTTCCGACCGATCCTATGCATTCTAAGAGTCTAATAACAGTTATCCTTACACAGGTTTAAGCTGGCTCATCGGCGGAAGTCTACAGGAAGTCCTTACCAGTATTATTTTCCTCTTCGTCAAACATCCGTTCGATGTCGGAGACAAAGTCATCCTCAACAAAGAATCGTACACGGTGAAAGAAATCCGACTCCTAAGCACTATTTTCCTCGATTCCAGTTCCATTCTTGTTCAAGCACCAAACAATATGCTGAATTCGATGGTGAGATGGAACCTTTCCTAACCCTTTCTTTCGTTTGCTCAAAATCCCCCTCGTTGACAGTTCATACAAAATCTTCGGCGTAGCCCGCAGGGAGGCTGTTTTGATTTCGCTTTTTAACTTGAATTCTTATGTGCTCCTCTCCTACAGATGTCCGAAACATTTACTTTCGATGTTAGCTATGCAACAACGTTTGAGGATCTCGAACGACTTCGAGAAAAAATGTTGACGTTTCTCGAGTCTGAGCGACGTGACTATCACGCAGTGTTCGATGTCAACATCAAAGGTCGGTTTAGTTGCTTTCACTCAAAGGCTTGCCTGAAATTTATTGGCAACGTCTAGATATTCCAGCTCAGGAAAAGATGACGCTATCAGCCGACATCAAGTACAAGAGTAATGGCCAGCAAAGCGCTATCAAAAGTATGTGAAATATGCTTGTGGTTCCGTTATCTCTAACTCACAATAATGAAGCAATACGCAGAAACAAGTGGATTTCTGCTCTCAAGGCGGCCTTGCTGGAGTTGAAAGTGTTTGGTCCCAGTGGGGATCCAAGTCCGCCACCCACGATATCTCGCTATACCAAAGTCCCTTGGGACCTCATCAGTGCTCAAGATCGAGAGGCCGCAAAAAGCCGACTTCGTCCTCGCCCCGACCATCAGCAACCGGACCAAGGTTGGGATTTGAGGGATAAAAACAATTGTATGTGTCTATAGATCTCCTTCATACAGCTTGATCACCAATGCCCTTTGGATCGTAGTCGACAGCGTTGATGACATTTTTGATGAGGGTGACGAGGTTAGCAGACACCCTTTTTTAAAATTGTTCATCGTAACTCATTTTGCACAAGGAGTCTGAGGCAAGGTTGCCTACCAAACCGAACAAGGGATCGTGAGAGTGGCCAGTCGGAATCTAGAAGTATCTTCTTCCACCATACGCCTATATCTATATTTCTAAGTAGCTATTATCTTTCATGCTTTGCTCATCAGTAACAGGGTTGGAAATTTTGAACTTTGAAAAAGGTCGGCGACCGCGCTCGCACCACTAAGTAAATTTAGTATCTTATAATGATTAGAATCCAAGGATGAACTGGTTGATTCATATAGTAACTTGCGAGTGAGTGAAGTAAGTATATATCTGGCATCCCGTCCATCACAGCAAATCCCCCATGCGCTTCCTAACCTCTTTCCCTTTCGCGCTACCCCGCCCCTTCATCTTCCCAAACACCACCACCTTGCAATGCTCACCCGCCCGACCTGACCTGCCAGCCCGATGCAAAAAGTCGATCATATTCCGCGGCTCATCGACGATGAACACATGCTTAATCGATGGGTCAAAGTCCAGACCTCGAGAGAGAAGCGAGGTAGTGATCGACACAAGTGGCATTGTTTTAGGATCATTAAGAGCCAGAGCCGGAGTAAACGAACGTGAAGTTGTTGTAGATTTCGTTGACAGTGGACGTAAGAACCCGTCGAGATGGTGGTTTGACTCTCTTCCTAGTTTCGCTGTTACTTGTCAAAGCTACATTCTTGATCTCCCGTTCGTTGAGGTGCGAGCTTAATTCCAGGACTTTGGTGCTCTTGTTGCAAAACACGAGCACCTTGGACAGGTGCCCGGCTTGTCGATGAAACGTCGACGAGTCCTCAGCCCAGACACTGCGTATCCGCCGCTCGATGTCTGCAAACTTGTTCCCCCCAGTCCAGGAGACGTATTCAGTCCGCAAGGTCTGGGGAAGGTGGTGCAGCCGTGGCGAAGCGAGTCTGATAAGAGATGGATGGCAATTTTCGAGATAGGACGCGAGGGCAGTGGGGATGGTAGCGCTTGTTAGGAGGAGATTGAATGGGTAGGATACGGGCGTAGTCGGTAGTGCGGGCGTGACGGGGACAGGATGTCCACGAGCAAGACTGATGTCCGACAGGAGTGTTCTAGTCGTTTCTTGGAAATCGGGATCTGACGGGAATTAGCATAAATAAACCAGAAAGAATAATCATACACACCGAAGAGAACATCGGCTTCATCAACAATAACCCACTCCACATTCGCCAGACCCTTCTCAGGCTTACTCCTCCACTTGCCAAACCCAACCATCTTATCTCTCCCCCTCCTCAACGTCCGCTCTCCTTCCTCCTCATTCTCTTCCTCCTCGCCCTCCTTCCGATCCCAGCCCCGACCACGAACCATCTCCATCAACTTCATCGGCGTCCCCACCACCACATCCACAGGGAACTTGTCCTTCTTGACCTTAAACTCACCCTCCCCAATCATCGTATCAAACTGCGCCGCCATCTTGCTCGCGGTCTCATCCTGCTCTTTCACGCTCTTAACATTCGCTTTGGACGCACACAGCACGCGGAGTTTGACGTTGTGCAGCAGGGATTTGGCGAACCCTGAAAGCTGGCGCGAGAGTTCATGTGTAGGAGCCAGAATTAACGCCCGTGGGTTGTAGGCCCGCGCCTGTTGTACGTGAGGTACTTCCGTAGCGGCTGTATCGAGCTCGGCTTACTTTAGGTTTTGTAAGAGAGGGACAAGGTATGCGATGGATTTCCCGGAGCCTGTTTCGGAGGCGAGAAGAAATTGTTTCCACCCTGGGCTCTGGTTGAGCAACCACTTCAGAGTGAGCGATTGGATGGGCGTGGGCTTCGCATTGGCCCCAAGCACCTTCTTCAGAGAAGATAAGAGCCCCTGGAGGATGGGAGGTGAGGTGAACTCTGTGGGAGCTGGGGAGTCTGTGGCAAGTTTTGAGAGAGCATTATAGTCTGTTGTGGGAGCGAGAGAAACGGATTGTGGCGGATCGTAAAACTGAGGGTCTCTCTGCCACTTCCTCATCAGGAAACACCCGACGGGGCACTTTAGGCCTACCGCTACGCCTTTGCTCTAGTTGCGTGTTTCCATAGAGTGGAGTAGAGTGGCCGGTGTTGTTGTCGGGCTCCCGTCTTGGTACCGGCCCAGAGGAGGCAGAACGGTCGCTCCTACCCCCTGAAAACTCCCGTTGAAAACCCTCACTATTGATCGCCTCTCGGGTCCCCTGTGCTGCAGAGTAGGTTCGACGCGGCGTGCCCCTGCCATAACTTTCGAACCCCCGTTTCGCCTCTAGTTGTGACCTTCCGTAGGGTGACCTAGACCGGTCATGGTGGTTCTGAGACTCTCGCCCTGAGTTCCTTCGTGATGGATAACACCGAGCTTGCGCGTCGCTCTGCCCTCCTGTAGAGTCTTGCCGGAGACTCCAGCGGCCAGTCCGACCCTTCCAATCCTGCTCGCTCCTGTACGCAGATTGTCTCCTAAACGAAGGGTTCCGATCGACCGGAGGCTCCCAAGGCTGGTTGTCCGTGTGTGGCGCCAGATCGCGCTCAATGGCGGGTTTAGGAAAGGAAAGTGGGCGGAAGGACCTCCTGGTGGATGCAGCCTCTAACCGACCACTCCCAGAACTCGGCGATTCCGGAGAGCTTTTCTGGGTGCATCGCTTGAGCGACTATTTCCAGAGCTCAGCTTCGCATCCTGGCGTGTAGATTGCTTTGGTGCTACCCCCAAGCGACCATTTCCTGAGCTAGGCTTCAAGTCTGAGGCTAATTTTCGTCTAGAGGCACCTACGGCACGTCAAAGTGAGCAAAAAAAAAAAGGACAGAAAATGCGGTAACTGACCCGGTTTCGACGGGGTTTTAAACAAGATATGAAACCATAGACATAGCTGGCCTTTACGACATATTTCAGAAGTCGTCCTTGGCGGC
Source organism: Laccaria trichodermophora (assembly GCA_018417955.1). NCBI lineage: Eukaryota > Fungi > Basidiomycota > Agaricomycetes > Agaricales > Hydnangiaceae > Laccaria > Laccaria trichodermophora. Next base: position 401,744 of record JACTVC010000001.1, read on the forward strand.
TGCCAGAGCAATCCCGACATAAAGGAATTGGCAAAGCAATGATGGAGGAGGAGAATAATGTTTAGAATCGGGCCATAATGAGCGGACACAAAAATCGTTCCTCCACTCTGGAACAGAGAGAGATAAGTCGCGCCTCCAACGCGACACCGCCAACTTGTCGCGCGAAGGCTTCCCATTCGGGTAGTTCCGCGTTTCGTCAGCTATGCCAAATGCGAATTTCGAGCCACGATATCATCTTACAGCCAACTTACAGCGTTTGCTCAACCTTTACTATTGGTACTGAACTTCGTCGAATGGAATCCAAATTTCTGCAAGCACAGGATGGTGCTCAAAAACATATCACATAGACGCGCGATTGGCTCATCCACAACTACCTCAGTCCGAGGACAACACGGATACAACCAGGTTTATCTTTGTCACACAAGAAGATAGCCATGGCGGAAATTTCCTTTCCGTTGCCCGCAGATTACAATCAGCTTGTCAGCATTTTGTCAGCCCTAGGCCTCCTGCGCGCATTCGGCGAGTCAGAAGGAATATCTGGAGCAAGGAGAAAGCATTGAATTTTACATTAACCAGTGCAGTGGGGTCTCCGATCTCGGCCAAAATTCGAGCGCGTTTGGTCTGACATACATTATCGGGCGCCGAGCAAGAACAATCTTCAGAATAAAACTGAGGAACCGCGGAAAATCGTCGAATCCGCGGATATGAAGTCAGTGGGTTCTTATAATGATCGTTCATCCCCAATTCATTCCTTCTATCCCTGAACTTGATGTGGGTATTTCCGTGATTTGCAGGAAGGGGAACAATCTGTGTCCATAAAAGCCTATGTTCATACCGGTTTTTCATAAGCGCTTTTCGCCTACTGGTTTGCTAAGCCATGACTTGGAAACCACACCGAACGTTGCAGGAAAGTAAGACTACCCTTACCTAGATGTTTTCCCTCGTCTCTGACTATCAGTAGCCGAAGTTCTTCTCCGCGCTCCTGGCTGCGTCCACGAGGTCGAGACGACACTTGTCGATGGAAGGCTATACCGTGTATACAAGAATTTATGGCCTTCACTGAGAGACTTCTGGTTATCTGCCGTTTCTCAATACTCGACCGACATCTATATCGTTTATGAAGATCAGCGTCTAACATATGACCAGGTACATAACCGTATCATCCAAGTGGCGGCTTCGTTCCACCAACTGTATGGTATTAAGAAAGGTGATTTTCTTCCTTTTTTGGTACTTCAACGATTTACGTCATCGACATTTCAAGGCGACAGTGTAGGGATCTGTTCCCGAAACTGTCCTGACTATCTGGTCGCCTTCTGGGCTTGCCGTGAGTACTCATTGGATAACTTCGAAAAGGTCTGCACTGATCGACCCACAGACCTTATCGGTGCCGTTTCTGTCCTTGTAAACGCGTAAGTAATGGAGTGGATTGATTCGCCATTGTGGAAGGTCAGCTAATTTCTTGTTGATGAAGTTGGCTGCCCCTTCAACCCTTGCGCCATTGCCTCGTGCATACTGAATGTAAACTTATTATCCTGGATCCAGAGCGCGCCAGTTCGTTAGAGACCACCGTTTCAAATATCTCCGAGGCCGTAGGAGGTACCAAGTTTCTGGTAATGGACACGAGGGACAAAACGAGACGCTGGCAAGGGATGGAATTTTTCAACGACGTCGTTGACCTTTTCCCGATAGCCTTCGTCAAGGGTGCATACACGAAAGCGTCATTTCAAGGAATGCATCCTGAAGATAACGCAACCATTGTCTTCACGTCAGGTATTTATTTGAGCGCCTCGCCTACGCGAGACTGGCTCACCGACCAACAGGCACGACTGGTCTACCGAAGGGCGTTTTGAGTACCCAGCGCCAATTTCTAACAAACGTTTTGAACGTAAGTAAATTCGAATATTTGTACTTTATGCACATTCGAGCCCCCATGCCGTAACTAGGTCCTAGCTGGTGGCTGTAGAGCAGCGCTTCGACGCGGCGAAACATTGTCTGTTACGCAGAGAGGTGGACTACAGAAGGCAATTCTTATTTCCGTCCCCTTGTTCCATGTTACCGGATCAACAAGCTTTTCGGTAAGGCTTGAGTGATTCTGTTAACATTGTTTCACTTTCTGTAAGATGATAGCCACCATGACTGGCATGAAGATTGTTTTAATGCGAAAGTGGGAGGTAGAAGGAGGTATTTTTTCTCCCCTAAACGGATTTGTAAACTTCTGATTTTTTGCGTAGCTGCAAAGTGGGTAATTTCTAACTGTCCCATAGTCGATGGATCGAAATGACTGGAGTTAGGTTGATAAAGCGAGAAAATGTCGCAGTGGCTGGAGGGTGCGTTCTGTTTTATTTTGTGTTGCGAAATGCTGATGTCGAGAATCAGTGTCCCTGCGATGATTTCCGACCTGAGCGACAGTTCCTTAGTCGGACATCCTCTTGAAGGTCTCCTTTTCGGCGGTGCACCAGCCCCTGATTCTCTGGTACCCAGGGCACGAAAAGCGTTCCCAACTGCCACCATGTATGTTGACGGCTCTCACCTTGCCTTGTGTTTACCATTTTCACAGGATCCAGGGATATGGACTGACAGAAACCAATTCAATAGCCGTGTCGGTGAGAGGTGACGTCGTAATTCTATTGAGCTAAAACTCACTATATCCAACAGTTTGCAGGTGAAGATTACATCGCGCGGCCAAGTAGTACGTGAGTTTCCCATTTATCCGTTTGGCATTTCGAGATGGACTTACGCTTTAACTCAGTGGCCTAGCCTCTCCAGTCAACGACATAGTGATTATGTGGAACGGAGTCGCTCTTCCTCATCATTCTGTGGGTGAAGTGTGGCTGTGTGTTGAATCTATCTTTCTGCGCCAGCACAACTGATCTACCTTTTAGGCGAGGACCTAATGTCATGAAAGGTTACTGGCGTGATCCAGGTGCGCGACTGACGGCCGTCTGCCGTGGCGTTCACACCGAGACACTGTTATAGAAGCCACAAATGAAGTCATCACGACAGACGGCTGGTTCAAGACGGGCGACCTGGGGTACCTTGATGACGAGAATTTTCTTTTCATCAAGGATAGACGTGAGCTATTCCAATTTTTGCATGAGCATAATACTTACACCTGACCAGTAAAAGACGTTATAATTCGGGGGGGCGAAAACATTGTGCGTCCCGTTAGGTGATGCCTAAGACGTACGGCGGTTAACGTGCATCCACACAAGGACTCTGTGTCCGTCGAGAATGCCTTATATTCCGACGATCGAATACTCGAGGCAGCGGCCGTTGGGGTTCTAGATGGGCGCCTAGGAGAGCTTGTGGCGGCCGTTGTATCCATTAAACCTGCTTTCCGAGGGCAGGTGACGGAAGCGGAGCTGATTCTACAGGCGCAGAAAAGGTATTCATTAATTGATATCAACTCATTGTTTTGGAGTCATGATGCGGTATTTCAGTTTAGCAAAGTTCGCTGTTCCAGTGATGGTGGTCATTGTCGACCATGAGCTTGGTACGTACGCATCAACCAATTTGCGGAATAACAAGAATATCTGAGCATGTTTAGAACGTACCCCTTCGGGAAAGATTGTCAAAGGGATAGCGCGGAAGCTTGCGAGGCGTCACTGGGAAGATCGATGTCGAAATGGGATTACGCGTAGTAATTTGTGAAGAGGTTACGTAAGATTTACAATACTTAGTTTGAATGGGCTATGAGGCAGAATTTCAAAAGCATCTTGCTGAAGTTCAATGCCATCCTTCTGGAAATTATGCCAAACAATTACCTCCTTCGTTCGTTCACCCATCCACTTATTGGTCTTCCACCGAGAAAAACGCGTTTTTTCATGCACTGTCAATACATTCCCGTCTCAGGCCAGACCTTATTGCAGCTTCAATCGGAACAAAGTCCGTTCTCGACGTCTGTGCTTATCTAGACATTCTCCATGTTGCAGCTACCGACGCCAACTCGCCCATTGCACGCCTGTCTCTGCCTTGTGCTATGGAAGTTTCCGAATCTTGGATGAACTGGGAGGAGGCAGCGGCAGCTCGCATCCAGCAATGCCAGTTAGATGACGAAGGAAAAACTAATCCAGGTACATCCTATTCGGTGGCGACAGTAGAATGCGAGAAATTTGACCTAGCATTAGGAGAAAGCGAAGTTGACCCCCCGCAGCAAAAAGAAGCTCTCAAAATGTTGGATGCATGCCACCTGGCCGTGATGGAGAGCATGCTTCGGGAAGCTGAAGAGAAAGGTATCGGGCTAGAGCAGGATGTTGGAACGACGTCAAACACCGACTATCCTCGCGACGCAGCATGTCAAAGTCCTCCAGTGACCTCTTCTCCCGACAACATTGAATCAGATAATTCACAAATTCTTCCACCCCGATCCCCGACCCCGACGCCGCCGTATCAACAAGAAGATAATTCGAATTTGACCCCAACGTCTCGTCGCAGGTTACAGAAGCGAATATACATGAGGCGAAAACGGGCTGAAGCAATGGGGGAGGCATTTGATCCCGAATCCGCGAGGTTGCGTCCTGGACGGAAGATTCGGGATAAACCAGTTAAATTACGCTCGAAAACTTACAAGAAAACGAAAAACCTCAACAAGGGACCTATATCGAATGTGGATGACCATGCCCCTACCAAACAGCCTAATAAAGGAGGTCTGAATCGACCATATAGAATCAAACAGCAATTCATGGAACGCAAAATTGATGCACAGACTTTGAACGAGCATGACCTTGGATTTCTTCACCTTTCCACACTTGCTAGGTTTATGACGTAAGCCCTATGCACCTAGTCCAACGTTTTTTGTTGAAAATTTGGTAGAATATTTCGGTCAGGCTACGATTTTCCCAAGGCTGGAGCTAAAGTCGCTATCTCTGATGACACCATTCGACTATTGACTTCCATTGCGGTCGAATTCACTACGGAATTAGTTCATCTGACAATGACTCTTAGGGAGCAGGAGAGGTCTGTTAAAGGTAATATTAAGGTGTGGAGGCAGAATCACGAAGAAGTGCGTTTTGGTTTCTTCATTGAAATACTTAACTTTCTTATTCGAAGGTCACCCCCGAACACGTGAGGCAGGGACTTACCATGATGGGAGCAACATTTTCGAGCAAGGAAGGCTACTTCAAAACGCTCCTCGGCCCAGAGGCTTCCTTGATTGCAGACGAACGAGAGCCATCTCCACCTGGGGAAGGCAGTAATAAATCCATTGATCACAACAATGAAGACGGAATTCCAATTTATCCCAAGGCCACTATTCACAACGGAACACATCTGGAACAGGTGACACTTCCTCTCTCGCTCTCTATGGTAGATTCGTTTCAAGAAGATTCAAAGTGCTTCAACACCCTTATGCCTCCTGAGGAGGAGGACGGTGACCTGGACTTGGAACTCGATGCTGAAATGGAGATAGATGATTTTGACATGCATAGATCAAAAGAATACGAAGACCGGCTTTGGGATTCCGAATCGTTGGATATCATTCAAGCATAGATTTTCGCCACTACAACGGATGCTAGGTCATTAGTATGGGACATGTGCCTTCGCTTTTCTGACGCCTCCGTGGAAGCCCTGCTATAACATTGTCCTTCTGTCCCTAAATTTAATTCCAAATAAATGCCGCAGCAGCGATTACTACAGCTTTGCCCGTTCAGCTGGTTTTTCCTGATTCACCCTCACAACTGCCTTTCCCCATGTCTCTCGACGTTCCAGAGCGGCGAGGCCGTTTGTGACTTCGTCCAAGGCGTAAACTTTGGTAAACGTGACGGGTTTGACTCGGTTAGACGCAAATAGGCTAAAGGAGTGGTGCTTGGTTAAAAAAGTTTCGGTCGTTGAGCTTTTAGAAGGACGCACTCTAGTAATTCCTTCCACACAACCGGGATGCGACCCGATTCCTTGACTCAAGGGCTATAAGGACCAACGTTGTTCCAGTGAATGGAACTCTACTTACTGGTATATGCACCCCAGTGTACACCCACTAGTGACACGTTTTTCAAGAGAACAAGATTCATTGGAACCTTCAAAGTGGATACAGGATATCATTCAGCAGTAAATCGCCTAGTTGTTTAAATAAAATATACCTTTTCGATAGTTCCAGCTGCAAAACCGACAACGAGTGCTCGCCCTTTCCAGGCTATGCACTTGAGGGAATCTTGTCGTTCCCATCAAGGATCGTACAAGATATTAGCATTCTGGTCACTCACCGTTGATCAAGCCAACGGGGTCATATATAACATCGACACCTTTTCCCCCTGTTATTTCCAATACTTCTTTGTACCACGCAGGTTTGGAATAGTCGACGCCGTAGTCAGCTCCGCCAATGCGTTTTGCAACATCTAGTTTTGCCCCCGACCCTGTAGCGGCAATTACTTTGGCTCCGAGGGCTATAGGAATCAGTAGGTGTTTGGGCATATCCTAATTATAACCAACCTTTCGCGATTTGGACGGCGGCGATACCAACCCCTCCTGCTGCGGCAGTCACAAGGACCCATTCACCTAAACACATGAAGGTTATGGCCTACCTCCCATTACAAGAGGTCATTAATACCTGGCTTTAGTTCAGCCCTGCCGACTAAAGCCTCGTAGCTGGTGGGCCAGGTGATGAATAAGCCTTCGTAACCAAGTCCATTAATCGGAGCGCTCAAACTTAGCAGGTACTAGTACGCACCTGCACCTTGATCAAATGAAACGTTGTCCGGGAGGGTAATCAGACGCTCCCAATCAACAGAAACTTTGTCTGCGAATGCTCCTTGGGAAGCACCGAAAACCCGGTCTCCCGCTTTGTACGGGCAGCCCTTAGGTATCGGCGAGTTTTTGGTAATCCGCCCCGCAAACTCTGACCCAAGAGTGAAAGGGAGTGCAGGTTTGTTTTGGTATTTCCCCTGGGCTTGCAGAATCTGCCACACAAGTACTGAATGTCAGATTACGGGCGAAGATTATATTTTTGGGGTCATACGTCGAAGAAGTTCAGCCCTGCGCTGTAGACATCTACGATAACCTGACGCTGGTCTGGTTGAGGCTCTGGGACGTCAATAGAAAGGGATATATTTGACGGATGGCTGAGCTTCTTAATAACGAATGCACGCATTGTCAGTTGGTCGCCGGGGGAAATATCAAGCTATGTACATCGTCTTGAACAGAATTTATTACTTCCGGCACGCCGGTTATGATAACTGCCGGTGATGATGATTGCCACATTAATATGTACAATGAATTGTTCTTTCTCCTGTATATTTCTGCAAGTCTAGCTAAAAGCAAATCCCTCCCCGCCTTCATTGATAGCCATCAACAACTGTTGTCGGAGCATCTCATACGAGGAATATTGTGGAAGATCGATCTGATTGAAACCTGTGGGGAATGGTCAGGATATGATCAGGAAACAAATACAGGTAACTCGCATGTATGAGCCTGAGGCAATCTGTCGCTTTCTCCATATGCACGGTGAATAGAGAATCTCTGGACACCCTGGACACCTTGTAGATCAACGAACCCGCTCAGAGGAACCCGTGAAGTGCCCGTCGCAAAGCTGAGAACCTTGGCTCGCTCATCCCGATTGAAAGATTTGAGGGCTCGCCACCACCACACTATGTTAGGGTCTGAGCTTGTATACCCATTATATTCGGTGGCGGCTCGCCACTCGTCAACATCAATGTCTGGGGTTCCGGAAATAAGGAGTTCGAGTTCTTGCTCATTGAACTAGATGAAGGCAAGTAAAATCGTGCTTTGTGTTGAAACTCAGGCTGAGACTCACGATGGTGATCAGATCTTTGGGAATGATTTCATAGAATCCAGTGGAAAGACTCTCAATCTGATCCTTGATTGAGGAATAAAGTCGATATTGGGCAGAGTGTTGCACAAATTCTCGCTTATTCTCCTGCGTAACAGAGATGCTCTCGCCTCCTTCTTTGAGAGGAATAATCTGATTAACACCAAACTAAGGAGGGGGTCAGCATACAATTATTAGGAAGTTACGACGACCTTACCGCGTCAGCCTCCACACTGAAATTTAGATCCAAAACGGTAGGGTCGTTTTCCAGAATCCAGCAAAGAGATTTGTAGTACTCTGGATCGACCCATTCAACGTCCTTGTAATCCACAGGCTTGCCTAACAACTGCCGATACAAACTCCTCGCGAAGTATGCATCAAGCAGCCGTCCGTCGTAGATTGCTTTGCCTATGACCCTACCCACGAATTTGAAAAATGACAAATGCTCCGGGTTAACCCAAGAATTCTTGTTTGGTTGGTACGTAAGTTTGTCTGCAGCGCAGGGTTGAAAGAGAGCATTATTTGGGTCAAACATTTGTCGCGCCAAGATTTGGAACCATTCACGGGTGACTCCCCCAGCATCTACGCCTTCTTCATCGTAGAAACGCACACTGAGTTTTCCATGTTTAATTTGATCACCTGTCTTACGCTGGAGATACTGGAAGCTATCTTCGAAGACACGCGCTCTGCGGACATTGAGCTGTAGTGTCCCATGATGCTCTCGTGCGTGCGGTCGTCGATGCAATTGTTGGTTAAAGTAGTTTCTTTTGTTGTCAAAGTCGAGAACTCGGGGATTGTTGACCAAGAGAGAGAAAGAGCCGCTCATCAGAGAGGGATTATTTCTCACCATTAAGTTGAGAACCTTTCGGTGAGAATCGGTGAAGCTGATAAAGAGATCCTCCATAGATTCCCTAGGCGTCGCAGGGGACCTTGGAGAGGCAGATGCGTGCAATGCACGAGAAACCGTCCCAAGCTGCGCTTTCGATCCCACGTACTTGCAAACAACCATCAACGCTTCGATTAAAGGCAGCAGAACGGTAGCAATGTTTTCAGTGTCAGGTTTTTTCTCAATGACGGACAAACAATCTCCAAGCCTCCGCCATAAGGGAGTAAATCGGAAGGATTCGTAGATAGATTGCACCTTCTCCACGTCGTTGTTAGCCATGGTGGGTGGCGGAGTCCTCGGGGTGTACATGTAATCAATAGTTTTCAAAACTCTGAGCAGTTTGGCCTGTGTCGAAGATGCTGGAGAGAACTTGGCGGCAACTGAACCAATAGTAACGTCATTCTCGGCTTCTTGTAGCGCACCTGCCAGCTCCTCCAAGTCCGTGTCAAGTGTTTGTCCAAATTCCTGTGCTTTGCTCTTTAATTCGTGCGCGATAACGTCACGGGCGTCCGGAATGTAAGACAGATGTTGAATTAAAGACAGGCTCTGCTGGAACGTGCGCCCGGAGCATTCCCCAATGGTCAGAATGTTTACGATGAGTCGTAATACTGCATGTGGAACTTGAGGGGGATTAGCCAACAAAATTTTCTCCTCAACTGCTTCAATAGAGAGTTTCTGAGGATTTTCAACCGAGGCAGCTGGAACAGGAGATCCGCCTACTTAACGTCATTAGTGGTTGACTCAAGGAATTAGGGTAAAAATAAACATACTAGCATTCAATGACGTCGACTCGTTCGTCGAAGGTTCCGAAGGGCGTGTCGTTGAATCCACTTGGACGTTCGTGCTCGATCCATCCGTAGGAGGTGCTCTATCGGGAACAGCAGTTATAGCTGACGTTGTGATTTCCGGTTCAGGAACTTTATCTGTCTTCTCCCTATCCTTGAGACTTGTGAGAGGTCGTGTGACGGTTGCCAACAGACTAACAACTGCCTCCATGATGGCAGGGGTGCGAAGGAGGGATTGTCGATCCAGCAATCCCAGTAAAAGAACGATCGGGTAATGCGTTTGAGGTATCTGTTTCTCCCTCCCTTTCCCCTTTTTCGTGGCAGCTTTCCGTAACCCGAAGGGTAGTTCATGTTCCGTTAAGAAGAACAACGAGGAGAGATCGTTGGCGCTAACGATATACGACAACGCCTCTAAACATCGCTGCGCGATAAGATCTGGAACAGCTTCAACATGTGACGCTGGCAAGGGGAATCCTGCTAGATACTCGGACCCTGCTTTCTGCTTTCCTGCTGGTTTCTGCGTTTGTGGCTTCGAACCTTTGACAGATAGTTGAGAAAAACTTTTGTCCACAGCTGCGAGATCACCAGTGCCGTCTTGCAGTATGTTCAAGAGCAGATTGAAGAGCTCCGTACGTGTTTTGGCGTTCTCACAGAGGTGAACGAGAGCCTTAAAGAGGAGAGTCTTTTTGAAGACTTGAGGGAAGAATAATAATCGCACCAGGACGGCAATGCCTGCCTTGTCTAGAAGTTGAATTGCGTCGTGGAGGGGTGAAAACTTCCTTGCATGAGGGATTCCTGGTGGCATTACACGGGAAGGGGCGCCACGAGTTGCCAATCTCTGACGCGGTGCCAGTCCATCACGATATGCGCCAGCCTCTGCAATCATGTGGGAAGGTAGAGTCTGAATGAAGCCATCGTCTTGATCCATCAGCACCGCCTGACGCAATGTGGGATCAAGGCTAGCGATGAAGCTTGCGGGGTCAATGTCGGCAGGGGTAGCAACTGTTGCACCTGACGGCGCGTCTTCTGCTCTCCGACGTGCCCGTTCGATTGCCTCCTGTTGGATGATCTCGGCCCGAATTTCGGGAGGAAGGGCTTCAAGAAACTCGGAACTGATCTGCGAGTCGGGGGGTCGCTCAACTCGTGCCGCACGTTGATCACGTACATGCTGGTTTAAAACTTCTTCCCTCATATCATCGGGCAAGGCCTCCAAAAAGGTGGGATCGATACCGGTATCAGTTATGTCCACTGCACTGCCGTGAATTATCACTGTAACGCGTTCAGAAGTGGTCGTGGCGGCGAATGACGACTCGGCAGGCGCTTCAGTGTGAGGTTCCATAGATGGTTCAGCTTCTGTTGGAGGAGAGACGAGCGACTGATTTCCTGAAATATCTGCCATCTCTGTGTCTGCATCAATATCCACCGGGCTAGCCATTTCCATGACCTGATCTTGTTCACCCTGACGTTCATCGGCGGGCATAGGAGGGGTCGTCGAAGCCTCTCCGCTGGAGGCTGCGGCGGGAATGGCGTCTGCGGTGCTGGAAGGAGATTCTGCAACAGGCTGCTCTGTTTCGGGAACCCTGTACTTTTCTTCCGCTGCTTTGACTTCTGATTTCATCTGCTCTTGCTGTCGGCGATCAGCTTCTTCCACCTCCTCACGCAATTTGGCCTGTTTCACGGCTTCTACTGCTGCAGGAAGAAGGGCCAGTGTAACGTGATTTATGAGTTTTCCAATACGCTCTGTTACGAAGTCGCCATGCAAAATCTTCATTTCTTCTGCCCATCGTTGTAGCGTCAGCAGGGGATCGAATTCGCGCCCTTGCCGTTGTCCTGGGGGTCGTGGGGCCCTCTCAACACGGATGGCGGCGGAAAATAGGCCTTGATTAACGCGACGGCTTGGAACATAGCCGCGGTCGAGATTCACAAGGGCTCCAGCAGGAACATCGAACCGGAAAGTCTCTGGACCACCACCACGTCCACGGGAAACAACTCCCAAGTGTTGTAAAACATGCATGGAGCCTCCGCCGAGTATGTCATCAATAGACTGGATGAAATCATTTGATCCACCTGCAACAATCCGCTGAGTCTGACGTGAGCCTCTACTCTGGTTGACCGATGCCCTATTTCCGGATGATGAGTCAAGCAAGAGAGGATGCGTTGTCGACTCCGGAGGAGCCGACGGTGCGTTTCTGGACCGTCCGAAGACTTGCACATGATCATCTCCTTAAGGAATAGTCAGCACATAATTTTTGACATGAATTAGTTGCGACAGCTACCAGTGGCCCGACGACGAGATACAAACAAACCTGCACCATCTCGGCCGCCACCGCCTGTCGTTACCAAACCTCCACCAAAGTTGAAAATACCTTCGCCACTGAAAACGCCATTTTCCATGACGAATTCCTCTTCGTCGGAGCCCATATCAGGTTCCTCTTCCTCATGGTGGATGATTTGAATGGGAACTGGATGAAGTATTTAAGATCCAAGCGGAAGACAAATAAAATTGAAAGTACCCCCATGCTCCTCTTCCTCGTCTAGATCATCCCGGGAGGTTTCTAGACCATTGGCTTCACCACGGATGTCCTGGAGCTAGTCAGTAACCTCTCAATAAGCTCGGCGTTTGTTCAGACATACCTCCCACATCATTTCTTCGTCGGCCTCTTCGTCGGCCTCGCCTTCGTCGTCATCACCTTCGTCATCCTCGTCATCGTCGTCGTCGTCGTGACTATCATGATTCTCTACCAAACCTTCCTCTTCCTCTTCCTCTCCTTCATCCCAGACTTCACTCGGGTTGTGTGTTGCATTTTCAAGATCATCTTCGTCTGCTTCATCCTCTGTATTTGAAGTGTCCTCGCTCCCGGTTTCCTCCCCGAAATCCATTTCAACGTCTTCGTCTTCGTCTTCATCTTCATCATCCATTTCCTCATCCTCAGGGTAATGACCATCATCCATCTCCTAATTCAAATAAGAATTAATCCATTGACAGGCGTAGATAATAAACTCACGCCTGCATACATGCCCAGGGCGGAATTCCTGTACAGATCAGGAGTTTCCTCCCGGCCTGCATCGTCCAGATCATCGTCTCCTTCTCCGGAGGCGAAGGAAGACTGACTAGCAGATCGAGGAGCACCACTCTCTTCCTTACTTTTGCTTGAACTTCGACTCATTTTGATTGCAATCTTCGTTCTACGAGAGGGTGAGCTGGTTGCAATGAGAGTAATATAAATTCGGCGTACAGGTGTTCGAGTGGTCGAAGAATTGATGTTACCAGGTTGCGAACATTGGGATAATTGAGATCTACCTCAGAAAGAGCCGTCGTTAGGGTAGCAACGAAATTCTTTTCTAACATAACCTTAGCCAGATGTGTAGGAACTTCATCCAGATGTTTCCGATCACGGGAAGCTGTGTTAAACCGCACCGTCAAGAGCCGGTGACAGAGATCGGCGAGAGCAAGCAAACGACCATATCTTGCTTCCATACTTTCCGACGGAGAGAGCTCTTTGATTGCGCGACTGAGAGTTTCCAGAACAAATTTCCGAACGGATACCAAATCGGACGACACGTCCTTCACTTCATGCGTTGAAGATGTGTCAACGCAGAGAGCAACCACAACCGACATAGCCCAATTGCAAAGAGTAATCCTATTACGTGCTCTGGCATCGGGCTGAGGATTTATTGTGCCGAAAGTGATGAGCTCGTTAAGGAGGAAGTGCAATGTGACTGTCCTAAACCTGTTCATAGGCTCCTTTGCTGGTGTCTGGGACCGTTTCTTTGGCGAAAACGAGAGAAATGCTAACTTGCAAGTGTCGTAAGAGAACAGTAACTCGGTGAGGCATTGCATCAAGAAACAAAGATATTGGTATTTGTCATAGATGTTGATCGGCTCTTCCACATTTTCTGTGCTCTCCGGATGTACGACAGGGTCAGCCAAGATCTCAGATGTGGCCAGTGCTGCATCTGAAGCAGAGGAAAGCGTGCCTATGCGTGCAGGTGGTGGCGGAGGTTGATCGTTGATCGTTTTCAATGTGGCCATGAGTTCGTTGATGAGGAGGTGAATGAGAGCCTCAACGACCTTTCTGGGCTGCGCGGCAGAATGTGATGAGGGGTTATCTACCTGCATTTCAGGAGATTTTCGGCCGTCAACTGCTTCTGCCTTATCCTCCAGATTCGGTGAAGTAACTTTAAGGCTGATATTGGGGCTTGCCGTAAACGGTTGCCCAAGCTGGCAAAGGGACGACGTTGTTTCGATAAAAAGTGCTGTGTCCCGGAGGGCCATGGCGCTACAATTTCGAACGTAGGTAGCTATTTCAACAACACGGGTTCTTGGTTGCGCAAAATATCTCCTTATAGCTTGTTTCATGATATGTTGGACAGTCGTAGAGTCTTCCACAATATGACGTAAGATGGTGGCAATGTACGAAGAACCCCCTGTTACAGGAGACGCTCGAATGCGTTTGAAGAGCAGGTCAAGCCCTTCGCGGTTGACAAACTGAGAAGCCATGTCCTTGTCTCGAGTGAACAACACGAGAAGTCGTAGAGCGGAAAGCAGTTCATCTGAAGCCAAGTCATCCACTTCAAGGAGGCGTAGACAGAAATCGAAGATGACTCCCCGAGCTTCCAAGTGTTTGGGGCCCACTGGTATGGCTTCTGCAACAATGGCATCCGCTTCTTTAGGTAGAGTGATGGTGCGGGGCTCTTCAGCTAATGTAAAAAGTGCTTCTGTGACAAGTAGATGTGACGCCAGCCATCGAGGAGGATGTTTGAGGTCAATGCTAGGCAACAACAATGCTAATAGTTGGTCCAACAAAGTATTTCTTGACTCCATTTCGAGTGAAGCGGGTGCTTCACAAAGAACCAGCGCAAGGAGGCGGCACCTATTCGCAAGCGGTTGCTCATGTGCATTATCAGGGGACAGTGAAAAAGCTTTGACGTCGTCAACAAGATCCCGTACTGCGCGCGTTTGATGTGTATTGTTAGCTTTCGTGAAAGCGACATGGAGATCGAAGAGAAGTTGAGTGTGCTCATCGATTAGCAAAAGTGACTGTCGGCTGATGCTGGCAACAAGAGGTTCTCGAGCTTCATTCAATGATTTCCGCCAACCATCTGAACCCTTTATTGAAACGGTAGAATCGAGTGAGGGCGAAGCAGCATGCGGAGGTAGAGGTATGTTTGCTTCCGCACTGGGATCCGTTGGAACTTCATCTGTGTTTGTGTCCTCCGCGATTGGCTCTTCAATTTGCTCAGCTTCAGGGTCCGAGATCAAGGAGAATGGATGAGAGAGAAGGTATTCAGTAGCAGCATTGACGTTGTTATGCGTCCGGGTAAGGGCACGCTCGGCGGCTGATCGAGGGAATCCCATGTCTGTTAATATGTGGACGCGAGCTTGATCAAGACCTGATGGACGGGGAACCCCTGCAGGGGCCGAAGCAACGTCGGCATTTGGATCTACTTTCGGCTCCTCGTTTTCCCCGTTCGCCAGTTCCAAAACCGTGCGCACCACGGCTCTGATGACACCAAGGGGGGCTTGCACAAGCCACGATGATTCCCACAGCCTTCGTACTGTAGGTAGGGCTGCCGTTCGAAGTCTGACAAGAAAATTGTGCGGTTCAAAGTAATCTGGATCTGTGTCCTTCTTGTCACGGCTCACAAGTAAAAACGTTTGACCGGAATCAAGGAGGGGCCTCGATGAGATGATAGGGTGAAGCAAGCTCAGTGCCACTTTGAGGCCTCCGTATGCGTGTAAGAGGTCTTTTCGTTGAACGTCTGTGCGATCGCTTTCCCCAATGTTCACAATCACCTCAATCATTGACATGAACGCCCCACAGACATTGAATAATGCAGGGAATCCGTCCGCGCGGTAAAAGGCTGCGAGTTGTACTGTGTGTAAGGTGCTTGATGAAGTGCGGTCTGTGGAAGGTTAGTTGACACAAGAAATATCGCAAGACATTGAATAATTGTACCATCATAGAGTAAGAGGGCGAGTAAACCCAAAATGACGCTGTAATATGTAAAGAGAGAAGCCGTATCATCTGCATCGATTTTCATTTCTAAGACCTCATTGAGCACATTGTTAGACTCACGGTGACCTTCGACGCTCAGGTGCTTTAACATAATGTCGGCGACAATCTTTGAAGACTCCGCCATTTGTTTCTTCTGTGCAGCATCAGGATTTCGCCTGGCGTGAAACATCTTTACCATTGCTGAAGAAACAAACTCAAGCAAACCTCAATAAAATGCAGAGATGATTTTACCTTGGAAGAAGGGTGCCAGAGCATTGGGCAGGCCATGCGTGATGTGTTTGAGGGCTGCAGCGTTGTTATTCCGAGGATCGTTGTGACTGGACCGATCCATCCCGTTGACAGGCATGGAATTGGTCCCGTCCACTGCTTGAACTCCATTTGTGGCACTCAAACCACTGGCTGCGAAAGAGTTCTCGTCTGGAAGATCAACATCGGATCGCTTTGGAGATCCCTCCAGGGGGGACGATGAGGGGCTTGTCTGCAAATTTATCCCCCTCAATGTGAGGCCAGCGTTGAGAGCAATGTTTTCCCATATACTGGCTCGATGGAGTGACCCAAGGTCTGCTACGACTAGAGGCGAGGTATTATTCATAAATGTTTGAAGGAGACCAATTGCTCCCCGCCCATGAGCATATCCTGCTGTGGCAAAGACGTCAGAGAGCAGAGTGATCCGGATATGGAGCGTCACAAGACATCTAAAACGCTCATTTGCTAATTCACATTCACCATCTACGCGATGTCAGTTCATGATATAGGACTGAATGGGGGCGATTTACCCGTAATGTCAATCAATGGGAGCAATTTGGAGGGTTCTGTAACATTTTCCCAGAACCCATGAGTCTCCGCCAATGAATCCTTGACCAGGGTTGCCAAATGTAGAAGGGTTTCGCTCGTGGCCACCTCTGTCATCGTACGCATGACTTGGACCATTGAATCTGACGCTACACTATTCGCAAAATCGAAGGGCAAGCACGGAAGAGCAGTAAATCGGCCAAGATGAGAAAGTCCATCGGTCTCTGTGATGAAGTCCTTGCAATGTGGCGTATGCTGGAATAGACCTTCCAGAAACTAGCGATCGATTTAGTTGGTAAATTTATCAACCTGATGACTACAACTTACGCGACCCAAAATATCAATGAATGACACCACCATATTATCGTGAGCTTTAACAGCATCCTCATATTCGGAATCTGTTTCACCCAAGGGCTCCTCTGCGGCGACAGCACCTGGTCTCGCCAAATCCTCTGAGTCTGCTTCTTCCATTGTGACATCAACATCGGCGGCCAGGACCGGAACAGGTATCAATTGGTACCATTGAAGAATATCCCTCGGAATGCGATACGACAACCCAAGATTCTCAATGTTATTCATCGTTGACTTCAAAGCTTCAAAAACGGCACTCTTCAGCGTCGGATGGTGACGAATAAGCTCGTCGATAGCTGTGCCAATGAGCACTGCATTCTCCTTTTCAATCAAAACTTTGAGATGTCGCTGTGAAGTAAATATTGTGAAAATTGCAGGAATTATGCTCGGGCGGTTTGCTAATTGAGCCTGTCCAGATTCATTGAGACAAAGTGCCCCAATTGCGTTCGGGATGGCTTGGATAACCTGAGTCTTGTCAACACAGTTCAAAGCGATAATTTTGAAAAGCGACTGACCTCGATGGATGGTTCAATTCCCGCCTCAATCGCTTCGTAGAATGTTTTGGGTAGTCCCGCTTCCTGGATGATGGTTAAAGAAGTCGGCTCATTGTGCACAAAAGTCGCCATGATGTTGATCGCTAGTGCATACATAAATATGAGTGGCACGCTCTCTACGATCGGGTGTCATTGCCTTACCAAATGGCAGTATGCTGGACCCAAACAGGCCACGATATTCAATGATCTTCTTGACTGACCTCAGAAGGGACATGTCAATTAATCCACGAAGACCTTCCGTAGTGCCAGAGGATTGCATCATCCGATGCATTGAACGTAGGATATGTTTCAGAACTGCTACTCTTGCAATGGGAAGTTCACCTTCACAGAGGAGAAATGAAGCAAAATAGTCGAATTACACCACGCCAAGACACGTAAATAGGTAACAACTCACCAGACGTCCCATTAATTTCGGGAGATGAAATCGAATTCCCGTTCTCTTTGATGTCCAAGTCAACCTCGTGCTAGACGCCGTCAATGATACCGCTAAGTGCAAGAAATCGATCCGACTGACCTCAATTCTCTCAACGAGAACGTCAACTCCTCGCGCACCACAGAAAAGATGGAAGGCATTGGTGAAGCTGTAAAGGACGTTATCAACCAATTGCATCGTCTTAGATACAGCTTGTAGTCGAAGGGGCGACTTGTTGTCTATCATCTGGATGAGGAGAGGGATTAAACCAGCACCAATAACCATATTTCCACCCGATGCGTGTGACGCAATGAATGTCACAAAAGAAAGCAGAGCTTCAATAAACGTATGGGGGAGCCTGGATTCTTCGTTCGCGACATCGCCAACCGTTTTTCGTACAAGGGCCATTAATATGCCATGGTTGACGCCAGCATTAACAGCAGTCAAAACTTCTTGTATACGGTTTCTATACCGTGCCAAGGCGTCAAGAGCGGCAATGGCTGCTGTCTGAACCTGCACTGGAATCCCATGATCGATTTGAAGCAGCTCCGCGATGTGGACAATTAAATCCGGCTCGTAGAGGAACAGATTCGAGGTAGCTTGAGACTCTGGGTGGGTGTGACCGTAGATGGCGATGGCTAGAAGTCTAATAATGACGAGCTTTTCACGGTCCGCTGTCCTGTCCTTTACCAATGATGCGACGGTACGGATGCGGCATAGGACTTCAAATTTTTCGCTGTCCGGAATAGAATATGCGTCAAT
The DNA here is from genome assembly GCA_018417955.1 of Laccaria trichodermophora. Classification (NCBI taxonomy): domain Eukaryota; kingdom Fungi; phylum Basidiomycota; class Agaricomycetes; order Agaricales; family Hydnangiaceae; genus Laccaria; species Laccaria trichodermophora. Next base: position 420,065 of record JACTVC010000001.1, read on the forward strand.
AGCGTCGGCCAAAACATTCATGACTGGTTGTGCAAGCACCGTTGCTTCTCCGATGTGCACGGTGACGGCGCCTGGAACACTCCGCTCCTGTGAGGTGGGCTCCACAGAGTCCTCTGCTTTCTTCTCCCCAGCTCCAGTGCCTTCTGTCGTTCTGTAGAAGGTAAAATTGACTTCGCGGGCCTCTGCAGGAAGGGCTTCAAGGTCTGCGTTGCCTTCGCCACAAGAAAGGTCAACTAGCCCAATCCCATATTCACGCAAATGTGGCCACTTTTTCGCGAGAGATTGTAGACGAGTCGTAGAGATACTGAGCGCATGAGAGACGGAAGGTTGGGCAGAATACTGCTGAGATGGTCGGAGGAGGAGGTTCAGCGCCAAAACGAGAATATCCAAATCGGACGTGAACAGGAGGCTATTCAGCCGCTACATGAAGATGCAGAGTCAAGGTGGGTGAAGACAAAAAAGGGGACAAAGCTTACATCGTATGAGCTGAATGTCTTCCTGTTTGTGGAATTTTCAAGCAATAACCGCTCAAAACGAAGTATTTCAGCGATAAGACGTTTGGAGGTAGGAGTGAATGGATTTAGTTGTAGCTTGTCTAAGTCATACTCATTGATTATTTCTTCCAAAATGCCGTCGAACTTGTTCAGGACCTTGATCCAAGCATTGAGATCGGACCGCGGCCATTTCCAAGAGTCAATCTGGGACAAAACATCTAGAAGTTCGCTTGTTGAAGTGTTGATCAGTTTCGTTATTAGCTCTGCCACTTGAGTTGGCTGACAAGGGAAGAAAGTTAGATGAGGAACGCGTTCAAACGGAAAAAAAGTGAAACCTACTGGAGGCACCGCTTTCTTCGATTTGTGCAAGATCTTCATTTTCCACGACTGAGTCGGGAGAATGAGAGCTTTAGTTGTGTGTCAACGGGCGCTTAAATGTATAGATGGCAGATGCAAGACGCGTAGTGGCAGGATGGCCAGAATCTTGAGTGTCGAGACCCCAAGTCAACTTTAGCGCTTATGAAGGCCCAAGGGTAGTTAGTAGATGCTGACGCAAGCTGTGACTAATAACGCGTCAGTCACATCATCCCTGAGTACTGAGTCCTATGGAAAGCAAGACTGATCTGCTCTGAATACTCGGTTGCCGATTGATGGCCGCATATTATCAAGTCATTTCATTGATTTGTAATATTTGTACAATAATTATGCAATCTGCATTAAAGAATTTCCCCTCCACCTCGCCATCGCCGAAGTCTTGCCGTCTAACATCCACCTTGCATTGGCATCATCTGAGCACGTATACTTAATGTATAGCTACTGGATAATATTTTGATTTGAAACATTACTACCTTACAGAAAACTTAGCTACTTATTACAATTACATATGATAGGCCCCTAATATCACCTTCAGACTCTTTGTCTGAATCCTCGGTGAAGAAAGCATAGTCAGATTCATCTGTAGCCACGGAATAGCAAGCCACCAAGACACCAAACCGGATAATGAAGATGAAATGGCTCAATAATTAAACAAAATAAGGCACTCACTTTTCAAGTACGGCGTCGACACTATAATAAGTTGTGAGCGGTATTGCTGAATAAGACCAGATAAATGGGTTAGAAGAGAGAAGAAAAGTGAAGCAGGAAAAAGAAGCTTACTACCATATTTTTGAACATAATTAAAAAATACTTCGCAATCAAATGGGGATTCTTGTTCATTCACCATACCTTGAGCCAATTGTTGATACTTAGTACCGATAAGTGGGTTGATACCATTGTGAAGTAGGAGGCCGAAATGTGGCCCCCATTTGTTGTGTCAGTGGTCTATGGCCCAAATATCATTCACGCCGGCAGCATAGAACTGGCATCACTTGAAATGACGATAACGACGAGCATCAGGCTCAGTCTGGCGTATGATGGCGCTACCAGCGCTATCACGTCCACGTACCACAATATTGCAAGTCCATTTTTTTCCTGATGAATGAGAGGCCTAATAGATAGTTAAATACAATATGCTAAGAAAAAGAATCCGAAGCTCACCGGGCACTCGCATATTCAGCTCTACACATAGCTTTTCTTGAATCATGTCTGGCTCCTCGACTGGAATACTGTTGGTGTAGATCCTGGATGGCCTCAGTGATGGTATCCAGAGTATGGGCCTGCCAAGTCCCCATTCCCGACGCAGCCTCTTGATGCTCGAAACACTATCCAAAATAGAAGTAAGTTACATACAATAAAAAGGCCTCGGAAACACACTTAAGACCATATTTCGGGATCATTTGGGGTGACATGATAATAAAACTCAACGGATTCCCTTATCTCGGCATCCGGGGCCATATTGAGGTCCAAAGAATTGTGAGTAAGAAAATGTGGTCAATCGTCAAACACAAAACTCATGTAGTGTTCTCTGCTATGATGAATCTGAGCTAAAAAGTTCTTGCTGACTCCTGAGTACTGGGCGATGCTTGCTTGTTCTTTTATTTCAGCCAAGGAGTTGGCAGCGGCCTGGAATGTTCTGGTAATTTACCAACACAATAGCATTGCAATCTGACTCCGAGAGCAAGAAGTATCAATGACATCAGGGGAATGTTGTTTTGATTCTTACGACGAACAACGAGTATAAGTAATACTCACGTTATGTTCTGGTATTTTCATTGAGCACCGTAATTACATTTTAGAAGCAGGCTATTGAATTGAGAACATATCCAGTAGTTATATGTGAAGCATATGTGTTCAGACGATGCCAACAGAAGGTGGATGTTAGACGGCAAGAGTTAGGCGATGGCGAGGCAGATTGCATAATTATCGTACAAATATTACAAATCAATGAAATGACTTAATAATATGCGGCCATCAATCGGCAACCGAGAATCCAGAGCAGATCAGTCTTGCTTTCCATAGAGTCCTGACTTAAACCAAACGCCTACCTTTATTCATTGTGCCCATGCCGAAACGAAAAGCAGCGACTGAAGAAGACGTGTCTAGCGATGGTTCAGACATCTCTGAACGCAAGAAGAAGACGCCGCATTGCAAGAAGCCCTTCATTCGACAAATGAGCGAATCTAGCCACAGCGGCGATTCAGACGAAGAAAAACTACTATCCAAGAGGAGCAAGAAAATGAAAATAGATCAATCAATGGTAAGAATGGCTGCTCTCTGAGCCAAATACCACAATTCAAGCTCAAGGTCAATACACAGAAAGACGCGCCAGAAGCTGAATCTACTGGAATTAAAATATTTTCCACTAACGACGGCGACAAGTACATTGATTTGGGAAAGAAAAAACGCGCTACAGTTAGAGCATTCAAAGGGACCGTCTTGCTCGACATACGAGAATTTTACGAGGCGGGAGGCGAGGAGAAACCGGGCAAGAAGGGCATATCTCTCACTATAGAACAAGTAGGACATCGACCTCCATTCTTCCCAGGGCCCTCTGATCTCATTTATTCAGTGGGAAACATTGAAGCAGGGTATGAACGTGGTTGACGACCTCCTCGCCAAGCTTCAGCAGAAAAAGTGATGCACGACATAATCAATCCGTTTGAACACTAATGATTTCATTGTAAATATTCTTATGCTAAACCAGCAGCTGCTTCGTGGGCCCCCTTGAAGCCTCTTCCATGTAGGCCCCTTAACCATGACTTACTCTTTCTAAGAAATCCATCAACATCCAGAACAGTCTCCATGATTACCAATTGGATATATGCTGCCTCGTATTTCCTGAAAAATAAAAGGTTGAGGCGAGCGTACCGCGCAAATATTGTTTGATTGACATACCACCAGCAGGAGAAATAGTTCCAGAGCAGGCCGAATGACAATAAACCTTTTTGTCTCATGTCTTCGATCAGCCGTGTGCGGTCAGCTTGCCAGACAGCAGAAGTGCAGTATTTGGCAGTAATAAGAAATATCCGAATCTATGCAAAAATCAGCGAATATAGCCGACTTCATCGTGAGGCTCACATTTGAATGTGTAGTCATCAGGGCGTGGTCAAGGCTCCTGCACAAAACCTCAGTTCGCTGACTACCTACAATGAACTACCTAACGCACCTGGTCAGATCGTTGAGTTTCAAAACCATCAAAACCCTCCGTGGCACCCGTCGTAATACGTCGAACACAGACAAAAGAAGACCTTGTTGAGAAATCACAGCATTTCGGATACCTTCCATCTCCTCCTCGGTCTGAGGCACCATGTCAATCATGCTTGAAGCTCGTTTGAGAGTATTATCGTCCTCTACATCTTGCCAGGCTCCTTCCAGTGCAACTCTGCCAGTGATAGCCGCTTCGAATACAGGATACTAGCTCATCCGGTGAGCAAATCGCCTCAAGTAGCCCATGCTTACTCACAAGATCAGGCCCGATGTTTCCCACGAGTTCTGCATATTTCTTCCTGTCGGCGCTCGTCGAAGGAGATGGCGGTCTTATCAGAGACAACCAAAGTTTACCGTAATTGACCCTTAGATTTTGATCCATGTCAAAATACAGCCCATGATCCAGTAACACAATTTCAAAGTTGTAAGGCGACCTTGATACCGCAGAGGCAGGTCGTACCAGGAGATTTCCTCAAGGGTAGTGTAGGCAATAGATCTATAATAAAGAAGTATACAAAAAGTACCTGGATGAGGGTCCTATGAATGATGAGGCAAAGATACGACCCAGCGAAGTAATGCACGCACCGCATGAAACCAACCGTTAATGAAGACCATCTGGTTGAATATCCGTGACAGTTCCAGAGCAACTTTATTACGATCTATGTTGTGATCTGCTAGATATTTCAGGTCATCCACTCGTCCGCCTTGAATATATTCCATGACCAAGACCCTCTTCGACGCCGTTATGACGTCGGGAATGTATAGAGAGGTTGTAACATTCGTGAAATCATGCCGTGCTCGCGCCGCGTTGTTCGCCTCGTGAACAAAATCCATTTCTTTTGGAAGATTAGTCCGCATTTCTTCCTAAAGAGCGTTTGTCATGGAGCCCAAAACACGGTCCCAAAAAGCTCACCCCCAACCATGAGAACTCGAATTCCGGAAACCAAAACTTTATCCAGCCTGAAGTCGATGAGAGAGAGAACTGCTCGAGCAGTTAGAGGCGTACCTAAAGTAACATCTACCATTTCCATATCAATGTCACAGAACTCGGCGAGGTGTGGATGTTGCACCTGCAACGAATATTAAGATCATGCCAATTCCAACATAATTGCCAGACCTTCACGGCAACTTCTTTTCCGGACGCCTTGTGCCGTCCAACGTGCACCTGGGCTAAGCTTGCAACACCAATCGGGTTGGGGTCAAAATCATCGAAAACTTCTGAGATGGTTGCACCCATATCACTCAAAAACAACGCTTCTATATCGCCATACTCCGTTGGCCGGCATTGATCCTGTAATGGTCTCATAGTGGTTGTCCATTCCTTCGGCAAAACTACCAGCGATGACATATGTTGTCCCATTTTGATAAAGATCCCTGTAATATTCAACAGCCATTTGTTTGAGGTCAAACTAAAGTTAAAAAACCTACCCCCATTCGCAAGTAGCGCATTTAGCACTCGCTGTGCACTTCGGGAGTGGCACAATGAGTAAGCTTTATTAAGTTCTGCATCTGATTCATATGATCGCAGCATCGTTTTCTTGTAATCAATGGCCCCAAGGATGGCAGCACCTGAAGAAAACGATACGGGATGTTATAAGACGCCGGCTTGAGATGAAACCACTGTACCAGCAACTCTCGAACATCGTACAACCGCAAGGAGTGTGTGCCGAAATGGCTGCGAGGTATTGTAGGAATAAAGGCAGACAACGCCGATGAATGCCACACATGCTGGGTAGAAGATCCACGGCCGACGCCATGACTTGGAGGACGAATGCGTACGTGACTGGGAGCGGGTAGTTGTGATGAATTGATGCGGAGACCGATAGATTCCGGTCTGTCGCCAAGTTCTAAAACGGATATCGGGAAGACGACAAAAACGGAGGGAGGTCGACGCTGGTCGAAACATCAACGTAAGTGGTAAAAAGATAGTGAAGTATTGCCAGACAACGGAGTCGGTCTCTTTGTTAGTAACCGCACTCGAGTACTGTATATAGAAGGACCCCGGGCAATAGCAGAAAAGGCCTGATCCCAAAAATTGGGTTTTTGTCCGGACGCCTCTGCGCCAAATTTGTCCGGACGGGACCTGGCCTCCCCTCCAATTTCAAAAATTTGTCCGGACCCCCAGATCAGGGCATTTTTTCGCCCAGCAATGTCCGGATTGGCGGATCTGGCCTCAGCGCTGGCTCAAACGACGTCAAGAGCCTCCCAGGGAGTAGAAAATGGGTATGCAACAAGCAAAATGTATATTTTAACATTAAATCCTCTCCTCCACCACATCTTTTCGAGAGTTTCAGGGCTGCTGTGAGTTCTTTTTGTGTTTTGCTAAGCTTTATAACACAATGTGCAAAAGAATGCACAAAAATTACTATGGTTGAATTGCATTACCTTGGGTTCGATCGCACAGCTCGACGACTTAGCTCATCATCGTTACATGCAGACAACACACATTAGACCGCTCAGCCACGATAGTTGTGTAAGGTTGGCGGGAACTCCACGGTAGGATTTGCATTTGCATCTGTGCCGCTGCTGGTCTAGACTCTCACGGCTTCTTCCGCATCTTCGGTTATGGCTTCAACGCGTCCTCAAGACGATTTTCATGAACATACTTACGAAGATCCCTTCATATGTCTGTCTCTTCATGTACTGTACTACTTGGGGGTCGCAATCTACTCCTAACTCAACAGGAAGCCATGTATCGTGTGAAGTACTAATTGACTAAGTAGTCACCAAGTCCACCATCAAAAAGATGATAGAATATTACTGTAAGTTCTTGCTCGATTTTTACATTCTGGGGCTCATAGGAACCATCTAGTTAGTGATAAACATAGGCATCATTTGCGAGAGGCTGCGCATCAATGTCCCAACTTGTCGCAAGTTTTTTTCGGGGGTCATATGTTGGTCATATGTCACTACAAAATGCAGGTCATGTCATGTCATTGTAAGTTCTTGCTCAAATTTTATGTTCCGGGGCTCATAGGAACCACCCAGTTAGTGTGAAACAAGGGCTTCATTTGTGAGAAGCCACACATCGTCGCAATGTGTTGGAGTGGCGCTTCATCAAAATTCACAGAATACGTCATATTATTGTGAGTTCTCGTTTCATTCTTACATTCTTGGGCTCATACGAACCATCTAATTAGGCCCAGTTTATGAAAACCTGAGCGGTGACATTCCCGCTCATCCAACGCTCATCGCAAGCTTTTTCGGGGGCCATCACCATTGATTCACCAAAAGACACAGAGCATGTCATATTTTTGTAAGTTCTTGCTCGATTTCTACGTTTTGAGGCTCAAAAAAACCGTGGGAAACTTCGGCCTTCTTTGAAAAAAGCTACGCATCGACATTCGTCCTCTTTTCAATGCTTTTGATGGAGACATCACCAAAAAAACATGGAGCACGTCATATCAATGTAAATCCTTTCTCAATTTCTATGCTCTGGGGCTCATAGGAGCCGTCTAGCTAGTGGCGAATGTACGGCCAGTTTTCGAGAAGCTACGCGGCGAAGTTTGAACTCGTCGCAGTGCTTTTGAAACATCACCAAAAAAACACAGATAACGCAATATTATTGTAAGTTCTTGCTTAATTTTTACGTTCTTGGGCTCATAGGAATTGCCTAGTTAGTGGGAAGCGTGGGCCCAGTTTATTAAAAGTTGCACATTCACGTTTGCACTCGTCGCAAACTTTTTTTAGGTGTCATCACCAAAAAACACAGGCCATGTCATATTATTGTAAGCTCTTGCTGAGTTTTTTTGTTCTGTGGCTTATAGGAACCATGTAGTTAGTGGGAAACATGGGCATAATTTTTCAGAACCCGCACATCTGTGTTCGAGCTCGTCACAATGCTTTGGGGGGTCAATACCAAAAAACACGGCATGTTAATGTGTGATATTTTTGTGATATTTGTAAAACATGTTGATAATGTGTGTGTGATGTACATACATATTACTAACATCTAAGTAACATGAGATTGCTGAGGGGGAGGTCAGAAGTGTTCTCTCAGCCAGCACCGAACACAAATCGGCAAACACCGCGGGGTAATGGAGCGCCGAGAGAAGTCAAACGTCAAAATCCTACCGTGGAGTTCCCGCCAACGCTAGTTGTGTCCGGATACCCGCCTTAGGGCATTTTCCATGTTGTCCGGACTCTAAGCTCTGGGCAACTTCGAATTTTGTCGCTTTTTGTCCGGATTGGCCCCCAGCTCTTGGACCTAAAATCCACTTTTTTTGTCCGGATCGGGACCAGGGATTTTCTGCTATTGCCCGGGGTCCTTATATAGAACTAACGACCAAGTTGCCGCAAATCAAGTTTTTTTATTCCGTCATCTTCTATGGACTTGCAATGAACTCACGAACATGTCTAATAACTCAGCCCAGCCGGAAACGAAACAATAACTGACCTTCGGCTCAGGAAGAGGCGTACATGATCATGAAGAGTCGGGGATATTCAATTCTTTTCGAACTTGGAGATGCAGGCTGGTCTGCAGGATGCGGGCCGACTCTAGCACATAACCCATGAAAAATATAATAGGCACGTCATCGAGATGTAGATATGTTGGTTACTGGGGAGTAACTCATTGTGCCGCCAACGCACTGGATTTACCGTGACGCTGACAATGACAGCCTTGCCGCGATCCACATGGGCAGAAATAGTGGCAAGCTCTTTAGCACCTCGCATCGTTTTTGAAGGTAGAAAGCAGAAAGCGCAGGCCGTACGTGGCAGCTAACTCAATTGAACTTGAATCGAACTCAGAGACTTACAGGTCAATAATAATAAAAACTGGCGCAAAACAAATATGATGCGTTGAGCACACGACATCTTGGTGGGGTTCAAGCAAGGCTATAGAATAGATAGTAGAAAGACCTGCTTGATAAATGTCACCCCAAGGTAGGAAGGGTCTACTTTCAGGTTTCTTTAAGATCTCGTGATCACAGAAAAGTAATCAGAGCACACTCAGCTGGCTTATCGAAAGACAGCGACATGAGTATTGCAAAGCTTGGTACATGTTTCTCTCTGCATTTAAGTGAGCATCATGGTATCATGTCGTGTCAAGGTATCGCGCCGGCTCTCGAGATTTGGCCACCAGGATTAACAACCTGTGCAAACCGGACCTGCACCATAGCAGCAATCCACAAAGTTTTTGTAGCTCAGTTGTCATTCTCTGGCAAAGATGTAATGATATTTCTCACTGATAAAAATCGTGTTGTGATAGTGGGAAAAGGCTTCAGTACTTTCGCAAGCTTGTGATTTGAAGCGTGAGCTTGACTCATTAGAAGGCTGCGACTGAGGTGGTTCACGTCGTGGTTTCAAGCACTGAGATCATGAGAGGGCCGCCGCGTCAGCATCTGTTAGTGTCAAGAGATCAATTTAGTAGTAGCGCAGGAGGTGTAGGGACAATGAAGCAAAAGCTTACTGAAGAACTGTTTGAAAAATGGGAACTATTCTTTCCGACGTTATTGATCAGGATCTCACGACGTTGCTCCTCGTCGGTGGTTAAGTAGCTATGGGGAAAAGGGGCGGACAATGTTTATATTGATACTTCGAAAACATCAGGTAATAGCTGTTAAGCAAGCAAGATTAGCAGTGTCGAAAGATGATTAGAGATGCCATTCTGGCGGACGTTACTCACTGTATTTTGGTCCTCCTCCTCCCTCAGGTACAGTCCATGTAATATCCTGTGTGGGCACCTTCACGTCGCATAATTTGCAGTGAATACAATTCTCGAAAAGAGGTCAGTTACCGAAGAAAAAAATGAGAAACCAACTACCTGGGAATTGATGACCAACTTCTTCCCTCTCCACCCTTCACCTTGACCCGCTTTTTGAGCAGCAATTTCTGCTTCATCCTCGACGTCTACATACTCATACACTCCAGCGGGGCAGGCCCGTCCGAGAAGTCCTGCGAAGTTTGCAACGTTTGCCGAGACATGCTGTCTTCGCCTTTCTTCCTCCTTCGTCACTTCTCGTGTCTTGTCGGCTTTATCATCTTCAAGCTCAGTTTCAGTGCCCACAGCAGCCACGCCAGCACCTGCAGCAGCGTTGCCTTTCCCATCGGAGGCTCCATTGAGTTGGTGCATATATTCGCGGGTCTTGATGACGCGCAGATGGATGGGTTGGTCCTCGGTGTGATTTGTGCCTGTGAGCGAAACGCTCGTCATTAGGTCAAAGGATAGCGGTTCTTCAAAAGGTGGATATTCAATAGGTTGATGTTGCTGGGCTGATTCAGTGTGAGAAGCGTCCAGAGAGGCATTCAAAAACTGTTACGATAGACGTCAAATTGGTAATGTAAAGGTGTTTTAGGGGTCAAACCTTCTCTGATTGTTCTGATGTGTGCTTGAATGTCCAAGGTACGCGTCCCTTCAAAAAAAGGGAATCAATCCCCGAATACGCGATACCACCCCACATTCCTAACACAGTGTTAAAAGATGGACGAAGGTTGCGCACTTCGTGCAAGTCCTTTTGCACCCAAGAATTATGCAAAGCGGTGTCGTAGCTTGACATATCTGCCGCCTTCCCTTGGTGGTCTGCTTGAATAGCTTCCCAAGCAGTTTCAGCTGCTAACATCCCGCTCTTCATGGCATTGTGCGTCCCTTTGATCTTTGCAACGTTCACAAAGCCCGCCGAGCATCCAATCAGTGCACCTCCTGGGAAATTGAGTTTTGGTATGGATTGGAGCCCGCCCTCAGTCAATACCCTTCCAGCGTACGAGAGACGTTCCACGGGTGTGGTACCAGTTGTAGAGAGCAGTTTGCGGAAGTAGGGGTGGTGTTTCATGCGTTGTAGTTCGCGGTATGGGCTTAGATAGGGATTCTTGTAGTCCAGACCGATGACTATACCCAGGCTAACGAGACCCCCGTCCATATGATAGACAAAGCCTCCGCCGTACGTGCTGTTTGTGAGCGGCCAGCCCATGGTATGTATGACCTTGCCCGGATCGTGCTTTTCTGAATCGACGCGCCAAACCTCCTTGAGCCCGATACCGTACGTTTGTGGCTGAGATTCCTTGCGCAGATTGTACATGCTGATTGCTTGTTTCGACAAGGAGCCGTGAGCACCTTCGGCAAGGAGAGTGACCTTGGCCCTGAACGCCATGCCAGCTTCAAAGGAAGGTTTCATGCGGAAGTCTTTAGTGAGGCCGACCTCGTTGGTGACGACGCCGCGAACGCTGTGAGCAGAGTTTCCCCATGGGTCCGTAGAGTCTGGGGAGTCACTGAGGAGAAGCTGAGCTCCTGCAAAGCCGGGGTAGATTTCGACGCCATATTCATTCTCCGCAATCCCAGCAAGCCAGCGGGTGAACTGCGAGAGAGAAACAACATAATTACCTTTATTATTCATTTGTGGGGGATGGGGGATGGGAACGGCTAGAGTTTTGGTGAGGAATAGCATACTGGAGGATGTAGCTGGCTGAGTGAGCGGGTGTGTTTTGGTGGAGGCCCAGTCGGGGAGAAGCTCGTTGAGGGCACGAGGCTCAATTACAGCACCAGAGACAATGTGCGAGCCTGGACGAGAATGTTAATAGGCGTTCTGGAGATCTGGAGAGCAACTAACCGACTTCAGAACCCTTTTCCAACACAACGACGCGAATTTCGTTGCCTTTTTCCCGTTCTAGTTGTTTCAGACGTATGGCGGCACTGATTCCTGCGGGTCCACCACCGACAATACAAACGTCGACCTCATCTTCAGCTCGCTCGATGGCAGCGGGATTAAAGGGTTCGCTAAAACGACGCGAGGAAGAATGAAGGAGACGGGTTGCGATGGTAAGTGGTCTTGTTGCCGTTCTGCAACCTAGCATGGCGATTGAGAGAGACCAGCGATGACCACAGTCACCACGGTGAAAAGCACGGCGGCCCGGCTTCAAAGTTTGTGTCGACCGTAAATCATACGCCTCAAATGCTGATGTAATACGGGATGGAGCGCGCGTCATACTTAGATTTCTTGTAGATTTCAGTACCGTTTCAAATGACCAAGGGCTGTAGATCATGTCTGCAACCACACTCAAAGTCAGGTTATGGCTGTATTTTCCCGATGTGACCCAAACCAAGCTTGCACTGTCGATCCCACTTCATACATGCAACACCTTTGCTGTTAACCCTCTAAAATGGGTTCGATTTCTGGGGTTTGCGATCTACGGCCGAGAAGGCCACCTCTCCCTATCGAAAGATGGCCCAGATCTCGGTGATTATACAGCACCTATAGAGGCCTGTTCATACTTTTTTGTCTCAGAGGGTAAGGTGGAGCGACCAGCATACGATACTTAATACCTTGCTAATGCTATTTGCCTTTCAAGGTGGACCCCGCCTTGTCGATGTTGATGCAGCGGACGACAGAACATCAATTACTTCAAGTTCCATATGCCCCAAAGATTTTAAGATCAATGTGGTTGGGCGAGATGGGACCTGTGTGATAACAAATGAGATAGGGGGACTTTGCACTGCGTGCCATATCATCCCCCATGCGAAGGGAAGCAATGTGTGGCCTTTCTATGTCAACTTTCTGACTCAATCAAGTACATCTCAAACCTTATCCGTCACCGTGGTGGACCAGATGATGACATTAACAACATCAATGACACTCACGGACTTCTGTTAGCTGACTTTCTCCATATCCCATTTGGAGCTGGTGACATAGCATTCCTGAAGGTTTGCTGTTATTTCCATCCAGGACTATTCTAAAGTATCTCAGACACCCAACTTTGGTTTGACTGCTGATGATATTCCTTACAATCAACCAGATACAGCAGATGAAGAGGGCCCGTCCAGTCGCCTTACACTGCACCATTTCAATACACCTCAGCTTGGCCACATTGTGCCTAAGTATGCCCACCACAACTCTGACGCCCGGCAGCCACAAGACGCCAGTGAATGGCCACCTGCTGTCATTGTTGATCTCTTCTATGCCACGGCCGCTATGAAGGTCTGGAGTTCAAAATCCTTTGTTGATTATGTCCGGGGACAGTCGAGGGATGCTTATTATCACAGAGTGGAAGATGAAGAATCTGGATCCACATCTTACACTCTACATAGCAGGGACGGAACATCAAATGTTCCACCAGAAGAGAATCGCTTCGCTGATTTGATGGATGGAGTGTGTGCGCTGTGGATGCAATCTTCGAGGATGGGCAAGAAGGAGACAAAGGATGTTCATGCATCAAGTCTTTCTCGCAACGAGGGTGTCAAGAAGTGGTTAGAATCAATTGAGGATCCTGAGACAAATTAGGTCATGTTCACCACTCAAGTCGATTTACATAAATCCCTGAATGTCAAAGTCGATTTTAATCTGTGAATTCAAGTGGTTTCATTAAAGCCATCAAACGACTATACGGTTTTTCAGAAAACCTCTGAATTCAAAACTGCGGCAAAGAAATTGAGATATCGTCCGATTTTTGGAGATGATAGGCTAGAATGAAGACGCTGGTTCGAGGTCGATTGAGCGCGTCGAGAAGAGCTTCGATGAAATGAACCAAAAGTTACGGGTGGGCGGATAGTCTGGCGGAGGAATAATTCAAATAAGACACCAGACCTAACTTGCCTCCTCACTACACTGCTGCTTATTATCTGTCAGGAAGACCATTTGCGTATGATCACCATTTGACAGAATGCGCAAGACAGACGTTTATTCCCATCAAGGTATCCATACATCTACGTCTATCTACAAACACTTTAGGTTGCCGGAAACACAGTGTGTTATTTCTCCAAGACTAGCACAACTTTCTCCAATCTTTTTTCCAAGCCTTCAATATCCATTAATAAAGCGGCATATCTCTCCTGCAAGCTGTCTTCTAACATCTTCCATGCTGCGGACAGATGGGTAACAGTGGAAGCGTCCCTGGAGTGTGAGAGTTCCGTATTGTTGCAGCTTAATCGGCTTCCTAAGCTGCCGGACCTGAAGCGATTGACACCTAAAGACGAATACGAAGTTGCGCTTAAACCAGCGCTTGAGGGGTTGCTTATAAACCCAGTACCACTACTGTTCGAGCACAAACCACTCATACGTCCCGTCCATGTTGGGGTACCGCTCCTCCTTGAGATAATGGACATCGCAGACCCTGGACGTGGGCTGGGGCTTGGGGGTCCCTCAGAATCCGTTCCTTCAGAAGCAGACGTCGCCCGCTCTTCAGGCTCCACAATAATGCGAGATAACTTGGGTTTGGGCACACTGGGTTTGAGGGGTTGAGGCAAAGACTCCTCGTTTTCACTGTATGCTGTGAGCGAGTGATAATCTGGTGCGGGGATCGGCGTGGCTGTCGGAAAAAATCTAAGTTCCTTCCTCAGCGTCCCAGTACCGCCAACAGACGCTGATCGGGGTCGATTAATGCCGAGTATCCGTGGTTTCCGACCACTTTCCAGCACCTTTTTTCTTGCGCTCATGCTAACACAGTCAACAAGCTGCTTCATCGCTTCGCGGTCTGATACGTTGCGGCGGGGTACTGTGCGTCGCAATGTGCTGGTGCGCGGTAGAACGCCATGTGGAGTAGATGGATAAGGTCGGTTGGGTGTGTGAAAGGGATGTCGGAAGGGGGTGGGAGTGAAGAACTTTGGTTCGCTGGAAGGAGTCAGTGGAGAGCTGGTAGATGCAAGAGGGGTGCGGTGAATGGAGGTGGGACGGAGTGACATAGCAGCCTTCTCAAGGCTATGGGGAGTAGATGGCTCTTGGCTTGGGAATGCGTCAAGCGTTGGGCCCCATGAAAAACCAATGAAGGATAATGAGGTACGTTCGTCATCCGAAGACGCCAAAGGGGCAGGAGTAGATCGCAGAACAGAGAAACTCCGAGAAGACGAGGCTGCAGAAGACTGGAATAAGGCTGAGAAAGCAAAACCTTGTGATAGAGATTCTTCGCATCCGGGGACTGCCTCAGATCCGACAGCAGCAGCAGCAGCTCGAGTTTCAATATAGCTGAATTGAGGGAGGTGGAGGCCAGATGGGGGAGATTCTGAATTACAATCAGCCGGCAATCTGGCCATAGGATGCAGCAATTACGGATAGGAAGCGTGGTCCAATCAACGCCATCGAACAATGGATGATCTGTGATTTCCATTATGTTTCGGCGTCCAAGACGGCGCTCAGCAGTCGTGAGTAATCTGCCAATAGATGGGCTGAAGTACCAAAAATTTAGAAAAAGATGTCCTGCCTGGTAAGAAAATTTCTGTAGTCATCGGAAACCCCAATTCGTCGATCGAATTTGAGGCTCCTCTAAAGACCAAAAAAATAAAGGTCAGGGAGGCAAGAGGCGCATAAGACAAGAAAATGACCTCGTAATTCATAATATTCGTGTATGTTTGTTTGATATCAGGCGCAAAGAATGGTGCGACACCGTACACCATCTCATAGAGCATTGCACCAAGACTCCACCAGTCTGTTTCCGCCCCATACCCGTCCGCTTCCTTCCTTTCAATAGGAAAACTGTCGTCATCATCCTCCATCTCAAGAGCCACCAAGGCTTCCTCATGTGCCTTCAAAATTTCAGGAGATATGTAGTCACACGTCCCACAGGGCACAAGACAATATCGTTGGGGGATGAGCTGCGACCCGTCAACGCGTGGGGGAAGAAGCGGTGCGGCCGAGCCAAAATCAATCAGTAGGACATGCGCGGTGGGTGTGAAAACAAAGTTGTGGGGTTTGACGTCGCGGTGTGCAAAACCTTGGGTGTGACACCAATGAATGGCGCTGACGACTTGGGGAACCCACCAGCGCAGATCCGATTCCGGGACGGTGCCGTCGGGGTTGGACTCGAGAACGTCCCAGAGGTTGCCACCTTCCGCGTAGTTCATCACGAGATTGAGATGGGTTGGTGTTTGAAAGGCGCAGAGAAGGTGGGGCGCCCATGGGGAGTCCGTTTTCGCAGCTCGTAAGAGAATATCCCGCTCAAATTGAGGTGAGCATTGCTAAAAGAGCGAGTGAGGTGGAAGATAGGGACCAAAGAGGGGCGGACACACATCGCGTGACCTTAGTGCGAATCGCTTGTCGACAGACTTGCGAACGTAGACCTTATTATCAAGGTGGCAGACGACAACATCGATCTGAGAAAGTGAGATGAGCAATAGGTGTCGGGTGAAAGCGCGCACCACGCCAAACTGGCCATAATCCAAGGTCCCTACAATGTCCAAATCTTGGTCCTGGAATCGCAGGGCGTCTACGTCGGTGGTCTTTGCTGCTCTGCCTAAGACAGGTTGTTCCCTAGTAGAGAGTTCTAAACAATGCTCACAAGTCTTCCCGATCACCCTTTGACCGTGCATCAGTCGATCGATGGCAATTCCGTCCGCATCTTCGTCCCCGCGACTTTTGAGCAGAGATGCCAGTCGTGTTTTGCGCTGGGTCCATGAGAGAGACATGCATTACTGTGCGCAACCAGATGTTCACAGGGTGTCACGAGAACTCTTCCTGTTTATATACCACCAATATACCACCTTCAAATTCACTGTACATAACCTCCATTGTACCTCAGCGAAGAAAACAAAATCTACGTATACTGCTCCGAGTCCGCGATTACGAGGACTCGAGAAGGCAAAACTTGGGCAAAATGTTTTGGACTTTCAAGGCCATGTGAACTAGAATCCTCAGACTTTCTTCTAATATCTCGCGAGTCGCAACCAGTGGCACTTTCAAGGTGAGTGCTTCCAGAGTGCTTCAACCGAGCTGCCTCTACTTGAAACAGACCGTTCCGACTCAAGGAGAAAGCAAGGCGTCGCGACTTGTGCGCGTCAAACGTATGCCTGCGTAGTATTCGCTTCATGGAGACATTCCAGAAGATAACCAGTCCAACTCCTTGAGTCCTTACATTATCAATAACGATTTACTTGCACTCTTCATCACTAAGAATCGCGACAAAACCAAACTAGATGCAGCGCGGCCAGCAAGCAGCCTTTTCCAAAGCCAAACAAGAAGTGGAATGTGAGATTCGTATGGGGACCTGAAAGGTGGATCTCATATCCAATGAGGATCCACTGAGGCCACTGCTAAAAGGGGCAGTAACCATGAGTGACGAATTACAAAGGCTGAAATGACGAAAATGAATTGTTCCGAGGTTTCCGTTGTTTAAAAGATAACGAGGTGTAAACAGGCCATGGCGATTGAGAAGATGAAGATGGTGAAACTGTGCACGCAAGTCAAACGTCAGTCCAAAATCTCTTCTCTATTCAACAACCCTAAGCAAATTCAATGTTGCAGAATCGCTCTTCTAAAGTTTGCCTGGCAAGCAAGAAGGTTGGTTGCTGGAAGACCTCTTCCCATTGAGCGTGATTATAGAAGACCAACTGCGTCAACTTGGGAAGATGATGTGGGACCTTTGAAAAGTCAAACACTTGTTCAGAAAGCCACGTGGGTGACCGACCACCAAGGTAAAGTCTGATAGTTCGCAGCGTGGGAGGGTAGGCGGGTGGTTCTGGTCGATGTCCCGCGATGAAGGCATCGAGTGGGACGTTGAACTCCTCTGGATTGGGAACTCTGGAGAGGAAGTCGTGAAAAATGGCAGGGACAAATTCATCTGTTATCCACGATGACTTTCGAATGATTTCGAGAACCTTGAGATGAGAGCCACATGCCTCTATGACGGGAATCGCAACAGAATACGAGCCCCCAACTAGCAAATGTGTGAGATTTGGGAGCTGCCAAGTCGTGGCTGTGAGGTTGCCGTTGTCGAACCGTACATCACATTCAAGTCTCAACGCAGTCAGATTGCGAAGAGAAAGAATGGGTGTAGAGGGGTAGTGTTGTGAAGATATGTATGAGTTGGGTGGCCCCCCGATTGTAAGGTATCGCAGATTGGGGGCATGTTTGATTATGTCTCCCAGAAGGTCGTGAAAAACCTGGGTTGACGAGAGATCAGGCCGCCGGGAAGGCATGGTCAATGGAAGCCACCAGTCCACCCTTCGTAAAGCGGATAGCGTTGGGAAATGAGGGGTGACCTGCGTATGGGGACTTTGTAGGGAACTATCACTCACCCGAACCTTGCAGATGGCTAGGTTCACGCCACGAAAGGCAAATGGCCGGGCGAGCGAGACCATGCCGGGGCACTGAGCTAAAATTTGAGCAACAATGGTTGGATTGAACGGATCAAAGTCCTGGACTCTTGAGTTGATCTCGACGTTTCGAACAAAACGACCATTTCCACCTCCGGCTTTCTCACCGGAAGTATCCATGTAAAGAGAATCCAATAACGTGTTGGTTCCGCGACAGATTCGTATCGTCCGATACACAGTCTCGATGGCAAGAGCATTCTATGCCTTGCAAACTAGAAGCAAGGTGCGTCTGGTCGCGAAGCACCTCCGTTCAACGCGCGGACTGTCGCGTTCTTGGAGAGGGATGGCAGCGAATGGCACATAGTCTACCCCATCATCGATGCATATACCGACTGTCGTGTAGCAGAAGATCTCCAACCATAGTTCTTCAGGAACGTTCAAAAAAGGGTCGGGAATTGAGTTGTGAGGGAGAGTCATGAGATCTAGTTGGTGCAAGACTTGAGAATAGCTGTCCTCTCGAGAGCTCTGCAGAGGGTAGTATCGAACCACACTTGGTGTCTATATCCAGATCAAACCCTACTATCAGAAACTTCCTCTCGTATAGTAACCGAAAAAATTTCTTACTTTGCAACTGCCCTATGTACTTTGAGCCGTTGACGTGAGCCCAACCCTGTTGAAGTTGCGCGCAATCTTGGCAAGCGCTGGGTGCTGGGTGCATTGAAGCTGTCAGGCCTTCAGGTTCCGCGATCACTTTCCTACCACTTTCCTACCACCTTCTGCTTATCGTTGTTCGGATGCTGAGACAGAGGAGGAGCGTCATATTATCCCGAAAGCTCACCTCTTACAGAAAGGAGGTGTTGAGTTTCCCCTCCGGACTGAAGTTTTTGGTACCGGCGTTCTCATATATTACAACTGAACCGGGCCAAATATTGAGACTGAACAACTCCGCTGAGTAGAGTAGAGTAGAGTTATATTCCGGAGTGGTCCCAATGAGGAACAACCAGTGGTAGCGTCTAAATACAACTAAGTATGCTACGGAGCACACCACACTGTCACCGTTGCGATCAGCCGACTGACCAGCAAAGCTCAACCACAACTAAAACCCCCATGGAGGAGTCACTGACAAGTCCCCCCATCAGCAACCTACAACTCATTGTGGTCCAGGAAGAGCTCAACTAGCCTCAACCGTTTCATCTGCAACAGATGTGGCACACTTCAGACACAGGGCGCGAAGCAAAACGACTGCAGTACAACACGAAAGCGCTACGCAGAGAGGCCACTGGGGCGCAACAACACCGGACGAAGGTATACGTCAACCGCCTCAAAAAAAAAAAAAAAAAAAAAAATTATTTGAGGACATCAAGGCGAGGATCTCACAATATCCGCATCCGGGAATGCTTCTTCTCTGCATGCAGGAAGTAAGCGTCATGAAAAGCGACGCAGGCATAGTGATGTGCAGGTAGCTTCAGCAAGTATCGTAGATAATGCCTACAACATGAGAGTGATGTGGATCTGAAAGGCAGAATATCTCTGTTATGTAATAATACAGCTCACATTACTCTTTGAATAGAGGTGCAGCAGTCAACGCAGGAGAGGAGATACACATTTCAGTGCAACCTGACAGCCATTGAAGAGACGGCTGACACCTCCCGTTAAGAAGTTGTTAAAAGGCACATTCCCGGAAAGGCCTCGTTGAGTTCTTTCTAGCACTGTAATGTTCATGGTTGCGGCCAACTCGCGGCCCGAATGATTTGTACTCTTGCAAGTTTCTTTGATTGCTACATACTCCTGTGAATCTGATCCAAACAAAAAACATATTCTTACTCAGAGAAGCTGTTCAAATATGCCTATGACCGATTTCCAGAAGGTAATCCAAGTACTTGAGGTAAAGCAGTTCCTCATTAGAACCGCTCGGGAATTTACCTCTACGTCTACCCCACGACTCTGTTGGGCTGATGCACGATTGTGTAAACATCAGGTCATAAGATCTGTTGGTACGCATTCTCAACTCTCTAATCTCTTTCTTCAATGGACGGGGCTGGTGGGCGGCGGCGGTGGTTACCACCTTGGTCCTCGTCGCCAGCTATGCACAAGTGTCTAGATATGGTTTGCGGTTTCTGATGGGTACGTAGGTAATGTCGGTTTGATGTTATAATTTTTGCACTCGCCTCGAATGATGTAAATTGACTAGCTAGAGCTCCACAATTTACGAAGTCCCCTTCTTCAGGTTAAACATCTGAGCAAGGGAGATACGATGTGATGATTGTGCATCCTGGTTCTCGTGCATAGCTTCGGCATACCTTCAAGTACAGGTCAAGTAATCATCAAACGCAGAGATGTGCAACCTACAATAGTTTGTAGCGAACAAGCTCCTCCTCCATTTCTTCGTTGTGCAAGCGTTGCTTGACCAAATCGTTCTTTTACTCACGTTATCAGACATTCTCCTCATCGAAATATGGGTTACGCACTAAAAGGTCTACATGTTCAATGTTCAGTTGAGCTAGGCTCGCTTCCAAATTCTTTCTGTGCTCGCAAAGTAAGTTTCTGTGAACCTGAGAACAGGGTGAGGCTAACACTTGGGTCGATAGCGAGCGATTGCTCCTTCGAAGCTCGTCGATCTCCAAGGCATGCTTATTTGTCTCCCGCTAGAAAAGATTCTTAGCAAAAATGGTAATCAGGATGCAAGAAACGTACGACGAGGTCTTCATACTCGTGTCGATAGCAGTCAAGCATGAAGGGCGTGATGCGTAATGACACAGCGTCATTGACGAATTCGTCCACATTATGTCTTCCTCCACCGTCGTCTGGGTTGGCTGAGTCTAAATGTTCCACCTGGGGGAGGATAAGGTTTAGAATTTGGGAAGATACGGAGATAATTCCCTTGTATCTATCAAGCAGCCGTGTATTGAGAAAGTTCAATATTTCGTCAAACTTGAGAGAGAGAAGGATTTCCTCGTTCTTCTTGAGTAACGTAATGCTGAAACCAAATATAGCTTCAATTCCATTGGCAAGACAGTTGTCATAGATGCGGAAGACGATCTCCAATGGGAATCTTTGGTAATCTGAGCTGGCCACACAAAAGCGAGGAGGGGGGAATTACCGATAACTGAACATTGTCAGGAACCACTGTGAGCAGAACATACTCGACTTGATTCCTTGACGAAGAAAATGAATGTGAAGAACTGGCAATAGCTCTTCAATCAATCGGTCAAACTGATAAACAAGTGAAAAAATTGCCACGATTTCACATCGATAACACGAACCTGGAACTGATCAAAAAGTGTAAGTCCGTACTTGAGATTACTAAAACGAACTTACAAGGCGCATCTGTAGCTTTGGCATTTCAGGAAGGAAATGACCACGCAAGTCATACACGTGCATTAAACGAACAAGCAGCGAGAAAGCTTCCTCGTCCGGCATCTACAGCGTATGTAAGATGCACAAAATTTTGTGATATTTCACAAAACTTACATTGAGTAAGAGGATGGCAACAATAAAAGGAAGACCTTGACAATAGCCAACTTGAGGATCATATCTGTCGCAAGCGGATGAGCGACGAAACAGGTCAGCATAAACTATTGCACCGTACAATGAATATGCTTTCAAGACGTTGAAGAGGTTCTCTTGTCCAATACCCTGACCATCGGTAAAGAAGTCGTGATGTGGAAAGGTTCTGCAGGGGTTAAGTAGTCAATTCATAGGGATGCAGCACATTCAAGGTTCTGACCTTCCTAGATCGCGAGTTATGGCCTTTTCGTGTGTACTTCTGTCTTTGAGAAGCTTAAGGTATGCACTTTCCAATTCGGGGTCTTTTGAGGCCGCCCTAGAATCACGACGTTCACCAAACGACGCCGCAAAATTAACAAAAAAACAAAAAGAAAGCACATATGTTGCCACATCATCCCACGAAGAGTCCCTGGTATTCCTCGAGCAATAGCTTGTGCCAATTCTGTAGGTCTTTGAGAAGCAAAACCCTGGTAATCTTGGTTGCATTGAGTTGATGATAATACAGTACATATGGTTGACTAGCATCGCCATACCGGAAATGACTGCCCCCCAGAAGTCTGAAAACCATCTGAATCTGTGACCGTTCTTGAGCGGTACGTTACTCACCCCAGTCGATTGTACCCTCCTCCGACTTGTGGCTTTTATCCGCTTTTTCTTTTTGTAACCGTGCGAACTCCTCTTGAATTTTTTGCTGTCCATCTATGCTTCCCCGAGCAGCTTTCCTTGTCTCCTCTTGTTCCTGCATTTCAGGAGTTGAGAAAAGGAACGGTAGATCTTTAGACGAGCGAATGGTAGTGGTGGAGGCGGATTTCTTGTGAGATCGGCTCATCAAAGAGTTAGCTGGGAGGGAAAAAGAAGAACTCCTAGGCCTCCCGTCTGCGTCTTCGCGAATCGAGAGCGCTGGAGGTTCCGTCGACAGGTCCAGAGGTCGAGCAGTGAGGGCGATTGGAGAAAAGGAGCCGTCGTCATCCAGAGCAATCTCGTTGAAATCAGATCCAGCAACTGAATCACGTTCCAATAGTCTTTGGTTGAAGTGACTGGACTCTGGTGAACGCAAAGCATCCAGTGGGTTCACGGGCGAATGTGTGAGGTCCATAGTAGAGTTAGTTCGTCAAAGACGGGTATTTAACAAGATATCATGAACTTGTACGAGAAACCCGAGGTATGGGCAATCGAGATGGCAGACAAACGAAGAATTGTTGCTCAGAAGAACCTGCTTCAAGTAATTAGTAGTAGCATCTGTTCATTTCTGCCAAATTTCTCCTTGTTGGCCGTCACGTTATCCTTGTTACGTAAGTATTGCGCATAAAAATAGATTATTCATGAGAGTTCATGAGTGGTAGAATTACAGGATGCGGGTATCGTGCCCATGCGTGGTAAAACCGGAAGTAAGTTAGAAGCCACAATCCGAACCGGAATCAGAGTCTGGCCGACTTGGATCGGACGGGATGTTCAGAGGCGCGATGGTGTCAATTTGGACATGAAGATTTTCAAGCTCTAGCAGACAGTTTCCCTCTTTCCACCGCTCCGACTCTTCATGGGCGCGCACAATTTTCCATCCAAGATAAGAAGAGCATGTCAAGCAGGTAATTTCTTGCATGGTGTGCGCGCCCGTAGCCATAAGCTGCACTCCCGGTTTCGACAATTTTACATTATATCTGGCCAAAAAGTTAGCAGCAATAGCAGTGAGACTTTGTAGAGAGGCGCACGTCTCTGTGAATAGTGATGCTTTGCCTGAAAACCCCTTGAAAGAACGAGAATCCGGAGGAATCTAAGACGGAGTCAGATGATGAGTGTCAAGGGAATTGTTCACTCACAGCTGATAGAGGGAGCAGAACATTGTTGGATGTGATGCATGTCAGGCATTGCTTGCACATTAGTGCCCGCGGAATTTTTGGTAGCGGGCGAGAGGCACGTCTGGATTCATGTGGTACAGATGGAAGGCGGCGAGGGCTAGGATCAAAGTGGGATTGAGAGTGATAGCTCATTAGAGCACTCGTCGTGCAGTTGTTGGCTTTGAGGATCTTGTAATCGTCGAGGAAGGTGAGATTGTTGAGGAGGATGGTGCCGAGCACCTTACATACATATTTATTGACAATTGCAGGGCTGTGTACCTGCACTCCACTCATGTGCTTATTATGGACATAGCTCTTTATCAAACACATCCATGGAACAATTACTAGTCTGCACGGGCCAAAGTATACTTCTTCCCGGACACCATTCCCCAGTACCTGCTACAATCATCGTCGACAAAATAACAGGAAAGATTATAGAAGTTCAAGCACGCCAATGCACACGAAGTGATTTACCTGCCAATCTCAACGTCACGACCTGGGTAGATGCTGGTAATCTTGTTGTCCTGCCGGGGCTAGTCGAGTGTGTATCGTCCGTCATTTAGATCTGTCCAAGCCGGTTGGTAACTCCGTAGTGCTCATGTCCACCTCAATGAACCCGGGAGAACTGAATGGGAAGGTTTTGCAACTGGAACCAGAGCAGCTGCATCTGGAGGTATAACCGCTCTCATCGACATGCCGCTGAACTCTATCCCTCCAACTACGACGGTTTCTAACCTCGATGCCAAAAGAAATGCTGCGTGGGGTCAATGCTACGTCGATGTCGCTTTCTGGGGAGGTGTTATACCACGAAATCAGGTTCGTACTCGCCCCCTCTATTTCAAGGAAGGCAATAAAACCTCTTGCGCATTCTACAGGACCATCTTGTCCCCCTTGTCCGATCTGGTGTCAAAGGGTTCAAGTGCTTTCTGATAGAGAGTGGTGTGGATGTGCGTGGACACGCGGCAGCTTTTGGCTGAATCCCACATCTTCTGCTAGGAATTCCCTTGCGTAAAAGAGGAGGATCTCATGCTATCGATGAGAGAATTGGAAGTAAGCACCTTTTTCCGTTACTTAATGGCTTATGTAACCTCCACTTGTGTTTGTGTCAGAACTCGTCCTCAGTCTTGCTCTTCCATGCAGAACTTGACAACACGATCTCTCTCAATAGCGAGGCAAATCCGACTGAATACGAAACCTTTCTACGATCGCGGCCACAGACATTCGAATCCGATGCTATCTCACTCATCGTAAAATTACTTAAACTGTATCCCTCGCTGCGGTGCCACATTGTTCACTTGTCAGCAGCTTCAGCGCTGCCCATCATTAGGGAAGCGAAAAGGGCCGGGCTTCCCCTGACAGCAGAAACTTGCTTTCATTACCTTTGTCTTTCCGCTGAGGACATTCCTCGTGGCCATACCGAATTCAAGTGTTGCCCACCTGTCCGTGAGTCATTCAACAGAGATCAGCTCTGGGATGCCTTGAAGGAAGGGCTAATCGATTGTGTTGTATCCGACCACAGCCCTTGTGTGGTCGAGCTAAAGAATATGGAGACGGGTGATTTCATGAGCGCTTGGGGAGGTATCAGCACTCTTGGGCTGGGCCTAAGTTTGCTGTGGACTGAAGGCAGAAGACGGGGAGTTTCGCTGGGCCAGTTGGTCGAATGGATCAGCACCAGAACTGCCGAACACGGAGGACTGGGTGATACAAAAGGAAAGCTAGCTATGGGTTACGACGGGGATTTTGTCCTCTGGGATCCCGAAGCAGACTTGCAGGTAGGTCTTATGTGGTATACGTGAACAGTACCTAAACGTGATTTAGGTTACCAAAGAAACTCTCGGGTTCAAGAACAAGATCTCGCCATACGAGGGGCTTGTGTTGAAGGGGCGGGTTCATAAAACCTATCTTCGGGGGACTCTAGTGTGTGATGGGGGATTTATAGTTGAAAGTCCTCAAGGACATGTGTTGTAGTCACGTGAGTGAAT
This sequence comes from Laccaria trichodermophora, assembly GCA_018417955.1. NCBI lineage: Eukaryota > Fungi > Basidiomycota > Agaricomycetes > Agaricales > Hydnangiaceae > Laccaria > Laccaria trichodermophora. The sequence continues at coordinate 445,419 of JACTVC010000001.1, forward strand.
TGAGACGCTGATCCTCATGTTAACATTATGCCTGGTCGCCATAATGACTACGCTCGTGAGAACCCATACATGAAGTCTGGCTCTTAACTATACGCGAGCCACCCATGCCTTTCCCATCGTTGTCTCCAATGTTCTTGGTGCAGTTCCTTCTGCGCTGCTCAGTTCTGGCCGCTGTCTATGCGTATATTCCCGCCTCTCCCACCAACTCCAGTCAAGACGCAATTGCGGGAGGTCTTAATGTTACTGATATCTCTAATCTGTTTATGCAGTGGTACTCTAATGGGTTAGCTTTCTGTCGACGCCTATTCTCGGGCCTCCACTGACAGGCGTCGCAGCTCTTATGCAGAGCATGTCTCATACCAACTGGTAGGAAACGGAAGCCAGGGAATAAGCAAAGTAGGTCCCCACTTATCTAGTCCTAATCTCCCTCACCTCTGCCCAGGGCGCCTTGGTTCATTTTTCTGAAGACAATGTGAATGCTAGCACCCCTCCCAGTGAGTAGCTGAAATTGCTGACCAATCCCCTAATCTTCACTCATTTTTAATGGACAGGTTTGACTCCCTGGATTGCGATGGTGTCCTGTGATCACAATGCTACGACCGCGTCGATGGAGGAGGATGTCTTTACCCTCGCGCGTGACAAAGGCGCAGTTGCCGCTGCAAGTTCTACGTCCTCTGAAGTGTTTGCACGCTCAACGATCCACTTACATTTTTAAGCTTTTATATTCCTTATATTCTTTGGCCTGTGTCATCAATCCAGAATACGCGGATCCAGCGACTTTTGATCAGGTTTTCGACATATTTTCTACTCAAAGCTTGACGAGTGCTCACCTAATCGAGTACCAATTTGGTCAGCTGGCGCCTCAAAACACAAGCCTTTACGAGTACAATTCACAACAGTTAAACAGTTCTGCCACTGTTATCCAGAAATCAGTTGCTGTGGGTTACCCTGTCTCAGCTGGGTTCTTGTACGCCGTTCTTCAGGCATACAATGCTACTGGCAGTGTCACCAGCCCGGGAAATAATGGAGGCAATGTTGGTGTATCTAACAATTCAAATTCGAGCTCTCCAAATACTGCTCTGGCAATGTATGTCCTCTTTTCTTAGCCTCAACAGATGCCTTGCCAACAATTCACTGTCAGGATTATTCTATATGCTATCACGGGGTGTGTTTCCGCACTTTTTTGCCTCGTTATAATTTCTGGCGTAAGTGCCACGTTATTCTTATTCTCTATATCTATGACAAAATAGAAACCAGGCAATAAGAGCGATTCGTCATCCTGAGCGATATGGACCCCGAGCGCGTATTGCAGGAGAAGGAGGGCAAAGTCGCGCCAGGGGTTTGACGCGAGCTATTCTTGATACCTTTCCGATCATCAAGTTTGGAAGCAACCCTGGTAGCAATACCTCAAACAATATTACAACCACCCACTACAACAAAGACGCAGAAGCTCAGCACCCAGTTGATGACCAAGGGCAAGGGATTGAGATGAACGGATGGGAAGGTGAAAGGGATGCTGCAAGCCATTCCACATTGTCGACACGTCAATTATCTGGACCTGCAGCGAGTTCTGAAAGCTTGCAAGCAGGCTTAGCGACGGAACCCTCCGGGAGCAAAGCGGCGGGACCCTCCACGATTCCGTCAGCGCCTACAGGATCAACGTCGACAGCACAGCACAATGCCGAGGGTCCCTCAAAGCCCGTTGTCCGAAATGACGTCGTTCCGGATTCAATTGGTCGAGAAACTTGCCCAATCTGTATTGTGGACTTTGAAGAAGGGGATGACATCCGTTTGCTTCCTTGCGAAGGGAAACATTGTTTTCATCAGCAATGTGTAGACCCGTGGCTGCTGGAACTGTCTAGTTCATGTCCCATTTGTCGGCAAGGTGCGAGAATGGTTCCTTTTCCCGTCTGTCTCGTCTCATGTCTTCCCTCAGACTTTTTAGCCTTAGAAAATATGATTTCAGGGCGTTCAGAGGATGCCCATAATACCATGGAAAGCCCACGAGGGGGAGGTCAATCGGCGCCTGGAAACAGGTTCTCTAGGTACCTACGGTTTGCGAGGGGGCGAAGGAATCGTGGAGACGAACCTGATCCCACCGACCCTTACATGCCCACCGCCCCAGAAAGTTCTATGTATTGATTATTTTTTGCCAGTATATCGTCCCCTCGACTCCCCCTGCATTGTACTTTATATATCTTTGGAGCATGGATAGTTTATGTACCACACTAGTTACCCTCGACTGCGTAATGTCATTTCAACTTGCTGTCTATTTGCGTCAAGCTGTAGGTGCGCCACAAGTCATCGCAAAAATCTGTACTGTATTAAACTCCAAACTTGGCAAGCCTCTTCCTGCGTATCTCGTCTACACTGGGAGGCTCAGCGGTTTCAGGAACGGATGAATGTTGGTCGGCCGTACTATCCGATGAAACCGACTGGACATCTTCCACATCTTTGCTTGCCGCGGGAGTCTGATCCGCAGAAGGTAAAGACGCTGGGCGGCTGGGTGATAGATTGGGTTCGAGATGTTGCCACCCTGGTGGGACACTCTCAAGAGAAGCCCTCAAAGCAGCTTGCAGCTCTGCGTCGTCGTCGTCATAAACTCTGTTTCCACCAAAAATGTGTGAACTTGGCCCAGGTGCGTCCAACTCCCCGTTGCCCATGATATGATCTTCAGCATTGTCGCCGTCTCGACTTAGTTGATTTCTTTTGGTCAATTCCTCGCTTTCCTCAATAGCTCTCCTTAACTCAGTTTGTTCCTCTTCCTCCTGTCTGAGTCGTCTTTGACGTCTTTCTTCAAAACCAGCTATTTCCCCTGAGCTGAGAGCCGTGTCAGCCCACAGCTCTCTCTGTGCATACTCTTGCTCTTCCTTCATGCGTTGCAGTAATATCCGATTTCGTTCCATGCTAGCAGCTACGGGGTCAACATCTTCTTCATACACAGGAGCAGCTACTTGAGGAGTATGGAAACCTGAATCAGGAGAAGAACCGGAATGGGAGGGTGATCTGGATTCAGGTAACGGGATGGGGGCTCTTGCCAGGGGAGGAGGGTCGAATGATGCGTGATCGGCACTGTTAGTCATGAGGGACGCCTGAAGGGCAGCCTGCAACTCGTAATCGTCGTCTTCGATATCTCCGAGATCAGTTGGGTGATGTGTTGAGGAGCCTCGGTCTACAGTGCGAGCAAACATTTGTGAATTTGAATTTGCACGGGGGGCAGACGTCGGTTCGGGGAGGGTGGGCGCGATCTCGTCCGCGTCTGTGCGAGGAAGGGCTAGTTGTGCAGTGGGATCAGCTTGAACCACAGCGAATACGGAGTATCCTGCCAACAGAAGCACAGTCTGGCGGTTGAGTAAAGGTTACTTTCGAAAAGACAGACCTTCAGCCTCTGCTTGTTGCAAGACCATACCGAGGTAAAGCCTTCCAACCCATTTTGGAGATAGTAGAAAAGAATTGAGGTTGAACCAGTGACCAACGCCCGGATCGTGGTCTATGTTTGGGAGAGCAGGGCCGAAACGACGCAGGGTGAACCAATGCTGTTCGAGATTGAGGATAAATGCGAGTTGTGTGCTAGGCCATATTAGAGACAGTAATAAGATTGGAAAGTGGGCGACAAACTGTGGATGATCGTGATAGGGCCGCATTTCCTCACTACGCCATCTCACTAGGCTGAAAGCGCTGTAGGTAACGATGCTATGTTACTTTTAGAGGCTTACTTCAAACCCCACACTTTGAGGGCATTTTCTAATACTTGAACGGAGAAAAACCCTGATAAAAGGGCGAGAACATGAATGTGAGTGGAGATGGAAGGGTAAGTAAGTACCAGTGTCATCCATGTTGGTGCTTGTGGTACCAATGTTGTCATCATCGTAGGTCTCTTCCAGAGCATCAAGATGCAGTGCGATGGAAGAAAGATCTGGTGCGGTGAACTGGGGATAGTGCTGCTCGGTGAGGGGAAGCAGCAAAGGATAAGCGATCGCACATAATTTCCCTCTGCTGCAAAGTCAGCTAAAGCAAAGACGGAAAAAAACGATGGAAAACAAACGTAGAAGAGAGTTCAGCGCATGCTGCGCGCAAAGCATTGAACCTTGTTGCTGTTTTTCGTGATATATCATTGAAGTAAGGCCCTCCATGACTGCGAGGGACAAGGAGCGTGGTGACGTAAGCCAAGTACTGAGTCGGTCATTTAAATAGTTAACTAGAGTTAACTCCCTATCTACAGACTCCCATGATCATTCGTCCAAGGGCTTTTCCTTTTTTCATTCTTACTCTTGCTTCTATTATACTCGCAAATGCGGACGACACAACCCCCTTTGACTGCCATGTCACCGTCGGCGGCCTCACCTTTGACTTGACAAGTTTGGATAGAGAATACTTTGCAAGCCGGACACGCAATACTCCACCAACCACAATGGTTGACAGCTTATCCTTCAACATTTGCAATGACTTGAAACCACAATCTGGCGTTGCGGAACAAGACCAGGTGTGCCTTTTATTTGAACACCAATTACTGAACTGAATATGATAGTCAGTGTCCAACTGGCACAAGAGCATGTCTTACCAAAACGAACAAGAAAGATAGCAAAACAGATCGGATCGTCGCTGTGATTCCATTGGCTCAAACAAAAATCCTTGATCCAAAATATTCATCCAGTGCATCTCGTGAATATTAGCCATCACGGAGGCGTTTCCAACAACTTACTGAATGAATTCTCTCGCAGCCACGAAATACCTTTCAATATTGCTCAAAGGCCCTACATATACGCTTCTACCGCAGTCATTGAATCTGACGCTGTTTTGCGATTCGGAGGGCATTTCAGAACCAAAGTTTGTCGGCTACGATGGTTCACAGCTTGACTTGGAATGGAGTGCTCCGGCTGGATGCGCAGTGGTCGAGGGTGACAAGTCACCACCCAGCGGTGGTGGCAACAATGACGAAGACGGTTCTAAGGATGGGGAAGAGAAGGATGTCGGCAGCGGAGTTGGGTGGTTTTTCCTCGCGTGAGTGATTATATTTAGACGTCGTACGAGCTGAGACGAAACTTTCGCCCGCCAGATTACTTCTAGCTTTCATGGCGTACTTTGGACTTGGGGCATACTATAATTATTCAACCTATGGCGCGAGAGGTGCAGACCTGATACCGTAAGCTCCGACACTTTCACGTTGCCGTGAAACTAATGTTAGTGACAGACACCGCGATTTCTGGAAGGAGGTTCCCTACATGCTTGCCGATGTGGTATCTCACTTGTGCTCATCGGTCCGGCCTCGGAGAACGGCTAGTCGCGGTGGTTACATATCTGTGTAACTGTGAACCCGCCTGTATTTGTTCGCAAGAAACTATAATACTTGGATAACACAAGGGCGAATATCATTAAGAGCCTCAAGCCTCACTGTACGTATATACTCGAGTATGCTTGTCCTCACACCCCAGCAATCTTGTCCCTCCACCATGTTTTGCCACCCTGGACTGATTTATTGTATTCCTCGAAGTCCTTTAATTAGCACTGCTGTCAATGATTGCGCAGCATCAGCCACTGAGCCGTCATACTGAGCGATCTCAAGCCTGAGCAAAAGCGGCAACCCTGCCTTGACTCTGCCTACTGCATTTATAAAAGCAATATCATGATCCTCACAAGTCAGCGCTAGTGAGCTGAGAGAATGCTGTTGTATCAATGTAAGTATGTGATTTGATCGGACGTTATTAGGTGTTTCTGTTCACACGTTCCTTGTTCCTCGGTGCCGCCAGGGTACTACTTACTATGTATAAAGACCTTCAAGAACAGAATCAACCGTGTTTAGTCCTGGCGGAAAAAGAACCAAAGAAACTCCACTATCACCCTCTGGAGAAATGGCGAAGAGAAAATGGTATGTAGTTATTGTTGGAAAGGAGATTGGAGTCTTCACGAGTTGGTGGGGGACGCTTTGACATTCGTCTCATCCGTTCGTCGCTTATATCTTTCCTTTTGTATAGGCTCGAGGTTGGACCCCTTGTAAAAGGAGTTCACGGCGCCTTGCATCAAAGTTTCCCGACAGAGGAGGAAGCTAGACTTGTGTTCGAACAGGCGAGGGCCAAGGGGAACACCAAGATAGTTGGCGAAGGACTGCCACAGTTCTCTCGGGTTCAAGTTGAGCCCCAGCCCCTCAGGGACTCTGCAGTACATCCCACCGCTTCCCCTCTCTTTCGTGCTAACACAGAACCATCTTCTTCGGCGAGCAAATCAAGTACGCCAACCACTTCACTGGCTTCAAGCCTCAGCCACGCGCCGTTCGAAGTAACATCCGACTGGCCATTTGTGGCGACCCATCATGTTCGACAAGCCTCTGCGACGGTGCAACCCGCCAGTAATAGAACCTGTGCGACGGTGCAACCCGTCAGTAATAGAATTTCTGCGACGGTGCCCCAACCCGCCAGTAACAGAACTTCTGCGACGGTGCCCCAACCCGTTAGTAATAGCACCTCTTCTTCTGCGTACGATCGTCAACCTCGCGTCAGCGTCAAAGCCCCTCCTTGGCTGTTGACTTATCCTACCGCTCATGATTTCCCTTCTGTGGAAAATTTGGTGCTCTCGCCGCTCAACAGGGCTGACATACCACTGAGCCCTCTACCCCTAGGGACTCCGAAGACGCCCCCTCACCGCTCTTCGTCCGTTGGTGGGCAGACTCCTCACATTTTTTCGGACGCTTCACGTAAACCACAACAAAAATCATCAACAACCTCTCCTCGACAAGTTGTAGCTCCTTCAACCCCACAAAGGTCTTACACAACCCCGAGTCTTGGAAGCGATATACAGGGGCAGGTGCTTCCAAGCAGCGATCGGCATGCGTCGCAAACGAGTACACCTCAGAGTCGAAGTCGTGTCCACCCTAATCATGATGTCTACGCCCATGGGTTCAAGCTGGAGCTGGACCCTCGATCTCCCGTGGTAGGGACCACTTGGAAGCCTAGGGTCCCCGCGACCGTGAAGTAAGCCTACCCGTCTTTCTGAGAGCTCATCTGACGTCGGATATACTTAGTTCTTTATCATTTAAAAGACCTTCGAGTCCAGAGGTTAGGGCTCTTAGTAGCTCAATGGTCGCCCAACAATAATGGGAACGACTATATGTTGTTGAAGCGCAATCGTACCAACCCTATACTTTTATGTGACTGCTGTATGCTCCCATATCAATCCTATATAACGCGTAACGTGCGCGTGACACGTTGCTTGAACCAGCGCTTGAACGTTGAAATATTGATGTTCTTGACTTCTGATCCGTTGTCCCAGACTGTACGACAATATTGTTAGATGAACTCTTCTGAATTCTCGGATATTCCACTCTCAGCCAGCGATTCGCGATTGTTATCTCTTTCGCCAGTGTTGGCTTCGGATTCTTCCTTGCCAGAGATAAATGATCTCTCTCTCTCAGAGCTATCGCTGAATCATTACGCTGGTCCGTTGGGGGTCAACAGTCTGCCAGCACAAGACGACTTTGCTTCTACGACGTCAGAGCACGATGACGATTGCGATGCTGACGACGCCGAGAAGACGAAACGAAATGAAACGAAATTACGCGAGGAAAAATTGCAAAGCGATCTTTTCATTCTGAAGAAGCTCAACGCCTCGTTTGCGATGTTTCACGAAGCCCTTGACGCAGCTGGCTCCGCTAATCAGGTGCGCTTAACTGTCGCTTTGAAGTAAAACATTGACAAAGCATATTCAGCGAGTAGCAATTCAATTAGAGCAGACTGACGCATTGCTGAATAGATATCTTTCGATGCTGTCGAAGTCGGAAGAATTTTCGCGATTGATTTTCGACGAAGAGTGGGAGGGCGCTCAAGCTGTAAGCACTCGTCACCGAGCGAGCAACCCGCTGATACCTCTAACAGGACGAGGAAATATTAGAAAGAGAGAAGGTTGAGGCAAAACGTCGAGAAGCCGAAGAGCGTTCCCTTGCTGCCCAACGAGAGGCAGAGCGTCGAAAAACGGAGGAGCGAGAACGGTTGGAACGAGAAAAAGAGCTGGCAGAACGGGAAAGGAAAGAACAGGCAACAATAAGACGCGGCGTAGTGAGAGGCGTGCGCGGAACACGGGCATCTATGCGTGGTACAAGAGGAACGGGCATGCGCCAAGGTTCGCCTTCTCGGACTCTCACTGCGGGGGGGTCAGCTAAGACATCATTCAATCAGCGGAACCAACTTCAACTCGAACGCTACAGTATGGCGTTAATCCCGCGAGCGCCAATCCTTCCCGGAGGGGTACCCCACCTACCATTGGGCGGGGGATTCCTCCTAGACGGATCTAATTGCGTTGACTCCGCCACTCGCACTCGTAAAATTCAAACATCCTCTTCAAGACTCGATCACTGAAGCTGGCAATCAGTGGAAAAGTCGGAATCCTCGGTGATACGGATGATGGGTCGCAAAAATCTCAGCAGACTCAATCCTGAATTTCTCGTCGAAACCTCCATTGGATGTTTGTATGCAATTGGAACATGGTGAGATGCGCGGTATTCAACTAATACTTGTTACTTTGGCAATGAGGTCCTAAATGGCTACAAAGATATCCATTAGAAACCCGTCAACGGAGAGCATTCTCAACAAGAATATGCTCTATAGGGTATACCTTGAAAGCAGTGTTGAGACCCTTGGTTCACCAACATCATATGTAGCTACTTTTTTCATAACACAAAACTTAGATTCTCGATGTCGAGCTCACTTTCGGCCAGCCGCTCATATCAACACCCACAGGAACTAACGAAATTTCATCAGCAGCACCGTCAACTACAGTGTTCTAGTGCTAGCCTCTCACACATCCTTGAGCCACTCGTCATCCAAGAGCTCCAAGGCTGTAGGTCGTATGCGAGGATCGATGGTCAAACACTTTCGAATGAAGATAGCAGCAGGCGCGATTTCCTTCTCATCCATGACCTTATATGCACGGAGACATATTTCTATTGTTTGAGGGAACAGATTATGCACGCGAAGCAGCAAACCTTTATAAAGAAATTAAGATCCGCTACCTGATAGGTCAAGATGTGATATCTTACCTTGTTCGTCAAAGAAATCCGGCCGACGTTGGCAAGCCTGTAAAAAGCTAGAGGGAAAAGGACCAATATGTTCAAGGATCCGCTGGAGGTGAACTTCCTCCAAACTCATGAAGGAGGAATCCCATAGTTTAAAAAGAGCTACACCAGTTAGGTACTCGAATACCTAGATGGCCATCTTTAAGTCGATCTGTATGGAAAGACGATCTATATCCTACCAGGCACCCCAATGACCATACATCGACGGGCGTAGACCACGGATGGCCAAGGATAACTTCTGGTGCGCGGAGGAGAGTAGGTTGAACCTGCTTTAGTATGTGTTCCTGGGCGGGTGTTGCTATAGACGGCTGAGCGGATAAGAAACCATCGTTCCCACGTGAGATTGCTTACCGTGACCGTAATCGATCAAACAAACATTGAGGTTGCGTGCATCTTCTCGAAGACCAAAATTAGGGAGGGGCTGCGATTTGACCGTGATAATAGGACTAGGAGATAAATCGGGCTCAATACGAGGCTCATATGTGGCGGAGGGCGTTTCTTCAAGGAAACGAGTTACAGCCGCATCTTCGTGGTCAATATAAATGAGAGTGTTATCGGGTTTCAGATCTGAAGATCAGTCGTTAGCTACGTTCCGCCAGGAGAACTGAAAAATATACCTGTGTGCACGAGGTTGCACTGGCTGTGAAGGTAGTCCAAAGCGAGAAGTGTTTGTTTGATGATGCGTTTAGTGACAGCAACACAGATGACACCCTGACCGTTGGGCTGCGACCTTCGGAGGCTGTTGACGTTTGCCCCAAGAACGTTGGTGACGAGACAAATGTGAGGACCATGGTAGCTTGTATCGTAGGTCGCATCGTATAGATGAAGGCAGTGTCTGTAGCCCGGGTGATTAGGATTAGCAGATTTGATGGTTCTAAGAGAGTTCGCCTCGACCAGCAGTCCATCCAGCACGCCGACCGTGGCGTTGACGGTAAGAACCTTGACAGCGACGTAATTCGCAGGGTATGCATTTCTAACATCACTAATTTCATGGACAGATAGGTGCCCAAAGATGTACATACCCGAGTGTGCGCGCGAGCCAGACGCTGGAATAACCGGCCCATCCGAGTTTCCTCACAATCTCAAGCTTGCCCTCCCCCAGCTTCTGTCCTAAGGCAATAGGGTAGTACCCAAAGCCTTGCTCAGGTGAAAGCATGTGTGGCTCTTCGTCACAAACAAATTCTTCGCCATCTTCTTTGTCGTTGATCCGCACACTGGTGCAAGACTCGTCGAAAGGTCGTTTAACATTGGGAGCCAGAGAGGTAGACATGAAAGTAAAGTGAGGAGCACAAAACTGCGACAGAGGTGACGGGACAAGCTTGGAATGTGGAGACTTCCGTAGAGCGGTGCGAAGGGAGGTAGTTACAACAAACATATTATTGTGGGATTGGAAGTTCACAAATCACCAAGTACAATCTATTAGCGCTTTGCGTCAGCTTGCACAGATAACGATACACAAAGTTCCATGTCGCCAACTGAACTTCCTTACCCGATCCCGTCATCGACATCTCACTGGTCAATTTGTTGCCCAAGAGGTAGCAAACAATGATTGAAGTTGTGATATTACACGAGGAGTCATAGTCAGCTGGTAAAAGTTGACCACTGCGAGCCCCAATCTGCGGATGGTAGGCTTGTTTTCTCCTGTCGACAATCGCCCTCACTTATGATTGATAAGTATGTTAGCCTCTAATACCACCGCCACCACTGCGTCCGCCGCCTTCTCCTCCACCGCTAAGTACCGCCTTCGTCCCCACCACCGCCTTCGTCTCCGCCACTTTCATCACCTCCATCATCAGTGTCTGAGGCCGTCAGAAATCTAAACTCTTTCATGTCTGCCACCGAGGAGCCCTTGACAATCTCCATCGACGCCCACGCGAAACGAGCATAGAGAGCTTCATGAGACAATGTGTTTTTGTGATCTGATTATTCAAACGTTGTGATATAGTTGGGCACTTTGAGTGGGTTTGAGGAAATGAACAACGAGTTGACCAAGTTTTAGGACGATAACAAATCCCGCCTGATCAAATAAGCCCAAGTGTAGATCCCACCGAAGAGTGAAGAGGTTGCTGGAGCTGTTTATGAGTGAAAGTTGGTCACCACTTAGGTAGACATGCATATTATTTTGATACAGCTGACAAGATGCCAGGTCGGCGATAAACCTATATCGAGGACAAGCATTTTGCATACCCATTTCTTGTTATTCTTGAGAAATGGACAGTAGCAAGGCAATCCTGCGATTCCCATACGTGTCTCGGTTTTCGCTTATTGCAGTCCAATTTGAAGGCCAAACGCCAGTCATTTCATTGGGGGGCTCGGCCTCCCAGGCAGGGAGTTGTGCATGCGGAAATTCACAGCAAGAAAAATCACAGCATATTGGGTATAGTGCTTCAGATTTTTGGGAACTGATATGGTAGCAACATATCCCGAGGGGCATAATTGAATTCAGGTCATCATTTATGCGTCCATGAGCATGGCGATCACGAGAAGTGGAGAGATAGCCATCCTCATTACAGGCCAGTATCTGACATGCGGTGATTGCGGTTCCATAGATAATACCAAAGATAGGAGGACGCCAGTCAAGAGTGGGAAGGAAAAGTGGGAAGGCTTAGAAAAGGAATTGGCTAGATGCCAAAACTGAACAAAAGTTAGATGGGATGGGGGTCCGTCCGGAGCTACGCTGATCTATGGCCGTTGTCGAATAGCAATTCTTGCTGCAGTATCAGGAGCTGGCGATTGACTTGTAGAAGGCTTCAAATTCCAATCATGCCTCTATGGTAGTCGGGAACTGCGATGTCACACCAGGTCACACCAGCATCCACCACTCTACCATCTTTCAACTAAACTTGATGCTTGCTTGCAAACGTAAACGCCCTTCTTACGATGATGATTTGGATAAGCGACGGGACGAAAACATAGATATTTCCTCTGCCCTGATGGGAAAAAAACCAAAGACGGGACAAGCTCACGGTGACGAAGATGAAGACCTCCTAAGACTCATCAAGGCATCCATTACAAAACGAGATGTAAAAGAGGGTACACAAGTCGTGAAAATGGCTAAAGGTAAATCAAAAATGGGCAAAGGGGAAGTTGGAGGGGGAAGCTTTCAGAGCATGGGTTATTTAAGTTTTTCTGCTTTTGAAAAGTGTCCTAAAGCGTATCACAGGCCTACATGCATCTCTTCTCCGTTCCCTAACCCTTCAAGGCTACCGAATTCCAACTCCAATACAGCGTCTCTCAATACCAGCCCTTCTCGCGGATCCACCGCGAGATCTTGTCGGTATGGCTCGGACAGGTTCAGGCAAATCTTTGGCGTATATGGTGCCTCTTGTGCAAAGGCTCAATGGCCGACATTCCAGCAGTTTTGGCGCCAGAGCTCTTATTTTGCTTCCAACGCGTGAGTTGGCTCTACAGGTCTTGAAAGTTGGCAAGGAATTGGCCCGAGGATGGCAAAGCCAAGGCGATCATGCTGGAGATAAAGATAAAGATGAAGGGAGCTCTTTGAAAGGTCAAAATTTAAGGTGGGGCCTTGTTGTCGGTGGCGAGGGTCTGGACGAGCAGTTTGAAATGGTTACAAGCAATCCGGATATGTGAGTTTGACACTGCCATCAACAAGTACACATTCTCATATTGTTATCTTAGCATAATAGCGACTCCAGGACGACTACTGCACCTCATCGTTGAGATGAATCTTGATTTGAGATCAGTCCAATATGTCGTGTTTGACGAAGCGGATCGCCTTTTTGAAATGGGGTTTGAAACGTCCTTGAATGAAATTCTTCATCGTCTTCCTGCATCTCGTCAAACGGTCCTCTTCTCAGCGACCCTTCCAAAATCTTTGGTGGAGTTTGCTAAAGCAGGTCTTCAAGATCCCAAACTGGTACGATTGGATGCTGAAAGCAAGATCAGCTCGGATTTGAAGATGGCCTTTTTCTCCGTAAAACACACCGAAAAGGATGCTTGTCTCCTAACACTCTTACGCAACGTCATCAAAGTTCCCTTCGGAGCCAGCAATGTTGAACTTGATACCAACGTTTCGGACAAAAAACGTAAAGGGAAATCTAAACATCCGGAACAGTTCACTGCTCCTCATCAAACGCTTATTTTCGCTGCAACAAAACATCATGTGGAATATCTTCTGAATTTATTGACCACAGCAGGTTACGCTGTATCTCATATATATGGTTCCCTCGACCAAACAGCTCGTTCAATCCAAATGGATCAGTTTCGTCGCGGACTCACCAACATTCTGGTTGTCACAGATGTCGCCGCTCGTGGTATAGACATCCCCGTATTGGAAAATGTCATCAATTATGATTTCCCGCAGGGCGCAAGGGTTTTCGTTCATCGCGTTGGGCGTACTGCCAGAGCTGGACGGCAAGGATGGGCTTGGTCTTTCATAACCAATCCTGAACTACCTTTCTTGCTCGACCTTCAATTGTTCTTAGGTCGACCACTCGTTAGTGACATTTCCACGGATGGAGGCGACCAAATTTATACGGAAGCGCTGGTCCTGGGGACATTCCAGCGTGACGCCATCGACGACGAGGTGGAATACCTCAGGTCTCTCGACAGTGTCAACCATAGCCTGTCGACCCTTCGGGAAGTCATGAAGCGGGGTCAAGCCATGTATGAACGCAGTAAGGGAAAGGCAAGCCCTCAGAGTTATAAACGAGCAAAGGAGATGATGAAAGACTCAAAGTGGATGCTTGCTGGATCAGATTCTGGCATACATCCTGTCCTTCTTCGAGGCACAGACGCAGACCAGAAAAGGAAGATCGAGGAAGCAAGAAAAAATTTGCTGCGCACCGTCAACTCGTTCAGTCCTTCCGAAACCGTCTTTGAACTCGGTTCGAAGGGAAGCTCCGCCAACGCTGGCCTGATGAAAGAACGACGCAAGGCGTTAGAGAGATGCGCTGAGAGAACTTCATTGTCTGCCAGCAAGGTTGAGGCCGAATCGGAACAAGATAACTCCACATCCAATCAACATGTTGAAATGGCAGATGAAGACGATATCGCCGTATGACTCCCTTCCTTTTCTCATAAATATCTCTCAAATGTCTGTTCAGGCTGTTTTCAATGATTCTGATAAGAGGCAGGGTTACCGAGACGAAGAATTTTATATGTCTCATTATCAAAAAGACGCCATGACTGAAAAAGGGTTGGCCTAGCTTTTATATCTACCCAACTCATTGATTGATTTGTTTTTAGTTATTCCCTGACGGACGGAGCATCTTCGTTCGCCAAACAAGCTCAAAAGATCTCATTCCAGTTAGAGGGAGATGAGGGTGGTGCTGCAGCGCGAAAAAATCAGCTCAACTGGGATAAGAAAAAGAAAAGGTTCATTAAAGGAGATGGCGTTGGCGCCGACAACGTGAAAATGGTGAGGACGGAAAATGGGACACGGCTCCCAGCGACATACCGTAGTGGCCGTTTCGACGAATGGAAAGCCAAAAATCGAGTATCTCTGCCTCGCATTGGTGAGCAAGAAAACAGCGCAACGGTTGGACGTAGACCTGCCGGCCAAAAGTTCAAACACAACAAGATTGTCGCTCCGAAACAGTTGGACAAGCTCAGCTTGACTTACGAGCGCAAAGTCAGACAACTGAAAAAGAAAGAAGAAACCGATGGAACCCCATCACGACCAGAAAAACTTGGAAGAAGCCGATACGGAGGAAAATCCTACGGACGCGTGAAAACGGAACTCAAGTCAAGTGAACAAATCCGGAAAGACAGAAAGAACTCAGAACGGCGGAAGGCGAAAAATGCTAGGCCATCTCGTGGTAGCAAGAACGGACGACGTTAGTTGTGGTTAAGGGTTGTGGTGAAGGATTTATTGCATTGGGCTATTACCGGCTGGGTATCATGGAGACTTTGCATATTCCCATTTTGCACCCTTGCCAGGCACGACGTTGGCGGGATTGTTTTCTAGCAGATCAACCCCCACAGACCGAAGGGCGTTGACACACCACTCAGGATAACCTGTGTCACCGAAGTAGTTCCAAAAAAATGAACGTAAGTAATCGGGAAATGCCCCAGCGATAATAGCGGAGCGTGCGCGGCCCATAACTTGCGCCTGGAACACTATGTTGTGTATGGTGAGGGCTGGTGAACGAAATTAGGATGGGCAGGCTCCACGAGCTAAAATCTCATTACCATGAGCAGCCACTGTTTCATGCGTGACGATGTGATGTAGCATGGCGCGCGATGTTTTCTCAGAGCAAGTAGGACAGGGACATGCTTCGTCGATTGGCCCGAAATCTTGGGCATGTTTGCTTAGCTCTGTAAATGGACCTCAGCACGACTGTACGTGTCTGATTCGAGCTTCTCACTGAGGTTGAGAGGTCCCTGGTGGGTCAGAGCGACTCCAAAGCGAGCAGTCCGCGTCGGAAAAACACAGTCTGCCTGAAACACTATGAGAAAGAGAGGTAGGGATGAAACACAATCTCACCATGTCTACCCCAAGAGCGACACAGACGAGGAGGTCTGAAGGTGATGATTTAAACAGTTGTTGACCGCTGTATTGTCAATCGCACCTTCAGCAAAGCCAATGCCCATGGAGTAGCGAGGTCCTGTGAGCGCGGTAAGCTAGGAGATCAGCGAACACCAACCGCTTACTTTCTTCGGGGAGCTTATCCGCACATTGCTTGATTCTGTGCTCCACTTAGCTTGTTTGGAATCACAAGAGAATCTTTCTTACATGCGCCAGAATGTATCTGGATCGCCCTCTATGAGAAGGTTGACGTTGTTAATAATTTGAATTCACCTTTCTCCTCACCCCCGCTAAGACCACCAATTGCATATCCAGCAACTCCGTCTCTCCGTTCAATCATCTCATCTAAGCATCGATCTCGAAGAGCAGGGTCGAGACCCCCTTGAACAATGGCAAATAGGTTCTGGGTGTCTTTTTTTCCTGACTGCTCGTGTTGCCTGATGCATCTGTCAAGCCATCTCACAGATCGCTCCATAGCCTCCCCCACTCGTGGGCCAGTCGTCAAACTTGAAACTGGCCGTCAAATTAGCACAACCCGTTCAAGATTAAGAAATGACTGACCTACATCGTCAAGTTGCATAATGATGTCCGCACCAATGGCATGTTGAATGGATATACTTTCTTCTGGCTACCTTGACGGTCGGTGATCGAAAATAATTGTCTCATATGAAACTGCTCACAGTAAGCATCGTCGGTTCACCGGTGAAAGGGCTGGCGAACAGGGCGCCCTCTTCAGTTATCGTTGTAAATTTGCTCAGCGAAACAAGCTGAAATCCTCCGCTATCCTGTCAAAAGGAAACACAATTAAAATTACAGCATCAACAAGAATGCATAGTAGCGTACGGTCAGCAAGTTCCTATGCCATCCCTGAAATTTGTGGGCCCCTCCTGCCTCGTTTAAGACTTTCAATCCAGGGCGCAGGTTTAAGTGATAGGTGTTATTTAGGATAAGGGTCACGCCGAGAAGCTCTACTTGCTGAGGGGTTAGGCCTTTGATTGCTGCTTGTGTCGCCACAGGCATGAATGTTGGAAGCATGGTTACTCCATCTTCAAGAAAAATCAAGAGAGTTCTGTCGATCGAGAGCAATGCTTACGAGCAAGTGTCATCCGCGAGACGCGAGCTTTCGTCGTATGGCACTTCGCGATGATCTCGAATTGCATTGCTATGCGGCCTAGATAATTACTTCTTGCCAGAATTAATACTTAATTTGGGGAAGGAAGAGCTTGATGAGGCTTCAGGCGGGATGAGGTTTGACTCTGAATGCGTCAACACGTGACATAATTCAAGTTGTCCAGCACTTCGACAACAGGTCAAGTTTCAACAGCCTGCTGCTCATCGCTGATCCCCGCAATGCGCTCCCGCTTTCTGGCTGTCATATGGCTTTATATTGTTCCTACCATTACGGCTTTCTATCTGCCAGGCGCCGCTCCCCGCAACTATGTCGAGGGTGAAAAGGTCGACATCTTTGTGAATGCCCTCACACCCATGCTTACTGGAAGCAATGATGCAAAATTGGTACCAGTCATTTCTTGGAATGACGCCCTTTGTCCTGCTTGACTCTCCTCGTAGAAATCTCTCATCAACTGTGAGCAGGCCGCACGCTCAGGCAATGTCGTACCAACTCCTTATTTCAGATGACTATTATCATCCAAAATTTCATTTCTGTGAGCCTGAAGGAGGGCCAGTGAAGCAGCCCGAGTCACTGGGGTCGATTTTGTTTGGTGATAGAATTTTTAACTCCCCGTACAAGGTGAGTCCGTTCACCTGTGGTCTGAGAAGATTTGAGAAGTTTATAAATTTCCTAGATCAATATGCTGCAGAAAAATGGCACCTGCGAGACACTCTGTGTAGTTCCCAATGTAACAGGAGAGGAAGCAAAGTTCATTAATGACCGGATCCGAGAAGACTATGCTCTTAACTGGCTCGTCGACGGACTCCCGGCTGCCGAGATGAAAATTGACCTGCGGAATAACGACTTATTTTTTGACATGGGGTTTAACCTCGGAGATAATGAAGGTCCACGCCAGAATTTGCCGACGATGAACAATCACTACGAAATTGTTTTGAGGTAAGCCACGACCTTCCTTCAAATCTGACGTATAAATGACCATGTTCAGATATCACAAGCCTACTCCAGACACATTCCGCATCGTTGGAGTTCTCGTATGGCCTGCGAGGTTTGTCGTCCATTTTATACATTTAACGCCATCCTGTCTGATAATGTCAATTAGCATAGGTGGTCCTCAAGACTCTGCCGCAAGCTGCGACCCAGCTGTTCCCCTAATTTTGAGTGAGGACCATAGCCAACCCATTCGTTATAGCTATCGTGTTACCTGGAATGTGAGTGAATGCAAATAGCAGAAATTCCTGATATCAATGCACCTCTTTTTTCAGGAATCCGATACACCATGGGTAGGTTTTGAATTGTCTTGCGAAAGTCTTTTCCTTGAACTCGTTTTGTTTTTAGGCAACTCGATGGGATAATTATCTTCACATTTTTGATCCCCGGATTCACTGGTTCAGTCTCATTAACTCGCTTGTCATCGTCGTGTTTCTCTGCGTGATGGTATCAATGATTCTGATCCGTAGTGTTACTCGTGATGTATACCTGTTTGCGTTAAATTTGTCCACATTTATGGCTCACTCGATCTCCAGATATCTCGGTACAACGCCATCGATCTCAGTGTAAGTCTTTCCTCGTTGCTCTCGAGGTGTATCCACTCAAGCACTCGCAGGAGGATGTTCAAGAAGATTGGGGATGGAAGTTGGTTCATGGAGAAGTTTTCCGCACTCCTACAAATCCCCTAATCCTTTCTGTCATGGTTGGGAATGGTTCTCAGCTATGCGCGATGGTCGCGGTTACTCTAGGTCAGGCAGCTGTGCATAAATTAGGGCGCGCACTAAAATTCTCCCAGTATTCGCACTTTTGGGCTTCCTCTCGCCTTCCAATCGAGGTTCGCTCGCAACTGTAATGATGGTGTGCTGGACTCTCTTTGGCGGGTATGTCAATGCTCTGTTGTCCCATACCTATCTCAACAAACTTTGTCCAGGATCGGAGGGTATTTTTCTAGTCGTGTTTATGCTTCTTTAGGTGGCACCAATCGAAGAAAACTTGCTTTCTTGACTGCTACCATCTTACCAGTGTATGTTTTTGTTGGAAAGCAGGAAAAGTATCTCATTTGTGGTAAACAGCGTTATATTCATTATCGTGTTTCTTCTGAACCTTTTCCTACTCACTGCTGGCTCTTCGGGGGCTGTTCCATTTGGTGGGTGTTTTGGCATCTACCTTTCGTTTTTATTTGAATCTCACTACCTTTTTTTTTCAGGTACCATGGTGCTTATTATTCTGCTGTGGTTTGGCATCTCCGCACCACTGTCTGCCATTGGGTCATACTTTGGTTCAAAGCATGGGGTATGCTAACATTACAATTCTCTTTTAAAACCGTCGTTAAATTTCCCTACAGGGTATACGTCACCCCGTACGCGTTCACCAAATCCCTCGCCAAATTCCCCCTGGACCTAAATACCTCAAACCATGGGTAAGATAATCATCATACCTTAAAGTTCTCCTCGAAAGGTTATATGCTATTGATTGACAGATCGCGGCTTTGCTAAGTGGTATTCTCCCTTTTGGTTCGCCTTTTCATATATCAACCTTTCTTGAACTCAACTTTAACACCTAGGCGCTGCATTCGTTGAGCTGTACTTCGTACTTTCGAGTCTCTTCGCCTCCCGCGCGTACTATGCATTTGGGTTCTTGGCGTTGACAGCAGGCGTTGTCTCCCTAACGACAGCCACGGTGACCATCCTTTTCACATATTTCATCCTTTGTGCCGAAGAGTACAGGTATGGGAACTTCTGTTTGCGCTTCCCCTATCCTGATCTTATGTTTGTGCAGGTGGCATTGGCGATCGTTCCTTATTGGTGGTGGAAGTGCATTCTGGGTCATAGCATACGGGATATTCTATTGGGCATCTCGGCTTTCGCTCGACTCTCTATCAAGCGTCGCCCTCTACCTTGGATACCTGTTCCTTATTGCTCTGCTCGACTTTTTGATCACAGGTAAGCCTCCATCTCCCTGGCCTGATTCGCCGATTGAGCTAGCATATAGGTACCATTGGGTTCTTGGCATCATATTGGGCCGTTCGTAGACTGTACAGTGCCATTCGCATTGATTAGAGCCCGAGATTCGTGTACACATATTCGTGAGCCAAAAGATAGAAATTTCGGGTCATCCTTCGGGTCATCCTCGACGCATCAAGAGGTTTCCAGAATCAAAATGCAAATTTTGTCTTTCCCGGCTCGGATAATGGCAACTCGTCCGTCGATGAGATGTTCGATTGAGATATGCGTTTGAATATCGGGAACAACGATGTCGTTCACGTACAGGCCTCGTGATGCAACCAGTGCCCGCGCAGCGGCTATTCAAGTAAAATGGCAATGAGATGGAGTCTGGTAGGGAGACCAGCACGTACAATTAGAGGAAGCGAGCCCATGCCTGCTTGCTAGTTTATAAATGGGCGTCGCTCTCATCTCCTCCTCAGAAACCAGAACAAGTCGTGTATCGTCCTTGAGAGCCAAGAGAATGTCCTTCACTTTGAGGCCAGTATAATCCGACTCAAAGAAAAGACCCGTCATCGTCTCCGCGTTTACCAGCCCGTCGGCTGATGTTCGTAAGTTCAAAGATATATTTCGCTAAAAAAATAACTGCTCACGAGTGTGAACCATTTCTGTCACTTCGGCTGCAAGATGACGCTGAGCAACTCTTTTTTCGGGATGCTCCTGAATGAGAGCATAAGTAAAATTGCTGGCGATATTTGACATGTGGTACGAACGACATGAGCCCCCATGACATCTTGGATATCTTGCGAAGTCATCAGTGTAAAAAGGTTCAGGTACCTTTCCACATCTGCATCGGATACTTTCAAGAAGTACTGAAATGGCGCGTCAGAGTACGAAAACCTAGCGAGGAAAATAAGAGTCACCTGGTAGAAATCAAAAACGCTAGTTTGGTTAGGGTCGAGCCAAATGGCGTTGCCTGCACTCTTCCCAAACTTCTCTCCAGAGGAAGTAGTCAACAGAGGGGTTGTAATTCCGTATGCTCCTGTGTGACTTGTTGCTGATGCACTAGGACCATCATCAAGTCGGCCAATGAGCTCCAACCCTGCCAAAATGTTTCCCCATTGATCCGACCCGCCAACTTGGATGGAACATTGATGATGCTTGTAGAGATGGTAAAAATCGTAGGCTTGGAGGAGTTGGTAGGTGAATTCTGTAAACGATAAGCCCTGTTGGGAGCTTAACCGTGCTCGCACGCTAGCCGGATAGCATGAGATAGATTTAATGAGGAAAAGGCATGGACTCGCACCTCTCCCTGTTTAGCATTGTGTTGACGCGCGCATGGATACCGACAGATTGGAGAAAATCAAGCATGGTGAGTTGCGAATGCCATTTTAGATTGCTTTCGACGACAGGAAGAAAGCGCTCTTTCTGCACCGCTCCATGACGCGTTTCTGCGTAGGCCACAGCTCGGCTAAAAAAGGTCTGCACGCTTTTTTGAAGACATTGAACATTGTTTTCAACCTGTTTGACGTCTGCTAATTGGCGCTCAACCGATCGACCCGAAGGGTCTCCGACGCGCCCTGTTGCTCCACCTATCTAGCAACACAATACTGTTTATCACGGGGAGTGCTGAAGCGTAGAAGAGCGATGCTCACGAGGGGGATAACTCTGTGACCACGAAGATGGAAATGGAGAAGGCACATAAGAGGGATAAGGTGCCCAACATGTAATGAGCTTGCAGTAGGATCTATTCCCGCGTATACACCTTGCGTTGTTTGGAGCGAAACACGAAGGTGATCGCGTCTGTAGGAGGGGTGTCAGCAGAAGGCCTATGAGTGCGAAGGATACATACCTGGTGACATCGTGAATGAAGCCTCTGCAAACAAGGTCGTCTAATAGGTCGGGCGGATGGTTAATGACAGAGCTTGTACTAAGCCTGCGTTTGTTATATACTTCAAGTAGAAACCGCACAGATCTTCGTGGTATCATAACAATTAATATATATATATATTATTATTATTCATTATTTTCGGGATATCCCGAGAGCTGTTATAGTTTTCAAACTAAGGTTTATCGGTCATCGCCATTCTCAATCGACTCCATCCCCATCGCTCTCGACCGCAAGAATGGGCTGTACGTTGTCTATCTTCTTTTGCTCGTCTTTCAGTACCTCTAATCTACGCGTTGGGTAGCCAACAAACCTCGTGGACTTCAAGCCGCTCGCAAACTCCGTACCGACCGACGGGAAAATCGCTGGGTTTGTCCAGCAATCATCCACTTGTTCAACCATCTCACAACACTGTAAACAGGCAGATAAAGCGTACAAAAAGCGCGCCCTTGGAAACATTTACAAGACCTCGCCTACTGGAGGTTCCTCGCATGCAAAGGGCATCGTTTTGGAGAAAGTTGGCGTTGAGGCCAAGCAACCCAACTCAGCCATCCGCAAATGTGTCCGTGTGCAGCTGATTAAGAACGGAAAGAAGGTCACTGCTTTCGTACCGGTGCGTTCACCTCTTTTTTTTGTTTTTTGTTTTGTGCATCCTTAACCTCTTATCCAGAACGATGGTTGCCTGAACTTTGTCGATGAGAATGACGAGGTTCTCATTTCTGGATTCGGTCGTCGCGGAAAGGCGAAAGGTGATATTCCAGGTGTCCGCTTTAAAGTGGTGAAGGTTTCTGGTGTCGGCCTTCTGGCTCTATGGAAAGAGAAAAAGGTCCGTGTCGTCTTATTCGAGCCCTACCATGTTGGCCAAACTCTATGTTGCATAGGAAAAGCCCAGATCATAAACGCTGGATACTCTTCCTCCTACTATGGCCATGTTGTACTCTTCATCATCCAAAAAATCTATGACATGTTATGTTGAGATAAACTTTGGATGAAGCATTAAGCGAGCCTGGCTAGAGAATGTTGCCGTACGCTACAGTGATTTGTATATAAGATCAGCCCAAGATTAGCCAGTGAGATGATTTATTTGAGGCTTGATTATGAACGGTTCTCGTCGGAAAGTACCTCCACCTCCCCCGAGGTACAGCCTTCCCAAATTACCGGAAAAGCTCGAGGCACCTGCGCTGCCCCCTCGCGGACCAAAGCAATTGCCTTTGCCGTCGGTAGATAGTGAACTCGCCAGGTTACTTGCTCGCCGCCCGCCCCCACCCCCCAGGCGCTCGACGGGCTCTGTGCCGTTGGATCACTCTCGTGAAGAATTCCAAGAGCAGCCCAAACCTCCCATCAAGCCCAATCATACACCCCCTCCTATACCAAACTTCGCAACCAAGCCAGTTCTTGTTGCGCAAGTTATCACCCAAAGCGATCCATCATGCTTGGAATGTCGCGACTTCTCATCCGTGGACGCCCATGCCGCATGTTACCCCCGGCATTCGGTCGAGTCCTTGGAATCCTTATCTCAGGAACTCACAGAGCCTTTCGGCAGCGAGGTAGACAAAGCCAGGGCAATATTTACTTGGCTGCATTACAACATTGCCTACGACGCTGAGTCGTTCTTCTCCGGAAATATTAGACCTGCAACGCCAGAGTCTACGCTGTCGTCAGGCCTTGCTGTTTGCGACGGATATGCAGGACTTTTCAAATACCTTGCAGGGTGTATAGGGTTGGAAGTGCACAAGGTGACTGGCCATGGCAAGGGTGTTGGTTACGCCGCACTTGGGCCCAACGATCCCGTCCCTCCCAGACAAATGAATCATGCATGGAATTGCATTCTAATGGATGGCGAGTGGCACCTTATTGATTCCTGTTGGGGCGCTGGTGCCCTCGACGGCGCGACGTACACTCCACGCTTCACGCCTACATGGTTTACTTCTCCCCCACCTGAATTCGGCAGGCGTCATTTCCCAGACGATCCAACCTATCAATTACTATCAGAGGACGAGGGTGGTCCAATTACATGGGAAGAGTATATATGCGAGCCAGAGGGACCACAGCTTTTCCGGGACTTTTATGATCTGGGCCTTCACCCCTACTCCCTTCAACCTTCCACTAAGATGATAGAGGGCGGGCGATTTACCACGTTCGTTGTCAACAAACGTTGCGAGCATATGTCGACAGCCGAGGCTGATAACTATGTCTTTCTTTTAAACACTGGGTCAGGGGCGTCGGTTCCCTTGACCAATACCCAGGGAGGTTGGAGCGTCACATTGAACATTCCACGAAGTACTGAGGTGACTCTTCTTTCTGTCACTGTTATATCAGACCAAGATGCAAAGGGCCTTGGTGTGTTTGGATACCAGAATTCCGTTGGTAGGAAGGGTATGTCGTTTGGTGTGTTGGCAAGGTGGACATCCGAATGAATTTCATTATGTGTGATTAATCATTATTCATAACGCAAGATTGGTATAGTTTTCGTAACATTAGCCTTCGTGGTATTGGGGTGTGGCATTATTTCGGGACACTGATGCCCTGACTCCCCAAGTATCTCGTCAAATCAGCAATAAGCTCCAGCTGTTGTTCCGCAGTCAAACCGCTAACGATGGTCTGCAGGATGCCTCCAACAGTAACGTTGTTCTGGCGGATGAGACTACTATAATAGACATATGTGAATACGCCCATGAGGAATCTGCAGGAGCTGATGTTAGCAGACGTCCACGGACAACCATAGATTACATACTGGCAGTCCATTCGGTCGGTCATGCCGCCATGTCCAGGGATGCTGTGGCCAAAATCCTTGATATTGAACGCGCGTTTGAAGCCTGAAGCAAAAAATCCTCCAAATGGAGCAACAAGGGAAGCAAAGAAAGCTAATAGTAGGAGATGAAGCTGGTATGGCGCATACGAGATAGTCGATACAGCACGTCCCATCTATTTCACGAATCCCAAAGAAAACATATCAGAGATGCGACAAAATAAGAGAGCAAATATGACAAACCACCCATGTAAGAAGTGTAGCCAGTGGGCGCCAAAGCTCCAGATTTTTCCACACAAAGACCGGATTAGGGACACATTGCATGGAGCTCCAAGCACTAACGCCAAGATCGTGGACAGGGCAGATCATGTAGTTGAACCGCATGAAGTATGTACCCCAAATAACGGCGAAAATAACTGTGCTCCAAAACGCGCCTACGAAACCTTCCACTGTTTTTTTCGGCGAAAGCTTGATTAGGGGGGTTCTACCGAGAGTTTTTCCCCAGATGTATGCAAAGCAATCATTACAGATCACCAAAGATGCGGGAACCCAGAACCAGATGAGACCCTCAAGGATATTGTTCACGATAAAGTGGCTGGAAGCATAAGAATGAGGATGCGTTGGTCAAGATGGTTGTACGACTTACCTCGACATGACGATGAGAAGCAAGCTCATATGGACCCAACAAAAGAGACCAAACTGCTGTTTGAGATAACCCTTCTTCAATGACATCACGAACCCCATGAACCCTATTGTGTAGAGCGTAAAACTGATAATACGATGGTTCGTCGCGAATGGTAAGAGCTGAGCATCTGCGAAAACGACGTGCTGGAAGTTGATGGTAAGGGGGGTGAGGGAATAGGAGGTGAAGGAGAGTAAAACTCACCTTGAAGTAGTAAATTATACTTTCACCGTACAAGAAGTAGTTCGTTACCGCAAAGAAATACCAGTTGAGAGTTTTGCTCCAAGGATCCTTCCCCTTCAAATCCTCTTTATCACGAGATTCTGGCGTTGCAGACTTCAGGGAGAAAAGGGCGGTGACTTCCCGATACACTAGTGTCTGGCAGAGCATCACCAACAGAACCATATAGGCATGCCCAAGAAGGAGGAGGCCTGAAGTTGTGTTCGTAAACGGAGACATATCAGAATAGTTGGAAATACATACCGACGAAGCCACCAATCATAATGAACGTCCACAAAGTACGCGTCAGCAAATTTTGCCGTGTCTTTGTTTGCTCTGAATCTTGAACGTTCGGTTGAGCAGGCGGCGAAAGATCTGGCAACGAAGTCTTTTCGCTGACTTCATGTATGGGACTCTCAATGGTCGCTATGAGGGGCTTGACTTCTATTGATGAAAGTGACTCTAAGTTGCTTGAAGATTCGGGTTCCGAACGTTCAGTTTCCACAGGCGGACAAGAAACGAAGGACGTTTCCGGTTCTCTTGGAGCGACTACTGGTGAAAACGAGGAAGGGCCATCGACGTTTTGCAGAGGTGATTCCAAACTTATATCTTGCGTATAAATAGCTGGCGCAACGGGTGCGGAGGCAGGGGGAGGGTCTGTCACAAGAGGTTCTACCTCCATGATAGCTTCGTGTGCCTGTGGTTGCGTCTTCGATTTCTGACGCTGCTTGCGTTCTAGACGCGCAAGACGATTGGCCTTTTTTATTGCAGACTTTGTCGGTTTCGTTGGTTGTTCAACTAAGCTTCTCACTTGTCATTCTCGAGAATAAGTCAAAAGGTGAAAAGTCAAACTTTTCTGTTGTGTCTTCAGAAACATTTTCATCGTCCTCAGTGTCTTCTCCAGAGTCAACGGCCAGGGCATCAAAATTAGTTTTGGAGGCGAAGAGGGCGCGTGGAGGGGGAGTGCTAAACCTGCTCATTGGTGAATCAAGGAGGTGAAGAGGCGAAGGAGGTCGTGACGTTGTTGTATGGCGTTGTTGATCGCTGCATAGTTGATCTTTGAAGCCGTCGGAGAGCATTCATAACATGCGCACATAAATTCAAAACATACTATCTCTACTCTCAACCATAATGCAAAGCCATGACGACTTGGAACCTACTGTACGAATCCGCGAATTGAAGAAGGACAGGGTCAACTTCGTTCTGGGAAATGTGGACCTTGCGTGCGGTCATTTTTTGCTCAATTTATTCGTACTCAGACTCTGTATGCTTAATAGGTTCGCAAACTCATTGAGGAGAGTTATGATGGCAGACATTCCCACTGTTGGTATGCTTAATTTGCGAATCTGAGCCTTAAAATATTTCTAATTCTACTCTAGCTATTGACATGGTTGAGATTGAAATCAATACAACTGTGCTTCCCGACGAATTTATCGTGCACCGCTTAGGCATGGTACCTCTTTTGAGCTCGAATTGCGACGAAGCCATACGCTCCACGAGGGTAAGTATCCAATTAATATGCCCTGTCGTCACCACCAATCGATCCGAAAGGACTGTACTTGTCTCGCCGGATGTTCGTTCTGCGCAATCATGTTGGTCTTGAATGTCGGTTGCCACGATGACACGACAATGGAAGTGACGAGCGCCCACCTCGATGTCATTCCTTACCCTGAAGAGAATCTTGATACCTCAGATTCTGGAGAGGAATTGTCCAAGAGAGGGGAGTATTTTGGCCACCCTGTTGGAAAAAGTACGGGCATCTCCGTTCCTCCCCTCGATATGACAACCTGACACTTCGCAGATGAACCTGGAGTTGCCCCCATTTTGATATGTAAAATAAGAAAAGGGCAGGAGCTGAAAGTTAAATGCGTGGCAAAGAAGGTATTTATAAATTACGTTAATGGCCTCCTCTCATACTTTGTGAAAGGGTATCGCAAAGGAACATGCCAAGTGGTCCCCGTGTTCTGCTGTATCTTTCGAATATGATCCATATAATAAGCTGCGACATACAACATATTGGTTCGAGACCGACGAGAGAGGGGAGTGGCCCGTGAGCGACAATGGCAAAGAAGAAGAACCACCGAGAGACGATGAACCTTTCGACTTCAATGCCAAACCTAACAAGTTTTACTTTGAGGTCGAGACTGACGGTAGTCTGGGACCACAAGAAGTTGTAATGAAGGTACTCCACAAGCTTCGTAGGACTTACAGCAAATTTATCACTACTGTAGGGCCTAGCAGAACTACAGACAAAGTTGGCCAACCTCATTCTAGGACTCAAAACACAGCCAGAGGTTGACCTGCTAACGACCGATGCGCAGCCTAACACTCACGCTGCTGAGGTTGGTTGGACTGGCGCTGGTGGTGGCGGCACATGGGGTAATGCAGGTGGTGGTGCTGGTGGTGGTGGATGGGGAGGCACCACGACGAGCCCAGCCAGGGGCGCCGCAACTTCAACATGGGGAGGGTCAAGTCCTAACGGCGCCTCAAACGCTTGGAGTCGCGGGGCTGCCACAGGTTGGGCAAGCCCCAACCCACAGGCCAATGGATGGACTGTCTAGGCACCGACTTGTTCATGTAATACGTACCCCCACGTACCAACAAAATACGAAGACATGTATTGAGATCAACCAGACTCTCTAGGTATTACTTGCCTGGCTGCTGGTACGGAATGATTTACATACTCTAATTCCGACAATGCGTAGGTTACAGCGTCTGAATGTCTGTCTGAAAACCTAATTAAAATATTGCATGTCGCACTAGATTGGAAGAACTTCTCAGAACTTCCACTCTTTTTCGACCTCCATGGCCCACGGGACTGAAAAAGAGTCGGATAAGTCAGCATTTCGGACGAAAACAAGTTCGACCGACATTTTGTTACAAGGGTTTTTGAGAACAGTTTCTCAATCGGTACGTCGTGGGTTTCGCACCATGCTTTTGTGATTCTAGAGAAATGACCTGAGCAACAAGCACTGGTCGAATCCAATCTCCACATACCTAGGATCCAGATAATTAATTTTACTGTCGAGGGTATTTAGCATTGGGCCGATCATAAAACACTCAGCACCGACCTTGTACCCAGAGCAACTTCTTTGGTTTCATCTCTATCAACGATCTGTAACTTGTGCGCTTTAATCCTCTCTGTGAGTTTATCGAACGATTCCTCTATTTTGTCAATTGGTCTAGCTTTCTTTTGCGAAGCCTTGCCGGTCTGCCTTTCCTTTGCCAGTTGTTCAAAATCCTCCCTAATTCCAGACAATCGCTCCTGCAAGACAGATTCGCTTTGGGGCTTTTCTCCGTCTTCCTTGAGTTTCTCATTCTCTTTTGCGAACTTCTTCTCCGCTTTCTCTATCTCCTTCTCCATCATGTTATTTTCATGTTCGGCAATCCAATCGTCGTCAATGTCAGACTCATCTCCAGCATATTTCTCATTTTTCTTGAATTTGGGGTCCTGGGAAAAAAGGAGTTGACGCAACTTCATACGGTCGTATTTCAATGCAAGGTGCTGGAGTCCCGGGATGACGGTTAGGGGGACGTTCTGCGATGGACAGTGGCACTCGAACCTTGTATCGCATTTTTTCCATAGACTGGTCATGGGTCTTCGGAGCGCTCCTTTGATGGTTACATAGAATAGCAACTCGTCGATTCGCCTTATTGTAAGCGTTAAGTTTCTCTTGCAAAGTCGCTCCTTCCAAACTTTCCTCATCCAGAAGTCGCTGGAAGGTGAAGGAAGCGTTGTAAGTACGGAAGACTTTAGCTGTGAGACCCTTCATCTCGGATGTGAGGTGCTTGTTCAAGGAACTTGTCTGGCGTTCTGATCAGCGATTGCTGATGCGTTCTCAATGTGAATCTCTTACAGTCACACGATCAAAAAGGTTATCGT
The DNA here is from genome assembly GCA_018417955.1 of Laccaria trichodermophora. Lineage (NCBI taxonomy): Eukaryota > Fungi > Basidiomycota > Agaricomycetes > Agaricales > Hydnangiaceae > Laccaria > Laccaria trichodermophora. The sequence goes on from JACTVC010000001.1 coordinate 474,453, forward strand.
CATCATTCTTGTTCTCTTTGAAGATCCGAATATTTTTGAACACCTGGGCTTCGACTTCCACCCGATTATAATACCGGATGGAGTCCTTACCGAGAAAGTCGAACACAATGAAGTTGGGGGCCTCTAGTGTGACGTGTTCACAGCGAAGAGAACAACAGCCAACCGTGTCCGCCTCGTCTTCGCCTTTTTCGTTTCCCGCACGAAGTGCAAGTTTATCAATAAAATACATCGCAGTTGCTCGCTGTCGGTCTGCCATCACTTTGGATTTCAGGTCAGCATTGTAGTTGAGACGAATACGGTCAACGTGATTCTGAAAAAAGTGGGGTGAGAATTGGCAATTGCACGAAAGCTGTTCTAACCTTCAACTCCCGAGCTTTCTCGAACTTCATCATGTCACTCTGGCCTTTGAGCGAACTTCCAGCAGCCAAGAAAACATATTTGTGGTTCCCGTTGATGTTTTCCGTCCAGTTCGCAAGCCAAGTAACAGTGTTGTCGTGGGTGACTGCCTTCCACTTCCCTGGCATATTTGGAATGGGGATAGGCACGTCGACTCCAATATTTAGAGTAATATCCTCTGGACGTACACGAAACTTGAGGGATATGCAAGAGTCAGAGACAAAGTTTGTGAGGGCGCAGCATATCCTCACTTTCAGTGCGCCTTTCTTGGGGTGTTCTCCACGTCCTCTGAAAAGACCGGGGGGTTCCACTCTAAAATTTCCGACCTTTTCCTTACGACCATCAAGTAGACACGTGGTGTACTTCGCCTCCATCTCGTCCTTCGCCTTTTTCGCCGCTTTCTTTTCCTCCGTAGACATGGCCTTCTTCCTGGCTCGCTCGGCTTCGAAATGTTCGAACATCGGACGGAAGTCGCACAGATCAAATGAGATAATTTTTGTACCATCGCGCTGTTGAATGCCAGATTGAGTCACTGTTTGAGACCAACAAATGCAACGTACAGGAGGGTGCCGCTTCAAAACAATCTTCCAGTCTTCGAAGAAGTTTTTTCTGAAGGTTGAGTCTAGTGCGTGCTCTGTTTCCAACATTGTAGCGAAGAAACCAGCAACTTCCTCGGATTCCGGAGGAAGGTCGACCGGTTTGCCTACAGTGTGATCGGTAGAACCTTCCCAAAGACGTAGCAAATGAGTATGGCATACCGTTGTATTTCATTTTGATAGCGGGGGGCAGAGGTTCATACGGAGGAGGAAAGATAACACCGTTGTGTTCCAACGTCTGCCATTTCACAGTACCATCGCCATTCGGATCCTGCTGTTCCCACCACCGAAATACTTCCTCTGGTTCCTCTTCCTTCTTTTCCTTCTTCTTGCCTTTGGCCTTGGTAGGCGACGCATTTGCGGGATCACCATCTGCTTTCCCCCCTCTCTTCTTTTTGGGCTTCGGCATATCCAAGCCAGACGCATCATCCTCTACCTTTCCCCTCTTCCCTCGAGCCGTGGATTTGTTCCCCTTAGTTACGGCCACCTCTTCATTATCTTCTGACTTCGTCTTTCGTTTTCGGGAAGATGATTTCGCAGACAAGAGTGGCTTATCATCCTCTCCCGAAGATTCCGCCGCAACACTCTCCTCTTTCAACTTCTTCTTCGGAGGTTTCCGTCCCCTAGAAACTTGGCTCTTTCTAGGGATACTAGTTTCCTCTGCATAAGCGTCATCCACATCAGATTCCTGCTTGACCACTTTGCCGTTGGATTTGGACGGCTTAGCAGGAGATGACGCTAACGGTATGTCCTCGTCGGAGGATGACTCAGCGTAAACAGGCTTCTTCCGTTTCAGGTTGCGAGAGGTTCGGGCGTCAGCTCTTGGTTTTCGACTTGCCTGAGACTACATGTACGTAAAGCAATAACTATAAGCCCAGAAAAACAGAATGCGTGCAATGGTGGCATACCAGTGGCAAATCATCTCCATCGCTCATTGAGATGTCCCCTTCTTCCAGTTTGGCGTGGCCATTACCGTTGATGGCAGCTGCAGTATGGTGACCGTTGTGAGATGGGACATGATCTGAACTTGACATAAGAGAAGAATATGAAGAGGAAATAGTTGAAACGCGTTGGAGGATGTCGAGAGTGAGAGACGAGTAAGGAAGTTGAACTCGTAGACAAGTTATTTCGGCCTGCCCTGAACAAAAAGATCACGACACCTTCCAACACTCATCCAAGCCTTATTGTTATCCCGCAAATCCCAGGACGTGAGTTTCTTCTCTCATTGGTCAAAAATATTATTGAACCTCACTACCAGCCAAAATGTCCAACCTTCCTCTGTTTAGAGACCCCTGGGCGAAGCGAGAGGCATGGCGGAAAAGCCCCGTTTTCTCTAACCGCGTGATGTTCCGCAATCTCTTCCCCGGCTTTGGAATTGCGGTAGTTGCGTTCACCGCATATGTCATAGCAGACAATGTATATCTTAGTACTCAGACGCAGGACGCATCACACCATTAGAGGTGGGTATCAATACGCCGCTGTTAGATATTTATTGGCTGATTTTCTCCGAAGTAAATGGATTTGTGGCCTAGCCGTGCATACATCGAAGAGCCTGAGCAATCCCTTGAATTTGCCACTTCCGACCCATGACAGAACGCAAAATATCATCGCGATGCACCTGTTTCAAGCCTAGTTTGATGTAGCCAGAGCAATTTGTGTATGCACCATTGACACATCTACAACCCTTCGCGGCTCACCGTGGTGGCCGAATTTGTCGACGCACTCCCGAATTTTCAGTATCATTTGTGTCGCAAATGATGCAATCATCTGGCTCTGTGGGCGCAGACTGGGCACACACCGTTATGCAAATCGTCCATCCTTCCGTTTTAAGCGGCAGGCGCTACCATTGACAGCTATGCTTAGAAGACCTGCAGGCCGCCAGACTACTCTCAAAGGTTCACTCGTTTTGCCGAGTATCGGGTATAAGCAAGTCGCAACTGCTTGGAACTCCACGGTAGATTTCCAATTCGCACTCGCCCTATCGTGCTTCTTACAACTCTCATTCCTGGACTTCGAGCCTTCGATGCACGATCAATGTGTCCCAGCCAGGTGTCAAGTGTACCAGTGAGGCTGAGGCTGGCCCTACTCATACCAGAGGAGAGAAGTTGTACTGATCCACCGGTGTTCTGCCCAGATTTCCTGTGACGTGCAGAGTAATACAGTGCTGCTCAACTGATATTCTGATATACCGACGCAAGCTTCTAAGGTGGCTATTAAAGCCTAGTCCTTTTAAATTCTAGCCTTGAGGCAAAAATTGAGGCCCAAAGCAACACCTAGAAAATCGAGAACACGAAGACATGACAAGACACTCAAACGCGGATGTATCATGTGAGGCTTGAATGATATGTTTGTCGCTAACATTAGGTTTGGCTTGGGTTTGGCATTCCCCATACACAGATCGACGAGCGGAACTCAAAATCCAACTGGTAGGATTCCCGCCAACGCTACAAGACGCTACACTTGCGCTACACAATGAATCTTCCTAAGTAAGTATATGATCTCCGTCATTACGACAAATATCCAGCTCGATTGGTTCCATTCCTTCTGATCCGAGTGTTGGCAGAACATGACAATCGCTGCCATGCAACTGCCATGAGCATCATAACGGCGTTCTATAACTATATTCAACGCCCACCAAGGCCATCAAGGCCATCAACAGTGCACACACAAGCACAGCAGGCATCAACTGGTCGGAGGAAGCCTTGAAGCTTTCAAAAATCGCCTCGAGGTTTTGTTCACGCTCACAATCCATTGTCATGGGCCATCATTACCCTTTACGAATCATCTGTCTGCCCAGCGCAATCTAGGCAAATATTCTCACTATGAGGAGCGGTGACTACGCTTTAAAGAAGTTTGGACATGATGCCGCGAAAGCAGCTTAGTATAAGTACTTCTGCAGAATCGGGGAGTGTCATACTACACAGTCGTGTCCTCAAATGACCCGAGCTACCCAGTTCACGAACATTATATTCGACCTCGGAAATGCTCTATTCAAGTGGTCACCCGAAACCAAGACATCCATCTCCTCGAGAACGCTTCGTGACATACTATCCTCTCCGACCTGGTTTAATTACGAGCGTGGTTAATTGGCCGAAGAAGAGTGTTACCAACAAATAGGCGAGGAGTTCAACATACTCTCAGAAGAGGTTCGACGCGCATTTGACTAGGCGCGGGAGTCGCACGTCGCTGATGAGGCGCTCATTGATCTAATTCGTGACCTCAAAACTCAATCCGACGGCCGTCTCCGTAAATTTGCCATGTCCAACATCTCTCCTCCCGATTGGGCCGTTTTGCGAACTAAGCCTGCGGACTGGTCGATCTTTGATCAGGTTTTCACATCTGGGAGTGCGGGGGAACGGAAGCCCAACCTTGGCTTCTACGAGCACGTCCTCGCGAGCACGGGAGTTGACCCCCGTCAGACTATTTTTGTTGACGACAAATTAGAGAATGTGATCTCCGCCCGTTCTCTGGGTTTCCATGGCATCGTCTTTGATAGTCCTGAGCCAGTCAAGCGGGCCCTCCGTAATTTAACTGGTGATCCTCTTGCTAGAGGTCAGCGTTCCTTCACGAGAATGCTAGCAATCTTGTCTCTGTCACGGAAAATAGTGACAATCATGAAGCCGTTTTGTTGCAGGAAAACTTTGCGCAGCTTCTTATTTTGGAAGTGACTGGTGACGGGTTGGTCTTAGGCCCACCTCAGAATTCGTGACGCTGACTTGCAATTTTTCAGTAATCTAGTTAATTTGGTAGAACATCCCCGAACGTGGAGCTTCTTCCAAGGTGAGTTTTTTCTCAAATTCTCCAGAACCGCGATTCCGACATCGTAGCAAGGCAAAGGTCAGCTAACCACGGAAGAATTTCCATTTGATCTTGACACAACGTCGTTGGGCCTTACTGTCATGAAGCAGGACAAGGCCGTCGCGAATTCGGTTATGAACGAGATGCTGGAGTATGTCGACCATGATGGCATCATTCAAGTAAGGGTGAAACCCCCTCTATGAAAACATCATTTCAGCTAACATTGTGGGCTCTAGACGTACTTTGACCATCGACGACCAAGATTTGATCCTGTAGTGTGCGTCAATGCCTTGACGCTCTTCTATACGCACGGTCGCGGTTCAGAATTGAGTCGGACCCTCCAATGGATCCACAAAGTCCTCTTAAACCGGGCATATCTGGATGGCACACGTTACTACCAAACCGCAGAGTGCTTTCTATTTTTCCTTAGCCGTCTATTGGCCAGTTCTGAGGATCGGGAGCTGCATGCTCTCCTCAAACCACTCCTTAGAGAAAGGATACAGGAGCGCATCGGTGTCGAAGGTGACTCAATTGCGCTTGCCATGCGAATCCTCGTCTGTGATTTTGTTGGGCTGAGGGATGAGATTGATTTGCGCTCTCTCCTTCCGTTGCAATGCGAAGACGGTGGTTGGGAAATAGGATGGATTTATAAGTATGGGTCATCAGGACGATCGGCAATCGTGGTCTGACAACGGCCCTTGCACTCAACGCATTGAGGGCAATGAGTCAGCCATACGTGGCAACTTCAGAACCTCTCAAAACCGCTGCTACGAAATCGCCCAATCATAGTTCCTCCCTATTCTCCGGCAGACAGGCTCGCAGCAATTCCTTCAAGAATTCATTACAATGGATGTGGCACGGCGGGAAGTTCAAGAAATCAATGGAAATCAGCGGCAGTTGAAACTTGAGGCCCATGGGAATTTGTAGATTTTAGCCATTGTACATTGACATTCTGTGACCTATTTGATTAGGTTCTAGATAGATTGACGCACCCGAGCTTCAACCACATAGAAAGCGTTTGTATACAGGATTGTTTGTTTCCTCGACATATGCGAAGTCGAGCTTAGTTAAAAACTCTTCAAAAGCCTGACTGTCACTTGGTGGCACCTGAATGCCCGCTAAAACCTTGCCCAAATCTTTTGAAAAGGTGTTAGTGAATGGTTCACTGGTTCACGTTTGACTGACCAGCTCCATGGTTCCTATAATGGAACAAGGATATATTCCAACCAAGCTGGAGGCCTAACAGAAACTTTCTGAGAGCCCCTGGTCGCTCAGGAAATTCTGAGATAGCGTTAGCCGCCAGATGGAGAGGGTGTGATTGAAACATGCTCGCCGAATCTGAATACTCTCTCGTTAGATACCTGTGCCAAACCCCCGATCATATATCGAACATGGCTTTTAGCGAATTCATCGTCGCTGATATCAAAACCTTGCATATCCGCTTGCTCCAAAGCCTTCAGTACGTCTCGTACCTCGCTCTCCCTGGAGTTGGATTCCAGTTTGAAGGACATGAGGACGTGAGCTCGGTCTCCAGAGATATTGTATCGATAAATAAATTCTGTCACTGCGCGTGGATGGATAACGGAGTGTAAGGCAATGAAACTAAAAATAAAGTGTCATCTTTCAACCCAAACCTATTGTTGATACACACCTTCCTGGTTTTTCTGGGATCTCGACGCTCAGGAGGGCTTCTCGACCCTCTCCTAGTTCTGCACGTTCTGCAACGAACCGTAATCTGTCGAAATTCATATTTGCACCGCTCACGACTACTACAAATTTCTTTTGTGCCCCAACCAAATCGTTTTCAGCAATGTAGCGCTTCAGGCCTGCTAATGCTAGAGCCCCTGCTGGCTCAGTGATTGATCGGGTTTCTTGAGCAGAAAATGTCAATATTGCACCACTCTCGAAGATATCATGGACACGGTTACCTTCGAATATATCTTTTATCGCAGCACAAATTTCATCGTTGTCGACTTTGACAATCCCGTCAAGCAAATTTTGGCATATCCGGAAGGGCTCTTCTCCTACAATCTTGACAGCTGTCCCGTCACTGAAAGGTCCGACCTCACGCAACGTTACACGAGTGCCCTTCTCGATGCTGCGGTCCATTGCATCTCCATCGATGGTTTCCACGCCTCTGACCAAGGTATTCGGGCTGCCAATCCTTTTGACGTACTCACAGATTCCAGCTACCAGGCCGCCCCCACCAACAGCAGCAAAGATTGAGTCTAGCTGATCTGAATCGGCCAGCTGCTTTAGAATTTCCATCCCTACGGTACCTTGACCCGCGATGACAAGGGGATCATCATATGGGGGGACGAAGGTCAGGCCGTGGGCCGCAGCGAGACGAGCACATTCCATCTTGGCTTCGTCAAAATCCACTCCGTGTAAAATAACCTTGGCACCCAGACGCGCTACGTTGCGCACTTTTATAGAGGGAGTACCTTGCGGCATTACGATCGTGCAAGGAATTCCGAGACGTGCACCAGAAAGGGCGACACCTTGGGCATGGTTTCCTGAAACATGGGATAAAAAGAATGAGTTTTATGGAAAACTGAGGGCATTAGAAGCGTGGTGACTTCAATCATACGCACACTGACCAGCGCTGCATGTCACGACGCCTTTCCAGCGCTCCTCATCGGATAAGCTAGCCATGAAATTGTATGCGCCGCGGATCTTGAAGCTGAAGACCTCCTGAAGATCTTCGCGCTTGAGCCAAATTTGGTTCCCAAGCTTGGAGCTTAGATTGGTTGCGAGGATCAATGGGGTTTCCTTCAAAATCTCGTAGACTTTAGAGGTGAGGATGAGCCTCAAATAATCGGGTGTATTAGATGGTAAGAGAAGATGTTTTGCAAGACGAGGATAAGAAAGCGGCTCTGGAGCATTTGAGGCATATTCGATGATTGCAGACATTTGGGCCGTTTGACCGTTGACGGAAGAACTTTTTCAAGTCCACAACTTCTGTCATAGTTGTGATCACCTGACTGAATCAAGCTTGAATTGCTTCCACTGTGACCATGGCTCAAGCTGCAATGGGGCCTCCTCTCTCCCCTAGGGAAACTAGACGTTCAGGTCGGCGCTCAGCTCCTTCTACTTCCACCAGCACCTCCAAATCACCAGACTCGGATCAACCTCCTCGTCAGAAGGATGGCGTGCCGCGTCCAGCGCCCACCTCTACCGGCAACGGTGGTAGAACCAAACGCTTGAAACAAGAAGACCTCGAAGAAAACGTTGATGACAGAAGAAATTCATCTTCTACCTCAACCCCTGCCTCAACCTCATTCGCCTCTAACCCTACCGCGGTCCCGGGGGGAAAGTCAAAACGAAAAGTGAAAGAAAAAGACAAACAGCTGGCGATCGATGAGCATGGAGACCCTCCCAGCGCTTCTGCTGAAGACCACCCTCCCGACGCTGTAGAGGAGGAGGAGCAAGGGATCACAAGATGCGTTTGTGGGAGTTCTGGTGTGTTGACAGTCCGCTTCCCATTCTCTTTTTTTGCTAACTGATAGCAAAAATTGCAAGGAGAGGATGACCCGGATGCGGGGGAATTCATGGTTCAGTGTGAAACCTGCAAGGTGTGGCAGCACGGCTTATGTATGGGGTACCAATCCGAGGATCAGGTTCACGACTACGACTATTACTGTGAGCAATGCAGACCCGAGCTCCATGTAGATCTTATCAAGTGAATTCCTTCTATTTTGTTTCTGAATTGGCCGCTGATTCAAGATATAGAAAGCTTTCCAAGCGGCCGCGTCAAACCTCTGCGGGTTCTCATCATAATCCCGTTCCCTCCACGTCGAGGGTGTCTCGTTCACACTCACCATCCCATTCGCTCAAACAACCATCCAAACGACGTAATACTATGAATAGCAGGGATGCCGCATTCGATGAAAGTTTAAAGGAAATTATCGAAGCAACGGCTGCTGAAGCCGCTGCACATGGCACAGTCATCTCTGCTGTTCCTTCCGTTGATGTTTCTCCAACTCAAGAGGTAGAAGAAGAAACTGAAGCTCAGCAAATCGCAAAAAGGAAAAGGAAACGTAGCGAGGATGACGTGTATGCCTCGATTCTCTAATCTAACAATGTTTTGATGTTAACTGTTCAGCGAGCAGGGTCCCGAAGAAGAGAACGCGGTCTGCTTCAAGTGCGTCTGATCGCGCATCCATTATTCCTCAAGACGACGCTTCCCCACTCGCGATCTTGGAAAAATCACTTGCCCCAGTCGCCCCACAACCACCTCCTAAAAGCTCGGGTCGGAATAAGCGAGGTGGACGGAAAAATGCCAATGTTGACACAGTCGCGTCAGTCGATGGGGATGAAGGTAAAAAAATACATGAGACATGGGAATTGAACTTGGCTGATCAGGCTCAGTCCCCACAGCACCAAAACGTACCAACAACAGCAGTCGCTCGAAGGGCTCTACGACTGCAAAACGACCCCCTTTTTCTCATGTTGGGTCTCACGGTTCAGGCAACGACCACAGCGCGCGTCGAAATCAGTCTGGAGGAGTTGCTGGACAAGCTATTGCACCTGTCAACACAGAATCCTCGCGTGCATATCGGAGTTCGCATGCATATGCAGTTTCACAACAGTCTCTTTTTACATCATGGAATCTTCCGGATTACCTCGCGCATCTTGAGGAGATGCTGCCAACGGATACTCCTCAGCCCCTAGAGGTTCGTGCGGGTCCTGGAGTTGCTGCTGGAGGAAGGGGTGAGAGCACAGAGTGGACGATGGAGCGAGGTGTGAAGGTTAAATGGCCAAGTAAACGCATGAGCGTTGGCGATATGAACAAGCGAGTGAGGGCTCTGGTGGAATGGGTTGGGAGGGAACAAGCAAGCGCTCTCGATCGTGGGCGTAGGAGGATTGCCTTGGAGAGGGCTCTTTACGAACTGGCCTCCGATCCCGGTGAGACTGAAGCAACAAATTTTTCTACTGGAAATGTGGAACCATCCCTGGCGTGCTCTATGGAGGCAGATTCTCGACAAGGCCACAGCTATCATCTAATACACAACACAACTCACCCATTGCCTTCGACAATGAAAACAATGGAGGAACTTATGGAAGAACTGATTGGATTCCAGGAGAGATTTGGACCGGGTGCAAAAAATCGAGAGAGGGAGAGGAGAATGCTTGTTGGTGCTTCATGACGCATAACCACTCATTTTCTACTTAACATGAATGTAATAATACACGGTTGACAATTCTGATATGACCCTTGAAAAAAGTGTTTTCGAGAGAATGAACGTGCACAGCCACATGTCAGTTCAGCTTAGCTCGTCATAATATTTGATTCTTAGACATGGAAGACCCACCCGACCTCTCCGATAGCGAAGACTATGGAGGACATGAGGATCACCACGGAGATTACTCTCAGCGAATGGAAGAACTTTTCGATGACACAGACGACGACTCTAAGGACGATGGAGAAGACGAGCTTACCGATGAAGAGGAGGGTTTCTTATATACTGGAATGGACGCAGAGGACCCCTCAGTCGGATATCGGGAACAACTTCGAGATGTTCTGGAACAAAATGAGGACGAGGAATATAACTCAAACGCGGACGAGGTGGAGCGCTCGCCGGCGTTGGACAGCGGCGCTAGGGCGTCAGTCGATGACGACGAGGAGCTACTGGTTAGCAGTCTCCATGCCTTCAATGAAGTCTGAGCTGGAACGCTGATGTATAAACTAGCAACGCGATGACTCTAACTCCTTGTTACATTACTCTTCTGGCACGATGTTGTCACCACCTTCAAGAGTTACGTCTCCGGGAATACAAAGCTTGAAACTATCTCGGCCGTTTTTGCACCCTACCGTTTCCCGACTCCGTTCCTACACTCCTCAGCCCTCCATCTCGCTTGCCAACGAAGCAGCGACGTCTTCATCGCACTTTACCGTCGCTTCACCTTCACCATCTCACTTTTCCTCCATGTCTCGCCTATCATCTTCATCCAACCTCAGGAACACACAGAATGACCAATTTCATGAACCAACGCATATTATTGACCGTGACGTGTTCAAATGGACCGATCTCGGTGCAATAACACAGGAAATGTATCCCAAACCCTCGGCAAAGGCTTCCTCGGTCCTTGGGACGTCCTCAGCAGGGTCACCTACCGTCTTAGCTGCCAATGGCCTGCTTTGTGTTGGAACTGAGCAAGGAAAAGTATACGTCTACGATTTCAAGCAGACACTAAAGGCAGTCTGTGGGAGTGACCTGACAGGTATGCTCGCTTCTTCAAGCATTAACTATCGCTCACGTTTTCGGAAAAGCCAAACATGGCTCGGTGACCTCCATAGCACTATCTGATGACCATACGTGTATAGCTTCTGGCCACATAACTGGTCATATTCACCTCTATGACTTGAAAAAACCGAATTCCCCATTCCGATCTGTGCCGCCCGTCACTTTATCTGCTGTATCCTCTGGTCGCAAAGAAGGCCACTTGGAAGGTTCTTGTATTGTCAGCATCGGTTTCATAGCTGGAAGACATACAGCGATTGTTTCTGCAGACGAAAAGGGCTTGGCATTTTTCCATTCTCTGGGAAAGCTACTCTTCGTGGAAGCACCGGACATTCTTCGCATTCTTGGGCGATACCCTGACGCCTCACTTTCATTGAAGCCTCCACCACGACATCTGCCATCCCTCTTGCAGAATAATGGACTTGAACAACGGTCTAATGTGCGTGCAAATCGATATACCATCTTGGCTATGGCACCCTTGCCACTAGGTACACCAAACCAGACAGACGCTTACGATCTTGTTGCTCTCCTTACTCCCACAAAATTGGTCGTCGTCGGTCTGCGACCGACCCCGAAAACATGGTTCAAATTTCCTCGTGATCTAAGTGAAGGAACGTCGAGGTCTGGGTGCAAAGGCGTACTGGCCTGGTTTCCAAGCGTTTCACGTTCGACCTCACCGAGATTATCCGAAGCAAGTCAAGCCGGAAAGCAAAAAGAAGGCTCAAGTGAAAGTTCAGTCGCCCCGATGCTTGCATTTACATGGGGAACGTCCCTTCGTCTCGTTCGCGTGTCAGAATCAAAAATTATGGCACCGGCAAAAAAAACTAAATCCGATGGGGTTGAGATGGAAGTCGGGACAATTGTTCATGAACTTGTGAGAAAATGGATAATGGAAGACGATATTCTCTCTGTCCAGTGGTTGAATGTCAATGTGGGTTCGTTCACTTCAATTCATGGTGTTAAGAAGATGAAAATCTTACAATGTAATATGGTATACAGCAAATCGTCGTCGTCACTTCCACGACTTTAGGAGTGTACGACATCACATTGTGTCGTCTAATTGAACAGGTTGATTTTGATGGCATGTCATTATCGCCATCGAACCAAAGTACTGAGACGAACGCGTCCGCACGAGCGGATACAATCCACATCGTCTCGCATCGTGTCCGCGTTTATAAAGGAAAAATCTTTCTGTTGGTACGCTCATTCTTTTTCTACTCCAGTTGTATTTCTGAATAACGTGTTCACGTGGTAGGCTAGAGACCGATTTCAGGTCGGTACGCTGTTAACTTGGGCTGATCGCATTCTCGCATTGGTACAAGCTGGACATTTTCTCAAGGCAATCGACCTCACACGAGCATACTACACTGATGAAGCACCTGGAAATAGGAATGGACTTCCTGATGATCCTGATCTTCGAAAGGAGGTCATCGGTGAAAAGATGAAGAGCCTAATGAACGCCTCCAATCTCTGGGCATTTTCTGAAGACCGCATGACTGATGAAACTCATTCAACGCCAGATGGTCGTGGCGTGGATCGTACCTCCCTATTTGAAGCCCTCGTCACGATTTGTTGTCGTGCTTGCATCGCACTGTCCGATTTCGAGTTTTTGTTTGAAGATTTGTTCCAGAAGTATGACGATGCAGGTATAACGACGATCTATCTTCGTCAGCTGGAACCTTTTGTTTTGGACAACGAAATTCAGCATGTACCTCCACGTATAACCCAGAGACTCATCCATCTTCACGAGGAAGATGGTCAACCAGAGCACGTGGAGCGCGTCATTTGGCACATGGATCCTTCGTGTCTAGATCTGAACCAAGCCATTCGCCTGTGCCAGAAGTTTCACTTGTACGACGCCCTCATCTACATATACATCCGTGCGCTTCAGGACTATGTTGCGCCCGTGGTTGAACTCCTTGGACTCGTTCGACGTGTCCAGCAGTATGAAAAAGCTCAGACAAAGTCTTTTGACGAACAAGGATTAATCTTGGATGATTACACCATTGGACCTATTATTGCTAATGCGTACAAAGTGTACCCATACTTAGCCAACATTTTGTCGGGGCTCATTTATCCAAGCGAGGAATCCTTGTCGGCCCTAGACGCTGTCAAGGCAAAGGTTGATGTTTACACGTTTCTCTTTTTTGGCCGTTCCAATGTTTGGCCTCCCGGCGAAAATGGCCAGCTTGTCTTGACTTCAGATGAGGAAGGAGGACCAGAGCCGACGTACCCTTATGCTCGTCAGCTTCTGCGATTCGATTCAGAGTCCTTTCTTCATTCTCTCGACATTGCCTTTGAAGACGCCTTTTTGAACGAGGAATCCAGGAATATCAACCGTTTAATCATTGTCAGAATTCTGCTGGAAATCATAGCTTCAGGCGATCTGCCACCGAAAGACGTCACTTTTGTGAATATTTTCATTGCACGAAACGTGCCCAAATATCCTCAATTCTTACAAGTTGCACCAAATGTTCTTCACGCTATTCTGGTCAACCTCGCCCAAGATCCTGATAGCAGAACACGTGAGGATCGGCAGCTTGCAGTTGAATATCTACTTTCTGTGTACAATCCTCACAAAAGTGATCGATTTATCGCCCTCTTTGAAGCTGCCGGTTTCTACCGGATCCTTCGGTCGTGGTATCGTCAAGAGAGACGGTGGCCGCAGTTACTTTCAACTTACTTCGATGATCCCCAGTTTCCCACCTCGGACGTTTTGAAGAAGGCGAACGAAGTGCTCTCTCTTTCATGCCGTTCAAACAAGAGTGTTGTTCCTAGCGGTCTTGCGGGGACAATTTCCGACACTCTCCCGAAGCTATTGCGTGCTAGTATTCGGGGTACTGCGATCATCCTTGAAGAGTATTTGCCACAACTCCACCAACAAGCTCTGGACTCACTAGATTTTACTGAAGATGGCCACCAGAGTCAATTCGAATATCTCGACTGCTTGCTTGGGCCCCTCAGTAGCAATGATGAAGGTTTCGCAACTCATCACGAAAGCGAGAAGTCCGATAGTCTGGGAAATCTTCGTCAACTATTCATTGCTCTCCAATGCCAACTCCATCCTGAGGGAGTAATTGAGCTCCTTCAATATTTACCATCGGAAAAGCTTGATTGGACGCAGGTTTTACAGACTTGCGAAGCAAATGAGGTACTCGACGCTGCTGTGTGGACAACAAACAAAATAAGCGGTCCTCGAGAAGCGCTTGTTCAAGCAGGTTCCTACCAGCAACGTCTGACTCATCAAATTGCACAAGCACTTCTGGAGAGTTCCTTGCGCAACACTCAACATCCTCTGGAAATTTTGCAAGCCGTGGGCCGGATAGGGACCGCGATATGCCTTGAACATTCTCAGGGACCCCCTACCACCGAAGTCTCTTCGGAAGATTTGTGGTTTTTGCTTTTGAGCCGTCAAATACAGACCGTCCAGCTCCTCGCTGACTCACAGCCCTTGAAAGACAGGGATTCACAATTCATAACAAAAAATGACTTGGAATACGTGCTTTCTTCAACACGCTCGCTTGTACAAGAAACATTCGGGGCTCTGGTGTCAATCACATCAACACGGGCTGTGTCGTTCCCTCGTCTTTTCAAACGCCTTGTTAATTCTGCCCCTACATCTATGGGCAACCATTACACAGAATTCAGGATCGTCCTCGGGGGTATGCTGGACTCATATCGTTCAGACGGCGACATGTTGGTAATGACAAAACATCTCGTCGATAGTGATCTGTTTGATGTTATTGCCGCCCATCAGCGTGAGCGAGATCGAGGATGGTCTCCCCAGCGGGGCATTTGCAACACTTGTCGCAAACCGTTGGCACACATTGAGAATTCAATACAAGCTCTCAGTCACGATCCATCCATAGTTGCCTTCCGATCTGGGGCGATTTCCCATAGACGTTGTTTGCCCGTAGGATAGCCATAGTGTACGCCCGGTTACCTCCGCCCCACTCCTGCATCTTCGCAATCCAGCTCGAGCTTCAGTCCTTGGAATCAGCTGACATCTTCGTGATATCTTCCCATCAGATGGCGCTTCATCGTGATAAACCCTACTGACCATCATTCGTTTCTACCATCTCTTTCAGAATTTTCAAGTGTAGGTTTGTATCAACGTCAACACCCAAGGTGCTGCCATCCCTTGCAAAGGCTTCAACATCTAGTATCATCTGGGCACGAATGCGCTCTTCATCTCTTCCTTCGTCGTTTGCGGGAGCAGTGCCAAATAGGGAAAAGTTAGACTTTTTCCCTTTTTTAAGCCTCTTCAACGACTCCTCGGTCTTCTTCATGGACGACAAGTAAGTTATATACCTGCGTACGCGAAATGAATATTCGCAAAAACGTTTCGTTTCTTATGTAAAAACACAGAAAAGACACACCTCACAGTAACATTGTTGAATACTGCTGTGGAATAATCTTGAACGTGATCTGTCAGGTGCGATCCTGGGCCTTCAGCAAACCCGATTCCGAAGAATTGCTTGATTGGGCGAAGAATAGATGACACAAAATAACTTGGTTCTGCTGGCGTCCGCTTGTTGGACATGGCCCTGAATTGCGATGGAATGCTTCTGACGGGCAGAAGAGCATCGCAAGAGCGCTTCGTCAATATTCTGATTATCTCGTTGGATAGTGGTTTTATTGAGATTGTCAACTTTGCCAGCGACCCTCGCAAGATGTCTAAAATCATTGTCAGAAAATCATAATGAAAAAAAGGGAAAACATTGGAAAATGACCTTCGGCTCTAGCATCGTGATTATCTGAAAGGTCTGGCAGCGTCGTACTAATCTGTCGATGCCAAAGTCCTAGTATGTGCGTTTCCATCAATTTGATATCGATCAATAATGACGCATATTGTCGTAAGAGATCGTCATCAGCAGTGGTCGACTCGGCTGGTGGCGTTTCGCTTTGCGTAGTTGAAGTCAAGGAATGAGGAAGAGGTGTTGATGAGGTCGTTCCCTGATTTTGTTTAGCTTCTTGGATGTAGGAAAATGAAGATGCAACACGAAAACCTTTTCGGACACATTATTTGCTAAAGTCTCATGAGAAAAGTCAATGGAAGTATCCAACCATGTCTTATACCGACTTAAGATCTGTTGTTATGCATTGCATATTGAAGATGCGGTTGCCAATGAGAAAGTGACTTCCGCACCTGCAAGGTCAATCTCCAAAACCTATGGGCGAGCTCAGGAATATAAACTTCCGCACTCCAACAAGCAGAAATCGCCACCCATACTACTGACGCTTGGACTGTCACAAAATTATTTGTGCCTTGATTGATAGTATGTGAGGACCTATGTTAGGGCTACAATGCAAACTTACCTCCAACCAGAGACCATTCAATCGTGCTTACAGAAAGTGACTCCTCGAGTCTTCCTATGACCTCTTTCCATCGGAGTTGAAAGTACACCGGAAGCTGCCACCGTCGTTCGAAGGCCAAATAAACGGCATGGGCACGCAATTCTTCAACAGCGCGTTTCGAAGGTGCGAGAAATTCGAGGGAGCGAATAAATGCTTGAGTTGTCTTGTAGTTCTGGTCTCGAAAAATCAGCCATCGCCGTCTATGACAAATTGCTTCATACTTTGCGGAAGTCATCTGGCCTTCCTGCGGCAAAGACAATCCCACCAATCTCATCCATAATTGCATGGGCCAGCTCTGGCCAGATGACGTTTGCCATGATTTGAAATCTGTTATTATCTTGTCTTTTGGACGAATTCGAGGGGCCTCCTTCTGTTTGTGCGCCGGGTACTAGTTTCGCCACGACAGTCTCCGCAATCTCCATAACTTGACTCATGTCTCTCTCAATGAACCGCAGTATCTGATTATACAAGTGTACCAAAGGATCAGTGCCTTCTAAAAGGTGTGCTTGGTGTCTGCTCGGCTTTTGATCGCAAGTTGCAAGAGATTCAGGTGTCAGAAAGCTAAATGGCGTGTATGGTGTCTGAGGGTAAGTATTGGTGTTTGATGTTGATTGCGATGCAGAGGGGTTGAATGGCGTGTGAGGTACAAGGGGAGAATGCGGAGCGGCCAACCCGCCAGAATATATTGTCTGTCAGACGTTTGAGATAAGTATATTCATACAAGGCAAAAAATGGAGCAACCTTTTTTACAAAGCTTTTCATGATGTCCCGTCGAATCAAATCTTCTGCGTCCCGCCAAAGACCCAAAATGTCGTACGTTCGCAGACACTCCGTGAGGTCTACGATGCATTTGGATTTTTCCGCTTCAGTTGTTCGACGGTCTCCTTTCCCGCCGATTAAAGTTGCCAGTTGCATAGAGAAGAGGTTATCGAGATCCGAGGATATGGTCGACTGAATTCGGTCAACGCGCTGAGAACATTGTAGCCGCATGTGAGAAGGAGCTCGAACACCAAATACAGGAGCTCACAAACCCATTGTATCTCATTGATAAAGGAACAATTTTCTTCCCTAGCCTTGGAGGCGTGATATAGCAGTTGTGTATACTCGACGGCTACACGAGCCAGATGTGTTACCCGGTTTCCTCGGAGTCTATTCATTAACATTTTTGATTGTCCAAGATAATGCGGCGGACCTACTGAGTGTTTGGAGGCTCTTCGGCATTCTTGATCAGGTGTGGAGGTTTAGAATCATTTAGATCGTCCTTGAGGTCACCATTGGAAGTCGAGATGAGGAGTAGCGATTCTAATCGGTTGACCGATTCAGATATTTTCAAAAGTAAGTGAAGCAAAGCCTGCTTTCGGAGTCAGGAAGACCATCAAGTGTACGACAGAAACGAACCTTTTCCTCGCGAAGATTACTTCTCTTCGTTAGTTTCCGCTGAATCGCGTCTTGAATGACGCAGAGTTCTTGGCGAGATATCTGTCAAAGTTTTGTCAAATTATAAAAGAGACTGATGAATGAACGGCCCTTCACATTGACGTGATATTGGAGGCTACTAATAGGCGTTTTAAGTCTAACGAGTCGTGCTCCCTCGTCCTGTAAGTCCGTACTCAAGCTGATGAATGCCTCATAGTCGTCATTGATGAGCATGACCAATTCTTCCTTCAGCAAGGACAAGTATTCACGTAATTCCGCGCGTAAGTCAGGTAACGAAGTATGGGAGCGTGATAATAAAAATTCTTCAGCATTGAACACCTGTGCTGTCAGATACTTGTTGTTGTGGGAGAGTGGAGTAGAGATAGGCAGTTCGTGTAGCTCGCCCTCTTGTTCCCAAGAAGACTTGTGTGCAATGGATGATTCTCGAGCGGCCAATTCCTCTGCAAGCCGTTCTAGCTGATATGGATCCCGAGTAGAGAGGGGGTCGCTGGTGAAGGACATTTGGACGTGGTGAGTCGTTAACGCCTCGGACTTGCGAGACGTTCTAACTTCGAAGGCGGTAATGTTGTTTGAGACCGAGGTCAACACCGATAGAAAATAACAACGCGCACGTATCTTCAAGTCCAACCACAACACTTTGCACTCGCTCAGCTTGCGCTCAGCGCCATTGTTCGATGCAGGCAACCCTAGACTCGTCCTCTCTCAAACGTATGCTTTTGCGCTGTCGTGGAACTGTCGATATCTAAATTCAACAGCTTTCACCAAGGCGCTGATTTGTTTGTCGAAATACGGCGACGAGCTCTCGATATATGCAACACCGGAACGCTTGTCATTGTCTGCCACGAACTCTTCTAAATCAGCTTATTGTCGAATTAAATATGAGAAAGAATTTTTTACAAGATACCGTGTGGCTGACCAGCAGGAAGGCAGAAACGGCCAGACAAGCGACAATGCGGAGAATTTCACATTAACAGGACAGCTTTTGACGAAAGTATGTCTTACGTTCCGGATTTTTAAATGTCTGATTCATCTCGCCACAGTCGCTGCTCTCTATCTTGAGGCATCGCACCATCGAAAAGGCAGTGGAAAGGTGTGAATTATCTATCGTTGAGGGAGAAGCTGGGAACGAACTCGGCGACGAAGGCCAAGACGGCCTCGAAAGCAGGTTGATCGTGAGGTTGCATTGTAAGCATGGTGAGGACAAAATTGGGCTATTGCCATTTCCACGCAGTAGTTGAATACCGCAGGTGTCGTGAAAACTCACCGACTCCTTCTCCTCACACCAACATCTCTCATGGCGCCCGGGGCTCCCAACAATTCAAATGAATCAAGATTGACGATTGGTCCTAAAGCTCTAAAAGATATGATTGAGCACTTCCCTGTGTCCAAGGGCGTAAAAGCGGATCCGCAATTGGTGTGGAGTTTTGGACATGACGATGTGGCATTAAAAAGTCTGGAATCGTCAATCGACAGCCGAGGTACAATAGTTGCTTTTCCCTCAACTCATTGATCGAAGGTCTTTCTGTTTAAGGGAAAGGTCAACTGTCAACGGAACTCACCATCAGCGCTGAGGAATTTGAGGTATATGCCATAGATGAACCTCCAATAACAATAGCTTTTCACCTCCGTGAATTCAATGTGCGTCTTGTGTGCTACATACGCATCAAATCTTATGCACTTCAATAGGCCACGATTGCATACGCAGATAGCATGTCCCTAGGGATGGAGCTACGATTTACCAATCCTGCCGCCCCCCTTTTCATTGATGTGGAGGGGGACTGCTCGGAAGCTCTATTCGTTATTTCCACCAGCCACGTTTCAAGTGCGGGAGCTTCTGCTTCTAACCATCGCCGTAATGTAAACATCAAAAAGCGTGAACGAGAGGAAACACCAGGCCAAGCAACCAAAATCAAGAGGTCCATGAGGGTTGTTCAACCCAGTCTAGCGATGGAACGAGATCAACCCAATGCCAACCCAGAACCCCAATCTTGCGCGCCTAGCTCCACGGTCTGTCGAGAATTTCGTCAAACCGACATGCCACCTCCCTCTTCCTTCCCTGGCCACTCATCGTCTATGGAAAAAGCCCAGGAACCTTTATTTCTCCCAAGTTCCTCTCAGCTGTCAGCTGTTGATGAAGCGGTGCTTCGAGCGTCGGGATTAGAAGTCGGCACCATGGATGAGCTTACAGAGATGCTTGAGGGGGAGGGCGAGGAGGTTGTGTTTGGCTCTACATCTCAACCACCAGATTTAGGTCAACGCTGTGGCTTTCAAGGCAATGGGGAGGAAAGATTCGAGATCATTGATGATACAGAATTGGGTACTACACAATCATCTTGTGAGAGTTCAAAGGTATGGGCAACAAGTTCCCCGTGGATATAATGCATGACAAGAACTGTACTTCAGATGTTCCAACCTCTGTTTGAAGACTAAAGACTCAAAATCACAACGCTCACTCACGGAAACAATCCATCGTCTTGGTCGGGGTAGCTTCGGTTGGCGGGCCATTTATCGATATCGCTGAAAGTTTCGATTTTAAGGGTGTTTTCCAGGGCCACGTTCTTTTTCCACCTCCTAAATACCCCCGCATAATTTGTGCCAAACCGCAGCTTCACCAATGGACGACCTGCCTCCTTACGTCTCATCACTACGTTTTTTATCCAAATTTCATCCTCGTCAACGTCAAGGAGAAATGCAAGTGTCTGCAGAAATGCCCATGGCCTCCCTATCACAAAGTCAGATTCTACGCCGTTTGCCGCCGCTAGGATTGGTGAAATCGGAGATGTGCCAATAGATGAGTAGAACGAGGAAAATTCAGTGATATCGGGGAATGCACGAAGAAGGCGCTTGTACGCGAAGTTGGATACTTCAAAATCACAAAATGTCAGATGTTTTAAATGGCAATACCTCGCTACGGCTTCAACGTCATCCCATAACCCGTCAAGATCGTGCTCGTGTAAACCCTTTAATACCAAGGATTCTAACTGTGGAGCATCAATTGCTTGCAATGCTCCTCCATATACCCGACCGCTGATCCCGCATATCCGCAAAGAACGGAGAGCAGGTAACATAATTAAAGCTCTTCCGGGCCACGGCTCATTCCCAATGATGTCACCGTAAAGGGAGAGATGGGCTAAGGCCGGGGAAAGGGTCACCATGTCACGAAACATGGAGAACCGCATGGGAAGTGCTTTTGTCTGGTCAAGATGGAGTGTTGTAAGCTCCAGCAGCGGTGGTCGGAATAGATACATCGCAAGACCCCGAAGACGCACGAACGATAGCCTCGGTGCGCCTTGAGAGAAAATGCGAGGCTCGCGAGCATTTTTACCGACGACTCCCTCATCTACGTGTTGGGCATTGTCGACGCAGATTGATAGATACTCTAGGGCGGGTGCGTTTCTGCTGCAAAGAATCATGACAATGGTGTTGTCTTCGCTTTCACCTGCGGCAGCAATCGAAAGGCGCCGCCAGCGATGTGACTCTGCGCTAACCAAGTTGATCATCTCCATCATAGCATATCTTCCCAACGCGCTAGATGGCCACCCCGACATATCCACACGTAGATCAAGCCCGCAGTCGAGCGAGCGGGCAATATATGCTAGAAGTTTCTCCGGTTTGGTTGTTGGAGCGATGAAAATGCTCGTCCACAGAGAGGGAGTTCCGATGGCAATGTCACGAAAGTAGGAGCAGATATGTGACACGAGAATTTCAAAAGAAAGACCGGCCTCTCCAGACAGAGGATTGGAATCGGTACTTGAAGTTTCCTCGATTCTCCTGCCTGCTGCGAAAATGGCAGATAGGACTTCGGGGGGAAAGGTGCATATCGGTGACTCGTCATCTTGCAGAAGTTCTTTACTACCATGTTTCTTGTGCGCTCGTGAGGCCATTCTTCGTTATCCTGGTGATACGTCTGTAATGTTTGAACAATTGTATGGCACAAGGAACTAGGCCTCACTGGGATGATGTGGTTGTATTCCTGATCAGCAAGTTGATCTATAGGTTGATGATATGGGGTTGTCGATTAGCCTTACCTCACATCGGAAACCCTTTGCGGTATGAGTTACGGCAATCGCACCTCAAGGCTGTAACGGGCGCCTCCGAAGCAGACATATGCCGTGTGGGTGACACATACAGACTAGTTCGACGCGGACCCAGCACCAAATTGGTGGTAACGACTCGGCCCAGACCTGCAAACAAAATCAGTTTTGTCTTTCGCATTTACTGGGCACTGCTGCTGGTTTTCAGATCATAAATCCCACCAATCTATACCAGAAACAACGTTCAAACTTATTTAGTACATGTATGCTGGTGCTTGACTAGTATAAGATCTGATCACTTGATGATTGATAGCTGGATCTAAGAAGACCGAATTGTGTCAGAAAACTGATAAGATACCAAAAGCTACAAAGGAAGCTACTCACCTCATCTTGCGAAATAGTCCGAAGCTCTCCAGGGCATGCTACCTTCCCCGTCCCAGCACCAATTTCGACATCCTGTGCCCTACCCTTCGTGGTGTACCAATATCTAATTTCATCAGGGACAACTTCGATCACAGATACTCGAGGGTCGTTTTCGTCGCCCCTGTGGATACCATCCCCAAGATCTCCAAACCAAGACGCAGTCCTGCCGTTCAATCAGCAACCTCACGGGTAGGTAATGAAGGTCAACAAAAGCTAACGCTGGAGTCCAGTGCTTCTTGATTTCTTGCCGGTCTTGAATGATTCTAGCCTTTCCAGAGAAGCTGTTGTGGCACTGAATAACATTGTAGTCACTGCAGCCGAAGGAGGACGTACGAAGCCCAGTTGGTCGTCTCTGGATTTAAAAAGCTGACATTCACATGGGCGTCATTTTGAATCTCCTCAAATTTGTGTGAGACATTGTTTGCAATGAAGAGCAACGAAAGATCCATTTCGCTTGAAGCTACGGACAACGTGAGTATCCTCAAGTTTTGGCTATGCGTGTCAGTTACGATGGACTGGGTTCATGGCCCTCGAATGAATGTGGCCATCAGTCCCGCGTGTAGTAAGCATTGCGGTATTCGTTGATTTGATTATTTTCTTGAGGTCTACGTATGGCAAAGTATTCAGTACGCATACAGACAACTCAGGAAATGAGCCGCACCAATAATTTTCTCATCCAGCGTCTTTCTATTATCCTTTGCCTGAGTTGAATATGGATCAAGGCTTATGGAAGACATGGTCGTTCAGTTGAAACGAGAGACATTGCAAAAGCAGTATTTATGCGATTCATGACGTCACCTCCAATTGAATCACGTGGTCTTTTGCCAGCATTGTGAGTATTGCTTTGGAAATTTTGATAGGACCACACAAGGAGCCTTGAATGAAAACGAAAAGCAAAGGCGGAGTTGAGACGATGCAATGAATCCGTTTTGAATTGGCGTGGAATAAGCCATGTCTACAAGTTTGACAGCGAGTGGGTTCTTGGATCTACGCGAATATCACGGTGGTAGCCGCTGGAGTGGTAACGCCGCCCTCGAAAACCTTGACTCTATGTCATGAAATGGGGTGATTAATAGAAGGGAGGAACATGGAGATATATAATATAAGTGTGTGCGTGTCTATTGCATTCCAGGAATAGATGATGAGTGTTCGGATTGTGGTGTCATGCCTGCTGGTACTGTAATGGAAAAAGTCATTGCCGCTCGTGCGAAAGGATAATAACAGGACTCACGCGGTGCCATCTGTGGCCGTTGACCTTCACTAAACACTCTCGATACTAGCACACCAACACCCTCAAATACACCCAAAAGAATACCGCAAGCGATTGCAGAGCCCAAGGCCGATCTAGGACCACCTATTGAATTGAAAAATCAGCCCAAATTCCACGACGGTTGAGTAAACAGTAAAGCTATTCACTCCGGAGGGCCAGACAGCCACCTGTCATAAAACCAGATATAATTGCATTCCATGCGTCCTCTTTTTGCCGCCAGCCTTTGACGGCGCAGTCAAATGTCGAGAACATACCACCCCATACACCAAAGTTTCCACCTGTGACGGGTGCGCGTGCTTTCATTGAGGAGATGGCACCAACGAAACGTTCTCCCTGAAGAAAAGTCAGACGGTCAGAATGACATGAAGATGAAAAAGATACGGACCCTTGGAGAATTTCTGGCACCTTTTATGCCATACCATATGCCACCACCAACTGCACCCATAGAGAAAGCACCGCCAAAATCGTTGAGGATGACCCACGGGCTGTGATGGTAGTGAGATGTGTGTCAAACAGCGAGAACTGTGCACTTGCCAGGGGTCTCGTGTGTGATCAGCGTGCGACATGTCAGTGAAGTGTGAGGGGAGGGGAGATTATTTTGAACGGAATACAGATACTCAGCAGTGGGAGAATGAAACTTTTCCTTTGCCAAGCGGCACGTGGAGAGTACATCACGTGATGATGGACGCGACATTAAATAGACGAGTTGAACTCGGTTCCAAGTTGAACTCGAGTTGGCTGGTTCTGCTTCAAATTATCATGACACCAGCGCGCGCCGTTGCTCAGCGTCTCAACAATGCCTTTGTTTCCGTTCCACCGTCTCCCATCAGCCTTGACCAATATCGTCCTCTCAAGGGAACCCAGCTTCACGCGTCGACCAAGCTGAAAGAAAACATCCCTCTACCGCCATTTTATGTCTCCATCCTGCAATCCTACCCATCTTCCTCATCACTCAAACGAAAGATGGATGATCGCGACCAACCACCCCACACTGTCGCGTCTGCTACAAAGAAGGCTAAGCACACGGTGACTAGCTCCTCGACGGCCAAACAGACCCAACATGCCCCAGAGGAAGAGTATCCAAACGGTTTCATTTACTGTCACCAATGCAACAGGAAACGCGACCTCCAAGGTAAGTTTTTGTACCCCTCCTCTGCCATATATTCACCTTGTGCATAGTCAGTATTCAATGTACCTCACTCAAGCCACGGGCGACTGCTGCAGGTGCGCAGGAAAGGCGCTGCCTTGTAAAATATTGCAAATCTTGCTTGATGAATCATTATGGGGAAAGTGTGGATAATATCAAAGCTCAGACTCGAAATGCCAGAACACAGTTTGGGCACGTTGTCGGTGAGGGATACATCTTCAAGCGAGTATCTCATTAGCGGCATAGCATCTTCTCGCATTTATATCTGCTCTTGCACAGATGCCCTCGCTGCAGAGATATCTGTGATTGTTCCAAGTGCAAGAGAGCAAAGGGTCTCGAACCTTCGAGGTACGTTGATTGAACAAGCTATATCTGAAATCGTGCTCCCGACTCACCATCATGGGGAACTTAAGCAGCGTACTGCAGGGAGAAGCTGATAATCCGAAACGGGAAAAGAAGTCCAAACCCCAGGTTATCAAAGAAACTGCCGTCACGCCTGCTGTCAAAAAGGCTACTTTGGAGAAATCTAAGCCTAAAGCTCTCCCGACGCTCAAATGGACAGCAATTCTCGCGAACCTCAGTCAAGCGGAAGCAGAAGAGCGTATATGCATTCGCGAGTTCATTCAGAGGTTTGGCAGAATTATGGACCCACCAATAGCCAAGGCTCACCTGGAGGAGCTGGAAGCGATCGCGGGACGGAAGAAGCTACGGGATGATAATGACGAGTTGGCGGGCTGGATCAGTGAGCCATGCCTGAAGGCAATCGTTCTGGGCCTCTTGGAGTGCCTTGCCAATGATCATGAAAACAATATCGCGAAAGTGAGTACTTTGGCTATGCTCACCAACCTCAGAAAAACTTGAATGACTCTCAGATGATCAAAATACACGTTAAAGAATTGCGTTCCGCTGGTATGAATTTGAACAAAATATGGAAAATCCTCGCCGACATGCGTGAAACGATTGCAAACTCAACTTCAAATGAAGTATTGGGACGGCCGCAGGCTGTCTTGACGTTTCCTGACCCTCTTCCGCCACCTGCATCGGCCAACATACGCGCAACTCGTAGTATTGCCGGAACATCCACCACCTCTGTATGCCATACCGCGCAAATGATTCCTATCATCATCTCGCTCATCGACCTTGCGCTGGAAACCGCTGCAGTGCGCGAAGAAATGGACCAAGGGATCAAGGATAGTAAAGATGCTGCAAGGGATGCCAGGGAAGCGGCCAAGCGGGAGAATGACCAGTGGGAGCAAGCTCGCAAGCCCGCGGAACATAACGTGATAAAGACGACCAATAAGGGAAAAGAGAAAGATGCTAAACAGACACAGGAGGTAAGTTTGCTAAGTAAATTGCCACTTGGCCCTATGGATAACGAAAGGACATACAGACTGCAGAGAAGAGAATGTTACACAAGGCTCGTCTATTGAACATTGACAACGCACTGAAAATCGTGACGTCTGGATTTGCCCCACGGTTCTCGGCGTTGGGCGCAGACCATGAAGGTCGGATGTATTATGCTCTAAGACCTGGATATTCAGAACGGGAGGCTGCACTCGAATACCTAGAGGCACTGTCCAGCGATAAGCCCACGAAGGTGAAGAGGAAAGCTCGCAACATTGGCGGCACAAACCGTGAGGAGCTAACAGAGTGGTCCTGGTTTATCGCTGTGTGGGGGAAGAAGCCCCAGGCAAGACCAGCCCGGACGGCAGGCGATGACAAAAGTTCCGATGGCGAAGGTGGGGAAAGCTGGTGGGCATTGGGGGAGTCCGAGGAGATCTTGAAGATTGCGGATTGGATTACTATCAAATGCGGCTTGGAGGATGAGGAGGACGTGACTGCAGCTCCATCATCATCCACACCAAAACTAAACAAACGCAAAATGGACGAACTCAAGCAGCTTGTGATAGATCTGAGAGAGTATGCAGGCCTTCTGGAGTGGAGGTCGCGAGAAACACTGCACAATGAGCTTCGCACTTTAGAAGACAAGGGATTGGAACAGCAACGGATTGATGCACAAGGAATACCCAGGGCCGCTCCCATTCCGACCTCGCGATTTTACGGGGCGTAGCTCGCCGACAACTGGTTTGTTAACATACATTCACACTGATACTTGCAACCATTAGTACTTACATATTTGACATCGCTATTGCACATACCTTCGAAGTAACCCACGATTTGACATCGCTATTGCACATACCTCCCAAGTAACCCACGATTGCACCACTATCCCCCAATGGATAACTGTTTGTTGAAGAGTTCAATGAGAGAATCTGCTGTAACATAGCGTTCGATGCATCGGGATAATTTGACTGCAAGGCGGGTGGCCAGAACGTGTTTACACTGTATAGCCAAGGTAGTACTGTCGTCAAACCAACGAACGCAGTAGAAAAAAAGTCAAACCATGAGATGAGTGCGACACAATAAGACTGCATAGGCGAAGGCAGGGCAAGAGCAAAAGTAGGGGACAGGGGCCGTCGTCAAGTCAAGCAGAACGTTGTAAGTTGTCGTGGACCCAAGAACTTCGTATTCCAACTGGCGCCATGAAGTGACATACTTTATGACTGGTCTCCATGTGAGCCAGAAAGACAGGCCCGAGGACTTTCTAAGCCTTACTATTTTCGCGGTCAACGAGATCCAGTGCTGCGACCACAAGGGTTTCTGGGAAAATGGAGTTCAGTTTCGCTATAGACTGGTCAGACACTGGTATTTTCTTCAGGCTCAGGAACAGCACAAGCAAACGGGTGCACGTACGCGTATCAGTTTCGACGATGGACTCGATGATTGCGTCGGCGAGACATAGATCGGACATGACTGAGTCGGCGCCAAACAACCTTTTTATGATGCATTCATATCTTTTCCAATTTGCCCAAGTTCATCATGAATTTAGACTCCCAGAGCTCAGCTCCATTGCTGAGCTCCATGGCTTTTCGCTCTCGCTCCCACCTCAACCAGAACATCGCGATCCTACGAGGCCATTCATGGTCATTGACTTAGAAGACGAAGAACATGCAAGAATTTTAGCTCGTAGATGTATCTTAATCAAGTACGTTGTGGCGCACGCCTCTGCACAGATATCAATATCGATTGGGTATTTATTGAGAAAACAGATCCGTCTTTGTATTCTACGGACAAGGGTTTAATTACGACGAACTTCATGCTGCGAATCGAACACACCAAGGCGACTGGTCGCGCTTCACCCATGACACCTCTTTTCGCTTTCTTGTAACAGCCTACAACCATAAGATCCCCCAGACAAGACAAAGGGAGGTTATTGAAAGTTTCTCTTACATGGGATTTCTCGGAAAGATCGACCTGAAGAACCCAGATATAATTTTAACTTGTTTTGAAGAATGTGCGCTGCACCTCTTATCAGCTATTACCGGCCTGTCTCACGAATTTCAGACGTTGACTGTCGTGGGACTACTCGAGAAAAGCACGAAGGAGATGGCCACTTTCGAGAGGTGTTTTTTGGCAGGCTGGTATGTCTGCTCACCATTGTTTCCGTTGAGTTTAATCGGTCACAGTTGGAAGAAGGTTCCGCTCGTCTTTTGATTGCTAAATTTGACGTCAAGAAGAGGAACTACTACGGAAATACGAGTATGGAGTCCGAAATATCACTGTTAATGGCCAATCAAACTCTGGTATGTTTGACATAATTGAAAATGTCATATCTTCCAAGCACTTTTGCTCTCGTAGGCCGCGCCCGGAAAACTATTGTACGACCCCTTTATGGGAACGGGCAGTATGGCGTACGTGAGTGACCGATTGAGCATCCAAAGCTGTCGGTCTGACACACGGTGTAGCCCACGGCACATTTTGGGGCCATGGTATTTGGCTCGGATATTGATGGCCGTCAAATGAGAGGAAAGGGTGAGCTATTGCTATTGCTCCAAGCCCCAATTTGCCAATTCTTTGGTCAGAAAAAATTCCAGGTGTGATACGCGCAGCTACGCAGTACGGCGTTGCCTCGCGAATCCTTGGCCTTTCGACTTTCGACGTCACTCGGAATCCATGGAGGTGTGGGGAACTATTCGATGCAATTGTCACCGATCCTCCTTGTAGGCGACCGTTCAAATTATTTCAAACATCCACGCTCTAACCGCATTGGCTTATCAGACGGAGTTCGAGCTGGTGCAAAACGCCTAGGGCGAAAAAAGGAACTTATCCCTACCCAACGAGACCTGTGCATGCAGTACAGCCTGTCTGGTCGTCCGTCAGTCCCATTCCTTTTCGGCGTCTACTAATGCAGACACACCCCGCTTTCAAACTATAGAGACGATCAGCCCTATATCCCTCCTACCAGACCTTACGAACTTTCCCATCTGGCAGCTGACCTGGTCATCCTCGCCCGACACCTCTTGAGACCTGGGGGCCGACTGGTTTTCTTCCTCCCGACAGTCACAGAGGAATACGAGGAAGTTGATGTTTCTACGATGGTCTGCGAGGGAATGGATGTCATCGCCAACTCTTTGCAAGACTTCGGTTCATGGGGTCGCAGGGCGAGCAGATTTTCCTTTCTGCACCCTTTGGTTTTGGAGAATTAATTTTTTTTGAATAGTTGGTAACAATCAAGAAAACTACGTCTCAAATATATCCCCGCCCGACGTTCGATACCATTTCAAAGAGTGGTACGGAACATGTTCCTGCGCACAGGGACTTCCGAGAGAAGTACTTCCAGGGATTCAAGCCGCAGAAAGACGAATCACTTGAGACCTCTGCAACTACTTCAGTCTGAATGGCATTATGTGAAGGGATTGTGAACGACGGAGAGTAAGGAAGAAAGTTAGAACAGTGGCAATAAGATTTGAGGTGGGTATAGAGTTTCGTTAATTACATATACATATGAGTGACCTTGTGTGGGCGCGTTTCGTGGTGATACATACATGATGGTCAATCCCAAAGCAAGTCAAAACACCACAATCGACGGTAGTCATCACCTACCGCCTTCGAACATCCCATGGAAAAAAATAAAAAATGGTTTTGAGCCCGACTTCATGCTGCTTGCGCTGATAGAGCCTCTTGCAATTTCAGTTCATCTAATTGCTTCCGTTTTTGTACGCCTCGGATGAGTAAGACCGTGGATGCAGCGACGATGACGAAGACACCGTTGAAGACGAGTGCACGGTACATGTTTAGCGGTGGGGATGCGTTTGGGCCTGCACGAAGAGCGCCTTGAGCTATAGAATGAAATGGCGTCAGTGGTAGTTACAGGTACGAGGTTGAGAGCAAGCGGACAAAGGACGAAGACAACACCAAATAAATTTCCCCTGTTTCGTTGCGTCAACATTGAAATAGGAACCATAAAAACCCAGACATACGTGAACCATAGAATGGCCGAGCTTCCATCGGCATTTCTAGTTAACTCACAGGCTAACTCAAGGCTAACAGGGAGCATGGTTACAGAGGAGACCCCAATGAGAGTCATGATGGCAAACAAGCCTCCGATGTTATGCGGTTTCACTGAGAAAAAAATATTGTTAGGACACCTCACAGAAGAATGTTGCATACCGGCCCAAATGAGTGCTAGCCAGCCCACTCCAACGATGGGGACAAGAACTTTGCTGGTGACAGCCAAGTGATAGGTGAACACGCGGTCGAATAGCGGGGCAGTGACGATGGCGCTGACTATTCCTGTCAAGAGCATGCAGGCTCCCAGAAATCCACTTTCGTCGGCCGAGTAGCCCATGGGTTGCTATCAAGCAAGACCTGTTAATTTTTGTGGGAATTTGAAACAAAGTGAGCTTCACAAGAATTTGTGCTGACAGGATGGCAAATGTATTCGACCTGTTGAATGTTATAAAAAAATACACCCGTCTGGGAGTAATAAGAAAGGACTGACGCTGCAACGAGCGCTCCAAAGATAATCACAACAATACAGAAGTCAAAACGTTCTTGTTTTGACATTTGCGCCTTTCGATCGGTCGGCAGGCCAAGAATGGCCCGCACTAGTGATATAAGCGAGGGCGAATCCTTAGAGCCAGCATACGCTGCCACAAGTGTGGTGTAAGATCTAGACGAAAGATTTTTGACAAATGGCTAGGTGAACGTACTGGGAGGTGTTGGTGGGGCCTTCCCAACCAGCAATGCGAATGGTGTTGCAGCGGTAGACAAAATTCCAAGAACCAAAATCTGTCAAAAATTTGTCAGAAGTAGAAAACAAAAAAAGCGAAATGACGATGCACTGATTGTCTTGTATCTCCTACAAGAGGACTTATCAGTTGTCCTACTGCACCACCTACGGGGTTGGCTGACGTTACAGGTCAGATAACAACATCTGTGTCGTCTACTGCAGCAATACTTACCAATTGCGAGGATCATAGTGGCCGTTGTTCGTCCTTTCAAGCCAAACCATGTTTCAGAATATTTTGGACCAAGAACCTGATACACGGGCTGGGCGATCGAGGCAAAAAGCTGGGGGAGAACATCAATGGGAATTTCAAAATCATAAAATGGGCATGACGAACTTGGCCAACCATGAGAAGGGCGTATGCACTCTTGGGAGAGAGAGATTTCGAAGTTCCTGCGTATCTTATCCAAGCCGACAGAATCATAGCTACGGCTCCAATGTCGCACTGGAAGTCCTTAGTATAAACAATTGAGATAAGAAGGGAGAAATAAACCTACACATCTACGAATTCCATATCTCTGGACGATGTGGGGGATTACCAGTGCGACGGGCAAGTAAATGAGGGCCACGATATTCCCTAGCCAATTAACTTGGTCAAGGGTGATATGAAATTCCTTGGCCACTTGACGGAAAGGTGATGAGTCACGGCATAGATATTTAAGCTAGCAGACTCACTGTTGTTGGAGATGGGGCCAAACCACGGCCACGACATCGCAGAAATGATGTTTAAGACAACCTGCGTTCCCGTTAGCTGACCAGATGAGGCATAGTTCTCGACTTCACCAGCCCAACGACCCCGAAAAAACGACGACGGTAAAGGCGGTACACTGGTTGACTTTGAGTGACCGCGTTTTTGCTGCTGCCGCCATTGTCTGTGGCGTCATGATGCAGAGTGGGTTCAGCTTGGACTTGATCGAGGAGGGAAAGAACAGAGGAAATTTGCTGCTTCTTGTCGTCGACTGACGTGACGTTCTCCGGATCCATTACCGTTGGTCAGAACTTGTAGGGTGGTTTTGAAACAGGGTGGAAATTGGGTGATGCAAAGCATGTGCGAAGGCGTGAGTAATAGTTATATAGACAGTTGCTCCGTTCTGATCTGTAGTAAATGAAACGAGCGCAACTCCTTTCCTCGTACTCAAATCCCACATAAAAATTATCGATTTTGTGGGAGATGGCTTATGAGAAGAGCGTCAACCAAGCGTCAACCAAAGTCTAAAGTTCCTGTCGCTGGCGTTATGCACATGGACACGTGCACAAGTATTCGGCAACTCTCTTCCTTTCACCGTCCATATGAGTGAATACTGGGTCTCCAAAAAGAGGTACTTTTGCAAGTACTGTGAGATATACATCGCGGACGATGCCCCTTCTCGACAGCAGCACGAGAATGGCCTTCGACACAAGGGAAATGTCGAGCGTTTCATCCGAGGAATATACAAGTCGGGAGAGAAGCAAAAGAAGGATCTAGAAGAGGAAAAGAGGGAGATGGCAAGGGTGGAACGGGTAATGTCTTGATTTCAGGGAGAATACTTTGCCTCCTCACATACTTTACAGGCTGCAAATGCTGCTTTTGCACAGGATGTCGGCGCGGGCATCGCAAAACTTACGAGTGCGGCTCCTTCTACGTCTAAAGCTCCTTCGAAACCTCTCCCCAAACCCTCTAATCCATTCGCCAATTACTCCACCGCAGAATCCCTTGGATACACTGACCCTGATGCCGACAGAATTGCCGCCGAGCTGAAGCAACGTCAATCACAGGGTGTCGCTGGCGAGTGGGAGATCGTCACACTACCCACGCAAACTTCTACATCCTCAACTCCTGGAGCATTGATTGACGCCGGCGTCAAGCGAGAAGCTGATGCCGCGCTGCCTGATGAAGAGGACAGTCGCAGTTTCAAGTTGCGTAAAAAGACACTGACAGGCTTCGGCGAAATCTATGATCCTGGGCTCATACCTATAAAGCTGAAAAAGAAGGAGGAAGACTCCTGCACAACATCACCGACCTCAACGCCCCAGATTTCAGCTTCACCATCGGCTCTTCCGACTCAGTTGCCAAAATGGAAAAGTCTCCAATTGAAAGGAACACCAGCCGGGGAACAGCAAAATAAAGAGGCTGACGTTGAGAAGCCGGACGTGAAACCCGACGTTGCCATTGAACATGCCCATTTGTCTTCGACTTCTGCTCCAACACCCCGCGCATCAAAGTGGGTGAAGAGTCAATGGAGTTCAGCTTCAGAACCCACAAAAATGGAGGATACTTCCCCACCATTTTTGGGTGTCGATGAAGCCAAAAGCGAAGACGTTGCCCCTTCATATGCCAAAATTGAAGAGACCCTGCCCGACCTCTCCTCTTCAAATCTGGATGTCAGCTCTTCTGCAGGGAGCCTTTTTCGTAAACGCAAAGCGCCTGCGGGAGCTGGAAGGGGGCGGCGTCAGATATGAAAATGTTGGCCAACTTCCTTTCTCCGTGTTTTTTTTTGTCGTGAAGTAGTCCAATATAATTGAAAAGATCGCCTGAAGGCGGAATAATATTAAAAACGATGGTTTGACATCTTTGAGGGTCATTTGTCAATAACGTACTACATAGTACTTGAGTCTTGTGGACAGCCCGGTGATACTACAACAAAAGATTGGGACACCCGATATAATTCTGCTCAGGATCTCGTTCGATAGATATGCAAATTAAAATTACACTGGTCAAAATAGTGAATACTTGGAGGGGTCCATTGTCCGGGCTGAGTCGTCACCGATCTGGTA
The DNA here is from genome assembly GCA_018417955.1 of Laccaria trichodermophora. Taxonomy (NCBI): domain Eukaryota; kingdom Fungi; phylum Basidiomycota; class Agaricomycetes; order Agaricales; family Hydnangiaceae; genus Laccaria; species Laccaria trichodermophora. The sequence continues at coordinate 508,041 of JACTVC010000001.1, forward strand.
GGTACACAAGATAAAGGGTATCCTTTTGTACATTGAGGTATGAGGGTAGTAGAAATCCGAGAGCGACGAGAGCAAGCGAACAAAAAGAGGCGAAAGCGCCGATGCGACGCCCTAATTGGAAATGGAAAACATCAAGAAAAGCAATTCAAGGAGGAAGCGACAATATCAGTACGCCGGTATTTCTTACATCTACACGGCATGGTATCTTTTGTCTTTACCAAATATAAAAGTGAGCATGCAAGTAAGAAGCGGTTTAACCAATGGACGAACCTTTCCATTTCCCTTTGAACCACAGCCTTTAATATCGCACGGCCGCCGACAGAATGGAGACCCTTTCCAACGATAACCCGTAGAGAGCCTTGTCCTCTCTCTAGTGCCATCCGTAGAGCGGATTCCGTCTTTTCGATGGCCTCTCCAGGACGCAGTCCATGCACGTCGATAGTATCTGGCTTCTGCTTTGCATATATATTGCGCGCTGCAAAAGGAGATAGCAAGACCGATTAATATGAAGACGCCTTGGACATAAGCGTCAAGAACGGACCTGCGTAGTGTCGCCTCGCAGCACTTTGATGAAGCTTCAACACCCGCGCCTCCGATTCCCTGAGCTTTCCTTTCAATTTCAACGCATCAGTAATCCTTGACTCGCTCAACGCAAGTCTCCACTCCGCGTCCAACCTCGAACGTTCTTTCTCCTCGTTCTTGGCATCCTCTCGGAACTTCTCAGCCTTCCGTGTCAGCTTAGTAGGGGCAGGCGACGAAAGTATGCTCGACTCGTCCCCTTCAGTGTGGAGTGTCTCTGGGTCTGAAAGGGCACCTGGGTCGGGATCGGGAACATTGTCATCGTCAGGGGCATCCGATTCTCTATCAGGTTCTGCAGCCACGTCATTCCTAAGAAGAGCGCTCGAGATAACCTCCGGAGCTTGGAGAATGGTAAATTCAGTCCAGGCAGGTGCTTGCAGAGTCAACCTCGCTGCTATGGTGCCAAAAGAAACTTGTTGCGATGACCCTTGCTCACTGGCCTTCAGTTGCTCGTCTAAGACAAGGGGGGATAATTCTCCCACCGTATGTTTGTCAGCGATGGGTGTTTGAAGTTCGTCATTGTCCAGATCCGTTTCAACGCCTGGTCCCCACTCCGGAGACGAAGGACCAGGGGTTCGAAGCTCGTCCCTGGTCTCAAAGGGAGTGGGACTGTCGGATTCCCACATGCTCCGGGTCGTGGCATTGGGGACATGCATAAGGGTATGATCGGTGCGTGATTGGGAGTAAGGCGCGGCTGTGTCAACATCCTCGTCATGATGCCATTTGCTGCGCATTTGAACGTATTGTATGCTGGCGTTGGGAACGGGTATTGGAACAGCGGTCATCGTGGCTGAGGGTGCATAAAATGTGCCACCGTTGCGAGTTTCTTGAATCACATTGACTTCCTCCACGACAAGTTCGGGATTCGGAGGAGTAATTTCTTCTCTAGATGGCATTTCTGCAATGGTCGATAGTCGGTTGGGAGTGCTTTGAAGCTCGATTCCGTCTGAAGGGGCACTCTCAGGAGGGGTAGCGAGATGGACAGGTTTACTGGGGGGCGAACCTGACTCTGCTTCCCGGTCAAGGAAAGAAGCCAGGCCCGAAGGAGGCCGAGCCGTTGGGGGACTCTCGATAAGTTGGAGTTGAACAGGAATGGGAGACGGAGAGAAACCCTCCGAGCCACCATGTAGAAAGAAACTGGGGGGAGAAGCAGGTCTTTCTGCAGGGTGTTGGGGTGTCGCAGATTGTGGAGGTTGTGCGGGAAGAAATGGAGGGGTGGATGAGTGAGGTTGAACTGGATCAGGAGTATGGTACACTCGTATATGAGAGGGGAGGGTGGTAGATTTCTTCTGGCGTCGCTCGCGCTTCGCTGCATGTCGAAGGGTTCTTCCTGGGGTCATGGACTCTGAAACGATGACCCCAAGTGTAGTCCACAGCACGACCATAGCCAACCTTGTAATGTTCGCTGAGACTAATAGATCGACGGTAAGTCGCAGGCCATAGGCCAAATAGTGATCCACTGGGGTTGACGATCTACTTGATAGTTGATGCACAACGACTCCTTCCCAGAGGCCAAGCAGAACGGGGCTGAGGTTGCCTAGGAGTTGGTTGTGAAGGAATAGGCGGAGACCAAGGCCAGTCAAGATAGAGAGAGAGAGGTCCATTGCGTGATATCTGTGAGTCGCAGTCGAAGAATGTACATGGCAATGAGGGGCCACGATGAACCTGCGTGGGGTGTGTTATAGCTTATAAGCAGCAACTGAACGAGGCCTCGTGTTGGAACATATGACAGAAATGAAAACCACGCTCGAAAGACAAATCTAGACAGCCAATAAGAAGCTTTGTGAGCTCCGCTGGAACTGAAGACGCCGTCACTGTTAGGTATCGCTTAGGTATCGCTGAGAGAGAACGTTGTTCCAGCGTTGTTCAGCGCCAGTCGGCCAGTGCTTGCTCTTGGTACAAGTGTGTGAATGACGGCACGGACACGTGATGAACGCGTTCAACCAATTGCAGGACATCCTCAGTTCAACGACCATGGCGGTGAGCAGGAAACCGCCCCCAAGAATTCAGACGCCGGTTGGCGACTCGGGAGGTTCAATTAACTCGAATCAACCAGCGGACCCACGACTCACACGATACTCCCTTTCTGACGCGCCCAGACAGCCCCCAGTCGTCAACGAACCCGTGAATAAAGATCTCGACAATAACATTAACACCACCGTATACCAAAGCTACTCCCAAGCCGCCCAGAACGACCCATTTTACGACCCAGGAAGCCACAGTCCCGTATCCACCGCAGAGCACAGCGCCCGCTCGTATCACGACCAACAACTACCTGCTGAATATCATCCATATCAACCAGGTCAATATTTAGCTCCAATCATTACTGGCGAGACACTACAGCTAGATGAAATTATTGGTTCGGCACCCGCCCCAGTAATTCACGCCCCAGACCCATTCCACGACCCATCAACGCCTGTAGCTTCACTCTCCCCAGGCTACTATTATGACCAAGACTACCACCCACCATCTAATCACTCTTACTTGTCTTATGAACCAGAGGGTCTTCCCGCAGGTTCCGATTTCGACCATTTTCAACATGATGCCGAAGCTTATGCCTCAGGCAACTATTCTCGTAACTCATACCGCCCCCCACGATCTCGCTCACCCACGCCTGCCGTAGACGATGAGGATTATTTTGTTGTAGGAAACGAGAGCGTGCATTACACAGGGGATCCCAACGGCGATACTGAAAAGCCTGTGTATCAATATGCAGACTACTCAAACCAATACGTTGCATCAGGCCAAACAATTGTGTATGACCCAGAGCCTGAAACCCCAACCTCGACCCTGTACTCCCTTCCACCCGAAATACTCACAGAGACGCGTCACTTTGGTCCTGCGCCCACTGGCCGTGTACTGCGCCGCCACAAGACCAAAAAGCGCGTGCAGCTGACGAACGGAAATCTCGTCGTCGAGCTTCCTGTTCCGCCAAAGCTGGTTCTTCCTTGGCGGGGAGAGGCAGAGACAATGCAGACTCGGTACACTGCGGTAACATGTGACCCCGACGAGTTCGAAAAGAAAGGCTTCTTTCTGAGACAGAACGAAAGTGGAAGGAGGACGGAACTGTTTATTGTGATCACTATGTACAACGTGAGTTGTTCCCTCTTTCTTCTTCTTCATTGATCAAAACTGCATCCATATCACTATGACAGGAAGACGAAGTTCTATTTTGTCGGACTATGTATGGGGTTATGAGGAATATTGCCCACCTCTGTACGCGTAAGAACTCGCAAACATGGGGCCCGAACGCTTGGGAAAAGGTATTGCAATCTCCCTGCGTGCTCTCTCATGCCCAAATCTAATCATGCACAGGTTGTTGTCTGCATTGTTGCCGACGGACGCAAAAAGATTCACCCACGTGTTCTCGACTGCCTCACTCTCCTTGGGGTCTATCAACCCGGTGACCATATGAAGAACATGGTTAATAACAAGGAAGTCACAGCCCATTTGTTTGAATATACCTCCTCCTTTGCCCTAGACTCTAATCTCCACTTTCGCTATCCGGACAAAGGGATTGTTCCCACCCAGATTATATTTTGTATGAAGGAGAAAAACCAGAAGAAGATTAATAGTCATAGATGGTTTTTTAATGCCTTCGCGCCGATGTTGCAGGTGTGTTAGATGGCTTTTTGGCAGTATTCGAGCTCATTTTATTTAGCCGAACGTTTGTGTTCTATTGGATGTTGGCACACGCCCAGGGAACAACAGCATATACCGCCTTTGGAAGGCATTCGACGTGAATTCTAGCGTGGGTGGTGCTTGTGGAGAGATATCAACGTACAAAGGGAAAAATTGGTCTCTTCTTTTGAATCCGCTAGGTGAGCATTTGTCTCTCTCAGATAATTCACGCTTACAATATGTCTTTCAGTCGCGGCCCAAAATTTTGAGTACAAGATCAGCTGTATATTAGACAAGCCTACCGAGTCCATGTTTGGCTATATTAGCGTCCTCGTGAGCACCCTCTTCGGTTTATTGCATCATGGCTGACAACTTGTAGCCGGGAGCGTTCTCGGCTTATAGGTGTGTCGAATTCGCAGGAGCCATCTCAATCAGTAATTCAACAGGGACATAGATACATTGCATTACAGAATGACGAATTTGGGGTTGGGCCACTGGCTTCATATTTCAAGGGTGAAGTATTGCACGGCCGCGATACGGACATCTTTACGTCGAATATGTGTGGGTGGTCTCGAATTTGTTTTGCACTTTCATTCTCATATTTTTGGAGCCAACAGATCTCGCAGAGGATGTAAGTTTGTTCACCCAAAACCAAGGTGTCTACTTACCCTTCAACTTAGCGTATTTTGTGCTTTGAGCTCGTCGCCAAAGCTAATTCCAGCTGGTGCGGTATCTCCATTATGCTCCAGTCATTTTGAAAGAAATTCATCTTTCTAGGGTTTTGAAGTACGTCAAGGGCGCCATCGGCGAGACAGATGTCCCAGATGCACTCCCAGAGTTTATCGGTCAGCGGCGACGATGGTTAAACGGGTCCTTTTTCGCCGCTACGTATGCTATCGCTCACGTTGGTCAGATAATGCGCTCTGGGCACAGTTTTGCGCGTAAGGTAGTATTGATGGCGGAGACGGCTTATAACATCGTCAACTTGGTGTTCTCGTGGTTTAGCATTGTGAGTGGTCATTGTTTTTGATCAGAGTATTTGTTGATTTGGTCTTGGTTTGAAGGGAAACTTTTATTTGTTCTTCGTAGGTTGTTTTAGTTCGTGAGCATCATTCTGCGGTTGATGCGATGAAGGTCAGGTCGTTCTCACTTCGTCATTGGAAGATGAATCCTTTGGTATAACGGGCATCAAATATTTCAACACGTTCGTCCAGGTGAGCAGTTTGCTTAGCTACTGTCTAGCATTTTCATCACTCATTGCATGAAGTACGTCATGGCGTCTATGGTCGTGGCCTGTTTTCTTTTCTCGATGGGTAACAAGCCACAAGCGTAAGCTTACGTTCCCTATGAAGTTCCCCGCCAATGTCACTTATGCGGTTTCAGTGCAAAGATAAAATATAAGACAACAGCCATCATTCTAAGCGTGCTCATGCTCTACATGATTATTGCATCCATCATCTGCGGCATCCAGGCCGGTAAGCAGGGTGGCGCAGCAAATTCAGTCATGCTTCTAAGTGTACTCGTCACATATGGATGTGGGTTCTTGCTTTCATCTCCTATTGTTTGGTATTTGTTCTGAGCCTTCATATTCAGTGTACGCGTTCAGCAGTCTCTTGGCCTTCGACCCCTGGCATATGTTCACTAGCTTCATACCATACATGCTTCTTTCACCCACGTACATCAACATTCTGAATATGTGGGTAATCTTTGACCACGAGCTCCATCTTATAGGCTGATATCGCTTTTCAAATCAGTTATGCATTCTCTAATCTTGACGATGTGCGTCTTTCATTCTTATTTTTTTCTTACCTCATCGATACAAATATTTTATCATGGCAGATCTCATGGGGTACAAAACAAGACTCCACTCCAGAGAGAGATCTGGGAGCCGTCATCCAAGATAGTCACTCTCAAGTTGACGTCGAGATGCTTACTGAGGCCGCAGACGTAAATAGTATTTATGAGGAGGCGCTCATGAATCTCCGGGATCGTGTACCTGTGGAAAAGACCCAGGGTAAAGGGTTGCCTACCCTGGCCGAAAAGGAGGCTAACGCAAAAGACTATTATGCGAATGTGAGGACGAACGTCCTATTGGCGTGGGTCCTGTCCAACGTATGTGTTTTTTCCCTTTCCTTTCTTTGTCTCAGCCACTTTATTGCGTTCAGGGCTTGTTGTTGGTTGGCATTCTTGGCGGGGTGCAGTCATCGGACACGTTTAGCGTCCAGGCGGGTGTGAATAGGACCAAGGCATATCTGCTTTTTATTCTTGCTTTTACGGCAATCACTAATTCAGTCGTGGGTGTATATTGTTCTCATTTACATCTCAAATGGCTGATACCATCTTTCAGCGCTTTGCTGGGTCAACTTTATATTTGCTTGCGCGACTTGTTACAGGGTAAACTAGACGGATATATGCGCTGTTGTATGTTACCACAAACTTCTACTATTATATATCCTATCTCAGCTTATATAACTTGAAAGTACCCATGCATTGGTGCTTTCATGTGTAAATTATTGTATTCGCCTTCCAATTTGAATCAGAGTTTTTTGCAATGGCACGGAATTTCGACGCGAGTCTGACGAGAAAGATGTCTAGGACAAGCCTTCAAGCCTGCACCTTATACCTTTGCGCCATGCACTACTATCGGTACGTAAACGCCGTCCGTGAATTGGAAAGTTCAGGGATTTGTCCGGGGTGCACAACGGCGAGGTACCACCCCACAAATTTGAGACGGATTCGCCGGACCGTATTTAGCGGGCCGTTAGACCGGGTTTGCGTGTTGGACTTATTTATATCTTGGACTTTGGACTTTGTCTATCACCCCACACCTCCCTCCAACGATGTCACCCAACAGCACCAACGGCGTTCACTCAATATCTCGACCCCTCAATCCAGGTATCTATGCCCCTATTCCTTCCTTCTTCCTCCCAGGAAGCGAAGATCTTGGTGCGCATTCTTAGCTTCGCGGTCCTTCGCTCAGCTCATCGTCCCTGCAGACATTCCATCGTTCAAAACCCATGTCGTCCGCATCGCATCTGCGGGGGTCGGGCCCCTTATTGCTGGTTCGATGGGAGAGGCAATCCACCTGTCGCATGTTGAGCGTGTGCAATTGATCCAGGAGGCACGTAAAGCATTGGACGAAGCCGGTCTTGTGAACGTGCCCCTTATTGCTGGGACTGGTGCTGGGAGTACCAGAGAAACTATCCAACTTACCAATGAGGCAGCAGAAGCCGGGGCGGATTACGCCATTGTCATTGCGAGTGGGTACTTTGCCGGCGCGTTGGCAGGCAATCGTGAAGCGCTCCGGGCATTTTGGGTAGAAGTTTCAAAAAAGAGTCCAATCCCAATCATGATTTACAACTGTTGGTTGCCCGCTTTTCGGTTATAATTTTCGCTGAGCCGTTTTTGTCTAGATCCTGGAGCAAGCGGGGGCATAGATGTGGATTCTGATCTTATTACTGAACTTGCCACCAGCTGTTCGAACATTTGTGGAGTGAAACTCACGTGCGTCGTAGACTTGTTTCCTCAAGTTACTGCAATTGACTATCCCTAAAGATGCGGCAACGTTGGTAAACTGACGAGAATCGCGAACGTTGTGTGCGACGCGAGCTTCGCATTGGCGTATCCTCGCAAGGATCCCCAAGCACCTTTCCTTGTTTTGGGCGGGTTCATAGACTTTCTGATTCCGTCAAGTTACGTGAACGCACATGGTGCTATCACCGGTCTGGGGAACGTTGCACCTGTAAGTGTGTATTTGCTATGCCTTGGACAATAATTGACGCTATGTGCCCAACAGCATGCGATTGCGAAGCTCTTTGCGCTTACGGAAGCATCGAAGCAAGATGCAACGCTGCTTCCCGAAGCGCTACGGTTGCAAGGAATCATTGCGCGTGCAGACTGTACGATTGCGAAGGCGTCGATTGCGGGAACGAAATATCTTTTGGAGAAGTTGTATGGGTACGGTGGAGTTCCACGGAAACCTCTTGTTGGGATTGATGATCGTGCGGGACAAGCGCTGTGGCATCACCCGCACACACAAGCGCTTATTGAACTTGAGAAGATTGTATCACATGACCATAAACTTACATAAACCTCTATCAAGTCACTACTGTATCTCTTCGAGTCACTTTCAAGTCCTGGTCACTATCATGAACGACGTCGACGTTACTTCTCCACTAGCCCTCTCATTCCCTGCTATTCTTCGCAATCCAGGTCTTGCTCACCTCAACCTGGCAAAGAAACGACAACTTCAACAGCGCGACCAGAACGAAGGCAAGCGTTGGCTCAGACGGAAAGATAACGGTCCGCTTCTTCTCCATAACCTTCTCTGTGTTTGCCAATATCTTCCGTCTGATAGCCCGCTTCGCCGGGAACCCCCATGTCATCGCCGCGACCAAGAGCGATTATGTCCTACATCCCCAACAAGCCCGCGCTACATTCCCAGAGCCTCTCCCTTCCTTCCTTCCACGCACCGCAAAGGTGCCTGCCATTACCCCGCCCACCACTGACCCCGCCTCGGCTAATGCGGGTCGATTTTCCCTCAGCTTGAAAGGCATGCGAAAGGAGCTGAGGAGGTCTGGGGGTAGAGCCGAAGCTCTTGTAAGGGACATCGAGACCGAGATGGTTGAATGGCTGAGACAGGGTGGGACTCTTCTCGCCCCTAGCAGGGGTGTAGACAGCCAACCCGTGAACGATGATATGCATGGAACCCCTGTAGGAGAGACGGGCTCCATCACAGAGGTCTCTCGGACCCCATTGCAGCTCATTTGGCGCATCTCTGACGATGCCTTCGCACGTTACGTGGTACATTGCTGTGCCCGATACCATGAAGTTGTCAGCTTCAGTAGGTTGCTTTTTCTTCTATTTTAATTATGCTCACTCTTTTTACAGGTAAAGGGGATTCTGATCAGCGACTTACTTATCTGCTTCGTCCGAATGTCACAAGGCCAGACCACCACGCCGCAGTAACACTCGACACCCCCCCAGTTACTGACGTGGATTACTCCTCCAATCCTGACTTGGACACCGATGACAACATTGATTCGGACTTCATAACAGACCGAGAACTAGAATCTGATGTCGATGTTGCCGAACCCACTCTACCAGCAATGGCCGTGTCACCGCGCATCAGCTCATCTGATGATTCATGGTCCCTCGTCGGCGACGCCGACATCGAGGAGGCAGACATTCTAGAAGTGGAATCTCAAGTTGAGGCTCCATCGCTATCACCATCATCACCTTTACAAGGGCCCACTCAGGAAGAACTTGAACCAGCCGATGTCGCCAGTGCCCGCCGTGCGCACCCATTCAGTTTGTGCAGACCACACCCGCTACGTTTTTCCCGCCGCGCCACGCGTTCAGCGTCTTCGCCTTCACGCTCTCCTGCTCGTACTCCAGCCCGATGGAAAAGCCAAACAAAGAGACATATTGACCTGGTGGGAGGGAGAGTGAGTTTCTATCATTATTTGTTCTCGTGATTATCGGTTGTCCAAAATATTGTATCATCATCTTGGTCTCTCTCTTATAACGAAGGGAGTCTTAGTCGATATTAGCCCCGCTTTATAGCCCAGTGTATCAATATCAGATAGAATTCACTTGAATATTGTAGAAACCCCGCAGTGACTCCAGTTACGCTATAGCGCCTGTGTATCGGGAACCGGTTGTGACTGATACCTTTTTTTCCTCTACGTACCTCTGGCTGTTGACATACCGTCGGCTAACCTATCGTTGTCATCCTTTCACCGTGACGGACGTCTTCGCTCTCGTTTTTGATCATTGGTGAGAGTGCGAGGAGGGGCAAAGTAACACTTTATATACTTCTACCCAAAAACTTATCTAAGTATATCTTTCAACTTGCTTTCAACCGTCAACCTCATCTTCAACATTCACCCGGCATTGAAGCCAATCCTGCATTTTCGAACCAGTCGCCCAGACATCGCATGAATCGTCTAGGCTATCAGGATCAAGAATCGGAGTGACAACGTAGTATTCCCCCCTCACTGCACTGGAGCCGTAGTCTTTGATGCGAACCGACTGGACTCCATTCTCCTCGCCGTCGTCATAAGAAAGAATGTCTCCAACGCGGATCAACTGAGATGGGCGCGTGAATATATCCTCGTTTAATGCTGCTTGATATTGCAGATTTGCTGATTGAAATCCTGGGTTATCGTGCAGCCAAATTTCTAACCTGCATAAGTACAGAGTCTTGAACTCAAGACACATTTGCAACCAAAAAAAATCACTACTTACGCCGATTGCACGCTGTCCCTCTCGATCTCTGCTGCCTGATCTTGATCTGGAATCCATGGAAGTAGTTTACGGGAGATGAATTGAATTCCAAGAGAGGCAGTGAAGGAGACTTGGTACAAGCTATGAGTCGACCTCCGAGTCACTGTTCTACCATATGTAACTCATTGGAAAAGATACGCACTCAGGTGGACACTGGACAGTGCGAGATCTCCTTCAAATCGGCATCACAAATCTTGTTGCAACTTTTGTAAAATGCATGAACATTTTCTATCGTAAAGGGCGATGGAGGGAACACAGGATTGTCAGCAGAGAGTTTCTCCAACCCATAGTCACAGACTTGGGTAAGTGTATATTGGAGTTCTTTCTTGAGGATGTCGCTGCATTTTTGCCAGATGACTTTGTAGTGAGTTAGTTTCTCAGTGGTGATTTCTGAAAAGTTTGGTTCATCATATGCAGGTGCAGTGACGTCCATGATTGAGCTGAGGAAGGAGAGGCTTGACTCTCAGTACTTCTATATACCCCGAGAGGGGCACGGTGGCTCAGGTGGCACCATCGTTTGTCTGGCTTGGGTCTGCAAGGTCTAAGTTCGATCCCCCGCATGTGGAAAACAAATTAGACACCATGTGCATTCAACGCCCCCGGGAGACGCCGAGACGGGTCAGGTGTATGGGAAGGTGACGCGGTCTGTTGTATAGACCCTGATGCCGAATATGATGTACCCACGCCCCCCAATCACAATGATATCACGGCTACGTTTACTCCTCTTATCTTGGAAAAAGAAGATTTGCCGAAGAAGCAGACTGGAAGGCTTGGGACGGGCCCTAGTGGCTGACAAATGATGTGCGAAAATCACAGAGTTGAGGCTGGTAAGCCAGTCCCCTTGCTGATCAACAAATACCAATATGCCGAAAGGTTGGGTTATTCCACACATCTACCGATTAGGCCTGAACGAAAATCTGAGGGGGCATGAGGCCTCTGCTTGAGGAAAGAACTAAGGTCAAATGGGGTTAGTCTTACAGGGTTAGGGGGTTTCCCCACAAGAATGCCCGCCGGCGATAGCCACATGATGGTGTGCCATGAGATCTAGGTGTGGTGATAAGGTAGCTCAGGGAGTAAAAGAAGCAATCAAGTTCCTATGCTTGTAAGAGTTAAGCCATGGGCCCCCCTGAAAGTCCTGATTAGTGTTACAAACGGAAAGTCATGAAAGCGGGCATAAATGGCAGGACAGTTATGTAGTTTAGGTAGCTCATACCCATGAAAAGTCCCGGTCTACATACTATCGTCATGTAACGTGATCGTTAGATTATCTCCGAATAATCATTGACATACACATACCCCCGAGATGTCTGACTTGTGGCTTACCAAATAAATGTCTTACCCTAGTGTCGTCACAAATTTCGTGTTTGCTTCTGTTGTCAGGGTTTTTTTGTCACGCATAAGGTCAGCGATTTCGCGAGGAGAAACAGATTTCTCTTCATGTGTGGACGACTCGAATGCGAACGCAGACCGGCACCCAAAAATGGAACCCTGGCCCTAACCCCCATCCGTGGCCACCAGTTTGTCGTTGTCATCGTCGCTGCTGCAGTTCCACTTGCCTTGCTCATCGCTTTGCCCACGTCCTCCGTCAAGCGCTTTGCCAGTGCTGACTGTGATAATCTCGTCAAGATCCCATGAGGATACGCAATCATGGGCCGAGGAGAGGACGCTAGAAAGTCACACTTCATGGGTGCGAGACGTAGCGTGGGCTCCAGATGTTGGCCTTCCAAGAATTACATTGCATCTGCCTTGCAGGACAAGACAGTTCTCATCTGCACAAAGGACACTCCCACCGCCCTATGGGTAAACTTTGGGTTGACATCCCTCACACCTACCTCCGGCGCACCCCCTCCACCTGGCAAATTCCCTGATGTCATTGGGCATGTGTCATGGAATCTTGCTGGAACTAGCTTGCCATCAGCTGTGGAGATGGTAGGGCGACCTTCTGGAAGAAGAACCTGAAGGGCATCTGGGAGTGTGTCAGTGATACGAACAGCTAAACCAATGGTGACTGTAATGGTGCGTGCTTGTAGACTGGATGAGATACTACTTTTCTATCAGAGCGCCTTTCGTCCATGATGTGATCCCGCAAGCCATGCCCCTTTGCTAATTGTCCACAGAACAACGGTCTGAGTCATGGCTGACATGCGGTGATTCTCAACAATGCCCATTGCAACTCTTCTGGATTCAACCATGCGTTAATTTCAGCGTCAAGGACGTTTCCAAACCTCAAAACAAATCTTGGAGGAGGCTTCCAATTCATTCTTGTCGAAAGCGTGCATCAACTTTTTGGCGTTAATCTATTGAACCCCAAACACACCCAAGGTGCAGCCACTCGGCCCACAGGCGAACTTCAAACGAGTTTTTGGCCCTTTGGTCTCTCAAAAGTGTATCATTTCATTTACATGACGAACAAGTAAAAACTATTTAAGCTTAGGTGAGTTGCATCGCAAAATAATATGTGGCAAGGATGGGATAAGTAAGACAAGAGAAAAGGAGGGAGTTGAGCAAAAATAGTGGCTGAGGGGGGAGGGGTGACTTTGCTGGCGGACTCAGGCCGTCTCCAGTTGGCGGGATCTCGAGAGGTGGCGAAAGCTCCCTGGTGCTGTGTCCAAGGTGGGAGATCATGTGAACCTTGACCAGCTGGCCAACCTGTGGGCATTGCCTGTCCCAATGCTGCGGGCTGGCCTGCTGGCTGCGAGAGTTGGAGGGGTGTGGGTCCAATGAGGCCAGGTGAGTACATGCCTCCCAGCTGAAAGGCATCTTGGATGATCATTACTGCTGGTTGGGGAACACTGAACATTTGCAGTCGTCGAATACAAGTTGGCAATATCCCACGCGGCTGTATTTCAAGCAGGCCTATCATGTCAAACCAAATGTTGGCAGGAAGAGTTACGCGCTGCCAGACAGAGTACTGGATGGGGGTGTAGTGTCGTGCTTGAAAGTAGGCAGTTATGCGATGGTATATGTCCGCTAAGGGAGATTAGTTCGTAAATATATGGATGCATCACACGAGGTATTGTAAACTTACTGCGCCGATGTGCCCAACCTGCTGGAAGGGCCGCTTCGACCTTGGCGACTGTTAAGTCAAATGAAATGCCGTACATGCCATATGGTAAGGCATTGATGTGGGCAGGAAGAGCTGGTTGGGCCACGACAGCATGGAATGGCGGAACGTTTGGATTCGCCATTAGGCTGCAAAACTGAGAATTCTAATTACATCTTTTGTGCAGTGGCCAACTTAAATAAAAATCTGTTGGTCTGACTGTGTACGTTTTTTTCTTTCTTGCGGTATAAGGATCTGAGAAAAAGAAGCTCCTGGGGAGCTTCGAGAACTGAATCGTTCTTGATCAGCACACACTAATTAAATGCAACAAAGATAATTCTTTACTATTTTGGTAGAATTCCTCAAGTAGGCTGATCCAGCAAATTATTCACATCCGATCTCGTCTGTTCATGCGTTTTCCCTACTCGTTCCCTCCGCTAGAAACACTCTTCGTCGGCACGAGAACGTACCCACTACGGTTGGCGAGCAGGGTCAGGTCTGTTCGAAGCCTGATAGAGTCTGATCCGAGAAAATTTGACAGGTGCTTGGGGTCTTTGTCACCGCTTCCAACGTATTCACAATGAATATACCATTCAAGTGTCACATAATTCGGGTAAAGCATAGTAGGGCTTAGCAATAGAATTTGAACAGTGGAAGTGGGGAAACTGGAAAACTGGGCGATTATTTTACTGAGCACGTGTGCTGGGAGCACACTCATCACTGGTAGGCCAGAAAGTACAATTGCAATCAAATTGCAATGAATGTTGCGCATCAGTTTGGGCGTGCAAGATCAGCGGCAAGGATCTGGAGCATAAAGACCTTTTAACTAACTAGCTTTCTTTGTGCGTTTGTCAATGTTGCAGCAATACACAGCTGGTGTTACGGATGAAATTGCGACGAAAAATTGAAGCCGACTATCGATTTTGTGAGTGACGGAAAGTAATCAAGACGTGAACGTCAATATTGAGCAAGAGTTGTCCTTGGCAAATTAAATTTTCGAGAGGAGAGAAAGACAAGGCCAACGGCGTATCTTCGATTTTTGTAATTAGATCCAGACAGGTATTCACGTCATGACACTAATTCTGCTTGGATAGTAGATGGCTAGGCTGAAATACTGACCAGGGGATGTTCTGTGGGTGGCAATCCTCCTACAAGTGGCATCCTCGAGCAGCTGACTCTGGTGCCTGCGGTTTGAAGAGCAAAGGGTAAGTCCGCTCGAACATTCGAGCACTGTGATTTTATTATTACTAATTGCCAATAACTACGTGAATATCCTTCAAGTTGCCCTCAACTTGGACCAATGGTTGGAGACCCAACGCTTGAGTAACGGCACTAAAAACCTCTGTTTAGCACATGCAAACGCTGAAAAGTACAAGTACTCAGTGATTGTCTACCCAATACAGGGAATAAATTGTTCATATTAAAAAGAATTATATTAAATTGTGAGGATAAATGTCACGGTCTTCGATACGTGGACCCCGGCGATATAAATATGACTTCTTATAACTTTTGGAAGTCAAAATAGACCTGACCCTGCTCGCCAACCGTAACCCGCTCGGTTCGAAGCGCCGCCAGGCGCGATCTTTCGCAATGCGTCACGCTTTCGTCTCTCCTTCTCACTTTCGCATGACAGGAAATATTCTTCTCGGCGGGTAGTGCTTCGGCGTGAGGACCCGAGGGTGATTATATGGGGTTCCAGTGTGAATGGTAGACGAATTAGTTGTTGAGGACATGTACTCACTTGAGGAGTTATCAAGTCTGGTAAGGGATGTCTGTCGGGCGGAAGTTGAACCTGGATGTTGTGAAGATAAGCTTGAATCGATCCGAGTGTAGACTTGGCTATGCGAACGCACCCTACTCTGAGACTGGGTGATTTGATGAGTGGGACATTGGCTGTGGCGGCGTAAACTAGATCGAACGATAAACCGCGCCTGTGCGGATCTAGAAAAGTTTTTACATTGTTCTGGCATATCTGTGGCCGATATTGGAGTTCAAGGAAGTTGGACGTCGGAGTGAGGGCTAGAACCTGTGGCGAAGGCAAGCTCAGAGATAACAACTTCAGATCCTAACTTGGTCCTAACAGATCGCTTAGCGGCGCAAGTGCCAGTCCCTGACTCTGTTCAAAATGATGTACTATGCATTCCTCCTGTATAATCTTCTATACTATGCCCTATCAGCAATTTGGCAGACCCTCTGAGTCGGCACTTTGTTGATCTCGAATCTAAACTTACCACAAAATATCACAAAATTTGATACAGGGCCTCCTGAGTATAATCCAACTTATTTCCGCTTTTTTTCGTCAAAAAAAACAAAGAAATGGCGAAGTTTTGTTTTTTGTCACATTCATACGCCTGTGTATCACGCAAAGCCCAGGTCATTGGATGGCAGTGTAGTGAGACCATCGTCCACCACACCCCAGTCAATGTCTTCGTCATCGGCAGGCTCGCGTTCTCCGTCTCCTTTGACCCCGGAACCATCTGACTGGCTTGATTTGATTCCGTTGCTATTCAACGCGACCTTGACCTCAGTCCTTGCCTCTTCGTGGTGCCTCTCCATGCATCCAACAAAGTCTTCACTCCCTCCTTGGGAATCAGATCCTTTGCTCTACCAAACGCCACACAAGTCAGAAGAGAATCAAATGCTTTGTTTGGATGAACAGCATGCCTACGACGAGTATGCTTATCATCACTCTCTCCCGCCGTTGTCATTGCTGAATCTTTGTTTTTAGCTCACCTCCTGGATTTAGTTCTCTCCTCATCATTCGAGCACAAGCCCTGATAACTCACATTCCTCGCTGGGAGTGCTCACCTTTCGAACAGGCAACCTGTTGGTTCCATCGCACAACGGGCCAGTATCCTTGACGAAACCAATCCCCCCACCTGCTTCCCTTCCACGCAGACAGTATTCACCAAATATCAACCAGAGGGTCGTATACCCTCCAAAAGAGTTATGTTACAAGTATGTAGGTTATTCACCTTTGACACTCTGCTCCAGGCAAAACGAGTCATGAAGAAACTTGCTGCGCGAGTTCGGCCAGCACGGTCAGAGTCAGACTCTGCCGAGCTTCAAATAGCAAATCTTCGAAAGGCAAGCAGTACGAAGACATGACTAGCATCATTCAGTTCAATTGTGCCAAGGTTCTCAACTTCTCAACAGTGTGGTATTGCCTCTTCGTATTACATGTTACTGTAGACATCACTGGGAGAAGGTTGGCTTCAATGTCCACTGGATCACATCAGACATATCGTCGGTTCCAGGTCCATAAGACCCATCATGATTACAGACGATCACAAGACATTGAGTTTGGCAAACACTCGCCTTGGAGAACTGATCAGCAGAAAATTATGAGTGGTCAAGTTGGTGGAACCTCGCAGGATGTTTCGGTGGTTGATGCTGCCGCTCTTCAAGAAGAAAGAAGGATGCTTCCACCAGCAACGGAAGAAAGTGGCTGAAACCTTACGATTCCTTGGTCAAGCCGAATCGAATTTCGCGGGAAGGAAGCATATCAAGTGCTCCTTCACCTAACACTTCCTATTCTCCCTTACCCACGACCAGATCACCCACTCCTTCTGCCCTTCACAATATCTTTCCCACAGATGGCGGTTTGTTGGCACATCCACCACCATTGGTATATCCAGGTCGAAGCTCCAACACCTCTTCGCCAGATACTCTTGCTACGCCTCTTGACCATAATCCTGATGTGTTAATGCCAGAAGCTTCTTGACCAGTTTCTCATGCCCCACCACTGCACTCTTTACCCTTGCACATACCCCCTATGATGATGTCCACCCAATCACACGCCATGCCCTACATGTTCTTCGATCGAAATTAGTAGCCGATGCAGATGCAGATACCTACGATTCACCGCTTAGTCCCTAATATGGGTCCTACATATGGCAGCACTGAGGTTACAGTTCTTGGTGCAATTTTCCACCCATCAATTCAACTCAACTGTATTTTCGGTGATGCGGTAGCAAGCTCAACCCAAAGATGGAGCAATAACATGCTAATCTGTGTGCTTCCACCTTGAGTGATGCCAGGTGTGGTTGCTGTATGGTTCGATGGATTCCCAAAGACCGATGACCAGCCCAACTCGCCGCCATCTCTGTTCACATACTCTGACGAATCAGACAGGGCACTGTGAGTGGAACCCTTCATTTCTAAAAGACAGGTATACTGAACATTGTGTTTTAGTATGGAGCTAGCTTTGCAAGTTGTTTGATTGAAAATGACAGGCAAGATTGAGGACGCGAAGAATGTCGCCATGAGAATTGTTGACTGCCGGAAGCAAAGGTGGTGACACACAGGGAGATAACAGTAACATGATGCAGTTGGCTTCTACAGTTTCTTCGGCTCGGGATCTTCGGCCAATCCTTTTCCGACAGGGAGGTGAATCTGACAACTTTGAAAAACTTATCGTCGATTTCCTTCCCATTCTGGACACTCCTATGGGCTCATTTGCGCCTGAGTCCATTTCAACTCGCGACGCTATATCGTTTGCATCACAGAGTGGGCAAACCCTGCTCCACCTGTCCACGTTGCTGAGACTTTCAACCTTGTTGAGATTTTTTGATTGGTCACGAATTGATCTGGACGCTCGCGACCGCAATGGATGCACCACATTGCACTTTGCAGGTATTTCCCAATCCAAACATTGTGCAAATATTTTGATAGAAGATGCGGAAATTGTAAATGCACTTGGGAAGACGCCCAAGGAAGTCTCTGTCCCTGGCTTTTTCGCTGACATCAATCCTACGATTATGCTGCTGGACAGCGATTCCGATCATTACGATGATGACGAAGAAGCCGATTGGGGGGATGCAGAAGAAGATGCAGATTTGCAGGTTCATAGGGGCTTGTTGAAACACAGTTCAAATCGCACCCTTTGAAGGATGGCTACACCTTCTGGAAGGGCAACCCCACTACATTCTGTGAACGTCTCGCAAGCTCCCACGCCTCCCCCTATGGCTACGATTTTGGACAAGGTAATCAGGGGAAATGAAAAGGCCAAGTGGGCGTCTGAAACGGTCAATGACAAGCAGGCCGCTTCTTTTATGGAAGAAATGATTCAGAAGACACTTGCGCAATTCCCTGCACCTCAAGGCATAATTCCGAACATTCCCCAGCTCCCTTTGCCTCACTTGCCTAATCTCAATGGTCTACCTGGTATGCCATGGGGTGCTTTGCCTCACCCCAAGGTTTTCCTGCCTGGATGGCCATCTTTCTTCATCTGTGTGTCGTTTGTTCACCTGAAGTCCTCATCACAAACCAAACTCACATTTTTTCTGAAGTTTCTGTGTTTGTTTTGCAGTTGGCTGGTACAAGAAGGCATCGACCTTGTTCTGGAATAGGGGTGTCACCATATCCAATGGGTCGCATTTCGGCAACAGATGAAGTCGATGCCGAACTGGCTTGGAGGTCTTGAGACGAGCCTGGTACAGACTCTCCCTTAGCTGCGTGGGGGGCATAGACAGGTGGTGGTATTTCTTCTGTCTGCTGTCTGGCAGTTGTTGCTACAGCCAATGTAACCCACTTATCCCAAGTCGCGCGCCATTCTTGCGCTGCTCTAATGGCACCTGCTCCCACAGACTTCCCTGCATCTTCTTCTCCCTTGTGACCATCGGCAGCCACGTTTTCGCCACCAACTGAATGTTACTGTTATTCTGGTTACCAATTCTCTTTTGTGCATCCTTTCCTCTTGACTTGCCTCGCACTATTTTACATGCTGATCCATGGCCTCAGTTTCTATGCTGTGGGCCCTCCACAATGTGTTCACTTTGTTTTTCATGTGGTCAAGTTAGCACTCCCACTTAAAGGAACATTTTGCACTTAGATGTGGATGTTCCTTCTTAATTTTCTGACCCTCAGTCTTTTTCACTCATTGCCGGAGTCTCATCGATTGTGTTCCCCATTCCCTGTGCCCCATATTTATTCCAGCGCACCAATAACGATCTTGTATTCTGAGGATTGTAGCACCAGATTGCATATGCTTGCATCTCCATTTTTTCTTGTGTGAGATAAACATTAAGCTATTCAAGTCATTCCTCAACCCGGTGTTCAATCCACCTCTGCATCTCATCTGCGGTCACCTCACTATCACGTGAACCATCATCAATATCAAGACCAAGGATTGAGGTGACGACGTAATATTCTCCTTTGAGAATGCTCGTTCTGTGATCCTTGATGCGAACAGTCTGAATTATGTTGTTGTTGTCATTGTAGCGAAGGGTCTCATCAGGATATATGCCAATATCCGATATCACCTCCTTCACTACTGGATGTTGTGGGTTATTGTTCAACCACGTTTCCAACCTACACCATTTGTCAAATCCAGACAAAAAACCAAAGAATAAGTACTTACGCCATCTGCACCCCATTTCTCTCAATTTCTCCTGCCTGTACTTGATTTGGGAGGGAAAGAAGCAGTCTATGGGAGATGAACTGGATGCCGAGGGATGCAGCGAAGGAAACTCGGTATAAGCTATGGGTGTGAGCCAGCATTGCACAGAATGAATTGGATAAAGACTTACTCCAGTGTAGAGCGAGGCTTCGTGTTGCAGATCCTGTCGCAACTTTCATAGAAGGTGTGAACATTTTGGATGGTAAAGGGTGGGGAAGGAAAGGTGGGGTTGTTGTTGGGGTTTGACTGCCATTTCTGCAAAGCAACGTTACAGAGTCGGTTTAGCCCTACCTCATTAGAGCGGTGTTTTCTATTGAGCATGTCTGCACACTCTTGCCATACAATTTTATACTGTGAAAGCCTTTCGGCGGTGAGGTTGGCGAAGTTGGGTTCATTGTGTGCAAGTGCAGCGACGTCCATGACTGATCTAGGATGAGCGGACGGTTCAGATGGACGCAAATATATGGATTGCACATGGCCATGTGACTCTCGCAGTCTTAGGGAAAGTTAAAGTATTCAAGGGGGTCCTAGGATTTAAAAAATAGACCTGGGGTCGATTTTTTTTTTTAAGCCCTACTAGCTTGACCTACCTACCTACGTAATCAGGCACGTGTCCATATATGGTAAGATGATGTCATCACTGTGATCACTTTGTCCCTTGACTTGTGCCAGATGCCTCGATTTTCAACGAAATGCAATGTAGATGATACTGGAATATAGGTGAGTAACTTGTAATTTCTGTATGGAATATATTCTTACCCATTGTGTTTCACAGCCAAGCCTCTTACATTTGGTTCTTTTTGAGGTTGGCAAGTCCGATGGCTCCACACTGTATCTGAACTTTGCAATCAGGGCATACAGTGTATCCAAGGGGTATGTTGGAATTTGCCAGGGGACATGATGTAGGGGGGGTGGGGGAGAGAAATTGAGCCTTAAACGAATTTTTTGTTTACATTGTCCAATAGCTTTGGAAGGCTGACGTCAATGATTAGAATACTTTTCAACTATTTTTTTTTACCCTTTTCTCACATAACTTGAAGGAGGACAAGGTGTTTAATTTGTACATCTTCATGTTTTCACTATGGAAACCTTCTAAACAGTAAATCCATGGCATTGAGTACTCGTTACTGTGTGGCACATGCAAAGTCAATGTCAAAATTGGCTTCTGTGGAGGCGCAAACATGTCAATAGCACAAAACTCCGAGCTCTAGGAATTTGTGACCTATCTCAATGCCTAAAGGGATGGCTGATGATTGTCTTACCCAATATTCTATGCATCTGAACTTTGAGTTTGAGGATGGTGATGGGAGTTTACTGACCAACTTCTCAACCAGATAACTGGCTTTGGTATGGCACCTGAGGTTATGACAGAATTTATCTGGCATGAGCCTCATGGGATGGATGGATTTTGTTGTTGCATTTTGAAGGACACCAATATAAATAGAACTCAGGGCCCACCTAAAATGGAAATAGATACCTAATCAGGATGGGAGGGGAGGGGGGGACAGTCAAATTTGACCTTATACGAAAAATACAACATCGTGTACTAAACAAATTTTTTACATACCCCTTGGGTGTATCCATTAGACATGGGTTGCTAAACAACTTGTCAGTAACTTCTAATTGATATTTGGTGACTGTACTTCTGTAGTTGCACCAGCTTCCATTGCTCCGCTTTTAGGATGGGCTTCGTTGGGGCTTTGTGATTGGTGGAGAAATTTTATGATTTATATAACACTTGAATATCATTGAATTCTGACTGATCTACATGTTCTGGAGTGAATTGGCACTACAAACCTGCAAGGTATGGCCTTCCAGGCCTGTTTTGAAATACTTTTGTAGAGGGTTCCAATTTTTTTTTTTCTGGGCCTGCGGCCGACCTACCTACCCAACCCCCAGTCAGACTTTGGAATCCTAAGACCCCCTTGAAAGTATTTGAACAGCATACGTGCCCTTCGAAGCTGGAATTCTGGGCCTCTGCAAAAGCACTCTTACAGAAAGGTCACGGGGTAGCCGATAAATGATCCAGTCTTTCGACTACACTGCCAAATGTATGAAATGTAGCCGTCAGATTTTAAAGTTTCATAGATAACACGGGTTGATTCACGTGAGAGAGATATGAAGTCAGCTTTGCCACAGCTGAGATATTTCATGAAAGCTCAGCTGATTGGCATATGTGCCTACAAGTTATTCGGGTGGTTGTAAATCCATCCACCATGTTTTCTTTCAGCTGTTTAGCACATGCTCAAATATAATCTTCAGGCAGTAGTAAATCCATTCACCATGTTTTTTTTCAGTTGTTTACCACATGCTCAAACATAATCTTCAGGTGGTAGTAAATCCATCCACCAGGTTTTTTTCCAGCTGGTTAGCACATGCTCAGATATAATCTTCAGGTGGCAGTAAATCCATACACCAGGTTTTCTTCAGCTGGCTAGCATGTGCTCAAATATGATCTTCATAAAGTTGCACACCTGCTCTCAAGGTATTGCTCCACCTGTGATATAGGATTGGAAGGGAATGCCCAGAGGCCATAGTCAAACAGTGGTATATAGCTAGATTTGGATATCTTACATAATATATTGATCTTTTGTCTTGAACCACCATCTTGTCAGCAGTCTTGCCATCCTCTTGCACTACATGTAGTGCTTTGTATATCTGTACTTCCTACAGTATGCATAATCATGTTGGGCCAGCTGAGTATCTTGTAACTGCTCATTGCTCACTCATGGGTGTTGATCCCAGATCCACCCATTCTTGCCTCCTCCTTCCCTCTTGGCTTCAGCTATGCGAGAAGTTCAGAGTGAACGCTTCACAATGGTGGGGGCACCGCGGACTTCACCAAAGCATGGTTGAAGTCTGCATTTCTTGGTAGAGGGAGAGCTGGAGAGTTGTGGGAATGCGCCAGCTCATCACAGGAGGAACCTTAGCATGGATGGTAGCTGCTGCTCGCACACTTTGCGGCAGGCTTACTACTTCATGTGAAAGGGCTCATCCATCCTTCAGTTGGATGAACCATTGACTTTAGCTTGTGCTTGCACAGCTGGTTGAGGTTTGTTTGATTGGGTTGCTGCGCTGACTCTAAGCAGCTGGGCTTTGGGATTTCGCGACTACGGGCCTGAAGTCTACTGTGAGGAGAGTTCCTACTCACCTATGTCTGGATTCCGCGACTATGCGACCATTGACTTGGTGAGGAGGTTGCCCACAACCAGTGTCGCCTGCTGCTTTGCGCTGCTTCACTGTCTCTCAGACTCCACCTGTTCCTCAACCATCTCCCTTGTCTTTTAGCATCTAGGCCTCTCAAGAACAGCCAGATGTTCATTGACATCCCTCCAGTTCAGTCTACTGCTCTGGAAATTATGTGCTATGCCCTACTATGCTTCTCTCCCAATCCTTGCTCTTTTCTTGCTTGAGGAATGAGTGTTCTCATCCTCCTTACTTCTCTATGAACTCCCTGGAATGGCTCTTCTTGGTTTCTGAATGGTTAGAAGGGTTTGGAGTGGTTTTGGGTTGGATGGGGTTGATGGGACATCAACATGGGACTTATTCACATTATAACTCGCCAACCGATGCCCCGATTGCTCTCGTCTCTTTTGCGCTGGGAAGCCCTCGTTCATACCTTTCTTTGGACCCCATGAACTCGCCAAACGGTCGCGTATTGGCTGCGCTTCACCTACTTCAGCCTGGTATGACCAAAATGAACATATCTCGTCCGTTCTCGGCGAGATCCTCGTCGTTCCTTTTGTTCTTTGGCTCGTTTTGAAGCCACGGTCAATGCGCTTTTGGGAAGCCCTCATACGCGTCAAACGGACGAGCGGTTCCTGTGTTACAGCACCATCCCTCCAACAACCACTTACATGTGACTTGTTCATGTCATATCTCGCCAACTGATGCCCCGATTGCGCTCATCCTTTTTGCGTTGGAAAGCCCTCATTCACACCTTTCTGTGGACTCCCTGAACTCGCCAAACGGTCACCTATTGGCGGTGCTTCGCCTAGTTCAGCCTGGTATGACCAAGATGAGCATGTTTCATCCATTCTCGGCGAGATCTTCGTCGTACCTTTCGTTCTTTGGTTCGTTTTAAAGCCACGGTCAATGCGCTTCTGGGAAGCCCTCATACGCGTCAAACGGACGAGCGGTTCTCGTGTCACAGCACCATCCCTCCAACAACCATTTGCATGTGACTTGTTCATGTCATATCTCGCCAACCAACGCCCCGATTGCTCTCGTCTCTTTTGCGCTGAGAAGCTCTCGTTCATACCTTTCTTTGGACCCCATGAACTCGCCAAACGGTCACATATTGGCTGTGCTTCGCCTAGTTCAGCCTGGTATGACCAAGATGATCATATTTCGTCCGTTCTCAGCGAGATCTTCGTCGCCCCTTTCGTTCTTTGGTTTGTTTTAAAGCCACGATCAATGCGCTTCTGGGAAGCTCTTATACGCGCCAAACGGACGAGCGGTCCTTGTGTTACAGTGCCATCTCTTCAACAACCATCTCCCCATTCCTATTGTTATAACCTGCTCGCATCGGACGTTCTATAGCTCGTTTTAAACGTTGGATTCGTACCTTTCCGACGCACCTATTTACGTCGATAACGGACGACAGCCTGGTCTGCAGTATGCATTTACTCCAGAACTGCAGTTTCTGGGTATCACCTCGCTATCTCGACTTCCACGGCTCGTCACGATACGCGAATTATACCGTTGGAAAGGTGTCGTTCGTGGCTTTCGAACGGGTATTTGATCTCCAGGAACGGGCCAGAAATCACTACGCTATGCTCAAACGCATTTTTGGCTACCTCAGGATCTCCCCTCTATTTGGGGTGTTAAGACTTGATTGGAGGACTCTTATGGGCAGGGGAGACACCTCAACTGGTTGAGAGTTGCTGCTCGCGCATTACGCGGCGGACTCTTCTTCAGTCATGGTAACCTTCTGGCTCCATCAGAAGGCTGATTGCTGCTTGCGCGTTGCGCGGCAGATCAGTGTGGAGGAGTTGCAGCTCGCGCATTACGCGGCGGACTCTTCTTCAATCATGGTAACCTTCTGGGTCCCTCAGAAGTACTGATTGCTGCTCGCATGTTACGCGGCGGATCAGTGTTGAGGAGTTGCTGCTCGCACATTATGTGGTGGACTCTTCTTCAATCATGGTAACCTTCTGGCTCCTGATTGCAGCTCACATGTTTTGCAGCGGATCAGTGTTGAGGAGTTGCTGCTTGCACATTATGCAGCAGACTCTTCTTCAATCATGGTAACCTTAAAGATTGCTGCTTGTGTGTTGCATGGCCTGTGTCCACTCTGGGGGGCAAAATTTATGACAAGATTTTTTTCCCCTCCTTTCCTTTGACCTCTTATCATTCCTACCCAACATGGCACCACCTTTACCCACTCAGACACCAACTTAGGATCACAGCTTGTAATTTTCCACTGCACGATCTCTTCGCCTCTATCCTCCCTGGCTTGATTCTTGAGATTCACACACTGGAAAAGTGGGGGGCTGTAGGGGAGTATAGGTGGAAGATGGGAGGAGAGGCGCAAGCCTCTATCCCATTACATGCTCCCCATGTCCAGACGACACACCACAATGGAAGCAAGCTACATCATCTTGATGGGTAGAGGGAGTTGAGTTGGGATCAACAATCTGAGTGGAGAGGCGCAAGCCTCTATCACACTATACATGTCTTATACCCAGACCACAAGTATGATGGAAGCATGCTACACCATCTTGATGGGGAAAGGCAATGGAGTTGGGATGGATGACCTGGAAGCCATCCACTTGCATGGTTTCCCAGTACTCATGGTTATACATCACTAAAGAGAGAATGGGAGGATCATATGGGTATTTCTGGGTTAAGCTGGGAGCTTACAGTGACCAGCTTTCCAGATAGCAAATTATTTGGGGCCAAATTTTTTCTTTCTTTTATTCATCTTCTTTGCTTTGCTACCTTTTGGTCTCATTTTATCCTGATATTCACTCTGGGGGGCAAGAGGATTTCTATTCTATTATTCTTCCCCACCATTGTTTTCCTTACATGCCCTCTGGACATTGGGGGGCTTTGTGATATAGGATTGGAAGGGAATGCCCAGAGGCCATAGTCAAACAGTGGTATATAGCTAGATTTGGATATCTTACATAATATATTGATCTTTTGTCTTGAACCACCACCTTGTCAGCAGTCTTGCCATCCTCTTGCACTACATGTAGTGCTTTGTATAACTGTACTTCCTACAGTATGCATAATCATGTTGGGCCAGCGGAGTATCTTGTAACTGCTCATTGCTCACTCATGGGTGTTGATCCCAGATCCACCCATCCTTGCCTCCTCCTTCCCTCTTGGCTTCAGCTATGTGAGAAGTTCAGAGTGAACGCTTCACAGTCGTTGTCGCGTGTCATTGTCGCATGTCATCGTCGTTGTCGCGTGTCATCGTTGTTGTGTGTCGTTGTTGTTGCGTGTCATCGTTGTCGTGTGTCGTCGTCCTCGCGCGTTGTTGACACGTCATCGTGTCGTCGGCCTTGGTGGTGGTAGTGGGCCGTCGTTGGCATTGGTGGGGTGTTGTTGCGTGGGGTTGCCGTTGTCGTGGGGTTGCCGTTGTCGTGAGGTCGGTTTGAATGATGTGGGGTGGTTGGGTGTGTCGAACGAGGTTGGATGTGGGAAGGTGGTGGTGGAAGACGAAAGACAAGGACGTGGCAACAAAGCCAACGTGTTTGGCCAGCCTTCGGAACGTGCTGGGAGCGAGGGTATATGATGTGTGAAAGTTGTGTATATAATAAAGCCTTCATGGTGTAGTGGTTTATTGTGATGTAAAAAGTTGCCCAAGTGATCAAGTGTTCAATTCCTGCTCATGCCATTCTTTTTTCTTTGTCTAATAATAATAACAATAATAAATAAACAGAAATTGTAAACTCCTGCTGGACTCCATCTGGAGTCTGGCTGGTTGACTGTGTTATGAGGTGGAGTCCATGCAGTCCAGATGGTGGACCTGGAGTCCAGGTGGATCCTAGACTAACATTTGGCTGGGTTGCCACCAAAGAAAAAATCTGGATGAACAGCAGTAATCCATCTGGAGTCTGCTGGAGTCCATCTGGAGTCCAACTGGAATATGTGGAGAAGTGTAAAGTCCTCCACAGAACGGAAGTGTTCAAAAGAAGTGTCTGAC
This sequence comes from Laccaria trichodermophora, assembly GCA_018417955.1. Classification (NCBI taxonomy): domain Eukaryota; kingdom Fungi; phylum Basidiomycota; class Agaricomycetes; order Agaricales; family Hydnangiaceae; genus Laccaria; species Laccaria trichodermophora. The sequence continues at coordinate 535,128 of JACTVC010000001.1, forward strand.
TTACCCTTCTCCAAGGCCCAAGTCAATAAATCTGCCTCTCAAACGATGGTAGGCGGCTGTGGCCAGCTTCAGGATCATCGCTGGGGCTCAGGGCAAGGGTGGAGAACACCCAAGCATGCGTACTTCTCGCTTGCAGATAACGGACCCCTGCCTGGGGATGGCTCCCTCGTCTGCGGCATCATCATTGCCTGCGCACTGTTCACGGTGGTTGAAACCGCATAAATGCCTTTCTGTCATTTGGTCATAGCCCAAAGAGATGGCTGAACAGCACTTCACGTACCATGCAAACCCTCCTGCTTGCTCCCTTATCACCTCTGCCTTATTTCACCTTCAAGCAGCGCTGAGGTAAGTTGAGCCGGATGTAGTGAGGATGATCGCAATTTGCAAGGTGTAAGAAATAGGTGTAAATTGTGACTATATGTGACCTTCAGCTTTCCACTTAAACAATATTTGTAGCAAGACATGCAATGTTGAGTGATATATAGATATTACAGGTATTAGAATTTAGCCATAGGTCATCGCAGCAATGTCAATCCTCATCCCAGCCTCCTCAACCTCAGTCTCAACCGTCTGCAGCTAAGGGCAACAGGCTTCAAGGTGGAGGGATACCCAAGTCTCCCGAACCTTCACCCTTCTGCTTGGAAAGGGCAGCAAATCGAAAGATAGCAGGGTCCTGGGTTTCGTGAGCGGGCTCACTGCTGTCGGAAGAAAGTCGATGTGAGCCATTGGACTTAGCACATTTCCGAAACAAAGCTGAGTGGTCTAGAAATTCAACAAGCTCGCATCGCAACAAGTTCCCAAAATGACTGTTCATTGATTTCACAAAGTCCTCTGGAAGCCATGGGGGGAGAGTGCAAGCTGAAACGGTATTGTGATGGCCTCTTACGACGAATGGCTTCCCTCCAGCAGACAGGAGGGAGAGCAGATAATGACACACTGGGCAGCAGAGTTTTGATATTCCAATAATTGGTCCAAAACCCTTTTAAAATAAATGAGACTCTAATGATAAAAACAAGTCGGTGTGCAACCCACCTTCATCTGTGCCAATATATCTCTGCTGAAAGTCGCTGTCTTGTCAAGAAGGCTTGCAAGACAAGCCTCGCAATGCAGCGTGCCCTTAAACTTACTTTGAGACGTCTCCAGAGAACCAAAAAGCTCACAGCTTGCCGACAGCGACTTGATATCTTCAGTGATTTTGCTAGATTCAATGACAGAAGCATTAAGCGCTTCAAGCAGTTTCGTTGCGGATGCGCTCCAGCCCTCAAATGTGCAGCGAATCAGTTGCGAAAGTGCAGTTTTGATCTCCCTTATATCGCTGGAGGTCGGACCATTAGGCCTGCCAGTCCAGCGCTTCTTGATACCCCTAATGAGAGAGGAATATTTAAAACCCTCCTGAAGAAAATCAAGTATCTCGTGGTTGGTTATGATGGCTTGGGATTTATGGAGAGAGGTCGCTGTGGTTGTTGTGGGAAATAATGTCGGGTCCATGAGGAGCTCCTTCCATGGGAGTAAACGTTCGTCCATGGGTGGGGTGACCAAGACCTGAATAGAGATAGTGTGGTGTACGAAACTTGGCCCAGTGACATATGTAAGGAGAATATCTGCTGCATTGAAATGGGCTACCATGAGCCTGAGCCAGTCAAGAAAAGATCGCCACAGCGGCATCTTGATGCCATCTACTTCAACAAAACACTAGTGGCTACCACTGTTTATCATAATACTAAGGCATATGCCTAGAGCTAAATATCTATATCTCAAGCATAATTATGAAAGGCCTTTCATTTGACTTGCTTATGTCTCTCATTCATTTAAATGCTGGGCTTCACTCATAAGTTGTAGGAGAATTACCCTTGTGAATTTCATAAAGGTGGCTGGCAATTTCATTGCAGATTTTCATACTTATCTCTCAGTATTTCATTCTGAATTTCATATTTATCCCCACTGTTTTCATTGTGACTTTTCATTCTTCAGCTCTCAAGATTTCATTCTGAATTTCATACTTATCCCCACTGCTTTCATTGCAACTTTTCATTATTCAGCTGACAGAATTTCATTCTGAATTTCATATTTATCCCCACTGCTTTCATTGCAACTTTTCATTATTCAGCTCTCAATATTTCATTCTGAATGTTATACTTATCCCCACTGCTTTTATTGTGACTTTTCATTATTCAGCTCTCAACATTTCAATCTGAATTTCATATTTATTCCCACTGCTTTCATTGCGACTTTTCATTATTCAGCTCTCAGTATTTCATTCTGAATTTTGTATTTATCCCCACTGTTTTCATTGCAACTTTTCATATTTACCCCCAATATTTTCATTGGGATTGTTCAGATGTATCCCACATGTCAGGGTCCATGCAATGGGCTTCCATGGAAGTGGTCACATGACCAGTTACCAAAAATGGTCAAAAACAAAAGTTGTAGCCCTACAGTGTAGCTTCCCAAATCTGTTTGAATTGTATTCTGAAGTGCTCCCATTGTGGAGGTATGAGGTAAAGGAATGTCAAAAGTGTCGCGTTTTTTTTTGTATTTTGTGTTTTTCTCTATGAAAACAAAACCAAATAACATGATTTCAGTATATTTAGAAAGCTAAAAGAAAGGGCTACAATTATTGTATCATGGGAAAAATGACCAAAAAAGGAAGGTGCATGCCCTACTATAACAGTCAGATATATGACAACAAAAAAGTCGGACTTATACTACATAGTTTACTGATGCACTATAAAAGACTACAAAAGTTGCACTTAGACTACAAAGTTAGGGTTAGGGCCAAAAGGTTATCTTGACTACAAAGTTTGTACTGTTTTCTTTTTGAAACTACAAAAGTTTGTAGTGTGCGCTTTTTCATTAGAAAAGTGTGTAGTGTCCGCTTTTTGAGACTACAAAAGTTTGTAGTGTGCGCTTTTTCATTAGAAAAGTTTGTAGTGTCCGCTTTTTAAGACTACAAAAGTTTGTAGTGTGCGCTTTTTCATTAGAAAAGTTTGTAGTGTCCGCTTTTTGAGACTACAAAAGTTTGTGGTGTCATCCTTTTCATTTAAAAAAGTTTGTAGTTGACATGTAGTTTAGGGTGTCTTTGGCCCTATCTATGTTATGGGATGAGGTTGAAGGATTGCCAGTGCTGCAGTATTAGTATTTGACATCATGCACTGTGGCTGAAGGATTGACATGATATCATGAGTTTTTGACTTGATGCCCAAGTGGGCTTTTACACTGTCTGCTTTCACATTGATAGCTACTGGCCTGTCCCAAACATAGTCAACTTTGATACAGCTCTTTGAGGGCTGTAAGATGATGGGCTGATTCACCCTTTGAGGTGTTCTAGGTCATGTTCTAAGTTGACTATGTATTGAGTAGATATTAACATAAATAGCCTTCTCTAGATTCAAAGCCAACTTGGGCAAGATGTGATATATAATGGGCTGATTCATCCTTTGAGGTGTCTTTAAGTCAGGTCATGTTGCAAGCTGACCATGTCTTGGGTAGATATCAACATGAATAGTCTTCTCTAGCTTGAAAGACACCTTGGGCATGATGTGAGAAACTGATGATATATACAGTGATGTCAATCCTTCAGCCATATTTCCATATGAACTCACAATTATGTTTTCAGATAGCACAGTAGGTATCAATGGCCTTTCCTACTGTGAAAGACAACTTGTGCATGATGTCAAATACCAATGCTGCACCACTGGCAATCCTTCAACCTCATCCCATGACATAGATAGGGCCAAAGACACCATAAACTACATGTCAACTACAAACTTTTTTAAATGAAAAGGCAGACACTACAAACTCTTCTAATGAAAAAGTGCACACTACAAACTTTTGTAGTCTTAAAAAGTGGACACTACAAACTTTTTTTTAATGAGAAAGCAGACAGTACAAACATTTGTAGTCTTAAAAAGCGGACACTACAAACTTTTCTAATGAAAAAGCGCACACTACAAACATTTGTAGTCTCAAAAAGCGGACACTACACACTTTTCTAATGAAAAAGCGCACACTACAAACTTTTGTAGTTTCAAAAAGAAAACAGTACAAACTTTGTAGTCAAGATAACCTTTTGGCCCTAACTCTAACTTTGTAGTCTGAGTGCAACTTTTGTAGTCTTTTATAATGCATCAGTAAACTGTGTAGTATAAGTCTGACTTTTTTGTTGTCATATATCTGACTGTTATAGTAGGGCATGCACCTTCCTTTTTTGGTCATTTTTCCCATGATACAATAATTGTAGCCCTTTCTTTTAGCTTTCTAAATATATTGAAATCATGTTATTTGGTTTTGTTTTCATAGAGAAAAACACAAAATACAAAAAAAAACGCGACACTTTTGACATTCCTTTACCTCATATCTCCACAATGGGAGCACTTCAGAATACAATTCAAACAGATTTGGGAAGCTACACTGTAGAGCTACAACTTTTGTTTTTGGCCATTTTTGGTAACTGGTCATGTGACCACTTCCATGGAAGCCCATTGCATGGACCCTGATATGTGGGATACATCTGAACAATCCTAATGAAAATATTGGGGGTAAATATGAAAAGTTGCAATGAAAACAGTGGGGATAAATATGAAATTCAGAATGAAATACTGAGAGCTGAATAATGAAAAGTCACAATGAAAGCAGTGGGGGTAAATACAAAATTCAGAATGAAATACTGAGAGCTGAATAATGAAAAATCGCAATGAAAGCAGTGGGAATAAATATGAAATTCAGATTGAAATGTTGAGAGCTGAATAATGAAAAGTCACAATGAAAGCAGTGGGAATAAATATGAAATTCAGAATGAAATACTGAGAGCTGAATAATGAAAAGTCACAATGAAAGCAGTGGGGATAAGTATAACATTCAGAATGAAATATTGAGAGCTGAATAATGAAAAGTTGCAATGAAAGCAGTGGGGATAAATATGAAATTCAGAATGAAATTCTGTCAGCTGAATAATGAAAAGTTGCAATGAAAGCAATGGGGATAAGTATGAAATTCAGAATGAAAAGTCACAATGAAAACAGTGGGGATAAATATGAAATTCAGAATGAAATACTGAGAGATAAGTATGAAAATCTGCAATGAAATTGCCAGCCACCTTTATGAAATTCACAAGGGTAATTCTCCTACAACTTATGAGTGAAGCCCAGCATTTAAATGAATGAGAGACATAAGCAAGTCAAATGAAAGGCCTTTCATAATTATGCTTGAGATATAGATATTTAGCTCTAGGCATATGCCTTGGTATTATGATAAAAGTGGTAGCCACCAGTCGACAAAAGGTTGGACCACGTTGAGATCTTTGTTGGGTTCCTCCTGCTCTTCACCAGGCGCTGGTGTTGGCATTGTGATTTTGCTGCCGAGGTTCAAGCTCCTGAGCAAAGGAGCAATCATTTTCAGGTGCATTGGGAGGGCAGCACCTTTAGTGAGCCTATGAAGTGCATATCCATATATGACGACGCGCTCCACTTCGTCTTTGATATTCTGGGGGCTCTGAGTTGAATCCTTCAGCCCACGCCGGTAATTCACCAGTACCTTCAAAGATGACTGAAAGCATAGCAGGAGCTGCACCAACAATTGATGAAACTCCAGGCATGTGTCTTGGGTGTAGAGCCGAAAGGCACTGCAGCCCTCGATGGCCAATGGCACGTTGGTTTTCTCCATTATTTTTGGGATTGAGATGTGGAGCACTGGAGCTGCAAGTGGCAGGAAGGTGGTCAGGAATAGTATATCACTTTCAGCCCCCTCTTTTTGCTCCTGATCAAGCTTAGACTCTTCGAATGTAAAGGTCTGTATTTGTTTCAGGGCCTCAATAAGGGGCACTGACAAAGTCTTGTGGTCTAGCTGATGAATCATCTTCAGGTAACAAGTGGCAACAACGTAGCATAGAAGGCGGGCAGAGTCATCGCTGGAGGATTTTGCAGGACCTTCGGCAGAGTGCCTCTTCATAGTAAGCAACCTGCCCAGGATCCATAGGTGCCTGGACATGGTCGAGTGGCTCCTATTGTATAGAAGGCGAAAACTGATAAGCATGTACTCCAGTAAGATTACACTGCCCTCACCAGTATTGGTCAACCCACAGCTTTAGCTCATCGTCAGCCAACTCGAGGGCAGCCAAGGTCCCTGCATCATTGATGATGGGTTTTCCGACTGGGAGGTTCATTTCTTTACTATCCTGACGATAATTCTGGGTGAAGAGAAGATGCCAAATTTGGGACGTGAGTCCTGGCTGGGGCGGTGTAATAGCAGGGACCTCGATGGCAGGGGCTTGGGTGCAGGCAGTGATCTCAAGCACCTCAGAAGTGCGCTTCGTTACAATTGCAACGACCTCATTCTCCATGACGGCGATAGTAGAAAATGCGTTGGATATCTTGAGTTCCATGCAATCTGGTTGAGGTTGCTTCGATGGTGTAACCTGGAACTTCCGCTGCTGTTGTATCGGCTCAAGCAATGCGGTAATGGTGCGGAATGCAAGAATGTTTTTTGTGATCTCATTAGATTCGTCTGTGGTCTGAGGGACGCTAGGTGGGGCACCACTAGGCGGGTTGTTGTTCAATGTATCCTGTGTGTGCCAGGCTTGTACACCGCTGTGAGGTTCATCGCTGTTCTTGCCCCGATTAAAGATTCCTGACGCTTTGTGGAGGATACTTCTCATTATGTAGAATCTGATCGAGTTCAAAGGATCAAGCAGCAAAACCAATGGACCAATATGAGGGACCAAGCTTCGATTAAGCCCTAATAACAGGCATTAGCTCGAGTTAGACAGGGAGAATAAGAAGAATACATACAACCTTGAAGAGGATGGTTGGTGAATGGTGGCTTAGCGACGTCGGAGTTACATAATATGTCCACTCAATAGCCGATAGATCGCAATCACATTCGCCTTTCTCCATTGTCATCTTCTCCACTTTCAAACCTAATGAAGGTCAGTCATAAAATGATCTGAAAAAGCTAAGGTTGCTGAGAATTCCGATGAACACAGACTGAATCAAGCCAAACGACGAATTTCCTTTTTGGAAAACTGACTCCTCCTGCCTCTGTGACAGAATCTCTTCAATAATGGGAAAAGGGCGCACGGCGCAAACTGCATTGCCTGACTGTGAGTTTCTTTCATGCTGTTTATATATATTCAAGACTTAAGATACAAACTATCTGTGAAACCGCAGTGTCGTCCTGGACTTCTTGAGGAATCCGTGAGCGAACGGAGTCAGAGGCGGAGTTAGGGAACGTGATTGGGAATAGAGTTGGTGGCGCTGTTCCGGATGGCAGAAGAGCGCCTAAGTTGTCCTGTAACCCCGAACTGGGGGCGCTGTCACCTGGCGCAGGGCTCTGATATCCCAGAGGGGAGGCGTAAGGCTGCCTAGCCACTAACCATATTCGTGACCCAATCCACATGTTATATAAATGTCATGGTTAAAGGTAAAGTATCTACAGACGTACAAGACATTATATAATGTAACAAAACAATAGTAAATACGATGGTTCAAGATCATGTAAGAGGTAGGGATAGCCGTACACCGTTACAAAGCCCCCCCATGAGACTGGAGCATCGTCAAAAATTCTGTAAATGAATGTCAGAACCACCTCTGTTTGCGTCATCGATGTTCCTCCTGTTCTTCGTCCCTTCTTCATATATTCTGGATCCTGTTTCCTGAACATCTACCCCGTTTGGTTTTCTTCCATGTCACCTCCTCGACCTGTCCCTCTTCCTCCTCGTCATCGCCGCTGGGATCACCTGGCTTCCAAGGGTTATCGTACTGCACAGGGTCCAACACTAGAGGTCCCGTCGGAGCCATCACATTACCCATGGTTCCTGCATACGAGTCGTCGACTTCTGTGGGGTTTATTGGCAAGACGAATTCCACTTCCATGGAATCATCGGAAATTAACTGGTCGGCCAGGGAAGGTGTCAAGGTGTCCGATAATCGTGCAGACAAGTCACGAGGGTGCGCAAGGTGGGAGGAAAGCGGGATGGACTCAACTGGGTCACTTAGCCTGGCAGCGAGATCGTTGGTCATCCTGGACATGAAGGTGGGTGGTGACTCCGTTAAAGGGGAAGGAGTCGAGGGCATGGTTACCCTGTCCGAGATACGCAAGGCAAGGGATGAGACGGGTTCAATTACGGAGGTGATGAGCGGTGAAGACCATGGAACAGGAAGAGAAGGATTCGGCATCGTCACTGGAAGCGTCGCTGCCACAGGCCAAGGTAAAAGAGCATTAGTGGCTACCATTTAAATCATATAAAACTGGCAACTGTCAGCACAGTCATTTATTTGCAGCCAAGGTGTTTTATGATATGAAATGCCTAGGCAAACTTATGAAATCATTTCAATTTCATTTTCCTAGCCTATGTCATTTATCCCAGCTCCCTGTCAATCATTCCAACCTTGATTTCATTTCCATTTCATTTGCTATTTCATTTGCTATTTCATTCCTACCCAGCCCTATATTTCATTGCTTGCCTGGTGCTGTATTTCATTGCTTCCTAGTGCGATGTTTTAGCTATTTCATTCCTACCCAGCCCTATATTTCATTGCTTGCCTGGTGCCATATTTCATTGCTTCCTAGTGTGATGTTTTAGCTATTTCATTCCTACCCAGCCCTATATTTCATTGCTTGCCTGGTGCCATATTTCATTGCTTCCTAGTGCGATGTTTTAGCTATTTCATTCCTACCCAGCCCTATATTTCATTGCTTGCCTGGTACCATATTTCATTGCTTCCTAGCGCGATGTTTTAGCTATTTCATTCCTACCCAGCCCTATATTTCATTGATTTCCTGGTGCTATATTTCATTGCTCCCTAGTGCGATGTTTTAGCTATTTCATTCCTACCCAGCCCTATATTTCATTGATTTCCTGGTGCTATATTTCATTGCTTCCTAGTGCGATGTTTTAGCTATTTCATTCCTACCCAGCCCTATATTTCATTGCTTGCCTGGTACCATATTTCATTGCTTCCTAGTGCGATGTTTTAGCTATTTCATTCCTACCCAGCCCCATATTTCATTGCTTGCCTGGTGCCATATTTCATTGCTTCCTAGTGCGATGTTTTAGCTATTTCATTCCTACCCAGCCCTATATTTCATTGATTTCCTGGTGCTATATTTCATTGCTCTCCTAGTGCGATGTTTTAGTGATTTCATTTCTTCCTGGCCTCATATTTCATTGCCTGCTTACCTTGATGTTTTAGCCATTTCATTTCTACCTAATCCCATATTTCATTACTTGCCTGGGGCTATATTTCATTGCTTTCCTGGTGCAATGTTTTAGGCATTTCATTTTTTGTCAGGGATATTTCATTTCTTGCCTTGGGATATTTCACATCCATTTCATTCCTTGCCTGGGGCAATTTCATACCTACCCTACTGTGCCTCCTCACTGTTTCCCACACTCTGCTCACTGTTTTCAGGGTCCAAAAGCGCACTTCTAAATATGGAAATGTGCGCTTTTCTAAAAGAAAAATAGCAATAAAATAGGGAAAATATATGGGATGGTAGTACTCAAATTTGCAAGATTTGTATTTGTCAGGGTCCATTGGGGGATATCATGATATTGGTCACATGACCAATTACCAAAAATGGTCAAAAAATGAAAGTTGTAGCCCTACACCGTAGCTTCCTGAATCTGTTTAAATTATGTTCTGAAGTGCTCCCCTTGTGGATATATGAGGTAAAGGAATCCCAAAAGTGTCGTGTTTTTTTTTTGTTTTTTGCATTTTTCTCCATGAAAACAAAACCAAACAATATGATTTCAGTATATTTAGAAAGTTAAAAGAAAGAGCTACAGTTATTGTATCGTGGGGAAAATGACCAAAAAAGGAAGGTGCATGCCCTAGAAAAGGAATTGTCAGATATAGACTACCAAGTTTACTGATAGACTACAAAAAAGTTGGACTCAGACTATAAGGTTTACTGATAGACTACAAAAGACTACAAAAGTCAGACTTAGACTACCAAGTTTACTGATAGACTGCAAAAGTCAGATATAGACTACAAATTTCACTGATACACTACAAAGTTAGGGTTAGGGCTAAAAGGTTATCCAATAGCCCATCCATCCCATACATGGCACATATTATGCAAAAGAGAGCATAAATGCCATTATAAAAGGTTGTTCTGTCCACTTTTGTGATTAGAAAAGTTTGTAGTGTCTGCTTTTTAGACTACAAAAGTTTGTAGTGTGTGCTTTTTTATTGGAAATAAAAGGTTGTCCTGTCCAATTTCATCATTAGAAAAGTTTGTAGTGTCCACTTTTGACTACAAAAGTTTGTAGTGTCCGCTTTTTTATTGGAAAAGTTTGTAGTGTCTGCTTTTTCATTGAAAAAGTGTGTAGTGTCTGCTTTTTTAGACTACAAAAGTTTGTAGTGTGTGCTTTTTTATTGGAAAAGTTTGGAAAAGTGTGTAGTGTCTACTTTTTCATTGAAAAAGTCTGTAGTGTCCGCTTTTTCAGACTACAAAAGTTTGTAGTGTCTGCTTTTTGAGACTACAAAAGTGTTTAGTTGGCATGTAAATGATGGTGTCCTTCGCCCTGTTTATGTTATGGGGATGAGATTGAAGGATTGACATGATCTTACATATTGCCAATGCTGCAGCATTACATTTTGACATCATGCACAAGTTGTCTTTCACATTAGGAAAGGCTATTCCAAACCTTTCATATTGGTACCTACAATCCTATGTCAAAACATAATTATAAATTTATGTGGGGATATCGCTGGAGTATTGCCATGACTCTGTCAAGCCAGAGGAGGCCATTCATGTTGATATCTACTGTTTTGTCTCAATACATGGTCAACTTACAACATGATCTAACTTGAGGACAGCTCCAAGGATGAATTAGCTTATCATTCTATAGCACTCAAAGACCTGATATCCAAGTTGACTGACTATGTTTGGGACATGCCAGTAGCTATCAATGTGAAAGCAGGCATGATGTAAAAAAGTGATAATGTGGCAATAACAATATGAAAAATCATGGCAATCCTTCAGCCATATCCCCACATGAATGTATAATTATGTTTGACATAGGATTGTAGGTACCAATATGAAAGGTTTGGAATAGCCTTTCCTAATGTGAAAGACAACTTGTGCATGATGTCAAAATGTAATGCTGCAGCATTGGCAATATGTAAGATCATGTCAATCCTTCAATCTCATCCCCATAACATAAACAGGGCGAAGGACACCATCATTTACATGCCAACTAAACACTTTTGTAGTCTCAAAAAGCAGACACTACAAACTTTTGTAGTCTGAAAAAGCGGACACTACAGACTTTTTCAATGAAAAAGTAGACACTACACACTTTTCCAAACTTTTCCAATAAAAAAGCACACACTACAAACTTTTGTAGTCTAAAAAAGCAGACACTACACACTTTTTCAATGAAAAAGCAGACACTACAAACTTTTCCAATAAAAAAGCGGACACTACAAACTTTTGTAGTCAAAAGTGGACACTACAAACTTTTCTAATGATGAAATTGGACAGGACAACCTTTTATTTCCAATAAAAAAGCACACACTACAAACTTTTGTAGTCTAAAAAGCAGACACTACAAACTTTTCTAATCACAAAAGTGGACAGAACAACCTTTTATAATGGCATTTATGCTCTCTTTTGCATAATATGTGCCATGTATGGGATGGATGGGCTATTGGATAACCTTTTAGCCCTAACCCTAACTTTGTAGTGTATCAGTGAAATTTGTAGTCTATATCTGACTTTTGCAGTCTATCAGTAAACTTGGTAGTCTAAGTCTGACTTTTGTAGTCTTTTGTAGTCTATCAGTAAACCTTATAGTCTGAGTCCAACTTTTTTGTAGTCTATCAGTAAACTTGGTAGTCTATATCTGACAATTCCTTTTCTAGGGCATGCACCTTCCTTTTTTGGTCATTTTCCCCACGATACAATAACTGTAGCCCTTTCTTTTAACTTTCTAAATATACTGAAATCATATTGTTTGGTTTTGTTTTCATGGAGAAAAATGCAAAAAACAAAAAAAAAACACGACACTTTTGGGATTCCTTTACCTCATATATCCACAAGGGGAGCACTTCAGAACATAATTTAAACAGATTCAGGAAGCTACGGTGTAGGGCTACAACTTTCATTTTTTGACCATTTTTGGTAATTGGTCATGTGACCAATATCATGATATCCCCCAATGGACCCTGACAAATACAAATCTTGCAAATTTGAGTACTACCATCCCATATATTTTCCCTATTTTATTGCTATTTTTCTTTTAGAAAAGCGCACATTTCCATATTTAGAAGTGCGCTTTTGGACCCTGAAAACAGTGAGCAGAGTGTGGGAAACAGTGAGGAGGCACAGTAGGGTAGGTATGAAATTGCCCCAGGCAAGGAATGAAATGGATGTGAAATATCCCAAGGCAAGAAATGAAATATCCCTGACAAAAAAATGAAATGACTAAAACATCGCACCAGGAAAGCAATGAAATATAGCCCAAGGCAAGTAATGAAATGGCTAAAACATCAAGGTAAGCAGGCAATGAAATATGAGGCCAGGAAGAAATGAAATCATTAAAACATCGCACTAGGAGAGCAATGAAATATAGCACCAGGAAATTAATGAAATATAGGGCTGGGGAGAAATGAAATGACTAAAACATCGCACTAGGAAGCAATGAAATATGGCACCAGGCAAGCAATGAAATATAGGGCTGGGTAGGAATGAAATGGCTAAAACATCACACCAGGAAGCAATGAAATATGGCACCAGGCAAGCAATGAAATATAGGGCTGGGTAGGAATGAAATGGCTAAAACATCGCACCAGGAAGGAATGAAATACATCACAAGGCAAGCAATGAAATATAGGGCTGGGTAGGAATGAAATGGCTAAAACATCGCACCAGGAAGCAATGAAATACATCACCAGGCAAGCAATGAAATATTGGGCTGGGTAGGAATGAAATGGCTAAAACATCGCACCAGGAAGCAATGAAATACAGCACCAGGCAAGCAATGAAATGGAAATGAAATCAAGGTTTGAATGATTGACATGGAGCTGGGATAAATGACATAGGCTAGGAAAATGAAATTGAAATGATTTCATAAGTTTGCCTAGGCATTTCATATCATAAAAAACCTTGGCTGCAAATAAATGACTGTGCTGACAGTTGCCTATTTTATATGATTTAAATGGTAGGTACCACTCCGAACGGTGGTTCCTATAGTACAGCGCTGGCTTCCTATTTCTTTCAGCCTGCTGCCAGGAGGTCAATAAACTGTTCTTCATTCGTTTGGCTATGGATTGAACGGAGAGAATCGCGGGGCAGATGGTTTCGTTAAGGTATTGGGACCATTCTACAGGTTGGTGTCGCAAAATGTGAGCAACAGCGGTAGGGCCGTCTTCTTCGTCAGGATGGAGGAAGTGGTGGTGTCAAATACGACGCTGAATATACTCCAGCAGGCTCTCTTGTTCATGACCCTTATTGCGGAAGGTCATCTCATCGAACTCAAAAGTTCGTTCTCGCACCCATTCCTCATCCAGGAAATGAGCTTGAATGCCTACCATCATGTTATCCCAGCTGCTTGAGAAATAAGTTCGATCTGGGGTTGGTAGGGTCTCCCACCAACTAAGAGCATAAGAAGTCCATTTGAATGGGGCAAGGTGAGCTATGCCCTCTTTCATTTTGGGGCCTAAAGTGGCCAAGAAGCCCATTCTGCTCAAGTAATCTATGGCAGTCTCTCCAGCGCCATCCCATTCAGGCAGGATATTGGCATTCAGTTTATGATTGATTTGCCATTCTTCGGGAGTTCGCCACTATGGAGGGTAGTTTGGGTCTTGTGGGTCAGGATTATTATTGTTCCCGTCCCCACCTCCACTGCCACCTCCTCCACCACCAGGCTCGCCTCCTCCTCCTCCTCCTCCTCCTCCTCCGTTGCCTCGAGGAGGAGCATACCAACTGCTGGGAGGGGGGTTGCTCTGTGGGGGGTTACCCCTTCGACCCGAGTTGTTACCATTACCGGAAGAGGAGGATCCTCCTGACGGGGGTCCTCTGTTACTACGAGCAGGGGTCCTTCCTTGCTCTTGGTTGTCGTTGGTTCGTTCGACAGGCCTGGAGCTATTTTGACTATTTCTGTTACGGAAGACATAGCTGGTCCACGCCTTAGGGCTTGGTATGCGCATGTTCGATGCCGCAGGCACCCTCGTTTCATTATTGTTGAGTCACTAGTAGCTGCACTCTACATCGATGTATTTATGGCAGCTGCCGTGGCAAAACTTGATCAGCTACCGTGAGGGAATGAAATGAAATTTCATTGATTCACAGCACCCATTTCATTCAAAATGATTCATTCTGTTTCATTGATTCACGGCAACTGTTTCATTCATTTCATTTCATTGATTCACAGAAATTCCTTCATTTTTCATTTCATTCCACCACGGCAACTGTTTCATTCATTCCTTTATTGTTAGAGCTGGGAAAATTATTATGTAATTGATGTAAAATATTAAAGTGCCTTATTTGGCAACAGTATGCCTATCTTGTTATGTATTTGAGCCTCAAATGCAAAAGTACTCCCATATGGCCTCCCACACCACTGCAGTAGGGCACAACACATATCAGGCATAATTGTATATTATTTCCTTATTTAGGTGTGTATTAAAACATCGAAATTGTTGCCTGAAAGATTGAAACAAAAATGAAATAAAGAATGAAACAAAAATTCCATGGTAAGAATGAAACAAAAAATGAAACAAAGAATGAAATAGTTGCCAGGAACAAATGAAACAGAATAAACTTCATTCTTCCTGGTAGGAATGAAGAAAGGATTGAAATGAAATGGAATGAAACAAAAACGATTTCATTCTCCATGGCAATGAATGAAAAAAAATGAAACAGTTGCCGGGAATGAATGAAACAGAATAAATTATCTCAAATGAAACAGGTGCCGTGAATGAATGAAAACTTTGCATTTCATTCATTCACGGTAGCTGATCAAGTTTTTTTATGGCAGCTGCCATAACTACATCATGTAATTGGCAGCTACCAGTCATTGAGTCCTGAATTTACTGTATCAGGACCATTATTGGTAGTGGCAGTCCTTTTGGAAGGAGGTCCTACGGCGGACACACCGACTCTTCCTAATCCCGGTAGTCGAGTTACAGGATGTTTTCTGGACAATAGCACGGAAATGAAATTAGGGATAGGAGGCTCAGTCGCAAATCGGACACCTTGACCTTCACTTGCTGCGTGGTTTCGCGCGATAGGAGGTCCTGTAGTAGAAGCAGTCGAACTACTGGAGGAGGCAGACTTAACTCCATCGTTATCCCTTAGTACGCGGGGTCGGTGTACCGAGAATTGCTGGGGTTTAGGGTGATCTTTATACGCTCTATCATGCAAATATGCAGCGATTTCGACCAAGTCTTCCAGCATTTGATTGAAGTACTCCGGTCGGGCTAGCAGTTTCCCAACTTCCTTCCTAGCTGATCCAGTACTGTAGAGAGACCGTAGGGACGATCTAGAAGATTCGTAGGAACTAATAGACATTTTATCTGTCTCTGCTCCGTACATTCGCATGAGAGCGTTGATCTCTCATACGAGATGCCCCTGGATGGTTCATACGCAGCGAAGTCCTTTATCGCGGAGCCTATAAATTCCCATCGACAATCCCGAGGCGTTTTATACACCATTTCGATGGCACACCTTAAACGGTCGCATTCAGACTTTTCTTGACCAGGTAATACACCATCGATAGCTCCTAGAGGCACTAGTAAGTCTTCATCCACAGCGGGGTTGAAGGTTCTGAACATTCGGTTCGCGGACTCCGAGATGGGTTCCACCCAAATAGGTATACTCTTTACTTCCTCGATGTCATAGAAAACTGAATGGAATGGAGAGGAATCTACGAATATTCCCGACGTCTTCCTATGATGTTCATCATGTCCATGGCAGTTCTCATGATCGTGATGACTTTCAAGTTCATCCTGGTTCGGAGACGAAGTCCTAGTCTCGTCATCAGCATTCGTTGAGGGCGTTGGGTTTGAAGGAGCTGTGTGTTGAGATGCGCTACTGTAGGTAGGTTTGCCCTTCGCCTTGTTGACGTTGGAGGGTCTGGAGTTGCTCGCGCTCCGAGGAGCAGCGGGTGACTTTGTCGCACTCCCAGAGGGCGCGGGCATTCGACTCGCGCTTGTAGAAGCAGTGGGGTTCGAGGGGTTTTCGGAGTGAGGTCCTACGAGCACAGGTCCTGTATTGGGTAGCGGGTTGTTATTCGTAGAGGGAACAGAGTCGGGGTCAGGTTCCTCCGTCATAGCTACTCCTTTTCCTTTTTTCTTTGTCGTCAATGGGGTCACGATTTCGTGGCTAGCGGAGTTGTTCGTATTGCGCACTTTAGCTCTAGAGCTTTCGTCTCCAGCAGCGGGGGTCAGCGAGCTCATTGGAGAGAGAGGTAAGGAGGTCTGCTGGCAGCCACCGGGTTTAAATGGAGGCGGCTGATGGTCTGGGCGTAGGCACGGTGGGTACCCTTCAGGGTTCATGGTTGCTAGGGTCGTCCATGCTAGGGAGTTATAGCCGTCAGAGCCTCGAGTCTTGTCATTACTCGCGCATATGCAGCGGGCATAGCTCGTTTCGTTTGGGAGAGAGGGTAGTATATCGTAGTTTAGGGATTTAGGCACGATCTGGACAATCGAAGACGAGGAGTCGTCGCTCCGTTGGAATGAGTTGCTACCTTTGAAAGCAGCGTATAATCACGCTATGGTAGGTTCAGGAATGGAGTGGACGGTGTGATGTTCCGAAGACTCGTCACTGCATAACGTCGTCAAGAACAATGTATCGTCGTTCTGCCAGGAAGTCCTGTTACCCTCGAAAGCAGCGGGTTTTCGCGCTAACGAGGGTACTGTGACAGTTCGGCTGGCTGGGTCAGTGGGATGCTCATCTTCGTCTGGTTGGGGAATTGTAAAGATGGTTGGTTCTCTGGGAATCGTCGTGAGTCGACGGATTTCGAAGATTAGACTCACCTTGGGTCGGCTCTGCAAACTCCTGCACTCAAGGACTTCATCTTGATGAAGTCCACGGTGCCCCCACCATTGTGAAACCGCAGTGTCGTCCTGGACTTCTTGAGGAATCCGTGAGCGAACGGAGTCAGAGGCGGAGTTAGGGAACGTGATTGGGAATAGAGTTGGTGGCGCTGTTCCGGATGGCAGAAGAGTGCCTAAGTTGTCCTGTAACCCCAAACTGGGGGCGCTGTCACCTGGCGCAGGGCTCTGATATCCCGGAGGGGAGGCGTAAGGCTGCCTAGCCGCTAACCATATTCGTGACCCAATCCACATGTTATATAAATGTCGTGGTTAAAGGTAAAGTATCTACAGACATACAAGACATTATATAATGTAACAAAACAATAGTAAATACGATGGTTCAAGATCATGTAAGAGGTAGGGATAGCCGTACACCGTTACACTATCAATCAGTTGTAGAGTTGTCGGATGACTGCAAGAAGGTTCAATGTAACATATGCGAAGCACTGTGTGGGCAAAATAACGGTTGGATCAAGAAAGAAAGTTTAACTTATCACTTGAAGTCGGATGTTCATGCCCGTTCTGTCTGTGCCCTGCAGGATAGGGACACTATTCGAACCGCTGGGGAACAGTCTTTGCAAGAAGAAAGCGCCATTGAGAGCATGGACTTCGCTACATTGTCTTCAGCAATGGAACTGGCAGTGATGACGAAGGCACCTGTTTCCAAACGAAGTATGGAAGAACAAGAAATGTGGGATGACAGCGCATTTCTCAATGAGACCTTCAGTGCAGGAATCGACCATACAGCTGCTGCAGCTGAAGAAAGGAGGCGCGTGGAGAAAGAAGCCACCAATTTTGATCTCTGGCACAGTGCTGATTTTCTTCCTGAAGAAGACCCAAACGATGGCGAATTACTGCTTGATGAACTGGAACAGGACAATATCCTGATCGAGTTGCTACGGAATGCACATCTGTATATCTCTCGATTTCGTTCATAGGGTTCAATTCATCTCATATTTTGGATAGACTTGAATGCTCCTGAAGGGGCTGACATACTTGACGAGGAGGCGCAAGGTTGCACAAGTCGACCTGAAGCGTCTGAAGCTTGGTCGCCATACGAATCCAAGATGGTGAGTTGACCCTTCGACACACAGATCAACAATCACTAAGTATGCTCTCCATTCCTTGTATCTAGATGTTTCTCCTTGACACTCTGGACAACCTTCCCAGAATGCGCACTAGTGGCTACCACTAGTTATCATATAAAACAGGTAACTGCCTATAGGTCCCTGTGTATCCATCCACACTCTTTATGATAGGGAATCATTACTGTTACCATGTTTTTTCATTATCATAAAGGCTGCGCTTTTTCATTAAGTGTAGGCAAGGTTTTGGGCCTCCCTCATAAGGTAGCCTGTGGTTATCATTACCAATTTCATATCTTTTCAAAGCCATATCATTGCAATTTTCATTAGTTGTCTGGCAAGTATCATTGGATATTTCATTAACTACATGGGTGATATCATTTTGCGATTTTCAATGGTTACTTTGGCAATATCATTGGAAATTTCATAAGCTACTTGGGCAATATCATTGCGATTTTCATAAATTATGTGGCCAGTATCATTGGAAATTTCATTAGCTGGTTGTGCAATATCATTGGCAATTTCATTAGCTACTTGGGCGACATCATTGCGATTTTCATTAGCTACTTGGGCAATATCATTGTGATTTTCATTAGCTCCTTTGGCAATATCATTGGAAATTTTATTAGTTACTTGGGCAATATCATTGTGATTTTCATTAGCTACTTGGGCGACATCATTGTGATTTTCATTAGCTACTTGGGCAATATCATTGCGATTTTCATTAACTACTTGGGCAATATTATTGGTGATTTTTAGTAATCAGGAGAGTGGTCACATGACCAAACTCCAAAAGGGGTCAAAAAAACCAAAGTTGTAGCCCTGCACTGTAGCTTCCCAAATCTGTTTGAATTATGTTCTGAAGTGCTCCTGTTGTGGAGATATGAGGTAAGTGAATGTCAAAAGTGTCGCATTTTTTTTTTGTTTTTTGTGTTTTTCTCCATGAAAACAAAACCAAATAACATAATTTCAGTATATTTAGAAAGCTAAAAGAAAGGGCTACAATTATTGTATCATGGGAAAAATGACCAAAAAAGGAAGGTGCATGCTCTACTATAAGATTCAGATATAGATTTACTGATAGACTACAAAAAAGTCGGACTTAGACTACACAGTTTACTGATACCCTATAAAAGACTACAAAAGTCAGACTTAGACTATAAAGTTTGCTGATAGACTACAAAAGACTACAAAGTTTACTAATACACTACAAAAGACTACCAAATTTACTGATAAACTACAAAAAAGTCAGACTTAGACTACAAAGTTTACTGATAGACTATAAAAGACTACAAAAGTCGGACTTAGACTACAAAAGCTTAGATTTACACTACAAAGTTAGAGTTAAGGTCAAAAGGTTATCTTGACTACAAAGTTTGTAGTGTCTGCTTTTTGTCATTAGAAAAGTTTGTAGTGTCCGCTTTTTGTCATTACAAAGGTTTGTAGTGTGCGCTTTTTCATTAGAAAAGTTTGTAGTGACCACTTTTTGAGACTACAAAAGTTTGTAGTGTGCGCTTTTTCATTAGAAACATTTGTAGTGTCCGCTTTTTTTGTAATTACAAAGGTTTGTAGTGTGCGCTTTTTCATTAGAAAAGTTTGTAGTGTCTGCTTTGTTTATCATTACAATGGTTTGTAGTGTGTGCTTATTCATTAGAAAAGTTGGCAGTCTGTTTTTTGGGACTACAAAATCTTGTAGTGTGTGCTTTTTTATTAGAAGAGTTTGTAGCGTCTACTTTTTCATTTAAAAAGTTTGTAGTTGACATGTAGATTATGGTGTCTCCATCTATGTTATGGGGATGAGGTTGAAGGATTGCCATCATATGCCAGTGCTGCAGCATTAGTTTTTGGCATCATCCACAAGTTGTCTTTCACATTAGGAAAAGCCTTTCATATTGATACCTCATGTGAGGATATGGCTGAATGATTGACATGACTTTACAAATTGCTATTGCAACATCATCAGTCTCTCACATCATTCCCAAGTTGGCTATCAAGCTACAGGACACTATTCATGTTGATACCTACTCAATACATGCTCAACTTACAACATGACCTCACTTAAAGACACCTCCAAGGATGAATCAACTCATCATCCTATAGCCCTCAAAGAGCTGTATCAAAGTTGACTATGCTTGGGACAGTGTGAGAGCCAACTTGGTCATGATGTCAAAAACTGGTGATGTCATGTCAATCCTTCAGCCATCCCCACATGAACTTACAATTATGTTTTAAGATATGACAGTAGGTAGTAATATGAAAGGCTGAGTCCTAAGGTGAAAGACAACTTGTGGATGATGCCAAAAACTAATGCTGCAGCACTGGCATATGATGGCAATCCTTCAACCTCATCCCCATAACATAGATGGAGACACCATAATCTACATGTCAACTACAAACTTTTTAAATGAAAAAGTAGACACTACAAACTCTTCTAATAAAAAAGCACACACTACAAGATTTTGTAGTCTCAAAACAGACACTGCCAACTTTTCTAATGAATAAGCACACACTACAAACCATTGTAATGATAAACAAAGCAGACACTACAAACTTTTCTAATGAAAAAGTGCACACTACAAACCTTTGTAATTACAAAAAAAGCGGACACTACAAATGTTTCTAATGAAAAAGCGCACACTACAAACTTTTGTAGTCTCAAAAAGTGGTCACTACAAACTTTTCTAATGAAAAAGCGCACACTACAAACCTTTGTAATGACAAAAAGCGGACACTACAAACTTTTCTAATGACAAAAAGCAGACACTACAAACTTTGTAGTCAAGATAACCTTTTGACCTTAACTCTAACTTTGTAGTGTAAATCTAAGCTTTTGTAGTCTAAGTCCGACTTTTGTAGTCTTTTATAGTCTATCAGTAAACTTTGTAGTCTAAGTCTGACTTTTTTGTAGTCTATCAGTAAATTTGGTAGTCTTTTGTAGTGTATTAGTAAACTTTGTAGTCTTTTGTAGTCTATCAGCAAACTTTATAGTCTAAGTCTGACTTTTGTAGTCTTTTATAGGGTATCAGTAAACTGTGTAGTCTAAGTCCGACTTTTTTGTAGTCTATCAGTAAATCTATATCTGAATCTTATAGTAGAGCATGCACCTTCCTTTTTTGGTCATTTTTCCCATGATACAATAATTGTAGCCCTTTCTTTTAGCTTTCTAAATATACTGAAATTATGTTATTTGGTTTTGTTTTCATGGAGAAAAACACAAAAAACAAAAAAAAAATGCGACACTTTTGACATTCACTTACCTCATATCTCCACAACAGGAGCACTTCAGAACATAATTCAAACAGATTTGGGAAGCTACAGTGCAGGGCTACAACTTTGGTTTTTTTGACCCCTTTTGGAGTTTGGTCATGTGACCACTCTCCTGATTACTAAAAATCACCAATAATATTGCCCAAGTAGTTAATGAAAATCGCAATGATGTTGCCCAAGTAGCCAATGAAATTTCCAATGATATTGCCAAAGGAGCCAATGAAAATCGCAATGATATTGCCCAAGTAGCTAATGAAAATTGCAATGATGTCACCCAAGTAGCTAATGAAATTGCCAATGATATTGCCCAAGTAACTAATGAAATTTCCAATGATATTGCCAAAGGAGCTAATGAAAATCACAATGATATTGCCCCAGTAGCTAATGAAAATCACAATGATATTGCCCAAGTAACTAATAAAATTTCCAATGATATTGCCAAAGGAGCTAATGAAAATCACAATGATATTGCCCAAGTAGCTAATGAAATTGCCAATGATATTGCACAACCAGCTAATGAAATTTCCAATGATACTGGCCACATAATTTATGAAAATCGCAATGATATTGCTCAAGTAGCTAATGAAAATCACAATGATGTCGCCCAAGTAGCTAATGAAATTGCCAATGATATTGCATAACCAGCTAATGAAATTTCCAATGATACTGGCCACATAATTTATGAAAATCGCAATGATATTGCCCAAGTAGCTAATGAAAATCACAATGATGTCGCCCCAGTAGCTAATGAAAATCACAATGATATTGCCCAAGTAACTAATAAAATTTCCAATGATATTGCCAAAGAAGCTAATGAAAATCACAATGATATTGCCCAAGTAGCTAATGAAAATCACAATGATGTTGCCCAAGTAGCTAATGAAATTGCCAATGATATTGCCCAAGTAGCTAATGAAAATCACAATGATATTGCGCAAGTAATTAATATAATTTCCAATGATATTGCCAAAGGAGCTAATGAAAATCGCAATGATATTGCCCAAGTAGCTAATGAAAATCGCAATGATATTGTCCAAGTTGCTAATGAAAATCACAATGATATTGCCCCAGTAGCTAATGGAAATCACAATGATGTTGCCCAAGTAGCTAATGAAATTGCCAATGATATTGCACAACCAGCTAATGAAATTTCCAATGATACTGGCCACATAATTTATGAAAATCGCAATGATATTGCCCAAGTAGCTTATGAAATTTCCAATGATATTGCCAAAGTAACCATTGAAAATTGCAAAATGATATCACCCATGTAGCTAATGAAATATCCAATGATACTCGCCAGACAACTAATGAAAATTGCAATGATATGGCTTTGAAAAGATATGAAATTGGTAATGATAACCACAGGCTACCTTATGAGGGAGGCCCAAAACCTTGCCTACACTTAATGAAAAAGTGCAGCCTTTATGATAATGAAAAAACATGGTAACAGTAATGATTCCCTATCATAAAGAGTGTGGATGGATACACAGGGACCTATAGGCAGTTACCTGTTTTATATGATAAAAGTGGTAGCCACCAGTCGAATGCGAGTTTCAAACTCGATTATGAACATATTTCTCTGGGTACTTCGCAAAGCAGGCGCTCGAGATGTCCCCTCTTTACACCACCTTCGTCAGGTACAGACTTCTCTCTGGAAGTCATCAGGGGTGCCAACCGTGCAGCACAAGTCCCCTAAAGGAAACATCTATTCCATGAACGATCCGTGTACCCTAGTGGCTATGGTGCGCAATACAACTGTCTTTATGCTGCATGAAACTAATCCATTCTATTTTAGGACTGGGCCAATCCCTTAGTATGCGGTCATATCCGTCGTTATCCAGTAATTCCCCTGGACAGCATTATTTCTGAGGTTTATCATGCTCAGAAATGGCGGAAGGATGTCGATCGACATACATTAAGCCCTATGTACGATGCTGGCAACCACCACTACTACATTGATGAACTTGCCCACCTCAAAAATGGCAATTTTATTATTCCAGTGCGATGGCTAGAGGACACCGAAGGAAACGTCTTTGCGGATGCATATGCTGTTGCTTTTGATGACCAAGTATGGGCTTTCCACTTGCGATTAGACTTCGATATTGATGGGTGTGGCAGTTTGTCGCCAGTGTTGTTGATGACAATGTGATTTTAGTGAAGTCGTTGGATTTGCAGGACAATTTGTTAGACTTGATGGATTGGGGCTGGCTTCCCACCTGGAGCAGTGAGTTGCATGTGTGATCTACGTCGTAAAGCCTGTTTATGAGAAATAGGTCAAACCATCGAATCTGGATATCCAGCACGTATGCCTAATCCTGACCGCGCGCTAGCAGAAGGAGATCCCCTATACACCAGCTGGATTGATGTCTTCGGTGACGACGTGTCTGGAAACAGATCAAAGAGCTGGAATAAACACTGGAATACCTACATCAGCCATTGAAACCTACCCCAAAAGCTTCTTCAGCAGGAATTCCATGTACATTTCGTCTCAACGTCACCAGTTGCCAGTGTTTCTGAGCAGTTCCATGGGATTAAGCAGGTTATCGAGTATGTCAAAGTTGCTGTAGTGCAGCTCTGGGATTAAATAACTAGTAGAGCAACACATAAGAAGCCTGTGAAGGTTCGTCATGGCACTTCAGGAACACAAGTGCGGTTCAAGATCTATGCCAACTCCGGCCCAGGAGACAACCCCGCCCAGAGCGAAGTCTGTGGCCACATCGGTGGAAATGGAAACCACCCCTGCAGGAAATGCTTTGTTGGCGGGACGCAGCAAGATAAAGAAACCGATATTGGGTTCCATAGCCTCTTCAAGGTAGATCAGTACTTTTTCTCGTTGCCTGTACTTACTTACTTGAGATATCCAGGCCAGTGTTGCTCGTTCCGCAAAAGGGATCCTCTTGGATGTCAAATCCCAGGTTGAACTGGCCTGTCTGGGTATCGCCCAGAATGTACAGAACCGGCAGACTAAGAATGGTGTCAAAGATGCCTATACCCAATTCTGGATTGATGACCTTATAGCTCGTGTGCGAATACTGCGCAAGAACCACCCTGAACGGACCACACTTGATATCCAGGCGGAACTATTGACCTGGGTACATGAGCACGAAAATGACATCTATAACCCCTTTTTAACATTGGACGGTGAGAGCTTCCCAGAAATATGCAGTTGCCATCTGACTAAATCTGACAGGGTTCAACCCGCCTATTGATACGCCTGTCGAAATCCTTCACACCATTCTTCTGGGTGTCGTCAAATACTTGTGGCATGGCTCACATACCCCATGGACAGCGAGTCAAAAACAAATCTATGCTGTTCACTTGCAATCCACTAGTAGCTGCACTCTACATCGATGTATTTATGGCAGCTGCCATGGCAAAACTTGATCAGCTACCGTGAGGGAATGAAATGAAATTTCATTGATTCACAGCACCCATTTCATTCAAAATGATTCATTCTGTTTCATTGATTCACGGCAACTGTTTCATTCATTTCATTTCATTGATTCACAGAAATTCCTTCATTTTTCATTTCATTCCACCACGGCAACTGTTTCATTCATTCCTTTATTGTTAGAGCTGGGAAAATTATTATGTAATTGATGTAAAATATTAAAGTGCCTTATTTGGCAACAGTATGCCTATCTTGTTATGTATTTGAGCCTCAAATGCAAAAGTACTCCCATATGGCCTCCCACACCACTGCAGTAGGGCACAACACATATCAGGCATAATTGTATATTATTTCCTTATTTAGGTGTGTATTAAAACATCGAAATTGTTGCCTGAAAGATTGAAACAAAAATGAAATAAAGAATGAAACAAAAATTCCATGGTAAGAATGAAACAAAAAATGAAACAAAGAATGAAATAGTTGCCAGGAACAAATGAAACAGAATAAATTTCATTCTTCCTGGTAGGAATGAAGAAAGGATTGAAATGAAATGGAATGAAACAAAAACGATTTCATTCTCCATGGCAATGAATGAAAAAAAATGAAACAGTTGCCGGGAATGAATGAAACAGAATAAATTATCTCAAATGAAACAGGTGCCGTGAATGAATGAAAACTTTGCATTTCATTCATTCACGGTAGCTGATCAAGTTTTTTTATGGCAGCTGCCATAACTACATCATGTAATTGGCAGCTACCAGTCTGCAATCCACTGAATGATCTGGGCTTTCCATCCACGCCATTCGCGCTAATTACATCATGCAATATGCCAACTCGCTAATCGGACGACAGTTCAAAACGATCACACAAGTTAATGTCTTTCACGTCTATGATCTTGTAGATGCCACTCAGTTCCTTCTTATGAAAGCAGTTGGAGAACTTGCTGCTGTTAGAGTTCGTTGGCTCTAATGTTGGCGTATTCCTATGAATACGAATAGTCAGTAGCTTAGAATGATCAAAGACTTACCAAAGATAATGTATTTGACAAGCGCGAGCGTTTATATTGAAAGTATCGATTCCGATGTACTTGTTTGCGTAAGTGTTGAAGAGTCAAGTTAGGTAAATAGAGTTTTACCCTAGAGCACGTAAGTCCTGGCGTGTCTCGACGTTAGACTAGCTTAGCACTTTCTTATCGGATACGTTAGTACTAGACGTTAACGTGTCAGATCGTAAGTAGACGATAGCTTATAGCGTTATCGGATACTTATGAAGGTGCTTGTTCACCAGTCTTTATTCAAGAACTAAGATCACACGATATGTTCAGGTAAAAGGTAAGAATGGATTCTCTTTAACTAATGGCTCTGTTTAAATACATGACTATGTTATCCAGAAGAGCTGAGAACTTTCCATAGTGTTCTACAACTATCGCCGCTTTAGGAGTCCCTTATACATACTGACGTGTTTGGATTTGATAGTATTTGGTTGCACTGTGTTTGCTAAATAACACTTGGCCAAATACTGTCAGACACGTCTCGCGTTAACTTTAATAAGTACGCGACGGACGATACATAACACAGCGCTTAGGTATATACGAGATACTGGTTGAGCAGTAACAGTAAGATACTGGTTGAACAGTAACAATAAGATACTGGTTGAGCAGTAACAGTGAGTACAGGCTAATAGAATCAAGTAACAAAGGGTAAAAGAGGAAATGAAAGATGTTATACTGAAGAACAGTGTGCAATGAGATGTAGGAGGTAAATGGAGGAGAGGGAATAGAGTACAAGTGAGGAGTACCATAACAGCTGCTCTCTTGTGGATGCCAGAGATACGGAAGATGGAAGAATATCTCGTATGTTTGAAGTGCCAAATTTTATCCATATTTTCAATAATTTAGCATTAACAGTCTGACATTAAAGTTGCTGCTGCAAATGTCCTGGACTTATTTGCCATGATTGACCCATCCAAAATGACGTCTAAACTCAAACTGCACCTTCTTGCGCATTTGAAAGAAGATATCCTTTGTTTTGGACCGCTTGTTGGGGTTGCAACGGAGGTGTTCGAGTGCTTCAATGCTATCTTTAGATTCTGCTCTATCCTTTCCAACCATCTAGCCCCAAGTCGAGACATAGCCCTCCAATTGGCCGGACAAGAAACATTAAAACATCGCCTCACAGGTGGTTGGTGGCCAACGGCAGATGGGGAATGGGAGCGACCAGGGTTCTCCGACCGTAACTTCATTCACACCCACCCGACCCTCCAAGCTCTTGTGGGTTGGACCAGTGCAGAACCCCTTGTCAACTGTAGGTCCTCATTTCTACCATACATCTCCATTTACTTACCATGTATAGGCTCTTTCACGCTGGAACCACTCAAACGATGTTCAGGTCAGAAGGCAGAGAGCCGAAAGTACATCCCTTGGTTCCAGACACAAGGCACCAAAGCGCTTAACTGCATTTCAGAAGATGCTAATTCGCAATGGACGCCCTGCCGATCTGTTGTTGGACGATCTGAGGATACATGTATCATAGGATCATGGATTTTTGCAAAATCGCCACTACATGTAAGTCACACCTTATCTCGTTCTATTCGCCTTCAAGCTATTATCCTTTTTATAGTTCGGTGAACTCATTACTGGGCGCGTTGTTGAAATTTTGGCAAATATCACAAGCGACTGTGCTGTCATCATCCTGGATGTTTTCCAAGTCCTTTCCACCCGACACCAGATCTTTGGTATGCCAATGCTGGCATGACACCATGAAGAAATAACCTATGTGGTTATTCCATCTGCTGTACGTATGTGCCACCTGTCTATCATATAACGCGCTATAAACATCATGTGCAGGGCATAGATTTTCTCTATAATGTACAGCACGATTGTCCTCTCTCAAAATGTACTGCCTCGGGCAAGCAGCCATTAATGCAGGAGCGTGTCGAATCCGGTCTGATCCAGGCATACATTGAACACAAACCAATTGAACGCTTTGTCATTAACACACATTCGTTCCACAATGCGCACCTCCTTTGGGCAACCCTACCACGTTCTCTTGTTGCTCCTATCCTGCTTCATCCAAACCGGGAGGCAAAGCATTTCGAAATTGCAGGTGGCCTTCGAGTCACTCAAGAAGCCAAGCGAAAAGCTCGTGCTGTGCAGAAGAAGAATGGGGTGATAGATCCTGCAGGCGATGCAGGGTCAGGACCCAACAAGCGAAAAAGATTGGAAACAGGACTGGAATGATTTGAATAGCATCCAACACCAGCAACTGTATGACAATTGCCTCGAATTCAGCTATCATACCATCAGCTTGATACTTTCCTGTCTCGTTCCAATAAAACTGCTCATCAACCGCCCCCCGATAGGCTTAGGTTGGTCAACAACAATACACGAAAGGGCGAAAGAACGATGCCTATAACCACAGTTCAAAATTAACCACAGTGTAGTGGTTTGGACGTCCCCGACAACTAAGTTCGGTTACCAAGTCCAGAGAACTGCAGCTTTCTGTTTCTCGGGATCCAGGACCGATTGTGGCAAGCCCCATTTTACCCCCAAAGCACCCCCGTCTCAGCACCAGTGTCTCCCACGCTATACTCTCAAAACTCCTTTCTGAAACAAGGCTCACAGCCACACCTCAACCATCTGCATCCTTTGGATCGGTATGTTTTCCCAATTATCCAGGCTGAACTCCATTCACACTTCACGCAGCCCAATCCATTCTGGGGTTTCGCTGCGCTTGCAGGATCCACACTGCCTTTCGCTTCCTTCAACAAGTCGCGATCTCCTTCGAAGAAGTCATGATCTATCAGGAGTGCAAACTTTGAAGTCCCATGTTTCATCATTGCTAACCAGACCCAGCACGCTGCATGCCGCCTTCGCTGTTGCTGCAGTCGAGCCTGCCTTGTGGCCCGTCGCCCTCACTCCATTAGAACACCCTCTAAACCGACGAGCATATCACTGCCAAGCTCTTCAATCTAGGTGCTGAGGTCAACGTCATGAATGGTCGGTTCAACATCACCCCCACCACCCAGGAATATGAATACCAAACCAAGCGGACTCTGGGGAAAGACTGGGTAAGCATCACTATATTCTTTTTTGAAACTTAATTGACCCATACGCTCTCTAAGTATTATCTCTCAAACTCAATTGACCCATGCGCTTCGTTATTAGTAAGTTTTTGTTGGCTATCTGTTATACTGAGTCACTCACAGTCATCCTAAGATATCCTGAGTCACTAAAATTTGGAGTCACTTGCGGAACTTATATATATGCAGTTCTGATATCCTCTTTGTTGTGTCGCTCCCGCAATGGCGCCTTCCCAAACACCTCCTTATGTCAACACTGCTGCTGCTGCATCTCAAACACCCCCCCAACCAATCCAAAGTCCACAGCCCCACCGCCCGCTTCAGAGGGAAGGGGCCGTTGTCTTCCTTTCAGCAGCTGAACAAGCCATGGAAGACGCCATGATGAGATCAAGCCCGACGCCAGAACCGCCTGCAGTGCTTGGGAAACGAGGACGTCAAGCAGACAGTTTAACAGATGGTAATGACACTGAACCCGACAATGGACTCCCTTCGACGCCTTCCATTAGCAATGTGGCTGCTGCAACTCTGCAGTATGTATCAAAGAAGAAGCTTCGCCCCGAGCAACATGATGAGGTAGATGCCTTCTTGTTAGTAAGTACTCCTTTGACGTATATCTTGGGCTCGTGTCTAAATATCGACCAGGACACGGCGCTTGGACGACAGGCCAAGTTATTTGCATCTATTCTAGCCTTAGAGAATAAAGTCGATACTTTCCGATCAGCTGTGCCACCCTACCAATTATCCGATGAACTAAAAGTATGTGTCAATTCTGTCCTCAGCGCCTCGCCATTAAACTGCTCTATTATACAATAGACCAATATTACCAACTATGGTGTAGCTGTCTTGCCTTCTGTCAATGTCAGTGCTTATAAGGGCGATATCCCTCGCACCCATGTTCTTGTTGGTACTTTTTTATAACATGAGTGCTGCAATTAATCATCCCACAGGACATTCTCAAGAGGTATCGTTTTGATTTGCCAGCAGGCATCGAGCACGACTATGCTAACTGGGAGAAAATATCAACATTTGTCGGTTATTCGCTCACTCAATCTTGCGCCAGAGTAAAGAAATTAGTATGTGTAATATTGATATTTTTCTTCTTTCAATGGGGCGCTTACACCTGTCTTTTATATAGATAAAAGACAGCATAAAGGCAAATACCAATATATTTTCGCTTGTGCAGGTGATTGTTCACTCCACGCCCTGTCACACGATGATCCAGCTTTGCTCTCGTGTTGTGCTCATGGTAAGTGTTGTCTTATCTTTTGTATACAGAGTCGCCTTCTGAGCCTGAACGATTTTAGCAAGTGGTTCACGCCAAATGCAATGGTGGTGAAAAGTATTGGAATCTGATTGATGCGCACCTTGAATTTATCCGAACAAGAGCAGGATCTTCCGCCTCTAAAACCGCGAAGTCTGCTACTATCCCTTCGTCCTACATTAATAATTCACTGACATCCTATGCAGGGCTTTTAACGAAATTTTGAAGACTGATCGCGCTACATACGGCGCGGCCAAAGAATATGTGATTGGGGATACCGTTCCTGATGCCTGGCAGCAACGCGTTGATGATGTAGTTGCGGGGACAGACCTATTAGATAATAACGGATCCTCAGTGTAACTTCTTTTGATAAATACACACTCCATATCAGCCATTTTTCAACCTGAGAAACACTGCTCTAATGTACCTAACTGATGCCATTTAAGACAGGGCGCCAAGGGCTGAAACATTATAGATTTCTTGTGTTCAATAGATTGTGGAACCCCTTTGTGATAATAACTGACTGTGACTCACGAAAATCAGTTCTCGCTGGGTTGAATGGTTAGCGATTGCGTAGTGAATATGCATGGCCAAAGTGCAATTTGTAACTGCAGACAATAGGCTGGAAATTGCAGTGAATATCCGCCTTTACTGTGCATCACACGCACCTAAGGACCAATCTGGACAACCTATTTATACAGGCAAGTAGCTGAGCCATTGAAACACGTCACAAAAGCAAGATTGAACAGGCCCGCGACACGACTCTGGTAGCATAAATGATGGCTGGAAATTGTAATGAATGTTCACCGTTACTTTGCATCACACACCACCAGCTTCAAATGTGAACATCATGTTCATACAGGCAAGGAGCTGAGCTATCAAAAAGTATCACAAAAACGTATCGAAAAACAGGCAAGCAGAGTAAACGATCTCGTGGTGCGGGGCCGAATTAGATGGCGGATGTAACGAGCCAGGGAAGATGGACGGCACATGGTTACATGCAACTGTCCAAGCTACCAAAATTCATGAGCAGCTTATGAGATCACAAGTTTTCATCATGTCCATACAGGTATGGAGCCAAGCTATCAAAAAACAAGCAGGCAGGGTGAAAGATCTCGTGGTATGAGGCTGAATTAGATGGTGGTTGTAACGAGCAGGGGAAGATGGATGGCACATGGTTATATGCACCTGTCTAAGCTACCAAAATTCGTGAACAGCATATCGGATAACAAGTGCTATTCACATCGAATGTAGTCAGGGTGACCAAATCCCGGAGTCAAACTGTCCACAATATTCCGTCCACATCAACACAATGTTTCAAAAATACATCAACTCCATGATAATTCCACGCTACAAACATGTTCTGTAGAAATGGCAGTGTAGATCTCTTCTTCAAGTGGAGGAGCTGGCGGCTCTGTAATAATACACAAGTCATCGATGTAGACTACGAAAGAAATAAAATCAGATGGCATAAGTAAATATTGAGGGATGAGGTGGGTGGGTCGTGAAAAATGCTCGTGTATCGTGCTGTACTAGATAATCAGCCAAACTCTTTATAAGGTTGAAGAGAGGGGGCAGTGCCGAGGAAGCAGGATTCTCACTGTGCAGAATAATAGTCTTTATTATTTGAAGAGGGAAGGCGGCGCCTACAAGACTATTATTGAAGAGAGGTGAGAATTCGTCCTATGGGAAAGAAGCACGGTGTGCTTACCTGGGTGTCTCACAAGGGCTGTGAAGGCAGTGCAGAGGAGGGACCCAGGATTATATACCTCTCTGCGCACCATAGCGCCTGACTCAGCATCGCTATTCAATAGCTCTGAGCCATGGCGGCATGAAGAGAGGGATTACTCAGAGTATGAGTAAGAGGGCTGCGGCAGTGCCGCTGATGAATTCGGCAATGCCGAATTCAAAGGAGCTGGGCCCAGAGGCCTCCAAAAATGCTCCCCTCCCTTGGAACCCACATTTACGTCGAACTCTGCTACAGCTATGACGTCATCCATGGTTATTTGCAAGTTGCCGGGTATGACATCATGTTTCTGGTCCTTTGGGGTGTGGGTTCGAATCCCGCTCTCATCAATTACTACTTACCGTTGGCGGCTGGGCTCAGGCCTATGTTTGGTATCAGAATGATGGCTTGTGGGTGGTTCGCTCATTGATGGGGTCCCAGCTGCCTTCTTCGACGTGACCTGGCCTCAAATGTCTTACGTAATGTCTAAAAAACATTGTGTGTCGATCTTTCAACTGCTCAAAATCATTCACCTTTGTGCTAAAACAGATTATCTTCATCAGCCTCAACGGCGTATGCATCCTCAGCATCATTGCGCTTATGTGCTCAGGCAGGATCCTGACACTTGTTCATGACGCCAACCAGTCAACAAGTTCCTCGCACTCGCAGAGGGGAGAATGGTCGCTTCGAGTAAAGCTCCCATGTTACAATGGAAATCAAGAAGAATTCTGATCACATTTTGTGTGTTTCTTTTGTAATGCTCTTTGTTTGTATAACTAATGGCTTGCAGGGGAAGCAGCGTGCTGAACCAACCGGGGGGCCACTTTTTGGGCAGTCCTTGGTCGTCTCTTCATCATCAGAGAGACGGTGAATTTTTTCTGCTGTTCTCGTAAAGAACTTTGGTTTCGGCACGCTGAGTGCCGTGCAAATACGTTTCCCACCCCCTTCTCCTCCTTCATTGCCAAACAAGCTCGCATTCATTTCTTTTGTACATAAGATGGGAGCTGTGATCCTCTGCTTCGCATGGACACATTCACCCTCGTTTCTGCCCCCTTTCCGCTTCTCTATTGGGTGCTCGAACGTCCTTATGGGCCTCATATTTCAAAACCTTGAAGGCGCCAAGTCTAAACAGTCTGTGACGTCCTGGAGGGAACACGCAAAGAGTGCACTGCCGACACATGTAGGGGGCATTGACATTTGCCCCATTTAAAATATGGCTTCTGTGCCGCCCTCGTTTGTGTCGAAGGGGGGTAAGGCTGAGAAGCAGTTTGATAAAGCAGGCTTTGGGAGGGAGAAAAGGTGGCGGGAATGAGGGGGTATTTCATCGCGAAGCCAGCTGAGTCGTTGCTGCAATATCTATCGAAGTCCGCGTCAACAGGAATAATAGCTCGACGGCGCCGGTTGCTCGATCCCATGTTCACGACCACTAGATGCTTTCTATCCGACCTATAGTTGTGGGCCTTGAATGAACATTGGACTCTGCTTAGATATATATTGCACCACTACAATCCACTCATCTCCAGTATTATAGTCCTTACCATGCAGGCTACAATATGGTGTTCCATAAATATTGCGCTATAAATCATATAACGTGGTAGAGCCTATAATCGATGCAAGGATATAAAGTGCCTGGTTCGTCTGTTCTTTTTTGCAAAAATCAAATAAAGTCTATGCCTGCAGACTTACTACATATCCAAATACTTGTGTACATAGGCAACATTAAAGGAGGTTTTGTTGTGACATTCAGAGAAGAGGTAAGCTGGAACTAGTCGGAAAACATACAACCAGAAGGCGCTGTCATCCCATACTTACAAGCGGCTATTAGTTTTCATTTCACCTTGTCACCCATTCAGGAATTCATGAGGAAGCAGTGCCAGCTCCCCCAAACACCCCTCGAAAATCAACTTCTTTTGCCAAATACAGACCTGAGCCTTACCGTTGGCAGCTGGGCTCAGGTCTATGTTTGGTATCAGAATGATGGCTTGACCTGAGCCCAGCCGCCAACGGTACTGCTGCATCTGCAATCAATGCAACGTAATAGCAAGAGCTTGCTTTCGAAAACTCTGTTTGATTTTGTATGTTTGTCACAGATTGTGATGCATTAGAACACATATACAGTCGTGGACAAGCAAAGCCCACTAATAAAAATGGAAATGTATTGATGGCTACCAAAGTGCCCGGAAAACGTGCAGATAGGTTGAGGGAAGCTTCTGGCCAAATTTCAGCCAAGTCTCACAAGCCGTTTTGGAGAAAATGGCCATATACAAAAATAGACCCTAAAATTATGGCTGGACACCAAAAAGTGCCAAGAAAAATATGAAAAATAGCGGAATCGCTTCCTTTCATGGAGAACAATCTGCCCATCAAGTTTCTAAACAATTTATCGAGCAGTTCTTCTGGAAAAAATTGCCAAACATTGACCCAAATTGGGCATTTACAGTCATCCACCTACTAATGATACACCCAAAATAAGAAATTAGCTTCAACAGATTAGAGCACAACCTTTCTCTACAAAAATTACATGAAAATCTCTGATAAATGCCCTTCTATGACCATACCAAATTTCAGAATATTTGACCCCCATTTCACAGAGAAAAATTAAGATTATGGGTGTATCATTGAGGGGTGTGACTGTATTTGGCCATTTCTGAAAAACAGTCCATTTTGTATGCTCCACAGCTTTTCCAATTCTGCCTCAATTGCATCCAAATTATGTACAGCAGTAGATATGAGTTTTTACTACTTGTTACAACTTGTTTCATGAAAATCGGTGTAGTGTTGAGCAAGATATTTGCTAGTTAAAAGTGTATCAAATGGGGGTGGTGTATCATTAAGGGGTGGATGACTGTAGTCACTTTTGATGTGACATCTATCACGGGACTAAGAAATTCCATCACACTACTGTCATGTGATCAGTAACAGGTCACTTTAGCATAAAAGTTATCGCACTTCCACTGGGAAGGTAGTATCACTACGAAAGCTACATAGAGTGAAAGTAAAGCATATTGCGAGCATAACAAATGTATTTTTGTAAATTTTGAGTCAGTATCTCTTTCTTAATGAATATTTCAAAACGGAGAGTCAGGTACAAGTGTTTCTGACCTCATGTATGGGAACCGGATCAGTAGCCAGCAATGCCCGACCTGGCATAGCCTGGCATGCGATAACGGTCAATCCTTCTTCGTTGCCAAACGCTTGCTGCGTCAGTTGATGATAAACAGGTCGTCCTCGCCTGCTCTGACATCTGCGGCTCTCTGAGTACCTTGTCTATCGCACCCAGGCACAATCTCAGCATCAAGAGCAGGAATAAAGGCTCCACCTTTGGCCTTCAATGGTTGTGGCCGTGGCTTTGGCAAAGAGGGCTGCAACTGGAGGGGAATGATCTCGGCAGGTGGGGTGATTTCCATGGTTTCATCCTCGACGATGTGTGTTTCAGACCTCGCTTTCCCTTTGCTGCCACCTGGTCGTTTTTCTTTCCTAGCTGTTGCTTCTGCCGCCCTCTGTCGTGCCTTCTCTGCCTTTGCATCCATCGCCGCAATCCGTTCCCGTTCCTTTTGAGCCTTTTTTTCTGCAGCCGCTGCACGTTTGGCTTCTGTAGCAACTTTTTTGAGAGCCATCGCTTTGGCCTTTTCGGCGCTTGCAAGGTCCCGCTTCGCATCCCGCTGCGCTTGCCCTATGCACTTCACAGCCAACGCGAAGGCTGCTTTCGTTGCTTTTAGAGCATCTCGGACTGCTGCTTTTGCTGCAGCTTGTGCATCCCGTTCGGTACGTCGCTTCTCTTCTTCTTCTCCTTTCTCCTGTTCTTTGATGGCTAACTTGATTGCTTTGAACTGTGCTGCAGCCTCGTGATGCACTGCGGCGATACGATCTTCCCAATCCACCTTGGCCAACGCCTCCATCATCTCCATACTCGTCATATGCCGAGCACCCGATCCACCCTCCCGCTTCTTCGGTACTTTCTTCTTTCCAAATAATTGTGCTCTTAGCCGGCCGTTTTCTGCATCCATCAACTTTTGGGATGCATAATCCGCTTCCATCTGGGCCTTGGCCTTCTCTGCGAACTCTCGCAACTTCTGGTTTTGTCTAATATAGGCCTCACGTGAGGCGTTACAGCGAAGTGGTGAAGGGAAGGCGAGGAGTGTATATGCTGCTTGTGGATGATCAGCTTCGGAACCCTCTTCGTCTTGGCTGTTAGTTTCGGCATCCTGGCGCTCCTGGAGTAATGTGGGGAGGGTGGCAGGTACAGGCTGTGCTGGCTGTGTTGTTGTGTTTAATGCAGGTGTGAATGTGGACTCCTCGATGGCTAAAGGATCAAATGGCCAGATCCCAGTTTTACGAAATGCAGACTGGATTGTGGATGAGGTGAATGCTCGGGTTCAGGCTTGAGCATATAGTTCCAGGACATTGTACTTTGTTATTGCAACGTTCTCCTTGCTGGCTTTGTTGACTTCTGCTTTCCAGCTTGATGCGAGAGGACCAAAGACGCCGACATCACAAGGTTGAAGTCGGTGCGTAGTGTGTGACGGAAGGCATAACAAAACTATTTGATGTTTTTCACAGAAGTCAACAAAGGGATAACTGCAATGAGAATTGTGTCCATCGAGTATCAACATACGCCACCCATTCGACGTATTACGCTTTGCGCTGGCAGGATGAAAGTCGTACATAAGCCACTT
The DNA here is from genome assembly GCA_018417955.1 of Laccaria trichodermophora. Classification (NCBI taxonomy): domain Eukaryota; kingdom Fungi; phylum Basidiomycota; class Agaricomycetes; order Agaricales; family Hydnangiaceae; genus Laccaria; species Laccaria trichodermophora. Next base: position 571,659 of record JACTVC010000001.1, read on the forward strand.
GAGGCCGAGATCCATATCTGTCCAACCATTCGGTGAGATTGAAATACTATTTCTGAATCAGCTAATTATTGTCAGGAAAGATGGTACAATACTTACCTTGCATGGCAAGGGTTATTCTCTGCCCAGGCAAGGTTCCGTCGCTTGGCCTTGAAGATAACCGATGGTGGTAAAGCCTCCCCATCTGCTGACACAGCTTCAATGACCGTGACAAGCTCCCTATCCCCATTTTCAAGCTGGTGCACAGATTTCTGGTCCCAATCAACAAGAGCCTGTGTCCGCTTTCCAACCCCAAGTTGAACACCCTTCTCGTCCATATTATAAAGGTTGTTTGGTGTAATTTTGTAGCGGGTAATTAAGTCATGGAGAATGTTGAAGAATTCAGTGACTTGAGTCTTGTTCAGTGCCCGTGCGCGACAACATTCAAGGCCTGTGGTCCATCGCGCAACAAGATCTGGGTGCCGTTTTCTGAAACCGTACACCCACCTTGTTGAAATAGGTCCATCAATAATCACTGAGGCATATTCCGCAACTGAACTGAGTGACAGCGGCACGCCTCGCAGACCAAGGGACTTGACCCATTCTTTCAAGACAAGTTCTTGAGACGGCGTGAGTTTCTGCTGGTGAGAATGAGACTCCACTCGTGTTTTACAACCATTGTATCGTGCTGTGAGTGTTGTAGACAGGACATTGTAAGTGAGTGCTGCTTTTCGAAGTCCTAATTTTGGCTGACCATTGGGTTTCAACCCAGATGTGACAACTGCTTTTAACGCGAGCTGCACATGCTCTTCGTCAGGGCTATGACTCGATGATAAGTGTGAGGCAGATGACATGGTATCAGGAATAAGGCTCTTGAGAGACAATGTTGTGTTACGTTGGTCAATGGTTGTGTGCACAGCAATTCCGGATCATCCTTTGCTCCTCATGCAATGAGAAACGGAATGGTCATGTACACGTAGTCCTTTATTCTCGAAGCTATAAATTCTGACCCATTGTGATGTATGACAGTGAGAGCCCGACTACTTTAAACTTAAGACTGTCCACTCTCTACGTGAGATCCCTTTATTTTGGATGATGCAGTCTCCTCAACACCTTCCGGATCCGTAGCTAAAATGCAAACCTTGTCAAAATATGAGTTGACTGTTGCTTCAAGGAAGGCACGAGAGCGAGGTGTGAGCGCCTTGTGTGGATTGTAAGTGTTTGTTTGAGCTGCGTTATAAACATCCTCAAGGGGTGGAGGAAGGCCAGCATCGTTCAAACTACAATAGATTATCATCAGGACACCTCAAAGAACATATAGAATATATAGGAATGATTTACCTTGTGATTAAATCCTCAGTGGCCGAAGATTCAAGTGAGTGCACATAGTGTGCAGGCATGTGGAGGGTCAGATCAGTGTCGGGAGGCTGCATCTTGGTCGAATACTCTAGTATTGGAGCGAGAATTGTCAAAATGACATCAAGGATGCTGGGGGGGTGTACACTCACCAAGTTATACTTGTTTCAGGAGGTGGGAGGTTCATGTTCATCCAATGTTGGACTTTATAGTTATCTGGTATCACCTTGCGACAGCATCATGTACGGCTCTCAAAAAATTCTGAAAAATTACAATACCTACATTGAATTGAACTGAATTGACATGCCAAATGTTTCGAGGGAGTCTATGCCACTTGTGTTGCTGCAATACAACGGAACTTGAGGATGATGCAGGTTTGTGCCGGAACTTCTAGTTGAGTCTTGCACATCGGTTTTTACCTTCCCCCAAAGAAGCCAAGTAACAAAGTACCATGTTGGTTGGAGGCTCCTACGTCAGGTTCTGTTTGCAAAAAAAACTGAGGCAAACGGAGGGAAAGTGACTGAGATATGAGGTGCAAAAGACGAGATGCTATGACATCACATGTTGATTCGGATCTTTGGTCCAATTAAGGTGCTTGTCCACCCATTTATTCGTTTGATAGGCGTCCTCTCACTCCATAACTTTGTACGCTAAATCACAATATGCTGGACATTCACTATGTCAAATTACAAGGCATACAGTGAAGCCGTTGTGTTACAAAATGAGTATTGACCCGGTACTATGAATGACCCGTTAGGGGTCACATGACAGTAGGCTTCCGAAATGCAGGGAAATCCCTTTCTGATAGATTCTTTGCCCTTTCTGAGTAGCTTCCAGCCAAAGCCCAGCACAGGTACCAATGAGATAACTCTAGCGCCCTGTGAAATGTAGGAAGGAGGAAGTATTTAAATATAGTGAATATTTAAATGCAAGAAATCCGTAGACACGGATAACTTGTTTGTGCTTAGGACTTGCCCTACTTGCTCAAGTCAGATCTTAAATGATAATAAATGAGATCCAAGAAGATGGGCAAGACCTGAGCGTCTGAAAGCTCGATTGTGTGCAAAACAACTAGCTATACAGACGCTAAGAGGGATGGTGGGTGGGTTCAAAAAATTCACTGAAGTGGAGGGACTCTTTTTACCGCGTCAGAACGATAATTTGAAGGACAAGGAGATGTAGTCTCCTTGTCTAGGATTTGGAGACATAGTACATAGTGTTTGTACTTATGAGTACAAACACAATATTTCGTTCTGACGCTCGATCGTTATCTTATCCGATAATGAGCTTGCACTCGTTCCTCGTGCTTGCTCATCGCGGAATGAGATAACTCTAGCGCCCTGTGAAATGTAGGAAGGAGGAAGTATTTAAATATAGTGAATATTTAAATGCAAGAAATCCGTAGACACGGATAACTTGTTTGTGCTTAGGACTTGCCCTACTTGCTCAAGTCAGATCTTAAATGATAATAAATGAGATCCAAGAAGATGGGCAAGACCTGAGCGTCTGAAAGCTCGATTGTGTGCAAAACAACTAGCTATACCAACCAGAGTGTAAGCTCACAACAAGCAAGTTGGTTCAGCACAGAGGAACTACCCAATCGAGCAGCACTCTGGGAGAAATTTTATAGATTGAAATACAGATACCGGATAGATAAATAAGTATGATAATTGAGCTCAGAAAGGACATTATGAATTGATATAAATACAAGTTAGATGATCATAGACGAACAATCACAAGGAGAGGTTCCCATCAGAGGCAACAATAAGTGCCGGAGGGATTTTATTGTTAATACGAAACTGTTCGAAGATTGCGGCCAACGAGTCCAGATGGGACTTGTTGTATGCTTTTGATGTACTCATCGGAAGAATCTCCTCCATGCGGCGCCAGTAGAGCAGGAAGGCTAGAGAAGTCCAGCCTCCTGTTGCAGCCACAATTTCTGGAGATACGCCGGCAAGAAGAAGTTCGACGGCACCGCCAATACGAAAGCTATGGCCCAGAACATGGGCGAGCATGGCAGATGACCAAATGTGATTGCAAAAATTGAGAAATTCATTTTTGAGGAGAAAATTTGATTGAGAGGAAGCGGTCGCATATGCGAAAAGAGGAGCGGAGTGGTCAACGGACGCATTAACAGCAAGATGATTCTTCAAGGCGGTGACAGGGCACAGGACATCATTCCGTGCAGTTAGAATCACAGAGGCGCCGAGTTCCTTCGTAGTCTTAGTCCAAGGGATGTGGAAGCTTGCAGAGGAGGAGCCATCCCGCAATGTCCGGAAAGTAATCCTACAGAATATAAGCAGGAGATACCAAGAAATAAGAAAATAGCATACATAACGGAGCGAAGTACATGATACGTCTCATCAAAGGCAGCAGCGGTGGTAACAGCCAGCTCGCCTAGCCGTCGACAGCCAAAAAATGTGCACAGAGCGAGGGCCCAAAGCGCTGCATGGAAAGGAGTGGAGAGATGGAGAGCACGGCGAAGAGCCAACAGGTGCTCAATAGAGACAGGTGCGCGAAGAGGACGTTTATGCTTTGTCCCTTCTTTGTTCGCAGACACCCGGGCAAGGTGAACCCATTCATCATCTCCATACCAAGGAGCATGATTGACGACATGCCATGCACGGATGCCGGAAAGCCAAGAACGTATAGTGTTCCCAGCTTGTCTGCCTTTATACTCCCCAATGAAGGTGCAAAGCAGAGGATAAGAGGCTGGCATTCGCGCTTCTTCATTGATATCCCACCTGTCACAAAACTGGGTGAAGCGAAGAGTGCCGGCAGCATACGTGGACTTTGTGTTAGGTGCATATGCACCGCGGATGGACATCATGGCACTGTTAACCAAGTGTGGGGGAAGAGAAGCAAGGAGGTGTTGTCGGTGATGAGCAGCGTGGGGTGTATCCCAAACAAATAAGCGATCTGCAGCAGCGACGTGGGGACGTAGAGAGTTTTGAGAGATTTCCCGTCCTGCATGAGGTTTCCGGGGCTGAATGTGCCGGGATGTTGAAGATAATGTATCAGGAGTAAGGTGGTCAGTAGATGTTGGTGATGGTGGTAGTGGAGTAGTTGTAACGTGAAGAGAATGCGGTGCAGGAGCAGATACGTGTGAAGAAGAGGATGTGATGGTGCGAGGCTTGAAAGGATTACAGAAATTATGACGACGTGTGGGGCGCGGAGGAACGAGATGTGAACCACCCACAGTCGTCTCGACAACACGTGTTGCCAGTTTAAAAGGGTGATCTAAGCTGAAAAAAGATGTTAGAATAAACAAGGAGAGACACAGAGTTGTCCTTAAGGAGGCTAACCTAGGCATGAAGAAAACAAGAGGAAAGCTCATCAGGGAGCTTGAAAGATGGGAAGATTTGCTTCCCAGCAGGTCCTGGTTCCCCGCGCGAGATAGGATCAGCTGGATTAGCTTGAGACTCAATGTAGACAGTTTTAAAGACGAGAGATGTAGCCATAAGGATGAGATGCGTACGACGAACTGCAAGGTTAAGATGGATATTACCACTACGGCCTTTATCCAGAGCACCAATAGTGCCTTGATTATCAGAATGCACGAGTAGGTGAGCATCTCGAAGACCCCTGGACTCCAAGAAAAGAGCAAGAAGCTCAATAGCCACAGTCTCGAGCCAGCAAATATCTCGACCTTCAATTTTCCAAGAGGAAGAGAGCTGGAAAGCAGCCCATTCGCCGTCAATGATAATTCCAATGCCCCATGATGTGGAAGCATCAACGTAGAGCCCAAGGTCAGATAAAGGACCAAGAGGGTGAAGGGATCGGGATACACCACGTAAGGTGAGCTTGACTAACCACCACTTCAAGTCAGTGATCAGAGAGTGCGGAGGATACTTTGTAAGGAATTCGTCACCATGGAAGGTAGACGCGAAGTTGGAGAGGGAAGGTAGATGAGAGCGACCATCTAGATAAACAAAGGCGATGTGACAAAGAGATCCATGAATCTTTTCAACATCGCATAAATGACAAGCTCGGCCTTCAAAGTCAATCAGAAATTGAAGGATGCGCTGGTGGAATTTGTTTCTCTTTCCCTCTGGCAAGCTAACAAGCTTCCGAGGAACGTCCCAAAGAAATCCGATGAAAGTCGTGATGAAGGAGAACCGTTCGTCACCCTTCTCATCATGCCAAGGCACTCCTAAAGAAGAAATACGGCGAAGCATCTCGTCGCGATCGTAGTCATAGCGGAAATCCCCATCGATGAAGGAACCCGAAGGTGAAGGGAATCGAAAGGCTTTCAAATCATCTTCATATTTCGGCACTGGGAAAACACCTTCGGCTCTCCAAATATCGACGACGGCATTCGCAATCATGCCAGCATTACTGCTGGCGCAAGCGGCTCCGAATGGGTGAGCATGATTAATAAAGAAATCGTCCGAAGTCCCTTGGACGACAAGCCAAGGTTTGTGGGATGGAAGAACGGGGCACGTGCGATGGAACTTTTTAATATCGAGAGTGCATGCCTGCGTTCCAGGAGGTGCATGAGAAATCTGTACAAAGATCAAAGGGACATGAGCAAGATGTACAGAAAAGAGAGTTAGATACAGCAAGAAGATAAGGATAAGATGATCATTGATGATGTACAAGACACAGCAAAAGCGAAGTGATAGGCGCAGCCTATAACATATGTGATGACTCTGAAGCATGATACATGCAGCATCATTGCCGCCAATGCACAGAGATGTCATCACGCTCGACGCATGGAAGATAATCATCACACTCAACGTGTGGAAGAGGAGTCATCGCGCTCAACGCACGGAAGAGGGATCATCACGCTCAACACGTGGAAGATAATCATCGTGCCAGCGGCACGGAAGAGAAAGGATGATACAGAAAATAGGTAACTTGCATGAAGCAAAAATACCCAAGGAGCGACTGAGCACAAGACCAGCGCTAGTAAGAAAGCATCTCCACGCACGAAACGCAAAGGAGATGCATAAGAAGAAGGAAGAAAGGTGGGGAAAGGAACAGAATAGAGAGATACTCACGATGTCAGCCACTTTGGATGCGGTGTCAAAACGCGTAGGGAAGTCATCCTTGCGGATGTATGAATTAACGGAAGCGTGAATCTTGGAAGCCTTTGAAAGGTGTTGGCAAACCCTCAATTTGTCGTGTACCCCAGGTTCTTGTGGCTGAACAGAGACGATAAGGGATGAGGACTGAAAGGGGCCACGCAGAATCCGCTCTGCAACTTGTCGGGAAAACGGGCCTGAAAGTCTGCCGGCTTTGACTTCTTTAGTAAGGTAGTCGGCGACGGTGTCGGGGTAAGAAAGGATAGAAGGGTTGTTAGGCATGATAACGGTCTGAGAGAGATCAGGCATGTGCCCGATAGGGAAGCCAAAGCGCAGATTGAAGGGGAGGAGGGGATAGCTTTTGAGAAGGTCATGTTTGCGCAGTAAGAACGCGAAGGCGTCGGGATGATATGGGTGCAGGATTCTGTGGAAAAGAAGAGATTCCTCAGAAGAGGTGCAATTCAAGGGGGGACGAGGGATAATTGAGGAGAAGTCAGAATAAGGAAGATGCAGAGAAAGCGATGCCTGGACAAAAGCCTCAGTTTGAGGGTCGCGAACGGCAAGTCCACGAGAAGGCGTGGTGATGTTTGCTGCCACAGAAGGAACAAAGGTGGGCGCGTTCGTCTTTGTGAGAGCATGGGTGTCCGCGGTCGCCTCTAAGGTTCCAGCTGATACAGATGACGCGGTTGTCAGGACTGAGGAGGTTGTGGTCGCTGTACTTTGACCATACTGCCTTGCCGTCAGCTTTGAACTTGACGAGTACGGTGCTATCGGCGTGTTGTGTTGCGTCATGGCCTCGCTCAGCACAGATAAGGCAGTCGGGCGTCGAGGAGGAAGACTTGCCACTGCCTGACGAAAAGGGCTGGGAGGGACGTGTCTGAGAAGAGCGAGGGGTGAGTCGTGGTGTGAGCTTCCCAAGCGTCGCACTGAGAGGAGTCTTGGTGGGCTCAGACGCAATCATCCCACGAATGTCAGCCATCATTTCACGCTGCTTCTCGGAGAGCTTGTAGGCCTGGTAGTACCGAGCAGCGTTGAATTCACCATATTTCGCCCAATGTTCCTGACGGAACTTCAGCTCATCAGCCTTCCAGGCATCGTAGAGGTCGTCTTTAGTATCTTGAGCAGTGTAGAAGCAAAAATGGTCGTTATACCAATTGCTATGAGCCTCTCCAGTCCCTTCCTCGTCACGTTCTTTCTGGAAAAGATACATGTTACCGGCAGCCTCTGTCCATTGACTACAAGACAATGAGAGTTCCTTCCCAAAGCGCAGAGAGAGTTTTTCGATATCGAGAATAACAGTTCCCTTCGTCTCACCGGGATTCGGATTAGTCTTCGTTGTGGGTAACGTAGAAGCCTCGACATTCAAGATGTTGAGATTCTTATTAAGAAAGAAAGGCAGAGGTACGGCAATGCAGATTTCAGTGTCAAAGAGGCTCTGAGGAAAGGTAGCGTGCCATGGGACCCCAACAACCCAAGGCACCATTTTTTGGCCGTTCATGCAGCGCCGCTTCGCAATCCTAGCGTCTTCGGCAGACGGCTTAACGTCGTCATTAGTCTTCCTCTTGATTTTCGACTTTTCTTTAATCTCCTCATCAGCCATCCATTTAGCAAGTTTAGCATAGATCAAGTTAGGGAATGAAGCCGCAAAAGAAGGGATGCGGAAGCGGTTCAAATCAGCCTCATCAAGGGAAATCAGAGAAGCCTCGTCAGATCCGGGCTCCGGATGGGCGGTAGGGTTCAAGATGTGGTTGAAAGTCTTCCGAGACCTCACCGCATTTTTTTCTTCGATGTCTTTGTTCATCTGGAGAAGAGATAGCAGAGGAAGGTTCTTGAGCGTTGTAATGATAGCTGGTGAAGTATGGGTACGAGGAACACGGGGGGCTGCAACAAAAGAGTCAAGGGTAGCCGCTGTCTGAGAAGCAGGTGTAGCAGCTGTCTGAGAAAGAGGCGTAGTAGCCGTCTGAGAGCTTCCAGCAGTAGCGGCGGTTTGAGAGGATTGGGGAGTGTCGGCCATCGCAAAGTTGAGGAAAAACGGTTGAAAAAATTCAAAAAATTCACTGAAGTGGAGGGACTCTTTTTACCGCGTCAGAACGATAATTTGAAGGACAAGGAGATGTAGTCTCCTTGTCTAGGATTTGGAGACATAGTACATAGTGTTTGTACTTATGAGTACAAACACAATATTTCGTTCTGACGCTCGATCGTTATCTTATCCGATAATGAGCTTGCACTCGTTCCTCGTGCTTGCTCATCGCGGAACTTTCGATAATTTCTGGCCAGTTTCGACCTGTTTTTCTCCTTAAATGTTGCAGTTTTTTGGTCCAAAATTTTGGCCATGCCAATTCCTCGTGGGAAAAACTTCGGAGGTGCGTTTTTCGACGCATTTCGCAAATCCGAGCCAGAATCTGGAAAAATCTCAGCTCTAGATACATTATTTACCAAGATATCAAATTAGTGGGCTTTGCTTGTCCACGACTGTACTCTATGTATGAGTATATATATTCCTTGAATTCTTTTTGAAATTTCCAGACACCATGCACCATGGCCCACTGCTAACCATCAAATATTGAATGGTTTTGTCCACAGACAGCAGATACTTAAAAACATTACTATGATTCAAGACAAACTAGTATACATACACTTTGAGGACGTTGATATTTTTACAAATGAAAAGGATAGTCTCGAAGCGTCTCGAAGCATAGCCATAACAAAGAGATAAGTGTATGATGCATTTATATGTCTAGATGCCTGGTCCAAAGCTGGTGAGAGCCATCCCACCCAACCAAGCCATTTCGATAACGGCACGCCCAATTGGTGTCATTACAAGGTCCGACTCTACTTCTTCGTCCTCTTCATTTCTAAGAGCACGGGTTGATAACGCAGGAGAGGTTGGGAAGCTGCGACACAAGCCCATTTTCTCTAGACTTTCAGGCAGAAATTCGATGCCCGCTTCACGCGAGTGACACACGCCAATCACCCAGTCAACAAGACCCTGGTCGCGAATAGAAGTTGGCATGCTTCCATATGCATCTGCTAGCGGGCCCTGAACGGCCAAGCCCTGGTCGGGAATGCGAACGCCTGATCCTTGTAGATCGTGATATGCAACAACGCGAGCGCTGATGTGGAACGTGGTGAGGAGGACGTGATCGCGATTTTTGACGGAGTCGTGTGATGACGTTGGTGAGTTGCGGGCACGTTTCGAATTCTTGCCCCCAGTCTGCTTGACTTTCTGTTGTTCCTGCTCAGCGGGCGTCTGGAAAGGGACTTTGTAGTATATAAGTAAATATTGTCGACTGTCAGTGGAGATCGTTGGCATCGTATAAGGATACTTCTGTGCCGATTTTGCATCCGTTTCGCCCGGCCAGAGAGGCAGAAGCATATATAGAGAATCCGTAGGAATGTCTTGGAAAATGTCGGCTTGAGCTGCATCGCTCGTGAGACGTCTCGAATTTTTCGAGCTTTGTTGCTCGCGTTTGCGTTTATGTGAGCTGTGGTGGGTGCCTTTGATCTCGTGAAGGGCAGGAAGAAGCCCAACATCTTGAAAAGACGTGTTAAGGTCGTCTACAATGCCTTTACGGACCTCAGAATTGTGCCGAGAAGGGGCGACCGCCCAAGGAGGCTTGTACGATTTGGCTTTGTAATTTGAGGCATTCCTTTGTTTTCCCCAGCTAAATAAGCTGCCGAAGCCATTCTCTTGCGACGAGGGCGGTTCCGAGCTGTCATGGAGTATTGTCTCGTATACTTCCTGATGAGGCGTACGAGTGGGCCGTTTGATGCCGGTAAACAAATCGTCATCGTCTTCATCGTCCCCTACGTGACGGCGGTATCGCCCGCGAGAGACAGTGCGATCGGATGAAGTTGTTGTCGTTTCTTGAGTCATGATTGAACTTGAGGCGGTAGAGCATACGATATTGCCAGCTGGGGAGGAGGACGCAATACGAGACGGCCCACTCACAAGCGTCATGCTACCGCCACTGGAAATAGCACCTCCTGCGCTACTGACGCTACTCTCCGAGCTGAAGTCCTTCTTTGGGCGGTCAGACTTAGACTTGTTGCTCCTCCACTTTTTTGCGTCCTCCGTTTCCTTCTTTTTCCCTTTTTCCTTCGCTCTCCTTTCGCTGTCCCGTTCACGTTTCATCCTTTCTAGATCTCGCGGGCTAGTACGCCCGCTCTCATCTAGGAGACCATGCGATTCCAGCTTCCTTGTAGTAGTTGTGCTGGTATACGCTTCTTGAACTCGACGCGGACCTAGTAGAATCATGCTCGTGGATTTCTTTCGATTTGCATCAACATTACTTGGGGTGATAGGCATGCGGGAAGTTGTGGGTGGTCGCAAAGACGATGTAGTCGTTTTTGGGGTTATGCGGTAGTGGCGACTTATCGAGAAGGCAACGGCCTTTGAGTGTTTATGGATGCTAGCGATGGGGCCATCAGACAGATCGCGTTGGTTCGCGTATGGTGTTCGATGATGAGTAATGTTCAAACGCTGTTGAGGTGCCTTCCCCGGTTCGACAGCTAGTAGGGAAAGAAGTTGGGCTCTCGTCAATAAGCTACACATTAAAAAACATACCTTGAGCATTCTTTCGATTGACTTTGTAACGCCCATTTGTATGGCTGAACCACCATTCCTCCGCGTCTACAGCCATCCCTCTCCAATGTTGCTCCTTGGCCTTTTCCTTTCCAAATGCCTTGTCCCTTGGGTCACGCCCATCAAAAATACCAGGACTTGTAGAGGGAGCAGTGCTTGGGCGGGGGCCGAAAAAATTGGAAATGCTGTGCCTCTCTCGGTCACCCCTCATCCTGGGCTCATCCTCAGATCGTAGGCGATCGGCTTTTTCCCTCTGGAAAGTCCACTTCTGTTGCTGGTTCTTATAACCTTCCCCGCCCCATTTGTGTGCCAACGTTTTGTGGAAGAAATCGCCGCTATTACAAGAAACGACGCTTTGACGACGTTCACTGGTCGTACTTTCCCTCCGCGATACGCGCTCGGACGGTCGACGCCCTGTAGACATAGGAGCAATTATATCATTCATTTCTGACTGATCGAAGCCAGTGATGCCACCTGCCCAGTTATTCCAGGCAGTATCGATGCCCGACATCGCACTATCATTCGCTGAGGCAGGTGTAGGATTAGGCGTGATGCCGGCCGCCATTGGACTAGCCGTTACGAGGGGTAAGACGGCATCCTTGTCCCGCTGTAACGATTTCTTTCTTAGATCACGCCAATCTCCTTCACTCTGAGGAACGGAGGTCGGCGCTAGGAACTCTTCGGTTGGATGAGAAGGTCCACCCATGTCAGAAGATCGCAAATGCTCCAAACTTTTACTCGGCCTTCTTAACGTTGTGGTACTGTCCTCGCGGTAACGGCCTTGAACGTGGAATCTACTTGAAGGCATGCCTGGAGTGGCGATAGCCAAGCTTCCTCTCCTTTCGCCGTATGCCATCCTGAAGCTATCGTGCAAACTCTCTTGACTCGGGCTGACATGATCGAAATAGGTGGCACGGTCGCTTCCCTCATTCACGGAACCCACATAGATTTCTTGGTCGTCCTGATCAAAGTCAAAGTCGTCGTCAAAATCTTCCTCTGAGAGATAAGTAGAGGATTCGGCACCAGAACGCCTGGAGGCTGCGTCGTGAACAAAATTGGAAGGCAAGGGATGACGGTGATCGAGATCATCAGAGCTGAGATCATTGGTCGACGTTTGGGGTGTGTTGTTTGACTGTGGGCTGATCTGTGAATTAGCCAGCGAACTCAAGCCGCTCGCACTCGAGAAGGAAGAAACGGATGCGGAAGCCGATGACTGGCCGAAAGTATGGCAAGACGCTGTATCCGTGTCCTTTCTTTGTAAACGGCCTCGGCGTGCTCTGACGGACGACGGTGAATGGGAGCCACCTGCCGCATTGTGCGATTTCGAGGAGGATGGCTGTGGCCCAACAACAGATGGACGAGGAGTGGTATCGGCTTTGTAAATGAGTTCGTCTGAGTCTGTTTCATCGCGAGGTCGAGTAAGGGGGTCGACTGATCTTGATGAGAACGAGGAGGGTGGGGCAGCGCCAAAAGTAAAGGTATTAAGTGTATTCTGAAGATACATGCGATCATTACCGTCTTTTGATGTGGGTGTGACAACATTTGGTTGAGGGAACGAAGGCAGATCGCAGTTGCTTTGGGAGGCATGAGAGCGAGACGATCTGCGGAGGAATAGAAATTTAGTAGGAAAACGCAGAAGGAGGGTAGAAAAGAGACAGACGTTGACGTGCGACTGCCGTTCGCATTCTGGTCGTTCAAGATTTTCCTGCCAATAGCTGGTTTTATGAGATTGCCATGTTGAGATTCTGAAGACGATGGCGACGGCGTGATGTTGCTATCGTCTAAAAGGAGAGAGGAGCAAGAGGTGGGCGTGTTCAAAGTAGAGTTGGCGATGGTCGTTGGTGGGGGAACAGTGGGCGCAAGTAGTGTGGGTCTTCTAGAGGGAGGTTGCTTTTGGGGAGCACCGCGAGAGGACTTGCGCTTGAAGATATTCATGATTGAAGGAGAAAGAGAAGGGAAATCCAAATGAATCCAGGTGAATACAAGGGTATGAAGGGCAGAGTCAGTAAGTATAATGGGTACAATGTTGTATAGCAGACAGTCGCCACGTGAGTTAGCATGCCAGCCCACGCGAGCCTACACGTGGGAACAGGTTCCAATTTTGTAACAAAGAACAAAGGTTGCTTCGAATACCATACTCTATCATCGACCACCTCACAGCTTAGCATCCTTCTTCATCTTCACGACCTTCTCAATGTCTTGGTATTTATAGTACAATTGGAGTGACTCGGGGTTGGCCACCGTTCCACTCGGCTGTAGGTTTGATCCAGAGACGATTTGCTTGACAGCAATTTCAACCTTCTTTCCATTGACCGTGTACTGGGCGGAGATGAGTAATTTGAGGAAAATGGTTTATCAACTTCACTAACCGGGATATCAGAAACTTCAAAGATATAGGCGGGAACGTGCCGGGCACTCAGTCTCCTCCTTATGGTGATACGTATTTGAGAGATGAGTGCCAGGGAGAGGATGTACCCTGGACGCATTTTGACGAACAGCAACACACGCTCGTCTCTATCATGCGAACGACGCTGTCCGATACAAAGAGAATCATCGATCACTTTGGAGAATGGCTCCAAGGCCGAATAAATTTCTGCGGAGCCAAAGCGAACGCCACTGGGATTGAGAACACCGTCACTGAGAGAAGAATGTTAAATCGAATTTATCTAGTAGCAATTTTTGGCCTCACCTGCGTCCTAAAATCATAATGCCCTTTGTGGCCCGATCCACTACTATGAGATCGCCTTGCCTCCAAATTTCTTGAATAAAGAAATGAGCATCTCCAGAAATCAGTATGCAAAGAAAAAATATCTACCAGGATACATGCTAAAATAAGCATCTAGAAACTTCTTTCCTCCCTCATCACCCCAGAAGCACACTGGCAGCGATGGATGGGGCCGCGTACACACCAGCTCGCCTGGTTCGCCAAGATGTTCGATATTGTTCCCACTTGGATCAAAAACTTCGACCTTCATTCCGAGTGACTTGCACTGTATTTCTGAAAAGATGTCATCATAATAAAATCTATCTTTTGCCAAAGTTGCACACCTCCTGAATACACGGGTAAGGATGGAGTGCCGGCGACGACTGGTTGGGATTTTTCAGATTAACCCCGCTTTCAAGTTATGCACTCACAACATGCACATATGTCGGTGCCTCCGCTCATTGAGACGAGATGAACGTCACTGCCAAAAGCGTGGAATGCCCATTCGAAAAGAGGTGGTGTTAGAACGGCGCCTGTGCAACTGATAGTTTTCAGTGCTTCAAACGAGCCCAGTTCCACTGAAAGAAAGCTTCAGTACATGGCGGGGTATAGATTTACCAAAACTTTACGGGGATTAATCCCTTTTCCTTGGATTTCAGCCAAGAACCTTGGACTCGTTCCGAGGATCGAGACTCTATCCACAGATTAGGAGGAGAACCAGGTGCAGAATCATAACGGACCCTTGGTCATTGATAAATTGAAGGAAAGTTTTGATATCAGGGTGGAAGGGCGATCCATCGTATAGAATGATCCGTGATCCACAAGCAAGCCCCGTCAACATAAAAGTCCACATCATCCAAGCAGTCTAAGGAGGCGTTCGGTCAAGACCTATGGTGGTGGTTGCTGCTTTCGGACGTACGGTTGTGTACTGGAAGTAAGTGTCCTCCGGAGAAGCACCGAGCGACATCTTGATATCCTTTTTGGTTTGGAGAAGGACGCCCTGTTGCAGGTGTGAAAATGAGAATGAAGGAGCTAACGTTGGCCGAAAACTGACCCCTGCGGAATGAACGATGCACTTGGGTTTTCCAGACGTCCCAGAGCTGTATAAGATGAAAAGAGGCTGACTAAAAGGAAGTTGCTCGAATTCAAGTTTGCGATCATCTGCAGACTCTAAAAATGCGGAAAGTGTAGTGCTGCCGGTGATGTTCGTCATCTATTTGCGTGTTTGAAAGACACGGGCGTACCTCGTGGCATCCTCAAGATTTGTTTCATTCTCGGTTATACAACTCGGTAGCAAAACAGCTTGCTGTAGACCTTTGGAAGAGAGGTCCTTGATCACCTCTGTGACTTTGAGAAGGAGATCCAAAGGTTTTCCCCCGTACAACACCTCTATTTCAGCGAAAATGAACTTGGGTGTGATTTGGCGATACCTGTCAAGGATGCCCTGAAAATTTGATTGGGGTGCTGGTTAAAACATGAGATTACTTACAGAAGTTCCCATGTCCGTCGCAGTACTTGAAAATATACCTCCTATGCTTGCTGTCGCCAAAGCAATGACGACACTGTGTAGAGAGTTTGTTATGATTGCTGATAATTATCCACGTTTGACAAAGAACGTTGACCAAGGTACAAGGCTGCTGACCTGCGACCCGATCACCCACTTTTAATCCGTGCACCTTCAACGCCGCGGCCATGACCCGTACCATTTCGCGTAACTCTCGGAAGGTGCAGTTGGTGATGACTCCTGATTCTCCAGTTGCAGTTATTGCTATGGCGTCGTCTGTCCTATTAAGCAAGTTTTCCGCGTAGTTAAGTCTCGCTCCAGGAAACCATAGAGGCACTTCATCTAAGACGCCTTTCTCCAAAATTTTCGTCTGTGATCCGATTCTGAGCAGATGAAGGAAACGATGCAATAAGTGGCATACCTTTTGCGGTGGTACAGAGGATATTATCCCAAGAAACTCCCACAGCTCCAGCCAAAAGTTGTTATCCTCAACGGAGTATCTGTGTAGATCATGATAGTTTTCTAAGCAAGATAAGGATAAGATGAAAGTAAAAATTGGGAGGCGCTAACCCAATTTCAGGCCATATTTGCGATTTATCTGGCGGCGAAGCGCATCTGCGCAAGAGTCAGCGGGACGTCGGGGCTTCCAAAGGGGCTTTGAGTCTGCAAAGTACTGCATGCTTTCGTAGCGGCAATGGGGCGTTAGAGAGAGGTTATGGGTGGCGTCCTATATGTACCTCTGAAATACAATGGTTCGGAGTGGTGTGCACTGTGTTCCTGATAAAGGGATCAAGGAAGTTCGTTTAATTTTGTTCAGATACATACTTAGATTGTACTTAGATCAAACACGCTTCAAAGCGGCTTGACCATGTACTACGCATAGTAATTGCATTGAACCCACGTGGCAAGTGACGGAGAGTTCTTCAACTGCACTTTCTAGTTGAACCACCACATACTTACACTACGGACTCGAGTAACTCTTTTCCCAACGGCCACCTTGAGTCTCTCCCCTAATGGCGTCAGCTGCCCCTGCCAACCTACGAGCACAAGATACTCCCTACGCACCCCCTACCAGCCTCCCGACGTCATCGTCACAGACGGCGAGAATACAAATAATCGACGACGAGAAGAAGTTCACGTTCGTATTCATTTTCATTGTTGTGCTTCTCGCTGTTCATCTACGTTCACATGTCTCCAGTCCTGATCTAGCCACGCAGATCGAACGGTGGGGTCTTCGAGATGCTGGCTTCTCGTACAACATAGTAGCTGTCTTTGGTTCTCAGTCAACGGGGAAGAGTGGGTAGCCCCATTGGAAACCACTCTCGATGCTCACGCCGCTTCAAAGGTACACTTTTGAACAGGTTGTTTGGGACCACCTTCGACGTGATGGACGAAACTAGGCGACAGCAGACAACCAAAGGTGCGACTTGTGTCTCGAGGAAACGATTCCGTATAACCCAGAATAGGTATCTGGATGTGTCGCGGGAAGGACATGGGCGTCATGGTAATGGACGTCGAAGGAACGGATGGCCGCGAACGAGGGGAAGACCAGGTAGGCAGCTTCGACTTTTGACGTGGCCATTGGTTCACAAGAAATCTAGGACTTTGAGCGAAAATCCGCGTTGTTCTCCTTGGCGTCATCCGAAATCCTCATTGTCAACCTCTGGGAGCACCAAGTTGGTCTCTATCAGGGTGCCAACATGGGCTTGCTCAAGACGGTATTTGAGGTAAACCTCGGACTTTTTGGTAAGAAAGCACAAGATGGGTAAGTTACAACCCATTCAGTCAAGTTCCGCGGCCACTGACTTCTCTGATTTCGCAGGTCTAACGGCCGTACTCTGCTTCTCTTCGTTATACGCGACCACATCGGCCAAACACCCCTCGCCAACTTGCAAGCAACTCTCACGGCGGACTTGAACCGCATTTGGGAAAGCTTGAGCAAGCCCACTGATCTCAAAGACCGCCTATTGTCAGATTATTTTGACTTGGCATTCACTGCTCTACCGCATAAAATACTTTCGGCTGACAAATTCGAGTCCGAGGTCCAAGAGCTTCGCACTCGGTTCGTCGATAAGGAAAGCAGTGACTATCTCTTCAAGCCCGCTTACCACAAACGCATTCCTGCGGATGGAGTGGCGTTTTATATGGAAGGCATATGGGTAAGTGCTTTCCCCTGCGGCTTTGAAGACAGGCCTGAAACGGTTTGACTGAAAAGGAACAAGTTCAAACGAATAAGGATCTCGACTTGCCCACACAACAGGAACTATTGGCTCAATTCCGTTGCGACGAAATCTCAGCCGTGGCGCTGGCCGAATTCAACGAACAAGCTAAATCACAAAAGCGACCTGTGGAGGGGGGCCGTGTTGTCGAAGGTCTGGGAGCAATGATGAACAACTGGAGAACACAAGCTTTGAGTGAGTGCCCATCAGGATAGTGTTGAACTTTTGAACTGAATTCATTTACCAGCGCGCTACGACAGGGATGCCTCGCGGTATCACAAAGGTGTGTATGGCCGCAAACGGGCTGATCTTGTCGCAGTGTTGGACTCCACACTTTCCCCCCTCTTCCTTGGACAACTCAAGAATCTCCACAAATCGTGCCTCGTGACCTTCAAGAAAGAGATGTTGGATGGCTTGCATGGGGAGGATTATGACTTTGCGAACGTCTTCAAGAGGGCACGGGAAAGGTCTGAAAGCACTTTCTCCGAAGGTGGAAAAGAGGCGTTGGTGGAGGGCACAGATTGGAGTTGGGAGGAGGAACTGGAGTTGTTAAGAGATGAGATCCGCGCCGTCGCTGATCAATGTAGAAAGGATGAGACGACGAAGATGATCAATTTGATTGAGGTTTGTCTTTGTCTTTCATATGGCATTTTGGGATTGAGGGTTGACGAGAAAGTGTAGCGGAATCTTAAGAAGCACATTTCGGAGCCGGTGGAATTGCATCTCGGGAAGGCCTCTCCAGACATGTGGGACGAGATACTTCGAGTGTTCCGAGACACCTTGGATAAAGCCGAGAAGACATATCTGACGAAAGCCAAAAGTTTGTTCAATTACTCTACCATACCATGCGAGTCTCACGACAGTTTGTGAAGGCTTCAATTGCACCGAGCAAGAAAATACAGCAGCTCTCGATGCCCTTCGCAAGCGTGGATGGGTTGCCTTGCGGGCGAAGATTGATGAACAAACGGCCGACCCTATTATACTGGGCAAACTTCGCAATCATTTTGAGGAGCGATTCCGTTACGATGAACAGGGTGTTCCAAGAGTGTGGAAACCTGATGATGACATTGACAGTGCCTTCATGAAAGCTAAAGATCAGGTATGTCTAATCTAGACTTTTGTTTTCTACTGAAATCTTGAACCGCTCAATATAGACTCTCGACCTCGTGCCGTTATACTCGAAAATATCTCCAAAAGATACCTCTTTGCAATTTAATCTTCCCTCTGAATCTAACGATTCGTTTTCGAACAATGATTTCGACTTGTCCACATCGCTGGTCATATTTACCGAGACGAAATGTCTCGATCTGACAAATAAGTTTCGGCGTGACGCAGATGCGTACTACGTC
Organism: Laccaria trichodermophora; assembly: GCA_018417955.1. NCBI lineage: Eukaryota > Fungi > Basidiomycota > Agaricomycetes > Agaricales > Hydnangiaceae > Laccaria > Laccaria trichodermophora. The sequence continues at coordinate 590,382 of JACTVC010000001.1, forward strand.
GAGGCGAAGCGGAGTACAGTCGCAAGCATCGCACAGATTCCGTATTGGATTTACGGTGTCCTGGTGGTTCTTGGATGGAATGAAGCTATGCTCGTCCTTTTCAATCCACTATATTTCGCATTCTTGCTTCTCGCTATGGCGACATCGTGAGGGTCTTTTCTTGTTGCTCGCGCAGTAACTAATTGATGGTTCTGTTGCGAAGGTACATTATTGCACAACTAGGCCTGGTGGGACCTCTTTTCCAGGTGACCAGAACGGTCGGAAGTGAAGTATGTTGGAAAGGATTTCCGTGGATTTCGACTGATGTATTTTACAGATCCAAAGACAAGCGGCAGCTCGGCTACGCGAGCATTTTTCGCAGCCGGTGTTGGCTGAACCTGTGCAAGTTGGTCCGAGCCGTGACAGGGAGGAGGTGGGACAGATACAGTAGACAATGAGATGTGTGACGTTATGTGACATTTTATTGTGCTCTTTACGGCCTCGACCAGTATGTAAGTACAATGTCGGGTGCGATGGTTTCGACGCTTTCTGCTTTCTTTTTCCCTCTACTTGTCGTCGCCGGTCGACTTCTGGCATGTCTACTCTCGCCCAGCCCCCGACATACGATGCAACCACCACCGCAGATACCCAACTCACACCCTATCTCCAACTTTCACACCTTCTCTCACTTACATGGCTTGCCTACCCCATCCTTTCTCTCATATTCGTCGCCTTTCGCCTTCAGTTATCCATGACATCTCTGGAGAACTCCATTTTGAGTGTCAAGTCAGATATTCTATCAAGCTGCAAGGCAGCAGAACATGCAGCCACTGCAGCCGCAAGCATGCCCCGCTACATGGCCCTCGCAACCAACGAGCAGTTTGCTGATGCAGTCAACGGCTCTTTACATGCTGCACGCGTTGCTCTCGTAGTTTCGCTCACTGCAATGGAAGCAATCATCAACTTTATCATCGACACCTATCGTTCTACGTTCTTTTGTTTCTTGGAGCTTGTAGTCACCGGGGGTCTTGCAGTTCTGATATCTGCTGTTCAAGGGGTCAGTTTCGTTTCTTCTGTTAACTGCCTTTCTCATCATTTATAGATCAACACTGTTCTGCAAAGCGTTACGGGCAACCTTCGTACCAGCATTCAGAGTGATATTGCCTCTGCCAACAGTGTCATCCAGAACGCCATCAATGCTATTAACAAAGTCAATCCATTTGGAAACATCAATGCGCCCCAGATTGCCGTACCTAGTCTTGATGCACTGCAAAATGTTACTTTGCCTGCTTCCTTTCAAGATGCTCTGACAAGTTTGAACGCCTCAATTCCAACCGTGGCAGACCTGAAGGGCGCATTGGAATCAATGTAAGCCCAAGCTGGTGCATGATGCCTTCTTGACCTCATTATTATTCTATAGCATCGACACCCCTTTCGAGCTTTTGAAGACAGACATCAATGACACTTTTACCGGCCTATCTTTCAACTCATCGATCCTTCCCGTTCCGGAGCAGAACCGTCTCTCCTTTTGCAATGATGTTGATTTGTCCGTCATTGACGAGATCGGACGTGACTTTATAAAAATTGCGAAGATTGGAGTTGTCATCATTATTCTCCTCGCCCTTCTCCTCGTCGGTTTCAACTGCCTTTTGACATGGTACAAATGGCGCTGCATGAAGAGACACTTGGAATATACTCGCCAGGCTTGGAATACAGACCCCACTATGATTCATACAAAGGCCTCCTCATCCTCACCACCACAGGTTATCCTCACTGACCATAACTTGATGATTCTCCATGCAAACTCAGCTCATCCGCTAATCACCCGCATAATGAACCAGTTATCAGCACGTCTTCGCCTCAGCCCTTCGCATCACACAAATCTTCGATGGTTCCTCCACTATATCTTCCATGCTCCTGCCCTCGCTTGTTTTCTCATTGGTTTCTTCGGTTTACTATCTGTCGAAATCCAGCTGCTCGCGATGGGCCCCATTGTCCACAATTTCGAGGATAGTGCGGCAGCCGCTGTATCCGATTTTTCCAACGTTATTGCGGCATCTATCAATGACAGCATGTTCAACCAATCTGCACTGTATGCCAATGACATCAACAGCCGGGTAGACGTCATTCAATCCACCATTAACAACGGTGTGTTTGGGTGGGTAAACAGCACCACTTTCACTTTGAATGCGACGATCAACGCGTTCTACACTGATATTCAGAAGGCGGTGTCAACTGTATTCAATGGCACTGTTCTGGAAAGCCCCGCCAATGACTTTATAAAGTGTTTCATTGGCGGCAAAGTGGACGCCATCGAGAACGCCTTGACATTCTTGCACGACAATTTACAGATCGACATTCCACGCGTCAACGATTCCATTCTCGTCCTTTCACCGGCGTCGGTTCACGAGGCTACGGCTCCGATTGCAGCAGCAGCGATCGGAGGCGGCCCAAACGACAAGGAAGGTCTCATTGGACGACTGGTTAAAGCGTATACGGCGACGTTGAAGAAAGAGCGTGTGATGTTCGGAATTTTCCTGGCATTATGGGGAATAGTTGTCCTCATGGGTCTCTGCATTCTCATTTGGAACACATATGGCCAAGCCTTGTTAAAGAACAGGAGACGTCGACGTTATGAGCTTGAGCAACGCTCTGGGATCAACGGAATCGTCGTACCATTCAGGTCTGGGGTCGAATCTGAGAATGAGAAAGGTGCGGTTCAGGACCTACCCTCTTTCACGCCTCTGCCCTCGCCGAGGAGAAGTGCCTTTAAGCCCTTCTGGGGTTCACGATCTAACTCTCCGATGGGAAATCAACCCTCTGGCTCGGCTGAGTCTTTTGGCATCCAGAAGGAAGGGTGGGATGATTTTCCACCAAAACCTATTGAATCAACCGTTAAGAAGCCAAGTCGGCTAATGGCCATAGGACGGAAGGCCATGGGGAAAGAACGTGTCAAAGCCGACGGCGGGGAAGAGTCTACATCCTCTTCATCTGAAAAGTCACCTTCGGACGACGGAATTAGGAGTACGACGTGGGTCGGAAAATTCACGACGTTGTGGACCAAGAAGGAACCAGTGCCACAAAGTTCGGAATTTTGGGATCAACCCTCCCGTGGTCGCCCCAAGCTGCAGATCAATGTTCACCGTGATTCCGCAGATGCTGGTCCCAATCCGTACAGCTCCCATACCATGCAGTCTCGATGGTCTGCTTCACCCGATGCCACACAAACCTCGTGGGGGAAGGTAATGTCACCCAGCAAGACAACGAGCACAACCACCACCGCAACATTCCAGACTCCGTTCGGCTATTCTACGCGCAAGTCTGGCGTACCAAGCCATGATCTTGACCAATCCTACGATTCCTTTTCTAGCAATTCTGGAGCTTTGGCCTCCCTCCCTTTGCCACTCTATCACGGCTTTTCAGGCTCTCAATCTCGCCCTGCGACGGAACGCAAGGACTCTTCCCCTCCCCCTCCTTTTGCACCGTACCGTCCGAACAAGCTGCCCAACCCGCCTTATGATGAGCAACGACGAACTTCTACGTTGAGGGTCATGAATCCCACATTCAAGTCTTCCGACTATACTGCTCCAATGCCTGCGTCGCGGTTGTTGACAACCACGGACACTCGCCATTCTACCCCTATCAACCCGTTCATTACGCCTTTCGATGATGAACACCGAGTAACGATCGATAACAATCCTGCCTACGTCAGGCAGAGTATCCCTACGAATCCTTTTGGTGTTGCACTCTGATGCTAACACGTTGAATTCCACTTCACGGACCGCGATGAACTGTCGTTCTCATTTCACGAACATAATGTACCTCTTCTGCTTAATGACCTGCACCATCTTCAACTTGTATTTTTTTACGTTCATTCTTGCTGGACAACTTTGTAGCATTGTCATTGTATTTTTACATCCGCATCATATCAAGTCTCATGAATTCGTGCTTCACACTCGATTAATAAGTTAGAAGCAGGAAGAACCTAAGTATCGCGCCTGCATTGTTAGAGTGGCCGGAATTTGCCGAGCCCACAAATCCGGAAATACACGGGGCACTTGTCACAAACTCATTCACTACAAAATGTCGTCGTTGCGACTCGTTTCTTCTGCTGTGCGTCGAGCAACGACTTTTTCAATAGCGCGACGTGGATATGCCGAGGCTGTTAGCGACAAGTTGAAACTTTCGCTGGCTCTTCCTCACAAGGTTTGCAGACGTCTTGCAACCAAGTTCTCTGCTGACCCAGATACCAGTCAATCTTTACCTCGCAGGATGTCGTCCAAGTAAATATACCTGCAGAATCCGGAGACATGGGTATCCTTTCCAACCATGTGCCATCCATCGAGGCTATACGACCAGGCGTGATTGAGGTCATTGAGTCGAACGCGGGTTCTCAAAAGTTTTTTGGTGAGCCCTCCAACTCACGGTCTCGTCGAGTTCTCATTAAAAAAAACATAGTCTCCGGCGGATTCGCTACTGTCCACCCGAACAACAAGCTTACGATTAACGTCGTGGAGGGTGCCCCGCTGGAAGACTTTTCGATCGAGGTGTGTAGTATGCTGGCAGTCTAAGACGAAATCCAACTCACATTCTCACCAGGCTATCCGCAGCAACTTAGCAGAAGCACTAAAGGTGGCAGCTGGAAGCGGTTCGGAGGCAGAGAAGATGGAGGCACGCATTGAGGCCGATGTGTATGAGTCGTTGCAACATGCCCTCGCAAAATAGTGGCTTTTGTATTTAGAGACGCCTCTTGTCCACATTGAGTACACCAACTGCTCAACCCCATTTCCAATTTGATTAAGTTGCTAATCTATGATCGCCAGTTGACGTTCACCGTCTCGTTCGAAATGGGTCTGCTCGTCAACCACACGAACCGTAATCACTTGGTTGACACCCCTTTCTGCCTGAGTAACTTAACCACTCTTGCCATCTTCACCGTATTTGCTGTTGTAGCCGATTTATGTTAGGCCCGCGTGTTATGGGTGCGAGTAGTAACCCAGGACCCACTCAACCTCTCCATCGAAGTTCTTTCAATTATAGCGCAAGCACCGGTCTTCAGCGCCAGAAATCCACGAAACAGCTTATCAGTCGCTATGAATCCATGAGCGTATCTCCAGGCAAGGAACCTACGCCAAGAAGACCCATGCATCGACACGAAAACGGAGGTTCTCTCGAAACACCAAAAAAGATGGCTGCGAATCAGGCTGGCCAGAAGGACAAATCTCCCATTCGCCAATCATTCCGCAACCTCCTCTCGGTTATCAAGAAAACGACCACTGGATTGTCTAAACGACGATCAGATGACCGACTCTATCTTCTCAAGTCTGGCCAAACCTACGATGGTCCTCCGGTTGTGCCAGCAAAGGACATTCCACTCCTCGACGAACGAGGACCATTACAAAACCCTAGAAACAAAAAGATTTCTGGTCAACTCTTATATCTCTCCCATTCCCATATTCGGTCGGACAGTGGTGGCCTGGCGTGGGTATCTTGTACGGCGAATCTGAAAGGAAACAAAATCCTCGTTTCTTGGTTCACACCTCTAGGCGACCCTTGCATTCATGAGATTACGTTGTCTCGCTGCTCGGATATTCGATCACTTTCGCTAAGATATATGGATCCAGAGGAGGCATCCCTTTTACCCTCCACCGGAGGCGAAGAGCTCAAAGTGTTTGAGATCCTTTTTGAAGGAAGAGCTCGGGAAAAGTTTGTTGCGACTTCAGTCAAGGACCGAGCAAATTGGATCAGCGCGATATGGTAAATGCCTTTGATATTTTCGTAAATAAATATCCTGAATGGGCTGGCATTTAGGGACGCGATATTGCCCTCTCAAGAATCAAAAGATGTTCCAACCGAAAGCAGTCCATCGAAATTCTTGACCGCCTCCCACATTCAAGTGTCAGAGCAAGTTGAGAGTCCCATTCCAACTCCATTGCCGATACTTAGTCCTCTATTAAGCCCTACTTATCCTGAGGGCTCTGCTCCTCCAGTTCCTCTGAAGCCTTCGCTACCTACGCTAACGATACCAGGGAAATTAGGCAACCCTTTTTCGAAACTTCCTTCACCCACTGGCTTTACCCCAATTTCTCCTAGCGTCTATTCTCCCGTTTCAAGCCCAGTCTTCTCAGAAAGCTACCGTTCTACTAGTCCTTCCGTAGCGAACCTCGGCCAACTCTCTGTCGTCAAACAACGATTGGCTCAGATAGAACGAAATCACTCGCAAAGCCCCCAGCACGGAATTCAAGGTTCACCGGTTTCTCAGGGGCCCCAACTTAAGGGATCCAAGGCGTTACCTCCTAGGGGTGACATCCAGCAGTCTTTCCAACGGCCTCCATCGGAGACCTCGCCCCAAAGGCATTTATCGGGCGCAGCAGGTTTCGATGGCCGGGAAAACTCCATCAACTACCACGAAGTTGCGAACGATCTGACGGACATAAAGACTATCCTTGGCGGCGAGACAAATTATCCAACTGTACAACAACTTGTTGTTGGTCTTGATCATCGCATCCAAGGAACGGGAGAATCTCTCAACTACATACAAGACATCTTGCAGGGACTAGCAGAGCGTTCGCCAGTTCGACCTGAAGAAGAAAGCACGCAGATTTGCGCGCAGCTACGGGCGATCAGCACGCAACTAGCAGCCGATATTCCCGTCGTTCTGGCGAAGTTGACCAATTTACAAGAGAGAGAAAGGGCGAATCAAGGTGACGCCCCGAAGTCGGTGGGGACCGTCGATGCCGATTATGCCTCTCTACATACGAAGCTAGAGGAGCTGGTCAGGCTATGTTCCACCAATATGAAGTCGAACCGTCCACTTGAAAACAATGATGGTTCAGGACAAGAGGTACTGCGTTACTCAAAAAAAGGAGCTGAGTACTGAAAACTATCCGTACTTAGTTGGCAAAAATTCTATCCCATATTGAAGAAGACAGCCAGAAACGCTTGCAACAAACTCAACAACAAGCCGATACTGTCAGGTATCTTAACGAGCTCAATACGGCAAGACATTTTTCTGTTCGTATGCTATCTCTTAATGTGTCCCTCCTATGCAGTGGCTGGAGTCGTTCGTGGATAATGGAACCTCTCAAATACAAGGTTTGGCTACAAACGTGGAACAACTCTGCATGGACTTGGGCTGCACCGCGCAACCGCAAGGCGCTCCTGGTGCACCTAACTTGCTGAACGACATTCGCAAACTTGCGCATGGAATGCAGATGCGAGATCAAAACCTGGCTGAGCTGCATGCCAGCGTAAACGGCCTTCTTGAAGTTATAAGTGCAGAGACTCGGCAAGGGTCAGGTGTGTCCCCCCGCCCCGCCTTCGGAACAATGATCGTCTACTTACAGTCACCAAGGAACCCAGGCCATTGCTGGCATGCTCGAGAGGCAACGCCTTGATCATGAACATCTACTTAGAACCTTCACGAATGGTACGCAATTTTGTTGCCAGCGAAGATCGTCTATTCATCCCGAGGTAGAGATATCTAGCGAAATAAAAGGGGAACGATTGCGCTTCGTTGAAGCCATGAAAGAAGCAACGGTAATCAACGTTCAAAGTGTGTAAAATGTTCATGTTACTTCCTGCTTTACTGACCAGTGGTGCTCTCCCATTTCAAGCACACGTCGAACAATTTAAAATGGAGCTAAATAAGGAGGTAATGGGTATGACCGAGGAAGTGCGCCGCCTCCATCAAGACAAGCGAACAATAGAGAATCAGATTGCTGACCTATTCGCATTCTATTCCAAACAGAAGGAAGCGACAAACGTGAGGCACACAGTAGAATCATAGCCACGCCATTCTGACTATTTCTGACTTCACACAGCCTCTTGCAGCAGCCAACATCAACCAGCCTGTGTCGCAGCAGATGGTCCAAAACTGCAGGCCTACGCTTCGACCCACACGGCAGAGGCCACTACCCCATCCAAGGCGGACATAGAATCGGAGAGTGATATTTTCAACGAGGGTATTTATGTAAATATATGCCCAGAAACGTGATGATTGCGAGTAATTGAAGCTAGTTGTGCTCTGGCTTAATGAATCGAGCGGTTGCGGCAATGCGGAAATCGCTGGGTATAACGGTATGTCTGCAAGAATCAGACAGAGTACAACGCAGCGAGACAAAATCCGCTTACTCATAGTATTCCTGTACGTCCGCCCCGTCCATGACTAGAATATCACCCTAGACGTTGTCAGAATACTCGTCAAGAAATTTACATATTAGAGGAGCCCCACATGTCGCAAGATGAAACTTATCGCTGTGCCCTTGTGTTTCCTTTCTGGATCATGCTTCGCATGCAGCCGAAAGTGCATCATGGCGGGAGCTCCTAGGGATAGTCCTGCAACAAAAGGTCCCAAACCAATCTCACTGTCACTGTGAAACTTAAAATGGACTGAGAATATGTTATACGCAGCAAAAGGGACAAAACTCAACTGCCATTTTTTGTCCTTCCATGTAAGCAGCGCTGTGGGTGAAAGACGTTTCAATATGTTCACAAGCCATATTCTATAATAACATACCTGAGCACCTCATTGAATGTGGCAGTGATATTCAACGCTGCCAAAATTCGACTTTGGATCAAATCACGGGCCTTGATAACCGCGCCTGGCGCTCTGTCAAAGGGTACAGTATTGGCGGCACCTCCAACATACTGATGATCATCGACCAAGCGAGCAGTTCAACAATTGGCCCACTTACTTGGTAGGGCTCCCCAGCTATCGAGCTTTTTCAACGAATCATTGAAGAGACAAGCACGACTTACTGTTGTGAGAAAAGTAATGCGTTAGAAGGGTCCCACGACCTACGAAAACCTTCAGGACTCCACTGAAATTCAACAAAGAACGAAGCGCACATTTATGCTAAGAGGAAACGCATCAAAACAGCAGCGTAAGCACATTCAAGGAGTCGCGTACAGATCTCAAGGGCCAACGGCGGAATGGGAGTTCGCCGCTGAAGGCTTGCTCTTGATATTCTCTGAAAATTGTGTCCGCTTCGGCTTTCGAAAATGGTGGACCCCCCATGATGTGGTGTAAACGACCTCTAATCCTTTGCGTTCAAGATGTCGCTTATAATGAGTAGGCCACGAAGAAAAAGCTGACCTCGCCTCTGGTAGGATAAACGTCTGGTATTGACATGTGGTACTCCCAACAACGAAAGGCTTCATGACTTCTCTTTGAACTCCTAAACGTCCATAAAAATATAAATTCAGCTGCCAGGAGCGAATGAAGGACCTGCACCTGAGTTTTTGCCAACAAGATGACTTTGACAGCTTTTCTGGAACTGTCTTTCGAGAGGCCAAAATTCATTTGGCAGGCGTATGCTGCCTGGCACTGAATAAATACTCTGCTGGGATTATCAAGAAGGGTGCAAAGGAAAGCAAGGGAATTGCGCACCTGACAGAAGCGGCACTCCCACTTTTGCCACTTGAATCTAAGGGGGCTTGAATCTCAAACATCTACTGTCCCTCTTGATCAACGCATACCTGCAAGACAGTCGACCACATTTTTGACAATGCCACCCCCTGCTAAACGCATAGGTCGTGTTGATCCCGCTGTCGGCTGCAGGTACGGACGGCCTGAGATCTCCAAAGCCCATAGGCAAGTGACATTCCTCCTTCAACGCCAAAAATTCAGGGCGATACTCGAGTTGATCGGGCATGTGCTGCCCATAGCTGGTTTTCCAGAAACGTGGGCAAGAAGGGTTCAAGCATGCCCAAGATTGATGATAAACATGAGGAGAATCCAGCTGGCAGTGACCGCAAGTGAAAGATATGCCGACAGGCGATGAGTTCCTGTGGATCCAATGATAAGCATCCCACGAGACTGAGGTAAGGATGCCTAACCTTGAGCTGCTCAGGTTATACTCTTCAACTTTCGCTTTACACCAAGGTTGACGTTAAATTATCATGGGCGAGGGAATAACTTACCAAGAGGCAGGTTGGGTGAACCACCCATCCTGGGCATCTGAGATGCAGTAAGCCCTGCTGAACGTTACGAGCAGTGAAACTGGCGCATGACTGGTAAATGGTAAACCAACTTACCATATTCCCGTGACCCAGACAGCCACCAAGGCTCTCCCTAAAATCAATGGGGCTGTATTGGAACATTCATGGAGCGGGGAACAAATCACTATACCTGGCCTCCACACCATTGAAAGGCAAATTTGTACCTAACGACCTGCCCTCTCGCATTATTCGACGGATGATATTCAGCTATAAGTAAAATGATTGGCCGTGACTGTCCAATACTTACACAGTCGATATGGCAACATACCCCAAACATGCACGATCTTGTAAAATCCCAAGACTGCATATGTGACGTCCTTGGAACCAAGATCATACGGAAAAAGGACATATTTGTCGTCGATGAGGAGAACAAGTGGTCGACTATCTTGGAAATTTTTTAAGAGAGCTCGGACTGATTTATCCTGGGCAAGTTGATCTTCAGCCGGTTGCGGAGCAAATCTACCTTCGTGCGCATGGATACTTTCCGCTTTGCCCCCACTGACCGCAGTTAGCAATTCCCGACATTTGAGGTCACAAAACTTACCCGTGGGATATAATGAGTCGGCCGCCATGTTCAAACCTGTCGCGTCTGCTGCAAATTAGCAAGGTTCAAGACTTTTGGCGCACACGACCTGACTTTGATGAGAAAGCGCTAAGGAGGTAGCCTTTCACGATCCCATGGGTATGGTAAACCCCACCTTGATAACTTCTAAACCAATCGAACGACTCGCAAACTTCCTGACGCGTCTGAACACAAGAAAAGTAATCAAGTTATCAAGTTATCACCAGATGGGATTCGGACTTACTTCTGCCCAGATTGGGGGATGGTGAGGTAAAGGTTCTTGATATAGCGGAATTTGACATGCTGGTTCGGCATTGCCTGCTTTCTCAAGAGTGGCTTCTCCATTCAATACAAGTAGATTATGATTGTTCGATTGAGGCGGTTGGCAAAAGATATTTCCGTGATGACTACGGGGTGTTGACAAAGGAGAGGGTATAGACTCCTGCATGACAACTGCTTTCTCAAGAGTGGCTTCTTCATCCAGTACAACTAGATTATGAGTGGTCGATTCAGGCGGTTGGCAAAAGACACTTCCGTGATTATTACGGGGTGTTGGCAAAGGAGAGGGTATAAACTCCTGCAGGACAAACGCAGGCAGCGAATCAGTCGGAGGGGGGGACAATGGCGTCTCATTTGAACACGTTGACGAAGTTAGATTTTCTGAGGATGGTTCAAGTTGAGTAACCACGTCAATGTAACGTGACTTACCTGTTGAATGAGCATCAAGAATAGACTGTTCTTTGGTCGCTAGTTCCTTCACTGGTAATGAAACGGTGACATCCAAACCTAAGTCGAGCGGATTGTTCTTCAATTGCGACGGTAGAATCGCCGGATTCGCTGCAATTTGTTGGAATGCAGTTATTGAATTCAGCGGCTTTGACCTGTTAGGTCGTGTCCTTTTCCTCTTCTTTGCGGTCAATCTGGTGGGTTCAAAACTTGTTTCACAAGTTGCATGGCCTTCTGGTATAGCTCGTCCTTTGGCAACAACAACAGCTTGCTTCTTGTCCTTGTTTAAGCCAGAAAGGATTATATGTTGCGGATTAGCATGGGGAGAATTGGCGATATCAAGTTGAATAGAAAACGGAGTTGCTGGCAGGAGGTCTAAATTTATGGGTTTCGCATCTTTTGGTAATTGTTTAGATTTTCGGTTTTTAATAGCCCTGCCATGGCGTCGCGAATAGTCACCAGGAAGATTGGTATTTGGCTTGATCCCTACACCTTGTGGGTAATACCAACGACCCCTGGACTCCAACTCCTTCTTCAGGAGCTGAAAGGCAGACTTCTCGCCGTAATAATAGAGATGCCAATAAAATGTGACAAAAAAGTGGAGAGTTTTACTATCCAGTAGAACCCTAGGCACTGGCTTGGTATTAGGGCCATTGTAGCGAACAAAAGCGAGATCAAGCCAGGACTGGGCAGCAGTGGTCTAACCGTGACATTCGAGTCGTCTTTTGAAGCTATGAGTTTGAGAACCACTCACGCCACCTCTGGTCAGCTTTAGCTGCTGAACGACGTTTGCAGTTAGGCTGCGTAGATCGCTTCGCCTGGTGGTTTCCAGTTTCTGAGCGAGAAAGGTGCTGAGAAAAGGCTCTTCCCCTAGAAGACTCTTGTCATCCCAACTCTTTGGAGGGTGTATTTTAGTAGTCGCCATGTGAGGAAGCGCGCCTGCTCGTGGGTCCACTGGCAAGCGTTCTGTTCAGTGTCACTTGGTCACCACAGTCACGAGCATCTACGTAGTGACGTCACTAGCGTGCCTTCTCCACGAAAGCCTTCCCTACGATGCTGCTTCGTTCTCCGTTTCATACCCTTAAGTTTCCCAGAACACCCCGAATATTTTTTATGCCTACATCGCACTCACTTATACAAAGGCAGGCGCCATAAAAAAAAATTCTGATTCATGAACAGTCGTCACCAATTGTTGACCGATTGCTTGGATTGAGGAAATTCAAACGTCTCAAGAAATTTACACGTTGAGTGTGCCTTTGCCAGGTTTAAACAGGAGAGTCGTCACTCTGGCTCCCAAACGGAGGCGAATATCGCATTTAGTGGCCGACGATTGGGACAACGGCGGCAGTGAGCCTCAGTTATCTGCTGCTGTCGCCGAGTGCAGTGAAGAAACGTTGCGTGTAGTGATTTTTTCAACGACTACAGTCACACACGAACGTTGTCTCGAATTATTTATAGAAAGCGATAACTGTGCAGGTCAGCCGCTTGACTTGTATCACGATAAAACTACTCCGCCCGCTACTTTCAAGTTCATCACTACCTCCGGCACAATACTATGCGCTCCAACTCTAGTCTCTTACTTGTCTTCGTTTGCGCTCTTCTCGCCGTTAGCGTGCCTGTTCAAGAAAACATCGCCAGCCCCACTGCCGCCTCATCGCCTTTGCTTCCTCGCCCTCGCCCTTTGAGGTTCTTTGAGAACCGCCAATTTCATAGCGCCGATTACGAGGCGAGCTCGACCCCGCCGAGGGTACCTCTAAAGCTTGCTTCAGCCAATCGTCATCAAGGCCCAGTCACTTCACGAGCGATACTCGCCGAAGATTCGTTACAAGATGGCTTGTCAGCAAAACACCGCGGCGACGCCCATAGGGATATCAACTGGAGAGTGGCAAAGCCGAAGGAGAAAAGAAGACTCGCAGATACCCATCCCTTTTTCGAGTCGGCAAATGACCCTAATACCAACCATGATACCCAGGTCACGAAGTCCATTGACAAAAATGTAGCTGCGGTCGACGACCTTTTGCCTCGTGATTCAAAAGTCATCTTGAGCCCCGGCCTGATCAACCACAACCACCACGGCGACGAGAATAAATCTGTAACTGGACACCGTGGACACACCTCGGAGCTTGGTCAAGCTGCCCTCAATGAGCTCGATGAATATTGCGAAGATTAAAGTAACCATGGTCGCCTCCATTTCGATTACGTCTCTGAGTACCTAATTTCGTTCGGTTTGCGTGTATTTCAGGAAGTCAAATTTCAAGCGAACGTACAGATGGCTTGCCTCGGTCCTCGTGTCTTGAATCACTCACCAACGAGTATTGGACGCATAGATGCCAAGTTTTTCAATCAAAATCGAGCCATCGCTTCGTAACAGATAAATGACTTTGATAACAATATACTGTTCACGAGTCCTCATAATCCAATTGATCCCTGATCCCTATCGCTGCCGGTATAATCATTTGGAAGTAGGTCTGGGGCTCTGCGCACTCCCCTTTCACTAGAAAAGCCAGTGAGACTGGTTACAAGCAACAGGTTGACCGCACTCACATTTCATCTATGGCCAGCAATAGATCGTAATTAATTTCCTGTGAAACAACCGAGTCATGTTTATAAGTCGGGTGCGACCGTACGAAATTTCTGATCCAAGTTGCAGGAGTTATGAGAGATCCTGAACGGAGAAACAAAATCAACAAATATGGCAAACGTGAGTAGGGAGGGAACCAACCGTTGGCCCGCCGTCTAATGAGATCTAGATAGCTCTCTACCTTTGCCAACTCTCGCGGCTCGATATCTAACGTGTCAATATAGGCATAAATAAGTCGCAGGAGTCCTGGGAAATTGTCCCCCTGTGTATAGACATGCAATGAATATGGGAGGAGCTACCAAATCGATGCTTACCTTGCCATTGATGATTTCGTCCATGCTCATTTCCTCATACTCCTCCTCCACAGGTGGGTGAGGAATGAAGCCGTTTTCTGGCAGCGCGGTGCGTGGGAAGCAATTCCTCATTTTTTTGTCTTTCTTTCTGGGCGCGCCATCTGTAGGAGAGCAGGCACCAGATGACGAGGCTACGCTTGACGCTCCACTTCGGCCGGGTGGGTATACGTCTTTTCTAAAATGGAACTTCGCTTTCGCAGCGGCGTCCCTACGTTGAGCCGTGGCCATATTCTCGTCGACCTAACTTGATCAATTAAAGGACCAGATGTTGAGATGGACATGAGGATATACCTTCGATATTGGAATGTAGAGATTAAGATTGAAACTAAGGATAGCGCGTGAAAGCAGCACAACGAATACAGCGAATGCGGCGTTCTCAAAATCCGTTATTTGAACCTCCATGCTACGAAATTCAACACGCCAGCCGATTGGTGAGTTAGGTGGAGGGGGTTTAAATCGGAGAGTCTGCCAGTTGGTTGATTGTATATTCTTTGGTGATATGAACTGCAGCTCCATCAACGAATCGAGCACAACACACCTCAAAATGATCACTGCTGGACGTGTCATCTTGGTTGATTGTTTCTGAGAAGACGACAAGAGGGTCGCGTATGAAGAGGTGCGACATGTGCTTTGACAGCAAATCATCGATTCCTGAGTCAAGTGTGAAAACGAGGTCCATTGATGCAATAAGGGCAACGATTACCATGTGCGCGCAGGCGGTCGTAAATAGATTCGTCGTACGGCAAATAGTTATCGTTATACTCGGGTCGGTTGAATCCGTCGTTTGAGATGTACAGATCAACGCTGTCGTAACGAGACTTTGGAATCCTAAAACGACTGTCTTTGAGGGGCTGCAACAGGTAAATCAACAACAGTTGTAGCAAAATAGACTGTGACACACTTTCAAGCCACGCTCTTCCTCCGTGCGATCATCGACACTGCCGGCAATAACGTTCCATCGACAATCCACATCAGCGAGGTACCCACGCCATATAGGGCTGGCCCCCGTCAACGCCAGCTAACCTTCATAATAAACGTCTTGGATCTTCTCAGTAACTCCGAAACGTACCAAGATAGGGCCAATAGGAATCAAACCATCGTACAGGCGCCTGGCGTCAGAAACATTGCATGCCTGGAAAGTCAGTTGAAGGCAGCAACATCCCATTCCAAAGCCCATCGCGTCAAGATAAATGTGATCGGGGAGGGCCGCGCCATTCTTCGCATCTGCGGGCCAACTTGCATGAGTAAAACAATGACATGTAGGGCAATACAAACCTGAATCTTCCTTGTAAATGTTGCGGTCCCAGGGAATCGTTGGGTCGACAAATGGACGAGGGGTCTTCTCGTCGAAAAAAATTGGTAAATTGATTGCAACCTTAGAACCTCTTCGACTCCTGATATTGGCCGTAAGGGTACTAAGAAGGAAGGGTTAGGAAAGCACGTACATGCCACTAAGGTACATACGGGAAGCGTGCATGTGGGTTCGTGATTTCTTCAGGTAAAAAGAAGCTATGACTTGAAACAGCATCGTTGGGGTTGAAATATGGTTCCGTAAAGTGACCTTGCACACCCAAAAGAGGAAACGAAGTGAAGGTCAAAGGTATTTCATTTGGCTTGAGATGTTTACGAGCAAGAGCTCGTCTGCGCGATTCAATGAACGATCGACAAAAATGTTCAGCGCATGTCACACCTGTATCGCATATTGCACTCAACCGACAAGAGATCTTGAATATAGCCAGTGTAGGGAGAACCTGGGGTAGACTCAAGCATGTATCGTCCATACTCTGGATGGAAGTATGGCACAGCGACGCTGAAATGATCTGTTAATTATATCGAAGTGTCGACCTCGTAACGTACTCGATAGGACAGCCAGCAGAGATGTCATGGACTATATCACTGAGTTTTGCGAGAATTTCCGTTTGCCTCAATGAGAGCTTTGCACTCTTCTCTTGTTCGTCGAATGCTACCACCATATATTCGATCTTATTTTCAATGAGAAAGGTAGCTCATCATCTCAAACGAATTCCAACTCACCTCGTCGCCCCATAGTAACTCGTCGCCAGTCCTGTCCTTCAATCGATCCCAAATATGAAGGAACTGAGTGATTCCATGGGTTCGCACATGGTCAGCATATTTTTTAGCTTCATCCCAGGGCAAAGGAGTGCCGAGATACAAGAGGCCCATCGCCCAAAGGAAGGGTACTATCAATTGCAAGTCCCAAGTGCTACTAAATATACGAGTGGCCCTGATTAGAGGATGTAGGATTGGTGAGCAAACTTTCCACGGGCTCGGAACAGATTTTACGTCTACGATCCGGCCCGATTTCCACGGGCTGACTGAGCATGACCGAAAAAAAGGCAGGGAGAGGGTGTATTCTACAACACTCTAACGAGTTCGGCAAAAAGATCACTTGATGAATATCAAGAAGCGCACCTCACCTTTCTACAACAATTCCTTTTTTATCAGAACATCAGCCAGGCTTGATGATATGCAAGTTACTATACGCTTACTTGAATCCCTGGCACTATACATACAATTACCTTTCCCTTATTATGAACAGCCAGATACAATCCTCTAAGTATATGTACTCTTGATCCCCCGATACATACAGTGTCACTGCTCCATCACCTTCCATACCCTATCCGCCACTCCGCCATCGTTCCGCAACATTGCTTCCGTCCCTGTCTTTTTATCATATCATGGGATTGACATCCTCGGAGACACGTGCAGGCTGCCACGATGAAGCAGGGTCGCGGAAGATCCCTAAATCAAGGGATATGATCCTGGCCACCGTCGAGATAAGATTTCCGCCAGACTATTTCATGACAGTGCTATCTTGGCAAAGCTTGAAGCTTTGAAGCACGCCATCCTTGGACGCTCTTGCGTATCTCAGTCTGCGTCTCGCTGTCCAAACTATCCCATTTATACTGACGATCCTGATCGCGTGCAGTGGAATCTCATTTTTTGTTCCGCCCCTGCATCCCTTGGATTTCAAAATGATTAGCCACGCCTTGCGGGGTATATTTGGCGACAAATCGACTTTCAGCGGAATATTGATACATAAGTGGACGGCAATGACAGACGAGAAAGGGAGGTCTAGGGCTGAAGTGTAGATTTCCTCGCCATGGTAGTCGAGGGAGGAGGTTACGGGTGCTGGATAGATAATTTGCACCCGAGAGGACAAAAAAGCGACAATGACGGAGAAGAATGCTGTCTTCCAGAAAAGAGTCTAGCGGGTAAAGAATGGGTTTGATTAGAGACCAATGTTCGCCAAGTTTAAATTTCGTTCTAGCCTTGAGGGCGAGTTGTGGCCAAGTTTCGCTTTTGAATAATTAATGTCACGCTGAAATCACATCGTGGCGTGAACTGAGTCTAATCCGAGGAACGAGTCTTGGGCTTTAGCCATTAGTACCATTGGTGGCCCATTTCAGACATATTTTAAGGGCCAGGAGAACATGGCGCAATGACCGGGTCCATGCCTCTTCCTGATTAAACTGAAGTTTCACAGATACTTCACCGATTTTGTCCCTTGTGATCCTGAATGTTCATTGGGTAAGCGACTGCGATGGTCATCTCCTCACAAAGAACGCACTGATGGGGGAAATCGATGTTTGGATCCTGAGATTTGATGTGGTCCATGAGGTGCTTGAGACAATCAAGGAAAGCAACCATTGCAATATCGAAACGGCGATTATGCAAAAGGCGTCCAAAATGGAGATCACCAGAGCCATATAACTCATAGTTAACTTTATCACCTGTTATCTTCTCGATCCGCGAGAATGAACCCATGGGAACCAACCGATAACTGTGAATGAAGGGCGTGAATGAATGAAAATAACGGATAGAGCGACAAACTTTTCAAATGAGTAATCCAACTTTCTTGCAATGGTGTACAAAAGCAGCAATGTTTGACCCCAAGCGGCGTTGATTTCAGCCCATTCAACCTGTTCTACGATGAGCATTTTCATCTAGATTAAAGAAGGGCTGGCTGACTGGCACCCCAGACACTCGTCCTAGACGAAGCCCGTTAATTGTCCCAAACACGCCGTCGTGACCAATACAGAAGGCATCGTTGTATACATTAGTTCGTTCCAACTTCTCGAGTGTTGCTGAATCTGCAGCATAAGCGGCTCGTAAACTTGCCAGCTGGGAGGTTTGTTGCTCTGACAGCAAGAGTTGATCATTGTGCGTCCGCCAAAACCTTTGACAATCCTGAAAAAAAATTAAAGGGAGAGAGATGGTTCGACTTACTCTGCTTCTTCAGCCTCTAAAGCCTTCTCGTCAAGTTCTAGAAGGCGCAATTCATCATCTAGTTGTCCCCTTTCTCTTTCCGCCTCAACTAGCTGTTCGATTGCAAACTTTTCCTCCAGCTTTAATTTTTCAATTCTCTTCTCAGCTTCTGCCAGTGTCATAGCCTGCGACTCCCTCTCCCTCTCCTTTCGAACCTCCTTTTCAAAGGCAATATAGCCATCCCTTTCCTTCTTTGTTTCGTCAAGCTGCTTTTGAAGATCACTTAGCAGGATCTGGGTGCACTCAGCACAAAGGGGGTGGTCTATATCCGTCCGAGTGGATAGAAGGTTGAAGAGGCGAGCTGTCGAACGGAGATGATGAGAGAGGGGGGAAGGGGCCTCCTGCTCGGGTTCTAAAGGTTTGGCTGGCTGTGGAACATTGGGGCTATTTCGTGATTTGCCTGATCCTTTCTTTGAAGGAGGAGGAGAGGAAAGTGGGGCTGGAATGTTGCGGATTACGCTATCTTGAAGAAGTACAAAGGATTCGGTAGGAAGGGGACCTGTTCGCTGAGCCTGCTTCCCTTGAGCTCGGGGAGATAGCGGTGACCCCGACTTGCTGGTAGTAGACGCCTTCGAAGGCTGCCTCGAAGCTTTCACAGGCGAAGACGGCGAGTCGTTTAGTTGTTTATCTGAAACGGGGCGCGTGGGTGAAGAGGGTAATGTAGCGACAATCATATCATACGCCGAAGGCGCGAGATCGACGAGAGAGGCATCAAGCTAATTCCGAATGCTCAGAGCGAACGCGACGAAATCAGACAGTCACACACCTGAAGAGGCTCTTTACATTGTTGGCAGACAAGTCCAGCACTCATATTGATGGAGGCAGCAGTTGACGCTGGATTTTTGATGTAATTTACATAGCGATCACGTCACAGCGTGACTACTTTGACACGGCCCGCGTTCTTGCTTCTTCAACTCGACTTTCAAGAGGCAGCACTTCAATCCCCAGGTGCTATCGCCTTAGGATGAAACCTGGGTCTGAGCATCAGCTAGACTTGTTGCAGGAGACCGAAACTCTCGTAAAACGCCTTGCGGGTCCGTCTTCTGGGAAAGCTGGGTATGTCACTGCCTTTATTTATCAAGCCGCAAGTTGAACATGCTGCTTGTGTGATAGGCTTGCCCTTGACCAGACTGAAATCAACCGCATCATTGCTGATGCTTCGAAGGGTTCCAAATTCTATGATGTATTTATCCTCTGAAGTTGTGATATATCTAAACTGACACTCAAATATTCATCCAACCACAGAATGAGAAGAGGAAGGACAAAGAGTTAACTGAGCGCATTAATAGGATAAAGAAAGAAAAAGATGAATCCATGAGAGGGGTCGACATTCGTACGCGATGGATAATCGTCACGGCACTTGCTAGCTAATTGATATTTACAGGTAAAGTTGAGGCAGCGGTTGATCAATTAGTACAGACACCTTTTCCTCTGCCAGTTTTGTTTATATTCATGTTAGCTCCTTGACTAGCTCGTGCAACTGGAAGCTCAACGAGATCTCAGCCAAATCATTGTCCATGTTGATATGGACGCATTCTTCGCAGTAAGCCACTGTCTGATTTGATAAAACTAATAGACTAATCGATTTTCTATTCAGAGCGTAGAACTCCTGTATAATCCCGAACTTGCCGGAAAACCTTTTGGTGTAAGCTTCATAGAGTCGGACGAAAGCAAATCCTTTACCCCAATGTAGGTTGGGCGTGGAGTCTTGACGACCGCATCCTATGAAGCAAGGAAGTATGGCGTGCGTTCTGGTATGCCAGGTGACGATATTGTCTTTTTTGACTTCCCTCATCACTAAAAGTTTACAAGGCTTTATCGCAAAGAAGTTGTGCCCCGACCTCATTCTCGTCTCAAACAAATTTTCAAGATACTCCGAGATGTCAGCGAAGGTGATGAATATCTTTAGGAGATACGATCCCAATATGTGCCCTGCTGGGTCTGATGAAGCGTATCTTAAGTAAATGGCTTGGTTTTCATCCCATTACCTCGAGGTGACAAAGAAGAAATAGTATCACGGAGTACTCCATTGGGCATGGCTTGACTGCAGAAGTATGCGTCCAGGAGATGCGGAAAGCGGTTCATGCTGAAACTCAGCTAACTGTCAGCGCAGGCATTGCCCCAAACAAGGTACGGACGACCCCCTGGGAAAGGCGTCGAATAACTAATCGTGATTCTACTGCGTAAGATGCTTGCAAAGGTGCGTATTAATACAAAAGCTCTCACACTCCCATTAATGTGATGCACCAAGATTTGCTCCGACAAGGCGAGTACTTCGCCAACAGTCATTTTGATATTTTACAGATTTCATTGGTAGAACAAACCAAACGGGCAGTTCCAAATTCCCTTCGATAGTGCATCGATTAAGGCTTTCATGCATCACCTATCGATACGTAAAGTACCGGGTATCGGCAGGGTGAATGAGAGACTTTTGGAGTCCATTGGCATCAAGGTAGGTTTCATACTTTTCAGCCACAATGATATGCTCACGGTACCGAAAGACGTGTGGTGACATTTATACGCATCGGGTTGTTATATCGGTAATGGATAAGCGTTTCGGGCTCAAGTTTCTTTTGCAAACCCACCTGGGCATCGCATCAAACATCGTGGAACCGCATCTCAGGGAGGAACGCAAGAGTATTGGCGCTGAGAGGTTGGTAGAATAACCCCCTCCTCACACTCAATGCACTGACGGGGGGCATTCAGGACGTTCTCCTCGTTGGGCGACAAAGACAAGATATTACAAAAGCTTCAAGAGATTGCTGCGGAGTTGGAGAAAGATATGAGCCGAAACGGATGGACTGGTCGGACAGTCACTTTGAAGTATAAGCTAGATACGTATCAGGGTAAGCGTTTCGTATGAATCTTGGTTAGTTGTGACTCATTGTCTTTTGCAGTCTTCACCCGTGCGAAGACTTTTGATCGATATGTCTTCACCAAGGAGGAACTCTACTTGGTGAGTCCGCTTTCTGCCTGTGTGCAGAGTTATCACGAATAATCGAAGACTGGCAAAGAATTGATCCTTCTAGAACTCCCTCTCAAGTTGAGACTCATTGGCCTCCGGCTAACCAAGTTGAAGGATCTCAGGCATAGCTCTGATGAGGGTAGCGGAATCAAGCGCGTCGGTATCTTTCTCGCATTGTATCTGTGGATTATGATGGACTTGACGGATACAGTTTTTTACACCTCTCAAACACGAGCTTCCCAACAAGAAGCCCAAATTAGCTTCCTTGACGACAGGAAGTGAAACAAGTAACTTGGAAATCCAGGATAGATATGATGAGTCTATGCCTGGATTTTATGAACACGATGAAATAGATGACGTGATACCTGACGAAGACGATGACAACGACGAACTAGAAAACCTTGAAGTGCTGACTACGACGACCCACACGACAACAACATCCGCTTTGAATGCGGACATTAACAATGCAGGATCAAGTAACGCGATTGTTCAAGTTAAACCGTATCCTACTGGAGAGGCAGCATCCTCGCGCGTTGAATGGAAGGACTCCTCGAAGGTCAATACAAGCAAGGAGACTCATGAATGCCCTGTTTGCGAGAAGACCTTGGAGACGGACAATAAAGGACTCAATTGTCACATTGATTTCTGTCTCAGTCGAGGGGCTATCTGGAAAGCACAAGGTGAGGCGAGTAGCCCTGCTCCCAGACCTAAATCAAAGAGTTGGCAGTGGGGCAACTTGGGAAAAGGTCAGGGCGAGAAGCTTGACTCCACCCGGACCGGCAAACGGAAAGCTATGGACTAATTTATGTGGATTTATGGTGAACGTGTGTCTGTAATAATCGTCAATTCTATGTATGTTTTATGGTTTTCCTCGATGCAGATTGAAGGAAGCTTGTACCCCCTTGCCTGCCTTAATGTCCTGCATACAGCGGCCATCGATCTCTCTTCCCCTTGTTGCCAATTCAATGACACGGGATTCCAGGTCTTTCGGAACACAGACCACACCGTCCTCGTCTGCAACTATCCAATCACCAGGGTGCACTGTTACGGCAGGAAACGAATCCGCGGCTGGGCTAGGAGAAACGATGACAAGAGGAACATTGATGGCTGAGGGGCGCGTGAATGGCGATTGACCGAGCGTAGACAGGCCCCTGGCAAAGACAGGAAAACTAAGTTGGCGATGTTCGGCAATGTCTCGACAGCGCCCAGAAATAACGACGCCAGTGGCCAGGCGCGCCTGCGCTCCCGCAGTCATCAATCCGCCCCAGACTGCATTAACTGCCTCTGAAGCAAAGTCAGTGAGGGCTCAGTACTGAACGGAAGTGACGAAGCAAACCTGGGGGCGCGTTGATGACAACAACTGAATGGGCAGGTGTAGTGTCAACGAAATGAGCGGATAGCTTTGGGGCTGATATGTCGGAAGTGAGGACCATTTGGACTGTGTAGGCTGAGCCGCATATTCTAGTCGCTGAGCCAGATAATGCAGGAGAGATTATATGGATATCTGGGAGAAGGCCACCATGAGGAAGAGAGAGTTTAATGAGAGCGTCTGAGATTTCACAAGTGGAGAAATGGGCTAGGTTGGAGGTGGACATTGAACAGATGTAATCTAATCTACTCATAAATGTAATCCAATCTAATCACATCTAAAATATCATCTAATCTATACACGCCACGTGGCCACTTACTCTGGTCGTGCTCTTCGTCGTCGTCCTCAACGTCAACGATGACCCCTCGCTCTCCCCCAGCGCGTCCCCACATCGGCATAAATTTCTCCCATCGTTTTTCGGCAACAGAGTGGGGCGAAGACGACGCTTGGGACAGTGCATCCGATTCAGAATCACCCCGCCAGTCGTCCCTCACTAGTTCTTGGAATCGCTCAACGTCCTCGTCATCTACAACCGCCCCGAGGACTGTCCCTCGCTCCTCAAATAATTCCTCTTCCTCTACCCTCGCTTTTTCTTATACCCATCTCAATGCTCCCAACCCGAGCTCATATCCCCCCAATACTGATCCTATACCCTCACAAACTCCGAAAAATGGCTGGACGATTGTCCGCAAAGCACCCAATACTTTCGACGACCATAGACGCCCGGACGGTGGTACTGAACTGGAGAAAGATGATCTTACTGGAGATGTAGATGTCGAGGGTGACATGATCTTGGGCGATCTCGAAACGGAATCCAATGGGCCAGGTGTAGCCCCACCAGAATCGTCACTTCCAAGCCAACTCAAAGGAAAGGAAAATCGAAGACATATCCGTGAAGATGTGGACAACATTGTGAATGGTAGCTTCATACGTGTCTTACATTATCTCTCATGAACCGTGTCTTTCTTTCGCTGCTTAGATCCGTTGCATGGTGTGAAACGCCGTCCAAGGCGAATGGAGTCATCACCATCTTCACTGACGCGGCTCAGCGATTCCTCATCACCAGAGAATCTTGAAAAATCAGAAAAGTTGTTGCGCGAGAGGTCCATACGCTCAAATCGCAGGCATAAATTCGTCGACTGTCTCTCCAGCCAGGACGTCAGCATTGGTAGGTGCCACGCGCTTTTAAGACAAGAATCTTTTCATTCGCTTTGCAGGAGAACTGCGAAAGCTTGCTTGGGCTGGCATCCCAGTAGATTTACGCCCTATGGCTTGGCAACTTCTCCTTGTTCGTTCCACCCTTTACCTGCTAGTGATCGAATTTCACAAGTTGCAAATTAGGGGTATCTTCCACTGCCTACACCCCTTCGTTCAACAACGCTCGCTCGGAAACGAGGCGAATACGTTTCTCTTGTCGAACTCGCGTTTGCCCGCGGCCGTGAAGGTCTTGACCAACAGATCTGGCATCAAATTGAAATTGATGTGCCAAGAACAAGACCGGGTGTGAGATTGTGGATGCACGATGCAACTCAGCGGGTGGGTTGACTTCCAAATGGCTCTTTCACTGCGCTGAGTTGGTTCCAGAGCCTGGAACGTATTTTATATGTGTGGGCCATCAGGCATCCCGCCAGCGGCTATGTTCAAGGGATCAATGATCTTGTAACACCGTTTTTTCAAGTTTTCCTGTCAGCGTATATTGGTGGGCGGCGCTATCTCGCGAGTTTGGCTCCGTGACTCACCTTGCAATCACAGATTCTGATCCAGAGTTATTCGATCCATCCATTCTTCCGAAGAACGTCCTGGAGGCAGTGGAGGCGGATTCGTTTTGGTGTCTTTCTCGGCTTCTTGACGGCATTCAAGATAACTACATCTTCGCGCAACCTGGGATTCAGAGGAGCGTCAGGAGAATGGCTGAGCTCGTAGCGCGCATTGATGGTCTGTTGTATCTTCTTGCTCAATGTGATACTTCTACTGACCTGCAGCAAAAAACCAGCTCCTCTTTCGTCTCATCTCGAATCACAGAATGTCGAATTCATGCAGTTTGCTTTTCGCTGGATGAATTGCTTACTGATGCGGGAGATCAGCGTCCAGAATACAATCCGGATGTGGGATACCTATTTGGTCAGTGTTTTGGGCCTATCCAATGCAACCATCTTGTTGACAATTGTTAGCACAGGCGGAAGGCCCAGACGCTTTTTCGCAGTTTCACCTTTACGTCTGCTCTGCATTTCTTGTACGCTGGAGCGAAAAGTTGCGACAAATGGACTTTCAGGTAATTTGTTGTCATTTTACATTACCATTACTGATCAAGGAATCAGGGCATCATTATGTTCCTCCAGTCCCTGCCCACTCAAGACTGGGGGGATCACGAGATTGAAATGCTTCTGAGTGAAGCTTTTGTCCTCAACTCAATATGGCATAATGCTCAGAGTCACTTCAATGGTAAATGAAAGCTTCTGGGAAGCAAAAGCTGCAATGTAATTATTTGAGGGTACTGTATGTGGAGGAATGTACGACTTTTTGGGGGCGGGGTATCATGAACCCTTTGCTTGTGTGTGAGCAATTTCTCTATCAAGAGCTTCTTTGAGCTCAATAGCTTGGCCTTCTGTTTGCAACCGAACACTGTATGTCTGCGAGGCGCCATTGCTATGGCCAACAAATGTCAAAGCTTTTTTAGTTTGTGAGGGTTTTAGGCCCGAGTAGATATTGAAATTCTGGCCAGTCTTAGTCATTGACTGATAAAACAAGTGAAATTTTTACGTACAATGTTAATTTTTCCACTGCTGCTGTTTCGTAGGAGTATTCTTCGAGCCCCGGTTTCTTTGTGCTTTTTCAACCTGAGAACCCCTGTAACCAGTCTGTGAGTAATCAAGATTAGAATACGACAATGAAAAAAACCTTACCGTATCCCAACTCAGCCCATCCTGCCCCTCCTTTCTCGTCAGCCTTCCTCATCCGATATGCCTTCAGCTTAACCGAATGCACCGTATCCTCATCCTCCTCACCCTCGCCCTCTTCATCATGTTGGTTGTTGCTCGTCAATAATTCAGAATTATTGTTTACCTCCGGAGTCTGGGCTTTACTTCCAGTCGTTTCACCACCAAGCGACTGCCCGCTTTCCGCGCTATCGTCGACATCACCGTCAAGCTTCTTTTCAGTGGATAAACCAAAAGGGTTGAAAACAGGAGTTGTGTTAGAAGCTGTGGCCTGTCCTCCATGGTCTGCATCGGATGATTTGGAAGTACCAAAGCCATATCCGACGGGATTCCCAAGGTTTCCGCCTGCAGGCTTGAAGCCACCAAAGCCACCAAATGCACCACCAAAGTTGGTTGTTGAAACTGAAGTTGAATTCCCGAAAATATTCGTAGATGCCTTATCTGTATTTCCGAATAGATTAGTAGTCATTGATGGAGCGCTACTCCCAAATATGTTTTGAGTGGAACTAGATCCGAGTTTTGACGAAGAGGCAGCAGGTAAAGAGAAAGGGGAAGTTGAGGAAGCGCTCGATGTACCGAATGTCGCAGGGGTACTTGTTGGAGAGAACCCGATAGGGTGGGAGCTGGTGGTTGAAGATTCCTTTTGACTTTGTGATCCAGAGTCGGATGGAGGGGTGGCAAAAGAGAATGTGTTGGAAGACGGGGTTGACGAAGAGGCTGTCGGGTTGGAGGTCGGAAATGATGGGGCTGGTTTAGAACCGAACCCACTAAACCCACTAAACGTTGAGGGAGGAGCTGGCATACCTAGTGGTTTGGCAGGTAGTACAGCGGACGCTGAGGATAAGGAGGGGGATATGCTGTCCGACTTTTCTTCCAAATTCTGCTTCAGTGTTGTCCGGAGGTTTTTATAACGTTCGAGTAGTTCCCCCATATCGGACAAGGGATCCTCTTCGATGGATTTTGAGACAGCGGTAAGTAGTGATACGTTCAACCCACGGAGAGAGGTGTAATACTTCAACTCGGTCGTATCGTCAGCCATTTCAGTCATGTTTGATGAGGATGGGGGAGCTTCCGGTAATTTAGTTCGTTTTTCAACAGCATCAGAGGGCTGAGCGGCGCTGGCTGGAGGACTGAGGAAGGAGGCAAATGTTTTCACCGCGTTTGGAGCAGTCGCTGACACAGAAGGGGTTAAAGCAAATGGTGTTGAAGGAGAAGGAAACAAGGGGGTGGAATTCAGTGTCTGAGCGTCACTGGGGGTGCCAAGCGAATTGGCTGGTGACATTGAGCTAGATGAACCACTGGATCCAGCTACACCGAAACCGTTGAAACCACCGAACTTGGGCGTTGATGTCTATGAGAACGACATAAGACGGAACTGAGATAGAACGGACAAACATAAAAAGCCAGTGAAACGAACCGGCGCTATCGGATTCGCAGGCGTGGGGGTGCTCGCAGTGACGCGCTTGGGTAGGCCACGCATTCTAAAAATTGTGGACGTGATCAGGCATTTCGGCGTAAAATAAATAGCCAGATAAAACTGACAGTCTAGCGGCTAAGGCAGCCTCATCAGCCTTCTTGAATCCTTGGCCAGGACTTTCGTCCTCCTGTAGAACAGTCATCGGCGATGAACTTTGCTATCTTTTGGAATGCGTACGTTGCTCTCGTCGTCAAATGCGTCTTTTACAAGCTGCTTCTCCGCCCCACGTTTCATGATGGCCTTTATGGATGTGCAACGGAGTAGGAAGGGACTGGTTGAGGTAACAGGTTGAACGTTGAACTTCACTGAATAAACACGCACAAACGTTCAAGGGAATAACTACAACGAAAACACTACTACAATCCTCAGAATACAAGTTCGTTATTAGTGCGCTGGAATAAATATGGGGCACAGGGAATGAAGACGATCGATGAGATTCCGGCAATGAGGGAAGAAGACTGAGGGTTGGAAAAATAAGCAGGAACATCCACATCTAATTGCGAACTGTTCCCCTAAGTGGGAGTGCTAACTTGACCGCATGAAACACAAAGCGAACGCCATTGTGGAAGGCCCACAACATAGAAACTAAGACCATTGATCAGCATGTAAAATAGTGCGAGGCCAGTCAAAAGGAAAGGACGCACGAAAGAGAATCGGTAACCAGAATAACAGTAACATTCGGTCATCTGTGTGTCGTTTGTTCACTTGAAGTTTTCATTATATCACAGAAACCAAACTCACGTTTTTTCTGAAGTTTCTGCGTTTGTTTTGCAGTTGGCTGGTACGAGAAGGCATCGACCTCCTGTTCTGGAATAGGCGTGTCACCATATCCGACGGGTCGCATTTCGGCAGCAGACGAAGTCGACGCCGAACTGGCTTGGAGGTCTTGAGACGAGCCTGGTACAGACTCTCCTTTAGCTGCGCGGGGGGTGTAGACAGGTGGTGGCATTTCTTCTGTCTGCTGTCTGGCAGTTGTCGCTACAGCCAATGCAACCCACTTCTCCCAAGTCGCGCGCCATTCTTGCGCTGCTCTAATGGCACCTGCTCCCACAAACTTCCCTGCGTCTTCTTCTCCCTTGTGACCATCGGCAGCCACGTTTTCGCCACCAAAGAAAGACGGCCATCCAGGCATCATCGGGATGAACACCGGGAAAACCATGGGGATTTGAGGCAAAGCGCCCCATGGCATACCAGGTAGACCATTGAGATTAGGCAAATGAGGCAAAGGGAGCTGGGGAATGTTCGGAATTATGCCTTGAGGTGCAGGGAATTGCGCAAGCGTCTTCTGAATCATTTTTTCCATAAAGGAAGCGGCCTGCTTGTCATTGACTGTTTCAGACGCCCTCTTGGCGTTCTCATCTCCCCTGATTACCTTGTCCAAAATCGTAGCCGTTGGGGGAGGCGTGGGAGCTCGCGAGACGTTCACGGAACGTCGTGGGGTCGCCCTTCCAGAGGGTGTAGCCATCCTTCGAAGGGTGCGATTTGAACTGCGTTTCAACAAGCCCCTATGAACCTGCAAATTTGCATCTTCTTCCGCATCCCCCCAATCGGCTTCTTCGTCGTCGTCGTAATGATCGGAATCGCTGTCCAGCAGCATAATCGCAGGATTGATGTTATCGAAAAAGCCAGGGACGGAGACTTCCCTGGGGGTCTTCCCAAGCGCATTTACAATTTCCGCATCAGCCCCAGCTTCTATCAGAATATTTGCACAATCCTTGGATTGAGAAATACCTGCAAAATGCAATGCAGTGCACCCATTGCGGTCGCGAGCATCCAGATCAATTCCGTGACCGATCAAAAATCTCAACAAGATTGAAAATCCCAGCAACGTGGACAGATGAAGCAGGGTTTGCCCACTCTGTGATGAATACGATATAGCGTCGCGAGTTGAAATGGACTCAGGCGCAGATGAGCCCATAGGCGTGTCCAAAATCGCAAGGAAATCGACAATAAGTTTCTCAAAGTTGTCAGATTCGCCTCCCTGTCGGAAAAGGATTGGTCGAAGATCCCGAGTCGAAGAAACTGTAGAAGCCAGCTGCATCATGTTACTGCTATCCCCCCGTGTGTCACCACCTTCGCTTCCGGCAGTGCCAACAATTCTCATGGCGACATTCTTCGCGTCCTCAATCTTGCCCGTCATTTTCAATCCAACAACTTGCAAAGCTAGCTCCATACTAAAACGCGATGTTCAGCATACCTGTCTTTTAGAAATGAAGGGTTCCACTCACAGTGCCCTGTCTGATTCGTCAGAGTATGTGAACAGAGATGGCGGCGAGTTGGGCTGGTCGTCGGTCTTTGGGAATCCATCGAACCATACAGCAACCACACCTGGTATCGCTCGAGGTGGAAGCACACAGACTAACGTGTTATCGCTCCATCTTTGGGTTGAGCTTGCTACCGCATCACCGAAAATACAGTTGAGTTGAATTGACGGGTGGAAATTTGCACCAAGAACTGTAACCTCAGTGCCGCCATGTGTAGGACCCATATTAGGGACTAAGCGGTGAATCGTAGGTATCTGCATCTGCATCGGCTGCTGATTTCGATCGAAGAACATGTAGGGCATGGCGTGTGATTGGGTGGACATCATCATAGGGGGTATGTGCAAGGGTAAAGAGTGAGGTAGTGGAGCATGAGGAACTGGTCGAGAAGCTTCTGGCATTAACACGTCAGGGTTATGGTCAAGAGGCGTAGCAAGAGTATCTGGCGAGGAGGCGTCGGAGCTTTGACCTGGATATACCAATGGAGGTGGATGTGCCGACAAACCGCCATCCGAGGAAAAAATATTGTGAAGGGCAGAAGGAGTGGGTGATCTGGTTGTGGGTAAGGGAGAATAGGAAGTGTTAGGTGAAGGAGCACTTGATATGCTTCCTTCCCGCAAAACTCGATTGGGCTTGACCAAGGAATCGTAAGGTTTCAGCCGCTTTCTTCCGTTGCTGGTGGACGAGGCGTCCTTGTTTCTTCTTGAAGGAGCGGCGGCATCGATCATCGAAGCATCCTGCGAGGTTCCACCCACTTGAGACCACTCAGAATTTTCCACGCCCAAGAAGCTGCTGATCAGTTCCCCAGGGCGAGTGTTAGCCGAACTCGATGTCTTGTGGTCGTCTGTGATCATGATGGGCCTTGAGGACCCGGAACCGACGATACGTCCGATGTGATCCGTCATAGTGAAGTGGACATTGAAGCCAACCTTCTCCCGGTGATGTCTACAGTAACATGTAATGCGAAGGGGCAATACCACAGAACCTGTTGAAAAGTCTAGAACCTCGGCACAATTGAACTGGATGATGCTAGTCGTGTCTTCGTATTGCTTGCTTTTCGAAGATTTGCTATTTGAATCTCGTTCGGCAGAGTCCGACTCTGACCGTGCTGGCCGAACTCGCGCAGCAAGTTTCTTCGCGACTCGTTTCGCCTGAAGCAGAGTGTCAAAGGCGAATAACCAACGCAAACGTGCAGCGACCTTACCTCACGCGCTTGGCAACTTGAGCAGCTGAGAACCTGATTATGGGGAGGAGAGGAACAAGTTATAGTTGTGGAAAGATGGAGAATATCCTGGGGTTCGGGGTCTCAAAGTTCCATCGTTGTGAGTATCAAACACATTGAATCGACGATTGGCAACATACCTATTTTTCCCTGTTTCCTTGTCCGCTTCTTCGTTGCCGTTCCGGGAGGCAGCTTCAGCCATTTCCATGAACCCACTCGATCATACTTGAATGGGTCTGACGAAGAGCTGGCGTCTGCGAGGTCAACTGTCACTCGCACTTGAGTCTCCACTCGGGATTTGGTCCCTCCTTCTGGTATGCTTGGGAACATGATAGGCAGGCTGGAAAATTCTTATTGCGTGAGAGCCAACACCTAGGGGTTATAACATACTTGTAACATAACTCTTTTGGAGGGTGTACGACCCTCTGGTTGATATTTGATGGATCCTGTCTACGTGGAAGGGAAGCAGGTGGGGGGATTGGTTTCGTCAAGGACACTGGCCCGTTGTGCGACGGAACCAACAGGTTGCCTGTTCGAAAGGTGGGCACTGCTGGCGGAGAGTGTGAGTTATCAGGGCTTGCGCTCGAATGATGAGAAGTAGATGAATAAGTGAGAGAACTAAATGCAGGAGAGGGTGAGCTAAAAACAAAGATTCAGCGACGACAACGGCTGGAGAGAATGATGATAAGCATACTCGTCGTAGGCATGCTGTTCAATCAATTCATCTAAACAAAGCATTTGATTCTCTTCTGACTTGTGTGGCGTTAGGTAGAGCGAAGGATCTGATTCCCAAGGAGGGAGTGAAGACTTTGTAGGATGCATGGAGAGGTACCACGAGGAGGCGAGGTCAAGGTCGCTTTGTATAGCAACGGGCTCAAGCGAGTCAGATGGTTCCGGGGTCAAAGGAGACGGAGAACGCGAGCCCGCCGCTGTGGCCGACGACGAAGACATTGACTGGGGGGTGGTGAGAAACGACGACGACGAGTATTAACGGTAGAATTGTGAGGAAATCTTTTGTTCACGTGATATGACCACCGTGCACTACCGTTAGTACTGACTTTCATTGGATGAGATAACTCTAGCGCCCTGTGAAATGTAGGAAGGAGGAAGTATTTAAATATAGTGAATATTTAAATGCAAGAAATCCGTAGACACGGATAACTTGTTTGTGCTTAGGACTTGCCCTACTTGCTCAAGTCAGATCTTAAATGATAATAAATGAGATCCAAGAAGATGGGCAAGACCTGAGCGTCTGAAAGCTCGATTGTGTGCAAAACAACTAGCTATACCAACCAGAGTGTAAGCTCACAACAAGCAAGTTGGTTCAGCACAGAGGAACTACCCAATCGAGCAGCACTCTGGGAGAAATTTTATAGATTGAAATACAGATACCGGATAGATAAATAAGTATGATAATTGAGCTCAGAAAGGACATTATGAATTGATATAAATACAAGTTAGATGATCATAGACGAACAATCACAAGGAGAGGTTCCCATCAGAGGCAACAATAAGTGCCGGAGGGATTTTATTGTTAATACGAAACTGTTCGAAGATTGCGGCCAACGAGTCCAGATGGGACTTGTTGTATGCTTTTGATGTACTCATCGGAAGAATCTCCTCCATGCGGCGCCAGTAGAGCAGGAAGGCTAGAGAAGTCCAGCCTCCTGTTGCAGCCACAATTTCTGGAGATACGCCGGCAAGAAGAAGTTCGACGGCACCGCCAATACGAAAGCTATGGCCCAGAACATGGGCGAGCATGGCAGATGACCAAATGTGATTGCAAAAATTGAGAAATTCATTTTTGAGGAGAAAATTTGATTGAGAGGAAGCGGTCGCATATGCGAAAAGAGGAGCGGAGTGGTCAACGGACGCATTAACAGCAAGATGATTCTTCAAGGCGGTGACAGGGCACAGGACATCATTCCGTGCAGTTAGAATCACAGAGGCGCCGAGTTCCTTCGTAGTCTTAGTCCAAGGGATGTGGAAGCTTGCAGAGGAGGAGCCATCCCGCAATGTCCGGAAAGTAATCCTACAGAATATAAGCAGGAGATACCAAGAAATAAGAAAATAGCATACATAACGGAGCGAAGTACATGATACGTCTCATCAAAGGCAGCAGCGGTGGTAACAGCCAGCTCGCCTAGCCGTCGACAGCCAAAAAATGTGCACAGAGCGAGGGCCCAAAGCGCTGCATGGAAAGGAGTGGAGAGATGGAGAGCACGGCGAAGAGCCAACAGGTGCTCAATAGAGACAGGTGCGCGAAGAGGACGTTTATGCTTTGTCCCTTCTTTGTTCGCAGACACCCGGGCAAGGTGAACCCATTCATCATCTCCATACCAAGGAGCATGATTGACGACATGCCATGCACGGATGCCGGAAAGCCAAGAACGTATAGTGTTCCCAGCTTGTCTGCCTTTATACTCCCCAATGAAGGCGCAAAGCAGAGGATAAGAGGCCGGCATTCGCGCTTCTTCATTGATATCCCACCTGTCACAAAACTGGGTGAAGCGAAGAGTGCCGGCAGCATACGTGGACTTTGTGTTAGGTGCATATGCACCGCGGATGGACATCATGGCACTGTTAACCAAGTGTGGGGGAAGAGAAGCAAGGAGGTGTTGTCGGTGACGAGCAGCGTGGGGTGTATCCCAAACAAATAAGCGATCTGCAGCAGCGACGTGGGGACGTAGAGAGTTTTGAGAGATTTCCCGTCCTGCATGAGGTTTCCGGGGCTGAATGTGCCGGGATGTTGAAGATAATGTATCAGGAGTAAGGTGGTCAGTAGATGTTGGTGATGGTGGTAGTGGAGTAGTTGTAACGTGAAGAGAATGCGGTGCAGGAGCAGATACGTGTGAAGAAGAGGATGTGATGGTGCGAGGCTTGAAAGGATTACAGAAATTATGACGACGTGTGGGGCGCGGAGGAACGAGATGTGAACCACCCACAGTCGTCTCGACAACACGTGTTGCCAGTTTAAAAGGGTGATCTAAGCTGAAAAAAGATGTTAGAATAAACAAGGAGAGACACAGAGTTGTCCTTAAGGAGGCTAACCTAGGCATGAAGAAAACAAGAGGAAAGCTCATCAGGGAGCTTGAAAGATGGGAAGATTTGCTTCCCAGCAGGTCCTGGTTCCCCGCGCGAGATAGGATCAGCTGGATTAGCTTGAGACTCAATGTAGACAGTTTTAAAGACGAGAGATGTAGCCATAAGGATGAGATGCGTACGACGAACTGCAAGGTTAAGATGGATATTACCACTACGGCCTTTATCCAGAGCACCAATAGTGCCTTGATTATCAGAATGCACGAGTAGGTGAGCATCTCGAAGACCCCTGGACTCCAAGAAAAGAGCAAGAAGCTCAATAGCCACAGTCTCGAGCCAGCAAATATCTCGACCTTCAATTTTCCAAGAGGAAGAGAGCTGGAAAGCAGCCCATTCGCCGTCAATGATAATTCCAATGCCCCATGATGTGGAAGCATCAACATAGAGCCCAAGGTCAGATAAAGGACCAAGAGGGTGAAGGGATCGGGATACACCACGTAAGGTGAGCTTGACTAACCACCACTTCAAGTCAGTGATCAGAGAGTGCGGAGGATACTTTGTAAGGAATTCGTCACCATGGAAGGTAGACGCGAAGTTGGAGAGGGAAGGTAGATGAGAGCGACCATCTAGATAAACAAAGGCGATGTGACAAAGAGATCCATGAATCTTTTCAACATCGCGTAAATGACAAGGTCGGCCTTCAAAGTCAATCAGAAATTGAAGGACGCGCTGGTGGAATTTGTTTCTCTTTCCCTCTGGCAAGCTAACAAGCTTCCGAGGAATGTCCCAAAGAAATCCGATGAAAGTCGTGACGAAGGAGAACCGTTCGTCACCCTTCTCATCATGCCAAGGCACTCCTAAAGAAGAAATACGGCGAAGCATCTCGTCGCGATCGTAGTCATAGCGGAAATCCCCATCGATGAAGGAACCCGAAGGTGAAGGGAATCGAAAGGCTTTCAAATCATCTTCATATTTCGGCACTGGGAAAACACCTTCGGCTCTCCAAATATCGACGACGGCATTCGCAATCATGCCAGCATTACTGCTGGCGCAAGTGGCTCCGAATGGGTGAGCATGATTAATAAAGAAATCGTCCGAAGTCCCTTGGACGACAAGCCAAGGTTTGTGGGATGGAAGAACGGGGCACGTGCGATGGAACTTTTTAATATCGAGAGTGCATGCCTGCGTTCCAGGAGGTGCATGAGAAATCTGTACAAAGATCAAAGGGACATGAGCAAGATGTACAGAAAAGAGAGTTAGATACCATCAGGAAAATGGAGGATTGTAATTTGAGCTGAATGAACGAACATAACGCACAAAGTGCGTTGATTGTGCACAATTGGCTGAATATTTGATTTCAATGCAATTAAGTGGAATTAATCCATGGACCGTTAATTATGCACAATTTTGCTTAATGAATGCATATTCTGCTCAATCCCAGTTGAATATCATGATCATCTTCAGCCTACAGATAGCTGCAGATCCTCAACATCAAGCTAAAATATAACAACGGTATATTGTTCTACTAGGTAATATATCTATGGAGATGGCCCAGGACAAAATGAGTGGATATTGTAGATGCAGCTAATCGAAGGTTTGAACGAGGACACAGTTATTATGGATTAAACAGAGGGTGTAAGAGAATGCTAGAAAATGTGATTATGGGTTGAGAAAGAGAGAGGCGAGGAGCGATGAACAAATGTGTCAAAGGAGTGACTCCGAGTGAGTGACGCTGGACGTTGAGCAAAACGGAGTTGGTTTAACGACTGGTGGGCTTAGACCTCCATGTCTGCAAGGTTAAGTAAGGCCATGGCATTATTGGTGAGCGCAGTGGAGCGACGTGTAGAGACAACCCTAATATATTGATTACTAACGCATATTTGCTGAAAGGTTGAATAGCGAAGACTCACGATGCGAGTTTGAAGAGGTTTGCCATAAGGCGATGATACCTATCTGGACTTTCGGTCTTGATGTTGTTGAGGAATGTGATATGACCAATGTAGATGTCCTCATAGAGGTCAGCCGCGAACTCAGTCTTTTGATGAATGCCAGTGCTAAAATCGTCAAGTGACGAGTGAACCTTCAAGAGGAAATGAGTAACTGAGCAGTGTAAGGTATATTTACTCACGCCAGTGGCGGCCAGCGCAACCATTGGGGCCGGGAGTTCCTGTTCATACTTTCGTGGACCCTCCGTGATAGAGGAGCCGAAACGTGCGCTAAAACGTTCAGCATAGGTTCCACGGGTACCAGAGAAATACACATCACGGAGAGTGGATATCAGAGCGGGGTGATGGAAGGGCTTATTAGATACGATCTCGCCGTCCTGTGGGAGTCAAATCAAAGTCGAAATCTCACACAATGCTGATATTCAACGCACCTTGGTGGGGAAGATGTATGACGTGTCTTCACACAGAGCTTTGACTTGCTTCTGACATTCCAGCCCTTCGGTAAGTTGATAGAAACCCTCAACCTTTCCCCCGGTTTTCTTCTTGATAGAGCTGCGATATGTGGAGAGCCGTCCGTTGAGCTACATGGTCGAAGACTCGAACATTAGAACTTAGCCAACATAAAATTAAAAGGTTACGCACAACACGGGCAACAACAATACCAAACTGCAGATCAATTTTGAAGCGTTCTGCATAACCTGTGTGTTTCAACTTCCTGGCGCATGACCGAAGGGTTTTCCGAAAATAAGTCAATTCGTCGCTAGCAGGTGGGTAGGCGTTGTCGAAGATCGCATCACCAACCACTTGACGAATTGCAGCCCTAATGATCTGTCTGAGGGCTGGAGGCTGCATGCGAATGCTGATCAACCGTGCGCCTGGAGCCTCAGGGACATAGCGAGCGTTTTCCCAATTGGCGTTGGGATCCACATTCTCGCCCTCATTCTGATCTTCCCCCTCTTCATCATCCATATCATCGTCTGAGTTGGCACTATCAAAGGGCTGCATGAACGTTTAGCACATACTTAATAATAGAATTTATAGAACCATATACCTCCTCATCGTCGTTAGTGGCAGCAACGGCGGGGGTCTTCCAAGTGGGGAGCTATGATGATATTGTTTGGGATGCTCAGGCTGAACATGGGTAAGAAAAGCGTACCTCGGCACGTCGCTCTAAGCCACGTTTGCCAATCTTCTGAAAGATCAACGTGAGACTAGAATATATCAGAACAGGAAACAATCAAACCTTTTGGACCTTGGTCATCTCCTCCTCCTCCTCCTCCTCATCGTCGTCGTCGTCGTCGTCGTCGTCATCCCCCGCTTCCTCTTCACCCTCGCCGTCATCATGGCGGTCGTTGTGAGGGTCAGTCTCCTCATAATCGTCGTCGCCGTCGGGTTCAGCTTCTCCATTTGTGAGATGCTCACGGCCCCACCGGACACGCTGAAGAATCAATAGTGAGCCGTGAATGACATACGTGAACCTACCTCATGGGTGAATGTGCTCTTCAAGGCGTCGGAGTCAAGTTCTTCGAGGTCATCCTGACCCGCCTCTTCGTCCTCGTCTTCGTGTTCATCCACTTCAGGTTGTGAGGCATCCATGTCCTCTTCTTGCTCAGGCGACTCTTCATCGGATGAGTTGACGACACGATATGTCGTGGCTGTTCATCGTGAGTGAATACTGAAAGGCGTTCAAAATGGAAACTCACGTTTGTAGGAGCGTTTCGATGCGGAGGCGCTGGTGGATCTCACATGACGTTGGTCTGGGTTGTTGTCGTCACGTTTGTGGAGGCGTTTCGATGCAGAGACGCTGGCGGACCTCACATGACGTTGGTCTGGGTAGTTCTCATCATTGGGCGTGCGGCGGTGAGAAGGTGGTACTGTGTGTATTAGAGAATGAATGACATAACGACATGAATACATACAGTGGGCCTGCTTCTTTGCGAGTGGCCTTTGAGGGGTTACTGTTTGCATCGTTGCCGTGGACCTGGCATTTGGAAGAGGCAAACCTATTCGTTTTTTCAGCTACCGTGATGTAAAAATGGGAAGCAAAGCATACGTTTGGCTTTTTTGGCAGTCTCGCCACCTTGGGGGCCATTTGGAGATCTGGGCCGTTTCTGAGATCCAACAGGAGCGGCGCCGATCCATGCTGTACAAGATTGGAGACGAAGCAAGGATGTAGCGGATACAGACAAAGTTTCTTACCTGCATTTCCCAAGGCTTTCGTCAAAGCAACTCGTTTCTCTGATACTTAGGGTTAGCGACTGGCCACGTCAATAGGGGAGGGCAAGAAAACATACGTTTGCCTGCTAATTCGAGTGCCCGAAGTTGGGCTTGTTCTTGGAGTTTCTTCCGTTCGAGTGTCTGTCGGCGCTTCTCCTGAGCTGTGGCTCCCGTAGCTCGGTTAGAGGCTTCAGGTGCCTTAGTTGCCATTACGAAATATGATGGGAAATAGGGGATGTGGCTATATGGATAAGAGATGAAATAAAGATATGAAAAGAGGGACGGGCAAAGAAACTGAGATAGAGAATTGAGATGGGGAATGGGGGTCGAAAACAGAGAGTGAATAAGGAGTCGTATGATGGTTCTGTTTTTCTGGTAAACAAAAAAAATCAAATGTAAAAGCTGCCAAGGTCCGAACTTACTGCATACGGCGTCCGACAAATCCGACGTCCTTATCACTCTATCATTATGCCGTCGACAATCTGCGAAGGTTGTGGGAAGGCATTCAGACGAAGTGGGTTTCAACCTCACCTACGAAAAAGCAAAAACCCACGATGTCAAGCATACCATGCTCTGCTGAACGACAAGCTAGAGTTATCCACAGATTCTGATGTGGGTGGGACCGACAGCGAACAGGAGCTGGAATCAGACGAGTCAGAAATCGAAGGAGATGGGCCACGAGAACGTACACGTCCTGTGTTTGGCCCAGCAATTCTTGACGCACACGCAAGCGAGCCCGTTCGTGAATTCTCAATGCACGTGGATGTGGCGGGCGACTTCTATGGTGATTATGAGGATTATACTATGGATGATTTTGGGTTAGCGGAAGAGAACGATGATGCGGAAATTGGGGATGGTGGGGGGAGTGACAGTAACTCTGAGAGTGAGGGGGATAGAGACTCAGATTCGGAGGAAGCCAATGATGTTGATATGGATGCGAGGGATGCAGAGGATGAAGTTGGGATAGAGCCTGAACGCAACAACTCAGAGAGTGAGAAAGCCAGGCCAATGGATTTGGAGGATGAAAATGGGCGTACCAACAGTGAACCGGCACTCAGACTGCGTGGTGGTGAGCAAGAGCCACTGAAGAATCAACCTTTCATCGTTCCATTCCCAGGAAATTCAGCAGGCGCGGTGCATTCACGGCGAGACACCGATCAAAATACGCAGTACTCGACGGCTGTGGGCAGCGAGGATAATCCATTTGCACCGTTTTCGTCGCGTATGGAGTGGGAGATTGCGCAGTGGGCCAAGTTGAGAGGTCCCAGCTCGACGGCCTTCAATGAACTTATGGCAATTGAAGGGGTGAGTTACCTCATAAGAAAGGACTTCAAATCAACTCACATTACACCCCAGATCGTTGAAACCCTTGGACTGTCCTTCAAGAACTCTACAGAACTCAACAAAGTGATTGATAACTCACTGCCTGGACGACCTTCATTCAAGCGCCACGAAGTAATGGTTGGATCTGAGGTTTGCGAAGTGTACTTTCGAGACATCGTCGCCTGCATCAAGTCGCTCTTTGGAGATCCGGATTTTACACCGTATTTGGTCTTTCGACCAGAAAAACACTACACTGATGAGAGGAAATCGGTACGGATGTACCATGACATGCATACCGGACGATGGTGGTGGACAACACAGGTGAGAGTTCTCACGTCCTGCTTTGCCTCTGTCTCACGCCCAATTTGGACTCAGGAAAAGCTTGATCGAGACTGTCCAGGAGCGACTGTTATACCTATCATTATCTCTACCGACAAGACCCAGCTCACATTATTCAAAAATAAGACGGCGTACCCTCTTTATCTGACAATCGGCAACATACCAAAAGAAATTCGCCGCAAACCATCTTTTCGAGGATATATTCTGCTCGCCTACCTTCCAACAACAAAACTTGAACACGTCTCAAATCAAGCTCAACGACGACGGCTTCTTGCAAATCTTTATCACGCTTGTATGAAAAAGATACTTCAGCCCTTGGAGGCTGCCGGAGTATCAGGTTTATCCATAACAAGCGGTGATGGTCTCACACGTCGCGGTCATCCTCTCTTTGCCTCATTCGTCGGAGATTATCCTGAGCAGGTTCTCACTACTGGAATCTTTACCGGAGAATGTCCAACGTGTCCCGAGGATCGTGACCATCTTGAGGATTATGATGAGAACACACCTCCAGGCTTGCGCAATCTCAATGAAATTCTCAAAGCCTTAGATTCATTTGACGAGGATCCTGCTGGTTTCTTGAAGACGTGCGCAAATGCTGGGATCAAACCACTTCCCGAGCCATTCTGGAGGGACTTACTCTACGCCAACCCATTTCGCTCAATTACCCCCGACATTCTCCATCAGCTATACCAAGGAATTGTTAAGCATGTGATCAGCTGGATTATCGAGGCATACGGCGCAGAAGAAATTGACGCTCGGTGTCGACGCATGCCTCCAAATCATAACATACGGCTTTTCATGAAGGGTATTACTTCCCTGTCACGAGTAACTGGCAAGGAACATGATCAAATGTGCCGAATTCTTCTGGGTCTCATCATCGACATTCCACTCCCCGGGGGAGTTTCTAGCGCCCCTCTTGTGCGCTCAGTTCGTGCATTGCTCGATTTTCTCTATCTTTCACAATACCCCATTCATACCGACGAAACGCTTGATCTTCTTGAAGATTCTCTTTCACGGTTTCATCAAAACAAGTACATCTTTGTCGAGCTGGGGATTCGGGATGGCTTCAACATTCCTAAGTTACACTTTGCCCAGCATTATGTTGAGCTCATCAAACTCTACGGCACAACGGACAACTTCAATACCGAATATACTGAACGGCTGCACATTGACCTTGCGAAAGACGCATATCAGGCCACCAATTTCAAGGACGAATTCTCACAAATGACGCTCTGGCTTGAACGTAAAGAGAAGATTCTTCGCCATGATCAATACATCAAGTGGCGACTAGGTGGTTTGCCAGTCCTCGAGCCATGTGAGTGGTCACCACCTGGATTGGAGCTCGAGCGAAAACTTTCCATGGCAAAGCACCCAAGTGCTCGGGCCGTTTCACTTGACCGTCTGGAAAGGGAATATGGGGCAGTGTTTTTCCGTGTTGCACTGCGCCGTTTCATCGCACGATCCAACGAACCTCATCTGACTGCTGCACAGCTAGAGCGGAAAATATGGAACGTCCGACTACCATTCCGGAAAATCCCTGTGTGGCACAAGATCAAGTATCTTCGTCAAGATCCATTCACTAAAATCATGTCCACGGCTGATTCAATCCATGTTCGACCGGCAACAAAAGACAAGCGGAGTCACCCAGTTCCTGGAAGGTTTGATACAGCACTCATAAACGATGGGACTGGCGGCAATACTGGAGTCCAAGGTACACTTCCCTCCTCATTTAATTTTTTATGTTGCTGAAATGACTTCAAACTCTTAGGCTATCGTGTGGGTCGTGTTCGTGTTGTTTTCACTTTGCCGATCAAATCCCTCCCACTCTTGTTTCATGATGGTGTTGACATCCCCTCTCATCTTGCATATGTCGAATGGTATACGGCATTTCCAGACTCACCCGATCCAAATCACCTCTTGTACAAAATATCGCCAGTGAAGGATCGTGAAGGTCGCAACATTTGCAGTATCATTCCTCTTGCAAATGTCCGACGAAGTGTTCACTTATTTCCCAAATTCGGACGATTTGCACCACAGGAATGGACAAGCAGCAACGTTCTTGATCTCTGTAATCATTTCTTTGTTAATACTTTTACAGACCGTCACTTGTATCGGATACTATATTGATTTGTAGTTTTCTAATTACAGCCCTCCTTATTTTATTTTTGTACTACTGTTTTAAATTTTGATCATTCATTTTCCTTCAGGGGCGTGGGTTCGAATCCCACTCTCAGCACCAGTACATAAGTATTTTTTCTGCACTGTCATGTCGCCCAATTTTATTCATACGCTTATATATCTTTATTAGGTGGGGTGGAACACAATTATGTATAATTGACTGTGACTCCTTTGAGGTGAACACAAATGAGCATAATTATGCATGATTGTGCACGACTCCCTTGATTGCATTAATTGTGCATAATTTAGAAATTTGGATT
This sequence comes from Laccaria trichodermophora, assembly GCA_018417955.1. NCBI lineage: Eukaryota > Fungi > Basidiomycota > Agaricomycetes > Agaricales > Hydnangiaceae > Laccaria > Laccaria trichodermophora. The sequence continues at coordinate 632,410 of JACTVC010000001.1, forward strand.
TTCCTGATGACAGCAAGAAGATAAGGATAAGATGATCATTGATGATGTACAAGACACAGCAAAAGCGAAGTGATAGGCGCAGCCTATAACATATGTGATGACTCTGAAGCATGATACATGCAGCATCATTGCCGCCAATGCACAGAGATGTCATCACGCTCGACGCATGGAAGATAATCATCACACTCGACGTGTGGAAGAGGAGTCATCGCGCTCAACGCACGGAAGAGGGATCATCACGCTCAACACGTGGAAGATAATCATCGTGCCAGCGGCACGGAAGAGAAAGGATGATACAGAAAATAGGTAACTTGCATGAAGCAAAAATACCCAAGGAGCGACTGGGCACAAGACCAGCGCTAGTAAGAAAGCATCTCCACGCACGAAACGCAAAGGAGATGCATAAGAAGAAGGAAGAAAGGTGGGGAAAGGAACAGAATAGAGAGATACTCACGATGTCAGCCACTTTGGATGCGGTGTCAAAACGCGTAGGGAAGTCATCCTTGCGGATGTATGAATTAACGGAAGCGTGAATCTTGGAAGCCTTTGAAAGGTGTTGGCAAACCCTCAATTTGTCGTGTACCCCAGGTTCTTGTGGCTGAACAGAGACGATAAGGGATGAGGACTGAAAGGGGCCACGCAGAATCCGCTCTGCAACTTGTCGGGAAAACGGGCCTGAAAGTCTGCCGGCTTTGACTTCTTTAGTAAGGTAGTCGGCGACAGTGTCGGGGTAAGAAAGGATAGAAGGGTTGTTAGGCATGATAACGGTCTGAGAGAGATCAGGCATGTGCCCGATAGGGAAGCCAAAGCGCAGATTGAAGGGGAGGAGGGGATAGCTTTTGAGAAGGTCATGTTTGCGCAGTAAGAACGCGAAGGCGTCGGGATGATATGGGTGCAGGATTCTGTGGAAAAGAAGAGATTCCTCAGAAGAGGTGCAATTCAAGGGGGGACGAGGGATAATTGAGGAGGAGAAGTCAGAATAAGGAAGATGCAGAGAAAGCGATGCCTGGACAAAAGCCTCAGTTTGAGGGTCGCGAACGGCAAGTCCACGAGAAGGCGTGGTGACGTTTGCTGCCACAGAAGGAACAAAGGTGGGCGCGTTCGTCTTTGTGAGAGCATGGGTGTCCGCGGTCGCCTCTAAGGTTCCAGCTGATACAGATGACGCGGTTGTCAGGACTGAGGAGGTTGTGGTCGCTGTACTTTGACCATACTGCCTTGCCATCGGCTTTGAACTTGACGAGTACGGTGCTATCGGCGTGTTGTGTTGCGTCGTGGCCTCGCTCAGCACAGATAAGGCAGTCGGGCGTCGAGGAGGAAGACTTGCCACTGCCTGACGAAAAGGGCTGGGAGGGACGTGTCTGAGAAGAGCGAGGGGTGAGTCGTGGTGTGAGCTTCCCAAGCGTCACACTGAGAGGAGTCTTGGTGGGCTCAGACGCAATCATCCCACGAATGTCAGCCATCATTTCACGCTGCTTCTCGGAGAGCTTGTAGGCCTGGTAGTACCGAGCAGCGTCGAATTCACCATATTTCGCCCAATGTTCCTGACGGAACTTCAGCTCATCAGCCTTCCAGGCATCGTAGAGGTCGTCTTTAGTATCTTGAGCAGTGTAGAAGCAAAAATGGTCGTTATACCAATTGCTATGAGCCTCTGCAGTCCCTTCCTCGTCACGTTCTTTCTGGAAAAGATACATGTTACCGGCAGCCTCTGTCCATTGACTACAAGACAAAGAGAGTTCCTTCCCAAAGCGCAGAGAGAGTTTTTCGATATCGAGAATAACAGTTCCCTTCGTCTCACCGGGATTCGGATTAGTCTTTGTTGTGGGTAACGTAGAAGCCTCGACATTCAAGATGTTGAGATTCTTATTAAGAAAGAAAGGCAGAGGTACGGCAATGCAGATTTCAGTGTCAAAGAGGCTCTGAGGAAAGGTAGCGTGCCATGGGACCCCAACAACCCAAGGCACCATTTTTTGGCCGTTCATGCAGCGCCGCTTCGCAATCCTAGCGTCTTCGGCAGACGGCTTAACGTCGTCATTAGTCTTCCTCTTGATTTTCGACTTTTCTTTAATCTCCTCATCAGCCATCCATTTAGCAAGTTTAGCATAGATCAAGTTAGGGAATGAAGCCGCAAAAGAAGGGATGCGGAAGCGGTTCAAATCAGCCTCATCAAGGGAAATCAGAGAAGCCTCGTCAGATCCGGGCTCCGGATGGGCGGTAGGGTTCAAGATGTGGTTGAAAGTCTTCCGAGACCTCACCGCATTTTTTTCTTCGATGTCTTTGTTCATCTGGAGAAGAGATAGCAGAGGAAGGTTCTTGAGCGTTGTAATGATAGCCGGTGAAGTATGGGTACGAGGAACGCGTGTGAGGGTTGAACTGTGTCTACCGTCGTGAAGCCCGAAAGTCTGACGAGCTAAGGTGTGATGACCCACGCGAGGATCAATCCAGAATCAAGAGCTGTCGGTCAAGGATACGTATCGATGTCCACGTCAACCGTGGAATCGATAATATCCGTCCTCGTCAAGTCAACCTTTCAGAGGATACCTTGAGCTCTTAACACACAGATCACCTAATTCAGAGTTTGAGGTCCGTTAGTACGGCAGCTCGGAACCTGAAGGTAGGTAGATGATGGTAAAAAGAGATAATCATTCTGAATGTAACGACGTGTCAACTATGTACATCGTGAGAACTAATGACTAAGGAGTTAAAGTTAAGAAAATAAGGCGTAAGAGGAAAGCATTGAGTAAACCTGTTGAAGGATGAAGGAGTCGAACTGCTGGAGATCCGTAGTGCGTTACATAGCCCCCCTGCTATCCACTTGCGGCTTATAATAAGCGATGTTCAGGAATCGTAATCGACTTGATGAGCATGCGGTCCCATGTCCTGGGTAAGCCTGCGCGCCATAAGACTCTTCGTGCATCTTCGACGTCCGTGTCGTTGAACTCCGGGTTGATAGGTTTAGGCAGTCGGTTGTAGTTTCGTAAATGGCTGCTCCACCAACCTCGCTCGCGCGGTTCCGCTTTGCCTCGTTCAACATCGTCCGCGATACGTGTGAATATCTTGTCCATGACTTCGTTCCAGTCACCCGTCCAGTGGTTACATAGTTCACGGAGGTAGTGAGGAGGTGGAAATAGGTAGCGTTCCGGAGTTGACGAATCGTGGCTGGGAACGAAGCCGAAGAGGAAAGAACCCTCCTGGGCTGAAACTTGGTCCCATTGTAGACCTATGGGGTTTTCCTCGTGTGAATCCGATTTGCCGAGTAGATGTCTGGTGACTTGGACTGAAGGGCCCGATAGAAAAGCTTTGACGATCATAGGCCCCCCGAACCGTTCTGCAATCCAACTGTAAGGTCCCCCCATGCCAATGAATGCCCGTGCGTGGGGGCGGCGAAGGATGTCGTTAATCTTGGCTAGATAAGTATTGGCAAATATTGCTGGCGTACCCTTCGTGTAGGAAAGGGACGGCTCCGTGAACCCTGGTTGGTAAAGAGCTTTGATGCCCATCCTATCGAGGCCTGAAACCACGATAGGTACGAAGAGGCTGATGTCAGAGACGCGTATGGCGAGCGCGAATTCGAGCCGATGAATCACCGCGATGTCGATGACTTGGTGCATACTGGACACTTCAGGGCGACAACTTGCGTAGTAACGCATGCGTACTTGGGACTTCCAGTCGGGTATGCAAAGGAAAGCGTGTTGGAAGACGAAATTGCGTTGACGATCCGAATCAGCTAGGAGGGCCAATTTCTCTGGCCTTTCCTTCCACGTAAAACGAGCGACTGCATCTGAAAGCGCTATTTTGAAAGATTCAATGGGATTGACAGGTTGATGGTCACGGCGAGCTTGGGGGGATTGAGAACGTTGACGGCTCTGGGAGCTCCTGCTCCTTGACGTATCGCGGGAGTTCGAGCTCGAAGACTCCAACCGATAAACTTGGCGAACGGGAATCTTCTTGAAATGGGTTCCTTGGTGTGACATGCGTGACAATAGACTGGGGACGTCGTTGGTAGGTGCATCGTTATCCCTTGAATCTGTCTCCCACGTCATAGAAAGACGGCTAGCCAAGGGAGGTACGCTTAACGATGGTCTCGGGTAGGCTGTGGACGAAGATCCTCTATTCTTGGAACCAGGGACTTCGAGGGTCCCTAATTCCAAGTGAAAGCACCTCGTGGGGGTTGGAGCGAATGTTCCTTTGAACAATTCCCTGACGAATATTGGGTCGCTGGTCCTCTGATCCCACAAGAAATGTCCCCGCTGTTCGGCTAACGAGAGTTTGGGTCGAAAACGCCAGAAAATGACTTCAGGAGAATCGTTGGTGCCTCCGACGACGGTGAAGTGAAAACAAATGGAGTAGAATCTGCATTCGTGGTCGGAGGTTACGGGTCGTCGACCCCAGCCCTCAAAGTCGATGATGAAGAAAGATGAGTCGGATTCGTAAGACATGTGATCATTCACGACTTGAGGTTTTAGCGGCTGGAAAAAGTCGTCGTATCGGTGTGTAGCCGCTTCCGTTGCTTCCGTATCACTTTCGTAGTCGATGTCATGAATAACGACTTCGTCGCCATCCGGTCCTGCGTATGAAGCCAGAATTTTGGGGTTGAGGCGACAAAACCTCTCGTTTAGGCGGGCTTCTAAGGGGAACGTGTAGTAGAAGGGAATGGATCGTGATAGGAGGAAGGGAATGTTCATCTCGTGCCAGTCGGTAAGGAGATCAAATAGGAAACCTCTGGGGTCTTTCCCTCTCGCCACGAGGCGTTCGACTCTGTCAACGATCACTTCGTCTACACCCTTCGCCCAGTCGTCACATGCTGCTGTCCACCAAGTTAGGAACGCGAGGCGGTCCCAGGCTGCTCTTTTTGCAGCTGCTCCTTCCTTTTGCAGTGCAATAACGGAACGGAAGGTTGTGGAGAGTCGTTGGCGGTCGTAGGGGGAAGGAACCGGTGAGTCGGGAATGAAATGTGTCGTCGAGTAGATCTCTGACAGACATTCGTCGAAGAAGCCCAAATCGTTAGTAGCGTTGCTTCGTTGCTGCTCCGCGAAGGAAAATCCGCCTTCTACGGCACAGTAGGCGACGGGGGTGTCCATGTCGAAGTACCAGGGGGATCCTATTGAAGGTATGGAGTCCACGCGTGTGGGACCGAATCCTCGCCAGTGTGTGTCGTGTTGATACCAATCCGGGTCTACGGTCCATTCGAGGTCGGCATATCTCCCCGAGAGGGTAACTTCTGCAGAATCCCAGTCCATTGTGGAGGGGTCTTTCAAACTTCGGGCTCCTGCAGGAATTTTCCTTGTGTCAGCATTCAGCCCAATCCAATCAGCCCAATCGTGATTGAAAAGAGATACCTCAGGGGCTCTGCCCCCATTGTCCAGATAGAAGTTGGCCGACGACATTTCCTGCGTCAACCGCTAGGATCAGTCGCGTAAAATCCTTCCCCGGTCAACCCAAGGTCAGGAGGAACGTGAAGGGAAGCGTCGAGAGTAGAGAGATGGGGAGAAGAAGAAGGGTTTTTGTGTATGATAATCCATCAGGTTCCGTGATGATGTGACCAGGGCTCCTTCACGTGTGAAGATAAGGTATAGTCCAAATATGGGTATAAAGAAACGTCGACCATATGAAAAAGAAGAAAGATGTATAAGAAAAGAAAACGGAAAGGAAGCGAAGGAAATAGGAAGTTGGACAGAAGAAAAAAGAGGAAAAGGAAAGACACTCAACGACGGATGTCGCTAGGCGCGTCTTGACGCTCGCTCATAAGTTGTTCTGCCTCCGATAGTCTCGAAGGAAGTCTGAGGCATTACGCAAGTTGCGTGCAGTGAGCCATTCGTCGAATTGTGGGCCGTATCCTACCCAACGGACTAAAAATTTCAAAGTTTTCGTTTTCCCTGTCTTTTTGTGTCCTAGGATGGACTCGACCTCGTACTCTCGAGATTCGTTCTTTCTCAGCATCGATTCAGGCAGCTGTGTCCTTTCTTCCTCGGCAGGCTCTTTGTAGGCTTTGAGATGTTCAATATTGAAGATTGGTGAGCCTGGGTATTTGTCTGGCATTCGTAGTCGATAAACTTTGGGGTTAACTTGTTCCATTACTTCGAAGGGCCCTATCCAACGCGGGGTGAGCTTGGCGCCTTCTCCTTTGGATTCAACCCATTCTAACGAATGAGGGTTCACGAGCACCCTACTGCCTAAACGGAAGGAAGGCGCGGGTTTCCGTCCTTTGTTGTAGCTTTTAGCTTGGTCATGCTGAGCTAGAGCTATTGCTTGCCGTGCGCTGTCCCTGTGCATTGCTATCCGAGCTAAATAATCGCCCGAAGTTCGGTCTACCTCATTGGCGCGAGCTGAAGTGGAAGGCTTAGGTATGAAGTCCAAGGTGGAGCGAGGTTGATAACCCAAGAGGTTGGAGAACGGAGAGGTGCCGGTGGAAGAATGAACAGCGGAATTGTAGGCGAACTCCAGTAAGTGTAGCCATTCTGCCCAATCGTTACGATCCGCGTTGACGTAGGCTCTGAGCATTGTTTCCAACATTCGATTCATAATTTCCGTTTGTCCGTCGTGTTGGGGATGGTGGGATGAGGATAATAACATCTTCGTTTTGATTTCTTCCGCGATTCCTTTCCAAAAGTCAGAGGTCCATCGCGGGTCCCTGTCACTGATGATGCTCTCGGGTATACCATACTTGCAGATTATGTGTTTAGTAAACAGCCTGGCGAATTCTCTTGCATTGACACCTGTAGAGGTGGGAATAAAATTCGCGTGTTTCGTCAAGCGGTCCACGACAACGAAAATTGCGTTGAACTCTCCACACATGGGTAGATTGACTATGAAGTCCATAGAGATGGATGAGTATGGTCGGTGAGGAATCGGATTAGGGATGAGAAATCCGTAGCGGTTGAAGTTAGCCGTCTTAATTTTCTGACAGACATCACAAGTTTCACAAAACTTCATAACGTCAGCTTTCATCCGTTTCCAGTAAAACCTGGGACTCAAACGATGCCATAACTTTTCCGTCCCCATGTGTGCGGTCTCGAACGGATTCTCGTGTGCTTCAGTCAACACTTCTAATTGTAGTTTCTTCGGCACACACAGTCTAGGATGATAGTCGGCGTCGCGGAAGTATAGCAATCCGTCTAAATCCTTGAAGAATCGAAATCCTGGTTCCCAAGCGCCGACTTCCGAGCGTTTGTCTTCCCAAAGCGAGCGGAGCTTGGGGTTGTCCATATATCCTTGTATCCATTTTCGTCGAATGTCTTCGGACATCTGAGTGTGGATGTATCCTGGAGGTGCACTCGCTTTTTCGTAAGAGTTCTTCGTATCGTCGCCTGTGTTGTCTGTATTAGCTTCTGCTTCTGACGAGTGTTCTCCTCTTGTTGCTTGTGCTGTTGAAAAAGCGCGAGCCGGTTCTTCTAGGCAATCAGATAGAGTAAAAATGGACATTCCCATTTTATGAGCGGGGGTATAGTTATCAGCCACTTCCGATATGTCGATTTGAATAGAAGGCGATTCATCTCTGATCGGGGAAGTGAAAGCAGGGATTACTCTTGGAAGGCGTGAAAGGGGGTCTACGTTGGAGTGTTTGCGTCCCGGTCTATGTATGATTTCCAGACCTGGAGCGTATGCTGAGAATACTGCGCCCCAAGCTGCTAATCTTCTATTGGCATTTTCGTAAGTTCTTGCCCACTGAAGGGCTGCATGATCCGTGACTAGTAGGATTTTTTCGCCTTCTATGAATGGCTGAAATTTAACCAGACCTTCTTTTGCAGCTAGTGCTTCTCTCTCGGTTGCCGAATAGCGTGTCTCTGCTGGCTTGAAGGTCCTAGACCAGTAACCGATAACCCTTTCCACGTAGACCACGGTGTCGTCTAAGGTAGCCCCCCATTCCTGATTGGCCTTGTCGTCCGCTAGAGTGGATGACAGGCCAATCGGAATTTTCGGCACTGGTTCCCCTGATTCATACGCTTTTCGCAGACGTTCGTACAGGCGTGTTCCGTGGAGGTCCTTCACTTTCATAGGCTGAATCTGTTGCAGGGCGCAACCAATCGCGAGGTCTGATGCGTCCGTGTAAAGGCGGTAAGGGAGACCTTCAATAGGATGACCTAAGACTGGCGCTTTCTGAAGAGCTTCTTTCGCCTCAGAGAAAGCGTGCTCATGTTCTTCTCGCCATTCCCACTTTTGGCCCTTCTTCAGTAAACCAAAGAGCGGAGAGCAAACATCGGCATAGAAGGGTATGAACGCGGAGAAGTATACGATCATGCCTAAGAAAGTTTGTAGCTCGGAAACTTTGTTTGGGCGACGAAGTTCTGCGATAGCGCGGACTTTTTCTAAGTGCGTCGAAAGACCTAGCCTAGAAACCTTGTGACCCAAAAGGAGGATAGAATCATAGAACATATGACATTTTGTAGGCGATAGTGTGATCCCAGATCGTTCAATAGCCCCTAAGACTTTGTCCAGATGAATGATATGGTCTTCATAAGATTTCGAATACACGACTATGTCATCAATGTATACCAAACAGAAAATCCAAAGGTAAGGGGCGAGGATACTCTGCATGACTCGTTGGAATATCGAAGGACCGTTCCGGAGACCAAAGGGTAAACGACGGAATTGAAAGAGACCCCTGTGTGTCCTGAACGCCGTCTTCTCTATGTCTTCCTCTGCCATTTCTAGCTGAGTGAACCCTGAGAGAGCGTCAAGCGAAGATAGCACCTGAGCTCCAGAAAGAGACGCGAGGATTTCGGATTGGCGGGGAATTGGAAACTCATCCGGTATTGTAGCTGCATTCAGTTTACGGTAGTCCACACAGAATCGAGCTTTGCCATGCCGGTACGCGATGACGACTGGCGCGCTCCATGGGCTTCGTGAAGGCTCAATGACGCCTTGTTCAAACCATTTGTCGATCTGCTCGTTGATGACTTGACGTTTCGCTGGGGAACTTCCATACATCGGTACTGATATGGGAACTTGGCCGTCTACCGTGCGGATGTGAACTCTGCTAGGGTATTGCCCTAATCTGCCATCGAAACCAAACGCCTTCTCATGTGAGGATAGCATACGCCACGCTTCGTCGTGTAAGTGATCGGGCAAAGAGCCCACGTCTAACAGGTCTTTCATTTGGCTTGCAGGGTATACCGTAGGATCAGGCATCGCAGCTGTCTTAGGGCCGTACTCCTCTGCTTCGACGTTGTCGTCTTCACTTGTGGCAGCTATAATTGCTGCTAGCGCTTCCGCCTTCTGAGCCATCTCCTGCCACTGATCTGCGTCCCGTGGGGTGTCAAAGTATGAGACTGGATCTGCAATTGTCGCTAACACTTCCCCTTTCCGAATGAAACGGGGTTGGGAAGATGGGTTAGCCACCGGTACCTGAGGGTCTTTGGATGAGATAAGCACGTTCGGTATTAATAAGACGTTGTCGTTCCCGCAAGAGAGCATGTTTTTTTCGACGAACCAGTCTCTCTCATCTTCAAAGTGCCCTACGACTTGCACTCGACAGGTCTCGTGTGGGCGGATTCGATAGTCCTGTGCGGCTTTGATAAGGTGAGCATCTTCCCTCGCTTGCCGTTTCTTCCGCTGCCGTTTCGCTTTAGCTCGCTTGTGTGTCTTGGCTTTAACGAAGGAAGATATGCAGTGGGCGCTCTTCCTCAATCGATCGAAATCGTTCGTACGATTCACTCCGATCGCCGGCACAGAGTAAGGAGTACCTTTGAAATGGAGGTAAGAACCCTCTGTCACTGATCTTGACACTTGAATCTCATAGGTGAGGTGGTAGTCTTCCCCCAATAGGATTGGAACAGTCATGTTAGGGACTACGTACGCTTCGGCCTCCGTCTCGATGATCGTCCCATCCGTGGCTTCCATGAGTACTGGGATGCGGACGAAGCCTTTAATGTGTGTACCCGTTTCCGTCAACTGGAATATCTGCATCTGATAACCTTGCTGAAGGGGTGGGCGGTTCCTCAATGATAAGTACAGTTCTTCCGAAATCAAGGTAATGTCGGCGCATGAATCCAACCGAAGGTCGATCTCCACGTTCTGCATCGCTGCTAATCGGCCTCTCGTGGACAATACTGAGACTCCAACTGCGGAAGCACCTGGTTTAGTGATCCTGGCTTTGGGCATTCGTACCCGAGCGAGTGGAGCGGGAGGGCCTGGGATGTCGTGAAAGGGGAGTGTAAAGTTCCTATCTAGATTCGGTGAGTCCTCTTGAAGTTGTTCCTCAGCTTTCCCATGGGCGTTGTAGGCGTAGTGCAAGTCTTGAGGGGCGTCGTTCGAGATGGGTGGAGGCTCGGCTCCTTTGGACTCGTCGACTTCTTCCAGTATCCATCGTGGGTCTACCGCTTTGGGTTTAGAACGGGCGTCTGCGTCTTCCTCGTCCTCGATTTCTACCACGGATGGTCGTGGTGAAGATTTGCGGGGAATTACAGGCGGAGTCGTCTGATCCGAAATATGTTCCAAAACGTGAGTGACGTTTGTCAACTTTGGCTTCAATTTCGCTAACTCCTCGTCATCGTCCAAAGCTTCTTCCACTGAAGCTCTCCTTCGCACGTAGGACTTATGTCCGTGAGAGTTATGATTCGATTGTCGAATCAGTGACATCACGACTGCCTGGTCAAAATCCTGATCATTTGTGAATGGACTCGGTTCTTGCAATGCTAGTATCTGTTCCGCGATCCTGTTGTTGAGCAAGATCGCGTATGCTGCACAGTATCGCTCCTCGAGCTCTGAATCGCCATCTGACTGACCCACCGTGAAATGGGCCGAACGGTTTCTAGTTTCTAGATAGACGTTCCAATCGGGACATTCCTTGTCCCAATGGTTGGGACTGCCGCAGACCTTACATGGTGAGGGCGGTAGCCTACCCATCTTAGTGCTCACGTGGTCATTTCGTTTGAAAGGATAGCCCCCCGGAGGGGGAGGACGTTGCCTCCTATGCAAGACTTCGTACACTTCTTTCAAGATCCCGTCATCTATGGGCGAAGGGACGGAGGGTGTTTCTTGAGAATCGTTTGCAGGTGAGACTTCTGTAGTATTCGCCCTTCTGTTGAATTTAACTGGAGTTGGAGAAGGACGCTCTGTGGAGTGAGGCACTCCTAGACGTCGCAGCATATAGGTCAAGTTGTCCGCTGTGACTATCTGTGAGTTTTCCGTCTTCGAGGCGAGTATTAACGCTTGAGCGTGTTCTGTGACCTTAGAAAATAGCATACTGGAGGAGCGAATACTGTCGATATTGATGACTGGACCCCATGAGATGGGTGCCCTTTGCATTACCAGAAAAACTTCTAAGGGGCCCCCCATGTCCCCGTTAACTAACATCCGTGTATACATGATACGGCGTATAATGAATTTTCCCGGATCTTCATGTTCATGACCCAGTTGTCGGAAGGCCTGGTTCTCATACGTAGAGTTCATTCTCATCTGCCAAGTACGTCCCAAGAAACCCTCTTTAATGCCCCTCATGTACGCAACGTAGTGCGACCTCATGTACTCCTGTTGGTCGTGCGAACACATCGCGAACCACATACGCACAGTTGAGTCTTCTTTTAAATTCATCCATAACCAATATCCTAGCGCTTGGGGCAAATATCCCTTCATAGCAGCTAGCTGCTGAATCTTCCAGAAATAATCAATAGCTGTATTATGGTTCCCATCCCATGTCGGCAGCTGTTCGAGCTTAATATCTGTTTTCACAGTGGGGATATAATTCCCGTAGGGAGCTGGGGGACGGTTCTCATCCCAGTCCGATCGGGTGGACGTGCGGCTACTGGTCTTCGACGAATGCGAAGACGATGAAGGAGGGCCTGGAGGACCGCCTCCTCTACCTCGTCGACTTCCTGACCGGTATTGGGACACTCGGTGATTGTTATTCCTTGAAGAGTCATGTCTTCTTGGATTTCCCGAGGGATCGTCACCTGGGGGGTCGGAACCACCTCCTCCTGGGTCGCCTGGTTGGTCATTGTTGGCTCCCTGATCCTGATAGTCCGTTGTGTCCGTAGCGCGTTGATTTGGGGCTGTTTCTTCACTTCGTTGGACATTGTCCACGCTGCTCGTGTTGACACGTGATGTAGTCGTAGTTTGTGTTCTCGCTTGAAGCGTACCTCGATTCTGGGTATTTGCGGTATCCTCTTGCCGTTGGGAGAACATAGAGTGGAAGGATTGTGCTTCTCCTTGTCCGCGATTCCACGGCGTTGAAGTGATCGGCGTTATAGAAGGACCTGAGGGAGTGGTCGTTCTATTTGAAGGGAAGGAGAATCCAGAAAACTGAATTCCGTCGGGAGAAAAGGGTGGAATTTCGTCTGTTCCATACAAGAAGTTACCCGCTGAAGTGTGGCGGTTGGGTCCCGTCTGAGGGAACGGTCCCAGGTCTTGGCCCTCTCCTTGTGAGAAAAGACCCTTGGCTGACTTGAAAGGAGTTCCGCTGCTCATTGGAGCGGAAGATTGTGGAGGATCTGTATCTTCGGTTGGGTGAGCGAACTGTACGACCTTCGATCCCCTCCAGGGTGTTGAAATTGTCGTAGACTGCTTCTTTTGAATGGATTCCCCGATTTCGACTACATCGGGTAAAGTGAAAGAAGAAGCCGCTTTGTAACTGGTTCGAGCTGGAATATCTGCGGTTGGAGAAGAAATTAACCAGGGCGGAGCTGGTATAATCTTCTCCCATTTCTCGTTGGCTTCCGTTAATCGTTGTCGAGCATCTCGCTGAAGTTTGTTAGCGTGGCGAGGGATACTACCATGTATGTGTCGTAATTTGCTGTCGACGTCTGGCAATCCCGCAATAAACTTGTGAATCTCAGGGTTAGTCGATACTGGTGAGGATGGCACGGAATAATTCTGATATTCTTGTTGATACTTCAACATGAATTTCTGGGCTGCGCTCAGACGACTAGTCAGACATTGCCAAGAGGCGTGTAACTGACTAGTTGTTTCTGCTCCTCCCAGGACTTTTAATAGTGTATCTTCGGGGTCTACTTGAAAATAGATCCTCCTTTCGTCAATCATTCCAGCCATGTGCTGGATGTATACCTGAAGCTCATTCACGGTACGAGTGACTTGCTCGAGAAGGGGTTTATGCACCATGTAGCGTTGTGTTGAGGCATTAATTCCTCTGTCTACAACTTCATCTCGGGCAAGCGATGGTTTAGTAGCGTAGTACACTACTCGGGACTGCGTTGACTTCGAAGATTCTCCCTCATTACAAAACTCTAACCAGAGGTTATACATGGGGGAGAGTGCATAGCCGTCTTCCATACCCTGACGTGTAGATTGGGAGGGACGAGGGGTAGTAACGTTCTCTGTTTCCGGCGTGCTCGCGTTAGCGTCGATTTCAAAGGCTGTGTCGGCGATCGTGTTGTCGCTGTACTGATTTGCATTGTCGCTGTACTGATTCGATGACGTTGGATAGTGCGGAACGTTGGGCGAAGGGGCGACGAAAACTGGAACTCTTTCCAAAGCATGAAAAGAGGGAGGGTTCGCTTCGAATGTTTGTGAACCTGTCCAGTTATTCCTCTTTCCTTCCGCTTTAGCTGATCTGTCCATCGAGCTATCTTTGGGCGTGGTTAACGAGCCTTCCGCTGTTACTGGACTGGTAGCTACAGTTGGAGCGGAGACCGCTTGAGTAGCGGGTTTATGGGATCCAGGGGGTAGTTTGCTTCCGTCGGTAATATTGAGACGACGCGTGAGGGAAGTTGAAGTCGAGGATGTCGACGAACGCGAAGAGACGTTGCGAGGTTGTTTCCCGAACATCTCAGAGTCCGAAAAGGAATAAAAAGCGTCCGATTCGGATGATTCGACGAGAGTGATATTGGGTAGGGGCTCGGTGGTTGTATCCGGTGAAAGTGTGTGCGGGGAGCGTACAAAGGGATTGTCTTTGAGTACGAAAAAATTATTAGAAAAAGTGAAACTCGCCAGTTTGGTCGACGATTTCCCACAGTGTCCACCTTTGTGAGGGTTGAACTGTGTCTACCGTCGTGAAGCCCGAAAGTCTGACGAGCTAAGGTGTGATGACCCACGCGAGGATCAATCCAGAATCAAGAGCTGTCGGTCAAGGATACGTATCGATGTCCACGTCAACCGTGGAATCGATAATATCCGTCCTCGTCAAGTCAACCTTTCAGAGGATACCTTGAGCTCTTAACACACAGATCACCTAATTCAGAGTTTGAGGTCCGTTAGTACGGCAGCTCGGAACCTGAAGGTAGGTAGATGATGGTAAAAAGAGATAATCATTCTGAATGTAACGACGTGTCAACTATGTACATCGTGAGAACTAATGACTAAGGAGTTAAAGTTAAGAAAATAAGGCGTAAGAGGAAAGCATTGAGTAAACCTGTTGAAGGATGAAGGAGTCGAACTGCTGGAGATCCGTAGTGCGTTACAACGCGGGGGGCTGCAACAAAAGAGTCAAGGGTAGCCGCTGTCTGAGAAGCAGGTGTAGCAGCTGTCTGAGAAAGAGGCGTAGTAGCCGTCTGAGAGCTTCCAGCAGTAGCGGCGGTTTGAGAGGATTGGGGAGTGTCGGCCATCGCAAAGTTGAGGAAAAACGGTTGAAAAAATTCAAAAAATTCACTGAAGTGGAGGGACTCTTTTTACCGCGTCAGAACGATAATTTGAAGGACAAGGAGATGTAGTCTCCTTGTCTAGGATTTGGAGACATAGTACATAGTGTTTGTACTTATGAGTACAAACACAATATTTCGTTCTGACGCTCGATCGTTATCTTATCCGATAATGAGCTTGCACTCGTTCCTCGTGCTTGCTCATCGCGGAACTTTCAAGCCGTTACTTGGTCAATACTCAGCGCGCAGCTCGATGACAAAATGTCTTCTGAGGACAGGGTTTTGTGCGACGCGACGTCCAGGTAAATTTGCCTCGCGATTGAGACCAATACGACCGCTGGCCAAATTTCTGTCAAGCACACAGAATCCAGATGAACCTCTGACCCTTCTTCGCAAGGCGACAGCTTTACTTCCACGAGTATTTCCTGCCCAGACAGCTCCTGGTGTTGATAGAACCACAAACACCACCGAGTTTTGGAATGGCGTTTTATCGCAAGCGTATGACGATTTGTCCGCAAACACGGAAAGACCGGCAAGAGTCGTAGGTTCGTATTCGTATTCAACGTCCCATAAACAAGCTACTGACACATGCGCCGTTTTAAGTGTACGGTTTGGACGAATGGGCTAAAGCCCAAGACATTGTCACGGCGCTGCTCGAAGATCCTTTAGACTCAGACGAGACACATTTCACGCTTTTACGTGATAGGTGGAAAGACGTTCGACAGCGAAATCTCACCCTGATGTGAGTTATGTATTATAACTGGCTTGACGCAATTGACTTTCGTAGTTACGGCAAACCCGACAAGTCAGACCCCTCAACTCTCCAGATACCTGCATCTTACTTGTCGCAATTTCCTGTTCCCTTGGAAATTACCGAAATCCGTGCTCTCTCCTCGACACAATCTACAGACGATGTTACGAAAACCTCGTACTACCCAATAGACGATTCTGTCATGGCTGCCTTGTATAAAGCTGATATACCCATTGTCGTGTGCAACCCCATCGCTACACCGCTTTCAACACTTCTCTCCCTCCCCTTTCCTTCCAGAACAATTATTATTTTGACTGCCAGCACATCACAAGCACAGTATGTCCTCCAGCACTCATCATCGCCCCATGAACACACAACAACCCGAAAATTTCTCGTAATGGACCCGGGCCAGGCTACTGCCGCACTTCGTGTTCTGCGATCTGACCCCAACTCCTTTTCTACGATCCAAAGATACCAAGATGGTTTCCTTGGGTCCAACGTATCTGCAATTACAAACGTTCTCAAGTCCATCCTTGACAAGCCAAAGACATCGGGTTCAAAAGTCTTATTAAAGCCTACGCTCCGGACAACGCTTGCGTTTCTTCACTTACAGGAGGCGCTATCAGCTTGCGCCACATCTCTTCAACACGCGAGATGTGATCTAGACCGTCTGTCCCTGGACGTCAGTGGCTTAGACGAAAGGATTGAAGAAATAGAGGCACGAACAGAAGGCGATGTGTTCGGTGGGCGAGATGAAGATGGTCTTTCGAGCCATGATCATGAGGTCGCTGAAGCGCTCAAGCTTGCCGAAAAGAACGTAAGAGAAGTAATGACTCGATTGAACTGGTGGCGCATGGTAGGAAGAGTAGATGAGATCAGCAATATCGTCACCGCTGCTGTGGAAACGGCATGGTGTCCAGTCCTGGAGAAAAAGGTCAAAGCCCTTCCTTGCCACTTTTATAATATAGTTCAAGTTGACTAGGGTTCTTCCAACAGCTAATCTTGCATACAGGCCGTCTATCAACAATCCAGGATGCGCTTACAGCGGCAAGTTTCACCATGCTTTCAACACATCCCTCCATACCGTCCGCAATTCTCCGAAATACCCTTGAACAGCTCACGTTCTCAACAGAATACCCTCTAACGCCCGAAACTCTAACAAATCCACTGCATGCCCGGCGACGCCAAATGATTGACTATCCGACGACGCGTTTGCACTTGGCTGGGCAACGAGCT
Source organism: Laccaria trichodermophora (assembly GCA_018417955.1). NCBI lineage: Eukaryota > Fungi > Basidiomycota > Agaricomycetes > Agaricales > Hydnangiaceae > Laccaria > Laccaria trichodermophora. Next base: position 648,925 of record JACTVC010000001.1, read on the forward strand.
GTCCTAGGAATGACTGGAGGCATTCTGAGTGGTGCTTGTGTAAGCTGGGCAGGTTGGTACGGTTGGTTAGTCGGCAGTGGGGAAGGTTTGTTTGGTTTCGTTGGCATGGATGCTGGGACGGCAATGGGAGTTGGTATGCTTGTTGCGCTAAGCAGCCTGAGGTGGGCGGTGGGACAGTGGGAAAGATCAAAAAGAAAGTGGTGGCAAGACTGGGTGAGGGTAGGAGAAGGCCTTGATAGAGATTTAAAGGTGCGTTCTGGCGGCATACATACCCCGTCCACTTGGGCTAATAACGCGGAACCTATTTCAAGGCAACTCTCCAAGGTGTGATGCAAGAACAAGTCACAATAGTCGCTGCAACGACTTGCACCACCTTGACAACGACGGTAGCACAACGGGAGGAGGAGATTGAAGAGGTTGTGGAGGACCTTAAAAAGCTGCAGGCCTGCTTGGACGATGTTGGCGGCGTTGCCAAAAAAACATGACACTTTCATCAGATACCACCCCAGTATGTCTTTCCGAGCATTTCTATGGGTGAACGGCGGTATCTTAAGACCTTCCTTGGGACGGCTTATGACCGTTACTTGCACCTACGCTGGCCTCAGCTTCCTCATCGGTATCAGAGCCAATGCCAAATAGCTCTTCCTGCTCATCCCAAACATCTTTGAAATGCACTGACTTTCCTTTGTTCGCTTTTGGCTGTGTCATGACGTTCTGATGGTGCATTGGTAGAAGTTGTGTGTTGTATAGCTCCTCTTCCTCATCATCTTGGTCATACGCTAAATCCAAGTTCAGCGGCTGGTAGAGGCGAGCAATCTGACAGAATATTAAGGAACGTCGGAAAGAAATGGAGCGGCAGAGTTTACCTCACGCCGACGTCGATAGTATCTTTCCATGTAATAGGAAGCGCATAATCCCACAGATGAGCCGAGTAGATTAGCCTGTTGGTTTTTTGAGGATTTAGATGAGGAGGTAAAGAAATCGAAAACCCACAATGATATCACCAATTTGAAATTCTTTGTACTGTGAACCTTGAAGGTTATGGATGTTGGTAATAGATTAGGCAGAGAACTCAACTGGAAGGGCTGACTGCACGAATTCACTGAGAATCCCCCCACAGAGAAAGCAGAGAAATAAGGTGAAAATCAGGGGTGAATGCTTCCAAAACCATATTCTCTTGGCATGTCTAGTTTATGTAGTGGTTAGACCGAATTACACATGGACAACGGACATACTCTTCGACATCGAAGATAAAGTAGAAGACACCAGTAGCCAGGGAGAAGCATAGGAAGTGTAGAAGCTTGTCGTTGAGAGGCAAAGACTGAGAAAAATTGGTGAAACCCAGGAAGGCGAGGAGGATGATGATGATGACCGTGAAAACGAGAAACCACTGTGAGTGACAATGTAAAAGGCGGCGTTATTCAAATAACTGGGCGACATAACTCACTGGCCGGAATCGAATTGGCATGTCATAGTTGGGTATTCGTATGTGATGAGATTTCATCAGTATTCTCGTCAAGGACGTTGTAGCCGACATGAGAGTACTTCAAGTTATCTATTTAGTAAATGTTTGTGCAATCTGCGTGCTACACTCATGGCTCACTCAACGACTGCAACATCAACCTATGTTCTTGCAAAATATTCTAGGTCATATCCCTCAAAAACGCCTACCCAATCGCAAGATACATCCTCAGAATGGCAGCACTTCACAAACCCTCCCATATCTCTCATTCTCGACATCAAGAAGAGCAGCGACAACGAATTAGAGTCTATGCGTCTCCGAATACTGTGGCGTATCAACCATGACGGCCCAGAAGACGGTCTTAACAATACAGAGGTCGTCTTTGCAAGTCTCGAATTATTACGACCAAATCAGTCGTCGCTGGTACTAATATCGACCATACTCAGGAAGATATTGATCTTTTATCGTTCTCTGCCCTTGAATCACGAGTCCCGCAGAAGCAAAACTCACAAGGATTTCCTTTGAAAGCCGTCTACCGTGATACTCTCGTTGGAATACGATATATGCACCCTCGTGATCAAATCCCACCAGTATGCATTGGCAACAAATTCTTCGAGTGCTGCTCTATGACTATGGCTTACGGATCTTGTGTGCTCGCAGACATTTCGACGTTTTCAGGTTTCATTTTCGTCGCCATCTCTGGTGTCCGAATTCATCAATGCCATTCAAACCGTGTGTCCGTGCAAGCAGAACCCAAATAACCCCCAGGTTTCCAACCTCAACTCTAATCCAAGTGTCATTGGCCTTCCCCCCTCCGTCGGAACACAATCTCATGCCCAGCTCTCTGACAACGTCATTAACTTGCAACCAGATCGTGGTGGACCCATTCCCTTGCCAGCCGCCCAAGGAGCAATACAAGGTTCTCAGGCACCATTCTCTTCTTCCCTCGGCATACCACAGCACTTCAGCTCGTCACCTTTCAACTCAGTCGCCCACCCTACCTCTTCGTCTGCAACCAGCGCTAGATATGGGCTTGAGGCGACCGACTCTATAACTGTTTCCAACCGTTATCTTGATCAGAATATCTCCCTCCAATTTGCCTCCGCGGGATATGTCGGTCAGATCGAACCAAACCCCAGCCCCTTAACTCTTCCGACCCCGTCGTCACTTCCGTGTTCTGAGCCGAGTGCATCAAATGGAGGCAAGACATTTGCGTCTAACACGGACTCTCTTCAGGTTCCCCCCTCCGACCCTGTCCTGGCCTCTCTTAAAGAAGTGACCTCTATATATAATCTTTCCTCAGCTACTTTAGAACAAGTGGTCGGTGACGTGATCAGGGAAGAAGGATTTCCCCGCTTGGTACGTTGCACTCCATCGTTATGATGTTATGTCTAAACTGCTAGCATTCAGCTTGAACAACTTGCTCCTTTGTGGAAAATTCGAAGCCTTGTGGGGGCGTGATTCGTTGTGATTGATCAATTAGCGATGCGTTGGCTCAGAAATGTCGTAAGGGCATTGTAACTAGATACATAAGAAGCTGGTTGAAATTGATAGACGTGTAGACGTAGTTTCTAAGGGACTACCTAAATGACTCGTCTCACTTTGAGCCAGGGACGTGATTTAGGAAATCCTCCTCGGTCCAGCCATATTTCCTCTTGAGCCTCTTCGCGAAATTTTTGAGCATCTTGGGTTTAAGCGTTGGATCGGGATGCGCTTGAAAAGGGATGGAATGAGGAGCCATTTAGTTGAATAGTTATGCCAAAGCTTACGTTTGTGGAAGGTAATAGGCTATCAACAAAAAAGAAATTAGTAGCTTTCTATACATACGTTCGATATTCGCACCTTATCATTTTTGTTGGGTGGGTCAAATCTAACGCTGGAGCCCGCAGTACTCGGATCATACTCAAACCCCATCTCCCTCATAAGCTGGGGAGAAGACAGATCAGAATTTCGCCCTGAAAACATGTAGATAAGAAAAAAACCTTGAGGAAATTTTCCCACTTCATGGGCGCTATCCCTTGCGTCGTATCTTCCGCAGTGGCAAGGAGTTGGTGCATATATCCAGTTGTCTTCTTACTTAATTTAGAGAACCACGTATATTTGGGGTTCTTCGGCGTCGCATCGTCTCTGCCTTTGCCTTTCAGCCCAGCGCCAAGTTTCGAGAAAAAGCCTTTCTTCTCTTTTTCTGGGTTAGAGAAGAGGGAAGCATGATCAGGACGTGATTTAATTTTTTCTTTGACTTTTTCTCGCTCCTCAAGCGTACGGAGATAACTGTGAGCCGATTGCGCAGTTGTAGGCTCAACAGGCATCGCAAGAGATGTTGTTGACATCTGGGGCTGAGCCGGCTTAGCTGGGCTAGGTCGAGGAGCTGCCTGATTGCGCTTCGGAGACGGGGAAGCTGGAGCTTGGAGAGGTGTCGGCAACTTGGGAGCACTTGCAGGTGTCGGCGAAGTAGAAAATGATCGTCGGGATACATCCTGTGGTTCTGGGGATGCGGGGGCTGGCTTCTTCTTTTTTTTGGGTTTCTTCTTCTTCTTTTTGGATGCAAGAGGGGTATCATCTTCATCCTCTACTTCTTCGATCGTAGTTTTATGGCTCTTGGGGAGTTCAACTGTTGGAAGTCCAATATTGACTAAGCAGCTAAATCGGTAATGAACTTGGCCGACCTTTTGCGCTCGCAGCAGCTGCCGTTGCGACTGCAGACATGAATATGTGTCATAAAGCAAAAAATCAACTAACCTTTCGCGGAAACTGGGACTGCTTTCGGGGGACCCGTCGTTGGAGGTGGTTTAGGAACACCAGAGGGGGTTGCCCGGAAAGCTCCACGGATGCCTGGTCGAGCTTCTGTGCGAGTACCAGGCGTTTTCAATTTTGGACTGGACGGGAACATACGTCCTAAAAACATAGACTTTGCTCAATTCGCAATTCCTGTGGTATCACTCGAAGAATATACCTCTTAGCGACCCCAGCAGCTTCAAAAATGGGTTTCCCTTTCGGTCTTCCTGCGCAAAGGGATCCAACTCCGGAGAGACATTGCTCTCAAACCAGTCAGCTTCATGAGCAGCGTCCATGGCCTCCCTCAGCATCTCTCGTATTTCATCCTCTGCCTCTTCGTCGTAGTCGCTTGCATCAGAATCACCTTCGTCATCGTCGGAGTCAGAGTCGTCGGAGTCGTTCTCGAGATCATCATCGTCGGAGGAATTCGAGACGGACTGTAGTTCTGGCATAGAGTCACTGCCTTCATAATCTGCGCCATTGGTTATGGCGAGTGGTTTGCGCTTCTTTTTACCGACTTTCGACGGCGAAACCAAACGGGGAGGACCATCCGAATCGTCATCAGAATCATCAGAAAGATCAGGAATGTAGTAGGAACTCCATTGCGGAGCATAGTCTAACTCTCCTTCAAGTTGCCACAGGGTGTCAATGTTATGGCCAGAAACGGCTTGATAATTCTATGTTGTGAGAGCTTAGATGATTGGGGCAACATGATAGCTTCAAACTCACCAGATTGATAAACTTCCACATGTTGTCCAAAACGACGGTGTGTCTGGTTTTCTCGAGGGGGAAGATGGAGTCCTTGAAGTTCGCAATTTCTGCAGATGCTTTCGACGAGAGAATCTGAGCGTCAATCCATAGCTCGTACTCTTCAGGCATTTGCCGTGCAGAGTTCTTCCAAGATTGACCATCTGAACCAGACAAGGCTCCTTCCAGGTATTGTTGCAATGCTACTGATTCCTACGATCCTTTGAGAAGGCCAGTCCAAACACAGCGAATATCAGACAAACCGAAAGATCGCCAACGGCATCCCACAAAGCTTGAGGGAATCTTTTGGCCTCACGAGGTGACTCTCCAATCGCATCGTGGAGGATCCGGTACAAAATGGCTTTCGGGTATGGTGCACGCGGAAAACAAAGTTCTATGATGATGGAGTCAAGGAAAGAATCGGCCGCTCCACGAAGATCCTTCCAATCAAACACCATGTCCTCCTCTCCTGGTGCTGAAATTTCACTCTTCTTAAAATATTTCGCATAGTGCGCTGGATTGTATGAATGGGCACTGTGGTTACAAAGAGGAATCAGAGACTTACGGGTAGTCGTCGCCAATACAGAAAACTTTGCATGGCTCATTTCAACCAGCACGTTCACCATATCATACAAAACCAAAAAGCGATCTCTCATATCTTCATTATTCTTCAACTGCCCCTTGATTGTTCGATCGGATAAACCGTCTATTGTAAGGCCATTGAGTGTATCTTGTACCATCTTCCATGCTGAAGCGAGTAAATACGCATTGTGTATTCTGTAGATAACAACCGACGATATTTAGAAACGAAAGTAAGACAAGATAAAGAACCGACCTCGTTCCGACGACCTTCGCTACATAGGTGGGAGATCTACGAGTTTCAGAACCGGGACGTGTCCTCGCCTGCAACTCGGCCTCAATAATATAACGAAAGAGGTCCGGATCTCTTAGGTTCGCAATGTCGTCAAGGTAAGCTAGATGAACAGAAGGGGAAATAAACAAATCGTCTCAAGCGCCGTAATTGACCAGTATGAATCGCACCATCGTACTGAGACTCTGCAATTTTCAAGCACTTCTCAAGACTGAATGGAGGCATGATTGCCGTCTTAACCTCCTCCTCTGTGGATGCTCATCAGACAGTGCGAATGTAGCACGAAAAAAAGCGGTGCACACCTGCGATTAATTCAAACTTCTCTCTCCCTGTCATTTTTTTCATCAACATAAGTTCCCCTGTTCCCCTAGCTCCATGTTTGCCATTTCGCAAAACCAGTGCCCTGGTAGTCGATGCCTTTTCCTTAGGCGGCCCTTCATCTTGATCTCGTTTGCCTTTGGCAACTCTAGATACATGCCTTGGACCAACAGGCACGAGGGATTTTGAAGCAGAGGCAGGCGGTTTAGTGGGTTTGATAGGCATACTCACCTTGACAAGGGTTGTCAAGAACTCCTTAATTATGCCCCGATCAGTTTTCTATTTGTTCGTGTTAGGATTTAAGGCCGTTGTATTATTTAAGTCAGGGTTGTTAGGTAATGGTCGTCATACTCTTTCGTTCGTTGTCCTTCTTTCTTTGTGCTTTTCTTTCTCCTCATTCGCCGAGCTGCGCTCGCCATTGCTCGCTATTTTTCCTCCTCGCCTAAAGACGTCCCTCAGTTTTGGAGCAGGCTCCCTCTCAATTTTCTTGATATATCTCTATCTTCTCGCCAAGTCTTTATCTTTAACCAATGGGCAACCTCATCTGGCACGAATACTCCCGACTTGTTTCTATCACGGCAAGCGTCTGTAGGTGTGCCCTTTTTTATACAGAAAACGATCATTCACGCGCCATTACAGATGCCATTTGGGCAAGTTTCTTTGGCTTGTTCTATCGTAAATTCTTTTGGGACTTTGTGGGTGGTACTTTGCGTGATCCCGGTGGCATTCAGTGAGTCGGGCAAGATATATATGCCAACCTTCAAAGCTCACTCCAGACTATAACAGGCCATCTCCAAATGCGGAATTCTTCATCACCATCATCGTCAAGATCCCCTTCGTGCAAATCCTTTCGATCATTCTGGCAGTATCCATACTTGCCATCGAACTACCCCTGCCACAGGTTAAGCAATTCAGTTTGTATCGCAGCATCGTTGGCCGGATTGTTCTGCTACTATTTCAAGTTTTCTTGACAATCCTCCTCTACCAGGTGCGCTTCTTTCGCATGTTGATTCAGGATACAATTAATGTTCCTTCAAGGGAACAAATGCCGCCATATGGTCATTGATAGCGGTCATATGTTATGGCCGTTCGCTTATGCTCGGAGAAACGATGCAAGAAGCCAAAGATAATCGCGGGAAGGCAGGGATGGCTTGAGGAGTCCCAATATCTACTGAGTGTCGCCATTGACAGCGGCAGGAGGTTAAAACCAGCAATTTTATCAGGGCTGGAACCCAATCTTGCACATTCATTTAATATTGTCATTTCGTCTTTCAAGGAACCATTCCTGATGATACCGTCCCATGTATATTGTATCAAGTAACACAAACACCTGTCACTACGATCTCCGAACACAAGGAAGCAATTCTGTCCAAGATCCTCAGGATTGCATTCCTACTACCCCTTAAGAATGTCACCAAGACAGATCATCTCAAATATTCCTCAGAGTTATGAGGCCGCACTGAAGGCTGGCGATTTGTTCTTCTTCCCGTCGACAGTGATCAAGCTCATCGATTCCGACATTGAGGTGAGGACCCCCCATTGCGGTGAGGTACCGTCGTAGATGAAATCGCAAATAGTTCAAGATAAGAGTATGCCCAGCATTGCAGAAGAAACCTACACTTCCATCCCCTCACTTCGACACGGTCGGTCTACTAGACACAGGAGCGCCTGATATTAAAGGAAGGTCATTTGACCCCTTCTCCCCACCTTATAACCCCAACCTTCACGTCGGAGATCTCAAAGATGAGGAAAGCCAAGAGGAATTCGTTATCCTGGTAAGTTCCCAGCTGGTCCCCATTTTGAGTCGATGCCCTTACGACTTATTAGCTCAATAAATTCTCGGTCGTCCCTCACCATTTTCTGCTTGTGACAAAAGGTATGTTACTGTGCCAGATTGAATACCATGCTTTATTGATCCTCTTGCTTCCAGAATTTAAATCGCAGACGTCTCCGTTGTTGCCGTCTGAGCTTGTCCAGGCTTATACTCTTATATCGACTGCCTCTCGAGCAGGAAAACATTTTTTTGCGTTTTATAACTGTGAGAGACGCCCCCCTCTGAGCGTGAAATCTAAATTTTGACTGGTTTTACTTTCAGGCGGCGAGAACAGTGGGGCCAGTCAACCACATAAACATATTCAATTCATTCCTCTGGATCCTGAGGATCCCAATGGACCGCCTATAGAGCATCTTGCAGGCCAAGTGAATCTAGAAACGCCAGGTCTTCATTGCTGCTGTCCATCTTAAACGACTGCTAATTGGATATTCCAGATAAACCTTTCTCGCTAACAAGGCTATCCTTCGCCAACCACGTTTTTCGCCTATCATCCCATTTAGACACATACCCACTTGATGAGCTAGAAAGGGTACTTTCGAGTGCCTTCATGCAGCTTTTGGATCTCGCTATATCCACTATCCGACATGACCCAGATTACCCACCTGGAAAACCATCGTACAATGTGATATTGACCCTCAATCACCTGTACCTGATCCCTCGTCGACGAGAAACACATACCCTTAAAGCCACTGGAGAAAAGCTCAGCGTAAATGCGCTTGGATTTGCTGGCATGTTGTTGGTTAAAAGTCACGAAGAACTCGAGGCTTTGAAGGACGAGTCTATTTCGAAAATTCTTCGTGGGGTTGGGTTGCAAAGTGTGCACGACTTGCAAGTTGAGGGTACGGGGCAGTGACGTCATTATTAGAGGGCAATGTGCTGTAATTACGTAATGCCTGAGTTGCCTACATCATGCCATCTTTCACGAATGCCTGTGAGTTCAACGCTGATTGACCAGGTGCTTACTTTTCTAAAGTGTTTTACTGTAAAGCTTCGTCGGCGGTAATCCCATCAACCCGAGTTAATCTAGCGGTCAGTTCCTCAGAGGCGGCTTCCTTGGGAGGGTAAGGTTTCCATTCAAAGCCATCTGCATGCAACCCCCATTCATTGTCCATCAGCAAAAAGGCCAAGACTCCAATTATTGCCGGTTCTATATGCGGCTCCCTTCTGCTCATAGCTTGGATCATCGTATTTGCGGTATATTTCAGAAAACGATACAGAAGAAAGGAACGAAACCGTCTCATCGCAGCAGGCGAAATGGCTCCTAGAGAGAAAGATGTGAGACCACCTGCAGAGAAAGTAGTTATCCCTCCCGACCCAGCTGTCTTGCTCGGTCAACGCAGACCTGGAGAACATGCCTTCCCCGAACGAGAACTCTCCAGAGGAAATTCGTGTTCGCCAAAGCTGTTCCGACATGAGACCAATAAATCGATGATTATACCCTCACATGCCTCTACGTTTCTACGCGACGAATCAGTCGTGGATCGTCCACGAACCCATCGAAGACGAGACGAAATGCATGCCCCGTTTCAAATTTAGCAGGTCTCGGACATGTAAATATATCTTGGGTTGGAGGTCACTTTTCAAGTTTATTTTATACCTACATACTCGTGGAGGATGACCCAATTGTGTAACATGTTTTGGAAATATAGATGGACACGGTTTGTTATACACTGAAATTTTAATGTCATTACCAGCGGTTGGCTCAATCGCAATAAGCCCCAAGGTTGGCCGGCTGTTAGATGGGCAAATAATGGCTTAGGAATGAATGGACAACCAACCAATCAGCAGAACTTACTGCAACATCTCGAGCGTATCTCAAAAGTACACCCCGCCCGACATTGAATTTCGAATTCTCTGAAGCATCCCATTCTGCCTTGCGCAGTGTTTGTTCGTTCTCGTCAACCAGCCAGTTGATCGTTCGGGTTTCAGAATCAATGACGATTCGGTCCCCATCCTTAACAAGTGCGATAGGTCCTCCAACACGGGCTTCCGGTACGACGTGACCTATGATAAATCCTCGACTGGCTCCTGAGAAACGACCATCTGTTATTAAGGCTGTGGAACGAGCAAGTCCAGCGCCTGCAATGGCTCCTGTTGGACCTGTGGAGCCCGAGTAAGTTTCATGGGTAATCTCGCGATATGAGTATATTCTCACCAAGCATCTCGGGCATACCGGGTGCACCTTTTGGTCCTTGATACCTAAAGATAAGCACCGTGCCCGCCTTGATCTCACCCGCCTCAAGCGCTGGATAGAATCCATCCAAGCTTGAGATGTAGTTAGCAAACCTTTCGTCGTTAAAAGCCCCTTGAACTAACCTATCAAAGCATCTCGCAATTCCCTGTCCTAAGAATCAGCGAACTCAGCTACCAAAGCAGTCGGTATGAAACATGCCTCAAATTTGAGACCTTCTTTTCCTGTGAGTTTGGCTACAGCCGTCCCTGGAGCTAGATTTCCCCGCATGATCGTGATATGGCCCGTTTTCTTGATAGGATTGCTCAAGCTACGAACAACATCTTGCTTATCGAACTCGAGCTCAGGTACATCTGCGAGGTTTTCTGCCAAAGTACGCCCGGTCACCGTCATCTGTGTCCCATCGATAAGATCGGTGTGGTTCAATAGGTATTTCAGAATGGCAGGGATTCCTCCGATCTTGTGGATATCCTCCATATAATACCTGCCTGAAGGCCTGGGGAATGTCTTCTATCCCGCGGTGACAAGACAGAAGATTGTTGACATACATTAAATCGGCTAGGAAAGGCGTTTTGTCTGCAATCATCTGGAAGTCATCGATTGTGAGTTCTACCTCAGCTGCGCGAGCCATAGCTAGCAAGTGCAAAACCTAAATTTCATACATTAGCTACGACCGGTTGATGCAAGAAGGAGATAACTAACTGCATTGGTGGAGCCACCAAGAACGGTTATGATGACGATAGCATTCAAAAACGAATTTCGAGTCAAGATGTCCCTGGCAACAGCAGCAAATGTTAGGTCTCCAGCTTTGATGAAACCAGACAACAGCCAACTAACCTGGGCTTCAAATCTAATTCAAGCAAACGTTTCAAATACTTTGCTGCTCGAAAACATTCTTGAACCTTCTCTGTAATCTATGATCAGCGCATGTAGAGGAGCATTGCGAGGGTAACGAACCAGGGTACAGGGCTGGCGTGCTCGATGAATAGGGCAAGGATACACCAAGAGCCTAGGGTATTCCAGTAAAATTCCTCCTATGGTACAGCACGCTGACCTCAAGGGCCGAACTCATGGTGTTTGCAGTGTACATGCCTCCACAAGCCCCTGCGCCAGGACATGCGTGGCGCACGACATCAAATCGCTCCACGTCGTTGATCTTTCCAACGGCGAATGCCCCTAAAAAGCCATCAGTATCTCTACGAAGGAACATTCGAAGATGTCGAACCATAAGATTCAAATGCGTCAGAAATATTCACTGATCCACCTTTTTCCTTGCCCATTGAAGGGCAATCTAAACTCGCAATTCAGATCCAGCCCTTTTTAGACAAGTAACCTTATTTACCGACATGCCGGACGCCCGGTTGAATAGTTCCACCATAAACAATGATCGTTGGTCGATTATGACGGACTGCGGCGATGAGGCAACCTGGCATGTTCTTGTCACACCCTGGTATTGAGATATTGGCGTCGTAATGTTGAGCCTACACTTCTAAATTGCTGAGCATCTTGAGCTACTGGATATGGTGCTTACCATAACGACCTAATGAACCGACTCGCTTTTGAGTACTTAGAACTGAGGAATAAAGAGGGACCATACAGCTTCACGGTCAAAATATGAGGGTCACAGAGTGGGCACTTCAAAATGCTCCACCAACGAATATCTCATTCCTTCCAGTAATGATATCTGTGCTCAGCCTTGCGAAGGTATATCATTGAAGCTTACCATCTGTTCCCATCGTAATCGCGTCGCTGTAATAACAGTCACGTCAAGTAGTAACTGGAATGTTGATTTTTTACCTGACGCCAATGGTATTGAAGATAAGACCAACAAGATCCTCTGCTTTGCAACCTTCCTTTACGAGCTTGGCAAGGTCCAGCTTGGGTCGGATTGAATGATGGCCTCATGCCATAAGAGTGATGGACACACAAGGTGAGAGTTACATGGGTTCCCTGTTGATTCATTGACTCTGATCAGCGGCATGCCACTAGACTGCTTATTTCAACGTACCTTCCCACCACACTGGAGAAATCCCAATCTAAAACAGCCTGTTTAGAACCTGTCATTGAAACGGCGCCTCGATCCCCTATATACCTGAGGCTTGTTCATATCGTCCTCACTCAAACCGACAGCGTAAACTTAAGCCGGGCTAGGTTGAGTTGCGAATTCGATACTTATAATGTGCAAGAGCACGAACGCATCGCCTGAGCACCACCCCGAATCTGTACTTTCGTATTGAGCTATGTAAGACCGAAAACAGTTGGCTTCGACGATAACCTTGTTTTGCGTTAATTGACAGGATATCCTGTTCAACTTCGAATCGGGGGGGCTTGACTTCTTCAGGACATCGTGACTAGCACACAGAAAGATTTTGAACTAGCATGACCCTGATGTGGAAGCCTACTTACATGTGAACGTCTCCTGGAGCTGACATTATCTTCACTAGCAGATTAAATGACGAAGTGCAAGGCAAGTTTGCGATCGAAGATATCGATAGGGAGGAAACAACCAGATACAATGTTTGCACGTCATACTAGTAATTGTAAACATAGTACTTATGGTAAATCACTGAAGTAGCTAAAAGTCGAAACCTTCTTTCCTAAATAATTCTAAGCTACTCCTTGCTTCAGGCTTGGCCAGGTCTGCAAGGTCTATCCGATTCTGTGAATTCAAGTTAGCATCATCCTTGATTCATATTTGCGAAGGGTATACATACCATTGACAGCAAAGCACGGCGGAGGGTAAACCACAGCTGGTCACTGGTATCTCCACTTGTTGATTGCTGCAGGCTCAACGCGCTCAAAAAATGTTCTGCTGCTTCCTTGTCAGCTCCGATGTTCAAACCTGAATGATATTAGTCCAAAACCAGCAAGATTCACGAGATACTAACAAGCTACCCCGACGTTGTAAATCGCGCGGGTATACGTTGGTCGGATTTGTAGAGCTTCCCGATAAGCTCCCAAAGCTTCTTCTGGCTTGTTGCCATTTGATAAAGAGGACCCAAACCTATTCCAGAGAAGGTAATCCTTGGAAAGATTGAGCGACAACTTGGCGAAATGAAAACAGAAGCAGCACCTTTGGCCGTGCCGCCAGGGCAGTTGCGAAACAATCCTTCGCACGATCGTATTCACCATTGGTGTAAAACAGTACGCCAAGGGCAATCTGAACGTCTGGATCCATTACGCCTTGGTCATGTTGCGACCGGGCCAAACCAAGAAACAATTCAGTAATGCGAGTGTGCGTGTCCCATGCAGAATTAGTAGACATGGCTTTGATCGTCTCTTCGGGCACAACCAAAGTCGGGAATCGAGCTCTTAGCCAGCGTAAGAGCATATTGTGGGATGCACGATCATATGACTCATTTGTGAAGGATATCGCTAGAGACTGAAGAAAAGTCAACCCAAAGGCTAGCGTTGCATCAGTAGACACATACCAGCATTCCTGCACCTGGGGCACCTGCCTCTTCTGCGAGCTTCACTCCATGCGTCAAGGCTCGCATCCCTGCGTCCTCTCGCTCATCCATATTCCGCGTCTCACCCAAAAGGATCCAAGTCTCGAAACCACCTTCTCCCAGCTGTCCCTCTTGAATAGCAGCTTCCAGCATCATAGCGGCTTCAGATAAGGACCCGTTTTGTTCCAAAAGAGCTTTAGCATCGTCTAAGAGTGAGCGAGACGAGGGGGGTTGACCGAAATATTTGTTGTTCTGTTCTGAAGGGAAATAAATATTAATATTACCCGGTAAGAGATGCTGTCAACCTGGCTTACCGAAGACGTAATCGCCCAACATTGGAATCCCTTCCGCATCGAAACGAACGGAATTCTCCCTATGCGTGCCTTCTTGATAATTCCCAACGCCGCCCTCCCATGCTTCTTGCATGGCGGAGCCATAGTCATCAAGTTCGTCCCGTTGGGCATTCATCAACTGAGAAAATTCGGCTTCCCACTTGGCAAGATCTTCCTTGGGAGGTGGCAATTCTGATTTCTGCAGCTGATCCCAAACCCTGTAGATACGATAAACCTCCATGTAATACTGAAAGTATTGAAGTGGCGCACTTTTGAAAGTCTGTCCCGTGTTCAACGTCGGATTCGCTAACATTGAGGGAGACGTTCTTGAGCGACTCTTCGATGTCTGTCGCTTCATCTTCAATCTCCACAAGACCAGATACATTGGCTTGCGCTGGAGTGAGTGACGCGGCTATTTGGGCGAAGGCAGCCTCGAAGTCGGCTTCCCTGCTCTTTCCCTTTCCCTTGCCTTCCACAACATTAAAATTTGCGTTCAGTCCATAATGCGCTACATTATTCGCGCCGTACATGGTCACTGGCATAGTGCCTCCATGCATTACAACTCCTGACATGAGTGAGGGTCGCTGATCTGCAAAGGTGGTCACATGACGATATTTTTACTTTTGGATGATCTTACATTCTGGCTTGCTGACCATACTTTGCTGCGCTGAAGGTGAAGGCAAGTAGGAAGCTCCAAACTCAGATGCCCAAGCTGTGTTGTTCGCCGGCTCTTCGAAAAGGCGTATACCCTGTTGTTCCTTCACCCACGCATCATGCAAGTGCGGCCCACTCATTGTATCCATACGAGCCGGCCCCAAAGCATGTGGAATTGTAAAACTGGGTGCCATTTCATGGCCTTGCTGGTTCGTGTCAAAAAATTGGCGAGCGAGAGCAACGTCATGCTCATTTGATGTTGGGTTCAAGGTTCCAGGAAGTTGATGGAGCTTCGGATAGGATCAGATGATGTTATGCGGAGAGAGTGAAATAGTTTCTCACTCTAGAAGAGGAGGGACCAGCTACTCTGTGCTACAGTACGATTAGACTTGTCTTGCAGAGATGTTATGGCGAACCTGTTGCAAGCTTCGGTCTCCTTCTGTATGTTTGAGTACTTGAGACAAGGGATTAGATAGAACGGCGCATTCAGAGCCAGATATCAGGCCTTGAAACGACATGGTGATAGGTTAGGAGGACAAATGTTGAAAACGGCAGTTGTGGTAGGACCGGGTATAAACTCGGACCGGTACATGATTATTTAAATATTTATTATTTATTACAACGCCATCACGTGACGAGCGCGTTTCGTTGAGTTTGTTCTCACGAGTGAATTTCGTTGACTTGCAAGTTCTTGGCTCTCCCCCTCAACAGCTCACTGTCGCCACGCTGTTCCGGCAAACTAATTGTTGACACCGTTACATACAGTGACCAGCCATTTATTGGCAACCACGACGCGAGGATTATGGCTAACCATAAATCTCCTCTGAGAGACCGACTGCTTTCAAACTCTCCTGACCCAATCAAGTCTTCTATCTTGCGCGAGTCGGGTATGGGTTGGAATTCACAATCAAGTGGCTCCCTTTCTTCTTCCTCTAGCGGAGGGTCCATCACCTCTCCACTTCGTATCTCGAAACGAGATTCTCCAGGACGTCCAAGAGGACCTGCGATTGCCCGCCGTTCCTCATCAAGCTATAAACATGTTCATAACAACAACCTTGTTTCGAAGTCTCCCTTTAAATCACAGATCCCAACCCCGTCCACCTCATCCAATCGTCCAATCTCCATCACCTTTCCGACCTCGTCGCCCACCCGACGGGTCTCAGGTGAGAAGCGACCTCGTCCTTCTTCTCTTTATGAGCAAGCAGAAAACGAGAACGAGCGTCCGTTTGCTTTGAAACGAGAACGCAGACAAAGTAAAGGTTTCCAAAATCTCATCGAAAAGGAACCCGTCACCAAGAGTCCTTTCAAGTTGCGTCAACGCACGAGCTCCGGTTCCCGACCTTCAACCTCGCCTATTCCCGTGCCTCTCACCAGAGCACCTTTGGCTACCTTTACGCCTTCCGCCACCTCAATACAGCCTCCCACCTCACTTATTGCACCACCTCCTCCTGCGATAAGCCCAGGTCCCTCGCCAGGCCGTTCATCCCTCGTTTCGAAGAGGATGCATGGTCCTCGTCTCAGCGGTAGCGGAAAAAGGGAACGCCGAAAAACGGTCACTTTTGACGAACGGTGTGATGTTGTCGAGTTCGACCGTGAGGAGGAAACAGATGAAGAAGCTTTAGAAATGAACGAAGATGATAATGCTCAAGATGACGCTGATGATCCATTTTTCCAAGCAACTGGGCATTCGGAGGATCACGCCCATGAGGAAGTAATGGACCAAAATGAGTCCTACGAAAGTATCCAACTATCGGACACGGGGAGTCCAAGTGCTACCCCTTCTCTGATGGCCTTAGACCCCGATACCAGCATAACTGGCCTTGTGGAGGAGATTTTTTTCTCGCCCAATGCCCGCAATTTTCTTCCGGACTCTAGCTTTGCATCTAACGCGGGTACCCCCCCACGATACTCAGACATCCCCACGGATTTGGACACTGAAGACGGCGTTCCATTCGGGAGGAGCCATCATGTTGAAAGATTTATTCAACACCACCACCAACAACCCTCCCAGACCCAACAACCTCCAGGGTTTTCACCTCATGATTCTCCCCGCCATCCACTTTCTCTCCAGCGGAACCATGCACCTGGCTCGTACCCTTTTAGTTTCAACCTCCCAACACATGCTTCCCCCCATGGTCCTCCAGCAACGCCACCTCGTCGCTCTCCCGGCATGCAAAGCACCCCGCCCTTAGGACGCTCGACACATTTTGAAAGAATTAAACAAGCCCGGGAAGAGGAGAAAGAGGAAGACGCTGATGACGTTAATCAACTACCACTCAGTCCCTCGCCGATGAAGCGGCCCAGCAGAGATATCGCGCAAGAAGAAGGTTTGGTTCCTCGCCTTACCATTTTGAACGGTATGTGCATCGTATTTCACTCCTATCCCAAAAGTCTTTATATTACCTTGCAGAAGCCCAAGCGGAATCCTCTTACAACTCAACTGCCGATGGAGGTGCAGACCCTTTCCAACAAAGCTCATTACAGGAAGAATCTCCTCTAGAGATCCACGGTGACGAGTCCGTGGGTTCTGTAAACGTATCAATAGGCAACTCTCAAGTCAGTTTCGTCAGCTTGGGAGGGACTGACATAGGAGCTGAAGCAGAGGTTTGCAGCTTTCTTAATCTTCATCACACAAACTCATACTTGCTTCTCAGGGGGACAGTTTCAATTCAACGGAAGATTCGCACAGATACGAAGAAACGGCAGATGTAGGGGAAGACGAACAGGAACGGTCTCCCTTACATCCGACCTTCCAGTCACCTGTCTTGGCGCGCGTTGCTTCTCCAATAGGCCGACTGTCTTCCCCAGTAGGGCGTATCTCCTCGCCTATTGGGCGCGTCATTTCCCCCCTACTTACTGGTGATCAAAGCCCCAGTATGGGGGGACGGCCGCGAATTAACAAGGAGGAGGTGAGGAGAAGGTTGTTGGGACGAAGGAGTGTTGGTAGTCCAAGCCCTGAACTTGCATCCCCGTCTCCTAGAGAAGAAAAAAGTCCCGAGTGTGAAGCATCTCAGCTGGCCTCTGATGTCAACCCTCAGGTCGACGTCAACTCCGAAAGGCTACGAGTGGAATATGAAGAAGACAGAGAAAGGGACAGGATGTCCGTCATGACCGGCCAGACGGATTTCAGCACTGAGACGGCGATTGTTGAGCAAGCAGAGAGGAGAAATGTGCTTGCCAGTGTCACGGGACAAGACAGAGTGAACGAGCGGGAGTTTGGGTTTCTCAGCACCGGAGAAAGGCTTCAATTTGATTTTGGTAGCAAGTTCGGTCTGGGAGGGTTGGGCATCTCAAACGGTGGCAACGCTGGTTCCGACGATAATTTGGATGTCACGCCAGTGTCAGCGCGTACTAGGGCGGACAGCGTCAGCAGCCGTAGTGTTGGATCTAGTGAAATGAAGATGGGGAACGTAGATGTGGACATGGAAATGAAAAGCGCCCTTGACCGCCTAATGGAGGACGTTGCTAGTGGAAGGGTCGACGATTCCATGATGACTGACGAATGCGACGATTCTTACGACGAATCCCAAGATTCACCAATAGCTGGGCTGTCTCGACCAACGATAATGGAACGCGTGGCGACTGATACGCCACTTCTTCATAATAGTAGGGTGGCTGGCATCTCAAGCAGGACCGTCAGCGACTCTTCGGTGGTCACTATTCCTCCACAAGTTCCTCCCAAGGATAATATCAAGCAGAGGGAACAAATGATCCTCGAACGACGGCGCGAGGCAAGGCGGATAACAGAAGAGGAAGAAGCTTTCCGTGCCCCTTCCAAAGCCAAAGCACCTGTCAAGGATCAACAACATTTGGGAGTGGGAAGACCCAGTAGACGGCGAAGTATGAGCACCGGAGATTTGCTCGACGTCCATAATGTTGCAGAGGACGATCCTCTCGCAGACAGCATTGAGAAAGAGTTGAGCAAATTAGTGGAACAACCCAAAAAAAGCGTTGGTAATTCTTCTTGATTGCTTATCACCAATGCTGAAATGACTCTAGAAATACCATATTCGGGAGCGCGGGGCCATGATTTACGCTTCCTCGTCTGAGGACAAAATTTCCCATATGGCTGGACCTGGAGACGTTGACGCAGGAAAAGCGTGGAGAGCTGTGCGGCGGCCATCCGATATGGTCAGTTCATGCCACCTTTAACCATGAAAAAATTAATAGCATCCTTTGCAGAACGAATATTCAAAGCAGATCAAAGAATACCGTGCAAAGGAAAATCTAGGGAAGGCATACGGCAAAGTCTTCGTCAAAGGTTAGCCCATCCCCTCTTTAACATGATCCTTTTTTAACGTGCTTCCTTGTTAGTGCTAGGTGTGAAAGGTGTTCATTTGCCGCTCCCGGACCAAGCGACCACAATAACCTGCACACTGAACAACGGAATTCATTTCGTTACTACCCCGGAATGTCAATTAAGCCAGGAGTGCCGCATCGATCAAGAATTTGAATTGTAAGAATCGAGTCTCTGCAGACACTTTTAAAACTGGTGCTCACTTTTGTTTAGAATTGAACATAGCAAGTTGGAGTTCACCTTGACTATTAAAGTGAGGCGGGATCCGCACATAATTTCTCAATTCAAGGCATTGGCACCCGCGCCTCCACCTCCGGCACCAGTACCACCTCCTGTCGTCCAAACCGCCTCGAAGAGCAGCGGAATGCGAAGTTTCTTTTCCTCATCACCTAAAAAGTCAAAAGAAAAGGTCGCTCAACCTCCTCCTCTAGCCCCAGCCACTACCTCGCAACCCCTTCAGCGGCTGCCAGAAAATCTCGCTCGGTATCTGAAACCAGATGGCACGCTTGCACGAGCCTTCATTTCTTTCAAAGATATCGCAGCCCGATGCGATACTAGGTTGTTTGAGACGAGCTATCCCTTGATTGGACAGCGGGTTGAGCTTGGTGGAAAGTTTTCGACATTGCAAGTTGGAGAGATTTTGTTGCAAATGTTTAGACTCCCTCCATTACCTGGCATTCCCCCAGATCAACTTCCACAAAGCTTGGATGATTGTCATCGTGGACTGAGGCATATCAACTGGCACAAGGTGACATACTTCCAAGGTACATTGACGCAGAGTGGGGGTGACTGTAGCGTAAATTTTTCTTTCTCTTTCTATTTTGCTCCAGTGTCTGATGGAAGTGATGATTTAGACCTGGCGTAGACGACATCTGCGTGTCGTTGGTGCCAATCTGGTGGCCTTCAACGACGTGACAAAGAAGGCTACGGCGACCATCGACCTCAAGAAAGCGATCGCGGTCGAAGACGACCAAGAGGCGCGTAAAAATGCGCTAAATTCATCCGCTGGGTCAAATCCTCG
Organism: Laccaria trichodermophora; assembly: GCA_018417955.1. Taxonomy (NCBI): domain Eukaryota; kingdom Fungi; phylum Basidiomycota; class Agaricomycetes; order Agaricales; family Hydnangiaceae; genus Laccaria; species Laccaria trichodermophora. The sequence continues at coordinate 668,876 of JACTVC010000001.1, forward strand.
TAGCAGCCGGTATGCTGACGAGTATGACGGTCTGTACGGCGTGGAGAGATCTTTCCGATTGATCTTCCCCCATGACGAAGAGATTATCTTCTTTGCTGATACGGATGAAGAAAAGGCCAGATGGTAAGACTTATTGATCTGCTAAAATATGGTGACTTGAATGATTTGTATGACCAGGTTGGAAGTTTTACGCGCCTTGGTTGGCCGCATACCACCACACCCGTTGTGGGCCGAACTTCTTTGGCAGCGCCATGAGGAGATAACGAAACGAAACCAAGCGGCTCAGCAAACCATCCCCCCTTCGTCGCGGTAGTCATAGACACTGCAGCCCATCTTTCCTTCGAACTTTTATTCAAACTTCAGTCTGTACACAATCCTCACTTCTCCATTTTGTACTTTTTTTTTGCTATTTTATGACGAACTGTAAACGTCCTCAAGAGCTTTCGATAGATCAATGCAAATTTCTTCTTCTGAGTGCCATTTTGTTTCCAGAAAAGCATTGTACCGAATTCTTTCAATCAGCGTCCACAGGGTTCCAACCGATGGCACCCTTTTTTCCCTTGTCAAGCGCGTCAAGTTCACCCATGTCCTCTTCCGTCAACTCGAAATCGTAAAGATGGGTGTTGAGGTGGATTCTAGACGGCGTAGCGCTCTTTGGCAATGGAACGAAACTGCGCCAACGAAATCAGAATGATGGCGCAAAGGAGACTGGACAAACGAAATCTCACCCCTTTTGGAGGGACCACCGGAGGAGAATCTGGGCTGGATCACGGTTGTACTTTTTTTTTTTTTTTTTTTTTTTTTTTCAGATCAAGCAAAAATGAAGAACAAAATTAGGAACCTTTCCAGCCAACTTTGTTATGACCGGGTCGTCCATCTTTCCGCGAATAATGGGGCAATAAGCTTGGACGACGATATCGTTCTCTTTACAGTAGTCCACTATTGGTTTTTGTTGGCACAAGGGGTGGAGCTAAATTATCGGGTAAGACGATGCGAAATGCATTTGGGATAATAATATACCTCTATCTGGTTGACGGCGGGTCTTTCGTATCCCGCGTTCTTGATTTCCTCAAGGTGCTTTACGCCGCTGCCCCTTGTCGTCTAAAATGACGTAGAGCGAAAAATAGATGCTCACTAGTTCGATACACCAACAGTTCGGATTTTACCCGCATGCCTGCACTCCAAGAGAGCCTTGTATGTCTCGAGACGGCGTTCGGTACCACTGAAAGGGTCGTGGATGAGAAAGAGGTCGATGTAGTCTGTGCACGATTAGAAGTCCACTTTGTACGTCTGGCTCGTCATACCAAACTTCATCCGATCGAGGGATTCGTTGATGCCTTTAAGTGTTTTCTCGTATCCGTGGTTCTTAGAGACACATTTGGATGCTTGACACCCAAACCTCAGCACTGAATGATAATATGGAATGCATCCAACATGATGCGCACTGATGAATACATCCCCTCGATCGAGGCCGGATTCTCGGACGGCGTCAGCTACAGCTGCCTCGTTCTTATACACCTGGGCAGAGTCTACGTGCCTGTAGCCAGCTTTGAAGGCTTCTAGAACAGAATCCTTAGTGTCATAGTTCTGGTACACCCCAAAACCGAGCAACGGCATGAGGTGACCTGATGAGAGACGGACAGTTGAATTGAGGGTGAGTGGAGAAGCCATGGTGAATTACATAAGCTCAGATTGCGGAGACGTTATCTTATCTTGGCTCGCGTTCCGCTCATCGCATTACATAAACTCATGTCACTCTTTAGCTATCTAGAAAGTCCCAATGCAAACCTGGTCAGTACTCTTTCATTATCGCATTCTTCACAGCTAACACGTCTGGTTAAAGGTTTGTTGCATATGTCGGTATGTAAAGTCTTTTCTACACCAAGACCTTGTTTGATAACCTTCACAGAGCACCGTTCACGGATCCCACAACAACCCGCACCTGCGCACACACTTTCTGTCGCGAATGCATCATACATTCCCTAACTCACTCGCCCCAATGTCCTGTAGATCGCTCTCCACTCAGTCTGTCCGATCTAGGGCCAGCTAATCCCATAGTCAGATCAGTATGTCCTTTCCCTTATGTCTCCTACACTCTCACAACTCTCTACAAAACAGCTAGTGGATGAACTCCTTGTGGCATGCGTACACCGCATAGAAGGGTGCACGTATACCAGCCAGAGACAGCTCCTTGCAACCCATCTAAAGGACGAATGCTCATACAGCCAGGTGGCATGCACGCACAAGGACTGCGAGGAGATGCTGAAGAGGTCCGAATTACCAAGGCATATCCAAGAGACGCATCAGAATGCATCCGAGGAAGAGGAAACTTCGCCAACTACTCAGAAATCGACTACTTCTGACAACGATGATAGAGTCAGTCCTGGTAGCTCATGTTTTGCCATGTACTCATGACTCTGCTCAGATGTCGAACGAATGCCCACATGCCATTTACGGATGTCCTTACGATGGGCCCTTGACATCCACATACCATCTTCTTACATGTCCTTATGAAACTATCAAAGACTTTTTCCCCGCCAATAATGCACGTTTATCGCTTCTTACGGAACAGAATCTCCTGCTGCGACACCGCGTGGAAAGCTTGGAAGGGACGGTGCAAAGTCTGAGGCGGGACATGGCTGCGGTGAGACATGCCTTGGGGCCGTGGTTCCGCTTGGACAGCCATTTGATCACCAGCGAAGTGCATCTGCAAAACCAACCTCCCAGCTCCTCATCGTCCTCTGCGAGGGCGGTGGGGCATGGCGAGGGGTTTGCTGAACGGCTTGAGGCACGTGAATACGCTGCTTCGTTTGATCCATTGGCATTTTATTTCCCTGAAGCGAGTCAGGTTAGAAGGAGCGGACACCGTGCAAGCACTAGCGTCGGTGGGATAAACGGACATAATGGATTGCCAGGACCAACGATTGGGCACCAAGTGGGATTTCAAATGCCAGGGCCAGGATCAGAACCATTTGGGCATCCACCTGGCTTGCGGTCAACGGCCGTGGCACCTCTTGATCTTGGAACGACATTGGAAGGGACGTTGAAAGGACTACGCGAGAGTGTTGTGAATGTTGCGGCGGGGATGGACTCGCTGGGTCGACGAAGCGAAATCGCACTTACAAACGAATCGCTGCGATTGGGAGAAGAGGTGGTGTCGTTGCGAGGGAATGTGCATGGATTGAGAATGCAAGTACACGCGATGATGATGGATAGAAATGCACAGTATACTGGACGAGGAAGTGGGGGAGACAATGACGACGGGTTAGGGTGGATGATACCGCCTCCTGGGCAAAGAATGTACGCTGGATCGATTACGAAATTGTAAACACTACGGTAAAAAAAACTAGTCTATGAAGATGCGTCGAGGCGATCGAGAAGGGCTTGAACCTCTTTGACTGCGGCCTTTCTTTGGTTACGGGCATCTATCCAGTCACGTTCTGACTCTAGGGCATCCAGACGGAGGAGAGATTGAAGAAGAAGCTCTCCGAGACGCCTGTATTCCTTTTGCTGGATGGGGGTATCTTCTCTAGGAGTGGCGAGAAGGGTATTCAGGGAAGGAAGGAGTTCGGTGCGAACGTTTGCGAGTTCTGAGGATATAGTGTTAATGAGAGATTGCTCAGAAGACTGGTCGTGCTGCGGTGGTCCAGGTTGTGAAATTGGATGGTCATGAGCGATAATGGCGATTGAAGAGTTTTTTACGAGATGGTATTGAGAGATGGTGGCGTTGTCGTCCTTCATGACAGTGCCCTTGTAAATGAGTTTGAAAGCATTGTATGGGATATGAGTGTGCTCTGAAATGGCAGTACGAATTGCAGACAGTTTTGTGTCTGGAGGAGGAAGGGCGAATGAAAATCTTTCTTTTCCCCACTTTACAGTGACGGACATGGTTGGAGAGTTGATATTATTGATATATTATTAGTTGTATTACTGTATCACAGTATCACTTGTATCACTACTACACATTCATCCTACTCCCATGTCAGAATCAGAACCTCGCAGAATAGTTCAAAAGCCCCTCACAGGGCTTCTTCCAAATAGAGGCCAGCATCCTGCTTCGACTCCCATTCCCCCGTCTCTTCAAGCAAAAATGGCTGCTGTCAGTTGTTTTATCATCCATACCTCCAAACTATCACTCACCTCGAACAGTTCGCAAATAGGGCTCAGCCTATACCCGTAGATTCTGCAACTGCTGCCCTTCAACGTGCTTCCCTCGACCCGATCCACCCAGGTCTCAACCCCACTCGTACTTACCCACCACCCGCAGTCCCTACTTCTCGTACCCGTGGTGCAGGCATGTCTGCTCGCAGGCAACGCCCGGCTTTTAGTCTTCGCGATATCGATCCTTCCATCGTAGATCCTCCTTTCTCAGGAGGGGGTGTAGCCGCAGCCGGTCTAGGCGCAGGCCGTCCTTCACTTCCTGATCCTCCTCGTCGACCTCCTGCAGGCAACTTTGGCTCTCCCTTTTCAAATTTCTCAAAAATCGTGTATGTCGTTCTCTTTCAACGCCTTTCATCCTCTCATTTCTTTTCCCCCTATCACAGTGACCCTTCAGGTGCTCTCAATTTCAATGGCAAGGCTGTTCTCCACGCGACAGGTGTTAATTTTTCCAGTGGCGCCTCTTTCGCTATCAACATGGGCCAACTACAACTCGACGAAGAACTGGGAAAAGGAAATTATGGCACTGTTAAAAAGGTTCTGCATAAACCCACAAACGTGGCCATGGCGATGAAGGTCCACTCTAGCTCCACTATCTCAATCTTATCCTCATTTTTCATCATTTTTTTTCTTTCAGGAAATTCGTCTCGAGCTTGAAGATGCAAAGCTAAACGCCATCATCATGGAACTCGACGTCCTTCATCGGGCCGTTGCACCAGAAATCGTCGAATTTTACGGTGCTTTTTTTATCGAATCATGTGTTTACTATTGCATGGAGTACATGGATGCCGGCTCCCTGGATAAACTTCAGGGAGCAGGCGTCCCAGAAGATGTACTTGGTCGCATCGCTGGCAGTATGGTTCGCGGACTCAAATTTCTCAAGGACGACCTCAATATCATTCATCGAGGCAAGTTTCTCTCAGCTGCTCGTCAAAACCTCGCTCCTTACCAGAATTAGATGTGAAACCCACCAACGTTCTAGTCAACAGAAAAGGGGAGATCAAACTCTGCGATTTTGGCATATCAGGCGAACTCGACAAATCGCTGGCAAAGACGAACATTGGCTGTCAGAGTTATATGGCGGTGAGTTCCTTGAGAATGACTGCACTTTACAGTGCTGACTTGGCTTAGCCGGAACGAATCAAAGGAGAATCGCAGAACAACCTCGGGACATACACCGTTTCATCAGACGTGTGGTCTCTGGGCCTATCAATGATCGAGATTGGGCTTGGCCAATACCCCTACCCACCCGAAACATACTCCAATGTGTTCGCTCAATTGACGGCGATCGTACATGGTGATCCCCCGGAATTACCAGAAGAAAAGTACTCGGACCAAGCGCGGGATTGGGTCGCTCAATGTCTCAGGAAAGACCCAGAACGAAGGGCAAGTTATCGTGAGCTACTGGTGAGTGTCTGTATATCAAACTCATGAAGCAAGACTGATGTCACTCAGGACCACCCATTCCTCGTCGAAAACTCAAAGGTCGAGGTGGATATGGTTGGATGGGTTGAGAGGGCTCTAGAATATCGAAAAAAGGCGTCGACCCCGACTCCAGTGCCGCCATTACCGCAATCAGTGTGATGAGGCTCTCCTAGCTTGACATTATTCGCATCTCGTCGAAAAAGCCGCTGCCGCATCGCTTGTTCGATTCATGCTCTTGGGCTACTCTTCCAGTATACTCCCAGACTACATAGTGTCGCCACGAGCCACTTGCGGAGATATCCCCTTGTGCGTGCCACCCAGTAGACATTCAAGAGCCCTACAACTCACATACACCACACCACTCCACTGTCTACGTCTCGTTACGACGCCCATACACGCACAGAACGCTTCTCCCCCCCACCCATATACACACGTACAACTGCTCGCCATCTCAAATCAGCCACAGCAGTTCACACTCGCTGCGATAAGCTAGATACCCACTGTACAACATGCCACTTTCTCGGTTTTAGTTTCGTCGTGGGATCTGGGATTACCTCTGCGTCGCTTGTGCTACAATACCATTTCCAGACTTTGCAGGTCTCCATCTTCTCGAGGTACATGCAGTGATGTAAAGTAAAAATAAAATAAAACCATGAGAGAAGAGCGAAAACCCGTCGCGGGCAAAATACCGTACGAAAACTAAGAAAAAGTCGACTATGACTTGATCACTAGTCTCCCCTCCGGTCCACCCATACGGTCACACGCTGATAGAGCATCACGATGGAATGCTTCATGCAGTGCTCCCTTCACCAGCATACATGGCAGCAGTCGTGTATGGAACACCCTGTGTGCCACGGAGCCTCCCTGACAAAATGCATCGGTCAGAGCATCAGAAAGGGTAGAGGAGCAGAACTACAAACTGGGAAAAGATGCCGCCCACCACTGCTGTTACCGCGTCTCCCTGAACCTTGTAAAGCCCTACCTTCCGCAGGTCAGATGAGTCAAACACTTGCTCGCGAACCTCTGGAGCGATGGCAGGTACCCATCGCAAATGGCGACCAAGACCCCATTTCGAACCTACGTGTTTCCCTAGAGCATAGGTGTGGAGGGTGTGGTAGGCGATGTCCTCCAAGTCGTGCTCGGGTGTGAGGGCCGAGCTTGAGGTTAAGAAGAGGTGAAGGTAAGCGTTAAGAACACGGCGACCTGTGGGCAGTTAGTCCACACAACCTGGAACGTGCTCATGGCATACCGATGAAGCTTAGACTTGCGTTATGCCCGTTCGTAGCTGTTTGATGACTGGCATGGCTAAGTATACGACGAGCGAGTTCTGGGGGGAATTGAAGCCCGGGAAAGACTGGCAAATGGTCTGAAAACTTTGTGCCACACCGCACCTCCTGCCTACCTGTTACAGGCCTTGAAGCCACAGGAGCCTTTGGAATTCAACGACTTTACAGAGCGGGCTGGACGCGACATGGAGATATATATTTTGAGGTCGTATTTTTAGCCATCTATCGGCAAAACCCGTCAGATTAGATTTCTACTCTGACTGACTCGTTCATTTATCCTCTTCAAATCAAGCGATATCCTTGTCAAGAGGCGTTTTGAGTCAATTCTCATGTCGTTCGCCCCTCATGACGGTCAGTCCTACGATTGTCTACGTGGATTCATACCTCACCCAAACCCTCAGTTTCCGCTTCCTTTGATTTTTCAAAGGAAGAGACAAAAGTTCTCGCATTTTGGAAAGAGATTGACGCGTTTCAGACCAGCTTGAAACTTTCTGAAGGCAAACCAGAATTTACTTTCTACGATGGTCCTCCGTTCGCCACTGGCCTTCCTCACTACGGACATCTGCTTGCTGGGACGATCAAGGTATGCACACGACGCTTGACATTCGGCCCTCGCAGATCTAACAGATCTCCGCGCAGGATATCGTGACTCGACATGCCCACGTCAGCGGGTACCACGTATCCCGTCGATTCGGCTGGGATACGCACGGCCTGCCCGTAGAACACGAAATAGACAAACGCCTCGGGATCACCTGCAAGGAAGATGTCATGAAAATGGGCATTGACAAGTACAACGAAGAGTGTCGAAAGATCGTCATGCGGTATTCGTCTGAATGGCGGCAGACTGTTGAGAGGATGGGCCGGTGGATCGATTTCGACAACGATTATAAAACGCTGAATCTCCCTTTTATGGAGTCGGTGTGGTGGGCTTTTAGCGAGCTGTTCAAGAAAGGAATGGTGTATCGCGGCTTGAGGGTTATGCCGTATTCAACTGGATGTACCACGCCTCTTTCGAATTTCGAAGCTGGGCAAGCGTATCAAGACGTGAACGACCCCGCTGGTCAGTTTTTTTTTCTTTTTCCTTTTTTTTTCTTTCTGTCTGATCTGCTTTTCAAGTCACCGTCGCGTTTCCTTTGGTGGACGACCCCAGCACGTCGTTGTTGGCATGGACGACGACGCCTTGGACTCTGCCCTCCAATCTAGCCCTCTGCGTTCATCCAGACTACACGTACATCAAGATCCACGACGCAGAACGCAACCAGAATTTTATCATCCACGAAGGACTACTGAAAACTTTGTACAAAGATCCGAAAAAGGCAAAGTACAAGAAACTTGGTCAATTCCATGGTGCAGATATGAAGGGATGGCGCTATGTGCCGCTATTCGAGTATTTTACTGACCAGGTAAAGGTCGACTTGTTTGAACTTTATACCTTGCTAATTGCTCGTCGATCAAGTTCGAAGACAAGGCTTTCAGAGTCGTCGTGGACACATATGTCACCGACGCTGACGGTACGGGTATCGTCCACCAGGCGCCTGCCTTTGGTGAGGATGATCACCGCATCGCCATCGCGAACGGCGTTCTGCGTCCCGATGAGATGCCACCCTGTCCCATCGACGACCGCGGCATATTTACAAAAGAGGTTCCTGACTTTGCCGGACTTCATGTCAAGGCGGCGGATAGCCCAATCCAGAAAGTTCTCAAAGCCAAGGGTCGACTTATAGTTCAGTCGACGCTCAACCATAGTTATCCTTTCTGCTGGAGGTAAGCCCAGATCACTGGTCGAAGTGACTTGTACGGATCCTGTTTTTTTCAAGGTCTGGGACGCCCTTGATTTATCGCGCGATTCCAGTTTGGTTCGTCAGAGTGACACCGATCGTAGAACAGCTTGTTGCTAACAATGAAGGGACAAGATGGTTTGTCCATGTACTCTGCAAGGTTAACCGCTAACGTGTGGTGCAGGGTACCACAGAATGTCGGCGAAAATCGATTTGGTAACTGGCTTGCGAATGCCAGGGATTGGAATGTTTCGAGGAACCGTTACTGGGGCACACCGATGCCTTTGTGGGTCAGCAATGACATGGAAGAGGTATAAGTGTTGTCCTCCGACTGGGAACTTGGCTGAGCCTTTCGCCGTAGATTGTGTGCGTTGGCTCAGTGGAAGAACTTGAAAGATTATCCGGCGTAACAGGAATCAACGATATCCATCGGGACAAAATTGACCACATCACCATTCCATCTCAGAAGGGAAAAGGAGTCCTGAGACGTGTTGAAGAGGTTTTTGATTGCTGGTTTGAGTCCGGCAGGTGCGTCACCTCTTCTGCCATAGTTCTTCGGCATTCTGAACGAAGAAAAAAAAATAGCATGCCATACGCACAACAACATTATCCATTTGAGAACAAGGAGCTGTTCGAACGCACCCACCCTGCCGACTTTGTGTCCGAAGGCATCGATCAGACTCGAGGCTGGTTCTATACCCTCTTGGTACTTTCGACACATCTCTTTGGGAAAGCACCGTGGAAGAATCTGATCGTAACTGGACTCGTCCTTGCCGCGTAAGCATTGCGTTCGTCGTCGTCTGAAGTATCTTCATACCTTTGTAGAGATGGCAAGAAGATGAGTAAGAGCCTGCGAAATTATCCTGATCCAAACATCATCATCGACAAGTATGGTGCTGACGCCACAAGGTGGGAGAACTAGTGAATCTTTACAGGAAATCGGAAACTCATTGTATGCCAAGAATGTTCCTCGTCAATTCGCCTATTGTACGTGGTGACAATCTGCGGTTCCGTGAAGAGGGTGTCCGCGAAGTCATCGCCCGCGTTCTTTTACCCTGGCTCAACTCCTTCCGATTCTTCTTGGGGCATGTTGCGCTGTTTAAGAAGGTAAATGGCACTGATTTCGTTTACAACGCACACGCCCCACTGCCAAACAACGTCATGGACCGATGGATCCTTGCTCGTTGTCAGTCCTTGATCAAACTAGTTAGGGAAGAAATGGCGGCTTATCGACTTTACACCATCATCCCCCGCCTCCTGGATCTCATCGATGAGCTCACCAATTGGTACATTCGATTCAATCGCAAACGCCTCAAAGGCGAGGACGGCAAGGAAGATACCAACTTGGCTCTTAATACCCTATTTGAAGCACTCCTTACACTGTGCCGGACCATGGTAAGGGGTATTTTCTTCTCAATTTCGTTAACTTGATATATTTGCGAAGTCTTCATATACGCCCTTCATAACGGAAAACCTCTATCAGTCATTGCGAAAATTTATTCCAGAAGATCCTTCCGCTGGGGACACTCGTTCCGTTCATTTCCTTAGTTTCCCCGAGGTCAAGGAGGAATACTTCGATGCGGACATTGAACGCCAGGTGAAGAGGATGCAGGCTGTCATCGAACTCTCAAGAAATATTCGCGATCGGACCAATTTGTCGCTCAAGGTGGGGTAAATATAGACTGTACGAAGATGAGAGTTTTGACCCCTTCACAGGTGCCGTTGAAGGAGCTATTGGTGTTCCATCCCGACCAGGAATATATTGCAGATATCGAACCTTTGCAACGATATATACAATCGGAGCTTAACGTCCGCGATATAACATTTTCATCCGATGAGACCCTATCTGGCGTGCAATATAAAGCGGTGGCGGACTGGGCTATCTTGGGCAAGAAGTTGCGCAAGGACTTGGGCCGTGTAAAGAACGCCTTGCCGAACGTCGCCAGCGATGCGGTCAGGAACTTTATCACTACAGGAAGTATCGTGGTTGACGGAATTGAGCTGGTTACTGGTGATATCGCAGTCCAGCGGTACCTTGATCTTCCGGCTGGGTCGGAAGGTCTGTACGCCACACACACAGACAACGACGTTGTCGTTCGCCTTGACATCCAGATACACGCCGACTTGCAAGGCGAATGGTTAGCTCGCGAGCTTACCAACCGCGTTCAGAAACTACGGAAGAAAGCTGGCCTCCAGGCTATCGACGATGTCAATATTTTCTACCGCTTTGAAGAAGGTTCGGGCAGTGAATTGCTTGCTGCTATAGAAGGGAACGCAGATATCATCACGAAAACGGTTGGATGTCTTCCCGTGGATGTGAAAAAGCGGAAGGAGACAAGCGAGGTTCTCATTGAGGAAGAGCAGGAAGTGGCCGATGTGAAGTTCATGTTATATCTGGCCAGGCCTTAGAAAAGCTGATTCAATTAAAATCTTTGTAATACATAGTTGGTATAGAAGGAGGGATACACATACTTGACTTCATTTCTTTGACGACCCAAATCCTCCGAAACCCATTAGCTGCGCCATTTCCACGTCCTCGTCCCCGGTATCCTGAATGAGAGCCAATCGAGACTTTTCTTTCTCGGCCTTCTTTTCGGCTTTTTTCTGTTCTCTAAGCGCCTGTTCCTTAGCCTTGACTTCTGCCAATCGTTGGTCAAAGTCAAAAGCTTTGGCTGACGCAGCCTCTTTAGTTTTCTCTCGAAGAAGGGCTATTCGTGCTTGAACTTGCGCCAGAGTTGACCTTTCTACTTTCGTTGTCTGGCCCAGTGCCCGCAAGTCTGTATCATGCAACGTTCAGTGAGGACAGACAACAGATACATATATACTTACGCGCCCTGCTATTTATGTGATCGAGATAGCCTATGCTGTCTTTATATGTTCGGTCACACGTCTCGCAGAAGAACCCAGGTTGGCCAGGACCTCTCCCGCCTGGATTTTGGACGACCATGGTTTTATTGAGATTTTTGTCTAGTTCCAGAGGAGCATCGCGTTGCTTCATCAACTGGGTGGGCTTGGGTAAATCAGTTTTCTTCCCCTTGCGAGGACGCTTCCCTGTAGACTAGTTGACGAAGAAATGTAAGGCATGAGAGGTCCTGAATTGACCTTGTTTCAAACGCTCCTCATTCTCCTGCATACGCTCCCTCTCCTCTTGATCCTTCTTCTGTGCTCGTTCGGCATATTCTTCTTTGTCCCATTTCTTCCTAAAGTCTGTGTCCGCAGCCTTGGCGCCATACGCACCGGACTTATCCATGTCTGACGTGGAGTTATTTGTTGAAATGTATTTTGATCCCAATCCATAATGAACGACGCAGACGCCCCTTCCGAAAAATCGCTTAATTTTCTATTCCCTCTTCCATATCGTGTCTTTGGTCTCTTGGGTCTTGGGATACTGGCTTGGGCCACAAATTTGCATGGCCTTGACAAACTTGGGGTGGACACTGTTTCAGCGCTGGACCTTCGCACAGAGGGAGCCTATGCGAGAGGTCCATTAATTTCACATCGCTCAGCTGGTTACAATCAAGTTATAGCAGCAAACTTGTACACTTCCGCTTACCGCGTCTTCATTGGGTATACTGTGATTTGGTTTCTTTCATGGACAACCTATCGGCTTGCTACATACGGGGATGCTACGCTAGTCGACGCGTACGGTTATATACCTGGCGTGACTGCTCTATGGATCCTTGCTCTTCTTGTATGTCCATACAATATCCTTTGGAAATCTGAACGCAACAAGTTCACTCAGTGAGGTTTTCTTCATCTCGTGTCTCGGTCAGTAGGAGACTCACTTTACGTGCTGTATACGCCAGGGCTGCCCGACGCTGCTTCTTCTCATCCTCGACCAGTCCGGTCTGCTTTTCTGACGTGGTATTCGCCGATATCGGAACGTCCTTCGCGAAGGTTTTTGGAGATGTCTGGCTTTCTTTATGCATGCTTATGCCTGGAAATACCCTTCTAATGCCGCCATTGCAAGAGGGATGGATGCGTTGGGTGCTTCCAACGATCATGAGGTACGAAACATTTGCCGTTCGAAGGTACGGTTGGAGAGTAATGATATCTAGTTTGCCGTATATCGCGCGTTTTCGACAGTGTGTCATTGAATATAATCATCCAGACAATGAGAGTCGTCGGCCGCTGTTTAATGCGATAAAGTATGCCACAGCATTTCCCGTTATCTTTCTATCTGCAGCCCAGCGGCTAGTTGTGGAGGATTTAAGAAGGGAAAAGGGTGACGTGATTTTTCAGGAGTCGTGGCATGGAGAGCACCAACTTTTTCGCCTGTGGTCAGTCAGCATCCTTTTGGTTGTCTTCGTTGCGCATCTTACGTGGATATCAGGTTGTTGGTGGCTGTGGTGAATTCTATCTACTCGTTCTGGTGGGACGTGACAAATGATTGGGGGTTGGATCTCCTCAAGCTAGAGTCTCCGTCGAAAGTGGCACAAGAGAAAAGACCTCCACGTCGCCTTGTCCTGCCCCATCTTCATTCCGGTACACCACTTGTGCGCAGGGACTCTCAAGAGACCCTCGTGGAGGAACCCCTTCGCATTCCGCCTTTGGAAGACCCGCCAAACCATCGGCGAACGCATCCATTTGGATTACGCCCCGTGCTCCTCTTTCCACTCACTGTATACCCGCTCTTGATTTTCTTGAACTTAATCTTGAGGATGACATGGTCAATCAAACTTTCAACCCATCTACACACAACCAGTGACGGGAGCGTCGCCAGTCTTTGGTTGGAGGTGGCAGAACTAATTCGGAGATGGTTGTGGGTGTTCCTTCGCGTCGAGTGGGAGGTGATAAGAAAAGCGCAGGGTGGTGATTCTAAAAGTCACTATGACAATGATGGCCTAGAATATGAGATGGCTTATGATACACCCGAAATCATGTCCCAGAGCGATTTGTAGCGGATACTTATTTAGCGTACTCTAAGTAATGTTTGGTTCAAGCTTTCAGGTAGATTAACTTGAAACTGCAGCAACCTTTCTCCGATTTCGTAAGCCTTTCGTTGTGCTCTAATGTTCGTCCAGTAAATATACATAGTTTACAGTAGATTATAGAATTACAGAAAAAAAGTCCTTGACACCAATACTCGTCACCAGTCAGGCATCAATTCTCTAAAGGCTTTCTCCAGCTTATCCGCATGTTTGGCATATATTGTATGTTCGGGATTATAGAGCCGGCAGTTGTCGAAAACCAACTGAGCATCCTCGGCAAACGCCTCCAGGGTTCTGTACTGGTGCGTTGTGAGCTTATGCTCCATAGTGCTTAGGTCTGTCATGTATCAGGAGTTAATTGCATCAATCCTTGGGAGCACATACACGTACCCATAGGACGCTTGACAACATCGAAATAATCGGGGACTTCCTCTATCCGTACGGGTTTCGTGAAAGGCCATGCTGACGAATGATTTTGTAGGCTCTTCAATACACGCTCCATGACTTGATAATCCGCGCTTTTAGGAGCCACGCAGACAAAACTAATTGCAAACAACTTGTCAATAATAGATCACTCTTGAGGAATCTCCAAAATGTGAAGAGGCAAATATGTCAACGTACTTGATCGTCATTGTTGGTGACCAGCCCGTTTCCCCTAATGATAGGAATTGAGAAATTGTAATAAATAATTATTTTTTTGAGCATGGACGTACTGAGGCCAGGAACATCTTTCGGGTCAACAACGACATCTGCAGGAGCCCCAGGTTGAAACTGTGGGAGGCCAGGATGCACGACATGTGACCTCGACATCTGCCTGATCTTCGTCATAATGGCCTCTTGCTGCTGTGAGAATATCCTCGGTTTGTCCAAATAGTCAAGTTTACGCAGCATTGTACATTGCATGATTGTTCCGCCCTCGTAGTCTTTGATGTATCCAGCCCATACTGAACGGTCGAGGGTAATTTCTTTGGAGAATCCTTGCTTTTCAAAGTAGCCAACAGCGAAATTATCTGCGTAAGTGAGAAAATGCATCATATCTGGATATGTTCGGCGAATGTGGGCTTTGTAGTGGTCCATCAGCATCCCACCATAACCCTGAATGCTGTTAGGGGTGGTGCATTCACTCCTCTTAGTGACATACCTTTTCTTGGTCTGCGGAATTGGTGGCAAAAAACACGATTTCCGCAAAGCCGCGATGGGGAAACGGTCGATAGCAAATTCCACCTACGACCTTAAACCCACGCTTTATGATAGCCAAGGCCTTGGAATTTGCATCGTAGACGAGACGAGCAATATATTCTCGAGGCATTTTCGGTAATTGCTTTTGAAACAGGGTTTTCAGGCCGGTCAAAATAACGAGGGACCGAGGCAGCATATCGTTCTCTACCGGCGTGATCTGTATCACACCCTTGCGCAGCTCTATGACAGACGGCTTCTCTGTCCGTATAGGAGGCTTCGAGGTAGACGTGTAAGGGCGAACTAAAAACTTAAAGTATGGCGCTCACATTCGCGGTTGACCTTCCTACGGCATCCATTGGAACGCCAGCAGCAAGGCGACTGAGTTGGGTTTCATCCATCCTATCCTCTATCTTTATCCTAGCCTTGTGACTGCCATTAGTTTTCCCATTGACTAACGCTACTTCCTCCCCACCAGCTGAGGATGTTCGCGCCGCTTGTGATTTCTTTGCCTTCTTTCCCGGAGCTGACTTCCCATTTCTCTTACCAGCGACAGATCGGGAGGTCGTGTTGGCAGATATTCGAGAGGCGAGGGGTCTGTCTTCGTCTTCGTCATCGTCGTCTTCCTCCTCGTCATCATCCGCCGCTTCACTTAGAGAGGATGAGGACGCTCTACGCTTTCTTCCTACATGATGTTGAGAGTCATTGGGGATCGAGGAGGCTGGAGAGGAAAGTGGAACGCTATGAGCATGGTGATCTGCCGTAATAGTTTAGAAACAGAAACATTAATACGGTATCACTTACTTGGTGAGGGGTTAAGCACAGGCGCGACAGAGGAGACAGGATGTCCCATCTGTTTGCGAAGCGAAACGATATCCTCATCGGCATACTCAAAATCCAACAATCTGCCAGAGTCCTGTAATCGACCTTCTCAGTAATTGTCTCCCCGCATATGAATGAGTCCACAGGACCGACCTCTAATAACTCATCGAGACGAATGGCAACACGGCCTCTACGGATGAATTCAGCTGATCCAAGGTCATGCTCCGAGGCGTGGTGCTGCTTCACACTATGACCACAAGCACATAGAAAGAGATATTCGGAGGGTATTTCGTCGTCGTCCGATCCATATTGCTCTAGATTTCCAAGGGAGGATTCTGTGTGTGCATCGAGGACGATATCGACGCCCTTTGGCGGATGGAGGCCGGCGCACGAGCCGCACAACGAGCAGGGTGAATGCCGAGCAATCTTCAGAGACAGAAGGGCGTCGCTGAGAGATTCCCGTTGGTTTGAGGCTGGGTACGCATATTTCATGGTAGAAGATAGAGGCACCGGCCTTGGTTATTGGGTTACTATGTATAGATTTTGCATGGCAAATAGACTTTTATTACTTTGGCGCTTTCGTAGATATAGCGAGCACTAAAAAACGTTTTACATGGCTGATCATGTCTACACATCGACCCATCGCTGGCGCCATTGAATAAATAGTCCGCAGGGCTTTGGAGGATATCATTGTAATTGTTCCGATATGGCAGGCGATATCCATCTTCAGGCTATACGTCTAGAGATGTGCACGAGAGATTTGCTTGAATATTTTAAAGACAGTGAATAGCACGATGTCACCTCTCTAGATCGTCACTCTTGACCTTACTGTAGAGGTGTGCTCCACCTGGGAGAAATCGTGCAACGAAGCGCACACCTCCGACTGACCAAAAGGCGACGACTACAACGCCAACGATGGCAACAACAAAGAAAGGGTCCGCCCAAGATGTGGTACTGGAGATGGGTTTGATTCCTTCAGTGCTGGACCCGCTCAGAGAAGTTACTGAGGGACTGTCTGTAATCACATCCACGACCGTCGTCCCCTTTTCGCTTGCGGCAGTAAAGGGCGCATCCTGTTAACAAGCAACGGTGGTTTCATTTGTATGATAATTTTGTGCACAAATCGAGCTTTAAAGCTCAGCGTGGGCTGGTACCTCTTTTCCATTCGCACCTCCTTCACTTTCCACTGGAAGCTGGAGAATGAGAAGGTAAGTGATATTCAGCGAATATATGTATAGAGAACGTACTTCGCCGGAATCTGCGATGGTAACGTCTACCGTAGGGCGATCGTTTGCTCCTTTCTTGACATTCTCTGAATAAATATATAAAAATCGTAAGCTTTGTCGAAAGTAGCCTGGAGTGAGACTGACCAATTTTGTCGACGATGTCCATACCCTCAATGACTTTGCCAAAAACGACCTGGATGCGAGGACGTTATCGAAATAAGAACAAATTCCACAAGTCAACAATGCTTACGTGTTTGCCGTCCAGCCAGCCGGTGACAACGGTGCAGATGAACTAAATCGATTGTGAACAGGGGATGAGAAGTGTGGGATGAGTATACTGACGAATTGAGATCCTGACAGTGCATGAAAATCAGTATCCGGCCATAGACACAGGAGAGAACATACCATTGGTATCCTTTCCTGCATTAGCCATTGAGAGAGTTCCAGGACCAGTATGACGAAGTTTGCTGTGAGATGTAAGTAGGTTTTTCCATGTCTTCGAAAGACACTTACAAGTTCTCGTCTGCAAATCGGTCGCCATAGATAGACTGTGTAAAGTCATGTTATTGCTTGCAATGGATATGGCATCCGACGGTAGTTCATACCTTTCCACCAGTTCCATCTCCGCGGGCTGACACAGATTGCGTAAATAGCATAACCAGAGGTAAAAGGACCTAAAACATACTAAAGTCACCGCCTTGAATCCTGCATAAGAGGTTAGGAATAGTGGTGTGAGCGCGAAAAGGGTAGCTCACATGAAGTTCTTGATAACACGGTGGAACTTGGAGCCCTTGAAACCAAACCCAAGGTCTGTACCATCCTTCTTCTTTCCAGTTGCCAAGGCACGGAAATTCTCAGCGGTCTTGGGAACGGTCTGGATTTTGTTGTCAATACGCAATACGGCGTAGCAGTTGCAAGGATATTCACCCCTCCATAGAGCCCCATAACGACTAGATTGTGCATTAGATAAAAATCGCAGGGAAGTAAAAAGGCAGAAATTTAAACGCACTGCGTCCTAAGTTTTCGTCGCCATGCTTGATGTCGAAGAAGACCTTGTTGGTAATTCTAGGACTTTTCGCGGCGTCTACAGATTGGGCGCAAAAGAAGGCAGCGACGGAAACGACAACGAATGCGAGTGAGAGTCGGCCGAACATGGTTGTTTGAACTCTTAGTAGGAGTTCTTGACGTGGCTACTGTTAATATGAGGTAGCATGGGAACTTTTTACGTACTGGGCAACGTCACATGACCCAACGCGCTGGAGCAACATCGAACATTGCACTCACTGAGCGCTGAGCTCTGGTCGTGGTAGAGATTGGCGTGGTCGCTTTCAGGTGCCGTGTGTGTAATTCTCATAATTGTGTGTTACTTCATTTTTGACACAACTTTACGAATTTAAAGGTGAGCTATCGTCCGAACGGCCGCAGCGACTCAGTGTATCTTCGACCACAGCTTCATCGTACGGCACCACATTTACTGGGCGAAAGGACTCGGACCTTATTGTCAAAACACCTTTCAGAGACGGGGAGAGGATGCATGTGTATCAAGCAGCTTCTCATGCT
This sequence comes from Laccaria trichodermophora, assembly GCA_018417955.1. NCBI lineage: Eukaryota > Fungi > Basidiomycota > Agaricomycetes > Agaricales > Hydnangiaceae > Laccaria > Laccaria trichodermophora. The sequence goes on from JACTVC010000001.1 coordinate 687,238, forward strand.
ACCACCTTTGCCTCAGCAGTCATCACAGAACATAAATTCAGAGATCTTCATTCCATGCCAAACCCGACATCGACACACCCATCCATCTCGCGGGTTTGGAGGAGGTAGGCGCTTTTGGGGGGAGGATGTGTAGAGGGTTGATGAGGCCGAGAACCTAGGAAGACGGCTGTGGTGGAGAGCAGTGCAATGGACAATGAGGGTAGGACTAGGCTGGAGATTTTGCAGATGATTACGGAGTCCTCTGTCGCGCCCATTCTTCCCTTGGAGCGGAGTCCGCAATAGTGGAAGTCGTTCTTTTGGCGAACAACTTATTCAATGACCTCGACGCAGCCTCCACTAGGAGTGTCTATGGAAATATGCACTGCATCATGTGCATTGTTGGACTCAAAGGGAATACGCACGAGCTGCTACTCATGCCCTGAGGTTGCTTCGAGGACGGTTACATAACGACCAAGGGAACTCGTGAGATTTTGCTTCGAAAATGGGCGCTTGTACTACTTGACTCTTCCATTCACCGTCAAGTCACAGACATTCCACCAAATGTATGTTCAAGTTGAGCTCGATCGTACATCCAATCCTTACACTACTCTTCCCTACAGGGTCCACACTGCACTCTTCCTCGTACCAATCCACCATGGACGGCAGGATCGTATCCGAAAGTTCGAACTCAAACTCCTCCCGCCATCATTTCAGCTCAAACTTGGGACGAGGGGGCCACCCCCCCACCAACAGTCCAACTGAACGCAAACCATTACTGCGACGACGATCAACACCACCAAGTAAGCACTAGGAATATTTCCTCTACCAGAGCACTGTGCACTATCTCTAACACCTGCATAGGACCTCCCCGTCGTTCTCGGTCCCCAGAGTCCGCGTCGCCCAGCGAAACCAAAACAAGCCTTATCTTTGCAGTTTTAGCCCTTTTCGTTGGCCTCCTCCTCGGATCCATCATAACGTACACTCTATCTACCGACGACCTCGACCCCATCATACGGGACCGCATCCGCGCTAAATGGGAGGTTGAAATAAACCAACACAACGAACGACGCCAACGTATGGCACAAGAACGAGATCAATGGGAGTCTGAAATAAAGCAACACAATAACATCCGCCTAGAATGGGAGGTTGAAGTAAACAAGCACAACGACCTACACCGACGTATGGCGGGGGAACGTTCCCAATGGGAGCACGAAATAAAGCAACAGAATGACATCCGCCTTAAATGGGAGGTTGAGGTAGACAAGAACAACGACCTACGCCAATGTATGGCAGATGAACGATCTCAATTGGACTCCGAGCGCCAGGCGTGGGAGGAGATGCGTCTTGGAGAGAGGAAGGAGGCGTTAGAGGAAAACCGAAGGGCAAGGGAGAAGGAAGAAGAGGAGGAGGAGAGGCGGAGGGCGGGGATATATTGGTTGGGGCTTGTTAGGGCGCCGCATTGCACAAAGTATGGAACTAGGGAGTATCGTGCCAAGTTGGGCCCTGTTGGTTGGGGCGTTGATCAGCTCAAAGCGTGTCGCGAGACGGAGATTGAGATTCATGGGCGGATGATAAAGCCGAACCGATGCGATGATATGGTATATTGTCAGTTTGTGTTAAAATTGAAGATATCTGACTATTAGGCTGTAGGGTATGTTCAATGGGGTGTGGGGTGTTTGGATGGTTGGTTTCGACGAAGGCGCTTGTCGTACTTTTTGGGGCGACTACAAGGATAAGGTCAGTCAACATCAATCTTCTATCTAGGTGCTCAACATTGGACCTAATAGGGATGTACGGCGCCGGGATCTGGACTCCGTGTACGTACCTTCTACTCACTTTGCCCACATGAATAATCTAAATAACATAACACAACAGCACATTGAGGCCAATCTAAAAAACCACGACGCTGCCGACGAATGGATTGCCATGTGCACCACAACACCCTATGATTTCAACGGACTGCATTTTGACGGTGCGATATCTTGCGCTAATTGGGTGCGTTGCCGTTCCTCTTTTCCTTTTGTTATTTATTGGAACGCTTATTCTTTGGTAGGGAAAATACGGCATATTCGGATTTTGGGATATCGAAGACAAAAACTGCGTGTGAGTCGTTGGGTTGTAGGAACTAATTCTTGGATGGTACCCCGCAGTCTAGAGGTATATTGGCTTCTTGCAGTATCTTGTATAGTAGTGATATAAATTACAATTGTCCACTCATTCTTAGCTTTGCAGACCGAGGCCAATCAATACAACCACCAGCACTCTCTACTTCTGAATTCCAGAAGTCAAACAATGTCAGGTCCGTCGACCGTGGTCGATCGCAGTGTCGCTACATATGTTGAGAACCAAGTTGTTGTCCAGACTCCATTTTTGGAGTTGAAAGCTGTAGCGGTTGTTACGTAATACATCCAGTAGCGGCGCAAGCGCCAGTCCCCGACTCTGTTTGAAAACAACAACGATTCATCATAGATAATGTAATTTATACAGCCCACCTAATTACTTTTATATTAGTTGCCTGCTCGTCGCCGAACCGCTTGCGCGGTTCGCTCCTCGCAGGCCGATGCAAAGTTCTTGCTAGATCAACGTGAAGTATTCGGACGACTAATCCAATGCCGCACCGGACACGCGTACACCGGCGAATTTCGAAGACAGTTCTTCCCTGAAAAGAGCACCAACTGCGAGTGTGGGGAGGCCCTACAAACTCGAGAGCACATCATCAGAGAGTGCAACCGCTACGAGGAACAGCGGAAGAAGCTGCGCAAGCATAACCGAGACCTAGCGCTCCCAGAGCTGCTGGGAACGCCCAAGGGCATAGCTGCCCTAGCCGAGTTCATTCGAGACTCAGGTGCCTTCACGTTCACCGGAGAAATATACACCCCTAAGGACCTCCCCTCCTTCCACGACGAACCAGAGCCCCCCGATATTGACTCAGAAGACGACGAGTCAGATGCTGAGCCATAGCACGCCCATGCCATCCACACCCGTGTACACAACCCCGCGAGCGCGATAGCGCCCGCCCATGCCCTAGCGTCATATGCACGCAACAGTCCAGTACCCCCGTTCATTCGGCCCTCTACCAAAACTTTTTACATTATCTTTACATTACAGCTACACAACGGACGCTAATGCCCACATAAGTGGAGGCCCACCAGACCCAACTTCCCCTAAGGGGAGCCTTACGCTCCCCGTGCGTCTTAGTACTCGATTACTTGTTGCACGTAAATCTCTAGAAACCAAAAAAAAAAAAAAAAGTTCTTGCTGAGGCACGCTTCTACAACAAGTTCCGGCCGAGTGTAGGAATAAAGCGGAAGAGGCCGAAATTCGTGGGAAAAAGCTGTCATACGTTTAGCGAGGTTCAAGATTTATCGTTCCAACAAAACCCTCCTCTGTTCCAGAGTCGGGGATCTCTTTGTTCTTGAGCCACAATGGTCTCCACTCCAGCGCCTGTCAGCGATGGCGCCCCACCTCCCGTATCTCCTGGCGGGACGTATGCGCTGACTGTGAGTGCTTCATCTTCTTTATACTTAATGTAACTCATGGTGTTCACTGAAGACAGTCTCAGTTGGCTGTAAGATATACATACAACGTCCTGGTCCACACGGGCAGCAAGAAGAACGATTGGCTGAGATTCTTTCTATTCGTGACAAACCCGTCAATCCCTATGCCCGACGGAATCAACCTGTCAAAGATGAAGACTCCCCAACTAAGTCTGAGGACCGAGAATTCTTCGTCCATTGGGAATCTTTCAATAAGCGGCTGGATGAATGGGTTTCGGGTTCACGATTGGTGCTGAGCAGAGATTTGGAATGGCCACGTCCGAAGACTGCTGCGATCCCAAAGAAGGTCACCCCTTCGAAAGCCCCAGGAAAGGTCCCCCGTTTGCAGGGTTCACAGAGCCTTTTGAAGAAGGCGACCTCAAATGCAGCCATGGCTGCGTCGCCGACGCCAGGTCCCTCTACGCCGCTGTTCGGAGAAGAGTATCCTTCATCCCCATCTCCTGCTCCTTCGTTGAAAAGGAAACTACCACATGACGAGGAAGAAGAGGAAGAGGAAGAGGATGCGGAAGGCGAAGATGTGGATGCGGAAGGCGAGATGGACGTCGACGGAGAGGGGGAGGTGGAGACCTTTGATCTGAACCTTAGGGAACCAATACCGGAGGCCCCTCCACTCTCTTCTTTCAGCAAAGAACAGGAGATAGAAAAATTGCGTACATCTGGTTCAATGACCCAATCAATATCTGAAATTGCCCGAGTCAAGAATCTTAACCGCCTTCAAATCGGAAAGCACGAGGTGGATGCATGGTATTTCAGTCCCTATCCAAAAGAGTATGCCCACTTGCCCGTGCTGTACATCTGCGAATTCTGTCTATCCTTTTTCCCGTCCCCCATGATGTTTTCCCGCCATCGACAGCGCTGCACAATGTTGCACCCGCCCGGCAATGAGATTTATCGTCACGAAGATATTTCTTTTTACGAGATTGACGGCAAGCGGCAACTGACGTGGTGTAGAAATTTGAGTTTACTTTCAAAGTGCTTTCTCGATCAGTGCGTGGGCAGCCTTCTCTTTAACTGAACATATGTTGACGAAGCTGCTCGCAGTAAAACACTGTATTACGACGTCACCCCCTTCATGTACTATGTCATGGTATTTTTTTTTTTTTCATTTCTCTCTGTCCCTTCCGTTGATTCCGCTGTCGATAAGGCTAAGCGAGATTCCGCCGGATGCCACATTATTGGCTATTTTTCAAAGGAAAAAGAATCCGCTGAAAACTACAACGTCGCCTGTATCCTTGCTCTCCCTCAGCATCAGCGTCATGGATATGGAAAACTCTTGATCGAGTTCTCCTATGAGTTGAGCAAGAAGGAGGGGAAACTTGGCAGTCCAGAAAAACCTCTCAGTGACCTGGGGTTGTTGGGCTACCGTGCATATTGGGCGGAGACTATAATTGAACTTTTAATCAACACCCCTGACGGCGAGCTGAGCATTGACGACATCGCGCAAAAAACGTCTATCACTCATGCAGATGTCATGAATACGTGTGTTTTGTTTTCTCCGCAGAATCTACCCATAACTGATGAGCGTGCGGTACAGGTGTATAACCTTACAACTTTTCAAGCATTATAAAGGCCAGCACATAATTTGCCTGAACAACACAGTACTGGAGAAACATCAGAAATCCAAGATTAAGCGGAAGCGCCGAATATTGCCTGAACACTTGAAATGGAAACCGCCAGTGTTCACTCGAGATCAGTTGCGGTTTGGTTTCTAACCACTCTCGACTTGTGTATATCAATTTTCTGTAAGTAGTATAGTTAGTTATTTCTTCCATTACATTTAGTTTTCGTGTACACCTTTCGGTATCCCATTTTCAGAGGGGGTATTACTACCCTCAACCCATTGAGTGACTCTGCGACGAATGTGCACCTCTTCATCCTCCTCTTTCAGTGAATCTTTGACCTCGACATTTAGCTGCCGACGAATGATGGTAGGTGAAGGGGGTTGAGAAACTTCTGGCGAAAAAACGCCGACGCCGGACAGCTTCAGATTATTCTCCGAGTCATCGGCATAGAAAACATGTTGGGAAGCACCATTCGCTTCAGATATGCAGTCGGAAAGTGGACTCCGTAATCTGTTGCGAAGACTATAATCTGTAAGGGAGTCTGAATCACTGAGCGTTGACTCGCTGGGACTCGACGATCCATCGATGAGAATAGATGGCGGGAAGTGAATAGTTGCTTTATCGCTTGTCGAAGCCTTGACGTCGTCGATAACGCCCAAAGTTCGGGCAATGGCGTATGACGCGATGTCCTGCGCGAAAGTCAGAGGTGGAAAAGAATATGAGGAATATATGAACGTGCCAACAATGCAAGAATGACCAACGGCAGGCTAACGAGGATAGCGAGGATGCGGGTGGAGTAAGCTATGGTCGCCACCCATGAGTTCGGTTCATAGTTCCAAAGATAAGAAATGTAATAAGACCAAAGGAGGGCGGGAGCAGCGGAAGGGGATATGTGCGCATCCAAAATGTAAGATGAAATATTCATGTTTGGGTAGGTCCAAGCAGGGACAGATATCCAAGAGATATCGCCTCAATTCATCACATGACTAACATCCAGAAATACATCATATCGGAACAGCGAACGGGTTTACACAGCGAGAGTAGCAATCCAGCAATAGCACTACAGAAATGAACCGCAAAAGAAGAGCGTACACTAAGGATACATGGTATTAGATGGGAAAACAACACCGTCGGAACGGATAAGAATAATGGGACGACGCTTAGAGGGCGCTGATTCCGGGGGTAAACAGCCTAAAACTTCCGTGCAGCGGACTTCAACGTATGGCGAAGGCTCAGAGCCGAAGAAAACATTCACGGGGTCGGTTTTAGAAAAGTTTTCCCCGTATACAGTGAGCATTTTTGAAGCGTGAGGACTGGGTTTTGACAACATAGCGCGTGACTGCACACAATTGGACTTTGGAACCTCGGCGGCGCGATCAGGAGGAAGGTATTTAACGACACCGGGGAATGGGGTAATAGGTTTGGAGGGTATAGGGAATGAGCCCGTTTGAGGCGCATGCTGATTGTCAAAAAGCAGAGGAGGAACGTAGAAATTGTAACGGATTTGGTCTGCAATGGCGAGTAATGTCAGTGAAGGTGAGTATATTGAGTTGACGAGTCCTTACCTGTTCCCACAATTGTCCAGACGCTTGTCTCGCCTATGTCTACTTGCCAGAGCGCTCCTGAAGAGGCACCGGAGTCGCTGCCAGAGCCACGGCGGCTTGAAGAGACGGAGCCTGCTGAGCTCGGTCGTCGGCGGCCTTTACCTCCTACGTTCTTCGTAATACCACCAGCACTTGAAGTCGACCTCTTTTTCTTGACGCGACCACCATCGTTAGACATAAAGTCCGTGGCAGAAGGTGACGCGGGCGCGCTATCACCAAGCCCGAAATATTCACTATTGGCTGAGCCAGGGGTAGGAGAGATGGGTGAACCAGGGAGAGCAGGAGAATTCAATCCATTCTGATTGTTGTTCCACTGCCGGCCATCGATTGGGCGATAAGTATTGACCTTCTCACCCATACATGACAAGAAAGCGCCTGTGGTGCCAGGCGTCCCAGGATCAGGCAATCCTTTTGTGGAGTCGTAGACTTCAAAGGCGATTTTGTGAAGTTGAGATACGGGATCTCCGCACACTTCTCCAGGAGAACAGAAGTGATCTGCGATACCCTTGGCACCTTCTTGGAGTCCACCACCAACAACTGTTGTCTGGCGGTCAACTTTTCGAATAATCAATACGGGACTAACAACGCCGGAAGTCAGACACTGCAGCACCACAGTCTGGTTATAGTATATGGGGATTTGTGACCCGTTGTTTGTGAATGGAATGGCGTTTGGGGGCGGGGAAGGATAGTCGGGTTGGGGAGGCGGTGGGGGGGGAGCGTCAACGCCCCCACCAGCTGGTTTGCTGACGTCAACGATGTACATGACGAAAGGATCCCAGGAGGCCGTTCGAGCAATGAACGATGGTGTTGTCGACCGGGACCGTTGGTCAAGTCCCATCAAAGGGGCACCATCTGAGCCTTTGAAGGAAGATCCAGAGCCAGAGACACAAAGGTATTTTGTAGAGACCGTTTGAGACCGCAAACGGTGAAACAATGAAATGGTAGAGCCATGATTGATGCAGACTGAAGAAAAAGCGGTTTGTTAAAGAAAACCTTTGGAAAGAAAGGCGAAGGGGCTGACGCTCGAGGTTTTTGGCACTCTGCCTCTTTTTGCTAGGTTTACTAATGACTTTTATAGGCCGACTGGGGAACGTCCCAATCACTCGTTCAGAATCTTCCTCCGAACCTGGGGCCGTGATTTTGACCAGGGCCTCAACCTTCTTCTTTTTTTCGTCCACGTCGGAAATGAAAAGTTGTTTCCCAACACAGCGCCCAATATACGTTGTTCCTGTGGGAGGGTCGCCCACATCGAAAGACTTACCGGATGATCCGGTCCACTCAATGGATCCTTCCTGAGGCACGGGCTCGCCAGAGATAGAAATGACCACTCGAGGGGGGTATAGTTTGGGATCTTCACCCCTTCGCACAACGTCAGTCCACCATGAATTGCCAATCATTATGGCGGTTGGTGGTGGGCATAGAAATCTAGGCATACACAATAAGAAAAGCGCAAAATAGGTCGCCAGAAATTTGACCTTTTCTCCGTACCATAGGATTTTTGGGCCACCTTGCTCGACATGACAATAATCGTCCGCTCTCCAAAGGCTAGGCGGTTGGGCGTACGAACATACTGATCAAGAAAGGGACTGGAAAAAGATATTTATTTCAAATTCATGCAAAAGAAATAGCTACTTACCGAATAAACGTGTGGAGATCATTTGAAGTGCCCATTATGGGATGCCCTTGAAGCTTCATGCGTGCCAAGGTTTCGTCGACAGAAGGCATGCGGAGAGCCACATCCTGATGAGAACTAGCACCAATATAATGCGGCATCTCGTCGTAGCCTGCAACACCACCTTCTCGGAAAGAGTGAGTCGCGTGTGGGGCAACACTTCGCAAGATGTCAGGGCCATGATGTGAGGGAATCGTAGGGCCTGAGGCGTGGTTGTAGCGATCAGGTGGAAAACGACCCAGACGATCTTGGAAATGTTGGATTGTCGAGGGTGGGAAGGAAAGCCCATTGTTCACACCTCCAATCCCGTACTCGTCAGAGTATTCGGACTGATAACCGGTGGAGCTTCCGTTGGGAAGGCGACGTTCAGACATATCTCCGTAACCAGGTGTAGGATAATCCTTTCCTGAGGGATAAGCAGGGGAGTGGTGAAGACCACTTACTGAGTCGCTCGGAGTTAATGGCGAAATCTTGTCACTGCTGTATGAAGAAGGCAAGCTGCTGATCATGTCGTATGGGTTGGTGTTGGAGCCGTTGAATGAAGGTACAGAATCATTGAAAGAAGAATGTGAATACACTCCCTCTGAGTGCATCCCATAATTGTGACCAAGAGAAGAAGAAGATGACGCGTTCGTGCGGTATCGGTTAGAGGAAAAAGAAGCACCGGACGAAGAATTTGGGAAAAGGTCATAATTGGTAGTGTCGGTAGCCTCCATACTGTCTGGGTGATCATAGGTGTGCTGCTGTAGACTTCCACCAATATGGGGATGAGAGGGCGACGTGGAACTACTATCAGAGTTGTGCATATTAAACGGCTGATCCAGGTCTGGTTGGCTATAAAGGCTGTGTGGAGGTTGTCCGTTGCCAGAAGGAAAATCGAGCGACATTTTTCGGTCGCGGGGATATTGCGTACCTCCTGAAGAAGGATTCAAGAGCTCAGAAAGATCCCAGCGGTGTAGTTCTGAAGAAGATGAGGGGATGGGACGAGGAGCAGCTGAGGAGACTGGCGCTGGTGCAGACGCAGCAGAGTGCGCGCTGTCAACGTTCATGATCGCCGTTCGGAAGATGCCGACGTGGTGTTCTGAACTCAATTATGAATCCTATCGATTGCAGGTCAGTGCTTTTAACGCCAAGTGATAGCAAGTCATCAGCTGTTGCTTTCACATCAAAAGGTGTACCTACATCGCGAAAGGTTGAGCGCAATCACTAAAATTGGGGGCCGTGGGGAGCCGTGGGGCTGGTCTTGTGAATCTTTAACTCTACGATCAGGGTAGAGCAGAACGAAAGGGAATGTTCGCTGATGTTGGGTCCAGTTGGGAGAAGGAAGCAAAGAGTACGAGAGATTTTACAACTGTCGTTATTGAACTTTATACAGATCAGAGATTTGCCCAGGATTTGCCTCCGTCGCATTACGCACGCTTTCAGACTCTTTCCAATGTTTTCATCCAAAACCCATTGCCCTCCGCTCCGAAAGACAAACCCTTCCTGCCCGATTGGTGGCACATCGCCAGCACCTCGTGGTCATGTCGCCGGTCGGCGGATTTAGAGGGATCTATGTAATCTCATCCTTCTCCATCTATAAGTAACGTCAGAACAAATCATGATCAGGACTTCGCTGAACTTCGGCGCTCGCCGGTGGTATGCCAGATGTATTCCAAGGTTTGTCCGATGAACTCTATCGTTTCGCCTGATTTATTTTTCCAAAAACCAGTGTCCGCCAATCTTCAAAGTTGAGTCGGCTGAGACAAAACTTGGACCGTACCATTACACCAAAAAGATCATTCTTTTGCGGAGTCAATTAATATCAAGGCTTGGCGCTTACAAGAAAATCACTTACTGCACTGCGAGTACAACATGATATAGAGATCCTTGGTGCATGGAACACTGGATGATGGCATCGGGCGGGACTTCTTTCATTATGCCACCCTGTTTCTCATCCCATGAAGCAATATTCAGACGGGTGCCGCGAGACTCTCACTGGGATAAAGATTCCCGGAACCGGCGGCTCTAGAGTGATATCGGTGGTTGTACCCGTTGATAAGGGTCGATTTTGAACCTCCACGTATTCGGGTAGGACGTCCTAGGATGTCACAATCAAACTCCTGATTATAAGGGACAAAGTAAGTAGGTAACGTGGGGTACTAAGATACCTGGAATCAATCTTAACAGCTTATGACAAGACCAGGTATAGAACCTACCGGCAGAATCAACCGCTTTATACCGGGAAAAAAGTGTTGCGTCCGGATCGAAGTATGCCATTATGCCTTTGTAGAACCCGTCTTGTTACAATTATGGCTCGATGATGGAAACCGAGTGCCACAAAACAGCCACGACTTAGATTATCATAAGGGGATAATTGTCTCCTCACAAAGGAGCAGCAAGAAGCAGGGTTGATGGAACATCTTCAAGGATAATGATGGAATAACTTGAGCAAGACGTTTGGGTGACAGAACAAAGGCGCTTACCGCATACGCAACCTTCGTAAAACAAAGATTGATATGATGCTCAGACGGCCCGCCAGCGACTTGTTGTTGAATTATGTCATGAACTTGGCCGGTGAAGAGCCGGGCCATTGGCTAAGCAGCATCGCAAATTCACTATCATTGTCAAGAGGAAGTCCAGGGATGCAGCTTTGCCGAATCGCAAGCTTGAAGCAGGTACGACAAAAGAGTCCTATCGGTACGTAAGAGAACGTTAAATTCCAAGATGCAAGGTAGGAGATGCGAGGAGCCAGGGCCAGGTGATTGAAAGTTTTATATAGATCCATAGAGCGACTGCTTGAAAGCGTGCTTGTTTTGAACGCTCCTGAGAACCTCTATGTAGGGAAAACAGTTTCCAGTTCTTGAAGTCGTTGGGTACTGCTCCAAGCCATTCATTCATGTTGTCGCGGTCAAAAGTCGCCTTGTGTGAGTTACTAGGTTTTAGGCTACACGACATGTGACAGGTGACAAACAGCAAGGCTTGTGATCATCTTCCACTTCCCGTCGTCGTGGTCGTCGACGCTGCCTTTTCATCCATCCCTTCTGTACTCTTCTTGTTGCCAAAGGAGGGAAGAATTACTAGGAAGGGCAGCCAGAAGGAGCTCAGACCGACCCAACATTTTTTCCATCTATTGCTTGATTTATCTAAATCCTCACCCCAACCAGTAGGCACCATTATCCCGCTGAAAATCACTCTTTGTCGCAACGCACCTTAGTCAAAAGACTTGCTTCTCCAGCCATGTTGGGCTCTTCGTACCACTTGCAGGCTTCGCGGCCTCGACAACCACCCGCCCCGCTGAATTTCGACGACTCGTCCTTCCAACCCTCCTCGATTTTAAGTTCTCACCAAGATGCCCAGACCCTCCTTTACGACCTTCCTTCTGCTGCATCTATGTCGCCCCCAACTAGTCCAAAATTAAACAGTCGCATCATTTCCCCAACATCGCCTTCATTTCCTGGGCGCTCACGAGCAACCAGGAACGGAAGGCCCACACCTCCCCCAAGCGGGCGTCATCGATCAAGCACCCCTCTGGGCGTCGCACAAAGCGAACTTGAGAAGTTCGCAGAGCACTGTCGTGCTTGGTGAGCGCCGTCGTGGGTTGAGTAGCATTACGTTGAACTGAAACATCTTCAGGTACTACCGTCAAGATGACGACTCTGGCCGCTTGATGACACAAACTCTAGCCACCCTTCCGCCTTCTCAGAGAGCCCCCTTTTCACGAGTGCAAGCTTCGATAAGATCTGCATATCATCGTTCTGTAAACGCTCGTCGACATGCGGAATTTCAGGCGCACCTAAGTGCAACTCAACCTGGCGGCTCATTGATGCCTCATTCAAGGTCCAATCCACGAGGAACCCTCGCACAGAAAGGTTTGTAATTATTATTCTATGACGTGTTGTGAAATTCATATGTTGGAGCAAGAACGGCACGAACGCGTGGATCGATTTATCAGAAATTGGTGTACCGTAGGTATGCCCGGTACTCAACCGTTCTTTGAAGCGTAGGTTTTATTTTCTAGGGATTGCGCAATTGTTTGGACTGACTGGATGTACTTTGTTAGGTTGTGGGCAGTAATGCGATTGCAGGTAATTCCTGAAGACTTAGGTGGCACAGGAAGGAATCGATTAGATTGGGAGTTTGATGACGCTGTTTTCAAAGAAGCTGCGTAAGTTACTCAAAAATTTCCGCGCCATTTGGAGACTTGATCTACTTCAGAGGGAAAGACTTTATGTTGGAAGCCATTGACCTTCTGAAAGGAGTTAGTCTTTTTCATTTAATCTGGCGAATTACGATTCCAATATGCCCTCTAGGTACTTGCCTTCGAGGAGACACCGCCGATCAAGATTCAATCACCAACATCTGGGCACAGGAGGGATGCAAGCGTATCAACCGTCCATTCTCGCTCCCGCTCGCAACCTTTACCATCCCACCAGAAACCCTTAGCAGGCACTTCAGTGGTTCAACCAAAACGCGCCAGAGCACCTAGTGACCCATTTTTAGACTCCCCTACCCCAGCCCTGTCCCGTTCCGTCGCCTCTGCGTCGTCCCATTTGTCCGGGAATGTCGCTTTGTCCGGCGATGGAGAAGAGCCACCCAGTCCCGTTGATAGGGACCGTTCGACGACCCCACTTATGGGCGATTCTATGTTTGAAGATGGTGACGATGAAGGGGAGTACATGCGCATCTGGACTTCACCAGATTTGTCAAACCCTGAGCTCATCCAACTTCTCAAACTGTTCCCCGCTTTCGTATCGAGACGACCTCTTCCTCGCTTTCCGACCGCTTCCAGCCGCCATCCAGACATTGAAGAAGGGGATGATGAAGGCACGGAGGGCAAGCATATCCGTTTCGGAACAGGGTCGATGTGCATCTCCTCCCAACAACGAAGTGATGGCTGGGAGGGCAGCTGGTGGACCCGAGTCATTCTGTGGTGGAGGAGAATTTTTTGTTAGACCAAATTTTTCAAGCACGGACAAACTACCCCAGGACTTGCTCCTCCGTATCCTTGTTTTTCGGCATACAGGCGCCTCCAACAGACAGCGGACGCTATACCACATTGCATTTACTTATCTCACTAACTTTGCACACTAACTCATGTAGGTAACATATCATCCTGGCGATGACATTTGTATTTTGAATAAGAAATACTCGATGGACGCGTGGCGTTTTCGCCTATCGTACGTACGCTGGAAGCTATCAGTTGCGTAGAAGAAGTGAATGCATGCTTGAATCCTGCTTGAATCAGTAATGAAAAGACATGAACCATATTTTTTGGTTTGCATCATGCTTGTCACTACGAAATACCTCGAGTCCCAAAATGCATCTCTCCCATCGCTTGTACTTCAAGTGACCCAGCTTGTGGACTCGTATATGCTGTGGATCGGTGTCAGTGAAGGGTCACCCGATGACGCTCAGATTACCGTTATGAGAGGCAGGTTATCGAAGGATTGGGCTTGTGCCATGCCCCCAAAAGCCGTAAGTTCTTTTCATGAAATCAGTTTGATGTCGATCCCAGCCTGCGCAGCCTAGCCTGGTAGGACCTGCAACCTCCTTCTTCCGTTCATCCACTTCAGACGTTGCATTGTCGATGGCACAGCGTCTAGGTAAGAATCGTGAATGACCGACCAATAAACGAAGCTAAGTGCATTATTCAAGCAAAACGCTTTAAAAAGCAGATATTCTTGTCTGTCGACGTACCCCATTCCTTCCTTTCGATGGGGAATGGACAAGAGTTGTTACTAGAGGCAGAGCGTGGTATTGTGGTGACACTGAAAGAAATGGAGGGTGCACAGACCAAGTAGTTGGTATTAGTTCTGTCACAGCTAGACACCTTTCAAGACAATCCACATCCAACGCCTGTCCAAAGTCCTTCCCAACGCTCATCTCGGCCTCGTCGACGCGCGATACGACGATTGAATGGATAGATAACCGTGATTATTCGGAAGCCAAGTTATTGTGTCGAGCACGACGTGCATCGATTACCAACCCTGATCCCCTTACACAGCTCTTCACCAGTGACCACAGCTATCAACCTCGTTTTTTTATCGCAGGATATTGGCTCATCACCACTGACAGTGAGCTTGCAACTCACGGCAGACGTCAAACGCCATCCGCCACGGTCACTTTTCCCAGAAACATGTCGGAACCTGAACTCTACATGCCTGACACAAACGAAAGCTTCGATCTTCCCCGTTGGCAGACTCACGTCGACCCACTTTCCTCTTCTGCCCAAGCCGCCCACGCTGCTCAGGTTTCCTATCTGTATTCTGGCCCACCACCGCCCCAATCTCATTCCGCATCGTCGCCCCAGCGCTTACCACCGCTCCATCAAGCACCAACTGGGCCATCCAGGCAGCCCCGTATATCTCAACTTCTTGAACAGGAACAACAAATTGCCCCACAATACACGTCATCTACGCAAAGCCAATTGGCTCGTAGTGCGTCTCTCGGCGCCGGAACTGGCGCCATTACAGCTGCCTCAAGAGCTCGACGCCATCATCAACCTGACGATTTGGAAGGTGCCTTCAGTGCTGATAATCAAACTATGGCCGGTCCACGACAACAACCACAACTCTCCCAAAACTCTTTCTATTCTCCCAGTGTTGGATATCAGCCGCAATCGATGACAGGCACACTCGCTGCGAACTCCTCGGCAGCTCCCTCTTCTAACGATTCATATTCCGACATGTACTACAATGGCGCTGCAACACATCCTCCGAAACGACTACAACCTTCTCACGACGCTAATGCTCCATCTCGTACAGGACGTTCTCCTCTCCGTGTGCCCAACACCCCCACGTCGACTTCCCTTCTTGATCCATATTCACAACAATCGCAGTACTCGCCAACAACAGCAACCTACTCATACGGCCCTGCCGTCGACCAACGCACTCATTCTTCCTACCAGCAATCTCATAGTCGGAACCACTCACAAGTTAAAACTGAATCGGCAACCCCTCCAATTTCCTCTCCTTACACGTCTCAGTCTTCGGGACACCCTATTGGTGCATACTCCTCGTCGTATGCTATGGATACATCAAGTCCCCACCCACCGTTACAATCGCATCTCACAGCTCAAGTTTCCGTCAGGCAAAATTCCATCTCAAACCCGTCTACACCCTTGTCATACATGCATCCAACTCCCGGGCCTGGCTCCCACTATTACCCCCAAGATCAATCAATGGTCGTTGACATTCCTCCACCGAAGAGACGTGCTTTAGGGTTTCGCCGTGTACGAACTGTACATGATCTCCAACCTCGCCTCGATGTAAGTCCGGCTGGTCGTAGAATGGGTAGCGATGGCGTATATCTCTCAGTGAGTGACTTGAATAGATGCCCCCCTCAACTATCAACTTTTTGCTGGACAGCCGTTGCGACAACTCACCACCAATATTCTCGACACGTATCGTATCTGCAACCCGCAGTTCCGATATGAATCGGCCCATAACCCACGGCGCGTTTTAACAAAGCCCAGCAAGCCAGTGCACAATGACGGTTATGATAATGATGACTATGACTACATCCTCTACGTCAATGATTGGCTGGGTACGGAAGAGGGTCACAAGTGCGTTACCCCTTTTTATCCAGCCAGAACAATGTTCATGAAGCACCTTCAGATATTTAATCCTCGATATTCTGGGTCAGGGAACCTTCGGACAGGTCGTAAAGTGCCAGAACATGAAGACTCATGAGATTGTCGCGGTCAAGGTGGTTAAAAATAAGCCTGCCTACTTCAATCAGAGTATGATGGAAGTAACCATCTTGGAGCTGGTATGTACTCAATGTCGTGAGATTTCCACCTTGACATTGTTCGATGCAGCTCAACAAATCTTGTGATCCTAACGACGAGCACCACATACTTCGTCTTCGTGACTCCTTTATCCACCGAAGTCATCTCTGTCTTGTCTTTGAGCTTCTCTCCTCTAACCTATACGAGCTCATCAAACAAAATCAATTTCAAGGATTGAGCACTCAGCTCGTTAAAGTGTTCATGGCTCAATTATTGGATGCGATGACAGTACTGAAAGAAGCTCGTCTTATACATTGCGATCTAAAACCCGAAAATATCTTGTTGAAGTCGTGAGTACTACCAGTAGCAACCGAACTTACGCCTTGATCAATTTTTTTGCCAGCCTTCAATCTCCTCAAATAAAAGTTATTGACTTTGGATCTGCATGCCACGAACGTCAGACGGTGTACACATATATCCAATCACGGTTTTATCGCTCACCGGAGGTACTCTTGGGGATGTCCTATACTGCGTCGATCGACATGTGGTCATTGGGTTGTATTGCCGTCGAGTTGTTTCTCGGATTGCCTCTCTTCCCAGGAACAAGCGAGTATAACCAATTGACACGCATTATTGACATGTTGGGGTGTGTAAATCATGCTTTTCATTTGGGAAATGACTAACACTTCTCACAGACTGCCTCCTTTGAGTATGCTCAACATGGGCAAGCAAACGAATCAATTCTTTGACGTTTGGGAGACCTATAATCCGCAAGCCAACCAAACCGAAAAAAATTATCGTATAAAGAGTCTGGAACAGTACTCCCGGGAGCACAACACAAACGAGCAACCTGGAAAACAGTACTTCAAAGCCACTTCGTTGCCTGAGATCATTAACACTGCTCCAATGCCGACATCCAAGTCCGCGCGCTCGGCTCACGAAGTAGAGAAGGGTGTGCAGTTTACGTTTCTTTCTTCGAATCCATCACTCAATCTATTCACAGAATTAAACAATAGAGCGGCGTTTATTGACTTCTGTCAGGGTCTCTTGAATTTGAATCCTGTCACAAGGTGGACCCCTCAACAAGCGAGATTGCATCCGTTTATTACTGGAGAGAAGTACACAAAACCTTTTGTGGTACGTTATTCTATGGGTCGACTTGAACATCTGACATAATTCCCTGCAGCCTGATGGACTTTCCAGCACATCACAGTCAAGTGCCTCTTCAACCGCAGTAGCGGATCCTAAACGGCCATACGGTGGTCTGGTTCCCTCGCAACCGAAGGGCACTCGCGCATATCAGGATGCGGCTTCCTACAATCAACATCTAGCTCAGCATCAAGCATATACTGCACAAGCTCAGGCTGCCTCACAAGCAGCCGCATCGTTCCGGAACCCATACATCACACCACAAAATCCTCAGTCACAATCAACCACCTTCACAACCACGGCCGATGGTGTCGGTGTTGGATATCAGCAACCAGTACAACCAACACAACCAACACAACAACAACAAAATACATATGTTACAAACCCCCCAGCCGGTGGACAAAGAGGTCTTACTCACCAAAACTCCACGGGGCAGTTGGGCGCCAGTGGTTCGGTTGCTCAGTATGCGGCACACAATACTGGAGCAAGTCTGGGCCTAAACCCGAACTTGCCAACAACGTCGTACTTCCCTAATTCTCGCGCACGTGCCAACACTATTAATCAGATGGATACTGTCCCACCTGCGTTAGCACGGCTACAGCACATGAATCAGGATGTCATTGCCGGCCGGAACGCTCTGACGCCTGTTCTCAACCGCGATGATGCCATGCGCGAGTGGGAACGGAGACAATCTGGGAAGCCTTCCGCAGCACAGCCATACCCCCAACTAGAATATCTCCAGCAACAGGCCGAAATGGCTGCGGCTTCTGGTTTGACAAACTGGGGAACCTCACACACCAGATATCCGCCCCCACCATCCAAGTTGTCACACTCTTATCATCCGCAAACTATTATGGTGGACGACGAAAATAACCACAACAATAGACGGGATGCCGTTTTGTCGAATGTTCGATCTGCGGCACGCGGCGAGGGTTCAAGTGGGGTGTATAGTGGTAGTGCCATTATCTCCAGCCCACCTCAAGCTTATTCGAGCAATACCACGGCGAGTGGGAACCGCTATACAACAAACTACGGTCAACCCCAGCAGCTCCAACCGTCGGGTGCAGTGCCATTTGATTCGGTCGATCACCGCGCGGATATTGGCAATATCTATGTGCCAATACAGCCCGACCAATATCAAAACTACAGCGTACAAGCACCTCCCTCTTCGGCGCGACATGCCCCGCCTCAAGGACAGGCAGCTCAGCCATCCTTTTACAGTTCTGGAGTCGTTCCTTCAGGTCAAACAGGATCGGGTCCTCAGCGCAATCCTTTCACGATATCCGATGGTTCCCAGCAATCCCTCTCCAGTCCGAAGGACGGACGATGGCCAAGATGATTTGTGCAGGACACCATCTCTTTTTCTTCTCGCCTGAATGCATCATGTTTGAGTTTCCCCTCTTCATATATCAGACCTCCTTTACTCGGGTTTTCTCTTGCACAATGTTATCAGCACTTCAATATTATGCACTCGATTCAACAAGGACCATTTGGGATGGTGCGATACGAAACCTCATGAAAGCTTTCACAGATCTATATATATCCTCTAGGTAACGGAAAGTTATATCTCGATGAGATTAATGATCTACAATTTACTAAATATTTCCTCGACTTCCCAAGCGCCTCCCCAGAGCTGTACTGCGCATTGTAGTCCGTTAGAATGACCTTCTTTTTCAATCCGCTTTTGCAATCCGCGGTGAGTTCTGCAGAGAACCAGATCTTGGCTGACATCGAAAAGCCAATTTTTAAAAACAACGAAATTCAAGAGCATGGATGGGACACACGTTCGCAAATGCAAGATTGGACAGAAATCATTTGTTCCGTCTCCGACGTATACTATACGATCGAAATCCTTCCCTTGGCGTGCAAGGAACGCGTCCAACTCTTCTCCTGTTCTGACATCAGCAAAGCAAGCTCACCATCGCCGAAAACCTGACCTTTGCACATGTTGGGACTGCAGCCGACCTTGCATTTATGTTGCGGACCGCTGGGATCAACCTTGCGATTCAGCTGAAGAAGACCTGAACTCTCCCACTTGGCAGGATTGGTAACAATTTCCTCAAAAAGGTCTTGAAGACCTTTTGACTAAAATGCCTACCTCAGGAAGAAAAAAAAAGCAAAAAATGGGGGTAATGGTAAGTACCTCGAGAATTGTGGAGATGAATACTGAATTGGCGTTTGACAGGCAGAGGAATGTCGTCTTGCCGCCAGCCTTGAGATCGAGTACTCCACGTACCATTGCTGGATGCTAAGTGGGTTTAGACTGTAGAAGGTGGATATGGGCGATCAATGCGCACAAAAGGCATTATTCGAAGGGCATGCTCAATTTGATCTTTGGTGATGCCGCGAGCGTGGGCTTCCCTCAACGATTGTGCCCTTTTGCAAGGTAAATTGGTATTTCTCATATGAGTGCGGAGTAGCCTCACACAAGATCCGTCCATTGAATTTCGTCTTTCAAGGACTTCATTTTGCGACGAAGGTCCGGCGCCAAGACCTCAAAAACCCATCTATCTGTGTCCTGGTCTGCCATCGACCTGCGCACGTAGGTAAGCCAGGATAATGAGAGACTGCTTGTAGTCTCTCACCAGTCAAAGTCGAAGACGATGAGTTGGCCAGCCATTCTAAGGCGATGGTCGTGGAAGATAGTGAAGTAACCGGATTATATAATCAGACAAGTAAATGAGAAAAGAATGATTTTGCACTTGTTTTATGCCTACCACGGTGTGTAAGGCCAAGGCGTCTTTCAAGAAATTGTCAGGCTTGCTCGAGCTCACCGACACCCATCTCCAATGGACTCAGGACGGGAAGAAGGCGCCTTCAGTACGCGTTTCTTACGCTGAAGCATATTGTGCGTTTTCTGGACACCTTGTCTCTTCATTGACTCATTTGCAACAGCTTTGTTCTGCAGTAAAGAGGGCGCCTCTCAGGTCAGGCTCAAGCTTGGTCTTATTAGCGATGAAGCGGGTCACAACTTTACTTTTACGTCCCCCATCGCAAACGCCGAGCGTGAAGAGTTCAAAAAGGCACTCACTCCCATTATAACTCGCAATAAGCTACCTGCCGCGCCTGTTAATCGACCTCCTGTGACGGCTGCAGCCCCAGTTTTGAATGGACCATTGCCTGTCGTACCTAAAGTGCCCCTCCATCAACCGATAGCGCCCTCGCGGCCCCCCGCCTCCCGTGCCACATCTGTCTTGAGTGAGAGGAGAACGACCCCGGTCATCGCTGGAACCGACCCTGCCAGCGATTTCCGACTTCGCAAGAGGGTTCTCATGAACAATCATGAACTCGGGTCCCTGCACAAAGATCTTGTCATGAGTGGTCAAATAACAGAAGCTGAGTTCTGGGACGGCCGTGAGGTTAGACTCGAATGCCCTTGCATTATGTATCGTTCAAATGTCTTCCATAGCACCTTCTTCTTGCACAAGCTGATACAGAAAGTCAACGAAAAGGCAAGCCGGGCCAGCTTGTGGACCCTCGTCCTGAAACTGTCGACGGTGAAATCAAGATAAAGATTACGCCGCAGCTGGTTCATGATATTTTCGATGAATATCCCGTCGTAGCGAAGGCTTACAGTGAGCACGTACCCAAGAACGTATGGTATCTTCGTCCTTGGCTAGATGTCACAACTCAGGATCCCAACCATACAGTTGTCTGAAGAACAATTTTGGAGACGGTATTTTCAGTCCAAACTCTTCAATACACATCGTGCATCTATTCGTTCGTCTGCAACCCAGCATGTCGTCAAAGCCGATCCCATTTTCGACAAGTATCTGGAAAGAGAAGATGACGGTCAGTTATGTATTGTCAATCGTGACAGCACCGCTCAACAATTTTTTTCACCCACAAGAGCTGGAGCCTAGGCGGCAACGTTCGGACCCAGTCGAGCTTTTCGTGAACCTTGGCGCAACTTTAGAGGACCATGGAGAGGTGATACTTGCTAGCCGCTCGACGTTTTCTGCCCAATTTACCCTTCTGTACAGACTGGAAACGAAAAGGATGTAACTATGCGAGCAGGACGGCAAAAGGGTGCTTTGCCCCTCATCCGAAAGTTTAACGAGCACTCTGAAAGACTCCTGAATTCAGCCCTGTGAGTGAACCTGTCTTCGCAAAGCATATACCGCTTACGAAGCCGAACCGAAGGGGCGAAATTCCTTCAAAGCGACGTCGTCTGGATGTAGGAGAAGTATGCGTATTTCTAACAATCTTGAACAGACCGAAACACTTATCAACATCAGGATGCATACTCGGAAATAGACATCGAGGATTTACACGACCCCGAGGCATCAACTGGCATCATTCTTGAGATGAAGGGATATAGAGAACGATACTATGAAGGTCGCATGTCGAAACCCGCCGCCGAGGAAGTTGCAGCTGAGAAGGTAAGCTATGACCTATGACCAAAGTAACTATAATGTACTCATACAAGTACCCCCAGAGTGTAGACTTCAGGACTGTTGTTCGCGAAGCAAAAGCTGACCTGCAAGAATGGGATAAACAGTTGACTCAAGCATGTTGTCTAACAGCCACCACATCACGTCGCTGACGCCGTTTCTTCGCAGCTAAAAATTGAACGGAAATCTGGTGACTCCGCTTTGCTTGCTATGACGCAGAATGTATCGGCCAGACTGGATGTGAGGTCAAAAAAAAGTAAAGCGCCTTTTGTCTTGGAACCCGCCTGTATTAACCATCCTAGACGATATACCAGACGTCCTTTTCAGACAAATGACAACTTGTCAAACTGCCGCCAATGAATTTCTCCGGCAATTTTGGTCCGCCTCGTATCCTCCACTTTCTGAGGTACCCAGCGTGTCCACGGCTACACCTGCGCAGCGGGCATTAAAGGCCACAAAAATGATAGGCTACCTTTCAAAAACGCACGAAAAGGTGCAGGCCCTTGTGCAGAGTGCAAACATGCATTCTGTCGAGCCAGCGCGTGTTGAAATGGTGAGTATTTATTTTCCTACCGTACTATGAGATAAACCGGGAGGTTTGCAGGCTATGAAGCCCGTTCTCAATGCGGTTGACCACGCCCTCACCTTTCATCAAAGCAGAACTCGCCCCAAATAGACCGTTCTGGGACATTGAATCATAGCATCATTGTTACTTTATCCAGGATATACCATAATGTACTAATAATAGTGTATTGTCATAAAGCCTACCTACCGCCCGAAGGGGTTTGGTTGCTTTTGCAACTGTGCCCCTGATGAGTTTGTGCATTCGTACGTCATGTACATCACAAGAAGGTGGAGGGCGAAGGCATAACAAACGAAAAAAGTCCGAGCACGGCGGTTTCCCAATATCGAACGTGTCATAACGAGGACACTGCGCTCTACGGGGTTAAGGTTTTGATAGGCCCTTGTGGCTTCCTACGAAACTGATATATTACCACGATGGTGGAAAATGAACGCCAACTTACCCTGCCCCGGAAAGCTTCGAATGGGTTCATAGCCTCTTCATATCTTGCGTGGTATTTGCTCATGTCATCTGGGCGGCCAGGGAGGGCGGGAAGAGGATCCAGTTGCGTAACAGGTCGTGAACCCGATTCTTCTCTGTAGCTTTGCATGTACCGCACTTTCTCGTAAAGTTTCAGATTGTCTGTCTGGAGAGCTTTGATTTCCGCGCGCAGTTCCGAAATAATTTGAAATTGTTTACGCAGCTCCTGGAAAATGATTCGATACCAGACTTTTTCAGAGGAACGCATAAGGTGACCGCACCTCTTCAAGTTCCGCATTCCGTTGCCTGAACCGGTCTCGCTGACTTGTGACAATAGGAAGAATGGACGTATCTGCGGAAGAGGTGAAGGGTGTTGGACTTGTGCGTGTAGATGTATCCTAGATGTAATCGTTGAAATTTAGTTTGCGACAGAAAAGAGGAGTTCATCACCATTAAGTTATTGCCAATGTCCAAGTTCGCGAGTGGACCCGGTTCCCCCTCGGCGTGAGTAGTGTTACCGTTCATCTTGTGGTCATTCATGGCCAAGAGATCAGTTTCTAACTTCTCATTCAGCAATTTCTGCTTTTTTAATTCCGACGTGCTGGTTTCCAATTGTGTCTCAAGTACTTGGAGAGATGCCTCCAATTCACCGTGTAGAATCTGCAAGTGCAAATTACGCGGGGTCTCACAAACGCAGAGCATCCAACTTACTCGAAACTTTGTAAGCTCTTCCTGCAGACGTTTATTTTTTGTCGCAAGCAGAGCTTCAAGAGATTTCCCTTCTTGATTATTTGCTTTGTCGGCATTTGGATTTGGAAGGTGCAATTCCAACGTATGACCATCAGCGAGCTCTTTATCATCGTCTGCATCTTCGAAACCAGAAAACTCGACATACTATGCACCGACATCATGACCTGTTTTGAGGAAGACAAAGTATTGGATTCTTCACCTTCATGATTTCCAGTTCGCGTTTTATCTCGTCGTAGTCTCCAAATTGTTTTAGCCGCTGTTTAAGCTGCTCTATTTCGGCTACCTGAAAAAAAGTGAACCGGTATTCTAAGTCCTGTCCGAACCACCTAACCTTCTTTTGGAGCTCCTTTGCGATGTCCGAAATTTTCCTGATGCTTGCCTCCTGAGCGTCAGAACTGATTTTTTTCTGGGCTTCATGAGAACGAGAAAGCCGCTCGGTCTCAGCCTCCAGTTCGGATATCTGAAGTTCCAATGCTTTGACTCTATGATTCACGGGAGGTAGGTTAGAGATATAGGGCCAAAAATATCATTTTACCTGTCCGACGATTCGTTGCCACTTTTTATAGTTTCAATTTCAGCACGCAAGATCTCCTGTATTGGAGAAAAGTTAAACCCCACAGGCCAAGGCAACATAAATCATACGTTTCGCCGTTCAACTGTAGCGATGCGACTGTTGGCACGATCCAAATCCGCGGCTATCATGTCTACCTCAGCAAGTTTTGTAACAACTTCTTGATCTGAGGACAGCAGGTGAGACTCATTCACGTTGTTGACGCCAATATCGCACCTTGTCTCTGGCTGTGATCAAAGAGTTTCGCTTCTTTACTTTCGTTTGACATCCGCAAATCGCGTAATTGGTTTTTAGTGAGGGTTACTTGACGCTGTAAGTCCTGTTCGCTGAAAGTAGATGAACAAAAAAATGAGAGTTAATGAGTATGGAAAACAGACCGTTCCTCGTAATTCCGAAGTTTCTCATCATAAGTCGCGTTGAGTTCATTGGCTTTTTGGGAAACCTTCTCTTGAATCATGTCATCCATCTTTCAAAGACACGTTAATATCGTCTGTGAAGCGAGAGAAGAAGAAGTCTCGCCTTCTGCTCCAACTGCTCCACCTTTATCTCCAGCTTCTTCTTGGCAGTCTCGACAGATGCAAATCCGTCTACTTGTTTCTTCAGTTCAAGGCTTTCACTACGCAGGCGCTGGAGCTCTGCTTCGTGTTCAATGGCTTCGGCAACCTTGACCGCTTGATCCTACATAGAAGAAATATTGAAGAGAGACGCGAAAAGCGAACAGAAAGTAACCCATACTACTGCTGTTTCAAGGAGGGGGTACGGATCAGGTACTTCGGCGAGAACTTTATACACATGCAGGAAGGCATTGTCAGACGTTTTTGAACGTTTAGTTATATTATCAATTTCTGTCTGGTAAGCTGTATAAGGCCGTCCGAAAGTCAGAAACAGTTGAGATGAAGGTCATTGAAGGACGCCTGGACCTTTAAGGAGGGCCTTGAAAGCATTCAGCTTCTCGTCGTCCGGGAGCTTCTTGAATTCTTTGGTAACAATAAGTACGCGTATTGGGTGGGTCTCTCAAGTCTGAACCTTTGGTCTTGTCTGCTAGGGCTTTTCTTCCGAGAAGGCTCTCCTTCTGGTTGTCGACTAATTCAATGCCTTGTGCATCCAGTTTCGTCTGGAGTTCAGTCAAGTTGATATCTGTAAATGAATGATAAAACAAGGTTGGCAAATACAAGGACTATGAACTAACCTCGCCATGTGGCAAGAGCAACTGAGAAATTCGTATCCTCCGAGGCCATTTGGTAGTAAGTAGGAGAGGGTAACAGCTGTGAAGCAGTGCACGTGACGCCAGCTACATTGATTTCTTGACTTTTTTCAACTTTTTTGTTGCTCGACTCTGTTACGATGAATTTCTCGCTGCTCAAGCGCGCTTATTCAACAGCGCGTCCCTTCGTTCCCCCCTCTCAGCTATATAATTCCGCAACTAGGGGGTCAGACAGGCCACACCAACAACGACGGAGGACCAAGCCCCCTCCAACTTCCCCCACCTTTTATACCGCTCGTCCGGACTTCTACGATGCCGTATTGGGCTTAGAGAAAGCTCTTGGGGACGCTGGGAATGCACTTAGAAGCGTACAACTTCTTCCGCTTCCAGCCTTCGCGCGTGCAAGCCTCCCACCTCTTCAGCCTGTTTGGAAGACACCGGAGCAGATGACGGATAATTTCAAAACTCACATGACAACAACGCGCTATCGTAAAGTTACAAAAATTCTAAATCAACTGAACGACTACCACCGAATCGCGAACACAGCTGGCAATAGCGACCTTGCGGGTGCCATTCACAACATCCTTAAAATGTTTGAGAGTCGAAACAAGGACGCCTATTTGGCAAGGGGAAAGAGAAGGAAGGTGATTCTGGACGAATATGGTCGATCCTACACTGTTGGCAAGCGGAAAACCAGCTCTGCTCGAGTATGGATGATCCCTATACAGCAGCCATCATCAATACCGGAGTCGTATGGAGATGCATCCGAACCTTCGCCAGTCACCACATCTGAGTTGCCAGTCACCACATCCGAGTCTTCGTCAGTCACCACATCTGAATCTTCTCCACCTACCGCATCCGAATTTTCACCAGTCACCACAACCACCATTCTTGTGAACAACCTTCCTTTGAACGAATACTTCCCGCTGCCCATAGACCGCGAACGAATTACTCGACCGTTACAAGTTGCGGGGATGCTTGGGAAATATAATGTGTTTTCTCTAGTCCGTGGTGGTGGAACAACGGGCCAGTCAGGTGCGCTGGCTCATGGAATTGCAAAGGGTATTGTGGCACACGAACCCGACCTTGAGACTATGTTCAGAAGAAGTAAGTTTCTTCTCCGTCTTTCTACCAAACACTTTTGACTTCGATTGCAGCCAAACTCACGAGACGCGATCCACGCATGGTGGAGCGGAAGAAGACGGGTCTCGCAAAGGCGCGCAAGAGGGTGTGTTTTTTTTTTTTGCTACAACGACCCCCTTCTGACAACGACTACAGTACACCTGGGTTAAGCGGTAGTGGCTTATTCTCACACACGTTGCAACCAATGCATATTAGTCTACTAATGAAAATAAAAAGATATAAACTGATATAAAGTGAAACGTTGAGGTATAGAATAGAATGCAATGATAAAGTAGATATCACTGAAAGAAGAAACTTTGCACATCGGACTGCGCAAATGGAATGTTGCAAGCAGGGCACTTTCGCTGTCGGGTTGAAATGCGTGCATCTACACAAGGCTTACAAAAAGCTAAACATCTTCTTAGTGCCTGGCGGTGACAGCAATAATGCGGCGGCACTCACTGTGCAAACATTTTGTGATGATAACGCTCCGGAAATTTTGGCAGCATGTCGTGCATAAAACAAGTTTCTAAATAGATAGTTATCAGATTCTGGAGCCAGAAGGAATCAGAGAGGCCACCCACTCGGTAATCTTCTCCATTCTCCGACTCCAACCGCTTGGTGCTCGCGTCTGCCACCGCTTCTTTCCTCTGCCACTCTAACTCTTTCTTTGACCGGGCGTATTCCTCCTCCACAATGCGGAGCTCGGATCGCTTCTGAATCAACGACTTTTCCCGCTCAGAAACCAAGGAGAAAAACTGTGCCTGAAGTAAAAAGAGCTGCACTTATAGAGACTCGATGGGGCGCACCTCTTGCGCTTTCTTCCTCTCGGCTTCGGCCAAGCTCTTGCACTCGAAAGTTTCCTTTTCCAGTTGTTCAACCCTAGAATTTAAAACGTCCACTGTTTTCTTCAGTAATACGTTCTCTTTCTCCATTACGCCCTGCGAAGGGGTCAAGTCACAGGCTAGAAGAATAACCAATGAGCTCACCGCCTGTGCTCTCATACTTTTCTCCACGTCAGTAAAGCGATCCACAGCCTTCCCCTGCTTTTCTATCGTCCTTGAGAGATTTTTCCGCTCAGTTTCTATCGCTTCCTTGTCCCGCATAGCGGCGAAAAACTTGTTGTCGGATTTCGCTTTCTGCCAAGGAAAATGTAAATTATAACCAGCTACTCGAGTCAGGCGGTTATTACACACCTCAACCGAACTCCTTGACAGACGGTCCTCTAGACTAGAAAGGTCAAATACCTTATTTTTGACTTGTCGATCCAAAGCCTCCCATGCAGTCGATAACTTCTCCAATTCAGCAAACAAAGACTTTTCCGACTTGGAAGGACTTGTTAGCATATACATACCTGTCATAGGCAATCGAAAGAATTATACCTCAGTATAATAAACCTCAACAAGCTTCAACCTCTCTAGCTCAGCCTCCTTCTTGCTCAGTTCCTCTACCAGTTTTGAGACGTCTAGAGGGAGTGCAGAGCAATCCCCATAAACCCTCCTATATTTCTCCAGCTGCGACGTGGTTTCCGAAAGCTTTTCAACCATATCCGCATGAGCCCGTATATTTTGCGAAATGTCTGGGTGATCAACTTGGTAGGCAGAAAGGGTTCGCTCGAGCGCCGTCGCCCGCGCTTCCGCTTTCCTAATTAAGTACATAAGATGAGCACCGAAGTCCAGAAATTCAACACATACAACTTCTGGTCCCTGAGTGTCTCAATGAATTGGCTATCCGCCACATTACCACCAAGGAAAAAGAGCATCACGTCCTCTATTCCCGTATTTGCCGCAAGGTGCGCTTTCGTCCTAGACAACTCAGACTGAAGAACAAGAATACGTTCCTGAAGCACGCAAGCCATTAACTTCAAAACACGAAGATGACGTGAGAGAAACCTACCGAACGGGAATCAACCAAGGTTTTTAACTCTTGTAAAGAGGCCAGTTTGACACTATCTTTGTGCTTCCGTTCATTCAGCTCAGCGGCCTGTTGTTCACGCTGCTCACGCAACCTCGCGTTCTCGTTATCTCGCTTTGCAAGCATCGCTTTCACCTCCTGCTGAACCTGGGTCGAAGAAGCCTACCATGGGGGAAGGTTTTTAATTTTAAGTCACCCAGGCAATTGTGAAGCAAACCAAGATGCCCTCTTCCCATTCCCTACGCGATTCCAGCAGCTGGTAACGATCTGAAGAAAGCTTTCCGATTTCGGCATCCTTCTTTGAGATATCCCCTTCTAGCATGGAAGCATGGTCAAGTAAAACCTTATAGTAAGGACTTTCGGTAATGTGTTCAAGTGAAGGAGATTTCAACTAGTCAGAAATGTGAGACGGAGAAGGCATCAAATGTATATCAAACGTACCTCCAATTGTAGAATAGTTTTTTCGTCCCGAAGAATGGCGGTCTCTCTTTCCAATTCGACGATCTTATTTTCTCGACTTTTCAGCAGTTCTTGAAGCGCTTCCAGTTCAGAAATATCGTGCATATGTTGCTTGAGTGATGGTTGCGAAACGACCTGGATGGAGATTAGAATAGATTGGGATTAAATTATCAAAACTCCCACCAGTGAACCGAACCACTCACTGCAGGAGAGGACGGCTTTCGCTGTGTATCCTCTTTCTCTCCATTACTAGCCCCCTTCTCTAGTGGCGCCCGAGCCTCGAGGGCCACAACAGTTCCGCTGAGCGACCTTTCGAAACGGTTCTCTGCAGCTATTAGCGCATCATGATAACTATCCCTTTGAGTTGTGCAATCTTGGAGCTCGAGGCGCATTAGATTTATTTGTGACCGCAAAGACACACACTTCAAAATTGTGTCAGTAGATGATAGTTACACCCCGATCTATGTGAATACCTCTGTTTGTGCCTTCTGGCATCCAACAAATGCATCGCTTTGTAGAGCCTGCGACCACGAATCTCCGCCTAGTTGTACAAATTTTGTAACGAGAGCTTGCGTAGCATTAACAGTGTCCCCCAGTGCGGTTGCAAGCTCTGGGATGTTGTCGTCTTCAATATGGACGCTGAGGTCAAATATGCCTGATATAGCAACATTCAGCCTCCTGTGAAGATGACAAAGGGTTTTTATACCTTTCGCGTCGATACTGACTTGAGGTAGGTCATTAGGTTTGATCAGCAGTCGAATAGCCTCGACCAACTAAGAACGCGACAACGAGAGTAAGGTATATCATATGCACAGGTGCATAGCCAACGAACCTGAGCCCAGCAAGCAGACATTGCAGCCAACCCTGCTTCACAGGTGTTCTTGCGTCGTTCGAGCTCGTCTATGCGAAGCTGATTCCGTTCATTCTCCCGTGAATAGTGTTTCATTCTACGATAGATAGCTTCCTTCCTGAATAGCTAAGATATTATTATGTGAGTATTCAACCTTTCAGGCCTCGAAAGCGAACGCTACCTCAAGATTGTCCCCAGGACCAGGTTCATCTTGCTCTGCGGCAACACCATTCACATGCGGACTGCCGTTCGAACCTGTTAGTATACGTTTCTTTACGACAGATGTATCAATATCGTCAGTAAGCGGCCTTTTTCTGGATTCCATAGAACGATAGAGAGCTGTGGGGACGTCGAGAATGTGGACAACAACGACTCGACTCGGAGTTAACGCTGAAGGGGAAATCTTAAACTCCGACGATCGGATTACCAATTTCTCAACATGACTGTTATGAACTGTTTACCCCACGTTCCCCTCTCCAACTTCGCTGCCCTCAATATATTTTGAGCCTGTACGCGACTTTTCTTTGGTCGAGCTCTAGGATTTCGCAATCGGCCGCACTGCCGTCACCAATCTGGGTTTCTACGCAAGCCAAGTCCAGTCCCTGCAAAAGGGTTAGAAGTGGTATGTAAACATGAGCAATGATTGAAGTCACCTTGCCAAGGACAGTCATAGGCTGATCTGTAAATGCCAATGTCAGCTATTTTTGTCAGTCGTGTTCTCTGTAACTTACGCCAGATGCCTGTTTTGTAAACAATACCTTGGGCTGTAGTGGCTTGGAATGCTTGTAAAGTCTGCATGTCTGGTCGATCGTCGGCACTATTCTGAGCCACCACAACCAAATACCCGTCTCCATGATCTCCTACACCTTCACCCCCTCCATGGCCCATCGGAAGGAAAGCTTGGTTCGTGAATGGATGGCGTTCAAGCACTGTCAAATCTACCGTCCCATCGGCAGAGATATCTTCAAGGGGTTTACAACGATAGACTGATATGCCAGATGTTGCACCAGAACCCTGCGGATAATTTGTATCTAGCAGAGATAGTTTGTGGAACTTAGTCGCCGTACCCCCGTTGGCCAAGGTTACCTTTATTCCTTTTGGAACGGCAGCGTGGTCCTCGTATGCTTGCACAACTTGCCCAAACGGTGCAAATGCCTCTGGCGTCAATGGAAGAACAGGAACCGTGACGGCTTTTGCAACTGCTGAAAGTATGGTCGTTCTGCTGGAAATTTCGGATGTCAATTCTGCCGGGATATTGGTGTGCGGGTTTCCTGCTATTCTGCGACCAATGATCCGGATCCTCTTGATGCCACCGTCAGGGTGTATGGTGACCTTAACATGTGTGTACATTCGTCCATCCACATTCTGAAGTTGAAAGTAGTGTTGCCTATGTGGCCCAAGTTTTATTCTGGATAAAACTGGCGTCCACGACAGTTCCTCATCCTTCTGAATTGACCAGTCGACTTCGTTTTCGGCAAACAAAGCGCCCATTTCGCAACTTTCGGGATAGTTGCCCTTGAAGTGAGCAGTGTCGATCTCAACTTGCTCGAGGACACCAGGTGTACCACTAAAACAGCATGAGTTTCGATCGACGTTCGGATCATCGCGGCATACAGCTTGATAATGACCCAATCTTTGTGCCCCTTCACTCTGCTACGCTTCGTTTCCCAACCGTCTCCCATATTCACGCCACGACCAGGTAACAGAAGGTTGCTTCCAACACCGAAATGCTGGTCCGAAACATAAACAACACGGCCACCAGAGAATGCATGGGCAAGGTCGAATGCGGAGGAGATATCACTTGGGTAGATGGGAGACACATGCCCGTACACGCGGAAGCGAGCCTGATTCACGTTCAATCGTAAGAAAGAAGATGTCAAGAAAGTGTGGAACACCTTACAATACCACCATCAGGATACATATTTAGTTTGACGAAATTAACAGAATCTGAGGCTGGGACCTTGAACAAGTGCCGAGAATTGGGCCCAAGGTCTACCCGGGGAAGGACTTCTTTCCACTGATAACCGAGAGTGAAATGGAATTCATGAGACGGCTCAAACTCAGCTCACTCTAAAATCGTCTACACGAGGAACTTCGGAGGGCAAGGCGTTCAGGACTTCAATGGAAACCTGGGGTGCTTCATTTCCTATGAAGAGAAATATTAGCTACATATTGTGAGGACAATCCTCATACCGTTAAAGTTTGAAGTGTCCACGTCGAAACCGACCACAGTGCCCGACGTTCCAAGCTGTAGGATGCACCTACCGAATCCGATGACAAATCACATTTTGCGTATCGTTGAAAGGCATACCAATCATACGATGGATTGTGTCGTCGTGTTTCCCATCCACTGAAAAGAGCCCCGTTTGGCCCAAATTGACCCTTCAGACTCGGGGCGGGCTGCGAGAGTTTAGAAACTTAGCTGAAACTGAGCCCAACATACCTCAACCAGTAACAGTTGGTAAGCCTTTGCGAAGAACTCGTCGGACACAGAGATAATCTTTGCACCCAGTGATACGTTGGAGAGTTCTGAGCAGCGCCTCTGTGACTAGTTCGACGAAATCTTCGAGGAGGAAAAGCGTACCAGTTGTATTTAAAAACCCCTCTAGGAATTTGTCCAAAGAAATTCTTTCCAAGGACATCGTAGTTGTGGAGAAAAGAACGGGCACGCGGCTGCCCCACTCCGAACTCGGGTTTCGCAACAGCTGATCATTTATGTATGTAAAAATGCCAAATGTACAAAGGAATCTTTATCCGGCCGGTATCTTATCAACTCGCATCAAGTCCTTACGCGTGCACTTTTACAAGTGAAAGTGTGCTTCAAGCCAAACGGGGGCTTGGAAGTCGAAGATACTCCTACGTCAAATTAAATAACCTTAGATGATGTAAGGTTGTTGGGGCAGCGTAACGTACCAGAAGACCATTCTTCCGCAGGTCGTGCAACCGGCTGTGATCTTCCGTATGGTCAATGGAGAGTTCGCACTCCAACCATTTTAACCCGCGGAAATAACTAGCATACCCCAATCGGGACCCCACCATATCCGCCAAAGCTCCGTCCCTTGCTACCAGACGATTGTTGAGGAGGACAAACTTTTCTAGGCGGGGAAGTAGGCAGCACAAGGGCTTCTTGAAAAGAGTGATGGAAAGGAGTGACGGATATGACAGAAACGCGAGGATGTCGTCTATCACAAATGGTTCCTTTGTCCAGTCCCCGAGGTCGTCAATAACTAGTTCTTCTAGCGATTGAAGGCAGGGATGGAGTACACAAATAAGAAAACAAGTACTTGACATGCCTGCATTATAGACTTCGAGCCGACGAAGGTGGCAGCTAGATCTTTTGAGAAAACAACTGAAGGTGCCTTGAGGCCAGCGGGCCATGTCGTTGAAGTGAACAGCGAACTGAAATAGCTGAGGTAGAGTCAAATGCTCCAAGAATGTGGAAAGATAGTTGTGACTGATATTAACGACCAAAGATTTAAGCATGACGTGAACCACCGATTGGAAAAGAACGGCGCCGTTATGGGTATCAATGGTATATGAACACTTCCCAAGATTTGGGCACATGCAGAGGATTCGAATTGATGCTTCAACGGAGACAGAGTCAAGGGTCAAAGAGGTCAGCTGTGTCCATGGAACAGGAGAAGAGTGGTCTCCAGAAAGAGAACGATCTGGAATGTGAGAGACATGGATATGCAAAAGGCGGGGAACGACTTTGAGACCCATAAGAGCATCAACTTCAGCCGATTGTATCTTGAAGGTCTCCAACATAGGGGTGGACTCTAAAATCGGTAGACGTGCGTTTCTTGAGAGGTGTAACTGAATACTGTACCACCTGGAGGCGTGGTGGCTGAAAACGCGCAATACTTCCTCCGCAGCAAAGCAATTGGCGTCAGATCCGTTTTGCTGGTACAGGGATAGCAACAGAGGTAGATGTCCCGAACGGGCAATCCATGTCCTCACAAAGTCAGGAGGTGGATATGAACTCCCCATAGAAACAAAAACTGGCAGAGATACCCAAAGATATGGGAGGTCGATGGATATTTGCCTCCATAGTTTGCAGACTCGGCAAAGAAGAAGTGGCGCCTCCCCTGGGGTGACACGGACGTTCGAATCCCAGGCGTCGCCGGATAGAACGTTAACGTTTGAAAGGCAATGAACAAATATTTCTTCCCAAAGTTCAATAGGCAATGGATGCATCAGAGTGAGAAGCAAATTGTTTGAAACTTCGGACAAAGGGTGCCAATCTGTATAAAAACAAGATTTTAAAAACGACGTAACTTAGGAGATGTCTTAGTCCAGGACTGTACGTCGGGGCCCATCTGCGTAGAAGAAGCGTCCGAGTGCCGGATGATCTTCGGCTGACAAATCAGGCGGACGGCCTCTAATTGCGAAGCAGGCGCCGCGCTGACTGGTTCGCACATAGTTCGCAACAGTTTGCAACCCCATCTTGTTCATCAGTAACAAGAAATTTGGCACCAACCCATTACGACGTTGCGGGTCAATGAGTGTCCTATCAGTGTATCACATGCGCGCTATAACTGTCCGTTGTTTTCCCCATGGATCCAGCCATATTTCTGTGTGGCGAAAGAGGCCGGTGCTAAGAACAACCTGTTCAACTTTTTCGGCTTGTTCGCGGCCGACTTCAAGCGCCACTAAAGCATTTGGGCTTAGCACGCCCTTGCGACACAAGAACCGCGCAATCGCGTGATAGAACTCCAGCCCTGTCGGACCCCCGAAAAGGGCTTTAGGGTCTTCATAATCTGACACGGAACGGGGTAGGTTAATGTACTCTTCCCATGGTATGTATGGCGGATTGGAAGTTATGACGTCAAAAGGGAGGGCAGTCCGCAAACCGCCGACCGGAAAATGGTCGGCGAGAAAGTTGGCAAAGGTGGCTTTAAAGGTATTCTGAGGGCTTATTGCGCTTGCATTTTGTGGAATGCCACAAAGAGCTGCATTGTCGGTCGCTAGGCGCATAGCGTGCGGGGAAATATCAACACCACAAGCATGCACACTTCCAGGTGGCCAAAGATGGCACAAAAGGAGGGGTATGCATCCCGAGCCTGTGCCGAGATCGAGAAGAGAGAAGGGATTTTGTGCGGTGGGCGATAAGGACTCTGCAAGCTTAAGAACCCAATGCTCAGTTTCCGGGCGAGGTATTAAGACTGGGGGACGGGTGAGGAGATTGAGTGGGCCAAAAGGTTGAGAGCCTGTCGCCAAAGTCAAAAATGATAAGAGCAAGGTCATATGATATGTACCCAAAATGTATTGGAGGGGCTCGCCGAGCGCTCGACGGGCGACCATGTCTTCAAGCAACAAGTTTGTATGTCCACGGGAGATAGCATTATTCATCCATCTGAGTTCTTGGGATGCCTGATTCCTACCCAATGAAATGGCAAGACGCGCAAGCAAACGAGAGTTCATGGAATCATGGAAGAAGACGATGAGAAAGTAAACTGAACTAGATTGAACTGTCAGAAGCGAGCCAGTTCGTATCAGCTTGTCAATGTCAACAAATAAATGGCATTAGGTGATAACTCTTACAACCTGGAAATTCTCCGTCCTCGGTCCGTTCGCTGTCTTGCTTTTCCATTGGGTTACTCCCGTTGTACCAACGGCTTTTTGCAGCCTTGCCTTGGGCCACTTTTATTATCTGGCACCATGTCCGCTGTATATACTCTTGCTTCTCGACCACCACCCAGGCCACTCGCACCACCGTCCTACGTCAATCCAGCCCAGATGCAAAATGCCCAGGCTGGTCCCTCAACCGCTCCATCTGGATCCAAGAAAAAACCATCACCGACTCCAACTACGGTAAAGCGCAAGCGCACAGATACTCCAGAGGACAACTCGCCAGGCTCGCCTTCCCCCCAACCACAGCGCAAGGGAAGAGAGGGTCCCAAGAAAAAGAAAGCTAATCGCGCTTGTTTTCACTGCCAGAAAGCACACCTCACATGCGACGACTGTTCGTCCTTCATTACTTTGCCGTCAGCTATTTATCAAATTGATGCACCTTTTACTTCCAGCGCGTCCTTGTCAACGCTGCGTGAAACGGGGCCTCGCTTCTAACTGCACTGAAGGCCATCGCAAGAAGGCAAAATATCTGCTCGATGAAGAAGAGTTGGGTATGTTGTTGCTTTAGTCAGGTTGTCCGATCTCATCACGTGCGAACCAGAACAACTAAAACGAAGCAAATCTTCGGCGCCTGAAATTCAGGGCAACGTGAGTGCTGCCAACACAGCCGACCCACCGTCAGTCCCAATAGGTACGGATTTCCTGCCGCTTGTCGATCTTGACTGATATCGGATAAAACAGCTGAGCCATTTCCCCAGAACGACTCGCTCTTAACTGCGTCCTTCGACCCCAATTTTTCGTTTGGGTCGGAGGCTGCCAACCGTGAATATTCCATCCTATCCGCGATCTTGGGCAATCCAAGTCCACCAGAGTCTGCCTCTACACCACCGCCACCGCCACCGCCACAAAGTTATGCAACTTGGACCTCAGATACGATTGATTTCATAGGCTCTCCTCGACTAGGCACCGCGACTAGTTCATACACCTCACCATATGGCGAATCTATGCAAACTGACACAACCTTATCAACGTCACCAGGAAATGCCCATTATCTCACATATCCTTATCCCCAAAGCCAAAGATCAGAAGATTTGGTGGATATGTCATACACCTCGCAATATTCCTCAGCAGGGCAAGGTCAACCATGTCTTCCTGCAAACTCCAGGCCACGGTCACCACCTACCGTCTTCCTCCATAATCCGTCATCAAAAGACCAAGGATCCCGTGGATTGCTGTCGCCACCTCCATCCAATGGTTCCCCAAGCTCAACATCCTCAGCACCCTCTGGTATTGCTGAGATTGTGCGACCACAGTCGTGTGGTTCACAGCTACAGAGCATCAACGACCGTGTATTGACGCCTTATGACTACACTGAGGGCTATCACTTCCTCATGAAGCACCTGCCCACTCGGTACGTGTTATTAGGATGTTGTCATGTGACAAGAGTACCTGCGGGACTCTAGCTCTGATGTCTTATTTCTGCTCTGTTCCTCCTCACTTTCCTTGTCTGCGTGACACCTTATACGCCTTCCTTCTGATTTGAAGGTTCGAGAAGAATGACATTCTTCGCATTGTGCGAGCTTTAGCAATATTTCGACCATCGCTCATAGCATTACAAATGCCACTGTCGTTGGACGACGAAGTTTTTGTCGAGAAATGCTTCCAACGGTCGTTAGTGGTGAGCCATATGTAGAGTGTATTGATACCTTCGCTGAACAGTCAAGTGTAGGAGCTGGAGAAGCTAATGTCATTCAGTGGGACCCCGACTGTCGTTTGGCGTCGCACTGGAGAAATTTGCCTCGTGGCCCCTGAATTTTGCATGCTCACTGAGTGGCCTATGGAGGACTTGGTTCACCAGAAAAAGTATATTTATGAGGTGTGTTCATGGCTTGGTCTTCTCCGACAGCCAAGCTGAGATCCTACAGCTCTTCGAAAATCAATCTGTGGTGGAATATTGGGAGAACTTTGCTTCTCACGCTTTTGAAAACACGACGCAATCCGTTTATTCTCATTGTGTTTTGCTCAAACCTTCAGGCGCACCCGTACCTTCCACATTTTGTTTCTCAATTCGAAGAGATCTGTTTGATCTCCCTAGCATTGTTATCGGTCAGTTTTCATGTCACCGTTCTCGTTCCCTGCTTAGTCCTTGACAGGCCAATGGTTACCACTTCTATGAATCGGAACAGGACGTATTTTACACCCGCTTTAATAGTGTCAGCTTGTCCATTCCTCTGCATTTCGATTTTTCTTATTCTATTCATACATTGCGTTTATGCATCCGCAATTTTTCTTCATTCCCTTGCAGCCTTTTTTATTCAGTCAAAATCTGTTAGAAGCCAAATGTATAGAATGATGTACTTACCGCCAGCATATATACCTAACTTCCATATTAACTCATAGATAGCATTTCCAGCAGAGAATCCAGTCAACGTGTCCGTGACTTCATTACAATTGCAGAATCTACATAAGGAGAAGTAAAAAGGAAGTGAATCCCATGTGATAGGTAAAAGCTACAAATCTATCCGAAGCCTCCTTGCCTACGAATTAGACATTTTCTTGGATAGAGGCATATTCACTTTCAACACCTGGCTCAAGGAGTGACGCATGACCGAGGACAAGAACACTTGAGGCGCCGATGAGCCAGAAGAACGTGCTAAATGGACCAGCTAGCCAGAACATTGGAATGCCAATGACGAAGAGACCAGTATAAAGGTGCTTCTGTGTGACGACGTGCTCGCCAAACTGGGTCGCTTCGGGAGCTGCATACCAGGTTCATATGTGCGAAAGTCAATAGGACGACATGGGAAACATACCGAACTTGTTAATGGCAGCGAAGCCTAGCACAAGGAAGGCAAGGGAGATGAGAAGGAGGGGATTTGTCAGGCTGAATGGCAAAACGTCAATAGGATCCTGAAGTGATGACGGGGCACGGCGTACACGGCGTATACTCCAAGAAGAGCGACTATGAGCCCATAGTTTCCTGATCACCACTGATTATTTGTCTTTCAAATGGCATTGAGGTCTATAGCTACCTGAAAAATAACGGGTATTGTAAGATATCCGCTGTCCAAAAAAACCACAAGTTAGTGTATTGCAAAGTCTTATAAAAGTCAGTACCAACCGACGTAGCCTGATTGAAATCAGCGGGTCTTGAGATGCGTTGATAATCGAAAAATTCGGTTGGGGGCCTGATGCCAGAGAGGCGAGTTTCCTGGATAAGTGTTATTGTCAACAATATTTGACTGAGCGACCAGCAGACGGACCCTCAAAGACTTGATAGTGTCTGTGGCTCGGAGGAGAAGATCCATTAGAGTGGCGGTATTGGTGATTAGGGAAGGAAGGAGCTGGACGCTGATCGTCAATACTTATGTATTTTTCGCCTTCAATGTTGTACCGCAGCCGCAGCCTAACCGCCTTGAACCTTGTTGCCTGGCTTTGTTTGTCAGTCCTCGCTGGGGCCAAACAATCCCTCCCTCCTCATTCACCATGATTCGCAGAAACCCAACTCTGATTCCAATGAACGACCTTGATGTCCAGGACATTCGAGATATGGTTGCTAAACAAAAGGCCGACCAGCAGCTCATGCAGAAAATGAAACGGCTTGTTGAGAGTCCAGAAATTCTTAAAGAAGACTACGATCTCATAACTGAACTGAGCAAAGACAAAGCCAGACGGTTGGGGCTTGACCCGGGTACGACCCCCCTCATAGGTGGCTTTTTACCGTAACCAAAGCACAACCATAGATTCTGCAAAGAGCTAGAAAGATCATACATGTATCTCGACCCCAAACACAAAACGAAACAGTTATTCATTTCCTCCCCACTCCTAGTATCTCCGGTCTCTCCATGCACTACTGAAACCGATTGCGGAATTCTTTGGGATCTCGATCAGCCGGAATGGTCGCTGTAATAAAGGAATGCAAATACCTTCGAGATCTTTTAAATCACATAGATTAGCTAGATCTGGGCGGTGCATGTACAAACACGTCGTCCTCAAGCTGTCCCATAATGCGGTCGAAACGACTCCACGCCTGTCGTTCATACCCGTGCTATCTCGCACACCGTCGCTGTCCTGAAGAACCAACGCATCTAGTATATGTTGCGCGGCCTCTTCGTATCGCTGCGAAGTATAAGCGAATGCAGAGGAAGTTATTACCAGGGACTCTTACCCGCAAGTTGATGCACGATATTCCCAAGTTAAAGCTGGCAAGATATCAGTGAATGAACCCAAAATTGTGTGGGATCCCTCACCGAGCACGGATGTAACCTGGATTGAGCTCAAGCGCTCGATAATAATATTGAAGCGCTTCCTCCGCGCGGCCGCTGTTCGCCATAGTTGCCCCAACTCGGTTGTAAAGAAGCCAATCCTGTGAAAAGTCTCAGTGGAAGAGCTATAGGATTTTTAGACCATACCTCTGGCCGAACAGCCAACGCCGTTCGGAAACAATCTTGAGCCTTTTCATATTCCTGTAGTCACCGTGATATGAGAAGTCAGTTGACGCAAGCAATATGTTTGCATACCTCGTTGGTGTTCAATAAAACGGCAAGGGCAATCTGTATATCTGCATCAATATTCCCACTCAAATCACTTCTAGCCATAGTGATCAAGCATTGTATCAAGCGCGAAAAGCGTTCTCCGATAGTCGCGTTGACCGGTTCTGCGACCTGCGATTGAAACTTCTGAACAGCATCACGGTAATTTTCGTTTTTATCCACCCATTCCTGTATAGCGTCATAGGTCCCCTGACGGTTGTTGTCATTGGTATACGAAATGGCTAACGCGAGCCAAGACGGAAGATGGGATGGATCAAGCTCAACGGCACGCTGGAGAGCTTGGAGAGCTTTTTGCTCTCGTTCATTTTCCTGTTGCTTAACGCCCAGCTCATACCACACGGATGCGTTACTTGGGTCGCGTTGTACGGCAGCTTCCAATTCAAGAACACTCTAAAGAACATAAGAAATAGGAATAGAGTTGGTTCACGCAGATCATACCTCAAGAACAGACTGGGTTTTTGCGTGCATCAGATGATGGCGTGTTCTCGAAGAATCGCCAAGGAGATAGGGGTTGTTGCTCTGGAAATGGTACTTAGATATGGGTTTGATCCCTGAGGAGGTCGCTTCAAAATGATCCCAGTCGTTTTGTAGCTTATCCCAAGCCAACGTCTCCGTGGTGGGTGCAATGTCCGGATTGGTAGTCGGTTGGTGCAGTGTGTTCCAATAATGTGTAAACTCGGCGTTTTCTTGACGGAAGTACGCATCATTAACACCTTCAACACTGTCCTGCTTGTCGTCTGCTTTTTTTTGCGCCTCAGCCAATGCGGCTAGATTACGAACAGCAGAGCCAGCAAAGTTCGAAATCGGAGCATGGGCTGATCCCGAATTTAATACGATATGTTCCGTAGCCCTCCCCTTTCCCTTGAGGTCCACTTGAGAGATCTGGCCATTATTCTCCACCATTTGGTTCCCATCTACGACGACCTCTCCGTCACGAAGTTTCTTCATCAAGCCTAAGAATTGGCTTTTTTGAAATTTGGGATTTTGCTCGTTCTTAATATTCTCTAACAGCATGCCGGCAGTTCGAGCTAAATCATCCTGCTCTTGAGGCGTCTGCTGATGTATTTCTTGCTTTTGCTCAACATCCATCGTCGAAGAAGTTTCCAGGGATAGCACTTGAGCATTAAATTCCCGATCCCAAGAGATCCCTACAGAAAACTTCAATAAATAGGGTCATGATCCTGAAAAGAGAGGCGCACTTTTGTTGGAAATAACAGGCTGCTGTTGCATATGTAGTGCAGGAGCGTACGCCGGGGTTTGATTCATACGAAATTGTGTGAGTCCTAAATTCCATTGCACGCCAGCTACGTGACGGTTAGCAAATGTCATCCAATAGCACCTGAGCTACATACGTTGTCGTACTATCGCAGTGTCCCCTTTGTATTGTAAATCTTGCTTAGCTTCTTCGATATTGTTCTGTAAAAGATGTTGGGAGGTGGGCGAAAGTATCTGTTGGTGTTGAGAGAAATCAGCAGCCCACACGGCCAGGTTTTTTTGTTGTGGCAAATGCTGCGTCAAAGGCATCTGAGTCATGGGTAATGCAGCGCGTAACGCGTGTACATTGTATGGCGTTTCCGCTGAGAATTCAGACGCCGAAGAAGCGTTGGAGAAAAACCTAGCCGCGTCTTCGGCTGGCGCAACGCCAGCTTGCTGGGATCGAAAGACCTGTGCCAAAAAAAATGAGCATCGAAAGGTCTTGATAGAGATGGTAACTGACATCCCGCGATGAACTAGCCCGACCTGCACCAAAGTGATCCTGTCCTAGGAGGTCAGAGACGTAGGTGAATGTAAACTATTGCCTTGCCTGTTGAAGACCTCTGTCTTGGTCAAACCGTTTGGATAGTCCTTGGAGGGGGTTGGAGGGTCCGCAGTCGGCGCCTCCTACGAGCATAGGTAGAGCCATAGTTGGTAGAAAGATCGCAAATTTGAATGTAAAAGGGTTTTGGGGTTACTCAATTACCGAAACCCGTTCGCACGTGATATGACAATAATTAACGACATGCCGTTCCTCTCAACATACATATAATCTGCGTGTCGGCCTATAGTACACAAAAAAGAAAAACTCTACTGCTGCTGCTGTTACACAGGCTGATCCCTGCTTGGGCCATTTAGTAGTTGGTTTTCGTCGCTTGCAAACTTGGGATTCGATGCCCTGCATTCTGCACCACCATCGGAACGCACTGAGAATTCGTATTTGTCAGAGAGAGTAAAAGATGAGACGTGAAGAGTCCAAACTGACAATGTCGCTAGAGAGGGTCAATGACGTTAGCCAAGCTCGGCGTCTAAGCTGGTCAGAAATCTTACGTTGAGAGCGTCGAGACGACTGAATGTCTTTTTACATCCTTGACACACGTTTGATTGCGATGACTTGGCGGTGTGGAGAGCTTGGTGTCGCCTGCAAATGGAGATGAGAGATCGCTCCTTTACCTTGGGTATCCTGCACTCACTTGCAATCGTGCTGTCGTGCGAAACCCTTCTTACATCCCGGCCAGTCGCACACGTATGGCCTTTCTTCCGTGTGAGACCGTAAATGCCCTGAAAAAGTCAATAAAATATTGATTAATTTGAGCGAAAAAGGCCAGACAGACCTCTCAAGTTGAAACGGCGTGTAAACGTGCTCCCACAGCCAGGAACCGGGCAGACAAAATGTGCTTCGTTTCTTCGGCGACTAGCACTCGCCAGCTGAGTAGCAGATGTAGTGACCTGCTGTTTCTCGACTTGAAGTATAGGAGGAAGTCGCGGAACGCCACTCGCAGATGGGTAATGGTTGGCTCCCGCCCCGCTCTGGATGGGGGAATCGACAGAAGGTGATGGAGGCACAGAAAGCTGCTGAGCACGATTATAGAGCTCTGCAGCGTTTGGTGCGTAGAAGGGATCTCGCTTGGGACTTGTATGATCGAGAATCATGGTGGAGGAAGTTGGAATTGGAGTGTGTGGGGCTGGAGGGGTATACGACATGGGATGTTGTGCATAAGAGTAATCGCGGGGAGGCCCATCTGGATGAGTGGCGGGGCCTTCTGTTGGAACGCCTTGTGGTATTGGAACACCTTGTGGTATTGGGCCAGCAACTGCGGCGTATATGTGATCAAAGTGCTGTCGTGGCAGAGAGTCTGCGGACATGAGGCAACGAGTAGGCTATTATAAACGACGAGTAGAGCAAGAGTAGACGATGTCGACGAGAGGATGATCGTTTGAGCAGTTTGAGCCGAACTCGAGCAACACGGAGGTATTCCAGTTTAAGTGAGGCTGTGCAAAGATGTGACTTTAGCGCCTAATCAGCACAGCAAAAAAAAGCCTATCAATTATAATAGTATTTTACATATTTACATCCTATTCGTCACTATTAATCAAATATGTGTGCGTCAAGCAGTCTTCGTCGTCGCATAAGTTCTGTTTCAGAGATCGTTTGCCCCGTCAACCTCGGCGTCGATGCCTTGTCTGGCGTCTGCGTTCTTGTACCATGTTCCGTCTTGCTCTGCAATTCCCATGGCGTAGGATTCACCACTAACGTCGCTTCCGACCCAGATGAATCCTCCTTTGTCGACAAAAACATCCCAGAGCCTGAAGGAGAAGCTTCGGGCGACCCTCGACGGGACTGATCATGATACCTCTTCGGCACAAACGTGATCCCAGAATCATCAGTCTCCGTTTCTGAGGTTAGAGGACTGTGCCCGACTGTCTTGGTCGACGGTTTCGGTAATGATAGGTTCTTTGGGGGTGGTCGTTCTGTGCTCTCACGAGTCGTCGTCGCCTGAAAGCCGCTTTGATTCCCATACCTATTGAATGCGTCGTCAATCCAGTCGGCCACTTCCTCGATAACCTGCTTCGCATCAGACCCTCCATTCACTGGTGATACTTCAACGAGAACTTACAGCCTTTGCCTCGCTCATCAGAGTTGGCATTTGAAGATATCCATGGCTCCAATCCGAGAAAAGAACCATTTGTACCCAATCCGACTCACTCTCACTCGCGAGCTTTTCCCGCTCCCTTTTCGCCTCTGCAGACGCCTTAGTCTCCAGCAACGACTCTGCGTTACTCATTCGGAGACTCTCGCCAAACCGGGCGCTTTTTCCCGACAAAGCCAAATCCAATTCAATCTTCCGGGCACGCTTGGCCTCCC
This sequence comes from Laccaria trichodermophora, assembly GCA_018417955.1. Classification (NCBI taxonomy): domain Eukaryota; kingdom Fungi; phylum Basidiomycota; class Agaricomycetes; order Agaricales; family Hydnangiaceae; genus Laccaria; species Laccaria trichodermophora. Next base: position 731,025 of record JACTVC010000001.1, read on the forward strand.
TCACTCGTCCTGCAAAGATCACCGTGTCATCCACAAAAGGATCTTTTTCTCCGCATTGCATTAAAAGCGGCGGAAATTGTGCCAGCAGACGTGCTGGGGCAAGGATGGGGGAGATATGATAATCAGTAGCAAAATCAGGATTCCGATGTGGCCCGATATACAGGATCGCCATAGCCCGCATCTGTCGACAATCAATTCGATTGTCCATCTCAAAACGGATTGACCCACCATACTAGGAGAAACGATGCGATCCTGGAAATATCCTGTTCTGCTGGTCATCGTCAATCGTGTACCAATAGGCTCCTTGGGTGTGCCGTTAGAGGAGTGAGGCGTTTTCCCGGCCATCGCAAGAGTAGCTTTTGTATTAGCTTCCTCGACGGCTATAGAAAGTTCTTGTTGCTGTCTTTCAAGTGCCGACTCGCTGCGCGGGACATTGGCACCACCGTAGGGATACTTGTACAAAACGCGAGCTTGAATAGGTCGGTCCTCTTCCCTGTATTGGCGGAAATCGTCCTCGTCTTCGCTTTCAGCGTCAGCAAGCACGCCTTCATCGCCAACACCATTGGTTGAAAGGGGGTCATGAGTGAGAATTTTTGAAGGACCTTTCGAGGAAGACGACGAAGTTTTTGAATGGCTAGATCCACCCTCGCCGCCACTTGCAAGATCCCGGAGAGTGTCCTTCCAGCTTGACCTCCTCTTGATGCGCCTTCGAGTTGAATTAGGTTTTTTGTCTCTTACCATGCTAAGGGGACTCTGCATTGATGAATCTCCACTTTTCTGCTTGCCACTAAACGTTGAACACTCACAATGTGCTTGAGGTGATCCTTCTGTTCTGCCAGCTCCTTTATACCAGGGAGGTTCCCCGACGATTGCTCGGATCTCAAAACTTGCAAATTGTCTGCAGTCATCCAAGAGGTGAAATTAAAATCGAGTGCGGCGTAATTAAGGACAATGGCGGTTGGGAGCGGCAAAATAATTGGATGGTGAGAAGCTGAAGTTTGCTCTTTAAGCTCCAATGCCTTAAGTACAACATTCAATGCCAGCGTGCCTCCGCTAACATGAGCAAGAATTAAACCAGTCTTGAATGAAAAAAACGTATGACGTACGCTGAATCCCCAGACAGAATGACGCGGAGCTTTTTTCCTGACATTCCAAGGAGTGACCCACCTTCAAACAATGTAGCGTCATCAAAGAGTAGAATAGGAAATGGACGGATACTGACATGACTCCACAAGGACCCTGTATGTATCAAACGCTTCGTCTTGTGCAAATGGATAAGGATCTGGCGTGTCCGAGTAAGTGCGAGAAATATATTTTGTCACAGGATGACCAACATTCTGGCGCTTTCCCATAATCTATTGATACCACTGGTCGACCGCTTGTGACAGCCCACATTCTGAGTCGTTCTTCATGATGTTCAGGGCTCATTGCCACAAAACCTCCGCCAGGGAAGTCGAGAATTAATTCGGTGGCCTTGCATAATTGCCACTCAGGTGGTGCGAAAAATAAGTAAGCAGTTATAGGGCGGTCATAAGACGATGATTTCGGGCGGGGAAGCAAGATCTTTCGCCTGACACTTATGCGTGGCAAGTATGATACCAGGCGAATCTGAATAACGGGATGCCATCATTAGCAGCTCAATGGACAGCTTGATGAAAGATTCGCACATAAGGGTTTGTAGTCTTTTCCCAAGTGGTTCTTAGCATCTCAACAGTTGGTACCGCACGGAATCTTCGAAGCTTGAAAAAAAAAATGCAAAATTAGCGACGATAAATTAGCCTTGGAATGAAATTTAGAAAAACCTTTTCATCAGCTTCTTGTGCATATAAGATGTAGTAGAAAGAAAATATAATTGAAGATATATCCCTCAACCATTTGGGACGGATGGACATAGCAGTGGCGAATCCGGCATCAAGTCCAGTAGCAATCCATGTGGCACGATAATATGATGGCGAGTACTTCATGTCTATATTAACGCGATTTTGTCACACGAAATATCGTGAGCTTACTAGTCGTGCGAGCGGCTCCGGTGCTGTCGTTCATTGAGCATTGGCGTCATGGAAATCCGACACAGACTTACTCACCGCTCACACCCAAAATCTTATCAAAATTTCGGATTGTGTATACTGCAGTAAGTGTACTGAGAACAATCTGCCATGGGGTGAAGCGTTCTGTTCAGATGTCTATCAGAAGCCGAAACACGGCAGTTGAAATGATGTTAATCACGCAAAGTCTTGTTGAGCCTGGGCAGCCAAAGAATGCGTGGAGGGCCCGAGTTACCACGAACAATCCTCCATAGCCAAAAGATAATAACGAGAAAAACCTAGCAGACATTATGAAAAGATGTTATTTGAGCTGTGTGGTATAAAGCAAACCTGAGTACGCTTCCATGAAGGGTTTGGGCGACCAACAAGATGGTCGATCATGGTTTCTTAAGTTGATGTGAGGCTGGTGCAGGAGGAGGCCTCGGAGAAGAGGGGTATATGTAGATGCAGTGACAGCTTCCATGTGATTGAGGAAAGACAGTTAGCCCTAACCCTATGACGATAACTTTTTGAAGATGGCGCTCATTTCAATCCGCACTACAGATGACAAGATCGAAATCATCAACCAGCTGTTATTGCCCCATGTTACAGAGTTTGTTCAGATTGATACCATAGAGCAAGCCCACGATGCGATCAAGACAATGAAGGTCCGTTTGCTCCTCACTCGCATGGCTCTGCTCTTCTGACTTACTGTTGAGATTCGCGGCGCGCCAGCGATAGCCTCACTGGCAGCGCTGTCATTTTCTCAGTATCTGTCCCGCGCATTGCAAACGTCTCCATTGCCAAAATATTTTGCGTCGCCAGAGGCTTTGAAGAATAATCTCGAACCAATTCTTGCCTATCTCTTTACTGCAAGACCGACCGCTGTGAATCTGGGGGCAGCCACACGTCGTTTGACTGCGACACTCAATCAATCCATCTCCCAGGGAAAGACCACTCGCTCTATTGCTCAAGATCTCATCGATGAAGGCAAAGCTATCGCTGATGAAGATGTAGACAGAAACAAGGCCATGTCGAAGTGGGGTGGGGACTGGTTGTTCGATCGAGTAAAGGCGGGAGACGGATCGGCAGAAAAGGGCTTGAATGTCCTTACCGTTTGCAACACCGGGTCTCTCGCAACCTCGGTAAGCTGGCCCTTCTCCTCCCATCTCATGTCGTTGACAACACCGTCACAGGGGTATGGGACGGCCCTTGGTTTGATAACTTATCTACATGAGACGGGAAAGCTTGAGAAAGCCTACTATACCCAAACAGCTCCTTACCACCAAGGATCACGGCCAGTTTATTCCCTTAAAACTAGCTTTTCATCGATTGTTGAATGTTCACTTTAGACTCACAGCGCTAGAGTTGAAGACGCTCAACATCCCGTCCGTTATGATTTGCGATACCATGGTTGGATCATTATTCCAGCACTTCAACATTCACGCTGTTGGTGCGCCACTTCTCGCTCGAAAAATTTATTCTTCCTCGTTGACTACACATATCAGTTGTTGGTGCTGACAGGATAGCAAAGAATGGGGACACTGCCAATAAGATCGGAACCTATAACGCTGCCGTTATCGCTGCGCGCCACAATATACCCTTTATAGTGGTTGCGCCTATCAGCACGGTAGATCTAGCTATCGAAAGTGGCTTGGAGTGAGTAACTGTTCACAATACTCTGCAACCCAATTGACGTCCCATGTTCAGTATCCCAATCGAGCAGCGACCACCAATTGAGGCCTGCCTCGTTCGGGGTATACTTTACCCCAACGATGGCAACAGTAAGCAGGCCCAAGTAATGATTACCCCGTTTGGATTGGATGGGATATATAATCCCAGTTTCGACGTGACACCAGCTGAATTGATCACGGCGATAGTGACAGAGAAGGGCGTCGCTGTGAAAGGTGAAGGAGAAAATATCTTTGATTTGACCCCGGTGGTTTGACAAGATGGACTCCAATAAATACTTCTATGACTAGTAGATGTTGAAAAAGCCCCTGTGTTGATCCCAGTATGGTGTTTAGGCTTTCTGGCAGAATTTATCAGCTTCGCAGCGTATTGACTCGCGTTCCAGCGCATTCCTTGCAACGTGGACCTTTGGAGAGATGTCTGACAACGTCTACATAGCTGTCCATGGCGGCGCAGGCTTTCACGAACGAAAGTATGAGAAAGAGATCAAGCATGCATTGCAAAGGTAAGTTTGGTTATGGCGAGTGGATACAGCTGATATGGAGCAACAGGGCATGCAATTCCGCGTTATCAAACTTGGGATCGAAAAGTTCTTCTGCGTTGACAATGGTTGAAGATGCGATATCATCCTTGGAGGATGACGAGCATCTCAACGCAGGTTCGCCGACTTTCCGAACTTCGACATTGCTGCTTTGACAAGGTCTCTCGACAACGTACAGGATACGGATCGAACCTTACGCTTGATGGAACTGTTGAATGCGACGCCGCCATTATGTCGGGAAAGTCAGGTTGCTTCGGAAGTGTTGGTGCTGTAGCTGGTAAGGGGTAATTGTGTGGCTACCAGCCGCCTCTGACCGCGACTGTCGACTTGAAGGGGTCAAGAACCCAATCCGCTTAGCGAGATCTATCCTCAATCAATCCTCTATCCCTTCGCCCATTGGTCGCATCCCACCTCTGTAGGTGAGATTCCAACGAGTATTCTCGTACCCAATCCTCATATTCGTTAGAACCTTGGTCTCCGAAGGAGCGAGACAGTTTGCTCTTTCGCGGCCATCAAGCTCTCACTTAATATCGCAGGAATCGCTTGTTTCCCCCAAGGCGGAAGAGCGTTGGAGGGTCTGGAAATGTCGTTTTACTTCTTCCGACCCACCCTCTCTTTCCGAGAATTTGAACGATATTCAGGATACAGTGGGCGCCGTTGCTTGGCACGAATCGGATGGTATGGCTGCGGGAGTATCCAGGTGAGCTTGACTCAAATTCCTCCCCTCTTTCTCTCACTGATGTATCTTCCTTTTGTATTACAGTGGTGGACTCCTTCTCAAATACCCCGGCAGAATTGGTGAGGTGAGTAGCCGATGAACAACCATTTTTCACGAATGTCACACGATGTTGGAAGGCAGCCGTGTTTGGGGCTGGGTGTTGGGCCCAGGAAGCTTTGGATACTGAGCAAGGCACGGAGATGGCGTGCAGCATATCTGGTGGGTACTGCCTGTGCACACGACTCCCTATTCCTCAAATCATATCAGGTACGGGCGAGTACATTATCAGAGCGATGCTTGCACGGAGATTAGGCGAAGCCTTTGAAAAGGGTGCAGGGAACCCTGATGGTGACGACCCACATGAAGTTCTGCATGGAGTATTGAACGATCAATTCTGGAGTATGCCCCAAAAAATTTGATCTACGCGAATGGCGTTGAAAGCATGTCACAGACATGTGTCGAGGACGTGGGGAACCAGACCCAAGCGTAGGGGCCCTGCTTCTAACAAGGGAAAACGATGGTTGTGGCAAGTCGATGTCATCATATTCGGAACAATCATATTCTGAATATGTTTATAGCGCGGTTGTGGTGTGCCTTCACGACGCCCACCATGGCAATCGCGTACGCATCCTCTAAGAATCCCAAAGCAAAGGTATTTGCCCTACAAATATCCACACTTTGGTTATTTTATTTTCCTCGAGGCAATCATCCTACGTCGCCCACAGAACATTCCGTTAGAAGACGACAAACCGTGCATATATATCACAGGAATATCTTTGTGATTCTTTTAGCACGGCTCTACCAAACAGGAAATACGCAGCACAAAGATTCATTCAATGGTTTGAGCCGTTAGTTGCTAGTGTATTCCCATTTCCGGGTGTTGTGCTGAGAGGTTGTTCTTGAGGAAAAGGCAAATTCCGTGGGCGGCTGGAATCTGTAGACGCTGGCGTACGACTTTGGGGTGTGCCCACCACTGATGGGGGTCCTGACTTACTCAATGATGGCACGTTTGGACGGGACGCATTGAGACGCTGGAGAGTCTTGATGGGAAATTTTGTCCTAAACCTAGACGTCAGAATTACGCAAACTTGGAAGGCTGTCAACTGACCGGCACGTTGAACAAACAGGCACAGGTTGACAGAAAACTGGTTCTCTGTTAATAAAATAATCTTTTGCTAAGAGACGACTTACTGGATAAACAGACGGAGCACACAAAGCCAATGTCAATGATATTTTTATGACAAAAGCATGCTGCACGGAAGTCTATTCGGTCTTGGGTTGGCACAGCAAGGACTTGGCGGATCGAGGGGGCCGACAAGAAAGACATCTATTTGGTTGAGCCAAGTGAGAAAGTCTGAAAGAACGGTGCATACGATAAGGTATTGGAGGAGAGCATCTCTCCGTTCCAGGAAGAGGTAGGAACCACCGGTTAGATGGGCGGCCTGCTGCAGAAAGACAGCATCAGGACCATACACTTGACAGGCATCGATAGTAACTTTCTAGGGAAAGGGTAGTAAGTTGGCCAAAACAATGAGCATGAAACGTACAAGTTTCTGCGCGGAAAAGATTGAGTTCATGATAGGAATGTAAGAGGTGGATAGATCGGGGGAAACGGATAAGATCAGGATCCTTGGATCTGGCAGAACAGTCGAATCACGTGTGTTTAGCGAAGTCGAAGAGTTGGATGGGGGTGGCAAGGATATTCTGTTTACATCTGCAACAGGTTCAGGGAGAATCCAGAACCGAAGATGATGTTCATACAGCACAATGCTTTGGTCAACGCGCCGACGAGTGCACACGGGGCTAAAGTTGATTAGTGTGTGAATAGTGAGAAAGAGACAGGGAGAACACCTTCTTCTTCGGATTGATCAATGGCGTCCAGCTCGTCGGAAATGCGGTTTATGATGGTGGAATCTACTAGTTTGAATGGTGCATATGAGTTTGAATCGATGGATTGGAGCTCGGGGTTGTGAAGTGTGGATGAATAGAGCATCAGGCTATTGTGAGCGTGAGTGGGGGCAAGGGGTGATATAGGCAAAAAGTTACCTCTTGCCTGGAAATGCGCCAAAGACGGCGAGGGTGTTTTCATGTTGGGAAGCCAAGTGAGTGTTGAGGAAAGCGAGGACATGAGATAAAAAAGAGTTGAGAGAGAGCGGATATTTATTTGATAATAAACCTGACAGATGCCATTGCGTTGGAGAGAGGTCGAGGACGACGGAGAGGTGTGAGGCATCGGATAATTGGGGGGCATCGGAGAGATCCATAATGTTCGGAGGAATCGGAGACGGCGGCAAACGGCGCCCACCGTGAGCAGAAGCAGATAACGAATTGGGTGCGTAATTAGCCGATTTCTCTACAGCTAAGCTCAGCTAAGTAGTTCCAATTGTTACCCTGTTGTTACCCTTGTTGTTACTCCAGCCAGCATGTTACTTTTTGGTTCCCATCGGAGTGTCCGTCACGAGCGCCGGTGACGAAGGGCCTTCCGGCGTTGGCCGTGACGATGGTGTAGCGACGCTGGGCCGTGTGAAATCTATCCGTTGGCGATGGCTGGCGCCCAGGTCCTCGTCAACACCACTTCTTCCCTCCCCACCACCATCATTCCCCTCCTCCGTCTTCCCTCTCCCCCCTCCTTCCCGTCCCCCGCACATGTCTTCATTCCCTCCTTCACCCGTTCCCCATACTCTCCCACCCCTAGGTCTCAACTACGACAGTGACGACGACGACATGCAAGTTGACTCAGACATCGAACTCAACAAGGGGCCTGATGTCGATGCTGACGGTGAATCGGTCGACGATGATTCCGCAACATCACATATCGTCCACCCCACTGCCCCCTCCACCTTGTCTCACCGAATCGAATCTGTCAGTATTTATCTTTTCCCATTTTGATGCTTCAATTCATCGTCATCGTAGGATGCAGAGGATTCCGTATGTGACCTGTCGCTGTCAATTTTTATAAATTTTGTGTCTAACTTTAGGTCAGGGTTATGACGACCAAGCAGATGACGACGATGACAACGACGAGGATGACGGTACCTATGCAGATGAGGAGTATGGTCAAAAGAAAAAGCTGTCCAAGAAGAAGCAACGCAGACTGTCCTCGACAATTCCACGGCCCAAAGGTGCTTCATGTGTACCCACTGTTGCCCTCTACCACTTACACTCCCGCCACTTTAGCTCCCGTTCGACACGCGTCCTCTTCCGATTCCGACTCTGATTATGGAGCTCGTGCTCATAAGAAGAGGAAGAAAGCTCGCCCTTCTGCCGATGAGGTTCGAGTGTCCAGTCGGGGTGGAAAAGTACCCAATTACGTCGATGATGTCCAAGATTTTGAAAAATTCGAAGACGACGATGAAGGAGGTGAAAACACTTACTTCGTGGACCCCAACCAACAATACCAGGAAGAGGACGAAATCGAAGCCGTTTTGAATCATAGTCGAGATGAAGGCCGGGAGGATGATGAAGAAGATCTTTGGTTTGAGAATGTGGTACGTCTCTTCACCTCCATGAACGTCCCATAGTTCATTCCGACTCCTTTCATAGCGCTTCCATATCAAATGGAAAAACTTTTCCCACCTTCATAACACCGACGAAACTTATGAATTCTTGAAACGTTTCAAAGGTCTGAAGCGCGTTGATAACTACATCAAGGCGTACAAGATATGGCGCTCTCGCGTTGATTCTCCAGGATTGTCGCGTGAAGATGTGGAAGCTCTTCATCTCGACAAAGAAAGGGAAAAGCAGGAACTGGAGATGTTCCGCAACGTGGAACGCATTGTTGCTCACCGAGAAAGCAAAGACGGCGACATGGAGTACTTTTGCAAGTGGAACAGTCTTAATTATGAGCATTGCACTTGGGAACTCCAGAAGGATGTCAACCCCATCGCGAAGGACGAGATCGCTGCCTACAGACTAAGAGAGGCGGAGGGCAAGTTTCCGTACAAAAGTGTGTTGTATTCGAGACAGGGCAGGCCGACCTTCCAAAAGATCACAAGTGATCCTGACTACATTCAAGCGACGGGCGGCGAGCTCAAAGACTTCCAGCTCACTGGTCTCAATTGGCTTGCTTATCTGTGGAGCAAAGGAGAGAACGGTATATTAGCAGATGAGATGGGACTTGGCAAGGTACTTTTGCGATATCAAGCATGAGGTTTTAATGTCTAATAGACGCTTTGACCAGACCGTGCAAACTGTAGCTTTCCTGTCCTATCTCTTCCACGAGATGCACCAGTATGGTCCATTTCTGGTCATCGTGCCCCTGTCGACGATTACAGCTTGGCAAACTCAGTTTGCCGCTTGGGCTCCGGACATGAACGTTATAACTTACATCGGAACCGCATCAGCCCGCGAAGTCATCCGCACACATGAGTTTGGGCCATCTAACAAGAAATTGAAGATGAATGTTCTGCTGACGACGTATGAACTCACTCTAAGGGACTCCAAAGAACTCGGCGATATAAAGTGGCAAGCTTTGGCGGTTGATGAGGTTGGTTGACATTTCATACATTTTTCACCTCATTAAAAGTCATATAGGCTCATCGGCTCAAAAACTCCGAGAGCCAGCTGTACGAAGCCCTCCGATCATTCTCCGCCGCTTCAAAGCTACTCATTACGGGGACTCCTTTGCAGAACAATGTGAAAGGTGCTCAAATTGGCAATCTTCTCCGTCACCCCTTACTTACTGGAAACACAAGAACTTTTGTCCTTGATGCACTTCCTCATGCCAGAAAAATGTTTGAACCTGCTCTTTATTTCCACTTCACCCCTGCTCATTTGTTTCGTGTTCCAGTTGCTCTCACCAACGAATTTGACCTAACTGACATTGACCATGAGGAGAAGATCAAAGAATTACACGAGCAACTGGAGTCTTTAATGCTCAGGCGGTTAAAGAAGGATGTACTGACGTCTCTTCCAACAAAGAGCGAACGGATTCTGCGTGTGGAAATGAGTGCCCTCCAGACCCATTTTTACAAGAACATACTCACCAAGGTACAGTTTACGATCTCACAGTGCAGGCGTTTACTCATCCTTTTCGCGTAGAACTTTGCGGGACTAGTTAAAAGTGCGAACGGGAACAATAACATTAGTTTGCTCAACATTGGTGAGAGATTGCATATCTGACTGTGATACGTACTCTTACCTTCTCTCCTTCAGCGATGGAACTCAAGAAAGCTGCAAATCATCCTTACCTGTTTGATGGCGCTGAAGTTCGTACAGACAACAATGAAGAGACGTTGAAAGGCCTTGTCATGAACAGCGGCAAGATGGTTCTTCTAGACAAGCTGCTTGCCCGTCTCCGGCAAGACGGTCATCGCGTTCTAATCTTCAGCCAGATGGTGCGAATGTTGGACATTTTAAGCGATTATATGTCGCTTCGGGGTTACCTTCATCAACGTTTGGATGGGATGGTGGCATCGGAAGCGAGGAAGAAGTCTATTGCCCACTTTAACACCCCTGGGTCCCCCGACTTTGCGTTCCTACTGTCGACTCGTGCTGGCGGACTTGGTATCAATTTGGAGACAGCGGACACGGTAATCATCTTTGATGTGAGGTGTTCTCTTGATGCCTTTGCATAGTTGCTCAACCATCATTTTTAGAGTGACTGGAATCCACAAAACGACCTGCAGGCTATGGCTCGTGCCCATCGTATTGGGCAGAAATCACACGTCAGCGTTTATCGTTTCGTTAGCAAAGATACCATGGAGGAGGACGTCTTGGAGCGCGCGAAGAAGAAGATGGTGTTGGAATATGCCAGTAAGTCACCCAATGGACATCTTATTTTGGTCCCATTTTTATCTCCGTCACCTCAGTCATCAACCAGATGGATACCTCCCAGGCGCACTTGAGCTCCAAGGCGACGAAAGACCCTCACAAACCAGACAATCTGAGCAAGGATGAATTGACCGCTGTTTTGAAATATGGTGCTCAAAAGATGCAAGTGTTTTTTGGCTTCTTGATTTTCTGTGCTGACACGTCTTTGCAGGTTTGACAAGGATGATTCCCAGCAGAGCAAAAAACTTGACGAAATGGATCTCGACGACATCCTGAATAGGGCTGAAGATCACGAGACTATGGCCCAAGCTGGGGAAGCAGGCGGTGCATCCCTTGGTGGCGAAGGTTTTCTAGCTCAATTTGCTGCTGTCAGCGATGTCAAAAACGACATGAATTGGGAGGATATCATACCCCTGGACGAACGTCAGAAATTTGAAGCTGATGAAGATGAACGGAAAGCCGAGGAAATTGCTGCCCAGGAATTGCGTGATAGGAAACGCACGCACGCTCCAGTATCATATGAGGGCATGGACGTGGACCAGCCGGCTGCTGCGTCCGCTCCCAAGAAGCCAAAGGCACCCGGTCCTACAAGGAAGACAGCCAGCCAGAAGGCGATGGAACTGAAAGAGAGGGATGTTCGTGTTCTCATTAGGAGTCTCCAGCGTTGGGGTGACATCCGGCAAAGATACGACATCATCGTCCGTCTCAATTTCTTATCTTCGTGCCTTTGTTCAGCTGAACAATTAACTAAATTCAGGTCTCGGAATCCAAACTTCAAGACAAGAACAAGGGCATGATGCTTGACGTGGCAGACGAAATCATTGATATCTGCTCTCAAGCCGTCAAGGATAGTGAGGACCAGAAGCGTTCCCGAATCGCGGCTGGTGAAACGTTGACCAACGCCCAGAAAAGCAAGGCAGTCCTCGTCACCTGTCGTGGCGTCGGTAACATCAATGCAGAAACCGTCCTTTCTCGCCATCGTGACCTTCGCATCCTCTATGCGATTCTATCTGATCTTGACGATCCTTATAAGTGGAGCATCCCGATTGAAAACATCCGTCCGACTCTTAATTGGTCAGGTCGCTGGGGTCCGCAGGACGATTCGATGCTCCTAGTAGGCGCCTTCTTGTACGGCTTCGGCAACTGGGAGGCTATGGCCAAAGACCAAAAACTTGGACTCGAAGGCAAGTTCTTCCTGGAGGAGGGAAAGAAAGGAGAAGATGCTGCAAGTCGGCCCATCCCAAATGCCATTCACCTCGTTCGTCGAGGTGACTTTTTGCTGAGCATATTGCGCGAGCATGATGAGAAATTACGTTCGTACGAGAGTTCCCTGCGGAACAAAGGTCAGCTAAAGGTTTCGGCTTCCCCTCCCCCGACAGCCTTGGCGTCGACGTCTTCTCATAGCAGTTCCCTCAAACGGCGAGCCGAGAGTGAGGCCATGGCTTCTATCGATGACGGCAGCTTGAAAAAGAGGAAACGTCGACCGACGCCCACATTCACAGATTCCGAATCGTCCGACGAATGGTATGTGGGCTCACTCCTTTGAACGTGTCAAGGCCGACTAATGTGGAAAGTAGCCCCTCGATGGACGAGGCAGCAACGAAAGAGGAACTGCGGCCTGTTAAGAAACAATTGGTCCGTCGTCATTCCATCAACTGCCTTGCTTGTTCTCACTTCGCATTCAGAAACAACTAAAGCTGTCTGGTGAAGATATGCCCCGAGACGACAAGGTTGCCATCCTTAAAGATTCGCTGGCTGCAATTGGCCGACGAATTGAACATGTGCTGAACGCGAAGCAAGCTGCAGGGGAAGATCGGGAGAGATGGCGTCGACATCTTTGGACGTAAGTGGGCACGGACTGTAATTCCTCTGATACTTATTGCTTCTATCCAGTTTTGTGACCTTGTTTTGGCCCAAGAAAGTCAAGGCTTCTAAACTGGAGGAGATCCACGCGAAGATGGTTATGAAGGAGGCTGCGCCAAGAGCACAGTCCGATAATAGTGCATCGAAGAAGCCACGGCCAAGTGGAAGTACCAAAACCAACGGATCAGTCACTATTCCGAGTTCTTCTGCGAGGACAAATGGAAAGTCTTATCGGTGACATTGTTCTTGTTGTACTTTTTGTTGTCTCTTCTGTCATTCATTATCTTTAGTCTCGTATGTGTCAAGCACGCTTTCTAGCCCTCGCTATCCTATAATTGCAACATGTGTACTACAAGTCATCTTCTGATTGTCTAATAAATGTTTTCCCTCTGACGAACAGGAGTCCTCGTCTGATAGTCTTGGAAAAAGCAAAGCGGACTTCATAGGACGTAAAGCGTTGCTTCTGACGCGAAGCTGAGCATAGGCGTGAGCTTTGAGCCTTGTGATCAAGGTACAACTTTTTCAAAAGGGTTGGCTCAAACAAAACTTGGATCAATGGACAACAGCGTACATGAATCTAGCCGTTGGCCTCACGACTGACATGTTTCGACGTAGAAGGACGCCGGCTTGGTCGAGTATCAGGACGGATAGGCGTACTCGCAGACTGTCCATTTGATGATTCACGCATGGATCGGCTGGACTTGTCTTTTATCACGATGGGTACAGCATTTCGCGAATCCAAGACGTTCTGGCGAGCGAGTCCGTTTGAACCTGCAATCGCCAAGTTATATATGATCCCATCTTCAATAACCTAGCAGGCGTACCTTCCAAGAGCTTTGCATCTGCCTCACGGTGACAGCTCTGCATCAATGCCGTGTAGCGTTTGACTTCCCACTTCATCTGTGATGCTCGAGCGAGGTTTCCCTGTGAAATGGCCCACTTTCTTTCCTCCTTGTAACGGCGACGCTCGCTGTCAGCCAAGGACGCGCGCGCTCGCAGCGTGGCCACCTCTCGTTCAAGGGGAGTCATGGATGACCTGGGGCCAATCAACTCAGAGTTTGAGTCGACGGAAGTTATGTCCGAGATGAACACTTGCTGTGGTTCATGGTTGGTCTCGACGCTTCCTCCTTGAACACTGGGTCGGAATTGGACCTGACGGGGACGCTTTTTCTCGCGATTGATACGGGCGTTGGGCGCGTGTGTTGTCCGTTTGCGTCGATCTGAATCGGGTGTGCTGTCGAAATGCTGGGAGAGGAAATCGGTGCACAGCAGACCAACAACAACGCCGAGAATAGTAGTGGCACATCTTGTGATGTCTGAGGCGACGTTAAACTCAACGAAGAGCTTTGCAGCGATGGCCAAGGCAACTGGGATACCGAATGCTGAGCTTTTAACGGCATAATGAAGGGCAACACCTTGCCATAGACCACTGAGAATAAAATCTTTGACAGAGGGTTCGTTTGATCTGCTAATAGTGTCCAAAAGGATGCGTGCTCCCAAGCCAATAAGAAGAGCAGGCGCTGTTGCGATGATGGTCATAAGGAGGAAACAAACCACCCAAGTCACGTGTTACATAAACATTTAACTATTTATTAATTTTCGTCAACATAATTCGCCATTGGGTCTTCTGCCATCCGACGGGTCATCCTGTACGCCTCTGCAGAAATGATTTCAATTTGTATATCACTTCCAAAAAAATTAGACACCAACCGAGTTCTTCCTCCGTCACATCATGACTTCCGACCTCCACTCCACCTTTTTGCTTCTTCCCCGACCTATCGTCCATGTCCTTTCCCCCTCGTTCCTTCCTCTTCTTTTCCTCGCGAACCGCCTTTGCTAATCGCTCGTCGTCAAGTTTAACTTCACCTTCCCCGATGCGTCTCTTTGAGTAGTTTTGATCTACTTTCTCACTCCGCTGCGTCTGGGGTTCATCTTTCGGCGGTTCGTGTGCCGCTGGTTGAGGAGCAGAGGCAAGCAAATGTTGGGCACTTGAGGCTTCGGCCGCATCAATACCCGCTTGGCCAGAACAATACGAGATGTGAATGTTTGAGTGGCAACAGGCATAACCCCACGCCCCGTCAGAGGAGTTGTACCATGATCCCCACACAGCAGTGTGGTTGTTGATATATACTATTGGGCAAGATTCAGAATTTTAGAGGGATATGTGTTCCAAAAAAGTCTTACCGTCCTCGGGGTACTTGGATTTAGCTTTTGCCCGTTCGCGGCCTTTGATGACCTGACCAGTCCTTGAATATTCAACATAGTCTTCAGTCTGTCCCTGCCGGAGTTCCTTTGGCGCAGTGTCCAAATATTCAGCGCCGCCATACTTCGCAAGAATGCTGGTCTTGGTCGTATCTTTCAATTCCTCCTTCTTCTGCCTGAACTCATAATGAAGAAGTTCGCCCTGTGTTGGGTTTGCATTCAAATGAACGTCATTCCCGCGTGCAGCCGCTTGCCACGCAAATAATTGAAGTTGTTGAACCTCAGGCGCTTCTCCGGAATAACGGAAGAAATTGTCGCCAGCAAAACGCGCCTATAACTTCATTCACATTCGAGCTTCGCTACCAATAATATGTTGAATACCCACCTCTTCTGCAGGAATGTTTTTGAGAGGAGCATCACGCATTGACCGGGTCTTTGGGTCATAATAAGCACTCTCTGGATCCAGGTTGATCAGGTATTTTGCAGTGTCCTCGCGTATACGCAGATTTCTGACAGTTATTCGAGTTTTGGCGTCCAACTTTTGTCCAACAGCGTCCGCCGCATCAGCATATTTGTCTTCATCCGCATCCTCATCCTCGCTCGACCCAAAATCTGCGTCTGCCTCCTTCACGTCTGATTTGCTAGCCTTCGCAACCTTTCGAACTGCAGCCAAGTCCGTTGTCGTTTGATTGTCAATCTCTTCCTCTCGCATCTTTTGCCTTGCTGCCTCAACAGCGGCGTATTCATCGTACACACGCTTGTGTTCGGCAGCGTCATAGCCATTCCACCGATCTCGTTTTGCATCATATCCCGTGGCCACTTCCTGTATGATCTCGTCTGCCTGGATGTCTTTGTTTGTGAACTTTGCGCCTTTCTTCCTTGGTCGTTCTAAACAATCTTGCTTCTTGTGCGTCAACGCACCGCAATTCTCGCATGCGCCCTTTCTATATTTCTTCGCAGCGGGACCAGCTTTTGCCCCCCTATCATACCAATTGTCGAGCTTGTTCGATGAATTGTCGTAGTCAGGTCGTCTTTGATGATTCAATGACGGAGCACCGGTGTCGAGGTACCATGGGGCTTGCGAGATATACTCTGCACAGACAGAAATCAGTTTCGACTCGCTATGAGAATGCTGTAAATTCTTACTCACGAGGAATATGAGGGTTTATGGGCCGCCCTTCTTCATCGAGGGCTGCTGGAGCTGTCCCAGCTTTTCGGGCGGCGTCGAGGTCTTTCTGCCGCCTAAACTCTTCCCGCGAAAGTTTTCCTACAGCTGTTGATATAATTTCAGTATCGTGGATAACCGTTCACGGACCCGACCTGACCTGAAGACGAAGCCATTTCAATTCTCAATGAGGTCGTCGATTCACAAGTCAGTGTGTAATAATTGCTTTATTTGTCAGTGTTTCATTTAGACGCCTACGACTCCTAATCTATAACCATCCTCGGATTTTCGAAGCTTGCTGCAAAACATTATCCAAAGAGCGCTCTTCCGCCAAAACCTTTCTTCCCTCCTCCTCGTCCATGCTTACATACACCTTCCATTTCTCGAGAGCCTCATGCTCCACACTCAGCGCATGCACAATGTTGGACAGGTAATCGAGATCAGAGGCCAACTGAGCGGCACCAGCGATCGAGAGAAAAGTAATGGAGGGTAGCACCTCCTTAGTGAGATAATCAAGGTATGTGTGACCGAGAGACACAAGCCATGCTGAAGAAACCGTCTCAGGGTCGAGGGTGATTGGCTTGACGAAAGCCACCGAGGAGCGGCGTCGTGAGGATTGACTTGGTGTGTCTGGAGGTGGCTCGGAGAGCGTCTTCAGCAACTCGGATTCCACGTTCGGCAATGTTTGGAGAGAAAATGCAAGAGCGTTATCATATGCATAAACTTCAAATAGACGGGGGAGATTGAGAAGTCCTTCGGCGACCCTTTGTACAGTGTCACTGGGTGACAAAGAAAAAGTTGGCACATGTAGATCGCTTGCCGAATTGGTAAGCTTCAGGTCTCCAGGCGAGCCCCATACTGGTGATGAGGCATAGGTGGCAAGGTGTTGGCGCAAAGGTGATAAAATTGTCTTTTGCATTGATGCTTGACACGTCTGTGCGAAAGTAGAAAGGGACATTCGAGCGCTGGCTAGCAAAACCTCAAGACCGGCGGCTGCAGAATTATGAGCACGCAAAGTAGCAGAGTGGGGCACAGCAGAGAGTGGGGAATAGGCATCGTTGCTGATGTTAGTCAGTAACGCATTCAGTTCGGCAGAATTTAGCGTAGATTGCTCCAGTAGTTGGCTTTCTCCCCGAGTGACAGCGATGATGAAATTCTGCGGGTCAGCGCGAGCCAACCGAAAGTGAGCGGCAACCTCGACAAGATACGACCGCAATTTTGTTTCGAATGTCGCCATACGTTCAGATACGGCTCGAGCGGAGGCAAGCAAGTGAAGGGAAAGCTGGATGTTGGACCAATCTTGGGCCGTGTAGTCTAGATCTGAGAGTTCGCCAACAGAGATGGAGCTCTGGACAAGGGAAGATGAGCCAGAACTTTCCATTCGTACATCCGCCGTCCACATGTCGATAAAGGATTGAAAAAACCCATCTAATGCATGCAATAGTCCTATCACACCATAACCATGGGTGAACGCCTCACATCTTGACATACTTCCTTCTGCGACGCCGAAGATGTCGATTGCCCTCTCTCTAAATAACCTCGGCCGATCAATATCCTGGACTCTCTCCCGCGTGTCATTGGTAATAATCTCTCGAAGAGACTGCTCCAAAAACCGTTGCTCCAACGAACCATAGTCAATTTGAGCGTTAAGGAAAGGTTGAAAGAGTTCCTGGTCCCACTCCATCGCATCTACTTCTCCTCCTGTAGGGGTTGGAACACCTCGTTCGCTTGGTGGGATCCTGCTTGGATCTGGCCGCCAGGATATTGATAATCTACTAGACCGTCTCCGAACGTGCGTAGCCGGACGTTCGATCCTACTGAAACGGGGTTGGGTCGTAGAAGCAGCAGATGATTCGACCTTGTCCATGACCTTTTCCACGCCAGTGGCAAACTCCTCCGTTGCACGCAAGAGCGAAATTAGGAAAGCCAAACTTGTTTCGCCGTGGTGAGAGTTGTAGGAAGAGAGTCGTTGGGCAAAAGTCGGTTGGAGTGACGAGAGCGTAGATGTAATAAACTGTGAGAGCGTAATGGCTGGATCGGGGAAAATGGAAGATATAGGCGTCCGTTCGGCATTCAGCAATAATGCAAAGTTCGAATAGAATTTTTGAAGGAACTCGACGAAGGGCTGGGCAAGGGCTCCGGGTGGCTGAGAGGACGTAGGTTCACAGTCCGTGAGCAGTGCATTCTGCCACATAGAAACAATGGACGATCGCCGGGATGCGTTATAATAGTTCCGAAATTCAGACTCTCGTTGAATGACGGAGAAGATTGAGAAGTAATCCCGACACGCGACGATATCCTGGGTATTGATAGACGACACCAAAGCGGAGCTCAGGGAGGCTTCAAGTTGATTCTGAAGATTGACCATAAGCGTACGACGAGGATCATATTCTGGCGTGTTCTGGAAAACAACCATACTTCTACTTGCCTCCGAAAGCCTCGCAGCAGCCTTCGCATAACTTTTCTCCAAAATGAGGGAAGTGACTTCGACTTCAAGCGTGCTCCAGCTCTCTGCCTCTCGCAGGACCTCTCTGGAAGCCTCCATATGGCCTTTTATGATGTCAAGATCGTGCAAGTCGTCCAAAGCTATGTTGGTTTCTGCTGGAACAGCTTCCTTGGACCTCAATAGAACATCCGCCAACGCCGTTTGCAAAGTCAATGCACCATCCTTCATAAAGTGGAGGTCATATGCAAGCCTTGGGATACCGCGCGAGACATCTTCAATGATTCGTTCTAGCTGTGCCGACGTATCTTCACAAGCAATGTCGAGAGTGGTGAGAAGTTGAGTGATGTGATGGTCGAGCTCGACGAGGTCAACGGTTTCATCTGAATCGTCAGAAACGCTTAACGTGTCATTTATCCACGAGATCACGTCCTCGTACTGTTCCAGAGATTCACAAAGTTGTTTCGTGGAAGCCATGAAAGATAAACATTTCCTCGGCCAAAGTAAAGTTGTTTGGTAAGGGCGTGAGATAACTAGTATAAGATCTAGGGCAATCGGACAACGACAACCCCTGCCTCCAAAGGATCACCCATATTTCTCCAACATGGTCCGCACATCATACATGGACTTTCACCCAATCTGATATCTCCGACGATGGACCATACCGCAGGTACTTTACCGCAAGCACGGCAGAGATCAAGAAGTGGAGGGATGATCTGTAAGGTCAAGGGGTAGCCAGATGAGGGATCCGACGAATGGCGGAGTCTGGATTGTTATAAACTTAAGAGAGAGATAAACAAAATGATGATTCACCCCACCTGATCTGGTCGAAGACGATAAAATGATCACAACCTCCTTTATGAAGTAACCAGTACGGCTCGTTCACTCGTATAGAAAGAGAAGATAACTGTGTTTCTTGCACCGTCGTTGAGCCTTTTAAAATGGAAGATGACCTTCCAGTTATCTTGTTCAAATGAGCCAGGAGCTTACTGAGTCTGGTCAGTCAGGTAAACATGAGGGAGCAGACCACTAACTCTGCATAATCTTCTTGATCTGGACTCCCATCGCCATATGCATAGTTTTCAATGCAGATAACGCAACCATTCCCTGATGCAGATATTGGCTCAACTCCACCCGGAGCATGGGAGTTGGAAGTGCACGGGATGACCTTTAGGAGGTCGTGAAGGGTCTGAGACGACAACAACGCGTGCTGGGATGAACGATGCACATAACTAGGGCCCCAGGAAACCCTTGTGTAAACCGAAACAGTCAGAAATGCTTGGTGCGGATTGTCATCGACAGCCGATGACTGTGAAAGTTTCTGTACTAAGGAGATTTATCAGTTAACTATTGATGACACCGGGGTGACGACGAACAACTCGCTCCAACACGTTGTAATCCGAATTTTTAGGTGTTCTCATAAATATCACAGCATCTGTTTGCAGTCTGTTTGAAAATTAAACTTAAGTCGGTCCTGTTTAGCATTAACGAACCTCCAACTGGTGAGCTTGGAAGAATCGAAATTTTTTTGCAACGTTGCCACCTCTGGCAGCAGACTGTCTGGATCAGGGAAGTTGGACCTGCGCGTCCTAATCGACTTTGAAGCAGCAGAATGCAGAGCACCTATCGTTTGTTCGTGATTTTTGAGGATGTGGGCGGACAGCGTAGGATTGTCCCATATGTCGTAAAGTGCGCTTCTAACATCATCTACGCTGCTAGCCATCAGCTCAGGAAGACATTGTCGCTCTAATAAACTCAGTAACCTGCACTCTTTTTCTACAGAACTTTTTTCTTGTTCTGGTTCGAGGGGGTGGGAGTCGAAATGAGCGGCAGACTCGAGAAAAGCTGCGATGTCAACTGGCTCAGACGCTGGGCCAAAGAGGGATTCGATGGAGTGAGCAAGTCCAGCGTTCATATTGAGAGGAATGTTGTCACGTGCCATTTCACACTTGGTCTGTGCACGCACTTATTGACTAAAAATACATCAATCCATAAATAACTCAGACATTCACAATGCCTTAAATACCTCTTTGGCGGTTGACATCCAGCAGTTCCCGCTTTCTTCTTTTCCTTGACGAGTTGTCTCTATCTATACGTTCTTTTAATTCAAATGCGTCAATCCCTCCTTCGTGTCTTTCCTTTGAGCCTCGCTCTCGGCGCCTACGCCCTTGCTGCACCCGCCATGGTCAAGGAGGCTTCTCCTGCTTTTCCGGTACGCATATCATCACCTTTGACGTGTTCAATCATTCATCGACTGCCTTAGAACAAACATCGCCGAGCTTATTATAACTCCTATCAGCCCTATGGCGATTCTAGCTTCAGCTCTTCATCTGAAAGCAACTCGAACACTGGTGCCGCGGAGAACTTGAACCTAGTGAACGCCAATCTTGGGCTCGGTGCCGTTTCCGGCCTTGCTAGTGCTCTCAACGCCGCGGACTTGCTTGGGTTATCTAGCTGCGGAAGTGCTTCTTCTAACGTTGCAAATCAGAACGAAGTGGCTGTCGCCACTGAAACTAGCGAGAACATCTACGGCGGGACCAACACTAATGCTGGCGGTCATACCAGCACCAACGTCCATCAAGTCAATACGAACACCAATGCCGAGGCGAACGTTTACGGCGGGACCAACGCGAATGCTGGCGGCCATACCAACACCAACACGGTCCATCAAGTCAATACGAACACTAATGCCGAGACCCACGCGAACATCCATGGCAACACAATCGTAGCATCCAACGTGAACGCCAACACCCATGCTGGCGCAGACTCGGCTGCAACTACCCATCAGCATGTCACTGCAGGCCTCGGCTCAACTTCCTCTGCTTCTCACGAGGCCAGCGCGGGAGCAGGCGCTACTGTCCATGCCGTGAACGCAGCACCTGCTGTCGTCTCTCACCAGGTTGGCGCGGGAGGAGCCGCTGTCACTCACACTGGCTTTGCCGCAGGACTCGGAGCCGTCCTTTCTCAAGGCCTAGTGGGCTTCTCTGCACCAGCTGTTGCCTCTGGCGCTGAAGGAACCGTTGTCTCTCATCAAGCTGGCGCTGGAACTGCTGTCTATCATCAAGGCGGCGCGAGCTCCGGAGCAGCTGCCACTGTCGGGGACCAAGCCAACGCAGGGCTCGGCGTCACTAATCAAGCGATCGCAGGACTAGCAGCGAGTTCTCATCATGTCATCGGCGCGGGAGGATCGGCTGTCTCCCATCCTGCCGGCACAAGCGCGGAAGTAGCTACCGCTCTGTTGGCTGGCGGTGTCGCCGGTGTCGGAGGAGCCGCTATTTCTCATCAAGGCGTGGCCACGGGAGCAGCTGCCGCTGTACAGAATCAAGCCGGTGGGGGTGTTGGTGCTGGTTTAGCAGCTGTCTCTCAGGTTGGCACAGGAGGAGCCGCTGTATCCCAGGCCGGAGCGGGTGTGGGGCTAGCTAACCAAGTCAAAGCGGGTCTTGGTGGCTCAATCTAACACTGCCCAAGGTTCGCAGCAGCCAGCAGCCAACTCTGAGGAAGGGCACTCGATACGTAATACAATAATCTCCCATAGTATATTCAATATTGTTTCGTGCATTTTAAGGGAGTGATGAAATGCATGTGTACACCGAATATGTTCATCACAAACCGCTCAAACCCGTAATATATACATCCCACTCATCAACACTAAAACCGAATATAAACAACAAATCAGATAGCTAAGGACGGAAACGTACCTGAAGCCCGTGGGCGCATTCAACCACAAGGACAGTAATTTGTCGTCCACGTTGGGCAAGGTAGATTCCTCAATGGGTGCAATGGAAGCTGACTGAGGCCCAGTGCCGAATCCTGCTTCAGCCAACGATTGATTTCCGAGAACGTCGTGAGCCGACTTCAAGGGGTAGCTAGGCATTTGCGCGGGCAAGAAGTTGCTTAAATCCCAGTTGTGAGCGACTACTGGGTCTTGCGTCTTACGTTGATCGAATGGGAAATTTACTTGTGATGTCGGTAAGACACTAGAAATCGACGGAACAGAAACCATTGGTATTGCAGATGCAGGTGGTGTGTTGGACGTATCATAACCTCGTTTGTGCGCCACTGTCGATCTCTGAACCGGACCATCACGCATAGAGCCAAACTCGTTTAGTATATCCCTGCGAACAGAAAGTTGAAGACCAGCTTTGGGCGCTTTGTGACTGCACGATGACTCACCGTAAACGACCTGGAATATGCCACCTTGTTATATCACTTGCTTCAACAAAGATCCGATACTACAACGGTATAAAAACGTGCCTTTTCTCACACTCTCTCAAGACGTTCATACATATCTGTACGTCGTTCATTTCGTTGGTCAAGCCATAACCAATGCCCGATTGCTTCCCACCCCATATATTGATAAGCAGCACAATCGCAGATGCAAAAGCAGCCATCTAAGATACGCTTGTGAATGCAGTCAGTCAGACATTGCAAAGGTACTCAACTATGATATTAGGGTACACAATTACTCCCCTTGTTAGAGCGATAGCCAGGAGCCGACTGCACGACCTAGCTGCATTCGTACAAATAGTAAGGGACGATAACGACAATGTCGATTTCTTGAGCAGGAAGGGCCTGTGGATTTGAATTTGTGTGTAATAGTACGATGCGTGGAGGGTTAATGATTGGTGGTAAAATGCGGTATTTTGTCTCGTGGGGTCCCATTGGACTACCCGGGGAATGTTAAGGTGCTCAGGATACTCAAAAGCGAAGGAGGAACGCACGATGAGGCGGCAGAGAATCCTTCCAGTTGTTCATGGCAGAATCTAATTCAGTAACAACTTGGCGTTCCCATTGATTTCCGGTAAGACCGGAAAGCAATTTGGATTTCTTGGTCGAGTATAGTGTCTTCAAGGAGAAGGCAAGTATCTCACACAGCTTGATGTGATACACAAATCCAGAGATGATGGACGGTTTTCCCAGAGGTTGCGTGAATGCCTGATTGGAATCTGTCGGCATCCAATATTCATCATCACATTCGATCGGAAAATCGACATCGTAACTGTAAAGTCAAAAAATTAATTTTTGAAATCCGACTGACAGTGGGGTAAGCGTGCTTACTCTCCTTCTTGAATTGCGCACGGCCTGCCAAGAAAGGAACTCATGAGCCGATCAATGGAAAGTAGGCACCTACAAGGAAAATGTATGGATTAATCAGGATGGTTTGCAAGAAGAAAAAAGGGGGCTTACCAGAAAGCTCGTTTCCACATTTCATCGTCAGCCGTTGGTTTGTGACCCTTACCTTTACGTCGGTGTGCTCCCTTTTCTTGGACGTATCGTATTCCAAGACCCAAAAAGTGCCATGAAGCATGAGGCATAGACGTTCCGAGGAGGTAAAGAATTGCAAGCTGCGCAGAACAACAACTATAGATATTAACAAAGAAGTAGATAGACTGGAAGCAAAGACTGACGCAATAATATTGGAGGTCATATATTGTTACCTTCTCCATTGAAGCCTTCCTGTGCATCGGAATCTGCGAAAAATAACACCAGCCACTCGATAACCCAGAAGCATCGCCGTCCAGAAATACTCTTGAATCTGTTGAATAGCGTGAGGCAATAGCGCAGACCATGAGAACGGTCATCCCAAAGCCTGGATCCCAAAGATGTTGGGCATTTCCGAATGATTTTTCAAAGGTGGGGCGGTGAAGAACAGGCATAAAGATGTTGAACTTGTCGAAGTATGTTAGAATCAAGGCTTGGAGTAGATCGTCTTCAGGAAACATGTAGAATAACCCTTCGCTGCGGGTGTAATCTTTTTCCCACTATAAAACCTTTGTATCAGAAATAAATTTGGGCAAATTTGTCAATTTCACCGGTCGGAGATCCCAGTATAGTGGCCTTCTCAAGGAGCTACCAATGGAGGTCGTGGTTGTACCTGTGTGTTCACTCTTTATATTCGTTGCGTCTTTGGCAAACATAAAAAAGCTGGCAGGGATCTGAAACAAATTCCCCAATTGACGTAAGAGGGCGAAAGATGTACCTTGAACGGCCGAAAAACCGGTCTTCGACTGCCTCGACAGATAGTTGTTTCAGGTGCTCTGCAAGAAAAACATGCGAAAGATCCTCTTCGTCTTCATCATCGGATGACGATAGCGTTGTCAGTGTTGTGCGGGTCTGTGGCGAGGAAAAACGGAAGTTTCCAGGAGATGGTTCTGTGATGGACGACGTCTCATGAATGGGACTAATATCCCTATCAGAAGATACCTGAAAGAATTCTGTTCAGCTACATGTTAATTATATGGTGGAAAGGCGCCAAACCGAGCGCAGCAGGCTTTGCATCTGTTCTAGCCGCAGTTCTAGGGTTCGGATATACCTTCAGCCATATGAGCCGACTTCAAGAGTTTTTTTAAAAATAAAAAAAATCTGACTCTTTTTGGGTATCTTTTTTCTTTGTGTAAAGTTCAAGTCAGCGTGGAAGGCAAGGACGTGATACACCTTACTACACCTTTTGTCGAGGGATGTCATGTGTGCATTCCACTTTAGATGAGATACAATTGGTGCAAGTGTTTCTAGGCATCTTCGCGCTGTCGCCTGTGAGACAAGATGGGTTATGCGTTTACAATCCAGTATACATGGCGTACATTTGACTGATGTAAATGCACATTAATTCAATTTAGTATTGAGATGAATCCGAATCATACTCTTCTTCCTTCGACAGGCATCACATGCACCATGAAGGCGCCTTTTTTTCCCCTTTGTAACATCAGGATGAGGGCTGGAGCTTGCATCCGCATCCGTAGAATTGCCGTCTTCACGGAACATCGTGATGGCGAGACAGTATATATGTTTGGTTGAGAAGGGTAAAGTCAATACAATGTTCATCGGGATGTAGATGTCACGTGGTTGAAAGGCTTATAAGGGGGACGAGATCTACTCGTGGTCTGCTCCCTACTGCCATGTTGACACAAGCAGTTCGGGCCACGTTGCCCCTCAATAGCCGCCGTATCTCCGTTCCCGCGGTCCGCACCCTCAGCTTGCTTGCATCTCCACGCCGTTCCGTTCCGGGAGCTCGGCATTCGATTGTCCCTAGCACCGTCTCTTCGTCTTTTTCTCGTCCAATGTCTTCCGGCCACGGTGGAGAGTCTACCCTTCGTCCAGAACCCGACAAGGTTTTGCAGGACATCGCAGACTATGTCCACGGCTACAAAATAAACTCTGATTTGGCTTATGAGACTGCCAGGCTTTGCCTCATCGACACTATTGGTTGTGGTCTCGAAGCCCTTCGTTTCCCAGAATGTACCAAGTTGCTTGGTCCCGTCGTCGAAGGAACCGTTGTTCCGAATGGCATGCATTCGCCAAGTTCTACGAAACAACCGTATTGCTGATCACACAATACAGGAACCCGCGTGCCAGGGACTAATTATCAACTCGATCCAATTCGTGGTGCTTTCAATATTGGAGCAATAATTCGTTGGCTCGATTTTAATGACTGCTTTTTGGCTGCAGAGTGTGGGTATCTTGTCTATTTTTGTAGACCAGAATTGATGCGATACTATCAGGGGGTCACCCTTCTGACAACCTCGGTGCCATCCTCGCTGTCGCAGATCATATTGCCCGTCAAGGCCAGCCTCTCACAGTTCATGACGTATTAGAAGCTATGATCAAGGCACACGAGATCCAAGGCTCCATTGCTCTACTCAACTCGTTCAACAGGGTTGGCCTTGATCATGTTGTCCTCGTCAAGGTTGCTTCCACCGCCGTTGTGTCCAAGCTTCTTGGCCTTAACCGTGATCAAACCATTGACGCGGTTTCTCAAGCTTGGGTTGACGGCCAGTCTCTGCGCACATACCGTCATGCTCCCAACACCGGCCCGCGCAAAGCGTGGGCCGCAGGCGATGCCTGCTCTCGTGCTGTTAATCTCGCCTTGATGGTCAAGAAAGGTGAAAAGGGCTTACCATCCGTTCTGACCGCCAAGACTTGGGGATTCTACGATGTTTTATTCAAGGTACGGCCACCTCAGCGAGGCTTCGCTCAATCTGAGAACTCT
Organism: Laccaria trichodermophora; assembly: GCA_018417955.1. NCBI lineage: Eukaryota > Fungi > Basidiomycota > Agaricomycetes > Agaricales > Hydnangiaceae > Laccaria > Laccaria trichodermophora. Next base: position 757,432 of record JACTVC010000001.1, read on the forward strand.
GCGTAGGGTAAACCATTTGAGTTCCAAATCCCGTATGGGTCGTATATTATGGAGAACGTCCTTTTCAAAATCTCCTTCCCCGCGGAGTTCCACGCGCAGACAGCCGTCGAGGCAGCCCACATAGTCCACAATAAACTCAAAGACCTTGGCAAGACTGCTGAAGACATCAAGAGTGTCAGAATTCGCACTCAGGAAGCTGCTATCAGGATTATCGATAAGCAAGGTCCTTTGGACAACTTTGCAGATCGCGAGTACGTCGTCCATTGTCAGGTCTTTCAGCATCTTAAAACGAACACATACTATATAGCCATGCCATCAACTATATGGTAGCATATCCCCTCATTTTCGGCGAGCTCACTTCTGAGAGCTAGTGAGTTCCTCTTTGCCTAGCGTCGCATAATATCTCAAATTAATTTAGCACCGATGCATCCGCCGCCGATCCTCGCATAGATGCCCTCCGGGCTAAGATCTACTGTGTAGAGGAACAGAAATTCAGCGTTGAATACCACGAACCTACCAAGCGATCTATCGGCAATGCCCTTCTGGTGGAACTAAACGATGGAACGGTTCTCGATGAAGTCGAGATTGAGTACCCCGTGGGTCACAAGAGGAGAAGGGCGGAAGGCACTCCGTTGTTGATCAATAAATTCAAACGGTACTTTTTATCAACTTCCTCAAGTTCCAGACTCACAACATACACATAGGCATATCTCGTACCACTATGACGAGGTCCACCAAAAGAAGCACGTATATTTTACGCTCTGAGGCCCATTCAATGCTGATGTTCTGTTGTAGGATTCTGGACACTGTGTCCGACGCTTCTTCCCTGGGAAAAATGCCCGTTGACAAATTTACGGATTTGTTCGTTAAGGCGTAACACAACGCTTCCGCAAAATCACTAATGATTTGTCTTTCCAACCGTGTCCGATACACTACTGGAAGTAACTACAGTTGTAATGCAGCTACGGAAAAATAACACATTCAAGACCTACTTTTCTTGAACTTTGCGTTTTTCCGCGTGACTGCAAGGTTCTCGTTGGTTGGATTATCGCGGAACTCCGGCCCAACGTTGGATACGAATTTTGAGCTGACACGGGTGCCCTTGGCTGGTAGCTTTACGGTGACATTGGTGTTGGAGACCAGCTGAGTTGAGGTCAGGGTTGAAACGGACTCGACCAGATCATCTGTTTGAGTTTGTGGCGTTAAGGTAGTGACGATGGGATCTTGACTTGTGCCGGGATTTTGGGCGGTTTGAATCTTAAAACTTCTGGAGAAAAGGGCGCTACAGGCGTCTCTTGGCGGGGTCTCTTTGAAAGGCTGGTCTCTAACTAGGTCTTCTTCAGTAACCGATGACAGTCGTCGCTGTATGAGGCGGGCGAGAGGGATAGACCGAGGCTGTTGGTGGGATAGATTTCGTCGGTAGTCGGGAGATAGACGTGCAAGTAAAAGGTCGTTCTTGTTGCTCTCCCTGCTGAGATGAGATCCGATGCTCCGGGCTGATCTCGGCGGACTGGCAGATAAGGAGGCAAGCGGCGTTGTTCCCGGGGAAGGAGACAGGCAGGACATCAAAGTCAAGAGTTCCTGAGCCCCATAAGCTTGAGGTATATCATATGCATTGTTTTGTGTTGAGGAAGGGACATCGGATCCTGAGGTTGCCGTCAGAGCTACATCTGGTATGCCGACGCCTGAAGGATCATATCGTTCCGAGAATAGACGAGGGTCATGCAGAGTGTAATCGGAAGCATAAAATTTTTGCTGAGGAGCAGAGCTTTGTACCTGTTGCGCTAATCTGACTGGTTGTTCAAGCGGTGCTGCCACTACTGGAGATTCAGCATCGGCATATGCAGGGAGGAAAGCAGGATTCCACTGGGGGGACGACGACGACGGAGGTGTTGGCAAAGAATATTGGAGAAGTTGTTTTGCTCGATACTGTTGAGCGACATCGAGAGCAGACAGCCTGTGTGGGACTTGATCGATTCGAAACCTGGTCCTTGGCTCGATAATCACACGAGGGTCAAAACATTGCTGTGATTGAGTAGGAACGAAGATCGCAGCTGACGAATTGGGATTGCTGGTCTTAGGTGTCTTATTGGCGGCCTTCAACGGGTACTCCAAAAGGCTACCTTCCCGACCGAGTTGTATTCCAAGCCCAAAGCGCCAGCTGTCTTCATAGGTTCCATCCATGGGCGAATGTTGAGGACGGTGGCCTTGAACAGGTCGTGCATAGCGTGTTGAATATATCTGGTCATTTTCTTGAGATTTTCTGTCGCTGGCAGTACTGGGGGGGTATCTGTCTTGGATTTCAAATCGATTGCAGAGCGCCATTGGACGGGATCCTATATCGAAAGATTCGGCACTCCGGGTAGTCAATGTCGAGTTTTGTGCTTTTTGCAGTCGAGGGGGAACGGAGCCTTGGCTGGTAGTTCTTCTAGAGCTTGAGAGAGATGTGGGAACGTCCAAACCCCAAATCATATGTGAAAGATCCTCCCCATCTATAACGGTGCCTTCAGCTCCACTGCAACACGAAGGGTAAATACCAAAACATCGTGCCCGTAAGTGTTACTTACGATGGACACCTGGCGTAAGGCAGCGATGAAGGTCCATGTAAAGCGGGGATAGGCTTAGGCGGAGATTTTGCCCACGAAATCCACCCTTGGAGAAGAGTGGGTTCAATATCAACCAAGCATGCAAAGTAGGTCTAACCCACCATTGGGGTCAGGATAGGCACAAGATGAATACTTTTGTTGTCGCCGAAGGAAAGATTCTGGCACTTGAGAATCATTACCTATTATTGTGATTGATTCGGGAGATGACGGAGGAGACGGAGTTCGAGGTATATCGGCCGGAGAACAAGGCCTCGTAGGGTGATGTTGATATGACCAGTCCCGGTCTTGGTCGGTAGAACATGCATCAGTTGTACCAGAGTCATCGTAAGGATCTGCACCAGATGAGGGCCCAAAGTCACAGGACGGAACTCTGAGATAGTCCGGGTTGGAGACTATTCGAAGCTTCGTTTCGTTCTGCTCCTTGAAAGGAGAGATTCTGCCTGGAAGAGAGACCACCCGATGAGATTCAAGAGGGCGATTATATAACGCCAAAGGATGACCACGCAAGGGGCGCGAAACTTGCGGACTAGGCTGACATACGGACGGTAGGGAAATACCAGGCTGCTGAAGGCGGTTATATGCGCTCTCACACATACAAGAAGTGAAATTTTCAGCGGCCGGCTGAGAAATGACCAAGCAGGGGTACTCTCCAGACACTGCGGATTCTGATTCGGAGGATACGGATGGTCTTTCTGGTTCCGTCTGCGTACCACGATCCACATAGTTCTTTTGAAGCCGAACAGAGAATTCGTAGGCCATCAATTGATAACAAGAAGATTCAGATTGGTTCAGATATCCCAATTGTTGCCAGCAAGTCGAAGGACGCTCCTGTTACGAATTGCGGTGAAAGTGGTAAATGAAGAAGAGTTGAACGGGACTGATGGAGCATGTGTCAGTTTATTTGCGCACATCGGCAATCTTCAACAACAAAAGTTCATACAGGTAACTAACGGGGTTTTTCCGCTTTATTGAAGAAGCCTGATAATTTTGACATCCCAGTAGTATTGACCTTTTTCAATTTTTCTACACCCTGTGACGACTTTGCGCCTTTTCTCTTTTTTTCAACAGCTACAGGAGCGGAATCGTTGGCCTTCGAGGGCACAGGTATACCTCCTCCCAAGGTTTTGAGGTATATGTCGAGCTTGGTAAAACTAACGAAGAACGTTAAGAGAATAGCCCGAGAAGCATTAACTGGACGTACTCGTATGACGCAAGAAGCATATTATGAATGTGAGCTGGAAGGTATTGGGCGAGCAAATCACATGCAGATTTAGTACGGCCAACTGTGTAAAAGAGCTTGGTGAGCGATTCGACGACAGAAGATACAGAGAGCTCACGTTTCAGGAGTTCTTCATTGCCATCCTCCAAGAGGCCATCCTTGGCTAAGGTGCGTAGAATGGTGCGCGAAACATCAAGGGCTCCTGAAGTTTCCAAACGTACAACCTTTCGGTGGAGGTAATCAACCACTTTGGAAGGCGAATATCGGTAGACGACAATCCCCTGTGCTATTTCTACTGGACTATGAGGTACGGAAGGACAGATAAAAAATCATAGCGTACCTTTGACCTCGCAGACGTGTCGAAGTGCTGTATGGGTGCATGACAGTGAAGCAAACGCAAAAATGTCTTTAGTGTCCAATAGTGATTTCTCCGCATTATCCGAGGGCACCGACGTGTTCAATATTCCCACTGCTTCTTCAAATAGATCATCTGCCGTCCGAAAATTGGTTTGCTGTAGATTGAGATATTTCAACATGGGATAGTACTTGAGGAAATGGCAGTTTGGTTCTCACCGACGATGTGCCTTGTAGGATAGGAATAAGAAGAAAGGTGGGGTCAATTGGTGTCATCAAAAGGAGCCTGCCGTCTTATTCGTAATTCAGTTCATTTGATATGTAGATTTGGTGATTGGGCATACCAGCGACCACCTCATCTCCAATAAACCAAGACCGTTCGTCGGGAGGCGTGACTGCTTGAACCTCGAATATCCTAGATTTGATATTCGACGCGTCGGCAGGTACTTTCGGTGACAAAAATAGCGATAAACTCCCTGTGTGCAATGAGCATCTTCAGCCCTACCTGAAGACACAAAGACGAACCTGTTCTAGGGTGGGGAAGTCGGAGAAAAGGACTGTCATGGCGGATGTCTACCAGATTTGAGGGCGTATATGACAAAACGTCCAGGACATCTGTTTATGCAGTGTGAATGAGATGCGTCAGGAGGTGAGGGTGGGAGCTCGCCATGGGGAAGGAGACCGAAATTGACGTTCATGTTGAGGTGAATCTTGGGTGAATCGAAGCTCACGCTCCGTTGTGATTGTATTGTGATCGCACGTGCTCCGTCAAAAGTACGAAGGGTGGCAGGGTTTCTACATTGTTTCTACAAAATCAATAAATTACATGGTGAGATAAATGATGTCTAGATCTAGAGTAGTGATCCTGTTTCTAGCAGGAGAATAATGCTGTGGACAATCTCTGGTATACTTTGCTTCGTCACGTCTACCGTTAATTCTGCATGTTCTGGCTCTTCGTACGGATCGTCAACCCCAGTAAACCCTGTGATTTCGCCTCGACGTGCTCGAGTGTATAAGCCCCTACGATCCGTCTTCTCGCAATGCTCAAGAGGTGTGGCGACATGAATCAAGAAAAAGTTTCCACCCGCACCAGCGGATTGCAGAACTGTCTGTCGCGCAAGCTCGCGGGACCGTTCATACGGAGCAATTGGGGCAGCTATTACTGCAGCACCAGCTCGAGCGAGTTCTGCGGATACGTATGCTATCCGATGAACATTTTCGTGACGATCTTCCGCAGAAAAACCGAGTTCTGGGGGGGCAAGACGTGTTAAGAGAAGTTTTGAAAAACGTAATAATAGACATACTTGGCGAGAGTTCTTGTCGTACTGTTTCGCCGAGAAGGAGCGAAACACTACGTCCACCTTGTTGATTCAATGTTACTTGAAGAGCTTTGGCGATGGCGTCTTTCCCAGAGTTGTGAAGACCAGTTAGAAACAGCACAAATCCTTGTTTGTGTCTAGGAGGGTAGCTTTCACGGAGAACTTTAACGACGGCGCTAAAGAGAAGCTTAACTCGTGAGGTAAGGTAAGTTAAAAAGTGCCTTACTCGTAGCTGAACCAGTCTGGTATTGGGGCACCCGTCCTTAAACGTTTTCGTAATTCCGTTCCCGATATGTCCAACGTTTGGACGCCTCTGGGTACCTCGTCCGCTGGTTGGTATTCATCCGTCGAAGGAATGTACGTCATCTGTTGAAAGGGCACCATCTCGATCTGAAGTTCATCGTGATACTTTATGACGAGATCCTGAGCATCATAAGGCCCATAGAAATCCTTCCCTTGGGAATTTTTGCCAGGTCCAGCGTGATCGCGGCCAACAATAAAATGAGTTGCTCCGTAATTTTTCCGTATAATAGCATGCCAGACTGCTTCTCGTGGTCCCGCCATACGCATAGCAAGGGGTAAAAGGGCAAGATGACCCATACCATTGGGGTATTTTTGCATGATAGCTTGATAAACACGAACACGGGTGTAATGGTCAACATCGCCCGGTTTTGTCAGGCCAACGACGGGATGAATAAGGACATTCTGGAAAGACGTCAAAAACGAGCTACGAACGCCAATCGTGACAACCTACAGCTTGACGTTGTCTGGCTGCCCTGACTGTGAGTTCACGATGCGCCCTGTGCATTGGATTGCGTGTCTGGAAAGCGACAACCTTTCTCCACGCAAGTTTTTTAAAATGGGAGCGCAATTCCGAGGGGGTGTCTGCCGCATAGTCAGCACCAGATTGGCCTTCACGTGCTCGGGAGCTTACAGCGGAGGGCAACATAATCGAAATGTGTGGGCGATTGAATGGCTTGCACGTTTCCGCCAATGTAAAAGTCTTGTACACGATTGCGAAGATATGCAACGGAAGGATGAGCTGGGTCGTCAGCCCCAAAAACTTGTATCGCTTCCTTCACTCGGTCCGGCGTATATATATCATCCACTAAACACAACGTCTTCAGCTTTCAGCGAGAATGGGAATAATCCCAATCTACCTGTAATAATTGCAAGAGCCTGGTCGTCACGTGGGTCTCGTAATGCGACGCGAACACCGGGAGCAAGACTAAGCCGGTCGATGTCTTCTTTAGATATATCTAGGGTGATTGGGATGGGGAATAATGTGCCGTCCGCCAAACGGAGGGTGTCGACGACACTAGCGAAGTTTTTGAGAGCAAGTGGGGTATAAAATAGGGTCAACATTCACCTCTGATAATCCTTTTCGTTCATAAAACCTTCCAGAGGGCTAAAACCACCGTTGATGATGAGCTCCAGATCACATAGTTGGCGCTACATTCCAGATGTTCAAATATATAGAGAAAATGGAAGAAGTGACGGACCTCTGTCAAGACTATATCAGGTAGGGAAAAAGCTTCTTCCTGGAGGTGCGATGAGATAGCATCGTCTCTGGCTACTAGGTCCTACGGGGACGACAGTTAAGAAGACCCTCCGAACCAGTCCCGAAATGTCCTTACTTTGAGGATACCACCGTGAGCGGCGTTGGCCATGTTAAGAGAGGGTTATGGATGAATGTGAAGGAGACCTGAAATTTTTAAAGGCGTATGGCTTTGTGATTGCTCTTTTTGAGGGTTTCCATTTTCCAGAAATACGCAAGCATTCGAAGGGATGTTATCACAATCACGCAATAGCGGAAAATCACCGTAATCCGCTGGTCATCCGCATGTCCGAAAAGGTTAATTAGCCGAAATCCGGACAAATTTTCCAGACAAATCTCCAAAAATGACCAAAATCAGCATCTATTAACTAACCTTGTGCAGGATTTTCGGAGGTCCGACGTTGCCCAAGAAGAACCTAGGATGAACCCAAGACCAAGATATTGTCTTCTACAATCGCCACAATGACATGTTGTGATCAAGGATTCCCGCGTGGCCGTATTGCATCCTTTACATAATTCGATCTTACATAAAAGCCGAGGCTTGCATTAGCAATACATATAAATACCTTGTACGGTAGTCAAATAATACATCGTCCCAAACGAAGTGTCACGGTTATGATCCAAAATTCAGTGTAATAGGACTGAGGGAAGAAGCAACATCCAAGTACCCCTGCATCTCCCGTGGTGCTGACACTCTTGGACCCCACCCAACCCATCCGAGAGCTTTGTTCACATAGATCTGATCATAAACAAGTGTTCGCGTTCTATTGCCTCCAGTCGGGTCGTCACGCTGAGATTGCAGGAAATCAGTGATGGAGATCTGTCCAAGTTTTGTGAGTAAGCTGAAGCCCCCCTGGAATTTAGCGTCAAGAGCAATATTTGATGGTGCCATATCATTTTGGACTTGAACTTGGAGAACGGAAGAGGGAGTTGACTTGTCGTGTGTTATGTCGAGGTTTACAGGGCCACTAAAAGTTTTGACGTGGACGACGAAAGCGGGGGGTGGCTGTGGTTGCGAAGAGTTTCCAGGAGGGGCCAATAATGTCACTCGAGCATTGATCCCGCTATCATAAAGAACGTTCGAACGACGCAAGAAAGAAAGGGATATACAACACACCTGAGACCTGTGTCTAAACTCATAAGTGTTGGCTTCGGGCACGTTGGTAGTTGGATGAGGGTGATGTTTGCGTCAATAGAGCTTGTTGTATGAATGATTATAAAAATCGATAGGCACTGTTTGCAAAGGTAGAATCTTACCCTTTGATTGTGTCAAGGGTCAAAGTATCCGTGACAGTGAAGGTGCCTTCAATTGGCGCAAGAATGTTTTTCACAGATATCTGAGAGGCACGCATGAACTAGATACACAGAAAGCAGTCAGCGTCATGCATCTACAAAATATCATGGTCCTACCTGGCAGCTGATATTCTGACTGGCGCCTTCTATATTAATTTGATTGAATTTTCCGTGCTTCCTGAAGTCGCCAAAGGACTGCGAAAACAGCGGCAGATAGGTGACGAAATTGTCGACTGTTGATGATGAGGTCTGTGGAAGTAATACGTGGATGTTGAACGAGAGGATATCTTGAGTGGTCAGATTGCTTGGAATCTGTAGGACAAATGTTATGTGTCATGTTCACCATAAAAACGACGCGAAAAAAAGCTTGCATAGATAGAAAGGCCCCTGCTATCTCCCGAATCACTGAAGCACACGGTCGCTCTCTGACGAAGGTCCAAACTTGATGATTGCAATTCAAGCTTGAATAAGACGTCTCCTGTCTTTGAGTCTGTATTGACGTCCACCAATAGTGACCCTGTCAGCCCATCCATGTGATCAGTACCGTAGGAAATATTTGAACGAATGGTGATCAAATCTGTGGGGTCAAGCTGAAATTGCGACCTGAACGAGTGTTAATCGTGGAAAAACATCACTTGAAGGCCATGCATACGTAGCGGTAAAAAGAGAAGATGAAGCATTTTGTGATAGTACACTCCACTTGTTGCATGTGGCGTTTTCTCCAATCATCATGCTCCCAGAACCGGCAAGTTGCAGAGGTGCTGGCGGATTGAGATCGTTGACAGTCCATATTGAGCCTGTGGGAGGCCCTAAAGGCCGATTATCCTGCTTGCCTTTGGATTTCTGCGAGTAGCAATAACATCATTGGATGGGCTGACTGAAAGATGCATCGAAGAACGCGTACCAGAACGACCAGCGGAATACCGATCACCGCAGACAAGATAATGTACACGACTAGAGCATAGAGGGCCGCCCGCCAGAACTTGGAGTCAAAGATGGTTGGTGGTGGCTTTGTGAAGCTTCTGTGCTGTGCTTCTGAGGTATCGTAGTCGGGTAGTGTGGAGAAAGAGCGCGTTGCAGCCCTTTCTGGATGTCGGATGGTAGGACCGGAAAAAGAGTCAAGCTTTGCCTGACGATCTGTTTCTCCATCGAGGATGATCATTCTTGAGGACGACTCATGGACGAAGGAAAGAAAGCTCGTTGGAAACGATTGTAGATGTTCAGCGTGAGAGGAGTAGAAGGGATGTTCCAGGTAAAATGATCTCAGTCACGTTTCCCTTGCACTGCTTCCCCAACCACATTGACAACCAATTGACAACTCACTCCTACATAAGGTAATTGCCAATGCACGGTTTTAACTTTTGGCTTTAGGTCGTCGAGGGAAATAGTACATCAACCGACATCCTCTTTTCGGGAAGAGGGGAAGTTTGGGAACGAAAACAAGCGGCTTTCACAGCCGTTGTGCGTTCTGGTCATACAAACTTGACAAAGTTCTGATAACATTGCGGTTCACAAGGCACTCTGGCAATGTATGCCTCTTGACTGGTGACTGGCGCGAAGTTCGACAGGCTTCCGACTAGCGACGACTTCGATCCCATTTTGCTCATATTATCCCAATGCAATCCGTGACAAGGTTGATCTCATTTCCTTCGACTCGGAGGTACTATCCTTGTACCATCCTACAAGCTGATGTAATATGATGCATCGCTATACCCGCTGGGCCGGGAAATCATCAAACAATCTTAACGAAACATACAGTTTGCAGTAACTCGCGTCCTGAAATTGAGTGCTGCAGTGGCAGTTACTGCGCGGTTGAAGGGGGACAACGATGAATCAAACGTGATGAAGGTTACTCAGTCGACTTCACCTTATCTTTTGAAAGATTGGGACAGATAACCAATAGATATTACAGATGGTATACACTAATTAAAGATCCCCATATTGTGCTCCAGATGGACCGTTTTCTTTTCCAGACGGCCGGAAAGCTGATAACAACTTACCAAGCCATGTCTGGAATGCCTTCAGGAATAATGCTAGGCAATCAACGGTATTGCTTTTGCAAATCCGGAATAGAGAAACAAAGCGGAACATCCCTTGGTCAAAAGGGTTTAAATTGTCCTCGTTGGCGGAAGGGGAGGGTATTGTCTAGTGTGAATGGTGTTATTAGACGCAGCACTACAGTCAAAGTGAAGACCCACATGAAGAACTGTTTTATCAGCATCGAGCGGTATTTTCTCAGAATTTGATGAGCCGGTTGTCTGCCACATACGTCTAAAGTCGTCGTAAAACTTTAGGCTTTCGCTGAATCGGAACAGCGTGTTTATCATAGCAACAACTTCTGAACGATGAAGAAGGTTCGAGTTTGCGTGAGGGCTAAACGTATTTTGAGTAAGGTATGAGTGGCGACTAATAAACTGAACGTACTCCAAAGCCTGCTCGTCAAGTTCGAACAGAATTTTTAGAGCCGTGGCCACACCGGTGGTCTGCACTTTCCCCCAGAGACGGCACTTGTCGCAGCCGACGCAATCCATGATGCGTGTAACGTTGCGGAAATGTGTCTTGAATTCCTCTTTCAATACCTGTAATCAAAAATCTGTCGCTCAGCCAAAATATTGAGGCAAGAAGCAGGTGCCGCACATTCGCGTTCTCTCCGCGGAAAAGCACTTTTTCATCAAATTTGCCTGCATTTTGGGCTATGGCTACGACTTTTGATAACGTTGCCAATGTTTCTGCGTCATCATCGTGCTTTCCCGATGAGCAATAGTCGTACACCGACAAGTAGGGTCCAAGGCGAGCGACAGCGCGAAGCATGAGGATCGTGTCGAAGTAGATATATTGTAACCGTTCCGGGTGAGAGACAACCTTGTCAATGAAGCAAGCTAGATTCGGTCCCTGATAGCAGTTATTAAGTGTCACATTGGCCAGCGACAGAGATGTTCTACACACCCATTCTCCCGTCTTCTGATTAAGATGCTCATGGCAAATGTGCGTCGAGATAGAGGCATGTAAACCTATCAAAGATTGATTGTAAAAAACAGAAATCCACACCGAATTAAGTCTGATGACCCACCAGATATAACCTTGTAATAGACCCGTTTCTCGAGGCAGTGAGGATCGGAAACTTGTTCATCCTCGTGTAATGATTCGATCATAGTATCCGGGAGGGATACAGGGGCGGGTGATTTCCCAGTCATAAGGCTGAGCTCAGAGAGTCCAAAACAATTCTCTTCATATATGGAACGCCAAACGCGATGAGCATCATGACCTGAGTACCCTGTGTACCGTTCGGGAACCAGCTGTAGGTCAAAATAATCCCCCTCTTCATTCAAGTTTGTAAACTGTTTCAGAGAAAAGGAGAACAGTTTCGCACCAGTATTGTCGTCCAAAAAACAAAAATCAGAGTCCCGGTAATAACATCCTGGCAGTTGATGGAGCTTGGAGGAGAAATTTTTTAGAAACGACAAATGGCAGTTTGAGTCAAGCGGTACGTACTGTATCTCTTGATGAAGGATCCACTTTGCTCAGAGTTGCGGCTCGCCACTTCTCTGGCACATCGCTCTACAATGCTATTGGATAACTTACCAATGGAGAGACGGGGCACTGACCTCATCTACTGTTGTTATTGCACACCCTGGGTCACTACACGAGCCATGGTCTGGCCAAAAGGGGCATTCTCTGTAGAGATCCACCTAATGCATTGTTGATTGCCTCCGTATTGCAAAAAAAAACCAAATTGCACACCTGGAAGAATCTAAAGAACGGCATTCGAACAAGGCGCGAAAGGTTGCGGAAGAGGTCGTCGTTGACACTCTCTACTGTCTCGTAGTCGCATGTAGTGGTTTCAATTGGGCCAGTCAGCTACAGTGAAATCAATCAATCTGCTGTAGAAGCCATTTCAAATGAACGTACCACCGCATTTTTGCACGACGGAACCTTGGCAGGCTGATGCTCGAGTACATCTTGTAGCTGCCCTTTTCTAACCAAGGTGTCGGACAGGAATAGGTCGTTGGCCTGCGCCGACCAGCCAAAAACCTGGAAAACAAGCGCAATTTGGTAAATCCGACATATTGGTTTCATTAGACTGGGGGTAACGACGGTATGACTGCTCGTAGCAGACAGTAGAAACGAAAGGAATAAAGTCGGGAGTGTGTCGTGGTCAATTTACATTGCTTAGATGTACACGTGACTAATGGGATATATGTGAAAACGGAAGCAATTCTCTAAAGACAAATCAAGTAAATATTTCTAGTAGCGAAGTCCGTCCAACAGTGCAGCATCAATAGGCCGCAATCCCGCTACCATTGACCTGGCTTAGTGCGGCGTCTGCTTTTTTCAAGTCTCCTTCACTGAGACTCTTGAAGGCTCCTCCGCCAGGTGTGCTCGCTCCGCTCATAACTGAACCTGACCGTGAACGCACTTTCATCACAAGAGGGCTGTTCATGGGTCCATCCTTCAGATTCAATCGTCAAGTCAGCGTAATGCCACGTACAATGGATACGAATCCTCCTCGTCCTCATGGGCGCCTGGCCAATTGTAGCCCCGATAATCGCTCGTGTTGAGGGCCTGCATCTGGGTTGTCGTCAAAAAAGGAAATCGGAGGGGACTGTAACCACCTACATCTTCTGTTAATGTACCCATGTCTCCAGGCGTCGCCATGCCCCTCAACCTGGGACTTGCAGGTACACTGCTAGGTTTCATTCTTTCCATGCCCTCTCCGAAGCTCTCTCCGTACGCATCTTCATTGTCACCGCCGTAGAAAGCATCAGGATATGCGCGCCTGAGAGCTAGTTGACGAGCCTTGCTGTATTCTATACCAAGGTTTTTCCAGTCAAGTAATGGACTGAGTCGTTCGACACGGTTCCGTTGGTTGATACGTTGTCTGCGAGTTTTTTGCGTGAATGTGAACATGTTATCAGTAAGTTGGTTGACGGAGTCTTCAACGGATTGCATGCGTCGGTCCACAATATAACAGCCTTCATCTTCAGGGTGCTCAATGAGATCTTGCATGAAGCAGCCAAATCCGGATAGGTTAGTGGTGATAGACGGGATGCCCATCTATCGACCAATCAGTGTGATTCCTTTCACAAGCGCAGTCAAGTCGACAGGGAACTTACAACGGTGCATTCTGCGGGAGTGTATCCCCATGGCTCATAGTAACTCGGAAACACACCGAGATGGCAGCCGCGAACAAACTCTTCGTAATCCAGACCGAGAATGGGGTTGTTGCTATTCAAAAAATCTGGGTGGAAAACAATCTTGACACGATCGCTGCTATTGTTGAAAAGCTTCACTCGGCGGATTTGGTTGAGAATAGGATCGCTGGCGTCGTCAGCCATGTTATGAGTCACGATCGGCGGTAAAGAATTGCGCTTCAAGGCAAATATACGGCGCTTTAGTAATACTTGATCTTCTTCAGAAAGCAGTTCGTCGGGTGTGGGAATCGTCTTCTGTTCACTGATGACATGTCAGGCCAAGCAAAAATTAAAACAAATAGTTGAACACGGACCCGTGAAATCGAGCTGCGTGGTCAAATAATCGAGCGCCTACTCTGTTTTGTATCTCGGTCACTGTATCTCGTAGTTGCTTGGTAACGGCTTGGCCTTTGAGAGCCTCGACGGTGTAGGAATGGGTGCTGGCGGGCATAATGATGAACGCAACAACAGTGACCGTAGAACCGGCCTTTTGGAGACGGTAATTCAACCCTGAAGAGAGGATAAGAGGAAATCGCACTGGGGTGCAGGGATCACGCACGAGCAAGAGACTCAATAAACATATCCACCCCTTTATTCCGATACTCATAACGTCCAGCCGTGAACATCTAGGAGACACTAAGAAAGGGGCGTAGAAATAGAAGAAGAACTTACGTAGAGAGTGTTATCTAGATCAAAATCATAATGTCCGTAGAAATGACCCCTGACGAATTCGTTGATTTTTGATTTGCTCGTTGAATGCAAGTTCTGGAACTCGTGCATCGCTTGAAATTTGACAACATTCAAACCGTTTGGAAGCACGCCGTCTGGTTTTCTCTTGAGCAAATGCTCACTCTCGTAGGCGGTGATATGGGAGACTGTTGTGAACACATCTGCACAATGGGTTGCAGACCGTTCGATGCAGTAACGATGATAAATTCCTCGTTTACCGGCCTCGTGATCCACGTCAAAATACTGTAGGTTGTTATAAAAATCAACTGAGCCTGCGCAAAGGTATCGACCAAGAAGTGTCGCGTGTGTAGTGAAAACAGTGGTGACGTCGATGTGTCGTTTTCGACATAGGGGTATTGCGAGGCCAGCTTGCCATTCATGAAAGTGTGCTACAACGGCGGTGGTAAGTTGACGGGCCACGTACTAGAATCGGAAGTACAGATCAATGCGGGGTGAAGGGGGCGGGGTAAAGCAGACTGACATCACCAAGAAACCACGCAACCAAGTAACCAAAGACGATGGTTTCATTTGTTTCATGATCATTCGGAGGGCTAGGTATTCCAGCCAAATTCCACAAGTCACCCTTCCATTCATCCAGTTTGGAATACATGCTGCCGGTGTCGAAAAGCAGGACATGGGGGTTGCCTTCAATGAGCCATCGACCGTACAAGGCCTTGACGCCCTGAAGCCGCATAGCTTCGAGAGTAGCGGCCAGATGAACATCTTTAGGCTCCTCTGCTTCAACCTCCATAGGGGCCGTCTTGTAAGACAAAGGACCGATAAGGCAGTACCTATCGCCATACTCGGAGACGGTAACAGGTACTTTTGTTTTAATGACGGTGTAGATGCCGCCAACCTTGTTCGCCACCTCCCAAGCACATTCGAAGAGGATGGGATTGTGGATGTCGCGTTTATCGTCTGACATAGGGGGGAGAGGGAAAAAAGAGATGGAAGGAACTTTTGGTGGAACGCCCGATAGGGCAATGTATTGAAATAGATTGAAATCAAATAATTTACATCGTTACGTCATGTGACGTCAAGAAGTGGATAGCAGTAGTACCGCACAAATCACGCTGGATAACAAGTTCACTTGGTTGTTTGTCAAAAGGTTCCATCCGCTGATGATCTTGATATCTCCACCGAACGTGCTTCCGTCTTGTAGGACCATCTTCTTCACCGTAGAGTACCGAGTCCGCTGAATCGTCGCTCCCATCACGGAATCAATCTACAACTCTCTGTTATCTTCCGTTCCCACAAATTGTATAAGAAAACTTACCAGACTTCCAATCCCTCCACCAAGCATCCCTAGCACAATCATTGTTGTCAAAACTTCCTTTGGAGAACATTGTGCATTCTCCAACGTCAGGCTTATCCCCATCAAGGCCCCGACTATGGCCCCTCCAACAACGGAGGCCAATGTTCCACCCAAAGACATGGCCCCATTGGTTCCCGGGGGAACACGTTTAAATGTTGTGACTAGTCGGGGCGGTGAGTCCGAAAGGATACCGAGTTCCGATCCCAGGGTATCCCCCAAACAACAGGCAAAATGTCTACGATTGCGTGACTTCTTGTATTTCCACAGTTCTACCAACCACTCACCCAAGTGCAGCAAGAACTAACGCTCTGCTCCATCCATTCGAGATGCTGGCGTCAAGAGGACACCAAGCGCCGTCATAAATCATGGGGTTTGTTAACCCAAGCATCTTGCCGGGATGTAGCCCGAGAATTGTCGCCATATTGGCATGAATGCTTCCCGGTACGAAGACCGAATTCCAGGTGAAAGCCGCTGCAACTGCGGCGGCACTGTTGCTCAGGACCTGCCATCCGGTTCTATACCCACCTTCTTGATGACTTTCCTCAAGCTTTGTCTTCTTCTCTTTCCCATCTAATAAAATCGCTGCTTCAGTGTTGTTCGTAGGTCTATTGGTATAGATACTGACATTTTGTTGCTCGACTGCCAATGAGGTAGAAACCAATTAAAGCAACCCCAAACACTCGAAGACCGCCTGCCATTGTGAGAAAACCAATTACGAAGGCTGTTATAGCACCAGAGGGCGAGAGAGATTTCTTTCGTAAACCATGCACGCTGAGAAGAATGGCAAGAAAAAGCGGAAGAAGACTCATGATGATTCTGGTACTGTCGCAAAGTGTTACCTCGTGTCGCCGCCCATAGAGCGCCACATGACCGCGGTTTGTTTAGCTGCGCCACTCATTTCAAACAAAGCACACAAAGTCGTAGTTGAGTAATTTTCATGTTAGAAAAGAAGAACTTGTTGAGAAGGTTCAGAGAAGGTTATGACGAAAGAGTTTAAACAGGTTTAATCCAAATTAAGAGCGTTTGAGGTTGTCATGATGGTTCTTGAGCTTGATGCCACGTCAATACGTAGAAAATCCCACGGTCGTCGTATGATAATTTGTTAGGCAGACAATTTGTTGGACCCAAGTTGAACGCATACCACGTCTTGACCACGTCTTTATTCCTTCTGGAGCTATAACGACCTCTGTGGCACAGGTCTCTCCCCCGTCAAAAGGCTCTTCGTTCTCAGGACACCCGTCATCCGCACAGCATGGCTCTCTCAGCAGCTGACCTTCAAGTACGTTGCCCACCCTTCAAGGTCCCAACCATTTACTAACTCTTACACAGAAAAGACACGAGCTAGAGGGAGCCCCAGACCCTTTTCCTTCGTTGTCCGAATCCACTCCAGTCAACCCCAAGGCCCAGCAGGCTCGTCCGGAGTTGGACACCGAATCTGAGGCTGCTTTCCCCTCTTTGGCTCCAGCTGCCCCGGCTACCGTTGTACCCGCCCGCTCCGCTTGGAGCGCTGGTCCCCGAATTACACCTAGTGTAAGCAAACAACCCATCTTTGTGGACTCATTCACTCTTTCGGCGATCGACTTGTCCAATGCTGGGAAAGATGGTAAAACCGCAACTCTAGGGGAGGTTATGAAACAGGTTATGGCAAAGTACAAGGTTAAGCTTGAAGCCTCAGGGAATCGAAAGACTCGTCAGACGACCTTTCACATCAAGGCAGAGTCTCAAAAGGAACTCGACAAAGCGAAACGTAGTCTCCTGGCTCTCCTCAGTCCGGTCGTATGTTGTTCGACCTATTTTTAAATTTCATCTGACCTCTGTATTCCGTTAATAGATTACTCTGGTGATCAATGCCCCAGTGTCTACTATCGGTTCCATCATCGGCGCTAAAGGTATGTGTGCGATGCTTCGTGAGGTACAGTTGTCAATTTTTCTCTCTTCTGTCAGGTGCAACTCTCAAGCAAATACGGGACCAAACGGGTGTCAGAGTTGACATCCCTAAGAGGGATACGCTCACACCCAATGGGAATGGTCATGCAAATGGAATTGCTTCAGGCAAGGTCACACCATCCCATGACGACGACGAAGAAGAACCCACAATTCCCGTCACGTTGACCGGGCCTCAACCCTTGACATATGAGGCGCAGGCGCTATTAAATCAAATCATCTCCTCGAAGACGTCCAACTCCACACAGCGCATCCGTGACATCCCCGTTCACATCCTGCCCTTCGTCGTTGCTCGAAAGGCGTACTTCTTGACTGCTGCGCAGGATGGTGAAGTCCACCTTTCTCTGAACGCGGCTGCACGCGAGATCACAGCAACCGGCGATCGTGAAGCGGTCCTGCGTGTGGTAGACTTGATTAAGTTCACCATTGAGACCTTCAAGACTAGCCTTACTTCGGTCAAGATCGCATTGCCCAAACGCCAGCATCGTCTTCTTACCGGCAAGGCTGCCGAAGAAGTGTTGACTAACAGCAAATGCACTGTTATCGTTGCTCCTGAAGAGGACATCAGTGACGAGGTCATTGTTTGGGGTCTAAGCACCGATCTTCCTGCAGGTCTCGGCGCCGTCATGACACAAGCAAATTCCAAGTATATCCACGAGTTCCCGCTTCCCGGTCCCTTGGCACTCGCAAGACAACTAGCGGCTTACATGACCCGTATTCACTACGTGGAAACTTTGAAAGCTAACCAGGGAGGCGTGGACATATTTCTTCCTTCTGTTAATTCGGTTGGGCCCACACTGAGCATTGACATCGTTGGCGACAAGTCCGTTGTGGATGGCGCCGTTAAACAGCTTTCGGAATTGCTTGGAAAGCTCATTGGCGGCACGAGAGATGTATCGATCGATTGGCTTCTGCATCGAGTCATCACTGGCAAAAATGCTAAAAAGTGTGTACCAATTCCATACTCTGCCGCTGGTTTATAATGATGTGACCTAGGTTGAAACAATTTTACGATGCTCACAACGTTCAGGTTTATTTCCCCACCGAATCGTCCGAATCGTTCCTGGTCCTCCTCGTTTATGACCCTTTCAGCCCTTCCGCTTCTCTGATCCCTGATGAGAAAAAGAAGCATCTTGACGATGTCGAGAAAGAGATTTTGAAATTGGCCAAGGACGCTGCAAATGTCAAAACTGAGGTTATATCGGTTGAGAAACGCTGGCATGAGGCTGTTGTTGGCAAGGGCGGCACCACTTTAAATGCGTACGCCTTTCACCCTTAGTGATCATGGCTAGGCGTCTGATTTCTTTGACAGCATCATCGGCGAGGACCAGACCCTTTCAATCAAGGTAGGAAGCGAGGCCGCGCAATCCACAGACGATGTCATATTGGTACACGGTATCAGCGATGACGTGGACAGAGCTGTGAAAGAAATTCTCAAAATCGTCGAGGATGCTAAGAATGACGAAATTGTGAACAGTTATGTAAGTTCTCCGTTGGGTAGTAAATCATCTCGGACGCTTAAAATGCAGCCTTCAGTCTACCGAGTTCGACGTCGACAAGGAGTATGTGGGCCGCATTGTCGGTGCACAGGGCGCTGGCGTGAACAAGCTTCGGGATCAACTTGGCGTCAAAGTTGATGTTTCTGATGATGTAGACGAAAAGGAAACAGGCAAAAAGAAGAAGGTTGTTCACCAAAAGTCAAGGGTTAAGGTGCACCCCCCTTTGCTTTGCTAGGTCCGACCAATATTTACTTGCTCCCTGTCTGAAGATCACTGGCCGCAAGGAAAACGTCGAAGAGGCTAAGAAACGAATCCTTTCCCAGATTGAACGTCTGGTACGTTGATTCATCTTTCTCGCAACAGCTGATCGTTTATTTTGCGTAGGCCGATGAGACCTCAGAGATCCTCAAAATTCCCAATCAGTACCACTCTTCGCTGATTGGTCAGAGTGGAAAGTACGCGATCCGACTCGAAGAGAAATACTCGGTTAAAATAACATTCCCTCGCCAATCTGCCGACTTTGAAGGGAAGACCCGCGAACAACTGCAATCTGATGAAGTCCTTGTCAAGGGTGGCAAGAAGGGCGTCGCTGGTGCGAAGTCTGAGCTTCTCGAGGTCAGTAGCAAGCTTGCAGCTTCCAAACAGGGTTTTATCTCCCAGCCCACAGGCAGTTGAATTTGAAAAAGAGTCCAATAACGTTCTCAAGTTTACCGTTCCAACACGCTCTGTTGCTCGCATCCTCGGGAGAGGGGGAGCATCTATAAACGAAATCAAAGACGAAACAGATGCCCAGATTGATATCGACAAAGCTACTGAGGATGGCTGGAACACGACCAACGTTACCGTCCGTGGAACAAAGGAGGCGGTAGCTGCGGCCAAGGCTGCTATCCTTGCCATTTCTGAACAAGTTATTGAGGAAGCCACTGCTACCGTCGCTGTGGAGAGCAAGTTCCACCGCTCTCTCATTGGTGCGGGAGGTCAAGGTTTGAAGGAGCTGGTTAGCCGCTGTGGTGGTCCATCAGATTCTAAGCTGCAAGCTGGCCTCATCAGATTGTGCGTGTCTAAAAAATACATTGGACATGGAAGGCTAATCCAACTTTCATTTACTTAGCCCTCGCCAAGGTGAGCCGTCGGACGAGGTCCGCCTGCGAGGAGAACCCAAACTCGTTGCGAGGCTGCAAGCTGAGCTTGAAAAACTGGCTGCAACTCTTAGGGATCGTGTTATTCTGGCCGTCGACGTCCCCGCACCCCAACACCGCGCTCTGATCGGTCGAGGTGGCCAGCACTTGAATGATCTTCAGGCCAAATACAATGTTCAAGTCCAATTTCCTGGCTCTCGCTCTTACAACCAAGTAGGCGAGGCGGAAAACATCGCCGACTTTGTGGACGTCGATGCTACGAATCTCGTCAAGGTCTCAGGATCTCGCTCCGCGTGTGAGGCTGCCATCGCGCAACTTAAGGTCAGTGTACCCCCTCGTAACCTTCAACACTTCTCATCTCTTCGTTAGGGAACCATCAAATCAGTGTCTCCTCAAAGCATCACCAAAGAGATTGCTGTACCCTTAAAATATCATCACGTTATATGCCGGCAGGGCGCAGTCTTCCGAACTTTGAAGTCGTTTGGTGTTCAAGTCGATCAATCGATTCAACCACAAAGAATGGTCCTACCCTCGCGTCCCCCCTCAACAGTGACCACATCCGCTCGCATTGACGATTTTGAGGGCAATTCGGCTGCTCCAGAAATTGAATGGGAAGTTATTGCAAACTACCAGGATGCGGAGGAAGGCGACTCGATTTGGACCCTGGGAGCTCGCGACCAGGCAGGCCTCGAAAAGGCCGAAAAGGCTATCGCAGACTCCATTGCAAGCGCGGAACGGATGTCGCATGTCGGATTCCTTACTCTGCCAGATAGATCATCGTTCCCCCGTATTGTCGGCTCAAAGGGCGCAAATGTTGCTCGTCTTAGAAATGAGACGGGTGCTGACATCACCGTCAGCCGCGAAAACAATACAATCGTCATCATCGGTTAGTACCCTCCGTCTGTAATTGATGAAGCTATCTACTCACCTTTAACTTTCGCAGGCGCGGAAGGGGAAATTATCGCAGCTAAGGAGGCTATTATCAGAATGGCTTCTAATGGAAATCGAGGTTCGCGCCGTTACCACGACTAGCACGCCTCACCCACCTCTCTTCCCGGCTAATGGAGCATTTGTCAATCTTTCGGTTACATATACTCAATAGGATATATATATATATATCGTTGAATATTATGGGCTGCCAGCAAGAAAATAGATTGTGAAACGATAAGCTGACTACAAAAGTCAGAAAGTCAAAAGTTACAAGAACATCTTGATCCGGGACGTTACGCCCAGGTGACATTACGTTCAAACATCCAAAGCGAGTTCGCCATCCATATCGTCAATTGGCATTCCGTCGACATTGGTGTTATCATCGACAACCAGTGTCCCATCAACGTCATCATCAACTGGTACACCGTCAACGTCATCCACTGGCAGACCATCTAAGTCAACGTCTTTCACCGGCACACCGTCAATATCAACGTCTTCCACTGGCACACCGTCAACATCGATGTCTTCTATCGGCACGCCGTCGACATCAATGTCTTCCACCGGTTTCCCGTCAACGTCCTCACGATCAGCTTCATCACCGCTCACATCCATCGGTTCACCATCGCTTTCCGTACCGCGGACCGACGGCTCCAAGTTTTCAGATTCGGTCGCCAGTTTGAACGAGCTCGTCTTGAAGCGTGAAGGGTTCAGTTCCTTCGCGGGCAGCCGCTCGGCTTCCGCTTGCTCCGTTTTATCGGCAGCGCTTACAGCACCTTCTAACCGTTGTCTGAGCTCTGATGTGAAATCAGGTGGGAAGACTATCCAATCCTCCCAGATATCCACAACAGTGGTAATTTGTTTCTTGAACATATCCGCAGTAATTCGGCCGGGGAACGAGTGGTAGATATTCGCAAGATGATCAAAAACGATGCCAAGACGCGATTGAAATTCTTGTCTGAATTTCCACGCACTAGGCACTGGCGCAGCAGAATTGTGAAGGATATCACAAATCAAATGAAGGCGAGCGACTTTGCGAGGGACTGCCGTCCCATCAACAAGCAGTGAGGCGACAACGATATCTGCCACCTGAAGGGGTGCTTAGTTTGAGGTGAAATGCTGAAATGCGAGACATACCTCATGAGCTGCTTCAGCATGTTCAAGACTGAACGTCATGCAACGAGCCATTTCGCCACGTTTTCCAGACAAAGCCCGAAGCATAGCTTCAAATCTTTTCCGCGCAAGCTTGCCAAGGGCGTTCTTCCGGCTCCTTTCACGCTCCGATTCCTCAGCAGAATCACTTGAATAGATGGAGTTGTAACCCTAATGAGATGCGAATGAATTATACTTGTGTTGCTTTTAACGTGAGATTCCCACCTCATCGTCAAATTCAGGCTCAGTGAACCTCTCGGATTCGACCAGACCTCTGTAGAACGCATGACGTCGGTGCTAGACCTCGTCAGGACAAATGGGTGTAAGAGTATACATCCAACACTCACATCTCGATGCAGAAGGAACCGATATTTTGGATTATCCTTCTCCCGCTCCCGTAAAGCTGCTTCGTATTTAGCATCGTGACCTTTCACCTCCGCAGCCACGGCTCGTATGAACGTATCCGTCACATCGTCCTCATCAAGCCTTTGAGGGCTACGAGACCGCCGTCGCGGAGACCGGCTTCGAGAGTTATCATAAGGGTGGTGTCGACTAGATGATCCCCGTCGACGAGGAGAGCGTGGCCGACCCCATGATGGGCTCCTAGAACGACGAGCCGTATGATGGCGGTCAGCTCGCGGTGAAGGTGAACGGTGCCTCTCTCTCGAGTGACTCCGGCTGCGACTTGGGCTTCTGCTGTCCCTCAGCTTGCCTGTGTTTGATACTGTCGGGCGTTCAAAGTTAGAAACCGTAACATTTCTCGTGAACTTACCGTATAATGGTTTTGCTGCTATCGGAACGGCTTTACTCCAGCCAACACGAAGCACCGATCCACCCCAATCAAAACCGTCAAATTCACGAAGAGCGGTTTCCGCGTCCTTCCTTTTCATGAAAGAAACAAATCCACTGAGACCAGCATTCTTGGTTCTACGCGTTGTAGTCATGTCAGCACCTGGGCCAACAGTCCCGTCTGTGCGGGGCCACATAATTTTCACCTAGGCATTTTAAGTGACGAGGTCGAAAAGACAAACACAATACATACGGAGCCAACAGGGCCCGCACGGGCAAAGAAATTCCCCAAGCCTTGCTCTGTAACGTGAGGCGGTAAGTTCGCGACAAATACGTTGGAAGTCTAAGAACCCCATAGTTAACGCGCATTCATCCAATGAATACAAAATTGAACTCACTTGAGGATCTCCTCTGTCCTTACTTCCACTCTGCCCATCGTAAGCTGCCATCGCAGTGATAGACCTCCCCTGTCCATGACCTAAATAAACAATGAGGATAGCACCACCACGGGCGAAGTCCAACCAGCCGTACCGCGTCGTGAATATTTAGCCTCTCGTTCTGCTTGTTCTCTGAGGTTGATATGTTAGAGGAAATGAGATGTGAATCTTGCGAGAAATGTACCTCTTTATCTCTTCAAGAAACGAATCCATTGCTCGTTTCCCTTTCGGTCTGGAAGATGATGGAGGCGAAGGGGACTAAATTTGACGACGTCAACCAACGTTCCAAGTACACTTTTGAAACACACCCTGTTGATCATACTCATGGGCACCGAAGTACGCGCCTGGTGTTCCGAAGGGCGTTGGGCGGCGGCGGGAATGTAAGCAAGCTTGGAATCAGCTTTTACAAAAGTTGACGCAGACTTCCTCCTGTTCATATGTCAGGCAGATTTACACGAACAGAGGTGAGAAGAGCTACCTGTTTCCTTCCTCGCCTTCAAATGCGTCTAGAAATTCAGCGTAAGCCTTAGCTGCATCCGCTTCCTCCTCCCGTTTCCTGATCTCAGCAGCTTCTTGTTCCTTCTCCCGCTTAGATTTTCGCACTTTCCCAGCAGTATACTGTGTTAACTTTGCGTCGTCGACCGCCTTTTGCTAATGTATAGGACTGGTTGGTAAGTGTATCACGACAGGCAAATAACTTGGTCCGTCGCACTGGGAATGAGGATTCTTCCTCATCGTTATCAAAGAAAGCGGCCAACTTCGATTTAGTTTTATCCATCGAGAAAAGCTGGTGCAAGAGGAGTGGGACAAGGACGAGGAACTATTTCGCTTGTACAGTTTGGGTCGCCGAAGTTCTCACGCAGAGCAGATAACGTTTCGATATGCAGCGTATATACATCCTTTACATGAAAAGACTTCCAAGGCCACCTTGCACATATGCCATCGGCTTCATCGGCGGATGAGGTGTGGCATTAAATTGCACATACTCTCTGTGTCCCACATGGTCAACTCGAATCTGCAAAAGCGGTTGTCAGTCACCGTGAAGGTAACGTATAAACACTGAGCACGAACAAATGCGCCTTTGTTTCCAGATTGATCCACATAATTGGGCGCGGAAAATACCTGTATCTCATGTGTAAGCACAAATTCTTGCTATAACATCGTGCAACATATACCGTCGTACAAAGTCCATCATGCTCTATTTGATATCCATCTGAGAAATGATGTCAACGCTATGCGAGATTGTGAGCATTACATGGTCCCACCTTGCCGTACTTCGTGACTTCGGATAATACCAGTAACACCGTTGAGCGTGCACCATCTCTTGGTTACATCTGGCCCAAATGCGATACCGACACCCTGGAAGTGATATTAAGGGGTGCCGACTCAAACATTCGAAAATACCTTACTCGTTTACTTGGGCCACGGCCAGGCATATCCTGTGGATCAGTCCAAAGCAGCTTTGCACGGGGAGACATTAGATGAGGAGACAACTTCAATAAACCTTCGTACCTCGCCTAAAATACCAGTATCAAAGCATGAGTTGAGCCATGAAAGAGGGGATAAACGGACGCACACATGATGCCTTCTTGGCCAGGTTGGCGACCAATTCTGTCTATTTTTCGAATATCGTCTAGTGTAACTCCATCTTTGCTGAATAGTCCACCGTGCACAACAAAGAACCTTTTTAGACCATCTGGCGAAAGAATGGCGTTTATCCTTTCCTTCGTGGGCGGTGGTTTCGTTGCTGACACAAGGGTAGCGAGCGGCACTAAAACATATAAGCCAAAACATGGGAATAAATTTCGACTGCAACTCGGACTGACAGGTTGTAAAGACATGAGCAAAAAGCTGTGCGTTTCATGGTAAGTTTACCAAGAAGTGTGGATGAGGTAGGAAACTGGCCTTGTATGACTGTTCTCCGTGTTTATGTTTTGCCTCGCCTTCAAAGCCATATGTTCTATTCATATCTTTCGCTTCATGATTTCCCCGATTGATAAACATGAATTTAGGATAGAGCCCTGGAACAAGGTTAGCTGTTTAAAGTTGAAAAAAGGTCCGAGAGTCACATGCATTTATACGCGAACGCCAAAAGGATGACTTCAATTGACCATGAGCCACGGTCAACCAGGTCTCCATTCATGAGAAGATAATGTTTCTCGCTCGGTTCGCCTGTTAGAGAGAATAGATGCAAAACATCATAAAACTGGCCTAAAGGCGGTGTCATTTATGGCAAGACCAGAGGCCAATATACTTGGAACATACCATGGACGTCGCCAATGACATCACACGTCACACCCTCAGGCAGTTCCACATTTACCAAACTTTCGTCCTTCGCAAAGTGGTCGTGCGCGCCGAATACAATCTCCCAAACATATCTCTTCGGCAACGTCTTGCCATTTTTGAACCACTCAATCATATCCTTGATAAATTGTTGATTGATACTATATTTCCCATTTTCATATGTGAGTTTCGGCCCTGCGTAGGATTTATCGACCTCACACCCTCCTTGAACGGCGGTATTAGTCGAACAGCATTCATAGAGTTGGAAGCCGAGTCTTACCCTCCTTTATAATCTCATGACACCTGTCAACTGGATTTTTCTCCCCTTCCACTTCAATAGCCTACGATACTTGCGTTAGCAACAGGCCTCGAAAAAACCAAATACTCACCTTCTCAAACTCAATTTTCCGGATAAGTTTTTGTGTCGAAACCATTTGCGAACGAACCACCTCGTTCTTCGGTTCGATGGCAAGTACTTTCTTGAAGTCAGCTACCGCTGCCTGGAATTTCAAGATCTGCATGTAGCACGTTGCACGACTATCCTTTGCAATTGACATCAGCTGAAATTTTACCTTTGAAAAATGATATCTTACCGATAATATGCTTTTGCATAGCGAGGATCAAGCTTTATTGCTTGACCTAAGAAAGTGGGTCAGATATAACACAACATTTGTAGTTTAAGAGCACAAACTAGCGTCACTCAAAGCATAACCGTACTCCTCCAACTTCATCCTAGCGTAGGCTCGATTACACCACAAAATCGGATCGTGAGGGTTCTTTGCCAAAGCCTCTGAGTAGAGTCGAGCAGACGTTGGAAAGTCATGGCCTGTCGATGGGTGGCACAATAGGGATTAAGTGAGGAGATTGACCATTAGTACTACGCCTACGTCAAGAAAGTAACGCGTACTTGAAAACGCCTTATTTGCCTCTGCCTTGAGCTGGAGGGCAGCCGCCTTGTCTTCGTCTGAAGCGGGTAAGGAAGGTGCATCGGCAAGACTTAGGGTTTGAAGCTCTGGTGACGAGGGTAGTGTTGATACAGAGGGGGTCGGTGAGCCTGATGTTGATGATAATGAGGAGCTCATCGTGTGCCGGGAAATGCTGATATCAGATTAGCAAAGATGTTCTCCGCAAAGTGTTCTGCCGGTCGCGGGTGATGCCGTGGTAACATGGCCTTCAACTCACATACTAGACTCGCAGGAGACTTTTTTCAAAAACACATTGGTGAAATAATGACGGCAAGAGGATGGATGGGTACGAAGAAGACACTTTATCACACTCTTGATCGTTCGCTCATATCCAGTCCAGGAACGTGGACGTTATAATTTTGTCAAGGCCAGCGAAATGCTTCGTTATACTTCTCATGTAAAGTATTAAACAAGGGGCACGTAAACTGTTGCTGGCTACTTACGAGCCAGACAGGTTTCCTCTTAAGAGGGAAAAAATGATGTGTAAAGGGTATATTCCAGGTATATTCCGTGGTCATCGCACCAGGCAAAAGAAGAGAGATCGAACATT
The DNA here is from genome assembly GCA_018417955.1 of Laccaria trichodermophora. Lineage (NCBI taxonomy): Eukaryota > Fungi > Basidiomycota > Agaricomycetes > Agaricales > Hydnangiaceae > Laccaria > Laccaria trichodermophora. The sequence goes on from JACTVC010000001.1 coordinate 784,702, forward strand.
CAATGTTCCAATGCGAATATCCTATCCGCATCGATCAAGGTTGAAGAACTTTCCTAGGCGGAAATTGTTGTTGTAAGCGTTGATGTTCTGGCACCAACCGTTGAGGAATTGATGTAAGCTGTAAACCGTAAGCGAAAGAGATACACGACAAGCGGAGACTCCCTCACTAATCAAGGTTATTCTGGCAGCGGCAACAGGCTGAAAAAGCCGCAGCAGTGGCCTTGTCCTATTTGTGATGGTGCTCAGATCCCGTCCGAACAGCCTCAACATAGCCGAACTTACCATTGTCATGCCACGGAACCAGCCATTGTACTGCCCAATGCTCAGAAGCAGATTACCGCCGTTCCCATTCAATGTGTCAGCAAAGAATTTGGCCCCAGTGCGGATATTAAATTCCTGGTTTCGCATGTCGGCATCGCGGTCGGCTCAAAAGAAAGAAAAAAATACAAACAGGATCGCGACAGGCCTGATCGGATAGGCCACCACATTTCTCTCGGGTGATCTGCATTAAACCTTGCTCGCCACCGCCGCCGACAGTAGCCGGATTACAGCTACTCTCCTGCATGGCAAATGACGCAAGGATGATCGGAGGGATATTAAATTGGCCCCCATACTTCTCGAAAATCCAGACGTATGGAGCACACGCTTTGAAAGGGCTGCTACCAGAACTGAGAGCACTTGAGAGCGACTGAGTGATGACATTCTCTATGCGGATGAAAGGTGGATTCCATCCACCGGCGTTGATCCCACAGTTCAACCAATCGATGCTTCCGTTAGGGCCAGAAGTTGTGGTTGTCGTTCCTGTGAGTAAGAAAATAAATAAGATTTGAAGAAGAAAGCTCATGGAACGGCACTGACTTGTAGCTCCACTGTTACCACAATTGCCAGATTGAACCTGAATGGTTCCGCCAGAATTACTGCCTCCATTATTGGGGGCTGGCGACGAAGCTGGCTTTACGATGGCTGCCAGGACAGTAGGTTTGGGAGCTGCAGATGATGACGACTGCGCTTTGGTCGAAGAGACGACAACTTTCTGAAGGTCAAGATTGAGGAAATGTGGCGTATCAATGGACACATGGGATGGTCTATACCTTCTTGTTAGTGCGGTTGATGCATAGCTTGGGTGCACGCTTCACAGCGACTTCCAAGGACGAAGCGCGCTGTGTAAGACGAGAATGACGAGCGACGGGCGAAAGGCCTGCGTGTGGATTGCTGGCGCTGGCTAAGACGAGAGATGAGAAAAGAACGAGAACAGCTGTAGGAAACTTCATGGTAGGGTTAAACGAATGACAAGTGAGGGAGGAGAAGAAAAGGACAAGTAGACGGAGCTCCCAAGCCCACTTGAGCAACAAATATCATGCTGAGCCAATAACGGTTGTTAGGCACAGGTGCGCATGGAAGCCTGACATTGTCTGCAGACACATTATTCTTGTTGACCAAAAGTGATACTTACCGCACTGAAGTTTCTGAAGTTGGAACGAAATATTAGCACACAAGAAGCGGTTCAAAGGCTATTTACAGCTGTGAATACAGGCTACCTACAGAAGAAGGAGTCACGGAGTCACGTCGGCCGTGTATGCGATCGCGATGATCGTGGCTGTTCTTAGGACCCCGAATTTATTATTACCAGTGACTCGTTCGGGGTCCTTGTTTATTGGTGTTAGAGATGGAAGATGACTAGGCTGTCAGTCATAGTCAAAGGCCAGCTCGCACGGAAACGGTTGCTCTCATTGGTTCGTAACTCGTCGTAACTCTTGCTCATCGCTCTTCCCGCATCTTTTAAAATCCTCTCAACTACTTTCAATTTCACACAGAGTCTTCTGTTAAAGACTTTGTGATCGGATAGTCCAAGTCGGAGACTTTGGACATCCAGCCCTAGCATCCAGCCGCGATGCACCCCATCAGTGCCCCCCAGCAGCTTTCCCCCGTCCTCTTCACCAACACGCCCCTTCTCTCTATCATGTTCACCACTAAACCTTACCCTATCTCTAATGCATACACTAAACTCGTCTAAATCTCTGCCCGAAACCCCCGCTCAGTGTCTCTCGCACCATCTTTCACTCCTGTCCAAATCCCTACTCAATAACCTGAACTTTAAATGCACGCAATTACCCATTCCCTTGCCCATCGGGCCCCGTCCGCTTCAAGGAGCAGGGTCCGGTGGCAGCCCTATAATACAATCCCTTCCACCTCTTCCTCTACTTCAGCCCCGAGATCTCCCATTGCACCATATCTGCATACCCCACCCACCACTGTATTACCATCCCCCGCCAGTCAAACCCCCGCCAGTGATATCAAATACCTCTCCCAACCCACTCCCACAAACAAAGATTCTTCGACGCCGAAGAATAAATATGCTCTCGGCTTGGTTGGTGAGTTTATACCGCCGTTCTGTATCATTCCGTTTTTTTTCACCACCCGACGCCTACGCCAGACCAAGCCGTCAAATCTATATGCGAAATATGGCGCCCGCAAGATATCCCTTCGGCTTTTGCCACTCCCCCATCCATAACTTCCCATGCCGATGTGTCTGGCTTGCATCTCAAACAACTCAGGAACACTCAGCTCCCCTTGCCAAATATTCCAACAACGAACGCATCAATACGACCTGCGTCTACGAATCAGGTGCCGGCTCGACCAGCTTCAGATGCGCGGTCCAGTCAGGTCCACATCAAAGGCTTCGTTCACGAAGTGCTACGTCGTTCGAAAACGTCTGGATGCGTCCTCCAAACAGCGCTCTGCTACCTTGAGGCCATCAGGTCCAAGGTTCCCGAGTTGCTTGCCTTGGAGAGGCAAGGTCTTGGTGTCAAGGGAGAACCTACGCCCATCAGCCAAATTGTCCCCGCTACCGAAGCCGAAATGGAGTACGAAGCCGCCATTGCGAGCATCACGTCAAACGACACCATGGATACCGTTCGCATAACAGAATTTTTTAGCTGCCCCGAAACAATACCGCAGTCCAGTCTGACATCCATAAAGTCCAATGATGGACAAGGAACCCAAAAGCCAAAGTCGCCAACTGCACCGGTTACGCCTTTGCCGCCACTTCCGTCTCCCCTTCTCTGCCCTCGTCGTGCCTTTCTTGCTTCACTCATCCTCGCATCAAAGTTTACTCAAGACAAGTGCTACTCGAACCGAGCTTGGGCAAAACTGTCGGGTCTACCTGCCAGAGAAATTGGGCGTTGCGAACGCGCTTTGGGCGAAGCCCTTGAATGGCGACTCTGGGTTGGCAAGACTTCAGTTACACCAGCTTCATCTCAACAGCGGCCTGTCATCCGGTCCCAAAGCGAAGGGTCGATTGGACTCTCATCGACTCAGGCTCGAAATACCTCGACGGCATCGTCGTCTTGCTTTCCAAACGGGAACAGATGTCTCAGGAGGGTACCCTCCTTGCCGTCGATCGTTTTTGTTACGCAGCCGCCCGTCCATCGAGAAGCAAATTTCATGGATTCCAGTCAGGAGCTTTCAGCCGCGCATGCAACCTATCAAACCCAATACACGCAAACAGATGTTGTTTCGCATAAATCTGCTACTGCTACTCTCCAGGTTGTCTGGTCTACCTGTATAGCTTTAATTTAAAAACTAACTCATTGCATGCATTTCCAGGGATCGTTTACACAACAGTATTACCCAGGCAGCTTCACAAGCGAGATCAGCCGGACTCCGAGTCCGGATTTGCCTGGTCTGTCCTATTCCCCTTCTTCAACCGAATCCTCGTCCTCAGGAGAACGCACGATACAAATGTCGACCTTTTTGGACGATAACATGGCTCCGCCCTTTGCAGAGACGCAGTCGTCTCCGTGGATGGATGGCTTGGACCCTTTGGATAAACGCAATGCGTTGTCGCTCGACACGGCTAGGTTGGCCTTCACTGGGGATCCCTTCATTCACGAAAACCTTGTTTCGCATGGCGATGGCTTCCATCCGTACTGGTCTGCGGAGACGGGGTATCTGTCAGCTGGCGGTATTGTGATTCAGTCTTAGCGGCGGTATGTTGCAACAAAGTGTTCGAGGTTGTGCCATATTTTATTTTTTTCATCCGTCTTTCCTCTCTCTCTCTTTCTCTTCCTATCTTCCTCTCCTCCTCTCCTCTTCCTCCCTCCCTCCCTCCTCCTCTCTTCCTCTTGAGTTTTGCTTGTAAATTTATGGACAAAAATTCCCTTCTCCAACAAGTTCTGTCCACCATGCCGTAATATGGGGTTCAATATTCTTTGTACTTTCCATGATTTTCTTTATGCTTGCCTTTTACTCGACTAATCTGTAAGGTTTCAAGTGTAACTCGACATATGCCACACCGTTTTCATCTGCAGGTATCGATCGCATGAAGAATCCGTGGCATGAGAGTAAGTACCTTTATATACGAGTATGTTCAACTTGCATTTTTGCCACTTAGTTTTTTACATAGACGCTGCCCGTTCGAACGCATAGAGATGGGCATTTACGACGGTATTGGTAAATAAATCACAGGTACCGAAAAACGGATACAACATCAAGCCAAATCTCCGAGTGCATCCCAGCTTGAGCTGCTCATTTACTCGTTGAAGAATTCCAACGGCACATCATCCGTTTGAATTGCACGCCATCTGATGACATGACCGTCAGAGCCCTTGGGCCCTTCGTAGGTGAACAAGGAGTGGAATAAGACATCCTCGCTACCCTAACGATGACTTGGTTAGCGTTGTGCTGAGAAGACGAAACATACTGACCCTGTTCGGAGGATCATGGATTCTAAATTCACCACCATCAGCCTTGAGCGCGTCATCGGACGCTTGAAAGCCAGACAAACCTTACGTGGACAAAGCCTTCTCCCTCTTCATCCTTCACAGCTGGGATCCTTATCTTGCCCAAGATAATGGTACCGTACGACACTGGGGCGCTTCGGACCTAATGTGAATTCAACAAAGCGTCATAGATGAGATCGCATATCCCATTCACCAGCACTAAGTCTTCCTCTATCTTGAACGAGGTCAGCTCATGATCAGATAGGCCAGCTGCCCTGGACCACATCTTGGGCTCGTGCTTGTCCCAATCATGACGGGATTTGACTATCTCAGCCTTGATAGTGTGAAGAATGTGATTGAAGGCGTCTTTCGCGTTCTGGTGGGGAGCGTGAGGGTCGTTCAGAGTGATCACCTCGGATGTAGCTGATGAGGTGAGTCAGCTGCGATTCGGCGAATGAGCCCTGAGAATGGAAAGACTTACCCATGGAAGATGTTGGAGGAGGGAAAGAAGACGAGTCTCTTTGGAGATCTTGAGAGGTCGGAGCCCGAACCTCAAGTCAGCTGTTGCCAATTGCATACCATCTTCGATGACATCTTCTCCACCTGACGACATTGACCTCCTGATTAGTCATCCTACCACCACAAGTCGATTTCTCTGATCGGTGAAAGCTGTCGCACACAGTTGGCAATGCATCTTCGTAGGGGCCTGATATATGTTGCAAGTCGACATCTAAGTGCCATGCATCTACGTTTGATGTGCAACGCCATTCACATGGCCAGGCGTGGGCCAAGCAAGATGAGATCTTCAAGGGACATAATGATGATGCAGGGAAATTAGAATACCAGCTACGATCGGGCTCCCAGCATAAACGTCATTTGCTCAACGTCTTGTTCGTCCTCTCTGGGTGGACAGCTCAAGCTATGGGACAAGTTCGTGCGAGACGGGAACTTGGTAGAAGTTCTTAAGGACGAGTGACGAGCTGTAAGTAGAGCATTCAGACGAACTTGAAGGCATTTGTTGCATTAGTTTAGCAGCGCAAGAAATTATTCTACAAAAGTACAGCTGTTTGATTACACCTCGCAAGGAGGACGTGGATGAACGGCGACAATTAGGGAATTATTCTAATGCTGCGCCAGTTCGATTATCTAACTGACATTAGCCATATTCTGGGACAGATCAGAAGTCCGCATGGACGGTACCCCTAAATCTCAGACGTGGAGAGGTGTGTATGATGGCAGATGACAGGTTGAGCAATTTCATTAGTACCTGTTGTGTGGTTCGTTTGACGGCGAGTGCTGAAGAGTGGGGTGATGGTGATACTAACCGTCTCAGAATAGCGCGAGGTTATACGCTGGAACAGCACTCACATACGGTTCCACCAATTCCGGTGATTGTTGCCAATGATGAACTGGCGGCTGGTGGCTACTGGGGCTTCTATATGAACTTGGTATTGGTTGACGCAGCGGCTGATGTTGGTGGTGGTGTGCAGCATGTGTGTAAGGAGAACCATAACGGGGATCGTAGTGACCATCAGATGTCATGGGTAGAGTATTGGTATTTGAGGTCGTGCAGTGTGGGTAGCGGTCAGTCATTGGGCTAAGTCCAAATTTCATTAGCAAGTAGATCACAGCACGGATGAAGCGTTTATACGAACTGCTGACGCCTTGCAGGATCTAACTCCGAGTTCATCGATTGAATGTACTGGTCGCTAAAATAATAGATAACTATCAGTCATTTCCTCAATCAAACTCCAATTTACCGTGGCGATGGGAGCAAGTGAACTTCTGTATTTGAGCGGCCGGGGGGAGTACGGTCTCGGGTGGGAGGCGTAGAACCCTCTGAAGAGTCCGCTGTGGAAGGTCTTCCATCGACAGAATCTCTTCTATTAACACCCGATTTTTTGCGAGTAGGGACACCCTCGGGCCATGTGCACTGCGTTTAGGAGGTATTCACGCAAGGAAGCATTGAATCAAACGTCGGCCACGTACGTCCCTTTGACCGTGGGTACACCGCATGCAAGTCGGCTTTGTCTCGTCGCACTGGGGCGTTCATTGGTAGATTAACGGCACGAAAGCGTTCAATCGCACCTTGATTTTCTTTACTCTGCATGTCATGCAGCCAGTTTTGCTCCGAGTGTACTTTGGACGTTTTCGTTGGGCTAATTCAAGATGCGGGTCGGGCGACGCAGCATGTACATGACCATGGTTGACATGAGGTGTTGAATAATACTGGGCATGAGGAAGGTATTGGCTGGTGGTCGAGCTACGGGGGATAGAGTCAGAATAGATTACATTGCCGTCGAGGTGAGCCACCAACTAGGAAATATTGTCAGCCATGGGCGGAGTAGACAAATTTCTTCGAGAATCCGCGTAGCTGTTATAAAGGTTTGTGCAGAAGGGGTCTTCGAAATTGAAGTGAGGCGCCAGTGTGTTGGTTCCCGAATCATATCTTCAGATCAGATCTAGGGTCGCCCGTGAATGAGTAAGGCCCAAAAACAGGCCCGAAATCTTGACAAAATCCTAGGAGATTGGGATCCATGTGTCGCAGCTTGTGTGTTTCTTCAGCAAAGAGCTTCTGACATCTTTTTCTAGGTACGGTGAGCATGAGGAGAAGCTGGAAAGTTGGTTTAACGCGCATTCGGGGCCGCCGTTTGTTCCGATCACTGCACTTTGAAGCAAGTTGCTTAAAAATATCAACCCACACCGAAATCCTTGCTCAAGCACTTGCACTTGAGCGCATGTGCAGAGTCCACCCAGCCATCAGCACATTTTATGAGTACACTTAGCTTGTCCCTTTGGGTGACCCATGTTTATCTCCACCTCCGCGGTGTCGCAGCTCGCTGTGTCGGAGATGAGTTACAAAGGTTACAACATTGATCACAACCTTTCCCCGCTATATACCAACTCCGAGCGCTAAAATTCAGGCGAGGAGGAGTTCGCTGGCCCTTGGACGTGCTTCACGTTCAAAGGAACTCAACATTTAATCCATTACAACCGCTCAGCAGTCTCGAGTATGTAGCCACAAGTTGAATCGGTTACTGCGAGCGCCTAGTGCACGCACAAGAAACCAGTTGCATTGTCTCCGTGGAAGATACGGAGGCCGAGGCTGTCATTGGCAGAAAACAGACTGACCGATTCCGAGGAGCTTTCACTCCGGATCCGAGTCCACATACAAACCACAATGTGACAGTATACCTCACTTGTCGGCGTCAGGTCCTCAAGATAATTGAGAACTATTTTCGTCCTGTCTTTTCTACGGCTATACTGAAATGAAAGATCAAACCCACACCACACAAGTATGAAATCTCGTATTTCCGACATCATGACTCCGAGTCCAGTCCGATGTGAACTCGTCGACATCGTCGAATTCGAAAAGGGCAAGGTTGAACGGATATATTTGCGTACTCGCGTAACCTCGCGTAACGCCAATCTCGCTTGGTAGCCCTGCGATCGCGTCGATCGTACAGTATGTAGCGGTATCAAAACAGATCAAAACCTTCGCGGTTGAGGAAGTGAAGTCCAGGAACGGTGAAGTTACTGATCCTGGATAGCCCCTTCAAAACTCTTTGAGGTCGCTCTAATTTATTTGTCGCATTCTCGCACAACAGCTTCATATCTGACCGCTTGGTTAACCGCCTGACTTCTCTAGTTCCGCGAAGGAACAAGATGCCGCCGGCCCTGCGTAATCTTCTTTTTCTTACAAGCAAGTTGGATCGGAAATCTGCGCCCGTCAGAAAATGTCCTCGGTATGAATATAAACAGCACTCCGCGGCGTTGAAGTCTATGATAACCGTCATGGAAATTTGAACAGCTGACGGACCACGGTTGTGTGGTGGGCGTTCTTATGTCAGGAAAGTAGTAGTAGTTTGCGTTAAGCCGAGGAAATATGCTCCAAGTCCAAACTTCAAAGTGTGTAGCGGAGATTTGTGAGAGTAAATGGGGCTATGGCAAAGTACAAAGTGTCTGTGAAAACAACAGTGGTATGGTGATTGGATAGGTAGAACAGCATTTTGTTGACCGAGAAAGATGGAGTGAGATGGATAGGACGGCGAAAGTAATGGAGCGAAACAATTGTTATCTAACAAGGAGGCGAACTCAAAACAGGTCATTTCACCCTGTGATAGAATCGGGGGAGCTTCGAGAATCACCGTTCGCGGTGTTTGGTCTGGATAGGCTACGTCTGTAATGGAAGGTTAAAGTGTTGTCGGAAAGACAGATGCCATATCGCTCACTCGTCTCGAGATCGTCTGCTTGACTTGGGCCAGCCCCAAACCTGACGGATCCACCGAGCCATGTGAACTTCTTGTTTCATGACGCTGATGATCCAAGGGTGTGCAAGCATGTCCTTGGGAGTTGGTCTCGTCAGTGAGTCCACCGTTAGCCTGAGAGATATGTCAAGCGATGGTGCGGAAACGAAAATGAAGGATAGCTCACGTCTCCTTGATGAAATCTTTCATTTCATCGCTCCATTGCACCCCCGGCTCGTCCTCAAGTCTGGGAGGCTTCATAGAAGGTAGGTGAGGTTGGAAAAGGTCTTGGCAAGCGTAATGTCATACCTCTCCATTCGTGATATACATCATTAGTTCGATAGGCGGAAGGTCATTTGGAAACGGGAAGCGATTTTGAACGAGTTCAAGGAGTGAAATACCAGTCGACCATACGTCTGATCGAATAGTGTATTCATTCCCGCAAATTCTCTCTGGCTGTATGAAAGGGGTCAATCAATAAAAATTTAGGTAGAAGGTTAAAGTACAAACCGCCATGTAGAAACTTGTGCCAGTGAACGTGCCAGCGAGAGAATTGACCAGTTCCCCGGACACACCAAAGTCGGACAACTTGACAACACCTTCACGGGAAAGCAGTATATTGGGAGGTTTGATGTCTCTGTGAATGGTTTTCCTTGAGTGAAGATAGGCGAGCCCTTGCAAAACCTGGTGATAGATATGTTATAGTTCAGGCGACAATAATCCATCAAAATCGGCACCCACCCCTTCAGCTATTCGTCCAGCAATCTTCTCTCCCACCACGGCGCCTCGCTCCTTGATGCGTTTGCCGACAGCTTCCAAGCTACCACCTTCACAGTACTCCATCAAGATCTTGACCTCGCTCGATGAAGGGGACATGAATGCCCCATAGAACAGGACGATATTGATGTGCTGTGTTGAGGAGATAATGGAAACTTCCCGAAGAACTTGTTTCATTGGCGCTTCGCGGGTGGTGATTGTCTTGCGAGCCATGATTTTTCCTGTCCTCTTATCCTTCACTTTGTGAACAGCTCCGCCAGCGCCTTCACCCAGGCGTGATTGTTCCTCTAGAACATCGTCGGACCAAGATAGAGCGGGCGGCCTGGGTACAAGTACAGCGTCGTCATCCTCTGCAAGGGCATCGGGGAGGACGGGCTGCTGGGAAGGCCTAGTTTCGAGATCCGTAACCAGCTCACGGATATCGGTAAACGGCTCTGTCGAGCGCTGGTTTGCCTGAGGAACACATGTTGCTGTGGACTCTGGACGGATTGTCCTCTCGTCTGGAGGGGTGTTTGTATCGAGCGAAGGTCCATTTGGGCCACCATAGTAACTCTCGAAGAGAGGACCCGCGGTGGAACCTGTATCGATCCCGATTTTGATCTTTGGAAAAGAGGGCTTGGATAGAGGGGGACGGGGGATTGCAAGTGAGCTCAGAGTTGGCTTTGGGGATCTTGCTGGTTCATGGGGAATTGTGAGAGTTGGAACTGGTAACCTTGGCTGATCGCGAGGTTGATTATTGGGAGTGGCTAAACTGGAAGGAGGGCCTCTGCTGCGAGGACCCATTGGTCGCTGTATAATGGTCGTTCTACTGTCCATTGTAGTTTACGACGAAGATAGTTCCGACAGAGATCAATTAACGGAGTTTGACAAATGAGGCAACATCTCACTATATCCGACATCCACTGCACATTACCAGTACCCATGTCCGCACCCCAATCTCGTGTCACCTTCGCCTCTTTAACTCCAAATAACATTGGCACAGTTCGCAAGTTGAATTCAGTCTTGTTCCCCATCAAATACAGCGAAAAATTCTATAATGACATCCTCCAACCGGAAGTAGAGGACTTTTGCAAACTTGGTTCGTTCTTCTCAACATATCCTCTACTCTGATCATCATTCCACATTAGTATACTACAATGACATTCCAGTACGTGCTTCACACAACCACCGATAACCCACACTTAAAACCTTTTATCAGGTCGGCACAATTTGTTGTCGGTTGGAAACCAACGGTGATGAAACCAGGCTCTATCTTATGACAATGGGTGTTCTGGCTGTCCGTTTTACCCCTCTCTTCATTTGCTTTTCCCTAATGCGTCGGTATATAGCCGTATCGTTCGCGAAAGTTGGGCTCCCAAAGCCTTGAACTCATCCTCGCTGCGGCGGCAACTCAAACGAAACCCAAAATCAACAAGATTTATCTACATGTCCAAGTATCAAATGAAGGAGCAAAGAAATTCTACGAGCGACATGGATTCATTGAGGTCGACGTACACAAGGATTACTACAAGAAGATTGTCCCTCACGATGCTTGGGTACTCGAAAAAGCATTTCAATGAACCGTCAAGCAAGCAAATTTAGACTTGCATTGTTCAATGTAGATAATCTATATCCGTAAAATTACTTTTGCTCATACTTACAGACACAACTAGGTCATAAGACACGTTCGTAAGCGACATAATTACCTGTCAATATACGCTAAGCGCGGGATAAAAATAAGTTTACGGCCAGCCATCGTCGGGTTTTCCACATCCTTTCACGAGCTGAAACTTATAGATTAGACCTGTCAGTGATAATTTTTTGACAGCGCTGACCTGATGTCGTTTCAGGGCATCTTTTCTTGTAAAAGTTTTGCCACACCCTCCGTTACACATGAACGGTTTCTCCCCAGTGTGTGTTTCTCGATGTCGTTTCAGATCGTGCTGGCGGTTGAATGAGAGAGCACATAAATCGCAGGAAAAAGGCCGGGGGGGTGAGGCGGGATATTGGGAAGGTACATCAATTGTTTTGGGTGGAGAGGACGGGTATGGGTTTAGGTTTGAGGTGTAGGTATGGGTAGTCGAGTGTGATCGCGCTCTCCCTTGCGGCGGTGGGTATTTTACGGGTTGTGATTGGGTGTACGACGGATAGCCATGAGAATATGGGTGGGGTTGAGTCGATTGTGGGCGTGGGATGGAACTGCTTGTAGTTGCAAGTGGGTAGAGCAATGACGTCGGCCGTGGTGTAGCGGCAGAGATATGATAGCCAGTTGCCCTTGCCGTTTCATATTCCGTTGGTTGCGGGGGTGAAGTGTGATAACCAGTAGTGGGCTGTGGAATTGGGACCAAGTGGTTGGTTGGGTACGGGTGAGAAGTACCGCCCCAGTGAGCGGAAGAAAACTGAGAACGTGGAAGATCAGCCATGATAACAAAGAGGAGAAACGAAGAGACGCGCTTTATCTTGGTTCATTTGGCTTGGTGATTTGTTTGAGCGTCACGAGGATTGTCGAAAGATAGATGTCCGCGCTATTCGCAATGATTCAAATTACCAACAAGGTGGCAAGGGCACCTATTGGACACCTAAGTAGACCTAAGTAAGTCTGTCCATATTCATCCTGTTCCTGACACTGAAACTGACCTGATTAATGACATATCCCATAGGAGCCCATAGGCTGTGAACACAACTGGTCCCGCGCGCCCAAGGCAGTACCCCAACAAAGTTAGTTCGAGCTGTCTAGTGTCCGCAGTCCATCCTTGGGAAGCTTTGAGTTTGTTTTGAGTTCAAGTACATTGAGATTTGGGAAAACATACCGAATCTGTCCTTTGCTCTTATTAGAATCAGGAGTCGTCGCACAGCAACTCCATCAAATGTATCTGACTTCAGGTACCAGGAGTTGACCAGCCTCTGCAAAGTTCGTTCCTGATTCATCTATCAAGAATCAACATCAATTCGTCCGTAGCACTGGCATTTCATGATCCATAATGTCAGAGTATGGGAAGTTGACAACCCTCTGTTAGAAGCGAAACTTGTCAGAAGACACTACGGCATTTCCCTGTAACCACATTGAAATTCAACTTCACCAGGTAGACAGTAGATTTTGAAGAATTTGTAGGTATAAATTTGCCTCTCCTTCCTTCTCGCGACCAAACGCCGTTTCAATAGCTTTTCCTAGCCTTCCGACTTGCAAGACATCCCTCCACTCGGACTTTGTACTTTGTGGTAGCTCTGCCTGAAGTGATGCATAGGATGTCAAAAGATCGAACTTCATCCGCAAGACAACTTCAGGTGGCATTCTACCAGGCAACTCGAGTTCTAATAGGCGCAAGACCTCGCTGCAATTCGGCAGTAGATATTTACTCGCACACGATTGCATCTCTTGAACGACGCTCGTGCGTCCAGTTTCCCGTCGCAGAGGTGATTTCTCGTCATCGTGGGCGATACGAGCTTTTGGCGGGAGGCGTGCTTGGGGTTTGGGCCGTACAGTTGATATCTGACCAGCGTCGGTACACGTGCCATCCGAGACCAACCGAAGACAAAAAGCTATCGTAAATCTTCGAGCATTTATTGATGGGAGAAGGTTTGAAGAAAGAAGCGAGTATCCGCCCATTCCAGTTGTCGAAAGACGGCCGTAGACGGACGCTGCAAACATCGAAAGATCTAAGTAAATGGTCGACGTCAAATTTATCATCTATGTGCGAATTAACAAATTAAATGGCAAGTAAGAAAACGAGATCGAACCAACGTCATCAGCCTGTATCCGATCCTTTGTCTCCTCAAGTCCGATTGCTCAAGACAGTAGAAGATAACATCGAGAGGAGCAGTCGTGTCCCATCTCGTTGCCGACTCACCCCTGGGAGGGGGAAGCTGTTCCACAAGAAGAGGCGAGTGTCGTGCTAGAACCAGTCAGAAATGTCTGGAATCAAAATTTTTAATATCCTTACGCTGTCCTCGCTGTTCCGAAAGGCTTTCGTCCCGTTCGAACAAATCCACTAACCAGTTCAAAAGCGGCCATGAATCTTTACCGACAACCTGAGCCTGTGGAAGAGGGTCTTCTGAAAAAGATTCGCTAGCGAAGAATTCTTGGCGCTGCTTCCCTTTGCCTTTCGATGAAGAACAGTTTTGCAAGGCTCCCAAAATAAACCCTCCGACAAGGATATCCCAGCAATTCTTTGCCTCCTTTATAGACAGCGATTGTTTTGCAAGAGTAGAGTCGGTTATTTCGCTGACATCATTTGACTTGATGTTCTTCACACTTGGATAGTGTGGCAAAGCACGGCCGAGGGCATCTGGAGAGTTTGTGGTAACGAAAGACTCCAGAAGCTGAATGGCGGCGGCGGCTGCACCCGGACCTACAGCGTACGATTCCTTCTGCTGCTTTGCGGCAAATTTCCGGGGTGATTCGAATATAGACCTATCCTTTGGGCCGTCTAACGATGGACGCGACGAGTGAAGGGCAATAAATATCAGCTGGCGAATGTGGGATCTGACGAATAATATGATTAGTAGTCGGACAGCAACGATAATGCGGTGGTCAATCATACATAGATGGTTTATAATTGGGTGAGCGAAGTTGCTCCAACATGGAAATGGCGGCTTCATACTGACCCTCTTCAAAGCAACTGTCCACTAGGTTACACTGAAAGGGCCCCATCTCCAACTCAACACCAACGACGGATCCTGGTGGCTGGTGAATCATTGCCGTAAGTTGAGAGAGGGTCGCTGGAGAGCAGTCGCAAGGTTTTTACTACGTAGTGGTAGCTACTAAGCAACTTCTGGCCGCTTTGTGCGTTAACTTTTATGTAAACGCTCATCATCTGCGCGCTCACCATCGAATGTCCTTCGCCCGCTCCATTGGATCGTTACGATTACTTTCCAGTTCGATTCACAACATGGACAGCTCTTCATATCTAGGGCCAATTGAGAAGTCGATTCGGGACAAGGTATCAAGGAATATCGTCCTCAGCACTCTGATATTCATCGGATCTCCATTCCAATTAGCTCACTTCTCAGTTTCAACCTGCTTCATTGACAGTTACGAATGACTCTTGGCAGCATCGTCATCATGCTGCCATGCGCAGTCAAGGCGGCGGAAACGGTGAAACGCGTCAGTTGACCGTCTTTGTCCCCTCTTTTCATTTTGTTGACATCCCCGTCATTGCTATTCTCAACCCAGACTTTTCTGTGCAGATCGTCTCAAACGATTTCAAAGGCAAGGTGAGCCTCACCCATGTTTATTATTCCGATGAAGCTCATCCCCCATTAGACTGCAATGCAAAGACACCGTATGATCTACTCTGCCCTGTCACAAGAGTTGTCCCAGGGTCTGCATGCGCTTTCTTTGAAGGCCAAAACCGAGGAGGAAGTTGCAGTTGGAGCACAATCGTGATTCCAATTCTCATTTGCTCTTACGGGTATTCGTTGGGTTCTTCTCTATACCCGGCCTGAGGGTGATTTGTGCGAAAAGGGCATCATCCTACATCAACCAACAACTGTACTTACATTGAACAATCGAGTAATCGAGGCAAGCCGTCGGTGGCGAGAAGATACAAACGAAACCCCATGACAGCCTCAGGATTACTATGAACCTGACAACAAGGTTAGAAAATGAAGATTCGTCTCGGTATCATCATTTCTTTTATAAGTTAAATGCCAATCTTGTTGGCGTTCCAGTGCCGTCTGCTATGTTAATCATCTAAACGAAGATGATCCCCCATTTATCATGAGAGCGTCACTGTCTTCATTTCCCTTGAGTGTATACCGACAACGGACTAGAGTTTTCCTCTCCCGTGAGCCTTGTCATCGTTATCGCGAGAAGATACGGCTACCCCACAAATACTGCAAATAAAAATCGTCTCGTTCCATCACGTCCCTCCAATTCCACCTTTTTTACCTCATATATAATCACGACGTGAAACGCAGACGACGACTTGAAACAGCATCCTGACCTCGGCGTTTTTGACCCTAGGGCATAGTATCACAACGATACTTGTTGTTCAAGTTGATCCTGCTGGGAACTGCGAACGATCCCTTCCAAGTTGTACACAAACGACAGGGCGTCCGCAACTCCACCCAGCAAGCGCAAGAGCCCTATTCCATTGAGAAGTCGAGGGTGCCCAACACCATTCAGGCAATTTGGATAATTCCTGACAGCCACACTGGTATACATGGTTTATGTTACAGGGTAAGTATACGTTACAGAGGTATGCTAATTCACTGAGATCGATCGACCCTATTCATGGAGCTTCCTCACATAGAGATCGCGCGACCCTTCCCAACATCGCGTGTTTCTCGCGCGGTTGGACGCCCTCTCACTGTACCTTGAGCTACGGAGTAAGGCAACAGATTGAAGGCTTTGTCTGCTCTCAAATACTCGATCGCTCGGGGACTTTTGTGAGTAAACCCAGCAAATGCCAGAGCTTTACGGACAGCCATAATTTCTGCGCCATGAACTTTATCCCTTAACATTGGGTCGCGAGTAGCATCGGGAGGTGCACCATTCGCAGGTGCGAGTGGCTGAGACACGATGCCCTGAGCATCATGCCATTTTCGGCACAGTAATAGAAACGCACCTCTGCTGGAATGTCGGAATCAAAATGGCGCGTATCCTCAGGACTCTGTAGGTCCGGTCGGTAAGGGGCAGGGTATCGGTGGATATTCAACCAATCGATGCCCTTAAAAAACGGGTGAGCCTATGGGCATGGGAAATTTCAGAAATCAAGTCGTAACATGGAGAAAGCCTGACTTTGATGAGACGAGCACCGTCAGATTTGCCTGTCGGAGGAATAAAACCACTTCTTCGGGCCTGCACGACAATGGAATCGGGCCTAGAGACTGAAACAGTGGTTTGGGAGCCGAGACGGTCCTCAGGTTCGCACAGTAACTGCTGCATCAAGTTTACTCCTTCATGCGAAACGCGCGGGCGAGACGGGAATCGCAGGGATTGTTTCCAGTTCAAAATCTTTTGCCGTGTGACATGGCGCTATAAACGCATGCCAACGTAGTGAGCATGTTAATCATTGTAGTCGAATTTTTTCGTCGAGTCTCACCGAATTGCTAACAAAAGGCGGGAATCTATAATAAATTAGGTTGCGATGACAGGGAGAGGAGGATGAAACAAACCCATAGAGGCATTCGAACATGATTACACCCAGACTCCACCAATCACAAGAGTAAGAGTACCCGTGGCCACGGATAACCTCAGGTGACACTGGTAAAATGTAAAAAGGTCAGAACAATGATAGAAGTAGTACTCTGTGCTTACTGTAGGAATTAGTTCCGCAGCTGCCGCATTGTCTTGAGTTTGAACATCCACGAACATACAGGCGGACTTACACAGAGTAGGCCAACTAGATGGAATTAGATACACGGTCAAAGTGGACAAGGTCGCTCACCTTTCTTCGATTCTTCTCGCGCCAAGTGAATATACCACCTTGTCCTGCCCCGCCGCCCATCAAAAGTTCCACCTCCTTAGGATCCATGCGCTTTGTCTTCTTCCCGTCTGCGATGCCGTTGCCATCTTCAAGGTCAATACCATGTTTGTGAAGCAGGTGCAACCTTTGTTGTTCATAATCTGCGAGGGCGCTTCAGGAAAGAGACGAGTACGAGAAGGAAGGGGAGTCCAAACAAGATGTGTCGTGAGCCCAATGAAGATCAGTTCTGTTCGTGTGAGAAAATGTCAGATTCAGCCGACGTTTCGAGATTCAAAGTGGACTAACGCTAGCCCGAAATCGCTCAGCTTGATGTGACCTTCGGGGTCGAATAGAAAATTCTGGAGGTTCACTTTAACGTCAGTATTTATGTGGACCCAACCAGAAACCCACATCTGGTTTAATATCGCGATGAATGAACCCTTGCTCATGACATAACTCAATGGCAAGGATCATCTAAAAGAAAAAACACGGCAGTTCGTGGGTGAAGGATCTTTGTGGAGTGGTCGTCTCTCACCTCGGCGATGTAGAACCGAGTAAAGTCCTCCTCAAAAACGTCCCTCTCAATTAGAAGGTTCAAAAGATCTCCACCGCCCATGTATTCAAGCACCTAAAAAGAGAAACCGAGCTGATATTAATGATGAAATGAAATCTAGATGGAACAAGATCGGCGAAAATGGAAAAATGAAGACTGACCAGATACAGATGGTCTCGGTCCTGAAAGCTGTAATATAACCTCACAATCCATTCGGCCCCACCCGGAGAATGGACCAAAGAGGCGGACTTGAGGATATCACGTTCGGCACGGACATGTCCCTCTTGCCCCTTTCGCAACATATCGGTCTTGCGAAGCTGTAAATATGACGGTGAGTCAAACAAGTAAAGCGACAAGACCAAAGGAAGTTCAACCTGCTTCATAGCATATAAGCTGCCGGTCGATTTCTCTCGGACGAGGGAAACTACTCCAAATGCACCTGCAAAACAATAATTTGGGTTAAACTCGTAAGCGGTGTGTAAGCCGGGACAAAATCCAGACCGTGGCCAATCGTTTTGAGCTTCGTAAACGCGCTCACATCCACCTTCTGTCGGCGTTCTCTAAGGTACTCGGTTTCATTCTGACGCCAGCGCGCTCTCAATGATTCTTTTTGTGCCTGACTGAGCTGCATCTCTGCCATGTCCTTCTCCATAGCCAACCTTCTCTGTTCACGAGATGGCGGATGCCGAAATAGAGGAAAGTACAGGTTTTCAAAATAAATTCGCGCCGCGACAGCCTTTTCCAAGGTGGTGAGCGATGGCGTGATAGTTCTCTGTCGCAGAGGTGGTTTGTAACCGTCAGTGTCATAGAGAACATGATCCTCATCTGTCTCTTGCACTTCTAGATGTGATTTAAGACCGCCGCCCCATCGGATGGTGGAGTTGCCAGGACGCCCGGGTAGACCTTCTACATTGTATGGCCCAAGATAAACATTCTCTCTAGCCGCTGTGGTGAGAGTGGAAGAATCGTTCGTCCCGATGCCGTTAACGACATGAAGACGTCCAAAAGAATCGTCCACAGGAGGTCTGATAGCGTTTACAACTTCATTGATGACCCTCGCCTGATTATTCTTCCGAATCCTGTTCTTAATGGGGTTCGCCCACTGTGGATCTGCACTTCTGGAATTAGGCTCACGTAGATTGCCAAAGACCGAACGTTCACCTCCAAGCTTCCCGATGCCGTCCGGTCCCCAGCGTGTCAGTAAGGCTTCGAGCTGGTCAGCGTCTGACGCGTGAACAAGATGACTGATCGGTTTTGAGAAATGTGAGCTGAAACAGGACGCGACAATTGAAGAGGTGCGACATACACAAATCCTGTAGGTTTTGAAACCATATCTTTGCTAACTCTCCGCCCCTTCTTTGGCATAGCTCGGATTGTCGCGGGACGCTGATCCTCATAGCGAGGCCCGGCCACCGAAATTTGAGGAGAGTCTCCCCAGATCAAGCGAGAGGGTGAGGGTGTCGGAATCATTGCTAATAGATCATAGAAGCCTTTGTGCAGGAACGTTCCAGCCGGCACAGCAGTCGTAGTTGGCTCGTCGTCATAAAAATCTGGAGGAGGAGGCGCGTACGGTGGATAAGCATAAGGAGAAAAATATGGATTGTTGAATGTAAAAACACCAGGAGACCTTGTGTCCTGGTCAGGCCGAGTTCCGAGGGGCGAACGAGGAGGGGTTGGGAGAGGTCGCCGGGCTGGAGAAGCCATCTGGAATTGTAAGAGCGACGTCCAGTGCCGAGCACGGAAATTACTGTGGGCAACGTCGACGGCGCAGTTGTCAACGTCGAGCAAGAGGAGACTCAACGCAACGCGCTACTTGCAGGAAGTGTTCTAATTATGATCGTCGATCTCCTAGCACGTGTTTTCTTGTTTGGATCACAAGCACTCCTGCATATTTTCGTCGAATTGCAAGCAATTCCAAGACTTTTCTCTCGTAAATTCCGTCCTCACGTCACCTTCGCTTATGCGTTATGCCTGCTATAACCCTGACAAGGTCACCCTTGGGCACAAAACTGTAGTTCTCAGCTGCCTCATGGGATGGACGCACCTCCGAAACGGACGAACAAACAGCGTACCCTAACAAATTGAGCATCTACGGTCTTGTCCCAATGCGTAGCTCGCGTATGTTACTTGCATTTACAACATGTTTTTGTCTTGAAGAAGCTCAAAAGCTCGAATTTTTTGAAAGCTATTGCTAACATTAAGAATCAAGATCCTTTTCATTTGTTTTCGACCCTAGGCCGACCTACCGATCGTGACTTCCTCTTTCGTTTGCTCAGATCCAAAGTAATACATCGAGGCATTCTTCGCAAGCTCTAGGTAAACAACCAGCAAGCAAACCGCTCATAGGATCCAGTCTCAAGCTTGGTGGGCATGGGAAGGCAAACCCAGCTAGCCCGATGCTCTACGATGGGATCGAAGAAGGCTACGTTTGCCGTACCCCACGAGGCTTTCATTGGAGTCATCGGAGGCCATCAATGACAACGCAATTTACGCGTGCCGCCACTGAACTGACACCGCTTTTACAAAAAAAAAATTCTGTAGGGCTCCGGCCAAGTCTTCCTGGACCTGGGCTCCGTGAACTTTGCCCCGGTTGTACCTTCTTGACTTCCAACTTACGCTCAAATCAACCACAACAAGCTTTTGTTTGCCCCTGGCGCCAACCTCTACTAACAACCCACCCACCTCGACCAACCCTCCCGACTTGTTCAAGTCGCACTTGATTTCAGCTCTCTACCGACGCGTGGTTCATTCCAACCCTTGCCTCCTGTGCCTCCACCCTACCTCGTGCATATTGGCATCGGTATACACGCTTTCCGCGTTCTTCCTGCCATAACTCCTTGTTTGAGAACGACTTCGCCTCTTGCTGCCGAAAGCCAGTGCCTTGAAGGCGTGTCTTCAGGTTCTTGATATTTAAATTGACAGACGCCCTCAATTTCCACCCCATTAATAACTCCGTTCTCTCCTCTTCCTATTACTGTCACTTTTTCACTAATATGTCGACTTCAAACAAAGACCGATACTATTCTAGTATGGGGAAACCACGTAGAGGTTCCCCAGGGGATTCACAAGGCAGTGGTTTTTTTCCAACGGGACAGGGTGGGCGAACAGTGCTCCCTCCTCTTTCATCAGCTTTTCCAACCTCACGTTTTCCAGGTCCGTTCTTTATGTAGTGTTTAAACTTCAACGCACTCAATTTGCTACTTTGTCATGTATAGTTCCTGCAACATATTCTAGTTCATATACACAACCTCGCTCGTCTCCCGGTAGATATGAGCTCAATCCTCAGGCGTTTTACCCCAACCAGTGGCAAACTAGTAGCACATGTAAGTGCTTTTTGCCGTCGTTTCCAAAATTTACACAACTAGTATTAATAAAACTCGTACACCAGCGCCTCAACCAACGCATGCGTACACTTATGATACGCCTGAGAGGTATTCTCCCCAACCGCCTTACGGTTATTCGTCTAGGTCTTCCCCGCCTGTCATACCTGCCCCGTCAGACTCACGACGCTTGCCTCCTTTGACCACATCGAGCCCTGGAGGCGACCGATGGCAGCAATCAGATTATGGAATGCCCACAGCACATGGGTACCCAAACAACATCCGTTCGCCAACAGCCTCTTATCCCAACACTTACGTTACTTATCCAAGCTCGAACCAAACGAGCTCTTATTCGTACCATTTGCCGAGCAATGACCATCATTCGATGGGCGTACAAGATCATAGGTCATTCTTTGACGACGTCGATTCTCGAGACCTTCGCTCCTCTTCTCCTTATAGCCGCGGCTCAGGTTCTTCGCAAGTCTCGCCGCCAAGTTACACTCCTCCCCCAGCCTCCCCCACCTCTCCTGAAGAGCCGACTATTAAAAAGAAGCGCAAACGTGCGGATGCAGCCCAGCTGAAAGTCCTTAACGAGACTTACAATCGAACCGCCTTTCCGTCAACGGAGGAGCGCCACGCTCTCGCGAAGGCTCTGGATATGTCTGCGAGAAGCGTCCAGATATGGTCAGTTGCTTCGGCTGACATGATTTTTCTTTCTTAATCTTCTGTGATAAAAGGTTCCAAAACAAAAGACAGTCGATGAGACAAACTAATCGTCAGTCGTCGACAGTGAGCTCTGCTCATCAGTCATTTACAATGGCGAACCATGGCGAACCTCTACTGGATGACCTATCTCCTTCAGGATATGGCGGCACCCCCATTCCGATACTAGAGACGCCATACATGACAAGCTCTTCCCAGCAGGAGACTATCACTTCCCGATCTCATCCCTCACACTCATCGTCGTCACATCGTCGCATTCGAGCTCAGGAGGAAGTACCTACTGACCCGCGCAAATGGTCGGGTCGTGGGTTCTGAAGCCCGCGATACGGTTTTTGAATTTTTTGCTCATGGTTACATCCGCTCATTTGGTCCTTAATATCTTGGTTCCCTTTCATTCTTAGAGGCGCTTCATTTAAAGTTACAGTCCCGCGCATTAATCATTCATTAAATCTCACTAAATACATCTTCCAAACATGGACTCTGGGACACCGTCACTATTATTTGACATCGCTCTGCACTCCTACTTTACGCGTTATAACGACTTTTATGTAATTATATACCGTCTAACTATTTTAGAATAGGTACCTCAGCTCTCATACATTTATTTTATTTATTTAATGCCCTCCGCAATTTTCCAAGAGTTCGACAATTCCAACTTGACTCCAACTTCATAAGAATTTACTAAAATCTAGTCAAGCTCGCTTTACTTCATCCCCAACGAGTATATCCAATATTTTAATCGCGTCAAACACACAAAAAAACTGCGGACAAAAATGAAGCTCCACAATTAAAACCGGGGTTACAAAATTCTCGCAGATCTGCTAGTACTACGTGACTATGTTTGGTCGATGCCTGTGTAGAGCAAGTTCATAGAGACCGAGACAAAGGAGAAACGCTGATTAATTACGCAAACGCCGGTCGTCCTTCTGGCACCTCTTCATCTAATAAACAAAAAGGAGTTAATGAAGAAGGCGACAGATTAGCTACGAAGATCATCAATCTCGGCGACGGTGAGACAACGTTTACCCACTGACAGGGTATCATAACCCAGCCTTGCGTGCTGTAACCCTTGTTCTGAGTGAAAAGAAAACACAGAAGACGGTAGGTCGACGTCGACGTCGAACTGGGGAAAAAAACATTACTTTGGAACAATCGTTGGGCTTGTCGCCGTGGCGATTTAGATGTCAAGAGAAATGGCCTCCAGAGTCCGGGCTTCTTTGCCACCTATGTAAATTGTGATGCGGGTAGGTTCTCCATTGCTGTGTGTAGTTTGAATTTCGCCGCAGGATCGCTAAAGAACCCAAGCATCTGTATATTTGTAACCGCCGCCTCAGAGTTGAACGTAAATCGACCATTGGCATCGAGACGCTTCAACTGGCAGTACCCGCACGGTGGAGTCCTGAAAACAAAGCGGGTGAGGACATGATGCAGACAATCTCTAGAAAATTAGAAAGTGGGGCGAAAAACCGTGGCACTCAGTCGGGAATGCGGCGGAAATCGACTATCATTGGTTTGCACAAGATAATGGGAACTCTCATGTCGCGCCGGTCACGGGACCTCCACCAAATCTCGATTTTCCACAGAGTTTTCATTCAACTCTTCATTCCTTTCTTCCACCGGAGCGATTGGTAGTTGCGTGATACAGGCGCTTTAGCTTGGCCGAGCCCCTACGTGCATACATTGCCTTTCTGCCTCTGGTATCATCATCTTCTGGCGATCTTGGTTGGCATTCTGCAGACTTCTACTTTTCGTTTCAATTTTTTTTCTCTCTTTCTTCTTGTTTACTCAGTCAAATTTGAGGGCAACGCCATTACCAGGTTATTATTTCCACTCTTTCGACGTTTTCGACGGACGCACGTATGTTAGTGTGCGGTGTTGGCAGTCGTGCGTTTTCATTCAGTTGCGCACTTTTTTTAAAATTGCGATTGATATACCAACCGTGTAGCTCCCTTCGCGAACATTATCCGTAACGACATTGGTATCGTCGAAGGATTGATGGCTACTGACCATTCTACCGCAAGCTGCGGGCAAGGTTTTCTCATTCTTGAACGAGAAATTGATGCATATGTGCAGGCTGTTGATGGTAACATACTCATGTCGTCTCACTTAGCTGCTTCTCCTTCCACGTCGCCACCTTCGAGGGATCAAACTCGTACGCGGAAGGCAAAATCTATCTGGGTTATGACTGGGTAGAGGGCTGTGGGACCCCACGACTCGCTTCGTTCGGCGCAAAGTCGCCTACCAGGTACCTTGAGGTCAACACGTTCTGATATTCGGACAGAATATTAGCTTTGTGCAACTCCCCTGGGGCATCACCCATAGAGGCACCGACCGCAATTTCGGGGCAACTACCTGCTATTATTTACGCACCGTCTCACCATGCAAATCGACCTCATTATGATCATCCGGCTATCCTTCGTGACTTGCTTCAATTGGGTCCGAACGACATGATTTACAGTCATTCAGCACCCGTGGGATCGACATCTTATTTACCTGCTATCGCGACATTTTAGCCATCGGTTGGTCGATCAGCGCATCACCATTCTTCTTCGCTACACAAGCATCGCCGACTACAGTGAGGAAGAAATCGTCTTTACAGATTTTGTTGGAAACAATGCCAGCTCACGACATCCAGCTGGATCCTGCTATCTTTCGACTTCCTACTCTTTACCGGGAAGGTGCAATTGAGATGCATGAAGTGATATCAACAAGGTAGGTCTTTGTCTGCTTTCTTTTCCCCTCTTTCCTCACGTTTCCGGAATGTTGAGTTTATTGGTCCTGACTTATATTTATATGTGACGTGGCCTCATTATACCAGTTGTAATATATTGGTAGTGCGTAAGAGCGGCGATGAAGGCACCTTCTAATTGTCTAGGAGAATATACTCATTGTTATATAGAAAACTTCGTTATGCGGATTATTAATCGCTATCTGTGTCTTCTGGTTTGGGCCCTCCAGTGGTCAACCACTGCAACTTCCTCAGCCTCCTCCTCTCTTCCTGAGCCTTCATCTGGTTTCTTGTCATCTTCTTTTTCTTCACCACGGGAAGTTTCAATGCACCTGCATCCTCAGCCCCACTCCCGACCGGGGTGGCAGCCGCCGATGCCAACGGGGTTTGTAATCGAGATCGGACAGGTGTGTTATGTCCGCTGCCTCTTGGCGACTTCGCATCTTGGAAAGCGTCCTCAATGACCGCAGCCTTTCCTTGCTGAACCATGCGGCCATTGTCGACATTCCATATTTCTGGACCTGAGGAGCAATGAGCATTTGCGTCTATCCATGTAAGAGACGCGACGAACAGAGGGAGGACACGAATTCGTGATTGTGGGAAATGATAACCTAAAACGTAAAGTGTGAGACGATGAGACGGAGCACATGGCAGTGACTTACAACAGCGCCACTCCATTCCTTAATAGCCACAGCAAGACCACCAAGAGCCTCCCTATCTAAGAAATTGCTCGGTTCGTCGAGAATGCAAATCTATTTGATCTCGTAAATTAGAAGTACGTGGGAGGCTGAAGTGACCCATACCTGAGGGTTGTTCCAGAGACAGGCAGCGATAACAAGCTTAATCTTTTGACCTGACAAAACGACTCAGACTTGAGATCATTCTTGATGCGTCAACTAAGGGGCACTTACCACCGGACAGCCCAGAAATTTCATTATACTGAGCAATATCTCCATCAAGCCCAATGTCTTCCAAATGCTTGCGGACAAGATGGGCTGAAGTATCACGTGAACCTGCGCCCTCTCGTGAGGACTCGAGATCATCGAATTGCTGGACAAGCTTTGTGAATCCCTTCGCAAGAAGGTCTTCACGGCCAACCCAGGTGTTGTACCTGTGTTCCATTCCTCGCCATTTTATTTCGTATCGGAACGATTTCTTCAGTTTTTGTCGTCCCATGATCATCTACAGGGCGCTCCGTGAGCGTCGCGACGGATCAACCTGACAATACAACCAAACCTCCAATTTCCTTTTGCTACCATCTTTGCCGAGCCATTCTTGCTCTAAAAGCAGCTTTTCCTCGTCTGTAAGAACACGAGTGGCCTTTTCCAGAAGTTCACCTAATCAAACATTAGACTTGTAGTAGCAGCGGAAGTAAAACCTTACGATCGTGCCCATCCTGGAATCGCCATTGAATATAACCGATCGGGGTTTTCTCTAAATGACGATCTACAAAAAGATGTCTTGGTTGAAATCATTATGCTATTAAGACGAGCGAAATACTCACCAATGTGATGGGTTGCATGTTGGGAGACGTATCCAACTCGCAAGGCGGGGTGCTTATAAACAGTTCCTTCTTGTGGAACGGTTTCTCCCTGTCGTTAATTATCAATCAAGGCACAATGAAAACACAGTTAGTGAACTCACGGTGAGAAGCTTAATTAATGTTGATTTCCCAGCACCATTGGGTCCTACTACCCCAACTCGGCTGCAAAGTAGAGTTGAGTAAAATTCTTCAAGGACAACCCAACAAACTGACCTTGAAAGGGAGAGAGCACAGCTGACATTGTGCAAACTAGGTGCACTCCGTCCTGGATATGTGAACGTACAGCCCGAGAGCTTGAGGATTGCGCGCGTGTTACTCCGAACACCCATGAGAGAACCAGGCGGAGGAAAAGAAAACTTGACAGATGTAGCTGCGAGGGTATAGTATGACTTTGCTTCTGGATGTTTGGCCACGAAGGCAGATAGGCTTCCAGGATAATATACCAACTAGCATCGCGACACTGTCAACCGATTGGCCAAAAGACTGTCAAGGCAACAGTTCTCACCTTCTTCGATTCGTAATGTATGATGTCCGTGGTGGTGTTGTCCAAGAACCTTAGATGGTCTGACGTTACGATAAGCCCCAAAAAGCTTGTAAAAGACTCACCCAGAGTCGTGACTGATAATCAAGCAGGTCACATTTTTTTGAGATTTCAAATATTCCTCAAGCCACTTGACAGAGGCACGATCCAACTGTAAAAGGTGTAAGAGATGCGAAAAGGTCATAAGAAACTCAGAGTAAGCGCACGTGATTCGTTGGCTATGGGAGAAGTCAAATCAGATCAGTGATTCCAAACCACCGAAACAAAGCGCACACCTCATCAAGGAGAAGCAGGTCAGCGTTGTAAAGCATGGCCCTGGCGAGCTCGAGCTTCATCTTCCAGCCACCTGACAAGCCACCAACTACGTCAGCTTGCCTTGCATCGTCGAACCCAACCTCTGTGAGTTGATCACGAATCTTGGACCGTGGCACACCCTGCAGTGCCTTGTCTGAAGGATGGGCGGTGAGTATTATCATTGGCACCCAGGTTTTGAACCTACCTGCGGCGATAAAATCAAGAACAGACAATGACCCATCCTCACCCTGCAAAGAATGCTCCACCATAACACATCGAAGTTGGTCTTGTGAGGGAAAATTCTCTACTTTGCCATCACGGAGCTGACGCATCAGGGTGGACTTCCCTGATCCGTTTGTACCAAGAATACCATAACGACGGCCACGTATAAGGCGAAGTGTGGTATGTGAGAGGAGCAGGAGAGCTCCGTATGCTAACGAGAACAACGTATCGCATAGAACCTCGCCCTCGTCTGACGAGCTCTCCTGGGTTACGGCGTACTTGCTCTGGGAAAAGCAATAAAGTGAGACCTTACATAAATACAGAAAGCATGAAAGCGTACCTTATCTACCGCATGCAAATCGGAACGCACTGTTTCAGTAAAAGCTGCGGCCTTCTCATTACCAAACCAAGGTTTCATGTAAGTTGCTACACATCGATTCCAAACTGCTTTGTCGCTGTAGTTGCGTGAATGGACTAGGTCTGCAACGAGAGATGCGACAAATTTTAATGAATCCTCCGGCAAATATGGCTTTTGAGACAAGTAATCAGCCGGTTTCTGTGGCAAAAGATTATGCAGCAGGGCGAGTGCATCAGCAGTCTGTTTCTCGACATCACGATGCTCAGCTGGTGGCCCTGACGAGGAGGCACCAGACTTGAGCAAAGTTTCTAGAGCAGTCTCCCCAAAAGCACGGACCTGTATCAATTATGTTCGGAACATGTTCAGTGTTGAAGAAAAAAAAACATACCTCTGGGAATGCAGCGCCTTTTGCAATCTTTTCTACGCCTTCCACCAAAGGGCTGAGGTAAACCGCAGCAACCTGAGGGTTACGTACAAGCTTAACCAAGTTATCGACCACAACAACGGTACGTCGCTGAACCTCCATACTTCTGTCATTGAGCGCGCGAAGCAGAAGAGGAACAAGAACGGCCAGAGCGGGCGCAGTGACTTCCGCAACAAATGTGGTGCTTGACATAGCTTTGATACAAGCAGGTACAGAATCAGGATTTGCCATACACTTCACCAGCATTGGGGTATGGGGAGCAAGATCGGGGTTGGCAAGGGTGGTACAAAGAGAGGTGGCGCATTTGATTGCTGCACTGGAAACCTAAAGTACAATCAGAGGTCTAAAATGAAAAAGAGTTGTTATCCCACTTGCCTCCTGTTTGGTGTCATGCATTGCAGCCTCGACCTTAGGAAGCACCGTCCCTAATTCTGCAGCGACAGCATCTCTGGCAGAAGTGACGAAGGATCTAAACGCATCGAGGACGCCCACTTTGACGCGCCATTTACCAGCTTCTAGGATAGATTCAAGATGCCTGAAAAGGACTCGAATGGATTCTGGAGGGAAAAGCTTGAGGATGGATTTGATAGCGGAGAAGGCCGCCGCGCGGACAACGTCGCCTTTATCCATGTAGAGGTCGAAAATAATGGGCAAGGAGGGAAGCAAAAGAGGGGCGACAGGTGCGCCAAGAATGGTAGCAAGGGATTGAAAGGCGATAGCGGCGGATTCGCGCTCGTATCCTGACTTTTTATTTGTAGCAAATCCGTGCAAGGTTTTAAGGACGCTCTCGTCGCTGTATTATAGTCAACCAATGTAGGCAGCTCGAGATGAAATGGATGCTCACTCAAGGGATTGAAATCCAGTTTTAGACACTTCGCGAGCAATCCTATCGGAGGCGCCCTTGGCATCTGATTTTGTAAAATGAGAAGCGGGTGGTCAGATGGATGAAGTTACTCACCTGGGGCGGTTGGGGCTGTTCGTAAAGCCTCGAACAAGGCGGTAAATTGTGTGGATGACAAGGTATCAGGCATGGCGACTGGCGACATCTAAGGTCGTAAGGATACAGATCGTATAGCTGGGTATTATGAATCGAGGATCGCAGAATACGAGAGTAGAAAAGTTACAGGATTAGAAGGAACGAAGATAACGTCTAAGTAGTGGTCCGGTGCAGAGCCATCGGAAATAAAACTTGTCACATTTTACATTGGTGTGATCGATCAATGTCACGTGATAATGTGAACTAAAAATACCGTAGAGCTGCAACTCTACCAAGTACAACTGTAGTCCAATTTCGCTCTAATGTCTCCTTTCCAAATTTCCACTCTTCTTCCTACCTTCACTTTCAGTTTTTAATGCGAATTACCCAACCCATCCTCATAGGCGTTGTCTCAGGCATCGCTGCGGCAAACTGCATCTTCGCCGTCGCGTGGTGCATTTTCAGAGGCCGGCGCAATCGAGCCAAGCGCCAGAGGCAGCTCCTTCTCGCTCGTCGGCCTTCAGCGTTGAAGCAGCCTTCTTCCAAAGCCCCTCCCAACGTTGCTGTAAATCGGACATCAGACCGCTATATGCAAGGCATGTATACCATAAACCAGCACAAACGCACCACTATCACCCGGGCGAGGAAATCTCATGCGATCTTAAGCCAGCAGACTTCGCAGTTTACTCATCCCATTGTCCCTCCGGGCTTGCCCTTGCCTTCAGGATCTATCGTCGACCCTTCCAATACGTGTGGAGCGTCTACTTTATCCGATGACGCATCTGTATACTCCTCTGCTTCTGCGCCGCCCGAATTCCATCAAGCCTTGTTGGACACTCAGATCTTAGAACCCAATTCACCTTTTGATACCTCAGATGTAAGTCACTTGGGATCAGCTAGGGCGTGGTCGGATAGAGCGAGTCGGGCTCCCCACATCAGAGAGCGTCTCATATCAGAGGCATGCGTTTACAGGACGGCCTCAAACACACCTTCCACTGAACAACACTTCATGTCACAAGCGCACATTGAAGCACCCCCGAGAAGTATACCCCAAAGGTCCGAACCACCCCGTAGAATGATTTCAGCTGATCAGCAATCTCCAAACCGTGTCAACCGAATCTTCTCGCCCCCTCACTTAGTTGCTGAAGTCGATTCTCATCGCCGGCTTGTATCTGATCAGCGGTTTCGTGCCCTTAACTCTTCGCCTCCCTTACCATCTCCTCACTCACCACCCCAGTATGCGACGGTTAGCCAATCACAACCCTCCTTGAGACCTCCCACCTCAGTTCGTTTTCCGTAGTACAGCTTGATCAATAATGGTCGCTTGCAGTCCCTTTGATCCTGTAGTTATGCACTTGGTGTGCGGTAAATCGTGAAAATCTACTTAAATGCCATAGTACATGAAAATTTGCGCCGTGCTCTGGATCGCTCACTCAGAGTCGTCTGCTGGATAATCGACTTTGTCATACAAACGCAGTGTCTCGTTCCAATCCCTCTTCCTCCTGCGCTTGATTGAAAAATATCTGGCCCGACTATCCCAACTCCCTCGCACCCTCCCCTTTTCCTTGCCGCCAGACAGCGCAAAGTGGGTCTCTGGATTTTCAGGCAATCCAAGGGAAGACGTTGCGAGATCCATGACACGATTGTAGAGCTCCCTTCTCTTTTCTTGCATGCCTTTCAGAGTTGGTTTCCCAACCTGGAGAAGGCGCAAAAGGGAGGTGAAGGCCCGGAAGGCGGACACGGCATCTTCGCACCAACGAAGGGTTATCCACATGAGAGACGGCACGAGAAACATCGTAAACAATGCAATGGGCCACGTTAGTGCCACTGCTGCAAACCAAACGCAAAGTCCCGAAATAAGCCCATAAATGAGCTTATACTGCGCAATTTCGTCCCAGGTGTCGAATATTGGACCAGTCTTCTTGAAGTTACGGACGGCGTAAAAAGTCGTCGCAAATACAGGGAGCCAGAGAATTAACCCTGGCACGGATATCGTAAAAAGACAAAGGGACCACAAGAGTCGAACCAGCATCCTGGAGAAGATGGTGCGCCGTGGCAATAAGCGACGAATCCGATCATCTTTAATACCACAATGAGAAAGCTGATCTTGGTATGCCTATATCAAAAAGTTAGACAGTTTTGACGAGCGGCTCATCCACTTGTCTTCCCTTTAAATCAACTTGTAGAGCGAATACATCTGATGCGTTGAGGACAAGATTGCCTTCCCGTTCTATAACCCGATCTTTAGGAAGTGTATGTCGCTCAGCGTTTTTGAAAGCATCAAGAAATTGTCGTATGAGACGAACGTAGTCGCCGAGGGTCATGAGCGTCCCAAGGGGGGCGTACATCCGCGCAGCAAGTTTTGCTGTACGAATGAGATCCCAAGTAGGAGAGTCCAGTGTTCCAACACTGATAATCTTCTGCATTTCAGAGGTGAGGGACCGAATCTGGTCAAAGTCTACAGGAGTGAGAAGCTCTGGATTCTTCTGAACATCGGTAGGTGTGAGCGATAGTGCTGTTATAAACCTACGGTACTGACCTTGGGCGTGAATGTCATGGGCGGATGAAATGATACTAAAACATCGGAACGAAAATGTTGCCGATGCCTGTAGAGGTATGAAGACAAATAGTCCAATGAGAGAGGGATTGTAATGGTGATAAAATGCGTACATATAAGTAATGGAACATGTTGATACCGAAATTTCAAAGTCCGGATCGTTACGATTCCTTGATAGTACGTCCGATACCAGCCGTGCCACTGTAGAAATTTCAGCAATCATACAAAGACAGAATGGAGCAATTACCGCCAGTTTTCAGAGGCGCAATAGTGGGATGGAAGCGACTCATCCCCTCAGGGAATAAACATATGGCATCACCCAACTCCAAAGCCTTGGACGCACTGTTACTCTCGTTTAAAACGAGAATAACATCAGCCACGTACTTCCATAAGCTTCAGCATCGCATCCGTGTTATCTGCTTTTCCGTCCGCACTATCCTTACGCCTCTTGATTGGGACTGTGCCAGCAGACTCTATTAGCCAGCTTGTGAAGGTCCTGTGCCCGAACTGCGTTGCCTTCGCAGTGAGTCGGAGCATGTTTCGTCTCTGGACATAGAATATGAGTCGCCGAAAGAGATGCGACTTAGTTAGCTCGCCTTTGAAGGTATCGAAGTCACGAGAAGTCTACGGACGTTAGCATTAGGCCAAGGTCAAACGAGTATAGCTCACAGTGCATCCGTCAAGGAATTGCTGTGGTTTGCACATACAATGCTATAATGTGGACGTCAATATAAATTTATTGACATATAAATAGGGCCGACCATGGCTTTCCGGTTTCTGGTACGAGATCAAGGCCTTCTATGACGATTGTCCCATAGAATATCTTTAGCACAAATCTGAAGAGAAGACTACAAATTCTGGTGAGAAGGGGGGACCGAAAGGATCCATTTACTTTACCGAATCAAAACATAGGACCAAGGAGTGGGAGATCCTTCGAGCATATTTTGAGAGGCAACGCTCAGTTAGGCTTAGTTCTGAATTCACCAACTACGTCGGATGACTAAGCCAACTTTCAAAAAAAACGACCGTCTTGCACTTGCGGCATTGTAGATCAAATAAAATGGAAGAGGCTCTTGCAAAAATTCGACCTCACACATCGTCGTCCTTGGCTCATCAAAAAACGCCCGCAACGCTCCTAATTGCAATCGAATCTACCTTGCGCGAGCAAAAGACGGATTTGACGCCAACTGCTTACTTCGCTGCTCTCTTGACCACCCTTGACGGGTCCATACAGAAGAAAGACATCTCTCTGAATGACGATGATATTTTACCAGCAGAGTTGTATCTATTGGCTCTTGTTGTTCCGTTTGTTCCCCTTCCAGTTGTCCGCAACAACCTCAATACTCTACTCTCCCTCACTACTCCCTTATTTCCATCCTTGAATCAACATGCTCCAGCCCTACGATCTCAACTATCTATATACCTCACCATCTTCCACTCTTTGGATCGGCCACTCTTGGAAATGCAGGGCATCCGACAAACATTTGCATCTATCCTGCAACTATCTATCGATCCACGGCCCAAGGTCCGCAAAAAGGCAGCCGATCTCGTAAAAGATGTGCTTGACAACCCTCCCGCACCGTTAGCACGACATCCCTACTCGGATCAGGTCGCTGCGTGGTTGACTTCTGCTCTTTTGGAAGCGAATGCAGGTCCGTTTGCAAAGGCCAAGCCAGGTGCAGAAAGCTCGCTACACGTTTTAGCACTTCTGCGACCCCTTCTTCACAATTTGCCATCTTCGGTGCGTGCCTATTCTACTAGTTTTGGATAGCCGATTAATTTTTCTAAAGGCTCTCCCATCCATTACCAAATCCCTTGTTTCGCTTCCACGTTTAGGCAACGTTTATCTCTCTCAATCCGCATATTCCATTCTATCTGAAATCTTGGTACTTCCTCTGGAAGACAGTGCAAGTGGCGTTGGCGAACAATTGTCTGATATCTTAAAAATCATTCTCTCTTCTCCACCGTCCAAGTCCGATGCAACACTTTGTGCAGCTTGGGTCCAAGTACTTGGCGATGCTACGTTTGCGTACAACGTGGTTGATTCTATTTCATGCTCTTCAGAGTTGGGAAAAGTTTGGAAAAGCGTATGGAACTTCTTGGACTCTTCAGGCCCAACGACAAGAAAGTCAGCAGCAAAAGCTCTGGATGTTTTAACCCGATGTTTTTCGCCACGCCTTATCGAATCTGCCATTGCAGATACTAATGAGGCCTCTTTTATTAGAAAAGTTATCAGCCAGGTCACAAAAGCAATGAATTCTATAGCATTCGCCCGAGCCATGCCTGAACTTCTCACCGTTGTTTCAGCCTTATTCTTGAACCTCCGTTACAAGCCCTCCAAGGCGTCTCCCACTGCTGCCGAAATCCTCCTGCTCCCAATTGTTAGTCAACTAGGTCACATGAGGATTCAAAAAGGGTTCGATTTCAAAGAGGCGGCAGATGCAACTCTTTCCGCAGCCATGCGTGTTCTGGGTCCCGAGGTAGTTTTCAAGGTGCTTCCATTGAACCTAGAGCCAGGAGTCCGGTACGTTTCATGTTCTACAAATTTCTAATCGCACTGAATTTCATTGACAGCCAACCGGGTCAAGAACCTCGAGCATTCTTGCTTCCCCTCATTTCGCAACCCCACCCATCGCCTCTGGGTCATTTTGTGTCCTATTTTGTGCCACTGAGTGAGCGTATGTTTGACCTGCAGCAGACGGCTGCCACACAAGGACGGCAATCGGAAGCAAAGGTTTGGAATGTTTTAGTAGGCCAAGTATGGTCAGGCCTTTCGGGCTACTGCTTTGAGACCCCTGACTTGAAAGAGGTCAGGCTTTTTGTTCTCCGGAAAGGTTGACGAACCTCATCGCATTGCTCCACAGGCACTGAATCCTGCTTTCTCCCAGCTACTCTCCCAGCTTCTGTATAGCCAGTCTGAGCTTCGACCTGCCATTTTGAAGGCCCTCAAGATCTTAGTGGACTCGAATCTGGCTATTTCTTCGTCAGACGCCGCACAGACTTCGTTGGCATCATTAACTCCCCAGGAAGCTGCCGCTAATGTTGCGTTCCTCCGTACCCAAGTGGAGAGTTGGCTAGCCGTTCTTTTTAACGTTTTTGGGAGTATTGGAAGGGATTCGCGGGGTATGATTGGAGATGTCATTACCGCTTGGGCGAGTATTGGTGAAGAACAAGTGGGTTTCAGCGTGGTGAACACTTTTTTTCGATACGCTCTGATCTGTCATCAAGCAGGAAATTCATAAAGCGTATGACAAAGTCGTGCAGTTGTTGAAGACCAATCTCGCGATGTGTCAAAAGGCGCCCGCGACTACCACCATCGAAACCAATGATGCAGGCAATATGACCACCACATCGCAAGATATCTTAATTCTGCTCCTTCCGTACTTATCCCCTGCAGACTCTATGTCACTCTTCGATCTCTGCTTAACCCCCGAAATTCTGAATGGAAGAAACAATGGAATACAGAAGCGGGGCTATAAGATTTTGACCAAACTCGTCGATGGCGGTAAAGTTTCTGTCAACGCTGAAACTGTTGTTCGAAAGTTGGACGAGATGGTGGATGGCTTGACTGCCGCCGCCAAGAAGGTAGCTTTGAGATGGGTGAAATACTTGATTGCTGACTACTTCTGACAGGATCGCTTCAATTTATTGGCCCTATTAATCCCTCTGTTGCCACCATCTGCAATGCACGTTATCCCGGCTCTCATCCCAGAGGCCATTTTGGGAACAAAGGAACCTTCCGAGAAAGCGCGAGGGGCTGCATTCGAGGTCATTCTCGTGATGGGTCGGAAGATGAGTTCTGGAGGTGTCGTGAAAAGGAGCATGGTTGATGGAATGGACGAAGACGCTGTTGATGGCATGCTTTGTCAACTTATGATCATATGCACGATCCTGATTCATAGTCTTTCTAGCCAAAGCAAGCATCGAAGAATTCATGACAATGGTAGTGGGCGGCCTGGCTGGTGCAAGTCCACACATGATCAGTGCCACCATCACAGCTATTTCCCGCCTTGTGTTTGAGTTCAAAGGTCTGTCAGCTTGTTGGAACTCATCCCTTATCATCTCAATTCTTCGCAGACTCGATATCCCCAAATATGCACTCTGAGATCTTTATGATGCTCCTCGTTTTTCTTTCCTCGGCTAACCGAGAAATCGTCAAATCCGTTCTTGGTTTTATCAAACTGGCGATCCATACGCTTCCAGCGGATTTAATTCGGCCGCATCTCAAGGACCTTGTGCCAACGCTTTTGAACTGGTCCCATGATCATAAAAATCACTTCAAA
This sequence comes from Laccaria trichodermophora, assembly GCA_018417955.1. Classification (NCBI taxonomy): domain Eukaryota; kingdom Fungi; phylum Basidiomycota; class Agaricomycetes; order Agaricales; family Hydnangiaceae; genus Laccaria; species Laccaria trichodermophora. Next base: position 820,357 of record JACTVC010000001.1, read on the forward strand.
GTTAAAGTCCGGCATATTTTTGAACGAATGTTAAGACGATTTAGCTGGGACGAGGTTTACTTGTGTGCTGGCGAGGAGGAAGCCGCGAAAGTACTCGTCAATATCAAAAAGCGAAAAGACCGAGCTAAGCGCAAGAGAGCCAACAGGGCCGACGACGATGAAGACGCAAAGGAGGTAAGTAGATGGTGCCTTTGTCGACACATCACACTAATTGTAGCCTCTTCTCAGCCAACCTTTTCAAAACCTGCTGGGGATGCTTTTGAGGATGTCCTCTATGGCAGCGAGAGTGAATTAGACGATGATAGCGAGGATGATAGGCCTGCACATCAAGTACAATCGTCGAAGAAGAAAGCCGTCGAGTATGGGGCGCGCTTGCGGCTAGACGATGATGAACCCACAGATCTCCTCCAAGGAGCTACGTCAAAAATAACTAGTATGTTGTTCTCAACAGCCAATTTGGACCTGGTTGACATTGTCATTAGGTTCTGGTCCAAATCGTCGGCGTAAACCTGGACAAGATGCAGCACATTTCAAAACAGATGAAGATACTGGGAAGATGATTATCGATGCCGATTCTGACTCTGGGGCTTCCTCTGGAGCGCACGCTACAGCCGAAGTTGCCGGTTCTGCGTATAAGGAGAGCTTGACGTCGGTTGATGGCTTCACAAGAAGTCCAAATGGTCGAATCAAGTTTCATAAGGATACTAAAAAGCGGAGACGGGAGAATGAAGGTGCCGAGCAGGATGTGGAAATGGCAGATGGAGAAGTTCAAGAAACTGGCAAGGCCAAAAAAAGTAAAAAGACGACCGAGATTAAGCTGGGCCATGAATTCAAGGCAAAGGTTTGTCCCAGGCGTTGTTCTTCTTCCTTGAGCGACGCTAACAAAATTGAAATGTAGAAAGCGGGAGGTGACCTCAAGAAGGGTGGCGTTGACCCCTACGCGTACCTATCATTATCGCAGGCAGCAAAGAAAGGCGGGCGGGGAAGTGGCAAAATTGGAATAACAGGAAAACGTTGAATGTGTATTTAGTTTTTGCCATTACAATTCTCTCTCTGAACGAATGAGACATGATTTACCCATACAACGACTGGTCGTGTGGAGCCCCAAAGAGGCCTACCTGCCAGCTCTTGGGTTGCTTCCATTCGTTCACCGAAACATCTAAACCAACGACTTCCAGCGTCACTGCCGCGAGCAGTCTGGCATCTCCTCGATTATCCCCCTGCAAAACGAATTGTAACAGAGACGCGGTGGGTGTGGACCACGATTCCGGAAGAGCCGAAAGGATTCGTCGCGTCAAGCCGCCACCGGGGATGAATGGGATGTGTGTAGAGGAGCCTTCCGAACCTACTTCAGGCCTCTGAAGCACCGGGGATGTATACACAGGAATAGACAGCGAGGTGAGATTCTCTAACGAAGATGACCTTGAATCGTGACGCTGATTGGGGATAATGTGGAAAGTGGTTGTGCTGGATGAGGTTTTGAGCGAGTCCTTTTTATTCAAAACGGGGGGGTGACGCACAACATCTGCGCGTCAGTCCTATCGGAAAGGTCGACGCCAGAAAGAAATAGAACGGTTTCGAATTTCGACGAATCGATGAATTTGAGGAGTGAACTAACAAACTCTTCTTTGCGGGACTGGTGCAAAACGTTATCTTTTCTTTAAATAATCAAAGGTAGGGAAAGCCAACCTTCAGTACGGGAGATCTCTGTTGAACGATAACAACGTCCACGCCAGATTTACCATACACTGGTGAAAGATGTTTTCAGCGTAGGTCCCCATCACATCGCGAGGGCCGCTAGTCACACTCGAGGGGAACAGTGATGCCCTTCAGACCATCGTCCCTAGCGCCCGCTACTGGCACGCAAAACTGAGGATCAAATATTGCAATGCGGTCGAGGGAAAGCGTAGATATCAAAAGGTCTGTTGCTAGTTGGGAGACATTCGCGGTAGAGACAACAGGCTATAGAAAGACCAAGGTTAACAATGGGACGCATCTGAGGTAGTAATAATAAAAACAGACGACGATGAGAGTTTTCCCAGACAAACTGAAGTCCGTAGAGAAATAGATGAAGCTGGACATTTTGGTTGAGTTCACAGATCTGATCTTGATTTGTTTACATACTTATGCTACAACTTCAATGTAAGTATGATATCCTTCCTACAACGTTATCGAGTATCCTAACGTTCTCGAGTATACAAACGTTATCGACTTTGTATGTTGAGCAATTCGCCAAATTGCAACCCAAGAACTACTGCCCCGCGGAAGCTAAATATGCAGCATAGTAAGTGGGTAGTCCATCAGTTAAACCCGCTTTCAAAGGTCGCCATCCAAGAAGGGCACGAGCAAGATATGGGCGTATAAGGGACGTAGTCGTGAGAGCAGTCTCATACACTATCCAAAGTTTATTAGATAAATTCACGAAAAAGGAGTCACAACAGCACTTACGGTTCGAAGGTGGAATATACTCGTATGGACCCTTGGCACCCGAAACCTCCACCAACCTTTGCAAAAAATCGTCCACAGACTCTGTTATCTCGTTAGCGCCATCGAAGATACTCCCACCAACGATTTGCGCCTTCTCAGCTGCTCTCAGGAACAGTTCCGCAGCATCGTCGCAGTGGATGAGTGCATATCGTCCACCTGGCCTTCCGTACCATGCAACCTTGCCCTCACTCGCCGACTTGAACAGAGGTGTAAAAAGCGACCCTGATCTGCCATATAACAAAGCAGGTCGAATGACAATGCCATTGAGAACTGGGTCCTTGATGACCCTCTGCTCCTGTTCAACACGCCACGCCACGAGTTCAGCAGGATTGTTACACGGAGTAGAGTCAGTGACGAGATTAACGCGGTCCTCGCCGTGCACCCACGTTCCGGACGTGTAGATGTACGTCAACTTTGGAGCATATGTAGGACGAGTGGACTTGGCGGCATTGGAGATGGTTTCGAGGAGAGCTTTAGAGAGGGTTCGGATGTCTGCTGAACCTCCTACTATGTCGATGACGACGTCAAGGGTAGGGATGAGCTGGAGCCAGCGCTCAGGCTTGTCCAGTTCACCGATAACTGGGATGACTTTTGCGCATAGGTTAGTCGCGTGTTAAAGAGATGGAGGTGGATGCGGCTTACTTTCTTCGGCAGAAAACAGTTTTGCTTTGGCTTGGGAGCGGGTAAGGCCATAGACGACGTGTCCTGCACGAACGAACGCCTGAGTAACGGGAAGACCGATAAATCCAGACGCTCTAAATAACGACTCGTATGTTTTCGAATTACCAAAGGGTTTTCTATACATACCCCAGTACGAGGACTTTCATTGAAAGTGCGGCGACAACGCAAAAGGACGATGCCTTGCTATGAGACGTCGAGGATTCATATAGACAGTCAGTATCTAAGCGCCCATCCAAATTGAGCCTTCGAATTGCCGAACTTGCACGTGTTGCCATATTATCAGCAATCCTGGCCAATTCTACATAGGCTGGGGTATTGTAGCCGACAAAGCCCTACCTAAAATCATTTGTGCAGTCGAGTTTGAAGGTGCCGTTCAATGTAGGGGTTGATGGAGGAATGGGAAATTTCTGTAAGTAGTGCACGCTGCATTTGATAATCTGAGATTGGCATGGGGAGTTGAGGCCCAAGTTGGGCCCAAGTCAATTTCTATTTCGCGAGTGACTGTAGCGTAGAATCGCTATCAATAACAAACCATTCTGGGGCTTCTAATTTCGTAAAGCGAACAATAAATCGTACATTCAAGTTCTTTGGTATTCGACTGATGTCAAACCGATCACAGCGAATCAACATTGAAAAGATGTGTCCTGATGTGTCTGAACCGACGACCAAGAAGCATATGCGATATAGTCCAGAAAAACGAAGAGAAAAGACGGTGATGGAGCACGTTTTGCCAGGGAAACCTAGAAGCTCGTGCGGTCGAAGTCGGCGTGGGGATATCGAATCTTAAGTTGCTCGATGAACCACCAAGCAGGAGTGGCATAGGTAACATGGCCTTCAAGGGGCATGCCAGAGTGGAGGATAGCGAGCATGCGACCATCGCCAGTGAAGATGAGTGAGCCAGAGTCACCCTTCGCGGAGAAGTTGCCAGACGTCTTGCTGTAGTTATAAATGGCGATTTCGATAGACTCTTCGCCAATCTCGTTACAGAGATAAGCCTCGAGTCCAGAATAGCGTCCCACGGTAAGGCCAGTGCTATTGCCGTCCTTCCCAACGATAAAAATGGGGTTTCCATTCTCGTCAAAACAGTCAGGGTTAGCAAGGAGCTCTCTTGTAACAACTCCCCGGATCCTGAGCAGGCGATCGAAGGGTAACTTACGCCCAGTTGGATTGGCATTGTTAGGCCAGAACATCGTGTTGAGGTCTTCCGGAGCAAATTTGGTACCTAAAGGTAATTTCATTCGTCAACATATGTATAGGAGAGAGGCAAGACAAAACTCACCAAGGTCAACGACATTGCCTTGGAATTTTTCTGCAAACTTCTGTGGATCAAGCTCAACCAACCGTGCCAAGGTCTCGAGTGTAATGACGATCATCGACGGTGACGGAAATCTTCGGAGCCCAGTCGACAAAGCCAATGGTGCGGCGGTCAATATCGTTCCACTGAGTGTTAACTTCCTCATAAAATGCCTGAAGCTTGATTTTGTTCTTCTTCAACTTCGTTAGCTGCTTCTTGCTAGCCTCTAATGCCTCATCATCATCCTCTGCTTGCGCCTTCTTTGCACTTCTGGGCTTTGCCTTCAATCGTGCAACCTCACCAGCGAAGCGGACAATTTCATCAGCATTCCTGGTGACCAAGGCTCTAATCTCGACGAGGGCCTGCAGGAATCGATGTAATCCCATGAGTTGAACAAACTGGCGGGGTGCACCATTCCCCATGAACTGGTAGTCAACAGTTGTATCTGTGTGGAGGACATGCTTGTTGGTGACAGCGAGGACCCTGGGGCTAGACACGCCATCCTTTTTGTTCTCGTGGAAGAAGAAAGAGACACTACCCAGTGCGTCGTTATCCCGATTGGCGATAGGCATTCCGAGAGCGGCTGTGAATGTGCGACTGACAAAGTGAGTTGGGTTGGCCTCATTGGTGACGAGCATAAGGGGTGGACCAGCCAGCTTCTCCACAGAACCTTCATACCACTCAACAACGACACCCTCGACTCCATTGTCCTCGAGAATGTGAAGGATGTCAGGTGAAATATCACGGGCATTCTCAGCTGTGGTAGTGCCGGGATGAGTGGCCACCCAGATGACGATGGGGCCTAAAGTCTTCGTCCCGTCCTCATGCTCAGTAGTGAAACGAGCAGTGTTGAGGGCAGAGTACTTGATGCTGCGCCTCTTGAAGAGATCTACGATTAGAGGAGCAACTGTATGCCACACTGGGTTGAGCGGTGTGTTGAAGACTCCTTCAGCGGTCTTGATGGGAAGCGCAAACCACCTAGTCCCAGGGCTAGGAACTGGGAAGGGGTTTGACTCAAGATCAGAGCGGTAAAGAAGCTCAGGAGGGTCGACGGAGATGCCATGCCAGTAATGAACCCTTTCGAACTCAGAGATGATGTCTGAGCGCTGAGCCAACGACGGTGCAGACATCCGAAGAGACGTTATGCTTGCACTTCGGACAGAGACTAGGAAAGACTATCAGTGCCATTACTCACTCGAGTTATCCCTATCTTCCACATGTTCAGTAGTGAGACACTGGAGTAAGAGGAGGAAACGCGAAGCTCCCTTTCCCAGCGCCGTCATTGACGCGTGACGTCACGACGCCGGCTGGCAAATTAGTGGCCGAAGCCTTTGCCAAAACGATGCAATTCACATAAAATTCTTTTATTTTTTATAATGCGACTCCTTATGGCTCACAAGATGAGTTCGCCTCTTCTCGACTACTGACCAAACTCGACGAGTCCCGGGGATGGTTTGGGTTCGGACCGAGGGAATTTCTGAAAGATTATGATGGCCTCAGCTCAGCGTGCACAACATAGAACACAGTGAAGTAATTGGGTGGAACCAATGTCGAACAGGAGTCGAGGAGACTGTGTGGTTGTGGCGAATGCTCAAGAGCTGTATTTTCGGAGAGTCGAGCTCTACCCGAACTTAAAATTATAAAATCTATTTTGAATGTCGCTATTAGGTCTTCAACTTTTTCACCAATTCGGGAACAACTTCGAATAAATCCGCTACCAGCCCTACATCCGCTACCTGGAAGATAGGGGCGTCAGGGTCCTATGTCAGAAATCAGGATCAGTGCATGTAAACCGAGATAAGCGTCAAGGATGCGGACCTTGTTTACAGCGACAATGAGTTTCGAATCTTTCATTCCCGCAAGATGTTGGATTGCTCCTGATATCCCAAGAGCCATGTACAATTCCGGTGCTACGACTTTGCCCGTCTGTCCGACTTGCAAAGAATTGTCGGCGTAGCCTGCGTCAACTGCGGCGCGAGACGCTCCAACCGCTGCACCCAAAACGTCGGCAAGGGGATAAAGGGTGGCTTCGAAAGTCTCCGCATTCTTCAACGCTCTGCCTCCAGACACTACGCGGGTAGCAACACCAAGATCCGGACGGTCCGATTTCGCAATAGTAGTTTTAATGTGCTCAGTAACGGGTTCGTTGACTAGAACAGGATTTACCGCCACGACTTCCGCTTCAGCACCTTCTTGCAGTTGGGCTGGAGAAAAGGCAGTTGATCGAACGGTGAAAATTTTGAAGGGAATGTTAGCAGGGGCCCTAACTGTGGCTATGGCGTTGCCTGCGTAAATTGGGCGAGTAAAAGTGGTGCTGTTGCTGGCCGTATCATGTGAGAGGGATGTGACCTCAGAAACGGCTGGAACATCAAGCTTTGCTGCGACACGAGGCAGAACGGACTTTGCCAGAGAAGAAGTGGCAGAGGCAACGTGGGTGAAAAATGAGGACTTTGACAGAAGGCTCTCCAAGAGCGGAGATAGCGTTTCCGGCAAAGGGTGGACATACTGTGGGGAAGAGGAATGCAAAACGGACGTCACGCCTTTGAGTCTTTTGCATAAAATATAAGTTTGGTTGTTTAAAAACTGGAGGGATCAAAACAAATACTTTTTCGCTTTGAGAACGACGTCTTGAACATGATCCTCTCTCCCAATGATCAATGCGGAGACTTGACCACCCAGCTGCTCTGCAGCTGTCAAGGCAGATAGAGAGCCCGAATCAATTACTCCTTGACGGTGCTCAAGAAATACAAGGGCATGGGGAGGAACTGCAGTCGCGTATGCGCGAGAGAGCTGGCGTTGATAGCGAAGGATGGTTCGCGTTCGAAACATTGGAGAGTGATTTAGGCTCTTCCGGTTATTTATGCAATGGCAATCACGCGCAAACAAGTTCCCACGCCTTGATTTTGTTCCTTGACTGTAACACCTGCGGAGTCTTATCTTTTCATAGTTGGCGCCAGTATGGACACACCATCGATTATGGCCTCGTGCAGAACTACTTTTCAGATGGCAAGCCTAAATCCGCTCAGAAGTTTCTCTGCGCGCTTATCTCTGGGGTTTATAGAGCCAGCCGCCTGTTCTTCCTCCAGCTGATTCCTACCATGAGTCGGCGTCCCACCTGTAAATATCACAACACCCCTCGCGGATGCCGTCAAGGCGCAACTTGTAAATTCAGCCATGACGGCCCTGCTACTCCTACCTCTCCCGTCAGTCGTCCCTCAGGGTCGCAATCTAGTCCAGCTCGTTCACAGAACACGCCGGCTGGTGTGTGCAGTTTCTATTGGTCGAGAGGAGACTGCAACCGCGGGTTTGAATGTCGCTACAAGCATATAACTCCGGATAGCCCTCAAACGACACCCTTTAGCCAAGGCTCTGCAACTACGGCCCCCTTCTCGGCTGAAGGTGGTTTGGCCAATATCGCTGGGTCAGGTGTCGATGCCTTCTTTTGTAATCCAGACCGGCCTCTATCACCTGCCGAAGCACATAACCACCTCCGACGTTTTTTAGTTGACGACTACAGATTTCGAAAGACCTTCGACGTTTATGCTTTCCTCATTCCCTTTAACAGTGCCAATTCTTCCAATACCTCTTGGGTGCGTGTTCGACGTTTGACTTTTGCGTCTTTTAAACTAGCATTGACACTGGTTTGACAATTCAGTCATCTGAAGACGGGGCAGTACGTCATATCGGTTTTGACAATCATCTGATCCTTTTCTCACTCCTTCACGTTATCAGTTGTTTCTTTCGAGTGTTGCAACGGTAAGTTCAATTACAATCCATTGCGATGTGCAAGCACGAACATCATCTGCTGATAGGGAAATGGGTTGCTTCGCCTCAACGATATTCTTACTTGGTCGACTGTGGCTACAACAGCCGGATCAAATCCCATAATTCTCTCTTTCCAACGGGGTTACTTGCCTTTGCTGAGGGTAATCTATCCCTCATTGCTGCCACGCCGTTCTGACGAACCCTAGTTTATGTCGTCCAATTTTGTTGTCAAAAGTACCTTGAGTCATCTTGTAAAGCAAGTGCATATACCCATCCAATCTCTGAGATACTTACAACATTTCAATTAGTGGCCTTTATATGCGGCTTCTGGACAACGTCGAAACGTTCAGCAAAAATGTAGAAACGTGCATGGATGCCATTATGGAAGCCCAAACGTTCAAAGACCCAAACTCGATGGCTGTCAAGGAACCTATGGGTGGCCAAGTAATGGATTCGTTGGCGACAATTCTTTTCGAGTACGTATTTTAAACAAGATGTGTAAGCCTAATCAAGCCCATGTTAACAGGTGTTTGACGCGTTTCAAAAATGCGACGGCAACATACCCGCAATTAACCCCACTTGTCAAATGTCTCTGCAGATGGAACGAACTTTGGGCTGCTGGTGTCTCATCAGTAACTCCACGTTTTGGCGATGTTCTCAAGGACAACAAGAGCGTTAGAGACTATCTGATTTCACACCTCAAGGGTAAGGTGGAGCGCCTAGTCTCAATCGTTGACCGAGAACAAGCGAAGTTTGACCGAGTTCTTCGTAACACGACAATGTCTACATCAGCGAAAACGTCCCATGCATTGAAGGAAGGGCTTTTAGCTGCCTTACACACGACTTATGATGGTCCTGGAGTGCTTCGTGCTCAAGGGCCTAGACATGACAACGACTTTGTAGACATACAAGACATACGTGTTGCACCAACTCACGACGAGCTGGTTTGTCATGCCCCACCCTTCCTACCAGCCAATATCTATGGCGCTCCTCATCCACTCCCACTGGAAAGCATGGAGAGATTGTTGGACATACAGTTTAGGTTGTTGCGAGAAGAACTCATGTTGGCATAACTTCGTTCTTCCAACCTAGCAGCCTGGCTAACTAAACATTTTCATCAGCGCCCCACTTCGCACATCTGTGCAGTTGGTTCGGGATGATATGCTGAGTCTTCGACCCCGCACACAACTATCGGAAATTATTGCCAAGAGGGGTGGCAAGTATCGCGGGTTTGCAGGTGCCCAAGATAGCATCATGTTCAACGTCTACACGAATGTCGAGTTCTCCACATTGACTCCAGACTGGCGTGGGCTCTCTGTTAACCTTTCATTCGATGCTCCTCCTGGTCGGGCACGAGCAAGCCAGGCAAGGGCACGAGCGGCCTTCTGGGAGAGTATGAGCGGAAAACGGCTCATGGCGGGTGGCCTCATCGCACTCGTATGGAAATCCGAAGAGGATGTTGCCGTACAGCTTGGCACGATTTCTAGCTCTCTGCGTAACATCAGTGAATCCGCCAGACAAAGTGCGGACAGGGTATCATCGAAGATCGTCTTCTTCGACCCCGCTGTAAATATCCGCATACTCGATGTTTTGAAAGACCCGTCAAGCGATGAAGCAAGCTCAAAGTTTCTCATAGAAGCACCAGTAATGTTTGAATCGATCCGGCCATTCTTGGAAGCTCTGAGGGCAGAACCAGAGTCCCTCCCATTCAATCAGTATCTCGTTCAGGGACCGCCAGAATATCTCGTGAGGAGCACCATTGCTCCGCCCAAGTATGCTCAGCTACCTGGCTTTGCCTATCAGCTTGCATCATTATTCCCCTCTGAGGCAGGGATTAATGATCTCAAGCTGGTTGTTTCCAATACCAGTTCTGTAGCTGCTGCACGTGAGGCGTTGAAACAGAGTAGACTAGATCCCAGTCAAGCAGAAGCTGTCGTAGATGCACTTACCCGGGAGGTTGCGCTAATACAAGGGTACCACTCTGTCCTGTTCATATCCTACTTCCACTAATATTCTTTTTTTTCCAGTCCACCTGGCACAGGAAAGGTATTTATCTGTTCAAATCGTAGACGGTGCTCTTCTGATGGCATTGAACGTTCAGTCATATACAGGTGTCGAACTCCTGCGCATATTGAATCAACATGCAAAACCCATCCTTATGATACCTTTCACAAACCATGCCCTCGACCACCTTTTAACTAGTGTTTTGGACGCTGGCATCACAAAAAAAATCGTAAGGCTGGGGTCACGGTCTTCAGACGAAAGAATATCCAAGTACTCATTGGAGACTATCGAGTCTGTTTCTGGCCAGTCACGATTGGATAGAATCTTTGCTCGCCATTACCGGGAACTGAAGCTTATCGAGGAGGAGATCAATATGCTAATGAGCAAGTTCAAGGAGACTTCGATCTCATCCGACGACATTATAGATTTTATAAAAGTTCAGTATCCGGAACATTTTGAGCACATCCTCCAGCCACCGTCATGGGTTTCAACACTGCGAGACATGCATCTAGAAGACAGCGCGGGATATTTGACGGTAGATCGACATGGCAAGGCTGAAACAGAAGACAAGTCATTCTATGGGTTTTGGCTAGGGGGTCGTGATCTTGATTTCCTCGATCTACAAAACGCCCCAAAGCAAGAGTCACATATTGCATCGTATGAGGGAGTTATCACTTCACAAAATCGTTTTAACCTCTTATCCGAGGACACAGGAAGGAACGGCTCTATTTCCCCTCTTACCAACGACAAATCCCAGTTGGAGGATGGTGCTGCATCTGATTCAGAGGAAGAAGCCCTTGAGCCATGGGAGCGGTCTGGTGCATGGGAAGTGGAACAACCAGCCACCCCATCCACGCCACGCAATGTTCAGCAGGAAGCAGTGGCTACCGCGATTGAAGAGACCAGATCTCCAAAGGAATCAGATTCTTTACACTCATACCTCTCAGATCCCCTTCGTTTTTTCCATGCCCTCGGGTTTCTCTCCGTCCCTGCGACTGCATGCAGTGAACGTTCACTAGATGATTTACGTGACGAAGGGACCATGTGGACAATGTCAAGGTTGGAACGTCACCGTCTCCATGATTTCTGGACGGTGCGGGTCCGAGACGAAACATCCGAAAATCGTTTGCAGGAATTTGAGGACCTGCGAAGGAAACACGTCGAGATCTTGGAGGAATGCAACGAGAGAAAGGACGAGGTAAGTTCATTGCTAACCCCAATCGTTCTCCATTACAACCGCACATGGCATAGGTTCGTCGCCAACTTCTCCGAGATGTCGACATTATCGGATGTACGACAACTGGTACGTGTTTCTCGAGCCTCCCAGACTCCGACTGATGGATTATAGGTGCTGCTAAGCTGACCACGCTTCTCAAGGCAGGTCCAATCTTAAAGAATTCCTATTAATTCCTTCGCTCATTTCCCTCAGAGAATTGGCCCTCGTATCATGCTGGTAGAAGAAGCTGGACAAGTTCTTGAGGCTCACGTTCTAGGAAGTTTGGTTCCCTCTGTGGAACATTTGATTCTCATCGGAGATCCTTTGCAATTACGACCAACGTTGAACAACTATTGTGAGACCTTTCTTGCCCAGCTTCTTGACATATTGGCTGTGCTGACTCTCTTGGAAAAAAAAAAAGCACTCTCAATGGAAAGTAAAGGAGGGAGTGAGCTATACAGGTTTGACATGTCGTTGATGGAGCGCCTTTCTTCGTCTGGGTTTCCTATGTCACAAATCGACGTCCAGCGACGGATGCGTCCAGAAATTTCAAACTTGATCCGGTCAGCACCAGTCAGAACCTTTCAAACGTACCCTTTGTTCTTATAATGGCTCACTCAGCGAAACTCTTTATCCGCGACTAATTGATCATGACATAGTCAAAGAGTATCCGAATGTCCGCGGTTTCACTAAAAACGTGTTTTTCTTCAACCACAACCACAAAGAAAATGGTGGGTCTTTTGAAGAAACGACGAGCAAGTTCAACATGTTTGAGGTGGCTATTTACGTTCCCGTCCTCAATCACAGGTCGCTCACTGCACATCTAGGTTTCTATGATCAAAGATTTGGTACTATACCTTCTCAGGTATGTCGACGATCCTTTTTCAGATGAATCTCGAAACGATATCATTTTTAGACAAGGGACCTATTCCCAAGAAGGAGATATTGTCGTGCTTTGCGCTTACCTTGGTCAGCTTGCTAAACTTCGGGATGCTTTGTCAGAAGCAGTTGCTGTCGTGATTGACGAAAGGGACCAAGAAGCGTTAGCAGAGAAAGACGAAGAGAGGGATGACCTTGAAACACATGTGGGGCATGTAAAAGTTTCCCAGCGGGTATGTGATTTCCCTTTCTTCAAGCTCTCTTGTATCACTTTTTGAATCCAGGTTCGTCTGCGCACTGTGGACAATTATCAAGGAGAAGAAGCAAAGGTTAGCGTTCTGACTCTAGGTGGATTTATGCACTGACCTGCTTTATCTCGTCAGATCATTATTCTTTCATTGGTTAGAAACTCGGGCGCGGTGGGCGAGGACGCACGGGGGAATATTGGGTTTCTGAAGGTATGTTGTAATCCTATATTAATAAAGCAAACTGTTTACTTGAGGTAGTCGGAGAATCGCACAAACGGTGAGACCCTTGCGGATGTCAGTTTCGTAGTCATTCACAAACATTTATTTTCAGTGGCTTTATCCCGAGCTAAAGAAGGATTGTACATTCTTGGAAATGCTGCACAATTGGCATCAAAGAGTCATATGTGGCGTGGTGTCATTGAACAACTGGAAGCTGTCGAGAGCATCGGAACTGCATTTCCTATAGCCTGCCAACGTCATCCGACTACTGTTGAGTATGTTTCAATGCCAGGGCAGTTACCGCAATTTGCGCCGGATGGTGAGTAAATATAATGTTAGTTGCGAGTCTTCTTGACAAGTCACAACAGGTGGATGCCTACTTTCATGTGATGCTCGACTTAAATGTGGTCATGGTTGCTCATACAAGGTATGAAATCGTCATCGTCTACTTTTTCGGTAATTCAGGGTAAAGTGTAGTGTCATCCGGATGATCCGAATCATGTGGCAGTTCTTTGTTCACAAGACTGCACAAGACTATGCTCTCGAGGACATCCATGCGGGAAAGAGTGCTCTCAGCCATGTGGACCCTGCATGTTTGAGGTGGCCGAAGTTCAACTTCCTTGTCAGCACTCCTGCCCCTCCGTTCCATGGTGTGTTTTTCTCAATTATGGAATTGCGGTTGGCAAAAAACATTTACAAAATCATATGCAGCTATCGCCTAGATGATCTCGAAAATATCAGCTGCGACGTAATAATGAGGAAGGCCCTCATAACCTGCGAACATTTTGCAGATATGGCCTGCTCAGCAGATCCTGAAAGTTATGTTTGCACGAAGCAGTGCGGCGGCGTCACAACTTGCTGTGGGCGGGACTGTAGAGCACAGTGCCATCAATGCCAGATGAACAACGCAACCTCCCTCGAGAACATGCGCATTGACCGCAAGATTCATGTCCAACATATCTGCGAGAGGCTTCTTTATTGTGCTCACCGATGCTCGAAGCCATGTTCGTTGGATCACGAATGTGCGACAACATGCGAAGAAGAATGTCGTCAAAAGTGTGTTCACACCCGTTGCCGGAAAAGTTGCTCAACACCTTGCGCACCTTGCCAAGAGCCTTGTACCTGGTTAGTCTACCCACCGTCCAACATCTATCCGTCGTTTGGCCAGCTCACCAGCAACGTAGGAATTGTGCTCATCAGCGTTGCGATGTACCCTGTGGCTCGGTATGTAAAACCTGCGAGTTTCTACGAAGAGGGTTAATGTGTTGGCTGCAATCTTTGGTAGGTTTGTACACGAATCCCTTGCGACAAGCGGTGTGATAAGAATCTGGCATGCGGTCATCAATGTCCATCTGGTGCGTAAATATGTTACATCTGCAACTGCGTTAATCTACATTCAACGAATATAGTTTGTGGTGAAGACTGTTCGATCCAAGTCTGTCCCTTGTGTGCTCCCAACGAGCTTCAAGAAAAAACTGTAGACCTGGTCCTAGGGCTGACTCTTGCAGATATCGTGGTTGATGATGCGACTCTCGACAACTTGCTCATCACACTCCCCAGTTGTAAGCACTTTTTCACAGTCGAAACACTGGATGGTGTTTGCTCTCTCCACGATTTCTACAATTGTGGCGAGAGTGGCTGGGTTGGCTTAAGAGCCCCTCAGAATTCCTCAGGCGAAAGACGGAAACCACCTGTGTGCCCCACATGTCGCACGGCGATTACATCCCCTCGTTACGGCCGTGTGTTCAAGTCCGCCGACCTAGATATCTTGGAGAACAACGTCATATCTCGAATGTCACGCCAACTAAGCTCTATACAGAGATCATTCTCTGGAATGAACAAATCTGAAGTTGAGAGACAGCTGACGGACGCGATAACAAAGATTGAATCCGTTTCGTCCGTGCCCTGTCCCAAACACGCGCGAAAGGACGGTCGTCATGCTCGAGAGAAGATTCTTACTGAGACTCGGAGCTCACCTTTGCCTTCAGAATATTTGATTCCCACCGAAACGCTCTTCACAATTTCACCTGCTATAGCATCCATCTGGAAGAAAGTTACTCAGCCTTTGATACAGATATATAGTCAAGCAACCAGAGTTGCCGATACGCGATCCGCACATCTGCGTGCATGGGAATCCGCGTTCTATTTCCTTTATCAGCAGGAAATGGATCTCGCAGTTGCGGACCCCGGTCGAGCACCAAGGCGACTGAAGGAGCATGCTTTGCGAGTGGCTCGAATGAATGTTGGACAACCCCAGCCTCGTGGAGACAAGAGGTTTCTTGTGGAGGCTATTTGGGCAACCCTGCATATTCGTTTCTATCTGGCAGACTTGGCTCGGCTATGGCTGGAAGGCATTGGGGGGAAGAGAGATTATTCTCCACAGCAAAAACAAATGTGGGCTTGCTATGCCCTTTTCATCCTAAACTCTTGCGCACAAGATGTCCGGATTGCATTGGACATAGCCGAAGAATCCGAAGGACGGCGTCAAATAACAAGGACCATGGTTTTACTCATGAGAGTAGATCTTGAGCGCTTTCGCCTCAATCTAGAAATAATGCGACAAAGCGGCAAGCTGGGAGAAGAACGACGCAGGCTCGCTGACGATGCACTAGAAGAAAAAGAAATCGCGGATCAACATATTCGTGACGTCTACAAGGCACATTGCGCCCGCCTTCCCCAAGATGGTGAAGAGTGGATAAAAACCCACTTTCTGGAAATAGCAACAACCATTCGAGATGAATGGGCGAATATCGAAAAAAGTGTTCGGGCTGAAACCTTTTATCAGCCGGTGTCACTGGAGGAGAAGATTGCAATTGTGAAGGCTTTGGACTTTAGTACGTTCTGTGGACGTTTGTTTCACCGTCAACTCTGAGTCTGATTAACCTTAAAAGCTCACACTGGCCACTTTTACAATTGTCCCAATGGCCATACTTTTGTGATTACTGAGGTATGTTGCTGACCTTGTATGTGGTGACGACGATGCTGACGGCTGTTTGACAGTGTGGAGGGGCAAATATGCGGTCGACCTGCCCAGAGTGTGGTGCCGGCATCGGCGGCGCAAATCACAACCTCGATTCTCAAAACACCCGCGCAATGGATTTTGAGGAAGTCGCTCGACAACAAGGCGCGGCACGTAGTCCATTTACGTGGGGTGTTTAACACAAGACCTCGATTCATACCATGTGACTCGCATAGCGACTCACCCTTTTCCAAAGTTTGACGTATTACTGTTAGAAACGCCGTTTTTTGTTTCCAAAAGGCAAGCTTTAGGTCCTGAAGTAGCGAGAGGTAAGTAGCCGTCCCGTACAATCTTGTTTGGTGTCATGGCATCTATAAAGTCGCTGTGGAACAACTGTACAGAGGAGGCTAAACTATATCCATTCACTGCCGTTTGCACAGCGTGAATCGTAATTTCGTGTTTGCTTCTGTTGTACCTGTTACCCTCAGGGTTTTTGTCACGGCAAATTGAACATCTGCAGGTCAGCAATTTCACGAGGAGAAAGGGATTCTTCTTCATGCCAGATGATTATGTATCCAGAGACTTGAGTTGCCATGGGCAAGGGCTAGAGTGAGGTCGGACGCTGGTTCACCCAAGATACCTAAGATTTGCCTAAGATCTCATCCGTTCTGAGCCAGTGTGACAAAAAAACCCTGAGGACAACAGAAGCAAACATGAAATTTACGATTCATGTGTGCAAACGGCAGTGAAAGGCACTGTACGAGTGGTGCGCAACGAACTTTTTGATTGTTACAGTCGTTTGCATAATGCTTTGCATTGGCTTTGCACAACGAATTTTTCAAAAACCTGTTTGGTTGTGTTGGGTAGCGTGATATTCGTCACACCCGTGCGCGAGGCCTGCCGCTATACTCGGCTTACAGTGGGCATCTTTGGGCCTTTGGCCGTTATGCAACAAGGATGTAAGGTAGTCAGTATTACCAATATTGTATGGCGGTTGTCCTGCACATTTAATCCCCGCACGCAACTTTCCGAGTGTGCACGCAACTTTCGACCAGTGCGCAACTTTTGGATGCTAAATTTGACTGCACAGCGCAACTTCCGACTATGTAAAGGCATCAACTCTTACATGTAATTCCTTTTAAACCACCCTCTAGCTACCCCAGCCCTACCTTCTACCACTTCATATAATTTTTATCTAAAATGACCAGGTCACAGTATGCCAATTTCGCACTTTTCACTGCTTTCTATTCATCTCCTTCATATTAATTCTTATAGTCATCCCCAGGCCATCTGCTTGGACCAAAGGGCATCCTCTAGCATGTGAATCAGTTGTTATACATAGTAATGAAGGTTATTGGCAAGACTGGTGATGTAACTGATGAGTAGTATGTCTCCTCCACCTCTCTCCATGCACCATCCTCCATGTAAAGTGCCTCCTATATTCTCATTGCTATACTGTGATACTACCTTTCTATCAAATAACATACATGACACACTAAATTACAGTATAAATAACAAAATACTCGAGAGTAACAGTGGCTCGAGGGATACGGGAGAACCAGTACCGGATTTGGTAGTTGGCAATGATCAAGCCGATAATTTTCGGATAATTCCGATCCTGATGATGGAATTTACCTTAGAAGGATATTGAGACTCCGCCTGCTTGCTTCTCATGTTGCAACGTCAAACCTTCTACGCTGTCACACGTTGACGAACATATGCCGCTTGCTGTCAAGCACAATGAGCTCGTACCTTAGTTTCAATGCAAATTATTTGATACGATAGATTCTGCAATTATACTCTACATACTATTTTGAAGTTGAAACAGAGAAAAGAAGATTTAGGCAATAAATAGATGTACACTATGTGAGCTCGCCGTGTTCAACGATGATGAGAGACTTCGGGACGATGTTGAGGATTGCTTGGGTGACGTTGCATGAGAAATGCTAGACCAAACAACTGAATTTAGCATCCAAAAGTTGCGCGCTGGTCGAAAGTTGCATGTGCACTCGGAAAGTTGCGTGTGGGGATTAAATGTGCAGAACAACCACCATAATATTGAGGCCATGACAGCAACACGTTGTTCTCGCAAAGGGGTTTGTAGGTAATGATGTAATTGTCAAATTGCAACACATCCAGTGCCCCACATCTCAGAAGGTGTGCATGAGCACACCCTGGCTTTGGGCAATGAGGGGAGGCATCCACAAGAGATGATGGACCTCGCTGGCTGCAGCCTTCACACCGTCGACTACAGGCTGTTGGGCTCAAGGTAGTGTTGTTGGCGAAACTTCGCCATCTTGCCTCGCCACCTGGTGATCACTGGGTGGTGACCAAAAATTTCTGTAAAGGGGTGGCAAGACCTGGCGATCCACCAGGTGATATTCAGACTTTCAAATGTTTTCAGCTCACACTTCTCATATGAAAACATTCAAAATCATTATCAGCGGAGATTCAACAGTTCTGTTTCATTGAAATGGCATTCCAATTGATGAAAGCTTGATCTTTTGAATACATCTGCAGCGCAATTTGGAAGGTGCCGTGCTCCTCACTATCCATTATTGGTGCTACATTTGTGAAGCTCTCTGGATATTTCTGGCTAACTTGATCCTTACACGTCAACTAGAGCTTATGATACTGTTTTTTGTGTTCTGAGCAACTCACTGAATAAATATCCATCTCGCCAGTCTCGCCACCATTCGCCAGGTTCCCATGCCAGCCGCCTCGCCACGCCGGCGACTGGCGAATGCTCTGGGAGGTTTTGCCATCAACACTAGCTCAAGGCACCTGAAAATGGGTTGAGTGTGACATTTTGGATCCTGTTCAAACAAGACCAAATATGTTTTGAAAAATCCATTGTGCAAGGCATTATGCAAACAACTGTAGTCCTTCAAAGAGAAGGCATAATCTTCGGTCCGCTTCCACATGCACTACGGAAGCTTACTGTCAGGGACAAAGGGCTTGAGTTTTTTGACGAATTTAAATATGTTGGAGTCACATCAACAAAGCATTGAAAGGTCGCAACCAAGGGGGTGCCGGCATTGAAAAAAAAGACCTGGGGTCGATTTTTTTTTAAGGCGACTTGAGGTGGACTGACTAACTAACATAATCAGGCACGTGTCTAAAAATAGAAACATGACATCATCGGCATGAGCGCTTCCCCCCTGTGCCCTCTCCCAGAAGCTGCACAAGCCACACAGACCCAGTTCCGGGGCGCTTGCCCAAGTTCAACACATTTGAGATGGAACTAGGCATATAACGTGAGTCGGAAATCAGTCAGTTCTCATAATGCAATGCACTTACCCCCTGGGTCTCACAACCAGCTTGTTTGCATTCAAGGACCTCGTCCTCTGAGCTATTCTGCAAAGACAACTGTCCAGTGCGTCATGGTCTTCTCCTTTCCGAGGGACACGTTTGCGCTTGACCGCCCTGACTCCTCCTCAAGATCTTCAACTTCTGGTGACTCAGCAACCTCAGTGCGAGACATCTCATCAGTGAGTAATGTCGCTTTCGTGCCGCTTTCAGTGTTTAGATTGTTCTGAGACTGTTGGACGCGCAGAAAGTAAGTCTCTGTCATCAATCCAAAGGTATTGATAGAACTTGCGCTGTCATTGATTGGCGCTTCTGATTCTCCCCCCTCAAAATTCATGGAATTTCGCACAGGAGCGAAATCATCCTGCGTCCAGTCTTCCCCAACCCTGTCACTTTCTGCTCCCACCTCAAACTCCGTGGAATTTTGTGCAGGAGTGAAATCATCATCCTGCATCCAGTCTTAATACCTTATATCACTCGTTTTTCTGGTGCTTTATGGGCCTCTATTGAAGCTGTAGTCCTCCAAGTACATTCTGTAGTCATTACATTATGCTACACGGTACTCAATTTGATTATTTAAGGCCCTCTGCCTGAGGCGTCCTTTTTTTTTCGCAGCCTGTGGCTGGACTAACTAACCGGGTCCTGGTACAGGATTCCCGGGCTGGTACCCCCTTGGTCGCAACATGGTTTTTTCAACTTTTGCAATGGAGTCTATGGTACTATCCCAGGGAGGGTATTCAGCTACACAAATTGCGAACAGATCCTCATCTCACCTTTGCTTGTGAGGTGATCATTGATGTGGATGATTCCTTCCTAGTCTTGCTGGAAGGTATGCAGATGCTGTTCCTGCATAGACTTTTAGGACTCCATTCAAGATCCATGCATGCCGTTTTGTTCACAAAAACAGGGATTGTGCCCATCAAGTACCATTGCATTGCTCTGGCACTACATTGCTTGCAAATCTGCTATCATTGTTGTAACACTGTGCCTGCCTACACCAAGGGAATAAAAAATTTCCTGGGTCAGAGATGGCACCCCTAGTGCTTTCACGACTACAATGCCCTGTGGAGCTGAGGCCGGTTCATGTCACCTCCCCAGAATCAATCCCAGATCTCATAGCAGTAGTAGAACTCTCCTGTGTATGCACGGTCCTGAAAGAGGTTGACATGCATGATGTGAGGAGCTGTGTTAAGACTTTTCAGTGTGCCGGAATGACAACGTTGAGGTAGTGACAATATTTGAGGATTTCAAATAATTTGGGAGTATTGGGGTTGACCAGGGGTTGACAAGCTGCCTTTTCAGCAAGATGACTTTCTCTGACCAGTGCTTGCCAGTAAATTGCTTGCCACATTGAGACACCATTAATCGAAGAGTGATTCACAAGCGATGAGGCTGCGTCAGTTCTGTCACATTGGGACAGAAGATAAATGCCACGCAATGTTGAGAGCTCCTCTCTCTCTTTGAAAGGTGGGGTCTTCTTCTCAGATGTTCAATCATTTTGCCAGGAGTTCAGGATAAAGTCCTAACCCTTCCCTTCTGAAGTCACTGAGAGAAGAGGAGTAGATTGCCAAGCTGTTGGTAAAGTATGAACATTTCCATATAATTTGAGTCAGTAGAGATGCATGTACCTTTGTCCTGCATTGTGCCCTCAACTCCTGTTGTATTGTACATGTGTTGGCTTGGTAATGATACGAAAATGTGCCATGTTGTAGATGAGACGGTCAGGACAAGTTCAATTCTCTGGGTTATGAGAAGTCTCAGGAGAACTTGTGAGCGACTCCTGCATTGGGGGTTTTGATCATGGATTTTGTTACCACGTTGGGTGGTGGGGGTTTTGCTATCATCAACTTCATATCAGAGTCTGACATCGGGAGACTAGGTTTTGCTGGACAATTAGCTGATTGAAATAGTGATGCTGTGTTTTTTAGCTGGTAAATTCTTGTTTTGCTTATGGAGAGCGAAGTTATTATTCGAACTTTACGTTCTTGGACTCTCCAGATAAATAGAAAGTAGGTCTAAATTAAAAAAAAAAGAATGTAAAAAAGCATTATGTTTTTGTTGAGCTATTTACGTTTAGCTGCTCACCAAGTTGCAGCTCAAATGAGCCAGCTTTTTTTCAAAGCCAGTTGAATATCTCAATTTAATCTCGGTCGTTCTTGGCGATCTTTTTTTAAAATTTTAGATCTACTTCTCATCTACACGGAAAGTTTAAGAACATAAAATTTGAGTCAAAACTCCGCTCTGTATAAACGAAACAAAAAATAAGCCATTAAAAAAACATGGCAACACTAGATTGAAACAGCTCCCCAGTGAATCAACCTCAACCCCTCCCCAGACGCATCACATGTGTCGGAAAAAACTATTTGGCCTTATAGTCATTTCTTGTTGATTACCTGCATTACTTGCCTTATAAGGTTAAAATTTGACTATTACAAGGCCCTTATAAGGCAAGTAAGGCAGTTAATCAACAAGAAACCATTATAAGGCCAAATAGTTTTTTCCGACATTGACTTGTTGATATCTTATCTAACCATCAAAGTAACACTTACATGTCATTTTGACAAAGTTTCTACACCTCAGTAATGATAAATCTTGTGTATAGATGGATGGAGTGTTCTAGGGTAAGATATGTAGGGTTATGCATAATTGATCATAGTTTAGTTCCAGTGTTTGGTTTATTTGATCTTGTTTGACCTCAGTGCTGTGCATGTGCTCAACAAAATATTACACATAGTGTTTACAGGTCCAGTCCATAGGACCGAAAAAAAAACATGGACTGGACTGAACCGGACCATGGACCAGTCTTTTTTCGGTTGCAGTTGCCCAAATTTGGGGTTGGTCCAGTTGCTGGTTGCCTCATTTCAAAAATCTTTTAAAACCATTCAAAGACCGGTTTAAATCGGTTGCAACCAGTTAAACTGTCACGTGCGTTACATAGCCTTGTAACCACGTTTTTTACCTTTAATTGGGTTTTTGGTTCATCAAAAACAGTTAAGAACTGAGAAAGATATAACCAAATCCATTTTGGCACAAATACTTGTTTGTGCAACTTGTACCAGAATGACTTTAATTCTAACTCACTCAAACTTTCATTATTTTGCTTGATTCAATTTTTGGATATTGACATTTTAACTATGAAAATATACTCACCATCTATCAATATATGGTATGCATCAAATAATTTACAGTTGCCACATTACATTCTGCCTGAGTCTTTAGGAGATGTAATTCGGTTTCAGTCATAGCTATGTCAAACCTTCATTAAATTTCTTAAAAATTGGTGGAATGATGGGTATTTATATGTTTTACTATGATATATAACCAGTTTATTTTTTACAGTAATAATAATTGAGATACAAATGGTTTATATTGCTATGACAAATTTTACACAAAAAGACCGGTCTGAATTGGTCTGAACATGGTCCATGGACTGCAAAAGACCGGTCCTAGGTGGTCCGGTTTGGTTCCCTCAATATCTGGGTTGGTTCTGGACCAGTTGCAGTCCATGGTTGCGTGTTTTCGGGGCAAAAAACCAGACTTAACTGGACCTGCGAACACTAATTACACAAGTCCAAAGTCAGCGACACTTGCTGGCTAGCTTGGATATACACAAGCTTTAGACCTGTGTCTACGCCATGGTGCTTGCTGCACTCAACTGTTGCTTCGACACAGGTCACAGCTTGCCGGGGGCAAGCCCCCTGGACCCCCTGGTACGCTTCATCAATAATACAGCTGTCACAAAGAATGACGTAGTCTCAGAAGCCTTTGGCTTTGACCAGTGACCTTCAGGAACTTCCCTGTCAGTGTCATGTCCAAGTCATGTCAGCCGTTGCTGTGATTGATGTGATGATGTCCAAATAAGCCAAAGCATGGCAACAGTTGCCAAACAGTGACAGCTCTGAGCTTTGAAATCTTTTTGATCCTGACCCCCATTCCCGCCCAGTCTTCCTCATTGATACTCCCCTCAGCCTCGTCTACACTCCCCTCAGCCTCGTTGACGCAGCATCCACATGACATGCATGCCGCGTATGGATGCAAAAATGCCCAGCCACCAGAGAGCAACACAAGAGACACAATGGCAACATGCCCAAATGCGACATGCAACCAACCAAATGACTGACATTGACTGTACGCGACCGACGCATAGAGCGAAAATGCCCAGACACGAGGGACGTGACACAAGAGACGTGACGGCAACATGCCCAAACCAATCGCGACACATCGTGCTAAGATGCCCAGACACAGAAAACCCGACACAAGGCCACAAGTATTAGTTACCTTACCCCACTAACACTGAGCCCCCCGACCATACAAACAGACCATAGTTGATGGTGCCTGCTGATGAGCCCATGGATCAGTTGACCCCATCAAAGGTGGACCGGCCATCAAGACTCTCTTAGGACTGGTACTGTGCATCGGCCGAGAAGTGTACCCCATGAATTGACATAGCTAAAAATGCCTTGGATCCTGGGTCAACTGATCTCTTCATGGATTGGGCTCAACATGTGTCATGGGTCAGCTGAAGAGCTCTAAATCCCATGCATCGTGGATCAGCCCACAGCCGTCTCATTTTTATTTGCCAAGTTTACCTCGGCTTTTCATTGCCGGTCATGGTCCAGTCTTCTGTCATGCAGTTTACTGGGTCCATCACCTACCAAGAAGCCGAGCACGGTGACATGGTCAGTCAGCTAGTACCCCATGAATTGACGTTGCTAAATATGCCTTGGATCCTGGGTCAACCTGTCTCTTCATGGAATGGGCTCATGTGTCATGGGTCTGCTGGGGAGCTTTGAATCCCATGCAGCGTGGATCAGCCAAACCTGGTCCCATCCAGTTGACACTACGGCCCAGTTTCGTTTTCACTCAGGTTTTATTTGCCAAGTTGCTCAAACATTACCTCAGCTTTTCTTTGCCAGTCATGGTCCAGTCTTCGGTCATGCAGTTTACTGGGTCCATGACTTCCCAAAAAGCCGAGCACGGTGACGTTCACAGTTACTGCCAATACATATGACTTGAGGCTGTGAGATATATTATGCACACCCCCGGTTCAAAATCCCTACCAAGTTTATACCGACCAATGTTTCTTGTAAACATACCTATGTTGGAACGGGTCTGGCTCAAACAACCGTACTCGGCTGCCTAAAATAAACGCCAAGCTGTGTTACTGTGCTGGTCCATCAGACAAAGTTGCTCCAAGATTTCCCGGCTTTTCTCTGCCGGTCACAGTTTACTGTGTCGTGAAAGAAGCCCAGGCCTTACTGCTTTCATTATTATGTCCACCACAGGACTTCATATCAAATAAGCCCAAAAAAAAATTAAAGATTGTCCAAGAAATATACATGTATTCTACTAACTATTAAGTAGAGGGAGTTTGGACATCATTAGGAGTTTGGACATCATTGTTTGTAACTTGCTGGCGGTCAGATTTTTGAATCCTCACAAAGTAGAGGACTTACTCTGTGCAGGGGTTTGAAGTGCGGCTTCGAGTTTCTGTAGCCGAGGTGACTTCCTATTACCCCCAATGTAAGGACCGGGCAAACTTGCCCGGGTTGGAGGAACTGGGTTCGGCGCCAACAGAATGACCACTGGGCTCTCAGATGCTAGAGGCAGAATGACAGCCGGGGTCGGAGAGACTTGCGCGTGATTGGTTGGAACTGGGTTTGGCAGAACGACGCCCGGGGTCGGGGAGACTTGTGCCTGCTGGGTTTTCTGACCGCGGTCGGGTGAGACTGAGCGATCGGTATTGATGCCAGTGTGCTTCTTCTCCTTGTTGCCGAGGAACTGGATAATAAGCGATTCCAGACTTGATTGGCAAGCACCGAGCTGCAGGTTGAGCTCTGAAATTGTGGTGACCGATTTGGTGAGGTCGTGGAGTGTTACCTCGGCAGTTTCGATGTGGCTTGCGAGTTTCTCAAAGCCCTGGGTGAGACTCTCTTGTAACGCAGCTGGCGTAGTCTCCCACTTGTTCTCCAGTGTCTTAACGGCTTCCCTCACCTCGGCTTCCAGTCTCTGGTGATCACTTCGGATGGACTGCAAATCTTCTTGTGTTTCCTTCCAACACATGTGGGCAGACTCTTCAATACGGTCCATCCAGCGAGTCGCTCCAGTGATTTTTTCTTCCTGAAACCAAACAGTGGATTCCAGACTTGAAATTTTCTCCATGAGAGGACAGCTAGCCATCTCTTGATCTTGCATAAACCGGGTAACCTCTTCGAGCGCCAAAAGACGTTGTGAAAGGGTCACGGGTGAGTCAATCACCGGGGGGAGAAGGGCACTTGGATCAATATCTTGTTTTCGGACCACAAATGCCGAATACTCCCACATACTAGGGGTAGACGACTCCATGACGCTGACTTGTGCTTGTTGGTCTTGGAGTTTCTGCAGGAGGTCGGCTTGGCCGTGAGCAAGTCTTCTGATCTCCTGCTGCATCGTCTGCATGTCAAAGTTCGGTGGGGGGCTCAAGGACCTAAAGTCAATCCTCTTCTGATAGAGCGCCATGTCAACTAAGTTTTCAAGTTGAGAATCATGGGAAATGAGAAAACAACTTGAAGCTTATGATGAACCTCCTTGGGATCTGGTGGGCTGACCTGCCGAGAACGAGATACCGAACGCGAACCTTCCGGCCGGGAAGTGACCTCGGTCTGCTTGACAGGTGGGGGTGTAAAGCTTTGTTGCATATAATTGACAGCCAAACCCAATTCTATAAACGAAGTCAGCAAAGAATAATGAATAATGAGTTTTATGAAATTTTTACCCGGCCGCACTGGTAACTCGGGCACGATCCACTCCATCTCACTGGCTGGCAGCCCAAACTCCCGGCCCTTTCCTTTGTCAGTGCTGGTACCGACCTCGGTCTCAGTGCTCTTGAAAATCGCCGATGTGTGTGGTGTGGGTGGCTCAATGATTATGGTGGGAGTCACCCAGCCCACATCTTTGTCGGCTTTTGGAATGGCACCGATCTCGGTTCCCTCATGTTTGACTTCGGCCATCTCAATGTCGATACCACCCTCAGACTGCTTTTGGTTCCCCTTTCCCATTGTCGGACCAACCTCCATGTCCATGTCAATCGCATGCTCCGCATCATGCCCAACTTCAGCCATTTCGACATCCTTGCCCTTGTCTTTGACATCCTGCTTCACCTTCTTCACCTTGGGCTTGGGCTTTGACCTCGCTTTCTTCCTCACGATCTTCACTTGGGCGTCTCCCCCGGAGACTGTGGCCGTTTCAACATCCTGCAACCCCTTTTGGATCTCGTCTTCCACCTCACTGTCCGTGTCCTTTTTCTTGGTTACTGCAGACTTGGTTACTGCATATGTGCAGGTCGTCTTACCCGTGCTGCAGGTGAAGCAGGATCCTTGTTGTGGGGGGGAACGGATAGCGCATGGAACAATGTCTCGATCTTGGCGTTTGCTGCAGGCCAGACAGGGTATATCCGCGAGCTGATAATTGCCTTTTGCAATCGCGGCATTCTGATTCTCCAAACGCTTGGCAGTTTTGGCTTGCCTTAAAGCAGCCATGGCAGTCTTGGGAGGACCGGCATCGGGGTCTAACTTGGGATATCGCATAAGACCGACACTGGGTGTCATGCAGGAGAACTGGGGCTGGGACGCGCGTGGTATCTCCACCTTGACTGCCGACTTCGGCTTCACTGGTTCGTCCTCACTGCTGCTGCTGATGTACTCCGCGCTCACGATTCTAGTCTTCTTTGTCCTGGCTTCGATCGAGTCCCCTTTTCTTTTTTTGCTTTGGACTGAGGTGGAGGGGGCAGCGGTGTCGTCAGGAGTCACCTCTGATCGTGGCTGGGCGCTGGACCCGGCCTCGGGTTTCTTTCGCTGAGACTTTGTCTTACTCTTGGACTTTGTTTCAGCTGCTGGCACAGGATTGGTTGATTTTGCCCGAGGCAGAGTTGGTTTTGTTGGGGCCGGGAGCGATGATGAAGCTGTCGGTACCGGCAATGGGGGAGTTGGGACTGTGACTGGGAGCGATGAATTGGCCGAAGATGGAGGTAAAGGGGGAGAGGGACTGGCATAACCTTCCATAAAGAAGGTAGGGGTGGTGGGTTGTGGGATCGAGAACATTTTGGTCCAATCAACCGATCCCGCTCAGGCCATTTCCGTGTATGCCAAAATCCATAGGTGGTTGAGCCACTGGGCCACGTTATACCACATATTCTTGTTGATGAGCAAATGTACAAGTCGTTCCTGTAGGAGAAAGAGATCTAATTTCAATCAATAAATTATTGGTAGTCACTCACAGCTTTCCCATATGCATCATCTTCCAACATCCATTCGTGAGCCAGAAGACCTTCCCTGTGACGGTTGTAAAAGTTCAAAAGGGTGGAGGTGGCCACCCTAACATCCTCCAAGAATCTGGGAGTGAGGGTGTGGGCCTGTTGAGCCGCTTGAGTAAGTTCAGCAGTGGACATGGTAACTGGGAATGGGACGATTGAGGGTGAATGTGTGCGTCGGAATGGGACAATGGTGAAAGTGAAATCAAAGTTGTAAACGCGGTCACGTGGTGGCGTTACTTCAACCGAGATCCGCAGAATGTTCAACCGAGATCTGCAGAATGTTCCATGGCCGATCTGCAGTGGCTTGCTTTCCCACCGTTGAAAAACAATGCATCTTCATCACAAACCACACAGTGCAATCCCAGGAAAAGCTATCTATTCTCTGACTGATATGTCTCTAACAAATCCAGGTATTGTCCCTACTCCACACCAAGGATTGTCTACTTAATGTAAATAAACAGAAGCTGTGATGAAAGACCAAGAAATGAAGGATGGTATGTTTTATCTACTCTTGTCGGCTAACCAGTGCTAACCATATCTTAGGAACGGCTGCGGCTCTACCCCCTCTTCAACCAAGTGGTGAGTTCCAGTCGGTGACAGAAAACTAGCCAAACCTAAATTCTGGGTGGCCAATAGGACAGAGCCAAGAATCCGAACTAATGGAAGTGGACGTCCCATCCTCGGCTCCTCACAGATCCATTTTCAATTTGAAAGAAAGTTCCAACCCATTCACCCCAGCCTCGGCTCACCAATCCATTTTCGAGTTTCAAAAAGTTGGCACTTCAGCTGTTGCCCCGGCCTCGGCTGGTCAGCCATCGATTTTTGATTTTCAGCAAGTGGGCACTTCAACGAATGTGCCGCCTGTTCCCCCGTCCTCGGCTCGTCAGCCATCCATTTTCGATTTCCAGAAGCCTGGCAGATCTGCACCAGCCTTGGCTCCATCAATTTTCGATTTTCAGCAAGTGGGCACTTTAACGAATGTGCCGCCTGTTTCCCCATCCTCAGCTCATCAGCCATCCATTTTCAATTTCCAGCAGCCTGGCAGATCTGCACCGGCCTCGGCGAATAACGGATCGATTTTCGATTTTCAGCAAGTGGAGACTTCAAAGAATGTGCCGCCTGTTCCCCCGTCCTCGGCTCGTCAGCCATCCATTTTCGATTTCCAGAAGCCTGACAACCCCGCACCAGCCTCGGCTAATAAAGTATCCCCTTTCGATTTACAAGTCCATTGTTCATTTACCCCGGCCTCGGCTGTTCAGCCTTCCATTGATTTTCAAACACCTGGCACGCCTGCCCCAGCTCCTGCCTCTGACAAACCAGGCATGTCTACCCCTGGCGCCTCGGGGTCCAACCACCATCCGGACACACAGTGTATCATCAGTACTCTGGGATCACGGAAGCATCTGACGAAATCACAAGAGGCCAAATTGCAACTCCAGGCCCAAGGAAGAGCTGCCATTCTGCCAACTCGGCCAGGCAATGCCCTCGTTTTCGGCCTGGCCCCTGTCTTTCTCTACACTCAAGAGAGGACAACACCACGCCCACCACCTTTGACCAAATTGTTGGACTTGGATCCAAACTCCCCACGTGCAAGGGGTTTATGTCGCAAGTACAATATCAAGGTTGTGTCTGATGACAGCATTGGTGATCGCACGGGCGTGGTAGCCAAGGTCGTTCAGGCAATTGGCAAAGTGTGGGAAAGAGCTATGGACCCTGAGGCTTCATCCGACCCTTCGATTAGGAGTTTGCAGGCTGCCTTCGATAAATTGCTGACGAGGGGAGATGAGTTTACCGAGATGGATCGTATGGATCTTATTCATCATAGCTAAATTCACCAGGAGGCACTCAGATCCCTTCCTGACAGCATAGTGACAACGAGCCATTATCGGTATGTTTTGGCAACCTTGAGGAGGGAGAAAGACCAGTTGCGTGAACAAATTGATTCAGACCGTGATCTGGTTGCAGCAATGGACGCTACTTTAGAAGCACTATGACCATTCATCCCAGACGAGATCCCAGACAAGGGGAAGGGGAGGGACAAAAGGGATGGACCAGGGTTCAAGTAGAAGATTAGATCACAATACCGAGGTTGGTTCACTATGTAGTTTGCACCCAGGCGCGGTGGAAGAATTAGTCAAAAGAGGACGTTCCCACCCAGGCATGGTTGCTTAACTTGACCAATGAAACTTTCTTGGACCAGGTGGAATGGCCACTTGCTTCAGCAAATCTTTTTTGACTGTTCTCGGGTTACTATACCGACCCCTGCAGAAACCTTGCCTTTCATGATAGGAAAAGTTGATCAACTACGAAAAGCAGGATATCACCTTGTGGGACTTGAACCCAGGACCTGACCATCGGCTGCTGAAGTACATCAGCATTTAACCACTCAGTCAAGGTGACTTGAGAAATCAGACATTCTCCGACCCAAATGAGTCAGATTACATTGAACATGCTATGTATTTCGCACCTGGGCATGGATGACTAACATCATTATATGATAGGTTTAACTGACGAATGAAACTTTCTTGGACCGGGTGGAACGAACACTTTCTTCAGCAATCTTTTTTGACCGTTCTCGGGTTACTATACCGAGTTCCCCTGTAGAAACCTTGCCTTTCATGATCGGACGAGGTTTTGGTTTTGGCTTGGTGGGGACACCAACAGATGGTTGCTGACTGGGACTGGCCTCTGACTCCTTTTGTGTTGAATGGACTGGTCGTTTTGCATTGACGACACCACTTGACTTTGTGAAATCAAAGCTATTCGGAGCTTTGGTAGTGTCCGACCTCAGATTGGTTGCTTGAGCTGGTTTGGCAGTGGCTTGGATAACAGCCGAGACAGTGCGGCATTTGACTTTGCCTGGTCGAGCACTCCTTGGGCCAAGTTTGTAACCCTTCTCTAACCGAGGAAACTTGCAGGGTGTATCCTCCTCATCGGTGAATTTTCTCTTCTTCGCTCGATCGGCCGACTCCACCCCACAGCCCAGGTCGGCTTCCCAAAATGTATCATCAGCCAAGACCTCACTGTCGGATGGTACTTCATGGGAGAGAGCCTGGGTGTCTTTGTACCGAGGCTGAAGCTTGGGGCTGGTATCTGCAGTGATCATAGCATCATCTAAGCCCAAATCTGATCCCGAGTCTCTATCCTCTTCCAAGGTCGGGTTGACCCTACTAGGTTTCACTGTAGGCTCGGTCAGAGTATCCTGCTTCGGCCTCTCTTGACCACTATCGGAGTCTGAGTCACTATCATCGGAGCCATCATGATTTTGGTCATGCTGTTTGGTTGGTTTCTTGGTCGGTTTCTCCACGTCCAAGTCTTCATCGTCATCAGAGCCATCCCGATCAGGAGTCCAGTCATCCTTAGAAAACTGTTTGGTTCGTTTCTTGGCCGGCTTGTCCACATCCAAATCCTCCCAACTGTCGTTTTCAATATCATTGTCATCGAACTGCCGATCTTCCACCCCTTCCTTTCTCTTTGGCCTGGCTTCCTCATCTGACGGTGACTCGGTTGCTGCCCGGCCTCTCCTTTGACCCTTGCTTCTGCCAGGCTTCTTGCCCTTCCCAATACTATGAACGTGAGGTTTAGGAACGTGAACTTTAATTTTCCTTCGTGGAGGTGCTTCCAGCTGCACTTTCCCCTCAAGAAAGGATTTAAATCGAAAGGCGATTTTGTGTTGTTCTTGACGTTCATACCAAAACTGGAGAGCTTCAGCGACCATCTCCATCGGGAATTTGGACAGATCAAGAAACTTGTAAAAGTTGTCACCTTCTCCATTTACCGATCTCCAAGCCGGGGGTATATATTCTGGATCAATGAAGTCGAGTAACTTTGATCCAATAGCCGTCCAAGGAGCCAATCCCTTACTCTGCCCAGCTGCGAGATCTTAGACAAATGTTCAGTGATACAGGGCAAGAAATCTCTGGGGACCGGCTCACTATAGTGCTGGTTGACAAATGCACAAAGAACATTCAGCCTCCAAATACGAATATCACGAGAAGTTTTAACAGGTGGTTTCGATGGATCGGGTAGAATAGGTTCCAGGTATAGGTTCTTCTC
This sequence comes from Laccaria trichodermophora, assembly GCA_018417955.1. NCBI lineage: Eukaryota > Fungi > Basidiomycota > Agaricomycetes > Agaricales > Hydnangiaceae > Laccaria > Laccaria trichodermophora. The sequence goes on from JACTVC010000001.1 coordinate 851,764, forward strand.
CAAAGTCATAGCACCCTGGGATCGGTGTCCTCCTTCGGCCGAAGCAAGATCCTCCAACCCATAGTATTCTTCATTGTGCGCTCTCCAAGACGATACCGATATTCCTTCCTCATGGAAAGTCCAGCTATGGTTATCAATAAAGTCTTTCCCATTGCCGAGTTCTTGATTGAAGTTGTAGGTTGAGACGTCCAATGTACCATCGGGCTTCAGATAACATCCAAAGATAAAGACCCGGACACCCATTGTATCATAAAGTTCCTTGGAAAATGCATGCATCCGAGCCGTGCAGTTCTTTACAGCCAGTCTAATGAAGGTCCAGATAAACCACTTTTGAAATACTGAAAATTAACTTACTTGGACTTGAGTTCCGGGTCAACTCCCTTCTTGTTGTACTCCTCAGCCGTCCTCTGTAGTACGTCTTTCTCCCTTTTCTTCAGTTTTCCCATCATTTGAGTCACGACCCGCTCCCGAAAATCAAAATGAGTGGGATCTCCCCCTTTAGGCCTCTTTTGTCCCTCTTCAATGGCTTCGGCACAAAGCCTTTTCGCTTCGGTATCGATGGCGTCCTTGTTCTCATGCTGGAACACACGCCGGGCGTGCCACAACTTTCCCATCCTCGGCATTTTCTGACTTCTCTTATGACTGTACCAGGCAAACCACTCTTTAATATCCTACAAGTCCGTCAGGAATCAATCAGAGGGCCTCTGGAAAAAGTACTTACTTTTTTAACAGCTGATCTTTCTTCCTTCTTGAACGATTTTCCATTGGGGAGTATGTCGAGCATGTCTTGCAAAACTCGAGAAAATATCTCGGCGCGAGCAGCGTCGTTGGCATCTCTATACTCCTCCCGATGTTTTTCCAACAGAGCACTTTCTTCATCGGTCCAATGCCTCCCGGACCCATGGTGCTTGGTTTGACTGGAAAGTGGGGCAGATGGTTCAGGGGATTGAGAATGAGTACTCATAATGATATAATTAATGGGTATTTGGGAGCAAAGAGGTAGATGGAAATGGTAGTCGGGAGCAAAGAGGGAGAAGGAACAACTCATACCAAACACAATGAACAAACAATCACCCCTGATTCGGGAAAGGGAATTACTTTATATATCATCTATCAAAAATATACATAACTGATCGGCACGGAAGATCGGACACGAAACGGAAAAGAACAGACCTTAATAACCTTAAATAACTTAAATAGTGGAACAGTTATGATCGCATCACAGAACAAAACCTTAATTAGCTTCCTCTGTAATTAAGTGCATCTGTCATTACTGTAATTATGTCTGACTGTAATTATCATCGGTCCATCTAAGTAACTAAACTGGTAAGGCAATGATGGTGGTATATATTGAAGCTACCTTTATACCAATGTGTGATGAGGCTGCCAGCGACATACAGATCTTGATATTTTGCAGTCATATTGAAGGTGATAAAAATTAACAGTTCACAAGAAGCCGCCATTAAAGAGTATGCGTTAAAGTGTATGAAATATGAGATTGTGTTTCTAATTGACTATTATCCAGTCCTGCTGGCCAGCTTTTATGGCTTGGGTGTGTGCTCATCCCAGTCTTACTGCCAACTTTTTAAGGATACAACAGCCTGACTGGTTGATTCAAATACGAAGCGAGTCTCCTCACATTGGCTCCAGAGTGAGTCTCTTCACATTGGTCTCCCTTCTTGCATAAATTGTAGAGTTGGTCTGTCGTAAGGTGGAAAACATTTGACGAACTCCAGGAATTTTTACCTAGCTGGAAATGCAAATCTGTTATGAATGTTTGCGTTTGCTATTTGACGGCCACATTTTCCTCTTTCCCGCTACGCCCACATTTTCCTCGTTCCCACTACACATCACCATTATATCTTTTGGCCATTTCAACAGTAGTCAAACATGGGAAGAAGAGCACACAGCAACATCGCTAATCCTCACTTCAACAGGCTTGTTATAAAAAATGGAAGGAGGTCTTTTCCCTCCTCCACTATTCCCTCTCTGCCATTTTCCCCCGTGAAAAAACGTAACTGCAGCCATCTAGAAAGAGACATTGAAATGGAACACCAAGATTTGCCATACGTTGAATATGCTCCTCCTCTTGAGGATCATCAACCTTCCAGAAATGTGAAATTCCTCTTCCAATATATTCATATACTGAACACTAATACACTATCAGTCATCCAATGATTACATGAGGGTTTGGAAAGAGACTAAGCGTAATCTATACCTCCACGAATTTTTGGATAGGAAAGCGTCAAAGCGGGTTTGCATCTCTTGCAAGAAGGAGGCAAATTGGCGATGTCTCGATTGCTTTGCCGGCACGGCATATTGTGCAGAATGTTGCCGAACATCCCACTGCAGGGACCCTTTCCACCAGATTGAACGTTGGACCAGCACCTTTTATGAGCCGAGCTGGCTGTGGAAAGTGGGTTTGGTTATCCGACTTGGTCACGAAGGTGATCGGTGCCCAAATGGAAGCAGCAACTTGAGTGCCGACCTTGACATTGACGAGGAGGAATGGTTTGACATGGAAGACCTTACCAGCACTTCGGCTGATCCCAAACCAACGGACCGTATTTACAATGGTGGCCGGGTGACTGTACTTTACCCTCCCTGGCTTAATCCATATGGAATCCATGGAAGGGGGGTGGATTCCAGGAATTCCAGATGGATTCCATGGAGTGGCTGATGGACTCCATACTTTCTGGGGATGGATTCCATGGAATGGCCGATGGACTCCATACTTTCTGGGGATGGATTCCATGGAATGGCTGATGGACTCCATACTTTCTGGAGATGGATTCCATGGAATGGCTGATGGACTCCATACTTTCTGGGGATGGATTCCATGGAATAGCTGATGGACTCCATACTTCTTTCAGATGGAATCCATACTTTTTTAGATGGAATCCATACTTTTTCCATACAGAATTTAGATGGAATAAGTCCCAATTCCACAATTATTATCATAGAATCACAAGTCCAGACTTAATCTGTAAAGTTCCAACTTAAACACTAATAAATGAAGAAAATTAAGGTGTATTGAATAAGACTACATAATTTTATTTTACTACATATAATATTAAAGGGAGGGGGAGGGAGAGGTATAGATATAGAGTGATCAAGGGAGGGGGAAGTGATGGAGGGGAGTGGGAGTTGTGGAGAATGAGGAGGGAGGGGAGGGGTGGAGAGTGATGGAGGTGGGGAGTTATGGAGGGGGAAGGAAAGGTGGAGAGTGGGGGAGCAATTGGAGGAGGGGGAGCAATGGGGGAGGGTGTGATGTGGAATAATGATGGAGGGAGGGGGGGGGGGCTCACCTGGGCTCGTCACTGCGTTCATGGATGGGCAGCGGACATTTTCGGTGGGCGGGGGACGTTGTTTCATGGGCGGTGGACGTTTTCGGTGGGTGGCGGACGTTGTTTCGTGGGCGGTACACGTTTTTCATGGGCGGTGGGCGGCGGACGTCGTCTTCGTGGGCGTTGGACGTCGTTGGTGGTGGCCGTGTTCGTGGGCGGTGGGCGGCGGACGTCGTCTTCGTGGGCGTTGGACGTCGTTGGTGGTGGCCGTTGTTCATGGGCGGTTGACATCGTTGGCGGTGGGCGTCGTTCATGGGCGGTGGACATCGTTTTCGTGGGCGGGGACGTCGCTTGCGGTCACTGGACGTCCGTGGGCGGTCGTTTTCGTGGGCGCTGGTCATCGTTGGTGTGGGGTCGTTGACGTTGGTGGGCGCTCGTGGTAGTGGGCGCTCGTTGACGTTGGTGTGGTGTGTTGGTGGGCTGTTCGTGGTGGTGGGTCGTCGTGGCCGAGCAGATACGGCGAACGACGACCGATGTCGTCGTTCGCCGTCTGGTTGCCACGTCCCGACGTGGCACCTGTGGTTTGTGTTAAAAAGGAGAGTGGGTGGGGTGGTTGTTCCCACTTACCTGGGCTGGGCCCTCGTCACGCGTCGTCAGCGTCAGCGTCGTCGTCGTCGTTGTCGATGTCGCGGGCGGTCGTGGTTTGGAACGGTGGTGGTGGATGGTGATGGTGGTGGTGGATGGTGATGGTGGTGGTAGGAAGGAAGGAACGACGTGGCAACGCTTCAGCCACAGCTGTCACGTTTGACGCGGCACGTGCCCAAAAGCGGTATATACATACCTTTAGTTTGTCATGTAATAATGCCTTTATGGCTCAGTTGGCTTGAGTGCTGCTTACATTCACGAGGTCGAGAGTTCAATTCCTCGAGATGTAAAAAAATTTATTTTACTTACTTATAGTAAGGACACTGTATTCTAATGGTATAATAGTCATTAATTCCTTCCATGGAATCCATATGGACTGCTCCATGGAATCCATGTGGATATGCCTGCATTCCATATGGAATCTGATGGAATCCATATGGAATGGTGTTGGAGTCCATATGGAATTAATCATTCCATGACCATTCCAGCATCATTCCATATGGAATCCATGATGTCCATGGAATCAGAAACTGGCTGTGTCCTCAGCCAACATTGATTCCATGGATTCCATGGATTCCACATGGATTCCATATGGATTATACTGGGGAAGGTAAAGACCTCCCGGGTGATGACCATTGTCCATACTTCCGGTGTGCATCACCTGCCTATCATCTTCTGTGGATGTTCTGGTGCAGCAGCCGAGGACATACAGTTGTTCCGGGTTGGGTTGTACCCATCCACCTACAAGTCTTGCCAGACCGTATTTACCTTCCAACTCCTCGATGACTACCTGCTGGAAAACCTAGAATGTAAAACATCGGCCACCCACTACTACTCCAAATTGAGAAGGATCACCAACTTTGCATTTCCGAATTCCATTCTGGTATGTTGTTCAAGTACTGAGGTATACTCCCATCTCAAAACATTTGACAGAACCGGTATCATGAGTTAATAAGGGTTGGTAGACAATACCGTAATCTTACCGAACTGGCTACTTTTGGATTTGGACACAAAGGTAAGGCTCCAACGCCAGGGGAGATGGTTTTTTTTTGCCCTACCTGCCCACAACCGGGAGTCAACCTTCCTGATGACTGGAACAAAAACCCCAATGATCCTGATAACTGGAAGTATACCAGAGGATTTGTAGCCGATGGCAATTTCACAGCTGCCCACCAAAAACAGGCACGGCCCAAAGACGATGTTTGGCTTAAAAATGGGGATAGTTTCATGACACAAAGAGGACCTTATTTGAGCCACCTTCAGGACGCAATTGAGGGTAATGATGTAAGTTTTTATCCTTTGAGTCGGCCGATGTCTGAATCTTTCAGCCGAGGACATGTCATGAGCACAATGCCATCAACAACAAGAATGTATTTCACTGAGGTTTTGACACAACTGGAATTGGAGCCATTGCTTGCCTTCGACATGGCACCTTTTGTCTGGGCTCGGTGGTAGATTTTCAAAAGGGAGAACGGTATGCAAGTTATCCTCAGGTTGAATTGTTGATTTACCAAACAGGCAAATGAACATGGACTATGCCTTGTGCCAGGCTCTGAAGAATACCATGACCGGTGAAGAAAAAAGGGTTATATTTGTCTATGACATCAACTGCCAGTATATGGTGAATTTGATGGCTCGGATAAAACGTGGTGCCAAACACCTCTGGATCAGACCGGACTTGTTATTGGTAGCCGGGATCGGCTTATTCCATGTCCATGGCCACCAAGAAATATGTTTTCCTCGATTTGCCCCAACATTCATCCCCGGGGCCGGTCAAACGGATGGAGAGATATTGGAGACTTTGTGGGCTGTTCTCAACGAGGTTGGCCGCACCACCCGGACAATGACTTTGGCCCATAGATCGGAGGTATTGGATGCTCACATGCTGGATAACAACTGGAAAAAAATGATCAATATGGGTATCTATTTTCGACTGCTTTTACATTGCTGTTAAGCTAATATACGTCAAGTGAGTAGCCTTTGCAAGAAGTGGAAGCGAGCAAAACTCGGGCTCTCTGAGAGCTTCCAGGCTCTTGAAGAATTAAGTGCCTCGGCAAGTAAGGAACAGATTCAAGAATGGGAGCAACAGATCAAAACGGCAAATTTGAACCGGGCAAAGGACCTTTCCGCCATGGACATCTATTACGTCAAGGTCAAGGAAGGTAAGGACCAAGTTTTCCATCACAAAGGCCAGCTGTTAAATCATTCAATCAGCCGAGACCGAAAAGGGCATTCAGCTAAAACTTATGACTAAAGAACAGGAAGGCAAGGTCAAGTCTGGGTTAACTGGATGGGTAAACAGCGGTATCAAAATTCAGGAAGCCCAGTGAGTAAAGTCAAATATTGCTAGATCCAAACATTGAACAATCCAGAGCCGAATTGGCTGCCTTTGTGAAGGCTCAAGGCAGTCGTCCAAGTGCTGATCAGAAGCTGGAGATAATGAAACGTCGAGAGAAACTGTCCAAGCGACTTGAAGAGTTTTCCGAGGCCGGTCAAGGCCATTTTCCCAACTTGGAAATTAACGAAGGAACTATTCATGATCCACCGCTCTCGGAGGATATTGTGGATGACGATGACTGGAGCGATTGTGATGAAGAGGAAACCCTGGCACCGAGCATACCCAGTTCGCCTGATCAGGGATATGGATCGGCCGAACATCAACAAATCCTCATACCTTCCTCATTTCAAGCAGCCCTCCTCCCTACATCACTGGGAGAAGCCCGGTGCGTAGAGATAGAATTGAGAGTGGCCCAGGCAAATAATGCTCTGAAGCGTTTACGGGAAGCCATCGGTTACAAGTCATTCCTTTATCGGAAGAGAATTCGAGCTGAGAAATCAAAGAAACATGTAACTCGGGCTTACGATGCTGTACAAGGATCGGATCGCGATATGAAAAGTGCTCTCTGGGCATACAACCAAGCTCGATGGGCTCTCAATCAGCTGAATGCTCCTAGGGGCACTCGTGACCGATACAAGCTGATAGGGAAAAAAGATACAAGGGCACTAACTACGGTATACGATGGCAACGCCCGGGGTCAAAGAAATATTGCTTTGCCATGGTTCTGGAATATGGCCGTGGCTGATGATTCGTCGGGTTCAACTTACATGGAACAAGGTTAGATCCAGTCACTTTTATTACTCTGCATGAATTGAAACCAGACAAATCAAAGTATATCGGGTGAATTGGCTCAGAGCAAAAGCTCGATATGACCGGTGGTCAGAAGAGCATCTCTTGATCTCAAACGAAATGAACTGGACCCGCCTCTATTTCATCAACAAAGCAAGGGAGTGGGCTGGGCTGAGGGACTTGGTGCCAGACAAGCCGGGACATGTATGCTTTGCCGAGGGGCAAATCAGTATGTGGAAAGAACTGGCCTTCCAGGCCACCAAAGAATTTATAAATGCCGGGGTCATGTGCGAGGCCATTGCATTACCTAATCCTAGTTGAATCAAACTATTCTTTCTCATTGTCCACCATGTATGCAAAAGAACACCTGTCGTTTGACTCCAGCCGAGCAGGGCAATGGATTGACGAGGTGCTGAAGATACGGCCTCCATCTTTTACCAGAGATTCTTCTGTAGTGGCGAATCTCCTCTGGAAGGACGAGCAAGAGTTCCAGGAGGTACTGTGCTACTGGTCCTCTCGATTCAGAGCCATTTTGTCATCAAAGCTCGAAAACCCCATTGACCCCAAGTTTGAGAATTGTTGGTTGGAGTACATGTCGGCCGAACAGGTGAGCTTTATTTTGCCGCGCCCGGCTAAACCCATTCCTTTGGTTAGGGGTTCATTGTAGCGACTCTCGGCATGGCATGCGCCTATGGGCATAAAGTAACACTGCCCCAGATTTTTTCTCTTTGAGCTCACGTTCCTGCCAGTTTATCGTCCCTCCCTTTTTAAAGTCCTGTCTCCAGGGTAACCCACTGCACCCTCAGGAAGCCTTCATGGATGACCGTATCCGGCCTGCATACGAGTTTGCCTGGTGGAATACTCGCATCACCTATCCACCAGGGGGTGTCGACGAACTTCTGAAAAGGTCATACAATTGGTTCAGATGGATGGCCAAGGGTGGTTTGCCAATCAAGTACCCGGACACTGACACGTCCATGCTGACACCGGCCAAAGTTCAGCACATCAAGACCCAGTTGGAGAATGCTCGGGATCGTCTGCTTGAACGTATCAAGCGTGCTGAGGCCGAGGAAGAGTGGGTCACCGATCAGATTTCGGGTTGGGAGGAAATTGTACAGCAGTCTGCTCTTACTGATGTAATGAGGCATCACAAGAGTAGAAACTCAGGTGTAGAAAGCCCGGGATTGGGTTCGTCAAGCCCCCCTTCATCTCGAACATATTGGTGCTGAGGCCAAGGAAGTTTGGGTCAGATTTGTAATACATCATTTATTAGTTACCAGACAAATGATATATCACGTCTGCCATGGTCAACCACTGAGGCCTCTTCACCCCAAGCCTTTCCCCAACCTTTTTGTGCCAAAAGTGAGCTAAACAGGCCCGGTCACCCAGTACAGGACAAACACCATGTTGTAAAACATTGCCGGCCAGGGCAACAACCGTCCCAGGGTCATAAACAAGGCTAAACCCGAGCCCAGCTAAGTGACACCGGCCTCCTTTGTAGTTTCCGATGGTTAGCAACAAGTCAAAAGACTCCCTATACCCCTTTAGATCTCGGTGATCGATTGTCTCTCGGTTCAGGATGACTGAAAGACCAGTGAAAGGAGTGGCCCAAACGCGAAGAGCAATATTAATAGGATCGTCCAATGCCTCGGCATGATCAGCAAGCTTCTCAAAGGTGGCTAAACCGGACTCAAAAAGATCGGGTTGTACGATGGCATAGATTGCGCCAACAATTGCATTGGCCAATACAAGATTCCTGAGGTAAGTTGAATTGGCAGGTTCCTGAATATCGGCTGACGTGTGTAGTGGATCCTCAGGACCTTCATGTCCTTGAGAAAACCAGCTTGGTGATAAATTTACAATCCCAGTGACCCTTTCATTCTCGGGGTGGTGATCCCGCCAACTCCCATTACTTCTCTTTTTGGGGCTCAAAGAACCTGTGTGATCCCAAATAAATGTCTAGTAAAGTGAGGAAAGTCTGAGGGCGTAATGAAGTGAAAGTAATTACCCGAAGCTGTTCTGAGAACATTTGAGGAAAGTACCAAAGTAAAATGTGACCCTGCAGGTCGGTTATATGGCATGGTTGATCGAGGTAGGGGATACCGGACCCGGCTGTTTCGTAGATCGGTGGGAATCGTGCCAAAAGTTTCTTCTCCAACTCCTCATTGCTTCCACTCTGTCTCGGTGACAAGTCTGCAGCATAGTCCCGGACGTCCCAAGTAGTCGTATCTGTCCACAACTTAGTCAAGATCGGCCGGCTAGAAGTGAAACATACATGAAGATTTGAATGCTTCTTCAAGCATGTTAATTACCCTTTCAACAGATGCTTGGGCCTCCGGCTCCAACCATGGTGGTGGAGCAGGACGAGGAACGCTTGGGCTATGTAAAGACCGCAACCGGCCTCTGAAGTATCGAGCTAGATCCCTTGTATATTGAAAGAAATCTGGGGCAGTCATGAACAAAAAAAAAGGATTTTTGACACTTTTAACTGGCAAAACATGAGGCTCGGGCATGGATTTATTTATTACGTAGAACAGGGACATAATTCCAGGTCTGTCAGGGTCATACTATAATTAGGATAGGATCGGCGTCTTTCCTGTCCGGTTGCGCCAGGCCTTTCAGATCAGCCAACTACTTTCTGCTCATCTGGGCTTTCAAACAAGGCTTGACATGAATTTTTTTTTGAAAAAGATACAGGTAGTAATGGTATGACGTATTAAGAGACCCGTGTTACGCCACATGCCCTTTCGTAATAGGTGAAATGGTGTTTGGATAGAGTAAAAAGGATGTACGGTAAGGTAACCCTCTCGCCGTCGTCATCGATGATGGTCAAGAGTATCATCCCCTAATCACCATGTTAGTGGGAAAAACGAAGTACAAAGGGGATTGCTCACGTCTGGCAACCTGCCGGTGGAGTCTACTGTTGCATACTGGAGGCCGCCGATACACATATTGTACCATACATGGGTTCCTTTCTGACGAATCATCAGCTGGTTACGACCAATGGAGATATACAGAACCTACGGGGTAGGGGTTGGGTGGAGGGATACCCAACAGACCCCAGATTGTCATGGGGGTGAAGTTATTCATGTCGCAGATGAGGGGGTGAAGATGGGTCCTTGAAATGTGAGAGGGTTTTTAAAGGGGGAAACACGCATGTTTTCAGGTTAAATTACAACCCTCGATGCAACCCTATATCAGAAGCATAAACGATGGTGGCACGAGCCTCGAGGCCAAGGCTGTCTTGCAAAAGAGTTGAAAGAGTCATAAACATAAGCATGGCCGGGGATTGAACCCAGAAGCTGGGGATTCAACCCGGAAGCCAACTCTACCATTAGACCATGCCGACCTCCAAAAATTGTTGGTAAATCTGGGATAAGGGGTGAATTCTTGATTTCGTACTCCAATTGGTCTTATGTCTGGGCCCAGCTTGGACTGTAGTTTAAATGCCGAACAAGTCAGTGCTGAGTTTACAGGACCGGGTTCAATCGCACCCGAACAAGTCACTGTTATCAAGCTATTAGACATGGTTGTCAGCTAAGTTACATTTTTTTGCCATCGACTTGGCCACCAGGTTGTCTTATGCACCGGGTTCACCCCCCGAACAAGTCAGTGCCAAGCTTCGACGCCCTAATTCAGTCTGCCCCAGGCTCAAATCCCAAATGGCTTAGTGGTTGAGGTGTGAGGTGTATGTAGTGTATCTATGTATGCCCTGGGTTCAAATCCCAGACAAACTTTTTACTTGCTGCTATTAGAGTGACATGGTTGGCAGGTAATAAATACTGACCGACATTGTCTTCAATGTTGGCTTGGCTTAGTGGATAAGCTGGGAGGTATACGTCGTGTATCCCTGGGTTCGAATCCCAGAAGTCACTTGTCGCAGCTCTTGCGAGTAATGCTAAAATTTTACTAATCAATGCTCGTTTGCATCATCTAGTCCCTAGAACAGGTTGTGTTCTGCCGAGAGTGGGTAGTAAGTTACAAGATACCGAACGTGTACATATCTTAGACCGAGAATGGGTAAAGTTGAAAAAGTGCTGAGCTTGTGTGTGTAGTATGTCCGGGTTCAAATCCAAAACAAGTCATGGCTTGGACGTCTTGAAAATTTTATTGCTATTCGAGTGACATGGCCGGCAGGTAATAGATTCTGACCCACAGTATCTTCCAACGTTGGCTTGGCTTAGTGGTTAAGCTGGGAGGTGTACGTACTATATGTTGTCCTGGGTTCAAATCCCAAACAAGCCATGGTTCGCGTTTTGAAAAGTCTTTTACTTACTGCAGCTAAAAGATACTGACCGGACCTGTATGCCCTGGGTTCGAATCCCAAATTTTTTTACTTACCGCCATTAGAGTGACATGGTCGTCAGGTAAAAGATACTGACCAACATTGTCTTGGAACGTTGGCTTGGCTTAGTGGTTAAGCTTGGAGGTGTAGGTACTATATGTATGTATGCCATGGGTTCAAGTCCCACACAAGCCATGATTCGTATTTTGAAAAGTCTTTTACTGCAGCTAAAAGATACTGACCGACCTGTATGCGCTGGGTTCAAATCCCAAATTGTTTTACTTACCGCCCATTAGAGTGACATGGTCGTCAGGTAAAAGATGCCGACCAACAATGTCTTCCAACGTTGGCTTGGCTTAGTGGTTAAGCTGGGAGGTGTGCTGATTACGTATGCCTGGGTTCGAATCCCAAAAGTCACATACACCGGTCGCAACTCTTTTTAATTAATTCTTTCCGAGCGTGCAGACCCAAGTTAGTTCTCAGGCTGAGAACGGGAAGTTGTCTTGCGCCAGTCAAGTTACAAAGTGCCGAGCTTTCAGGCCCGGTTGAACATTGAGAGCGAGCTTGCAGACCCGGGTTAGTTGTCTTGGGCTGGTCAAGTTACAAAGTGCTGAGCTTTTGAATATTGAGTGAGCTTGCAGACCCGGGTTGGTTGTCTTACAAAGTGCTGAGCTTTTAGGCCGGGTCGAACATTGACTTGAAGATACGAAGTGGTACAACATCGACTTGGCTCAGTGGTTATCATGGGAGTATGCATTGTATCTATGTATGCCCTGGGTTCCAATCCCCAACAAGTCATTCATCCTGAACAGTCTTTTACTTACTACTATATTAGAGTGACATAGTCATCAGCTAAAAGATACTGACCAACTTCCTCTTGTAGTGCTGACTTGGCTTAGTGGTTGAGCTGGGAGGTGTACATAGTGTATCTATGTATGCCCTGGGTTCGAATCCCAGAAGTCATGTAAGAGCGAGGATGGCCTTTTTGTAACACTGGCTAAAATTTACTAATCAGAGGTTTGTGTTGTTGTATGCCGAGAACGGTGACTTACCAAGTGCCGAGCTTGGACGCCCGGGTTCAAATTGCAGGCAGGTAAAAGATACCGGCTGACATTGTCTTCCAACGTTGGCTTGGCTTAGTGGTTACGCTGGGAGGTGTACGTCATGTATGTATGCCCTGGGTTCGAATCCCAGAAGTCACTTGCAGTGATCGCAGCTCTTGTTTTTTATATTTACTATGGATCAAGTTGAAAATTTGAACTATGGAGGTAAGTTCTGCCCGGTTTGCCTCTGCTCGGCTGCTAACTTAAAGGCCCAACTGAGAAGCCGGCCTCGGTGAAGCATCGGCTGACCATGTTCATACATTTTTGTCCACGGCCGACTCTGTGATATCTATGTCTGACCAGCTGACCCTGGTAACCAGAGTCGAGGGCCCTCGGCCGACCACCAACCCAGGCCATGGTCGAAATATCAGCTGACCTTGCATAGCCTAGCTGCTAATCAGAAGTGATGGCCCTCGGCCGATCACCTACCCAGCATTGTTCAAACTGTCAGCCGACCTTGCATGGCTTAGCTGCCCCCTCGGCCGATCACCTACCCAGCAATGTTCAGAACTGTCAGCCAATCTTGCATGGCTTAGCTGCCCCCTCAGCCGATCACCTACCCAGCCATGTTTAAAACTGTCAGCCGGCCTTGCATAGCTTAGCTATCTTTCATCAGCCAAAAAACTGTCAGCCGACCTTGCATCGGTTAGCTATCAGCCGATACACAAATACAGGGACTTGACTGCCCAGCGCAGCTTCCTCCTACTGATCGGTTTATGATAAATCTATGTAGCTGGCCGACCCTTCTTCACCTTGATACTGGGATCACATCAGCCAATTCATCAACACAGGGTTATTGGCCCTCATCAGCCCATCAGCAGGCCCCATCAACTATGGCCTGTTTGTATTGTTGGGGCTCTCAGTGTAGCTGGGTGATTCCTACTAACTGCCCTGGAGTTCCAGTCGGTAACAGAAAACTAGCCAGACCTAAATTCTGGGTGGCCGATAGGACAGAGCCAAGAATCCGAACTAATGGAAGTGGACGTCCCACCCTCGGCTCCTCACAGATCCATTTTCGATTTCAAAGAAAGTTCCAACCCATTCACCCCAGCCTCAGCTCACCAATCCATTTTCGAGTTTCAACAAGCTGGCACTTCAACTGTTGCCCTGGCCTCGGCTCGTCAGCCATCGATTTTCGATTTTCAGCAAGTGGGCACTTCAACAAATGTGCCACCTGTTCCCCCGTCCTCAGCTCGTCAGCCCTCCATTTTCGATTTCCAGAAGCCTGGCAGATCTGCACCAGCCTCGGCTCCATCGATTTTCGATTTTCAGCAAGTGGGCACTTCAACGAATGTGCCGCCTGTTTCCCCATCCTTGGCTCATCAGCCATCCATTTTCGATTTCCAGCAGCCTGGCAGATCTGCACTGGCCTCGGCTAATAAGGGATCGATTTTCGATTTTCAGCAAGTGGAGACTTCAAAGAATGTGTTGCCTGTTCCCCTGTCCTCGGCTCGTCAGCCATCCATTTTCGATTTCCAGAAGCCTGACAACCCTGCACCAACCTCAGCTAATAAAGGATCCCCTTTTGATTTACCCCAGCCTTGGCTGTTTAGCCTTCCATTGATTTTCAAATACCTGGCACATCTGCCCCAGCTCCTGCCTCTGACAAACCAGGCATGTCTTCCCCTGGCACCTTGGGGTCCAACCACCATCCAGACACACAGCGTATCATTAGTACTCTGGGATCACGGAAGCATCTGACGAAATCACAAGAGGCCAAATTGCAACTCCAGGCCCAAGGAAGAGCTGCCATTCTGCCAACTCGGCCAGGTGATGCCCTCGTTTTCGGCCCAGCCCCTGTCTTTCTCTACACTCAAGAGAGGACAACACCACGCCCACCACCTTCGACCAAATTGTTGGACTTGGATCCAAACTCCCCACGTGCAAGGGGTTTATGTCGCAAGTACAATATCAAGGTTGTGTCTGATGACAGCATTGGTGATTGCACGGGCGTGGTAGCCGAGGTCATTCAGGCAATTGGCAAAGTGTGGGAAAGAGCTATAGACCCTGAGGCTTCATCCGACCCTTCGATTAGGAGTTTGCAGGCTGCCTTCAATAAATTGCTGACGAGGGGAGATGAGTTTACCGAGATGGATCGTATGGATCTTATTCATCATAGCGAAATTCACCAGGAGGCAATCAGATCCCTGCCTGACAGCCACAAGTATTAGTGACCTTACCCCAACAACACTGAGACCCCTGACTATACAAACAGGCCATAGTTGTTGGTGCCTGCTGATGAGCCGATACATATGTTGACCCCATCAAACCTGGCCTGGCCACCTATATATTCTTAAGGAGTAGTTCTATGTGCCGGCCAAGGAGCCTAATGATGAGTTGACCCCACTGAAATTGCCTTGGATTGTGGGTCAGCCGCTCTGTTCCAACATGGATTATGAGTCAGCTGAACAGCTTTTGATCCCTCACAAGGTGGATCAGCCCACCAGCCAAAACTTGGCCCAGTCCAATCAGTTGACATACTGAGGTCATGAATCTCATTGTCAGCCCGAGGCCGGCCCACAACCATTTTCCTTGTTTTACCCCAACTCCCCTTTGCCATTATTTCCCATCTGTGGTTGTAACCGACTTGGATAATGTCCCAGGTCGGATGTGTCATTCCCTTGCCATAATGACTTGGCTTAGTGGTCAAGGCTATGATAGTGATTGTCTTCTAATGTCACCTTGAGTGGTTACAAAAAAAAAAGAGTTTGCTCCATCTGTACTCAAGTGACTTCTGGGATTCACACCCAGGGTATACATACATACACTATGTACACCTCCCAGCTCAACCACTAAGCTAAGTCATTCCTGCAAGAGAAAGTTGGGGAGTATCTTTTAACTGACGACCATGTCACTCTAATATAGTTATTAGTAGTAAGTAAAAAACTGTTCAGGATAACCAGCAGGACTTGTTAGGGATTTGAACCCCAGGCATACATAGATACAATGCATACACCTCCCATCTTAACCACTGAGCCAAGCCAATTGGTCAGAATCTCAAGTCAATGTCGGCCTGCAAGCTCGGCACTTTGTAACTTGGTTCTAGGCCTAAGATAACTATCAAGACAATTACCCGTTCTTGGCCAAAGCTGGCTAACTCAGCTCTGCAAGCTCACTTTGTACAAGGGAGCATTGATTGCTAAAATTTAAAATGCAAGAAATCGTGGGGAAGAATGAACTTGTTTGGGAATTGAACCGAAACTACATAACCTGCCAGCTTAACCACTAAGCCAAGCCAACGTTGAAGACGATGTCAGTCAGTATCTTTTACCTGTCGACCATGTCACTGTAGTAGGAGTAAAAAGGACTGAAATAAATTCTGTGCAGTGACTTGTTTGGGTTTTGAACCCAGGTCATACATAGATACACTACATACATCTGCCATCTTAACTACTAAGCCAAGTGAATGTTACAACAAACTCTTGGTCAGTATCTGAAGTCAATGTTTGACCTGGCCTGAAAGCTCAGTACTTTGTAACTTCATACTGAGAATTTACACGGAAAGCAACTTCCCGTTCTCGGCCTAAGACACCTAACCTGGGTCTGCAAGCTCGGTGAGAATTGATTAGTAAATTCTAGCCAGTGTTACAAAAATGAAAAAGTTGCAACAATGTTTTGAACATTGCTGGGTTGGTGATCGGCCGAGGGCCTTCACTTCTGATGAGCAGCTAGGCTATGCAAGGTCAGCAGACATTTTGAATTCACCTGGGTTGGTGGTCGGCCAAGAGCCCTGAACTCTGGTTACCAGGGTCAGCTGGTGAGACCCATTGTAGCCATGGTTAATTTTCAACATGATCCAAGATATCAGTCAAACTAGCATTGATTAGTAAATTTTAACAAAAGAGTTGCGATAGGTGTAACTGACTTCTGGGATTCGAACCCAGGGCATTCAGACACTCTGTACACCTCCCAGCTTAATCACTAAGCCAAGCCAATGTTGGAAGACGATGTTGGTCAGTATCTTTTGGCTGCCGACCATAATAGCAGTAAGTAAAAGATTTGTTCGGGATTTGAACCCAGGGCATACATACATATACTACGCACACCTCCCAGCTTAACCAATAAGCCAAGCCAAAGGGGAAGAGGATGTCAGTCAGTATCTTTTACCTGCCAACCATGTGACTCTGATAGCAATAAGTTTTTGAAGATGTCCAAGCAATGACTTGTTCGGGATTTGAACCTGGGCATACTACATACACCTGCCACCTTAACCACTAAGCCAAGCCAATGTTGCAAAATCTTGGTCAGTATCTCCAGTAAATTCGGAAGACGATGAATTGAACCTGGGCCTGCAAGCTCGGCACTTGGTAACTTTATGCGTTCTCGGCCTAAGATGACTACCAAGACAATCTGCTCGGTACTTTGTAACTTACTACCCGCTCTTGGCAAAAGACAACAACCCCTTCTAGGGACCAGATGATGATTTGAACCGCTCAGCACTTTGTAACTTACCCATTCTCAGCCAAAGACAACTAGTTCTCAGCCTAGGAAGACAACTACCCGTTCTAGAAATGTTGGTCACTATCTCCAGTCAATTCATAAGACGATGAATTGAACCTGGGCCTGCAAGCTCGGCACTTGGTAACTTTACACATTCTCGGCCGAAGATGACTACCAAGACAATCTGCTTGGTACTTTGACTTACCCATTCTCAGCAAAAGACAACAACCCCTTCTAGGGACCAGATCTTGGAAGACAATGATTTCAACCGCTTGGCAGTAACTTACCCATTCTTGGTGTAAGACAATTAGTTCTCGGCCTATGACAACTACCCGTTCTCGGCCTAGGACGTCTACAAGCTCGGTACTTTGTACGAGGGAATGGATGCCGACCATGTCACTTCTAATAATAGCAGTAAGTAAAAAATTGTGGAAAAGAACGAACGACTTTTTTGGGATTTGAACCCAGGGCGTACAAAGATACACTATGTACACCTGCCATCTTAACCAATAAGCCAAGTCAACATCACAACAAACTCTTGGTCAGTATCTCTTAGCTGGCGACCGTATAGCAATGTCGGTAAAAAATATTCGAAGATGTACAAGCACTGACTTGTTTGGGATTTGAACCCGAGCAGATGCACTACATACACATGCCACCTTAACCACTAAGCCAAGTCAATCTTACAACAAAATGCTTGGTCAACAATCATTCTAATAGAAGTAAACGTGTTCGGCATTTGAAGCAAGGTCTTTACCATCCCCCATGAGTTCCGGCGGAATCCGGCGGATTCCAAGTGGAATGTCGGAATTCCATGGAATTCCGACGGAAACTAGTTGGCTGGAGCCTCAGCCATTCTGGTTTCCAATTCCACAGAAATTCCAATGGAATCCGACGGAATCCGGTGGAAATGGTTGGAATCCGGGAGCCTCCCGGAACAGTTTCCATTGGAATCCATTGGAATTCCAACCAGATTCCATGGAATTCCAATGGAAAGTATATTCCAGTCAAATTCCAACAGATTCCGAGAGATTCCAATGAATTCCAATATTTGTTGTTGTTATTATAATATATAAAAAAAGAAGTGGATGCATAAGGATTGAACTCTAGCCTCGGGGAAGGTCACGTGAGGTCCAAGCAGCAACATTTCCACTACACCATATGGCCGTTACAATTCTAGTAACATTTATTCCATACAACCCACCCTCACGGCCACCTTCCTAAACGAGTCGCGGCATTCGCCGGCGTCACCATCAGCATTCCGTTTTGCTGTCAACCACAACCACAACCACAACCACCGTCACCACGACCAGCGCGGTCACCGCCAACCACGCCCACGCCAGCGGACAACGACGACAACACGACAACACGACGACGACGACGGACGACGACACGTCAGCGACGACGAGGCCGGCCACACGACGACGGACGACGACACGTCAACGCACGACGAGGACGACGACACGTCAACGCACGACAACGACGGACGACACGTCAACGCACGACAACGACGACGACGGGTCGCGTCAACACACGACGACCACGCACGACACGTCAGCGACGACGAGGACGACACGTCAACGGACGACGACGACGGACGACGACGACTCGTCAACGGACGACGACGACGACAAACGACGACGACTCGTCAACGGACGACGACGACGACGACGACGACGGACGACGACGACGACACGTCACGTCGACGGACGACACGTCAGCGACGACGAGACGGCGCACGTCAACGGACGACGACGAGGACGACGGCGACACGTCAACGGACGACGACGAGCCCCCTCCCTTTTCCCTCCCCCCTTCCTATTCCCTCCTCCTTCTTATTCCCTCCTCCTTCCTATTCCCTCCCCTTTCCTATTCCCTCCCCCTTCCTTTGTCCTCCCCCTTCCCTGTCCCTCCCTCCCTCTTCCCTCTCCCTTCCCTTTTCCCTCCCCCTTCCCTTGTCAATCCCCTATTTCTTGTGACCCCCCCTTCCTTTTCCCTTTTCCCTTTTCCCTTCCCCCCTTCCTTTACCCTTTTACTTTCCCCCTTTCTTTTCCCTTTTACCTTCCCCCCTTCCTTTTCCCTTTTCCCTTCCCCCCTTCCTTTTCCCTTTTCCCTTCCCCCCTTCCTTTTCCCTTTTCCCTTCCCCCCTTCCTTTTCCCTTTTCCCTTCCCCCCTTCCTTTTCCCTTTTCCCTTCCCCCCTTCCTTTTCCCTTTTCCCTTCCCCCCTTCTTTTTCCCTTTTCTCTTCCCCCCCCCTTCCTTTTCCCTTTTCCCTTCCCCCCTCTTCCTTTTCCCTTTTCCCTTCCCCCTTCCCTCCTCATTTCCTGCCCCTTCCTTGGCCATCCCCTCCCTCTCTAGTATACACTGTATGTAGTTAAATATATTTTGTATTATAATTGAAATACATCATTATTTGATCTAAATCACTTGTGAATTTGTGAATTTTATAAGGAGGTTTGAATTTCTGACTTCAATAAATACAGCTCAAGTCACCTGACCTCTACCTCAGTTCTGATCAGCACTAATCAGTCTTCTGGAATTCCATTCAGATTCCGGTGGAATCCATTGGAATTCCATTCAGATTCCGGCGGAATCCATTGGAACTCCATTCAGAATCCAGCGGAATCCATTGGAATTCCATTCAGAATCTGGTGGAATCCATTGGAATTCCATTCAGAATCCAGCGGAATCCATTGGAATTCCATTCAGAATCCGGCGGAATCCACTGGAATTTGAGATTCCTACCATTCCGGCGGACTCCGGATGGAATTCCGACATTCTATGGGAGTCCGTCGGAGTCCGCCGGAACTCATGGGGGAGGGTAAAGTACTGTTTGAAGCTGGGGCATACTGAATCAGGGCCTGCAAGGTCGGCACTGACTTACTTGTTCAGGGGGTGAACCCGGGCCATAAGACAACCAGTGCAAAAATCAAGTATTAAATGTCATGAGAATGATTTGTGTGGGATTTGAACCCAGGGCATATACACATGAGCATGAAGCACCTTCTGCCATAACCACTAGGCCAAGTCAGTGTTACAAGATAATTTTGGTTGGGACATTTCAGTGAGCCTCAACTGGATACTTCCGGCCCAGGACACGATTAGAAAGTAGGCCTCCCCATCAATGTCCTTTCAAATCTGCCCAAAATCTTTGGAATCTGGCATGGTCTAATGGTAGTTGCCTTCCAGGTTCAATCCCTGGCCATGCTTATCCTGATGACATTTTCAACTTTTTGTGGGGAGTACTCGAGGCATCTGCCAGATATTCTTATGCTTCTGATATAGGTTTGGATCGAGGGTTGTAATTTAACCTGAAACATGTGTGTTTCCCCCTTTAAAAACCCTCACATTTCAAGGACCCATCTTCCCCCACACCCCTCACTGCGACATGAATCACTTCACCCCCATGACGATCTGGACTCTATTGGGCATCCCTCCACCCAACCCCTTCCCCGTAAGTTCTGTATTTCTCCATTGATTGGTCTAACCAGCTGATGATCCATCAGAAAGGAACCTGTGTATGGTTTAACATATGCAGCGGCGGTCTCATGTTTGCGATGGTGGACTCCAGCAGCTGGTTGCCTGACGTAAGCAATCCCCTGTGGTACTTCATTTTTTCCACTAACATGGTGATCAGGGGACCATGCTCTTAACTATCATTGACGATGATGGGGAGAAGGTGACCCTTCCGTACGTCCTTTTTTTTCTATCCAAACACCATTTCACCCCTTATGAAAGAGCATGCGGCGTAACACAGGTCTCTTAATACATATCATTCCATCCATACATGTAACTTTGAATAAAAAACTTATCTGAGCTTTTCATGGGCTGGCTTATTGGGCTGGCCATAAGGATCGGGCTTCACCCACGCCAAGACGAAGCCGAGTACAAGGCCATCAAACCCTAAATTTAGCTTAATATACTTTGACGTAATGAACGACAATGCCCTGGCCTCATGTCCTGTGAGATAAAAAGTCAATGGGAATTTTTTATTCTATTTAACCATGACTCCCTCTCAATATTCACAAGATCTAGCTCACTACATCAAAGGCCAGCTGCTGAGTTCCAGAATGCCATTGATTCATCCTCAGCCTGCTAGACCAACATGGCTTCTTCCATCGGGACCTCAAGTTCAAGTTGAAAAGGTCATTAGGATGCTCGAAGAAGCCTGGCATCAATCGTGTAAGTACAATGTTCAACCGGCTGTATCAGACAGGTCAATAAAGCCTTCCCAGATCAAACTGACTGGGATGTCCGAGATTATGTGGCCGAGTTATCACTGAGGCAGAGCGGAAGCAATGAGGATTTGGAAAACAGACTCCTTACACGATTCCCACTGATCTACCAGTCAACATCGCCAGTCAACATCCCTTACCTCGATAAACCTTGCCACATAACTGACAAGGCTGGCCATATTCTTCTGTGGTACTTCCTGAAGTTAATCTCAGAAGATCTTCAGGTAATTTTATTTCCCTTAACCAACAAGTTTTTAACTCGGACCGGTCCAGGAACTGATTTGGACCCAGACAGAGAATCTAAGACCCAAAAAGAAAAGTAATGGAAGTTGGCAGGATCATATCCATCCCAACCACGGTAGCAAAACAACCGGCATAGTAAATTTATCACCAGGCTGGTTCTCCCAAGGACATGAAGGTCCTGCCGATCTGCTTCATCCTTCCTCCAATATCCAACAGGCCAGTAACCTCATCTATCTTGAAACTCTCTCCTTTGTCAATGCCGTTATCTCTGCCATATACTCCATCATTCAACCCGAGCCAGCAAGATGAAGCTACAAGCATGGCTCTGGGCATGTGGGGTACACCTTTCACCAGCCTTTCAGTCATCATAAACAGAGAGACAATTACCCACTGAGATGTAAAGGGCTACAGGGAGTCTTTTGACATGTTGTTGATGATCGGTCGGTACGACCAAGGTCGGTTTTACATGCCCGGGCTCGGATTCAGCCTCCTGTATGACCCAGGAACTCTTGTGGGCCTGGCTGGCAACGTCTTACCGCATGGCGTTTGTCCCGTTGTCGGTGAACGTGCCTGTTTGGCTCACTTCTGGCATAAAAAGGTTGGGGAGAGGCTTGGTGTCATGCCACCTCAATGGCAAACAATAGAAAAGCTGACTAGTACAATACTGGCTATCTAATGTTTAAGAATTACTTTGGCTGCTGGCATACCCAAAGCTTCTCAGCATCAAGTTTGGAAGACAAATATACAATATCTTCCCAATCCCTGATCTGTCAAGTCATGTGATCAACCTCGGCCTCAGCATGTTCAATCCTTTCCACAATGAGTTTCCGCGCTTGCTCCAATTGTGCTTTTAGCCGGCTGACGTCCTCGGGTGATAGGTTTGACGTCTGAAGGTTCGTTCGGACAAGTGGCAGAGCGCCATCAGCAGCCCACTTATACCACTTGGCTGACTGGCTAAGCATGTAGTAGATTCCCTCCTTGGGATAGCTCTTAGGAGTCTTCCACCATGGAAACTCATATGAAGGCCAAACAGCATCTCTTCGAATTGCTATGTCAGGGTGAAGGGGGTCACGCTGAATACAGCTTCTAAGGAATGCGGGGACCTCAAACTGGGGCCGACATCAGCAAGTAAAAAAGCGTTCGGGATACCTTACCTCATGCCCATAAATGAAGGCCATTCCAATGCTATCAATCATGAAGCCCTTTCCAAAGCAACAAGGTTAGTCACGACCAGATCCAGAGAAATCAAGGTGGCTCACCACTTCGGCCGCATAATACTCATTCCATGAGATTTGGAACTCAGGCTCGATAGGCTTTGCAAGCTTAGCCATGTGAATGGCCCTAAACCGAGATGACCAGTAGTCGAGCACTTCCTGGAACTCCTGCTGGTTCTCCCACAGTAGACATTTACCAAAATGTGCTTCAAACTTTTTTCCTTCAATCATATCCTTCATCCAGTCAATTTCAACCTGCAGCACAGGGGGTACTGGTGTTGAGAGTACTGGTGTAGAAGACATGGTGGTGATGGATAAAGATGGATGATAATCTAATTCAACCAAGATTAGGTAATGAAACAGACTGGCACATGACACCGGCATTATAAATTCTTTGGTGGCCTGGAAGGCAAGCGCTTTCCACATACTGATTTGTCCCTCGGCAAAGGAAACATGTCCCAGCTTGTCTGGCACCAAGTCCCTCAGCCCAGCCCACTCCTTGGCTTTGTTGATGAAAAAGAGCTGGGTCCAGTTCATTTCGTTTGGGATCAAGGTATGCTCTTCTGACCATCGGTCATACCGAGCTTTTGCTCTAAGCCAATTCACCCGATATACTATTGGATTGTCTGGTTTCAATTCATCTAGAGTAATAAAAGTGATTGGATCTGACCTTGTTCCATGTAAGTTGAACCAAAGGAATCATCAGCCACGGCCATATTCCAGAACCATGGCAAAGCAATATTTCTTTGACCCTGGGCATTGCCATCATATACGGTAGTTAGTGCCCTCGTATCTTTTTTCCCTATCAGCTTGTATCGGTCACAAGTGCCCTGAGGAGCATTGAGCTGATTGAGAGCCCATTGAGGTTGGTTGTATGCATGGAGAGCACTTTTCATATCGCGATCCGAACCTTGTACAGCATCATAAGCCCAAGTTACATGTTTTTTTGATTTCTCTGATTGAACTCTCCTGCGGTAAAGGAATGACTTGTAACCGATGGCTTCCCTTAAACGTCTGAGAGCATTGTTTGCCTGGGCCACTCTCAATTCAATCTCTACGCACCGGGCCTCTCCCAGTGCTATAGGCAGAAGGGCAGATTGGAATGAGGATGGTAAGAGGACTTGTTGATGTTCGGCCGATCCATACCCCCGATCAGGCATACCAGGTATACTGTGTACTGGAATCTCCTCCCCATCGCAATCGCTCCAGTCATCGTCATCCACGATCTCCTCCGAGAGCAGTGGTTTATGAATAGTTCCTTCATCAATATCCAAGTTGGGAAAATGGCTTTGACTGGCCTCAGAAAACTCTTCAAGTTGCTTAGACAGCTTCTCTCGATGTTTCATTATCTCCAGCTTTTGATCGGCACCTGGACGACTGCCTTGAGCCTTCACAAAGGCAGCCAATTCGGCTCTGGATTTTTCAATGTTTGAATCTAGCAATATCTGACTTAACTCACTGGGCTTCCTGAATTTTGATACCACTATTTACCCATCCGGTTAACCCAGACTTGACCTTGCCTTCCTTTTCTTTAGTCATAAGTTTTAGCCGAATGCCCTTTTCGGTCTCAGCTAATTCAATGATTTACAGCTGGCCATCGTGAAGGAAAACTTGTTTCTTACCTTCGTTGACCTTGACGTAATAGATGTCCATGGAGGAAAGGTCCTTTGCCCGGTTCAAATTTGCCATTTTGATCTGTTGCTCCCATTCTTGAATCTGTTCCTTGCTTGCGGAGGCACTTAATTCTTCAAGAGCCTGGAAGCTCTCAGAGAGCCCGAGTTTTGCTCGCTTCCACTTCTTGCAAAGGCTACTCACTTTACTTTTATTAGCTTAACAGCAATGTAAAAGCAGTTGAACATACATACCCATATTGATCATTTTCTTCCAGTTGTTATCTAGCATGTGAGCATCCAATACCTCTGATCTATGGGCCAAAGTCATTGTCCGGGTGGTGCGACCGACCTCATTGAGAACAGCCCAGAGAGTCTCCAAGATCTCTCCATCTGTTTGACCGGCCCCGGGGATGAATGTTGGGGCAAATCTTGGAAAGCATATTTCTTGATGGCCATGGACATGGAATAAGCCGATCCCAAATACCAATAACAAGTCTGGTCTGATCCAGAGGTGTTTGGCACCACGTTTTATCCGAGCCATCAAATTCACCATATACTGGCAGTTGATGTCATAGACAAAAATAACCCTTTTTTCTTCACCAGTCATGGTATTCTTCAGAGCCTGGCAAAAGGCATAGTCCATGTTCATTTGCCTGTTTCGTAAATGAATGGTTCAACCTGAAGATAACTGCCATGCCGTTCTCCCTTTTGAAAATCTACCACCGAGCCTGGACAAAATGTGCCATGGCGAAGGCAAGCGATGGCCCCAATCCCTGTAGCATCGAAACCTCGGTGGAATACATTTTTATTGTTGACAGCATCGTGCTCATGACATGTCCTCGGCTGAAAGAATCAGACATCGGCTGACTTGCTCGAAGGATAAAACTGACATCATTATCTTCAATGGCGTCCCAAAGGTGGCTCAAGTAGGGCCCTCTTCGGGTCATGAAGCCATGGCCATCTTTGAGCCAAACATCGTCCTCAGGTCATGCCTGTTTCTGGTGGGCTGCTGTGAAATTGTCATCAGCTACAAATCCTCGGGTATACTTCCAATTCTCTGGATCTTCAGGATTTTCATTCCAATCATCAGGCAGATTGATTCTGGGCTGTGGGCAGGTCGGGCAAAAAAAGACCATCTCCCCAGGTCTTCAAGCCTTATCTTTGTGTCCAAATCCAAAAGTAGCCAGTTTGGTAAGATTACGATATTGCCTACCAGCCCTGATCAACTCATGATACTGATTCTGTGAAACATTTGAGTTCAGGGTTATAGCTCCTTGAACAACAACGTACTGGAATGGAATTTGGAAATGCAAAGTTGGTGATTCTTCTCAATTTGGAGTAGTAGTGGGTGGCCGAGGTTTTGCACTCAAGATTTTCCAGCAGGTAGTCATCGAGGAGTTGAAAGGTAAATACGGTCTGGCAAGACTTGTAGGTGGATGGGTACAACCCGATGCAGAACAACTGTATGTCCTTGGCAGCTGCCCCCGAACATCCACAGAAGACGACTGGCAGGTGATGCACACCTGAAGTATGGATGATGGTCATGACCCTGCCACCATTGTAAATCCTATCCGGTGGCTTTGGATCAGCCGAAGTGCTAGGAAGGTCTTCAAGATCAAACCATCCATCCTCTTCAATGTCAATATCGGCATCCATGTTTCTGGCCGAATGTGGGCACCGTTCACCTTGGTGACCCAGGTTGATAACCAATCCTACTTTCCAGAGCCAGCTCTGTTCGTAGAAGATGCCGGTCCATCGTTCAATCCGGTGGAATGGGTCTCAGCAGTGGGATGTCCGGCAACAGTCTGTACAATACGCGGGGCTGGCAAAGCAATCCAGACATCGCCAAGTCGCCTCCTTCTTGCAAATGGTACAAACACAGATTGAAGCCTTCCTATCCAAAAGCTCATGGAGGTATAGATTGCGTTTCGTCTGTTTCCAGACCCTCATATAATCATTGGATGACTGAACAAAGTTAATTAGCCCTCAGTATATGGATATTTTGGATGTGAAATTGTACATTTCTGTGAGGTGGATTGTCAAGAGGAGGAGCATATTCAATGTATGGCAAATCTTCATTTTCAGTTTCATTGTCTCTTTCCAGGTGGCTGCAGTTCCGCTTTTTTACAGGAGAAGAGGGCAGGGAGGGAACAGTGGAGGAGGGAAAATACCTCCTTCCATTTTTTATAACAAGCCTGTTGAAGTGGGTAATACCAGTGGTGCTGTGGGACCTTCTTCCCATGAGTGATTATACAAATGACAGGGAAAGAAAAAGGAAAGTGTAGCCGTTGAATAGCAACTGCAAATATAAACAAGTGAAGCTCATTTCCTGCTTGTTCAGCTTCTGTGGAGTTTATAAAAGAACTAGGACATGATTTGTGCTTGAGAATGGTTCATTAGGATATACAACCAGTAGATGCATGCGCATGAATTTGATTCCGGTAAGACTACCCACTTGGCTATCAACCTGGCCGCAATGCTAGCATACTCAATGTACCTCATTAGACCGCCACCAGGTATTTTCTGATTGACATGGTAATGCTTGAGAATGGTTCATTAGGATATATTCAACTAGTAGATTGGTTTTTGTACTAATACTAGAACCAGTAGATGCATGTGCATGAATTTGATTCCAGTCAGACTACCCACTTGGCTATCAACTTGGCCGCAATGCTAGCATACTTAATAGACCGCCACCAGGTATTTTCTCATTGACATGGTATACAAGCAGTAGACCCATGTTTATGCTACATCTGGGTACTAGAATCAGTAAAGCCATGCATGTGCGCACAATTGATTACCGCATGTACAAGCAATTGATTTCCTGTCAAACCACACATGGCCGCAACATTAAAATAAGTCACAATAAACAATATTTTCCTGTAGCTTTCCCAACTGTACTCTGGTTTCAAGGTATTTTCAAGGTGTAGTTTAATATATTCTATCTCATTATTCCTGAAGGCATACAGAACTTGTTCCGATGATGATCGTCAGGGTCACAACCTTTTTGATGTTTCCGTTCTGTGATGGTTTCTCCCAATCATTACTGTTCCATGATGCAACAACCTTAACGTTTCCGTGCTGTGATGGTCTCTACCGATCCACGGTTATCTGGCCGATGCTAATCTGGGATCGGCATTCATCACAGATATTTTTAGCATTTCCAGGTACTGTTTGTTTAGACCTCTTTGGTCATTTACCTCTTCTCATCAAACCATCATCATACATCCCATTATGAGCACTTGCTCTGGATCCCCGAAACCATCTGACAGTCAAACCAAGCACCATGGGTCAGGGAGGTGTTGGACAAAGGAAGAAAGCGAGTTGTTGGAGAAACATCAGGATGAGTACAGAGAGGCTGGTGACTCAGCTCGTGCCAACTTATTGTCTGATGTTTTGCAAAATATGCTGGACATACTCCCCAATGGAAAGATGTTCAACAAGGAGGAGAGAACAGCTGTTAAGAAGGTAACTAATTTTCATGGTCTAGATATGAATCTCATTCTGAATGATTTTTAGGATATCAAGACTTGGTTTGGCTGGCACAGTCGCAAAAGGAAACTTGTTATTCTTTGCTGACTTCGTTTATAGACTTGGGCTTGGCTGTTGATTATACACCCCCACCTGTCGAGCAGACCGAGGTCACTTCTAAGCCAGAAGGTTCGCATTCGGTATCTCGTTCTCAGCAGGTCAGCCCACCAGATCCCAAGGAGGTTCATCATAAGTTTCAAGTTGTTTTCTCATTCCCATGATTCTCAACTTAAAAACTTAGTTGATACGGCGCTCTATCAGAAGAAGATTGACTTTAGGTCCTTGAGCCCCCCACCGGACTTCGACATGCAGACGATGCAGCAGGAGATCAGAAGACTTGCTCACGGCCAAGCCGACCTCCTGCAGAAACTCCAAGACCAACAGGCACAAGTCAGTGTCATGGAGTCGTCTACTCCTAGTATGCGGGAGTATTCTGCATTTGCAGTCCGAAAACACTTCAGTCACCCACCTTGAACAAGCTATTAGCTAGGAAATCTTGAAAAATTATCCAGGCTAATAGATCCTCTGGCCGTTTTTTTTTTGGCCTTTGGATAGAAATATATTATTGGATTTGATAGAAAATGTTTGACCTCTAATATTGTGACCAGAAATATTTGGGTAGATAAATTGTGTTCAAAAATATCCTAGTCAAGTGAAAGTGGTCAGAAATGTTTGAAGGGTGTCAGACTGGTAAGAAATGTTTGAGCCAAGTCAAACTGGCCAGAAATGTTTGAGGTGTGCCAGAGTGACTAGAAATGTTTCAGTGGTGTGACATCGCTCAGATATGTTTTAAGTATGTCACACTGCTAAAAAATCTTTTGGCCTTGTCACATGGCTAGAACATTTCCGACCAGTGTCACAGAGTATCTGGGGTCCCAGTTTCAAAAAAAAACTTGGTTTTTTTGGTGGAGCTTTCTCAACATTTTGTACATTACTTTTTTTTTTGTTTCTTATTGAAGTTACAATCCAAAATCATATATTTCAACACTTTATAATGCATAACTCTTCTGAAAGCAGGACTTATCACTATTTACATACACTTTCATCCTATCAATAGTCAAAACAATGAGTCTGTATAGCTTTTTCGAAACTCATCAGATAAAGCTACCATCTCAACAGCCTCCAATAACTCTGTCTCTTCACCCTCTTCTTCATCACCCTCATCATCCTCATCTTCTTCCTCCTCTTCATTGTCATCATCATATATCTCTCTTTCATTCTCAGCAACCATGGCAGTCATTTCAAACTTATGTGCCTCCATAAGATCTTCCAATGATGGTCCCCATGAATCTGGCATAGGTTTGTGTGGATCAATCATACGTGTTTTGTCTTGCCAGTTGTTGCATAAGCGTGCTAAGAATTCTGCACGCAAGACCATCTGATAGACTACTTCTTCACTTATATTCTTCTTTATAGCCATTGCTACACATTTCCACTCCTCAATGAGCCAATCTTGCATGGCACTTCTCTCATATGCTAGTCTCCTTTCTTCCTCATTACATCTATCCAACTCAAGCATGGATTTTATTCCCTTTTGAACATTTTCATCACCCAACCATTTGGGGATTTCTCCTCCAGGTGAAATATCAGTCTCATCTAGGCCCACATCTTGCCATATGTCATCATCAACATCCAGCTTGAACAATCCATCACTGGCAATAGGATGAGGTGCACAAGCACCACGTGGTGCTTGTTTCTTCTTAATCATAGCCTCCAACTCTCCACATAACTCATTGTATTTTTTTGCAAGCTGTTGAATACCAGGTTCCTTCCGCTTGATTTGAGACACTGAGTGGTCCTGTAGCTTCTTATCTGCATTATGTCATTAGTGAGGTATAATACTGATATCAGTATTTATAGCCTACCATTGGTATTTGTTTTGCGGTAAGCTCTTTCTAATCCATCGAGTTCAAATTTTCGCTGCTGAAGTCTGGTTCTCAACCTCTTTTTTAAGGCCAAGGCATTTATCTGGATTTTTAAGAATTTGTTTCCCAGTAGCCGATCAAGCTGGAGTCGGCCATCTGTTCCAAGCATTCCACGTTTACTTTTGTAGGCTTTCTCTAGTTTGTTGCATTTCTCTTTGAGTTCAGCAAGTGTCACTCTAACTTCAGAGACATCCCACCCATCTTCATACCACCCAGATTGAATCATACCCTCAAACTTGTATATCTCTTTACTGCATGAATCTGTATCCTCTTTCAATTGTATAATCTCTTCAATGAGTTTATCTGCCAGATTCTTGGATTGACGGGGCATTGGCTTAGTCTGTGCAATCAGTTGAGCAGCCCATTCCTCTCTTAGAATATCTTCAGTGATATCTAAATCTGCCAGCTCATCTAAAACACTAAGAGCTTCTGACTTGCGTGTATTCATGGAAACCCATTTACGTCTGAGCCAATCTCCAAGATTCAATAGTGACTTCTTATCCAGATGCTTCACTTGAGTATCCAAGGTATAGAGACGGTTATAGTATCCAGTAACTCTCAGTGATGGGATGAGCAGTTTAATTGAGCTCCAAAAGCGCTCACAGCCCTCACCATCTGTAAGTCCAAAGCCTATACATTTTCTTGGGTGATAAATGAGCTGGCAAGCCCATTGATGACCATAAGCATGAAACACTGATATAGCCCAGATGAGTCTATCATGGAAGTCTTTCAGAAAGCCCCATTTAATACAACTACGATGAAGCTGACAGCCAATATCATAGAGCACACCCACTCTAGCAGTCGAGGGTAAATGGTTGAATAAACGTTCTAAAAGAACCAGAGCATAGTGTTGCTTCTCTCCTGCAGAAGTCATGTTTACCAGCCATAAGACACGATCATGTCAACAGAGAAGAGCCATAAGTCCAGTATCAGAAAAGAACTGAGTGCTAGCTTTAACTCGTTTTTCATCTGCAGCAGTAAAAGAGTCTCCACACATGTTCAGCACAGAGTTTGGAACTTTGAGTCCAGGCTCACACAAATCAGGATTTTCATCCTTCTGAGGCTGTAAAGGAGTATCTTGTGACTTTTTACCTTTTGAACCAGACTCGGGCTCTGGGCGGATTTCATTGACTATATCCTCCATTGCCTTGACATCTTCTGAAGAGACGAATGCTGTATCTGGGTGCTTATGAGGGGCAGGTGGCTCTTTACCCTGAGCCTTGCACGACTTTTGCTTGAAACAAGCATCCAAGCATACAATGAAATCAACCCTTACAGAAAAAAGTTGAGATCACAATAATAGTGTTGCCAACAAACTCCACATACAAATCATCAGGCTTTGACCAATCTTTTCCACCAAAGCACAAAGGACACTGTCCTCTCGGATAATCACTTGGTCTTTCCAAGTTTGGTGCAGCAGTGTGTATATCCTCATCTAAACATTTGCTCCAGTAAATTCCTTTCACTGGACAAAAAACCACATACCGATTTCAATATTATCTTCTAAAAGAATGTGAAAACAGTTAGATATAAAACTTTTTCTGAGCCAAAAATGAGGGAAAAAAAACCTTGATAAATATTATCTGTGTTACACAAAAAAAGAATTAGCATAAGAAGTTTTCACTTAAAAGAAAATAAATACCATCAGCCATTTCAACGTTTTCATCTGCAAAAAAAAGTTTTATTGTCAGCAGAAAGATTTCTTATATCAAGAGCAAAAACAGAAACCTTGTTCCATTCCAACATTTTTATCTTTTCAAAAAAAGTTAGAATTACACAAATCTTTCTGATTAAAGAAAAAAACCTTGGTCCATTTCTTCATCTGTGAAAAAATGTTTGAGTTGCAGCAGAAATATATTTTGACTGAGCCAGAAAAAGAAATACCTTGCTCAATCTCATAGTCTTCTGTTTGAAAAGTTTTTAGTTCCAAGAAACATTGTCATAAGCAAGAAATACCTGAAACTTTGATTGAACTTCTCATGTCATCCAGATAATTGTTGACAAGAAGGTTCTTCTTATCAATCAAAGTAGCATACCACTGCATAGCACTTCCAAAACGACGATGCAAACTATTCTAAAGTAAAAGAACTTTTCAGCAAGGAAAAACATTGACAGAAAACAAATAAAACATACCCGAGTTGTTAACTTGTATCTCCTGTTTCCAAGAAAGGTCTCCAAGGTTTCACACCAAGCCATAGTATTTGGAGCTGCATTTACAAACAGCTCATTTACAAACTCGAGCATATTCAAGTCCACTGCGAGAGATGGATTAACTGGTGCACATGGAAAGAACCCTAGCTCAAGGAGTTGAAGTGCTGGGGAAGTGCAATTGCAGAGGGAAAGAATCTCAATACCTGCCAAAATTATTAGTGACTTCTCAAAATGTACTAGAACACATACGCTCAAAGAAAATGCATGCAACATTCAATTGTCTGCCTGACCCACAACCAGCGCATCTTCTTCGAGAACGTACTTGCACCATATCTCGCAAGGAGTCCGTTTCATGTAGAAGTTTGACATACAGCTCCATTAAACTGGGAAGAACCTCGGTTTCCCATCGCTGAAATTGTTTCTGCTTTTTTCCTGGTAGCTGGACAGTATCACCTTCATTTTCAAAGGTAAGAGTTGTTGCCAGTGGCTGAAAAGGGTCTGCTTTCTTGGAAACCCCAGGCTTAAAGGGCTGGACAAAATGTCCAGCTGGTGTGTACAGATTTCCTTTAACAGCTTTATGAGCCTTCAAAGATTTGGGTGCAGTGTCTACAGGAAAAAGGCCAGCATTTTCTGGTGGCAAAGACTTAGCTGGTTTTTTCTTGTACATTGACATGATGACTTGGCTGAGTGAAGGACACACAAAGAAGGGGGGAAGAAAGCAGAATGTCAATCACAGACAAGGCACTCTTATCTGACCCCAAAACTTTCCTAAAACAGACGCAAGTTCACATGTATATTAAAAAAAGAAAGGCACCAAAATAAACGCGCAAGATATAAACACCGACAAGACAAAAGAATCCGAGATGACGAAGTTGGCAATTATGAAGTAGCAATGCGATGTGGGGTGGAGGGGGCATGACCAAAGTAATCGAAGAATGTTTGGCAATACAGTCAAATAGCCATTTCCTCCATATGCTCAAAGTCCGCGCGCGTTGTTGCCAACTTCCCAGACCCATCAAATATCGACATTGATGCAAGTGCACGTGCATCATGACCAGGCCAACCTGTGATGAGCATACATAAAGCTTCTACCGACCTTGCCCAATTCCTCCAATTCTCCGCGACGAGTCCCACATTGGTCTCTGGCAATCTCCCAACAATATATCCATCATCGTCTTCAGGGAAAGTCCTCCGAACCAACTTATCTCGAACTGCCGCCGATTCCTGCAAGGCCCAATTTGCCAGTAAAACTTGCTGGTCGACCATACGAAGCTCCAAACGAAAGTTTTGCTCAAATAGGTTCCACAGAATTTCTGCTGAAATCGCTGGTGTCAGATTGTCGGTATTCCCCTCCATCACTGAAACATCGCGCCAGAAGATCGAATGCGGACATTCACCCAATTTCACCCTGGGTCCGAAAAACATTGTTTGAGTGTTCTTTAGGGACTCCCCTCACTTGATGGCGTAATTCTGCTTCGATTTTTCCGATTTTCTACTGCCCTTTGCCGGAGTTTTACCCTTCTTACTGTGTTGCGATGTTGGAAGATCCTCAGCCCGCGAACCATCAACAAGATTCATCTCCTTTGAGAAATGATACAGGAAATCACACCAGTGTTGAGTATGCAGGGCGGGCGATGGAGAGTAATCGAGAGACGTGAAGGATTGAAGCCACTGGCTGGGCGAAATCAGCCAAGCGAGCATGAAAGCCTTGTGGTTTGCTCCCTTCATAAAAAGCCAGGGGTCAGGAAACTGGTAACCACGGACACGATCTTTGGAGGACTTGATGCGGGAGGGGTCGGGATTCACGTTTTGCAGCGCCTTCTTCCACACCAGGGATTGAGGGGGTATGAAGGCCTCCTCGATCTTGCAAAACTTATCACGATTGATGCATGCTGTGACTTAGAGACATTTTGATCAACTAGAAGAAAAGCAAGCAAGTTTACAAGACATACCCCCTGACATACTCCCTGAGGCCTTGTTTGACGACGAAGCTGGATTTGAATCTAATGCAATCAAATGTGAGCAAAAACTAAGATGAATTAAGCGACAAGCAACCACTTACAAGGTGAGACTCAGACTACTTCGCGGTCTGTTCGACTGGGCCCTGCACCCGGCTCCACAGATAACGAGCCACTGTGCGGCTCTGTCACAACCGGCTTCGGGTCTTCTGGCCCCAGAAACCCTTCGAAATGCACCTGACATGCCTGTATATAAAGAGTGCTTCGAGGGGATGCAGTCGTGATGTTGGGAAAAGGGCGTTTCGGATAGTCATCGAGACAGAGTTCACGGGGGTCCACTTCAGAAGGACGGCGATCGCGGAGGGTGGCAATGCTTTTTGGGGTTGGTGGGCGTACATTCAAAATGTTGATTTGTGGAGGGATTTCAGCTGGGGTACGAACCAGCCAAACGGGCGCCCCAATGCGAAACAGAGTCTCTGCCGTTTCGAGACTGTCAGTGATGGCTCCCATCACAGTCTCATCAACGGGGTAGACCTGGCGGTTAGGTTCAAGCAGGCGAGCCTCCCAGGTTTTGAACCAGTCAACCATCGCAAGGGTTTCCATGTACAGGCGTTGGAAGCTGGCGACGTGCCAGACTAAATCCCAGTAGTAGAAGGATGTAAGTGAGAGGCGGCCCGAAGCATCGCGCATCCGGTGGAGTAGTGCATCCTGGTGGATGCATACTCCCTTTCCCTGGTGTTCGGGGTCTTCCCTAGGTGTTCGAGGGTCATTACTTACATACATATGTGTTGCATCATGTTAGTACGATCTCCAGTCCATACCACCATGTCGTCTGTGTCTACGCATTCCCTCTGAGTCACTCGGCACCTCTCCATCTGGTGATGAGAGTGGTCTTCGTCTCACCAATGTGGTTTAGGACTCACCATTTCTGAGTGCTCATTCTTTGCTGTGACTTCCAAAGATCAGGACAACATCCAATCTGTTCAGGATGCATCCATCCTCTTCCACACAACAATCGACTCAGTTCTTCTGAGTATCGTCATCTACACCCTTCCAACAACCTCTCTGTTCATTCTGTCATGCCCTTCATCTGCGTTTACTGTGTTACAGTGACTTTTCAAGCCACCCCGTCATTTTGAGAGCGTGGGAATCTTTTTCTTGTAGGTACCATACTGCCGTTCGAGCTCCCTCCGGCCTCGAGTTCAAGACTTCAACCCGTCCACTGTCCGCTTCCAGTCTCTGAAGGCTCCCTGCGCGGATCCACTTGCGCATCCCCTCACAATCTCCCCATCCCCCATACACATCACACATCCACCTGCTTTCTCGACGCACCCATTCTTTTGACAGCCCACGTCAACCATCTACCCATCCCTTTCAGATCTTTTTTAGTGTCCGTGCACGATGCACATGCGTTTTTGTGACTTTGCGTTTTTCTCCCGATGGTGGAAGGTTTGGTCATGGGTTAGGCTTAGTGTTTTGAGGTCGTTGTTGAAGCGACGCGGACGTCGCTTTGTTTGGGGGGGGCACATGGAGTAGTGCATCCTGGTGGATGCATACTCCCTTTCCCTGGTGTTCGGGGTCTTCCCTAGGTGTTCGAGGGTCATTACTTACATACATATGTGTTGCATCATGTTAGTACGATCTCCAGTCCATACCACCATGTCGTCTGTGTCTACGCATTCCCTCTGAGTCACTCGGCACCTCTCCACCGGTTGGCCACACACCCTTGGCTGTAGTTCTATGCCTTATTTTCTGCAACAATGCACTTTATTCATTTCCATAGGGAGTGCAATTGGCCACATGGTCTGGATGTGGGTTAATGCACAGCTGGCTGTAGGGTGGGTGGGAAGAGGTATTGTTGATATTATATTGGTACATATTTATTATTTGATTCTGAGGAGACATTTATGTCCTACAGCTTCATTTCTCCTAGAAAGAACACCGGAAACTTTACCATATATATATTTAATGATGTTCTGACACTCTGAAATAGTTTCCCTCTGTCAAATATGACTGAAATAAGCTGGATGCGACAAATCCATTTTGGATGACCTTGGGCCTTTTGATGCCATTGGTACACAATTGTCAACAATGCATAGTTTTAGTTCTGAGGAGATATATATGTCCTACAGCTTTGTTCCTCCTAGAAACCACCTCTGAAACTTCACCAAATATATGCTTGATATTGTTCAGACCACTTCAGATAGTTTCCCTCTGTCAGATCTGACCGGAATGGTTGGATGCAACAAACTCTTTTTGGATGACTTTGAGCCTTAGATGGCATTGGTACACAAGTGTAAACAAATTGAATTGAACTTGAATTTTAAAAACAAAATGTAGCTACTCTAGCACACGATGTACGGGGCAAAGAAAATGTTAAAAAGCATCTAATAATGTACATTAAGCAAAAGCAGATAAAAAATATGACATGGTCATGTTGTGGTGGTCGTCTGTGGTGATTGGCTTCGCGTCGGTGGTGGTCCATACATGCTGGTGGTCCGTGTCGCCGTCATCCGTCGTAATCGTGGTCATGTCGTGTTAGTCCGTCGTCGTTACCAGCGTCCATTGTTTTCATCTATCAGGTGTGTTGTCGTCCGTTGCGGTATCATGGTGGTAGGTCGTTGTCCGTGGTCGTGGCTGTGCTCGTCTGGTGTCTGCTTCATGGTCGTCCGTTATCCACTTTGTGGTCGTCCATCGTGGTTGCATGGTCGCCCCCCGTGGGCGTAGACCGTTGTCGTCAATGAAGGACAACACCATCTGTCATCGCCATTTGTCAGAGCAAGGAGTGGGGAGGAGAGGGCTGTATGCTTACCAGGATCAGCTACTGCAACACGTAGCGGCCATCCCCCACATCCATCACCACCGCTTTCTGCCATGCGCCTCCAGCTCGTTCTTGACGCAATCGAGTCCGGTCCCGCAAACTGCATGATGTCCTGATTTGTCACCATGTGGACCTCAATCCGATGACAACGAACAACGAACCGGTCGTTGTTCGTCACTTGGTTGCCACGTCGACGTGGCACTTGGGTTGTTTGCATTGGTGGTGGTGATGGGCGCTTGCCGCCTGTGTCGTTCGAGTGGTGATGATCGCTGCTCATCGACATCCATGGGTGGTGGGCACTAGTGGCCGTTGTGGTGGTAGTGGTGGACAGTCGCCATCAGTGGTGGTGGTGGTGAGTCATCGGGTCTTGGTGTCGCCGTCGACGTGCCACGTTTGGATGGACCGTGGGCGTGCCACATCAGGAATTTGGCGGTGGCGACGTTAGATAATTCGGTTAGTTACGACTGGATGACTTTGTGCTAATAGGATAAACTCACTAACAAAAGTTCGTGCGTAGCGAACACCCCATCCCTTTCCTTTGGAATCGCAATAATTGTCAAGAGGCAGCTGTTTGATCAATGATGACTTGCGTGAGAGGATTTGGGAAGGGACATTGAGGATGTTGTGGAGTGGTGGGCACCACTTATATGATAAATACTGGGCAGTTGCCTGCACAGTCATTTATTTGCAGCCCAGTAAAAATATGAAATGAAATGGCTAGGCAAATGAAATGATATGTGTCTTATTTCATTCTGTCTACCTTATGTCATTCAACTTGGGATCCTGTCATTCTTCCCTAGGACTATTTATCATTGCTTCTCTAGGGCGATATTTTTGATATTTCATTCTTCCCCAGGGCTATATATCATTGCTTCCCAGAGTGATATTTTTGATATTTCATTCTTCCCCAGAGCTATATATCATTGCTTCTCTAGGGCGATATTTTTGATATTTCATTCTTCCCCAGGGCTATATATTATTACTTGCCTAGGGCGATATTTTTGGTATTTCATTTTTACCCAGGGCTATATATCATTGCTTGCCTAGGGTGATATTTTTGATATTTCATTGTTTTGCAGGGCTATATATCATTGCTTGCCTAGGGTGATATTTTTGGTATTTCATTGTTCTCCAGGGCTATATTTTTGGTATTTCATTTTTCCCCAGGGCTATATATCATTGCTTGCTTAGGGCGATATTTTTGATATTTCATTGTTTTCCAGGGCTATATATCTTTGCTTGCCTAGGGCGATATTTTTGGTATTTCATTTTTCCCTAGGGCAATATTTCTGGTATTTCAGGGTTGTTAGGAAAGTGGTCACATGACCAATTCCCTAAAATAGCAAAAAAAATTAAAGTTGTAGCCCTGCACTCTAGCTTCTAGAATCTATTTGAATTATGTTCTGAAGTGCTCCTGTAGTGGAGATATGATGTAAAAGACTTTCAAAAGTGTCGCGTTTTTTTTTTGTTTTTTGTGTTTTTCTCCGTGAAAACAAAACCAAACAACATGATTTCAGTATATTTAGAAAGCTAAAAGAAAGGGCTACAATTATTGTATCGTGGGAAAAATGACCAAAAAAGGAAGGTGCATGTAGTGTGTGCTTTTCATTAGAATGGTTTGTAGTGTCTGCTTTTTGAGACTGCAAAAGATTTGTAGTGTGCGCTTTTTCATTAAAAAAGTTTGTAGTGTCTGCTTTTTGAGACTACAAAAGATTTGTAGTGTGCGCTTTTTCATTAGAAAAGTTTGTAGTGTCCGCTTTTTGAGACTACAAAAGATTTGTAGTGTGCGCTTTTTCATTAAAAAAGTTTGTAGTGTCCGCTTTTTGAGACTACAAAAGATTTATAGTGTGCGCTTTTTCATTAGAAAAGCTTGTAGTGTCCGCTTTTTGAGACTACAAAAGATTTGTAGTGTGCGCTTTTTCATTAAAAAAGTTTGTAGTGTCTGCTTTTTGAGACTACAAAAGTTTGTAGTTAACATGTAGTTTATAGTGTCCCTGACTCTGTATAGGTTCTGGGGGATGTGGTTGAAGGATTGACATGACCTTACATATTACCATTGCTGCAGTCTATTCCTTCATATTGATAGCTACTGTCCTATTTCAAAACACAGTTATAGGTTCATGGAGATATGGGTTGAAGGATTGACATGACCTTACATATTGCCATTGCTGCAGCATTAGTTTTTGACAGCATGCCCAGTTGGCTTTCAGTCCAGGGAGGCCATTCATATTGATAACTATCTTTGGGACAGGCCAATAGCTGCTGCAGTCTATTCCTTCATATTGATAGCTACTGTCCTATGTCAAAACACAGTTATAGGTTCATGGAGACATGGGTTGAAGGATTGACATGACCTTACATATTGCCATTGCTGCAGCATTAGTTTTTGACATCATGCCCAAGTTAACTTTCATATCAGGACAGGCTATTTTCTGCTTTAACATTGATAGCTATTGGCCTGTCCCAAAGATAGTTATCAATATGAATAGCCCCCCCTGGTCTGAAAGCCAACTGGGCATGATGTCAAAAACTAATGCTGCAGCAATGGCAGTATGTAAGGTCATGTCAATCCTTCAACCCATATCTCCATGAACCTATAACTGTGTTTTGAAATAGGACAGTAGCTATCAATATGAAGGAATAGACTGCAGCAATGGTAATATGTAAGGTCATGTCAATCCTTCAACCACATCCCCCAGAACCTATACAGAGTCAGGGACACTATAAACTACATGTTAACTACAAACTTTTGTAGTCTCAAAAAGCAGACACTACAAACTTTTTTAATGAAAAAGCGCATACTACAAATCTTTTGTAGTCTCAAAAAGCGGACACTACAAACTTTTCTAATGAAAAAGCGCACACTATAAATCTTTTGTAGTCTCAAAAAGCGGACACTACAAACTTTTTTAATGAAAAAGCGCACACTACAAATCTTTTGTAGTCTCAAAAAGCGGACACTACAAGCTTTTCTAATGAAAAAGCGCACACTATAAATCTTTTGTAGTCTCAAAAAGCGGACACTACAAACTTTTTTAATGAAAAAGCGCACACTACAAATCTTTTGTAGTCTCAAAAAGCGGACACTACAAACTTTTCTAATGAAAAAGCGCACACTACAAATCTTTTGCAGTCTCAAAAAGCAGACACTACAAACCATTCTAATGAAAAGCACACACTACATGCACCTTCCTTTTTTGGTCATTTTTCCCACGATACAATAATTGTAGCCCTTTCTTTTAGCTTTCTAAATATACTGAAATCATGTTGTTTGGTTTTGTTTTCACGGAGAAAAACACAAAAAACAAAAAAAAACGCGACACTTTTGAAAGTCTTTTACATCATATCTCCACTACAGGAGCACTTCAGAACATAATTCAAATAGATTCTAGAAGCTAGAGTGCAGGGCTACAACTTTAATTTTTTTTGCTATTTTAGGGAATTGGTCATGTGACCACTTTCCTAACAACCCTGAAATACCAGAAATATTGCCCTAGGGAAAAATGAAATACCAAAAATATCGCCCTAGGCAAGCAAAGATATATAGCCCTGGAAAACAATGAAATATCAAAAATATCGCCCTAAGCAAGCAAT
Organism: Laccaria trichodermophora; assembly: GCA_018417955.1. NCBI lineage: Eukaryota > Fungi > Basidiomycota > Agaricomycetes > Agaricales > Hydnangiaceae > Laccaria > Laccaria trichodermophora. The sequence goes on from JACTVC010000001.1 coordinate 891,935, forward strand.
GATATATAGCCCTGGGGAAAAATGAAATACCAAAAATATAGCCCTGGAGAACAATGAAATACCAAAAATATCACCCTAGGCAAGCAATGATATATAGCCCTGCAAAACAATGAAATATCAAAAATATCACCCTAGGCAAGCAATGATATATAGCCCTGGGTAAAAATGAAATACCAAAAATATCGCCCTAGGCAAGTAATAATATATAGCCCTGGGGAAGAATGAAATATCAAAAATATCGCCCTAGAGAAGCAATGATATATAGCTCTGGGGAAGAATGAAATATCAAAAATATCACTCTGGGAAGCAATGATATATAGCCCTGGGGAAGAATGAAATATCAAAAATATCGTCCTAGAGAAGCAATGATATATAGCTCTGGGGAAGAATGAAATATCAAAAATATCACTCTGGGAAGCAATGATATATAGCCCTGGGGAAGAATGAAATATCAAAAATATCGCCCTAGAGAAGCAATGATAAATAGTCCTAGGGAAGAATGACAGGATCCCAAGTTGAATGACATAAGGTAGACAGAATGAAATAAGACACATATCATTTCATTTGCCTAGCCATTTCATTTCATATTTTTACTGGGCTGCAAATAAATGACTGTGCAGGCAATTGACTATAAGTTATGATAAGTAGTGGTGCCCACTAGTGTGTTGTGGTCGTCGTTGGGTCGTCGTAGTGAGTATTTGGGCTTCGTTGGCGAGAGGATGGGGGTTGATGGGGATCGGACTGGAAGGGCGACTGTATCACCGAGGCCGGTTGTTGACGGAAGGCAGATGACGGTGAGACGTATGCCAGGAAGACTCAGGTGGTGCGGCAGGTGGAAAAAGGAGAGGGGATGACAGCACCATGGGAACATGTCCTGATAGAGAGTATGCAGAACGGTCATAAGTGTGAGACCAACAGCAAAGCCAAAGGACTTACAGAGCATCTGGATGGCCAAACATGTGTAGGCGCGAAGATGAGAGGAATGCGATGTTGATAAAAGACAAGAGGACAATATGTAGGCGCGAAGACAAGAGGACGGTGTTGATCGATACATAGGCGTGAAGATGAGAGGATGGTGTGGATGGAGACAGACATAATGATAATGGGCGGGAGAGTGGCAGAGATGGCAACGACGTGCATCAACAGTGCTCGGAAAATGCTGAGCGCTGACGGGGAGCTCTCCTGCGTTTGCTATTGGGAAGTGAAAAATAAGGAAAAATGTGTTTAGAGGCCCTGAGGAGTATGATTAACATTTGCGATAGGTAGAAATATGGATTCATCAAACAGGGAGTAAAAGTCATAAGAATTGCAATCTACACCTGAGATTCCGGCAACTTCAGTTGCTTTATTCTGACCCCTCTGTACCAACCCTATCACCTGTATCTCCACAACCCTCTGATTTCCATAAAATTTTGGGAATCTATTCAGTTTTCTATTATGAAGATTTCTATGTAGTTTTCATGGCCATTGGATGGTTCAAGTGCATGCAGTATAGTTAAAGTCTGAAGAAATACACTCTATTCATTGACTTTCACAACAAAACCTTCATATCAAAGTGAATACATTACTCACAGATTTTATATAAACACCCACCTTTAGCTAAGAAGAGGTAAATCTGATTCCCTCAAAATTAGGCAAGCAGAGCAAGATTTGCCAACACAATTCTGTGTTTTGAAACCCTCCTAAAAATTACAAAGTTGGAACAAGACTTTCAGATGTGTTCTTTCACTCAAAATTTGACACTGCCTGTCCTTATATTCTTTTACTTATGCACTGAATGCTGGTAGGCTATAGCTAGCATGTATTTGCTTACAAGCTGCTGGAATGATATGTTTTTCACACTTAAATACAAAGATACTCCTTTCTCTTGTATTTTTAGCCAACTTATGATAAGGGAGCATATCCAATGTTGTAAACTCAACATGTTGATATGTATTCCTAATATCAGTGTAGTGTTGCCTTTCTCTCCTGGCCCAATTTCAGTTGTTCTTCCGATGTGTTTGAGAACTTTGCATCTGTTTGTCTATGGCTTCAAACTTGTCATCCAACTTCACGATGTGGCATCCATCCACTTGCGAGGGTGCCATGAACACAAAAATTGGAAAATTGGTCTATGTTCATCTTTTAGCATACTAAAATGTATGTTTTTCATTGAATACAAGTGTAGAGGATGAATGACCATGCCTTTTGAAGATCTGGGCGCTTGGGGGCAGCTATTTCTAGTATTTGTATCTATGTGGCAATGCCTTTGGCAACGTCATCCAGCTGGAACATGAGCCATCCATCCGAAAAGCTGCTGAATTGAAATACAAAATACATTCTATATGATACAAAACAATTGCAATTGAAGAAATATGAAGTTAAATCCATCAATATTTTGATTGACACCCTCAAAAGCACACTCTCATGATTCCGCTCTCAGAAGCTACCTTTGTTGATGTTTGTTTGTTACCTAGAAGGATCAAAGAACAAAAGGTCATCTGAAACATGACTTGTGTATCCATCATCTCCACACCTCTGATGGAGGCGGAAATTTTTTTGAAAAATTGGAAATATATTTCTACATTACTTGGTAGCTTTGAGTAGCTGTAACACAAGTTTTGATGGAGAAAACTGAGAATCATTACAATTGGAATATTCTGGTGAAATGCAGCTTTTTTAGAAGAATTATGACATGGAAAAACATATGTGGATGCTCTTTTGGCAAGAAAAACATACACAGAATACAAGAAAACATACCAGTCAACAATGCTGATCCAGAATGTACCATTTCTAAGAATTTTCAATCATAAAACATATCTGAGCTATATTTAGATCTGTCCAACCTTCTGGATCTCAAGAAAAAACATATTTGGATGCTCTTCAGGCAAAAAGAAAACATCCACAGAATATAGGAAAACATACCAGTCATCAATGCTGATCCAGGATGTGAGATTTTTGAATCATCAAACATATCTGAGCTATAGTTAGATTTGTAATTAATTACAAACATTCTGAATCTCAAGAAAAAACATATCTGAATGCTCTTTAAGTAGACAAAACATACAGAAAACATATCAGTGATCCAGAATATCCCATTTCTGAGCATTTTTAATTATGAAACACATGTGAGCTATATTTAGATTTGTAATAAATCACAAACATATCAGGCTAAAAATAGATGCTGTAGAACAATATTATAAGCAGAAAACATATTCTGGAGGTATATTTTATTATAGATGCAATGGTTTTTATTTTTGAAAGGCTTTTTTTCAAATATTCCAATGTTCCACAGCCCATGGCATTTGGCCAAGTGGGCAATTCCACACCCTATGGAAATGAGTAAGGTGGAACATTCCAGGTCAATTTGGTCTAAAACTACAGCCTGGGCTGGGCCACAAAGAATAAACCCCCACAGATTTTGGCGTCTTTGGTGCAGGCAACCTCAGCTACTTGGGAATGGAGCTTTTTAGCCTCTGACCTCATGACACTCGCGATCTTCTCATCCAGAGTCCCTAGGTCTTGAAAAGCCGAGCCTTCCACAGGCTTAAAATGTCTGGGTTGGACATCCCACCAAAGCCAATGAAGGGGGTGGTTGTTTATGTCTTGCTCAAGTGGCCGCTGCAGCACAAAGGTGAGGTGGGCGGTTTTGCTGAACCACCATTGGGGACAGATGGTGAAGTTGGCATGTGCGAATCGACCATTGGCGTGGGCTCGGACGGGCAAAGGAGCTACTGTGATGAAGGGCAACCAAGACACGTTGGGGGAAGTGACGATGCCTCGTCTGGGCACCAATTGACCACCCGGAAGAGAAAACGCGGATATTTCCCTCATTGAAGGGGCGAAGGATTCGTTGAGCTCGCCCAGGACGAGGGCGTCATATGGTGTGATATCCTCTACCAAACAAACCGTTATTAGAGTCTTAAAACACCGCAGATGTCACTTACCACAATTCCGTTGATTCAAGGGCCACTTGGTGTCGCCGTCTTCATGATGCTCGTGGCCATGGCAATCTGGGCTGCTGTCTGTGTAAGTTGTCAGCTTTTTGAATGGAGGAAATAAGGCATCAAGAGATACATACATGAATTTGCTCTACTGGACATAGTTGAAGGTGATCTGTACCTGCAAAAAGTAAAACAAAAGTTAATTGATGTCCGTCCGTGCGTATTCCTGGGATCGAGTATTCGCCAGGGGATGATGGGTTCAAATGAAAGAATGATGAGAGAATCACATCTCCGTGCGTATTCCCGGGCTCGAGTATTCGCCAGGAGATGCGATTCTGTCTGGCAACCGACGTACAGTCAGGTTGCTGCAACAGACATAGAGTCTGGTTGCTGCAACAGACGTATAGTCTGGTCACGGGCGCGGGGAAGGGAGCATAGCCAAAGAAACAGGACACGACTTTGGCGCAGAGAAGGGTGCATGAGAAATAAGACGCGACTTAGGTGCGAGGCTGCATGCCTGGCCAAAGAAACTTTGTGCGACCAAAGAAATGAAACGCGACTTACCGATGATTGAACTTCGAAGGTGACCCAGTGGTAGGTCGATTGTCTGGGTGGGATTCGGTGAGTATGGCTATGAAGTGTGCCCTGCTAAGAGTGAACTGACATCAAGTCAGGTTCTAGCAACCGACGCATCGTCAGGTTGCTGCAACCGACCAAAAGTCAGGTTGCAGAGGCAAGGATCTGGCTTACCTCGAACTTGTAGTAGTGAATGATGCCGAGGTTTGTTTGACTTAGACGTTTGAACACGACAGTGTTTGGCTGAGTACTTGAGAACAAACATAACTAATGTAAATCAATATAACCTCAAATGGAGCGCATCTTGAAGTGCTCTAGCGCCACCATGCCTGCCTGCCAGCAGACTCTATGTCGCTGGGTTGGGTCGACCAGACTATAGTCGGTCGTTGCCTGCGCCGTTCAACCAGACTGCGGTCGGTTGAAGCAGTCCATCCACTAGTAGCTGCACTCTACATTGATGTATTTATGGCAGCTGCCATGGCAAAACTTGATCAGCTACCGTGAGGGAATGAAATGAAATTTCATTGATTCACGGCACCCATTTCATTCAAAATGATTCATTCTGTTTCATTGATTCATGGCAACTGTTTCATTCATTTCATTTCATTGATTCACAGAAATTACTTCATTTTTCATTTCATTCCACCACAGCAACTGTTTCATTCATTCCTTTATTGTTAGAGCTGGGAAAATTATTATGTAATTGATGTAAAATATTAAAGTGCCTTATTTGGCAACAGTATGCCTATCTTGTTATGTATTTGAGCCTCAAATGCAAAAGTACTCCCATATGGCCTCCCACACCACTGCAGTAGGGCACAACACATATCAGGCATAATTGTATATTATTTCCTTATTTAGGTGTGTATTAAAACATCGAAATTGTTGCCTGAAAGATTGAAACAAAAATGAAATAAAGAATGAAACAAAAAATGAAACAAAGAATGAAATAGTTGCCAGGAATAAATGAAACAGAATAAATTTCATTCTTCCTGGTAGGAATGAAGAAAGGATTGAAATGAAATGGAATGAAACAAAAACGATTTCATTCTCCACGGCAATGAATGAAAAAAAATGAAACAGTTGCCAGGAATGAATGAAACAGAATAAATTATCTCAAATGAAACAGGTGCCGTGAATGAATGAAAACTTTGCATTTCATTCATTCACGGTAGCTGATCAAGTTTTTTTATGGCAGCTGCCATAACTACATCATGTAATTGGCAGCTACCAGTCGTCCATCAGGACTCATGGCGCAATCGAACATACGCCCAATGCCAATGCCAGGACCCTCTTGGAAAATTGCCACCAAAATTATGCCACCATGCCCCTGCCAGTCGATTTTCTGTGCTTCGATTTTCTGTTCTGGGATCAGTCAACCAGATTGTAGTCGATCTGGACCAATCATGCAGTACTTATCAGTCCCCCACTGATTCCTGCAGGACTCTCAGGATTCCTGAGGATTCCTGAAGATTCCTGCAGGACTACACCATAATTTTGGCAAATTTGAGTTTTAGGAGAAAAATTCTGTCAAGTCCTCAGGATTCCTGAGGACTACATGACATTTAACCATCTGTGACATCTTTAAACACTTCCTCTAACTTCCTTAATGAACTTAACTCTATTTCCCTCCTTAACACATTCAGATATCAATACATAATAGAATTTAATTATATTTTAAATGACATCAAAATTACTTTACAAGTATATTACAGGGAGGGGGGAAGGAGGGACAGACAGGAAGGGGGGTACAGACAGGGTAGAAAGGAGGACAGGAAAGGGAGAACAGAGAGGAAGGGAGATAGAGAGAAATGGGGGACAGACAGACAGAAATGGTGACAGACAGGGAGGGAGGATAGATAGGGAAAGAGGACAGACAGAGAGGGGGGACAGACAGGGAGGGAGGACAGACAGGGAGAGAGGACAGACAGGAAAGAAGGATAGAAAGGGAGGGGGGACATACTGGGGGTGGGCACTCATTGCCGCTCGTCGGTGGCGGCCTCGTTCGCCGTTCGTCGGCAGTGGTGGGGGGGTCGTGTCTGTCTGTGGGTGCGCGTTGTCCGCGGGCGCTCGTCGTTCGTGCGTGGGGGGTCGTCGTCCATGCGTGGGCATCGTCGTACATGGGGGGCTCGTTGTCATCCGTGGGCGCTCGTCGTTCGCGGGTACGGGGTTGTCGTTTTCCGTGGGTGGGGTTGTTGTCGTTGTCCGTGGGCGCTCGTCGTTCGTGGGTGGTGGCGGAAGGGGTGCTGGTGTGGTTGTGGTGGTTCGTCGCGGGGTCCCGTTCGTTGTCGAAAAAGTCGCCGTCGACGTGGCATACCCGGATGGGCATGCCACGTCAGCGGTTTGGTGGTGGCGCCGTTTGTTGGGCGCCACCGCCGTTTCCGTTCTTCGCCGTCGCAGTCAGCGTCGGTGGGTGGGCCGTCGTGGTGTGTCGTGGTGGTGGGGTTGTCGTCCCTCGTCGTGGGGTCGTGGGCGTTCGTCGTCGAGAAAATCACCGTCGACGCGGCACACCCAGATGGGTGTGCCACGTCATCCGTTTGGTGGTGGCGCCGTTTGTGGGGCACCACCACCGTTGTCGTTGTCGATGTCGTCGTTGTCGTCGTCGTTGTCTGTTGTGGCCGTCGTCGTCGTCGTCGTGGGCGAGTGGTGGTGGGTGGTGATGAAAGAGAGAGGTGGTGGTGATGAAAGAGAGAGGTGACGTGACGTGTCACATATGAAAACCATCATCAACAAACATCTGCACGGGATGCATCACATCACGTGATGCATTCCAAGCACATGTTTGTGGGTCATGTGACTCATCACATGCATCAATCCTGGGACTAGTCCTGTCTGAAAATCCTCAGGACTGTCTTCAGTCCTCAGGAATGGACCCCCACAGGACTGAAAAGATTGGCTGGTACATCAGCCAATACTCAGTCCTGGGACTGTGCAAGAATCCTCAGGAATCCTCAGGAATCCTGCAGGAATCAGTGGGGGACAATAAAGACCTCTGGTGGTGGTTGAGAACATTGAGAAGGGAAACAGTTGTTTGTTGACACGATGTAATGTTTGCGGCAAACACCGCTCGCACAGCTCAGTGAAAGAGATCTCGTGAGGGTGTGAAGTGCTTAGTAAAATAAAGCTGAATTTGTCAGCCATCAATCCTTTGTGTTTTCATGTATAGAAGCTTTAGACCTGTGTCTACGCCACAGCGCTCGCTGCGCTCGACCGTTGCTTCGACACTGGTCACAGCTTGCTGGGGGCAAGCCCCCTGGACCCCCTGGTACGCTTCATCCTAGCCACATGTGATGGTGTGAATTGCTTAGTAACATAAAGCTGAATTTGTCAGCCATCCTTTGTGTTTTCATGTATAGATAGATAAAAACATCTATGCTCATGGCTGAGACACATCCTGCAATTTGAAGGTGGACCTGACACTTGAGGCAGGGCCTAATAAATACTCAGCACAAATATACCTCCTTAATAGTGGCCACTTGAAAAATAATGAAGTGAATGTGCATCCTAAAAACATTGATTTTCAAAATTAGAAAATGAAGAACAATAAGAACTTCAACCACATTTAATTTGCATATTTAAACATTGTCTTTGAGAAATAGTCTTGGTAGCCATGGCAACACCACTCAGCTGAAGAATATGTTAAAGAATAAAATAATGGAATTGGTCTGTCAATATGGCTGATGTTCTTATTGTTCAACAGTTTAAAATTTTGTTGATCAGTGTTTTTGGCATACTGTGTTGTGATGTCACAACACCGTGTATACAGCCTTTATCTTTTCCTTTATCTCTTTCTTTCTTTTCTTTCTTTTCTTTCAGTAGCCACTCAGTCTACCCTATATAAACCACCCAGTAGTTTACCATCACCTCAGTCTGTTATAACTGAGACTGAGGTGAGCCACTCTTATTCACAGTGATGAATGCACATACTTACTGTACCTAGTGTTCCCTTCGTCTATCTAGGTACATGATTAATTGAGTCCATTATAACCAAGACTGAGTGTTCCCTTCGTCTATCTAGGTCAAGATTTAACAGGTTATGGGCCTATAGTCACGCGTAGTGACTGAATCAAACCCTAGATCTTATCTTGTCACGTTAACGTGTAACAAACATGTCAATTAAACGTGTCAAACATCTTTGTCTGTCTCTCACTATGGCACCGAAGGAACCCATCACCGCCCCAAGCTCATCCCTCGAAGAAGCACTTCTTAAAGCTGATGCTCTTTGACCCTCTATCTCCCTCACTCGCCCAAACAATGTCTTTATTGGCGAAAAACTTGATAAACTCAAATCCAACTACAAGAAATGGAACAAAGACATGACGCACTACCTTGCCATTAACGGTCTTCTCAGTTACGTACTTGGGGAAAAGACTAAACCCTCTTCTACCTCTGAACCTCACGCATACGAAAATTGGATGGAGAATGACTGCTTCGCCATGAACGTCAGCGACGACGATGAGGCTGAGTTGGATATGTCAAAGGGGGCCAAATCAGCTTGGGACACACTGAAGGAACGATACCAGAATGAGGGTCCAGTGCGACAGGTGGACCTTTTGTGCACTGCTCTCAACATGAAGTGCAAAAGAGGTACGCCACTCCCCCAAACATGCTGTGAAATCTGCAATGCCGTCGATCAAGTGTTTGCGATGGGGACTATGACAGCCGATCTCTTCCACTGCATAGCAATCATCAATTCCCTTGAGGACTTCCCCCACATCTGTTCCAGCATCCTACATGACTTAAGCAGTTCGACAAAGGAAAAGGAGTACACCTCAAAGGACATTCGCCACTACCTCGAAAGCGAAGAAACCCTCCACGCTGCGAACAATAATCCTTCCAGATCTGATGTTGCTCTTACTGCTTGTACAAGCTCTTATCATACCCCTACCTGCGGCAACTGCAAGCGCCCAGGGCACACGGATCTATACTGTATCTCCCCTGGGGGGGGGATGGCAGGTAAAACGATTCAAGAGTCAAAAGACATGCGTAAAAGGGACCGCGATAACGCTCGAGGGGGCAATGCCACTAAATCTAACAACAATAACAGTAAAATCGCCATCAACATAAAGGATTCCACTGGGAAAGCCTTTATTATCCACGTCAACCCCTCTGATATTTCGACTCCAAGCAATAACAGCAAAACTGAATTTGCTGGCCTAGCATCCGATCTCCCCAAATCCATACTACCGGATACACTGGAGAATATAGAATGGAGCACTTGGTTAGTGCTTGAGGAGGAGCCTACAACCTCATTGGACTGGACAACACACACCCGACCTGTCGATCTTGCCGCCATTTCGGAAATCTCGCCACTCCAACAAAACAAGTGCACCCCCCTGTCTCTCAACGATCTTCCCTTCTACATTGACACGGGGGCAACTGTTCACATATCTCCAGAACAAAGCGACTTCCTAACGCTTCGTCCAATTGCCGCTCGATCCATTAAAGGGGTAGGCGGATCATCTGTTACCGCCATTGGGCTAGGCAATATCAAACTACGCATTGCGTGCAGAGCGCATATAATTTTAGAAAATGTTTTATTCATTCCTAACACAGCAGTGAGGCTTATCTCGGTTAGCACACTTGCGCGCGATAGCCAAGCCATCACCCATTTCGACGAGGCTACCTGTTGGATCACCAACAAATCTTCTGGTGCGACAATTGCCCATGGTACACTCCTTCCCACCAAAAACCTTTATTCCCTCAATCTCCTGTCTCCTCACGCCAAACACGCCTTTACCACTTCTCACACGCCAGACCTTGAAACATGGCATCGTCATCTTGGCCATGCCAACTACCAAGCTGTACGAGAAATGGCGAAAAACAGTTTAATCCCAGGTATGCCCACCAACCTTCCCTCTGAAAACCCACCTAAATGCGAGTTCTGTGTACTTGGAAAACAGACAAAGACACCAGTACCAAAGACATGCAAGGAGGGACTGGGGCATAGGGCTACAAAGGTGCTAGAGAAGGTGTGGGTTGATTTATCAGGTCAACATCTGAGATCTCGCGTGGGAAATGAATATGTTATGGATATCGTAGACGACTACACAAGTCAATTGTGGTCAATTCCCTTAAAGAATAAGGATGATGCATTCCCAGAATTAAAGGCTTGGGAATTAGCTAGGGAATCAGAAACCGGTCAGAAAATTGGCACTTACATCACTGATCAAGGGGAGCTGAAAAGCGACAAAATGAATGAATGGTTAAAGTCCCGCGGTATTGAACAGCGCTTCACGGCACCTTACACCTCTGCTCATATAGGATGCATAGAACGCATGCATCGGACCCTCATGGCCAAAGCCCGAACAATGCGCATTTACGCCGACCGCCCTCCCTATTTATGGGATGAGTTTTATTTGACAGCGGCGCATCTCCATTCTAAAACCCTCACACATTCACTTCCAGGAGGTATAACACCTTGGGAAAAGTACTATGGACGAAAACCTGACTACTCCTACATGCGTGAAATAGGATGTAAAGTCTTCGTGCTCATACAAAACAAACACAACCCAAAAGTTTTCGACCGCTCCATTGAATGCATCCTAATCGGCTACAACCCAAATGCAAAAACGTACAGGTGTTACCACAGGGAATCAAAGAGAGTAACAAGCTCTTACCACATACGTTTTCTAGAAAGTCACAATGGACACACACGTTCCCTCCCTGAAACCGAGAATATATGTACCATCAACGCTGAATGAAATCCTTCAAAGTGCAATGCCCGCTCCTATTCTCTCAGACGACGAAGAGGAAGACACCTTACCAGATGATCTCTCACAACTCATCAACACCCAAGACCCCCAACGCGTAGCCAATCCAGAAAATGATGCTCAAATCAGGCGCTCATCACATATCGCCGAAAAGACCAATGATCCCAAGCCGACTCACACCGAAATCACTGTCCAACAGTCCATAGATGCAGGGGTTCGACTTTGTGAAACCCGAGCTGAGCGCAAGAAAACTCTTCATGACATCCGAGAAGAAGAAGTGTGCAACTCTCCAGAAATTGTCGAAAACACCACCATTGTGGAGTTAAAGGAGATATTCAGGACCCTGAATCTTGAATTTGAGAACGAGCCCAGAAACTGGAAAGAAGCAAAAGGGTCTGCCGATGCGAAGCGCTGGGAGGAAGGGTATCGTGATGAGCTAAAATCCCTAAAAGAGATGGGTGTGTATAAGCTGATCCCCAGACCAGATGTTCCACAAGGAAAAAAGATAAGAAAGGGGATGCCCGTCTTCCACATCAAACACAACGAAACCAGTAAAGCAACTCGATGGAAGGTTTGTCTTGTATTCAAAGGTTGTGAGCAAATCTATGGAAAAGACTACAATAAAACAACCTCACCTACCGCATGCATGGAGTCTTGGCGAATACTCCTTCACATAGCTGCCACTCTCGACTGGGACGCACAACAGATCGACATCAAAACTGCTTTCCTTTACAGTCTCCTTCCTGAGGGGGAATACCAATACATGGAACAGCCCTCAGAGTTCGAAGAGCCTGGCAAGGAAGATTGGGTATGGGAAATCCAACGCGGTCTCTATGGAATGAAACAGAGCGGACGCATCTGGAACATAACAATGAACGACAAAATGCTCTCATGGGGTTTCAACCGTTTGTCTTGCGAATCGTGCATTTATTACAGAAAAACCGATACAGGGACCATAATTTGTGCAGTACACGTTGTCGATTTTTTGTCCATCGCAAGCAACAAAGACGAAAACGAGAGTTTTAAAAACCAGATGTGCGACGCTTGGACCATATCAGATCTTGGGAACGTACACTTCATGGTTGGTATAGCGGTAAACTGGGACAGACCCAACAAAACCGTCATGCTCTCGCAAACAGCCCTAATTGACAAAATTGTAGTGCAGTTCGGACAATGAAACGCTTCACCATCCTCATTACCAATGGATCTGGGACTCAAACTACAACGCACTAATTACAAAAACATGTCAAAAGACAAACTAGATGAAATCAAGAAACTCCCATACCGCTCACTTGTCGGATGCTTACTTTATCTGTCCATCGGCACATGTCCTGATATCACGTATTCAGTTCAACAACTCTCCCAGTACCTTGACTGTTATTCTTACGCCCATTGGAATGCGGCAATCCGCGTGGTACGCTATTTATCTGGCATGCGGCAACTCAAGCTTTGTCTTGGAGGGACAAATCAGATCTCCTTACTGGGCTTTACTGACTCAGACTGGGCGAACTGTCTTGACACAAAGAGGAGCGTAGGTGGCTATGCTTATTCATTGGGCTCCAGGATCATATCTTGGCAAGCAAGGAAGCAAAAAACCGTTGCCACCTCATCCTGCAAAGCGGAATATACCACTGCTTTTGAAGCGTGCAAAGAAGGCGTCTGGCTCCGCACGCTATTAAATAGTATAAACCACACTACTACATCCCCAACAACTATTTGTTGTGACAACAACGCTGCCATAAATCTCTCGGAAGATCCAACCCTACACGACCATGTAAAACATATCGATATCAAACACCACTTTCTTCGTGAACGCGTTCAATCAAATGAAGTGTCCCTTTCCTATATTAACACCAATGACAACATTGCCGACATTTTTACCAAAGCACTGGACACCAAGAAATTTAATCACTTCCGCGAATTTTTGGGGGTTAAATAACTCACCAAGACTTCATGCGAGGAGGAGTATCCACGGTGAGGAGGAGTGTTGTGATGTCACAACACCGTGTATACGGCCTTTATCTTTTCCTTTATCTCTTTCTTTCTTTTCTTTCTTTTCTTTCAGTAGCCACTCAGTCTACCCTATATAAACCACCCAGTAGTTTACCATCACCTCAGTCCGTTATAACCGAGACTGAGGTGAGCCACTCTTATTCACAGTGACGAACGCACATACTTACCGTACCTAGTGTTCCCTTCGTCTATCTAGGTACATGATTAATTGAGTCCATTATAACCGAGACTGAGTGTTCCCTTCGTCTATCTAGGTCAAGATTCAACATACTGTACCATTTCAACCAAGTGTTCAGGTCACACATCACAAATAATTTTGAACTGAACACTTATGGTACTTGTCACAGGTCACACCAGCTAGTGAACACCTGGTAAAATGAGTGTAATATATGAGCTTTTTTAGCCCCAAGTACGTTTTTAAACAAAAACAGCATTCTACGACAATTGTATCATCTCAGCAACATCTTGGTAGTCCTCCCAGTCATCCCATTTTCCCCTGCCCGTGTAAGCCTTATGCACACACTTCGTTGGCACTTGACAATGACCTCAGCCCAGTATTGGCTCAGGAATGTCGATGGAAATTTCATTTTCACCTTCCATGGTTACAAAAAGGTCCTCATCACTTCCCAACCTCCCAAAATTTCCATGAACACTTCAATTTTTTGTGATCACTTTCATGGTTGTCACACATCACACAGGCCCATGAACACCTAACACTTGGTCGAAATGGTACAGTACAATTCTAGGAGTGTCAACAAATATGGAGGCACCTTTGCCTAGATCAAACATTGGGCCCTGCCTCAAGTGTGAAGATGTGAACTCTTCTCCTCCTTTCCGCTTCCGACTATTGTGGCATTTTTCACAGGTTTTGTTTGAGTTAACCCAGGGGAAGGATTTAAATTGTGAAACACTACTTCTCGGAAGGTGTAGACACCTTTTTTATTACTATTAGGTAACATTATGAGCTGTGTGCAGTGTACACGCTGTGTTTTATGTAGTAACTAGTTGAACTTCAAACATGGTAGTGGTACATGTGACCGTTTCTTACACGTGTTATATCATGTGACGTGTCCGGGTCGGGGAGCTGATTGAAACAGTGAGGAGCCGGAATCCCAGACTTACCCAAGACTTACCTCTACCTCTTACCTCATGGTCTTGACAAAGCGTACCAAGGGGTCCAATACCAAACTTGCTTCCAAGGAAGATGCAGAAACACGCCAGGAACGAACTGACATGACGAAGAGAGCTGACGTCGACGGTAGAAAGGTGAAAAGCGATTCATAAATCTACGTTAAATTCGGCCTTCACCAATAATTCAACAGTCGCTTTTTAGGAGAGGCAGTTTTTTATTTCCTTTCGGGATACTATGTACGTGGAGACAATCAATATACCTCTTTGTTCTGAAGAAGTTTGAAGTAGGAGCCCTGCTCGGGTTCAATGCGTTCGTTGGGCCACAAGATTTACAAAAAATCCATGGTCAAATGTCTGTATTCATGAATGAATACGATATAAACCTTCCACAGCTTCCAGAATTCGATCTCTCTCGCTTGGAAGCGGAATGGACACGGCTACTGAGTAATATTCCAGAGTTCGGTAAATTCAGCAAAGATGGACGCGAATTTCAAGTCGGGGAAGCCATGAAAGCTAGAGGGTTAACTGCACAATATCCTGTTGTTATTATCCCAGGAATCGTGTCAACGGTTCGTTGGCCGTATTAGATTAAACCACCAGCAACTCTGAAACTGACGTCAACCACTGTCAGGGTTTAGAGTCTTGGTCCACATCTCCTGATTACAGAGCGTTTTTCCGAGAAAAGTTGTGGGGTGGATTCAATATGCTCTCGCAAGTCACCTTCAACAAAGAAAAGTGGATCGCTGCTATGATGCTCGATCCATTGACAGGATTGGATCCGCCTGGCGCTAAAGTACGTGCGGCGGAAGGAATAGATGCGGCGAGCTCCTTCGTACAAGGGTTTTGGATCTGGTAAGTTGCGAATCTCCATTAGTTCTGTTTCCCGTTTGAAATGCTTGTCGATTAGGTCGAAGGTCGTAGAGAACTTAGCCGTCGTTAATTACGACACAAACAACCTGTACTTAGCTCCTTACGATTGGAGGCTATCATACTATAACCTTGAAGTACGCGACGGTTATTTTTCAAGGCTCAAAAGCACGATTGAAGGACTCACGTGCGTCGCTCTGCCCAAGTTTTCCAGGTTTACTAGAAAGGTATCCTCTTTAGAAAGCGACAGAATAAGAAGGTTGTAATCGCCGCGCACTCAATGGGATCAACTGTACGTCATCGCCACTTATACACTTATGAGACGTGGCATTCGAACTCGAAGATACTTGTGCTATTCAGGTTCTTTTGGTATGTTTTGGATTGTACTACACCTTGGTAATTAATGACAAGGATTGATTACAGTATTTGTGAGGCTAAATGTTTACCTGGTCCTCATACGCTAACTTTGCTCGTCAATCCAGCTTCAAATGGGTTGAATCTCCTCTTCATGGCAATGGAGGGACTGATTGGGTGGAGGTGTTAACTATGCCTGATCCACCAGACAGCATTCTCACTTCGTTTAAATTATGACAAAATCACATTGAATCTTATATCTCGATAGCAGGTACCCATTTAGTGCGTGATTCCGCCAGGACTCTCCAGCGATCAGCTAATGCTTGATTTCACAGGGAGTGGTACGTTCTCTTGCTCGTCGAGAATCCACGTATGATGACGACTTTTTACCATCAAGGCCAAAGCTATGTCTGCCTTCTTGTCCGGCGAAATGAAGGACACCGTGCAAATGAATCCGGCTGGAGCATATGGTTTGTGGTTTGAGACTACCTAAACCTGCGGAACTTGATCCAGAGCTTTTAGTGCTCGAACGCTTCTTTTCGAGGAAGGAGCGACAGAGACTTTTCCGCAGTTGGGCGGGAAGTGCGAGCATGTGGCTCAAGGTGAGTGATCCAATCATTTCTATGGTCCTCTTTGAAACAAGACGTTATATAGGGTGGGAATGCGGTATGGGGCAGCGCGTTGCATGCACCAGACGATGCTTGTAACAATACCCATACCCACGGAGAGCTAATTGCGTTCAGGTCTCTCTCACCGCAAAGCAATGGTGACGCCACGAGAAACATGACGGCAGAGGAAGCAGGCCTGTGGATTTTGCAACATACCCCAACAACTTTTCAAGTTTGCCGCTTTCCATGACATTGTTCGAACTACTCATGTTAAATTGACAGAAAATGCTGGAGACGAACTATTCGTATGGCATCGAACGGGACGAGGAGCAGCTCAGTCGCAATGACCTCGATCACCGAAAGTGGACGAACCCACTTGAAGTCAGGCACGTTTGTCCTGCAACCACCTTTACATTTAGCGGTTCCAATTGTTGATTATGTAGGCTCCCTCGTGCCCCTTCTATGAAGATATATTGCGTGTATGGTCATGGCAAGGAAACTGAGGTATCCATTGGCGATCTCTTTCATTACCGGAGACTGAAGATTATCATTATAGCGCTCCTATTGGTCAGCACTGATAAATCATCACTTTGACCTGCGATGAATCCCTTGCATCGCCGTAGGTACGTCCAGGGAAAAGACAATGAAGCTGCGGATGCTGTCGACACAGAATGTACCGATCCCCACTCTTCTAAATGTGGGGTCCTCAGCCAACACCTGGGACCTCCTTCATTGCGGCAAAGCTGGATCGATTCTGATTATACCAACAACTCTGCTTTTCCCAAAGTAGGGTTTTCTCCCATATTCGAAAAATAGTTTTTTGATGCCGCCCTCCTAGCTCTTGAACGGGGTGAAAATGGGAGAAGGAGATGGGACAGTCAGCCTGGTGAGCTTGGGAGCAATGTGCGTGGAAGGGTGGAAGAGACCGAGATGGAACCCGGCTGGTATCAAGATCACGACAGTAGAGGTACGGGAATCTACTTTCTTGCTGTGGTCTTGAGTGTTTGATGGCATTTGTGAAGCTGCCACATCGCCCGACTGTAACTATGCCACGAGGGGGCGCAAATACCAGTGACCATGTCGACATCCTTGGGTCGACTGGGCTGAATGAGGTCATCCTCAAAGTAGCGACCGGGGTTGGCCACGAGATTACCGATAATTATGTTTCCGACATTCAGAGATATGCACAGAGGATCCAGTGGGACTGAAGGGTATCATGACTGTCACGTCTGTACATCCTGTCTTTCCGGCGACATTTCAGTGGGGTTCGAGGGAAATACGGTATCAAAGCTTTGTTCCATTTTTTCGACTGTCGTGAGATAATACTTCATCAACTCAAGAAGCTCCTCCCAATGGGGTACCTCGGGCTCCATGTTTTCCGACTGGAAGACTTTTCGCATAGATGGGCTGGAAGGCGGGACAAAATGAGCAGGAGGATGACGGGTGGTTGAAATAGTTACCGATTAGCTTCCTGGCAATCACCCGCACTTAAGCCAATGGCCCATTTTTGAGCAACATCATGCATGATTCTGATGTCTTCGTCGGACATCTCAAAGTGAAACCGGAGCATTGAAAAGGGTTCTGACTTGACTTGGAAATACTCATTCCAACGCACCCAGAATTGGGTCATGGAAGAATTATACCATAATCTATGCAGGTCCTGGTTTCGAAGAATTCAACAGCTGTTCAACGGGATTAGATCGACGACTCACTATGAGGCAGCACCTTGAGATAATGACCATAAACACCTCTCTAAGACCCGTCTGCACGCGCAGAATATTAGTGAAGAGCTTTTCGTCTTCCATTCCTAACGTTAGAACATCGGGATCGAGGTGGGTGTTGTAGAAAACGTTCCAGGTTAGGGTGTCAGACACTCTCTTTGTATAATCGAGACGATACCACTCTATCATTGCAAGTAGGTCAAGAAAGGCTTTCATATCGCGAATAGAAAAGGTTTTTGGAGATACAATGTCGCGAAGTACATTGATGATTTCGCTCAAGGGAGGGGGAGGTTGTTGTGCCATAACGTGTCACAGTCGCGAACAGTCACACCTAGGTCACACACCTGTATGTAAAATAAACTCACCCTTTTGACACAATCTGTCTACCCAACGCCTATCATTGTTATCCACATGGGCTCACATGGTTGTGCAAGGTTCTCCGAGGAATATTCGTTTCAGAAACTGCGTGTTATAATTTCCCGTTTCCTGGGCTCAAGTTTAGAGTCCTCGGAGATGTTCGATGGAGAGCTTCTTGGACATGCTTTCTCGATCGGGCAATCCGACTTCCTCTCCTAGCTCACGAGATGTGGAACCGATGGTCGCGTCTGTTTTTCCATCATGAACATAAAAATAACGCATTCAGTCTGACTACTCATGTCTGAGAACTTTTCAGTCCACAACTATAAAGGCCCCGGCTTTGCTGCCCTTTCTTTCCATCCCCGTTCATCTTTTCTCTCATGTCCCACCCATCTTCATTGCCTCCAAACGTACGTTCGACTTCCCTCCTAATCCTTCTTCTGTTCTTCATCTCTTCAATACCAGTATACCCAAGTACTCATCATCGGAGGGGGTCCTGCTGGCTCGTATGCAGCAGCCGCACTCGCAAGAGAAGGCATCGATGTTACCGTCTTGGAAGCCTCCAAGTTCCCTAGGTTAGAACTACCCCTTCCTGGCGGCTACCGTCCGTGGCTAATAGCACAACAGATATCATATTGGTGAAAGCTTGATTCCTTCTGTTCGCCACTATCTTCGCTTTATTGGGGCAGAAGACATCATGATCAAGCATGGTTTCGTTCAGAAAGTAAGCAACTATCACAGTAAACGCTACAAGTTAATAACCTAGTTTGACATAGCCAGGGGCAGCTATAAAATTCAATCAGTGTAAACGCGAAGGCTGTGAGTAGACTGTTGTACACAACCTCGCTTTGGTACCAACTACACTTTAGACACAGATTTTATCGCTATGGGACACAATAACTACGCATGGAACGTTGTGAGGACACCTTTTGAACAGATGTATGACATTTCATAACGTCTCTTGCGTTGTAGGTCCGTTCCGAATTTGACCAGATGCTGCTAAACCATGCTCGCTCCACCGGGGCGTCCGTCTACGAAAAAACCAAAGTTGAAGCAATTACTTTCTGTCCTTCTGACCCCAATCGACCCATTTCTGTGGAGTGGTCACACGTACCTCCCCCTCCCCCTCCCTCACCTCCTGCTTCTCCGATTCACTCGGCTTTTTCACGTTTTGCATCTAGTCCACGAGTTAAGGAGGCGGCAGAGGTTCCGGTCCGTGGCACGACAACATTTACCCATTTAATTGATGCAACTGGTCGGGCTGGACTTATGTCCACGAAATATCTGAAAAACAGACATTTTAACGCATCTCTGAAAAATATCGCCGTCTGGGGTTATTGGAGAGATGTGGGGGGCTATGGCTTGGGTTCAAAACGACAAGGTTCACCTTGGTTTGAGGCGCTCACTGGTCTGTTCTTCGTCACGCTTCCATATAATGGCTGTTGACTTTGCGCCGTTTAGACGCTTCGGGTTGGGCCTGGTTTATTCCCCTTCATAATGGAACTACCTCAATCGGCATAGTGATGAACGAGAAGATGTACCATTCAAAAATCCTGTCATCTACCCCATCACCGTTTGCAAGTTTTGCCACACCAAATGCCTCCGACTCTGCCATGGTGTCACGTTATCTTTCCAACCTGTCGTTGGCTCCCGGAGTCGTACTTTTGATTAGCTCCACTGGCATTTTGAACCAGGGAAGTGTGAGGAGCGCCAGCGACTTCAGCTATTCCGCACCAATTTATGCTGGAAACGGGTTTCGAATCGTCGGGGACGCGGGAGGTGAGCCTTGATCGCGTCCATGAGGATTGTATAGTTTACCCTCAAAAGCTTTCATCGACCCATTTTTTTCAAGCGGGGTTCACCTGGCGATGACGTCAGCTCTTTCGGCCGCAGCGACGATCTGTGCTTCTCTTCGAGGCCATTGCTCAGAAGTAGAAGCTGCACAATGGCATACACAACGTGTGTCAACAAGTTACACGAGGCAGGCTTCCAGTATGCCGTGCAATACTTTTTTGCTGATAACGTGTATAGATTTCAGATGGTCGTTCTCAGCGCCTATAAGCAAATCCGTTCCCAAACCATAGACATTCTCTCAGACATAAACGAGGACAATTACGACCGAGCATTTTCCTTTCTTCGCCCTGGTTAGTTGTCTTTTTTGATTCGAGGCCGACGTTTGATGCCATAATAACCACTTCTTATCAGTTATTCAGGGAGCTTCTGATATGGGCGCCCGCCTTTCCGAAACAGAACTCCAGAAGTCGCTCGACTTTTGTGTCAATTTGTTCAATCCAACCACCCCTGAGCAACATAACCGTGTTTACCACCGCGGAGACATTGGGAAAGAACTATTGGATGTCGCGTCCCCTTTGGTGGATCCAGCTGTTTTCGAAACAACTCTCAATGTTGAAACCTCTTTCGCGTCTCCGTCAAACTTTGACTCCTCTGATGACTCGGAAACATCTTCGGATGTCGAGAAGGACTCAGAAACTCGGATGGTTCTGAACAAGATCAACGCCAGGCGCGTCGTGCACTCTGAGTACGCAATCAACAATCTGGAACAAGAACCTTTACAAGGTTACGTGGTTACCCTGGAAAAAGGGAAACTGGGGCTCTCCAGGGCGGTCTGAATATTTTTACGCTGTGATTTTGGACCCAACTTTCTCTCCATCCCAATCAGAATCTCGTGCATCCTCGCTTGTATCCACCCCACGACAGCTCTTCCTGTATTTTACTGCTACCCCATTCTCCTGTATCTGCGCATATCGATAGATCTGTATTAGTACGATTTGGATAACTGTAGCCTTTGAAATGACGTCGGGAAAAAAATGGGCCGTCGAGATCGGCCCGAATGCCATGTTCCTTCATACCTTAAAGCGCCCATTCGGATATCAAGATATCCAGCCCCATGTCGTCTCTTACTCCTGACTTCACCCTCAACGATGGCACCACGATCCCTGCAATTGGCATGGGGTAAGACCCTAGTAAAGCTAAGTGTTCCAAGGATTCACCCTCATCTTTTTTAGTTGCTGGATGGGTAGTGTTACAGTAGGAGATGGAAACCGCGTTGTTGAAATGTGTGCGAAGGCGCTCAGAGTAAGTAGCTAGTGTGCAAATTTACCCCTTCATGTTATTGATTTCCTTGCGTTGGTAGAATGGCTATCGACACTTTGACACTGTGAATTTCAATAGGCGTCATCGTGGTCTCCTATGCTTACACTTGGATCTTTCATAGGCAGCAGGATATGGTATGCAAAGTATCTGATTTATGTGGGTGGGAAAGGTATTTGATCAGTGGTTTGTCGCAGGCAACGAGAAAATGGTCGGCGACGCCATTAAAGCGTCTGGGGTACCCAGGAAGAGCCTATATATCACAACCAAATTGGCGTAAGTCGCGTTTGAGTAATGACAAAATTATCCTGACGGACTCTGAATAGAAACCCTGATCACCACCGCGTACGCGAAGCGTTCGAGGACTCTCTGCGAGACCTTGACTGCGAATATATTGATTTATATCTCCTTCATTGGCCTCAAGCCCAAGCCTCAAGTAAGTCAGCGCACGACTTGCTTATTAGCGCTGAAATTCAATGTGTACAGCGGGAAACGCCCATGTTTTAGGACCTGACGAACACCCTACTTTCATTGAGACATGGAAGGAGATGGAAAAGCTGCTCGAAACAGGTATTATTTAGCCTTGACAATAATCGTAAAACTGCATGACTTAACTGTCGCGTTGTAGGGAAAGTGAAGACGTTGGGGGTGTCCAACTTTTCTTGTAAAACACTCGAGGCACTCCTCCCTCACTGTCGAATTGTGCCGGCTGTGAATCAAGTCGAGATGCACCCTTATCTCCCTCAGAACGACGTCAAGGCGTTGTGTGAGGAAAAGGGCATTCTCCTGACGGCGTATTCACCTCTGGGTACGGATTCTAGAAGTGCCAGCCCAGGATGAACTGATAGGGTCATGCAGGTCGATCGGCCACTTTGTTTGAGGATGCTACGATTCAAAAAATTGCAGAAAAAGGCAAAGTTACACCAGCCCAAGTAGTTCTTGCTTGGGGTGTCCAACGGGGAACAGCGGTTGTCCCAAAGAGCGAGGATGACGGGAGAATGACAGCGAATTTGAATGTGTGGTGATTTCAAGTGCCCTCGTCAAAGTTGCTAACACCTTTCATTAGTTAACTAAGCTCACAGACGAGGACATGGAGGAAATCAATGCAATCCATTTACAACAGGGAAAGCACAGGTCGCTATTGAAATATCACACCCCTGAAGGAACTGTTATGGGTTGGACGTATGAGCAACTTGGTTGGAATATGCTTACAGGTGGTATCGTGTGCTCTTGAAATAGATACACCGGAGTACAAGAATTCTGCGATGAATAAGGATATTAAGAATTGTAGGCAAGAGGTGAATAAGTCGTCATGAGTATCGTGATGTCATTATCTGTCGTGGTTGGCATTATTCAAGTTACGGAGGTGGGAGGTCTCAAGCACAAGTCTTAGTTTTATGTCCATGGTGGTATTCGCGTTCTCATAGTGGTGGTGGGATATATATATCGTGCCGTATCTCATGATCAGTGTGGGTATGTCGAGGCAGCTGCGGCCGGGATGAAGACATGGATTGGTCGCACGATATAACTTGATCCAAACTTCGGTGACGCGACTGACGCGCTGCGGTGTATGTTACGTCGGCTGCTGGCGACGTGGTGACGCTGTTTCTTGGTGTATTCTTCATCACCAAAAATGGTGGAGATGGCAATCGTGGGGGTATTGGTCTGTGGTAACCAGATTCAAGTGGACGAGGGTATACAAGATAATCCTTCTCTGGCGGTATTGGAGGGTTATCGGTGCTGGCGACATCGACACTCAGCCGATCAAACGGTGCATCCAAGGGGTGGATAGCAATGTCAGGCCCAACCAACCTTCTATCCCTCATGATACCAATTTCATCCGAAGGAAGAATGCCAATTGTCGAATTTGTAGCGTGACTTTGTAGTGTCCTCTTCGAGGAACTGACCCCCCTCGCAGATGAAGACAAAAAAGAATGGGCACTGTCGGTTTCGCGGTCGCGGAGGGATCCATTATCAGGCTGAGGGAATATTCGAGCAAGGAGGCTATCAGAGCGGTGGTTGGGGGCAGGAGTCACGGGTACACTAGCTACCCGATGAGCCTGGCTGTGGCTCAGAGCTGGCCCGCCGTTGGGAAGCTCAGAGAAATGTCTACTCTGATTCCGGGGGTACTGCGAGCGCCTATGATTATGATAGACGGAGAGAGGTGCTAAGATATCGGCCTCTGCTCGGTGATCACTAGCATGTCGCTCAGAGTCCATGCCACAGGTCGGCATGTCAGCATGATCCTGTAAAAGACGCTGATGTGCTTCCTCCCGACGTGAGTGTGAGGTGCGTCTAAGTCTCCTTTGGGCATAGGGAGCCAGCTGGTCTGTTTCCTCGTGTCCAGTTTGAGAAATGCGATCGTAGACAGTACGCCACCATGAGCGTTTATTTCGTTGATGTCGAGGATTGTCATCACTCGAGCCAACATTAAGCGGGGTTGGCTCATCATGGCTAGGACGCAAGCCTACCCCACGTCTCCCAAGTTCCCTTTCTATCTGCGCCGCCAAGCCTTCACTCCGTCCTCGCCGCAGGTAGCCAAGTCCATAACCGTAATTATCACCTGTCCCGAGCCATTGTCTTTCTCCTCCTACTTCTATTTGGACTTCCTGGTCAACCTCGACTGTCACAGCCGGATGAGTAGCTAATTTTCCCCCGAGGTTGTGTGAGCCTTTGAGGTTTTTTTCCTGTCCAGCGTAGGCTAGACGTGACCGCCCAAAAGCTTCCTCATAATGAGCTGCTCGTCGCACTCCGAAGTCCGGTGAGGGTTCCTTTCCTCTTACTTTGTCCAGCAAATAGATACAGCCAATCCAAATTTCCCGGAATGTCTCACGAAAGTCCAGAGCATGAGCAAGTGAACGAAGTCGAGATGTTTGGACAGGAGCCGCACCAACGAACTTCGAGTCTTGCTTAGGTCGATATTCCTTGTAGGTAAATGCTTTTATATGAACAAAAGCAAATATCCTACGGAGACTCAGTGGCAGAACGCTGAATCTTGAAAAATATCTTACATCATCTCAAAGGTTTCCAAAAGGGCGCCGATGCCGATGTTTATGTCCTCCGCTGTCATGTATGTAGTCTGTGAATAATTAGTGGCTGGAACTAACGTCTACAACCGTATTATTACGTACGTCCTTCACCACCCCAAACATGCTGAGTACGGAGAGAAAGGTCGCTTGCCAGAAGGTGAGAAAAACTGAAGAAATTTATTAGGACGTCCCTCGGACAAAGCCTTACCTATTGAAATTGACTTACCCACGGCTTTGACAGAAAACAACTTGAGCAAAGGACGATGGCGTTCAACGTCCTTAGCTATACATAAATAGAGTTGGATCAAACAATACATGGCCACAGTGACAGACAAGGAGATGATGACGACGATCTACAGGCTTTGGTTAGATGAATTTTATTTTCCACAGGGGCACACGAACGTAGACATGTCCCCACCCTGGACCCCAGGATGACTCGCAATACAGCCCATTGTAATCCAGAATGACAGCGGCCAGAGTGGTACTGCGGTCTCGGTGAATAACAGGCTTCTAAAACAAGTTGGCAGCTCACATTGGCCTAACAACGCAGTACTGAAGAATTCCCCATTTCATTAGCTGTAAAAAATATAGTCCGTCCTAAAATGACATAGTGAGATACCCTGAGACGATAAAAAGAAATGATAATCTCTACCGATGGTTTCCATTTGATAAATCCAAGGGGAAAAGCCCACCGTTTCATAGCCTCTCCCTTCTGTCTTACAACCCTATCGGCATCGCGAGAAAGTCCGACTTTCAGGAGAACCAACTTCTGTTCCTCGACATCAGGTGATACATAGTTGAGGAGCAAGTAGAAAAAGGCAGTGAGAACAATGGCTTCATAAGCATCTCGAACGAGAATCAGAGGTGTTGAGTGATCCTACATCCACACCATTAGGATATTTTAGTAGAAGTAGAAGCCGCTCAACCCACCAAGAAGAGGTAGGAGGCAAAGCTGATGAGAGCATATATTGGCACAAGAAATAGAAGCCGTATGATGTCTGAAAGGATGAGAGTTAATGAGTAGAAGAACTTGAATGGCGGCGAACTTGCACCGTTGTTCCCTCTTCTAGAGTTATAATTGATGAATAAGACAGGGGTCCTAGGATGCCATGTCCAGAGATCTTACATTCGTATACCACTGCAAATGTTTGTTGATGAGCCAAAATGAGACCACCGTAGCGACCGTAGCAAATCCACCTGCGACAATCCAGCCAACCTAATGATTGATGAGTCCAGGTAGGGTTTAGGGAGGACCCGGGAATAAATACATGGTGAGCTTGCGAATGAGTATATCAGTCCCAAAGGTATTCTCCAGAAAGAAGCTCTAACACCATACCCTGGAAGACCGCATCGCCATTCTGGAAGAGAGCTGGGGGAGTCTGGGCATCGTGCTTGAAGCAAGTTGTGTTTGAAGACACCATCGCTCCGAAGTCGGTTATCGTAAAATCGTTAAATGGGTAATATCGCTTGGGCTTTGTGCTACATCCCAGGCTAGCAAGCTAATGAGAGAGTGTCTCTGCCACTGTCGTCACTGGAGGAGTGCAGTGAGCATGGCGGAGGCCAAGAAGAGGCCCTGAGCTTGGCTGATTTGCCAAATAGGGAATTTAGGATTTCGACCAGTTCTCCCCGTTCCCCCATCAACTCTGATAAGCTCTTACGATGGCCAGCAAAGACCTATCATGCGAAGATTTATTGCCCCCTTCCCTTTCTGCGCAACTCGATGTGCTTTTGATTGACAATTTTGACTCCTTCACTTGGAATCTATATCAGCAACTTTCTCTTCAAGGTGCAGATGTCACCGTCATTCGGAATGATGCTGTCCATCCATCCTTGCTTCCGAAATTGAGGATAAATTTCCTTATCATTTCACCTGGACCTGGCCACCCTCAGACGGATTCCGGAATCTCAAAGACTGCGATTGAGTACTTCCAAGGCAAAGTACCTATTCTCGGCGTGTGTATGGGACTAGAGTGCTTGGTTGATCTCTATGGAGGACAAATAGCGTGCGTACCGTGTTCTTGTGATTCGGTTCAGCAGAGTGGGGAAGGCACCTACAGACAATGTTTACTATGCCATGCTGATGTCGTCCGTTGCTGACCTTTGCGCAACAGTTACGCAGGCGAAATCATGCACGGAAAAGTCAGCCGAATAAGACACGATAACCGAGGCTGCTTCAGAGGTATCCCTCAAGGAATCAAGTCAATCCGATACCACTCACTCAGTGCTGCCCATGCGTCACTCCCAGCCGAACTTGCAATCACTTCTGCCACGGAGGAATCCGGCGTCATTATGGGCGTTAGGCACCGCAAATATACGCTGGAAGCTGTTCAATATCACCCAGAGAGCATCCTCAGCGAAGGAGGTGATGATCTTATCCGAAATTTTCTAGCCCTTCGTGGTGGGTTGTGGGAAGAAAATCCAGAAGCTCGGGTCCTCGATAGTTCCCTTCCACCATTTCCTCTTGAGGCGCTCCCACAAGACGTACTTTCCAAACCAGGCGCGACTAAAAGTATACCTTCGATCCTCGAAAAAATCTACGCCCAGCGATTGGCAGACGTCTCTCAAGCAGAATCTACAGCAGGGACAACGTTAACAGACTTAAAGACTCTTTTGTCTCTCAACATTGCCCCTCCCTTGATTCCGTTCGTCTCTCGTATTAAAGACACTCCATCTGACCGTCCTGCCTTGTTCGCTGAAATCAAGCGTGCATCGCCATCCAAGGGCCCGATCTCGATTACCACATCTCCTGCTGCGCAAGCCCTTACTTACGCCCTTTCAGGGGCACAAACCATCTCAGTCCTTACCGAGCCTAAGTGGTTCCTTGGTTCACTTCAGGACATGCTCCACGTCCGCTTGAGCGTGGCCCATCTCCCAAACCGCCCTGCAATTCTACGCAAGGATTTTATCCTGAGTCGTTATCAGATCGTGGAGTCCCGCTTATGGGGCGCAGACACTATCTTGTTGATTGTGAGCATGCTTTCAGAGGCGTTACTACGTGATCTCTACAAGTACAGCCTGGAGTTCGGCATGGAGCCTTTGGTTGAAGTTAACAACGCCAAGGAGATGGAGCTCGCGTTATCCTTACCAGCGAAGGTCATCGGCGTCAACAATCGGAATTTACATGATTTCCAGGTAGACATGGGAACAACAAGTAGGTTAAGCGATATGGTGAAGGGCAAAGACGTTGTTTTGTGTGCTTTGAGCGGGATAGCAACTTCAGAAGACGTGAAACGCTACCAATCAGACGGAGTTGGAGCCATTCTCGTTGGAGAGAGCTTGATGCGAGCAAAGGACACCGAGGCTTTCATTCACAAGTTACTTTCGATCACAGAACCCACGTCTCTCACACCGAAATGGCGCTTCCGGTCGCCTCTTGTAAAAATTTGTGGCATACGATCAAAGGAGGAGGCCTTGGCGGTAGCAGCTGCCGGGGCGGACATGCTTGGTCTAATGTTCGTTGAGAAGTCAAAAAGACATATCGATTTGGAAACGGCCAAAGAGATTTCACGAGCCATTCGTGAACTGGGATTCACACAGCCGTCCCCACCCTCTCCGACTGACGAACAATATGAAGTTCCCAATGCCCCCTGGTTTACCACACACGCAACGCGTCTCTCAAACACTCTATCGCGCCCTCTCTTAGTTGGTGTTTTCCAAAACGCAACACTCTCCACAATTCTGCGTGCAGTTTCGCAAGCACAACTTGACATGGTTCAACTTCATGGTGCTGAGCCGATAGACTGGGTGCATCATATTCCCGTACCGGTAATCCGCGTCTTCCACATTGGAGAGAACGGCACCGGGGCGGAAGGAATCACTCGCGGGGGTAAGCATCAATTTATCTTACTTGACAGCTTGAGAGAGGATGGTATGAGCGGAGGGACCGGGAAAGTTATGGATCTGGAATCTGCGAAAACAATCGTGGATAGTGGTGAAATTTTGACCAGTACTCGAGTTTCGTACAACAAAGAGAAGCAAACTGAACAAAAGGAGGCTGTCGAAGGCGCTCAGGACCTCCCTGAGAAGGAGACGTCTCCAGCAGTCGTTCCTGCCAACGATGCCATCTCTGAACTTCGAAATGATGCTATCACCTCTCCCGCTAGATATCCCCTTCCAATCATCCTCGCTGGTGGCTTAACACCAGAGAACATCGCGTCAGTTATCGCTCAGGTGAATCCCTGGGCGGTAGATGTCAGCGGAGGTGTAGAAAACAACGAGGGAACCGGGAAGGATCTGGCCAAAGTGCAGAATTTCATAGCCAATGCGAAGGGGTTGGTTTCTTCCGAGCAGGAATTGGAAGAAGATGCCGACGCGTTACATTAGCGAGCTGCCAGTTGCGAACCACTCTAAAAATGTATCACACAATCTCGCTGTCGAAAATTTATATTCTATACGTATCAAAATTGCATACAGGAGGTATCACTATATAATTACATTTCCCTTGCATCCAATACAATCAAGTTCACAAATATACCGCACACAAAAGCTGGTCAAATCAGTTCAGATCTAGGCATAAAATGGGCATTTCATCTCCTCTGGTTCCCAAGATGAGTAGAGGCAAGCTCTCGCTCCAGCTCTTCGCTGGGATCATCCATGATCGGGCTGGGTGGCCGCGCTCCACCGTGACTCTGGGTCGCGGTATAAGAGGAAGTTGCACCGTGGTGAGGACCGTGTTCCTGCACGGGAGAGCTGAGAATCTCATCACGCGATGGTATAGGGAGACTAAAGACCATCAGCACCCAGCTACCGAACCAACAAGGAAAGTGTCTTTTTACCTGTCTTGACGGCGAATCTGACCCGCGGCCCTGGCCTGCGCGCGCACTTCTGCTCGGAACGAGTTGACTTCTTCGATAATTAGCTTCTTCATCCCGTCAATGCTGTCTTCCTCTTCAAATCCAAAGTCAAATTTCTGAACGACAAGTTCTTTGTTAGCAAATGTCGGAACCAGGTAACACAGCACCACTTACAGTGTCGCAAACAGGTTCATCGGCGGGATCATGCCAGACTTGTAGATATGGATGATTCAAGGCTTGCTCGCAGCTAATGCGCTTAGCGGGGTCAAAGCAAAGCATCTGGGAAAGGAGGTCGATAGCGAGAGGATTTGCATGAGGGAAAAGGGTCGAGAAAGGAACACGGGGTTTAATTGGTAGAGATCTGATGTAATCTTGAGCCTAAGTGGCGTTAACATTGAAATCAATAATTAGTGAATCGACGAACTCGAGGTGATCCAACGCGGCGGAGAGTATCTTCAGATGGAGTGCCCAAATAATGAAGAATCTGGTTCAACTGGTCAACGTAGCTACAACGAATTCAGCACCCAGTTAGCCTTCTTCATAAAAAAACATACTCTCTACCCTTATAGATGGGCTTTCCACCAAGCAGTTCGGCTAGGATGCATCCAACAGACCAAACATCGATGGCGGTAGACTAGCCGAAGGGTAAGATCTTTAGCGGAGGTATGCTGACCGTACTTACATAGTTTGCGAAGCTCAGCATGATTTCGGGCGCACGGTACCAACGGGTAGCAACGTATTCCGTCATGAAGCCTTGATTTCCGGCTGCCTTGGAAGTTCCCCCGCCAGGAGTATAGCCACGAGCCAAACCAAAGTCACATATTTTGAGTTCGCAATCGGCATTTACGAGAAGATTCCCTGGTTTGAGGTCGCGATGGAGTACATTTGCGGAGTGAATATACTTGAGGCCGCAAAGAGTTTGATACAAAAAGGATTGGAAGTGAGCATCGGTCAACGGTTGGCCTGATCGAATCTATTTTATAAGGTCAATGTGGTACTCCAGAGGTCAGAACCGGAAGTATTCACGATTGCGTGGAGGTCAGCTTCCATCAGTTCCTCCTGAAAAATAGGGTTTGCTATTGGAGAGGAAAAATCGAGGATGGACCAACGTAGAGATAAACCTCATCAAAGTTCCCGTTTGGTTGAAATACAATATCCATGTCGTAAAGGCATGTAATCTGCCTGAGAATCAGATAACCACCATTGTTGTACGAAAATATCACAGACGTTTTTGTGACCCCGGAAGTGGTGCAATAACCTAGAGCAGTAGATCGCGTCAGACAAGCTGCGACGGAGCATATAAATTCAACGAACCTGATCTCTCTTAGGCAGCGCTTAGTCAAGATGCGCTATCAACTAGCAAATCAGAGGATCCGTGAGTTGGTAAAATTGTGCCAGACACAGACCTTGGTGTTGATGTTTGTGATCTTCTTGATAGCGCATCCTTCGCCTGAACGTCGATGTCTAGCGGAGACAACGCAGCCATATGCACCCTGGCCCAGCTCCTTGACGAACTGGTACTCTGCATCGACAACGAATGTAGAGTTGAGCGCGGTAAAACTATGTCGTTGCATGATGACAAGATGTAAATGGCAGAACTAGTTGCTGATAGAGATCAGTGTAATAGAGAACCAGTTGAAGGAGGAGACTAACTTGAGCAGTCACGGTATCAATCTAATCTATATAAACAACCGCAAATAGCGCGCAAATAGCGTTCCCAGAAACTCACGCTCTGCGAAAAGGTGCATAAAGGTTTGCTCTGCCTGTACCACGGCTTGCTGACCGCTCGCTCTTTGCAGTCTGACCTTCGTTCTCCGTACGGGGATGGCGGGAGCGAGGAGACCCACCCTAGGATTACCCGGCACACCGATCGCAGACTGCACAGAAAATCCCCAGAAAGGAGGCCGATCGGGGGAACACCCTGTGGAAGGCGCACTCGTCACTGAGTGCGATCACCTTGATAGCGGAAGGCGCTCAAGGTTTCCCCTCTTATAAAAACTGTGACTAGGGATGTTTGAACCTCGATAGCAGGTATAGGAGTCCGATTACAGGTTGCATTCAACAATCCTCGGCCATCATCATGTCCAACCTACATAATTTCCTGGTGGAACATGCGATGTTCCCATCCCCTCAACCTAATGAAGACTCATCTACCGACATCACAGACATATCTCTAGTTGAAGTCCCGTTGCTCGAGAGGGAATGGAAAGCCAAACATGCTGTGCGAGACACTACCCTTGTTCAGAAACTTTGCAGCACTCTCCAGAACGTCCTTGGAGATACCCTCTTATCAGCGGATGCCGAAAATAAACTCCTATCACGGTTTTCACCTCGGATACAGCTTGGTGCGTTTGGTCGAGAAGACTCTAACTGGATACGGAATCCAAGTGAAAGGCATGTAAGTTTCTAGTTCTTCGTTCAATGTCCAGTAATTTGGGCTGATCTTTGGATCAGAGTCAGACTCTGTTGTCCATAGGTGTACTTGACACTTTAGGGGACTGCTTGTGGTTATACGGTAGACACAACCTGGCAAAAACAGAAAAGTTGCGGACAGAGGGAGCTCCAGGATTGACTATGGTTTAGAAGTGGAAGGCAAAGATGGGAGTCTCCTCGAGGTGACATCCCCATCGGTCATGAATAATGTTCGCGGGCTGTTACCGCAGAATGGTATCGAGCTGTCGTGGGCTCCCGGTCAAACTTTGGCACCGAAGATACTTTCAAAGGTGAGTATACTACCTTCGTCACCTACAACGCTGGCGTTTAAGAAATACATCTAGGCTGCATTGACTCTGGGTCTACGACGGATGGAGTGGCTCTTTATTACCTGTCATAATTACTGGATCGTATGCCGCCTTGTGAGGGACAATCACCACCCCTTCCTTGCCTACTCGCCAATGATCAACATCGATGACTCTTCAGTGCCTTTTCGAGCACTCTTTGGTGCCATGTTGTCCGTTGTCAAGAATGTTCCTGTCGAGCCTACCGAATTCAATCCCAATATGGAACTCGATACTCTCAATGAACAAGACGAGGGTCCTTCACCTGAAGATTACATCGATGATCGCTCACCGCATTCAGGTAGTTTAATAGCGAACGATCCTCCGAATACCCGTAACTGTCACCACACTGGCCAGAGGAAGGCTGAGTCCCGGCTGATGGTTTGTCCACGCCTCCTGTTGCCCCTCTTTTGCCTTACTCTTTTATTTCTTAGATCACTTCGTCCTCCCAAAATTCGCCTGAATCCTCCCAAATCTGGATACATCTCCACCCCTTCTCAAACAATATTCTTGCCCTTCCGCTGTGCGCCAATGATGGGAATCGGCGCTTGTGGTTGACCCGGTTTGTGGGGTCGGGGTCAACTGGCAATGCCTGGCAATGTTGCTTTGATGGCAGCGTTGACTTTCTCGTCGTCAAGATTGTTGAGGTGCTACGACGTGCTGACGCAGACAAGCGACAACGGCTCCATGATGAGTTCAACATCTACCTTACCTTGGAGCAGGCATACCAATCTCGTCAATCACGTAATCGTGTCGCTCCCCAATGCTATGGTGCATTCGAAGGCAATGGCGTGGCCGTTCTCATTCTCGATTTATGTGATGGCGTTCTGAATGAGTGGGAAGAGCTTAACGACTCTGAGCGGTAAGCAGTAGCAATCATGCCGAAGCAATTGCTCTCATTGATGATCACGATTTGCTGCAGATCTCAAGTGTATAAGTTGGCACGGGACCTTCATTGTATTGGGATAAGTCATGGAGACCTCGAGCCCCGGAATATTGCGCGTACTCGCGAAGGAGGGTTCTGCCTCATTGACTTTTCGGAGAGCAGAAGGCACACTTGCAAGGGGAGCAAGGTACATGACACTTCACTCACTTGGTTGTTTACTAATCAGGCTGCCCCATCAAAACAGAGGTGTGTTGAACTGCAAATATTGCGAAAGCAGTTGTGGAAACGACAGCGTAGTATTGCCGCAATGGATGGACATATCCGGACTTAAAGTACCTTACTGGACTGCAAAGTGACTTCCGGGTTTGGATACCTGTATGAATACCATTACAAGAACTTGAAAGCGAGAGGAATCATATATGGATTTCTTTAGATATATGAGCAACACTGTCTTGGTCTCTAGTCTATTAACCAGATAACCGCGCATTTAATTTTGATGTCTCGTACGCCGAACTCTTGGCCCGGTCCTGTTTCCCCGCAGTTTCTGTCTGGCTGAAAGCAAATCCACAGTTCCGTCGCATGCACTGCGTTGCACGGACTTTCTTGATCGCCTTTTGAAACCTGCAAGGTGTCAGAGTAACGGAATTTGTGGAAACATCCAGTTTATACATACCGTTCTTGACTCAGGAATGTTGTACTTTCGAGGTTCCTGTGCGATGTGATATGATGACGGCATGTGCGTTCTGCGATACTTGTAGACAAGGGTCACCTTAAGCTACTACTAGCCATTCAAACTCTTTCCAGACAGAGTCCCGCACGAGGCCGAAGAGCGGGATAAAGATGGCACTATTCGTCCACAACCGATGAACGATGGCAGGATATTTTCCAATAGGAAGAGCGACGACCGCATAGAGGGGTAGAAAATACTTGGTGAATATGAACGACCCAAGAATAGCCAAACCAAAGATGAGAAAGTTTACGAGGCTACTTCCCCAAAGGCGAACATAGTGCAATTTTTCCATAAACTTGAGGGGAAGGGAGGTCATTAAGAACGTTTGCCAGGATTCAAGTGCAACAACTTGGTACTCAGAGATCGGCGCAGCCTTGCCCAGCACGGTGAGAAGGAAAGCAGGGTACAGAGTGGTCCCTCAGCACCAATGACCACTGTCAAAACCATCCGACGGACCTTGAGCCATATAAAATCTCTGGGTCGTGGTCAAAGAAACCCCAATTCAATAAAAAGATGAATAAATATCTCACAAGGCTATGCATAATATAGAGCATTTGCAATCCAAAGCCAAAACTTCGCCGTCTCATTTCTCTCACCAAGGATATCGGATAAAGTATCGGTCCAATATTCTTGCTGATACAAACTGGTCGAAAATTCAGATAAGAAGTGGATGGAGGACCGCAAAAACAATGTTATATGTACATGGACATCCATGATTCGTAGGTTCAAGTTGTTGAAAAACAAATGCTGAATTGCCAAGTTTAGCTCATAGGCAGAGAAATACAGATCTTCGATACATACCCAAAAGTGCGTCATATACTACAACACAATATTCTTGTAGACCGAATCTAGAGAAAAACGGTCTGGATTAAGCAAGCACTTGAGTTTGGTCATCCTTCTGTAACTCCAGGCGCCATGAACTAGAAGCAGTTTCTTTTTTATTACTAGAGTTTGACATTGTTCCAATGTCAACAATAACCTTGCTTGTATTTTGACCATTGGCACTGGCATGCGTACATTCACACAAAATTGTCTCACTGATTCTGTCATATTTCAGTTCAATCTGTAATTTGAGCAACTTCCAATGTTCTTTTTGCTCCTGTAGCTTAATTTTATTTTTCAGTCTGCTCGAAAATCTTAGATACCATCAACTTGAAATCAGCTGAAAATACAGAGATACTATCAAACATACTTAGTTGTGGAGGGTGAAAATGTGGTAAGTACTACTGAATGTGAAAGTGGAGAGAGTCGGGGGGAGGGCACAGCACTGCCATGCTTGCAGTGTGAAGCAGAGGATGTAGTATACAATTGTTCAGTCATTCGGCACTGTGAGATCGTGATTTGAGGTCCGAGATGGTGGAATTGGTTGAAGCGAGGTGATTTGGGGGTGGGAGGGAGCTTACTTTGTATGGTTAGGTTTGGCAGCCGCCACCCGTGGAAACTCAACCATATAACATGCGAATGCTGAACAGTCTAGAGCAGTCTACTGGATTTCGGATGTAATAAAATGGATATATGACCTTGGGCAGGTACGCTTTGATGGCAATCCCAACCACACATGCCAAACAGTCTAGAGCGGTCTACTGGATTTCAGATGTAATAAAAGGGATATATGACCTTGGGGAGGTACGCTTTGATGGCAATCCCAACCATACAACATGCTGTGCAGTCTAAACCGCTCTACCATAGAATTATGACAGTGGAAACAGACCTTGACAAGCAAGTAACTTCCACTGTCATAATTCTATGGTAGAGCGGTTTAGACTGCACAGCATGTTGTATGGTTGGGATTGCCATCAAAGCGTACCTCCCCAAGGTCATATATCCCTTTTATTACATCCGAAATCCAGTAGACCGCTCTAGACTGCTTAGCATGTTTGGTTGGGATTGCCATCAAAGTGTACCTCCCCAAGGTCATATATCCCTTTTATTACATCCGAAATCTGGTAGACCACTCTAGACTGTTCAGCATTTAGGGTTGTGGTACATCTGTTCACAACATTAACTTGAGTCTGTGGTTAAATGTGATTTCATGGGTTCAATCCCTGTCATGTTATGAATGGTTTTTTTTATTAACTTTTGTTCTTAGATACATCATCATTTCATTAATTGAAGAGAAAATACTATGGCGGTCTTGATAATTTTTGTATAATTTTTGTGATCACCCATTGTGATATTTTGATGCGACAAATATATATGACATTCGCCACTCCCATAACACTTCAAAACAACAAATACATCATGGAGGAGCCTTGAGCACAGCAGGCTACTTTAATTTGTACTACTTACACCCTGTGAAAACCACGGCGGTTTAGTTTGGCTCGGATCTTCTCAGATCGGACGAACGAAAATTCAATAGATTTAAACTGACAACAACTGATGATTTAGACTATATCCGATGAAAATATGCTCATATCAGCTGGGGTGAGCTCCTTTGCAGATCTAAAATGTTGCCAACTGATTACTGTCATGGGTCAGGAAGTGGGCCACCCTGACCAATGGGCCATTTTGCCTTTTCCTGTTAAATTGAGAGACATGAATTTAAGGTGTTATGCTACAAAGGTGCCTCCATAGGACATATACATAGACCAAAGAGCTCAAGTGGAGGGATGTGATGGTCATTTCTAAAAATGTGCCCGATCATCAAAAACTGCCCTAAAATGGCAGTTTCCTTATTTCACGTGGCCCACAAGTTTCAAATGTTGTTGAGCAGGACCAGGCAGCTCTAAAATCCTGAAAATATTTATGAAGCATCATCAAGTATGTGAGATTATATAAACTCAAAATCAAAGTGGTTCCATAAGTTGTAATGTGGTGAATCCCTCAGTGGCCCATTTCCGAGGCATTACCGCATTGCTGGACCACATGAGAAAGCATCCAATATATTTCACGCAACAAGGATTTCTGGCCAGCTGGGGTTTTGTACAGCAAGTCGAGATGCTAATCTATGATATGAAACATACAAGCAACCTGAGAGGGTGATACATTCTCGCCCAAGGCTCTTTTGCCCTTAGGTGGCCCACTTCCTGGTCAGCAACAGTATATCACTTTGCTATGGTTGTGAATGAAAGGTAGGATTTTTTCAATAGAACGGTGCTATATTCAATACTAGGGCCATTGGAATGAATGTATGTTGCAATATACAATAGTAGGTGGTACAAGAAACTATAGAAAGTTGTCTGAAGGCGACGGCACCCCATATGATCCTGCGGATTCCGCCAGACCGCAACACAGAACCATCCAGACTCAGATTTTTTGTACCTAAATTCAAATTTTTAATGCAACTTATCCAATAAAAATATTAACTACAAAATAAATCCAACCCTATTAAATCCAAGCAAGGTCTTTGTTGACATTGGAACAATGTCAAACTCTAGTTATTATATAAAACCGGAATTGCAACATCAAACTCTAATATTTAATGATGATACTCACAGTGAAGAAATCACACAGAGCCTGTAAGTCGACAATTCTGTATGAAGAATATGTTTGCATAGATTAGTAACGAAAGGAATGGGCGGAGCAGTGGAGTGCCAGGAGACAGATTGGGGGAGATGGTCGATGAGCGAGAAGAAAGGAGGAATATTGAAAGGCAACTGATTAGAGCTCTGAGATATATATTCACATCCAGTCAGTAGAATCTGGAGAAAGAAGTTCGAGGTGAGTCCAGAATGACGTGAGGGTTCAATAGAGTGAGAAGACCACAGTGTAGGGTCAATGTGCAGAAACTTTGTGGCGCGCAGCGCATCATCACCTTTGTCCTTTGCGATAATCGCAGATTCCCACGGAGAAGTCGATTTCACTGGGAACCTTGCCTAACCCAAGACTAAGCGCCATCATGTCCAACCTGCATAAATTCCTGGTGCAACATGCGATGTTCCCATTCCCTCCACCTAATGAAAAAAAATCTGTGGACACCACGGATATATCTCTAGACGAAGTCCTGTTGCTCGAGAAGGAGTGGAAAGCAAACGAGGCTGTGCGGGACAACACCCTTGCTCAGAAACTTTGCAATACTCTCGAGAACATCATTGGAGATACCCCTCTGGCAGCGGATGTCAGAGATCACCTTTTATCAAAATTTTCACCGAGGATACAGCACAATAGTAATGGCAAAGAAAAACCAGACTGGACTGAGAATCCAAATGAAAGCCATGTAGGTTTTTGGCTCTTCGTTCAAGGTCCAGCAAGTCAGGCTGATCTTTGGAACAGAGTCAGTTTTTGTTATGTAAAGGCGTACTTGAAGCTCTAGAGAATTGCTTAGTGGAAACTGGAGGACACTGTTTGCAGACAGTGACAGAGCAAAGGACAGACGACTCAGAAGTGAAAAACAAAATAGATTTTGATCTAAAAGTGGATGACGAGGACGCAGTTCTCGTTGAGACGAAATCCCCATCGGTCATGAAACAAGTTGGCAAGGTACACCCCATATGGCGTCGATGAGTTTCGGACGAACGAAATATTTGATCGGCTTGGTCCTATCCCTCGCCTCTGCATCGAATACCAATTAAACCCTATTGCTATGAGTCTGTACGAACAAGACCTTGACACCGCAATCTGTTACCGCAGAATGGTATCAAGCTGGCATGGGTTCCCAAGCAATCTTTGGCGCCAAAGATGCTTACAAAGGTGTGTGCACTACTTTCATTACCTACAATGCTGGCTTAAAGAATACATCTAGACTGCATTGTATATGGGCTTAAGACAGATGGAGTGGCTCTTTATTACCTGCCACAATTACTGGATTGTGTGCCGCCTTGTGAGGGATGATCACCACCCTTTCCTCGCCTACTCTCCCATGATGAGCATCAAGGACTCCTCAGTCCCCTTTCGAGCACTCCTTGGCGCAATCTTGTCCGTTGTCGAGAAGGTTCCTGTCGAGCCTACCGAATTCAATCTCAATTTACAACTAGATACTCTTGATGAAGAAGAAGAAGACGAGGGACCTTTACCTGAAAACGACATTGACAATGGTTCTGCCTATTCCCCTAGTTCAGGAGAAGGATCCTTGGAATAGCCGTAGCCGCCATCACACCTCTCGGCCTTCTTAGTTCACCCTGTGCCACATTCAAATTTTGCAATCACCGTCACCAGTTCACCATTCACATCTCGTTGCGAGTCACCACCTCCAATTCGTCATTTCGTATGTCTTGCCAGCCAGCGATCATAATAAAGAAGTAAACTATTTTCAATTCATACACTGCCCTGGTCTCTAGTGTAGCACTGTCTAGCAAGTTGTAGCAACCAGATGGCCCTGTATTCGATTTCACTAGAATAATCTTGGCCTGGTTGAGTTTGCCTGCACACAGAGTCCTCCACCTGGCTAAAAGGAGATTGACGCTTCTGGCGCATGCGCTGCGTTGCAAAGAGCCTGAGAAACAGAATCTTGAGTCTATTACAGTCTGTGATGAGTAAGCTCGAGGCACGAGTGCAAAACTCATCTTAGGATAAGATAATGTCTGCGTCAGAACCAGACGTCTCAGTCACCTGTAGATACTAATAGACATCTATGTTTTGGGAGTGCGTCTCCCACTGCTTTCTCTGGTTCTGACGCTAAGAAATCATCCGTCAGTCATATCACAAAATTTTTTGACTTTGGATCTTCTCCTGATGGCTGACATCCCTACTCCTCCTACCGGTACCTCTTCTACCGCCCCTACTGCTCCTGCCGTTTCCACCGACAATGTTCAGTCCTGTGGTACAACTGACAGTGTGCAGCCTCGCATTCCGCGCACCCACACCTCCCCAGTCATTATCCAGCTCTTGAAGAATCTTTCTCTCACTAATATTCTCCAGCGGAACAAAACGATTGAGGCCGAGAATGATGCCAGATCTGCCAAGACGTTGAATAACACTCTAGACCCAGCCGCCCACCCTCAACCGGGATCAGAAGTTGCTTCATTGATCACCATTGATCCTGAGGACCTGGCCCGATTAAGGGTCCCTTCCTTTTTTGCTTCTGTTCGTGATTTTGTTTACAATAGCCTTGCGAGGCACCTTGTGGATGAAGATTTGAAAGAAAAGGAAGAAAAGAAAAGGAAGGATGATGACACCATTGCAGAGGATGCAAGAGCCTCCAAAAGGCGTTGTATGGACAGCTCCAACCATGTTGAGAGGGTTGTTGGGGAGCCCATTCCTATTGAATTCCCACAGTCTTTGTATGACACTGAGCATTGTGTTGCAGTTCCCCTTCCTTTCTTCCTTACTCAGAATTTACAGTCCCTTGTTGATGAGGCGTCAACCCTTCCCACTGTCAAATCTAATCCTGCACCTGGAGAAACCAAAGGGATTTATATTCTAAATATAGACAAGCTTTCTAATCGTTTTGGGAAGGAATTGACTCTTACCTGCAGCCAGTGGTCCGAGGCTGCTGCTAATATGTGGAACTTCCAGATCTCGAGGGACAAGTCTGGGAGTGAAGGCGAACACGCCACTTGGTTTGAAAAACACTTTAATTTTTTTAATATGCTGAACAAGAGGGATGAGTTATATGATGTGTGGAAGGTTATGGAACTTGAGTTCCGCCAAGACCACCGCAGCCGTCATCTCAAGTTTAGTGCCACAGATTATGACAGGGTGCTGGGCCTTACTGAAGAGACCCACAAGCTGCGCAAAGAATTCCATGACGTGCTGAATTCTTCCCAGGTGGCAACTGGGCGGCCTCAGGGTCCGCCTTATCAGGCTAATGGTTCCTTTTCTCAGAGGGCCTTGCCACGGGGGCCTGCACTAACCTCCTCCCAGCCCTTTCAGTCAGGCAGTGGCAAGTCTTCCTCTACTGCCATCTGCCTCATCTGCGCACAAGAGGGACACACTGTCTTTTTCCATCTCAAACCCGCCACCCCCACCAAATTTGCCGACGGAAAGGTCGTACAGGCAAAATGCAACCCAGGCTTTGGCCTTGCCACCCCCGATAATCACATCCTTTGCATCAACTGGAACGTCCGGGGCCCAGACGCCATTTCCCAGTGCGCCTCTCTCCATAAAGACGACCGTCTCCACTTGTGTTCCTTCTGTGGCAGCAAAGGGCACTATGCACTCTCCTGGACCTGCTGCGCCAAACCTGCTTGAGGATTTCCTTTCTGTCGCCTCCCCTCCCTCTCTTTCTTACACCGATTTTTCGTCTTCTGTTGTCTCTCGCGCCCCCCTCCCCCTTTCTGTGGCCCATCACCATTCTATCTTTGAACGTGTCGTCCATCCTTACAATCCCGATGCCTTCGACTCTCTTCTCCTCAAGCATGGCCTCTCCTCTGCTTACCCCCTCCTCTCTGACAACCTGAGGCATGGTTTTCCCCTTGGATGCATGCCTGCTTTGGCTGAAACTGTCATTCTCCCTAATAATCCTTCCACCTACCCTTACTTGCAGGATATACAAGACTACCTGCAAAAGGAACTCCTTGCTGGTAGGATGTCAGGCCCCTTCTCTCGTGAGGAGGCAGAACTCATCCTCCGTGGCCCTTTCTTTTCCTCTCCTTTTGTTGTGTCCAGCCCCAGCAATCCGGCACACCTGACAAGATTAGGATCTGCAGGCATTTGTCCAAGGCCTCAAAGTCATACCCTTCAGTCAACTCGCATATCCGGAAAGAAGATTTCCCAACGCGTTTTGATTTGGCCTCAAAGGTGGCCGAAATCGTGAGTTTTTCCTCCTTCAGTTTCTTCCCACATTTTCTCTACGCCCCTTTACACACCCCTTTGCGTTTTGTGCGTGGGGTGTCTTCTTCTTTGCTGCTGCATGCGGCTTTGAGATTTTTGCATTCTCAATGTGTTATCTCAGACTTCTGTCCATGTTTTTCTTGCGCATCTTGCACCTTTTTATGCAGCTGAGCGTATCATGCGTTCGCCTCGCACCTCTTGGACTCTTGTCCTTTTGGCGCTTCTTTGCCTCCTACTATGTGTGCCTCATTGCA
The DNA here is from genome assembly GCA_018417955.1 of Laccaria trichodermophora. NCBI lineage: Eukaryota > Fungi > Basidiomycota > Agaricomycetes > Agaricales > Hydnangiaceae > Laccaria > Laccaria trichodermophora. Next base: position 933,428 of record JACTVC010000001.1, read on the forward strand.
CCTTTCCTGCTCTGCTTCTGCTTTGTTTCCCTTTTCTGGACTCTTTCTCACTTGCGTTACTGTAGATTGCCCTGGCTCCCCCAGGTACTCAGGCTTGTACTTTGGATATTGCTAAATTCCATCGCACTTGCCCTGTCTTGCCTTCTCACAAACCCTGGCTTGTTGTCCAGGGCGTTTCTGGCCAATTTTTCCTCGATCACACCCACCCTTTTGGTGCTGCATGTGCTAGCAGCAATGCTGGCATGATCGCCAATGCCGTCGTTGACATCTGGAGAGCGGAGGGCATCTTCCCTGTCCCCAAATACGAAGACGATCTCAAAGTCTTTCGTGTTCCTTCTGAGACGGGTCCTTTCCATGACGGTGAATTCTCCTATGACTATGACCGTTTAGAAATGCTGCGTTGCATTCACCCTTTAGGTGTTCCTTGGCATGAGGAAAAAGGGGATGACCACTTCCTCTTCGTTACTACCTTCATTGGGTTCTTTTGGGACATCCCTGAAAAGCGCGTCAGCCTGCCTGAGGAGAAGCGGCTGAAGTTCCACGAACGTGTCCGTCGTTTCCTCAACGACTTCCACAGTCGTGCTTGCCATCTCCTCGATGTCAAAAAGATCCATGGCTCCCCTTGCCACGTTGCATTTGTGTACATGGACGGCCACTCCCGCTTGCCCTCCCTCTCCAATTTCGCGTCTTCCTTCCACAACGACGAACTTATAACAAGGCATCCTCCCCACTCTATGATGACAGACCTCTCTTGGTGGCTCCAGACACTTGAGGTAGGGGGTGTCTCTCGTGTTTTGTGTGCCCGGGGTCCTCTTCAAGATCTGGGCTTGTATGTTGATGCTTCCACATCCTGGGGCATTGGTATTATCATTGGAGATCATTGGGCTTCTTTCCAACTTTCTCCTACCTGGAAAGTCCCTGGCAGGGACATTTGCTGGCTCGAGACTCTTGCAATCGAGCTTCTGACTTACTTCCTGGAACAGATGGGTTTGCAACATTGCCGATTACTTATCCACTCTGACAACCAGGGCACTATTGGTGCGTTGGAGAAGGGGCGTAGCCCTAACTCCCATATCAACCTCTCTCTCTGTCGTACTTACCTCGTCCTCTCCGACCTCTCTATATCTCCAGAAATTGTCTATATTGAATCTATTGCCAATCCAGCTGACCCCATCTCGCGCGGAGTACCGGGGGTGGCTGGAAAGCAGATCTTCCCGTCTTTTAAGCTCCCTGAGGAGTTATCCCACTGCTTTCTTCATGTTTAGTCTCAACCGCAAACTCACTTCGTTGACCAGTGTCGTCGAGAGGTCTGTGGGTGAGAAGAAATCTCACAACTCTTTCTCACCGCGCCCCACGCGTCCTCGAAATTCTTTCCATCCTTTCCGGCGTCCTTCTTCCCCTGTTCCTATCTCTGACTCCCTTTCTTTTCACCAACATCCCAACCCTACCTTCACACCCTGCTTTGAACCGGATCTGTCCAACACCTCCCATCCCCCTTCACGTGTCATGCGTGCTTGTAAACCCCAAGTGGGTCGAACCATTGCTAACAACAAACTTTGCCCCCACGTCCTTGCAGCTGACCGCATTTTTTCTTGGCGTACACCTTTCGGTTCCCGTCATCAACGCGATATTGCACACAGGCTTCCCCCCCCTCTCATTGAATCTGCTATGATGGCTGTTCGAGGAGCATTGGCTCCAAACACAAAATCAACATATGCCACAGGCCTGCTCCGCTTCACCCAGTTTTGTGACAAGTGGGGTATCTCAGAGGAGGCTCGCATGCCTGCCGACTACCTCTTACTATGCGCCTTCATTGGGGAATACAAAGGCCTCTATTCCGGCAATACCATCCGTTCATGGTTGGCTGGCCTGCACAGCTGGCATATTATGAACCATGCCCCATGGCATGGCGACGACAGCTGGGTGCATTTGGCCCGCACCTCGGCTAACAAAGAAGGCACGAAACACAAGCGTGCCCTTCGTGCTCCTGTCTCCATCGAGCACCTTTCGTGTTTACACCGCGCTCTGGATCTTTCCAACCCCTTTCATGCCGCTGTCTGGGCTGTTGCCCTTGTTACCTTCTTCGGGTGTCGTCGCCTGGGGGAAACTACCCTCACTACTGCTGGGGCACTCGACCCCAAATATCATGTACTTTGTTCTACAAAGTACGTTCTTTTCTTCTTACTTACTCCCTTTGACTTATTTCCCACTACCTTTTAGAATCTTATTTCGTGTTCAACGTAATGGCGCTCACTCTGCAAGCTTTGACATCCCATGGACTAAAACAACAAAAGAACTGGGTGCCACCGTCATCCTTACTGCCTGCTGTGTCGGCGATCCCTTGTGCCCTGTTTCTGCCCTCAAGAATCACCTTGATGTCAACTCCTCTGTCCCATCCTCCTCAACCCTTTTTGCTTACACATCATCGTCGGGCAAACCCAAAAATCTGCTCAAGCACGAATTCCTGAACTTTGTCACCAAAATTTGGTCTTCCGCCATGCTCGCCCATGTCCTGGGACACAGCTTCCGTATCAGCGGGGCTGTCGAGCTCTTGCTGGCGGGTGTGCCTCCTGAAATCGTCGCCGCTACCAGGGGTTGGACCTCCCTCACGTTTTTGCTCTACTGGCGCCATATGGACGAAATCTTGCCCATGTCCACCTCAAAAGCTTACAACAAAGCACATCTTGATCTCCTTGCCTCTATTTTTGAAGAATTTCGTATCTCTCACAAAATCCCTTCCTCTTTACTTGATAGCGCCACCCTTTGACTCAGCGCCCATGTAACTTTAGCATATTCTGTATCTTACTCCCACCCACCTGCGCAATTGATTGTCTGACTTAACCCCTACTATCTATCTTCAAAACTCTTGTATCTTAAATTCTAGAACAGACTCCTGGTCCGAGTGACGCTCAATTGGGATGACCGTCTGGCTCATCCTTGCCTCGCCAACCTGCTGTCGTGAGCTTACACTCGGGTTGGTACAGCCGGTTGGGCTTGGCAAGCACAATTGAGCCTCTTTTTTGGATGCTCAGACCTTGTTTGCGCTCCTTGAGTTCAGACAGGGTCTATGCACAACCAAGTTATTTGTATTGACAAATTTCTTGGTCACCTTCTCTCTGCACACTACGCAACAGTTATCTTATTCCGTGATGAGTAAGCTCGAGGCACGAGTGCAAAACTCATCTTAGGATAAGATAACGTCTGCGTCAGAACCAGACGTCTCAGTCACCTGTAGATACTAATAGACATCTATGTTTTGGGAGTGCGTCTCCCATCGCTTTCTCTGGTTCTGACACTAAGAAATCATCTGTCAGTCATATCACAAAATTTTCAGCTAGATGCAAAACCCTAGACACCTCCCGAAAATTTCTGGTGTCCGCCTCGCTTTGTCCAAACAACCGCATTTGGCACAAGTCCATACTATCGTAACCTCGATTGGAGTGTGGAGTACTCCATTACATTACATACACCCCAGTTGGTGGAGACTTGTGTCATTCGTGCCCGCTTCCTTCCTCAAATGATTGTTTGCACAAAGCCAGGCAGAGTGAATAAAAATTTCGGAGGTGTCTAGAGTTTTGCATTCAGCTGTACATAAGAGTATTATTTCGATAGCCATAAGACAATAGGTCCAAACAACGTACAGCTTGCTGGGGGCAAGCCCCCTGGACCCCCTAAGACACAATTGGGAGGAAGCTGACTAACCTTAGTCATCGCTGACTCAGCTGAGTCAGCCTTACTCAGCCATCAAAAAGCCTAAAAACATTGTGCCCTTCTATATAGACAAGCTTTAGACCCGCACCTACGGCGCGGCACTCGCTAATGCTCGGCCGTGCCTCTGGTGCTGGTCACAGCTTGCCGGGGGCACGCCCCCTGGACCCCCTGGTACACATGTTTAATCCCAGTTTTGGTACACATTTTTTATCCCAGTTCATGTTTAAGCCCACTTCTAGTACACATATTTAATCCCACTTTTGGTACAAATAGTTAGACTTACAGTGCTTTGCAAAAAGGTTGACACTAATGTGAGTTGTGGGAAAAAGAAAAGAACATCTGATCTCAGATTAGGGTCAGTGTGTTTTCTTGCCCTACAACATGTTCCAAAACCTATTCCAATCGATGCCTCCTGAAAATGTGTTCTGAGAAGCCCTTGTATGATAGAATAATATGTAAAAATGCTTCCCCAGCCACCAAACCACCCTCACCCATTTTTGATGCCCTGGATCACATGGGTTAGACTCAACGAAGCCAACATCTACTTGTTGCATGTAAGTCCCAAAGAAAAAAATGAGAAAAAAAACGAAAAATGTGGGATCAATGTCTCATCTTTAAATTCCTTGATATCTTGTGGAATGGCATCTCAGGAGGAGCTGGGAGGAGGCAAAATGGTACTAACTCTAACCTGAGGTCAGGTGTTCTTTTCTTTCCCACAACTCACATTAGTGTCAACCTTTTTGCAAAGTGCTGTAAACCTGGACTTATACTACAGCACTCGCTTTGCTCAGTCATGCCTTGCCAGAGGCAAGCTGTCTCCCCAGCACACATGTTTGTTTCCAGTTCTGGTACACATCTCTAATCCCTGTTTTGATACTTACACTTTATTTCACTTCATTTGAATTTTCATTCAAAGATACACTTTAACCTGCAGTGGCACTGATTTGCACTTGGCCAGCTTGCCAGAGGCAAGCCCTTGGAATATCTGATACAAATTTAACAGTTGTGGTGTACATGTTGCTCAAAGTTACACTTTCTGCACCTATGGTGTGGACCCCCAGTACACATGTTTAATTCCAGTTTTGGTACACATCTTTATCCCAGTTCCAGTGCACATGTTTAATCACACTTCTGGTACACATATTCAACCCCCATTTTCTCTATCTCAGATCTAGTGTATATCTTTCATCTGAATCATCAATGTTCAATGTTAGGCTTAGATGTGGACACAGCACTCACTTTGCTTGGCCATGCCTGCCAGAGGCAAGCTGTCACCCAGTACATATGTTTATTCCAGTTCCAGTGCACATTTTCGATCTATGTTTTTTTTCTTTTTGGTGGAGCTATGTAGCATACAACAGTTAACAGTGTTATCCTTGTATGCAAGCATTAAGGACAGGGGATTGCACCCTGTTGGAAGAATGCTGACTCACCCTGAGGAAATGTGGTTAGGCATGCTCACACTGGAGCAGTGTGGGACTCAGAGCAGCTGCATTGCATAAAGGTAGCAGTTCCAGCCCAGAGGCCACCCTGCTCTCATACCCACTAAAACCCCAGCTTCTGGTACTTACATCTTATTAAATTTGAAAAATTTAAATTATGCTCTGACCTGCACCTATGATTTGGCACTCACTGCACTTGGCCAGCTTGCCAAAGGGAAGACCCTTGGACTATCTCATAAAAATCTGATAGCTGTGGTGTACATGTTTCTCAAAGTTATACTAATCCCTGTTTTGGTACTTATACTTTATTTAAATTTTTTAAAATACACTTTAACCTGCAGCAACACTGGCTGCACTTGGCCAGCTTGTCAGGGCAAGCTCCCTGGACCTCCCAGTGCATATTTTCAATCCCAGTTCTGACACACATTTTATCTTAATCACCAAAGTTAAACTGCCCTCATTCAAATTTTTATTCTAATCCAAATCATCAAAGTTACATTTAGATCCACACCCATATAGTCCTACATTTTGTACTGTAACTGCAGTCAGCAGTACAAAGCTGGCCATAATTTTTGATTTTCAACCCTTGGCTATGGCTTACACAGTACCATACCATGCACCATAAATTACAGTTCAGTAGGCCACTGATGAAAGTCTGTTGAGCAACTAAAATCCACCTGAAATTTAATCAGCATAGATCTCAAAGTAGGAGAAATATACACTACCAATGAAATGGGGGGTAAAAAATAGTACAGAAAAAGCAAAATTGAGGCTGCTCAGAGAGGTGTGACCACAAAAACACTCACAAAAGATTAATGCAGTACTATACAATATTTTACTATAACAGAATGTGGTTGGGAGCTACCAACACAAAGCTCTGTGGTTGTGATCACACCATGTGACATTCCCGGGAAACGCCGCTGACGCAGCTCAGTAAAAGACAAAGAGGCTGCTTACATGATCTATTACGTAATAACTGTCAACCGTCCTCTCTTTATATATTAGATTAGATTGTGCCCTTCTATATAGATTGTGCCCTTCTATATAGATCCATGTCCAACCTGTATGATTTCCTGGTGCAACATGCGACGTTCCCATTCCCTCAACCTAATGAAGGCCCATTTGCCGACGTCGCTGACATATCTCTAGTTGAAGTGCCATTGCTCGAGAGGGAGTGGAAAGCCACCCATGCTGTGCAAGACCGTACCCTTTTTCAGAAACTTTGCAGTACTCTCGAGAACATTCTTGGAGAGACCTTTTTATCAGCGGATGCAGAACATGACCTCCTACCACTCTTTTCACCTAAGATACAGTTCAATAGGTATGGTCAAGAAAAACTAGACTGGACTCGGAATCCAAGTGAAAGCCACGTAAGTTTTTAGCTCTTCGTTCGAGGTCTAGCAATTCAGGCTGATCTTCGGAACAGAGTCGGGTTTTGTTGTCTAAAGGCGTGCTCGAAGCTTTAGAGAATTGCTTGGTGGAATCTGGAGGACACTGTTTGCAGACGGTAACAGAACAAGTTGCGGACAGAGGGAGGTCGAAGATTGACTACGATCTAAAAGTGGATGGCGAGGACGCGGTTCTCGTTGAGGCGAAATCCCCGTCAGTCATGAATAATCTTTGCGGGCTGTTACCACAGAACGGTATCAAGCTGACGTGGGCTCGCCGTCAAACTCTGGCGCCGAAGATGCTTACGAAGGTGAGTACACTACTTTCGTCACCTACAACGCTGGCGTTCAAGAAGTACATCTAGGCTGCATTGTATTTGGGCCTCAGGCGGATGGAGTGGCTCTTTATTACCTGCCACAATTACTGGATTGTGTGCCGCCTTGTGAGGGACGATCACCACCCTTTCCTTGCCTACTCTCCCATGATGAGCATCAAGGACTCCTCAGTCCCCTTTCGAGCACTCCTCGGCGCCATATTTTCAGTTGTCAAGAAAGTTCATGTCGAGCTCACCGAATTCAACCCTAACATGGAACTTGATGCTGTTGATGAAGAACAAGACGAGTTACCGGAAGACTATATTGATGATGGTTCAGCTAGTTCAGGAGAAGAAGTAGCAAACTATCCTCCGAATACCTTTAGCCACCATCGCACTGGCGAGAGCAAGGCTGAGCCCGGGCTAATGGTTTGTCCGTGCCTCCTGTCGCCTGTCGTTTGCCTTACTCTTTTATTTCTTAGATCACCTCGTCTTCACAAAATTCGCCTGAATCCTCCCAAGTCTGGATACATCTCCACCCCTTCAAGAGCAATATTTTCACCCTTCCTCAGTGCGCCAATAATGGCAATCGGCGCTTGTGGTTGACCCAGTTTGTGGGGTCTGGGTCAACCGGCAATGCCTGGCAATGTCGCTTTAATGGCAGCTTTGACTTTTTCGTCGTCAAGATTGTCGAGGTGCTACGCCGTGCTGACGCAGACAAGCGACAACGGCTCCATCATGAGTTTAACATCTATCTTACATTGGAGAAGGCATACCAATCTCGTAAACCACATCATCGTATCGCTCCCCAATGCTATGGTGCATTCGAAGGCAATGGCGTGGCCTTTCTCATTCTCGATTTATGTGATGGCGTTCTGAATGAGTGGGAAGAGCTTAACGACTCTGAGCGGTAAGCAGTAGAAATCATGCCGAAGCAATTGTTCTCATCGATGATCATGATCCCCTGCAGATCTCAAGTTTATGAGTTGGCACGGGACCTTCATCGTATTGGGATAATTCATGGAGACCTCGAACCCCGGAATATTGCGCGTACTCGTGAAGGTGGGCTCTGCCTCATTGACTTTTCGGAAAGCGGGAGGCATACTTGCAAAGGGAGCAAGGTACATGGTCACTTAACTCACTCGATTGCTTACATATCAGGCTGGCTCTTCTCAAAAACAGATGTGTCCCGAACTGCAAACATTGCGAAACTGCTTGTGGAAACGACAGCCCCTTCGAGATGTAAATTTCGAATGAAGGTGTTGAGGTCGCCCCCAGTCTTCTTGTTACGCACTAGACTAATAGTCGTTTGTGTATTCTATCTCTTATTATGGCCATTGTACAATTAGTACCCCTTTCAGATCCCTGTCAGATCCCACCCAGTACTTCGACTATCATCAACTTCATATCGGAGGCTCACCTGGGGAGACTATAGCCCCAATACACCTTCCCGCTTTCTTAGGGTTCACCTAGTGTCGTATTCGAACGTTCGCGATTATCGTCACCATCGACATCTCGTTGAACATGCAAGTCACCACTCGTCATTTCGCGTGTTTTGTCACCCAGAGCACTTAGTCCACTGTCTTGGCCCTAGTCTAATAACTAGACCATGCATTCGATTTGGGTGTGAGTGAAGACGGTGAAAACAACTACCCAAAATTGCGTCATACAACACAATATTCAGACTCTAGAGTACTATGCGTTGCCGGTCTAGATTAACCTAGCTTTTTCAGAGGATAAATTTGGTCATCCGCCTGTAACTCCAGGCACCATAAACTAGAAGCAGTTTTTTTTTTTGTAAAACCGGGATGGCAACATCAGCTGAACGAGCAGCTTGAAGATACATTTGAGTATTGTTGAGGAAACTTTTGGGAAACTTGTTTACCTCAACTCCAGTGACCCCCACCGACATGGGCTGCCTGAATCAGTTGACACCATCGTCAATGGCGAGGAGAATGGTCTTGTGATTTTTCATAACTAAAATTTCACGACAAGCGCCCAGCGGCGATACATATAAACAGGTCAAGCCGTTTAACTTACCACGTGCAGAGCGCTCAAATCATGCACGCAGTGCGATGCGGTCCCGCTCTTGCGTCCGTTCGTGTTCTCTTTCGTGGGTAAGCATCGGTAAATTTGGCAGCGCAACGCGAGAAGCAACAACCTTTGCTAGCGTTGCTGTGTTGCGCAGCAGCATACAGTGCCACGGGTGTTATAGAGAGCCCATGGCTTGCGCTTGGCGTTCTACATGCGGTGAATTGCGGCTGTGCCCCATCTCAAGCCTGAGGCGTAAGTGAGTATATCATCTTCTCGACTTCCTTCCCCGTCCAGCACTTACATTCCTTCCTCGTTGACCAGTATTTTCAATGGGTGCCAAATTTCTTTGCTGCCTACCTCTCCGTCTGGGCGTCTTAGTCATTTCTGTCATACAATTCCTTATCTGCGGAGGTGTTGCAGGACTTTTATGGTGGACGCTCTGCTTCGACCAAAAGAACGATGGTAAGCCGAAAATCTTTGAAAAATATACGCGCTTTCATACCTTTGCTTCAGTCTCAGTTGTTGTAGGACACATGAAAACGACGGTCATCATAGTCGGCGTGATCTATACCGTAGCTGCCCTCGTTGGTTTATTAGGGTGAGTAGAGTTCACGCCTGCCCAACTTGACGAACTAAAACGAAAAAAACCTCATTAGCTTTTTGGGAGCGATTTTCAAAAAGAACGGCTTTGTTAAAAGCTTCTTCATTCTTCTAGCGATGGTTTTTGGCTTCCAAGTCGGGAGCAGCATCTGGTATCTGATAACTTTCTATCGTACTCGTGGACAACCTGTCGAAAAGTGTATCAACGGATCAACAGACACAGAGAAGATTGCTGCTTGTCAAGCATTGGCCGCTTATTCCCGTGTTCCCCAAGGAGCGATGATTGCCTCGGTAATTGTTCCCATTATTGTTCAAGGCTGTATGTTTCGAAGTTTCCTTCGCAATCTTCGCAGATACTCATAGGTGTTGATCTTACAGATGCATGTTATGTCGTTTATCAATATTCGAAACGTCTTACCAAGCAGAGGCTTGATAAAGAACGGTTGTCAACAGCGTTCAATTCCACCGGAGCTACATACCAACCTGTGAAGTCTACCGAAGATACATATCCATTGACTCATGGCAAAACCTATCCATATGCTGACTTGCGGGCTGCGGGCCATTGCTTCGCATGGCAATACGAGTCCTGATTTTTTTAACCACCACCACGTTTGCCACTAAAGCTCCAATTACGAACCATGTCAGGCAACCGCCGAGTCGCAACCAAAACGAGGAATGGTCCCATTACTGGAATATCACTAAGCGAAAAGTAAGTTTTTGGCGTCTTTCATCTCTAAAAAAACAAACCTAGAATTATGTTAGAAAGGAATGACACACTTGCCCATGAAGACCATATTATGGTGGATGGCGAAACATGTCTTGATCGAACTATCTCACACGTACCTTTTCTTCTCAGTACTTGCATTGCATGAAATCGGACATATGTACTATGCTTCTTACATTTTCCTTGTCTTGTACTTAATGCAATTGTCATCCCGGGTCCCCACATGGCACGTATCAATGCTATAAAATTCAAACCCAATAAAAACCTGCCCTATCTATTCTTCCCCGTCACCTTCACCTCTGCTTCCTAGAGCCCTCCAGCATATTCCTCACCTCACCCTCTGCCTTTACCAATTGATTTGTGTCCCTCTTAACCGACGTAATTTTCCACTGAATGTAATCTGCCTCTATTAAATATGACAGGTCATACCATCGGGACAAAAAAGAAAATAGGAGGGGACAGTTCACCAGACGAGATGGAGGCCAACACGAACACGTTCCTATGAAGTATGGGTGTTCTGTCCGTGCGAAATTCTTCGCTTAAAAAGCCAAACCACCGTTTTCATGCACAATCACTGTCCGTTCACCATCATCATGAGTGAAACAAAATAAATACGAAGGCCGTACATTGATGTTTATTATTATATCCTCCCATGTATTAGGCTTCAAGCTTCAAGTCGTGTAAGTTACCAGGAGGTGCTGAGTACTTCGTCAGCGTCATGCATATTCCAATGCGGCATCAGCAAACCGGTGAATTCCTGATATGACCTTTTATTTCTCACGAGATATTTGTCAGATGATGGCAGATCACAATTCCTCACAATCCGTCGCAATCCTTGTGTGCTCCTCGCGAGGATACATGCAGATTACTCCAGTCTCGTAGCTGGATAAAATTATATATATATCATTTTTTTACAATTATGAGATAGTGTAATGGGGAAAAAAATTCCCATATCATAGTCTTCTCAGCTCTTGACGAACGCAAACACTTCTGGACCATATCGCAAGTAATCGAGAGATGAAACTTGAATAAAACCGAAGTCACCAATGGGTTTTGTGACTTTGGGTGTCGGAAGAGTGTCATGTGACCATCGGATACGTTCGGCTGAGGTCGGAACATCATGCCATGTGACTGATGTTGAACTTCGCTAGTTTGAATTTCGGGACTTTGTCTTCGTAACCACCACCCACTTCCCCACTATCGCTCCCTGAGTCTGCACATACACCCGCTCACCGATGTTGGCCACATCTGTGAGTTGGTGCATGTGCTGCTCTAGTCTGGCCTTATGCTCTCGTTACAGTGAGTCATGCGTTTGCGTGGTCAAAGCCCCTTCAATTTAACGGATTTCATCTAGAATTATGACGAGTTGGCGTGCGCCTCCACTCCGTCAGCCATCCCGCTCGGATTAAGCGGGTTTGCCACTTATCCATCATCTTCTCTGCTCCCCCCATCGGCTCATGATGGACTCTCAGAATACACGCCGGATCTTATGTGTTCTGGGGGTCAGTGGGTAACTTCACCTCCTGTTTCAGCCGTCTTTCTCCCTGTTCCCCTTTCCCTTAGCTCAGACATTCTACAGTAGCTTGTAGTCATTCATTCTTGTATCCTGTAGCTGTAATACATATGTTTCAATCCTGGAATGGATAATCTAAAATGTGAGAAAATCCCTCAAAAGCTATCAAAATGGATCACAACGTCACAAAAGAATGTATAGCAGCATGATATTGTGAAATCTTGCTTTATATTGTGAGAGATTGTCTAGAAGCGCAGCGATGATGAGGCCTCATCAGACGTTGTGAGGAGGGTCGAAATCTTATAGTAAATTGTGATGATTTCAGCAAATTGTGATCAATTTCGTACCTTATGATGGATCATCGTATTTCCCATGATTTGCTGATGCGCGACGTAGGCACTCACCAAGTTCTCCCACTTTTCATAATGTATATCCCAGCAATATCCCAGCTCCGAGTTCTAGATGTGACAGCCCGCCTCTTTGTGGTTGCCTACACTCCAGCGCTCTTCATGAATCCGGCGACGTTCACGCATGCGGCATTTGATTTGAAGGTTCTGTCTTCGCGTACGCGTTTTCGTTGTTTGTTCTTCTTTTTCCACGCTGGTAGATTTCTCTATAGATAGAACGAAATTTAATAGCTTTTGTTGGCTGGAAGGGAGTGGAACTCACTGTTGCCTGAATCTGACAGATGTCATTGTGTGCATCGTTGAGTGTTGAATGTCGTTGAATGAAGTCGAGTTCGCGTTAGATTCTGGTTGTAACAGCCTGAGAGCACTAGCGAATTGCAAACACAGGAGGCATAGTTTTAGTCAGCCTCTTCCTCGTCTCGAAAGACCCAACGTGTGACTTAACGTTCTTGCTTGCTGTCAACCACGGTGACTGCGCCAACACTAAGACTCACCAGTCCGATCGAACCAACATTACATCATCCTACATCCTTTCAACGCCATCTGGCAGAATGATGCGAACACGAAAATGATAACGATAACGGACGTACTGGTAGGGATACTTAGCGTAGAAGCACATAAAAGTATGCCTCTTTCCTCCCATCTCCCTCCAATGTCCAAAGCGGATTCTGGTGATCGGAGGTGGACCAACAGGCCTCGTCGCCTTGCGCGATCTCACAGAGCGGGGCCAGTTTGAGCACACAGAACTCGTCGAAAGGTATGATGATGTCGGAGGCGTTTGGTGAGCTTGTTGTTCCGTGTCATTAAGAAAGTTCGCCTACGTCGAACACTTTACGTGAGTGTCGATGTGATTCGCGTTTAGCATAAACAGATCGCGTTTGAACTATTCTTTTGTCACTACCATAGAAATGTCCAGACAAAAAAAAAGAAGGTCAGACCAATGGTAAGTTCTTTGAAAGGAAACATAAACTAATCATGCCGTTCGAGTTGAACTTGGATTGTAGCCTCCGAACTTGTTATGTAAAGAAACTGCATCTACGATATAGCGGCGCAACAAAACCACGCGAAACAGACGTACCTCAGCAATGACCAGGAACTCTGTTAACTTCGTAGCCTGTCACGGATTTCATTCTGAAAGAAATGCCATTTGCCCTTCCTGCCTCAATAGGACTTCCACACATTTCGCCCATGCGTGATTCCACATATAGCTATAGACGAGGACCACTTCTGCTTTTCAGAGGAATTTTGCGAGATCTAATCCGGATCCATCATGAGAGCCCTCATTCGCATTCGGAATTTAATGCCTGTATTTTAGCCTGTTGGACAATGTTACTAATGGATAAGAACAGAGAAGGGTGAGGTGAGCGTACCAGTAAATGGACCTTTTCATGCCCGGGAATGTGAGCCAAAAGCCAGTAGCGGGTCCTGCGTCATTTGGTTATCAAAGCAGGAATGAACTTGGGAATGAAGGTCGGGCTCACGTAGGAGCCAACCAAACATCTGCAAATTTTAAACTGAAAAGTGGACGTCCACTTTTCAGTTCAAAATTTGTAGATGTTTGTCCCAGATTTGTCCTTCAGCCTCTTTCTTCACCTTTCGCCGTTTTCACAGGGCGGGCTGCGACTGACGCTTGTGTCGTTTGAATCTCAGAATCAAGCCTGACTGACTTAGTAGCGATATAGGTCAACTGAATTCAAGAGGCACCGTCCTCACGCCATGGCTTCACGCACGTTGAACCCTACCTTCGCTTTGCGAAGCACCCACTGTCAAGTTTATCTGAGCCTGATCTACGCCAGGAAATCCAGAGTTGGAAAAATAATATGCAGCTCGTCAGTTTATCACTGTTGGGACCTACGTATGTCTGCATTTTCCCTCTTTAGCTTTGCAGTGTCCAACTTTCTCGCGTTCCAGCTTCCAGGCTTCCAGGTCTACTATACCCCGAGATGGCTCACCGGCAGGGATGGAATCACCACTTTCTGCGTCGGTGACGACTAATGGCCCGAGTGCGAATGAGGAGGCGGCTTCTGTGGATGTTCAGCCTTAGTATGTGCATTCCGCATCTCTTCTCATGCGACTTTTCTTGATCAACCAAGTCCGAAAGCTTCATCAGTCCCTCTGTTGTATCCGACTTAGGGGATTCACGTACGACAGCTGACACACCATCCACGGGGATCGACGTATCCCTTCTGCACGTATCAGAAACAGGGGACGACGTATCAGCAACAGCGGCGACTTACCCTGCTCAGCCGTATCATTTTTGCGCTGCAACCTACCACCCTCAGGGTTTCATCTACCTCACGGCACACACCGATGACATGGACGTGGCAAGGTCACGTCATCAGCCCCCAGCAGCTGATCAACCCGCTTCGTGTCGACAGGACGTGGTGAAGACGACGTGGGACGTTGTTCAGACAGTTGAAAGGGAGGAGAAAGATAGGGAATGCGAGGTGCATGATGAGGACAAGGTGAGTCTTTACTGAGGCCCAAACTTTCTCACTGACTGACATATATAGAGACGATCGGATGCTAAGCTGAGGTCGATGTGTAGCTCACTAACAGCTATACGTAAAAAACTAGTCGATTTACGAAGACGCGCACTCAGCCTTGTCTCAAAACACATCCCAAACCATCACCTCACAAAAGTTCCAAATTGCCACTTCTGACGCGCCAGGCTACCATTCTTGAGGAGGGCCCTGGCGGAACTCTAGATTCAACATGACGAACAACCCACTTCATCATACGTTACCTCAGACTCAGAGGTCATGTGTATCATCCGAGTGGAACTACACCAGCAAGCGGCGTATCACCAGACCCTCGAGTCAACCAATGCCCATCTCGCAGCAGAGCTGGCTGTGCTTAGAGAGCGACACGTGAGTGTGGAGGTGTAAGGGAGGGAGGAGAAACACGGTTTAGAGAAGAAGCTGGAGGAGATGAGGGAGCAAGTGGTTCGGCTGGAAGCACAGGGTGAGGCAGGGAGGCAGTGACGACGCATGCCGTCGTCAACGTCTAGTCTTTCAGGTAAGTCTTGTAACTCTCCTCCTCCATTTCCTTTGTTTACATCAGATGCAGGGACTATGTTGCCGTTGGCGACGTTGCAACCATACAACACAAAGTAACTGATGGCTACAAGCCACGAACGGTGACGACGGTGAACTACACGCCCCACCACTCATAAGTAGGACTTGTACGTTAGATTACCAAGTAATACAGAATTGAGATATCTAATCGGTGCTGAACCCGTAAGACCTGCCTGACCCGCCAAACCTGTGACAATGCCTATCCGCATCCTCCGCATCTCCATGACTCCCATGTTCTGTAACGTACATTCAGCATAGCGCTTAGTGGACCCAAACTCCTTTACCACCAGCCGCTCGAACTTGTCCAGTCTCACATGATCTGGTTAACACAACTCATCTAACAGAAGACTATATTATACCTGTAAAAGTACAACAACAGCACGAAGAAAACGACAAAGTCATCAGCAAAGAGAGAACACTGCGAATTGGCTGCAGATGAGTTGACATCTGTTTCGTACTGTTTGTCTATAGCTCTCAAAGAATAGTGTGACAAAAAAACGGGTCTGTATAAGAACGATTCCTTACGTAAACTCCAGGACTCGTAATGCGCCTAACTCGTTTGGATCTTCGGCGCCGCACAGTGGGGGGCACTATAATAACAATGCGGGCAACAAGGCGTAATTTATGGCATGTCACGGATTGTATATTGTAATTTATTATGGGACTTTTAATGCTTAATCAAATGGGATGAACGAAAACACCTCATCATAAGTGTTTGTGGTTGTTGTGCAAGAGCGTTATTATTATGCGTTGTTGCAACTGCAACTAATTTCGGTCGCAAGGTTGGCAACTGGCTGGCCATGACTGACGACTTTCTACGGCTGGTATCTCAGGCAAATCCTGCAGCAAGGATATATCAACCAGCAAGCAATGGCTACCCACCATCCGGTTCGACTCTTCCTTACAGTGACAACCAATCCCCGCAATTAATGGATCCGTTCTTCGACGATGAGGATGACAACGCGCCAGACTCCGCCTTTGGACGCCCAGCGCCTATGCAATCTCAAGAAAGTGGTCTACCTCTGGCGCGCTCAGCCGCGCCTCCTGCTGGTGTGGGAGGATCAAAAATAAGCCTCGGAGATGGTTACCCGCAAGGCTGGAACTTTGACGACGATGACTTTCGACCGGCGGACGGGCCAGCCTTTTCTGGGTCTGCATCGTTTCCTCGGCTGAAACACCCACCTCACAAACCACCAATATCCAAAACACGGAAGTGGAAATGGCCTTGGCGGAAGGAGGAAGTTTCAACTGGAGAGCGGATTATCGCGTTGAACAGTAGCGCAGCCAACGCGGACTTCTGCTCCAATTTTATTTCAACGAGCAAATACAACGTTCTTTCCTTCGTGCCTAAATTCTTATTCGGTATGTCCACTCATCCAGTCCACACTGAGACACCACTAAGCCGATTGTAGAACAATTTTCGAAATATGCGAACTTGTTCTTCTTGTTCACTGCCTGCATCCAACAAATACCAGGCGTATCACCAACTAATAAATACACTACCATTGCCCCTTTGGCCGTTGTGCTTTTGGCTTCCGCGTTCAAAGAGATGCAAGAAGATCTGGTAAGCAGACTGAGAATGAGACATAGCTTTCCCCATCTTATTCTCGAACTTAGAAACGTCATCAATCCGACTCTGAATTGAACTCACGACTGGCCAAGGTCCTTACACCTCAATCAACGTTTGCAGAAAAGAAGTGGTTGGATATTCAAGTGGGAGATGTTGTTCGGCTGGAAAACAACGATTTTATCCCCGCCGACTTAATCATCATAAGCTCTAGTGAACCGGAAGGCTTATGTTACATCGAAACATCAAATCTAGATGGGTATGTGGTCCACCTTCTGACTTGACTTTCCCTCTAAATCGAAACAGAGAGACCAATCTCAAAATCAAACAGGCCTCTCCACATACCGCCCCCCTCACCTCACCTTCTCTAGTCAACGCTCTTCACGGTTCCTTGCGTTCCGAACAGCCAAATAACTCTCTGTATACGTATGAAGGCACTTTAGACCTTATATCGGACGGAGGGATTCCCAAACAGATTCCGCTCGGCCCAGATCAAGTATTACTACGTGGGGCGCAACTTCGGAACACCCCGTGGGCTTATGGACTTGCAGTCTTCACAGGACATGAAACCAAGCTCATGCGCAACGCAACGTGAGTATGCGACGAGCGGTCGAGGTCTATCAGGCTAATTTTTTCTTTCCCACAAGCGCTGCGCCCATCAAGCGAACGGCGGTAGAACATCAGGTCAATTTGCAGATCGTCTTTTTGTTCATTTTATTGCTGGCACTGTCCGTCGGGTCTACTATTGGAAGCAGCATCCGAACCTGGTTTTTTTCCAGTTCACAATGGTATCTTTTCGAATCGACGTCACTATCAGGTCGAGGTGAGTCTGATGTATGTACAGGGAGCCAGAGGCTATACTAACGCCCATCGTTAGCCAAGGGTTTCATTGAGGGTTTGTGCCATTTTGTATTGCCTTGCATCAATCTTACTCCTTTTTTTCTAGATATCCTTACTTTTATCATCTTGTATAACAATCTTATACCCATTTCCCTCATCGTAACTATGGAAGTCGTCAAGTTTCAACAAGCCCAACTAATAAACTCCGACCTCGACATGTATTATGCTCGCACCGACACGCCAGCACTCTGCCGCACATCATCTCTCGTCGAGGAGCTGGGTCAAATTGAATATGTTTTCAGCGACAAAACGGGGACACTCACGTGTAACGAAATGGAGTTTCGATGCTGCAGCATTGCCGGAACAGCATACGCCGACGTAGTAGATGAGACGAAGCGGGACGGAGAGGATGGGAAGGATGGGTGGAAAACATTCACAGAGATGAGATCAATGCTGGAATCAGCAAACAACCCGTTTCTAGACGGACCTTCAACATCGCAGACTACTGCGGCAGAACAAGAAAGAACCGTTATGCACGAGTTCCTGACTCTTCTCGCCGTTTGCCATACTGTGATCCCAGAAGTCAAGGATGGGAAAACTGTGTATCAAGCGAGTAGTCCGGACGAAGCAGCTTTGGTCGCTGGAGCTGAACTTCTAGGGTACCAGTTCCACGTATGTCAGATTTTTTTTTTCAGCAAACTTTCTTGAAGTATTGATACCATTTCAGACCCGGAAACCAAAATCTGTTTTCGTCAAAATTCAAGGTCACACCCAGGAATTTGATATTCTCAATGTTTGCGAATTCAATTCGACGCGCAAGCGAATGTCGACTATAATTCGAACTCCAGAGGGGAAGATCAAGCTGTATACGAAAGGTGCTGACACGGTCATACTAGAACGGCTTAGCAAAAATCAACCGTTCACTGAGAAAACTCTGGTTCATCTGGAGGTAAATGGGTTGTAACATGCATAAAGACACGCTTATAAAATTGCAACAGGATTATGCGACAGATGGTCTGCGAACGCTTTGTCTCGCGTTTCGTGACATCCCTGAGCAAGAATATCGACAGTGGGCGAGTATCTATGACCAGGCCGCATCAACCATCAACGGACGTGGAGAGGCCCTTGATCAGGCTGCCGAGCTAATCGAAAAGGATCTCTTTCTCCTGGGTGCCACGGCTATTGAAGACAAGTTGCAAGATGGTGTTCCCGATACCATTCACACATTACAAATGGCCGGGATCAAGGTAAAATTGTAGAGCTTGAAGACGCCTTGAGACACTAATCAATCGCTGCAAGGTGTGGGTTCTGACTGGGGACCGACAAGAGACTGCTATCAACATCGGAATGTCTTGCCGACTGATTTCAGAATCCATGAACTTAGTAAGTCTTTCATTGCCATCGATGGGGGCTGGACTTATCATACACCAGGTCATTGTCAATGAAGGGGACTCCAAAGATACGCAGAATTTTTTGACAAAACGCCTTTCTGCCATAAAAAACCAACGGAACTCCGGTGAACTTGAGGACCTTGCGCTTATCATTGGTCAGTCTCATCACGATATCTCTTGGCAAAATTTGACGATTCATTAGATGGGAAGAGTCTTGGCTTTGCTCTGGAAAAAGACTTGTCAAAAATATTCTTGGAGCTTGCTATCATGTGCAAGGCTGTAATCTGTTGTGGGTAACGGGCGAAACACTTGCTTTTTAAACGGTTTGACCTATTTATTTTAGGCCGAGTATCACCGCTGCAGAAAGCGCTTGTCGTGAAATTGGTCAAGAAAAATCAAAAGGCTATTCTCCTCGCCATTGGTGATGGTGCCAACGATGTCAGCATGATTCAGGCAGCCCACGTCGGTGTCGGCATCTCTGGAGTTGAGGTAAACAAGTTTTTTTTCAACATTACTCAAATATACACATGACTTTCTTTATCCAGGGACTTCAAGCCGCTCGTTCAGCTGATATTGCCATCTCGCAATTCCGGTTTTTGAAAAAACTCCTTCTAGTTCATGGCGCCTGGAGTTATAGACGGTTGTCCAAACTTATCCTTTGTAAGTGCTTGGTTAAACTAGACCTTCAACGTTTCAACGCTTACGTTCTATACTAGATTCGTTCTACAAGAATATTGTGTTGTACATGACGCAATTCTGGGTATGTATCCAATATCTGTATCCCTCTGTCTATGAGCTAAACTCAAACCAGTATTCGTTTTTCAACAACTTCTCAGGCCAAATTGCCTACGAGTCATGGACATTATCTATGTACAACGTTGTTTTCACTGTCCTCCCTCCACTTGTTATCGGAATTTTCGACCAGTTTGTATCAGCAAGAATATTGGACCGATACCCGCAACTTTATATCCTTGGCCAGAGAAATGAGTTTTTCACGAAGACAGCATTTTGGCTTTGGGTTGCAAATGCTCTATATCATAGCCTTGTGAGATATCTATTATTCTTCTAATTGATTGGGGCTTCTTTGACTCCGACCCCAGATTTTATATGGTTTCTCTGTGATCTTGTTTTGGGGAGACCTCAAGCTGTCCGATGGTTTTGACAGTGGCCATTGGTTCTGGGGGACGACTCTGTACCTCGCTGTACTCCTCACTGTGCTGGGAAAGGCTGCGCTGATCTCTGAGTAAGTTGTTGCACTTGAACCCTGGTAAACGTTCCCACTGACCTTCCCCTCAAGTTTATGGACGAAGTACACGGTTATTGGTATGTTCACCTTGAGGAAAGTAACCTCGTACACTTTCTCACCCTCGATTTAGCTATCCCTGGGTCGTTCATTTTCACCATGTGTTTTCTACCCCTCTATGCGGTCGTCGCTCCTGCTATTGGCTTTTCGACGGAGTATTCTGGTATCGTTCATCGGCTGTGGACGAATAGTGTCTTTTATTTTGTTCTCATGTTCATCCCGATCTTCTGCCTCGTGCGGGACTTTGTCTGGAAATAGTTCGTTTCTTTGTGGTGAGTAGTGGCTTCAGCTGACCCTTGTCCGCAGCTATCGCAGAACGTACATGCCGTCATCGTATCACATCGCACAGGAACTCCAAAAGTACAACATTCCCGATTACCGGCCGAGGCAAGAACAGTATGTATAAACTGGATGTTCCCACAGATTCCGGTTCTCACCCATCTTGCAGGTTTCAAAAGGCGATCAAGAAAGTCCGTGCAACGCAGCGCATGCGGCGGAATCGTGGATTTGCTTTCAGCCAAACGGAGAGTGCAGGAAAACAGGAGCAGGCTAAGATCATTCGAGCGTACGATACATCGAATGCAAGGCCGTCTGGTTACTAGACTAGAGACCAGGACAGTGTATTAACTGAGAACATCTTACTTTCCTATTTTGGTCGGTGGGTGACAAGACGTACGAAATGACGCCAGTGGTGGCTTGCAACGAGACGATGGTGATGGGCCATGGCAACCTAAGATATTTTTCGAACGTCGAGGTGGCGCATGGCTTCGTATGGCCGGTGGGTGCCAAGAGATTTCAGTTGAGCCTCATGTTTCCTTCAAAACTTCCTCCACTCAATAATTATACCCAATCATTTGCCCTCAAAAATGCTTGTCCATTATGTATACTAGGTCCATGATATCAGTTCCAGCTCCGATAACCAAATGGGGCCAGTATTGATGCAATGAGCGGAGGCACAATAGGCTGCATAACTCGGAACTGAGTAGGGCTACTCTACTGCGCTATTGGAACAATGTCAAAATCTGGTAATAAGGTGAGTTCAATGGGGAATGGGCTTGGCCCTCCCGTGCCGGCAGCAGTTGCCGGGACGACAACAATCAGTGATACAAAGTTGATACAAGGACGCGATGACCCTCGCTGGTCCCACAGGGCCACAGGCTTCACAAATATATACCTACATACTTAGTTTAATTTACCGTTGCTGCGCATCCCCAGCTTCCCCGTTGTCAACGTCGTTCCCGAGACTGGGTCTCTTATTTCTTTCTTCTTTTTTCTTTCACTTCTTTTTCACCCTTTGAACTCATCCTTGGCCGGATCATTCACGTTGCATCTCGCGTCAGGAACGCTGCTCTGATATTCATCTCTTCTAATCACCACCCACCATGTCTCTCAAGGCAGAGCTCGAAACTTGGGCAGCAGCCCTAAAGGCATACGACGAGGAGGACTTTGAAAAGTCCCTGGATCTCTTCTCTGTGAGTTGTTGTCCTATTTGTCGCCTGCTCAACTCACCTTCCATCAAAGCGTATTGCGGATTCTTCCAAGATTCTTACCAATATTGGCTTGATTTATGCGACTCTTGGAGAACACGAAGCCGCCGTTCAGCGCTTCATTGAAGCCACAAACTTCGATCAATATTTGGCTGTCGCGTGAGTCTCCATAGATTCGGCGCTGGTAGCGAGTCAGGTCTCTTACATTTAGAGTTGACAACCTCCGACATTCCGCCTACATTTATCCATCCAGTTTCTAATCTTTCTTGTAGATATTTCCAATGCGGAGTGTCCAACTTTCTCCTGGCGCGCTACGAGCTGGCGTACAAGGATTTTGAGGAAGCATTGCTGTATCTTCGTGGAAATCAGGCCATGTATGTCGTATCTATGGTTGACCCATATTTGCCTTACTCAAGTATACCCGCCCACAGAAACTATGAACAACTTGGGCTCAAATTCAGGTTATTTTCTGCCGAGGTCTTGTTTAATAAAGGCCTAGCCCAAATCTACATGGGCCGCGCACAAGAAGGTTTGGCGGACATGGAAGAGGCGAGACGGGAGAAAGCGACTGATGAACATAATGTTATTGACGATGCAATTCAAGAACGTGGCGAAGGATATACTGTCTTCAGTATTGTACGTCCAGTCGGATGCATGAAACCCTTTTTGTTAACTCCCTTATTAGCCAGTTGGAGTGCTTTATCGTCCCTCCGAAAAGAAACTTAAGAATTCGATGCAAAAAGATTATATGGGAAAGGCTGTAAATTATTCTAGGCCCGTTCAATAAGTGTGTTCTCTTAACATGTCTCTTCAGAAACTCGTCGCAGCAAGTGATCCCAACGACGTTTTCACTACTTTCACGGGTTCAACACGATTGAAGCAAGGAATCTCGCCTTCGGGAGTCTTTATCGATCGCCCCGATATAGAGAGCGCCATGATCCCTTCTGTGACACGTAGTGCTTCGGTGCCATCCAGCAATGCTCCATCGCGTAAGTCAAAAATAATCGACGATTTTAGTGCCGTTCTCAATCTTTCTTGCAGGGCAACCCGCTGATGGAGTAAGGTTGGCTGGAGTTGAGCGGTCTAGGACGACTATGAACCCGCCGCAGAGTGCAAGGTTAGCCTCCTCTAATAAGGGACCACCTCCCCGGCCACCAATGTCAGCAGGCGCTTCGATTGGAAGGAGTAATACCAATATTACTCCAAGCCGCCCTTCTCCTAATGCGACCATTGGCGGACCGGTACGAGGTTTGAGCGTCCGACGACCTGGAAACGCGTCTCCGGGTAATTCTTCTCCCCCGAGGGCCCCTCCAAAAGGTTAGTTGCCATTGCTTATTTTGTTATGCCCGATGACACATAAACGTTCCTTTAGATGACGCTCGATTGACTGAGTTTTACGACGATTATCTCGATTCTTATGGAGGGGATGCACCTATCCCGCCAATTGCACAGCCTGGACCTGACCGTATAGCATGGGCCCGCACAAACGCAAATCCTAATTATCCGCTCGTCCGCAGTGGCTCCCGTAGTGCACCTACCAGCCAATATTCACCAAGTTCCTACGGGGGCGGTGGGTCATTGCGACGCAAAGTTACGAAGAGAAATAATCCCCGGGCGCCAAGCAGAGTACAAAGTACATATGAAGAGGAGGAAGAGGGATATGTCAGCGGGGAATATGAAGACGGACCATTTGAACTGACGCTGATCCGTGTCAAGGTTTATATTGTTGACGATCTGTTACCCCGCAAAGTCTGATCTTCGATCCACAGCTCCATTATCAGGATGACACAAGAGGCATGACGCTTACTCCCGACACCCCCTTCGCCGACTTCATGGATAAAGTCACGGCGAAATTTGGCAAGCAGATAAACGGGCTTGGCCTTAAATTTAAGGACGAAGATGGCGGAAAGGTTACCTTGCGGGATGAGTCCGATTACGAACTCGCAATTGAAACAGCACGCGAAAGCGCGAAGGGGAAGCCTGAGGGTAGATTGGAACTGTGGTGTACGGATCTCTAGATTTTTGGGAATTGGATGGAAAGATACATACATTATGGATAATTTGTACCTTTACTGTGTACTGCTACAGTTATGACTAAGCAAAGTTTTTCGATATTCGTTTTCCTTTACACACTGTTTCCCAATTTGAATGGGTCTCGGAGGCAGGAAAATCAAGCAGCGGATTCCTGATGACCCCAGGAATCTGTCGTGGGCAGACGGTATGACCTCCTCGCCTCCTTCCATACTCTTTACCAATATCACATAGACGCTGCTAGGTTTGGCTCCAACTACCTCTCAAAGTTTGGCTGGGATGCCTCCCAAGGCTTAGGCGTGGATGGCGGGGGAAGAACATCCCACATCAAAGTCTCTCACAAACTCGACATGCTCGGTATTGGCGCAGCGCACCAGAAAGACCCAAATGGGATCGCTTGGAAGCAAAACAAGGATTTTGAAAATTTGCTCAAACGACTTAATAAGAATGCAACGGAAAATGTGGACAGCAAGGAGGAGCAGGGTGTGGTAGAGGAGGAGAAGCCAAAAAAGAAGCGGAAACAAAAAGGGGACGAGGAGAAGGACAAGAAGAAGAAACGACGGAAAACTGAAGACGCTGCACCGCCAGCTGATGAGGTTGTCCCGAATCCATTACCTGCCGATCCTGCGCCAGTGAGGGTTGCTCCTCGATATAGAGCGTACGCGTCCTTTTCGTTGTATTGTTTCCCTGGCTAATACTACCCTTCCAGGCATCGCGCGAGAGCTATCGCTGCCAAATCCATCACCTCCAAATCAGCTGCTGCCATCTCAGAAATATTAGGTATCGCGCCCTCCTCTGTGCTCCCTGTTACCACCCAAACAACTGGGAAATTAACATCGCTGACGGACGATGCAACAATCGAAAAGTTGACCACTTCCTCCAAAAGCGTCGCGGATTATTTCAAAGAGAAGCTTCTCGTTCGGGCAACGCAATCGGAATCAACTACGCCAATATCCGAGCAGGACGCGTATGATCTTCCTAGAGGTGGCCTGGGGTCCAGTCGTGCGCGTTTCGAGATTGAAGAAGACGATTCCGAGATGGGGGCACGCCGTGTCGGGTTATCAAAGTTTTCCTCACTCATGTCATCCCAATTCCTTGCTGCTACTTCCTCGCTTTCCACACCTCCGGAAATAACTGAAAATGAAGACGTTGCAACGGTTCAGCTGGACGTGGTGGAGGAAGAGCAGACGAGTGAAGGAAAGAAAAGGAGAAAGAAAAAGAAAGGGGATAAAGATGAGAAAAAAGAAAAGGGAAAGAAGGATAAAGTCACTAGAACGGAAGTCAAGGATCCAGATACCCTCCAGACTGCTTCATTAGACGATGTGGATAGAAAGGCGAGGAAAGCGCAACGAAAGGCGGAGAAGAAGGCAAGAAAAGCTGCCGAAAACAATCTTCATTAGCTTGACCAAATATATATACCGACTGTCTTTCCGAAACCCCGTCCGCCCAACTTGATATTGAATTAGAGTTCGTTTGAGATGGCATCATCTACAATAGTCCCGTTCTCTGCTAAGATGTCCTCCTGATCTCCCGTAAACTGATCAAGGGCAAGCAGTACCTCGGGTATAACGTCTTTATCGACATGCTTGCCCCAGAGAATGTCCAAGTGTTCGTAACTATGCAGCCTTCTTGCCAGAGTATGTTCCGGCAATTGAGCTAGCATTGTATCAATGTCCACCAAGCTGTCCGAATCACCATAGAGCAGCACGATTGGAGTGACGATATTACGTGTGGGGAAGCGTGCCGGTCGATAAGAGCTGACGGAAGTTCGGGCGACGGGGGAGAGGACGTCATCGTCGTACATCTGGAACGCCCCATTTCGCATTATTTGGAACCAATGCACAACTGACTTGACAGACGCGAAAGAGTACAAGTGGGCGTATGCAGCAATCTTTTGCTGCGTCGAAATATTACGGCTGTGCCAGTTGAATAACCAGACCAGGGATCTGTCAATGACTTGGGCGAATATAGGTGGGTAGAGTATGGATTGCCACATTGTGGCAGAGGATAGAATTGATTTGCGGCCAAAGAAAAGAAATAATAAAGTTGGCCTGTGGGCAGACTATTGAGATGGTTATTCCGCTTGAATGTAGTGAGCAGACATACGATGATTTCATAAGACCATCGACAATGGGTGCTGCCAACCCGGCAGGGCTCATAGCAGGTGCTAGAGCGATAAAAACATTGACTTTCTCGTTAAGCTGAGGATGTATGCTAAGGGCTGCAAAAGCCTGAGCAGTGCCCTGACTAAAACCAATATAGCTTAATTTTTCGGCTTTCGTGACTTGAAGAATATAGGTGATTGAGTCTGGAATATCATGCCAAGCAAAGTCGTCAATGCTGGGTACATAACTCTGTCTTAGCTTGTCGAAATATAAAATCATGCGGAAATCGAACCTGAAATCCCAAAACTTTGACGACCTGGGACTGTGGTGGATAGATTTCTTGGAATACTTGTTTCCTCTGTCCTCGGTATGGTTTATGAGCAGCAACATGGATTGAGATATAAAAAACACGCTACCGGTTGTTCCCAAACCATACATCATATCCTCGCTCCACCAACGCAAAGGCCAAGGAGCGTTTAGGATCCGTCAAACAGACCCATATCTCGCTGTTCATGAGAAGACCATGATGAAGGTAGACGATGGGCTTCCCGGTACTCGTCCCTGGGTTGGTTCTCCTTTCACCCATCTTGGAGGGGAGCCGATGGAGCCCCAAAAGGTAGCCATCCTTGGTCAGGACGACATGTTCCTCATGAGTGTACCCATACAAGCTGCAGAGTTCGCCAAAGTCTCTTGCGTTGAGAACACGGTCGCAGGCCTTCTTCTCGTCGGTTTTTTCCCGTTTGTTGCCGCGGATGTGGTGGAAGAGTGCGCGGGATCGTCGATAGAACCAATTAATTACCGGCTTTGGCAATAAGAGAACGATGACGAGACGTAAAAGAGACTCGAAGGCCAGAAAAGTAAAACCAAGGACGAGGGCGGTATAATCACTCGAAGAAAGTCGACCAATCAATGGAACGCGGGGCATAGGAGCAAGACAAAAATAGTTGTCAAGGTGCTACCAGGGCTCGAACCTGGGTTTCGGGAATTTACAGATGTGCTCATTTTCGTCAAAATCCCGAGTGATAACCACTACACTATAGCACCCGTAGCAACTATTTTCTCTATTGCCTCTGATTTCTAACCCAACTTTCTACGGTCCCTTTCATAGCTTCAATTCCGTGCGTACCCCGTAAATGACGTCTAAAATCATACGCCCGGCTGAATACGTATCCACAGTTCGAAGTCGTTGATAAGGTCTTGTCCAAGGTTTCGTATTCCAGGTCGTCCAAATCTGGGTACGGGCATCGCAATCCTCTAGCAGTTGCAAGAATCGCCTTCGCATGATTTTCGTATGCCACACCAGTAATGACGTCAATGTCCAAAGCCGTTGAGCCACTAGGCTTGGGAGCTAATTTCTCTTCATCTTCTTCCGAAGAAGCAGCCTCTGATGACGACGAAGGGTGCGCTTTCGAAAGGTGACGTTGAAGTAGATGTTTATATCCAAATGCTTGCCCGCAATCAGCTTCAGGGCATATGTAATCCCGCTTGCCGAGATGCTTCACATTGGTGTGGGTGACCAGCGCTTTTTTCTGTATTGTGCATTAGCAAGAGCGAATGTGGAAGGTGGTGAACCCACAGATTTAAAATCTTTTGCACAACCATCCACATCGCACTTCCAGTCTCTTCCCAATTCGCCGCCTCTTCTTTTCTTTTTCGCAGGCAATTCAGTATCATCATCGTCCTGTTCGGAATCGGCTGCTACGTTATCTAGTTCCGCCTCGAGATCGCGCTGTTTGTGTAGCTTCTGGTGGGCCCGAAGACCTTTTTGCGTTGTAAATACCCGGCCGTTGCATGAAGGATGGGTGCAACTGGGAGGGTGGGAGGACCGAATGTGATGCTGGAGCGCGGTCCAAGTTTGGAAAAAAACCGGTGCTTCCCCATGTTGCGCAAGGCAGTTCAGATGAGCGCAAGTGTAACGATTCTCTGAATGATAGATATTAGAGTGCATGCGAAGGGATGTAGTAGACTACTAACCATCATGAGTTCTCTGGTGTGTTCGTAGGTGTTGATTTGTGTCGAAAGATCTTGCGCATCCAGTATGATCACATTGATAGGGCTTTGTTCCAGGTGGTGCGTGTACGGAACATTCGTGGGCACGCAGTTGGTGGTGTTTAGAAAATGTCTCATCACATCCCTCAGCAGAACACTATCGCCCATTTTATGAGAATGAAATAGGGATGTCAACAACTAATACTAACCGAGAATGGTTTCACTCCATTGTGCCAGTTTTTATGGACGTTGAGGTGCTGAGAGGTCCAGAAACGCTTCCCGCATTGAGTTTTATCGCACAAAAACGGTTTCGCAGAATCAGGAAGATGGGTGCGTGCATGAGCGTGTAGATGAGTTTCTCTAAGATAAGATTTTTGACAGGTTTCGCATACGAATGGCCTCTGAAAAGATAGTTAGATGGTGTAAATATATTGGGAGAAGGGCGACATACATCGCCTGTGTGGGTTCGTTCATGTTCAATCAGACGGGACGGTTTAGTGTAGGCCTTTTCACAAGAGTCGTAAGTGCATTTGTAGCGCCTCTTGGTGGGTGGGACGAGGCGCCCGTTGATGAGAATGGGAGGCTCAGAAGATGTAGCTGGGCATTGGTATGATTCGTCCGACTCTGACAGGATGCGCGTTGGCTCAGGACTGGAAGCAAGATGTAAAACCAAGGCTGCTTTGCTACTCGACGCCTTGCGCTTCCCGAGAACGGTCTTGGATTGGATCACTGTCGTGCTAGAAGCCATTCAGCGCAAAGTGTCAATGAACGTGGTCACCGTATGGTAAAAACTTTTAAATACTAATAGCGAGCATATATGTACACGTGATGGCAATAACTTCAAAACATGCACACACGCGTTTTTGCAATTTGCATCTGGCCGTCATTCAACTGGGCCAAATTAAGCCCATGACTATTCAACGAAGAAATCGCTCGACCCGGGCCACAACCTTCGTGACCAATGTGTAGATGTCAGCCACCCTAAACACTTCAAACGTAAACCAATCGAGGTCAGCCTCTACACCTTTCATCTTTAGTCGTAAACGGCGTTCTTACTGCTCCAACCATGGCCCTACGACTTCAAGCGCTTCGCCTCATCATTTCTTGTATGTCCCTAGAAACCTAACATCGCATTGATTGCTGAATCCTTTGTAGGCTTCATCGTCTTCCTGTCGGCCACCTCTCTGTTTTTATCCGTGTTTCTATCACCAGAAGCATCGCAGCGGGGTATTGTTGGGTTTTTGATATCGTTTTACTCGGTGAATTTGGCCAGATGTTTTTGGTCGTAAGTTTATCTTCCGTCCATCTATGATCCATTGGCATTTTTGCTTGTTTTCACAGGATCACTCGAAAGCCATTGTTCAAATATCCGCAGTCCGTTGGCTCTGAAGTTGTCAGCCTTTTCATCCTTCTTCCTTTTCAGCTAAGTGAGTACATTTTTACTGCGAAATTAAAACGTTCTTGCGAGGTCCGGCAGTTGTCTCCCTCATCGTTCCGATAATCTTATTCACCAAAGTCGAAGTTCAGACCGAAATAACAATTTTCAAAGTATGTGTTTTCCTTGGTACCTCTATCCGTACGTTCTCTCCGCAACGGCTTGTGTCTCTTCCGCTGATCCCTAAGCAGATATGATATACACCGCCACCCTCATAATCCTCGTTATATTGACTCTTGCTACATACGACAGAGACGTCTGGGCTCGTGACATAGACACTTCTCCTTCACCCTTCTCTATCCCCATTATTTTCGCGTGTCTATTCCCTCTACTTTCCACTCGGTTCTCTGCTACTCGGCCTCTCATACAGCAAGAATGCAGCCAACCGACGTCCTCGTTTTGCCTCCCTCACTGCAACTGTTCGAACAAGACGGTCGGATCTCCTCCCTTCGCGCCCGCGATCCACGTTCACTCTTCGGGTGCTGGGAACGACGCGACGGATAATAGCGGAAGTCTGGGGCCCTCTTCTCTTGTCAGGATACCTAATGCGGCAGAAAGGAGGACGTCTATAATTGTTAGTTTTGATGTTGTTTGAGTAAATGTGGCTCGACGCGTGCCCCAATCTAAATGTCACTTGACGCGAAACGTCACGCGTGACGGGTTTTGAGCGTGACCCTTTGTTCAATCTCTACGTGTCTAAGACTACTGGCGAATCTACGGCAGGTGGCATCGTGCGACGTTTTCTACGACGCGCGCAATGTCCTACACGAAGAAAATCTCCCTTCGCATTCTCTACACTATCAACAATTCGCCTCAGTACATACTTGCTCGATCACAGGCACCTGTTCCGGTCTCCCCGGTTTTCCATTCACCAGACACAAGCGACTCGAATACCCTTTACGCCACGGTCAATCTCAAGACTTGTCTTGAAACCATCGCTCGGTCTAGTCCAGAGCTTGCTCAAGACACGTCTCGAGATTTTTCGGTTTATGTACTCGACCCTCTGGAGTCCAATTCTGCGCCAGCCCCCGTGCACATATCCAACACGACGAATGGCGAAATTACCACTAACACAAGCCTAAAAGCTGCAGAGCAACCCAGAGGAGTGGCTGTTGGGTTTGGTTTGATGTCCATAGCGCTGCAGTCGCCAGAGGGAGATATAACGTCGGTGGTAGGGACGTTGGTGAAGCAAGGTTCGCCTCTAGAGGCTCTTGAAGTGATATTTGCCCTCCGTGAGGTTTGTATTCGTCATTTTTAGTTGTTATCGGGCTGATGACCTCGGGCTTCTAGTTTTCTGGAGTGAAAAACCAAACATGGGGGGCCTTAGCTGCTCATATTCCTAAATCTAACCATTCTATGTCTTCCTTCGGGTCTTCGACCAGTGTAGGCTCAATAATTTTTCTACCTGAACAATTGAACTCAAGAAACCATAGCATTCCAACACAACTGTGACCTCCATAACGTCTTCACACATGGCCTCATCGTCGTACCAGACGACGCTTCACATTCCCTCGTCTTCATCAACGATACCCCCGCCACCGGGGGCCACAGAGACATCTTCGAACTCTGTTTCAACGCTAGCTTCAATACACTTACGCACTGCGAATGCGAAAGCGAAAATAAAGCGAAAGAAGACTGTGACCTCAAAGCCTTCAACAATACCTTTCACTGAATCCGATAAACTGTTTTACACTGCGGAAACGTACATCGGGGGCCCAAAAAAGAAAGGAAGACCCAAATCGACCCACAAAAGTTGGGCTCCAACCGATGGGAACTCAATTGCATCCTGTTCCGGCTCTGACCATCATGAAGACGTAATTGTGATTGACGGCTCCGACAAAGACAATGACAACGCCCCAAGCGTACCTGGCAGCGATGATGTTCGGCCATCCAGTATTGCTCAGCGACATTCGAACCAATCTGGAAGTTCTTTGAAACCCTCAATATTACAATCGAAGCCGAAACCGAAGAAAAAACGGCCAGCTCCTGACCTATCGATTCCTCCATTCTCAACGGCACCACTTATCAGACGCCCCCAACAACCTCCTATATTTCCTACCCCCTCTCATCCCAAAGCTGAATTGAAAGCTGAACCGCAAAAGGACATCACACTGCTTGATGTCCTTGCATTACTCTCCGCCACATCACCCGCGGATCCCGGGTCACAGAATGCAGCAATACTAGCAGCTCTCAACTCCATTGACTCATCTCGTGAACTTAATGATCAGCATATAGAGGAACCTAACCCTGCATTGATATCTGCTCTCAAACAACTATTATCGGTTTGTTCCAAACCGTTGTCGGGCAGTGAAGAGTCCCCGAACCCGTCAGGCAATGATCAAACTCCGCAGGCAATCAGCTCACAAGAGGATGAGATCGTCGTCTTGGATAAAGAGAATGTCAATCCGAGCGTGTTCCGAAGACGAGCACAACGTGATTACGAGGAGGCGAAGCTGCGTGGATCGCCTCCCTCAGCAGGTCCTAGCCTAGGGACTCCTTTTGCTACGGCTGGTCAAGCAGAGCGGCAAGCGCAAGGTCCACGCTTGAGCAGCAGGTCTAATGAAAACTCTCCAAGCAAACCAGCTCTAACTCCGTCAGCTATATCAGGTGGCGCACCCGAACTTGGGAGAAAGCGAACATTGAGTGACTTTTTGGATGGGGAGGATTCTCGACGCAACCGAAGCAAGGCAAGAGAACGAGAGCGGGCGGAGAAGAGGGACGCTCACCGCCATGCGAAGTCACACCGCCAACAGACTTCCACCAATAATAGCTCGAGGCATTACTCAAGATTGGTTGAGCAGCCGCGCACAGAACAATCCTCAAATTCTTACTATAGAACTGGAATAGAGCCTTGGACGTCTCCTCCGAGACCCCTGCTTGTTGACATGTCGGATTCATGGGAAAGTGAGGTAGAAATCGCACAACCACGCCCATTAGCCTCTCCAAAATCTCATAGAATATCAGCATCCTCACCTGTGAGGTCCAACTCTGCTCACCTCCAAGCTCGGAAAAAATATGTAGTTCCAGCGTGGGCCAGAACAAGTACCGCCACGCAGCCCAGGCTCTCAGAGGAGGCACAACGCGCCATGCAGAAGGCTGAGCAGGAAAAGAAGGAGAAATTGGAAGCAAGGAAAAAAGCTGCCAGTTTAAATGCAAGACAGAGAACAAAAACTGCAGCGTCGAAGACGAATACCAAATCCTGCGCTGCTCCAGCGTCTGAGAAGTCAAGCTCACGCGTAGAGCCTGTAACCGTCGCCCCGACGAGCAGCTACCCCTTGGTCGCTGCGGCCGGTATATTGCCCCTATACTCATCCTTCTCGTCTAAACACTGCCGAACTTCTTCTCCACCACCCGATCCCCCGCCTTTCCCGAGAACGCCAACACGAGAAGGGCGAACAAACCGCGTCACTTCTGGTGGATTAGCCGATTCCCTCTTCACACCTATATCGAGGAGTGAAAGTCTGTTCGGTAGTGCCCGCACACCATTATTTTCGCCGAAAACAGTTTTTGGAACTTGTTTGTCGCCACTAAGTAATAAGAAGGTGGTGAAACGGTCACCCAGTCGGTCTTCTTTGAAGAGACAACATCCTGCCACTCCAAACGCCGAACAGGTCCTCCAAGAATCTAAGTTTCTTGGAAAAGACAACGAATATGAGGTTGTTTTGAGCTGGGAATTGGATGGCGCTTTTGAGGAGCTTCAGTGTCCACCAAATTCCCAGTCAATTACCAGCAGTGACGTCGACGTGGAGGAGGCAATAACCTCTGCGAATGAAGACGTCAGCGAGGAAAAAGATCCTGATACTGAAGACGCTGATGATTCTGATAATGTTGGTGTTCGCCAACATTGGGAAGGCCTTCCTCCGTCTTCTCCCCCACCGCCAACTAGCCCTGCTTTGATGCCCCAAGATCCAGAAGATGAGGAAATGGAGGATCTGGAACTTCCATTCCCAACGTCAGACATTGATGCTGACGGTAGTAGATCCGACGCCGAGTTTACTGCCCTCAGCGAGGACACCCCTGCGTTTTCCGAAGAAGAATTCGCTGCTTGTCTTGCCAACGGCGATTTTTCTGCCTTTTTCTCGGACGACCAAGACTTGGGGAAAGATATTTCCTCCGACGTGGATGTCTTTGACCAGTTCACGAATTTAAATGCTCCGTCAGACCAATCTGAAGGAAAACAGGCCCCAATCGTGAACATGGACCTTGAAGAAATGGATTTCACGGAATTTTGGAAGACGTTCAAGCCATTGGTCGAGGAGAACGTTGGTATGGATTTGAGCTCCGAGGTCGGAGACATGAGTGGGATGAAGACTTTGGATCATGCTAAACTTGCGGACGATATGCAGGCCTTGTTGAGTGGGTGTCTAATGTAACACCGTCTGCCTTTTCGGTGCCCCAACACTTTCGGAAATGTAATGAATATGTTCGATAAGATTAGATCTGACAGTAACCTTATCATGACACGCCAAAATTTTGATCCTTATCCAAACCTTCCACTGCGAACCAAAAAATGGTCGAAGGTGTTCACCACCATCGTCCAACGCTTAAACAAGTTTGTAGATAATCGAGTCAATTTTTAAATTGCTGAGTTCTCTTTTTTTCAGCAAAACAAACCATTCAAATCCAAGCATGCATCGAAAGGATCTCTCAAGGACGCAGCAAAAGGTGCGACTTTTGGCCTTTGGATCTCATTCTCGACGGTCGACTGACGATCATGTTGACAGGTCGTATAGCTCGGGAGTTGTTGAAAGCTTCTCCAACCTCCAACGCAGCCGCGCAGGCTCGCTCGAATCGTCGCAATCATGCAAAACAGTCGCAGATTAAAAAACGAAATTCCCTCATCTCATCGACGCGTATTTTTAACGGCGTCGACGGAGCGCCACGCATTGTGGCAGTCATCCCACTCACAGAGGATGTTAGTACACGTAACGTCATAGCTGCTCTGGCAGAATCATTGGAGCTATCGGCGGAAGACTGCCCAGAAGATGGCATTTGGAAAATGAGGTGAGTACGACTTCACCTCCTCACAAATAAGCTTTTTAAATACGATGTAAGGGCGGATCGGTTCAAGACAACGCTACAATTTCGAAACGTCGCTCACAGAAATTTTTACGCTGCTCTTGATGCGTGCAAAGTTGCTGACTACGTCGTATTCGCACTCTCCAGCACAGTCGAAGTCGATGGTTGGGGTGACACCCTGCTACGCACCCTCCAGGCGCAAGGCCTGCCAGACGTTGTCACCGTCGTCTCATCTGATGCGACGATGGATCCTAAAGTTCGATCTGGCATATTAAAGTCACTGCTATCCTTCATTCAATATTTCATTCCGACTCAATCACGAGTATTCGACCTACACGCAGCTTCCGACCGATTGAACGCCCTGAGGTCCTTGTCTGAAGGCAAACCCGGGGACGTGCGGTGGAGGGACGGACGAACGTGGATGTTGGGTGAATCTACACAATGGGAAGAAGGAAGTTTGCGGGTA
Organism: Laccaria trichodermophora; assembly: GCA_018417955.1. Classification (NCBI taxonomy): domain Eukaryota; kingdom Fungi; phylum Basidiomycota; class Agaricomycetes; order Agaricales; family Hydnangiaceae; genus Laccaria; species Laccaria trichodermophora. The sequence continues at coordinate 968,271 of JACTVC010000001.1, forward strand.
ACTGGTGTTGTTCGAGGGACATCCCTTTCAGCCAATCGTCTTGTTCACATACCCAATTTCGGAGACTACCAGATCGAAAAGGTACTTGGAAGTTTGTCTCTTCAATCTCGATTATTGATTGGGTAGTCCAGATCATGTCCTGCCCCATTCCTCGACCATTGAGAGCAACGACAGCACAGGGCATGGATGTAGAACCTACAATTCTTGCCGAACCCGATCCATCATCAGCAGACTCCTTGGTCTCGAGTAATGACCCGGATGACCTCGCTAACGAACAAACGTGGCCGACGGAGGAAGAGATGAACGAAGGTCCCGACTCCATTCAACCAAGTATCCCTGATGCGGAGAAGGGTACGACACCTAAAGCTGTCCGACGGATACCGAAAGGGATGAGTGAATACCAGGCTGCATGGATCATTGACGAGACAGACGAAGATGACGTAGAGGAAGATGCGGAAGGGAGGGAAGTTGACGGCGAAGGTGAGATGGATGAAGATTTTGAAAAGGAAGAAATGGTGGACATGCCTATGGACGAAGAAATGGATATTGATAGCCGAAAAAGTGTTGCTTTCCAGGATCTCGATAATGAAGAGGAAGAAAAACAGTGAGTGTCAGTTTGGCTTCCATACAGTCTTTTTTTTTCTGATTACAGTTAGGTTGGAGAGATGGCGGAATCGCAAAAGGGAAGAAGAAGACGATTTGGCGTTCCCAGACGAGCTAGATACCCCCAAAGACATCCCTGCGAAAGTGCGATTTCAACGATTCCGTGGCATGCGATCTTTCCGCACGAGTCCATGGGATCCATACGAAAATCTTCCTCGGGATTATGCCCGCATATTCCAGTTTGAGGATTTTAAACGAACTGAGCGTGGGGTTCGAAGAAGGGCAGAACAAGAACTCGGGGTTGTAGAGGTGATTTTTTTCTTCTGCTAATGATGGGTTATTTTGACCTTAATTTTATAGCCTGGCGTCCGAGTGACGCTTTACCTAAAAGATGTCCCCCAAGCAGCGGCCAACATATCCTCGCTCACCCTTTTCTCTTTGTTCCAGCATGAACATAAAATTACTGTGCTTAACATGACGGTTCAAAGAAACACTGAATATGATGGCTCTGTCCGATCCAAGGTGAGCCCAATACGCGGGATATACACCTCATTCTCTGAAGGTTAAATTGATCCGTCAATAGGACCCACTTATTTTATGTGTGGGTCCTCGTCGACTCGCTGTGAACCCCGTCTATAGTCAACACACTCGTGGTGGGGGAAAAGGCGCTAACAACGTTCATAAATTCGAAAGATATCTGCGGCATGGCACCACTAATGTGGCTACTACATATGGTCCTGTTGTCTATGGTCGACAGCCCTGCGTTCTTCTGAGGGAAAGTTCTGATCAACAAGGTATGCGCACTCCACTAAGGGTTCTCCAATTCTGACAATTTTACCTGTCCACTCAGCTCCACACCTTGTGGCTATGGGCTCCTTCCTCAATCCTGACACCACGCGCGTTATCGCAAAGAGGACAATTTTAACTGGGCACCCGTTCAAAGTCCACAAAAAGACCGCGACGGTCCGATACATGTTCTTCAATTCCGGTGACTGTTCAGCTTCCTCTCCGATTGCATCTTCTTCTAACTTTAATCTCCAAAAACAGACGACGTCCAATACTTCAAGCCAATCCAACTCCATACCAAACACGGGCGAACTGGTCATATCCGTGAATCTCTTGGTACCCACGGATATTTCAAAGCCCACTTCGACGGCCCCATCAATCAAATGGACACGGTGTGTATGTCACTGTACAAGCGCGTCTTTCCCAAGTGGACTAGTCTGTGGGTTGAGGGGCAGTCTAGAACCCAATCCCTACCTTCGGAAATTATGGAGGAGTAAATCTCAGGAATATGTCCAGAGATGTAGGTGGTGTTAAATATGCCCTCCGAAAACACCATTCTTCATACCATGGAAGGTTGTCTCTAAATCCCCTTTCCTTTTCTCGTCGATCCTTGTCTCAGAATGCCACTTCCGACCGTCACGACTTCGAAGACAAGTCAGTAAGAAAAGTATCATTTCTTTCGATAAATTGGCTAGCCAAAAGTCGTCTACAGTAATATTTTGCGCCAGCGCAACTTGGAAAAAACTTCTACATATTTGATCCTTGTCCATACAAGTACAGGTTCGGCACGATTCTGCAGTTGGGGGGGAAAGATTAGCTAGGGTCAGATCTCAGCAAGGTGCACATATACTCGCCATTTAACTCCTATTATTGAACGTTGAGGCTGCACGTGTGTTACGTCTTGACAGTGCGCGCCGCATCTGCTGTATATCAAGTTCAGTGGATGCCAAGTAGCCCACAAAACTAAACATGCCATGACTTGAAAGCTTCTCAGCACTGACGACACGTTGATACGCAGCTGGAAGTTTTGCTATGTCTTCCTTTTTTCCTTCGTCGAGCTGAGCGCGAGCAGTAGAGAATTGGCGGAGAGTGTAAGCGGCGAGTTCTTGTGAGTATCGAGAGCAAGTGCGTCTATCAAAATCTGGGTTGACGGTCATTTCTGGGAATTGTTGAAAGTTAAAATCTGGCGGAAGGGATGCTTTTTATACGTTGTGCGATGATGGTACTTCTGCAACTGGAGTCTCCGGCCCCGTGGGAGATATGACGTCGTGATCGAAATGTCATGACCCTTGCCGGAGGAACGGGCCAGCGCCAACGCCGTGCCGTAGGCATGGAGTGGAGAGTTGGTATACAAAGTACTAGCAATCGGGCTGAGCAAGCACTATGACCGGGTCTATCGTGTCAAGAAGGGCCAAAGTCCAAATGGGTATTAGAGAATTATATGGTACATACTGTATAATATCATCGTCGGACGATCCGGCGGCCCCAAGTGAGTATTCTGGAAAAGACGTTAGTGCCCCACGTCCACAATTCCTCGAGCAAACCATCCAGCCCTCCACGCTCATCCCATGAGGGTCTGTACTCTGGCTTCTCTGTCGCGATAAATCGTAACACGTCTTTCACCGTCACTAAGCCTGACAATACTCCGTGATCCTCAACTAAGATGACGCGCGGACTATGATCGTTGGTCAGCAAATTCTATTTCCGAGAGAGACGCTGCGTACCCCAGTCGTTTGAATATTTGCATGACAATCTCCAGAGGTAGCTGTGGAGACACCGTCATGGGTGTCTGTTGGTGATTGATCAATCGGGAGAAGTGGCAAAGAGATGATGTAGATACCTGATTGACCCACGGCCAAAATTGCAGCTCTCCCTCCGTTGTTGGAGCGAAGAACCTTTCGGGAGCATCCTCGAGGCCGTCATCAGCAAGGTCCAAGTCATGATCATATCCCTGCGGCGTAAATAAGCAAGGCGTGTGGGAAAATCTCCCTCTGGTCTTTCGTGCACGTTCTACCGAATAACTAGTGAACGATTTTTCTTGTGGAAAACAGAAGGACATACCGAGAACATAACGCAACTCGCTTCTATCAATGTAGCCCACAAGAGTCAGTGAGCCATCTGCTGACACGATGGGGAAGCCCTTGACGTCAGTCGATGATAGCATCGACTCTATACATATTGAGAAAGTAATGTGATAGTTAGGAAAAGCAAGACCCACCGACATCCTTGACACACATGCCCGATTCTGACAAAGTTTGGAGATCCTTTCGCATAACAGCAGATACTAAAAACAATTTAGAGGTGGTACTTCAGCAAATGATGATTTACACACCTGATACATTGTAAACATGGTCCTCTTTCTCCAAGAAAGGAAATCCATTGAACCTAATCATTTCGTCCGCAATCCCATTGGTCCCAAGGAAGTCGCCAACAGCTTTAGTTACCAGTAGAACGATCTGGGCAACGATGTGTCAGCAAGCGGCTGCACCGTTCATCAAGTGGAGCCTACCATAGTTGGCAAGATGTATGTCAATGCACCAGTTAACTCGAACATGATAACCACAACAGTCACAGTTATTCTCATGACGCCACTACAGCACTGTGAGAGACATCAAGATGATATATATTGTGCGTACCTGAGAGCAGCTGCAGCTCCAAGGAAAGCATATGTTCCAGGCGTAATGCAGGGCACATCCGGCGCACAGAATTTAAAGATACCAGAGTGTGGGTACGCACTAGAGCGACAGTGAGAATGATTCGTGAAAGGAGACGAGGAACACGGACGTATACATCGCTTTGACCATTATTCCGACCATTCTTCCAAAGGTTGCTCCAATGGCCATCGATGGAACGAAGATTCCTGCCGGTACTTTACAACCATACGTGATGACGACCAATCCGATACGAATGATAGTCGCAAGAAGCAAGGAGTTCGATATACGCCACTGAGCGTGAGTTCTGACCAGAATTTACTGTTAGCTTGAGCGATCTAGGGGAGTAGGAAGGACTTGAACTGACTGGCAGAGATTATAAATATTACCTCCACCCTCACACTCTTTGAATAAAATTGCCATGCTTGAAGTCATATCAATCCTCAAGAAACGGTTGAAGTAACCAATCATTGCTGTGATAGTCGCAAGGGTGACTGCTTCCGCTACGCCGTGGTTTGCGAGGTGTTTCCGACGGAACGCAGCAACTTGAAGGTTGAACTTCACCACGAATGCACCATAAAGTCCCTGCAAGAGTTGTTAATTGACAACATCAACACAAAGCTTGCCTTACTTACGCCAAAAATGCCAAGGATAACGAAGAATATGATCTCAAAGAAATGCCAATCACGGTCATATGTGACTTGGAACAACACCAATTTTCCAGTTCTGAAAGGGTTCATAGCCTGCATGATTCACTTTCAGGCGGTTCAGATAGGCTGGGGACTGTATAACAAACCGATAAGGTGAAGGTGGCTACGAGAGCACAAAAGACACTTCTCCACATCGTTTTGATGCTGAAAGTATGGCTCATTTCCTGCAACACTTGAAAATGGGTGTACGTAGATGATTTAGAGATGTTGTAAATACCTCTATTGAAAATAGAACGCCGCCAATGGGTGAGCCGAACGCGACTGCCACACCTGCGGCACTTGCCGCCATAATGATTTCGCGAGTCTTGCCTATCGAAAACAATAAGCAAGGGGTATATAACAATGGAACGACATTTACTTTGGCTACGTCTGAACTTGTCGAATGCGCCTGCGACTAATGATCCAACGCAGCAAGCAACATGAACGGAAGGTCCTTCCTTCCCAACAGACAGTCCCGACGCGATGACCAATGGCTACGTTTTTTTCAAGAATAGGAGGTTGATGGGGAGGAACCACTTACAAGTGTAACGCTTTTAATGAAGAATGTTGCGAATCCCAGGTAACCTTGCATAACGAAGCCAGCCAAAATGCACTTGATTTCGGATATACCAGAACCAGCGGCATATTTCGCAAGAGAGCGCACAAGATGCGAAGCAATGAAAGCAAAGATAGCCTAGATAAAAACCGAAGAAAGTGAATACGAAAGAAAGAACACAATCGACAAAGAAAAACTCACAGCGAACATGATAAATATAATCCACCTCGCCAACGTTACCGTGCTCCACGTATGCCACGTCTCACAACCGTCCACCTCATCCCCCTCCATCTCCCAGCAACAGAATTGCTGGTTCAGCCACCAACCATCCGAACAGTAGCCCATTTTGATGTCCGAGAACCATTCGCTGACGATGGAGATGATGGCAGCGTTTACTCCAATGCATACGCCTATAAGAAGGAAACATATAGCTCGTTTCTGCTATAGAATAGCGTGGGTGACGTACCGACGAGACTCACTACGAACCAGGTCTGAGCAGCGTCTGCGGCGCCTCGGACACGCGCCCACACCCATGGTATCGTCACCTCACCCCGAGGACCGCGCCTCGGTGCATAGTTGTTGCGGGCATTTCTTATGCGCTGATTTCGTTCCAATTTTGAGTCCTGTATCCAGTCTGGGGAGGGAACTTGAGTTGAATGATAGTTTCGACGGAATCGTACGGCGCACCTATCGTCGTGAAATCTTCATAGCGGCTGTCAGTAAACGGGTTAGCTCACAGATGAAGGGTCTCAAGGTAGATATATACCGTATCTGCTCAAGCTCTTCGTCGTCTAACTCTACAGGATCCATGGACACTTCATTGCTTCGGTCTTCAAACTGGTTCGCCATCCAGCTAAAGTTACATGTGTGAAATTGACCCGATTTGGTAAACCAGGAAATGCTTCCGACTCGCAAATTACATACTGTGCAAGGGTATAAGTATGTATATAATCAAATATCGTAGCTCTATCCATCCCAAGAAAGCCATTCTCCAAGAATATAGATCGTAAAAAGTCCAAAGGGAAGAATTTAGAAGCTGGAATCTCCAGGGTTGCCAATCCGAGTTTCCATCTGCCTAAGCCACAATTCAACTCCAATTCCAACCTCACATGGGTGAAGGAAAAATCGACTGACCTGAGAGCTGCTTCCTTCGCCATGAGTTGCTGCCTCTTCTCGTTGATTTCTCTCTGCATTTTCAACTCGATCTCACGCAGCTAGATGGAGAATTAGATTGGGGGAGGTACAACGAATGTGAATGACGGACTTTCTCCTCCTCACGGCGTAATTGTTCCTCTTTGAGACGAACGCTTTGAGAGGCTAATTCCTCGGGAAGTATTTGCGATTCTCTTGAAAAAAATATTGGTAAGGGAGAGTAATTGTGTGAGTTCAACTTTACCGCATATCCGAGTGAACACTCCTCGACAGCTTCTCGGTACGATAGGTTTCATATAAGACATCCTCCGTCAAAGTTTTCAAGTCACCCAAATGAGACCTAATAATGGTTATTAAACCTACGAGCAAAGAAGAGTAAGCTTACCCAAGAATAGCGCCACGGAGTCTAACGAAATCAGAGTGGTGTGGGTTGTCAACTTCAACGATGCCCCATGGGTATATTCTAGCACGAACGGGCTCTCCATCGATTTCGATCTCTTCCTCCGAGCCTACAATGGAAAAAGGTAACAAGGCCTGATGTTTTTGAAAGTTGCTATTAGCCGCCAGGGTAAAAGATCAAAGCTTACCCTTAACTCCATGTTGTCTTGGATAGTTTCCTCGTCGTCCTCCTCAACATCATAGGGGAAATTGTAGATAGGGATCTCGTAATGGTCGATGTCTTCCATTATCTACAAAAAAAATGTAAATCATGCCAACGATAGAAGTACGCGTTCGTACCCTCTTCTTAAATGCCTTCAATTCCTTCGGCGTCAAAGAATCAGCCTTGCCAATGACGGGGATAACGTTAACACGAGGCGAGAGCCGTCGCATCAACTCGATGTCCATTTCCCTCAAACTAGTTGCTCGGTTGGAAATGAAATTAAAGGTAGAAATCAAGGGGAGATCTTACGCGTGGCCTGTCGGAGGAATGAAATATAATAGAGCATGTACTCTATTATCCCTGAAGCGAGGGTTACGCTTGATACGGGACTGTTCAGCCAAAATGTCGTCGTATTGGCGTTCAAGGTAAGTCATGATCTCCTGGAAACTGTTCAAACGCAATGAGACACCTGTCGCCGCCTCAGAGACGTAACGTACGCATGCTCGTTGTCAATGTTGTCGCCAAATCCAGGGGTATCGACTATAGTAAGAGCAATACGAATGCCGTCCTCTTCGAGCTCTGCAAATACATGAGGTTTACAAAGCGCTATCAACAAGAATGGATGGACTGACCGACGTTGGCAGGTTTGATTCTGATCCCCTCTTCAAGATGCGCAGACTCTGGGCTGTCACAAATCTTGTGAGAAAGGACGTCAGCTTCACAGAGGGTGTTTACAAAAGTCGTGCGGCCGGTGCCAGAAGCGCCTGTTATGGTTAGCACTGCTTTCACGTTCAGCTGTTACCGAACTCCTTACCGACGACCATGATAGTGAATTGAACACCCTTGACCTTGTTCCTTCTCCTTCCAGTGATAGGCATTTTGGTTGGCGGGGATGGTAGCGGTACAGAGTATGTATAGGGTGTGGTACGATATCGACCTTTATTTATGGAGTGGTGCGAATTTATCAATGCTGCTTCACATGAATAGGCTCAGCCGTCGTGATGGAGAAGAATTCCAAGGGGAATGCGCTCGGACCACGTTGGCTTTCGTTCCAAGCATTACCAAACAAAACTTTTGCTACCGATGATGATCGCCTTGATCGAGCCTCGTCGCTTTTAGAACAGAATAATACAATGTTTACAAAAAATCCAAAGACGGCACTAGGAAGTACGGGAAGCATTTGAGAGGGAAATATATCTACTTCAATGTCTGCAGAATTCGTCTGGGAAGCTTTCTTTAGCTAATAATAGCTACCAAACGAATTCTCAAACCTTGTCATGACTGCTATTCCCGACGACATCCTGTTCGCCCATGCCGATCGTGTTAAAGACAAGGTAGCCATCATCACAGGTTTGTTCCTCAAGCAATGGCGATGATGAACTTCTGAATAACATTACTCCGGAAGGTGGTGCCAATGGAATAGGCAAAGAGACTGCTCTACGCTTCGCGTCATATGGGTACGTTCCGATTTCATTCTTGGCCCGCTCTACGAAATGACATGACTTTCCAGTGCCAAAGTCGTCATTGGGGATCTGGATGTCGCTCGGGCTACCAAGCTCGTCAGCGATATTGAACAAACGGGCGGGTACGGGCTTTCCATCGCGTTCTACATTTGCTATTGACGCTGTAAATGCTAGGCAAGCCACATCCATCAAGTGCGACGTGGCGCAATGGGACGATCTTGTCGCTCTGTTTGAGCTGGCAATCGCGAAATACGGTCAAGTGGACATCGTCGTGCGTCCTAAGAGTTCCCAGAAGGTTTAATACAAGTTGATGTCATTCCGCGCGACCTGTTAGGTCCCCAATGCAGGTATTTCAGAAGCAGGGGATTTCGAGACAGTCAACTTCAAGGACGGCAGACCCATCAAACCAGGGATGCTTACAATTGAAGTCAATCTGCTAGCGGTTCTGTATAGTGAGTCTATCCGAGCCGTCAGGTGTCAACACTACCTCTAATGACTAGACTAAAAATCAGCTGCGCATCTGGCGCAACATTATCTACTAGTGAATCAAAAGGATGGTGACCTCAAAGCAATAGTTCTTATTGGGTCTATGGGTGGGTAGCACCTTGTCAACATGAACCTCGCGCTCATCAACGTTCAGCATCTTGGTCGGGAATTCCCAAAGCAGAATTGTATACAGCTTCGAAGCACGCCGTACTGGGCATGATGAGGTCCCTCCATATACCCCTCGAGTTAAAGGGCATCAGAATTGCTGTCATACATCCCTTCTTCGCAGGTCAGGCGTACTTTGCTCCTGCTTTTTGGAATTATCGTGACACTTCACTAGATACGGCCATAGTTCCAATCCCAGTGAAGCTTCTCCTCGCTGGAATCCCACTTACGCCTGTTCCACGCATAGCAGGCGCCATTTTCTATGCTGCTACCAACCCCGACCCTGCGACGAACGGTTGTGCATGGCTTCTGCCCGACAATGGCCCCGTCTTCCTGGTACCGAGGGAAGAATTCAAACTCGGGGTATACAAAATGATAGATGACAGGGTGAACTCCCTTCTTGCGTATGCACTCTTCATCCTTTCTACATATCTCTCCGGCTCAATCACTCGAAATGGCAGGGGTGCAAAAGGATTGCAATATTACTCTCGTTTACTGTGTGACTTGTGGCGGATAGCAGGCAAGCCAATCGTGACCACCGGTTTAGGTGTTTTCTTGGCAAAAACTGTATGGGATAACAAGGAACTAATTCTCCACAATGCACGTACGTATATCCCCCAGTGATTAATTTGTCCCCTTTCTATCTAGGTTTGGGAGTTTATGAATTATTACCGTTCTTCTGATTGTCTCTAGTGTCGTCAGTGAGCAGTCCATATGTACACTCGAGTATGACGGCATACCTTCTGCTATTTTGGACTCTGATGAAAAGCCAGTCGACCGCTGCTCTAACGCCTGTCCTATTGACGAGGTTGGAAGCATTATCAAGAACTTCTAAGAGTACTCACCCTTCCAAAGCAGATACACCCATCACATCCAGGCTCGCTATTCTTTCCCTTCTAGCGGAACCATCGTTCTCCGACTCGCCATAACGGTTTCTCCGGGCACTTTCAAGCTTTCTTTGATGCCAGTCTTCATAGTCGTGTCTAATCTCTTCAACGGACAAGCTCTGTGGTGAATCCTGCTTATTGGCGAGCAGCAGGAGGGGTATGCCCAGTATTTGAGGAGCAGATAAGACAGAGTCTAGGGTGCTTGAGTGTCAAATGAACGAAGGTCCGACGCGCATCAGGCTGTCCAACATACCGAATACCTCCCAACCCTCAGCCAGCCTTTCCCGGTCTTCCGCATCGATTACGTAGACTACAGCATGGCAGTCGTCGTAGTACCTGTGCCAGATGTTGCGGATACCTCGTTGGCCGCCTAGATCCCAGAATTGCAGGATGGTTGAAGGGAGTACTATTTTTCCAGCTAGATACGAATGAGTAAGTTGAACATCTATTTGATGACATCAACATACTGTTCTGGCCAACTGTTGGGCCAATCTTGTCCGGAGATAGGCCTGGTGTTTCGTTGTACAGAGTCTTGATTTTCTCCAGAAGAGTGGTCTTGCCCGCGGCATCGAGCCCAATGATGATTACTGAGAATTCCTCCTTCCTAAACACGGTGGTGAATAGTGATAGCAAAGAATTGTTGAATGCGAACCTGGTTAGATGTTCATGAAGGCCCTTCAATAAATGGTACATGGTCAAGTGCGACCAAACAACTCGCAAACAGCCCTCTTACCGTCGACTGCGACATGGGCTATTACTCGACCTATTATTCCTATGGCCTCCCTACCTTTCTCGTAATTATCATCGCACTCTATCTTCTCTTTACCGGTCCGTGTCCAAACACGAAAAATCCGCAGTTTCTAACCCCTTACCAGACTCCGGAGAGGCGTTCAACGTTGGTCGCTTTCTTGAAGAATCAAGCCCATATGCGTGGGGCGCTGTTGGAATTGGCCTTTGCATTGGTCTAAGTGTTTTGGGTGCGGGGTGGTACGTGCTTCGTATCGCTTCTTAGTGCCCAGCTGCTGATGTCACTGAAGGGGAATCTTTGTAACGGGAGCATCTATCCTTGGAGGAGGCATCAGAACACCTCGCATCACGACAAAGAATCTTATCAGGTACTTTGGGATTCGTGACTACTCTTTCTTTTCCTCATATCCTTGACTAGCATTATCTTCTGCGAAGTTGTCGCGATATACGGAGTCGTGCGCTTTCCTTATCCACACTTTCAACAGCATCACCTCACCATTTCGTAGATCATCGGCATCGTATATTCAGCAAAACTGAACGCTGTCGCCGAAAGCGTTCTGTACACACGCGAAAATTACTTCACAGGTAACCCCGACCAGCTTCTTCCTCAAAAAATGGAGCTAACTGTTACCCAAAGGATTCGCGCTTTTCTGGGGTGGTTTGACTGTTGGAGCGTGTAATTTGCTATGCGGTGTCTGCGTTGGTGTCACTGGGTCGACCGCGGCGCTCGCCGACGCTGCAGACCCAGATTTATTTGTCAAAATTCTCGTTGTAGAGGTCTTTGGCAGTATTCTGGGTCTCTTCGGTCTTATTGGTGCGTCACAGCTTGAGCCCCTCCCTCTGCACATACTCATCTTTTTGCGTAGTTGGGTTGCTCATGATCGGTTCTGCGAATGACTTTGTTGGAGCTGCTCCTCAAGTAGCTGCAACAACTGCCAAAGCTGTAGTATCTCCATTCGTGCACTAATCACTAGGTTTAATATACCATCATAAAACCAAATGGCTCTCTCGTGCATTATATGTCCATAAGAAAATCTCCAGAATAACAGACGGGAATAGCAGAGAACAAATATCCCTATTTCCTTGGGTCCTCAAAAGGGTTCTCGACATATTCCAAACCATCGTCATCATCAATCCGTGGCCCGACATGAGCTGGGGCAGTAGCAGGGTCCGGCAACAATGAAACGGGTCGCTTGGGCAACAGTCCCAATTTGCCTTGATGACAGTTCAACGTACTATTCGAGAACTCATTCAAATTACTCACCAGCATCAATGGGCATGCCCGTGCCTGTTTGAGGCGGACGAGGTACGTCACTGCTCCCTCTGCTTGTCGAAGCGGGTGGGGGAGACCCCGATGGAGGTTCAAAAGTAGTCGCAGGCGGCGGGGTCACGTCATAGCCGTGAATAGCCACTGCTGGTGGAGTGATTGAGCTTGTGGGTGGAGACATTGGCGGATTGGGATCGTAGTACGCTGGTTGTTGCGGCCGCGACTGCATGGCCGTTGGCTCAGCCTGGCCGTAGTAAGGCTGTTGCTGCTGCTGGTTCGGGTTGTACCCTCCAGATGAGCTTTGAACAGGTCTACGACTTTGTGAGCACTAGCTCCTGTGTTATCCAAGCTTCTCACCTGCCCTGGTCATACTCTTGGATCTTAGCTTTGACCTTGGAGAAGATATTCCCGAATGTCTTCTTTCCAGCTGCCATCAGAATTGAGAGACATCATTGGGCGAATACGAAGATGAAACATACTCTCGGCAATCTTGTTAATTTGCTCTTGGAATTCCGCCATCGTATCTCTCTCTCCAGCAGGTGGCTGAGCGCCTTGTTGATGGTATTGCTGTTGGTAAACCTCATAAGGGCGGGTATTGCGACGCTGCGACTGTGGCGGCTGCGCTGCCCATTGTTGCTGTTGGGCCTCCTGCTCTTCAAGCATCAGCCGACGGGCAAGTTGCTCATCTAGATCAGTTTGTGTCTGGAAAACGGATTCTGAATGAGGGATGCTTAAAAAATGAGACAGGAGAAGTATGCACGAGAACAGGTTCTTGAGGCCGTGTGTCACTTGTGTATTCGGGGTCGCTCATGCCCAATAGAACGTCTATAGCTGCATCTTGACTTCCGTTAACGGATTCTAGTACCGATTGCCTGTTGTGCAGCGGTTCAGCGGGGAAAATAAAAGAACTTCATTTGTATACACACAATATCAAGTCATCGTAATCAGGGAACATGGCGCGCAACGCTGCGACCCGTGGATCAAGCGACACACCTGTCGCAGGCCGGGGACTGGTAGATGTTGCAGGTGGTTGAATAGGTGAAGATGCCGCTGGAACAGGCGACAGGGACGATTGTCGCAATTCCTCTGTGATGGAAGTGGTCGGCGCCACAGCAGGGGTCGGATATTCCAAGTCCAACAGTTTATCTGTGGCCGCTTCACCTGATGCACTGCTCGATGTCCGCTTGTCCTCGAGACTTTGCAAAGTTGCAGCACCTTCTGTAGGAGGCATGTGCGGTGGAATAGAAGCCAGTTCGTTATCGGTCATGACGGTCGTCTAGAAGTGGAGTTCTCTAGCTACGTAGTATCAATTTTAACTTATAGTGACTGCGCAGCCACCGCCATAACTATCTCTAATTAGATGGTACTATAGTTGCCTCGTGCAACTTGGAATTACGCTTGGCGTTTCGATTTCTTCAACGTGGAGGCAGCTGCGGGGCGATCTTCATGCGTGGTTTTTCTTTTCTTTGTGTTACTCTCCATAGCTAACGCAGCCGCAGTCTTGGTCAGGATGCCGTCCAATATTTTCTTCTCCCCGAGGCGGACGATAATAGCGTGTCGTAAGTTCAACGACAGAGCAGTCATAAGCAGCTGCTCATCATCCTGGTGTATAATGAATACGCCTTTTCCGGTAAACTAGAGGAAGCAAACCCCTTACTTGAATGCCTGTGGGATATTCCTTGAGCCTTCTTTGCAGAACCTCATGAAGGACAGTCAAAGCTACAGCATCCATCTTGGGCTTCGGAGGTTTGGCTTTCTCCTTGATTTTCTCCCATTCTTCGTCGGGGAGGAGAAGGAGACGGATGACAGATATTATAGACGGAGGAATTTCAAGATCGAAATACAAGTCAAAAACACTGCATCAACACAGGCAATGAGAAAAACTCTGAGAAAGAAAGAAAAATCTTACTCGTCACCTCCCTCCTCCAACCACCAGTCTATCCTCTGGTGGGTATCGTCTGTGGACAGGGAGTGTTGCTCCGCGGCGACGGAGACTATTAGGTCTGCCCGAATCTCTGCGACATCACCAGGATTACCTTGTCCACCGTTGGGTAATTGAATGACATCAACGTGGCCATAACGGCGGAGAAGCTCGGCATTTGGGAGGTCTCCGTAGGTGTTCCACTGACATGTTGTAATTGATAAGCATTGGAACCTGCACAAGACAGGCTTTACCTACGATTTGCTCTCCGCCTTTGATAGGTCTTGTAGAAATCATTTTGAGATGATTTTCCTCATAGAACAACTTTGCCTGTATATTTTTTCTAGATCAGAAATGGAGATTGTTCATCGAAAGGAGTAGGCCTAACGTTCTCTGATCCGTATCGCGCGTTCAGGATATCTGCCATGGGGACCATAGCAATGTCAGAAGAATCTTCTTGCTCTTCCTCTTCCCCCCCGTCGTGTCCAAGATCATCGGTTGCGTGGGAGGAATGGGTTGGAGGCGCTGGGGCGCCATCCGGAAGGTCCACATCCATTCCACTTCCCATACTTACGTCTCCAGCGCCGTCGCCATCCTCCTCCTCTTCATCTGGTGCCCATTTCTCAACGTTGAAACTTCGAGAAAGTATCCGGGTACCCATGACGTGATACATCTCAACAGAGTAGCGCGTAGGGATATCCCTAGGGAGAAATAACTCGGGCCGACTCTAAATGACAAGTCAGTATGAAAGCTCCAAATGCACACAAAAACGGGCTGACGAACATTAATCGCGGGAATCAGTTTTTCTTTGTAGTCCTTTTCTGCGTCTGCTCTGCCTAACTTTTCTGATTACTCGAGCCAAAATTAGAAGACATGTCCAGTTTCAATCAAGTACGCATTAAACAGACCTACCACAGATGTACCTCGGAGTTCATTAAGTTCTTCCTCAGCCCAGAACATGGGCGTGTCAAATGATGTTGGGAGAATATCTGGGCTATGATTGATAATGCGGTTCCGAGAGTATAAAAAAATAACGCATACCAAAATATCCTGACCATTTTGAAGAAGTTCCTTGAGCTGCTTCCCACATCATGCAGAGTATCAATCCAGCCCAGCCTTCATGCAACTTTGCGTTCTTCCAAGCCTCCATTCTAAACCTCGAGGGAAGTGAGGACGTGCGAGTCGACAACGTCAAATCACGAGGAATTGTGAATAGGACGTGTCCTTCCTTCGTACACCACCAAGCTTGGTGAATTTCCTAAAAAATGGATGAGGTGGTGGCTCACAGGAATGTCTTTTACTGCCACAGCTCCTCGGCCGCCTTCTGAAGGTGGGAAGTTTATCACATCTACTGAAGACGTGTCAATGGTACCCTGATGTGCTTGGAACCAATCCAAGAATTCGGGAACGACGGTCGCCATTCCTAAAAGCTATCGCGATGGCCGACAAGAAATTTCCCTGACTTTCCCTGAGTCTAAATTCACACAAACACTAATATTTGGTACTCGAGAGTCGAGATCTTCTTTCCCAACTGCGACGACCACCCTCGATCCCACAAGTATCTTGTTTATTGTCGGCATTTTGAAGCCACTAGATGCGTCCCTCCCTGTTTGTGATATTTGCAACTGGATAGAACCAATATTTGCTGCTTTTGATCTAGGCTATCGAAAACAAGACCGGAATCCAAATTACATTGTATGTTGGACTGCCATCTCGTGAAAGGTTATTATACTACATCGTTTACTCGGGTTGAACTCATGGTTATATCTCGAATTTTGCGTTCATGCAAGTTGCACCATACCAAAGAAATGGCCTTGGACCTGCTGTGGCACACAATCTGTTCTGGACCACACTGGAATTGAAATCTAATATGACTGGCAAACCGGTCATGCCACACCTACATATCCGGGAACTAAAGCCGCTTTACCCATCTTTGGTCTTGAGCTACACCATGAACCGATAGACGCATCTGATAACTGTCGATTTGTCAACATTTTCGCCCACAATTCGACTAGGAGCTCCCTTTTACCCAAAAGTCTTGCCGTGAATTGACTCTGGGACGATCTATATCGGGTTTCCCGCCGCGTGGCTGGTTGTGCGATGTCCCAGTGATCATGCTGCATATGCTTGTGACGCTTTCGCTGGCCTCATGACCAGAACGAACCAGAAGTAAACTAATCCCTCGCTAAGTCGACTCCGTTCAATGTCAAGTTCGGTTCTGGCTTATCTTGCTTCGAGGTATGTTATCTATCGGCCAAAAAAATTGTGTGTCGTCTCCATGATCCGCTCAATCGGTGGGTTGCTTTGTGTCACCTCAATACCTTGGCCAACATGGGTTCCTGGCCCTTTCTTTCCGTAGCGGGTCTAGCTGAGCTCTACCCAAAGGGTCCAGGCTCCATAGAAACGGTCTCGTTTTGCTTGTCAACGAGGGATGTGACTTGTCGGCGCCCATCTATCATGCATTATGTATGTGACTATGTCCGACCCCAGCCGATCCTGTGCGCTGGTGCATCCACCACTTGCAAAAAGGGATTCTCCCAAAAACCGGCCCAGGACTGAGCACACAGCCTACAGGTCTTGATCTGTCGCTTAATCTAGATTATCACCCTGGTGGAACGTTGCAAGTCTCGTATGGCTATGTATCATCAACTGGATCTATCTAAGGCTGGAGACATTTATGGCCACGGGCTCTACGGGGTCACCGGATGCATGTTACCCTTTCTGGTCGAGTGCAGCACCAGTAGGGCAGACAAGGTGAGCTAATGGCGATTGCCAACTGCAAGACCCATCACCATCTTTTTCACCTTGATTGGTTCTCCACTCGCTCCTTGAGGGTTTTTCAACATCTGTTGAAGGTCACCATATTCTATATGCGAGAACCAGCTTCGATTATCAGAATTATGGCCGATCTTTGCAAGGCGCCTATGTATTCAATTGATCACGAACTGTCTCGAGTCTCGCGCCGAGTCCATTTTTTACTCACCTGTCTAGATTCCGCAATAACTGAGTTGACTCAAAGAAGCCGCAACCATCCCGCCGGGGAAACCTGGGGAGTTTAAGATGTTTACCTATTGATTTCCAGTGATGAGCTGCGGCTCTCCTCGACAGCCGAGTCCCCCATATGGCCATACTCGATGTCTGCCGGCCTGCGAGATTCAGCCCTCGAATCTTTGTTTTACGGCCCGACAGAGTTCGACGAATGGGCTATCGGCGTCCCTTCTTCAAAAAGTTGCTCACTGTACTATAAAATATCAAAATATGTGTGGAACTAAATAATATTCTAAAAAACGCCCTCTTGAGTTCCGCACAGATGCTCCCAGAATGCTCCTGAAGCCTACGGTTATGTTGACAGGCGCAGATCGTGGGAAGCTTGCAAGTGACATTACATAATTATCAGGTGTCTTGTCTCCTACCCTTGTCTCATGGATATTTACGAGCGATTGCGGGCCAATCGCGACAAATTACTCGAAACGTATCGCATCAATTTGGAGGAGACACGTAATTTGCAAGCCACCCTTATTCGCGACATCTTGCCTTCAGTGACGGGCGAACTTAACCTTAGTCCGGATGCCACGGAATGGGCAAGAGAATGGCTAAGCGATACTTGTACGTACTATATTTGTGATTCTGGGCGACAGCATGCAGTTTACCACTACTGTTTCTAGCTTCTATTTTCCGAATTGCACGGGTGGGTGTTATCTCAAATTCGCTATACTTGCATTTTATATTTACGGGACATTTTCTGATAGCGAAACAAATTTACAACGTCATTCGCACTGGAGTCTATTCGAAAGAATTTGGTTTGGCGTCTGAGCACCTTGTGGCCTCCCGTTGCCCCCATTAATCTGCCCAACGTGCGCATCTTGCCAGCACACGCTCGAGATCCGTTTGGACGACCGACCATAGTCGTTGAAGTTATGGAGTTTACAGAGGATTTTGAAGTCCAAAAGCGTCTCATATATCAAGCGTTCGAACAATGCAGGCAGCACCTTCAGGATCTTCACAACTCATCAGATGCAAATGAAGAGCCTCCCCTCCAATATATTGTTCTGTGTGACCTGAAGAAAGTGTCTTACCAAAGTCTTGTGAGACTCGAAAATTACTTGCTTTTCCCTGTCATTGAACACCTTTCAGAGGCTTGACGTACTTACGTGGACACTTCGGGAGGTCATTCCACGTTTTCCAGGCATGCTGGCCGGTGGTAGGTGCTTTGCGCCAGGTGTTCGCCCCAATCTGACGGGTGTCTAGTATTTATGCTCAACTACTCATGGGCCCATTCAGGAGTTTGGAGTGTTGTCAAGTAGGCACTCATTTTTTCACCGTTGCCTCTTGATTGAAACTGCTCTCGAGGCACCTCCTACCCGAAGCTGCTCTTTCACGAGTATTTTTCCCCACCCAGGTTCAGTTAACAAGTTATTTCACACCTCCGGCGTTACCACAGGGTAATTGAACCTGTCGAACGTCACGCACGCTCCATTTGCTAATAAATTTTAAACAGAGTACGGCGGATCTCTACTTTCCTTGACAGATACGGAAGGTCCATCGCAGACAGGGGAGGGTCCGTCGCCTCTGCATTTTGTTCTACCAATCAGCGAACCAATACCTTCCACTGCAACCAAATCTTCTGTATCGTCGATCTCTCCGACCTCCTTGCTGAACCCTTTCTTTGGGTACCCAGTGTCGTCCTTGTCTTCCCCATCTCGGTCACCGTCATTCCCGCATGGTCGTCGTCGAAAGAGGGACCTGGCCCGAACTCTGATATGGCTCTTATGGCTTCGTTGGCGCTCCCACATAACCTTTGGACTTTGTCTAATAACCCTTGCCTTGACGATTAACTTTGCAATCCGAAAACGTCGGTTAGGCTCACTTCGAAAATTTTTAAAATGGCGCCAATAATATTCCTAACCGATGGTATGGGGCGTGGAAGACACGCGCGTGATATGTATACTCCTTTTCTTAACTTCTAGATCGTGAGTCACTCGAGCTTGAAGGATTGTGCTTCAGAGGCTTACACAGCGAATAACAATAGCAAGTACAATTACTGGAGATGCATCTGTTAAACCCATACATTCACGGCCAGGAATTGGAAGTCTACAAGAAGTATTCTGGTAGCTGCCATTAATGAAACTCCATTCAAATCTATCGGAGCAATGATCGGGTATGAGAAGACGCACCCTTCCGCTTGCGTTTTGAGCGGCTTGTTGGCTTGGTCCATCCCTCTCATTTTCCGGAGCTGCATCGAATACATTAAAGTACATTGATCCTCCCGGTCCGACTTCAAGAATGCTAGCAGAGTTTCCGCATCGATAGCAGTAATTCGGAGCCGACCAGACGGTTGACAGATGCTTGTCGAACAAGGATGCATATCCTTCCATGCAGAGCTGGTGAGCACGAAGGATATGTGACATCTTGTTTTGATCAAGGAATTTGTGCACCACCCCAGAACCAAAAGTATACCCTGCTCCACTAAAGGTCGTGTGAGTGCGAACGCTAGAAGTGGATGGAGATGGAAAGGCACCGAGGTGAAATTGCAAAATCCTCCTTCTCGGGGTCGGGATCTGACCAAACGAGGTCTGCCATTGGTCCTTCGTGCGGGATTTCTGTAAAAAATGATGACAGGGAAATTGGCGATCGAGACGGTAAAGACGCAAACCTCGGAATCGATCAACTACCTTGATTTGATCAATGGAGTGTATTGAAGGTGACAGTCCTGGGAGAGCCTAGTGAGCAAGTACTTTCGGGTAAACTACTCACTAGTTTTACCTCCATGCACGCAAAATATTCGGTCATCGATGACCACTGAAAGAGTTAGAAAGTCGAACATATCTGTGAAATATGTCCAGACGTGGGAGGAGCCGTATTTCCTAACACATTCTGTGTAGAATCCATATGTCTATGGTGATTGTGAGAGAACGTCAATGCAAGGAAGAGTATGCGACTGACTTGGGTAACAGCTCTAGACTCGTGGTTCCCTCTTATGAGTTGTACTCTGTCCGGGTACCGTAGTTTTAAACACGTCAAGAGAGAGATGGTTTCGACGCTAAAGAGCCCTCTGTCCACGTAATCGCCTGATAGACCATGAGCGAAGCTTAGGTTGCTTTGGAACACAACACATACCAAGAAAGAGGTAGTTTGTATTCGGTGCGTATCCTCCTATGCGAAATATTTCTATAAGATCGTAGAACTGACTTGAACAGCCAGTGAATTCAGTAGCCCCGCAAAGGTGGATGTGACTCACCCGTGTATATCACCAACAACCGTCACTGGTGCGCTAACATGGACAACATTGGACTCCCTCATGAGGACCTCCTTCGTCTTCTCGCAAATTTCGCGTAAAAGCGCTTCATGTAGAAGTTGTTTGCGGAGTAATTGCTGGATACACGCGTCAAGGTCAAAAGGTGCCATGTCTGTTTTCAATATCGCAATTCCATACTTCGCTTCCCTTCTTTGTTCACGTTTGGCATCAGCCTCCGCATCCACGCTAGCCGAGTCTACGTCCGAGATGCAACCTGATGCAACATTCGTTTTCAACATCCCGCGAACCATCGCACAACATCTCACCGAACTTTCGCACCCGGTAGTGCTTATTACCGGGATTCTATACACCATCTTGTCGCCTATCACCATTATCCCATCCAAAGACTACGTAGGATTGGCAGATTACCCGCAATCCCGTGAACCAAGAAGTGGTATTCCAGCGCATGTCGCCTTCCTGAAAGCGGAGAGGTTCAAATTTTCAAACGTACCTTTGGGGGGATAAGGTATGTTTTGCGGATTTTCATCCACTTTATTATTAATGCTTCCGAGGTGAAATTCGGTGCGTCGCGGAGGTAGGTCCAGAATAAGATAGTGCCTGTCTCCTGTGACTGCGTCATCGAATACTTTTGCTCTTAGCCAATCCTTTGAATCCTCCACTTTGGTGGCCAAGTCACCTGTGACTTGGGGCGAGAAATTGGAGTACAAGGTGAAGAGACAGCACTCATTAAGGAAACTACTGGTGATACTCTACTTTTGGAAGCTTAAATTTAGGACCCATTTTGAAATATGATCCTTTCTGGGTTGAATCGCCATTGAAAGGTTGCGCGCATTGAAGTGGGTTCTTTGTTCTCTCTCAACTTTCAAATCTGGGAATGCGCTGGAAATGTCCTTGAATGTCACGTAACGTTTCTGCCGTAAGAGGATTGGCAGCGTTGTGGCATGTTTGACCTGGTTAGGTGGCTAACCAATTCGGGTCATAATATTCTTTTCAGTTCCATCTGTAGATCCAGCGGTTTAGCTCGGCCATTCGAATCGTTCCTCGAGCACGGTTGCCATAAATGAATTTCCAGGCAAACCAGGCGTCAATTCAAAATATCCTCTTGCCCCCTTTCGGGTGAGCAGGTTCAGAAGCTTCCCTTACACACTAATTCTCAACACTTCCCCCATTCTCAGAGTCTACTATATATTTGGCGGCCGTGGATAACGGCTCTTGCTTCCTTCGGAACACAGGGATCGAAACGCCTGGCTGTGATCGAATTCCTGTTCTCCGACGTCCAATTTGCCAAGTTTGCTTAATGACACCTGGGCGGTTCCGACCTATTAAAGGACACACTTCAAATCCATCCCGGTCAATTTTACCATCACTGACGTCTCTCTCAAAAATCCCCCCGTCTGTGCCTCCAGACCAGCTTGCCCTCCAATGCAACACTCTCATCGCGATCACCCATACGACGATCAAGGCAATAGCTATCCAACTGGTCATGTAGTCTCACATCACTCAGACTATCCAATATCACCCTCATACCCTAACTATGATACACAAAGTCAGTACTATAATGCACCTCAACCTCAATCCATTCAGGAGGGTATGTGCTCCTCTGACCTTTGCTTCGCCGTACTAAATATTTTGTAGCAAATAATCCATACTATCGCAGTATGACACCAGCCCATTCTCCTCCACATCGTTATTCGACGACAGCCGGACGTGATCCCCGCTATTATAATCCACAAGGAGTCGTCAGCTCATCGTCAGCCGTTCTTTCTAGTGTCTATGCCCCTCAAAGCCAATACTATAATCCGTCGTATCCTCCAGTGGATCATCGCTCTCCAGCCAGCCCACCACCTCAGTCACATTTTATTCCTACACCGTCGGAGATAGCACACTCGTACTCGAACTATTCCCACCACATGTCCATACCCCGCTCCCCTACTGTCCCTCCTCCAGAGAACTACAGATCCCCCTCTCTTGACTATCATGCCTCATCTCACATTCCTTCACAACACTCTCACTCTCACCGTCCTCGCATCATGACCGGACGTCCACGAACCGTCTCTTCGGCCGCCAGCACTTCTCCGATTTCCACGTCCTCTCCCTCCGGGGAACGGTTTCCCTGCGACAAGTGCGGCAAGACTTTTTCTCGATCCCACGATAGAAAAAGGCATCATGAAACTCAACATCTCGCGTCGCCAGTCATTCACCGCTGTCGTTTTTGCGAGAAAGAGTTTAGCAGGTCTGTACCTTCAACCTTGTGGACTCCGAAAAAAAAACTTAAGTCATTAATATATCCGTTTAGAGCCGATTCACTTAAAAGACACTTAGATAATGGCTGTGACGAAATGCCTTGAGGTGGCATATCTCCGTCCTGGTGAGTTCTAGCGCGTTCATGCCGCAGCACGTTCCTTATTACTCGTCCATTCTGCCAGTCATCGTGTCACCACCTGCTTTGCTATACCCCATATATTAGGGCCTTACCTATAACACGGTTGGTTATATAATATCTTAGTTATTACGGATGTAGAAAAAAGTTGACAGAACCCTTGTCGTAATCGTGCATTGTTCTCCCAGGGCATCATTAGCTAAGCAACCCGTTGACCTGCATGATAACCGAACAAGTAACAAATCCAAAGATAGATGAATGAAGTGTGCGCCCTCAGTTCCTCGCTTGTCTCCTGATGAACTGAAATTGTCAACCTTCGGACTTTGCTCATTGTGAAATAAACAACCTTGGGCCGGTGGCAGTTTTGTACCCCGGGCGATGAGTCCCAAAAACTTTTTGACCAATATGAGTGCAGTTAGTACGCCACGAGTTCAGCAAGGTTTGACGCTAACACCTTTGAAAGGTTGGTTGACCTGGGGGCTGGGCGATGACTTGCTTGATGGAGAACTGACCCGTTCCTGTATGCTGTCATGCTGAAAGGACATCTCGATAAGATCTTTTTATTTATGCCTCATTATACCTCAATCGAGATAATTGACGAAAATGACTCTTGAATTTGGAATAACAGAGCTATGTACTATACCTCTCGAGTCTCTACATATCCTAGCGTCCACAATGGGTTACATATCGTACACATAGACCCAACGTTTATCGGCGGTCAGGAACGTCTTGCGTCATAAATGACGCGAGCGCTAGGGAATAGTTGACAGTTGGCAGTTGCAACGACCACTGTCAAAAAGTCCAACGCAAGTCGTTTCGCCTTTTGCAACGGGCGGTGGAGATGGAGCGAGTTGTACATTGAAGGGTCCTTCAATTAGCAAGAGGCACCAGGGCAAGTCACCCCACCATAGATCATGAGCGCAAAAATCAATCAGAAGAATTCGACTCTGCATCCTCTTCTCGGCTTGTGGTACCCAGCCCCTCAATCTCGATCTCGACGTCATGGTTGTTAAGTGCGTCTTCCTTGTCCTGTTTGTCCTTTCTCTTTTTCTCCACTTTCTCAATGATTTTATCGGCACGGTTGAAAATACCGCCCGTCGGGGCCCCACAGGCGAGGCACTTGGGCGTCCTAGCGAACCGTTTTATCGCGCAAGCTGAGCAATAATAATGACCACAGCGTGTGACGACAGGATCGGTGTAGTGTTTTCGGCAAATTAGGCACGCAAAAGGGACGTCCTCATCGTCAGAGTCGGACCCTGAATCATCTTCGACTTGCTTCTTGGGATTGTCTGCCAATTTATCAAGCTGCCAGCCCGCCAAATCTAATGTTCCAAAATCAACCGACTTGGACACAGAGTGAGAGGGAGGGAGTACTTACATGTACCACGGTCATGCAAGAATTTACATGTATCTCCAAAGCCGCAATACCCAGTTTCTGATAACAATCGTCATTTTTCTGACGGGAGTGGTGACAAGAATCAAACCCACCTTTGTAATCCTTACAAACATCCGGTTGATAATCTACGATAGTGACCGTCCGAATCGTACTAGTGCTCCGCTGGGGGCCAACTCTCATCGCCTTCGGGACCTCAGTGCTCTTTTTGAGGTGACTTCGATACGCGGCTTGTCCCCGATACTGGCCGTCGTCAGGAACCTCTATGTCATCTTCGCCAGCATCTACTTTCTCCTTGCGGCGACGCTTCGCCAGCAAGTCCTCAGCCTCATCTCCAGCCAGAATCTCCAGCGCAGCGTTTACGTGCGAGCCAGCTGCCGTCCACTTGACATCAGGTCCCTCTTTTTCTGGGGCATCTAGATCATCCATGCCATCGCGCTGAAATGCAGTGCGTTTGGTGCCTGCGCTAAGAATGTTGTTTGATGTTTTTTTATTTGGAAGGACTACGGCGGAAGAGGAGGCCTGCGCAGACGAAGATGGGCCAGGTGATGCTGAGCGCTTCCTTGTCGTTGTAGGACGCGAGAGGCCCTTTTTCTTCTTGAAGAATGGGACATTATCGACGGTGGTCATGGTTAGAGAGCGTTGGCGCTGAGTCAGCTTCCGTCGCGTCTAGTGGCTTACACACTTGCACACAAACCTGACACAGCTCAGTCCCTTCCGACCTCATTGTGTTTCTGTTTTAAAAGTTCTCATCTCGGCAACCCAATTTTTATTGACATGACCTTCGACTTGGAACCAACATCCCACCCTTGAACAATGAAATATTCACGTTCTGGCTTTACCTCCACTCCATTCCGGGCCGAATGATAAGGGTAAGTGTCGATCGCCGCTTCCGCCGGCTGTCCGAATCGTAAGGTGCATGTGTGCTGAATGAGTAAATGTACGTCCAGAATTCATTTCGATCGCCGTAATTAAAAGCTGCGTGCGATGACCAGGAAATAATATCTCTATCTACGCAGGCTTCTCTGCAGTAACTTCCGAAGAAGAGTTCTTCGCTGGTCCTTGCGTAGAGAAGCTGAGTAAGGCACTAGAGACAAGGTAGCATGGTCATGGGGCATGAGGAGTATGGCGCCATCGAACTCTCCGCTGACAAGCGAGCTTCTTCCCATTGCTTCTGATCTTGCTCCCATCGTATAGAGCGATGCAAAGGCGGTAGAGCGACTGTATAGTAGGGTAGTAGATGCGCTGAGTCAGTCTTTGAAATTGAAAAGATAAGGCCGATGCCGATTTCGGCCTTTGTTGCTACTCGCTTGGTCCATCTGGTCAGGTTTTTAATCAGCTACCACCACCATCCCTAGCTGCCGCTTACAAGAGGGTATGCCTCCAAACCTTCAAGGCTTGAACATCGTTCTCCCAGCCCAGTCCCAGTCCGATGGCCACGACTTGCTCTCGGGCCAATCTTACCCAGATCTCGCAGCCCAGCTTGATCTCTGGACAACCCTCACCTTCGACTCTGATGAGTCATTGGGCTCCAGAGATGAAGACAAATACAGAAGAAAATCTCTTGAAATTGAAGACGACGTCGAGGGTACAAGGTCCCCTGTGATCAGGGAGAAGGCGACCCATGATGGTCACGTCAACGTCGTCACCGGCACCAACTTGGGCAGTAATCAGCCTGCCCAACACACCACCGTCCATCCGTCGCACCAGTCTTTCGACCTCAATGCCTTCCTTGCTAACTTTGGCATTGACCCCTTCGCCGTACCTCCCCTCCACCAGCAGCCAGCTGCATCCACGGCCCCATCGCTTGCACAAATTATTGCACTGCATGCAAACCATGCACCAGGGTTCCACAATGCACTAACTCCACTCGTATCTCCTTACCCAAGCACACCCAGAGATAGGGGTACCTTTGCTCGGCCCGCCGCTCCTGCCTCCGTTTCAGATGATGGCTACCCAGCTGCTAAACGTTCCCGGTCTCGCAAAGCCTCCATTTCATCGCCTACTTCTCCCGATGAATATCGCGAGGAAACTCCCAGTGCAGGAGGTAATCCTCTAACTGCCTCTGAGGACAAACGTCGGAGAAATACTGCCGCCAGTGCCCGGTTCAGATTGAAGAAAAAGGAGAGGGAGGCTGCTCTTGAGGGCAAGGCCAAAGAGCTGGAGACAAGGGTCCATGAATTGGAGAGGGAATGCGACGGGCTGCGCAGGGAAAATGATTGGTTAAAGGGGCTTGTCGTTGGCGTTACTGGTGCTGCCCAAGGACCAGTGGTCGCCGCTCCCTCTGCGGTGCCTTCTTCCGGATCGAAACGCCGCAGAGACGTTGATTCCTAAGCAAAGCGAGGGTCAAGGGTCACTGGTCAAAGTTTAACTTCATTCATATTATTGTTTCGCACATAGGATGCCCCGCACCCATTACAACCCACCTTGCCATGGCATCCTATGTATTTAGAAAACGATACAGACGTTGCTGTGTACTTTTAGGTGTATATATGTGTGCAGGCGTATCAGTTCAGAAGTATCCCCCTGCGGCTGGACGTAATACGGCGACATGTCAACAACAAAGCTGTCCTATCCCATTCCGAACACGATCAATTCATAAACGCTTGAAGCCTGGCCTCAAAGTCGTCAGGAAAATTGTCGACGGACTCGGTAAAATGGAGCGTCTCTGCCGAAATCACGTGATAACATATCAACGGCTGACATTCTAGGTCTATAGTGCACGACGTCGCCGACAACTGCGACGCCATGGTCGCCCATGATCATGACCTTTCATTCAACCCATTCGCTGATGAGGACGAGGAGACCCCAACGGCTGCATCTCACACCTTCTACGGAGCCATGAGAGCAGAGACAAGCAGGAGGCGATCTTCTGTCACCGACGCGGAGGGCACCAGCGGCGTCGTCAGTAAAGCTCATAGGCGCTCTCACACTGATACCAATATTGGCCAACCAGGCTCTGCAACGCATCCACTCAAGTCTGCAGCGTTGAGGACCGTGTTTCACGACGTCGGCGTGACAAGACCGCGTCTATCCCGCATTGTGAACACGGGGACGTTGGTGGACGCACCAGCGTTCGATGCAGATCAGGTATCGATCACCTCTTCTCCGACGACGGAAGTGGAGAAGGACGTTTTGATTCATGAGGTGTGTGATCACGGCATACTTATCTCTAGTTGTACCAAACATTTTCGTAACAAGGTAACTTCCAAAGAATCGTTGGCTGGGGTCTCTTTGAAATATGGAATTCCACTTCCCGCCCTCAGAAAGGCAAATCACCTATGGCCCTCGGACTCTATCCACCTTCGCAAGGTGTTGTACATACCCATAGAGCACGCTACCCGTGCCCAGGAATTCATCAATGAACCAAGTTTAATCTCACTCAGTTCAGAATCAGAAGATGACGGCGTTCATGATGATTCTAGCGAGGCATCGATTCCTGTTCAATCAAGCGCTATCCATCGAATACCCGCATCCCAACTCTCATTTTTTCCGCCCTCTTCCACCGCCAGCAAAAGCGGCTCCGATTCTGTTGATAATTCCCCGGAGACAAGTGGACATCGTTCGTATCCCAATCATCTCAAACCTTCTGCGGGCAACGGTCGATATGGATCTCCTGCTAACAACTCCCTTACCTCTATCCTGACGGCGCTCCCACTGGCAGCCTCTACTCGGGACGAGATCATAACACGGCTGTCGTTCGACAGTGTCAGCTCGAGCTACAGTGATAGGTCTCGCGTCAATTCGGACGACGAGGGCGGGCATGAGCTCAATGAAGTTGCCGAACGCAAACATAAGCACGCTCAGGAAGATGATACAGTTACCAGTGCATCGCCATCGATGTCAACACCCAGGATTTCTCACCAAACGACAGTTATTCCCTTGATTAGCAGGACGACCTCTCAACCTCCTTCCTCTCTTCGCCAGTTGCAACATAACCGCCCCATGTTATCTACGTCCCCTCCGTCATCGTATGTTCCGCACAGCCATAACCCCTACGTTCGGACCGTCCAGTTGGAACCGTCGCCTGGTATGCAACTCCCAGCGTTGCGGGGTAGTACCGTTGGACATTCGTTGGGCCAAGCAACAAAACTGACTATTTCCCGAAGTGTTTCGGCTGGGAAGGGTAAGAAGAGGCCTTCAGTAATTGACTTGGACCCTGGACATGAAATGCAGACCAAGCTTCCCAGCTGACCACACCCCACAGGTGGGGACAGATTCCTGGGCGGCACCTCCGCACCTTTTGGCGTCAAGCTATAAGGTCTCCTGACAGCTCTCTCTCTAGTGGCTTTCGCACCCTCGAAACACATAATGTCCTAAGATGTCAAATTGTCTCAATGGGTGAAGGTTGTCTCGGACGAACCGTTTGCGGGGTAAACACAGCGTACCTGTCCCCAATCTCCTTGGGTTGTGTGCGAGCGCGCCTAATGTTCCCCACCGTTTGGTTCATCTCAGTACTTTCCGAGATCCCATCTTGCATCCGCAATACAACGCCAATCTGTCACCTATCTTGTCAAGGGCTTCATCAATCTACAGATTATCGTCACGCCTTATCTTTGGCGCCGTCCTTTATGACAGAATATGCGAAGTCTATTCCACTTCTTGCCAGTCAGGTGTTTGTGCTGCAGAGTCTTTGTGGCACTATGTGAGAACCCAAAGTCCCTGCTGATCACACCTGCAGGTGTGGTTAACTCGTTTAACGCGTTCCATTTCTTTTGGCATGCCTGGAAGATGTCCGGGTTTACATGGTACCGGTGAGACAGCACCATGTAGCGAAATAGGGCTATGCCTTTGATCTTAGTTTGGGAGACGTATCTTGGATCTTACCAGGCGTGCGCTGCCCTTAAAGTAAACTATCCAATAATGTACAATGTTACTCATTCCAGGAGTACCATCACTACGTATTGAATGGTATGCTCGAGCATGACGTCCTTCAATGTCACTACAGGGGTTACTCGTTAAGCGTTAAAGTTTGGGGAGTCCGATGTATGCAAGGTTTCCATTGTGATCTACAGTCCTTTAGCCCCATTGTGATCTACAATCCTTTAGCCCAGTTACCCTTCTCGTAGAATGCTTCCATATCCTTGACAATTTTGCTGAGAGCAGCAAGCCACTTGTCCAGTTCCTCGTTTAGTTTCTCTTGTGACGCCGGCGGCCCTCCAGTTGGGTCCGCAGCGAGTTTGGCATAGAAGTCTGCGCGATACGGGCACGCCTTCATAGCGACCTTCAAAAAACGGAATCAAAGATAAGCCTGAACACCTGGCCTCGACGACACCTACCGAAAAGATGCCTTTAACGACAAAATTGTGGAACTTTTTCAGCGTCCCCTCGTAAGATTTGGTAAAAGCCGCCGCAAGCTCCTCCGACTTGTTTCCCTGCGCGTTCAGCAGTGCTTGACAGGTGAATGAGAGGCCTCGAAGTAACCACATCAGGCCCTCCGTAGCAGTGCGTTTCTTCTCGTCCTTTTCATTCTCCACCAATTTCTCCAAGGTTGCGGACTTTTCAGGAGTTGCGAGGTATCGTGTCCTTACTTTCTGGTTACGTTTCGAACGTCATCAATGAGTCCCCCTGTGTATACACGAGTCGGATCGAACTCACGGTGATGTTTCCTCTTATATCTGACTGAACGACAGAGAAAGCAGCTGATCCGAGAAGATCTGACTTAAAGTATTAAACAACGTATCATTCCGCGATTTTACTTTCGTCGCTCACCAAAGAGTCCAACGAGGCCGTCTGAGGCCTCCAAGAATGCAACGGTATCAATTCCGGCGTCCGTTATTGGGACATCTGCAAAGGACTGAAGAGAAGAGGTAAGTATTCATTATCGTCGAGATCGTAACATCAGTTGTGCTCGCCTTAACGGTCTCGAGGTAGGGGGCCATTATACTGTGGTCGTCGTGAGGCAACTTCAAGACGGAGTTGAAAGTGATTGATGATATTCGATCTAATCTAATCGCAATACTAGAACTAGTCAAATGGCGAAACGTCTTTCAGAATCGTTTTTGAAATTTTGCTTAACCTGAACCGACACCAGCCCGCTATGCCACACGCTGATAGTTCCTTGGTTCCCGATAGGCACGTAATTTATGACCTAGAACGATGTTCTTATAATCTCATCATATTTGTCTAGCGTTCAGACAAAACCGGAGTTCTGGGAGCATGTCCACACCCAACTAGAGGCTCTCTTAGATGGACAGGGCCACTGGGTATAAGTCTCCTTTTAAAAAATCATTCATGGCTCATCCGTCAAAGATCACAAATCTCGCAAATGCCTCGTCTATCATTTTCAATGCATTGCTTGCCTTTCCAAGATATTTTGGGAGGGAAGATGGTAGGGCAGTGAACTGGTGTGGTGGGACTCTTTCCTCGTATGACATGTGTTACTGAAAGGGCAACGGCTGACGGCGAAAAATTGTCAGGTTTCTACCTTGATTCTGCTCTTTTCCCTGCGCCGCGCATTCAGACAAATACCACGACTACCGATACCTCAAGTCGATTACTCCTTGGTCCATTTTGTGGCAAACCTGCATGTCAGTTTATTAACACTGCACCGGGAAAAGCTCGAGGCGTTTGCGCGGACGCCTATCTGACACGGACTACCATTGTTGTGCCAGAGGTCGATCTATACCCTGGGCACATTGCCTGCGACGGAGAAACGAAGAGTGAAATTGTATGCCCACTTGTGCTGGAACATGATGGTGCTACAACGGTGCTGGGAGTGTTGGATTTGGATTGTCTTGCAGTGGGTGGGTTCAATGATGACGACAAGGTTGGATTGAAGAAGATCGCAAAATTACTCGTCAATTCATGTGACTGGTGATCATATAGACCTTTAACCATCCTTATGCCACGCTAGGAAGTCCTCGTGCAACTTCACCTGGGTTGCCCAATCCTTCTGCACCTTCTTCCCTTGATTCTTGCTGAGTTCCTTGCCTTCCCCATCCGTAAGAGGAATGCCATCCTCGTTCCATGACCCGTAGGTTCCTTCCGGCACGTTGGGAGGCTTAAACATGTCCTTGGGTGAAACCCTGCCCTTTTCGATTTTTTGTAGTCGCTTTTGGCGTTCGGCCTCCACAGATGCGGCTTTTTTGGCAGCTTTGGCTTCCGCTTGCAGTCGTTTCTCCTCCCTCGCCTTAACGAGGTCGGCAGGCGAAACAAGCTTGACGAGGGCTTTACCATCTACGCAAAGAGAAGCTCGTGTCAAATATTCGAAGGTCGCAGGAAAGGAGCAATCTAACCTT
The DNA here is from genome assembly GCA_018417955.1 of Laccaria trichodermophora. Classification (NCBI taxonomy): domain Eukaryota; kingdom Fungi; phylum Basidiomycota; class Agaricomycetes; order Agaricales; family Hydnangiaceae; genus Laccaria; species Laccaria trichodermophora. The sequence continues at coordinate 999,515 of JACTVC010000001.1, forward strand.
CTTGGTCATCCAAGGCGACGCCCAAAGGAACTAAGTCAACATCCCGAAGCTTGTCTGAGAGAGCAAGAATGTCCTTCAGCGACGTTTCGTTCTTTGCCATGGCGAGAGCTCGAACACCATCGCGGAAGGAGGAGAGGGTCCGAATATAAGGTGTGAGAATTTCTTCTCGCTAGATAACAGTCAGTCATCAAGAAATGCGAAACTATCGCGTCAGATTGGCATACGTTTACATTGTTGTCGGCCTCTTCAGCCTGGCCCCACCCTATTTGAGACTTTTCACCTTCGCCGAGACCAAACATACGAAGCATATCCCCAACCCACCGCGCAACATTTTCAACCACCGGCACATTTAGGGCTTTTCCCCGAGAATTTATATACACGTTGGTGCGAGAAACGATATCCCGCAAGGTATCGAGAGCAACAGGGGTATTGAACGAATCGCAAAGCGCAGCTCGGAAAGCCGATTGACTACGATGGAGACTAAATCCCGAAGGAGTCGTCAGAATATACGCAACATTGAGAAAAAAATCTGCAAAACCTTGATATGAGTTCGCGTTCGTGGCTTTCATAGTGGTGTAGACCGTCTGATGCCATACCCTCTGCTCGGTATTGGCTTACAAGTGCTTTTACGTTTGTGAAGAAATTCTAGTGGCCGTCAGATGCATATCGGTTAGACAAAAAAAGCTCACATTCAATGTAGTTTCAGTGTTTCGAACCTCTCCCGTCATCAAAGATTCGGAGAAATCAACCTTGGAGTTCCAGAGCTGTGTTAGGAAGGCCAACCGCAGCTGTCGTGCAGTAAATTTCTGGAGTATTTCCTATGAAAACTGTTAGAACATCACTTCATGTACACGAAATGGCTTACGTCGATTGTAATGAAATTCTTGAGTGATTTACTCATCTTGAGTCCCTCGATGTGTAAATGACCAGTGTGAAGAAAGTAATTGACCCAGGGGCTGCAATTATGATAGGCCTAGCGAGGATCAACATTTGTTTTACTGGAAACTGCGGTCGGCTGGAGCGCACCTCGGCTTGTGCCATTTCATTGTCGTGATGAGGGAACGCCAGATCAATTCCTCCTGAGTGGATGTCAATGTTTTCCCCGAGAATCGCGCTAGCCATGACAGAGCATTCAATGTGCCACCCAGGACGGCCTGGACCCCATGGGGATGGCCAGGAAGGCTCTCCAGGTTTTGACGCCTTCCATAGAGCAAAATCAGACGGCGATCGTCGCCCTGTACGACTCGACAAAGCACCTGGGGGCTTCAGGAGTCAGGAGCACACAGTAAGGAAAGAACGAAGAAATCACCTTCTCCGCCTTCCAGCAATTCACGGTTGCCTTTACTCCAGGGTTCGAGCTTGGCGTAATTATGTCCATCGGCACCATCAAAAGTCAGAGTATCGAAATAAACGCTCCCCTCGGCCTCGTACGCATAGCCGTTCTGAATGATACGTTCTACGTACGCCACGATCTCCGGAACGTACTCCGTCACGCGAGTTATAACATCCGGTTCGCGGACCTTGAGGCGAGCCATTTCGTCAAAGAATTTACCTTCCCAGTAGGCGGCAAGGTTTCTGGAGATGGCAGGGTCGGTAACCGTAGATTTTAACTGAAAAAAGGGATCAGATATGGTATACATTTTGTTTTTGGGAATAGGATATACAAACCTGTGCATCCAACGAGATTGCTAGAATATCCCTCGAATCCTCGATCAGCTGATGTGTTACGTCCAAGCCCACATTGCCGGTTCCTAATTGCGATTGAGCCGTTTGAAGGGCATTCAGGCAGCGACGCTGTACAAGTAGTCTTTTAAGTAAGAGTTTAAGTATATGGCAAAACCGACGTACCGCGGAGGAAAAGTGCATGTCAAACTTTTCATCTCTTTTCAAGCACTCTTGCTTCCAGTCTGGGTTCGTAATCGAGTCGCAGATGCGGGAAAACGCTGCACCCTCCTCGCCTTCCGATGGTTTTTCATTGTTTGGTAGACCTTTGCTGAGGCGTTCACGGACGTAGATTCGCCAGGCATCTCGCACTTGATTTATCAAGGCTGCCGACAAAGTGGTGGTTTGAGATCGGAACGTGTCAAGTAAATGGTTTTGGCGAGCGCGTTCGATGATCTTTTATATGAAACAACCGCAAAGTCAGTTGGACGAAGCGTATGAACTTGTTAGGCACGCACTTTATCATCAATGTCCGTTACGTTCATGACAAAGTGCACGTCGTAACCAAAGTAATCTGACATTATTCGACGTAGGATATCCTGGGTCACGTAGTTTCTATGAAACTAGCTGCATGAGTAAATCAGGTATCGAGAAGAATAGGCTTTTTACCTTGCATGGCCCATGTGCGACGCATCATATACGGTAGGACCACAGTTGTACCATTTGACGTGGCGCCCATTCGTAGGAACAAACTCTGTCTATAGCGATTTGAGATCACGCGCGACGGTGAATGGATGCAACCCTACTTTCGTCTTAGTTAATGAGTTGTATACCCGAAGCACCTGTTCCTCTGCCTGTCGCTTTGGTGGAGACCAAGGAGGTTGCTGTACAGACATCGACATCGCAAGTTTATGGCAGAAGGTCGAGTTAAGTCTCTTGACAATGACGATGGAGGATAGGATTTTCAATCGAGTTGGCGCCCAAGTCCGAGTCAGAATCATCTACAGACTTTGGCAGGACAGGAAATCCAAGATCGATCAGTCACGTGATCGAATTTTACTTGCTTTTATTGTGCATTGTGGTCAACTGTTTAAAAATGAAATCAAGTCCAGGCTTGAGAAAAAGATCCTCGCAATCCAGTTGCGGAAGCCTCTGTATCATTCTGTGGTCTTCTGTGGTCCCAATTGTTCTTCGGGGTTATTTCAGCCGGCCGCTATGTCTCGCACCCTTGCCCGGATCCTCCGTCCGAGAATTCCGCAAAACGTTTAGCTCGCTCTTCTGGAAATCTTCAACGCCGATCATACGTTATACTTACACCAAGATTGGCATCACTTTAATATCGCAACAGGTTGTATAATGAATAACGTTATTTGACCTGGTTTTTTCCATAGTATCTACTGATACTCCCCTTTTGGTGGCCAGTTGCTCCAATCCTTTCCGCTGGAGGCTACATGTCACAGATGCTCTACCATGTGGTGTTCCCTGACCCTTCCAAACCCCGTTTTCAACGCAAACACACAAAGGCCTACCAAACGCTTCAAATTTAGTCTTTTATCTCCATGTGGCACATATCTCTCAGCCTTTGTCTATCTCGTTTGAGACTTTCCTGCAGCGCCGCTGTTGTGAGCTAAACTCGCATACACAATTCTCGCACACTTGAACTTGATCGGGGCTCGGGCTTGTTGGCGAGGGTAACAGCATGACTACAATTTAACACCAATCCGAACAACTTGAACACAGGCACGCGGTCAAAAGAGGGGGAACACACAACTTGTGCACCATTTTTCTTATCAGGCGAGCAAGACCATCGGTGACCGCAACATGTCTAAATTAAGCCAAATGGTCTACGTTAACTTATTTCCCTAATCACCCCGCCTCTTCCTCGTCAAAATGTCATCGCCCTAAAACTCTATCGTGGCATATCTAGGTCTAACCACCTCATCCTGCCGTCACCAGCACAGCAGTTTGGAATCAGCTGTTGTTGTGAACTTTGAAGCGCCATAGACTAATGCTACTTTGCATTGTCCAGCGCTTTCTACGCACATTAAGCTTGACTCATTGATCATCATCCCCTCTGCGCTTGAATCTATATAAATTAGGGCAGTGCCCTTGTGACTCCTTCGAGAACGCTTGTCCCCTCCTGTCATGCAGCGACCAACTTGTACCGGGCTCCGCGTTCGGTCGACTTCCGACGCTCATATAATATTCCATGCCGTGTCGCTAAAATTATTGCCTATGACTCTGAGGAGACTTGATACAGGAGAACGCCGCGCTATCTCATCTGGCTGCGTCTATGTCTGGGAAGAACGGGGACCACATGCAGAGGCAACCGGGGTGCGTTCTTTGTAATGGATGGAAGTATCATTTTCTGACTAAGCATACCTCCAATAGCTGGGAATTGAACGATGGACTGACTCCATTCGGTGGGGCCCAAGTCGCGTGAGGGACGTGAGTGCCCAGGATTCTATGCTTTTGACATAGGAGTTAACGATCCTTCCGCAGGAATTCTTATTTTACCATGAAAAGGAACCAACGGCGGCGGATTTGGAAATCAACTCGGATTCAGACACAACGTCGGTTTAATTATCAGCAACATAGACTCTAAAACGAGCTGATCGGCGTGCTTGTATTGTAGGGTACAATCACGCCAGGGCTGCCGCCGAGAAATTCTAATCAAGCAAACGTATTCTGTATTCGTGGATACAGTCCGGGGCCGTCGGAAGTGGCACCTCAGTAAGATGTGGGCTGATTTACTGTATCAAAACACCGCTCACTCGAATTTACAGTTGCATATTTTACTCAGGATACACTAGACTATCTTGGTATTGTCGACGACTTCCCTGCTCTTTCGTCCCTAGAAGTCCCGCCCGGAGTCTATAAAAGCGCGCGGTCCTCGAAAACTCGTCGCGAACCTGACTCTCCATATGAGCATTTCGTAGCCCCTGTAAACCAGTGCTACCCTCCAAATAAAATGCAGGCAGGTCTTTATTTCGAGGTGTTAGTTGAAAGAACTTTGTTGAGACCAATAATCTTCTTAGACTTTCAGTGCAGTTGAAGACAAGTATCGTAGTGTGCCGCCTTCGAGACCGTACGCTGGAATGAAGAATCTCGCTCCGTTGGCGTACCTTCAAAATATACCTCCTCCCCGACGACATCCGATGGACGAGAAAGCCTTGATGTCCCTCACGGCTGGGCTTCGCTAAACGATAGATAACATCATATGCCAATTAAGATAGCCTGACGCTATAGCCTGTGGGTGATCATTGATTCTAGACTCGCTTTATTGCCCGTAGTACTTTTTGTGCCGTACGTTAGCTGCATGTAATCATCAATTATGCCATAACACCAGTAAAGAGGCGAATTCGACGCTTTGCTCTTCCACGCATAGTGCCGGAGTAGATCGCCTTATCAGTGGCCGAAAGATCCTGTACCTTGTCGCAGAGACAAAAGCAGAGGTCTTGGAAAAATCCGCCGGGTAAAGCGGTCAGCATGTAGAACATGCATCTCAAATCACCGGGTTCCGCTCGTTTAAGGTGAGGAAGCTACCAAAGCAAGCCCAAGGTACGAAGGAAGACGCATCCATGGGCGTCGTTCATTGGGGTTCCTCTCACCGGTCCTGAGCAAGGTGGCCACCCTTTATCCACAGGTGGTAATAGTCACTATCGATGACAACGCCCATTCGCAAGACGCCAGCACAGACGGGATAATCGGAACGGTGAATGTTTTTGAGGTAACTAGAGAGCAGAGTATGGGCAGATGTGTGACAAGCAGTGGTTTCGTCATAGGCACTGCAAGGTAACGAATCTTCCAAAGATAGAGTGGAAATAAGCCCGAAGTCAGAATTCAGCCTGAAGCTGACGCGCGGCGACTAACAGGGGTGCGTAGGTGTTTGTTGTCTGCTGAAGGAAAAGGAAAAGAGATTGAAGACCCCCTTTGGAGATTTGAAGGGAGACACGTTCTCAATAGCTGTTTCCTAGACCAACAACATTCTTCGGAGGTTTGAAGGAAGGACGGAGGTATTTCCCAGTATCTATGTGGGATTTAAATAAGCGAGATCAGGAAATCCAGAGTCCGCGAACGTGAGTCCCTAATCTATTCCATTGAGAAATCTCACGTTCTACCGAATTCCGCCGAGCTATTCCAGAAACGAGGCCTGCCAGTTGGTGTGGCTCTGTGCGACTTTGTTGGATGGGTATTTCGTAACTAGAATGAATTAAGTATTGCAGAGGGGGTGACGAACGGAAAGATAAAGGATCTGATCAGAGGAAGGATTTTGAGTAGTTAAAGTAATTAAGTTCTGCGAGCAATCTCGATGCGGGACTGGTTCCGTATGAGAGCCAACTAGCTGGATCCTTGCTGGATCGTGTTCATCCAGAGTTGGTCCCTGTAGTCCCTGCTCTGGCAGCTTTTCATTTCCGCCTGAATTGGATCAATCCTGATGAACTCGTGACCTAAGATGAGCACTGGTCAAAATGACAGACCAGGGGCACTACTTCCTGACCACAAAATGAACGTTCCTTTATCTTGAGACGTGCCACATCCTTCCAATGCAACAGCCAACATGTTCCAACATTCGCATTCGCTCAACACAGGACGCCCACAAAATATTCTTCGCCATTCAGCAGAAGCTCTTGCATATGGTTACACGGCGTCTAGATGCTGATGAGCGGCAAGCTCTCAAGTCGGGCTGTATCTACGCCTGGGAGGAGAGAGGCCCCCACAGTGAGATCACTGGCTTGGGCATAGAGCGCTTCACCGAAGGTAGAAGGTGGTCGCCGTCGCGCGTTCGTGATGTGAGTGACCGAACAAAACAATACGAGCACCACTTTCCACTTAACTGCATCTTTCCAGGAGTTTCTGTTTTATTACGAGAAATATTCGCCCACACCAGAGGCAGGGTATGTACATTGCGTGTTCACAGATGAGATGAGGATTCAATGTTAAGCGCCCTAGGTCAGCTTCAGAGCGGCAGCCACCCCGCGATTGGGACCCGCTCGTTAAACAAACGTACTCCGTCTGGGTCGACACAGAGAAAGGGCGTAGGAAATGGCATTTGAGTAAGGCTTGTTGGCTATTTCTGACCCCAGGCTAATTGACTTCAAAGCGGCGTACTTTACCCAAGCAACGATAGACCAGCTTGGCACGATCGACGACATTCGAGACGTTCGTGATCTCGTCGTTCCAGATGCTCTCTTCAAAAGCACACGAGTCGCCAAGAATCGCGGGAAGCTCGACGACCAGGGGCGTGCTGATCCATCCAAGTCCGCTTCAACGGTGACCCGAACATACGCTCCATTTCCCTCATACCCCGTCCAATACCCAAGCAATCCCGATGGCTCATCTTCGCACGAACCTGTTCTCATGTACGAGCCATACAAAAATGCCTCAGGACATCGGGACCATCGTTCCCAGTCGCCTCCCCAGTTTTCTCCTCCTACAACGACGATCCCCCACCCCCGCGAACAACAGTACTACCGAGGCCCCGAACCATATCATCAACAATCTATGCGCTATGGACATACCCCACACGATATCTCACCTAGAAGTTTGGAATCTAGTCCAGAAATCACTCGACACCATGGATATCGCGGTGCCCAGCCAACTTCGGCTCCGGGATCCTATGCAACCACTGAATGGGCCCACCACCCACGACGCCAGCCCCCACAAGAACACACGAACTATCCACGGCAAGAGCCGGCATCTTATCCATCATATCACCCAACGACCAATTCATTACAATCAAGGACGGGCTCCCCCCATTATGTGTACACCTCGGACGATTCCAGTGCCTACAATTCACCTCAATCCCACTCTCCCTACCCGTCTCAGCAGCCGGAACATCTCCCACAACTCACTGCTGAGACCGTGACGGAGCCGCGTCACTCTCCTCTCCCTCCTCTTGACATTCCATCCCAGTTGTACCCAGGCACGACAGATTTAACACCAGCCACAAGCTCCCCGACTCTGACAGTGGAACCCGGCCGCGCAAGTGTGGGTCCTTCTCGTGCTCTTGCTCCTTTGGCCGCACTCGCTAGACCGCACCCCTACCGAAGAGATGCTCTAGATGACAGGGCACTTCGCCTCCTCGCACCTCGTTCTCCGTAAATAATTCCCCTACTCCCCTGTATGTTTTTTTTTAAAGCTTTGTTTGTCGCACATCATCAGCTATGTCTTGTTCTCACCTGTATTACATTATTTAGTCACTTTCGTATGTTGTGGAAGAATGCTAGATATCAAATCCCCTATAGCGATTGTTTATAAACCATTTTGGTGCGTCCATGTCTACTACAGGCAGACGCATATTGTACGTACAGTGCGGGATGGGAGACGTGTGATGTATACAGGGGAGATCCTGAACGATGCAATAGATTGTGGTCGGTAGATGTAACGTGGATGTATCGAGAGCAGTTTCAAAGTTATATATGTGAGGATACCAGGAGAAAGAGAAGCCAATGGTACAGTACAAGGGCGAGACTTCATGCAAATTGCGCATCTACCATTCGAACTCACTGCGCAATATAAGTCAAGTTGAAAGGCGGTTGAGCTATGAGTCTCACCCTGTACACTTGGCAAAAAGATAATCTTTGCCATTGATGTGAATCATACCATCTTTCAAAATGCATTTCCACTTGTTCTTAACACGCGCAACCTGGATAGCGGATTGAGTGGAGGGCCGTGTCATCGGGAAATCGCGGACCTTGTCATAAGTGCAAAATACGATGTCCGATTCTCCAGCTCCACCTTCTTCAGCGTCCTCCTCACCTTCTGTATCCGAGTCATCCAAATCACTATTGATGGCCTCCGAGTCCAAGGAAGTAGTTGGCGGAGGAGGCGCAGGTGCGACAGGCTGAGGTAAAGATGGATGTGACGTCCTCGGAGCAAAAGCGGAGTGAGGTGGTGAAGGGGAATCATCGTCCGACGATCCCGAAGGACCGTCAACTTGAGGTATGCGGTGCGGCTGCTGTGGACTCGACGCCGGTGGTACGTACGTCCGTGCAGTAGGGGGAGGAGGCTGAGGCTGGCCTGGTCGAGAGAAAGAAAGTACGCCCGTCTGACCTCCTGGATGCGGATGCGGAGGCAGGGGTGGCGGGAGCTGTCTTGAGGCTGTAAGGGTTGGTCCAGGGAGAGGAGGAAGGGCATAAGGTATCCCAGGGTTCAGCATGTATCGGGTGTCAACTGGTTCTGCCTTGACTGTTGGTTGACCTGGAGCCGATAATGTTGCGTAGGGGTTGAGAGGGGTGGCATAATGAGGGTGAGTTTGTACCATATGTATAGGGTGCGGAGGGTAATTGTGGTGGTGCTGTTGAGGAGGAGCCGCCTGAGGGGCGGGTGCTTGTTGGGGTGCTTCAAATTCGGCCACATGAGAAGCAATGACCTTGTTCTCCCATTTCTAAATCGCAGGGTAAGACATTCGGGAGTCAGATCAATTGATTGAGCGTCAAGCTTGAGAGACGTCAAAGGCACACTTACATGCTGGAGTTCAGCTAGAACGTCTTCAGCAACACCAAACTCGTCGAACTCGGGCTTAATAGCCGCGATGACATCGTCAATGACAGCGCGGTAGATGGTAGGCTCAAGAAGACGAAGAAATATTCATGTTAAAACCTTTATGGACTACTACAGACAAGGGGTTGGTGAGCAGCTCACCACTATCTTATTCGACATCTGGTAACTGGCGTCGTCGACGTTTGTGACAGTGGTTACAACGGGGGCGACGTGCGAGGTGGTGGGAGACAAGAGGGGTCCCCTTTTATACTTGATGTGAATCACAGACAAGCCCGGAGGATTCAAACTCCGACGTATAGTCAAACTGCAATTTTCCCGCGCACAGACCAGATTCTTTGTGTCGATAATTCCAAGCAGATCAACAAAGAGCGACGTATGAAATTAAAAGTAGGCTCCAGCACCCGCATAGCTGCTAGCTGAAGGTTCGGGGGCTGGCTCATCTATTGGTGAACTGGTGTTCTCTCGCGCAATTTCCATTTGCTCTGCTTGATTGCGGATGTAGTCCACAGAACCAGGTCCAAATGAGGGGGCTGGAGGCGTGAAAGGTCTGGCTGCAATTGCAAGGCGGCCTGTCGGTATGCGTGTCTGTAGGTCATTTTGAGACGGGACAGGTTGGAAGTGTAGCTTTGAAAGGTATCAGCTTTTTGTCTCTGAGTGAATAAGAGAAAAAACCTACAGAATCATTCATTTTTTTATAATGCTTATAAAAAACGGTAACCTTGGCAAGTTCGTCCAACACCTTTTCCTTTTTTTGCCCTTTCTTTTCCTTTTCCGCCTTTCCAAGGCTAACACCTTTACCTGAGTCTTTAAGATCTTCCAAGTCTTTCTTGGCCCAACGTAAAAATTCAACCGCTTCTCCACCTTTGGCGCGACCGCCGTTCTCGCCAGCGTCGACGCCTAACCACTTCCTCGAAAGTGCGCCATGAAAAGCCGCTTCGTCTCCCAGGTACTTTCGAAGATTCGTAGAAACCTCTTCTTGGCCTTCAGGACTTTTGCTAGACCCAGGAGTCTTGGCAAGGGATCGCGCAGAGGAATAAAGTGACGTGCACTCAAGATGGAGTTTTGCGATGAGTGCTGGCGAAGGGTGGGATGTGGGTAGCGGAGGACCTGGTGTGACGTTGCTGTCGTAGGCAGACTTAGAAAGCAGCTTACGAATAGCGAGTGTTTGAGCGTCCGCCAAAGACATCCTGCGGAAAAGGTTAGCACAAATTTCCAACATCCAAGGACTGCCATCACCTCGCTAGCGCCATAACAACCTCGCGATTAAGCTCTGGAGGTTTGTTAAACCGGACAGGTGGTCCACCAGCACGATGAACTTGCCATTCCGGCAAAACCGAATCACTGATGAACGAGAAGATGCCACTAGCTTTGCAAAGGAATCCAACAGCAACATTCAACTGCTCTTCCTTTGTTTTCCGTTCAGTGTCTGATATTGCATGATCATGCTCATATGTACCAAGAGAAAGAACTGTCGAATTGGATAGGTTTGATAGGGCAAAGGCGTAGGTTAGTAGAGTGAAGGCGTAGTCTGCGTGGACACCAGATAGAGCAAGTTTCTGAGACTTGTTGAACATGTTTGCGGAAAGAGTAGATCTCCAGCAGAAGGCTATAACCCATCTGCTGAATTAGGATCAGCATCTTTGAGAGAACGAGTATGGCCATACTAGGTTCGACTCTGAAGCCAATTTCATCATGTGCAACGCAGTTCATGATCCCTCGTAGGTGTGGCAAATACTCCTCGATGAACTAAAATCTGGGTGTCCGTCTCAGAGAGCTAGAGTGGTACCGGATCGCAAACTTACCTTGACTAAAGCGAGGAAATCTTTGGCGCCATGCTCGGTGCGCTTACTTTCCTTCAAGAGGGCGTGCAAATTGGCACGGGCTTGTGTTGCCTCAGGTATACAATAGGTATAGCCTTTGTCGATGCTTTGGTCAATACAAAGCTCGGAGAAGGAGACTGCGCTTGTTGTAGGAAGTTCATAAACATACATCGTCGTCAGTTGGAAGAGATAGTAGCCACCGGCCCGGTTCGTATGTGGTTTACATCGGCGCACGTGCTGAGTCCAAGGCGAGCTCATGCCCTCTCTCAATGTCGCCTTTCCCGCTCTTGTCGTTGCAAGGCTCATTATTGCTCTCACTAGCCTTCCAGACGTCTTGAAACATAACCATCAACTTTCTTCGCCATTAACGTCCTTCTCCCACCGTCAGTGAGAGTCTTTCGCTACTTTTACCAGCTTACACTCTCCTTTAGTGCAGGAAGGCATCTATCTGTTGAACCATGACATAGATATTTATTCTGGAGGAACATTCCGCCACGTATTATTTGATAGTAATTTCCTCAGCGTCTTTGACTAATTTAGTCTTCAGTCACCTCTCCTTCTCGCAACGTTCGCGACAATCCTTCCTACTTCACAAACCTTGTCGTCAATATTATGGACTATCTGCGACGCTGCAGGAGCGTGGGCTTTAGTAAAAATATGGAGGGCGCGACAAAACGTTGGGAGCACTCCGAGAGACGGTCTGATCGTTGCTTTGTATGTGGACTTGCTTGATCCTTCGCCAACCCCAACTAAAGCTCGTCTACGCGTGCAGCTATCTTTTGAATCCTTATATCTTTATGTCAACTCTCGCGCTTTCAACCTCGTCGCTTGAGAATACTTTGACGCTGTTCTCGATCATGTTTGCCTGCCATGGTACATTCTTTCCGCTACGGCCCACCTACAAGTCTGATCAATTGCTTCAGGAAACATCTCTGCAGCCCTCCTAGCCTTCGCTTTTCTCATCCAATTATCCCTTTCGTCAATCGTGATTTTAACACCACTTCTGCTACTCCTCATCACCAATCCTCTGTCACACCTCGCCTCGCCTAGGCCAATCTCAGTAAGCCTGCGGAAAACGATTCCCCTTCTCGGAGAGATTACTGCATATACCCTGATACTCAGTTTGGCATCGACTCTTGTGGCTGGTAGCTGGGCCTGGATACCGCAGACTTGGGGAGCAACGTATGTTTTTTATCCTAGCCCCATAAAATAATCTTTAACCATCCTTTGACCAAGGTTAACACTACCTGATCTAACACCAAATCCTGGGATGTGGTGGTATTTTTTCACCGAAATGTTTGACCACTTTCGCCCCTTCTTCTTGATGGTCTTCAGCGTACGTCAACCCAACTTGCTCCAATGCAATCAGCTAACCTTGCCACTTGTCATAGATCCACCTGCTCATATATATAGCCCCTGTTTGCATCAAATTCCAGTCAGTATCCTTATCCCGGTGACCAGTAAATTATGATGCTAGTGAATAGATATGACCCGCTTTACGCCACATTTGTCCTCCTCGGCGTCCTGGGGACCTTCAAAGCGTATCCAACGTTATCAGATCCGGGGCTTTTCCTGAGTATGATCTCTTTATTTCCAGAAATATATCCATGTAGGTTCAAAATCAGCCAGCAAGAATTCTTACTGACTTGAACTTGATGTATAGATTTCAGGCATCCAATAGTGACGACGTTGCTTCATCTCCATGCATCACTACTGCTGCCATTGTTCCACCATTTGTGGCTTGTACAAGGCACAGGCAACGCCAACTTCTTTTACGCCTCGACGTTGGTCTTTGCATGCGCGAATGGGGCTGCACTCATTGACTGCATCTGGGCGGGACTACGAATAGCAATCGGGAAAAAGGATGAAAAATTTGCTGTTGTGCAAGAATAGAAATCGGGGCACTTTCTTGTATTAGCTATAATACCATTGGGACGAAAACCATCTATTCTGCTCTCCAGATGATGCTCAACGTCTAAGCAATCTTTTTAGTCTGAAAATGCATTTGACATGGCAACCCGCCAGATGAATATGCCGCAGCTTCTAGACGGGACTCCCAGGCCGCAGCAGATCTTCCACTATTTGTAGATCCACGGGGATGCCCGCCTTGTGTAGGTACTCGTCATTCCTGTAACAATTCAGGTCAAGGCATGAAATAATAACAAGTTGCTCACCAAAACTGCAAAGAATTCACAAAGTTCATATCTGCGAGGAGAGGCAAAAATGAACTTTACCTTTGAGTAATGTCTATTTCCTGAGTCACAACTGTGAAATTTCATGAGAATATCTTCAAAAGAGACCTATTCAAGCCTCACAGAATGGTGACGACGGTTTTTCCATCTTTCCAACCCATTTTCTTCACGAGCTTTATACATGCAACAAGATTGCATGCGCTGCTTGAGCCTAAGAATAGGCCATCGTTTTTGACAAGGTAGCGAGACATCGAGACAGCCTCGGCATCGGTTATTCTAGTGAATGCTCGTCGGAGGAGAACTAAGGACAAGCGAGCACATTTACCGGAAGGCATCGTCAAGGATGGGAAGCGCTAATTCGAGGTTGTTTGTAAGGCGGTTGATACCGCTATACTGATCAGGCTTCAACCTATCTTAACAAAAGAAGGACAACGTACATGCCCTCCACCACAGTATCGACTTGATGTCTTCTTTTGGTCCCTTCACTTTCTTTGCGGTCGAACATCACTCCATGCTTAACCTAAAACATCAAGGCGATCAGATATCAACTGTTTAAAGCGAAGCTCGGAAAGACTACTTTATTATAAAGGCCGCTTCCTTCTGGATCGGCAATGGCAACTCGAACGTTCTCGTTAGCCGATTTGAGGTATTGACCTACCCCTGCGACGGTGCCGCCGGTCCCTCCAAAAGCATTCGGGTCAGATAAATAAAGTCACAAGCCACGAATCACCAACCAGCTCCCGAAATAAAGGCGTCAACACGCCCATTTGTTTGTCTCCATATCTCAGGTCCGGTCCCGAAATAATGGGCATCAAAATTGCTCTTATTCTGTTTTGCGAAATTCAAAAGGGGTATTCACCAAGCAACTAATTTACGAACCTCGAACTGGTCAGCAAAATAACCTCTAGGCTTAGCCAAGAAATCTTCATCATCGTTCCAATCCTCCATGTCGAACTCTACCTTGAGGGAAGTTGTTGTGACGAGCACAGATGCTGATGGGGACTGGAGTGTGTGGGGGTGAACTACCTTCAAACTGGGGTCGCTACCGTCAATTTCGTCTTGCTGTCCAAACTTGGCTGCGCGATGTCGGGCAATGTTCTACAAATTTTGCATTTGAGGGGGCTAGAAAGAGCTAGGAAAGAAGCATACCACAAACTAAACATTCACATTATTAGAGGTAGAGTGCTTCTGAGGATGTACGGACCTGCTTCTTGTCAACGATGCTCGCGGGGCGTACCCTCTGGACCTCAGCTCCAAGAGCGTGGAGTGCCTTAACTTTCTCTTCAGCGACGTCATCGGGCATAATGATAGCTAGAGTCATCCTAAGGATAGTCGAGATGGACGTCATGGACAGGCTGCATACTCGTATCATATCCTCTACATTCACATCAGTTGGAAGAAACGCGACTGAAGAAATGGTCAACCGTACCTAGCACGAGCGATTGTAGCTATAGAAATGCCCGTTGAGCCCACTGTTCCTTCAAATATCCGGGAACCTGTGTATGGTCGAAGGTACCCCGAACGTTCCGCGTCTTCGATCACTAGAAGAACGAGTTTGAAAGAACGCAAGGCTTTATATACGTTTGAACCCACTTCGCAGTGCGACTCGGTCCTTAACGCTTCCTCCTGGGTTCAAGAACTGGATGAGCTATTAGCAGTTACAAATGTACAGAGAAGTGAGCGGCACCTCTGCTTTCCCAAGAATCTCAACCCCCAGGGCATCGCTCAGAGAGTTAATCCTGACTAAAGGTGTGTTTCCTACGACGGTAAGTAAAGAAGGGGGTCACCAGAGCTAGCGCACCTATCAGTCCTGTTACTCCAGCCACTACCTCATCACTTCTTAATTCAATGGGTCGAGGGGTAAACTTCGCTGCTACACGTTCCCGTCGTTTTTGTTGAAAGTAAAGAGCAAGTGATGTCGAGGTGACCGAAAGTGAAAACCCAAGCAAAACGCCGATCAAGACAGGGCGAACTGATACTCGTGAAGTCCACGAAGGTAGTACAGAGTCGAGGGGCGGAAGAAAGGACATAACGAGTGAGGTCAACACACGATTTCTATCTTGTTCTTATGACTCGCACATAATAAATTCGGAGCACTGTGACGTTATACGACAGTACCTCAGCCTGCTACATTCAACTACAGACTCGTCATGATCTCAATCCAAAAACTCTTCGTGAGCTCCCCATATTTTGCGGTTGTCGGTGCCTCGAAGGACAAATCAAAGTACGGAACCAAGGTGTGCAATCCCCTCTCATTCATGTTGAAACTTCAAGTTGATTCACTTCGCAGGTTCTCAAATGGTACCAAGACCGATCCTTGGCAGTAAAACCTGTACATCCTGTGAGTTGAAAAGGGATGAAACTTAATAATCCCCGCTGAACAGGTAACTAGAAAGAAACAGAGCTCGAGGGCTTGTCGACCATAAAGTCCATCACCGAACTTGACTTTCCCACTCAGACATCAGTGAGCATTATTACACCGCCCGCAGTACGTCCTCGAACGTTTGGATGATGACCATATTGATAATAATATCACCCCAGGTTACTCTCAACATCTTGCGGACAGCCAAAGATCTGTCCATCCCGGCACTTTGGTTGCAACCAGGCGCAGAGGATGCCACTGTTGTGGATTTTGTGAAAACCAACGGATTGGAAGGTCGAGTGATTTATGGTGGTCCTTGCATCCTTGTTCAAGGCGACGACCTACTTCACAATCGGAGCCTGTTGTAACACATATGATGGCGGTGGTAATAATAACGACATTTCTCACCCGGCATCACCATCACCGACCCTCAAATAGCTTCCAGCGTCAAGAATTTTTAACTTCGGCCATTCTCTCTTTCTATAGGGATGGCAAATGTGCTGCGCTGGATACCCCTCATTCTCTTCTCGTCTGTGCTGGCTTTGGATGCTATAAAGAGGGGGCAAAGCGACCCCATCTTTTCCGCATATTATACGGGGTGGCACGCAGAAGACTATCCTTTGTCTGATGTCAATTGGTCCAAGTACACCCACGTGATATATTCTGTTGCGTGAGTAGCTCGTTAACTTCAACGCATGTACCATCATTAAAACAAAACAGGTCAACCACACCAAACGTGAGTGTAGTCGTGGTGGACGTGCCTGATGCTACACTTCTAAAACAGTTTGTAACATTGGCCCACCAAAACGTGCGTCGTGTCTACTTTTCTCCCAAGCGCTAGTTTGTATGATTACCTCTTCGAAGAATGTGAAAGCGAGTCTTTCAATAGGTGGATGGACAGCGTCGCGGTGGTACTCGTTGAACGTTGGTTCTGCAGCAAACAGAACAACATTCGTTAATACTGTCACAACCCTGGCGAAGAAGTATAATTTGGATGGCCTGGACTTTGAGTAAACCATCTTACCTGACTCGCCTACCTGTTTCCGCTGACTCTTTCAAGCTGGGAATACCCTGGTATGCAAGGAATTGGATGTAACATTGTCAATCCCAAAGATACAGCTAATTTTCTATCCTTCCTTCAACAACTACGCACCACTACGACAGGGAGTAAGCTCATCATCTCGGTTCCAGTGTCAGCTCCATTTGCAGACGCATCCGGTTCTCCTTCAACAAACGTTTCGGCCTTCGGGGATGTGTTGGACTATATCACAGTCATGAATTATGATACGGGATCAAATCCTTCTTTCGGAGTAGGTCCGAACTCACCACTCGATGATTTGTGCGCCCCTGTTAGCGGTCAGCGGAGCTCAGCTACGAGATTGATTGACGCTTGGTCTGCTGCGGGGATGCCTCTTGACCAAATCGTACTAGGTGTTTCTGCATATGGTTATGGATACAGTGTTTCCAAACAATCGGCGTTCACGTCCGGATCAACTTTGGCTCCATACCCTGCATACAACGTCAGTAACACTCCAATTGGTGACAAATGGTCCGGAGTTGGGGGTATCGACGTTTGTGGAACTAGTGAAGGGCCTGGCGGGGTATACACTTATTGGGGTCTAATGGAGGAAGGTTTTTTAAAGACAGATGGAACGACCAAAACTGGTATCGCATATCGATACGATAATTGCAGTCAAACAGTTGGTACTTTTCGTCACACTCAATGTAAAAAAAGCTAACACGTTATTCCAGCCATACATGTATAACGCCACCTCTCAAGTTTATGTGACTTTCGATAATGCTCAATCTTTCGCGGCGAAAGGCGATTTCATCCTATCAAAAGGTTTGAGGGGATTCTCGATGTGGGAGGCTGGCGGTGACTACAATGATACCCTGCTCAACTCAATTAGTGTGTCTATTCCGCTTGCTGCAATACCGTCGTCTGTTAACGCCGGTGCTCCAGGGGAGGCAACTCTAACTGGTGGCGCATACCAATCAAATACAACCGCATCCCCGTCCTCAGCCAGCCCAAAAGCATCATCATCTGCGCCGGATCTACATCATAATGGAGGCCAGTGGCGTTCATTTTTCACTATCATCGCGCTGTGCGGCTGGGTTATGGTATCAATTGGCGACTCATCATTCTGTGAGCAACACCTCGTGGACTGAACGTTATGATTCTGGTTTATACCCTGTATCATGGATATGTATTGGGTCTTATTTATAGTAATTAGTACATGACCATCATGACAGGTACCTTGGCCACCCCTGTCGACGGCACATTTGAACTCATACCCTCCATAAAACTTCTTGCCACAAAACTTAAGACAGGGCCTCCTGGTCTAGTCCAATCTATGTCCGTTTTTTCCGTCGAATTGGCGAAGTTCTGTTTTTTGAGAAATACCATTCGGTGTGTGATGCATGATTGATTGATCAAATAGCACTTACCCTTATACCTCAGCGGCTCTGGAAGTCTTAGAAAGACTACGTATACACTGGCAGTAGCTGTGCTCTAAATTTTGAACGGGAACTCTGCCCAATTAATTCAAGTCCCAAAACTATCCATAAATATATTCATCCTAGCGCCAGGTTTGTCTTTTGTTTTTGACTTTTCATCAGCCAGTTTTTTGGCCCTGCTTTCTCTAAAAAAAATTCAACCTCTGGCCAATTTGGCAGTTGTCACCCAGGGTTGGAACCATTGGATGTATAGTATAAGCGGGTGCCTCACCCAAGCCTCACCGCCAAAGCATTGCAATGAAAGAGCAAGTAATTTGAATAACATTGACAAGGCTCGACACCTGCGTCGCTATGCGACAAACCTATGGAGACTATATATTACTATTGTGCTTTTTGTTTGACGAAGCCTACGTTCTTTCCTTCCACGATCCTCAGTCAAGAGAGTCCCAAATTTTCTGCTATCAGCTTGACGCTTCAAACTCCCAAATTCCACAATGGCCTTCGGTGACACCGACTTTTCGAGTTAGCTCTAGTTCGTTTGCGCCGCTCTAGGATCATCGAAGGGTACAACCTTGCGTATAACACGAGTTTTCTATTGAACTCGGTGAGCGCGTGCAGTTGAACGATATTCGCGACAAGGAAGATTGTGGAGCCATCAATTAAAATGCGACATCCGCGTTTCTCGATTACCTGGTTATAAGTGCGGTTCTGCCTTTCCTCGTCCCGCGAACCTTTCTTCCGCTCTTCACAAACGAAATTTCCTCTTGCATTTTGCCTCGTTGTCCGCACTGACAGCACGGGCAACATTCCCAAAGCGGCATAACGTTTGAAGTTTAGAAAGGAATTTCCTTTCAACCTTCCTCATTTGGGACCCCCTTTGTGCTACATCTTGCGGGTGTAAGAACGCCTGGTTCTTGGACTGTTCCGTCCGACGAGCTCAAGTATACTGATTCCAGCATTGTCTTCACCCCTTGGCCGAAATGTTGATTTAAAAATGGATAGGTGTTGTTCTCTTTTACCCTTTGACGAAACGCCGACTGCTGTACGCCCTCTTGCTCTAAGTCTTTCTCTTCGTTTCTGAAGCGTATGCTCCTGTTGCTGGACAGATGAAATCCAATTCACCATCGCCGCATAGTGCCCAAAATGTGTGCCCACCCAGTCCAACCATGACTCCGGCACAGGCAATAGCAGAGGCATGGAAACGGGAGTCTTTAGAGAGCCGTGAAAAGTGGATGAGGGTAGATGCCAATGTACGGGCGCGATACGACTCTCGGCGGACCCATGGAGGAAAAACAAAGATGTAAATGGTGAGATCTCGACGGCGAAAGCGATATAAAGCGTTTCTGATTTTTGTCGCTGCCTCTCCGTTAGACTTGCTTCAATTTTTATTCCTTCGACTTCTTAAGGGGAAGCTAACGGTTAGGATCGTCGGGCGATTTGAATGGACTGAACTTCGTCTACACTGTATTTATTGCGTCAAGAGGCCGTTGTATCGACAAAGAAACGGACTTACATGTAGCATCTTGAAGTCATTTGTATGCATTAATCTACGTTGGCCTCACCATCGCTTTGATCGTAGTCTTCATCATCCTGGTAGTCGTCTTCTTCCTCTTCCAGAGCTGCTTCAGCTTCTGCCTGCGCTTGTGCAGCAGACGCTGCGTTGGCGATCGCCAGCTCGAGTAGTTTTGTTTGCTCATCAGATAAGCCATACATAGACAGGGATGGCACAACAGTATCGTTGTCTCCATTCTTTGCTACCTCATCCGTACTTGACCCCGCAATTTCATCTGTCAATTGCAAAGTTGCCGGGACATAGTCAGCGCGAGTAACTGCTTCGCCAGCTGAATTTACTGGCAAGTTTGCGGCGGGAAGATTCTGCGACTGCGCCCGTGCAATCACACTGGCCAAGGTCGCCTGGCCAGCTGCAGCAGCTGCAAGGGGGGGAACCGGATGTCCCGTACCAAGTGCATGACCAACATAGGCTTGTAAAAGCCCATGGAGAGTCATGACGGAGCCTTGAATTTGGGCGATGACCGCTGGGTGTATTTCACCCTCTTCCATCGCATTCTCCCCATAACCAGCAAACGGAGCTGAAAGGGACGGGACACCAATGTGGCTTACGGCCATCCCATTCCACAATTTCGCTCTTCTCTCTTCACGAAGCAAATCTTCACCCTGCCTTTCCTCTAACTCAACCTCGACGACGTCTGCTGCAAGGCATATGTCTGTCTTTGGGCCACGATTTTTCCCACCATTCTTATGTCGTTTGATGGCGTCTCTTCGGGAAAATACTTTCTGACATCCGCCACACTTCCACGCTTTCTTGTCGTGAAGCTTGATGTGACGTTTAAGGTCGTGGTTTCGCGCGAACGACGCCGGACACACGCTGCAGCGATAGGGTCGTTCTACTGCGTGGCTCCGTTGGTGAGCGCGCAAGCTATATAGTCTTGAAAACACCTTTTTACAGCCGGCCACAAGGCAGGGATAGACTGCTGTACCAATGTCTGTTGCTAAAGTCAACGATTTTCCTGGGTACGCGGGGCCCTGTGGGAAGGGCTGCTGAAGTTGAATGTTGGAGTCCGAAGGCTGTCCTATCTGAATGCCGCTGAGGACTCCAATAACCTGGATGAGACCGCTAATTTCTTGGAGGGCATGCATTTCTGGACCACCCGCCGCAGATGAAGTTACGGCGAAGAGAAAAGCTTGGTGTAACGGAAGGCGTATCGAAGAAATAAAAGTAGGGTCAAGAGCTTGAGGGGCAGATGTGCCCAGAGCCTGGCCTACGATGTGTACAGCTTCAGTTACCGAGGTCTGCAGCTCATTGTCCGCGACATATGGGCGCTTGTGCGCTCGAAAATCAACGCCGCCTTCGTCGGCTTTTTCCCGCTTGCGTTTCCCACTTTCAAGCTGGTGCGCAGCAATTTCGGAGTTGCGAAGATTCCCAAACAAAATTTCGGACATGGCGAGAATGACAAGAATCTGGCTGAGAGGTGGTATAATCTCCTTCGCAACATGGGCGCAGGTCACACTCTGTCGCAGAATATCGAAGACCGAAACCCCACCCAGATTCGGGACTGCGGTGGAAGCAAGAGTTGCCCGAGCGATTGGGTCATTCTCAGCGAGAGCAAGTATTGTTCTCATCGTGGAAACCACGGCTTCCTCTCCCTTTCTGAAAGAATGTGGTGAGGTCGGATGCGTTGAAGAAATCATGGGTTGTTCGACAGTGCCATTGCTGATGTCCGCCCAGAGCTGCTCTCCCAACCGCCTGGCTATCTCCTCGGCCTCTGCGTCTATATCTTCATCATCGTCATCCTCGACCTCATCGTAGTCTTCCTCCTCCTCTTCCTCTTCTTCCCATCGTTTATGTCCATTGGTGTCCGCTGAAGATTCGACCTGAACTTTCTCTGACATTGCTCTCCTCAATACTAGACGGGAATGAAGCAAGGAACGGAAACAAGAAACGGAAAACTGTTCAAAAGCTGTTCCTTGTTGGTTTGCGCGTTTTGTGTACGGGTATTTATGTGTGACCGTTATCTTATCAGTTTAGTTTGCTTCTGTTTCCAAAAATAAAAAAAGTTCGGATGGAGAAGGTTGAGCAGGACACCGTAACTTCCGTCTCCTCCCACTATGTCGAAGACTGTCAAGGATCTAACGGCTGGAACCGTTGGGGGTATTGCCCAGGTCTGTGCTCTCCTCCGTTGCACCGAGGTGGCTTGTTTACACTATTCCAGGTTCTTGTTGGTCAACCCTTCGATATCGTCAAAGTAGTGAGTCACAAGAGAAATGTTCAATTCTCAAGGCTAACCAAATTCCAGCGGATGCAAACGGCCTCAAAGGGCACGTATACCGGCATGTTGCACTGTGCTGGAGGAATTCTGAAAAATGAAGGACCTCTGGCCTTTTACAAGGTAAGGGCTCAAGTATGACTCACCTTTCTATATTTGTAACATCGCATAGGGAACATTGACGCCACTCCTTGGAATTGGCGTTTGCGTTTCAATACAATTTGGTGCACTGGAATACGCCAAGCGTCTCTTTGCGGCACAGAACCTCGCGATCGGGAAGGGAGGTGAAGCAGGGAAGACTCTTGGTGGTGGTCAGCTCTTCACAGCAGGAGTCTTCGCTGGCCTAGCGAACGGCGTTGTATCAGGCCCAGTGGAGCATATTCGAATTCGTGCGTATATTAATCGTTCTCCTTTTTTCTCTCTATCTAATAGGTAACTTTAGGTCTCCAAACCCAATCGAACACGAATCCGACTTACAAGGGACCCTATGACGCCATAAAGAAGATATATAGTCAGCATGGCATTGCCGGCATCTACAAAGGCCAGGTAGTCACACTCTTGCGCGAAGCTTCAGGATACGGCGTATACTTCCTGGCGTATGAGAAACTTGTTCAATGGGAGATGGGCAAGAAGGGCATTAGACGAGACCAAATCAGCCCAGCGAACGCTGTTCTATATGGCGCTTCAGCTGGCTATGCTGTTAGTTTCTCGCAAACGTTCAAAGTTTTCAGTTCTGACGCACTTTGAAGCTCTGGGCTGTTATATACCCCATAGATATGATCAAGTCGCGGATGCAAAACGATGGGTTCTCCCCTTCGACTGGACAAAAATACAAGTCTACTTTGGATTGCGTACGCACTGTTTGGCGGACAGAGGGTATCGGGGCATTTACACGTGGACTTGGCCCCACATTGATTCGGTGAGCATTTCGCTACTCTCTGTCGGTCCAGCTTACCGGTGAGCAGATCACCATTCGCAAATGGTGCCACATTCCTTGGTTTCGAGATGGCAATGCGCGTTTTGGACCGGTTATGAACCGAGAAACTCGACCCGTAGCGGGTGACCGAGAACCTCATACCCACGGATTAATTATTGACGGGGATTTGTGATGTATTATCTTCTCCGCTTCTTCAGGAATTTAGACAGTACAACGACTAGATGAATGGGGATTATTTTGACATTCGATGGACTTGATTTCAACACAAGATTGCCGACACGCCTCAAAGAAATTTACAGATGACCAGCAGAAGCAATTATTAGATTAGATAGAGTACACTAAAGGGTTACTTGACAGATATATTAGAGAATTAGTCTGTGCAGTTGACGATACTCTTACAGTATCCGATTGTCCTTTCTCCTTCTCGTTTTTGGCTTCAGGTTTTCGCTCTCGTATGAAGATGTCTGAGCCTTTGACCTCTTTCATGGCCTCCTCGGCGCTGGGCTCAGTGTAAGCCCATAAGACACCCTCTCCGTCGAGAAAATCAATCCCAATCTTCTCGAATTTCTCAACCCACCAGATAAAAATGTCCTTGATCAAACCGTCTGTGTCTGCATCAACCAAGAAGCCAACAGTCTGAACCAGCTCTAGATTAGGATATCGAGTTGTGTTGATGGCAAGTAAGTGTGCCTTCCCCGTGGTCGGTTTATCGGGATAAAGCCCATCCGCGCGAAGACCACGTATACCAATACGACGAAGCGCTTTATGAACGTAGGGAGAGAGCGGAGGCGATGTGATTGGAAATGTAAGGGAGGTGAGATTGGGACAAACGTCGGGCTGCAGGAAGACGTCCGGATTGACGTGGTGAGCCGTTCTCCGGGACAGGGTGCTGTCAGGCTCAGGCTCAGAGTCGGGAGAGGGTGAAGGTAAGTCAACGGTGATCAACGAGTGTCCGTGAACTTGCAGAAAAATTGAGATCTGATGAAGATCGGGAACACCTGAGATTGGCGTCTTCATGGTGAGATTCCGGAGGCTGGGTAAGGATAGGGTAGATGCCATTGCAAGACTTCGAGTGTGAGTTGAGATGATTAGGTCTTCAACAAGAGGGAGACTGTGGCGAGGGGCTGATTTATCTCGCTTCGACAGGTCAACCCCAACGAAGTGTCGAAGGTCCAAGACCCTTAGGGCCCGAAATGACGCCAGGTATTCCGGTGCGGCAAGGGTGCAGAAATCAGCTACCTCCTGTGGCCGTTGCTCATTCCAATATAAACCCTGAAGTGAATGCCCGTATAAACGGGAGATACAGTTCAGAAAATCAAGTGGTAATGGATGGATCCAAGTGCCACTTAGCACTCGCAGGTTTGGACAAAGCTGGAAAATGCGGAAGAGGATTTTCAGATACTGGATGTTGCCCGTACCTCGCGAATACGTATATATTTCAATATGGCGCGTCCACTGCCCGTATCGTGAATTGTCGATGGGCGAGTCGGCAGTATGATTGCTTGACATGAGAGCTCTTAGTACGGCATCGGCTCTTGTTGGACTCCGAATGACTACATGCTCATAAAGCATCTGAACGGCAACCTGTCTCCAGGATTTAGACACCATCACCAGGGCAAGCTTTGTCCGCATCGCGAGGGCTGGGGTGTTCGCTCCCATCGCGTTTGTCGATGTCCGCTTGAGGGTAAAGGGGTCCAAGGGCTTGATAGTAACAGAGCGGTGAACATAGGTGGCAAACTGGAATATCTCTAACCAAAGCTCGAGTGGCAGTTCAGGCGGAACACGGCGTGGCTTCTGGTGGTGATTATGTGTAGGCATAGCAAAGGGGCTAAAATGAGGATGAGGTAAATAGCGAGCGATTGAATGGCCAATGTATACCAATTGAACGGAAGAGCAAGTCTCTCGAAACGGCCGAGTAATGATTGCATGGTGGAAGTCAAGTAGAAAGTAGAGCAAGTACAACAAATCAAGTCCTAAATCGAGTGGACACAGGTAAACACAGACAAATCTCCTCCTGCCAGGCCACAACCGTCGACAATGCTGGCCTCAGTGTCCCTATGCCTTTTGTTATCAGCAGCAGTACACGTTTCACAGGCAATAAATGTATATCTTTCGCCCCCGGCGTTGTATCAACGCACTATTCTCTCACCAGACGACGCCAGTGCTGCGCTTTCACGCCATCTTGGAATGGAGGCGTTCGAAACTCTAAGAGATATCTCGGGCATCAGCTATCAGGAAGAGACCTTCGTTGGTCAGGGAGAAACCAGCGCATTGATGCTCATTCTCAACCAAGTTGATGCACAAGGTTTGCTCTTGCAATCTCGAATAGACGCTTTGCTCATCTACGGATCCAGCTGTCCTGCCATCCTCACTCGAACTTGCGTTCACGCTGCCTATGCCCCAAGCCGACCCTATACTCTCCCTTTCCTCTGTGATTTCCACCTACATGCATCGTGCTAGGCACGCTTATTCATCGCTCTATTCTCATGTGGGGCAACTTGAGAACATCGACGTACTTTCGTCGTTTTTCGACTCAACAGAAGACTCCGCTTTCGCAGCCGTGGAACTTACAAAGCTTCAAGAGCTCCGCGAAACTCATGGCTCTTCCAGCGATGAGTATACCCATTTGGTCAATGACGTTCGCTCGTTTTTGGAGCGCGTTGTCGATGCAGCTGAGCTTAATCTCGCAATTCTTACATTCGATTCACCTTCGTCATCCTCGTTTGAGAGACGCCAAGCTCAACCTCTCCAAAGCCAATCTCCATTTCCAAACCCTCCCGCGCAGCAACCTATTGGCTCGGTCTCGACGTGTTTCACGACTCTAGACATCTGCAATAGCAGCACAACTTCGTGTTCTGGGAGGGGACAGTGCGTTGAGGCCTCTAAAGCTGGACGGACATGCTTTGTCTGCACTTGCGGCGTGACTAAGACTGGCAAGGGAAGTAAAGTCAAGACGGAAAGATGGGCTGGTCAAAGTTGTGAGCGCAAAGATGTCAGCGGGTATGCCAACGTGATTCAATTACTATCATGAAATGCTGACGGTCAACGGTTCTCTAGACCCTTTGTGTTGCTGACAGGCACCGTTATTGCAATGATTCTACTGGTGGTTGGATCCGTGACCTTGCTGTACAGCGTTGGCGACCAAGCATTACCAAGCATTCTTTTAGCCACTGCTGTGAGCGTGAAGAAGGATTAATTGATGCAATGTTCTGCTCGCTGAGTGGTTATTAAGCCGTTAAATCCTTGATTGGTCGCCGTGAGATGAGTATCGATATTCTCTCACATCTTCTCCTTGCTCTTGGTAGGTCCTGTCATTGAAAGTACATTGTGACGTATTGCAATCTCGATCCTGGCCTTTCAAAAATTTCTTTGCGGTGTTTTTCTCTGCTGAACCAAAACTTTTGCGAATTTTCAGGACAAACACGTATGTTGCAATCGATCCTGGCCTTTCAAAAAATCTTTCTTTGGATTTTTCTCTCCTGAACCAAGCAACCCTACGCAAGTTTTACGAATCTTCAGAACAAACACCTATCCTGAACACCTATCCTGAACAACATATCAATGTTATCATTGTCTATTAAATTTACTATTAGAGCGCTCGCGGCTTCGGCATCCAAAACCGACATCGTGGAATCCTTCCTAATTATCAATCACAGCTTTCCGATGCTATCAGACATTCACGGCAAGTTCGCGGAGGTTCACGGTCCCCACAGGACCCGTGTCGGTGCCGTAAGTACTGATTGATAGATTTTCAGTTAGTGTGATAGCCATTTAACCGCCAGCTTGGAGGAAGATTTCATCGACAGTGATGTCGTATTCCGCCGAAGATTCACCGATACTTGCTCCACCCTACACAGTCCACCCTCTTAATCACCCAGAAGTGGGAAAGCGCCATTATGTATATGCGCCTCTCATTCCAAGGGTTTCAATACAATTGTAGGTCATTGAATGGGCGTTTCCGTTGCCATTCGGCGCGCGATCCGAGTTTCTGATTGCCCACAGCAAATTCTGCAGCTTGTACGGACAATCATGGGCATAGATGTTATTAAAGTCTTTGTCTACGGTCTTGCAAACGTGATTGATCGAACATCTTAGACTGCCTCGACTTTGCTCGGCGGAGGTTCGTGTTAAGAAATGCCTCAAATAAGTAATGTACACTCCGTTAACCGAAGATTTCGTCTGCCAGTAAGTACAATGGTATTCAATGCTCACATCCAGTTCGCGGCCCTTAGGTGTCATGAATGTTGTGCGTTCGCGGTGAGCTTGGCGAGATGCATTCTGGGCCAATTCAGGCCAATTCTGGGCAGCCTTCTTCATCTCCGTCGCCTAATTCACGTTAGTAGTTAGTAGTGTAGTGTAGCAGATACCGGTATTCAGATTCAAACAACCTGCCAAACCACCCTGAAGCCCTTGTTCAACCTTCCATCAGATATGTTATTCAATGTCGTCGCGATGGGTATAAGAAAATAACACAACGACGATCAAACTCATAAGCCATAAGCTTGAAAAAGCATCAAAGCCTTCTCATCCATGGGATGACGTCGAGGTGGAGGGATATTTTCTAGATATGTTAGGGGCGCCAAGCTGTTGGGTTTGCCATCTGAAGAGGCAGAACTTGCGGAGCCGGTCTTTGTGGATCCCTTGTGATCTCGCAATGGCAAATCGATCCGTGTTGAAGGTCGGTTAGTCGCCGGTGGCTCTGGATTGTGAGAAGCACTCCTGGGGTTAGGCGCGTACGGGACATACTCCAAAGGCGAAAATTCCGGGTTTTCACTCTCGGGGTTGAAGATATGATCAGGCCTGCCCTTGGCAGATCTCGCACTTTTGTACTTCCCATGAGGTACGCGCAATGAGGCCAACTCGGGAATGTCTTCAATAGATCGGAGTCTATCAAGGGATTCCTCAGTGAAATAGGCGACTGTGAACGAAATTAAATGAATCAAATAGGGACATCCCTGTGCCTTTTTTCACTCACTGAGGTGCCATTTCTGTTGTCCCCGTGGTGTGTCCACGAATACAGTGTACGTTTGCTTTATGAGAATTGTCCGAGAATAATCGCTTGAGGAGGATCTGAATGTAAACAGGGGGGTGAGTGAGAAGGGGACCACAACACGCGGAGTGGCTGGGTCGTACAGGCTGTCCGAATAAAAGTGTCCCGACGCCTGTTTCTCGTGGTAGAATAAGAAACCCTGGATGAAAACAAACATGAAGTGGCACAGGTGCTAAAGATGATGCTTGATTACCTCTCGGACTCTCGACGGTCCCCATCGAATGCCTATGGAACGTGATTACTTTGCATCATGGCAGAGGCGACACATCTTACCGTCTGTCCATCGCTCAATACCAACCTGGAATACAACATTCGTCAATCTCTAGTTTCATACTTACATCGCGCAAACTCACTCCTGTCAGTTCAGCGTGCGGTCCCCGTTCCTCCCAAACATACACATGGCCTGGTGAAATCAGACTCCTCTCCTCGGTGTCCAACCGTCGGGTCACCATAGGTAGGATGTCTAAAACGACACCGTGGAAAATGACGCGAGCATCTGAGGGCGACCGGATACGAATCCCAATGCAAGTGGCGCGTTGCATCGTAGGTGGGGGGGTGAAAGGGGCTCCAAAAATGAAGCCCTGCCTTTAACAGAATAAGTACTTAGGGTACAACGCCCCAAGTGAAATCAAGGACTGATGGGGCTGTCTTTTACGACATAGGGCTCGAATAGGCTCGAATTTGGTTCGAATTATGCCGCGTATTAGAGTTTTAGGAACTCCTGGTGGTCAGGGGGGTATGTGGGTGAGAAAGATATGTACCTGATCATATTGTCGATGCAGACGGGTATTTGTGACTTGAGTCAAGTGACCTAACTACAAGGTCCCGCTAACTGAAAGTGGGGCCTCACGAAGCCCTTGTGCTCTTTCATTAAGAAGCCCAAGATATTTATTACACACCACTTCGACATTTTTACAATGCATGATGTCGGTTCCTCCTTTTCCTATGCATTACTAATGCCTACAGGTTCCAAGGATTCGACTTGTTATGATTCACTCTGAACCAGCAGGGATTTCACTGTGATTCAACTGTCCAGTACCGACATGATGATGTCAAACCTGCACGGTATAGACCAGAAGCGAAAACGAAAATATCTTCTTACAAAATGTTGCTCCGGATTTTCGTTTCTGCTGCCGAACCGATTCCGGCCACAAGATTTTTATAATTATGGTATTTATTTGTATTTACTCAGATTACTCCTTCTGTCAGTGTCATACAGGACACTCTCTTCTGCCCACCACGACCATCGACGATTGGTCACGAAGACCCATCACCATGATCGAGGAACAGCGACGACCGCCCAGCAACGTCCACAGGCGCCCACCACCACCATCGACGAACGGCGATGACGGCCCGCCACGACCTCTGATGATTGACCATCAGCACCATCGACAAGCGCCCACGGACGGCCACGAGGGCCCACCACCACCACCATCGACGGATGACGATGAGCGCCCACGAACGTCTTCGGGGCCCACCACCAGAATCGACAAACAGCCACGAGGGCCCATCACCACCATTGACAAGGGCCCACCACCAGGATTGACGAATGGCTACGACCACCCACAACCACCATCAATAAATGGCTGCGACCGCAAGCACAATCAATGAATTGCCACGAGGGCCCATCACCACAATCAATGAATGGCCACGTTGTTGAAGGGAGAGGTGGTCCTCGCTCCTTCCTTCCCACTTCTACATAGCAGGTATACCTTCCCATATAAATGTTTTTTTTCGTAGATAAGTACATATACTGCCATTTACCCAAGTACAGAAGGACTTGTGAAAAAAAAAAAAGTTCAATGCTTGATGGTGTGACACCGAGAAAGGCAAGGTCATGTATTACAAGAACAAACAAGTTTTCGGGTTACAAACAAAAAATATTGTATTGTTTGTAATTGTTGCCCTGCCTATTAAAAAGCTCATTTAATTACAAAATGCAGCCGGCACTCCGGCTAGATACAGCTGATTGCAAAACGTTAGAGCAGCTCAGTTACTGTTCCAGCTCAACCATGTGTTTGTTTGCGGTGGACACCAAAGCCAAATAAATTGGATCGATAGGGCTTTTCAGAACATTTGACACAACATGGTAGCAAGCATTTTATTGACAGGTTATGCAATGTGTCTTCGGTGACCATTCCGCACCATTATTATTTGAAAGGAGAGGGGGAGGTGAGGGTATGTAGATAAGACTGGGAAAAGTTGAAGCAAAGCAGGTGCTGATGTCTGGCCATCAACAAACAAACAGATGGTTGTGCTGGAATGGGAAGCAAGTGGCTCTAATGTTTCGCAATCAGCTGTAATGGACTGGCATCTGACGTTGTGTTGTGTATGCCAGATTTTCGTTTTGCTTCTGGTACATACTCAACCTGCATGATTTCCTGGTGGAACATGTGATGTTCCCATTCCCTCAACCTAACGAAGGCACATCTGCCAACGTCACTGACATATCTCTAGTTGAAGTCCCACTGCTTGAGAGGGAATGGAAAGCCAACCATGCTGTGCAAGACCATACCCTTGTTCAGAAACTTTGCAGTACTCTCGAGAATATCCTTGGAGATACCATTTTAGCAGCAGATGCCGAAAATCACCTCTTATCGCGGTTTTCACCTAAGATACAGTTCAATAGGCATGGTCAAGAAAAACGAGACTGGACTCGGAATCCAAGTTCAAGCCATGTAAGTTTTTTGCTCTTTGTTCGAGGTCCAGCAATTCAGGCTGATCTTACAGAGTTGGGTTTTGTTGGCCAAAGGCGTACTTGAAGCTTTAGGAGACTGCTTGTGTGAGTATGGTGGGTACAACCTCCTTACAGAAACAGAGCAAGTTGCAGTCAGAGGGAGCTCCAGGATGGACTACATTTTGAGTGTGGATGGCAAGGACAGGGGTCTCCTTCAGGTGAAATCCCCATTGGTGATGAATAATGTTTGTGGTCTGTTACTGCAGAATGGTATCGAGCTGACATGGGCTCGTGGTCAAACTCTGGTGCCGAAGGTGCTTACAAAGGTGAGTATGCTATTGTTGTCACCCACAACCGTCTGGCATTTAAAAATATGTTTAGGCTGCATTTATTCTGGGTTTAAGACAGATGGAATGGCTGTTTATTATGTGCCATAATTACTGGGTTGTGTGCCACCTTGTGAGGGACGATCACCACCCTTTCCTTGCCTACTTGTGAGTGATCGGTATCGATCACTCATCAGTGCCCTTTCGAGCACTTCTTGGTGCCATCTTGTCCATTCTCAAAAAGGTTCCTGTTGAGCCCACCAAATTCAATCCCAATATGGAACTTGATGCTGTTGTCAAAGGACAAGATGAGTGTTCTTCACCTGAAGATGACATCGAAGAGGAAATGGCAAACAGTCCTTTGAATGCCCATAACCATCATCACACTAGCCAAAGGAAGGCCGAGTCTGAGTTAATGGTTTGTTCATGCCTCCTATCACCTGTCATCTGCCTTGCTCATTTATTCTTAGATGACTTTGTCTTCCCAAAACTTGCCTGAATCCTTGCAAGTTTGGATACATCTCCACCCCTTCCTGAACAATGTGCTCGCCGTTCCGCAGTGTGCCCAGAACAGGAATGGGTGCCTGTGGTTGACCCACTTTGTAGGTAGTGTTTGAAAGTCCGGTTTGGTCCGGTTTTTTGATGCCCAGGGGCATTAACCGTAACTGTAACCAGTCTGCCTTTTCCCCTGAAGTCAAAAGACCAGACCGGACTGCAAAAAGACTGCAGACCGCGGTTTTTTGCAGTCTATAGACCGGTTTCAGTCTGCATCGGTTTTAACCGGTCTATGACCGGTCTTTAGGCCAATATTTTAAAATTATGAATCAGTAAATTTATTAACATCTCTATTAGCTTCAAAACAAGCCCAAGAACGTTAAATTCCATTAGGAATTGGTGCTTCTATAAAATAAGTCTGGTACATCTATTATTCCCAAAAGTAATTTACATTTTAATTCATATCTCTCTCGTTTTTTGACCAAATCGTATGTTCTTGGGTGCGTTTTAAAGGGTATTTAGGGGGCTACAAAAGACCGGTCCAAACCGGTCAAGACCGGTTCACGTTAACCGGTTTTTTTGCAGTCTTTACATCTCAAAAATAAAAAGACCGAACCACAGGTCCGGTCTTTTGCGGTCTTGGTCCGGTCTGGTTATGGTCTTTTTCCAGTCACGAGACCGGACTTCCAAACACTATTTGTAGGGTCTGGGTCAACTGGCAATGTCGCTTTGATGGCAGCATTGACTTTTTTGCTGTCAAGGTTGTTGAGGTGCTATGCCCTGCTGATGCAGACAAGCGACAACAGCTCTGTGATGATTTTAACATCTACCTTACCTTGGAGAAGGTGTACCAAACTTGTCAACCACATCATTGTATCACTCCTCGATGCTATGGTGTGTTCGAAGGCAATGGCATAGCCGTTCTCACTCTTGATTTATGTGATAGCATTCTGAATGAGTGGGGAGAGCTTAGCAATTCTGAGCGGTAAGCAGTAGCAACCACGTCAAAGCAATTGCTCTCATTGACAATCACGGTTTTCTGCAGATCTCAAGTGTATAAGTTGGCACAGGACCTTCATCATATTGGCATAATTCATGGGGACCTCGAGCCCTGACATATCACTCGTACTTGTGAAGGAGGGTTCTGCCTCATTGACTTTTCTGAGAGCGGGAGGCACACCTGCAAGGGGAGCAAGGTACATGGCTGCTCCACCCACTTGATTGCTTTCAGACTTCCTCATCTCAAAAATAGACATGTGACAAACTGAAAACATTGCGAAAATGCTTGTGGAATGACAGTCCCTTTGAGATGTGAGTTTGGGGCAAAGGTGTTGATGGGGTCGCTGAGTCTTCTGCCAGATACTGGTGTTTGTGGGCTAAAGAAGGTGCAGCGTTAGGTCAGGCATTTCACACACTCACTTTCTGGATTGAGGTTGAGAATTTTGATTTCATCTTAGATATGTTCTGGGAGTGCGGCTGATGACAAATAGAACATTACTTGGAAATTGACGTGACATGTTGCAAGACTCTCATGCTTAAGCTGATGCAGTGAGTCTCATCAATGGATGAAGCTCGCAACAGCTGGTTTGTTGTGCAAAATCATCAAATGCATGCTCGCCCGATCCGCCATGAGCAGTGAGAATGTAATGTTTATCTTTCTCATTGACAAGGAGTGGAAGAGACAAACACAAAGTCTTCCCACCACCTGTTCAGACATTGACGTGAAGATGCAAGTGTGGTATGCATAAGATCGGTTTCCCCTTTCCTATGCATGACTAATATGCACAGGAGGATTCAATATTCAATAACCCCTTTCAATGAGTCAATCTAAACCAGCAGGGTTTTCACTGGGATTCAACTGTACATGTCCAACCTGCATGATTTTCTGGTGGAACATGCGATATTCCCATTCCCTGAACCTAATGGAGGCCCATCTGTTGATACCCCTGACATATCTCTAGTTGAAGCTTCGTTGCTCGAGAGGGAGTGGAAAGCCAGCCATGCTGTGCAAGACAATACCCTTGTTCAGAAACTTTGCAGTACTCTTGAGAACATCCTTGGAGATACCCCCTTAGCAGCGGATGCCAAAAATCATCTCCTATCATGGGTTTCACCTAGGATACAGTTCAGTGCGCGTGGTTGAGAAGACCCTGATTGGAGAAGCAATCCAAGTAAAATCCACATAAGTTTTTGGCTCTTCACGTGAGGTCCAGCAATTTAGGTTGATCTCTGGAACAGAGTTGGCATTTGTTGTCCACAGGTGTACTCAGAGCTTTAGGAGACTTCTTGTGGGAATGTGGTATGCGAATTGTGGCAAAAACAGAACAAGCTGCAAACAGAGGGAGCTCCAGGATTGACTACGTTGTAGAAGTAAATGGCAAGGATGGGGGTCTCCTTGAGGTGGAATCTCCATCGGTCATGAATAATGTTCACAGGCTGTTACCACAGAATGGTATCAAGCTGACATGGGCTTGTGGTCAAACCTTGGCACCGAAGATACTCACAAAGGTGAGTTTTTTGTCATCTACAAATGTCTGGTGTTTACAAGATACATCTAGGCTGCATTGATTCTGGGTCTAAGACGGATGGAATGGCTCTTCATTACCTGCCATAACTACTGGATCATGTTGTAATCATGGCATGATTACTACAGTTCCCATACTGTATCATATATAGGATGCACTGGCTGAGAATATAACTTCTCAGTTATTCTGCCTTTTGGCTTAGGTGGTCCTTTGTGCATTCTAGGGACTGCTTTCAGAATCATACACTCGGTATACTTCTAAAAAAGTGGAAATCTATCCCCTAAGAGGGGAATAGATAACACTAAAGACGATGATAGGGAGAGGGAGATCACACCAAGACAGAAGTATACCGAGTGTATGATTCTGAAGGTCTAAGTGTGGGGAATATACAGAGGAGCGAGTGCGAGATGATGATGGTAGGTGAGAGAGCAGGGCGTGTACGTGATGTAATCAAAAGGAGGGTGATGCCAAACAAGTGTAATCCATGATTACACCCTCCCCCGCTTTAAAAAAGAAAAGGAAAAAGATCAGTGACGTTGAAAGGTAAGTAAAATCCGAGCACGGGTGCGTTAAAAACCCAGTGGGAAAAGCTACCAGCTGGCGAAAAAGAAAACGAAAGCTACATAAGTTCAACTTTCGCCCCTAGATGCCAGCCAGTGGTTGAGAGCCGCGCATTCTTGAAGTTCCAATGCAGGTAGCCATCGGTCGTGGTCTTGCCCATAACTGCGCCAACGAACGAGGTATTGATATCCACGGCCTCGACAGCGCTGATCTAGAATCTTGTCAATGAAAAATTCTTGTTTGCCTTCAGGTGTAAGTATCGGTGGGGGTTCTTTGAATTTTCGTGAAGGGAAAAGGGAGTCGTCGTTTTCGATGAAAGGAAGGAGTTTGGAAGTGTGAAATGTGGGGAAGATGTTGGGAGCGTTAGGTAGTTCGATGGTGACAGTTGAGTGTTTTTCGTCCGTATTGACGACTTTGTATGGTCCATCGTACCGAGGCATGAATTTTGCAACTTGTTTTTCATCTTTTGCCTTGTACTCGTTGCGCCTGTGAAGGGTTGTTAGCCGAACACGTGAACTGACAGTGAAAGGAAAATTTAGAGAGCAGTGTTTGTTTGCTTCTATGGATTGCGTTATTTTGGCACGCAAAAGGTTGTCTTGCGCTTCTTCAACGTCAGTTTGCAGCCGCAGGATGATGTCCCGAGCAGATATATCTTCTGCTGTGGCGCTGCGTGGTAGTGGTAATAATGGAGGGATTATCCGAGGATTACGCCCCATCCGCAGTTGAAAAGGTGTGAAGCCCATGGACTTGTTGATGGTGCTCATTATGTGGAAACGGATGCGAGGCAGTGTGCGAGACCAGCCTAATTGATTCTGCTCGACATGGTATCGTAGACATTGGTTCACTGTTTTATTAGTCCGTTCGCTCACGCCATCGGTTTGCAGGTGGTAAGCGGTCGACATTTTTAATTTGACGCCAGTTAACTTGTGAAGTGCTTTCCAGAATTTGGATACAAAGAGCTTATCTCTGTCCGAAACAATGTCAGCCGGGAGTCCATTTTCGCAATACCACTTATCAAAAAAAAGGTATGCCAACTGCTCCGCCATGATGTCTGTGCGTGTTGCGGCCAGTTGAATATCACTGCCCAGTTGGTCCGTGAATGTGATGATGCAGTCGTTTCCTTCATCTTCCGGTAGTGGGCCAATGAAATCAATTGCGACAGAGTCGCCTCTTTGATCTGGAATAGGTAGCGGGTGTAACGGTCCAAGCGGTTTGGATGTTGTTGACTTGTTACGTTGGCATTCTGGGCAGGAGGCGACATAGCCGTTCTCGAGGTCACGCCGCATGTTTGGCCAGTAGTAGGAAGTTCGCAGTGAGCCGTATGTTTTGTCGAAACCGAAGTGACCCAAGCTGTCATGGGCCAATTGGAATAATGTTTCACGAAGGGTACCAGTGCGAGGTATGATCAGTTGATCCCCGACGTACCACAATCCGTCTTGTTCTCGAAGTTCTGGCCAGCTTGCTGTGGCGGCAGGTAAACGTTTGCACCAAGTGTCATGCACGTAGCCCTCTTTGATTTCCTGCAACAGATTTTTATCAGCGGAGATGTTCAAAGTTGTGTTTATTGAAGCCAGTCCTTGGGAATGTGCGAGAGCCCTTGCAGATTCCCTGGGTCCATGGAATTGTGGAGACCAGATGCAGGCAATGGTATTAGGTGTGTCGATGTCGTCTTGGCAGTAACTGTACAGATGCCGCGCAATGTTTTCAGCGCTCTCCAGCATTGCTTGACAGGGCAGACGTGAGAGTGCATCAGCAACCGTGTTATCGCTGCCTTTGACATAAATGATCCTGGCATCATATTGTGACATAAATTCCATCCACCACGCTTGTCGATGCGATAGATCTTTTTGCGTGTAAAAGTTTTCCAGCGTTTTATGGTCTGTGTAGATAAAAAATGGTGAGCCTAGCAGGTCCACTCTCCATTTTTTCAGTGCTCTGATAATTGCCAATAATTCTTTCTCGTGCACTGGATAATTCAGTTCGGCACCTTTGAATGTCATTGAATCAAAAGCTACAGGGCGCGCTGACGCCCACGTTTTGCCAAAAGCCAGTACCACGCCCGATCGTTTATCACTTGCATCAGTGGTTACAAAAATCTTGTATTCCGGTAATTTCGTCAAGTCAATTGTTGTTAGGCAATCTCTGCTGACGACAATCGATTTTATGGCTTCAAATGCATTTTGATAGCAGTCCGTCCATGGCGGAAATTTCTTTTCTGATTCATTAGTTGTCAGTTCTGTCAAGGTACCGGTATGTTCAGCCAGTGATGGTAAGAAGTCAGCCAGATATCTGACGAGACCCAGAAAACTTCTGACATCTGTAGTAGATTTTGGTATCGGCCAGTTAATAATCCGATCTGCCTTTTTACCATCGGCTTCAATTCCCCGAGAGCTGATGTGGTGTCCCAAGAAATCGATTTCAAGACAGAATAGGTTCGTTTTATCTGGGTTGACATACAGTTGTGCCTTACACAGTGCATCCAGAACAGCCCTGACATTTTGTTCATGTTCTTCCACGGTTTGTGACCAAATGACGATGTCGTCCAGGTATATATGACAAAATTTTCCCAGAATATCTCTCAGTGCAGCTGTTACGCGCCGCTGGTGGATTGCTGGGGCATTTTTCAGTCCCATCGGCATGACCAGCCATTCGTATAAACCAAGCGGTGTATTTACCGCAGTCAATGGTACGTGTTCAGGTTGCATACGCGTCTGGAAGAAACTATTCGTCATATCGATTGTGCCCCAGATTTTTCCTTTTGCACAATCCGTCAAGATATCGTTGATACGAGGAAGTGGATGGGAGTCAGTGACCGTGTTTTCGTTTAATTGGCGATAATCATTGACCCAACAAGGCAGGACATTGGGATTTGCCTTGGGGACAATAAATGCGGGTGATGCATATGGAGACGAAGATGGTTGAATACGCCCCGCATCCAGATGCTGTTGTATCAGAATACTCCACGCCTCTTTGTACTTGCGAGGAGAAGGATATGACCGTGATTTAATGGTTTGCTCTGCATTTTTCAGATGGATGGATGCAAAAACATTAGTAGGTAGTTCACTGACATGTGGGATTGGCTCAAAAACTTCTTTGAAGTCGGATTTCACTTTAGTTTCCAGTTTTTGCAATTTCTCAACATTTGCTAGAACCTCAATGTGCTCGCGTATTGCGCTGGCTACATTAAAATCCTCGAGAATTACAGGGCGCAGTTTTTGATTTTTAAACCTGTCATTGCAAACCATCATTAGTTCTGCAAGAACCAGTTTTTTGTCCACCTTCGTCTCTTTTACCTGTTCGTGCAGTTTCAGTTTAGGAGGTGGAGGCGGTACAATCGGTGCAGGATTCAACAAGTCGTAATTTGTGGTTTTATCGATACAAGAGCGAGTGGCACAATCTATAACAATTGTATTATGTATAAGAAACGGTAATCCAAGAATAATTGGCATGCAGAGTCCAGGAGCGATAAGAGCTTTTACTGTTTTGGAAGTCCAAGCGGCATCTAAAGAAGTGACAGAAAGCTTTACATATTCATACAGTTTCGATTGCGAGTTCTGACCATTGTTCAAGGCAACATCTACGAGTTCGGGTTCATGGAGGTGATGTATCTTCAAGTTCAATTTAGTGACGAGTTCGGGACGTATGAGGACCAGGTGTGCTCTGTTGTCTATCAGTGCGCGTGTTTTCACTGGAAAATCCTCTGTAAGTCCATGTACTTGGCAATTCCAAATAAAATGTTTGGACTTGACAGGCGCACTCACATTACGAATGGAGAGGTCGTTGTTCTCATCAGAATCGGAAGAGTAATCAATGACCCCAGGTAAAACCGTGCCGACGCTGTTGGGTTCATTTGCGTCGTCATCCGAAGCCGGTGCGGTAGCTGCGACAGGTTTGGAAGAGGGTTTAGTGGTCGTGGTGTTGGACAAGTTCTTGGCTCTTTTAGCAGCTGCAGCGTCCGAAGCGGTTAAGGTTTTGTACCCTTTCCCTCAGGGGAACCCATTTGGGCAATCCTGAGAGCGATGGTCGACATAGAACTTCCTGCATTTGGTACAACCGTCGTGTTCGTTCAGCAGTGTACATTCAGAGTCAAGAAGTGTTGGGACGGGCACGTAGGTACTCGAAGAAGAGTTGTTCGTGGAAGACGATGTGTTGCCATTGCGGTTCGTTTTATTGCGCAGTGCATTGGCATCGGTGGCCTGCCATTTCGACTGGCGCTGTGTAAGAGTTTCCTCAATGAGATCGCGGTGGCGTTTATTCTCGCTAATGCGAGTTTCGTCCAACCGACGAACGGCATCAATCCATGCCTTGAGGGATTTCTCCTTCTTGGCTTCACTGTGCTTAACGCGGTCTTTCAAATCGTCGTCCAAGTGAGTGTCGAGCTGGTTACGAAGAGTAGCGTCGTCGAACAAGGAAGGGGTATCCCTAAGGAGACAGTTCAACTTGATGACGTTTTGGGACCAGGCCCAAAATGATTCCTTGCTCGGATCCAGGCGTGACTTCAATATTTCGTCACGGACATGGTCCTCCCAGTCAGGGTGAAGTGAGTTTTTGCGCAGTTGGGTCATGAAAGCGGAGAATGTAAGCGCTACAATCGTAGCGCGGTCGGCGGCAATCCAATTG
Source organism: Laccaria trichodermophora (assembly GCA_018417955.1). NCBI lineage: Eukaryota > Fungi > Basidiomycota > Agaricomycetes > Agaricales > Hydnangiaceae > Laccaria > Laccaria trichodermophora. Next base: position 1,038,490 of record JACTVC010000001.1, read on the forward strand.
TGAATGCGGAAATCCTTGATTCCCAGGAGGATGAAAGCCACTTGCTTCTCGGCTGGGACCGATTTGGCCTTGAAGAAGTCGTGACAGGTGTTTTCGAACTCCATCATAACGGCGGGAGTCACCTCACCAGTTGTTAATACTGGAGCCTTTCCGCTGGTTGATTCTACAGAGGCGTTCGTGGACATTTTTTGCAGGATATATGTGTGTGGTTCGTCACTGGAAGAGTCGGAAGAAAGATGGATCGATATGGATCGAGGTCTTTGGGCTGTTTGATGCGTGTTTCGAGGACGAGTCGTAGGCACGAGACCGTGAAATATCGGTAGTTGAAGTACGACAGCAGTAGTATGTGTAAAATGTGGGGATACTGGTGGACTGCGAGGTGAACGGTTGGAGACAGGTGTTAACGGCGAGGAGGGTGTAGACGGCGGGGAAGTAGTCGGTACAGGCAAGGAGCCCTCCACTACAAGACGGTTACAGTTACTGTTATACAGACAAACATTCGGCGAATACGCACGATTTGACTATATGCGCGTTCCCAAGTAAGGTATGCGCGAGCCGAGGCAAATACGGTTTTGAACTAATCAAAAACGTGTGTTAGTTGTATACTAGCACAGTTATACTTCAAAAAAAGTGGAAATCTATCCCCTAATAGGGGAATAGATAACACTAAAGACGATGATAGGGAGAGGGAGATCACACCAAGACAGAAGTATACCGAGTGTATGATTCTGAAGGTCTAAGTGTGGGGAATATACAGAGGAGCGAGTGCGAGATGATGATGGTAGGTGAGAGAGCAGAGCGTGTACGTGATGTAATCAAAAGGAGGGTGATGCCAAACAAGTGTAATCCGTGATTACACATGTGCCGCCTTGTGAGGAACGGTTACCACCCTTTCCTTGCCTACTCACCAATGATCAGCATCAACAACTCGTCAGTGCCCTTTCGAGCACTTCTTGGTGCCATCTTGTCTGTTTTCAAGAATGTTATTGTTGAGCCTAATGAGTTCAATCCCAATATGGAACTTGATACTCTTTTCGAAGAACAAGATGAGGATCCTTCGCTGACAGATGACACCAATGATTATCCACTGTATTCAGCTACAGGGGAAGAAATAGCAAATGATTCTTTAAGTACATGTAATCCTCGCCACACTGGCCAGAGGACGGCTGAGTCCTGGCTAATGGTTGTACATGCCTCCTGTTGCCTGTCATTTGCCTTGCTCATTCATTTCCTAGATCACCTCATCTTCCCAAAATTCGCCTGAATCCTCCCAAGTTTGGATACATCTCCACTCCTTCCCAAACAATATTCTTGCCCTCCTGCAGTGCGTCAATAATGGGGATCGGCGCCTGTGGCTCGACCGCTTTGTAGGGTCTGGGTCAACTGGCAATGTCTGGCAATGTTGCTTTGATGGCAGCAATGACTTTTTTGCTGTCAAGGTTGTTGAGGTGCTATGTGGTGCTGACACAGACAAGCGACAACAGCTCCATGATGAGTTTAACATATACCTTACCTTGGAGAAGTCATACCAAACTCGTCAACCACAAAATCGTATCGCTCCTTGATGCTATGGTGCATTCGAAGGCAATGGCATGGCCATACTCATTCTTGATTTGTGTGATGGCGTTCTGAATGAATTAGTGTTTGAAAGTCTGGTCTGGTCCGGTTTTTTGATGCCCAGGGGCATTAACTGTAACCACAACCGGTCTGCCTTTTCCCCAGAAGTCAAAAGACCAGACTGGACTGCAAAAAGACTGCAGACCACGGTTTTTTGCAGTCTATAGACTGGTTTCAGTCTGCATTGGTTTTAACCGGTCTATGACCGGTCTTTAGGCCAATATTTTAAAATTATGAATTGGTAAATTTATTAACATCTCTATTAGCTTCAAAACAAGCCCAAGAACGTTAAATTCCATTAGGAATTGGTGCTTCTATAAAATAAGTCTGGTACATCTATTATTCCCAAAAGTAATTTACATTTTAATTCATATCTCTCTCGTTTTTTGACCAAATCATACGTTCTTGGGTGCGTTTTAAAGGGTATTTAAGGGGCTACAAAAGACCGGTTCACGTTAACCGGTTTTTTTGCAGTCTTTACATCTCAAAAATAAAAAAACCGAACCGCAGGTCCGGTCTTTTGCGGTCTTGGTCCAGTCTGGTTATGGTCTTTTTTCAGTCACGAGACCGGACTTCCAAACGCTAGAATGAATGGGGTGCGCTTAGCAATTCTGAGCGGTAAGCAGTGGCAATCATGTTGAAGCAACTGATTTCATTGATGACCATGATTCTCTAAAGGTCTCTGTTGAATAGTCGAGGCGGACCGGACCAGCAACTCCAGTATGCCGATACTGTGCATACGCGCACGTACTAGTCTCATATAGGACACTGTAGATAGTTATAGTAGTTTGTAGTACATTCTAGTTACATATCTTTGTAGTATATAAGGGGGACTGAGAGTCCCCGAATTCATTACCTTCTCACTTTTACACTCCCTCGTACTTGCTGCTCCAACAGGTTATGGGCCCCGAGCCCTAAACATACATACTACTATACATCTTACCTCGCTCTCATCAGCTTTTATCTTATCAATTACGTAGCAGCACATGGAGACCAATGGATCATCAAATGTTTACCGGATTGAGCCGCTTAAAGGCGCGGACAATTACGCGGTATGGAAAATCAAGATGACAGACATCTTGACAGATCAAGGTCTGTGGGAATATGTCGATCCCGGAATGGCACCATCAGATGCCAACCAGAAACCAGCATGGGATAAGAAGGACAGGACAGCTTTATCAACGATAAGATTACGAGTAGCAGATAAACTACTGGTTTACATAGCTAGCTCAAAATCATCGAAAGAAGCTTGGGATACATTGAAGAGCTTATTGGAAGCTCAAGGGCCGTTAGGAATTGTCCTTGCCCGCCAGAAGCTATTTCGGGCCAAGTGCGATGATGGCACTGGCATCGAAGATCACATCAGGACCCTGAGAGTCTATCAGGAAGAATTGCAAAATCTCAGACAGAAAATAGAGGACTCAGAATTCTCTATTATTCTACTTACATCGTTACCAGATAGTTGGAATAATTACATTTCATCTATTGATACATCTGCGCTTAACAATGCGCTGCAACTGATTGCCAGAATCCTTGAGCACGATAGACGGCTCAAAATTCAGGGCACTGATGATACTGCCCTAGCTGCCAAATGGGGCAAGAAGAAATACAATTTGAAAATAATTTGCTATGGATGTGGCAAATGCGGCCATATACAGGCAGATTGCCGATCTAAATCTAATGATCAATCAAACGAGAAGCATCACAAGAAGCCAAAGTTCGGGGGAGCACGTGCAAATGAAATCATTGATGATTTCGCTTTTGCAGGAATTGATGGCGCGCCCGAAATGGCATTTGCTTCACTTATGGCTAACTCATGGTTAGCAGACTCAGCGTGTACTTCCCATATCTCAACGGAAAGGAGTTATTTTAGTGAATATACTCCAACATCAAACCATTTTGTTAAGGGACTAGGAAATCAACCAGTAGAAGGGATGGGAACAATAAGGCTAATCTCTAATGTTGATGGGAAAGCCTATCCTATCACTCTCAAAAATGTGCTATATGTCCTGAAAGCACCGCACAATCTCATTTCACTTGGGCGCATTACAAGCGCCAACATACAAGTTCTATTTACAGACAAGGATGTGAGATTCAGGGTGCCAAATCAAATGATTATGGCAAAAGGTATCAAGATCTCGAATCTGTACCTTATGAATGTCAAGGTCTCAACCAAACAAGACCACGCTTACTCAACAAAAGTAAACACGCACACATGGGATGAATGGCATAAAATTATGGGACATTTGAATATGGCTTCGATTAAACAATTGAAGTCAAAAGGGATGGTTACTGGTATGGAAGTTGATGAAAGTGTTCCAGCAACAGAACAATGTCCAGCATGCATTCTTGCAAAACAGCATGTCACGCCGTATCCACAAGAATCAAAGACAGAAATTGCCGAAATCGGCGATTTAACAGTATCTGACATCTGGGGACCTGCACAAACTACCGGAATAGGGGGAGAAAAGTATTTTATCACATTCACTGATGGGAAATCCCGCCGATCAATGCGCTATTTCCTTAAGAAGAAATCGGAGGCGCTATCTAAGTTTAAACAGTACAAGGCATTTGTGGAAACACAAACAGGCTGGAAACTTAAGAAACTTAGAGTTGATGGTGGAGGGGAATATATTGGAGATGAATTTAGGGAATATCTATTAGACAATGGGATATTCCTTGAGGTCACAGCAGCATATTCATCCTCACAGAATGGAATTGCAGAACGCAGCAACCGCACTGTGGTGTCGGAGGCGCGTGCTATGTTACATTCACAAGATCCACATCTCGCTTACTATCTTTGGCCAGAAGTGGTCAAATATGCTACTTATCTCCGAAATCGTTCTCCCACACGTGCCTTAAGGGATGATAAAACCCCCGATGAAGCATTCTGGAACAAGAAACCTAATATTGCACATTTGCAAGAATTCGGTCGCAAATGCTGGGTTTTACAACAAGACAAGAAAAATAGAAAACTTGACCCTAGATCACGTCCATTCATTTTTGTTGGCATTAACGACAGCACCAAAGGTTACCGTTATTGGAACAGCAACCAAATTTTAACCTCGCGCAATGTTGTCTTCTCAAACGACGACACAGAAATACATGACTATGATGATGTCGAAGTCCCAATCAATCGTCCTATGGAGATTGAGGGGGAGAATAGTCAATCAGACAATCTCCCATCAGACGATAACCCTGAGAACATCAGTACTAATAATACTGTGATCACGGACACGCCAAAAACGTCGAAAACGTCGAAGATTCCAATTCCAACTCGAGAAAAATCTACACGTGTTGCCGAAAAATCACCATTCCATTACAGATTTTTAAATAATCCTGCAGCAAGAGGTCCTCGAGAATGGCAGCATCAGGTACCAGTTCTCACAGAAGAGGAAACTAATTTTTTGCAAGACATGGAGACAACTTATGATTATGCCATGCTTACAGAAAAAGTGCCGAAAATGGATGATGATCCAAAAGACGTTGAAGAAGCCAGATCCCGTCCAGATTGGCCTGAATGGAAAAAGGCAATGGATGCAGAAATCCATCAATTGGAAAATCTAGGGACATACATCAAAGTTAAAATCCCTAAAGATAGAGTGGCTATCAACTGTAAATGGGTATTCCACCTAAAACGCGATGCAGAAGGCAAAATCGTACGGCACAAAGCAAGATTAGTTGCCAAAGGATTTTCACAGATCCCCGGAATCGATTTCTTTGAGACTTTCGCGCCAGTGATGCGCCTCGATACTTTACGGCTATTATTAGCCATCGCCGCCACTTATGGATTAGTTGCCCACGTTGTTGACGTCGTGGGAGCTTACCTAAATGGTGAACTCAAAGAACAAATATACATGAGGCAAATCCCCGGATATGAGGATGGCACAGACTCAGTATTATTATTACAGAGAACACTCTATGGACTATGACAGTCTGGACGCGTGTGGAATGAAAAATTAAACAAAACTTTCATTCAACTTGGTTTCACGCGGCTATTCTCAGATCAATGTGTCTATATTAGGCACATCAGGAACGACGTTGTCATCATCGGAGTTCACGTTGATGACATGATCATTTTAGCTTCAGACAACAAAGCCATGGTAGAATTCAAGAAGGAATTCAGCCAAAAATTTGACATCTCAGACCTTGGAGAACTTAAACAAATTGTAGGATTTGAAGTTCAAAGAGATCTGAAGAAGGGCACAATACATCTAACCCAAACACAATATGTGGGAAAGATCTTGGACAGATTTGGAATGACCAAATCAACACCTGTCAAAATGCCTCTGGACCCTAACATCAAATTAACTAAAACTCCTGAAGGGGAACATCACGAAATTCCGCAATATGCAGCCGCAATTGGCTCGCTAATGTATGCAGCAATTGGCACACAGCCTGACATTGCATACGCCGTACAACATCTAAGTCAATTTACAAGCAATCCGAGCCCTGCACACTGGAGTGCAATCAAGCGCGTGTTTAGATACTTAAACGGAACACGCAACTACGGGATAACATATGGCGGCGGAAACTCTATTCCAAGTTTAGAAGGGTATTCTGACGCTGATTGGGGAAATAATGATCTCGATCGCAAGTCTATTTCAGGATACATTTTCCTATTCGGGAATGCGCCCATATCATGGGCATCACGCAAACAGTGCACTGTTGCTGTATCCACAATGGAAGCAGAATATATGGCCGCAAGTTTAGCAACTCAAGAAGCGATATGGCTTCGCACTTTATTAACAGAAATTGGTTTATTACAAAATAAACCTACACTACTGAATATCGATAACCAATCTGCAATTGACTTTTCAAAGAATCAAGGGTCACATTCAAAGTCAAAGCATATTGATATTCAACATCATTTCGTGCACGAACGTCTCGGCGACAACTCAATCAAAATAGAACACTGCGCATCAGAAGACAATCTGGCCGATGTATTTACTAAGGCACTACCACGCCCAGCTCACGAGAGATTCACGTCTCGCATCAGCATAGATTCGGAGTTGAGGGGGAGTGTTGAATAGTCGAGGCGGACTGGACCAGCAACTCCGGTATGCCGATACCGTGCATACGCGCACGTACTAGTCTCATATAGGACACTGTAGATAGTTATAGTAGTTTGTAGTACATTCTAGTTACATATCTTTGTAGTATATAAGGGGGACTGAGAGTCCCCGAATTCATTACCTTCTCACTTTTACACTCCCTTGTACTTGCTGCTCCAACAGTCTCAAGTGTACAAGCTGGTGCAGGACCTTCATCGCCTTGGGATGGGTCATGGAGACCTCGAGCCCCGGAATATAGCACGCACTCATGAAGGAGGATTCTGCCTCATTGATTTCTCAGAGAGCAGGAGGCACACCTGCAAGGGGAGCAAGGTACATGACCACTTCACTCATTTGATTGATATCAGGCAGCCTCATCTCAAAAACAGATGTGCGATGAACTGCGAGGATTGCGAAGCTGCTTGAGGAAACGACAGTCTGTTCTAGATGTAGACAATAAGTGGGTTCTATGATGCAAAGCAGCAGAGTACATAAAAGGTGTGTGGAGCCTAGTGCTACCATATACATGATGTTGCTTTGCTAAATAATGACGAAGTTATTCAGTCGCCATAACAACTTACAGTCTTCCTACTCAACCAAAAAAGATATGCCCTCCTCTCTCGAAAAGCTGCCATCACATGTTGCAGCTAATAGAGATACATCTGCCATCAAAATAAGATAAAGACGGAAGTATTCCCGTTGCCGAACTGAGCCTAAAACTTAAAGTAGTAATCGACGTAAATGTGGGTTCCAAGGGAGGGGAACATTTTCGGAGGCCTCTGGGCCCAGCTCGTTTGAATTCGGCGAGGCATCAGCGGCATCGCCGCACCCCACTTACTCATCTCCTGAATAATACCTCTCTTCGCGCCACTATGTCTCAGTGCTATTCAATAGCGATGCTGAGTCAGGCGCTATGGCTCGCAGAGAGGTATATAACCCTGGGTCCCTCCTGTGTGCTGCCATCATCGCACTTGTGAGACACCCAGGTAAGCACGCCGTGCTTCTCCCCTACAGGACGAATTCTTACCTCCCTCTGATAATAGTCTGAGGCACCGCCTTTCCCTCTTCAACATTATAAGACTATTATCTTGCACGGTGAGAATCCCGCTTCCTCGGCGCCGCCGACCCTCTCTTCAACATCAAAGACTTCGGCTGATCATCGAGTACAGATCAGCACCATACACGAGCATTTTTGCAAGATTTCCTTCTGCATACCCTGTGACCTTTCTGCAAGAGCGCTTTTGCAGAGGCCGGTCAGCACATCTATTTTTGCGGTACTGTATGATGTCATTATGTTTTTCCATAAATTTTCTTTTCACCTCGTTACGAGCTGTGAGGACAAACTCCAAAATTTTCTGTTATAAGTTGAAGCGAGTGATGTGAAGCACGGGCTTCCGAGCTCCATGTTTTGTTAAAAGACGGTCAATCACCTCCGCTGCGCTGACAATCATCAAGAAGTGTAGCTACCCGTCCGACGAGTCCGAAATGTCCTATTCCAATGGCTTTTGTATGTGTGTGTACTTTACTCTATGCGATTGATATGCCAGAAAGCAAGAAACGATGCTGGGATGTCCGTGCAAAAAAAAAAAGATTACGTCGTTGGCGATGCCGAGCCGACGAAGCAGAAGCACTCGTATGTATGAAAGAGAAGTAAGGAAGGGACCGGTTCTGCGGGAAAGCATGCAGGTGAAATAAGATTAAGGGCAAAAAACGGTAAGTATAATTGACGTAATAAAGATTCCTACAACGAGTGTGAGGGGGTGTGCAGAAGCTGCACAGCGTAAATGTCGGCATGAGGTCGTTCGTGTATCATCCAGTTAGTCATGAGTGTCAAAGGACGCGGTGAAAAGCGGAAGGATTTTTTTTATTTCTTCATTTCCTGTGCTTTTTCGCCTTTGCACCGTTGATGACAGCACCCGCCGCCCCGATCATTTTCTGAAGTTCGCCGGATTTAACTAGCTCCCGGATGTCCTCTATTGACCCGACGGGCTTGCCATTGACTAGAAGGATGGGAAGTTCTGTTGACGATGTCAAACGGGCGAGGATGGGCTTCAAGACGTCCGCGTCATCGCGGACGTCGATGTCGATTATTGTAGGCGCAGGCTTGAGATACAAGTTTGCAAGAATGCTTTTGAGTTCGCGCGACGTCGGCGAATAAAGCTAAGCGAAAAAAAAACGATAAGCTTATTGGCAGAAAGTTTGAATGGCATTGTAAACCTTGGAGTACACGAAGACTGGGTTCCTCGACCATACTTCCTCGACCATGGCGCGCACCTCGTCAGAAGCGCGCGGCCCCCGCGTGTCAAAGTCTAAGACGAGTTGTGGGTCCAGCGGTGTAGATGGGTCGACAGAATGCGGTAGGACGTTTTGAGGTAGACTTGCGAGAAAGCTTGATATGGCTGCAAGCTCTTGCGCAGAGTCTAGACGAACCTGCGTCCTGTGTCGACCCTTGCCCTTCACGGTGATGCCATGCGGACCGGCACTCGCGTCACCCAGCCGTGAATTTCTCAGAGACTCCAGCGCCAGCGCCAGGTGGTCTGCAGGAAAATCGTTGTGTTGTTGAGATATTGACGGAGCGAGAGTTGGACCAAAGGTGAAGAAGAAGTAGGTGGAGAGGAAGATGAGGAATAAGAGAGCGAGGAAGGTGGACCGGTACTTGTGCTTTCTCGGATGGAGGAAAGCAGAAGAAAAAGACATTGAAAAGTCGTCGTCCTGCTGCAATGGTGTGCGGCTGTTAATGCGCGGGAGAGACATGCAAAGGATTGAATTAAGGAGGGAGTGGATCTATAGTTGGAAGAATAGAAGGCAGACCAGAGGCAGACAGACAGACACTGATCCGACGTCGACTTATAATTTCCTTGGCTTTATGCTGTGACCCTGTCCGCCTTGTGCCCATCTCAAACATCTTCAACAGTAAATACAGACAAATATTCAAACCATTCTCGACACTCCATCATTCCAATCCACCACTCGCTTCGCACTGACTAGGCTAAACGTAGAGTCCAGCGTTCCCACAAATCCCTTCGCTAGGCTTTGCGCGACAATGTCCACTAGCGGAGCGTGCCACTCCCCAAGCCGTTCCACCGTTTGAGCCTCTGTATGATTGACATACCTCCACCCAAGCCCAGAAACTTTAGCCCAGAACTCGGAATCTGTTTCGTCTTCCATAGCACATGGGTTAGATAGTAATCAAACATGATTTTAATCACATACCAGACATGGCGTAGACAAGAGGAACATGAACACCGTGTTTTTCCTGCAGCTCCCTTTGAACATCTTCCACTGCTCCTACAAACCTATCAAGGGGCACCAAGCAGTCCTCAGGCCTATCAGGACACTCGCGGCCAAAATCCCCGCGACGCATGTGAACAGCAATAAACTAGGGTATTATTAAACAACAGAAAGAGTTGCGATCACGAAACTTACTGGGGGTATTTCTTCTTCGTTGCCCGCATCTTCCCCGTCGCGCATCGCCACCCGCAGATACTCCTTTCCCAGTTTCACCATTGGCTCGTTAAAGACAACGTGCCGACCGACAAATCGCCAAGCGGGGGACCACACAAACCGCCACTCGTACTCCTCAGCCCCCGAGGTCAGATAATATAGGACGTCAAAACAAGACAACTGGTCCTCGGGCGGCGCATGCGACCCAAGACGAGAAGGCACCATATTTGGATAGCTGTCCAGAGGGGCGATCGGGTTATTCGGATAGATGAGTGCGGACAGCTTGTCAAAAGTAGTATGCGCATCGTACGTAGAGGAAGGATACTGGCGCGTAAACAACGGAACTCGAGTGTATGAGACATCAACGCCAAGATGGTGAACGACATTTTCAGCTCGAATGGGCTCCGCTTCATTTATGGCTCGAGTCGACCAGCATCCCAGCTCCTCGACGTTCTCGTTGGAGTAGGGGTCTTTGGACGAAGAAGGTGCGACGTCCTTAACATCTGCCCACTCAAGCACGGGTGTACGAAGTGCACTGCGCAAGTGCGTTAAATTGAATACCTCACCGAATGTGAGTATTCCGGCGTCGCGTGCTTCAAAACAATTATAAGCACATATGGAATCATAATGGTGGAGCACTTACATATGTGATGATCGGGTACGAAGGGAGAGATGATGGGTATTCGATCCGAGATGATCCCGAGGTAAATCATGTTAACCTTGTCGATCCATGAGCAAAGAGGGGCAACAAGGGGATGGAACTTTTACCGACATAGCCCATAAGTTGATTTGCTATGACATGGTTATATCAGACATAGATCAGGGATTAACAACATTGTAAACTCACTAAACCCTGCATTAGACCAAGTCGTAATATATTTCTTGTCCTTCAATAAATTATCTGTGCAGGTTTAATTTCCACCAATGACGCGCAGGTCAGGACACGTACCTCTAAAATGTTTCGTTGGCGGACCAACGACGAAGTGTGACGCGTCCCATAGATCCAGCTCTGGCGTACTAGGAGGTTCAGGCAAGCAAGAGGGTGGAGAGTCAATCGTCGCCTCTGAAGGGAATTGCGCATGAAGGTCCGCCTCCAGCACGCGTTCCCGACGAAAATGTTTATACAGTGGTTTGGAGACAAGCAACGAACTGAAGCCGCCAAACAGGAGGAGGGCCGTCAAATATCTACTTAGACCGCGAGGCGCTGGGAAATGCATTTGAAAAAGGACAGTGGAAAAAGGAGAGTGGTAGACTGAGCGAAACTTTACAAGGGTCTGAAAGACTGAGACTTCCGATTTGAGGAACTCTTATACGTGTTGGGCGGCTGACGTGAAGTGAGAGATGGCCCTTCAGGGAAGGCGGAAATTTCTGTCTTGGATAGCCTTCAATGTCCGCCAAAAGCTTAAATGTCGAACATTACAGTCAATGGCGGCGGCAGGAATCGCAGATATGTCGTGCCCATGTAAGGCACAGGGGGCGGATTTGTGTTTTAGGAGATAGTGCGGCCGCCGTACGACTACGCCCCAATTCTCGACCTCCTCTGGGCGTTATGTAGGACGATTCCAGGTTCATAAAAAAGCGTAGGAATTTCGTGAATCGTCACCGAGGTCGTATGGCAAGCGTTTTGAATCCAGAGAACCATATACACTTGAAGGCAGAATGCCAAGAACTCTTGGCAAGACAAGATGAAGCGAGCATTCTTAAATAATTCCTTCCGATGTGTAAAGTATAACTTGCCATAATTACTGATTGTGATCTAAAGACCCATCGAACCGTACCGTTACACCAGCACGTTCCAGCATTTTCACAAGTGTTCGGTCGTTGTGAAGCGCAAAGAGGTCGTCTGAACCTCCAATTGACTTGCCTTGAATAAGAATATTTGGGAATGTCGAGTGATGCGTCAGGCGGATTAAGAGAAGCTTTATCACGTTGTTGTCGTCTAGAGAGATTTACAGATTTTCGAGTGAAAGACGTAGGTGATAGCTCACCTCTCATATCAACTTCGACGATCTTTGGTGGTGGTTGGATATCATACGCGGCAAGGAGCTCCTTGGCTCGTTTAGAGTACCTAGACAGAGTAATAATCAGCCTCGAACATACATATCCTTGACATCTGCTTACGGGCAGTACGTCTGGTCACAAATTAGCAAATTTCAAGCCGTGAACAACTTGATGCACCTTGCTGAAAACAACGATAGGATACTCTTTGTTCAAAAACTTGGTCTCTTTCACCCAATCCAAATCTATTTCTCCGGCCGCGTATACAGACATGTCTATTGGTTGTGTTGGGTCCAGATGTACAGCGTTGCTCAAGACGTGTTCATGTTCATTGTCTCCCGTCACTAAATGCAGCAATCCATAGATCTCGTCAACTTTCTTCGTTTTCACAAGTTGGGCAATACTGGCGCGCGACACGCTCAGTGATGAGGGAACTCCCCATGGAATGAAGTAGAGGAAGAGGATGCCAACCAAGATGGAGGTAGTAATGGCGCAACGGCGCCGACGAATTGAGGCAAAGAGCGACGGTGAAGCAACCATTCCCCGGAAAAAGAACGACGACAAGTGTCGTTATCACTGTCAGGCAGCGGAGAAAACGCAATTAGTGTCATGTGACCAAGGAAATATCACTATCCTCTGAACGTTGAACGTTGAACCTCCACCCAACCTCCACCACATAGACTCAGCATGCCTGAATACCCCAAGATAGATTATGTTCTCTTTGATATGGATGGTGGGGAAATTCTTTCTAGCCAGCTCGTCCTACTAACCATACAAGCCAACAGGACTCATGATCGATTCCGAAAGGATCTACACACTCGTTACAAGTTAGTATTGGAACCTTTAGATACTCGAAGATATCTCAGCCAGCAGATGAGATACTTGGAAGGTATGGAAAAGAGATGACATGGGAGATGAAAGCAGGATGTATGGGAAAACGTCAGTTCATGTCGCTGGCTTGGGGACCTCGCTAATGTTTGCGCTTCAGCGGAAAAGGAAGCTGCACTCCATTTGCTGTCTTTCTTTCCAGATATACCTCTCGATATGGCGACATACCTATCTGAACGGAATGCGCTGCAGGATAATTTGTGGCCCACAGTTCCCCTTTTACCCGGCGTTCGCAAGCTCGTCCTTCACCTCAAGAAGCACAACATACCCATTGCGATTGCCACTGGCTCACGACGGAGGAATTTTGAAATGAAGACCCAGCATTTACAGGATGTATTTGGATGTTTTGGAGAGAAGATTATCTGCGGCGACGATTCACAACAGATCAAGGGTAAACCCGCTCCCGATATTTTCCTTGTCGCTGCGAAGGAGCTGTTGGGCCGTGATGTTGGTGTCCCTGATGTGCAACCTACCTCCGAGCAGCAGGAAGTACGCAGACGGGGTCTTGTCTTCGAGGATGGATTGCCAGGGATGCAGGCAGCAAAACGAGCGGGAATGTCAGGTGGGTGTTTTGCGTTTGTCATGCTCACGCTATAATAATTCAGATTTTCACCTCTTTGGCAGTTGTTTGGGTCCCAGATTCCAATCTCCTCGATGTCAATTACTCGGGAGTCGAAACAGCTGATCAAATCCTCAAATCGTTGGAGAAGTTCGTGCCAGAGGTGTGGGGACTGCCGCCTTATTGAAGACAGCTGCGTATGCTCTTTCACTTTCAGATTTTCAAACGATCATAAATATAATCAGAATTAAGAACCTGGCCAACAGTTGAAAATGGGCCGTAGCGGGGCCAATGCGGCTGCCCTACGAAGACTTGACAGTCACGAGTTCGTGGAAGACAGTTTCTGGTCCCAATTGCTTAGAGCCTTAGACAGCATGTGGAAAACGTGTGGTGTGCACGCTTCAACCCGCTCCCCATGTTCATTGAATCCCCAATCTCAGGTCATTCTCCCCTCACTACACAAGTTAGCGAAGAGTTTCCCGACTTTGAACTGTTTCAACCTGAATATCAGCCTCAAGTGCCAGCGTCATCTGAAATATTTGTAAATCAAGATATTCTTGGTGTTATACTCCAAGACTTTGAACATGATAAATCTCTGAAGGCCACTCGGAAGAATTTGTGTCTTGCAGCATTGACTAGTAAGGCATTTCTGGAGCCTGCGATGAATTTACTTTGGTCTTCACTTGATTCTCTCATGCCCCTCCTGAACCTCTTACCGTCCTTTGCTCCTATCAATAATGTCTACGTGAGCCAAAGTTTTTAATTTATTGATCATCTCTGTTGATAATGTTTCAGGTTTTTGCTGGAGGAGTCAAAGAGGAACACTGGGAACGATTCGATTACTACGCTCGCCGCGTCAAATTTCTCACCGCAATAGCACCGTGGCCTCATACCAGGGTCGCAGTGTCTGACTATGTTTACCTGCGTATTGCGCAGGCTCGATTGTCATATTCATCCTCTCCACTTTTCCCCGCACTGCAACGCCTTCGCATTCCCGACGTTCCTCACCCTCCTAGTACTGGATTAACCGCCGCATTCCTCGTGTCCTCCCCATCGCTGGAATCTGTTGAGTTGCAATCCCAGGCAACATCTGATCCACAATTTTTTGCATCATACCTCTCGTTTTTAGTTGCTGAATCAGCCCCGACACTTCGATGCCTAATTCTCCGTGGCAAACCTTGCTCGGAGTTTTTGACGCTCTTAGGGCAACTACGCAATATTCGTACATTGGAGATCAGTTTCCCTGAGCTAAGCTTCTCTCCGGATTTGCTCGGCACGCTCGCAAGTCTCGAATATCTATCGGACCTTATCATTGATTCTGCGCCACCGTTGACCTCACCATCGCCCAAAAGTAAATCTAGTAGAGGGATGGGCAGAGGAGCGGGCAGAGGAAGGGCAATACCAAGAGTCACAGACAGAGTGCCATTGTTGAAGCTCGACCAGCTCAACCATTTACAGATCACAGGAAGTCCAACGGCTCTCTCCCATGTTCTCGGCCACCTTCGTGCACTCGACCTGAAGTCAATGGTCGTAAAAATTCGAGCCGAGACAACCAGTGAACACCGTCCTTCCACGTCGTTAGACTCGGAGTGTTTCAAGGGCATTGCTCAATCACCATCAATGTCGTCAATTCATATCGCTGAAACTGAAATTTGTTCTGTTATTCTCACCATCTCCGATATCCGTCCGCTTTTGACACTGTCACAACTCGAAGAATTGGATATCAGCGTTTCTTCCATGTACGGTGGGGATGAGCTGATTCAAGAAATATCATCCAATCTCCCCATTCTAAAAACACTCATCTTACCTTCTAAATGGGATCAAAATGACTTCTTTCAACCGAAAAAACCTACTTTCCGTTCCCTCAATATCTTGGCTGACAACTGTCTCGATCTCATCCAAATCAAGCTTGCCATCAATCTGGCACCGGATGATTTTCCATCCTTCCACAATAATACTGTTGCAGCCCGACGATGCTCCCACCCTTTGAAGGCGCTCTATATCGCAGATACCAATCCGAATGGGGAGCCTTTGACGACGACGCAAGCCATCGCCATTTCCCGCTATATTGATCACATCTTTCCCAACCTTGGATTTCTTGGAAATTACGGATCTGGGAATAGGTTTACGGGGGTAGAGGAAATCTGGAGTGCTTTTCAAGCCGTTCGACGTGACATCCGCGAGAGTTTAGTTGAGAAGACTCCTAAACCCTCTTATGTTTCTAAGGCGACCCAAACTACACATGTGGACGGTGGTACCGATTTTACATGAGTGATCAAATCCTCAAATCATTGGAGGAGTTTGTGCCAAAGGCACTTTTATATTTCAAACGGACTAGGACTTCGGATATCTACAATCACCATTTTTCCAGCTTGCTACCTTTTTCACCCATTGGGCGCCGCGTTCTTGTAAAGTGCCTCTCACAAAATAATGTATTCTTAGTTGGATCGTCCCTTCCTACTAAATAAGTTTCTCGTAGGAGTTGAAATCTGTGTATCATAGGCTGTGCCTGAAAATACCATAGACCGCCGCAAATATGGACCGTTCGGGCTCTTTCGATGCCTGTGTCTGTACTCTGGATGGATTCCCAGTGATTCCCTCAACAAGTATCCTCGTTATGTCTTGAGTGAATGGACTGTATGCTGTCAGTGCTCTTGACGCTAAGGAGGAGACACTGAGGCGTGGACTACTTGGGAGAATCGGCTGCCTATCCAACGCCGACGGTGATGGAGCACCGTTGGAGTCTAAAGCCAACCGAAACTTGAAGTGGGGATATGAGTTGCGTTTTCGGTCTTGTCGATGCAGCCTTGTTGGGGCTATCATCGTTTTGTGTCTTTTCGTGAAGTCAACTTGGGGATCGAAGTCAGAGGAGGGGGCTTGAGGATTTGTTACAGCAGGCCGAGAGGGCACAAAACTGTCTATTGGAGTGTTTCGTATGATTGCGATACTTCCAGGATCGTTACTGTCAATAGCCTCGCGAGCAGATCGGGTTAGAGCGTGTTCGATGACGGATGCGGATTTTGATGCCGTAGGGTGACGGTTCTCGTTCTTACTGCCTCCAGTACTCATCTGTTCGACAGCTCATGATTGTTTGCTACAAAATTCCGATTCTGGTGATGTGTCACTTACGGAAGGGGGTTTGTGTATGGATGGTTTAGCTGATGAGGTGTGGCCTTTGTGTTGCCAGGGAGGGTTTTTGTACCGACTTTTTCACCAGGCGAAGTGCTTGCGTTAGCCCCAAAACCCGTCGGCGAGGGGGGCTTGTAAGACTACGCCAGCAGAGGTCGAGAAACAGCGGATTTTCGTGTGTCGGTTGGCGGAGAGTTATGATTGAACAGACTGGCTAAGTTCGTGGCAGGTCCAGAAGGACTTGGGAGTTGCTTCATACATGTTTTCAAAGACTTGAACAGCCAGGTACGATATTGCAGAAATATTCAACAACTCGCCGACAGAGCTGTGTAGCCTTGCTGCAGTCTGTCCTTGATGTTTTTGGCATTTGCCACCTGTTTTGAAGTAAAGTCCCAAGGCTGTAAGAACGTTGAGATTGTGCTCAGCCTTCGCATATACTAGCGCTGAACTGCTACACCACGGCACATATGGGTGGACAGCTGACCTGGCCTTATCAGGCGCCGGGGTGATTAGCGGGGTATGGCTGTAGATGGCTGTCCACTACTTCACACTCGTGGGCGAAGGTTAGATAGTTAAGCTTCTTCATGTGATGCAGGCTAAAGTACAAAAGATAAAGGCTTCAGTCAAACGAAGAAAAGAGACGCTTGACTTACCCTGCAATGTTTTCAAGTCCTTCGGTTTTGTGGATCACATTTGTGACTCTAATAGTTTCCCTTTCCCTAGCTTCACGTTATTTCAACATACTCTCCTCCTCCACGATACACATCCATCGATCAGCTGCATCAATACGAGCATTTTTAAACCCTTCAAACAAAGGCATTGGAGATCTGCTCGTAGAACGAGCACTAGCCAACAACCACCTTCGTGAAGGCATGGGTTTGTCCAACACCTTTGTTAGCCCCGATCGTACAGTCCACAAGAAATTCACGAGGCAAGCTCGGGAGCTGATAAAGACACCGCAGACACGCGGATGGACCGCTTTTCGTGACTTGACCACACAAGCTATTCATGCTGAACTAGCGGATTCAGAAAGTGGAGCTCAAGGAAGATTGTTCGACAGGTTCGTGCAGTGTGTTACACTGCGCGTTGTGCTGGTGGGTATCATGGGTGTCCACACTGCTGTGGATAGCTTGGACAGTGAGAGTATCGTCGTCGTCGTGGAAGGTATCACCAAGCTTTGGTCACTATCGAAAAACCCAGGCCCAAGTTCACGCACGCTCCAAGTGGAATTGAAGTATCATCTGCGGCGGCTCGTCCCAGACGAAGACACGTTCCCGAACCCATTGGATTTTGTTGTTCCGGCTTGGGAAACCTTATGGAGAGTTGTGGCAACTGCAATCGCGTATACGCATGACAATCCGCGTTTGAAGGAACTGTTTTTGGAGATGTATGCGGACCCCAAGGAGGAGGTGTTTAGAGCGGAGGGGATGGACGGGGTGAGCGTCAAGGGGGTTGTAGATGAAACTATGCGGTTACAGCCCCCTTCACGGCACATCAGCCGTATGCGACCACGCTTGAGTTGGGTGCCTGGCGTGCTCCTGAATGCAATGGAGCAGTTGTGGCCGGGCACCCAATTCCAGCGAGGGTATGCAGATGTCGAGGAAATACAGAGGAGCAGCGTGTGGGGTGACGATGCGCATGCATTTGATCCCGCTCGGCATTCGACAGGTCGACTTTGGGAGGGTCAGGCAGAGGTTATGTCTTTCTCGTTTGGGTATGGTCCATTAAGGTGTGTTGCGGCTTCGTGGGCTCCCATAGCTGTTGCGGTCATTAGTGCGTCAATCTTTGACTTTCTTGAAGGTGGAGAGTACACTTTGGTACCGGGACCGAATATTGGCGCTAGAGAGGGCTGGAGGGGGTGGTGGATTGAAATCGTGTACACGTTATAATATAAGACATACAAGTCTTCCACCAAGAAGATGTGCTGATGTCATTGGGTGGCTGTGCTACCGTGACAAGATGACTGTGCATCACCAGCTCATACTCTCATTCTCCCACTTCAACTAGTACGAATGAGCTATCCCGTTCCTCCTCCAGCGTATGGCCCAACAGGCCAAAAGAACTTCTATGCTGGGGAAAATGACTCCAGAGATCCCTTGTTGACAGGATCCAGTCGCAATGCTGCCTCTGGAGGTGCAATTTACGATCAACCAGCCCATGACGACCTTCCAGACGATTTCAAGGTACACACCCAGCTTCCTACATCCTCCTGATACTAACCATTAGAACTCAGTACGGCGTATCAGTTTCTGAAAGTTCTCCATCAATTCGCAACGCTTTCGTTCGCAAGGTCTACACTATTCTTTGTAAGACCACCTTCCGCTCTTCCGCCACCTTCTCTCTAATCGGTCTAGTCTAGTCTGCCAAATAGTATGTTGATATAACGGCCATCCACCATTCGAGTCTTGAACATTCTAAACAGCTCGCAACTTGCATTGTCGGAGGAGCAATTTCTCAATCACCTTCCACCATCCTCTGGGTTCAAACGCAGTACGCCTGTTGACTTCCTGACTCCTGTGCGCTCACGATTATCTGTTCAGTGTCTGGTCATTCTATGTACCCCTCTTCGGCACCCTTGTCAATCTCGGCCTCTTGTACTGGAAGCGCCATGCCGTTCCTTGGAACTTTGTTCTCCTTTCGACGTTCACTGTCATGGAAGCATTCACCCTTGGGATTGTTGTCGCATTCTACGACAACGTCATTGTTCTACAAGCGTTGTATGTCGTCTCTTATTATCGTCTCTTTCCGCCACTCAGATCGTGTCAAGGCTCATCACGTTGGGTGTCTTCCTTGGTTTGACGCTATTCACATTCCAGTCCAAGGTCAGCTTGATCTATCCTCAATTCATTTTTTTTATTAACAAAGCGGTTTTGCATAGTATGACTTCTCCGGAATGGGGCCGTTTTTGTTTGGTTCCCTCATCGCTCTCTGTAAGCCGACCCTCCACCTCTCTTATGCATATGAGGTATCTCATCCAATATCAAGGCATGACCGGCTTTGTGGGAATCTTTATTCCTTTCAGCCGCACTATGGATATCATTTTCGCGTGCGGAGGCTGCCTCATCTTCAGTGGCTACATCGTCTACGATACTTACATCATCAACAAGAGGCTCTCTCCCGACGAGTTCATCATGGGCGCAATCAGCCTTTACCTCGAGTGAGTCCCCCTTATTCCCAAGCTTCTTCTTTCTCAATGCCTATATAACGTTCCAGCTTCATCAACTTATGTGAGTTTCTTGATTTTGACTTTTCGGACCCAGGCTGACTCTTGGGGGTCAGTCCTTAACATCCTCCGTCTTCTTAATGATCTCCAAGATCGTTAGCGTGTTCGAATTTGGCTGAGTTTACCGTTGGACTGGTTGTATACATATTGCTCTGATATCTTCTTCAATTTGGCAGCTACTTGGTGTTCTGTAATCGCCTTTTGTTTTGACACAATATAAATTCTATCTGGTGACTTCTGAAGGCTGCTACTTGGCTTTGAAAAGATAATGTCCAACACCCCACCTAAAACAAGGAGTATAGATTCGCGTGCCAGACGATAAAAACACATCACACTTACTGTTGGCCACCATCCATATTGAACAGCTCCGAGCATGCCATGTAGAAAACACGAAATCTGCCACATAATACATTGTTAAATCTAAAATCATAAACAAGGGGGGAACGTGCCTGTAGAATATCTTAGTTCCTTGCTCTGTAGGTTTGCCTTTTGCAATGGCGTCGCTTTCCAATTGCTTTCGACCCTCTGTCACGGGTGGAAGAGAATTATTTGAGGAATGGCAACTCGTCATGTAAGGGCCTATGTACCTTTTCGATTTGAATCCTGAAGGCAGAGCCAATCCTCGAGGGTACGAGAATAATGCGTTCCAGGAAGATACCAACTACGAACAAGGGAAAGGTCGTTCTGGAAATAAAGCTAAATTTCTTTCAGAAAAATGCAGATGTTGAGTGCGTTGTATGATTGGACTGGACGTACAAAAAGGTCGTGGGATGGCATTGTCCCGCCTGTTACAGGGAAATAAGAACTTCAAGCAGGTCATCCCTCCCAAGTCAACTGGCGAACCAACCTGAAAAGAAATTCTTTGCCATCCATCCGTCGTCTTCAACGAAATGGTATGGGGAAGTGCGGTGGCAAAAGATATGGATAAATAGAAGTGACTCGTCAGGTAGTGTATTATTCGGAGCACTGGTTTCTTCTTTTGCGGGTTTTGGTTTCAGCCAAGTAGATACTTTCTTGAACAATGCTTCGTAATTTTTCATGTGTTCAAACATCTGCTCGGTAACGTGTGAGGGAATTGCTGGCTGAGATTGGGTACGCTGCGCACCTCGATAGATAATATTCGATCAAAGCTATGGGGGTTTGGAAGAAGGTGGTCA
Organism: Laccaria trichodermophora; assembly: GCA_018417955.1. Taxonomy (NCBI): domain Eukaryota; kingdom Fungi; phylum Basidiomycota; class Agaricomycetes; order Agaricales; family Hydnangiaceae; genus Laccaria; species Laccaria trichodermophora. The sequence continues at coordinate 1,059,559 of JACTVC010000001.1, forward strand.
GTCTGAGTTGACTCTCAAGTGGGCTGAGGGCTTGCCGCTTGTCTCCGGAAAAGTCGAAAGTGTTCACGTCTGCCGTAATGATCTGCGAACGTAAGTAGCTCCAGTGCAAAGGCAAAGTAAAAAAAAGCATATAGATCATACCTCCAAATTCTTCAGATTCCGTTGCTGCGCGACCGAGAGGATGTGTTGTCGCTGTGTTGACGAATTAGACAGTCCGGTGATCACTGAGTTGGGGTATTTCTGCGAGTCCAAAATTAGCAACAAGGGTAAGCGCCTCCCAACGTAGTAGACCTACTTGAGCGAGAAACAGAGAGAGACTCCCCCAGCCTGCCAAAAAAGATTGAATAAAATAGGTTTGATAAGGTAACGGCGGTGCACGCACCACATCCCAAGTCCAAGAAATCAAGCCCGTCTCGCAGCTGTGCCTTGTCGCAATAGCTTTCCAACATGAGCACTTCAGCTTCCGCCAACGTTTCATTCCCAGTCGGGTATAAGCAAGAAGAGTATTTTGCGTATGGGCCCAAGGTCGACAGTATAAATTCGGTTGAGACCTCGTAGTGTTGTTCGTTCGCCTTCTCCGGTACATCAGCAATTGCCTTTCTAGCCCGTACTTCTTCGATAAATTTCATTTTGGCAGCATGGTTCTCCTCGAGGGAGCCGTGGTCTATCTCGCGCAAGCGTTGGCGGCATAGAGCCCGGATAGCTCTTCGGAGGATGAAGTCCGGAATGAGACCCTGCCCCGAAAGTTAATTTACATTGGTTGAGTATAAAATGGTTGTAGATTGCTCACTTTGTCAAGGAGGTCATAGGCGATATCAGAGAGGGCGTTCATGAGGAAGAAGACAGTGCATGGAAGCCAAACTTCGCAGTATTTATTACATCTCATTCTGACGTGTACAATGCAGGACTCTCGGGCATCAATCGCGTCGATTCGAAGACTCGATGATGAGGCAATTGATGATATTGAATACTAGAACGTACTTACATCAGTCAGTTCAGATGGCAAAAGCAAAGCAAACGCGTCTATAGGTGTCATCCAAGACTGTCTATGACGTAAGGGAAAATACCAAAGAATCAAAACCTCAAGGGTTGACGTCGGGTCCCATGGGAATGGTTTCGTAGAGCCCCCGCATAGGATGACTCTTCAAATAAACCTCCTTCAGATGCGCAGAAACTGGGTCCACCACGTTGCGAAGCGCAGATAACACCGCGCTAGCCGTCATCTGTAGACTCCACAAGCTCACTGTCCTCATGCGTTGTCGGTTCATGGCTGATTGAGATACGTGATAGGCGAGTGCTTCATAAGTCTGCGAAATAAAAGATGATTTTGAGCCCAGATTGGCGGAAAGGAAAAGAGACGTACTTTGAATGAAATTTCGTCCATCAGGCCAGCTACAGGGTCGCTGTGTCAGAATACAGTCTGCAGGGATAGAGCATAGAATGTCCTCACTTTCCCACATCTGAAAAAGCCACAGGTCAAACAATGGAGGGCAAGGGAAGCAAGGAACACTCACAGTCCACGCGCCGTCAAAGTCACTCAGATCCTTGACCACCCTGCAGTGAATTGGCACCAAAGTCCGATTCGCGCTGAATTGTGATCAAAGTTTAGAATTTAATAAGCCAAACAGTGGACTTACTTCATAAAGGCAACAATTGGCCGTATAAACGCATTATTCACATAAGACAAATCGGACGTGAAGATGGGAACAGCAGCTTTCAGATCCCTAAACCGCAAGTCAATATCAATCACCACTTTTAATTTCTCGTCTGCAGGCGACTCGACGGTCTCTTCCGGGACAGAGAGTGCAGGTTTAGCCAACTCCCTTTGTCCCGGAATGCGTTGGAGCTCGGGGTTGGGTTCGGGAGAGAGCGAGGTTGTGATGGCGTCGGCGATCTCCCCTAGTATGGCATTGAAGGGGAACTTGCTGTGTGGGTCGCGGGGAAACTTGATGTCGAGGACAGCATCGACCTTTCCGGAAGTGATCCATGATATAGGGCCTTCCATCGTGGTGGAGTTTTGTAGATGATCAACGTTGACTCCGTCGATCCGAATGCGGGACTGCAAAAGATATTGAATAAGAACGTAGACACTGTCATACTTGGGGTTGATACACACCATCATAGCCCAATCACCGTCTTTCAAATCTTTTTCAGTTGTTCGCCCGATGCTCTGCGGTCTGTGCAGACTGAACAAGCAGTTATCAAACTGTCCAACCACATTCTCGGCACATAAGAAGTCATAAAACATCCACCGTTTCCGAAACGTTTGCATGTCTGCACGAAAAATAGATGCGGTGTACGGTCGAAAGTCGCTAGGTTGATATACAGTAACGAGGACGTCTTCGAGCTGCAGTTGCTCAAGTTCAAAGTCGCCTGGCTGGGCTGAATGTCGGAATAGAGTGGGGTCAAGTGGGTTATCCGGGTCCCAAAAGACACTACGACGGTCTATACTTGAGTTGGTAAGATAAGGGACCATGGAAGGTTAAAAAAAGGACACAAACCAATAACGCCACGTACACCTCTCACAACAGCATCTTCCACCAGACCCTTACCGTCCAACCACCGCTTCAGCGACAAAGTGACATCGACGGAGTCAATGTTGAGATCAAACATCGTCATGTTATAATCCTCTTCTGCCCAGTCTCGCGCAGGTGGTTCCCTCTCATCCTCGTCCTCCCCAACTCGATGATATGCCGGATGACTGCTCACATCGTATCCAACGGCAGCCATGTGTCCAACTTTTGTGCGTGGCTGTACCAGCGTGGGTGAGTCGGGCGGTCTACGTGAGACATAGACGTTCTTGAAGGATAAACGTGAGTCTTTCCATTTAGGTACGATGGCGGACTCGAAAATGATGGTGACGCCTGTTTCTGATGTGAGGTAATCGCTGATACCACTCGCTATGTAGCCTGCGGAAATATATCATATTAGATTGTCACTGCTAAAGGTAGAAAAAGCGTGTCGTACGTTGAAGTCGTAAGCTGTTAGCGGTGGCAAAGATCACAGAGAAAAACGTCGTTCTGGGCAAAAATGAAGTCATGAGACGACATTTTAGGAAGTAAAGAACGGTCTTACGTTCCAACAAGAATCCACAACGTCTGGCTCATCAGAAACCACGTAATAAACGCAGACATGTCGTCCGCATTGAATTTCCGAAAGGACTTGATTGTAAACCACTTGAAGCGTATACGCAGGCGCTGCCAAAATCCCGTTGAGACATTCAAAAAGTCTTCACGTGTCGGGCGGTGAGGGTGAGGTAACGACATGGCAAGGCGTCGAAAAAAACGAGAGTAATCCTCCGTGTTACGGTATGCATGATCCGTACCGTCTGGCGAGGGAGCGGATTTAGCATCGTCTGGTGGTTTTGGAGGGTCGGGGTTCGGCGGTGGTTTGTCCGTGGATTGACCTAGCTGGGGAAAGGTCTTTTTCGTGGTTGAGTGGAAATTTTGACGACGAGTGAGCTGCGACACTGCATGTTGATGGCCTCTTGAGAAGTTTTGCATAGTTTTGAATGGGAGGGATGTGGACCGCGATGGGAGAGCACGCAGTTGTGGAGTGGACATTTGCTGCTTGAAAAAAGAACGAATGAAAGTGTATCTGTCCAGAACGGCACCATGAGATTTCATGGCAGAAGGCTTGAGAGATATTAGCCTGGAATAGCTTGCCCCAGCGGCCACTGGAGAGGCCATGGTGAGCAGAGACGTTCAGAGAGGCTAACGTGTGCAACTGAAGCGTGGGAGTCTGGGACATTTTCTGTCTTTTTGCTCTCACTCTCATCACTCTAGTCGATAAGATGATAGTATGTGCTCAAAGTACTAACACGATTATTTACAGTGTATTGCTCAAAAAGGGTTTCCCCGACCTGACTGCGACGATTCCAGATTCCATTTTTCGCACTGCGCTGTCACAACGGAGCAGAAACTGAATGTGGATGTATCAGTCACCAGCCCATTCTCGTCAGGGCACCAAGAACATACCGGTCGGCAAGTCTCAATATCCTGCATCGTTTACACTCCTCGCTTCCATTGGTTGTGCAGCCACACTTTGCGATTTCTTCGGCGTAGGTTGAACATGTGGGCGTTGGCACCGGCGCTGGCGGCGGCAAGTTCTGGGTAACTCTAGGAAGGCTTGCCTTTGTCGGCTTATCGACGCGCCCTTCTGCGACCTTGGAATTCTTCGGACTTGAAGGCCCCTCCTTCGTCCCCTCTTCCGATCGTTCCTTCGTAAAGGAGTTCTGCCACTCTGTTTCCGTGTGCTCCACATGTGAATTGACAGACGTAAAACATGCCAGGGTCCGGCGGGCAGTGCGTTGCTTCAATGCGTACTCTTTGCAACGAGGACGAATGACAATCTTACTCCGTGAGCTAATCGGAGTCATTCAATCAATCAGGGTTGGAAGAAAAACGCATGAGGCTGACGTTAAGTCAAGATTGACAAAGGGCGTTTTTACAGTGGACGGACCACCCAAGGAGACCAGCTCCAGTTCGTTGGTAGTTGCAAGTAATGGGTCGTGCCTTAGAGTGATTGCTGTGACGGCTGTCATTGTATCTGCGAGGTCAAGTTGGTGTCAGCCTTGACTCTGTGGTCGCACAGGGCTACTCACAGTATGGGAATGAAGGTGTAGAAAATGTGTGATAGTAAGGGGGAGTGGAGACAGAGTTCCAACTGGTTTATAAATGAGAAGAAGCATCGACGACAGGGGTTGACAATTAGAGTGGCCTTCAGAGAAGGTCACGAGACGTGTGACGACACGCGGCATTGGCTTTTGTCCGCCGCTCTTTGTCCTCACCTTGCCTCACGAGTGGCCTTGCCTTCCGATTATCATAAATGGAATCTCCCCTCAGAACCCCTCTTTACTATCGATGATTCCGTTTCTACCCCAGAACGTTCAACCACAGCTTCCAGCCGCACCACAACATTACTATGCACCCCAGTCTGTCTATCCGATTCAGTACGATCACAGCTACGCCTGGGCCCAGTGGGCAAGGAATCAAGCGGCGAACGTAACCACGACGTATCAGGGCTACAGTGGCACGCCTTTAAGAACATACCCCCCAATTTACACGGTGAATCAAGGTAATGTTCTCTCGACTACGCCTCATCCTCCCTCCGGACAAACATCGACGGGGACAACGCCTTACATCCAAGCTGCCAGTTTGCCGCCCTTGCAACCTGTACCCACCGGCAATCAGTCTGCAAGCAATTCAAAGGCTCTCAGTAGCGAGGTATACGTTGCGATCTCCATCCAGGAGGGCCAGCATATCCTGTTATGGCAAGGAAATTCTGTTCTGGTTCAAGGCCTTATATCGAACGCTCTTAGAAATAACCAATTGGCTTGTTTAACGGCCGTCATCTCTCAAAAAATCGTCCAGGGACTGCAAGCCGCTGGTTTACCGCAGGCTGAAGTATTTCAGGAACTTTTAAGGACTGAAGTGGTGGATACGTTCAAGACACACTGGAAATGGGTACGTTGACCCATCTCGCTCTGTAACAGCAAGTTCATACGCTCTGTCGTATCAAAGGACGGCGACTGGCGAATCGAATCCGAACTCTTGGTCAACCAACCTCAACACAAAGGCATCAACATGGCGAGCTATCTAGGCGCCCTATTCGCGGTTGGCATTCTCTCAGGCGACGACGTCCACGTATGCTTGGACGTCCTACGTCATCACGCTGTTCATTTTGATCGACTACGAGCAATGCACGCAATCATCATTGAAGCCGGCGACAAAATGTGTTTTGGATATGCGAATAAAATCAAGACAAAGTTTCTCCGAGATATGCTCGCCGAGAGGTGTCCCGTGTCTGGCCAGTTTGTTTGGGGCCCGGATGTCTATGGTTCCATTGCCGTTGAGGTAGGTCGTTCCGAAAAAGTCTAGTGAGAGTGACTATTCAATTGAAGCTCTTAGAATATGTTGAAAATCATCGACGGTTGGTTCTCGAACTCTGAGCATCAAAGTGAAAGTGGCTGGAAAGAAAACCGAAACCAGGCAAGGCCACCCAGGATGAGGGCAAGCAGCAAAGGCGGCGGAAGTCGAACCCAAAGCTGGATGCTCTAAAAAAATGCCCTTCTCCTTGTTTAATTCATACCTGTCTATCGATCTAGCGGTGATTATAAAGTACTTATGATTACGATGAATTCAAGAAATATAGAATATTTCCAGTCCGCGCTGCGCCATGGTTTTGGAAAGAAGTGTGAGGCAGAGTGTTTCTTAAATTAAAATGGATACATCGGCTCCCAAAAAAATTGCAAGAAAATATAAGTTATATGTCCAACAAGAGCAAAAGGGCTAAAAACGCGCTCTCGTGTTTCTGACGAAAGCCATTTGTTTTCCTGAGCTTCGTGACAACGGAGCGGGGAGGACCATCAGCACAGCCACTCCAAATATTTCTTCCTCGAAGCCTTCTTCTTGCCTTCTTCGGTTCACACTTGGCTCACACTGTCAGCCTTGGTCTCAGTTTAAAATAGACTGTCAGCCTCTCAAAACCATACAAAATGCCTCGCCTTTTACGATTTCTCTACCAAAGCATCTTGAACAAGAACCTCATCCTCAACAACCGAAAACTTCTCATATATCTTTTCTCCAAACATGTTCTCTTTCCAACCTCTGACTCTGGTCCGTGCCGCGATCAGTGGGTCTCGCTTGTCCCAGTCTATCTCTGCCGCCAGCCTCGGTGCCATCGATGTTGACTACTTTTTGGAGAGCCTCGAGTCGGCTGGTTCGACTATCTTCCCAAAGCTACTTGGCGGGCCCGAGCCGATCGTTCCCAGGTACATCGCTCCTACTCCCAACGCCGCCGCCGTTCGCAAGGCAAGGCCTGCTCCATCTAGTGCCTCGTACAACATTCTGGCCTCGCAGAACCTCTGTCTGAAACGCCGTATCCGCTCGCTGGAGGTCGACAATCAAACGCTTAGCACTGCCGTTCAATATCTGGACCAGAAGCTTATCGACGCCAAAGACGACCATGACCACGCGAAAATGATGCTGATTTCCGACCTTGGTGCTCTGGAGCACGAAATGATCGAACTCAAAGCCAAGTACTACACTGAGCTTTCGGATGGGCGGGCCCTCCGTAGACGCGCTAAAGTCGATAACGACGAGCTTGTTATGCTAAGGGATAAACTCGCTCAGGCTGAAAAGTTCATCTCTTCTACGGCCGAACTCGACGCTGCTGAGCCTGTCTTCCGCCGTGCCGCCCAGGCCTTCAAGGATGGTAAAACCGCTGAAGATGCCCTCGTCGACTCTATCAAGGATGCTACCAATAACGGCGGACCAGTAAGGTCTCGAATTATGCCAGGTATCGTTGAGCTCAGGACACCCGACCATTCTTCGGTACCATTCAATTCCCACCAAAAGACTCTCCAAGATCGAGAAAACGCGGTTCAAATCTCCAAGCAGCCGGCCCAGACAGTCCCAACTCCATCGTCCACCGCCACGCCCTCCTCGCTTAACGACGTAGATGATGCAAAATGTGACGCAGTTGTCGAAAAGCAACAACATCAACCCCATACTCTCGACGACCCGTTCAATTGCTCAAAAAATGGCGAAGACATTTTCCCCAATTCCTTTTCAACACCTTCAAGGCACGCAGGCTCGGCTACTGCACCTTCTCTAGACAAAACAATAAGATCGCCTTTTGATGAGGTCGATTTAAATCGAACGATCGATTTCTTTTCCAGCTCGGAGAGTATAATCGAAACACCTACCAAATCCTCCGCAAAGGCATTGGGTAAGCGGCGGGCAACTATGGTAAGTGGAAACATCGCTTCTTTGCTCAATGTTTCTGATCTCGACCCTTATGCAGATGAAAGCCCAGTGCGTTTCCACCTCTCCGGTTTGCTCACCGAAACTTCGCAAGGTTGTGCCGCGCGTCCCAGACGAGTTGTTCACCTTGATAGACTCAAAAGGTCGCCGAGTGACCTCTCTTGACACCAGCTTGGCCTCGTCTACTATGGTCAGTGATTCGCGTTTCCGCTCAATATCTCGCCTTTCTTATTTTTCATCTTCAGCCAACATGCGAACCCGCCATTGACGTACCCAGTACGGCTGTTCCCAATACCAAGCTTTCGACTGCTGCACAGTTAGACTCTAGTGATCCCTTCACGAAGACCGAGGATGAAGCTCAGCTGGCTGAGCCATGTGTTCTCTCGTCTTCTGTTAAGGTTGTCGGGGTCGTTGCCAAACCTGGTCCATCATCGCTTGCCTTGCAGACCACTTTAGATTCCTCGGCGCCAGCCGTGAACGAAGGCTCGCTACTTGCGGTACAGGCACTCCAGTCACTCGAGCGAATTTGTGCGGCCTTCAGCAGCGACACCCTTGGGTCGCTAGAAATGACTGAGTCTGAGTCTGAGTCTGAACCAGATCTTGAGAGCCTGATTTCGATACTCGAACAGGAAATTTCTTCTACCAACTACGCTGACGATGCATCCTTTTCTGGAAGCCCAACCACACCCCAAACCAAGAGGAAGGTCGTGGACCAGGACGAAACACCAAAAGCTCCAATGATCTCGAAGTTTGCATCACCTCGTTCCACACCCACCCCTCCCTCAAGTAAAATGAGGCGGCCATCGTACAGGTCCCCCGCCATATTGTCAAAAGCCGTTTCGCCAAGACCATCCCCTTTACTACCTCACAGCGTTTTCCGCGACCCAGCATCTTCCCCAAAGCCAAGGACTGATCGCATTCAGCAGTCCCCAAACATTCCAAGTATGCCTCTTTCTTCTATGCATGCTGTCGGTCCTCTTATTGGAAACGACGCTTCACGTGCTTCTAAACATGCCATCTCTACTCCATCGACTTATCCTACTCCTTCTCAATCTCCGCTGGCGGAGTCTTTGAACCCCCTTGAGCGGCGAATTCACTACGTTCTCGAACCAACGCAACCACTTCGCATCGTGAAGAAGTCGGCACAAAAACCCTCTTCAGTGGTACAAAGCCCACCTCTTACTAACGCCGTTCCTCATGCTGCAAGCAGCTCCTCAAGTCCTTCTGGACTTGCGATGAACATGGCCATTCCATCAAATCACGACCCCGTTCCCGCCGCAAGCCACACACGAAACTCGAGCACTTCTCAGACACCGCTGGCGGAGTCTTTGAATCCCGTTCAACGGCGGATCCAATATCTTTTGCAACCAACACAACCCCTTCGCATCGTGAAAAAGTCGGCGCAAAAGCCCTCCCTGGCGACACAAAGGCCACCCCTGTCCAACGTTACAAATATCGATGCTCCCACCTCATCAGCTAAACCAACCACAGACAAATCCAAACCCCCTTCTGTAAGTGTTACATCTCCAGAATCGAATATCCGAAACGTATGCTCACGAGCTGTTGTACAGGTAAATACTAAAGGCAGTAAGAACGAGAACCGTCCCCCTACGGCGTCGAAAAATCGGCCCATCAGCAGGATAGCTTCTGTCATCAACCCCGCTTCGACCCGACCGCGAACCCGACCTACTCACAAAACTATTGACAGTAACGATTTCGGAAGTATCACAATCATTCGAAACACCCCAATAGACAGTCCTCCGCCCTCTCGGCCTGCCGGAACAGTTCCTAAAACCCCTCCCCTGTCTTCGATCCCTAAGTTGATTTCGCGAAAGACACAAAACGATGATACCCCGAACAAGGCTGCTACGGCAAGACCGAAAAAGCAACTTGCATCCCCACCTCTTCGGCCTGCTTTAGACTCCAACACCGCTCCGTCACCGTTGGCGTCGGATAGGCAGCCGATCCTCAAAAGTAATCTACGCCTCAGTATCTCCTCCTTGACGTCGAGAGCACAACAAGTCACTTGGTCACCGCGGGCGGTCGAGGTTCTTGCCACTAACGCTACCCCATCAACTCCTTCAAGTCCAACAAAAATGCCGATGCGACTGAATGCTCAATCTTCATTCCAGGTCGACGCGAAGAATATCCACTCACCGCTGACTAAATTGCGCATGTCCCTCTCCCCGTCTTCGAGAGGGGTTTCGAGCAACGATGACTCCAACAAACTAAGGGCGACTCAGAACGCTGCAACTCCTTCGGGGACCACTAACGTCAAACAAAAGACAACTACACCGCCATCTAGAGGCATTCTGCGGAGACTCAGCGCTGCCATCTCTTGATTTTCCTTGCCTTTCATATCTAGAGTGATTCTGCGACCATTTCATCATCAAAGTGTAACATTTCAGATATACCCTTCTGAGTCCTGCTGCTTCATTCATATACTACGGTGTCGTTCTGCTATAAGTGCACGATGATATAGTGGAAGCGCTCTACTATATCATCGTGCACTTATAAGAGATAGTGTAACTTTTATAACATATCTAGATTTCCTATTTCGAGGGAACGAACTAAAAAGATATTGATCATCTCTGCTACTGAAAAAATGCGAGAAGAGTCGATATTAGTGTAAGACGTGATATATTACCGTTAATCCTAATGAGTCCGTCTTGCGGATGCACAACAAACTGAGGGGAAATGAAAATTAAATTCTCCAAGCGGGGTCCAAGAACTGAGATTCTTGGGGAACTTCCCAGTATAAAAATGACATCCAATATTAGTGTCATTGAATTCGCTTGCTGCTTGCTGCCACTTGCCCAATGCAAAGAAGCATCAATGCTCTTTGAATGCTTTAGCCAGCAGGGTCGTCGCGTTTTTTGTTGTCGCATGTTGTTACACCTCTACTCACACCTTTGTCTCAAAAACATTCCTATGGTCTGCCCTTGTACGGCACAAGCACAAGCGCCATTCTAACGCCCACCACCACTTAGCGCTCGACGACGATCACCAGGTAGCCTATTTGTGCATGTGATCACCCTCTTTTTCACTGACTCTTATCCAGACATGATCTTCGGCCACCCAGATTTCACTCTGCTTCCGGCCAGCTCTACAACTTCGCCACTAACCCCAATATCCTTTTCTTCTTTCAAGTTCAATACAATCGGCAAAGAACCAGACTTACTTCGTCGTATCTCAGCCCCAAACCCAGATGAAGAGTATGACGACGATGAGCCCTCGAGATCTTCTTCGTCTTCTCCTAATCTCGAAGACCAGCTTTTGCTCCCAGACCATCCAGATTCACGTTCGAAGCCCGCTTCATCGCAGTCTCTCGCTGAGAGAATTGGGAACTTTGACGTAGACATGACTGATGTGACCCCTATTACTGATCAAAACCAATCCAACACAAGCCCTACGCCATCCAGCAACGTTCAAGACCCATCGGATTCATCTCAAACCGACGGACGGCCCAAGCTTCTTATTGACCCTGTGCCTACTGTCATAGCCCAGTTGAAACAGCTGGCCGCAGACATAAATACTCAACCCTCGACAACTCTCAATCATGTACCACAACCTACCCCACCCATTACGCCCTCCGTTTCCGCCGTTAATGACGATGTCAGCCTTGCCGTCCTACGTACTCTCCATTCCCGACTTTCCTCTGCGCTTTCGTTACTCAATACCCCTAACACGACCAACGCCATTCTCCTTGCACAGTCTGCCAAGACTACATCTGCTGCAGTCCTATCATCCGCTCAGCGTGCCCACGTTCTTTCTCAACAATCTATAACTTCTGCTCAAGAAGCCGTTTTGGCGGCACAGGAGTGTCTGAAAGCGGCTCAAGAAGCTCAGGAACGTGCGGACGCCGCGATGGCTGCCATACAATCTCTGTCATCGGGTCGCGACGACTATGAAGTTTTTGTGGGTTTCAAAAATGATTTGAATGCACTTGACAAATGGATCAATAAACGCGAAGCTGATGAAGCCGATCATCGAACCCACACACCAGGAGACGAGTCAGTCTCTATGGTGGTAGAGGAGGCAGTGATACCCCCTCGCGACCGTGGCAAATTACGGGCGGTTCATGACAAGCCGAAGCGTGTATGTCAGCTTCAACCAAGGGCAAAAAGTGTCGTTAGACCAACCGTTGAAGAGGAGGCTGATGCTGCCGCAATAGCTTGGAATCAAGAGCGCGAGAGGAGCGCAGAACGGCGAAAAATTGTGGAGGAGGAGTTGCGCAAACGTCGTGATGTCGAGGCTGCTTTGGAGCAGGAACGGCTTCGCGCACAAGCAGAAGCTGACGCTCACGAGGCGAAGCTAGCCAAGGCTCGTACTGATCGCATAGAGGCAGAGGAATTGGAGGAAGCTCGCCAGGCGAATGAGGCCCGGGAGATTGAACGCCGACAGCGCGAGGTGGAGGCAATGAGAAAGGAGGCTGCCATGTTTGCGATGCAGCAGCAGAAAGCCGAAGACGAACGGGTTCAACAAGAGCAAGAAGCTAAACGGAAGGCTGCAGAGGCAGAGAAGGAGAAGGAAGCTCGCCTGTTGCTTGAGCAGGAACAGAAGTACAAAGAAATTCAGGAGCGAGAAGAGCGAATCAAGCAGAATGAGGTTGAAAGAGTAAAAGCTATCGCAGCTGAGGAAGCGAGGCAACAGATATTGCGGCAAGAACAAGAAATGAAACGTCAACAGATTCAGGCGCAGAAACAAATAGCTACCCAGCAGGCGGCTCTCAAGATTATCGCGGAGAGGGAGAAACAGAAATTGGGCCAGTCTACTTCTGCATCGCCTACCTCGGAAAACCAACAAGCACCTCAGAAGTTGGGCCAGTCTACTTCTGCGTCTCCTACTTCGGAGAAGCAACAAGCACCTGTTACTCTTCCTGCGCCTATTGAGTTTGGAAACATCGTTTCAAGAAAAACTTTGATTTCTGGCTCCGGTTCGCAGGTCAAAAGTAAAGCTAAAGGTCGAGTTATCTCTGGTGGCATTATGCTGGGGGCTGAAACAGAGCAGCCACTGGCATCACCGAGCTGCCCTCCTTTGACACTTCCCACTCCGAGTGTTAATTCCTCGTCGCAGAGTGCGAATGGTTTGATTGATGTCGTGCAAACCCCCATTTTGCAACTAAGCACGCAACCACCAGTTTCTGGTCCCGAAAATGCCGAACCTGCTACTGAACTAAATAAAGCTCCTTCACTCCCCGTCAATACTATCAAACGCTCGCCCACACCACGGAATGTGCTGGACAGTAAAGACATGGGGTTGAAAGGTTCTGGAAATGGCTCAGATAGTTCTAGTCTCCCACCAATCAAACATCTTTCAAAACAATCACCCACACCACCCTTTCTCTCACCTACCTCGCCAGCCTCGCTTATCCAACTGAAGCCGGCGATCATCTCTGTTCATCGTGAGGGATCCGATCCAGGGAATCTGCCTATTGTCCCTCCCTCTCGAACCGGTCCGATTTCTCCTGAAGCACAACATACCAATCTCCGTTTCCTGGACGCAAGTGCCATCAGGCGCAATAAAAGTATTTCCAAGGCCAGTGCGAAACCTGTGAAAATGGAGCCTTTGCCAGATCAGCTTCCTCCTGAGAATGTAAGCACGGCTTCACCTCTCGAGAAGGCCGCTCGTTCGCAAGCAGATGCTGGTCCCACTAGGTCACAAAAGGTTCCTTTTCCACTTCGCGAGCATCCTCAGCCACGAACGGCAGGTGCCCCTGCTACTGCGTCTTCATCAACGTCCGCTTCAGAGCTTGCGAAAAAAAATCACCCCCCTTTGCCTATCAAACCCAAGCAAAAACTGCCGAATTTTAAGAAAAACTTGGTGGATAACGAACCAGTTGCAGAGCCCATGAGCAGCACCATTTTACCTCCGTCAAGGCCAGTCAATTCTGTGTCTACGGTTATTCCCAGTGCAGCGGTCACACCGCCACGGTATTATAATTCTGCGCCTAGGCCTGCTGTCGACATATATGACGCTTCTTCTACGCAGATGGGTCCCGACGTAGCGGACACTGATGGTTGGACACGTCCAAGCCGTGATGACGGGGTCACGATGCGGGATCAGCCAAGGGGTATGGACCATTACCCGCCACCTCCTGATAACATCGCGTCGTCTCGGGCTTCGATACAGAGACGTGTTTATGATCATTATTCTCCTCCATCTGGTAACGTATATATGCAGGCAAATCGCTACAGGCCAGCTTCGCCTTCCAGAGGGTGGGCTAGATCACCGCCTCCCCCCGATGCTCCCAGAGGCCGAGGTAGATCATCTCCCTCCCCTGATGGTTGGTTATCGCCTTATTCGCCTAGAGGCCGGAGTAGAACACCTCAACCAAGCTGGGATGCACCAAGTGGCCCTCCGGGTTGGGGATCGCCTCCCCCGCGTGTCAGAATACCTAGCCCGCCATTATATACTGCTCCTGCTCCCGGGAACCCGCCCCCATTAATTGGGAGGAAGCGTGTTCGGGACGATGAGGTTCCAGTGGCGCCTCCTGCCCGCAGATACAGATACGATCAAGACAATCCCATTCGAGATGAATATGCTTCGATGCCCCATGCTCCACAGATGCCATCGACCAATGAAAATGACTGGAGCCGTTCTGCTGTTTATGGACGATCCCCATCTCCTGACCTTCGTCCTGGTCTCGCATCTCGCATTGCACCTGGACCAAATGAGTGGGAATCTAATGCATATGCCGTTGGCAGGGGAGATAGTTACAGACCCAGCTATTCCACGACCATCCGTGGGCCCCTCAAGAGTCGTAGGCAACAAGCTCAGCCACCGTCGCAATCAGCACAACTATGGAATGGCGATATACCACTTGGCCCTGCCATCACAAACAAGACTCGCCCTCCTAAAAATCAGTATCGTCCGCCTAAGGAACCCGTAGCTGGAGGCTCTCTTCCGGGCCTACTGAGTCGCTTCAGTGATTCTACAGATCCTACCGTGATTCAAGCTAATCCACCACCCAGCAAACCCGCACGAAATCGCTATAATGGAAAGGGTAAGGGAGGGACCCCGCAATCTTTGGAGCAGCGGATCTCTTCGAAACCTTCCTCGCTAATGCACCGTCTTGAAAGTTGATTGGGTTTGATCAGAAATAAATACATCTAGGTGTGAGTCCATCACGCACAGGTGGAAGGTTTTCTCACTCAGCCTCCCTTTTTTGTGATAAAACCAGTTCTTCTAATTCTTCTTGTGTCGTTCACGTGTACAATATTTGAGCGTTCTTTTAGTAAACCCAAGTGCTTAGTTGAAGCCACGAATGAAGTTTCCACCCAAGTCCGTTGTTAAGCTGTTGTACAGTACAGAGCTATCTATGCAAGATTGCCCGACCTTTAATTTCCCCCGCAGATAGAAAGCTCTCTCATCTCTTGTAGAACACCCTCCACCTGGCAGGGCATGAATCAGGTAATCAGGATCTTATGAGGAGCGTGACTTACCTGTGCGTCGAGTTGGCCAGCGGCATAATCATCCCGAACGTTATCGGCAAAGTATCTACACATCAGTCAACAGAAGGCAAAACGCAGGGAGGTAAAACGTGCCGTTGCACACCGCTAAGTTTCTCATATCCCTCTTCCGCGAACTTGGACTGCATCCGAATCATGGCCTCAAAGCTCGGATCGAAGTATGGCACCCGAAGATCCAGAAGTTGAGGCAGCTCAGTGATCAACTGGTCGTTCAGCATATCAAAGACCTCTTTGGCGTCATCGTGTTCTTGTTGAGCCTGGTTAGGGATGTATCAGGAATGTATAAGCCTTGAAGGCGCAGTTGATAGAACCTTGGGCAGCTTTGTTGGGTCTTCACTGGGTTTGTCGATAAGTTTTCGCAATTTACTTCGAGCCGAGTCATAATCCAGAAGCTGATAAGAAGGTCAAGCAATGGAATAATCTCCAAACCCATTGCTTGCCTTTTTGTTCCGTTTTGAAATATGCTCGTTTACGACTGGGAAGTATGCACACATCTTACCCAAAGGCTCCGATATTGTGGTTCGGTAAGGTGCTTCCTGATGAGTGGGGTCCGTGTGAATTCACTTCAAGGGAACGAGGGCGCGCTACGCACGAGCTCTCGGCTGAAACTCGTATCTAGATCGTCGACTGACCGCTTGTACGCGTGTCCCGCCATGGCTCCCTCAGCTGCTTGATCCGCAGCACCGTAGAACACCTCTAACGTTTCTGCGATGCGGCTCTGGGCAGATGTCATCGCTATGTGTGGTCAAAGCGAACGTCAATCGACAGTGTGTGAGACGGACTCACCACGCATAGCGTCCCAGTAGGCCTTGCTATCTTTTTGAAGAGCCTGACATTCTTTCTCAAATCTGAACGCCGAAAATAAATACGTGACGTTGTAAAAGGGAAAGAGTCGCGCACGTCCGATATTTGGCCTCTTCATCGGTAAATTCACGATCAACCGTCCTCTCGATCTGGCCTGTCTTTTGCAGGAGCTGGGGGAAAGTTCATTGATTAGTTTAGAGACAAGGTCTAAGCTCACCGTGGTACCCGCTCTGTTAACCGATTTCTTGAAACTGTGTGCGATATGAGGAACATTGTGGAGATGAACTAATGGATACTCACCCTGCCCAACTCATTGTCGCTATAGAGGAAGTGACTGTGCTTAGTCAGCACTTCATCCTCATGAGCATCTCTGATGATCTCAGCTGCGATCTCAATGTCCTCAAAGTCATGGAGGATGCTGCCGTGGCTCCTAGCGACGTACACCCACTTCTTGCTGCTCGAGGATCTATATCTCACTGTTTAACAGACCGAACTCAGCGACACTGGCAATCCTTCTGCCTTGAAGCGCCTCAAATACACCAACAAGGTCTTGAAGAACCAAAATGAGGAATTGCTTGCCGAGTTGGACGACTTGCGAGTACGTTTAGCCACCTTGCCAGAATCTCGGGCGCCTGCCCTCGAGTCTTACCTCCCGATATAAACAGGAAGCTCTCGCTCGTCAACAGAAGCTGTTAGATGAAATCTCAGCTATCCGCAAGCCTTTCGTCCAACCACCTCCTGAAATTCTCTACATGATTTTTCAGCGAACGATACCCCCGTCCTACCTTCTCGACTCTTCGACAGCACCAGGACCTGACTCCCTCGCATGCAAAGTTCTGCGCCAGCAGAAGGCTCTTGTCGGGGTTTGCAGAACATGGCATACTATTGCTTCGCCATTTCTCTACGACGATATCTATATACGGAGAGCTGGACAGCTTCCTGCCCTCCTTCGTACCCTTGAGGGTGGTCAGACAAACTTTGGGGACCACGTGCAGAAACTCACCATCTACTGTCTTGTTCCACAACAATATAGCGACCAATTTCATCAGGATATACGCCGAGTCTTTCACCTCTGTCCACGCCTGACAAGTTTTGCATATACCTCGCCATGCCGCCTTCCTACCCTGAACCTCCCTTCCCTCAAACCCGCACTCACGCACCTGAAATTCAGTGATGCCATTCAACACGATGCTTTGACGGCTGCATTGATGGAGGTCTGTAGCGAGCTAGTGTCGCTCTCTTTTCAGGTGCCTGGCACGCCAGCGAATAGTATAATGATGGATCCCAATCTGCGACTTCCCCGGTTGGAATATCTCCATTGTGGAATAACCGCTGTCACTAGAACATACCTGGTCGTGGTCGAACAGTGGTCCATGCCCAAACTTGGGGGCTTAACATTCAAGTTGAACGGAAATCCGGTTAGCTGGAGTGGAGATTTAATCGCGAGTTGCCTTGTATCGTTTTGTAGAGCTCACGGAACAGGTTTGACGTTTTTGCACATCCACCCTGAATACTGGTGGTCCATGGCAAAGTTTACCATCGCCGTCCAACCGTTGCTAGATCTTTGTCCAGCACTGGAACATATTGTGCTTCATCCTCGAACCGCGCCGCCACTGACGCATCCCAAAGTCAAGTGGATAGATATCTGGGAGCCCCATGTGCGTGAAGTCTGTGTCGAGGAGTGGAGCACGGTGCGCTTGAGTTTAACACAACAAGCATTCCCATCCCTCAAAGGCGTTCGCATATTGGGTGCGGCTATGGCAGCCTTGACCGATCTACCTACGAATATCCCGCCAAACCTTGTGCTCAACGTCGCTGATGCCTTTGAATGCAAATTCTTGGATTTACTCGTCAGGCACGACCAAGGATCTTTGCGCTACATCGAGCCTGAATGGCCGGAAGACCCATCGGATAGCGAGGAAGATGCTGATTTCGTTTATTGTTCGGAGGATGACCTTGTTCACATGGATGGGACTGTTTCTGACGGTTCTAGTTTAACTTGGTTGGAGAGCGACTCGGAGGCGGACAGTGACACATATATCGAGCGGCACTGGGATGCTGGGATGGAGACGTGATGCATTGATTTCATGGACTAAATAATGTAAGTTACAATGCTGTTGTACTCCATTTAGAAGGCCACTGCCAAATTCTTGTGTTGACATGTTTGTTCCTAAAGGCCACGCGATCTCGATTGTGTCCCAAGATCGTTCAAGGCTCCTATAAGTTTCAGCTTCACTGAAAAAAATGGATCCCCACAACGATCATGGCCCTTCGCCGCAGCACCCGTTTATTGGCTGCAGCTTCCCTTGAGCACTCCATTCACGTTTCAACGCGATCGCTCATAGACGAATCTCAACTCGAGGGAAATGCACCGAAACGCGTCAGGAAACGAAAGCTGTCGAGTGACCAAGAACTGTCGGACGGAGACAGTGGAGAATTTTCCATGGGGGCTTCATCAAAGCCCCCACCTGTGAAACGAAGAGGAAAGGTGGAGACAGTCACCTACGTCATTCCAGATGTGCAAAGGAAAGAAACCACATACAAGGGCAGGCTAGGTACGACTTCTCCTCCTCATACGAGAACGTCGTTCTAACCCAGCGTAGGATATGCTTGCTTGAACACCGTTCTGCGACACAAGAAGCCTGCCAGTGAGGCTGTCTTCTGTTCGAGGACATGCAGGTATGCCCGTTTTCCCACCAGCTGTTGTAGACTCACATTTTATCAGAATAGACTCGATAAAGAAGAATGGTCTGGATTGGGTGAAAGAACTCGGCAAGAAGAACGTCGAAGATCTGATGACCGTGATTCAATGGAACGAGGATAACGCGAGCCCTTTTTCTTTGTTAACATAATTATGATTCTTATCCTCTGGGCTAGAATATTCGTTTCTTCCGGCTTTCTTCTGAAATGTTTCCCTTTGCATCTCATGCAGTCCATGGGTACACCCTGGAGTACTGTTCCGAGCTTCTTGCGAAGGCCGGCGCCCTGGCGAAGAAGTACGGACATAGGCTCACCGTCCATCCCGGCCAGTATACCCAGCTGGGGAGCCCAAAGCCTGCAGTGATCCAAGCTTCCATCAAGGAGCTGGTTTACCATTGCGAAATGCTGGATCGCATGGGTGTGGATGCCGACGGTGTGATGATCATCCATGTGAGTCTCATAATCATTCTCACCATTTTTCCCGCTTTAAGTGCATATAGGGAGGTGGCATGTATGGCGATAAACCTGCCACTCTAAAACGCGTCAAAGAGACGATCACGAATCTTCTTCCAAACAATGTCAGACAAAGACTCGTTCTTGAGAACGATGAGGTATGTATCTTCTCTATTGCTGTGCTTCTCTAATTTCTTTGCATTATCAGATGTGCTATAATGTTGAGGATCTCTTACCTCTTTGCGAAGAACTAGACATCCCACTTGTTTTTGGTACGATTTCTATTCTCTTCTTTAGTCCCTCCGTTGGTTATCCCGATCTCAGACTATCACCACGACGCGATATTCCCTTCTTCTATCCCACCCGCAGAAATCATCAAGCGAGCCAATATGATTTGGGCCCGACGCGGTATTCGCCCCAAGCAACACCTGAGCGAGCAACGACCAGGCGCTGTCACTATAATGGAACGAAGAGCGCACTCAGATAGATGCGAGAACTTGCCACCGGATCTGCCTGATGATATGGGTGTGTAGAATCAGCATCCGTGGACTCCCTAACTTATTCTTCTCTTTGGTAGATTTGATGATCGAGGTACTGACATATTCCTTGTGCTGTGTGCCTTCTAATGAATAATTCTTAGGCGAAGGACAAGGAGCAAGCGGTTCTCTATCTGCATCGAATGTATAACCTTCACCCCGTCAATTACGGTCAGTGGGTCTCGAATGATTCTCCCTTCGTTAGCTTATGTTCGGCCACAGAATCCCTTCGCCCAGCAGATGCTAATCCCACCAAAGAAACGAAGGGTCGCAAATCCACTAAAAACGCCCAAGTCAAGGCCGCGGATGAAGATGCTTTGCTATCACCAGATGACCTACCTGAGCACCTCGGCGAAACGACGGACGAGAAACCCCTGCCAGAATCGAAAAGAGTTACAAGGAAGCGAACGACTCATACTACGAGTCGGATCACGAAAACAGCAAACGAGGATGGGACGAGCGAATTATTAACGGAAGCCGTGAATATTCAGGAGGAAAATCAGAATGCATAGCATAACACCCTCCAACGGTTGTCTTCAACGTAGTAGATAGCAGGTATATGATGTTATGAACATCCAATCAATTGAAATCCTTGAGTGACGTTGAGCCGTGGTCTTGACTCAGCGGGTTCCCAGGCATTTGTTAGCAGCTCTACTGAGCTGTTTGCGGATTTCGGAACAGGCGTCAATGACAGGGAATGGCATTGATCAAGTCAGAGCAAAGGGCAGCTCATTGAGTTGACGGGGTTGCGAGTATCATATGTGTCTGAAATCTTTAAGTAACTTTTAAAATAGATTTAAGGGAGAAAGATAGGAATAATTTAGGGTATGTATGGGCTCCCGTACCCTAAATTAATCAGAGCATAAAAAAACGACCAAGTCTGCGCATAGTACAGGATGTAAGACAACGTCGCGATGATGTGATCGAACGGCTCCTGTGAGGAAAATGAGTGTCCCAAAACTTATCAGTGTGTAATGAAGAACTTGCCTAAGTTACAGCATTGGAAAGGACTTGGTTGAAAAGTTGCACTTCAAATCTCGCTTTGTCTCTCCACACCTTCTTCAACGTATATAGCTGCAGTTCCGAGTTCAACTGGGTGCCAGCCGGTGCGTATGTTTCTTCAAGCCGCGTCTCAGCCTCCAGTTGAAGAAGATGGGCATGAAGGAGCTTCTCGAGGTCTTTGGAAGCTGCCCTTCTAAGGAGA
The DNA here is from genome assembly GCA_018417955.1 of Laccaria trichodermophora. Classification (NCBI taxonomy): domain Eukaryota; kingdom Fungi; phylum Basidiomycota; class Agaricomycetes; order Agaricales; family Hydnangiaceae; genus Laccaria; species Laccaria trichodermophora. The sequence continues at coordinate 1,080,494 of JACTVC010000001.1, forward strand.
TACCTAGGAAGCAGCAAAGTTCTCTGCAAATCAACCGTCTGCAAAGCCTCGAGGGAAGCATGAGCTCACCTGCTGTCGTTGAATGCCTCCATACAACTTCACTTCATATTCGCCTCCCTTCACAGTCCTGTAAGAGTGCAATGTCAACGACTCTAGCTGGCCTATACAAAGCTTATCATCCAGCCGGGCAGCGTCATCGGGTAAGGTGGCATTCTCACTTATAAAGGAAGACGACGAGGACGACGACGAGGACTGAGATGTTAATCCCGGCCCCGATCCCGAGGGGGGGTTGACTGACGCTCCTCCACTGGTAGCATCAAGAGGTTATCGTGGGATTTCATTGGATCCTTTTACAGGGTTCGGAATCCATCCCTTCACAATGTCTCTGTGTCCAGAGTCCGTCACGGTGCAGCACAAGTGACCACGTCATCAACTTGAAGTTGAACATCATGATCTAGCATCTACTAGTCAAAAGTAGCGGAGGTTCCACTGGTGGATCGCCAGGTGGGCCCTGGGGGCAGGTATATGGTCTTGGCTATACGATGAAAAAAACAATTGCAAGTTCAAGGTCGAGGCGCCCAGGATAAATTCCCTGCTGAAGATGAAACATATTTTGGGAATGGTGTCACGAAAGTGACCTTTTCTTTCCATTCTGCTTCCTATCGTGTGTACGGGAATCAAACATGGCGTCATGTGATGTGCGTGTCTTCGACAAATCTACGTCTTAGTATAAGCTCCTATGCAGTCTAATACAACTCTTTCACGATGGCGCTCAAGAGAAAATTCGAGGGTGAGGAGCTGCCGATTGAGGATTGCCGCACTGGGCTCTCTTCACTTATTTCGAATTATGAATCAGCTGAAGCAGCTCTCCTCTGGCTCCTGAATGCATACAGATTTGACCGGAATGTCTTGCGGAAGTCCGTTAGAGGTTTGTTGTTGATCTTCGTTTTTTGTATCGGTTTTATGCTAATCTTTTTAGTAGATAAACGCGCGGAGCCTAATTTTTACAATGTCAACTTCGAAGACATGGCCGAATTTGTTGAACTGAACCCCCGGCTAGAGTTAGATGACATCGGGACGTTCAACCTCCATCGCTCTCGCATCCCCACCGACCTTTTCCGGTCTATTGTAGAGGATATGGATGTTCTACTGGTTCAATATGGTCCATTGCCCGCCCACCGTAATGAAGAGGCAGCATCCCGTTTCCTCTCTCCGGTGAGATGATTTTTTACATACACACTGCCCAAATTAAAGCATATAACGACAGATTTTTAACCGCCTGATAGCTCAATTCGACTTTGCTTTTGAAAACCTTCCTGAAACGATTATCGAAGGGCACATTAGCACACGGGGCAGGATTAAGCACCATTTTAAAGCATTTGGCTTGATCTCTCTTTTGTTCATTGAGGCAAAGTTTAAAATTAGCAACGAAGCTGAGCGTTTGGACGCGATTGCTCAAGTCATAGCGGAATGTGTTGGTGGGTCATTTTGTCCTCTGCCCGATGTAGAATTTTATTCGTTCGAGATCCCCAGCATGCGATCGGAATAATGTGGCGGCAGGATTTGACATGCCCATCATTGGTATTCTCTATGGTGGGAGGTCATTTGATTTCTTTTCATTCGATGGAAAGACACGCAAATTCACCCGTGGCTGCCTTCCCGGAGATCCCGCCGAACACCGCCGTGGTCTACGACTCGTCGATTTCACGTTAGACGGTCCCGACCATTTCATAGCTGGTCTTCGTCCAATATGCGAGATAATATTTGACTTGTTCATGGGCGCTTACATCTCGAGCTTGATGTCGTTTCGTGAACGATCTGAATGGAAAGGAAAGGCGGGGAAATCTATAAAGAGTTTGGACAAGTGGGATGAATCTCTAAAGCATGCTCAAGAGGCGTTTGCGAAGTTCCGTGCTGCGGAAATCAAGCGTAACGACAAAGACATTGGACAAGCGAATGCTTTAGTTGGACAGGCGATGAACGACCTGAAGCTTAGGTATGAGATTTTCACCACACTTCATTTAACGCTGACGAACCATATGTGTTAGTATTAAATCATTGACTATCCGCCGGACAAATCTCATCATGACTGGTTGGGATGGTTTAAAAGTTGAAGAGGTGTAACGAGGATTGGAAGATTGGTCAGGAGACGACTATCTCGGCGAAACGATGGACGAGAAATATTTGCCAGGATCGAAAAGAAATACTAGGAATCGTCACTACACTTTATTTAATCCTAATGCAACGTAGTAGATGGCAGGTATATGATGTTATGAACATCCAATCAATTGAAATCCTGGAGTGACGTTAACCCTGTGGTCTTGAAGCGGGTTCCTTTGCCAGGCATTTCTTAGAAGTTCTACTGAATCGGAGAAGTTACTTTGAAGTTACTAACAGGCTAGCGGGTCCGAAGAATGTTATAGCATACTTATTGGAGGATCACCCGTCTCTTCTCTATCGGAAGTTGGTCCGACCTCGATGCATTCTAAAACAGGTGCGGAAAAGAATCAGACATGGAATATTCTTTGAGAAGATTGATACGTGGAGTTCAAGTTATGACTTACATAAATAATGAGTTTTCAAAACTGAATATATGTAAGTAGGGCACCAAGAATTCAAAACAACTTTCGCTAATCGGTACTAGAGCATATACACCACCCTATTTGAACTTGGAATGCGAACACCCCAAGTTTGTCCAAAGACAGATGAACTTTTACTGCATACCAGGCATAACATCCTTCAAATGCTCCTTTTTCAAGCATTGTGCAACTACACCGCATGTCTTGCATTGGCGCTCAGTCGACTCATATGCATCCTCGTCATATCCACTGCCGACTATTGGGGGGTGCCTGTCACCATGATATGGCTTCATCCCATCACCATCGAGGTAGGACGGCCCCGAAAGGCAGTAGCTCACACCAAAATTGGACTTTTGGCAGCGACACGTGCCCGACGGGCGATCGAAGAATGCAATTCCTTAAAGACCATTAGGATGAAAGAGGAGAAACGGTGAAGGCCTTATTCAAAACCCACCTTGGTTCTCTGGCATGGAACAACCCTCACATATTGTATAATCACACTGGATGCACCTCTTAAAAACATCTCCAACGTCCTCAAAGAGTTTGCCGTCGAGGTCATAGTCATCTTCGTCAATTGGAGCACCTTGGAACCTAAGCATACAGCCATCGCACTTAACTGGTGTGGTCGGGTTGCGCCTACGTTCCTCCCAGGCAGCCTTTTCAATTGCAGCAAGCCGGCCCATTAGGTGATTGGGTCCACTGTATTTCTTCACCATTTTGTCCACCTTGTGGAACATGAGGGGTTTCACGCAAACACTGCGCTTGTGCTCCTTCCAATCTGCCTTCTGGCATGCTGTACTAATTGGAGTATGCTTGGTGTTAGATGGATCATTTGCAATCTGATAAAGCTCAACGTACGAGCAATAACTGTTCAAAATGGTGAGATATTGGACAGCCTTGGCCTTCAAGAACGACTCACACTGTTCCGTGGCATTTTGAACACTGCATGGGCTTTTCACATTCAATTTTGCAGACCGAGCAACGACGGGGCATGGTGGTCTACAGCGACAGGAACACGTGGAGTCCGAGATCAGGACGCCAATTCAAGTCTATTCAAGTCCTCGGATACCGTAACGTAAACGATACATTCAATTGAGCCTTTGCACCCCTGATAAATCATAAATGCATGCGAATAAATCTGAACGTAAAAACGTCAAAGATTTTTTTAGCAGCCATTAGTGTTGGATTTCAAAAAGGGAACATACCAAATACCAAATACTGGTTTGATGAGTCGCAGCGTCGCTTGTTCACTTGGAAAGGCTTCAGATAACATCCCAATATAGATAATCGAAGCGACGAACCCTTTGAAAAAGCGAGAACTTGAAGAACAGCTGTCGAAAGCCGAGGAAACTGAAATCATCGATCAACGGAAGAAGCTTTCATCGCGGTTTGAATGTAACGTAGTATGTATTACTATTAGTATTGAATATTGAATCGTTAACTATCCCCCGGACAAATCTCTTCATGACTGGTTGGAATGAATTCAAGGTCAACGAGGTGAAAAGAGGATTAGGAGATTGGTATACTGCTGTTCGACCTGAGATTCCTCAAAAATGACAAATGGATTAGGCCAACTTGATGAACAGAATGGCATGAGACAAGCGACAGGAAGTACTTATTACGAGGCTTCAAGGCTTGAAATCTTCAATCCAGGGGACGGCTATTGCGGCGAAACGATGCATGAGAAATCTGTGCCGAAAGAAATACTGGGAAGCAAACGACTCAGAAGAAAAACAGCAAGTGAGGATGGGACGATCACACCCTCCTCCAGCTTGGAGCACGGTTGTCTTCAACTTTATAAATAGCAGGTATATGATGTTACAATACAGAAACATCCAATCAATTAAGATCCTGGAGTGACGTTCAATCCTTTCATCCAACAGAGACAAAGTTGAGAAACACACCTCGGATATGCTTGATGAAAGTGTGCCCTCTTCGACGATTTGCGTCTCCTCCCAGTCGTCTGCGAGTGATTGTTGGCTGTCGATCTGGGTCTCGACCAATGTGCCGGCGTCGGAAGGAGCCAGTGCATCGGACATCGTGATGTCTGCCTGGGAGTCTGGCTCGAGAGGAGATGCGTGTTCCTCCGCCTTCTTCTTGACCATCGGCTTGTTGCTTTTGCTAGGCATCATACTGAACAAGGTTGCCTGTCGGGGTCCATCTTTCTTCTCCTTCTCCTTGCCCTTCACATTCGCCGCTGGGCCTGTGATGCAACACCTCATCAGCGACATGGGTTGAACAAGACTAGAAAAGTTTTACGCTTCCGGACAGGATTTTCTGACTCCACATCGTCAACCTTTTCAAAGAAACTCTCGCTTTTGAGAATCGTTTTACTCTCCACTCTTCGGGCAAAAGGGTTTCGAGTAGATTCTTGACCAGGTTTACGAGCGAATGGATTGGCTTCTGAAAGGAAAGGAAGGTTAGCTCTCTTTTGAAAGGGGAATCTAGAAAATAGTGTTCACTTTGTTTCGGTGGGGGCATTGATAAGTCAGAGCCAGGGAAGGAATCTTCTATCTCAGTCCGTTTCCGTTTATCGAGGGGGGTCGGAGACTGCGTGAACGATGAGACATCATTTGCTATTGTTCGTTCCAGGGTTTGCGATGCAGGTGCGACAGAAGTGTATCGTGTTTTTTCGATGATAGGTACTGTGACCCGCGCCATCCCTGGCCTCTCAATTGTAGGGGGTGGCCGCACATCACTAAGAGGGTCGTAGCGTGAAGATGATGAAACTCCATTCAGAGCAACAATTTGACGGGCAGGAGGATCGGGTTTCAACCATCTCTTGCGCTTGTTCCTCGCCAGAACGGCTCTCTCTTCGCCTTCCTCGCGCTCATTCTTCAACATCTCCACTTTTTCCTTGAAACCAATGAGATGATAGAATTCTGCAATTTTCATGGCAGCATCGAAGGATGTAAGGTGATGGAGGAGTTTGGTGAGCTCGATAGCTCGAGGGATGTTGTCCGCCTTGCAAGCTGCTTGAATTAGCATAATGAATTCTTTATCAACAGCTCGTTCCCGCGTAACAATGTCGTCTGTAGTAAGTTCATCGTCTAGCGAGTCCAAGGCAATTTGCATGAGCAGAAGCTCTCGCTCTACTCTATCAGAACAATCAGCGAGTGGATCTGTTGTGAGGTCGATGGAACATACTGCTCTTCTCGTGCTTCTTCTCTTCGGAAAGGCATACGAACCGGAAGTTCTTGAATCAAAGGCCTTGGGAACCCTGGATGTTCTTGTCTTCCCTTGCCGCGATGATAGCTGTCAGTCTATTCGGAAATTTCAAACTAGGGATGTTCTTTTTACCTTTAAGATGAGACACATGAAATTACTACCCGTGATACCAATTGGCCAATATGACTCGTCCTTTCCTTGTCGTCGTTCAAGGAGATTGGTGTCCATGACTCTAGCCCAGGACGCGTGGTGGGGAATTCGATATTTTGTAAGCACATGCACCCATCCTGTGCTGTCGTACATTGCTGGAGCCTGTAGAAAAGCTTGAACTTGATGTTTAAATATGAGATTCACACAACGTACACCTTGGTCTGTTATACCAATCCACTTCAGCGTATGTCCCTTCGGCACAGGGAGAATGTCTCTCTGTCGAACGCTGAAATCTTCAAAGTTGACGATGGTGTAAGAAAGATTTTGGGAGCCTATCACAATGACCCATGCGTTTTAGTTAAGGAAACAGCGATTATTACGACAACCCACCATCGATGGTTGTGGACCCAGCTCGGTGGACAACGAAGACCCACTCTGCGCTTGCAACCATAGAGACAAAATCGCCTCCAAGTGCCATAATACGCCTTTCTCGACCAGTGCCACTCAGAAACGTTAAATCACTTTCAGTCGTCGCGACGACGACATTGCCCAATCCCTCCAAGTCACTGTCGCCCGCATTGCGCACAGGCGGTAGGCCGCCTACTGCGACACCCAAAACTCGAATATTTGTTCGTTTTAATGGGTAGGTCCACTCCTTTTGTGAGTTTTCGGAGCTGAAAGGTCGAAATAGCACCTGGGCTGGATGGTCATTCTCTGGTTGGCAAGCGAAGACTGTGCCACGTTCGCCTTGGGTTCGGTTAGCCTTTACAAAGTGGGACACTTCACAACATTCTTACCAATATAACCAAGGTCATACTTGAAATGGTCGGTGAAATGATATCCTTTTCGCATCGAACGATCAAACAATTCAACAGTAACAATGTGGTGGGTATCTTGGTCCGTGACCTCAATGACCCCAAGCATGTTGTAAGCTTTCGCAAACGAAGATAAGCGGACGGATAATCACGAGTGGAAAATATATTACCCAGATACCTCTTCCTGTGTTCCATGGGCGTTGAACCAGGCTGGAAAGGCGGTTGAGCCTTCGTTATGCTTACTAGCAGAGGGAAATGTAAGTTCAAGTATCGTTCTTGAGAGATGTGCCTGCCCACCCATCTCCTTGACAAACCCGTTGCTAATCTTCGTCACCTCCGGTTCGTCATTCAACGCTCCATCCATATCGTCAACAATCCAGTTGTCGTCCAGCATGGCTTCATCCAGATCAACTTCAAACGGATCATCTCCCAGAGCGTTTAGAGCGTCGTCGCCACCATCTCCAAAAAGGTTGATGCTCCCCTTGGGTTTTACTTGGGTAGTGGCGGAACTATTGGTGACTATCGACTGCTTAGTGGGGTCAGGGAGTGTGTCGGGGATGGGCTTGGGCCAGCGAGTAAACACCCCTTCAGAATCCGTCCATGCAATGAGATTCTGTCGTGGGCTGAATGCGATCTGCGTGACCGTTGAACCAGGATTTCCAATATGGCTAGAAATCACACTGTAACGACGCTGTGGGACATATACGTGTGTCAACTTACCTTGTAACAACCCGCCTCGTTTGGGTTGACCATATGTGTACCCATGATTGAATTGCGGTAATGAGATAGACGCCGTTGGGAGAAAGCGTCATTGCGGTAACAGCACCCATGACATTTTTGTCGGTGAAAGTGGAACCGGTCATCTTGGCCCAGTTAGAGCGAGATATGGTCACAATTTCTGCATAAAAAGCTTCAAAACAAGTCAATGGTGCAAAAGGGTAGGCGTACCGTGACCCTTGGAAGCAACATAGAAGTATTCTCCCGACGTATGCCAGACTATTGAGCAGTCATACGAGAATTCAGGTGACCTAGGACTTATAAGTTGATTGAAAGGAATTGTTACGTCTCCCATACTCTTGATCAATCACCACGGGGATGAGTCCTTCTATCGTCTTCTCCAACCTTGGCTGGTCCACTGACATATCCCAAATCATAATCTTGCCATCGCAGGAACACGTTGTCTAAAAGAACGATGTTCAGGGGCAAGTAACAACCAAAATTTCTCCCACTGACTAAAAGGTTTCCGGACGGGTGCCAGGTAACGCTTCGTACGGGAGATGTGTAGCCCTCTAGTCTGTTGACCTTGAGGATGTCTTCCATATCGACCACCTTCACAAATAGCTCGCTTATACATTATCAAGATATGAGAACGTCACAATGCGAGGAGATGCTCACTCTGAGGCAACCGCTACCCTTCTTCCCTTTGGGTCTATTGCTATGCATCGTACGGCAACGCCGGCGGCAGAGGTCAATGGTGCATCAAACGAGACCGAATCCTTAGAATACCGCCGTACTTCAGTATCTTCACTGCTAGAAAGCCAACAATCATCCTACGGAAACGAAACACAGGGATGAGTACACCGAAGTAAAAGTAGGTATCCTTGATACGCACTGCAGTTGCCACCCAAGTCACAGCTCCTTCCGCTTCAGCAGCGGTGTCGGGCTCATTCTCAGCTCCTTCGTTGACGTTCCATATGCGCACGATACAGTCTTGGCCACCAGTGAATACACGTCTACGAGAAAAACATCAGTAACGCAGTTGTTATGATGTTTAGAACGGCTAACGTACGCGCCATCCTTCGAAAACGCCAAGCATGTGTGTCCTCGACCATGTGATGAGCTCGTTATTAGTTTTGACATTGCACAGAGCAGGAGAAGTGTAACAAGTTGTGTACTAGGCGCGTCAGGGGAAAACACGCTTGTCACATGGTCATCGCATGTGTGACAATGACATACTACAACTACACGCTCACTCGTTTGAAGGGTGGTGTTGGGGTGGTGCTGACTACTATCTAGTGATTATTGAACGCTAATCGTACCATTCATATCCTAAGGGACGTACGTAAAAAAGCTACTGGAACTACGTATGGACCTCCAATTCAAAATCAGACTCCTCACTCTCCCCACCTTCAGCGTCTCCTTTTGATGCTTGACCACCACCAGTGTCTCCTTGAGCCTCAGGTTTCGATACAACGTCCATAGCACTATCTTTCAAAGAGGCTTCCATCATCCCTACTTCCTTCTCCTTCAACGAATAATCCGGGCTCTGGACGGGGGCACCGGAGAAGAAAGAGTCAGTCAGTGAGCTCACCGTTGTCACTGCCATATCTAAAACGGCTTCCACTCGTTTTCTCAGGGCCTCGTTTGTGCTGGTAACCACCTGCCCAGCACCATTAACACCAACCACTGGTTCATTGCAATGCAAGTACTCACTAATGACAACAGATCAATTTGCGCAATCGCCTCGTCAAGCCGGACGACCAACAAGGATGCTTCGCGGTCATTTTCGCCTTGCTCTGGTTCTTCTTCCGGATCATCAGGCACGTGAAGCTCGACTTCGCCAAAATGTGCCTCCAAAAATAGGGCGAGGCGTCTTATACGTATCACTCCCGCTGCGTCGCCTTCCGGGTCGGCGTGCGGATGTGAATGCGAGTGTGAATGCGAATGCGAATGAGGTTGCGTAGTCACTGGATTGAACGTCAATCGGCAAAGCTCGAGCTCACCACAATCATTTTCAAGAACATACGTTTCACCGAAGCAGGGCTTTTGTCGATACCAGTAATCAGGGACAGTGTAGAGTCCGCCACCATATCGTTACTTGCACTTGATTCCCATTCCAGAGTTAGTTCGTGTTCTTGGCTTTGCTTCACATCCACAACGCCCATGACCTACAAGGGTTCGTCTCAGTCTCTTGAATCAATAACAAAGCATACCCGCATGGTGGCAACACCGTCAGTGCTCAAACCTTCCTCCACAGACCCGTACATCCCCTCTAGGTGCCAGCGGATTAAATCCCATCGCACACCCACGACAATTTTTTGTCGTTGCGTAACCGTGCATGTTGAAAGACCAGCGAAATCGCGCAGGTCACGAGGGTCAAGAAGAGTGTATGAGTAGTCTTTAGCAACCAGTAATCCGGAGAGTAAGTCGTTTGTCTGAGGAGGTTTGTCCGCCAAGGTACCAATGGCCTGTGCCGCGGTCAGCAAGGCACTTCATCTGGACAATATAATAATACCTTGGCCACTCGTTCTCCGCGGAAAGATAGTTGTAGGGTCTCAAGGTTACGAGGCGTATGAATCTTCACATCCTCATCTCTTTCTTTGAACCGAGATGTCATAGCTCCGCGTAGTCGACCCATCGCTGTCTGCTCGCCATGAACCAAAACCTGAAGTGTGATGTGGAAATGTTATTGGGTACACATGAGTGGACAGACGACTCAAGGACGCACCACATGCTGGGCTTTGACCAATTCAATGAATTCAGAGTTTTGTGAGTAGTCGACGTGAGCGCTGAACGAAACGTAGTCAACGGAGATCTTCCTCGGTATTGTCGTGCCTTTCAGTGAAGTGAATTCTTCCGGCTCAGTCATGATGTCCTAGAAGACAAAGGGAGGATTGAGCTCATAATCTTTGATGACCAAGAACGCGCCAGATGGGATTTGAGCGAGAGAAAGAAAGTCCATTGCATTATGTTATATACAGTGAACATCAAACATCGTAGATAACCACCCCCAAATATGGACCAGTTGTCACTCACCCTGGCTAAAGTTCCCTCAATCGAGTATCCAGTGATGATTAGGCCATTTCGAGCGTCGGGAGCCCAAAGTTCAAACAGTTCCCGGCTCGGTCCGACTTGCATAAAACCTGGACTGGCAAGGACGACGCAGGGAGGACCTTCAGCGATTTTCTTCTCCCAACCTCTTGTTTGCGGCACATTTGATATGTGTCTACGTGATTGGATGAAGGTCAGTAGAATGTATTTGACGGAGGTGTTAGTAAACGCACTTGAAAACAAAAGGGTTGTCTCGTTTGGCGAATCTTGAGCGAATGTTATTATTCATGGTATGAATGTAAGTTTGGTACACGGCCATACACTTGCGGGCTAGACTGGAAGCGTAGTAGATGGGAACGTTATGAAGATCTGGATGCTTCTTCCAGTATTCGTCCAAGATAAGAAGAAGCTCCTGCGCTCGGCCGAGAGCAAATGCTGGGAGGAGAACATGGCCACCGCGGCGAATGATGGAATGAACCAAATTTGTAAAACGTTGTTCCTTCTCTTCCCGACCTTCCAAGCTTTGAACACCATACGTACTTTCTACAATGAGAACATCAGGTCGCACTGATGGCAGTTCAGCTTTGACGAGATGTCGATCTTCCTCCCGTGAGTAATCTCCAGTGTAGAGTATCTTCAAACCAGCAATGTCAATGAGAAACATGCAAGCCCCCAGGACGTGACCAGCGTGATATGGTGTGAAGGAGACACCGGAGCAAATCGTTATTAGTTGATGGGCTGAAACCGGAATGATAGATGCCAGAGACATAGTCATATCCAAGGGAGAGAACAGCGCATCGGACGTTGAAGATCTAGTACGCAGATCAGAAGATATCACAGGAGAGCTGGTCATTCGAACCCCATGCGAACATAGTCTTGCATCATGAACTTGTGAACAGCTTTTGTTGGATGTGTCATGTATACCTTGCCTTTTCCGTCGCGGAAATTTGTCTTGAAGGTGATTAGTTGGATATTTACATCAAGGCGACAGTGTTACCTTCTCTGTGATGTATGTCAGAGCAGCAGCGTGGTCTAAGTGAAAGCTAAAGTCGACGTTAATACAAGATGAGGCTGAAAATGAAGCCAGTCATACGCACTGAGTAATTAGAATTGCATCCACAGTGCTCCAATCAAGCTCGTCGATGAACGGAAGGGACGCGATTCCATTATAAGCAGGATGAACACCAGTGTCGCAGACGATCGTTCTTCCACGGTATTGCAACACACAGCAAGATCGTCCGACTTCCTGGCCAGCACCCAGCATTGTCACACTTAGTGTAGGGGCGTCAGCCATGGCGTTGAGTTGTCCAAGTTGGTGGAGGGATTATTGTCGTGGACGTTCAAGGCAAGGAAATATCCGATGATGTAAGCACTCGACCTCTCTTTTCTTCGTCGTGACTCTATGGCGCACCAGAAGCGCACAAAATCTACCGCTAACGGAGGGAAAAAACAAGCCGCAGCCAAGCAGGCTTTGAATAAAAAGAAGAAAACTTCCTTGAAATGCAAAAACGACGAATTACGAGGCTTTCTCGACAGCCAGGCTCAGTCCCTCCACTCCTTGTCAACCGTATGTTCAAAAGCATTATATACACTTCATTTCGTGTTCATTCCACAGTTTAGGTGCATGATAATGCAAAAATCTACCTCGAGGACTCCTCGCAAAACATGTCAGAGTCATTGAATCATTTGAATGACTTGACCGCAACATTTCGCAATCTTTGATTGGGAATCTCGCGCACTTGAGAACTTCAATCGACAGAGTCGATTGTGCCCTCAAAGCCTGTAAGGTCAAGGTTTGTCGCCATATTTTTAATTTGGAAACATCGTTCATGGTCATTAGCAGATTATGGTTTCTCAAATCATCCGGTGCCACCCCAAATGTCAAGAGGCACTTCCTGGATATGTCGTCCTCATTCCCTCGACAAGACAGGAGCTTGATAATCTGACCACGGAGACTCCATCACATCGGTGCATTTAGCATTCAGCACATAGCGCTCACCGCGGCCCTTTGTTGTATAATTCAGAGTCAGAACCAAGTATATTCAAACGACTTCCTACATAACATCATAAAGAGAGTTGGATGTATGTATGTACTGGTACAAAAAGCACTCAAGGGTAACGAAGAGGAAAACACCAAGACCTGTGTCCATCAACAAGCAAAATCCACAAACGCAGTGAGATACGAAATTACAACAATCAAGCAATCCCAACCAAAGCAAAACGTGAAGCACCTAACTGATATCCTCCCAAGGAGGCTGACGAGGCCCACCAATAGAAAGCTTGCCCATCAACTTCCTCTGCTTAAGATTCTTAACTTCAGTATTAATGAGATCGCGAAGACGTTCGAGGTCCAAACTTCTTTCCGCGCGAGAGCCCATTAGAATGTTGCGCCAGATACCAGCAGCGGCAACCGAGTTGTCAATGGGGAGCTGCAAGGGCCGATGCAGACGAACCATTTTCTGCATGAGGTGGTCTGGGCTTGGGTACATTGCGTTTGGCCAAGCAACACGGATCGCAAACCACCATCCGAGAGGCTATAACAACCATCAACTTCAAAATCTAAAACCCGGTAACGATGAAAACTCACTCGACCGTCAGGGAGGGTCCGCTCAGGGTACGAGTCGTACGTCGTCAAAGCACCATCAGGAAGGGAGAACCTGCATCGCATGAGTGATAGAAAGAAACGAGGACTCCAGGCGGACATACCTGTGGACCACCCAATGACTTGGATCTGAACGGTGCTTCGCCAGAACAACTATAAGGCGAGGCATCCCTTCCAAACCAAACGGACTCCACAAATCCCTCAACATTCCACACGCATCACCATGCCTGCCATTGAAAACGGCATTGCTGATAGCATCGGCCATGTTGGGTGGTACAAAGAGTCGATCAACAATACCTTGCGGACTGTCAGTCAGCCTTGCGCGAACATAACGCTTGTAAGTCTGAGTCGACCAAATGCTCAGTGCAACCTCGTCGACCTGTTGTCCACGTGTAGTACTGTTCAAAGCGTGCTCTAGCTCGTTTGATGACCAAATGATAGCCCAGCTAAGAAGTCGCGCATGAATCCGCTGCCAAGGCGGGAGCTGCTGTGATTCTGTACCATAGTCGAGCGAATTCCACGGTCCTTGTGGATGAACGGCCATTTGCTTGTCATCATTCTCTCCAGGAAGTGCGGGAAGGGGTGGCGAAGAAGAACCACCGCGGTCCGGGCTTTCAGCATTGGCATCTGGGATTGTAGGTATGCCAGAGGGAGCAACTGGGTGTCCATTGTCTTCCTCAAAATCATCCTGGTCGTCGTCCCGAGCGATTTCCCATGTGTGATGGGAAAGCTGACTCTCCTGAGGCTTCTTTTGTCGGAGTTTATATAACTCTTCCTCGAGGAATTGTTGGCCGGGGGAATCATCTCGATCGTCCGACATGCCATATACAAAGCTCTTCTGTGACCGAGTCTCCCCATCGGTGCGTGGTGGCCGTTGAGTCTGCGTTTCTGTCATATCATCAAACTCGCGCTCATTTCCGTTCTCGTCCAACACGACCTCCGTATCAGGCGAATGGTACATCGAATCAGCCAAGGTGCCAGTAGGCTGTGTTTGAATGTTGACGGTTTGTGTCCTCGGTGTAGTGGTATATTCATCGCCTTCGTAAGCAAATCTAGAACCTCCACCACCGAATGAACGATCTTGAATGGTTTTCAGATTCTCGATTTTTGGTCCCAAGCTCTCAATCCGCTGCTGCATCAACACAAGTTCGCGCTTGATATCTGTTGCCCATGTAGGTGGTTCCTAGATATACTTCATGAGAGTTCTGCACATATGAGTGGAAACAATGCGTACATCTGATGGTTGATCTGACCGATGGTGAACGCTAGGGTCATGATCATAGTACGACTTCTTGTACTGTTTGATTGACTGAAGGGCAATATAGCTCACAAAGAAAAGGACGAGATAAAGATAGAGCGTACCTCGGTATCGTACTTCATCCCCAGCTTTTTCACCCGTTGCCTCACAGCTTTCCTCAGTGCCCTCCGCACAACCTCGTGGAGGGAATCATCGCCCTCTTTGTGAAGCAAGGCACAAAGATCTGGATCATGATAGTGGCTTGTATACTCTGGCTCCAAGGAGGCAGCATAGTACGAAGTTTGAGGTGTGCGAGTGCCCATAAGTGCGTCATGAACAATTTGAGCTTCCTCAGGGTCCAGCCCTTCTGGTGAATGGGGGCGTGCTGGTGTTGGTGTCTTAGCGCGATCCTTGCTCACGCGGGACGGGGAACTAATAAAGGAAGCTGATTTAGAGTTGGCGACTGAGGGCTGCTTGGCGATTGAGAGTTGTGATGGTGCCTTTCCGCCATTCAAATTGGATGGCGGTCTGGACGGCATATTTGAGGGAGGTTTAGTCGACTCCTTTTCTTCTTCTTCGGGAATGACGAGTGCACGACCCCTCACCGCAGCGTGTAACAGGTCCTCTGTCGTTGGAGCGTGTCGGTATGGGGAGAAAGGTCGGCTTTGATGACCACCGCCTCCAGACAAGACCGATCCGTGATGGGGGGAGCGACCTGCCGAAATGGCTTATCAGATCAAACTCGTGGAATCCAAAATGATCAGCAAAATCACGTACTCTGACCATTCAGTGTCGGCTTCATCTGAGAAGGGGAATCAGAGGGAGAGATCGAAGCTGCTTTGGACCGTGCACGTGCTATAGACACGGGTGAGGTGGGTCTATCGAAATGGGTATCGCCATCACCCATTCTACTCTCAGGCAGGGGTGGGTAAACAGATCCTTTCAAGTTCGATCTGGCCGAGACGGGTGACATAGGTCCCTGTTCTCGGTTAGTCCCTGCCCGACTTTGTGATCGGGAACCTTCTTTGGGAGGCTAAAGAAACTTTCGTCAGGATAAAGGTTTTTCGTTTAAATAAAGACCATACAGTGGGCGCTCCTTGGCCAGAGAACGTCGACTGAGCTTTATTCGAGGCCTTGGATTGGAGAGGGCGAGAGTTTGAAGCAGGGCTTTTCGCAACGTCTGATACGGGAGCTTTGGCAGGCTGACCTGATGTCATCCTCATATCCAACCAGGGAACCGCAGGATTTGGCTTGCCCATGCCGTGCATCCAGGTTTGCTGTACCGACTCAGAACAACACGCGGACAAAATTTGAGAACGAACATACATTCCAGGAAAGATGTGCAGCAGGAACTCCGTCGTCCACTGGCAACGGTCCAAAGTTTCCAAAGGACGGTCCAGAGTCATAAGATTCATATTTGGGACCAGGTGGGTCATGAGGGCCGGGTTCGCGCTGTGGTTGATATCAGGAGGCGCTTAAAAGGTATCTTTTGGAAAAACTCACAATAGGAAGAGCTGTATCTCCACCTTCGGATCTCAGGCCCTCCTGAACATTAGAGTCCGCATCGTCTCCGTTAATATCATCATGATGGGCATTATTTCCGTTCGTGTAACGAGTGGGTGAGCTGGGAAGTTCGGGAAGGGTACGGTTAGCTTGGCTTCTGGGCGCTGGGGAATATATTCGCTGTGGTGAGTGGGGACTATTCTGGTTCTCGAGCATGCGCTGATAATTGTCGGTATCTGCTATTGAGCGCGGAGCTGTGGTATCTGGTTCGTCGCCCTCTCTGGACATGCCCTCCAGGTATTGGAGAACTACAATGGGCGTTAGCCGAGAGCGAGGCATTAACTCGGTCGCACAAACCTTTCTCATTTGCGCCTATAACAAAGAGTGAGTTTGTGTAGAGATAATAAGGTGAGGATACCGTTACCTGGCGTCGAAGAGCGAAGCAAAATAGGTGACAAGACCTCTCCGTTTCCAAGTGCAGACATTCTAGTGTGGTGTATGATTCAAGGTGACGCGTAAAGGAGTTTGGTAAAAGCAAGGGCGGTGGGTATAAGAAGGGGAAATGAGAGGCGGGTAAGGGCTATGTGTTATAGGCTAGTAGGAAGGATATCGCAGGTGGAGATAACACAGTCAAGTGGAGCAATCCAAGTTGAACAGCAATTTAGAATCGGTGACATTTGAACCATGGCCAAACAAGCACAAATACTTCATTGATCAACGACAAAGACTCCGGTGCTTCTGACTGATCCTGACTGAATTTCGAGCCCTGATTATAGTAATGTTTTTTCTATTCCGAGCCATGACAACTCTACAATAGCAGCACACCAGGTGCAAGCTACACAAGAAAGAAGAAGAGAAACATTTATCACGTGCTGATTGTACGCCGGCGGTGATTTTGAAGACCCCTCCTTGCTCGCAAGGCTGCTCGGCGCTCGGCTCGAGTGCGATTACACTTATTAGCTGTGGGGGCAGCAGGTTTCGAAGACACACTGCTAGCAGTGATAGATGGCGCAGCTATCGCCGTACTACTTGGTACGGTCGTGTTTCCAGAACCGCCGCAAAATGTGATCAAGAGGTTGACCTATGAATTCAAACTTGTTCATGCAATTTTTCCCCTCAAAAAAAATAGAACGACGGACGTTGTTTTCCTGGCAGGCCACCTGGACCTGATTGTCATCCGGTACGAAGAAAGCGGTGTTGCAGTTAGCTGATGAACCTGTTCGAGCGCACAGTGAGCCAAAATTTGTGTCACATTAAAAGCACGAGTGCTACACTTACATGTTGCTCCCTGCCCGTCACAGCCTCCAAAATAGCTGAACTCTCATATCATCAGCGCTAGGAGAAATCTTGGATTGATATCAAGATTACCTGAACGTCACAGGCACGGAATAGGCATGTCTAATGCAGCGATCTAGGTCAGTAGATAATGTGAAGACTTCCAACATGATTGCTTACGGAGGGATTAATGAAATGTCTGTGCTCGAACCACAGCCTGGGCAGGTGGGGTTATTCAATGTCGTTTCCACGAGGGTACAGCCTTCTCCGTTAAGGTCACAATCTCCTGCTGGATATCAGCTTTCAGAACAAGGTAAAAAATAGCGATTCCTTGCCTGTTTGAAGATACCTAGTTCGTGCTGACATCAGGCCTTCCACGCGCTCAAAGAAATTGGGAAAAACTTACGCAATGGCAGACGAAAGCGGGCCAGCGCTAATGAAGTCTTCTCCTGAAGAGAGCACGTTTCCCGTCTGGATCAACCGTGGCTAAACACCAACGGTTATCTTGAATTCAGGAGGCAAAAAAGAATGCATGGCTTACAGACCCGCGCCCGCATCTGAAGGCAGTCGATAAGATACCATTTGGCTGCTGAACAATGAAAATTCACTAACCTGTTATCAAACCTGACGATATGTGTCTCCGCAGAGACCAAGACATGGACGAAAAAGGGTAGAAAGCCTAGAATAAAGATGGTGTAGGATAGCGAAAACATGAACATTGAAGAGCGGCTGTAGCGCTTGGACGTGAAAAGCAAACCAAAGAAATGCGACCCTGAGACTGAGGCGCGACCTTAATTGGCAGGCAACTCGGCGCCTTCAAGTTGATGGACATTCTCGATCTAACGGCAACCGCGACGTGTCTCTGGTGATAGCTTTACGATAGAGATGATCATCGCAAACGATAGGACTGTACCCGCCTGGGCGCGCCTGAGATTTTCAAGTATGAGCGTTAGGTCTAAAAATAGATCAACCTCCCAAGATCGTGACTGAAATTTGTTCCCTGTTGTTCCCTCTGTGTTGCAGTTACGCTGATAACGGCTCTGACGAAAAATCTCAGAGTCCTCGATAAAATCTGCAATGTACCATCTTCCTTCAAATCAATATGATGGGCTGTCCAGCACACTGGTGAAGTTTAAAGTGGTGCAGGTCAAAAGCAATGGTCTGCAATGGCGGCGGTGCACGAAGATGGCGCTGACATAGGTCAACGACGTACGACGACAGTAATTTGCCGTAGATTCGCGTTATATTATCTCTTCATCCTCCAGCATGTCTTGGTATCGTCCTAAGGGTCTTCTGAGTCGGTAGCGGGTCCGTCATCGAGTCACAAGTTGAAGAAGTCTCTGATCGCACTCGTCCACAGTCAACGACAGTCATACACTGTCACAACAATCCTTCTCAAAACCGTTGTACTTTCCCCACCACTCCTTTCACCATTCTATCCCGCATCCTCCCCAATCTGGGCACTCGCCCCTCCTTCTTCTTCTCTTTCACCACCATCCCAAAACGAAAGTTCTCATCCGCAATGCCACCCACCTTTTCCCAGTCCGACTCAGCCCTCATCTCCTCACTCATATCCCTCTCCAAAAAATCCCCAAAACTCGTCAAATCATCCGTCTACCCCGCACCCGCATCCCCCGACATCTCTCTCCGATCATGGAAGATGAACGAGTTCAAGTATTACGATATCCCCAGCCCCTTTCCCACACTCGCCCGCGGGCTCTTCACACTCACCGAAAAGGAAGACGGGGAGGAGAGGCATAGGATCGTAGTCAGAGGCTATGATAAATTCTTCAATATTGGTGAAGTGCCATGGACGACTTGGGCGTCACTTGAATCGCACACGATCGCGCCTTATACCCTCTCACTCAAATCGAACGGATGCATCATTTTCATCGCGGCACTTACACCCACAAAGATTGTCGTCACGTCTAAACACTCCCTGGGGCCTGTGGGGAATGCCACGTTAAGCCACGCACAGGCTGGCGAAGGCTGGTTGAGGAAGTATTTCGAAAAGGTCGGCAAGACCGAGGAAGACTTGGCAAAGCAGCTTTGGGATAATAATTGGACTGCCATTGCCGAGGTACGTTCATTCACTTTTTGTTGTTGCTTTACTTACACTACACACAGCTATGTGATGACTCTTTCGAAGAACACGTCCTTGCCTACCCACCCGAAAAGACAGGCCTTCATCTGCACGGCCTCAACACCTGCACGAAAGACTTTCATACCCTCCCACACACCGTCGTAGACGCGTTCGCCGAAGAATGGGGGTTCATCAAGACCCTAACCACAACATTGAACACCATCCAAGAGGTCCGGGAATTCACAGACTCAGTGGCAAAAGCGGGCGAATGGAACGGGGAGAGCGTCGAGGGCTTCGTGGTTCGCACGCACGTCACAGAGCCGCCTACGGGCAAATCTCGAACAGACAAGTCGCCCTACGCACCGGGCTCCTCGTTCTTCTTCAAGGTGAAGTTTGACGAGCCCTACATGATGTACCGTGACTGGCGGGAAGTCACAAAGTCGCTGCTGTCCAGCAACAGCAAAGGCGCGATGAAAGCGAGCAGCCTGCCGAAATCAAAGATGAAGCGCCCGGAGACAAAGGTGTATGTCAAGTGGGTGATTGAGGAGATCAAGAAGCACCCTGAGGAGTTTGCGGAGTATTCAAAGGGTAAAGGGATTATTGCGACGCGGGAAAAGTTTTTGGCGTGGTTGGCTGGGGAGGGGAAAGGCGAGTTGAAGGCGATGGAGGAGCAGACGGACAAGGAGGTGAAGGGGGAAGAGGGGGGAAAGGCAAAAGTGTTTGGCAAGACGATCATTGTGCCCATTGCGATACCTGGGTGTGGCAAGACGGCGGTGTCGGTCGCATTGGCGCATATATTTGGGTTTGGGCATACGCAGAGCGACGATGTGCATGTCAAGAAAGCAGCACCCATCTTTGTGAAGAACGTCATGTCACTACTCCAGACACACGACGTAGTCATCGCAGACAAGTACGTTTCCATTTCCTTGTTACCGAACTACACTAACTCTCTTACTTCTGTAGGAACAACCACCTCCGCCAACACCGCCAAGCCCTCCGCGACGCCACATCCAAACTCCCCACTCCCGTCCGCCTCCTCGCGCTCAACTGGTCCCTCGACAAACCCAACGCCACAATCCACCGCATCTGCGCAGACCGCATCCAATCCCGCGGGGAGAACCACCAAACCCTTCGCGCAGACCTGTCCACCTATAAAGCGCATGAAGAGGTTGTGTGGATGTTCATCAATACAACTGAAGAACTCGCTCCGAGCGAGGTGGACGAGTGCATCGAGATGGAGCTGGAGGATACGCTCGAAGAGGCCGTGGAGAGGGCTGTAGCTGGGGTCGCGAGGATCTTGGGGATCCCTCATCCAGGTGAGGAAAAAGTGAAGGAGGGGATAGAGGTGGTGAAGGGGTACGAGCCCTCGTCCAAGAAGCCTGACGAACCCAAGAAGAAAGCGGCGCCGGAGGCGAGGTATTATGGGCTCTTGCCTGAAGTGGACCTTGTGGAGTTGTTGGATGCGCAGCTTAAGGGGACGGAGGGGGAAAAGTTTTGGGATCAGCTGAAGAAGTCTGGGAGGGTGACGAAGAGGCCACATGTCACTATCGTGCATAAGACTGAGCTGTCCTCGTCAAAGGAGCTGTGGGATCGGTGTGCGGGGTTGCACGCGTCCGCCTCTCCGCCTTTGTTCAAGGGCAGGCTAGGAAGCGTGGTTTGGGATGAGAGGGTGATGGCTGTATCTGTGGATGATGTAGATGTTGAAGAGGGTGAGGGCGGAGAAGGGCAGGAGGGTGCGGTGTTCGTGTCGGGGTTGGGTGGTGATGTGAGGGGGCGACTTCACATTACTGTGGGTACTAGAGATGGAAAGGTGCCGCCTGTGGAAGCCAAGGGGCTGGTGCAAAAGTGGAGAGGGGGAGAGGCGGTGAAGAGCGTAAAGCTGGGGGATGTGGTGTTTAGAGGCAGGGTGAAGGGATTGAATTGATTGGATATTTGGATTGACAATGACACCCACCTCAGTAACAATGACCACCCACCTCAGTATTTATGTAACAGTTGTAATACCACGAAATGAAATCGGTATATTCAACTCCTCGAAAACCCTCGGTATAAATTGCAGGAATTTACACACTCGAAAATAAATATAGTACACAGTCAGACGGTGGTAAGTTACATACATACAGCGGTACAGGTAGAAATGTCCATAGTCATGGCCTTATGCTTTGAGGCAAAGCAAAGGGTTCAAGGCCATCACTAAAAACATAATCAGTGAGCGCCTCGAATCAATGGCAGCATACATAGGTAAACGTACGTTGACCAAAGTAGGGACCAACATGAGCCACGTTGATAAAAGTCGAGGCTGGTTTACGAGTGATGAGTATCTCTGAGAGAAAAGACTTTGTAAAAATGTAGACTCACGTATCGAATCACTACAGGTGGGGTCTTCGCCTCCGTTACATATTTTTACATTGTCTTTCGTACCCGGCTCCCGAAAATTCCAATATTCAGTTCCGCTAATAAGCCGATGTTTTCAGTGAAACTTCTCGACGAATCCGAAGAGTTGAAAATAAACGCACAAATGACGGTAACCGAGAGCCTTGAATAATATAGTGGGTATACCATCTGGAAAAAAAAATCTTCAACGATGTGGTAATGAACCCGGACTTAATTTCCACGCACCAAAAGTGTGAACACCTGATTACGGCGAATGAGTACTTTCTTATTTCAAGAGAGAGAGGGACAAACGCACCGCGAAAGATATGGTCAACACCAATTGTTTTCTCAACGAGCGTCGCAAACGCTTGATTGCCCGTCCGGGGTTGCCCTGTTAGTCCAATCAGAATCAAACGCGCCGCATTATAATAAGAGCAACTGACCATAGGTGTACAACTCCAAGGGTACATTTGGATGGGCGGCACGCACAGTCAGCGCGGCAACGGACGCGACTGAACCGCCGAGTGAATGACCTTTTTAATACGGCTACTAAATGCACAGAAAAAACAGGAGAAGACTTTATTACCAGTAGCGACGACACGGTACGTTGGGTACGACGCTAATTGTTTCTTGACGGTGGCGAGGACATCCGCCGCAACGACGTTGTAGGCGTGCAAGAATCCAGTATGAACGTAAGCGTCACCGACATTCGTGAGGCCTTGAGATTTCAGTGGGGACATAATAATATGGATGTCTAAAAAATGAGTCAGCGTTGAGATTTAATTGACGCAAAATATTAAATAGCATTACCAGTGAAGACATCGATAGGTTCCAATGATCCTGTAAACACAATGACGATTTCTTGGCGGGTATCGTCGCGGGCAATAAATCCCTGGGTGCCCTTTTTCGAGAACTTGAAGAGTAATCAGCCATCGGGGAAGAGAAAAAAATAGTCCTGAACAGTAACTCACCTGGGAGATGAGCGTGTTTCCGAGAGGTTTTGGACAGAATAGCTGATACGACGCCGACGAGTACTTTGAATAACGTTCGAGATCGCCCCATGTCACTTGCGTAATTCCAACATCGCGCTGCTCCAATAAAGGAGAGGCGAGCGTCCGCAGAAAGATGTTGAAGACAAGACCAAGAGGAAGTGCACCGAGCGAGAAACGCATCTTGGAGTTTGACCGGCTGGGGTAGTGGAGGCGAGGACGAACACTGAGGTATTGAGTGTGCTGAAGATAATTTATATCTCTGGTGTTTCTTGGTAGTACACAGGTTGGTGAGGTCAGATGAGCGCAAAAAATATATCACATTTGGAAGGGACGAGCGGGGAAAGATGCAAGTGCGGGGAAGCTGGGGTCAGGCGCACGCGTTCCACATGGAGAGAGGATTTTTTAGTTGTTACAAAGCGTCGTGTGCCTGACTGCCCGTCGCTGCGACGATCCACTTCCAAGCCTGTTGGCTTTAAAGCTGATAACTTCTGTAACTCAAGGCGGAATGTCGTCAAAACAATTGACTTGTTAACAGAAAATTCCTGGTTATATCAGCCCAGAGATAAAGAGCTGAAGAGCGTTTAACATACTCAGTATGGTCAGGTACTAGTCTGACCTGAATGAACGCCGAGAGTTTGCCTGCAGATCTCTAGCTTTTCCGCAGGGCGATAGAGAATCTTGCGATAGCCCGTGATTATTCCCCGCATGCTTATGAGCACTAAAGCAGATCTGATAGGGGATCGAAAGCAAATCAGTGTTTCATGAAAATTTCAACGAATAGCAAAGCCCTGGTTTGACTGTGCGGGGGAGGGGGAGGGAAGCAGTTGGGAGATGTCTATCGCTTTTGATCATCGATGATTGATAACTTGTAAGCGTGCATCTAATACATGAGATCGAAGGGTTGTGACTGAATATGGTAGCATTACTTTTGCTCAGTACTTACTTACGGAGTGAGCGAGGGAGTGACCCGGGTGGCCAACGTATGTTTGTTCAGGTATTGGAAACTTTTTCAGAGCTGCGCGATTTTTGACTCACCACTTCCTCAAATCGTTTAAATTTTTTGACAACTGAATGTAACTTTTTCTCTTCTACATGAATATCTACTTTTTTGTTGTTGTAAATCTATTATCTTCGCTATCGGAGGCGCTCCGATGCTCAGGGTTCAGCATATTGAAGGAAGCGATCACTGAATCAATTTAAATTTGACACGTAGTGATATGGCGGGAATGACCCCCAGAGGCCAACCCCTACCAGCCAAAGAATTAGCGCTAGCCTCTGAGGCCTTCTGTCACTCAGAAGCGTCAGGCCTGAGGTGGCTGTGGTTGTGGTCATTGTAACGTTGATGTAAACGTCACAAACATAGGGATCATTGAACTTCGATGGGTCCTGAGTGAAGTACCCTCTCCTCAGGCCCTCCATGTACGACCTTCAACCGATGGTGATGAGATAGAAAAGAGGAAGGGCAGAAGAAAAGTACCTACCACTGCCTCGGCAAATCCGCAGTTAAAGTGGAGTCCTCCAGTTTAAAGTTCCAGAACTGCAACGGTGTTAGTCCCCCAAGAGACAAGGGAGAAAACACGTACAATCCATCCTGCATCTTTCCCATAGGCGAGTTTTTGTGCGTCAGCCCACTGCTTCATGAATGCGTCGGAGGCATTGGCATTGAACTGGGTGCCAAGACTCCATTCTCCGATCAAGAGTGGACTGCTACCGAGAGCTGCGTGGGTTTGGATCGTTTTTGAATCTGAATCTTGAGAGGTCAGAAAGTGGAAGAAGACAAGAGACTACAACAACCCACTGCATATAGAAGTAAGGTAAGCTTGTTCGGTTGCATCGGCGACGCCCTATACCATCAAAGGTCAATTCTATCCCATTGGTTTCCAGAGATGACAAGTACACCATACCTGTTTGCGGAATGTTAGAAAGCAACTTGATCGAAGATAAAGCAAGAGACCTACGAGTAATACAAATGGTTGTCGTAAATCTGAGGACCAATTGCCGCGTCCGCAGGGTTTGAAGGGTTGTTGTATTGCCAGCCGATATCCATGAAGCTAGGTATCAATAATAAGCCCTCTGGCACATAAACAATTTGAGTTGTCAATTCACTTGGTGACCAACGCAGTCCTTTGCTGCAAAAGACTACTCAATCCACCCAGTTCAAGGGACGTATTCAGCACCAACTGCTGGGCGACCTGGGCGAAGATTGGCGCTGCATCCTTCAATACTCTGCAAACCTCTGGGTTGAAGTTATTCTGCAACGTAGCAGCAGCAGACAAGGCACTGGTGACATTCACTTGTGATGCGAGGATGGGAGGAACTTCACCAGAGACAGGTGGAATACCAAGGGTCAGTTCGACGGCACGGATGACTTGAACGAAGTTCTTCTGAACTAACAGAATGTCAGTTGTGATAAAGAGGTAACATGTGGTCAAAATACAATCGCCGTAGCCGGGTGTTTTATTAGCATCCAGGATCGGTTCGTTTATAGCTTCGATAGCTGCGACACTTCCAAAAGCGGGATCAAGGTGCGATAGCGCCGTCATGACGGCGCTCCAGATGAGAGCGCGGTGGTAATTGTACGGAGTCTGTATGCGGTAACGTCATCGCTTGACAAAGTAAGGTGGGGAGTAGGCAACGTACGTAAAATTGAACATCGCTGGTGCATCTATCAAAGATGTCTTGTGAGTGCTTATAAGGGAGTAGCAAGTCCACGAACCTCCCTGCAAACATTTGATTGGGGGTAGCAACACCAGGAAGAGCATGGTGGTCGAGGATGACAGAAATCCCTGCGTCTCTCAGTTGTGTTAAGCCACGTTGCTGGAGGACAAACGAAATGCTTAAGTATTCAAATTAACCAGAAAAGAACGGGAAGATTACCAATTGCAAAATACCACCTCGGGGGTAGAACTCGGTAGTTCTGTTGACAAGTGGTTCAACGATCCAGTAGCCTAACTGTTGGGATGAGTGAATATATTTAACAGCAACAAAGGGGAACCCAAGCGAGTACTTACAGGAACGCGGACGGTGTTCAGACCAGCTCCCTTGATCTGGTCAACATCAGGTTGGTTGAACCAAGTCTCCCTGTTCAAGACTTCATGTGTGGATTGAAGACACTAAAGCCATGACATACCAGTGTTGATTGAAGATCTGGTCCACGGTCTCGGGATATTTCTGAGCAAGCGCACTAACGGGAGCGTGAGTTGGACAGCACGAAGTCAATTAGGGTGAACGCACAACTCAGATCCGATGCAAGTTCCACTACAATTTTGGCAGTTTTCGCCACCCATGCGCACCCATTCTGCTGCGTGTAAGTAGCTCGGCTGCGATCAAAGTATATTTGCATACCATCCGGAAGAATCCATGATTCCATGACGAGCCTGGTCAATAGGTTAGAAAGGATGAAAGATGTGACGTTGACGTTGACGAACCATGAACCCAAGTTTACACCATATATTTTACTCGGCAACCCGGCGTTGACGAGAGCTGTCGCTGTCAAGAAAGATAAATAGTAAAAGAGAGTGGGGGCCATGCTAAGCCAAACGACTTGCCAGGAAGTGGAGGAAGGGAACGAAGAAGGATGAATAAC
The DNA here is from genome assembly GCA_018417955.1 of Laccaria trichodermophora. NCBI lineage: Eukaryota > Fungi > Basidiomycota > Agaricomycetes > Agaricales > Hydnangiaceae > Laccaria > Laccaria trichodermophora. The sequence continues at coordinate 1,106,628 of JACTVC010000001.1, forward strand.
AAGGAGTGGAGGAAAACCCTCCTACTTAGAGTCCTCTTAGGAACTCAACCCTGCCAGGTGTATTTCATTATTTTAAAAATCGGGATTGGCCAAAGGGAAAACTTCGCGACTTCCTCGCTTGTTGTGGCCCTGGATTGACATGCTGGAACTTTCGTGATGAGGTGGCTATTTGTAAGTAGATGAGGCCTAAAAGCCTAATGCCTGGATGTCTTGTCGCTAGCAATGCGTTCTCGTCAAATGGGCGGAAGAATGAGAAGGTGTCCGTCGCGTGACGAAAGAGCGCAAGAAACTTGTAGAAACGTGGAGTCAGTAGATTCAAATCATGGCCTGTGCGTTTGACCTACAAGAATCAATGTTCTTCCAATGCGGCTCGCAGTTACACAGGTGACAGCGGCTACTTGAAATTGTAGTTTCCCTGACCGACACATCGGCGGCCAAATAGTGTTGGAATTTCGGGAGCTGTGCACAGTGCGAGCATGTATGACCGATCTTAACTGCTTCCGAAAACCTGACTTGATTTATTATCCAGGCCAAAATTTTAGATTCTCAAACGAAGAAGCCCCTTGATGTTAGTCTCCCGATGTCAGACTCCGATATGAAGTTGATGATAGTCGATCATACCTTGATGTGGGTTTGCACGGTCTGGAGTCGGCCGGCAACACGAAGAAGAGCGACGGGTTTTTCGAAAATGGCATCCTAAAAGCTTTGGAAAGTGACCCCATCATGATACCAACACTGCTTAAGAAGTGAAAGTTATTGGGAATGGCCATTGGCGTGGTATGTCGACAGTCCTTTCTCTGATGTCTTCCTTGATTTTGGCAACACATATTTCCATGAAGTGACGGAAAACTGTCGTCGCGTAAAGGGGGTGTGGTTCTGCTTTGGTGGTGGAGGATCATACTCTGGCTACGGAAAATTTGGGTAAGTTCATTGGCTGCTCGGATGATTTACGGAAAACTCAATATGTTAGCTGTAGGTTTGACCGCAGATTCCTTGTTTATGATCAGACTACGGGGAGACAATTCGGACGTATAAACGCACGGAGAAGGATGATATTGTAGACGATATGATTCTAGCGGGGAAAGGGGCACCTCAGCTAAACGTATAATCTTGATACTTAGGTGTTTTTGTAGGGTATAAGATAGCGTAATTGTGTTTTGAGACCAAGAACGTTGAATTCTCACGTCATGTTAAATGGCTGGGCCAGGCCGCCAGGGGCGCCCTCGAATCTTCTCCGTGAGCATCTCCACTTGCTCTCTTCTACGTATCTCAGCGGCAACCTTTACCATGGCTTCGCGTCCACCCCAGCTTCAGAATTGACATCCCTCAAGACGCGAAAATCATTCAATTTCATCCAATACCTCAGCATCAGGCCGAATTTAGCGAGTGAGGGTCACGGAACCCCATCGAATGTAAGGGTGCAGCCTTTGAATTCGGTTTGACTGGATTCTCATGTTCCTATGAATCGAATTCAGCCTTCAGTAGAGTCAGCAGTGCATGTAAAAAGGTCGTCATCTCCGGAAAAAGCTCTCCGCAACTCCTCACTCCCAGTGGCTTTGAACTACGCTCAGGCTGTTGGCTTGTAACCATTACTTCCCTTCTTAGACCGCCTGAAAGCTCGGACGGATGTCTTGGAATCAACACTAAGCAGTGGAAGACAGCAAGCAAATCTCGGCGACGGCCACGGTCTAGTGGACGAAATGGCACGTCTTTAACCATCGATCATAATGATGACATATGTATGCCAGGAAGTCTTCCGACAATCTTTCAACATTCCTGGTCTTGGTTCCTACCTGGAGAGTTCAACAGGAGGGAACGATTTCAGGTTAGCAGCATGTTTACTGAGCAACGTCATTTACCTACATTGAGCTAGGATCTGGAAGCAAGACGGGCCCGACGCGAATAGCGGCGCCATATTCTTAGCTTCAGCTTCTCGATTGCCTTTTCACATGTCGATGTTGACGTTCTTTTGTATTCTTAGTGTTTCTCGAGAAGAGGTCCTCTACTAAAGAGTTATGTACCTCTAATGGTTCAAATCACTTAGAATCTCGCGCATATGCACACCATTATGCCAATGTCGGACGGCGTGTATTCTTTCTCCAATCCTCGATGAAAGCCTCTATAATGATCCCTTTCAGCGATGAATTCGTGCAAGCAGCTAAAAGTTTGAAGAGCTACACCACGACCATTCAAGATATCCGCGGTTCACTCCTCGCAGCCGATGCAAGTTCTAGACATCATCGTGCCCGAAATTCGTGCAAGCGCCATCACACGATGGTCAACTGGGAGGATGCGATGTGTCATTCTCATAAAACCCTCACTGTCCAGAGTCGGGGACGAGACGTTCCATTTGGTGCCGAATAAATGATAAAACCTCAATTTAAATCCGTCCGTAAGTGACACTTAAGGCAGAACATTGGGAGATCATGTAACGAAGTCATCCCAAAACCAAGATCCAGGAATTTGGCAGTTACCATAAGAGTACTGCCCCAACAAATAGAATAGAGCCTCCTACTCACCTCTACTTCTACCCTTCGCACCTCATTCGATATCCAAGCTATTGGTCCACCTGTCCTTGCAGTCAGAAAGGTACTGCATCTCAACGAGTTCTTCCACCCTCATCCAGAACCTTGGTATATTCCGAGAATCTGCCTTGGCCTCGTCCTCAAAATGCCCCAGGTCCATGACTATAAAGCGACGATCCCCCATCTCTCGGACAGACTTGATCAAAGAAGCATGCTGAACAGCATCAAAGTTCTCTAGAATGACGAAATAACGGAGGTTGCTGGCAATTTTCTTCAACGGTGCGGTTTTCTCCCAATAGTTGTATGATACAGCAAAGTGAGTCAAGTTCTGAAATGCGTCAAGAGATACAAGTCCCATAGGGGAGGGAGGGCCAGAAGATCGCACGCTGAGTGCATTGGACAGATCCTCCCATGGAAGCCATCGCATGCTGCTGACAACGACGAGATGTGTCAAGGAGAAGAGTATGTCGGTGGGGATGTTGAATGGGCGGTCATCATACCCGTGGTGTCGTGCGGATGGCCCGGATACTAACGACAGCTGCTGAATATATGGGGACAGAATGTGAACGAGATAACGGGTGGGATTCATCGCTCTATTCCAAACTGAGAAGGCGGTGATGGTTCGAGAGCATTCCTCTAGAATGGGTTTGGCTTGATGGATATAAATGGTGCTTGAAAGTGATAAGGTCGTTATGCGACGGTCGAAAAATCCATGGGGTTTGCTCCTAACGTGTTTAAGAAAAGATGACGCAGCTGTCGCGTTCAGGAGTTCGATATTCTCGTAGAGAATGGGTTGAATCCTGCATACGGCCGTCAAGAAATTTCTGCAAACTATAAACAAGAAAACGCACCAGGTATGCACATAGTGTGCAACTAGAACGAGACTGAGACCAGTCTTACGGTCCATCCTCGTCGCCATCTCAAAAATTGGGCGCTGCAGTTCATGTGGTATGTCGACCTCAGATTTAGCTGCAACATCGGTGGAGGTGTCATCGCTCAACAGATCAGCCATGCTGCTGGCTGTCAGAGAAACCCAGGGCAGGAATAAGTAAGAAAGGAAAATAATTTGAACAGTAAGGCATGGTTGAGTTCAAGTTGAGTTGCACTGCCCTCGCAAGGAACACCAACTTGATGAAGAACGCCTTGTTTATGATTGCCATGTATGCCAAACAAAGGCACTCTCAATCGTTATGGCTTCTTGAAGGGCCGAGATACTTCCATTGTGTGCGCGAGCTAAACATTAAGCTTTGTTTGGACTGTGCGGGGGAAGGGAAAAGAAGTAGTTGGGCGATGTCTATCGCCTTTGATCATGGTTGATTGATAAAAGTATGCATATCATGAAAAATCTATATTGGTTCGCCTGCTCGTCACTGAACCGCGCACTCCTCGCGGCCGATGCAAGTTTTAGACACATCGTGCCCGAAATCCGCGCAAACGTCATCACACGACGATCAGCAGGGAATGCGACTTGTCCTCTTGACAAAAGCCTCGCTGTTCCAAAGTCGAGACGTTCCGCTTGGTACGAGTATATGATAAAACTTCAATTTGAATCCGTCCGTACGTGTACTTAAGGGAGAACATATGCATGTAACGAACTCATTCCAAAAACCAAAAACTAAGAATTTGACAGTTACCGTAAGAGTACTACCCCAACAAACAGAAGAGAGTCTCCTACTCACCTGAGTGTCCTTCAAACCTCATTCGATATCTAAGCTATTGGTCCACTTGTCCTTGCAGTCAGAAAGGTACTGCATCTCAACGAGTTCTTCCACCCTCATCCAGAACCTTGGTACATTCCGAGAATCTACCTTGGCCTCGTCCTCAAAATGCCCCAGGTCCATGACTATAAAGCGACGATCGGCCATCTCTCGGACGGACTCGACCAGAGAAGCATGCTGAACAGCATCAAAGTTCTCTAGAATAACGAAATACCGGAGGTTGCTGGCAATGTTCCTCATCGGTGCGGTTTTCTCCCAATGGTTATACGATACAGCAAAGTGAGTCAGGTTCTGAAATGCGTCAAAAGATACAAGTCCCATAGGGGAGGGAGGGCTAGGAGATCGCACGCTGAGTGCATTGGACAGATCCTCCCATTGAAGCCATGGTATGCCGCTGATGACGACGAGATGTGTCAGGGGGAAGAGGATGTCGGTGGGGATGTTGAATGGATGGTCACCATACCCATGGCGATGTGCGGATGGCCCGGATATTAATGACAGCTGCTGGACAGATGAGGACATAATGTGATTGAGATAACGGGTGGGATTCATCGTTCTACTCCAAGCTGAGAAAGCGGTGATGGATCGCGAGCATTCCTGTAGAATGGGTTTGGCTTGATGTATATTAATGGCGCTTGAAAGTGATAGGGTCGTTATGCGACCGTCGAAAAATCCACGGGGTTTCCTCCGAACGTGTTTGAGAAAAGATGATGCAGCCGTCGCGCTCAGGAGTTCTATATTCTCGTAGAGAATGGGTTGAATCCTGCATAGAGGGGCCGTCAAGAAATACGGCAGACTGCAAAACATGGAAACGCACCAGGTATGCACATAGTGTGCAACTAGGACGAGACTGAGACCAGTTCCACGATCCATCCTTGTCGCCATCTCAAAAATTGGGCGCTGAAGTTCATGTGGTAGGTCGAGCTCGGATATTCCTTGGGTAGCCGAGATGTCGGTGGAGGTGCCAGCGCACAAGAGACTAGCCATACTGCTCGCTGTTAGAGAGACGGAGAGCTTGGATAAGGAAGAAAGGGAAAGAAATTGAATAGAAAGGCATGGCTGAGTTGCACTGCTATCGCAAGGAACACGCAAGGAACATCGAACTGTCCGCTGTCAATGATGCGATTGATGAACTGCTGTAGAACGTCTTGTTTATGATTGCCATGTTTACCAACGAAAAGCGCTCTCACTTCAACTCTTTCCAAAGCATAATCACTGTAGCGCGCCTACGGCTAAGGTAGGCGGGAACTATATGGCAGGATTTGAATTCGTGATTGATCCAATCGCTTCTCAAGACTATTTTGGGACCACTACCATTAGGTAATCTCTACTCTCCAGGACCTGACGACGCTTGAAATATAGCACAGATGTGATACAAAAATGCAAGTAGAGTAGATCACAAGAAATAACATGGAAAGGATTGTAAAAAGAGTGGAATTAGAGGACGACAGTCTTTGAAAACGAGGGTCGGCGCCCTGAGTCGACGAGTCAAACACGTACACACAAAGCCTTGGCGCTACGACAGCGCTTGCAGCGTTGGCGTAGGTTCCGCACGTAGATACAAGGTAGAGATATACGCAAGATATACGGCTGATTAGTTTTCTTCAACTTCGACATTCTTGGATGTATAGAATTTTTCAGATCCTTCTCAGAACATAAAAACCAAAATAGAGCATATTTGTGACTCCTGGTCAACTGCCAGTGAATGGGAGTACAAGATATCAAGACTGGATTCGGTCCGCTGGAGATCAGAAAAATCGGCAGAACTCGCATGGTCGAGGACCTTATATTATTATATCCGACACAGAACAGTACCAGAATTCCAAGCTGTCTGCCAGTGGTAGCGTCCACCTTGCGTCCACCGTAAAAAAAAAGACTACTGAAGAAATCTTCATTGACTTGTTTTTATGCTAAGTCGTTGCTTTTGTCGCGGAGCATAGCCTTCGGAATCTATTACCAAACATGATAAAATTTAAAGGAGCATACATAGTTTCCATAGCATATTAGCGCCGTGTAAGTATGATAATGTTGAGTTTGTGCATCGTGTCGCAAAGACTTGCAAGTCAATGACTGTCCAATTATTATCATTATTAGTTCAGAGGTTCACCTGCAAGTTTATCCATACTACTAGAAACCATTTTTACTGTCTTTGAACAGCCTTGGTGGTTGAAATATAACCACTGCAGCGCGCCTTCGGGCGCAAAGCCCGCTACGGCGATTATGTAAAGTGCAGCGACCAACCCCAATAATGGTAGAGACGAATGCCAATAATACCGTATTGTGTACAAATTTGGAGATATACTATAGCTAGTAGTACAATATTGATAAATCATAGTCGGTTTGCTGCCGTGGTCGAGAGTCTTGAATGTGTATCAATGATTGTTGTCATCCATGTCGGAATGGTCATCGTAAAATCCGAAGGTAACCCATGAACCCCACACAGACTCGACATTCCATGTGATCATAATTGGAAAGAAAGTTGGACAGCTGTAAAACGTACAGGGATCGCGCAACATATCTAGACGATGTTCATAAAACGCGAGCATGTTTGACTCTGAACGAGCCTGTTCCTTTCAAAAGCCCAACAACAAACATAAATCCTGGAATATCCCAGAAGGGAGCTCGGAACGTCGAAACAATGCTAACAATAGAGAGGTGGCAAGAGACACCATACTTGTCGACATCTGCGCGACAGCCTGACAATCGGTCATTGCACGACGATGGCAATGACCATAAAAAAGATGAACAAGAGCAGACTGAGACCCTCATACAAAACACCATGAAGTCTAAGTGCCTCCACAACAGCATAGCTGCTGCCACCCAACACGAAAAATGAAGAGCTCAGGTCACAGATTAAAGATTTAAATTGAACATGTTCCGTGTTTAAATTGTCAATGTGCAGAGAGCAATTTAGTATATCAATGGTTGGCAATGGCCCCTAGATGTCCTTGTGATTATAATGCTTAAGTCAAGGCATGTCAACTTACAGCTGGCTCCACGCATTCATGACCCCCACCGTCGCCGCCACCAGAGGACCCGTGCCCAGCTGGAGGCTAAAACACTTATCAATAACAAAAAGGGCATTGTATCATGAGACAATGCTTACAGATGCGGACCTCCGAGATGTCTGTTCTCTGACTTCGAAGGCGGGGATAGGACCATGAACGATGGAACGTTGCTGAAATATGTGTCAACAACCGTTCAAGTCCTAAGATAAATGTACCAATGCCACGGGAAAGATAACACCCATAGCCGAGCACAGCTCCTTCATCAGGCCCTTCCAGTCTCCACCCAAGACCAAGTCAAACTCTTGATGTTCACCTGAGACAAGCAGAGACATAACGCATGTAGGCCACTGGCAGCCATCGCCAATCTTCACGGAGACTGCGAGATCGGCACACTCCCCAGAGAAAGACAAGCCCAAACGGTTCAAGCAAGCGACGGACACATAGGATCGAGGACCACAGGAAAGCTCAGCAGAAGCGGGAGAGCCGTCGAGCTCGAAACAAAAGGATATGGTGGAGGAACACGAAGGCTCGAACCCAAACCGAGTCACTCAGAAGGGGCCAAACATGGCTAAACTTACCCACGCAAGAGCTTTGCTGGCCCGTAGGATAAGACCCGCTAACTACGTAGCGGGCATTATCGAATCCTGAGCAAGAGAAATAAGATTCGGCAGATCCCAGCAGCGGAAATTGAATTCTCATTGGTGGAATGCGTGCGTCGGAAATCAAAATTCTGCCATATAGTTCCCGCCAACGCTACTACGGGCGCAAAGCCCGCTACGGCGATTACATGAAAATGAAATGAATTTTTTTCAGAGTTCTTTTGATGGCTGCTCGTCGCCGAACCGCTTGCGCGGTTCGCTCCTCGCAGCCTCTGCAAGTTGAAGCTTTTCGGAAGCTCCTCACGACGATGACGAAGCGGAAACCAAGCAAGTGCAAAAGGAGTACAAACAGGCGTAATGTTTCCCACGATGGAGCCCTTGAGAGCTGCAGGCTAAGACCCACTAAGTAATACTTACGTAGCGGGCATCTGAGCTTCGAGTTTCACTTCGTGGCATCAGAGCCGCGTTGATTTTAATTTTTACAGATGGGGCCCGACATGGCTTCTTGGTGCCGAGATATTTCCACCCCGTGCGCCAGCAAAACCTTCCGCAGCTACATTTTCACCGCTGGGCTACTTATACCACCCTCACGCTGCCAAGTTCTCAATTCTTCCCTCCTGGCTCTTTCCCTCAATCCTTCACCTTCAGCATCACCTCATGCATCTGCTATTTATTTTCCTTGCTCTAGCTGTCAACGCCTCGCCCATTACGGAGGTTTTGCAAGAGCGAAGCTCTGTCGATTACTTTGACCCCCGTGAACGCAGAGGCTCTCTGCTTGATAGTTCAGCTGGTCTTGGTGAACCTTTGAACGTAATTGCCCAACTGCGAAATTAGAACGTTTCTCACCCTGCGCATATAAAAAGGTCATCATCTCAGGAAAAAGCTCTCCGCAACTCCTCACCCCTAGTGGCTTCCTGACCTACGCTCAGGCTGTTGGCTTGTAACCATTATTTATTTTCTTAGACTGCTTGACCACAAAAGTAAAATGTATCTATGCAACCCAGCTCGGACGGATGTCTTGGAATTAACACGAGTGGAGAACAGCAAGCAAATCTCGGCGACGGCCACGGTCTAGTGGACACAATGGCACGCCATCCACATCTTCAACCATCCATCGTGTTGATGACATATATGTGCTAGGGAGTTTACCGACAATCTTTCGGCATTCCTGGTCTTGGTTCCTGCTTGGAGACTTTTACAGGAGGGAACCATTTCAGGTTAGCAGCATATTCACTGAGCAACCTCATTTACCGACATTGAGCCAGGGTCTGGAAGCAAGACGGGCCCGACGCGAATAGCGGCGCCCTATTTTTAGCGTCAGTTTCAAAATCGCCTTTTCACATATCAATGTTGACGTTCTTCTGTACCTTAAGTGTTTCTCGAGAAGAGGTGTGGCATGCCTCTACTGAAGAGTTATGTACGTCTAATGGTTTGAGTCACTTAGAATCTCGCGCATAAGCACACCATTGCGCCCAACGGTTATAATATCGGACGGTGCGTTTTCTTTCTCCAGTCGTCGATGAAAGCTTTTAATGTATTTCTTTCAGCGATGAATTCGTGCAAGCAGCTCAAAGCTCGAAGCGCTACATCACGACCGTTCAAGATATAACCAATCTTCTTGAGCCCGGATCTCAAGGAGTGAACCATGGTGTGTTCATTGCGCATATATTCAGGTTGATCGTCTCATTGCTGATCCTTTCTCTCTTTTCTTACAGGAATCTCTCAGGATGGGATCGTCAAGTTACTCACCATTACCATATCGTGATTTACTTGCACTAGCTTTAGACCTTTTTCTATTCGACGAAATGATCTCGTACAAAATGCTTTCTGTGTTGTGTATTCCACTCGTTTCAATTACATTCGTTGCACCCATATCCACCAATAAACACCTCGTAACAGTCCTCATGCCAATTCGAGTCCTGTCGCTTCTTAGACTTCGTCGAGATCAGGGTTACTGCTCCTTTGCATCCGGTGCATACACCGTACGGGTTGGGGCGTCTTCTCTCCCGCGATAAAACTTCGGTGAAGCACGAGATGCCGTCTTTAGACGCTAAGAAACTAAAGCTCCAGAAGTTTTGTGTCTCGGGGATTGTTTAAACTTACATTGAACCACCATGTTCTGCTGGAGAAATGTTGAGATAAAATTAGACTCATTCTTCAAATGTCACATGCACATGACTACGCGTCGCGTCAGTTTTAATGATTCGCGTTCTCGTCTTGCGCGTATTCGAACGGCCTTCAATTATTTAAATAAGCATCAGCGCGGCGAACTTAAGCACATCGTTTCCAAATAATGGCAGGTCTAATATTCGTAGCTCCAGAGGCATATCAATAATCAAATGGACCTGAATTCGCCTGGTACATAGGTTGACTAAATTAACAACTTGTTCTCTCGCGATCACAAAGCAACCTGCGATTCAGGAAGATGTTTTCAAATTCGCGTCGTCCAATAGAGAAGATATTACTAAGCAAAGAGCAAGGCGATTCGAAGGACATTCTATTTCGAGCTCGCCTTTCAACTTCCGCGTACCCCTTACATGGATTACTACTTTTCCGAGTCGTCTCCGCTTGAGCGTTGGAGAAATCGATAATTTACATCATATTCTGAAGCGTCAATCACTCACCGGATTGGGAAAAAAAAGCGTCAGAAGAAATAGGTCAACCAGAAACAAAACCCGTATATAGCTCATCATGTTGATGCCTTTGTGCTGGGGTTGTTCGATTCATGTAAAAGTTGGATTTGATATTCCAAGAAAACCAAAACAATGCGAACGTGGCCATTCCATCCCGACAACGCCCACAAATTTTCACCTCTTGCTCTTCACTTACTTCCCATCTGGCCTCGGCTCTACAAAAAACGATTAATCCCCCATGGAAAAAGGAAATTTTTGAAAAACACTTACGGCTCCATTGCACACTTAAAATCAGATTATCATACCCCTTCCCATTGACCTTCTCCATCGCCTTCTGTGCAACCGCCCTCTCCTCGAAACTAACGAAGGCGAATCCTTTGCCCGCACCCGTATCCCTGTCCCTTCCCACATACACCCTGGCGACCCGCCCGAACATCCCAAACAACTCCCGCAGGTCGTTTTCTTGTGTATCTTCTGAGATGTTGGTGACCCGGAGGGTGGGGAGGTCGTCCCTGTTGGAGCCGGGTGCGCCGCGCATGGATTCGCCGGGGGTGGAACGGGAACCGGAGCGCATGGAGGGAGGGACATATTTTCCGGTGGTTGAAGTAGAAGGGGGGAGGGAGGAGGAGGGGTCGACGGAGGCGGGGGTATCGTCGTCTGGGCCGGCACCCGTGTCTGCGGGAGGACGGATATTGGACAGGATGACGGATTAAAGCGGGTTAAAGAAACTCACCACTGTTCTCCAACCCTCCCAGAGTATCTTTATAAGGACACTTTGCAGTGAAATGGTCACCTTTACAAAGCCTACACGAGACTTTCCCAGCGCCCGGCGCTTTCACAAGACGGGCTTTGACGTTATCTTCGGGGGCTTGTTCCGCTTCAGAGTGCTGGAAGAGAAAACAGATAATGGGTAAACACCAATCAACCAACTGATCATGGATAGAAGACAAACCTTATTCCCCACACTCAATTTCAGAGAAACCGTCTCTCCAACAGTAGTAGTAGCCCTATCTGGCCCAGGCTTGTTCCCCTTCTCCGCGCCGAACTTGGCCCATTTTTGGCGCTCCGCAACAGCATGCTCGACCACTGATTTTTGAAGGGTGCGCTTAATGCGGCGGGTGATCTGTGTTGAGTAGGGTTGGTCAGTTGGCGTTCTGGAGACGAAATAGTGGATGGAAACACACCTTCACTTTCTTGCCCTCATCGTTGATGGACCATTCTACTGTTGTGCGCACGCCGTTCTCATCAACTGATTCTTCGATCTTGTGTTCCTGTTCGTCGACATCGTCCGCCCAGGAAGTCTTTTGTTGTCTGCGTGAGTGGTTAGCAGTGGAAAGAGGGCTGAGAAGGAGATGTACGATGATGCCATGGCTGAGTGCGATAAACTTGAAAGTTTTGTTGTCACGCTGTGACCTACCTACATAGGTTACTCAAACTCTTTCCACCATTTGGTTTCCAAGCATCAGAGCAACTTTCGCTTCAAGTTAGTTGCGCACTACGTGCAGGTGGCTGCGACTGGCCCATGGATCATTAGCCTACAACACTGATATCTCAACCCGCTGCCCCAATCATCAACTAGCACTGTACCTAAATCTCGCCTTCGCCAAGTGCCCAGCTCCCTTTGGAAACAATAAATCGGCCATTCCTTGTCGTGTGACCTTCAACAGCCTTGAAAGTTGAACGCCTCACGGTCCCTCACCCCAGTTGAAAATTCACGGCCCTGCACCTAACGACGTTGACGGTGCGTGTGCCCAGGCATGTCCCAAGCCTAAACCCAGACAGGACCAAAAGATGTCAGTATGACAAGTTTACCGACTGGATGCCTCCTCCAATCGACAAAACTCTTCCTCCCATATGCAGCAGGTTTAAAATCGTAAGTCCCTAGACGGGGTTGTGCGTGCTTCGTCATCATTCAGTCCTACATAATGCCACTTCCGCCAAGTTCTCCGACACTTGCGATCATCGATGGCATCTGCTGTGCCCTGAACTAAATTCATCCGTTGAAACTTTCATGATCTACTTATGGGTCCAATCTTCTCTGCTCTACACATTCTACTCGGCGGCATCGACATCTAAAATCGGCATTGTCAGTTTTTCAAAGATGCTCATGGTGTATGTTTGCTTTGTCGCGACTCACTGCTCGGCGCTGTTCAACATTTCTGTTTCCCATGTTTTCACTGAACCGCTTTTTTGCCAAGACGGGATCCCAATCTCGCTACCTCAGAGATGACATCAAGGATCAGTTACCTAAACTGCCCTGGAACCTCCTGGGACCTGATGTGAATCATGCCTATTTGCGAAAAAGGTTGGTACTAATAACCTGTAATTATAAGGTTGTAGTTGAGAAACTGATGTCCAGCATCCAGAATCTTAACTGATTCGAAATCGCACATAACGATGGGCCTACGTGGTCCGACTGGCAACAACTTTCCCTGGTCAAAACCTCTTGATCCTTTCATACACCGCCAAATGGCCAACAGGTTGATGGCAGGTTGCCGAATTTCCTGATGCGCATCAAATCTGTCAGCTGTCAGCTATCTGATCTACATGCTGTGCCCAGGTCCAGCTGGCCATCAGCTGGTTCAGACATGGGTGCCAGCTCTGCTGTAAACATAATGACCACCTTACCACAAAATTAGAATATCCACCAATTTCACTCAAAGGCAAGGCCTATGTTAGAGACAGTGTACTGATCTTTCAATATGCAATTTCTATTTGCTTGATTTCCTATAATTATGTGTTAAAATTTCTTTCAAGTCCGTTGAAACTCCGACGTCATGTGAGCATGTTGAATTTTTGAAGTTCCCAACACAGAAAGTCATTGTTCTTCCTTCCCACCACATCGAGCTTGAAGTCAGAGTTCCCTTGCCACTTCCTCCCACCCACAATGGCCCCTCGATGGATTGTCTCCCTCCCTCGACGGACGGTCTCCTCCTTCTTTACAGACGGTTTCCTCGCTCCCTCAACACACGGACGGTCTCCTCCCTCAACACACAGATGGTCTCCTCCCTCTTGACGGACAGACGGTTTTCTCCCTCGACGAACTTGGCTTTCTCCCTCTCGATGGATGATCTCCTCCCTCTCGACAAATGGCCTCCTCCCTTCCTTGACGCACGGCCTCCTCCCTCCCTTGATGAACAGCTGCCTCCCTCTCTCAACGCATGGCCTCCTCCCTCGACAAACGTCTCTCGACAAACGCCTCTTCCCGACGGTCTGCTCCCTCTTGACGGATGGTCTCCCTCCCTCGACAGATGGTCCCCTCCCTCCCTATGGATGGTTTCCTCCCTCCCTTGACACACAGATGGTCTCCTCCCTCCCTCGACGGACAGTTGGCCTCTCCCCTCAACCAACAGCCTCATTTCTTGACAGATGGCCTCCTCCCTCAGTGAAGACGGACAGGGCCCCTCCCTCAATGAACAGCCTCTGGTCTCCCTCGACATATGGTCTCCTCCCTCCCTCAATGCACGGCCTCCTCCCTCCCTCGACAAACGGCTCCCTCCCTCCCTCGATGCATGGCCTCCTCCCTCCCTTGACGAATGGTCTCCCCCTCCCTCAATGAACGGCCTCCTTTCTCGATGAATAGCCTCCTCCCTCAATGAACGGCCCACCCTTGAGTAGTAGATAAAGTAGTTGTACATAACTCATGTGTTCCCCCTTGTTAAAATACAATTTATTCTTTCGTTTATGCTCTTGAATTGAGGATGAATAAATCTATGGAAATGAGATGTAAACCCCTGCAGCTCATACCCAGCCTGATATACCAGCATTGCCTGGATCACCACCCATTCTCAACATGTCTCCTCCACCCCGAGACAGGTGTCCCTGTTGCCATGCTGTGTTTAGTGCGAAGTTCACATGGCACCCAGCTGTCAACAGGTAGGCTCGTGACCAACCGTTTCTTTCAAACTCCGCAGGCTACGTTCAGAAACGGCTGGGCCGAACGGATTGAGTCTTGTCGAGGTCACATTTTGTGACACGGGACTTGGTGAAATTTCATCAAATTGGTACGTCTGCTCTGTATCGACTGTCATCTGCCATCGACCTCATCACTTCCGTTCCTCGTTGTCCATCCGGCCCACATCGCCTTCACCCTCGTCACTATCCGACTCACCTGTATCGACAAATTCTTCATCTTCAACCACAATCTCGTCCATATCAAGCACAACATCTTCCTCAGTCAACCGCGACAAGGTTTCCTCTGCCACCCCGTTCTCAACGTTGTCTGTAGTTGGACCTTCCTCAAATTCGTTCTCGTCGCCTTCAGCTGCTGGAATTGAAGGAATTGGAGATGTAACCGGGGGTGGGGGTGGAGGCTGTGTTGGGATATGTGGCCTGTTCAAGGTGTCGTTTGAGAGCAGCGAGCAATACCGGTTTCATCTTCCGTCGTATTTGAAGCCTTTTGAAGGCTGTGTATCCTAGGAATCCTCTGCCGCCACCACCACCAGCACCGCCAGTACCTAATTCTTCGTGCCGAAGGGCTTCAATTTTTTGTTGTGTTTTTGAAATCTATGTCATTCGCGTTATTTTTACGAGTACACTCCGTTAAAATATGTGCCTCGAGCACTTTTTTTTTGAAAGTGTTGCCACCTTATTTCGACGTTCTGGCGCAAAACGCGAAATTTCACTAAGTGTCGTGTCACACATGGGAACCTCGACAAATCTGGCTCCGTTCCGCCCAGTCCTTCGGTGGTGATCTTGCCTTTCACTCTCCGCCTGATGTTTGAAGCCACAACAAAGCCACAACATGGGACAAACAAATCGTGATCACCACCGAACGAACTGGTAGCGAGTCTAGTCAACAGGTTGACGTGATATTGAACCTGGGTGTGGTTACATAATTTGATCCAGATTTCTGTGACCTGGCCCTGGTTTGGCGGTGTATGTCAAAATGCGTTCGATCCTTTCCTATGGCCAAATCGATCATCCTCCGCCTCAATCAACCCTACTCAACCTTGGTCCTTGGCACGCATAATATTTGAATCGCCAATGAAGTTTGAAGCACATGATCCGACTTCGCCCGAGTCCAACGCATCATCTTGGGCGAGATATTTAAGAGAGATCAATCTTATCAGATACCGGCATCTGGTTATCAGATAACTTTTTCCCTCTCCCTCCTCCCCTAGTATCCGCCGCCGTTGTATCCCCTTTCCGCCTTGTGCCCGTCTTCTTCGCCTCTGCAGTATCGTTCCATCACTAGATACCCGAAATGTCGTATGACGAGAAAAACCCCGCCGCGTACTCGGAGAAGAACCCCGACATTCCCTCCGTGTCCGTACTCGACGTGGAAAGCCACGCCGGCGTTAAGACCGTCGAAGCGACGCAGAAGGTCTATGGCAAGTATTCGAGATGGTTCTTGTTTATTGGGTACGCGTTGTTTTTTTGTCCTCTTACTCTCTCCATACGTCATTATACCTTCTGATGAACCATTTGTAGGCTTGGCCTAGCCGCGTATATCTACTCACTGGATGGCACGACGACCTACGTCTACCTCAGTTACGCGGCGTCAAGTTTCAGTGATCATAGCCTTATTAGCCCCATCCAAGTCGCGCAGTCTATCATTAGTACGCTTTTCCTCTGCTCACTCAGCAACCTTACTTACTTTCAAATTGGGTAGTCGCCGTTGGAAAACCGGTAGTTGCGAAAATAGCTGATGTCAGCTCACGAGGCGCCGCTTATGTTTTCGTCTGTGAGTTTTGTCTCCGTGATAAAGGTTTGAATGTTTGTTGATTCATTCAATGATGGGGCGTAGTGCTTTTCTACGTCATCGGTCAGTCTTCTACCACTTGCAACCAAATCTTAAACTAAATTTTGTTTAATGACACAGGGTACATCGTCATCGCTTCGGCACATAGTATTAATGCCGTCGCCGGGGGAATTATTCTTTATGCAATGTACGTCTTACCTTCCCCTCCCCTTCCTCTGCCTACATCCTAACCCTCCTTTGTTCCCCTTCGTCAGCGGATACACGTACGTTGCTTTCAAATTTAACTTGCACCGTTTTTATAACCCTCCCACAGCGGCCTTCAAATCCTGACCCAAATCATCATCGCTGACATAACTACCCTCAAATGGCGGGGCCTCGTTTCAGGTCTCATCTCTCTCCCCTTCGTCATCAACGCTTTCGTCGGCTCCAACATTTCCGCGGCCGTCATCAAGGGCGCGGGATGGAGGTGGGGATGTCCGTCTTCCCTCTTCTTCTCCCGCTCTTTCTAATGCTGATTTTGATTTGGTTGTGGTGAATTCAGACGGAATGTTCGCGATCTTGATACCCGTGTCCCTCTCCCCACTCATTATTACCCTCCTATGGGCCGAGCGGAGGTCAAAGGCCCTTGGTCTCGTGGACACCAAAACTAAGGACGACAAAAGCCTTGTTCAAAGACTCCTCGATTCAGCGTCCCAGCTCGATGTCCCCGGGCTCATCCTCATCGGGACATCTGTCGCGCTCATCCTTCTCCCTCTTACTTTGGCGAATAATGCAAAAGGACATTGGAATAATGGTGTGTTCTTTTGGATTCGCATTGCATTGTGAGCAAACGAGTAAACGACCCGTGATTTGGACAGCATCGATGATCGCTATGATTGTGATTGGAGGTCTCTTATTCCCTGTATTTTTGTTGTGGGACTTCAAGGTCGCGAAGCACCCGGTTATTGCGCCCCGCTTCTGTTTCAATAGGAGTGTGGTGGTCGCGTCGCTCATTGGGGCTTTTGATTTCGTAAGCCCTTTCGTTTAGACTCGATCCATGGATAGCTAATATCTTTTCGGTAGGTCTCGTTTTACCTTACATTTACATACTTGTACTCGTTCATAATCGTCGTCAAACCCTGGTGAGCCCTTCCTTCTTCTTTCCTAGCACTATATCGATCCAAATGATGCGACGCAGGTCCCCCGTCAACGCCTCGTATTTCGCATTTACGCAAACAGTCGCGCTCACAATATTTGGCATCACAGCTGGCTTCACCATGCGCTTTATGCATCGCTACAAAGTGATACATCTCCTCCCCTCCCATGGTGGACTGCCAATCTAATATGTTCATAGTACATCCTCGTCGTCGGTCTAGGTATCCGTCTCTTAGGCGTCGGCCTGATGATCCACTCCCGTGGCGCCAACGCCTCCGACGCAGAAGTCGTATGGACACAGCTACTCCAAGGTATAGGAGGCGGATTTGCAGCGGTCGCGTCGCAAGTCGGAGCGCAGGCGTCTGTTCCGCATGCGGACGTCGCGATGGTCACGGCTGTTGTGCTGCTTATTACGGAAATCGGGGGTGCTATTGGGAGTGCTATTGGTGCATTCTTTTTTCTTGTGTTAGGATTGTTCAGGTGATTTAAGTTGTGTCCTATAGCTGGAGCGCTATGGACGAACATGATGCCCAAGAGACTGGCCCTTCATCTTCCTTTCTTGACGCAAGAGGAACGGGATGCGTTGTACGGGTCCATCGTGATTGCTGCTTCTAGCCCACGTGGATCACCGACTCACGAGGGTGTGATTCAAGGTTCGTGTCCATATTTTTTATTGCTGTTCTTTGTTTCAAGCCTTTTTTTTCTATAGCATACGACGACGTCATGAAGGTCATGACGATTGTGGCGGCTGTTGTCGCCGTCGTGCCCTTCGTGTTGTCCTTCTTCATGCCGAATTGGTATCTGGGGGATAGTCAGAACGCACTTGACCAAGTTGATTTGGCGGGGAATAAGGTAGAGGGTGAGCCAAGGGAGTAATAGGCTCGCTGCTTGTTCCACCGACCCTTGTATGACATAACTAGCTTTTCAATTTATGAAACCGTTACGAATTGATTTTTCCAAAATATCTGCCTTACAGTAGTAATTATTTGAGCGCTTTTGGGATTTGCGAGGATACAGTAGTTCATCATAAAACCTTGTCTCCAGCGACAGTTCCGGATCAAGTATGGTTCTTTCGTGTTCCGGCGTTAACGCGCATCGCTATGACGATTGCATGACATCGCCAACCAAAATTTCGATTTCTCCTCTGTGTAATGGGTGACTTTCCGTAACACAAATTCTCTAGATTTGAATAAATCAACGAGATCTAGGGTCCTTTGCCGGGATGCCGAGTCTTGTAAGGGTTCAACTTTGATGGAGTCCCTGGTTGGAACCCAGTTACAAACCTTAATCTATTCAGAGGGTACGGACCCCTCGAACAGATATCAAACGCACGAATAAACCCTGCCAAGAGGAAACCTTTCCTTCTCGGGCGCGTTTACTTCCCACACGGCTTAGTCAGCTCTACCTCATCGGGCTATCCCCCATGCAATTCTCCTACGGCTGAGGACATTCTGCCCTCTCTGGTTGCAGTTTTATACCACTACAGAGTTCATTAGCAGTAGAAATTTATTGTGGATACAAAATTCCCTCCCTGAACATGTTTTTCCCTCCACAAACACTCTTCTCAACACCAACTCACTGGACCATGGTCCTTTTCAGCTCATTTGACATTTCCTGGGCTTCGTTTTTTGGGTGGCCTTACTTGTTGGCTGAGTATATCGAGTGTCAGCTATGATAGACCCAACCATGGGCCTGCATGACCACAAAGTAGCCCAGATGGGAGGGAAGTGAGTTTATTGGAGGCAAGGAAATAAATCTAATAGAATCTAATCAGTTGGCGTTACGGTTTATTCACTCCAACAAACTGTCGTGTGAAGTTCTCGTTTCAAACTCCGATAAGGGTCAGATTTATTCATTTTTATAAATTTGAGTTACGGAAAGTCACCCAATATGCGCTCATACTTGGTGTGTGCCTTGATTCCATCATACTAGGAGCTCAATCAAATCGGAAATCCAGTACGTAGAAGGAGTAGGGCGGAGTGATGCAGGCCGAAGATATAAATAGCACGAGTGGCTATTTTCAGGTCACAGGCTTACAACAGCCTCTGCTGCGGAAGGAAATCTATTGAAACTCGAACGAGATGGGCCATTTAAGAATGTTGACGGTATTGTTTTAGTAGGATGTAGAGGGTAACGAGGCGCACGGTAAACGATGTTATTATTGTGGTTTGACCAAATGTATCATGACAGGTATTGTTAAAGTGGTTGCAAAGGCCCTGAAGGGGACGTGGGGATTGGAACCGTGAGCGCGTGTCACTGCTGCGCTTTTAAACCATTTTACTTTGCACCATCCGTGCTACAGCGCTGTGACGGGATCATCGGCACAGGTAGCACAGGTTGCAATCTCCTCACCTTTCTTTCCACTCTCCCTCCTTCATCTTTTCATTCGCCTTGATGGCTCCCTTCACCACCACCATGTTTTCCCTCCATCAATTCGCACTCGCCCTCCTCCTCTTTTCCCCTATTGCCCTCGCGGACCCCATTCACATCCCACTCGCTCGTCGCTCCTCAGGTACTAATCGTGACATCAACTATTATATTTCTGCAGCGAAGCATCTGCAGGGCAAGTACAACATAACGGGGAAAACCTACTCACCTCGCGGAAAGAGGGCGAGCTCTGAATCAATACAAACCATCAACCAGGTATATCATCAATTTGTTGCCGCCTACTATCTCAACAAATTCACTGTCTGTACAGCTATCAGATTCGAGTTATCTTGGACCTGTGAGCATAGGGACACCGTAAGTTCAATCTACCTTGACTCGATGACGTCGCTCTATGACGAGCATAAGTATGCACCATTTGTATTTGAGCCCCAGTGGGGTATTCCAATTCTCCCTGAATGCCAAGCCTAGTTCTGAGAATTGTTGACTAATGTTATACTGTTCAACAGACCACAACCATTCAGTGTCGTCCTCGATACAGGATCATCCGACCTTTGGGTTGCAGACGCGTCATGCACCTCCTGCGATTCTACAACACCGTTATTCGCCCCCTCAAAATCCTCATCAATCACTTCAGCGAGTCAAGATACCACGATCCGGTATGGATCCGGCACAGTGGCTGGAACAATAGCACAAGACGTGGTCTCCATGGGCAACTTTAACGTTCAAAGCCAAACATTTTGTATGTTAACTCCCTTTATGAATCAGTTTCTGAGATGCTTAGTATTTTACGTTGACCAGTGGCCGTTGACCGCCTCACGGATGGCCTTCTTGAAGGTTCAGCATCAGGACTCATGGGTCTCGCGTTTCCTGCCATTGCTAGCACGAAATCGACTCCATTTTGGCAGGCTTTAGGAAGCCAGCTGTCTGCCTCTGAGATGGCCTTCTATCTTACACGATTCAACGGTGATTCTTCTGCCAAGGATGAGGAACCAGGAGGTGTGTTCACCCTCGGAGGAACAAATTCGACGCTCTTTACTGGTGATATTGAATTCCTCAATATGCCTTCGGGTACACCAACCTTTTGGCTTCTCACCATGTCTGGTGAGTGTGAAAGGAAAGCATGCAAACTGAGCTAACGTCGTCTGATCCGTGTAGCAATTACCGTGCAAGGACAGTCCGTTCAAATCTCGACAGGCAACGCCGCTCTAGCGGCCATTGACACTGGCACTACCCTTATCGGTGGTCCAACCGCTGACGTCAATGCCATCTATGCAGCCGTTCCGGGCGCAGCGGCCGTTGCGGACCAGCAAGGATTCTTCTCATTCCGTGAGTTAGAATTCTCCACCCCTTCTTTGAAAAAAATATAATCTCTAACGTGCCGCATCCACGTTACAGCCTGCTCTACCTCGGTTGAAGTGACGTTTTCCTTCGGGGGCAAGGCCTGGCCGATAAGTGCGGCCGACATGAATATCGGCCAGGTTTCGCGTGGGAGCTCACAATGCCTTGGAGCCATCTTTGACCTCAGCCTCGGCAGTAACATTCCTTCTGGCTCAGGTAATCCCTCTTGGGTTGTCGGGGATTCCTTCTTGGTTTGTTGATTCCTTCCGAATGTCATATCATATGTTGATTCCCGTCTTTTGCGCCATGCAGAAGAACGTATATTCTGTCTTTCGTGCTGGTAACCCTGGTTCAGTTGGGTTCGCGCAGCTTTCTAGCGTGGCTGGCGGATCTGGTAAGAGCCCAGTTTGGTCTTCCCCGGTGACCTCATCTTTACTCCTCCCCTTCCAGGCGCTCCAAGCGGCAATGGTTCCTCGACGACAACCACGGGCTCCAGCAGTACGTTTCCCCCTAGTATTTGCCTATCAATTTCTGACATCTCATTTCGCTGCAGATGGCGGATCATCAATCAAAATGACATTGCCTACCCTGATGACCATCGTAATGATCTCTGCTCTCATGTGCTTGTTGTAACTCAAATTTTCTCGATGTCCTTGTACGCGTTAAATGTGGAGGTGCTATATACTCACTGTTGCTAATATTGCATTAGTACTTATTTCAGACCAACGAACTATGGGTCGGGATGTTGTTGGACCTTGATAGCTGTAATGATAAACGCTTTTATATCGTAGTGACGCAGACCTTTATATACATCTTGGGCAGCATTTTATATATACAGTCAAGTCTACCTGCGACAATGTTGCCTCTTTTGAACTCGCCGGCGTCAAGCGTTACCTTTGTTGTAAAATCGAACCAGCCCCCAAGGGGTTCAATTCACTATTTTGAGTACGAGGGTGGGACAACTTAACGGATGAGTCTGGAATGGGTCAAGTAATGAGTGTTTGCAAAGCCAATATCAAATGGCATTGACAAGACATCTCGAGAAAGGTGCTATAGTGTAGTGGTTATCACTCGGGATTTTGACTTCAGCCATTGTTCCCGAAACCCAGGTTCGAACCCTGGTAGGACCTTATAATACCAGACTCGGGTTCTGTTTTGCATCGTTTTTTTTGTCCTGAAGGTCTCAGTTAAAGTCGCCGGATGAGCATCCCACTAGATTCGGACCTTTCAACATCGAGCTACATCAATTTGTCTCAACCGACACACCGAGGACAAATATGAATAATTAATTTACTGGAGTGTATACGTATAAGCGGGGTATTGTTGTAGCTAATGAGTGGAAGTGAGCATATCCTCAGGATATTACACTGGAATACAGGAATCTCCGTTGGCCGACGTAACATAACCCATCTGGCATGATTCTGAAAAGCCAGTGTCACATGAACGTCGGAGCCAGTTTAAACGAATATGCGTACCAATAAGACACCGTCCTTTTTGGCATCGGACAGCGTTGACCCAGGGAATGTCACTGCAATCCTGACCGCCATCGTTGCTCGTCTGACCATGGGTAACGCAGCCCCCACATGACCTAGAAAGACGTCGTTACCTTTCCTATCCGAGTTACAAACGAGATAAACATACTCTAAATCATTTTCGACGTCGACGCAGTCATAGCCAGTCAGGGTTTTCCCTTGGCTGTAAAGTGGGCAAGCCTTCTGGCGAAAATGCTTGCACAGTGGAGCGTGAAGGGCCCGCCTGGGAACGGAGCTTCCCATTGGTTGGGAACCAGCTACGAAGCAATGAGAGTCGTCAAGTTAGAAGGAATGAATTGAACTCACGGCATGTCCCATCATTGCCTTGTTGGCAGCTACTGGCTTTCGCCCAATGTCCTGGCGTTGCCGAACAAGACCCGCTACTTGGGGCGCCAGGGTTTGAGTATGGATATTGGTTCGAGCACCTAAATTAAATAAATTAAAAACAATAGTCGGACGCCGGATGTTTTCAAGGCGTACATTTGACAATTTGTATTCCCTGGAACCCCCTACGACTGGGTCAAAGCATGCAATTACCACGGCAGAGAGATATAATTACGTTGAACCACCCCGCAGCGCACTGACAGCAGCCAGTGGCGCCTTGTATATTGTTGAAGTATCCCGCAGGACATAGAGTACATTGTACGACGTTCCCGCCTGTCGAGTAACGACCGGGAGAGCAGGCCTGGGGCTTAGTGAGGCTGTCATTGGGACACATACTTCCCGCAGGACAAGTCTTGCAAGAGGTCGAGCCTGTGTTATCATTGTAGGTGCCTGCCGAGCAGCTTGTATCGGACGTGGCCCCTTCCTTAGGTATATAATACCCAGCCCGTGCGGGGGTACATGACTTGGCGGAATTTTCTGTCTTAGGCGTAAACATTGAGCAAAACGACGTTTTGAGGTCATCTCACCTTTCGAATAAGATCCTGCAGGGCAGGGGGCACATGGTGTATTCCCATTACTTGAATAGGTTCCAGGTGAACAAGCCGAACCGCTTGAAGTTCGACGATTGTGACGTTCCCGTCTAGTGTGGAACTTGTGCGCAAAGACGGTCGGAATTAGAAAAGCAATCATCAAAAAGAGGCGAAGTAGAGCGCAATCCATTTGAAAGACGCTGGGCATAAGATAGTAGGGGTATTAAGAGAATAAGGACCGCAAGGGCTTTATACGAGGTGTAAAAAGCACGGTCCACGCCAGTCAGCAGAAGTAAGAAGCCGACGATCTAGCCCCCAAGTCGAATTATAGCACATAGGACGGCCTGACATGTCTCAGCAGACAAGAAAACAGAACCTCTAGATTTTGAAGAGCCACGTTGAACAATAGAAGGACAAAGCTGCTCGGTGCCTCTCGGTGCTCGCCATTGCATAGACCCGGATCAGGAGCGATCAGGGGCACGTTTTTGTGTATGGCCTTGCTTGGATTCTCCTTGATGTCAAACGATCCCATCGGGCTTTTTATCACTTTCTCTCTTCCATGCACTTTTGTCGTTGAGTGACTGGTTTTCACGTACCAAATCTATGGCGCCTAAAAGGCGACTGCCTGTTCAGTGCAAAATATGTAACGCCGAGGAATCGAAGTACACATGCTCCCAGTGTCTGGCGCCCTAGTCTGTCCAACCTATCGTCTACGCGTTTCAACGCCCTCATACAAGGAAATAGCTGTTCAGTTCCATGTTATAAGAAGCATAAAGGTTCGGTGTTGAGTTGGGTGTCGTTTCGTAGGATCCTGACACCGTTCAGAGTCGGCTTGTCAATCCTGCGATCCGCAGAGCGCGTTTATTGGAAATGAAGGTAAGAATGAATCTATTATATTGTACCTCTCATTTTTTGTAAACAAGTCCCTCAGGTGTTATTCCTACGGAAGGCCCCAGAGAAGAAGAGCCGTCGATCAGGGATCCAACACCTCTACGTCCGCTGACCTCACTGAGATGGCCATATGTTCCTGAAGAGTCGGCCTATCCCGATCCTCTTAAACGCGATGACCCTAAGACACTTCAAACTTCACAATACGAGGCAATAGGTATGTCTATTTTCTGCTCGTTTAGTTGCCCCCTTTCTTATGACGCGACCTTTAGCAACATCTGCTCGAATTCGTAAAATACTAGCAGCTCACGAGAATTTACCAGCGCTACTCACATCCATTGATAAACTAAGAGGGGCAGGCCGTGACGAAGCTCTTCAACGCGCCCTGGGCCTCACCGAAATCAATGACCAGGCGAGACCTGAAGAGCTTGGAGAAGACGTATTGGCGTTACGAGAGTTAGCCGAGGCCATCGAAGCTGCTGTGAGAGGCGAAAACTCCTCGGCTCTCGGGTTGAACTGGGGCGATTAATTGGTTTGCGTAGCGATGACAAATGTACCCCGAGTTGTGCTTGTTGATAAGCGCCCGGTCTTTGTAACACTGCCGAGTGGTATTACTACTGCTATTCAATGCTCGTTGGGATATAAGTAGAGAGGTCATGGGTGTCTTGGTGTTCATCAGTTTCAATTATCCATGTCGTCCAAAGTTGTTTTCGTAGGTCACACCACAAATTCAGTCGTTCGAAACTGACCAATTCCTTAGGTTAGTGGAGCCTCTGGTTTCCTTGGTTCTCATATCGTAGGACAGCTGCTATCACGGGGATACCGAGTTCGAGTGTGCGTTCCAGATTAATTCCACGACATCGTCATAGCTGACTGTCGCCATAGATCCGCACGAGGCAAGAAAGCGGCGATTTTGAAAACAATTTATAGCGGGAACCCCGCCGTTGAAGTCTTCGAAATCGCGGACATCATACATGAACAATTTCCCGAGGCGTTGCAAGGCGTGGACGCTGTCATCCACGCAGCGTCGCCCCTTCCAGGCAGAATGGAACCTGAACAGATGTTGAATGTGCGTTGTTCGTTGGTCTGACACACGTTCAAACTCTTGCTGACGACGAGGGTAGACCGCGATTGAGGGTTCCCTGAATATCTTGCGCCAAGCTGAAAAGGCTGGTGTGAAGCGGTTTGTGGTGACCAGCTCCATCGCCACGTTAGCGGGAAACCCCAACGGAACTTTCAAAGATACAGGTATGCTCTTCATGTGTGTGGTTGTGCTTGAATTAACCTGACCGCCATGCTATTGAAGATTGGAATCCTGTCACGAAGGAATTTGCCATCAACGCTGGTAAAGATGAAGCCACCTACGCAGCCTCCAAAAAATTTGCCGAGCTCGCAGTCTGGGAATGGGCAGAGGCACACCCACATGTCGAAGTGACAACTAGTAAGTCCACTTTCTTGCGAAACATTCCTCATGATGCTGAATCATAAACAGTTAACCCTCCGTTCCTCTACGGCCCCTTCACTACAAACTTTCCCATTCCAGCTACACCCGACTTTGATGCCCTTTCTACGAATCTGACCATATACAACCTCATCGCGACCGAGGGGAAATTTCCTCCCCGACCGGGTCACGCAGACGTCCGCGACGTCGCTCTAGCTCACGTTACCGCGCTCGACTCACCCCCCACATCGGAGGTGGGGCGCAAACGCGTCATTTTCGCGTCTCCGTACGACTTCAACTTCAAGGACGCTGTCGAACTCTTACGTGAGAAGCGACCACAGCTGAAGGACAGGTTGATCACGCAGGTTCCGCCTGAGCTCCCGGCGTACCGGTATCCTGTGGATTTTCAGAGGATCGAGAGGGTGACTGGGTTGAAGAAAGGAGACTTCCATCCGTTCGAAGAGGCGTGTAGATCTTCTGATCATTTCTATGACACGTACTATAAACACTTGATAGACTTTATTGGATACTGTTGATAGCCTGTTGGACGTAGAAGCAGGATGGAAGAGCAAGGGACATAAAGTTGGCGATATTCCTTCGTTTACTGGCCTCTAGATGAATCAGAAGTTTGAAGTCGAAGTCTGCATAACATTCCGGTGCCTATGTCCACGTCGTTTGGCATCTGCGAGTGCTAGATCTATCGTTAGAATTTCGTTTTAATTTTTTTCATCTGTAGGAGCGCGTGGCAATTTCTAGAGTTCTTCCACGTTATTGTCCTTCGATCGCTAATACAAATTTGTCCAGTTTGTTTATCGTAACTGTGACCCTCGGTCGGGATGAGTGAGCTGGGGCCTCCGACCCTCTCGAGCTCTGACCCTTCGATTGTGATCTCAGGGACGCAAGGTACTTCCTTCGTGAAAACGCCTGCCCTCCGGCGCACGTTTTACCTCACGTCACCTCGTCATCCGGAATCACAAACCCCGGGCTAACTGGTCCAGGTACCCATTGCAACAAACGAGCGAATAAGTTATCAATGCCCGTCATCACACCAAGGTCAGACACACAAGATTCTTACATTACAATGGCCATAAGCGTAAGTATCGCGTGAATATCATATTATGAAGGACACTGGACGCCTGCTTTCATCGATTGAATCGCAAACCTATGTTGGCTCACAGCGAGTACGATGAAACAGTGCCAGATTGCGTGAGATCCTGAGTATAAATTTGTCAGCCCATGGACGAAGGAGTAGAGCAGGGAAGGAAACGTACCTCCCCCGATAAAGTCTAGGCGATCGCGAATGGAGTTGGGGAGGATACGTTCGGGAAAATGCGCAGCGTAAAAGAAGAGGCCGATTATGTATGATAAGAGAGATGGGAAAACTGGGGCTGGAGAAAAAAAGGTGAATCAGTCGTCCATTTCTTGAAGAGATAATTGTAAGACGTACCAACAAAGTCAAACATCTCTTTTCGTGAATGAAGCATAGCAAAAGCGACCATGGGGCCGATGCCGGAGAACGCCATCGAGACAAAGAAGGCGATGCGGTACATCTGTCAATGGGAGTCGCTTTTAGTCCGTGGGTGGGAGTTGTACACAAGTTAACACTCACTCTATATTTATGCTGGTTAAACCAGGCCATGAACGGGAAAATGTTACCTGCGAGCCCTGTCAAGAAGCATAGACAGAGGAACACATGTCCGACTTGGGGATAGCATTGTTGAAAACCGTAATACACTACCGTGCCAATGCTGGCACTGATCAACCTGCAAGTTACATAACATAAATGCTAGTATTGGGGATCAAGGGCGACGGCACGCACCAGCCAATGCCAACATAGTCGATTCTCGCGCAGAACTCCATGCTAACATGGTCCGCGCATCCAGACATGGTGTGCCAAACTGCGCTGAAGAAGAGGCAGAGCAACGCGAAAGCCATGAAGCAGACTTCGGGAGCATCGAGTTCATGGGTGGTCGAGCTAATAAATGGGAAGAGGCTGATTCCCCAGAGAATAAATGGAATTAGGTGAGTGTGAATGTTTACTATTCAGAATGTTAAATCAAATTTCTTTAGTCGACAAAAGAGAGGTTTACTCACGAGTTTCGTTATGAAATTTGAATAGGGACATGACGAGAAGCGGCCATCGCTCTATAGGTATGAATCGGTAACCTTGGGTAACAAAAGGGTTGTTTTTCCACTGGTGCGGGAGGTCGTGGTACTTTATGAGACGGACACCGTCTAAAGACCGCCGTACGGCGCTGGCGACTTCGTGAGCAGCTTTCTCCAGCATCTCCTCCCCTTCCTGGATAACTTCCGGTGTTGAGTTGAGGATGTCGGCGACGACCTCAGAGGAAAGGAGCGCGTCGAGAAGGTCTGAGAGCATCGCGCTTCGACCGACTGATATGCCCCCCGATGGAAGCTCCATCGATGAAAGGTGAGAATGTAGATTCTTAAGGTGGTTGGAAAGTGTGGGTATATAGCGTAAAGGTTGTTGAAAATGGAGGTCCTGAAAGCGTGTACGAACGTCATCTAGTTTAAGACGCATGTCTGTTAGGACATCGTCCATGTCTGGTAGTTGAGGCATTTCGGGGAAATGCGAGCGCACGTCGGCCATATCTGGCAACACAAAACAGACATCCTCCATGTCAGGGAAATGGGAGCGCACGCCTTCCATATCTGGAAGACGGGAGCGCATTTCCGTGAAGTTTGGCACATCGGGGATGTCAGGAAGATGGGATTTGACAAATGTCTCTAGAGAGAGATCGGCGAGGTGGAACTCTGGCAGATGTGAACAGACATCTGCACGGATGCCCTCAAGCATTTCCAGGGCTGTCCTAGCCCATTGCTTCGCCTCTTCTATTGTGAGTTCCCCCTGGAGCTTCCAGGCGCCGAAGTCGGGGGATTCTAGTTGAGATAGACGGCGCTCGAGGTCCGCTAGATAGGTAAGAACAAGAAAACGGAGTGACGCTAGAGTTTGTGTAGGAGACGCCGTGGACAGATCTAGTGCTTCTAGAGAACGAGGCAAGGCTCTACACAGCTGCAGGGATGTGGGCCGTTTTGATGTAGGGGCCGAGAGACGTCGAGCGTTCCGACGAGGACGGAGGTCTCGAGTACGACGAGGCAAGGCTGTGGAAGAAGACATAAGAAAGATAGTACTGGAACGAAAGAAAGAATGGAAAGGGAGAACAAGTAGAATATGGTCGACAGATAATCAGAAAACAAAAATCACAAGTGTCACGGCGAGCAGGGAATATGCTTGGCCCTGCAGCAATCCATTACTAAGCCGGATCGCGCTCACGTCCGTCCCCTTCCAAGTTCCAAGCAATACTGGAATGGTTCTCGCCACCCCTCATGTCTTCATCGCTGGACTCGGCAATATATCCCATCCCATAACAAGGCACAGGTCTGTTCGCCATCTCTCACCAATCAAATTTTACGCTGTTGACACGTTCGTTCATTCACTAGCGTTGGCCAGCTTATTGTGGATGCTCTGGCCTCAAGGCTGGGAATCGCCATGTCGTCTGAAAGGGGCGGGTTCAGGGGACGCAGCGACGTCTTGATTGGCGATACTCCGGTCAACTTGACGCTATACAAATCAAGTGGGTGTTAAGACCACACCTGACCTTGATATCTCCCTCACTGTACTCCAAGAGTCCTTTATGAACATCTCTGGCCCTTCCATCGCTGCAGAGTATCGCAAAAGCGTAAACTCTCCTTCTTCGATGATCGTTATCACAGACTCCCTCTCTCATAGGGTTGAAGCTTTGTCCGTCAAACTCGGCGGCTCTGCGAATGGCCACAACGGGGTTAAGAGCATTATTTCTGCACTAGGAGGCGAACTGGGTTTCTATCGATTTCGCGTTGGCATTGGACGCGACGACACGGATGCTGCTACTTACGTGCTGCAAAGGCTGTCTTCTCACGAACGTCGGTACTGGACGGAAGACGGACTGGAACTCATCCTTACCGAAATTGAAAAGGTTGCGCGTAAGAACGGATAAAGTTCGACGGAATTCCGCGTGGTATGCTGGAAATCATAACTGGGTGACGTCATACTTAATTTTCCATCAACCAGAGAATTACACCGCAAATGATGGATGCCTTTAGGCTCCCTCTATCTGTCTCGTCAGAAACAACAGCTTTCGGGGCTCAGGAATACCCTTGCGATCCTCTAGAGTATCTGACGATACGTTATATCGTCTGCTCAACGCGCTGCACATGTATATACCCCAACTCAATATCAAAATATCTGATCACACCTGTCGACACAACTTGAATGGAAGCTGAAAATCATGTAAGTAAAGTCCTAGTATCTCCATACACTTCTTATTAAGTTATTTCTTGCCAACGCGATTGGGAACACAGTACCCGTGATTGAGTTCTTCGCAACCAGTGCTCCACGTGCAATGGCAACGATGGAAGGTTCTTACTTCTTTTTATTACGAATTCCACTTCGAACTCGTCACCCGCTCGCCGTTGCCCGCCCCGTGGGGTCCCGTGGAGCTTCTTCGATTCTTCTTGCCGAGGGCTATTTAACACCACGGTCAGCCAACAACCATTTCAACCATGACCAAGGCACTTTTGGTTGCGGCGGCACTTGCCTTGTCGGTGTACGCACAGCCGTCCCCAGATGTTCAGAAGAGAATATCTGCAGCTATTAGGAACGCAGCTGGCCAGTCCAATCTCGACTATACGGCTTTCGTAAACCCTTTCATTGGCACAGGCGCGTTGGCGACCTTCTGGTGTTGAACAATCGGCGGCTGACATTTGTTTTTTCAGATAACTTTGGAGATGTCTGGTCAGTGATCTCGTTAAAGCTATCCGAATCAACGTGTTCAACGTCAATTTCTTAGCCCGGGCGCTTCGATTCCGTTCGGGATGGTATCTCTACCTACTCACGATTATCATTGAAAAACATTGAATGCGTTTTCTAGGCAAAGTTCTCGACTGATATCACCGGTTACGCGCCTGCTGGTACCCATCCTTAGTTTCTTGTGTGATTGACCCTGGTCTGACCTCCAACAGGCTATGTCAGTGATCCAACGCAGTTCATTCGTGGCCTCAGTCCACTACACGACAGTGGAACCGGGTCTTCTCTAGGTCCGCGAATCCCTCTGAGCTATTTGCAAGTGCGCTTATTCTCGTGACTAGGAACTTACGGAAATTTTGAGATCATGCCACTACTCTGTCCTGGGGGTTTCAACACTTGCACTACGACCCTCGCAGCGCGTCAGCGGCTCCGAAAACCCAACACAGATGGTCTTGCACTCCTCTCTTACCTCTCCTGCAAAAAAACTCAAACTTGCCTTCCATTTGTGTAGACGCATCACCGGGGTACTTCGCGCAAACGCTTGACAACAATGTTAAGATGGAAGCCACTGCAACGCGTCGAGCAGGGCTCGAACGATTTACGTTCCCTGCTGGATCGAAACCTTATTTCGTGCTGGACCTGGCCAATGACCTGCCGAATTCTTTTGCTGGTGGGGAGATGAACATTGACCCGGAGAAAGGGAGGATAACGCTGGGCGGAAAATGGGGATCGAGGTATGGCTTAAGACATCTCTCGTCGCCCAATGATTTACGTTTGACTTGATGTGTAGCTTTGGACCGGGGAGGTTTAATTACCAGGCGTTTGCGTGTTATGATCTGCTGAATGGGGGAACGCAGAAGCTTTCGGAATATGGGGTATGGACTGGTGATACGTGGGTATTTGGCATCTAGAGAATTTCCTCCTCTGATAACTGACTAAAAACCAACAGAGTCGGACTAGATGCTAAAGGACTTGGCCAAACACACCTCAACCTCTCCCTCAACCTCATCGGTGGCGTTTACCAATCTGGTGCCCTCTTCTCATATGAGAACAACCCCAGAACCGTCAACATCCGCGTTGGAGTCTCTTTCCGATCCACAGACCAAGCATGCGCCAACGCTGAAGAAGAGGTGGGCGAGTCGTCGTTTGAGGACATTGTAGAGCAGGCACGGAAGCAGTGGTTGGAGAAGCTGAGTAAGATTGAGATTGACGTGGTGAATACCTCGCCGAACGTGACGGAGATGCTTTATTCGTCGTTGTATCGCGCTTCGTTGACGCCGGTACGTTGTGGTCCTTGGACTTGTGGTCTGATTAGACTAACTTTGGTTTCGCAGAATAATGCTACCGGAGAGACTCAGGGGGTGTTTGCGGATACGACGTCATTCTATTTCGATTCATTGTATTGCAGGTTCGTTTCCATGACTTTGGAGGTATTGATGATAATGTTCCTTTCACAGCTGGGACACGGTCAGAGCCATCTCTACACTGTCATAGCATGCCATCTCATCTTAACATCACAGTTCCGGACGTTCTACCCTTTGATGGCATTACACTCCCCCGTCGAATTCGCTCAAATCGTAGACAACTACATAGATGGGTGGCGTAAAAACGGATGGATGCCCGAATGCCGTGCAAACAATCTCCCTGGATGGACTCAAGGCGGATCAAGTGCTGACAATATTGTGTCCCACTTTGCTGTCAATTACCATAAGGAGGCGAAACAACTAGGGATTGATTTAGATGAGCTTTACGCTGCGATGGTTACGGATGGAGAGGTTAACCCTCCTGAGTGGAATATTGAAGGCCGACAAGTCAACGTTTACAAGTCAGTCTGCTTCATTTATTTTTCAATTTTGGTGGTGTGCTAATTGTCCTATAAGACAATATGGATACGTTCCTTTTGCTGTTCTTGATGTGTCCAGTACTGGACGGCAGACACGAGAGGGTAGCAGAACTCTTGAGGTGACGTAGGATTCTCTGTGGCCGGAGGGAACGCTCACGTAACAGCTTTCGTAGTATGCTTTCGAAGACTTTGGTATTCGCCAAGTTGCTCAACTCCTGGGCAAGTCCGACGACGTCGCAAAATACACCAACCGGTCACTGGTAAGTCTGTTCTTTTACTATCTTTTAGAGAGTAATACTGAAAGAGCATGTCAGTCGTATCGCAATGTTTGGGATCCTTCTGTTACTAGCGATGGCTTCAAAGGTTCAAAAGCACCCTTGAAACCATCTGTTTCCTTCTAATCTTTCGTTTAGGATTCGCTCAGAAGCGCTACCCGAACGGCACATTTGCATACACCGATCCCATCGACTGCTCGCCGAACGATAAGAACGATACCAGGCCATGCTCTCTTCAAGGTAACAATGTAAATGGGTTCTATGAGTCTTCTTCGTGGGAGTATAGCTGGTCAGCACGACATATATCTATAACAGCCTATCTGTCTGATGGGTTCACAGGTATGCGCCTCATGACACGGCCCATTTGGTCCAACTTATGGGAGGGAATGAAACATTTGTGAAGCGGCTGGATCATTTTTTCGACGTAAGCCCGTTTCTCCCTTGGTCACTCCTTCGCAATATTCGCCATCTTTAGGCTGGATACTATCTCGCGGGCAACGAGCCTTCATTCCAGGTCAACTGTCCCCATCTCTCGGCTATAGCTCATTACTGAAGCAGCTTTCAATTCAGACGCCCATTGGTTATCACTACGTCAATCATCCAGCCAAATCCGTTGATCGTGTCCGAGAAGTCGTTTTCACTAACTTTGACATTAGTGAGTTGGTGATCATTTCTTGGATCCCCCCATTTCTTACTATATGTATCACAATAGCACCAGCAGGTCTTCCAGGGAACGATGACCAGGCCGCCATGGCGTCTCTCCTTACATTCCATCTTTTAGGAATCTATCCAGGCAAGCAGGTTATCTCACATGCATTCACTCAGATAACTCAACCTTTCGCTACTGCAGTCCCCTCATCAACCCAATTCCTTGTACTCTCACCCTTCACGCCCAAATACACCATCCACAACTCGTTCTTGGGCGTTAACACCACCGTTTCAGTCGTCAACTACGATCCAAAATCGATTCAAAAGACCATCCCACCAGGAACGGCGGCGTATGTGCAGAATGTTACTATTAATGGACAGCCTTCCGCCTCTCGGTGCCACTTTGATTTCTATGATACCTTCAGACTGGGTGGGGAGATAGTCATCACGCTGACTGCTAACAAGACGGAGGCAGACGATTGCTTGGGTTTGGTGCCCGAGAGTATTTCCACAGGAGGTTTTGCAAGTTCGCGGTGAGGTCACATGCTCACATTCTTTTTTCGTATGGAGAACCATTCTGTTATATCCATTCGTTCGTTTAATAGTGAAATCGTTAACTATCATAATCCGATCCAAAAGCATAAGATATATGTACAAAGATCAAAGCAAAAAAGTACTACAAATGACACCTCATCGTCTCAAGGTCCCTAGCCAAAAGTCATCGTCTGCATCATCTTCCTCCTTCGACGCCTCCTGTCGGTACTTTGCAACCCATGTGGAGTAATCCGTTTCAGAAATCGTGACATGATATAATTTTCCGTTCTGCGAATCCGTCGTCGTGTATGGGAAGAGTTGGAATCTAAAAAACGGGTTAACGAATCTCCACAAACACTTATAAAGGGATGACGAACTCAGTGAGAACCTTTGTAATGTTAAACCTCTGCTTATCGCCTACCTTCCTTTTCCCCAGAAGGATATCCAAACTGAGAGCTTTACTCTCTGGTGTGATGAGCGCTTCCAAGGTCGCTTCCAACAGCTTTTCCGCCTCCTTTGGCTCTAATGGGTCCAAGCTAAGCTCGTCCTGCTTGAACATAGGCAAGACAGCTAAAAACATCAACGGTCAGCAAAGAACTTCAGGGAATACACAGCACATACAATCATATCTCCGCTTAGCTTTCCTCTCCATCTTCCTGAGCGTCTTTTCCGCACGCTTCAGCTCGTCCTCCTTATCTGGCTGGTCCTTGAGACTCTCAATAGCCTTCTCAGTTTCGAACATCTGAGCACGGAGGATGATGGCTTGCTTGAGGCGTTCCTTTGCATCTTCAGGGACCATACTAGCCTCCGTGATCACGGATTCCGCAACGTCGTCTTCAGCGCTTGGTTCTTGGGATGTGGAGAAGGGAACCGTTTGTTGCTTGGGTGTATGCACGGTTTCTGGGTCTGCACCTCCTGTCTGCTGAGTTTGTTCCTCGGATTGTTCTCCGGTTGTACCGGATGCAAGGGCCTCCTTTGCTGCTTCTTGGTTTTGCTCATCTGCGAGACGTTGCTTCTCTTTCAAAGCCTCTTCCTCCACTCGCTTTTGCTCATCCGCCAATCGCTTCTGCTCCTCTTCCTTCTGTTTTTTCGCTTCCTCCTCCTCCTTCTGTTTCTTCGCCGCCGCCTCCTCCTCTTCCTTCTGTTTCTTCGCTTCATCCTCCAAACGCTTCGCCACCTCATCCAAACGCTTCTTTTCTTTCGCCTCATCCTCCAAACGCTTCTTCTCCTCCTCTGCTTCCACCCTCTGCCTCTCTTCTTCTGCAATCCTTGCCTCCTCCTCCGCTTTCTTTTTCTTTTCGTCCTCCACCCGCTGTGCTTCCACCCTCTGCTTCTCCTCCTCTGCAATCCTTCCCTCCTCCTCCGCTCTCCATTTCTTTTCTTCCTCCTCCCGTTGTGCTTCCGCCCTCTGTTTCTCCTCCTCCGCTTTCTCCTCCAACGCCAGTCGCGCTTCTTCCCTCTGCTTCCTCTCCCTCTCCTCCTTCTCCCTCTGCTCTTGCTCATCCCACTTCCTCTGAGTCTCCTCCTCCATACGCCTCAACTCCGCCTCATGGTCAACTACAACAGCCGAAGACTCCCCTCTTGCACCTTCATCATCATCAGTCGTATCGGTATTCATCGTGAGTGTTTCGTTATTAGCGCCCTTCTCATTCATATAGCCGCTCGCAGAAAGGTGAGACGGTCCCGCGGCGGCGTTTAGATTGGGGTTATCGTTATGCGTGAAATCATCAACAACATATAGGTCATCATCATAAGGAGGTGAAGGGTCGCTGTTCTCGAGACTTATAAGATCGCCGGTAGGAGGAACGAGAAGTGGGCTTGAGAGAAATGTCGAGGGAGGGAGGGTCGACTCGATCGGAGCCGCGGCCACGGGTTGTGTATTTGGATTTGGAACACCCCACTCACGAGCCAAATCTCGCGACGTTAATGTTGACGTCGAAGTTGACGCGGAAGGCTGTTCGACTTCGAATCGATATTTGCCCTTGTCCCGATACGCAGCTGGTAAATCGTCTTTGGCAGGGGGAGTAGGTGGCCGTTCGTCAGAAGACATGATCGCTTCCTCCGTTCCTATATTCTCCCAATCATCCGACAAGTCAGGGATCTGCTCCAGCCCCGCCGTGTGTGGCGGCACCGGCAAATCAGGCTCCAGATCGCGTTGGTTGGGTTGGATACGCAAGTCGAATCGGGCGGCCGAGTCAGAGGGTGTTGGGGGAAAAGGAAATGGGACGTATTTCTGCTTGGGTGTGGTTTGATCTTCTGCGGCTACGGCTGCGTCTGGACTTGCTGAAATTATCACCACCTCCTGCGCTGCGGCTGCGTGTTCTTCGTCTGGGATCTCTGAGGGGTTGAATAAGGATGGGTCGACTGGTTCGGTTTCGGTTGCGGAGGAGTCAGAGGAGGAGAGGTTCCCGTCGTCGAGGTCGTCGTTCTGAGTGGAGGGAGAGGAAATATCGGTAGATCCGTCATCTGAGCGTGGTATTATGGGCATGCCTGAGTATCTGTAATGTGCAGTCCTTGTACGAGGAACGCTGGAGGTGTCCAACGTAGTTGCAGGGCGACGTCCTAGAATCGATCCAAAGTCTGTATCCGTTTCTGAAATAAAGTCTGGAAAGTCCCCTGGTACGTGTCGTCTGCGGGTTCGTGGTGGGGCAGACGTAGCGGGGGCGTTAGAAACGCTGGTGATAACGGAGGGTTCGAGGACGGAAGGCGGGCGGGAAGGTGAGAATCGGACTATGCGCGCTTTAGGGAAAAAAGCGACTTTGGGTATATAACTGGACATGGTATAAAGGTCACGGCGAAAACGCCTCCAAATGCGATGGAGGCCTACATCCGCCCAAATAGCTGGTGTGATATCTGCGAGAACCATTCCGAGGCCGGTCCAAACGACGACGAGGATAAGCCTAGAGAGGCTCTCCGTTACGAGAAAATCGACGAACATGCGAACGCCGTAGGCGACGTAAGGATCGAAAGAAGAGGGCATTTTCTTGACAAAATGCAGGGTAATGACGCCCTCCCATAGACCGATGAGAGTTCCTGTGAGCTTGAAGTCGTGGTGGCTGACGGTGTCGACGACGAAGCGAAGACCGAGCCCGAAAGCGATTGCGAATATTGAGTCCATGATGGTGAAGAGGCGAGCATTGGCCCGTTTGGAGCGGGACGAAACAACCGAGGACATGAAAGGGAAGATGAAAAGGGAGTGGACAAACAAATACAAATGTCATACAATGAGGTTTCCACGAGGTACAAAGTAAAGTACATGGTATACAGGAAATTAACAATGTTCTTCAGGAATCATATCCCCCTTCACTAATCTTCTCCTACCCCCATCCCATTTCCGTAAATACTCCCCCGCCCTATCCATGAATAATTCACAATCATCAAACAAGTCATGAGGAAGCTTATCTTTCCTCTGATCCCACGGCCTCACATCAATAGACTGACACCGATCCAGGCATACCAAGATCATCCCAAAGCTATACGCATCCGCCAACAAAGGGTCCTGGCATTCCCCCCTCAAAATCTCAGGTGCACTAAACGGCCTCGTCCCAGGGTGTATTTGTTCGACCTTCACAAGCGGTATCTTCTGCGGTGCGTTTGCATGTTTACCAAGGAAAGGAAACGGATCCACAGGCTCGTCATCCGGCGACTTGAACGTCGAGTCCGCCGACACAGACCGTCCAAAATCCAGCAACTTGATCGTATTCGTCGGCGTCGTCACTTGTATATTCAGCAACGAAACATCCCCATGACTCAGCCGATACGAATGCAAATGCGTAAGCCCATCCAGCAGCTGGTTGTGGTAATCGATCTTTTGCACAGGCGTCAATGACGGTCGAGCAATGATAACATCATAAAGCGTCCGACCGTCAACAAACTCCAGCACCATACCCACATTCTCCAACGACCCAAGAAACGTGCAGATGTTCCGGTGCCGTGATAGCGTAGTGTATACTCG
Organism: Laccaria trichodermophora; assembly: GCA_018417955.1. Classification (NCBI taxonomy): domain Eukaryota; kingdom Fungi; phylum Basidiomycota; class Agaricomycetes; order Agaricales; family Hydnangiaceae; genus Laccaria; species Laccaria trichodermophora. The sequence goes on from JACTVC010000001.1 coordinate 1,144,512, forward strand.
TAGCTCAGCAAGGAACTGTACAGTCACATCAGACGCATTGGACTGCATCTCCCCATTGATCTCGAGCTGTATCACATCGGGCTTCTTCACGACGCACTTGAACAGCTCAGACGCAGACCCATGCGCAAACGGCGCCAGGCTCGCAGTCGCATTCGGCGGCGCACAATACGCCGTAGGTGTGGGGAAGGAAAAGATGGACGTCGGGTGACGCGGTGGGTTGTAGATAGGCGAAGGAGGCGGCGTATCCGTCCGTTTCAGATCTCCAGCATGGTGATGGTGGTGGTGATGATGATGCTGTTCATCTGCGCCGTGGTTGTACGCATTAAATACAACAGGCTCCACAATAGTTTCTTCCGAGGATGAGAACGAATTCATAGAGTTGCCCAGAGGCTGTTCCTCTTCTTCGTCCATCTCAACTGCCGTTTACGATGAGTTATAATCCCAATCAGAAAGACACCCACCCACCCATCCACCAATTCTTCTTTGAAGTGAGCGTAACGCGCTTGACGTGCATGGCCTTTGGCCGTGGTGTTGGAGGGACAGCCGTGGGTTGTGCATCGGTCGATGTATTGACAGTTATAGCACGGGAGAAGCCCGGTCTGTGGTTTTGCTGCATCGTTGCAGGTCCAGTGGCGGGAGAGAGCAGCAATCTCCAAGCAATCAACTCGTCCTATTTCTGGTAGTCACGCATGTGCGCACGCCCTCAGTCTGCTGACTCTCCCTCTTCTCGCCTTGATTTCGCACTTTCCTCGCGATGGCTCGATTGTGACAGAGAGAAGTGAGGTAAATCAAAGTCATTGTCGTGATCAAGATGTGCGTCCAGAGTGATACGTATGCTATAACAACTTGTTTCTACAAATAGTCCCTAAAATCGTCATCAAATTCGTATCTACAAAAGATCCATGAATGTCCCAGTAATAGCGTAAAGAGTTCGTTAAATGTACTGAATCGTCAACGAAGTTAAAGCAAAGTTCGAATGTCAAGAATCCGATAGTCCAAGTTACGTTACGATGCCAAGACAAAAAGAAAGAGTCCAGCCGCAAATAGCCAAGCAAGGCTGGAACACGAAGACACAAAACTCCCAGAAGTCTTCGTGGTCGGAGACTGTACCTTGCTCGTCTGCTCAACAAGACTCGACGGAATCAGTTCCGCCACAGGAAGAATGTTCTGTGTGCCCAGTTGCCCAGAGCCCACCATAATCGGCAACCCAATAGAAGGCACCCCATTGACAACCACAAAAATATACGCGGGGCCAGGAGCGAGAATAGCAGGGTTGGGAGGCAGTTGGCTGACGTGTAACGTCGCGGTATTGTTTGACCGATAAGCAGTGTAGGTCGAGTTGAGCTGGACAAAGCGCTGGCCCATGTTCTGAAAATGCAATAAACCATCAGATCGGTAGAACACCATAGGAAGATACCCCACCATCGCGTGGGTCGAGAACCCCGTCCGGATGATCACCACCAATGTATTCTGAACATTTTGAACATTCCCAAAAAAGTCATCAGAGTTCAACTGGACGTTGAAATACGGTCCACCGTACGTATACTGAGCCAGCAATCCCTGGGGTTGCGGCCGCCTTTGATTGTAGTAAAGAGGGTAAAGTATCTCTGTCCGGTATTCACTGGGGTATACAACATTTGGTCCCACAGTGTAGTCGGGGTTGGGGTTTGATCCAGACACGAAGACGGATCCTAAACCCACACTCAATGTCTTATTCCAAGAAGATCATGAATGTAACACCCTCACCGTCAGGCAACAAAGTAGCAGAAGAGTGGTACATGCGGGGAACGGTGCTCGCAGAGTAACCATTTCTGGACCATCTACTCCCAGCAGGGGCAGCTGGATTGTAGATCGCTGGAGTGAGCACAGGTTTATCTGCGTAGGAGTGACCAATCGCCCAGGTATCATTCCCATATCCAGCCGTTCCTATGGCAGTTATTAGATCCCAAGGACGAGATAAGGACAGAGATGTCGTACCCAAGCCAGCACCGTTAAGGTTCAGAACTGTGCCATCAGGAAGTGCGATGAAACTGGCCATCACACGAGCTTCGGGAAGAGGGTCGTCTTCCGTGTACGAAGACGATACATCCGGAGTCAATCTAACGCAAGAAGTCGAAGCAGGGAAGGTGGGAATGATAAAGCCGGGTGCTGTCCATCTTATAATCGACGACGTCATCTTTCATATCATTCCAATAACAAGATAAATGACCCACCCAGACGGCTGGATATTGGATCCTCCACAAAAGAGAATAGTGGCAGTCCAATTATTAGCAGGCGTTAGGGGAAGCATAAGGTTCCCAGCGCTTGCAGGATAAACACGGACTGCATCTGGAATGTTGTCGAGAGGCGTCTCGATGTTGTTCTTGTAATCCAGCGTCGCGGTGGCCCAATTGGACTGAATCAGTAACTTTCCAGACGGGAGAAGCCAAGTTAGTGGGAACAGATTAACGGGTAGCGTTCGCGCAAGGATAGGGGACTGTATGGCTGGTCCCTGAGGGGGAAAGAACTCGTACGTAGGATTATCTTGGCCTGCGTCGTTCACGTATCCTCCATTCTTACATCCTCCAAGCTGCGGCAATGAGGTCAGTGTCATGGCCAAAATAGTAAACTGCGCACAATGATTATCGTGCCGTTTTCCAACGTTTCCCTGCAGGGCTATTAATAACTGGCGGCGTTACGAGTTATTTCAAGATACACACAACGTTGGGTACCAGCGCTGGAGGGTCTGGAAGGGTGATAAGAACCAATCACAGCTTCCGTCTTCGCATGGGGTTAATAATCTGAAAGTGACGTTAGCCGCTGCGTTCTCGACCGCAAATCGGACATAACATACCGAATGCTATCGACACGAGGTTGATGATCGTCAACGCAGAACGCCCAATGAAAGTACGTACGAGTTTCTGCCATCGGGATCGAAGTATGGACCGCCATTACCGACTTGGTTGGATGCGGGCTGTCCCCCGTACGTCACGGCTTGATTACCACCGACGTTGAGCCATGTCCCGTTACCCAGGACGTTACCTCCCTAGTGCGTTGAACACTTGATCACGCGACGGAAGTCGAAGCACAAAGCAAAAGCCTTACAGCACAAAAAGAGTTCGTAACGGCATCCATTGCTCGCTGAGTGTTGGACCCGAGTGTCCACTCTGGTCGTTGAATGGTCAGCCTTGAGTCCTTCCATTGATTCACAACATTACCTGACGCCCACGCAGGATGGCCATCGATTTGTGTGGGATTGCCCTCGACTTTGTCTATGAAATATACTTTATCCGGTGTCCCAAGAAAAATCTACGAACCGCGTCAGGTCGAGGGTGTACATCATGCAGAACACGGACTCAATACCTGTTGAGCACTAACATAACTGCTACCAATAATTTCGAACGAGCCGGGAACAGGCGTATGAGTCGGCTGCCCAGGAGCGGGCAGGGTTGCTGCCTGTGCTTGCGATAAGCCTGCAAGGGTGACCGAGACTGACAGAGAAGCGAAGAAACGATGAAGGCGCCCCATGGAAGAAGGACAGGAAGAGGGGAAGAGTGACAAGAAGGGGTATATGTTTTAAATAACGTTGTTGTGTGCGGAAACCCTCATTGCATGAGGCCGATGAAGGCATGAACGGAGATTTATGATCAGGACCATTATGCAATTCCAAGTCCTAACCATTCCGAGTAGGCGGTAACGGGATAAAGCGATTTTCACTGCCAGGAGGCGGAGGGCGCCAAGGTCGGCATCTAGCCCCCAGTTGGCCGGATAGTTCCAGAAGAGTCGTGCCCACTGCGCATGTCTTGTCAACTTGTTCGAACAGTCAAAAAATAGACCAGAATCTAGAGATGATCATTGAAACTATTTTTGAAAGTGGGAAGAAGATTATTTTGGACTTCACTGACGTTAGACGCTTTGGACGCTTCTTGAACATCTCTATGAATACGTTTAGAATAAAGGGCATCATGGCAGCACGGCAGCAAGTTCTTCAGGGGAGTGGTGTCCGTCTGACATAGTTTGGACTTGTTTGGGTCCCACTCCCTTCCCTCTGACAGTGACAGAAATTGAATTGGTGGGTTACGATTGAGTTTCTTCCTTCTTATCGCAAGCGCTTGTATCTGGTTATCTGGTTTTGCAAAACAAAAGAACATCCTCTGTGTCACACTATCGTCTTCACCAACTGTCGTTTTCATTTGCGTTGTCTGCATTGAGTTTGTTGTTCGAGCCCTTTTTCAGTGAATGGCCCTGACCCAACCTCGGATGCTGATTGCATGGCCTGCGTAACGCTGAACTTGAGGCTTGAACAGGGATGACGAACTCGAGAGATCAGCGAGAAAATCAAAACTCAGGTCGAGTAGGTCAGTAAGTTATAATTCTATTTACTTCAAAGTATTCAAGTCAAATTCAAGTTGTATAAAAAGTCTCAACCTAAAGGAGGATGTCAGATCTGGCGATCCCACAAACTCGTCTTGTGTACGCAAATGAAGTCCTATCGCTAAGCGCCAGCTGAGCGCCAAAGTTCCATTCGCTCTCAAAAGCCGAAGCGATGCGTGCCTGCGAATATCGGACCACTGCCGCTTGGCAGTGCCTCACCGCCATAGGGCGCTTGTTCAGTCAAGGTCGCAGAGAGTCGCACGCTGTACAACTACCCACTTCGACAGCTTCTATAACAAGTTTGCTGTCTTTGGTGGGCAACGGACCTATGTGCTGTAAAACCCAGCGTCTAAATTTTGTTCAAGTACCACAACGTTCAATCTCTTCCCTTAGTTGCATTCATTGACGATGGATACTGCCATCCCAACAAGAAGCGGCATTACATGCACACCTGAAGAATATGCTGCATCTCTTACCAACTTTTTGACTCACTGTCTAACGAGGGCGGATAGCATTGGCCTCACGGTATGTGCTGCTATATGAATTTTCATGATATCATCGTTTGACCCCGGCCACTTTCATTGTAGCTTACCTCCCAAGCAGGTCTTCTCAGTTTGGTTGCCGTTTTGTTTGTATTCATCATTATTATTGTAAGTGGCCCCTGGCATTTATTTTGTTGGAAGGAAAACTAAGCACTCTCGTTTCCCCAAGCGCAACGCCATTTATCGGTACCGGCGCGCGAGAAGATGGCACATTTTCCAAGAACCTATGGATATCCTTATGGTATGTTGTAGCTTTCGACCGTTATGATATGTTAGTAAATTATTGAATTTCATATGCAGCTCTCCTTGTTCGTGGCAGACGCTTTACAGGCCATTGGTGCTGTGATGGATGTAAGATGGGTTGGCGCTGGACAAGTAAATGCTGGACAATTTTGCTCAGCGCAAGGTGAGTTTCTATTCGCGTTTCGATCCGAGCAAGCCCACCTTATCGTCACGTCAGGGATCATTTCACAGCTGGGTGAAGTTAATGTCGCAATAACCACTCTCGTAAGTTGCCCAACTGTTTCAATGGTATGCCTCTAACAGTGGTACGATATGGCAGATTATTGCGGTATACACCTTTATTGGTGTCTGGATGGGTAGAGGAGTACGGTCAAACAAAATTACGGGTGCTGTTGTTGGCTTTGCCTGGGGTTTAGTTGCCCTCCTGACATTATTGGGCGCTGTTCTGAACCGCGGATCTGGGAAAGGATATGAGAGGCCCACTCCAGTGAACACCTATCCCATACTTCTCTCTACTTTTTTGCTGATGGATATTCTTAGTACTGGTGCTGGATTGGGGAACCTTACCTCAAATGGCGCATATTTGGTGAATACGTGTGGTTCTGGATGACGCTTTTGGTCTCCACCCTCACCTACATCCCACTCTATTTTTGGAGCCGTGGAAACATCAATTTTGACAACGACTCATGGTGGAAGTTCACCATACAACGTGCTGATCAATCAGAAGGACTCAAAGGTATCCGGCGTCGTTCATTGATAATGCTCTTGTAAGTTCAGCATTGTTCATCAACATGTGGCCATGATTTATTTTCATTCCCCAATAGGTACCCTGGAATTTATTGCTGTCTGATCTTGCCGCTGAGTGTGGTACGGTGGATAGGCTTTGTACAAGAACGTGGTGGACACAGCAACCATGTACCTCCCGCTGCTACATTCGCCTCCATTACAATTTTCGGACTCAGTGGTGCCTGCAACGCCGTTCTCCTTCTCACAACGCGTCCAGAATCTGGGCTTTTCAGTAGGCTCCATCGCGATGATGAGGGTTTTGCCCCATCATCTCCAGCACTTCAACCGAAGGAATTTGCGGCTTCCGGATCCAACATTGATGTTGAGGAGAATGAGCTTGGACGGCTTCCATCTCGCTGATGTGTCGTTCCTCTCTATATATATCAATACTAGCCAGGTAATTATTTACACGAGGACAGCAGAATATTTCGCCATGTATCTGTATGTAGCATTAGGGTGCCAGCTCAAAAATACCAAACCTTTTCAACCGAGCTGAATCTAGAGCTGTACCTGCGGCGGCTGGAGAAAGTTTGGTATTTTTGAGCTGAGGTAGGAGTTGTTCCAGCATTGTAACCGCACGACTGCTCAAACATGGACTGGCTACTGGATGATTGCTGTCCGGGAATATAATTGAGTGTAATGTTCTGGATGCGTAATATACAAATGCAGCAAATAGTGATATCGAAAATACAATAAATAGCCTAGTTGTTACTTAAGGCTGGCCATGAGGTGGGAGGAACCGAGTGCAGAGAAGTGCTGTAAAGAGACCCACTTCGGCTGCTGGACGCAGATGATATCGCAGGGGGTATGGATGGTTTGGGAGGAAATCGAGGTTGGGTATCTTTGTGAGGGGAACCATTAAGTTGGGGTACTGCCAATCCACTGAAACAAATTATCAGTCAGATGGCGGCAACTGTAAAGGCCAACCATACCCAGCATCTTGATTTTGAGAACCAGCGGGCGTAGATGATGGTGCTTGCGAAGTGGTGGCTACAGGCTCGGTAGTGATCTTGAGATATCCAGCCTGTACGAGAAAATCCCAAACGCGACTCGTCTTGGTGACATCGATCTTGACCAAATCACGAGCCTCTCGTCGTCGTAGCTTCCCACCTCTACGCGCATACTCGCGAACTAGGATTTCTTTGATGACAAGGTACGGTTTGGGGAGAATGCGAAGTTGGGAGCACAGAGTTTGTTCTGCCGGGGTGAGTAAGTGGAGTGAGGGGCTGTTGGCGAGGTTGAGAGGTGCGGCTGCGCAGTGGCGGATTAACATATGTCGATTAAGAATAAAGTTACTTACGTGGTTTTCGAACTGGTGGTGCTGAGCTAGGACCAGGACCCAACCTTGGGGTTGGTTCTCGTGATTTGCGGTCATCGGAGTCCCCACCAAAGGATGCAAGGCTTGCACGACGAGGGTCAGGTCCAGAGGATTGTCGGCCAGTTGCTCGATGCTGTAATCGATCAGAAGCATAGTCACGGATCGGTGTTGCTTTCGCTTGTGTCTGCAAAGGTAATTAGAACGTGACAGTGAACTTAGAAAAAGAAACCTGCCCGTTTTGCTAAATCGACTTCATATTTCTCTACATCAGCCTGTGTGCACAACCCAAGCCGTCGGTAGTGCTGGAGTTCTTGTATTCGTTTGCGAAGGATGGCCTCATCTGAAGCGTACTTTAGGTGAGAAAATCATCCTCAGAAACAAGGCGACCTACACAGCATGTCGGCTGCAAAGCTCTCGTAATCTTCAGAGGATTGCAGTTTTCCGAAAGGACGCAGACGATGGAGAAGCTCTCTTTCCTCTCGCGGCCTTTTCTTCTCAGCAGCCTGCATCTATATATACTGTATCAGAAAAGGTTTTAAAGAGGTGAAGAGTACTCACCTTCTTGTATTCGAGCAGCCCTCTGTCAAACATAAAGCTTTTGTTCTCCAGCCGTTTCTCAACTCGCTGAAAGTACATTTCAAGGAGAGTTAATTTGAAAGTAAAGGAGTCTTTTGTTTCAAGAGGCGGAGGCTGCGTGGGTTCGTCTAAGGCCTCGTCGTCTGCCAAGTTGCTGTCATTGGTCATTGTCACATCTTCAGTTTTCAGTTGGTTTTCCCGTTTGACATCTCCGTTGATGTGATGTCCATTGAGGCCGTTGATCATTGGCCCCTTCCCAGGTATTGACTTTCCTTGACTAGAACCAGCGCGTTCCTCTTCCCACTTCACCCGAGCTTTCACGTCGAGATCTGCCTCGTCCTCAATAATCTGATCTCCTCCGTAGTCGAGAACAACGCCAAACTCCAGGTCCTTCACCAGGTCCTCCGCTTCGTTGTCAAGTTCATGTTCGAATTCAAGTCGTCCAGGCAAGAATGTGGCGATTTCGTGGACGCCAGGGGCCGAGGTAGGTGCTACCTTCGGAGGGGGAGGTACCTCGCTGTTCATCTTTGATATTCTCCTTCGCTTTCGATCTTGGAACTCTTCAGGTCCGATGTCAAATTGGAGGTCCATACGCTGTACGTTCTCAGTCTTAAGGGGGCGCAGTTGCTAAGTTGTAAGATACTCACTGGTAAAGGCCAGTCCAGTGAATCCACATATACTTCATTATAGTGCTTCTCCACCTCTTCCTTTGTCCGGGTACCAACATGCTCGGATATCTTCTTCCAGTTGCCTATGCCTTGGCTAACTATCCCCGTTAACAATAGAAGCTCCCTAACATCTTCTCTTAGAGAACACTCCAATGTCAAAACAAAAACTCACTCATCAGCTCCCCAGTCCTCCGTGAATATGGGATAAGAATTCATTTCCTTTTGACCAATCAAAACTTTCTCGTATGTCAGTGACAAGTGACGCACAATGACGCGGTATTTATGCCATCTCTTATGCTTTCCAAATTCCTTTCCAGCGCAAAAACACGCAGGGCAAAGGTCGACTCCGTCTCCAGGCTCGCATTCGGGATCAGCACATTTAATTCGAATTGTATGAGTTAGGTCACATGTGCACGAATCGCACTGATATTGTACACCTGGCTCGTTTACGGCTTCAGATGGCGAAAAAGAACAATTAGCACGTCCTTAGAATATGAATATGGTAAAAGACAAACTTACACTGGATCTCATCGGGTAAATGCTGAGGTTTACGTTGTGTCACCGTCATTCCGAGATTCGCAAGGAGTCGAGCCCCTTGCACGACGAGGAACTCCTTGGACACCTACGTCGAAGAACAATTCACGGTGAAAGTGAATTTTCTGACGTCCACCTGCGATCGTCTTGCAGGAGTTGTGGCAGTACTTCCGTTGGGTGGATAGAATTAAAACGACACCGATGTTTGTCTCTATTGACCATCGGCATGCAAATGCAATGTTTTTGTGATTGACCCTTGAGTATAAATGGTACGAATACAACTGCTAAGGAATACAAAAAGTCTAAGTAGTAAAAAAGTACATAAGGTATCATGACATCTCGTCATCCGTGTCGGAGAGCACCTCTTTACTCTTGCTATTAAGCGAGGGATGAGCGTTACTAAAAAGTTGACACGAGCGGAAAGAAACGATACACACAATTGCTTTTTCCGAGGACCTGCAATGTCCTCGTCATCATCATCGCGAACGACCCGTTTTTTTACTGGCCGCTAAATTTACGAGTTGAGTCTCAAGGGCATATCAGACAGGTGAGCGCAACCACTAACCTTCTTTGTCGGTTTCTCAACCTCCTCTTCGTCGCTGAAGACGGCCTGTTCTTCATCTCCCTGTTCGCTCACGGCCTTCTTTAGCTTTCCACGTCGCTTCTTCTTGGGCTCCGCTTCGTCTCCACTCCCGACATCGTTCTTAGGTTTCCGCACCTTCTTCGTCTTGCGCTCCCTCTCCTCATCACTCTCCATTTTAACTTCTCTTGTCCACTCCATCGCTTGCTCCCTGGCTAAGCGGCGCTCTTCAGCAAGTTTCTCGGCCTCAACTCGCAATGTCTCCATGCGTACTCGCTGTTTTGCGGGCCGTCAGTCGTGTAGTGCACAAAAGCATGCCATTCTCACCTCTAGGGCTTCTAAACGATCCTTCTCTTCTTGACGTTTCCGCCTTGCCTCCTCGAGTTTAGCCTGGGTATCTGCTTCAAACTGCCGTTGCTTCTCGAGATGCTCATCGCCCTTCCGCAGCATGTTGTCTCCATATTTCCGCCGTTGGTCAGCAATATCACGGCTATATGGAACCATTTGCGCTTTGTCGCCCGCCAAAGATGCAAAAAGCCTTTGAGAAAAGGTAAATTAGCCAAAGCAATGGGACGAATGTGAAGAGAGCTACTTCTGGGCATGGGCTGCTTGGGCGATGACTCTTTGAAGATCTTTCAACGTACGCTTGGCTGGGCTGGTGCTAAACATCATCTCGGCAGACTTTTGCTGAATCATGGCAATGTTATAGATGGTGGCCTTATCATTCGGTTGAAGGTGCAAGGCCTATAGATGTAAACTCTTGGTTGCGAGTATTTCAGAAATTCAAAGCGCTTACCGCTTGTGCATATCGTAGCGCGGTGTTCATAGCGGAAGGATTCTGATCTTTGGTAGCTTTGGCGTACCACGACCGACACAAGCACAGAAGGACAGGGACATTATGACCACCGTAGAATCTTGTCGAAGCGGTCTCGTACTTATCAAGGAGAAGCGTGGTGATTAATCGATTGCAACAAAAAGAGAAGCTTGGCTTCACTCACACTTTCGATCGCGCGATCGAACTCATCGCGGGCGTAATAGCAATGGCCCATGTTAAAATAGACACTCCCGTCATGCATTGACTCGCGGACTTTTGCGAATATATCCAACGCGTCACGAGAATTCTTCATACGCTTGTGATGGTCGTCAGGTCCGAAGGCTCCACCAAGTGATCCCAGCGCGTCTTCTGCAGTAACAATGGCCAACCCTTGGGCAGCAAAGGCACACATCGGGTCGAGTTGCAAGGCTTTTTCGTAGAATTCAGCCGTCCTTTGGAACCCTCGCTTTCGTTCTTCCACGCCTTTGGTGCTTGTGTCACGGCTTTCGCGCGATTGGTGGTACATAATCCACCCTGCGGCGCACAGTGAATAAATATCATGTTTGTCATGATCTTTGAGAGTCGCAAAGACGATTTCTTTAGCTGGCCTTGGAAGATTGGTTTGGATGAGGAAATACGTGTAGAAGGCGCGCAAGTTAAGATTGTGGTTTTGCGACGACAGCGACTGCTTCAGCAGCTCATGAGCATCATTATTCCGGTTGAGATTGGACAGCATCTTAGCCTGTCGAATTTTGGCTAACAAAGATCGATTAGAAACTGATTATTCAAAGGATAACTTCTTTACCGTCAACGTATTCTGGATGTCGAGATAACAGTTTCTCGTAAGCATCTTTCGCTAACGACTCGTCTCCTTCATCCTCGTACACCCGCGCAAGATTGTAAAGCATTGATGTTGACATCGCTTCTGAAACATCCGAAGTCAACTTAGAGGTTCGAATGAGAGCACTTTCATATAAGGACCGGGCCTCAGAGAAGTTGCCCTCGAGATGGTAAAGTGCCCCAAGGTTGTTCATTAACCTCGGGTCAGGTTCGCCGGTAGCCTCGCTAATCCTGAGAGCCTCCTTCAAGGCTCTTCCCATGCGGTCTAGACTTTCTCCTTGCCATAGCCGAGCGATCTCAATGTGCATATCGACGTCGTCAGAGATGAGACGCGAACTGCGACTGGAAGCTTTGCCGTTGGCGCGAGCGTCTTCAATTTCGAGGCCCTTACAAACCCGATCGAAGAGTTCCCGCGCACGGAGTCTTTCCTGAGCAACATCGGAGCTGGATACCCCTGGTCGAGGATGTGCTCTCAGAGAAGCCAGCATCACCGTGGCTTCGAGGGAACGTTGGGGATTAGGAGCCTGCAGCAACGTATCGAGGGTATGAATAGCGGCAGCCATTTCATCTGTAAGTCGTTGGTTTCAATGAGATCACATTCATAACAACTGTGATTTACCATTCTGCATCTGCATTTGTGCCATCCCTATTGCGCCAATAATGTGCTTCGGCTGGCCTTCCCCTGCAGCAGTATAAAACTTGGTGGCTTGAGCATAGGATCCTTCAGCGTGCGACACTCGAGCTGCACGCAGATATCCTTCTGTAAGCAGAGTAAGAGTGTCTGCAAACTGAATCGTCCGTTCGGCAAGTTTTAGTGCCTGATCGATCAAGGTAAGCCCCAACACCACAGAAAACGAAGATAAATTTACCCGCTGATGATCGCCCTTCCTCAAGAAAAGTTCACACAAAGCGTTAGCAGCGGCTGCGCTCCGTTGGTTAGCCTTGAAGGCCTTTTCAATCATTTTTGTTCCAGACAGGAAGGTGTGGGTCTTCTCTGCTTCCGTAAGGTGTTCGCTCTTGCTCGAATTTATCGATTCCAGACCCAGTAAGAGTTGCGCAGCCCACTCAGAAGGGTTCTACAGAGCAAAGAAAATGAGGGGCTAGATGATTACGGTCAAAAACAACTCACAACTTCCAAACTTCGCTGCCATGCTGCCTTAGCTTTTGCCTTGTGATCCATGGCCCAAAGACAGAAACCGATTCCTATCCGAGGATCAGGTATACACTGAGGATTGTACCTGAGAACGTCTTGAAACAATCTCAGAGCTTCACGATAGTTTCTTTTTGCATAAAGGATTCGTGCCTACTTTGGCGTCAGCTTCAAGGGTGTGAATGGGAGGAAATTCTGTACTTTTCCCAGCAAGGCCACTAAATTGGTGGGTTTTTCAACCAACACTCCTTCAAAAGACCGTAGAGCGTCATCCATCGACCGTGTAGCCAACTGTTGGATTCCTGCCAAATTGGTGTGATGAGCAACAGCAAGGTAGCTCGTTTTCTATCCCGTACCTCGTGTCAAGAAAGCTAACGTCCCACTGACTCCTTCTCCGGATTCTGCGCCGAATCTCTCGCCAGTGTTGAGAAACTGAGCGGCCTCGCGATAATAGTCCTCCTTGGACTTTTCGTCCTTCATGACATCTTGGCCTGCACATAACATTGATGTTTCAAAATAATAAAAACACAGCAAAAAGACTCACGAGCATCCGCCAGGACCAGCTTGGGCGCTTTCCGAGCATACGCAATCTGGATATTCGCAAGCAATGCGTAGATCGGGTGGAGGGAATTGGTTAAACCACTACTTTGAAATGCTTGACAAGAAAGTCTGTTTGATATCATTCATCAACAATGACAAGTCCACTCACATTCTATGGCGCAATGCGCAATCTTCTCTGCAGCTTCTAAAAATCCCCTTCGCCAATATTCACCAGCAAGCTTCGTCCAAACATATACCGTGCATTGACCTTCCTTAAGAAGGTCCAAAACATCCTCTGGATTTGGATCGAGGTTGTCAAGGTCAATGGTGATGACTTCCTGGCCTCCAAGTTCGATGTCGACCGAGCGCCCAGTTGAGGGAACGTCGTCCATTCTGAGCGAGACTCAAGAGTTGACTGAGGTTCTCGTGAGGACAAGTCCTCGAGATGGGGAAGGAAGGTATGGACGGCTTGGTCCGGAGAAGATCAGCACAAGCTTCAACGTCAACGTTTTAACTCGAAGACACAGTGGCGAACAAATATTTCATGGTCACGTGATGATAAACGCCGTCGCGTATTCCGACTCAGTCACTTAATTCCGCAAAGCGCCCACAAGATACTTGAGACTCTATAAAACGCTGTCAGTTGCGTTGATAATTTCATTACTCGTTTGAACAGAATGAGTTAGTTCTGTGACCGGCAATGAATTTGCAAGTAGAGTCGGATCTGTCATAACCCACACCCTCACTATGGGTTTTCGGGGGTGGGGGAAAAATAAGCGCACACGAAAGTTACAGAAATTTTGAGAAAATCTTATCTTCTTGTTGCCATGGACGGCACATAATCGGAAGTCGTCATTGATGTATTTCTCTTCAGCAGCGCTGAGTGTTGGCTTCATGGATGAAGAAAGATCTGGGGAGGAGGGGCATTGTGGGTTAATTCCAGAGTATTTGGTGATGAATAGGCCAATAAAATTGTGGACCAAGCATTTTACTAAACAACCTCGTAACACAAACGACTTCAAGCAAACGACCGTCCAAAACTCCAAGGGTTTTTTGCAGCTTGTTTGTTTCTGGTTGCAGAATCAGGCCGCTGCACACAAAGGCAAACCCTGCCGCGTGGTCACCCCGAGCCGGAGAACTCACCCGTTGGTCACGACGAAACCTCTGAAAGGTCTTTTCTCGTATCATGAGAGAAACTCCGAGAAGTTCAACCAGGCTTGGCCACTCAGCTTTTGCAGGCGCCTGCGAGCTATTCTTGAACCTCTCCGATCAAGAAAGATTGATCTATTCTGCCACCGAGCAGCGCAGAGTGAGAAAGTTGAATGTTTCCAGGACCTCGTGGATCTTTTCTGCCGACTTATCAACCCTCAGCCCGAGGTTTCTCCAGCAGGCTCTGATAAGTTGGAGGAAATTACACGGTCCTCCGGTTAGCATATTTTTTATGAACAAGGGCCGCTTCTCGAGGAGACCTCGGCGGTTGAATCGGACGAACGTATTTTTTTAACGTCGCGTTACTTCCTCTCCGTCTTAGAGAAGACTGTCCTTCAAAAGTCAACCGACTTCAACCCTCTTGCGACTGCACTCAAGCAATCCTTTCCTTATCCTTATCTTCAATCTGAATCCTGACGAGCTTAAGTTGCTCCGGACGAGGCGGTCAGAACAATGAGCCAGCAGGGTGATGAACTTCTAGTAATCACGAGCTGGCAACGTACGTCTATCATTGACGCTTGTCGGTTCCTCAGTCTGATTTTATCTTTTGATAGTTGGGTCTTTGGTCTTTCTCCTCTACGAAATCGTTATCACATTCGACGATGAAGTCAATCTTATCTGGTCGTGAGTTGTCACAACTTTCATTCATTCATGAACTTCACAAAATTAGGAGACCGAATGATTGCTGGGTTAAGTGGACATTTTTGTTCATCAGGTATTTCGCACTAGCGGCACAGCTGTAAGACTTTGTTGATGTTACCGCACCTTCCAGTTCTTCAACGTCAACTCTAGGACAAATCGATCCATCGAGTCCGCTATAAGATCCAACTTACACCTTGACACCGAACTATTGAGGGACTGGTTTAGCTGTCAAGTTGTTGTCGCAACTATCCTCATGATCGCAGTGGAGTTAATATTGATGGCACGAGGTGCGCTTCCTTACCCCTACCCTGTAACGCAGACATTTTAACCCGTGGAAAGTATACGCTTTGTACAAAAAGAGTATGTGTGTTGGAGGAGTCCTTCTAGTCTTACTTCTCGGAGAGGTCCTCACCGTGCTGGTCGGCGTCGCAATGACTGCTCCTGGCAAAGACTTTGAAGCCAAGAATATGCTGGTAAACAGTCCAAGCGCCTATACATCCTTCGGGTCTGTTCGGACTATGTGATTTTTCCGAGAGGATAAACACTGACGGTTTGGACTCCATAGGATTGCGGCTGCAATTACCCAATTTACCATCCTTGTTCTTACATTGGTCAAATACAGAACTGCCGTCAAAGGAGGATGGGGAAACGCTCCGATTATGTTCGTAATGGTCAGGGATGGAATCGTCGCTTTTGTAATCCTGCTCGGTATATCATCAATGCAGAACGGTTGTCATTTTTTTTGCTGATTTTTGTATTTCTTTCCAGTTGTGACGATGATGACGATCATTGCTACCATGCTGCCAAATGAATACGCGCCGGTTGGAAATTCGTAAGGTCTCTCTTTTCTACTGGTTCAATACTGAACTTGGTTCAGCTGGTTTTTATCGATCGTTGCTTGCGCAGTAAATATTAAATTGCCTTTCACCGTCAAAATTTAACACAACTTGCTAATAGGGAAGCCGATTAATCATTAACATGCAAAATTTGCCCACACAATCCTGTTCGGAGTCGAGCACATGCCTGTCAATACAATTCACGACCTTGTCTCCAGACTCCGACGCACATTTCACATAGCAATTTCAAGGAGTAGATGGAAGTGATACTGGCTATCGACTCAAAAGCGCAGCACCGTCCTTAGGGAGACTTTGTCATCATTCGTTTGTATTTCTAGTCACCAGTGTAGCGATTTAGGATTTTAATTTCCCAAGACTATAAGATAGAGATTATTTCGCAAATTTGGCTTGCTTTCCGTGAAGCCTCACAATGCAAATGATCAGATTGACAAGAATTCAATCCCCTCACTAAATGTGCAGCATTTTTGTAAAGCAAATGGAGGGAAATGTCCAAGAAATAAATGGAAGAGTTGCAAGGCGTGGGAAAGTGAACTGCTCCAATTTGGCAGAGTTTGTTCATCGAGTGCCGCAACCGCCAAATCACCAAAAGCCGACTGTGAACGTCGCACCCGTCGACTTCAAGCTAACGCAAGCTTACAGGTGCGTTAATTTGGTGTTGCCAGCCTCCCCGCTCGAAAGAACGAGAGAATTTCGTTGCGATTCGGGATGGATGCGACTCGGCATGTTTGGATGTTAACAAAACTATCATCACAGACACCATGGCTTCGAAACTACCGTCCGTTCTTGCTGCGACTGAGGAGGAGATTCAACTTCTCTTGGCTGCGCAATGTCATATTGGAACAAAAAATTGCGATAAGCAGATGGAACCTTACGTCTGGAAACGTCGTGCAGATGGTATGCTGGCTTTCTCGATTCGAAAGGGAACATATTTAATCTCGCCTGCTGCATAGGTATCCACATTTTGAACATCGGCAAGACCTGGGAGAAGCTTGTATTGGCTGCCCGAGTTATTGCTGCCGTCGAGAACCCCAACGATGTCTGTGTCATTTCCGCTCGCCCCTACGGCCACCGTGCTGTCCTCAAATACGCCGCCAACACCGGTGCCCAAGCCATCGCCGGTCGTTTCACCCCCGGTTCCTTCACCAACTACATCACTCGTTCGTTCAAGGAGCCCCGTCTTATCATCGTCACTGATCCTCGCGTGGACCACCAAGCTATCCGTGAGGCCTCATACGTCAACATCCCCGTCATTGCGCTCTGCGATACCGATGCCCCCCTCAAGTTCGTTGATGTTGCCATCCCCACAAACAACAAAACGAGACACTCGATTGGTCTTATTTGGTGGCTGCTTGCCCGCGAGGTGCTGAGACTCCGCGGCACAATCCCAAGGACGAGCGACGGCTGGAATGTCATGGTGGACATGTTCTTCTACAGGGATCCTGAAGAGGTTGAGAAGCAGCAACAGGAGGAGGCTGCAGCCAAGCTTGCTGCCCAACAGGGTGTTGAAACTGAGGCACCTGCCGGACTCTCTGAGTGGGATGTGTCAAGTGCACCCCAAGCGGGAGCTATCAACCCTGCTCTGGTCGCTGGAGAAGGAGGTGAGCTCATCGGTTTCCTTTGTGTATATTTTATGATTGACGTTCCGCAGGTGCCCTCGACTGGGCTGCGGATCCCGCTCCTGGAACAACAACTGACTGGTCTGCAGAGCCGGCTGCTGCTGCTGGCGGCGGCTGGGGTGCGGATACTGGTACCGCCGGTTGGGATTAGGTTTATGCTTTCTGTGTCAATCGTTTGGATGCTTCAATAAAAGGCGTGGGTATCTCATCGTTATGTAGGCTTGGGTGCCCATTCTTCACTCCAACATGAGAAAAAAAATATGATATGCATTCTTTCCTCACCCGAACAGAATGACTGTCTAAGCTTGAAACGAGCGTTCTATACTCTCTCAGGTTTGAAGAAGACTCAATGCAAGAGCGGTGAGGGATAAGGACGTTCGTCGGACACAAAGAAGGCGGTAAGGAGATAGCACATATGGTGGAGGGCGCCTTGCATAGACTAATAGCCAGAACGTTGGAAGGCTTCCAAACTCCAAGCTCCCGCTAGAGCACATGTCAACATTCAATGCTCACCGCGATAGACTCGAGCATCATCGTTCCTTAATTTTGAGTTACTTAGATGTAGGCGGGTGGGACCTTAATGAATTGAGCTTGTACCGGGCTGCAGAAGCCGATTATCGTTTCCGAGGACTGGCCAACTTGGTCTTCAAGCTTCCGCCTATGGCACGCAGATTTGCGCGGACCGTCCAGGTCGGAGATGGCCGATTCATAAGAGATGAAGTCGAGAAGACTGAGAGGCGATCCAAGCGGTGCTTCGAAAAAACCAGCGTTCAGAGGTGGCGAGGTCTTTGCGCTCTGCGCTCCTCATCCCGAAGACGAACGAATCCACCGGAAACCGCGTTCAATTAGTCTCGCACTGGCACTGCACGGCATGGCGGTGGCGGTCGAAAAATAGGTTTAGGCAGCCGTCATAGTATAGTAGAGCTACGTGGATAGATAACTGTTCAGATCTCGAACGCTAATGGCTAAGTTTCAATTCAGTCTTGTCACCGCCGTGAGAATGCGAGCGCACTTAGAGCTTGCATACGAATAATGATGGAGCGGTAACGCCTGCGCAAAAGGAGAAATCAGAACCTCGATAACAAAGCCACGGAAATATGTGGACAGACCATTCAAGAAGAGCAGCTTCCTTTCCGCGTCGTGAACAACGGTAGTGATGCCCGAGGCAAAGGTCCCATCGTCTTCGAAGACCTTGTCCATTTTATATTTTTCACCGTAGAACGCGTTTGGGCCGGTGTTTATGGAGAAACGAAGCGCGTTGGATGGACAGGGGATTGTGGGATCTGAAAAGTGTTGCAAGGCGAGAATGAGCGCGTTGGGAAAGCCTGGAGATGGATTGAGTCGAGTTAGAGAGTTAGAAAACTTCCAAATGCTTACCCGCTGCCCAGACATGTCCCGCCGAGTCAACGGATAGGTTGTCCATTCCACGATCTTGCAAAATGATAAGTGAATTGCCCCAGAGGTGCTGTTGATTCTTTTCATACCGGTTTTCACGTAGTCTGTAATTACAAGCGATTTATCGGCTTGCGGCTCAAGAATTGTCAGACCACCCCAAACAGCGTTAGCAACATAAAAGGTTCCGTTAGGGGCCTGCGCGATGCCATTATTGCCGTGCATGTTCTTGATTGCGAACTTGCATCCTTCATCAACGTGACAATAGCCCACGGATGTAACTGCATAGCCCAACATTTCGAGATCTCTTGTCTGATGCTGTTGTTAAAAATAGAAAGAAAGATACGCCGTCAAGTAGATGCTTACCAGACCGACTCTAGCACCGTGATCGTTCGTGAAGTAGAAGCTCTTTCCATCAGGAGAGCCGACGATGTCATTGGGTGTGATAATGACGGATTCATCTTGGAAGGTCCTGATGTGGGTCATCGTAGAACCGCCAATGGTAGTCTTGAACAGCTCAATGACGGAATCTGCGCCGACTTTGGATGCGAGAACATTGCCAAGCGGAGCACGGTGGTTAACCAGATAGATGAAAAGATCATTAGGGTTAGACGACGATGGAACGACATCCATTCCGTGTAGCGAGAGGCCGCGCGATTGGGTCGCAAAATTGGCGACGTTCAGACGGGTGATGCGCGATGTTTTAGGATCATAAGTCGCGACGTAATCGGTACGAGATGCGCCGGTCGCATTCAACCGCCCCATAGTGGGAGTCCAGTGGACGCGACTTTGTGGAGTAGAGCACGCCAAGTATATGAGCCCCGTTGGTTGGTGAAGAACCATTTCTGGAGCACATAAGAATGATAATAAAAATAAGACTGAGACAAGAAACGCACTCTCGCAAGCTGATAGCTCTGGCACGGTAATGCAGGCATCCTTATTGCCAATGTTCTCGACGACACGCCCTAGACC
This sequence comes from Laccaria trichodermophora, assembly GCA_018417955.1. Lineage (NCBI taxonomy): Eukaryota > Fungi > Basidiomycota > Agaricomycetes > Agaricales > Hydnangiaceae > Laccaria > Laccaria trichodermophora. The sequence continues at coordinate 1,164,144 of JACTVC010000001.1, forward strand.
AAACTTGACAAGGGTAGGTTTGAGGTAGAGTTGGTAGAAACCCCCCAAAATGGCGACAAGAACGACTAGGATATTGAGGATTGTGCGCGCCATAGGAGCGGGGTGGAGGAAGAGGAGGAAACAAACGTGGCTTCCATGTTTATATTCATGATCATGTCGCCGTGGCGAGTGACAAGTGTTTTAGAGAAATGATTACGCCGTAACGGCAACCCCAGATTGGGGTTAGGGCGGTGAACCGAAAAGGCTCCGTTGCGACAGAGTGCTATCTCAGTTGCTTTCTCGTCTTCAACTCAAACCACCATGGGTAACACTCCCTCTTCCAGGATACCCACTCCCAAGAATCCCAACTTCCCTCACACTCTCGATGAGAAGGATGTCATCTCCGAGTTATCGGCCTCCTTGTCGTCGCTGGAGATAGCTGTACCAAAGTCCAAGGACGGATCACTCACCCTCGGCCATGTTGCGTCTTGGGAAGCGGCTGCTCAGAACGATTCTAAAGTCCATCTTGCCCGGACTATTCTATCTCAGACCGATATTCGCTCTGTCCTCACCTCGCGCGCAAGCCGAATAACCGACCAACACATCTTCAATAATGTTGTCGACTTCAAGACTGGTCCTATCACCAACCAGAAGAGCAGTGGCCGCTGCTGGATCTTTGCTACTACTAATGTCATCCGCTATGGGATAATGAAGAGGTTCAAACTCAAAGACTTTCAGCTGTCACAGGTCAGTGAATGAACGTCAAATAAACTCATAACAAGCTGACAATCTTTGCTAGTCTTATCTGTTCTTCTGGGATAAGCTCAACAAGTCCAATTACTATCTTGAGCTCATGATCCAACATGCGGATCTACCCATTGATGACCGCCTCATCTACCATCTCTCTGGTGACCTCATTAGCGATGGTGGCCAATGGGACATGGCCGTGAACTTACTCGAGAAATATGGCCTCGTTCCACAGGCCATTTATCCTGAATCTACCCATTCCTCCCTCTCTGGGCCTCTCAACTCTCTCCTCAAGACTAAACTCCGTGAGCACGCTCTCATTCTTCGCGACCTTGCGGCCTCCCTTCGCGGAGCCCACATCCGCGAAGAAACTGTTATTGCTACTCTTCGGGCAAAGAAGGAAGAGCTTATTAAGGAGATCTACAACATCATGACTGCCACCCTCGGCGTGCCCCCTAACCCGAACAAGAAGTTTGTTTGGGAGTACATTGATGGCGATGATAAGACCGGTAGATGGGAGGGATCTCCCAAGGAATATTATGAACAATTTGGTACCAAGCCCTTCCCCGTAAGGATGGTTTTTTTTTTGGATTTCAGTCCTATCTTGAACAATATACTAGCCGACAGAGTCCTTCTCACTCATCAATGATCCCCGGAATGAGTATTCCAAGCTCTATACCGTCGACAAGCTTGGAAACATTTGGAATGGCAGGCCTGTGCTGTGTGCGTGCCACCCTTATTTGCCGGTCTCGCCTTTCTGAAGTCCTTCCAGATGTTAATACTGAAATTGATCACATGAAGCAAATGGTTGTTAAAGTGAGGCGTCTTCTTGCCCGATCTTTCATCTGCTAATATCTGTGTAGTTAATCAAAGCTGGTCAACCCGTCTTTTTTGGATGTGATGTTGGCAAGTTCTCTGACAAGGACGCTGGTATTATGGACACCGCACTGTTCGAATATGAGGTCCGTGTTGTTTTGTGCTTCCTCCAATGTAAATTCAAATCAATTGCCCTGTCAGAACGCGTTCGACATCAAGCTGGGTCTGACCAAAGCCGAACGTCTCCAACTGGGAGATTCATCAATGACGCATGCTATGGTAATCTCAGGAGTTCACCTTGATCCGGAGGACAGACCCGTTCGCTACAAAGTTGAGAACTCGTGGGGTGAAACTGCAGGAAAGGACGGATACTTTATCATGACGGACGAGTGGTTTACTGAGTACGTCTATGTAACTCTTACTCGACGAACGAATACTGAACGTCGTTTTCTCCTCTTACAGATACGTCTACCAAGTGGTCGTTCCTAAAGCTCTGGCTCCCAAGGAGCTGGTGCACGTCTACGAATCAGGAAACCCCATAGTTTTGCCGCCGTGGGATCCAATGGTATGTCATCTCAGAAATCACAAATTCTTTTCTGATTTTTCCTTTGAAGGGCTCCTTGGCGTGATTTTTGAGAGTTGTAGGGGACCTTTGTACTAAGCATGGGAGGGAGGGCAGGCTGTTGTACCTTGACTATTTATATAAATAACATTATCCTTGCTTGCCGACTGCCGACGCTCACGGAAGAAAGTATTGTCTGTAGTCATCTGGTAGTCATCAAGCACGACAACATCCGACGGCCCATGATCCCCGCCATGTCTCTACGGTACAATCGGTGCCCCTGCATCTTTTCCTTTCCTTTCTCCACTACTATCTATGGCTCCAGGCGGCGTACGCACGGGTTTTTCGTTTTTCGGTCTACTAGGCGGGGTCATGGCGATGCTGAAGCTCAAGGATGAATGGGACAGCAGGTGTATGTTGTTGATCTACGAGTCAATGTGCTCTGAGCACTGATTTAAGTTTGTTATCCCACCAGACAAGCCGGTTGCCAGCGATGACGAGGAAGGCAGAGTCGCGCTGAACAGCCCCTACACTGACGGTGATGACGACGGCGCCGAGCCTGGTAGCAGGCTCTTGAACACCGAGATTCCCGTCAGGACGCCTAGAAGAAAGCGCAGCAAGTGCTGCATGTGTTGCGGCGTCGAGTACGTCCCCACGACCTTTTATTCACCAGACGCTCTCCTGACTCTGACTTCAGCTGTGGTTTATTCTGGAAAGCATTCGGCATCGTTGTCGCTCTTTTCACTTTGTACGGGGTATTCAATGTTCTCCGATGGGCATTCACCGTGTGTTTCCTCCAGTCCGTCGTGGTAGGACATCAACTTATACACGCGTATTAGAGTTCTCCTACAGGTCTCGAGGGCATGCCAGCCTTCAGCACGTCTCTCGGGTGCCTATCCGCATCCCACATCTACAATGGTTCCCAAGTGACTGTGACCGCGCCCGTAGGTGCCCAGTACGACCACACATTCGACATCCGTGGGGGCGCAGTAGGGACGTTCAAGCTCGCCGCCGGCCAAGCTGACGCAACCAACGTAAAATACGAGCTGACCATCCGTGCGAGCGAGCAATCCACGCTCGGGAACGTCTTTTTCACCTACCCAGATATCGACGAGGACAACCGGGTCACTAACAGTCGTTTCGTCATTGACACCCCGCGTCATGGCCCTGCCGACAAGTCGTGCATGCGCTACGACATTACGCTCTACGTCCCTCCTACCCTCAAGAAGCTGCACATCCTATCCCACACGGTCATGCACCTTCAATTCGCTGAAGACGCTCAGATTGACTTGGACGACTTCCACGTGACACTTTTCACTCTGGACTCGAGTAATAGTATGATTTTGACCAACCAACACGTCCAAGCTCGTGAGCATCTGTCCTTGGAGGTTTTCCGTGGCTGGATTGTGGGAGACGTGTCTCTATCGAACGATACTGCCATCACCACTCAGCGCGGTGATGGTATAGCCAACGTCCGTGTTCACCCCGTGGCCCCCTCGGACCCTAACAATCCCGAAGTCGCGGTCCTCAGAACGACCACTGGTGCCGGACGAACGGACATATTCTACATTGGCAACAAAGCGTTCAAGAGGCCCATCGAGAGCACACATATGTCGTCGAGGAACGCAGAGGTGTACCTCACTTACAAAGAAGCAGAGTTCAACGGAAAGATCGAGCTTGAATCGAAATCATACACTCTCATTGGAGGCCAGAGGCTCGTTGGGGGTCCTCCGGCAGAGGAGGGTCAGGTGCATTGGACGCACTTTGCTGGGAATAAAGATGGTGCGGATAAAATTCGAGTTAGTTCGAGGGGTTGGACTGGGCTCTATTTCTGAGTTGTTGGAATTGAAGGTGGATTGTATTGTTGAACAACTTATCACACTCACACACTCCTTTTGTCGCTTTCTATATTATTATTTAAATTGTTCCAAGTTCCAAGGCAGATTCCACGTTAGGTGGTGGGTGGGTGTGGAAGACGAGGAGAACATCCACTAGGGCATGTGGGGACATCTTCTAAGTAAGCGCCTGGCTCATGTTTTACGAAGGTCTGTTGGACCTCGAAGCGATCCTGTCTGCCAGGTAGCATTATTGGATGGGAGTTATCATTACGACTTGGGCTTTGCATCCTGATGACTGGTGGGTTCCGCAAGCCGCTCGTCCACTTGTGGTTGCTGGTACTCCCTGTGCAAACCGTAATTACGGCTTCGTGCAACAGCCTCCGCCATGGCTTCGCGTCGCGTAGTGGTCGTTTCATAAACGACAATAAGTATCGTCTATACGTTCCCCACGCAAAATTCATTCAGTTGAAAAAATCCTTACTCTGAAGAGAAAATTATAACATACCCCGACAACGCCCAAGATGATAACCTTGTCTTTCCAGCTTTCATCCGCCGCGCCGCTGTTATACAGCTCCTGCCTGCGTTGACGCGTTGCCCTCCAAGCCGCCGTTGATCGATACGTCGTGTCCGCAGCCTTGGACCCCGAGGGACTAAGTGCGCTGCCGGACGGGGTCTTGCCCCTCAGCACGTCGTACGCCGCCGTTATAGCCTGAAATTGGGCATGAGCTACTTCGGGGGATACAGATAGCCCAGGTTTATCTGGATGATATAACCGGACGAGGTCGAAATCTGGTATTCACATTTTAGCACAGATGGATGGATGTACAAGGCGAAACGGAATGAGCCACACTCACATCGTGTTTTTATATCACTCTCCGACGCACCGCGAGGGAGGTGAAAGATTTGGTAGGGCGTTGGATTGTGGTTGGTGGGATAGGGAAATTGGCAATCAGGTTGGTGTGAAGACGATATGGAGGCTGAAGCAGTTGTTGAATTTGCTCGTCGGGCAGGTCTCCGACATACTGCTGCACGATGAACACAGCTTCGTACACTTGAAAGCCTCGTCGGAAGTGATAGCATTGGCGAAGTTGAAGATTAATATTGGGAAGCGTCGGACATCGTGGATCAGAACGGAACGGAGGAATATTATACATGATCTTATTTATACATTTACACAGTATTGGCTCAAGATTATGATTCATCCATTGCCTCCTCCAAATCGGCCTTCACATCCCCAACAGCTGCTAATGCGGTTCTCAACTCCTGCGCCGTCCCCAGCTCCTCAGCCGCCGTCTCCAAATTATCCACCGCCCTGCTCCCACCCCGGTCTGCGCCTCCCTTGGCCAACAGCCGATCAACTGCCCAGTTAACATACCCACTCTTGTTCGTCTCCCATTGTCTCTGCCCCGGATCGACGGGCGTGTCGAGCTGCCGGTCCGGTGGGGGTAGTGTAGATAGTGCTTGGTACATGCTCAGAAACTTCGGTGGAATGGCCTTCATTTTGTCGAGAGGCGAAGGAACGGAGGGGGACGACGCGAGGTGGGAGAGATTATCTAAACGCATCTCTGCCACCTTTCGTTTTTGTGATGAGACGCGCACAGCGCGGGTGAGGAGTCGATTGAGTTTCCTTTGCTGTAATTGAGTCAAGCAAGGGAAATGGCAACAAAATGAAACGCACGTTATCAAGCTGATTCCTAAGATCCTCCATCTCATTCATGAGCTCTTGTTCTCTCTCAACCGTCACTGTTAAATCCAATCCCTCTTGATGCGGGAGGACAATGGGTAAATCAGGTGGAATATGGAAGATATTTCGCAACGACCATCCCTCGAAGAAATCGAACGCAATGTCCGTGTGGTGCTCCAGCAACGTCTGGAACGCGACTAAACCCTGTTCTACCTCGTGTGTGCTGTCGATTGCAGCGGTATCGCCTCGAGAGGCGCGTTCCTCGGCCCACTTTTCGAGAAATTCTTCCATGCCATTGACACCATCTTGCACGGCGTTATTGGCGATGTTTATTATATCGTCGAGCAGAATTTGGGGTGAGAATCCCAGAGCTTCGCATAGTAGAAGCGTTGGCGCCTGTGTACTTGACGCAGGAAGAGATGACGAAACTGACATGTAAATTGGGAGGAGGAACGGGACGCGTGACTTGCGCGTCGCGTTGCAATGTTACCGTAAAACAAAACCAACACAAAACTTGATCGTAAATAATATACAAATAACTGAGTTTGAAGATACAAAATGCCTTGGAGTGAGTGTGTGCAATTAACAAAGATAAGCTAAGAGTCCAAATGGATGTGGTGGGTGTGGTGTCTAAAAAATGAAATCTCTATGATTCTTGATCATTCTGCTCTTGTATATGTCGATCTTGTAGATGTGATTGACGATGGCCATGATTTGACGCTGACCCGCCACCAATCTCCGATGGTGAAGAAGGGGGGAAGGGGGAAGGTGAGAGGGAATGATGCCCTACTGATGAGCCAGGGAGTAGAGAGTTTTGCCTACTCCTCCCATTATTATCGTGCGCAATGCTTGATCCTGCTGGTGACATCGGTGGTGAAAGTGAAAACGACCATCTTCTCGGTAACAATGAACCTAGCGTCATCGTCCCGGATTCCCGTGAATAGATACTTGGCGGTTCCATCGTTGTCACTGTCGTCGCAGTTGGGGATATCGGGAAGGGCTGCAAAAGCTCATTATCTACAGAGAAACTTTGCTCGGGAGTTGGATTGGTGGGGCGTCCGCCAGGATAGGCATGATCCCACGACTCCAGATCCGTTCTGGACCTGTTCGGACTCTCGTGGCGGCTGCCACTTTCAGGGATACCTTTCTCAAGTATGGAGCCTGCCGAATCACGGGGTGAATCAAATGGCCGTGGGTTCCTCGCTCTTCTCCACAGCAAAAGGAGGCCAGAGTGAACGATGAGGTTGAAGATGACGATAAGGACGGACACAGAGAAGATGATGGCAATGACGATCCCAATGACGACCCGCGGAATCGCCTTGACCTGCAAGCTCTCAAGAAATGCAATCATCATCCCTGTGCACACAAGTCGAATGATTGCCAGAAACGTCGAAAAGACGTCCCCTCCCTTGTTTTTGAACGGTTTCAGGGCCACATGTGCTGCAACCAGGCCCAATTCGACGACCAGCAAGAGTGCGATTTGGACCTCTGCACGATATCTGGCAAAAGCGATGAAGAGAGCTTTAAGAATGGCGGCAGCTAAAAAGATGAGGAAGAAGTAATATCGCTGCGGGCGGTATCGCGCATAAAGCACGCCGTATGAGTTTATGTGTGCCTCTCCAGGCGTGTACAGCCCGTAGGCAGAATCATGCCGCGCGCGACGAAGTGTAAGGAAGATGGGGTACGCAATCAGACCCACGATGGCCAAGAGTGTGATGACTGAAATCAGTATCGATAGCCATGAATCCTTCAGGGTCCATTGGTAGAAGATGAAGATGAGAAGAGGAAGTGAGGCAACCAATCCCTATGATAACGTTACATCAGCGCCATGTCGGATCAGCAACGGACGATCTTACCATACGCAGAAACCAGGACTTCACGAAGGATGGGTAGTCGTACTTCAGGTTCGCGTGCCGGTCCTTCTTTCGCCTGATGTGTCGCAGGGCCAAAAGAAGGCCGTACCCGAGAATGGCAACTGCGAAGCCAATTGCGAACATGATCAGGGTGCAAAAGAAAATCGTCATAAACGCGTTGGCCGTTGCGATATGAATCAAGTTCACGTAGATCGGAATGCCGGCTTGGAGGACATTCGATGACTGCGCTGTGACAGTTTGCACTTCGCCCTGTATGGTATCGCGTTTGATAAGACTGGCGGCGTTCAACCCTGATGAATCTGTGCCAGAAACAAACTTCATCGCGGTTGAAACGAAGTTACCGAAGAGGTCCAAAGCAGAGAGCGATGGAGAGAAGATGGATTGGAAGTTGTAAGGGCTGATCTTCCGATTTACCAGTCCAACGGCGGGTCCAGCACTTGCATCAGCAAGTTTGCCCCCCGTGAGGTGGCGCATCTGGTCGATAGAGTTCTGGATACTGGTCGAGGAGAAGAGACCTAGAGCCCAGGAAAAATTGAGAGCAAATGAAGTGTACACAGAAGGGTAGTTGAGATTGAGGAGAGCGCTGCTTGCAATGGTCTGATAGAGATATATCAGCTCAAGCAAGCGGAATGGAGCCAACGCGTCGGTGGACAGTAAGGACAACAATAGCGCTAATACCAAAGCGGCAATCGCAATTCCTCCTGTTGTCCACTCGACGGCAGTCTGGTGAGCAGACCATCCATTGGAGAGGGTTGCCTGAACGCAGGCCTTCAGAGCACCGGTATGGACATCTCTCAAAGTTAGCTGCGCAAATCCTTCTAGGTCAGGAATCTTGAAAGCGATGCCTGGTATCATCGAGGCCATGCCTAGCGTGCTAGGAAGTTTAAGGGAATCGGCACCCGTGAAATTATAAGCGGGGAGGGGGCAAAGGGCTCCGTCAAGAATGTTGCAGAGCTCAATGGTTACATTGACGGGATTCATTCCATACACGTTGAGGAAAAGATTGGCAGTGACATTAAGGTTCGCTTGCTGTGGAGTTGCGTTAAATGGTGTGGAGCAGGGTGATGAAAGTGATGACACGTACGACGCTGGCGGCAGAAATGTTGAAAGAGACCGATTGGTTTGATGGAAAGTAGGCAACCTCAAAGCGCGAAATAAGAAGTGACTCTGGAGGTGTGCAATAAGTAACGGAAGAAGTAACTACAATTGTGCGTTAGACGAGAACGAAGTAAGGCAGAGGAGGACTTACAAACTGATTCCTCCCTCGAATATGAAAGCGACGCGAAAGAGAGAAGGAAGAAAGCGATGGCTCGCAACCAGGCGAGAGAAAACATTGAGAGAAAGAAGGGAAACGCGTCAGATTATGGGTGAACGCTATGAAAGCTTCTTTTCAACAAAGTATAAAAAGGTATCAGGGGTGCATTGTTGTCGTACCGTAATGTTGCCGTGCTATTGTTCTTTCTGCGGATGCCAGCGACCAGTTTTGTGAGGGCTGTGAGTAGCCAGGGCTTGGCTATATGTATGGTGGAGATGGGTTGACGTCGTTAACGAAAGTGTGGGTTGGAGCGCAACGTTCATACGGCGTGTAAGGATGGGGCTCAAATTTGTTCAATTGATGGTACTATTCGATGCTATTTTTGGAACAGACAGATCATCGCTTACACTGCTCTACCCCGTTCTTGCCAGCAACGCAGCACCAGCGCGCCCCGTCGCTCAGCGTGTCCATTCCACTTCTAGTCCTCAACATTCGACAGCCGCCAAGTTTCGTCTGCCGTGCCCAGCACATGAGGCGTTTGGGTGCCTTTGTCATCGGCCTTTTGTCATTTTTCTCGGCAGCTGCGGCGCGTATGATACAATCTAAAATCTATTCGTCTCGGCGATCCGTAAAGACCGTCAAGTAGAACATTTTGCTCGTAGACAGTCTCTGGACAGCAGGTTGTCTGAACCAGTAATCGATAATCAATGAGACCGTGTTGAAAGAAATTATCGAAGAACTATTACTAATATGTACATGTCTACAAATTGAAAAGTTCCCACGAATCGGAACTTTCCGCTCAGCCCGAGAGAGACCGAACTTTTGCTCGTCGTCCACATCGTCCCCAACCATGTTACTCGCATCCTCCGCACGCTCAGTCGTCGCCACTCCCGGCCTGGGCCGCCGTGCAGCCTCTGTCATTGCCGGAAAATACTCCAAGGCAGTCTTTGGCGCTGCCCTTGCCAAGTCACCAGCGACCCTCACCAAAGTCCACACCGAGCTCGCGGGCGTGTCCAACTCTATCAAGACTCGGCCGGAAGTTGATGGGTTCGTTCACAACCCAACACTGTCTTTGCAAGAGCGCACGAAGGGTTTAGAGTCGCTTTTCTCGAAATTGGAGGGAACCGGACCCAAAAAGGAACAGGTTTCGGAAATTACCAAAAACTTGCTGTCAGTGTTGTCGGAGAACGGGAGATTGGGAGAGACACAAGCCGTTATTGAAGGGTTCAACGAGCTTGTTTCGCAGTACAAGGGAGAATTGACCGTCACTGTCACGTCCGCTACGCCTCTGACAAAGGACGTCCTTACTCGCCTGGAGACGACACTAAAGCAATCACAAACCGCTCAGGCTGCCAAAGTGCTCAAGATCACTAACAAGGTGCGTATTATACTTCTCAAATTATATTTCTTCGCTGAGTTGCCCACAGGTAAACCCCGCGGTGTTGGGTGGTTTGATTGTTGACTTCGGAGACAAAACCATCGACTTGAGTGTACAATCGCGTGTGACCAAATTAAACAATGCTCTTACGCGTACGACTCGTTCTTCTGGCTTTATTCGCTTGACTGACAAGTCTACTAGAATCGGTCTAACTTGTGATGCTTCTTCGCTCGTTGATAGATATCACCGTTAGCACACACACTGCCCACAACCACCTCTGAATAGATGCCATACTTTGTGGTCGAAAAATACCAATTCAATCTGAATTTTAATGCGGGAATAGCTCATAAGAGGGATGGTATCCCCACAGTAATGTCGAAGTTTCGGACCGGACCCGCTCACTTTGGAAGCTAAAAGGCTTCTAGTCAATTATCATCACTCTTAACTGGTTACTCGCTGGTTCATTTATCCGCCCCACTGATTTCATCCCCCACTTTGTTCACAGCCTTTTATCTGTAACTGGCCCCACAAATCCTTGGAAGCGGTTAGGGAGTTCCAAAAAAAACTGGCAGCTGGACTTTTTGTCAGAAGCACTTTCCACCCTTTTCTTCCTCACCACACAAAGACCACACAATGACGGCAGTAAAATCAACGGCGGAAAGCATTTCCGCCTTCATGTCCTTCCTCGCACACACAGTTCGGTGTAGACCAAGTTCTTAAAAGCCCGTCTATCGCACGCGTTTCCCTCCGAAGCATTGAAAATGCGTGCTCGCACACAGGTTCTCATCATTCGGAGCGCGTTCTTCAGTGTACATGTGTGTCTTTTATCATCTCGTTTATACTTGAGGGCTTACACATCCTATGTTTTCCGTGTCGGATTCCGTCATTCAGCCACCCACGCACCTAAGTTAGCACGAGGCATCTCCAAGCCTGGTAAGCACCAGTCGGCACGCATGCGCTGATGGGTACATGCGCGCATTGATATTGAAGGGTTAGGTTTCATATCTGGTCCCCATACCAAGCCATACCTCATCAAGGCTTCTGGAAAACTCGTGAGTTGTGGCACAGGCTGTCATCATACTGTATCAATCCTAGAGAGGTGCCTTGACATCAGTGCGCCTCTCCTTGTTACAGCCGTTTCGGAAAAGCTTGATTACGCGTGATTTGATGTGATGAAAAATCAACTAAATCCAAAAATTCAGAAAATGCAAAAGAGCCACGAAAGAGCCGTAAGACGTCGTAAACGAGTATAATGATACAGTAATGGATTGTTTATGACAATGCTGAGATGTATGTATGAGCAGTAGTCTATCTAACATCGCTGTAACTGCACCGAGCGTCGTTACTGAGGACTGGATCATATACAGCTGGCTGTATAGGATGACGCCCTCTCACAAAGAAAGAGGGGAAGAGGGGAAGGTGACCAGCACAAGGCTCTAGATATTGAAGAAGAAATTCCTTGGAAAGAGTAACCGAGGGAGGCAAGGGGGAGAGGGAGGATGGTAGAGTTGTGACAGCTGCCCATGCCGCATGATCTGGCTCGAGAAATCTGCTCTGTTGCATTGGGTAGAGCTTCTCCGAATCACGCTAGCCATTGAGCCCTCGGTGTGTTTGTGGTTCAGATGTTGTGGGAACCCACGAGAGCCCTCCACACGAGGGAGTACGAGGTGCATCATGACTCCAGAAGCGAAGGGCCAGAAGGGGGGGATCATGAATGAGGCATAGATTGCTTTCCGAGTGCATATGAGCTGGAAAGAACTTGTATGATGTTTTCGGGGTAAGGACGGTTGGTAGATGGCTGAGGAACGCGCACCAAATCTACCACTGCCCTCTGCCACTCAAGGCGTGCATTCACTGTTACATTTGGTTCATATCCAGTGTTCTCCTCTCCCCCAAGTATTCCCTGGCGCTTCTCGGGCGTTCGCGATGTCGAACCGTCGGTACTGTTTTCGATCTGTCGTCCGCGTCACTGGCAACACCTTTATAGCGTTTCAGTTTCAAACTGCATCGAAAAGGCTCGATTCGTTTGCTATACTCTATAGGATGCATTTGAAGTCGAATCGACCATCAGACGGATGCTAGACTGGCAAAAAAACGACGAAAAACCCCAGACTCGTTTTTTTTGATTTTTTTTGATTTATTATATTTTCCATTGCATCGAATCACACGTGGACAAGGTTTTCCGAAACGGCTGTACTACCCAATGAAGATACTTTTTCTCAGCTTTGCCAGCCCCCTGCCATTTCTAGAAGCAGACATCAGCAATGAACGTTTGAAATTTCTGACCGGGGAATCGGCTGGCATTGGTTATTCTGCAGCACCGAAGTGATCTTGGGTATTCTTTAGGTTTTTTTGAACAGTTCCACTGCTTCCTCCTCGACAACTCTATACTAGTACTGCGTTTGTCCAGTTCAAGCATCTCAGCCCTGACCCTGCTTTATTCAGCCACCCTAAAACACGTTTTTTTGCCACTTTCACTCGAACCTGACATTGACATATGAATTATGAAAGGAGATGGTCCAGATGGATTGCATAGAATCCAAACACAGAGTAGTGTGAAATAGACCTATTTTGATTTCTGCTAATTTCCCGAGTGAATGCCGAGGTTCGCGCCCTGATCGATGATCCGTCGTACTTGGGAAACTGGTCGGAGAGCAAAAAGAACTATATGATTGGATGCGTTGACTTCTGATGAGGTAACTGCTTGCAAGCAAGTTATGTCGTCGCTAGATGGGAAGCGACATTCTAGAAACCTAAGGCCTGCAAAGACATGGCGCCTGGCTTATCATAGGGCAAAAAAAATTAGACTTGGCTAGGAAAAGTAACATATTTTTCGAGACCTCGCCCCGCAAGTTGAAATGATTATATCGCGGAAGTAAAAATTCGGCAACAAACAGAGTATCGAGATTGTACGGTCCCTGGACCGAGTGCGACTCTGGATAAAAGACCTACCATCTACTTCCTACTTCTGGATTCGCCCCGCACTTGCATTCACGGTCTTGACTCTTTTTTTACGCCCCCCCCCCCTCTCACCTGGGTTTTTTCCGACCCCATCGCTCTCCTCGGTCCTGTGCAAGATAATATGGCAATGTTGATCAAAATACCTTGCATCCTCGTCGCGATGGTTGGCCTACAGATCGCCGTAACACCACCCCATCCTCCGCCAAGTTCCGACGAAAGGGCACCATCGACAAGACTAGAAGTGATTGTTAAGCAGCGAACTGGACCTTTCCTGGTCAAGGTATGTAAATCTCCACAATGCAGACCCTGGATAGACTAGAATCAGTTCCAAGTCAAATAATTGATAATGGAAATCTGACCGTTTTATTGACAGTCGATCTGCTGGGCTGCCGCCGCTGCAGAAGCCGCGGTGATTCTTGCCACACACGCGCCCAGTCTTACCCTCTCCCAGACTGTTCTTTCTACTCTTGTGCGCGGGAGAGGCTCGGACCGCATCCAATTATCACCGCTCTTCGTGTTCGGTACCCTTTTAACCGGCCTGGGTGGATATATCCGATACCGTTGCTATCGCGCACTTGGACGCCTTTTCACATTCGAAATGAGCATCCGGAACGATCATAAGTTGATCACGAACGGTCCGTACGGCATAGTGAGGCATCCCGGGTATACTGGCATCCTTTTCACAATCACTGGAATCATCTGTTGGCACGCTAGTTCCGTAAGTATTGTCCTTTTATTATTCTGCAAGGTAAAAACTCACAAAGCTCGGGACAAATAGGGTTCATGGGCGAGGGAGTGTGGAGCATTGGAAACGACAATAGGACAGGTCGCGGCAGCGATATATCTGGGCATGGTTTCAGTTATCACGACGGGATTGATGAGCCGCATGTCGAAGGAAGACGCAGCGTTGCGAGAAACATTCCCGAAGGAATGGGACCAATGGGCTGCTAAAGTTCCTTACAAGTTGATCCCCTGCGTTTACTGAGGTATTTTCTGCCATTCAACCACCTAATGACTCAACGACTTGATGCATTGATGACGTTGGACTTTTACGACGTGGAGGGGCGAAATGTATGATATGTTCGACTGTGTGTATGTATATTTAGCTCGCGATGGCGGGGTCTTTGCAGGGTCTTTGTCACTCTGAATAACTTCAACTTTAATAAGCTCTGATTTTCTCCGAGTGTTCACTATCCTCACCTGGAGACAAGGGAGGGTTTTGTCGGATTGATAAATTCTAAACCTCGTTCAAGTCTGATAGCTCTAATAAAATCCAATTTCCCCTTTTTTACCGTCAAGAAAAGACGAAGAATTCGAATTGAAAGAATCTTGTTTTTCAAGTTGTCACGCCGCTTCTCCAGTCAGATTTGTGACGATCAGTGACCGTTAGGTATGCGCCTGCTGGTGGGCATAGCTGGTAGTCTTGGCATTGACACAGAGTCGGGGACTGGCGCTTGCGCCGCTACTGGATATCTAAGCGCTGCGCACGGCATGAGCGAAGGAGATAAAAATTTCAAAAAAATTTCAAGAGAACGATGGCAGGGACACACTTGGGACACAGCCCCCTTCTTTTTGATCCCATGCCTCACGATGGCCAGTTGGCACTTGACACAAGCGACTGCAACCGACTTTCGCACCCTCCAGGCCTCCAGTCTTGTGTGCGCCTGTGCTCTTCGAGTGGGCGACAGGGTGCTTGTCAGGGTGACAAGGTAAGAACACAAGACTTCTAACACTTATTGTTCTCTTTCTAACCTGCGACTATAATTAGTGACGTTTATAAACTACACAACTGTCAATCCAGGTGGACCCAGGATGGTCAACCGATTCTCCATCGTCACCTTGGTGTTTTTCTTCCTATCGACGGTTTTCGTCATTCACCCCGTATCCTTCCATGTTCCCCTTCCTGTCCTGGGAAAGAGGAGAATCACGATTGGATTGATGACGGCGCCTATATTTGCCATCGCAGTTCTCTGGGCATCACAGTGCATTGGCGCTACCCAAATTCGTAACGGCATAGTTGGCACAGGTAAGGCAGGCGTCTTTTTTTTAGATGACAGCCAGTATTCAACATCTAACACTCTAAATATTTTCTTAGATGACGTTAAGCCGTACAATATCTTGATTTTATTTATCTCGCTGGCATACATGGCTATCACATTGGACGTGACGGGTATCCTCCAAGCCGCTGCATTCTGGGTCAGCAACAAAGGCGGCTCGAACGGTCGCAAGCTCTACTTCTACTTCTACCTTCTTCTAACCCTTGTCAGTATGGTTGTGGGGAACGACCCCGTCATCCTCTCTGGGACCGCTTTCCTCGTGTATTACACTGCGGCTACTGGCCTTGAACCCATCGCATGGCTCATCTCGGAGTTTGCGGCTGCAAACACAGCGAGCATGGTGCTTTTTGTGGGCAACCCAACCAACGTCGTCATTTGCGAGGGCTTTGGTGTCAATAACGCAGCGTTTACTGCCTACACCATTCTCCCATTCTTGGCTTGTAGCGCCGCCTGTTACCTTGCCCTTATGTTTCAATTCCGTCATGAAAAACATGTCCCCCATAAACTTAGCAGGACAGGAAAACTCGATGTTCGTTCGGTGCTTAACGATCCTGTCAGTGCTATGTTCGGGGGTATCTTGCTTCTGATCTGCCTTATTGTCATGATTGTCTTGTCCTTTTACCATGTTGATGTGTGGAAAGTTGTGTTACCCTTTGCCGTTGCCAAGTTCATTTTTGATCTTTGCTGGGATCATTATCGCTATAAGAGGCGCTCTGTTGTACAAGAAGCGCACAAGACCACGTCGGAGGAGGATCCAATGAACGCCGCTCTCGTCAGAGCCTTGACGATGAGTGACATTGAACAAAGTGGTACCTCATCCCCGGCCATTATACCAAACGCAAATGCCGAAGCTTCCACCTCAGAAAACAGCTCATCTACCCTTCACGATGAAAACAAGAGACGAGGTCTTTTCCTTTCTCAGCGAACCAGGTTTCAATCTGCATACAAATCGCTCTCAGTGCACTTCCCCACCTTTATGACAGCTCTCCCCAGACTCCCCTTCGCCCTTATACCATTTGCCTTCTCCCAATTTATCCTCATCGAAGCACTCTCACACCAGGGCTGGATCGATGTCTTTGCCCATTGGCTGGAAAAAGCCACCCATGGTCACACCACGCCTACCATTTGGGTCATTGGCGTTCTTGGTGTGATCATGTGCAACGTATCTGGCACCAATATTGGCGCTACTATCCTTCTTACCAAAGTTGTGCGGGCTGCCGAACTATCTAACCAGAGCACCCGTGCGGCGGCCATTGCGCTTGCTGTGGCGAGCAATATTGGTGCCGTCAGTTTCACATTCTCAGCGAGTTTGGCGGGTTTGTTGTGGAAGTCAATATTAACCCAAAAGAAAATACCAATGAGGCAGAGGACATTTGCTTTCTGGAATATGCTGCCTTTGCTGGCAATGACTGGGGTCGGCTTGGCAATTGTGACTGCAGAGATGGCTGTTTTATATTAATGAAGTGGATCATGGAGATACCAAAACGTATACTATGTATCTTTATACCACCGTTGTCGCTAAGTTTATGTAACCAAACCATAACTACATAGAGGCGGTTTCTATACCTTGTCGCGATCGTTCCCTCACTCTGTTCTATGTAGTAAAAGAAATAGATATATATCCATCCGTGATACGTGTGTAGTCGTAAATTCAAATGAAGCACACTAAAACCCAAAAAAAAAAAGTCATCATCGCCATATTCGTCAGTCATCTAAGAATTCCCTCGACATAATTGCTTCCTGACTCGAAATGCTGTAACTCTCCAACAGCTTCTTCTCTTTTTCGTCTTGGCCCCGCTGCCCCTTTCTCGTGGAAAGCATCCGCCTCGCGAGGAAAAACGGCCACGCGAGGCGTCTCCATATGGACACGTCGTCCTTGAAGAGGTACTTGCTCTGGAACGCGATGATTATCCAAATGGTTACAATGGTGAGGGGGGCGGCGACGGCGATGTAGTGCGGTAGGGAACCGAGCGTGCCGGGATTTATTTCGTGAATGTTCATGCCAAAAATACCCTAGTGCGTAGAGTGATTAAGATGGGAGATGGAATTAATGGAATTTCTTGCTTACTGCAACAAATGTCGCAGGCGCGAAGATCATCGTCAGGTATGCGATTTGCTTCATCTGAAGACTTATGAGAAAAGTGGATGATGAATGTCAATATGGTGCACTCACAGCTAGAAAAGAAAAGGGGTGTCAACGGAAAATGATGCTGGTAGAGAGATAACACACACCTGCACTATCGCGAACAGCAGCCTCCGTCATCTGCCTCATATACCTACTATCGTTAATGTTGACGCTGCTAAACACCTGATCTCGGTTTATCACCGACAACAGCCACATGAAGCCCAAAACACTCACAAGATTCATGACATTCCTCAAGCGTCTCTCTTGCATTGCTAGTTCAACGCTAAGGCGTTTGATCTCGGCTAACAGTGTATCGCATTCACGATCAAGCAAACCCCGGCTCATTTTGCGAGTACCCTCTGGGATCAATGGAGATTCCATGGCAGGATTTCGAGTCTCCTTGATGAATTTGACATTCTTGGAAAAGTCATCCAGAAGGGAGGAGTAGTGCAGGTGGTGAGCACGTATAACGTGAAGCTCTTGCGTTAAAGGCATGGATGCCGTGGTTATGACGCGGTTTTCCTGTAAGTGGATTAGCGACATGTTGACAGCATTACGTCATTAACTCACTAAGGCGCAGATATGTTCATATAGGTGCTCCAGCGCTTCATCCCATGCGTACATCGCATGCCAGATGAAGGTCAACAGAATGAATGTAGGGTCGGGTGATTTTTGGAACATGCTCTGCCAGTATACACTTTGGCCTGAATGTGAAGATCAGAGAAGTCATGGCGACGAAGTTTTTTTCAAAAGACAGTACCTGCAAACCGAATACGTGTGTGAAGGTACGGTGCCGTAGTTGTAGACATTTTGAGATTGGGATGGTAGGAAATGATGGTGCTGCCCTTGACATTGCGGATGAGGTGAACGGAGAGAAGGTCAAGCGAAAGGAGGCGTTGGTCTGCCAAAAACTTGGTCAGCATCAGCTAATTGGGCTTTTGAGAGCCTTACTAGAATAAAGAGCGAGAGGCGCATGAGTATCAATCTTTTGTGAACCTAACAAAGTCGATGGAAGACTGTCTGTTGATTTGTTCATGCGAGCCGCAATGGCCTCCTCATTCGCCGTTGAACGCAAAAAGGTCAAAGTAACGGTGATGTCTGTGCGATGATTAGATTTGGCGTCACTATGAAGAAAGGACAGCAGCACGATCTCCTTCCTTAGGGAAAATTTCTTCTTGGAAACGTGATGGGATCCAGCTCAGCGATGAGGACCAGAAAAATGGTTCTATATTGTACCTGCAAAAGTTTAGAAAGACAAGCTTAATGTAAATGGGTTCCATCCCTCACTTTGCTCCCAACATTTGGAGAACAGGTCCGCTCAAGTTCTCCAAGAACAAACACCTGACGCGAAGGTTGTTAGGTCTCTGTCTAGATAGTTAGTACTTTCGGGTAAATTTGACTGCTTCGTTCATCTTACCGTTTCGTGAACTATTGCGTCCCAAGTCTCGACCTCCCTTCCATTCACTGCTGTAGATTTACCAGCATCTGCGAAGAAACCTTTATGATCCACGTCAACATGGTAGATGTTGCAATCTTGATGACGAGAGTAGTGGTGTATCGCATCATATATCCTCGCCTTTTTCACCTGCCTCTCTGTCCAGTTAGGGAATCGTGATTGGGGGTATCCTTTCCAACATTCGTCGCACGAGGTGCCATGGTCGCATTGTTCAGGTATGGGCGGGGCTGTATTATCGAGCTGGACAGGATCAACCTCTGCGAAATTGGTTCGTCAGGAAACCGAGGAAAGAGTTCGACGAATTCAGAAATGATCAACGGACCGTCCTGCAAGTCAATCCAAGGCCAAGGCGCGGAGGGTGCTGCGTGTCGGTGAGATGGAAGGGGTACCCTACTTGGGTCGTCGTGTTTGGTTAAGGATCGCAGACTGTGAACTGAGGCAGCCATGAAAAAAATCAAGCTAGAAGCCTTTCAAGACCTGAAGGCAAGTAGTTGTAAGACGACTGGTAGCGTCTAGGCTCACTCGAAAGTTGCTTGAGTGAAGGCAAGAAGGGAACGCCCACGATGCAATGGGCGCTCTTTGCACATGTCTGCAGCCCCGTTGCGCACAGTTGTTCAAATGGAGACGTTATGTCCGCCGAGGCTCCGAACCATTTATGTGCAACTTTCAGCAAGTTCTTGGGACGATCGTAGGTTACGGACGCGTGAAGCCCAACTAAAACCTTGAGGCTTCGCTTCCTAGTCGTTCACTGCGATAAGAAATGCTAAAAACTCAGAAGGAACGACTCTCAATTCATACTGTAGTACTATATGGTGCACAAATTCTAGAGGTCATCTCGCTCTTTACCCCTGCAGTCCATAGTTATTATCTACGTGTGTCGCTTCTTCCAATATATGGGCAAATGGCATGGCTTGTGTTGGTTGCAACCAATTCTTCTCATCATAATCTGCGAACACGGGTGATTCGATCATATGGAATGTATACGCAAAGCGGGTGTTCGCGCTCGTGTTTCGTTCCGATTTGTGAAGAACTGACCCGTGGATAAGGACAAGATCTCCTGTTGCAAGTGAATAAGAACTGATTTTCATCGAAAATGATTGTGACATTACCTGGTTTGCAGGGTTCAAGGACATAGTCGCCTTTGATACCATCCTTGATTTTCTGTTCTTCATCTGGAGTGACTAGTGGCTCGAAACCAGTTCCTTTACCCTCGGGTAGGCGAATGAAGCGTTTCGTGAGTGGTACGGTTAGGTGAGACCCTGGTAGGAAGGAGAGGGCGCCGTTATGCTGAGTGCATTGCTCGAGAGCAATCCAAAAGCCAAGTGCTGACGGAGGATTGGTATACTGAACAATTCACAAGTAAGGGACACAGTGTCAAGCCTTGACAAAGTGCATACCAGAAATGTGCTGGTGCATGGTCTATCAAATAGAGTCGATGTAAAAATCCAGGAAGAACCTACGAGTCGTTATGCTCCCTGACTATTTTCCAACAGCAAGTTCAATCTGCCCTGACCCTTGTACTTGATGACACACCTTCACCACCGATTTGTGTCTGTTTAGTTATCACCATGGATTGCAGAGCTTGAGAGGGTCGTCGGTAACGCTCGGTAGGCGTAGCGGCAGACTACGCACCCACTGGGTCGCGATGAAACTTCAAATCTCGCGCTAAGGCCCTCAGAGATTCATTCTCGAGCGTTACCTTTCGAAAAGCAGGATCCAATTCGTGGAGCGCTTTGAAGTGCTCGCGTCACGGTTACGGATGCCAGGGGGCGATTTCGTATTTACCATGTCCAATTTTATTCACAGATTTCTGCTTCTCTCTGATCAACTTTCCGTGTTTGACAGCGTCCTCTTCTAGAAAATAACGGCTGTTTCCTTCTTCAGCAGTGCGACTTTGACTCAGTGAATATTGAAATCACGTACATCTTATCCCCAGAGGTGAGAAAATAATCATCTCCAACGTGATTATCTTCTCCTGTTGTAAATTTCGTCTGTGAAACACTCAAATATATTCCTATTTCCAAGGAGCACGGATACGCACAAGCGGATGGTCGTTGATGTCGAAGTCGTCTAGTAATTGTTTGGAGCGGGATAAAAGTTCCTCCGTTTCCTGAGCAGAAAGAAATCCGGGAACAACAAGGTACCTGCATAACGTATTCTTCTGTATGGGCTGTAGGATTTAAGCTAAGATCTCACCCGTTGCGATAAAACTGGAAGTTGGGTTAGAATATCGCAGATAACGCGAAATGGATCTCACCTGGTCGACCTGATCTTGTGTAAGATATTGGAGGGTTGACATTTTTGGTTCAGCTTTGGTTCAGCTCAGGTTTAGAAGCATTGTTGTGTCAATGTCCGTGCCACACATGGTCAAATAGTAGCCAACACCTGTGGATCGTTTCCCAAGTCCCCTGTTGGAAATCTGTCTCTTTGAATCCCTCTCCATGGAGCGAAATTCCAGAAGGCTCAAGTACATATTGAAAGCTGAAACTGCGAAAACTATCTTCAAGCAGCCCTTGATTTTGGACAACGGATAACTCGCACTGCACCCCGCCTCTGTCTAATGGAGAAGAAAAAATCCACTCATGGTGCATGTGCATACGACTGGTTTCAATTTGATCAAGACAGAAATTCGATGACTCAACTGTAATTTGTGAAACTCCCTTGGCTTTATGCTCGTCTTCTCCGGTTGACTTGATCTTAACGCTTTGAGGCTGCCACGATGGGAGAGGGCTTCAGAAGTTTGGAATGCCAGAACTTTCAACCCCCTCAGTCTCCACTGCCGTTATCCTTCCTCCGTATCCACTAGGGTCGAGGGACTCCAGGAACCTTACGGCCGATCATATCTCTTGATGAGAGGCCGAAGAGGCGTTGTCGCAATCGCAGATATAAGCTCTAGAATAACAGCTACGCAACAATCTCGCAGTAACACAAAGGTTAAATGGCGAACAGGTTGATGCAATGGTCGCACCTGAAGGCGCTACTGTAGCAACCCAACTTGTGTTTTTGGTTTGAATTTTATGAACTCCATCTTGAAGTGGGCATCTTTACAACCGGAATCGTTAATTAAGTTGTCCTCATGACGACAGAGTTCTGATATCCGGAAATCATTGATCTGAATTCTCCGCGATTCTTGGATCTAGCGAGATGCTTTCTCCACTTATCTGTTCCTCCGAGCGGCCAATCAACTCAACTTGAAGAGTTATAAATGCTCGAGGGAAACTTTGGCGACATTCAACATGCTCTCTGTTTTCTCCGTATTGCTTTTTGCTGGTGTAGTGCTAGCATGCCAGGGGTCCATATCGTCTTTGTCTGGTGAAGTGCTGCGTTACGATCTCCTCCAACTTATCTGAATATAGAAAAATGAAAAGACGTGGATTATGCTGTCCAGTGCACCACAATTACACTTCGGGGCTTCACTGTTCCTGCTGGCCAGGGTTTAGTTCTCAATCTCTTGCCGGGAACGACGGTTACGATGGGTAGTTCACATACATTCTACTATGATTCCTCCGCTTATTTCACCTTATAAAAGCTGGTGATATTTCATTTGGCAACAAAAGCTGGGCAGGCCCCCTTTTCACCATAAGGTAGGCGAATTTCTCCAATGCAAACTCACCTTGATTGAGTATCCTTTTTTTAGTGGAACTTCCGTCACATGTGCGTATCCCCATACGCCTTGAACAAGTTAAAGTTGAATTCTGCAACAGTCAACGGGAATGGCCATAAATTCAATGGCGGAGGTCCCTTCTATTGGGTAAATCCGATAACGAAAGTAAAATATACCTTTGAACGCTAAAGATCTCGTTTAGGATGGTAACGGTCTCAATTCCGGCACACAAAAGCCAGATCCTATGATGAAGTTTGCTCTCTGTTGCTTTTCTTTCCAACAAGTTTTCATTATCTTCTGGCAGGATCAAAATGTCAGGAACTTTTCAGGTCAGTTTTCTTGCCTCTTTGGCGTGCATCCAAACTTCTGAATGTTTGCTGACGCGTACTTTAGAATGTAACAGTGGTCAACTCGCCCGCTCGGGCTTTCTCTGTGTCAAATCCCGCACCCTTGTTGATGACAGGATTGACAGTCGATGACTGTAGGAGGCATATAACTTATTCCACGACTATCTAATAAATCGTCGTATAGCTCAAGGAGACTACGCCAATAAGAGGAGCAATGGCACTGCCGCTGGTAGGTTCGTTCAACTTCCCAAACAGACGTGGACAATCCTTCCTTCCTTTCAGGCCACAACACCGATGGATTCGACGTGGGCAGCAATGATGTAACGATTCGAAACTGGTATGAAGGCACATATGAAATGCTGGGTACTTTCGCTTACTGTCTCCTACCTTTCGCTTAGCACGGTTCATAATCAAGTGGGCACACAGATCTACACAATCAGGTTGTTTATTACAAATGACTGCGTTAGGACGACTGCCTTGCAATCGGCCACGGGACAAACATCATCTTCGATCGCAACACCTGCGTTGGTGGTCATGGTATCTCAATTGTTTGTCCCTCCCCACCCCTCCTCGTACGGGAAACTTGATTTGCGTTATAGGGCTCTATTAGCTCTAATGTCATTGTTTCTAGCGTCATCGTTACAGGCAACACTATCACCAACAGGTGCGAATTCGGTCCCACCTCTTCAAAGTTGGTTTGTTAGACTCAATCAAATGCAGTGACCAGGCTCTTCGGATTAAAACTATTGCTTCAGCAACTGGGAGTGTCGTTGGCAACGTCACATACTCTGTAACTAAAACCAACCGTGCATCTTAAACTCGTGGCTGACGCATTTATTACAAGGGAAACACTGCAAAAGGAATCCGAAGATTTGGCGTGATCATCGACCAGGTACCCACACTCTTGCTTATATTTCTGAGTTCCTTTTTGAAAGGCCCAATAATAGAGTTATCCCAAAACCCTTGGTACTCCTGGAACGGGCACTATTATTTCGGTATTATCTGAAACTGCTTTTTTCGACTGAAGTTGACACAGGGTTAGAACGTCAACTTTGGTAGCCCCACTTCTAATATTACCGTGAACAGCGGGGCTCAGCAGGTCGCGGTAAATTGTGGATACGGTTCTTGCATAGGTACGACAGTCATTTTTTCTTAACATTTCATATATGATGGCCTGACGTTGTATTAGGTACATGGGACTGGCACTACCTGTCTGTCAAGGGCGGCGTCACAAGTCAGTACATTGTTGATTGAAGAGGGGCCACCAATTCACTTTCATATTAGGTCCTCCCAGCAACGCGAACATACTGGGGCTCTAGAGCCCTTGATGGCAGGCTGACTATCTCCTTAACGTCAAAAATGCCAATGGTCGCTACCACCGGATTCAGGACAAGGAGCCACTCATCACGGATATGAATACAAATGGACATTTGATGCCCTCTGCTTTCCTTTTCTTCGTTACTTACCTTCATTTCTTCTTGCACTCTTTTCATCAACGTTCTTTACAACGCACAATACATACAATTTTTTTGCAAAATATCACCACGTTATTGCGACGTCGACGGGGATGGATACTTTAACTTGATGTTAACGTTGAATCTTGGTTGAATCCTAATAGCATTCCTCTATGATATTACATAAACCTGTGTTTAACAGTTGTCAAGGCGAAAAGAAAATCCATGAAAGAACAAAATAACAGTTAGATAAGTAAGCGAGAACCACAAGGAGGGTGGGTACGGAGACAGACAAAGAGAGAGAGGGAGAAAGAGAACATAACCGTAACGAGCGATGCATCTGTGCCATTAAGCCTCTTCGAAAATCAAAGGACACTATAACTATATGGGTGTGTCAGAATATAGGAGATAAGGAGTCGAGTCGGAGTGGAGGGCTTGCAAGGAGTGTACTACAGGGGTCGAAAAGGAATGTGATGGTGGCGATGGACTCCATGATAATCACGGTGGACGAAAGACAAGAATGATAGTGATACGGTGTGCAATGATGATGCCCGGTAAATTTTGGTGGATGGTGATAGGTAATGCAGATGATGAATGTTGATGCTTCCAGGAAACAGAGACGGAGAAATGAGAGAGGCACATAATTGCCAGACCAATGGCAGCGGAAGGAAAAGAAAAGAGAAACCCAGATCACGTCACGAAGAGAGTGACCTGACCTCCCTGCTCAAAGGCCATCTGGACGTCCTCTGTCGACCCCAGTGAGACCATATCTCCGTCCTCATCCTTGTACTTTACACGCAAGGGCCCGTCATCCCTCCTTGGGCCGCATAACCGGATCTTCCTGCCCACCTTCTCCACAAGATCTTCATATTCTGTTGCCCGCGACACCTGAATCACAAAGATATCTTCGTGGAAGTGGACCTTCACTTTGACGTTATGGCCATTGAGGGCGGGCACGCTCTCGTATGGCTGTGTTCGTGAGTTCCGGAAAGCAACACCACCCAACGAAGACTCGCTGGATCCGAATGGCGTAACAGGCGACGAACTGTTCGGCGAGTATTCCGAACTGTCACCTGTAGACTGACTTGACCCACTCCCTCTCTTATTATTGTTCAAATGGTTTGAACGATCGTGGGTGCTCCAATGGGAATTATACGATGGCATCGGTGGTGGCACGGCCGTCTTCGGCACATATGCAGTTGGTTGGCTTGCACTCCGCGATCGGTTCATGAGAGGCGCCGTGAGCCCACCCGTTGGCGTTGGGGCGCGTACAGTGCGGTAATCAGAGGAATTCACAGCAGGGGTAGGGATTCCAGAGTTGTATGACGCATCGTATCCGTTCTTCAAACGGTTTGAGCTTGCTTGACTGCGTAACACCGGACGAGAGGAAGACTTGAGCGGAAGCGGGACAGAGCTGTTGCCGAAACTCGCGTCGGATGTGTAGCTATTAGCACTCACGTTTGAGTTCATCCGAGGAGTGATGGGCCTTAGTGCGCCCGCAGGCGAAGGTTGGTTAGACGGGGCTTGTGGCAGACCATTTCTCCACTGAGCCATCGTCAAACCATCCGTACTTTCCGTCTGCGCTCGTGGCCGGTCATAACCGGCAACAGGCTCTCTTTCTAGTGGCATGCTAAGTGCATTGGGGTTTCGACGGGCTCCTGGAGGGCCTCCCATAGGTGTACCCCGTCCTGAAGCGGGATAATTCGCCGCTGAGGCTGGAGGATAGTCCTCGTAGTCCTCCTCGTCTTCTGGCTCGAAATCGAAACCGTCATGTGGTGGGTAGCCTTGCGGGCCAGCGCTATACATGCTGCCTGCGTTGCTACTTGCGTCGTCGTGGTTGTAGCTGTTAACTGGACGATTGCTGCGAACAGAGGAACTGATAGAGGGCTGGTGGTGTATAGACACTGGGGCACCATTGGAGTATGTCGAAGAGTTTCCAAAGCGAGAGGGGTTGGTGCTGTTGGTCATAGCAATCCGAGCGATACCCGACATAGTAGGGCGATCCGAGGCTTTCCTTTGTGCAGCTTCTTTGATAAGGCGGTTAATTTGGGCTTCCCATTGCCTCATCTGCTCCTCTCGCCTGCAACGCAGTGTGAAGAATTCGAGGTCGTCGTCACCTTTCCACCATACAGCAAGGGGGAAATGTGGCGGTACACCAGAAGCTGCAGAACAGATTGAGACCAAATGATTACGCGTAATTAAAAACATAACTCACGTGTTGATATCCGGGCTGATACTGGGACGGCTTGAGTAACATTACCAAGGAAGATTCGCCCCTTCAACAAAAGGGGTGTAGTTTTCTTTTGTGGTTGTCCAACGCCACCAGGCAAGGTCAAAGGGGGAGGTGTACCCTGCTTCTTCAGAATAGAGTTGTTCTTGCCGACCTTACTTCTCCCATTCTGAGGCAAAAGAGGAGCCTCCTTGCAGCAGAGAATGATCTTCTCGAACAGAAACACGTGGTATTCCCGATCAATATCGGACTTGGTCACGACAAAAATGTCATCCAAGAGGAGCTCGCCAAAGTTTTCGAGATGGTGACCTTTCCAGTCGTCGATGCGATAGTGCAAACTCTTCACAGTTTGTTCGTTCTCAGCGCGGCGTTGTGCCTCATTGATCTTATCTGTGATGCGTTTAGCTGCATCAGACCCTCTTTTGAGTTCATCAAAATGTTGATATGTCGTGGGCGATGATGCTTTGATAAGAGACTAATAGAATGGTCAACAATTGAAGGCAATGCGAGAAGGTGGTACACACATCAAGGAGGAGTGGATACTTGCACACCCGTTGAATCGGTTTGATTAGGAAGGCAGGTAGCTCGCCTTTGACGTTGATTAGGTGGTTTAGCGGCTGTTGATAGATGTTTGGTGAGCATGTGAAAGCATCCGAAAAAGAACCAACATGACGGTTGTCAGGGTGATATGAGAAATGTAGTCGGGTGGCGGGAAGGGACGATGATATAGGAAGAAGGTACGCCTTGTGATAAGAAGAGGGTTGAAGTTAGACTTACCACGAGACTCTCTTCGTTCGCCAGCATCAGCTCGGTCGCGTTGGTATAGTTGGCGCAATATGGCTCATATACAACAAATTCATCTTCCTAGAATAACCAATCAAGATTGGAAGGTGTGAACAATGTAAGTGACTCACGCTTTCTAGGAAATGTTGCCCCCACCGCTGATCTTGCCAAGGCAATTCAGCTGTACTCTCGAATCGAATTAGGAATTTGCGTTGAAAGTTGAGAAGTTTGTTGAGATTTGGAAAGAGGAGGTGTATGGTGTCCTGATCCATCAGGTTGGCTTGTGACAAAGCATTAGAGTATTTCTGTACGTAACCGGCGGAGTAAATGGGAAGAAACAATGACATAAGTGGCACGAAGACACGGACCTGCATAATTTCTAGATCCTGAACAAACTTGCGTTCCGTTTCCACCATCTCACGAACAATATTGTTTCGTGCCGCCTCTTTGCCATTAGGTTGTGGCAAGGCGTCGAGCAGTGAGTCCGAAGACTCGTGTGATGACAGGGTGGGTGGTGACGGTGGCGATTCCTCAAAGACATCTGGTTGGAGATGATCCACGATCGCTGTGACCGTATTGATAACCTGTGGCATTGAGGCGTAAGACTAAGGCTGGTCAAATGCAGCGGGAAGTTATTGAATTACCTTGACCAGACCATCCGTTAGCTTGCGGTCCCATAGGTCCGTTACTGTGAAAAGTTCGCAACCAGGAATCTTCTGAGTAACCTCGTCTGTGCGAATCTGCATAGCGAAAAGGGCGATGGCGCGTTTCTGAGCTCGGTCAGGGTTTGCATCGTAATCTGCTGTGAAGGAGGAGTTATTGATTTTGTTGAAACCCGCTTCGGCGGGTAATAGGTCGAAAATATAGCACAGGGGGACCCCAAGGGCAAAGAGATCCCAAAGCTGTGTGACTGGGTCAGTTGATTGGCGCGAGTCTGGAGGCGTGGCGAGATTGAAGTAGTGGGGGAAACCGCGGATGAGCATGAGGCGTGAGCGCAGGGCAGAACATTGTTGATACAAAGACGTTGACTGGGACGCGGCCTTATTGAGGAGCCCGTTGGTGGCAACAGGGGTATCGATGGTGAGGCCAGCGGTGGAAATGACAGACTTTTTGCGGCCAGCGACGGTGGCCATGGTGCGGAGAGGGCGGGAGGGAACGAGGCGGAGGGAGGAGGAGAAGGCAACTTGGACAGGCTCAGAACAGGCTGGATACAAGATACACACGGTACAACGATTATAGAAAGGTAACGCCCTAGTAACTTTCAATCTCAGATCGCCTTGAGGCTTTCCACTTTAGGTCACTTTCACACTCCGCCATGCAATCAAAACAGCCACTCCTCTGACAATAGATCGGTATTGTTCCCCAACAAACGCTTCAACCAGAACAGCGACCTTGAAGGCAGTTCGACGCCCAAACACGAGCCTCTGAGCACTTGAGCAAAGCGACTGTCGAATAATTGAACATCTTGATCATGAGAGCGTCACGCATCGTGACCATCCTGTTTTGATGGTGCCACGCGCCTTCGGCCGCACCCTCGTTTACCGTCACCTCTTCTTCTCTCAATCTGCTTCGGCGTTTTTTTCTCCGCTCATACCCACCGCCTCTCACCGTCCGGTGAATAGTTCTCAAGCTATACAATGTTCCTGTAAATTCAGTCAAATCAAAAGACGCATCTTTCGGTTTCCCCTCTTCTAGAAATGATGCTCTTTGATGGCAAAATGTCAATGTTCTAGGTCACTAA
Organism: Laccaria trichodermophora; assembly: GCA_018417955.1. Taxonomy (NCBI): domain Eukaryota; kingdom Fungi; phylum Basidiomycota; class Agaricomycetes; order Agaricales; family Hydnangiaceae; genus Laccaria; species Laccaria trichodermophora. The sequence goes on from JACTVC010000001.1 coordinate 1,193,035, forward strand.
CCTCTTTCAACCTTGGCGCGAGGCGCCTCGCTGGCACGACTCGCCGATTTACCCTTTACACCTACCCTCGAGTGTTGTCTAACCAGACCGACATTAACGCAAGTCCGGTCCTCCATCCCCGAAAAAAATCTGAAACCTCAAACGCCGAACTATCACTTCCAGGAACGTAAGCCTTTAAAGAGATGACGTCCTTCGACACTCTCTGGGTTTTGGATACCTTTGTATTTTGGATCCGAAAAGTAAACCGAGTCATCTCACCAACCCCGAAATGTGCTCAAATATTCCAAGGCCATTGTTCTCTTATCGATTGGATTGGAAAATAAACGACGCCCAAGTTGAGCGAATATATCCTTTTCTTTCTTGCCACAGAAGAAGCAAAAATGATAGGTATTTACTTTTGTCCCCGGTGTTCACTCACTAATCTCTATTGAATGTGCTAATGGGACTCCAGGGTCGACGTAGGAAGTAGCGGAATACCTCCTTCCTACAATTGCATGCATATTCCGAGTCGCTTCGAAGCGCTCCTCGGTTGTGGCGGATCACAAGCTCCTCATAACTGTGACAAATACCTCCAAGAGCAGCAAGCAGAACGCGTCGTAACGTTAGGATTGCTTACACATATCACCTATAAATCCCCGCTCCAACAACACTCAACCCCGTGTGGGTTACCCCCTCCGCAGTCCATCTGTGAAACCGATTTAGCCCAGTTCGAAACCCTATTGCATTTTCTAAAACATCCCGCTTTTCATCTATCTTCGAGTTCCTTCCCGGGTTCTTACCACTGTCGCCTCCTCTAAATTCTAGGTCTTCTCCGATATTTCCTCGCCTGGTAAACATTCGGATCAAGACGACAGGTTCCGGTCAGACGACTCACGAGGGAATGTAAACATAGCCACAGGGAGATGCTTATGTGCAGCTCTTGCGTTGTACAGCCTTCGGCGCTTCAAAAGTTCAATCGATACCTACAATCACGGACAAGAAAGGATAACCGGGACTGGAGTGGAGGACCCTGTCAGATGAAGTGAAGTTCGTTTCAGTTGGTTCGGTGACACCCACATACGCTGTCCTGTTTCATCGTTACTGAACGGAGGAATGACTTTCCCAGTCATGTATGGATCACATACTTTGACCACGCGATTCAACACCTTATCATCCCTGAGTCCATCGTAATCCACGACGTATGTTTGAATCACCTCAACAAGATCCAACACCCTCGACGCCCTCACTCAAACGTACTCTTGACAGATCCGTCGTCCTCTTATCAACCTTCCCCTGCTGCGAGCATGATCATGATCGAGAAGTTCGCAATCTCATGGAGGTTGTGTGATCGAGCCAGGTGCCACATGTGCAGATTAGCTATGAATGCAAGGGTACAGCTGTTTGGAGATGGATAAAAATAGCTCGCCTGCGTTGAGCAAGTCAGGTCGAAGTCAGGTAAGTAGTAGGAGATCGTATAAGAAAGGTTTAGACAGACGAAGAAAGCTGAGGATGATTTCAACGGATCCCTCTGTAATATGTTATATCTCTTCACTGGATGATAGGTCTACTACCCACCACACACAACATCCAAGGGGAAATCAAACGTAGGTACAGCGAAAAATAAACCATTGCTCTCGTCAATAATTTCACTCTAAGTCATAGTATGCGTGTGACGGAACGAGCAAAAGGTACTTACCGACATGTTCGAGGGAAAGATGTGGAAGTTTGCTTCACATCCTCGTAATGCCTTCTTTCGTGATCCACCTTACTTCCATTTTATTGTTGCCCATTGTCCCCAAGTTTAGTCCAGTCTTCTCCTATCTTCTAAATGCTGTCAGAATGGCCAAATTTTATGAAATTGCAGTAATTGGTAGCAACATTTCCAGTGACCTTTGATGCTTCTTGGTCTGCAGCTAAATTCATACACGAGGGATATTGAAGCCCAAATGCTATAGGCTTAGAACCAAGTTTGAACCCATTAGAATGTGTTGAGCTATATCATGTCCTCGATCCGCTCTGACTTCCCCTATTTAGCACTTTTCAACCATGACCACCAACAGAGTCTGGCGTACGCTTTCCGCATTCAACCCATCCACCCAAAGGTGGGCACGGTTACCGCCGAGAAACGCACAAAGACAAGTCACGCAGAGGGTTCCTAGATCTCTCACAATAACATCGTGGAATATTGACGCCCTTTCCTCGCGTCCCGTCGCACGCGCCAGACATCTCCTGAGCCATATCCTCGACGGACAGAGATCTCCTGATATCATATTCCTCCAGGAAGTTAATCTCGATGTTCGTGCCTCTATCCTGAATGATCCGAGAGTGCGTTCTGCCTTCTTGACGACAGATGCTGAGGACCAAACGGCGTTTGAGGGTGTACCTTTTGCGACTATGACCTTGCTATCCAGCGCGCGTTTTGCTTCCAGTTTAAATTCAAAGAAAGAGGTTGAAGGAGGAGAAAAGGTCGAGCCAGGGCGCGTCTTCCGCGTGACCCTTCCAAGCAAGTATGGGCGGGATGGGCTTTGTGTGGAGATCGTCTCACCAACTGCGCCAGACAAAGTCTTGCGTCTCATAAATGTGCACCTCGACTCGTTATGGGACACGCTATCTTACCGTGCACAGCAGCTAGAGATGTTGGCAGCTGTATTGCGCGAGCCGGGATGCAGTGGCGGAATTATTGCAGGCGACTTTAACGCCGTCACCGCTGAGGATCAGGAGCTCCTCGAAAAGAACGGATTGGTGGATACGTGGCTCGCATTGCATGGGAGGGGAAACCTTGGTGCAGCTACATGGGGTGTTGGCGTTCAGCAGCGGGATGGACGCGGGCCAAGAAGGTTAGACAAAATTGTGATGGTGGGGTTGCCGGAGGCTCGCAAAATGGAAGTCCTGCGTCCTGGTTTTATTGAATTGCCCATTCCGGGTGGAGAGTCTATCCATAGCCCTTGGAGTGACCACTGTGGGTTGAGATGTACCTTCATTGTCTGAGTACTTACAGTCACTCAAATACTCAAGTCTTGACGAGCAGGAAGCAAAATTTGGACCCATTTAGATTGTGAGGGATCAATCGATCACTATTCAAATTCGTGAATGAGGAGAACAGATACACAATATTACAGTACATACCTTGGAATTTGGAAATGATTATTGCACGGAGAAATGCAATCGTGGGACAAAATCCAAAAATGTTTTCCTCGTCGAATACTGTGACTTTGGAGCACTAAAACTTGACTTGAACAAAATCTCAGTCATCGGCCTCTCAAACCCGGGCTTTTCAAGTCATAAATCGAAATAGATATGGGGAGTATTGCAATTTTTTTAGCAGCCGGGAAATAGAAAATGTAGCGGGCTTTGGGATTCAAGCTCCGACTAAAGGAAGTAGGACTCCAACCACCTCGCCAGAGATAATCGTGTCGTTGGCAAGACCCATGGCACCAGCTCGTTCTTCCACGCGCCGCGGTCACGGTGCACACGATGAAATACAACTTCCTCAAGACCAGTCCTTCAACAACCCCAATGTCAACAAGGAGCTCTTTATCGATCCTATGCTCGGAACACCCTTGGCTGTGTACATTGAAAAGGACGTAGAAGACAAGGCCACCCTGGTGAATCTCGTTACGGTATGTATCAACCGCGTCGCGTCGCATTCTCGCATATCCGTGTCGTTGTTTGAACTTTTGAGTACCTTGGGTGCTTGGAATTAAATGCAAATGTTCTCCTCGCTGTCATCGCAACGAATTGGCCGAACACCATTGATTTACTTTTATGTTTTCCAGACTCATGGAGGGACAGTCGCCACTGGATATAGTGGTGTAACGTATATCCTTGGTGAGTCATGTATTGACCAGCGAACTTGTAATTATGTTGACTCATTTGACCTAGTTGACCCTCATAAGCCCTCGGGGCAGAATCTATACCAACAGTATGCTCTCAAGAAGGCGAAATTAGTTCTCGATGCGAGATGGATTCACGAATGCATAAAGGCAAATCAACTACATACCTTTCAGACCAATTGGGCCGGGTGTAAAGTTACAGGTAAAGAACAGTGAGCGTCTAGTCCCTACGGCATCGTACACATTCAAATGCTCTGCTGATAGAGTCTACCAACTACAACCAACGCGAAACCATGATGTAGCGCCCATGCCTGAGCAACAGATACAACCGATGCACACACAGTCAATGCCCGTGATTCCGACCGTCGAGCAGATGGGCTCGTTCCCTTACCCGGTATATCCCCCGATGCACGAGGCTACAAGAGGCATGTCCAACGCTCCGCCACAGACATGGAACGCATCTGCAGGAATAGCGCCATCACAGACACATATAAACCCACCCGCTATTCCACAACCAACGTCCTATCGTCCGTCGCAGCCGTCACACCAGCCGCAACCACAACCCCTACAATATCGGCATTGGGATGGCTATCCGCATCCTCAAGATGGGATGTCTGTGCAGCACCCCGGTTACACCCACGAATTCCGTTATCGAGAGGAGCCTACGGGTTGGGTCCAACCTCAAAATGCTTATTTTGAACATTCGGTGAGAACGTCGGTATTTCCCCCTTTGATGCATTTGTAACTCCTTGGTTGACAGTACGATTCCGCATTTCCTCAAAACTCCGGCTACATGGACGTTCCCAGCCCTCCCAGTGGTGACCATCATCCAACGGCCTCCACTTCCCTTGCACCCGCCTCTGCTTCGTCCTCCGATGCTGTTGCTGGACCCTCGACTGGTATCGTTGAACAACCTGATAAACGAGGCAGGAAGCGCACAAGAGCTCCGGTTTGTGTAGAAATATCATATCTTCAACTATCATTTGACACCTGAACAGGCTATTCCCGCTGTCCCAGCTGCATCTCTGGTTGTTAATCGTCATCCTCCTGCTCGCTCTCCCACGCCCCCTACTCGTGTCATTAAGAGCACATATGGCGGCAATTTGTTTACTGCTGACGATGTCATATACCTCAAAAAATACATTGATTATTGCCAAGACCAGGGTTTAGTGTTGAGGTTGGTCCATTTATGAATATCTCATCCCATGCTTATCTTACAGTTTCTGTCCACAGTTTACGTGAGATTTGCGAGAGAATAGCTGTCAAAGCTCCTCACCACACGTATATCATTCCACGCTTTTACCTTGCGTTGAGGCTGACGGACCTTGAAAAGATTTTATTCATGGAGGCGATACTGCAACAAGCACCAGATTCGACTCGGCGGATACACAATGAACAATGAACGTTCCGAATCTCCCGGCATCGATGAAGACCTGGTACGACATCTCGAAGAGGAGATGGAGATCGAAATACAAGGCGACGGTGCTTCATCCTTACACCCCCGCATGAACGCTATCCCTGGTCAACCAATAAACGCAGCTGGGGTGGTCGCTGCACGTCCTTATAATATGGCTTTGCCCCAAATACAAGCGCCATCTGTGGACAACCAGGTTCCTCCAAGGCGACGGTCGCCGACGCCGCCCAGGGCGCTGTTTCGCAGTACTACGGGCAAAGGAGTCGCATTCACGCAGGAGGATGTCACTTTCTTGGTAAAATATATGGATTATCGCTCGTAAGTCAACCTTTTTTCTTTCGAAACTCAACTAAAGTACGGTACCCAGTTCTCAAGGTAGACTGGATATGGTGGCATTCTGGAAGGACGTTGCGACTAAGGTTTACTTTAACTTTTCCTCTTTTTCTTTCTACCATCCTGACGACCGCCGCAGGCACCACATCACTCCCGCGCATCGTGGATGAAATTTTGGCGTCGTCACAAACACGAACTGAATCGCACACCTACAGACGAGCCTTTACCTGCACCTCCAGATAAAAAGATGCGATACAGCCGCGAAGACGACGTCCTCCTTGCCAAGTTCTTCTTTAACAAGCCTGAGGGAACGCTGGATAAGCTGTTTCAGGCGTTTGGTCGTTTGGTACGTTATTCTTTGGACACCTTGGATGTTTTGCTGAACGCTGCCATCAATTAGCATCCACATCATCCTTGGAAGGGTTGGCAGGAACATCATCGAATACATAAAGCTAAGATTGATCACTTGATTGAACGTTTGAATACGGGAGAGAGCTTGGATTCACCGATGGAGGAATGAAGGAGGGAGGGAGCTGAAAAAAACACTGTTGATTTAGCTCGATTCATTTCGAGGACACAAGGATTTGATGAAACGACATTATCGCAAGGTTAATAATAGGCATACGCGTAATTCAGGACCTACTATACTGTCAAAGTGCTTCAATTGGAACAATCAATGATCTTGAACCAAGATGAAACTAGATTGAAAAAGTACATGGAAAATTGTGGTCATTCGAGGTCTGGATCTATGTCTATGGGTGTGTAACTACGGCTACAGTTTTCAAATTTTCTCGCTACAGTTTCTTTCAATCTCCAAGGTATACATCTTCCCCCCCCCCCCGATAATCTAATCTTACAACGCGTCAGGAGATATATCTCCAAGTGTATGCACGTCGAAGGCGCTATAGGCCGACTTTGAGTCGTCGCCGCCAAATTCAGACCCAGCCCGCGAAAGAGTTTCCTGCAAAAATGTCAGATTTAAAAAGGGATGGGAGAACTGATTGATAGACAGACATCAAAGTAATGGTGTAGAACACTCCTCGGCGCTGAACGAGAAATAGAGGTCAGCCGATGATAATGCCATGCATCAAAGAAAGGGACGAACTCCGTGGTGTCTTGGGCAAACGACAACTAGCACCACTCTGCAGGATATGGTACGCGACGAGACCAGACCAGCCAGTCTGATGCGATGCACCTAACCCTTTGCCAGTGTCCGCATGGAAGAACTAGAGAAAGAAAAGAAAAATCAGGATCTGTCAATAGTACTAGGCGGACATCACACACTTCATAAAACCACACATAATCACGGAAATGGGGATCAAAGTCAAGTTTTGCACTTCCACCGTTGGTCGCTCTCCTCCCTCCCATGTCTCGCCCAAAGATGTGGATAATTCGGTGCTGAATCTCCTCAGCGACTGCGACTAGGTTCATGTACTCGCCGCTTCCCGTTGGGCACTCGACCTATGTGAAGAGTAAGTACAAAAAATGTGTTTATCTCAGAGCATAACCTCACTTGAAGGTCATCACCATAATACTGATAGAAGCGTTGCAAACTCTCGATGAGGAGAAAGTTAGTAGCCAGCCCTGTGAGAAAGAAAAATTAGCTTTCTCTACACTTCGCTGGAAAAGCATCCGGCTCACAAATCGGTCCTCTCCAATTGGAATTCCCACCAAACATCCCGGATTTCGAATCCCCAGGCCAATATCCGACCTCATAACGCTGGCCATGTACATCAATGCCCCACGGGTGCTCTTGGTGCAACTTGGAAAGCCTTAATGTCATGACAGAAAATTAGGTCCAAAAATTACGTTATAAATCATGAAGCACCTACGACCGAATTCCGTGCTCACTCAAAAACTCGTTTTCATCGAGCATCTTTTCCAAAATCTTCACAAGCCTGTCCTTATCAGCCAGCGCCAAAAGTCTCCTCTGATCTTTGCCTCCGGCTAATTAAAGGTTTGTTGAGTGACATCTTTCATACAGACGAAGAGTCAAAACTACCTTTCATATTAGCCATATTCCGGGCAGATACCGCAGGGCGATTATCAATGAACCACTCCATTCGTTTCTTGAACCCAGGGAACCTATTGAGCACAGACGGCTCTAAGACGAGCACACCATACAGCGGAATCAACCCAACGAGGCTGCGAATGGGCAACTGCATCGAATTCCCCGGGGCGAATTCAATGGCATCATAATACATGCCGTCTTTCTCATTCCACAAGCTAGCCTCGGAATCGCCTGAATGGTACGTCATTGCGTCCGCGATGAAGATGAAGTGCTACAAAAGCGTGAGATTGGAAGACGACTTGAAGACCTCGTGCAGCTGACCTCGAAGAATTTGGAAGCAATATCCTCATACACTGGATTATGCTTAGCAAGTTCAAGTGCAATGCTCAGCCTGTCATAAATAGCACACTGATTTAATATCATCAATCGTCGAACGAACCATACAACGCACATATTCAAACAATAAAACGCCATCCAAGCAGTTCCATCGGCTTGACGAAGAGTCCCCCCAGTGGGTAAGGGTTCTGAGCGATTGAATGCGCCAATGTTATCGAGACCGAGGAAACCTCCTTCAAAGACGTTATTGCCTCCCTGATCTTTCCGGTTGACCCACCTATAAACTCTCATAAGTTCGCACTATGTCAAGTGCTGGAAGTGCTTACCATGTAAAGTTTAGTAACAACTTCTGGAAAACGCGCTCGAGGAATTTGAGATCTTCCCTCCCGTGAAGCTTACGCTCGATCTTGAAGATCCTGAATGTCGCCCTGTTCAAAACCATCAAGTATCGTTCATGAGATTGGCGTAAATAGCGACTTACCAAGCATGCACAGGAGGGTTCACATCACTAAAATTCCACTCATACGCTGGGATCTGGCCATCCGGCTTCATATACCATTCCCGAGTTAGCAGGTCCAGTTGCTTCTTCGCAAACGCTGGATCGACCACCGCGAGGGGAATGCAGTGGAATGCGGTGTCCCATGCTGCAAAGAAAGGATACTCCCACCTGTTACAAAACACGGTCAACGCATGGTAGTCGACTATGAGGCGAACATACTTGTCAGGCATCGACAACACATCCTCTATGTGCATATGGCGCCATTCCTAGACATAGTCAGTCCAATGCGACGTCAAAGAGATTGAGAAAATGTCACCTTGTTTCGAATAAACTTCCTATTCGGGGGAGGAGGTGGCTGGGCCGGATCGCCCTCAATCCATTCCTTCTGGATAAAGCGATAGTACTGCTTCGTCCACAACATCCCTCCAAGCGCCTGTCTCATGATCTGCTTTAAATCATCGCTCATGGGTCCAAGCACCAGTGCATTATAGAATTCATCAGCTTCTTGTCTCCGATCCTCCACGGCGTCATCAAATACCCCTTCGTCCTCAAGAGTGATATCCTTGCCCAATCGCGTGGGCGTGAGCTTGAGACGAACAACAGCGCAGCCACCGTGCCCTGGTACGTCCCGAAACACATAGTGAGCAGCTGCCTTGGTCCCTATCTGCTCTGGATTGACGAAAGATGATGAGGCTGGAAACGGAGTGCAAGGTCCTTCCTCTAGGACATCAGGCTCCTCCGAGCCAAACGAAGAAGCGGTGCGCGAACGGATCTTTGGTGAGAAGAAATGCTCGGGTTGGGATTCGGAGGCAGGAGGTCGATGGGATGGGATGATGTGATCGTGGAACGCGTCTTTCACGTAGGCGGTCTCGTTCGAGCCCCCATACAATCGACTGAAGTTGGTATTGTTTTCAGTGAACAGCAGTTCGGGTTGAACGACATCGACGTCGGGGTCAACCTCGAAGTCTGTGGAAGGACCGACAGGAGGAGGCGATGGCAAGCAATACAGATTGGTTTTACCCAACGAAGGGTGTCGCACCGTAATACAGCTGATATTGTCGCCGCCTTTCACTGAACCGGTCAGAGTGGGCATGGGAGGTTTTTCTAGCGGCCATGACCACGTATTAGGGAACCACAATTGGGGGATTACGTGCAAGGTGGCCGGGTCAGGTCCCCTGTTGTAAGACGTAATTCTGATGTAGACATTATCTGGCTCCTGTTCATCTTTCGCATACTACAAAAGCATATCAACATCAACGCGAATTTGTTCAAGGAAAGTACAAACCTCAACAAAAACATCCCAATACCGGTCATCCTCGAATGCATCCGTATCCAGAATCTCAAACTCTGAAACTTCACGGCTTCTCTGCCGATTTTCAGACACCAGCTCCTCATATGGGAAGCGTCGTTGAGGATACTTGTACAGAAACTTCATGTACGAGTGAGTGGGCGTTGAGTCCAGATAATAATACAGCTCCTTCACGTCCTCTCCGTGATTGCCTTGGTGTCCCGTCACCCCATATAGGCGTTCTTTGAGAATGGGGTCCTCTCCATTCCACAAAGACAACCCAAAGCAGAGACGCTGGTGATTATCAGAGATGCCCGCGATACCGTCCTCTCCCCACCTATACGCGCGAGATCGCGCATGGGAGTGCGGAAAATGGCTCCAAGCATCACCGTTTTCAGAGTAGTCCTCACGAACCGTAGCCTGCACGAGAGCAAAAGCGGGTTTAGAGGGGAATAATCGCCATTAATCTAAAACACCTACCCATTGCCTATCGGAGAGATACGGGCCCCACCGCTTCCAGTGTTTTTCCCGTGTATCGTCTTGTTCAAGGCGATAACTCTCAGCGCCCTTGTAATCTCTACCAAGCTTCTGTGCAAGCCTTTCGCGGTAAGGCCTCGGAGTGTCAGCATCATCGCCATTTTTTGGCTCCGCTTCCACTTGCTTCCTCGGCGGTGGGATTGGCGATGAAGGCGTGTGCTTGGGTATATTAATCGTCAAAGGCGTTGGTGGCTCGACGCGTTCAACAATGGGAGGTCGTGGGGTGGAAGTACCAGAATCATCAATGACTGGAGGAGAGTTGCTGCTTCTGAAGAGCTTTTCCTGGACTTTCCTTACAGTACCACTTGCCATGAAAGTCAAGAACAACGCGCAATGCGATGTCCAGGTTAAAGTGGAGAGTTGATGAGACAGATACGCGCAAGATACGCGTTTGAAATATGAATGACGTCACAACTCGTGGTCACATCACGCTCCAACATTATTTGAATTACATCCTCAAGGTTGCCTCGAGGGGGACGAATGATGCTTATCGGGCCGCGACGATATATTGGATCTTGTAGATCAATGGGAATTATGTGGCTGCGAACAACAAATTCTTAATAAATTTTGGTGGAGATTGTGGGGAGTGAAAAAATCCAAGAGTCCGTTCAATGATTGCAATGGAAGTCGAGATGTGTGACGTCGCCAAAGAAAAAGGAAACAAGAAAAAGAAAAAAAAATAAGGGAGAGATTGAATGAACGAGAGAAGATTGATGGCCATAAAAGATGACATCGTCAAAGAGATACATAGATTATGTGTAGTGTGTCAAAAGCAAAACAAATGTAAAGATCTAGAAGGAAGGGAGGGTGGGATAGTGGGTAGTAGGGATGGGGTATCGTGTTAGGATAGATAACATAGGATAGGATGTTGAATTCCAAAACCAATAACATCACCTGCCGCCAGCGACAGCTTCCACGTCCAGCCATACGTTATGTCTGGCTCAGGAAATGGAGCAGGGGTTTGAAAAGCGAGGGGGAGACGAATTCAAGACGGGGCAGTACATAAATTTCCTCCAACACATCAACGAAGCCAAAGAAAAGAAAAGAGGGGAACGAAACCTCAAGCCTGCCCAGGGGCAGAGATCTTCCATGATCCATCACCACCAGCAGCCAACAGCACGCTCTGCGTCCAGTCTTCAACGCCTTCATCTTCATCCTCATAAAACCCTAAATGGTTCGAGCTGGCAGTGGATACCAACCTCGCTCGCGTTGGATTGGGCCTGATGTGGTCTTGTCCTGGAAGTATCAACGAACTCTGCGAGCTTGACATTGGGAATGAAGGCCGATGATCGGGCCCTTTCGCACCCTGATCTTCGGAGATCTCAGGACCAGAACTCCCATCCGAGCTCGAAGGCGATGTCATCTTCTTCGTTCCGTCAGCCGTACAAGGCGGGGACTCTTCAATGCCCAACCCAAGCCTCAACGACGGTCCAGCCTCGATCGGTGTGTCCAACACCGGCAACAGGTACGTCGAACTTCTTGAACTACCCTGAGATGCAGTAACCGCCGACCTCGGCGTAGAAATCGACGAATCACTGGCAGCTCTTGGTTGGAGATATGGCGACCCCTCCTGCAAAATCGGGGAAGAGATGAACGAGTTCCCAGGGCCCAGAGATCCTGCTGATCGTTTACTGAATAGTTTTCGGAGGGATGGTTTCCTCCCTTTGAGGCGAGGAGAACCCGACCCTGCTGGGGACGGCGGTTCCGTCACGTATGGGGTGAAGCTAGGGAGGGAGAGTATGGGAATCGAGCGTCTTCGAGAGTCTCGTTCAGAAGACTGATACGGGAAAGAGACGGGGGTAGAAGCAGAGGCTGGTATAGGGTTGCTGATGAGAGGTCTCTTCAAGATAGCCAAAGGAGACGGTCCTGCAATCTGAGGACTTGCACTCCGCTGTCGATGTTGAGGCTCCACTTTACCTTTACCCTCCTCTAATGGCAAATGCGAAAACGACGGGTGTCCAGAAGAAGTCGGCGTCGCTACCGATTCAGCAGAAGACGAAAGTGGGGGTGGGGAGGGAGAATTTGCAATATTCACAGAATCCTTGCCAGAGGACATCGAGCCATTATCAACCGCCGAAGAAGGCGAGGATGACGAACAACGACTATGCGCGTCCAAATAAAGCGTTGGAACCTCTGGTCTCTCAACCTCCTTGAACCTCCTATGCTGCTGAGCATGTTCTCCCTCCTCCAAAAGCGACGCTTCCTCCTCCGCCGAAGCATGATAGTCAGAACTCGGGTTATCCGAGGTCGAGTCCCTGTCCATACTCTGCCAGCTTCTCTCCTCCATCGCATCAGAATAACTATCCTCATCTGTGTCGTCGTCACTCATCGTGCTTCCAGAAGCTCTGATATCCAAAACTAAACTCTCTCTCATGAAATCAATAACCGGAGACGACCCCCAAATACCCTCCCCGTCACAAAGCACCTTTAAAAGCGGCGGGCTCATGCTTAAACTCGGGCAAAAGAGCAGTAGCAAGTTGCTCAAAGGCATCTTGGTCTCTTTGCTCCTTCTCGCAGTGGCTTTGATCAAATCGACAACAGTTCGTATGAGATCTCGGTTTTCCGGGGGGAGTTGATGGATAAGTGATTTGATAGCATTAAGGAGGGTCTTGGAAGGGGGTCGCATGTCTTGAAAGGAGGGTAGGGCTAGCGTAGATAAAGAAGGGGGCTTTCGAATGGTCGGTAACTTTTTGGTTGGCAGCGGGTCAACAAGGTTGCTGTTGCTCTCCTCAATGATGGCGGCATCAAAGTAAGGAAGCAAATGGTTCGTCAGAATAGGTTCTGGAACTATGGAAGAAGAAAAAAATGAGATTTCCGCAATATTGCCGAGGATAGATAAATAGACCCACGTTCGCGTAGGAAGGCTCTAAATACAGAAGCCACAGCATGGGGGTCAATATCCCCAGGATCACAGTCTGTCATATCATAGTCGACGCCCGTATCAAACTCTGCACGCAGCTTCGACGCATGAGCTGGACGACCATTGACACTGGAAACAAGTAAGCACATTGATTATCAAGGAAATAAATATAAAATGCATACCGAAATAGTCCCTCCTCCTGCACACCCCAAATCAATATATGCTGAGCACATCGTGCCACCAGGGCAGGCAACATCCTCGTCTCCAGCTCCCTATACTTCACCTCCCAATCCTCGCTTGGCTCATCACCACTACCACCTACATCAATCGCAGTCTCCCTAACCACAACCCCCAACTTCCGTCCAAACACAACCCCACCAGAACTCCTCATCGGTCCCCTCACCAACTTCCCCATCGACGGCTCAGAATGCGAGAAAAACGCATCAGAGTCCGATCCCGTACTCGACGACACACTATAACTCCCAGAAGGCGCATTCGGCGTCCTCTTCCCCTTCTGCAATAAATGCATATTGACATTCACGCTCGGCGTACTCTGATTCGAACTTGTCCTGGCCAACCCATAGTCCGTATGCGACGTGTTGGAATACGAGGACGGCGCATTGGAGCTTGACAGGGACGCAGATGAGGAGTGACCCGAGCCAGAAGAGCTCGATTGCATCCCCATCCCCCATTTCCTGCCCATCTTCTCCATGGCCTTCTTTGCCAATCCAGCAGCAGGCGCAAAGCCACTCGTCATACTAATCGCCGTTTGCCTGAACGAATTACCACCGCTTGGGGGAGGCGAGATGGCTGATTGTGGTAGTCCTGGCAAATGACTTTCCTGACGTGTTGTTATGGGTATAGGAGCGGAAATAGGCGTGTTGCTTGTAGTCCATGCCGAGAACTGCCCGCGTACGTTGCTCCCCCTGAAACCGCCAGACGCAGGAACTGGGGCAGCAAGCTTGAGGGAGGGATTGTAGCTGTTGTAATCCAGGTTTGGAGGAGAAGATACTGGGGGAATGACGCCCTCAGATATCGAGTGGGAAGGGTATTTGAGCTCTGCAGCGGAGGGAGCTGAGGTGGCGATCTGAGGTCTGGGATTATGAACCCCAAGATTGAGCGACATTGAGCGTCGGTCTCTAGCTCGTAGAGCGGTGTCGAACAAGTGTGTTTCAGGAGGAGCAAATGCGCCTCCTTCAAAAACAAGGTCGTCACCATCCTCTTCTGGCATGCCAAAGTCGGCGTCAGTGATAAGCGCACTGAGTCGCTTACTACCAGGAACAATCGTATGTGTTGACTGCACAGACTCGGCCATGGACACAGGCCGTGAAGCCCGACTGGCAGACATCGCCCCAGGCCTGATAGTATGATGGCCAATCGTCGAGTCGCTCTTCCTCCACGCTTCCTTCATCTCGCCCTTATCCCCCACAGCCGGTAAAGGTGTCTCCTTCTCCGGCCGCCGTCGTTGCTGAACATGTTCCTCCTCCTCCCGTTCTTTCCTCTGTTGTGCGTCCCTTTCCTCCTCGCCCATGCGCATAAAGTTGACGGCTGACGATATACCCGGACTGATCGGTATTACAGACGACCGATGATTTGATGAAAATACGCTGTCGACAACGAGGTTTGATGTACTGGTTTGGACAGGGGCTGGGTACTTTTCATTCTTTGGTAGAGGCGGTGGTGGTGGTGGCGACGGATTAGACTGAACAGGGGACTTGGCTGCCTTTTTACCTAAGGAGCTGAATATCTACAACAATGGATGAAACATTAGCTTAATTTGCTTCAGAAACAAGGCACCCAAGCTTACGGGAGGTGAGGTTGACGAAGACGAGGACGAGGACGTAGCCTCGATGGGCGACGCGGGCTGGCTTCCATTCTTCGTAAACAGCGTCGAGGCATCTTCAGACTTTTTTCTACGAGCAGCGAAAACGCGTTTGAGTCTATTTCCACCTTTTGATGATGATGCTGATGACGATGACGGTGGGGGAGCTGCAGACGACGACGACGCAACAGGTGCTGGTGTGGAAGGCTTGCTTTGGCCGCTTCCCATAGACAAATAGAAAGGTAAAGAGTGGGAAGAGCGGGAAAGTGCGACGGCGGATGAGGATGTGGAGGAAGAGTGATGGCCGTGGGGAGTTTGACGTGGGGCTTGTGTGATATCCTGAGGTGAAATATTATCAGGACGAGCGTCTCTACGCTGCATGGCTGAGGCTGGAGCAACGAGGTGAATGTCAGGTGTGCAGCGTGATGATGGAGTGTGTATGTATACGGACCTGCTCGGCTCGACATCGTGGCCGGTCGAAACGGTGATAGTGGATTAGGATATTATTCTATATGGTGAGTTTATCAAGGTGAGATCGTCGCTGTGAGTTTCAAGGACTCACATGTATTATATCGGTCGTGACGACGCAGCAGTGGGAAACAGCGTGAGGACATGGACGCACACGCCAACTTTTCTTTGCCGCCTATTGCCGTACATTTTCGCTTCAAACTCAGGCCGACTCTCAAATGACCTCAACAGCTGATACAAAGACAATTAAATGCTTGTCACTTCCGCAATAATCGCTATGTACTAAGTTATTTCTCTACAAGTGTCTCTACAAGCTGATTAACTGTCCATATGTCTATCAAGGTGGGATCAAAAACTCCTTCACCTGAGAACAACAACATCAGTACGTCAGTCATTTCGGTCTCAACTCTCACTCACTAATTCATATGTGAAGAATGATGTGGCTATACTAGGCGCCACCTTGACTGTACACACGTTGTCAGCTCGGTCCGTCTGTGGGTTAGGGGAAAAGGGGACACTTGCGTAAATTCGGCCACAGGCCTCTGTATAACCCCGAAACGCCTTCCTTGCTAAGTATACTCCATAACGCATCAAGTGCACCATTATACTTGATCGACCCGCCCTGCATACCACTGACCTGCATCTTTCGACGCAATACATCGAATGGATAGGTCAGAGTCTGCGATATTGATCCTGCAAGGGGTTCATTAGTTCTTCGACGATCTTCAGGAACGACAAACTGACCTGCCAAGGCCCCACAGCTCAGTTTCCGCGCAACGCTGCTCTTCCCAGGGGGTGTAATAATTCCCCTCAAAAATTCATAGGCAGCAAAGTTGATCCCGACGTAAGGAGCAACCCCAACCGCCGTCGTTACCAACCCGCGATACAACCCCCGCACGCCCCCTTCCTCCTTCATAATCTTAAGGGTCATGCCCCATATTGTAAGTTCTGCCTTGGTATACGGGGAGGTCTTGGCCACTGTAGACGACGCCGTGTGGTATGCAGACGATAGAGCCGTTTTTAGTGGGATCGTGCTCGACACGGTGGCCTTGGGTTTGTTCGGCGCTGCACTGAGGTCCACCGATGCCGTGGCTATTGACAATCGCGAGCGCACGAGGTCTAAGGGGTATGTTGAACCTGCATGCATAATTATGTCAGTCATCAAGCAGGCAGCCGTTAGGCGATGAATGATCGGAGACGCACAAACAGAAGTTATTCCAGCGAGAGCACCACTCGCTAATCTTTTCGGCGTATCAAGTTCTTTGGATCCATGATGGGTAAACCACTGCGAATAAGAGACGCGCGACGTCAGCCTTGAAGAGCCAATGACAGCTGTTATGAAGCTATGAATGATCGCTTACCTTCTTCAGCTGCTCATATGTCGTGAATTGAACGGCGCTAAGGTGGGTATGGTTAGCCCCCGGCTATGCGTGCGGTCCGGAAGAACAGCAGACATCCCAAACTCACCTGTAAGGCACGATGCGTAAACAATTGATCCCATTACCTCTCATGAATCCCTTAAAGCCCTCCTCCCTCCACATTCTAACAAGGCTCCTCCAAACGCCCTTGTATTGTGAATCGGATCCCGTAAGCTGTACTTGTCTGAAGAACAACATGCATAAGAAATAATCCATGAATGAAAAAGAAGAGGGAAACATACTGTATGATCTTCAGCCGTTCCAGCGGGCTGACGACCGTCCGCGAGGCAGCGCCTGCACATCCTCCAGCTATGAAAAGATGAAAAGGCGGTCATCATTCCGATCCGTTTCCCCGCCAGCTACGCAGAGCAACTCACCGACAAAGTAGGATGCCACCTGCGGTGTTAGGAAAAGAAAAGAAAATTTCTTTGTAGGTTGTGATTCGACCAGAGCAGTCGAGCTCGACTGAGCGTCGTTAGGTGTTGTGCTGGTGGTCATGATGAAATAATGGTAGCAGCTGTACGGTGCATGAACGGTAGAGACTGTTGTATATTGTCGACGGGTGGATATATCGCGTAGGATCCTCCCAGAGAGTCTAGTGAGTCTGGGAAGGAAGAGAAAAGTCTGGCCGGGCTGTGAGGTAGCTGTGAGCAAGTTGAAGCTGTGAAAGAAAAAGGGCGGAAGGTTAATTGACCGACATCACGTGGGTTTCCCTTGTCTTATCCGACTTCAATGTAATATCCCAAGACTAATCTCCCTTGTCGATGGCGACACCCACGCCCATGCACAACACCAGGGACATTCAATCTCATTAAATCCTCATCCCCTTCAGCCCAGTTCAGCCCCCATAACGTACCCGAAATAACAGGCCATGCCCGATATATCCTGCTCTCCGTTATCGATAGATTGAGGAAAAGAGCAGCACATTGCACCACTGTGATTACTTTAGCGCGCACAATCGGAACCAACAATGTCGCTTGGCTGGCCAAGTATGGAGACCCACGGAACTCCCTTAGCCTACCTACTGAACTCTCCTTCCCGGCTGGACACGTTCATCTTTGATTGGACGATTACATCCCGGTGGTGGTGTTTCGACGCATCAACGTTTCAACCTTCGTTTCAGTCACTAACTTTGATCTATCATTGTAGTCGGCGTTCTTCTGTCCAATACGCGCGCGGAGATTTTCCATAGCTTCCGGAATCTGCTTTCAAGCCGCAGCACTCTTATTGGACGAATGTTTGAAGACCCCCGGGCCCCTTCATCACTGACATCATCGCTTATGGTCAACCTTGTACTTAAATATAGGGTTTGGACTGTGAGTTGCTAGCTGGAGCAGATGAGTTCCTTCCTTGTTCCGAACCAGGTTTAAGCCCGTCTCCTAGCATCTCTCGGCACAACTCGCTCAAGTACATACTTAATGCGCTCCGGAACTCCCGCATCCGGCGGATGCTCAGGGGCCCAGTCGAATGACGTCTACGAAGCCGTCGATCTTCAATTCCTTCTCAGAAATGGAAGGCAAGGCAAAACCTCGACCCTATTCCTGGATGCAGGCTTCAATAGATCCCTTCAAGCACTTCACGTGAACCACGAAATGATGTAAAAGATGAACCGCATCTAGTGCAACCGAATGTTCAATTAGCCATGTAACTCGATATTGTACAACTGAATGAAAGATCGTAAAAATGATTGAAGTAAGAAGTGCTGCTGAGAAGATGCGAATGCGGGTCTGATATATAACGGACGTAAAAAAGACAAGTACCATAAAACTGGAACCCTAGGAAGAGACTGCCTGACATGCTCATGAGAAGTGTCATTGAGCATTTGGCGAAGTCGGATCCTGCGAATACTCCGGCGGAGCGGTTGTCCCTGAATCCGCGCCTGCAACACCGGCAGACACCGCACCCTCAGCCAGAACCGGGCCAGCATCGACCTCCTCGGTAATCTGAAGTTCGGGTATAGAAGGCCCCGCACCTCCACCTCCACCAGTTCCCGGCCTTCGTGTGCGTGCAGGAGGAGGCGACAAGAGCTGCGGCGCCAGGTCTGGACGATATTTAGCCCGCAGCTGGGGAACAATTAACTCTTGCCCCGTCTAATAGAAACCATTCTCAGCAAAGGAAGTACATCCTGACATGCAATCAAGAGCTTACCCCGGAGTTTCTCGACGAAGTGACATCAGACGAGTCTGTATTGCTCGCGGCACCGGCAACCGTACCCGCCGTTGCAGGCCATATCCCCGTCGTTGGAGGCGTAGTAGGAAGCGACCCAAAAGATACTTGTGTGCGCAATGTCTCATGCCCGAGTTGGCTATTAGATTGACTGTGTGGTAACAAAGGGGAAGGTGCATCGCCGACTGGGAGGGGGTTGTAGTTGAATGGCTGGATGATGTCCTCTTCCTTTTTTTCTTGGTGATGGCCGATGATGGAAGACGATCGTCGGCCTGTGCGCCAGCGCCGTACCAAGTAAAGAATCACGGCCAGAATGAAGAACACTCCGAAGATGCTGCCAACTGAGATACCGGCGATGGCACCCTTGGATAGTTTCGAGCTATGGAGTAGATTATCTGAGGATGCGCTTAGAAGAGTACAAGAGTCTGTACCTCGTCGATGTGGAAGAAGACGCCCTGAGGGAGTGGTACTGAGAACGCTGGTATTTGCTTCCGAGAACTAGACAACGCACCGTTGAATTGAAGCTGTTGTGAAGACTTCCGCGTAGTCAACTGCCAAAGTGAGTGGATAGGATGAGTTGAACGGCTGTACAGTTATCTTCAAGGTATGGGATCCGGCACCCAAGTTGCTGCCGTAATAAAGCAACGTCTGTGGTCTGTAGGTCGAACTACTTGTCGTATAATTCGAGGGATTACCATGATCCATTTGAGCAGAGTAAGGCGCGCCATTGGGACCAACAGGACCATATAATAAGACAGCATCCCCTACGAATCCATGTAAAACCCTCTTACTAGGATAAGTACACATGACTCTTACCCTACATAAAAGGTTAACGGAATACTTGCGAATGAGATGGGATAACTCACCTGGAAAGTATACGTTACGTAGGACCCAGCGCTCGACGACACACTACAATTGAAGAACAAGGGGTCATAAAAAAGCAAGAGTAGTAGATCAATACACATACTGTCCATTGCCGCCCGAAAACATCCCCAGATTGCTAGGATTAGCCGACCACGAGGAATAAGGATAATAACTGAAGGAAGGATCTGAGTCTTGAAAAGTATTCACAATCATAGACTCAGAATCTAGTCCTACTGTCGATTGGAATGTTATCTGATTGCCCGTTAGGCACCTGCTCAAGAGGTTTACATGACAGAACTCACAAAATCCAAGTCGGTGAATGTTTTACCCTGGTTGGTCATTTTCACCGTATGAGCCCCATTCTGCAACGCGACAGTTGCAAAGAGTGTTTTCTGGAAGGAATCCGGGGTGGTTTGGCCATTTACAGGAGGGTACAACTTCGTGTCTATGCCAATTTGATAGAACCCGTGGGTTGAGCGTAACGCTCCATAGATCTGCACGTTGACGCCGTAGAACACAAAGAAAACAGTCGCGCCGTCGACATTCGTTCTCATGTAGCTACTTTGCGAGTATCTAGATCAGGGTATGAGACATCGCCCGAATCAGCCCCGAAGTCGAGGGAGAGACGTACTGGTCAAGGGAGGTGTCATTCTCAGACGTTCCAGCTGTCCAGTCGGCCCCAGAGTAGACCAAGAGCGGCGAATAGTCCTCGATGGTAGTCGTAAGGTTGGGCATGAGGTTTGCTGGTGGTCTTGTTGGAACAAGGTAAGTCGCGCCAAGTCAGGGAGGATACTCGGATGTTCCATGGCTAAATTTAAGATCTGTCCAGGATCTGTCAATCCCGCGCTCGATCATATGGTTGCAGATAACATAGCAAGTTAAGCACAGCTTCAAGTTGACTCCATGATAGTTATCTTTATAGGCGGGCTACGAGCGGTGATACTGGTCGAACCCATGCTGAGGACGGATTCAGAGCTATTCAAAGCCTGGTGAGTGGATGTACTTGAGCAAAATCATGCCCAAAGAAAATCAGGGTTCACGGGCATTACTGAAAGGATTGAGTAATCTGGATTGGGCATGACGATAAATTCAATTACCAGGAACAGTTGTGTGAGCAATAGCGCTCAAGGAGCGCTCGGCGCGGTTGAGCTCGGCCATGTCGCACAAGTCTCTGCAACCACCAGTTCCATTCCGTTTACGGCCTTCCCCTCGCTTGTCCAGGCATTTTCACGCCAAGTGTTTGCGGTCCATTGCGATAAACTGTGGATCATGTTGATCAAGTGCGCGGAAAGTGCTGTTGTGACTTTAACGGCGACGCCGCTAGCACGTGCTACTGATCTGACGCGTCAACTTTATTTATAGCATGTAAACAAAACGAACAAGAAATGGCAAATCAATGGCAAGTCCTCGGAGAATGGCACCTCAAGCTTTGAGCCTCGATAAATATTTCGTCGAGACCCCTTGGAGCTTTGGCTTTACCGATATGCCTACCCTTGCCCCGAGACCGAAATCCAAAGTGTACGACTCCCAGTTAAAGGGCCCAAGAAAGGGCCGTGAGTCGACGCGTCGAACGCAGGGTTGAATTCTTCTAGGATTTCGTTCTAGCACCTTTCAAGGACAAATGAAGGCCGCTGCTAAGTATAGATGAACAACAAAACCGGCTTGCGAGCGCCGGACGAGCATCAGATTTCAAGGGAGTGGTGTTGAAGATGGTCCCGACTTTGCTACTTGTTTTTGTCTGCTCTTTGACAAACCCGGTCAGCCATCTGGGGTACAGGAGGAAGCCTTCAAGTGCGACCACCATGAGGTCATAAAAGAGCTATATGGGCAGGTATGACTCAAGCTTAGTACACTGTTCGGAATGATGATAGTATGGTCAAGAAGTAGGTGAGTACATACTTCATGTTGAAGACCTTTTGAGTAGGCCACGAAGCGCCTTAGACTGCAAGGCAGCGACCATCCGCGGAGAGCGATGCTCAAACCTGCTGGTATTCGCAAATCCCGCGCAACTTGCTACGCCAGGTGATGTGCATGCTAGACAACATAAGCCCTCCCATACGGTTACCTGTCGCTGTCACCTGTTAACATGCGTTAGTTCGAGGCATGACGGTTCCATCCTGCATTTTCCATCGTGCATTCTTTTAACTTCCTTCGGACGCCTCGGGCTGCGATCCTTGAAAATAATGCTTATTGATTTCCTGTTGAAAGTGTACCATCATGGTTTTACAAGTTAGTAATTAGGTATGATATTCTGGTGGCGCGACAGTATCGCCAGCCGATAGTACGCTAGTTCCTGTTGATGTAACAATCGACCCCAAAGGTTGCGGTACAATGTTACTTGCACCCGATCTGATTGTCCCCAATGGTGCTGACAGAAACCCCATCCTTAAACGATCTTTGCTGACTGACCCGTGGTTGTCCTGGAATTCGATTGGCATAAGCAAGGAAACTTGGAAGTTCGAGGCAAGTGGATTCTTACAGCATTCGATGATACGTAATCATCGTACATACCAGAAGCAGGAAAAGTAGATTGGTAACCTGTTGCGATTGCTGGGTTTGACGAAGATGAGAACGATAGACTGGATGGGTTGTAACTAGGTTGGCTGGCTATGGGCGCGTCTTGGGGTGTCGGTGGGAAGGTGAACGGTTCAACTCTAGGGTGAACGGGGTTCGGTTTTTCTGAGATCGTGCTGGGGTGGTTGCGCCGTTTTCGTATGAAAAGGAAGACGAGAACAGCAAGCGCAAGGAAGGCAAGAGTACTGGTTATAGAAAGCCCGGCTATAGCACCAGTAGGGAAGGTCCTAGAGAACGATGCGTATAGGTGTCACTAACAGCGCAACACTGATCAGCAGACTTACGACGATGCAGAAATTGCTTGAGTAGCTCCAAAGCTACAGATGCTACTTTAAAGATGCCTAAATGGGCAAGAGAAAAACTCTTACCTTCCACCAAGAGAGGGAGTAGTGTACACCTCTGCATAGTCAATGGCAAGCGCTTGTCCGGACCCACTCGATGATCCAAATTGTATCTTTAGCGTATGTCCTCCTCTTCCCAGATTGCCTGCATAATATAAGAGTTGTTGGGGCCTGTAAAACTGCTTATTCGTCGTGGAATTTGTCGGAGTGCCACCGTCAACCTGGGCTGAAAACACAGAAACACCATTCGGACCAACTGGACCGTATAACCCCACAGCATCTCCTGCGCATGGCTCGTGAGGACCCTCAACGCTGAATCCTCTAAAAAATACATACCCTAGACAGATTTCAGTACTTGCCCACGAATAAGTGACACCGAACTCACAGCGAAGGTAAATTCAGCGAAAGCGCCCGGACTTGTTGTGGCACTGTCATTTCCCTACTAAGAACGGCGAGACGCAAAATGATGCAAAGATTCGAACTCACTGCCCAGTGCTGCCTGAAAATGAAGATACAAAATCTGGGGTTCCCCAAGACGAAGCAGGGGAGTAGGAGAAGGAGGGATGTGAGTCTTTGTAAGTGTTCACGATCAACGCTTCATCATCATTTCCGACACTCGTTTGCCATGAAATCTAAATAATGATTTTCACCTAAGCGATGAAGAACAAGGTAAAACAGCGGTCAAACGCACATAATCCACGTCCAAATACGTGTTAGCACCGTTCGTCAATGTAACTGTGTGTACGCCCTTTTGAAGGCTGGTCGAAAACAACGTTTGGTTGAAGGCATCCGGGCTGGCAACTCCATTTCCCGCAGGAAACTGCTGGTTGTCTACCTGAACTTGATAGGGTCCATGGTTGCCACGCTTGGCGCCATATATCCCAACTGAAGTCCCAAAGAATGTGAAGGACATGGTCATATTTGCACTCTGGGTCAAAGTGAAGCTACTTTGCGAATACCTAGCGGTCCGACAAAACATCAAGCACTATCCTTTGTATGAGAATCGGATACTTACTTGTCCGCTGACGAGTCGGCAGAAGTCCCAGACGACCAATTAGTAGAGTAGATCAGGAAGGGCGAGGTATCCTCAATGATAGCCTGGAAAGAAGGCATTGTAGCACAAACTTTGGCACTTGCTGACGGTTTGCGGATTCGTGAAGCAGTCTGAAGCCTTGTAACATTCAGCCCAGCGGCAGTAGCCGGCCGATGCTGGTGAGTGCCATCTGGAGACTGGCTTCTATAGTGATTAAAGGCAGTTCTTTATCAAGTTCTAAATTTTGACGTGAATACAAACAACGCGTCAACACCACACAACCACACAATTTTTGGAGCTCGTTAAGAGTCTTTCCTTCTCCAACCAACGAACGCTGTACAGAAGTGTACAGAACTGAGAAGCATGCGGCTATCAAACCTGGGGCTTAGCCTCTCGTATGGGCCGGGTATTGTAAGATTCCCTTAGCCCTATTGCCTCCTTGATTATAATCAAACATGTGCGATAAATTTTACCTTGATACTTATGCCAGCTTGATGGACAAATTTGATGTAGAAGCTCAGCGCTCAGCGCCAACCGCCGGACCTCCGAACCCCGGAACGCGGGTGTTGTTGAGCGCGCTTGGCCTTGCAAGTTGCAACCTCAAGAAATGCAGACAAAGGCGACTCCGCCAATCAACACAAAAATAATAGCTGGAATTTTATCGGCCCGGTTCTAGCCAAATTCTGCAGCGAGATTGGGTACAAGCACACTAGGCACTCAAGTCAGCAACGGCGCTATTAACGAAATAATGAGATGGCAGGGGAAGGTACCTCCATCTCATAAGCCATAAATGAGTGATAGAGTTTGTCGTCTCCGTCAAAACTGAGCTATTCCGTTCTGGCATCGGCTTATTAGCCAGACAAGGCATCGTTTCGAGAAACAACCATTGATTGTCCTGATCCGCTCCGACTAGATCGAAGACGGGACTTCTTCTGGTTGGTGAAGCCTCTGAAATGAGGAGTAGCGGGAAAAGGTGAAGAGGATTGTTACAGCCTAAGTTTCATAGCTATACCCGCATTTTTGTCAGGTATACTTACTGTTGAACATAGCATTGAGATCATCTTAGAAAACATACCATTACAACGATACAGGTCAGTGGTTATGTATGATATTCCGGAGGCGGAACAGTGTCGCCAACTAGTGGGTCCGTGGTAGCTGGTAAGATGGGGGTCGACCCCGAGGGCTGTGGTATAGTATAAGAGGTATCTGAAGCCATCACTCGCGATCCCAGTGGTGCTGATGGGGTTCCCATCCCAAGACGGTCTTTGGTGACTGGTCTGCGGGCTTCCTAAGATACAAGAGGAGTAAGGACAAGGTAACTCAGAAGCAAAGCAGAATCGTACAGCGGTTGATGTAACATAGTTATCGTAGAGCCTAGTAGCAGAAAAAGTAGATGGGTAACCTGTTGTAGTTGTTGGATTCGACGACGAAGTGAATGATAAATCGGATGGGTTGTGATTGTGATTGGGCTGATGATGATTTTGATTGACTATGGAAACATTTTGGGGCGTCGGCTGGAAGGAGAACGGCTCAACTCTGAGGCCACTCATGGTCGGCGTTTCAGGATCTGTCCTTAGGGAGCTGAAGAGGTGGTTTTTGTGTCTTTGTAGAAAGAGGAAGACGACGGCAGCAAGCGCAAGAAAAGCAAGTGTGCTGGTTATGGCGAGCCCAACGGTAGCATCAATGGGGAAAGCCCTAGGTAACAATGAGTGTAGGTGCTAGTAGATTCACTACATCAACCAAGAGAGACTCACGAAGCTACACGAACTGGTAGAGTTGTTCCAAAGCTATAGGTTTTGATTTAACAACGCCCACATGGTAAGGCGAGATATTCTTACCTTCCACCAAGAGAAGGGGTAGTGTACACCTCCGCATAGTCAATGGCGAGGGCCTGGTTAGACCCGCTTGACGACCCAAATTGTATCTTTAGCGTATGTATACCGCTTCCCAGATTGCTGCCGTAATATAGCAGTTGTTGGGGTCTGTAAAACTGCTTATTCGTTGTGGAATTCATGGGTGTGCCGCCGTCAACCTGGACGGAGAACGCAGCAGCACCACTCGGACCAACTGGACCATATAACCCCACAGCATCACCTGCGCATGGTTGGTATAAAACTCCAGCGCTGAATCCTCTAAGAAATACATACCCTAAGCAGATTTCAGTATTTCGACACAGGACAATGGATACCTAACTCACAGCGAAAGTAAATTCGGCGAAAGCGCCCGGCGTTGTTGTGGCACTGTCATTTCCCTTGCTAAGAAGGCGAGACCCAAAACGATTCAAACATTCAAACTCACTGCCCGGTGCTGCCTGAAAACGAGGATACAAAATCTGGAGTTCCCCAAGACGACGTGGGGGAGTAGGAGAAAGCTGGATGTGAGTCCTGGTAAGTGTTCACGATAAGAGTTTCAGCATCGTTTCCAACACTCGTTTGCCACGAAACCTGAACATGTCAATTATTCTCCGCAGCAATGATGAGCAAGGGGCAGGACACACATAGTCCACGTCCAGATACGTGTTTGCGTTATTGGTCAATGTGACTGTGTGCAATCCATTTTGTAGGTTAGTCGAAAACAGCGTTTGGTTGAAGGCATCCGGGGTGGCAACTCCATTTCCGACGGGATACTGTTGGTTATCAACCTGAACTTGATAGGGACCGTGATTGCCACGCTTAGCGCCATATATCCCAACATAGGTCCCAAAGAATGTGAAAGACATCGTCGCATTTGCGGCCTGGGTCACAGTGAAGCTGCTCTGCGTGTACCTGGCAGTCCAACCGACATCAAGTATCATCTTACGTCTGAGTCTGAGGACTAGATACTTACTTGTCCGCTGAGGAGTCGTCTGCGGAGGTCCCAGCCCTCCAATTAGCAGAATAAACCAGGAATGGCGCGGTATCTTCGACGATAGCCTGGAAAGATGGCATGAAGAGCAGGCAAGGTTTCGGCGCTTATTGAGAGTTTGCGGTTCCCAGCGGCCTGTGGGACATTCGAATGTTCAAAGTGGTTGCACCTGGGTTGCACACTCTGCCGACCGAATGCTGGAGGTTTGGAGCAAGTTTGGAGCGCTCCTTGAGCGCTCCCATAGCGATCAGATGGTTTGACACGCGGATGCGGTATGTAGTGATAAAAGTCAAGTTATACTTATATAGATAACGTTTGATGCCCATGACGAGTCCGACGAGACGGGTCCTCGTCAAATGCCTAAGGCCTCTAAAAGAAATCGCTGGTATGTAGATATACAATTCTTGAAGCACGAAGCCTGGATGGATCTGGTCTTGATACTTGAATACTCTACGTTTTTTACATGTAAATCTTTCATCATTTTGTACATTTCACAAAGGAACACCTGTTGTTGCCAGCTTTGTACGACACTGTCTGGAGGGATTCCTTCGCTTAAACCTGTGATGTCGACGCTACAATGGGCAAAGCGGATCATAGACGCGCACCGCAGGTGCGGGGGTCGCAAGGGGGTCGTAGTACAAGTTATGGCCGCAAGTTCTAGAGATGTTGCGTGATGCACGACTTGCATACCACCAAGAACGAATCAAATCATTCACTCTATCGAGACCTTGGCCAAGTTCTGCACGTCGTCAGAGTGAAGTGCCCACAGCGTGTCAATGAGGCCAGACAAAAAGGTTCCAGGCCCTTTCACGACCTCTCTTTGAACTGCCAACTCTGCAGCGACAGTGAGGACAAGCACGCTAGAGGAAAGAGGCGCGTCAATCAGCACCGGTGGTGATGAACCGTAATAATCGAAATTACCCCGCGATGGCTCCAAGGAACATATCCCCTTTTGCCAGCTTCCCATCGCTCTTCTTCTCCTCATCCGAAGCCAAATGTGCCGCTGTGGCACAAAATGCTGCGATGCAACTGCCTAAAACACACCCGGAGCCTGTGATCTTCCCAAGCATCGCATCCCCATTTTTCAGTGACACGACTGACAGGCCATCAGAGATATAGTCTGTCGCTCCCGTTAAAACCACAACACATCCTATTTTTATGAGAATGATATCAAATACTGTCTCAAGATTGAAAAATGTTGGCCATACGTTCCCGTTTTGCAAGTGCTTTCACGAACGAAACCGGGTCTTTGAAGCCTGAACCCACACTGTCTACTCCTTTGGAATCGACCTGTCAATTGGCATTTCAACCAATGTTATGGTAAAGATAACCAGCAACCGACCTCTTTCGTTCCGGCCAGAGCGGCCAGTTCACCAGCGTTACCCTTGATGACGCTTGCCTGCCATGTATTCAAGAGTTCTTGGGTTCCAGCATCAGCCTATCCACTACATAAAAATTCATTCCGAGGGAGACTGTACCATTGACGGTCTCTTGCCTGAAAGCACTGGCACCCACTCCAACTGGATCAAAGACAACAGGCTTCCTGAACTGATTGGCAAAGTACCCTGCAAAACCAGATTTAGACGAAAAAAGATGGACACATATGTTACAATCATGGATATACCTCCTTTCTTCATCCCGTCGAAACTGTCTCCTCTTAAAGTCCCGATATTCACTAGAAGCGCTCCGCTGATCTTGGCCAAGTCTTCCATTTCACGGGGTTCGGTGGCCATAATCGGGCTAGCACCCAGTGCCAACGTAATATTTGCGGATCGTGTAGCGACGACCGTGTTGGTAATCTAATCATTCATTCAAACCTGCGCGAGTTTGAAGATGCTCGAACTCACCTGGTGAACAAGAGGGTTCAGACCCCGAATTGTTTCCAAAAGTTGTACGACGCCTTCTAGCACCGTCTCGGGCGACAGATCTCCTGTCACATACAAATCAGACGTTAATCGCGTGTCCAAATCAGGGGGGTGCGGAAAGTCTGCTCGAAAAGCGCTCAGGATGTTAGCGAGCGTTTCCGTCGCCCGACGCGGTTCAGTGGAGGCAACGATTTCTGAGATGACAGCAATGCCATCTAGAGCATGACCTGTCGACGACACGGTCCCGTGTAAGGTGCGTAGAAGATTTGTTGACTTGATTCCGCCTGGCGTCGGTATTAACTTGAAAGGTTTATTCCACAAAACATTGGCCATGACGCACCGATTGCCACAGCTTTTACGTTGGTCCCATCCAACGCCTCCAACATGACCCCAACCCCTCGAACCCCGATGATAGGGCTTGTCAGCGACTTGCTCTTCGTCCCCCACACAGCACCAATCCCCACGTAGTCCGCCCCGTCCTTCACGGCCGCCTTGACATGATCGACATTATTACAGCTGACACCAATGACCGCATCCTTCGGGAGAATCTTACGCGCCAGAGCTATGGGCATGTCATCTTGACCAAGGTGAACGCCATGCGCGTTTATCGCAAGCGCGACGTCAACGCGGTCGTTGATGAGCAGAGGGACGTTGTAAATGTCGCATATGACCTTTGAAGCTCTTGCGATTTTGATGAACTAATGTATCCAGAAAGTAACGTTGAAGGAACTGGAAGCACTACCCTCACCTCCCCAGTATCTGTGTTCTTCTCACGGATCTGCACAACGGTAACACCTCCTTGAAGAGACTACAAATCAGCGCCATGTTATATCATTGTGGAGAAAAGCAGGCCCCTTACTTCTTCTAGTGATTCAAAATAATCCTCCAAACGCGAATTGAGCTCAAGCACAGACAAGCCTTGAAGGTGATATCTGACTCACCTTGCCTTGAGGTAGAAGTTCTCTTCCTGTCACAAGGTAGAGTGAACAGTCGATGTCGTTCATGATGGATTAGAGTTGGATTTCGGTCAGTGGATACCACGACTCTGAACCAAAGACGTTGGCAGTGAAAAGATAAGATTTTTCGGCGAGTTGAATATTTGCCGGATACTGTAGAAGTGACGACTCTTGTGAAAATGAGTTCTTTAAGAAAGGGGGATTGGGAAAGAGGGCTTACCTCCATGATCAAATCCAACATTGACGGGGGGAAAGGGAACATGTCTCTACCGTTACTAACAAGAAAGCGTGTTCGTAGAACGCGAGAGTATCGTATTACCAAGTGTGTGGTAGTACATACACAGAAAACGTCACAACAACAATACAGCACGGGTAAATGGATAAAGGAGTGAGGTGAGTTATGCATAAATACGGTGGGAAGTAACAAGTGCTCTGAATCTGATCTCGAGTCGTGATCTTTTCGGCTAAGGAGCGTTAATAACAAGATTATGCTGGTGTGGCGGGCGCGGGAGGAGGATGTGGACCTGGCGGAAGGGAAACTGGCGATTAGCGCTGCGTTCTTGCGGAGGAAGAAGATTGAAATACTAACCACCCCTCTCACCACCTCGTCCGCGGCCCCTCCCGCGACCGCGTTCACCGTCACCGCGCCAGTCACCACCATGGCCACGGTATCCTAAAAATTTATCAGTCAAAAAAAACATTCTCAACCAAGAAGAAATGACAAGTACCTCCACGGTCACCACGCCTGTATCCACCGCGTTCGCCGCCTCTGAATCCACCACTTTCACCGCGATCTCCACCTCGGAACTCACCACGATCTCCACCTCGGAACTCACCACGATCTCCACCTCGGAACTCACCACGATCTCCACCTCGGAACTCACCACGGTCTCCACCTCGGAACCCACCATGGTGCTCACCACGCTCGCCACCTCTAAACCTACCATGGTGCTCACCACGCTCACCACCTCTTGACCCGCCATGCTCACCACCGCGGTGCCCGTGATATCCACCCCGTTCACCACCACGGAATCCACGTCCGCCGTGTCCACCATGTCCACGGGGGCCACCCCTTCCAACCCTTCCACGTCCACCACGAGCCTGAGTGGTGAACCCGTCATCGTCCTCTTGACGATGAGGTGCCTCGACGTGGTTGCTGCCGTTCACAATGGGTTCCACTGCCTCTGGGGTCTCAATTTCTGCGGGGGTGGCAGAGCCTGATGCCTTGAACTCTGCCTGGACGTCGGCAATGGGGGGAAGACCTGAGTCGTCAGAGTCTGCCCAGTTCAGGGTTGCCTTTAGAATGAAATTTATGAGCAAAGGATGTTCATGAGTACATAATTGCAGTTGACTACATACCTGGATAGGTGCTGGTGTGAGGGAATCCTCCGACACAAGTCCGTTTACTGGTACAGCTTCAGTTTCAAGCGTCGATGCTACAACCTCGGCAATGTGTTCCTGAGGCTCAACGGACACCCACTCCACGCTTTCTTTAAGAGATGGAGCCTCAAGTTCGCTTTCTTGTATGAAGTGGAAGCTACCTGATGTGGCGACGTTGAGGGCTTCACTAACAGGAACCTCAGGTTCGGTTACGGCATTGGATTCAACCGGTGTGGGGTCCTCCTGCTCTTCCTCAATTGGTTCGTCGGGTGTTGGTGCGCGAGGAGGGTTGAGGACGCCCTGTGTGATTTCCGTTATCCGTGAGTCTGTCGTGAGTATAATTAGTAATTTATTTGGATGCGGGGTCTACCGAGACTCACAAGAGACGCCATCGAAGTTGCCAGTGTCGAACAAGAAACCGTTGAGAACCGCGTGTTTTCTCTCCACATCGTCACCAAGGAGGGCATCAGTAGCAGCATATATGGCGGTACGTTCTACGTCATCAGTAATAAAACTTGGGATTTCGGCACCTCGCACGCGGAGGAGGTCGACGATGTCGGCTGTTTTTGACAGTAGCTTAGCCTGAATTTGAATACGTATTAGCGTCTTTCCGGGTCATAGAGCGAAAAGCGGACTTCAGCTGCGGCAACGGCTTGCGCAATGCGAGCTTTCTCTGCCTTTTCTGTTTCAACGCGCTTTGCTGCCAATTCGTGCACCAACTCGGATTCATGAACCTAGAAAAAGTTCATTAAAAAATGGAGCGGTGGTGAACCATAACGCTATTTACCTCGATGGCCTTCTTCACCTCTCCCAATTCCTTTTGAATTGCTTCAAGAACAGGCAGGGTTTTGACACTCCGTATTTGGTCATCGTTCAATTTCTCAGAATCCGTGGTAGCGTACCCAGCTATCCGTTGCTAAAAACCATTTTAGAGTCGAAGACATAATTAAAACAAGAATGAAAGACAAACAATTTTCTTCGAGGTTGCTTTTAAGCGCTTATGGACAAGATCAACAATCGGGCTTGGTTTGAGTAAAATTTCTTCTTCGGGGAGGGGGGTGCTGGGATTTTCGGTGGAAGGGACGGTTTCAGGAGCGAGAATAGGCTCCTGGACCTCGATGGGTTCTGGAGCTTTTTCGAGGACGGCGGCAGCAGCAGCGTCGGTAGCTGCTATTGGGGAGTCGGCGTCTTTGGGCTTATTGGCTTTTCTCTTTTTCTTCTGTGTTTTCGAAAGGGGAACCGGGGGAGGAGCTCCAGGGACGATGCGTTGAGGAACGGGTTCAGGCATAGTGATTGGGGTGGATAAGAAAATGGTTTTTTGGTTGCGGATATTCGGTGGGCAGGTTGGAGTAAAAAAGACGATTTGTTTCTCACGACTTGATCATTTTGAAGCCGTTGATGCTCATCGCGTGACACCGACTCTCAGGAGACGTCGACATCGCAGGCGACCAGTATTGGCGATAATAAGAGGGCGCACCTTTCAAATGGACGTGGCGTTGTTTTCAGGGAGGTCTCAGGTGCGTTAGCCAACATTGAAGTAACATCAGACGAATGCCATCCAGATTCATGCACATGGTCATCAATGACCCGAGTGACTTGCAAGAAACTCGTTTATATACATACTGATACTCTGTGCGCTTTCTGCTCAACAATTCGTTGTCAGTGGTGTTGTGAGTATTCTGTTCACCTACACTAACTGGGCAAAAAGATTGTCTGGTCATTTTTTGGACAAAGTTGGTGCTGTAACACAAGAACCAAACATTTTAAGAACTAATCTCTAGTGTATGGGACATAGATCAAATGGTGTAGATTGTACATACCAAGTTTGGGGATGAACAATTAAAAACTCAGGATAAGGCAGGGAATTGACTGTGACGAGTGCCAAAAATGGGATGTAACAAAGTGAGAAATTCTGAATGACTGCAATCTACTGCAGGCAATTCACAACTTGAGGAAGAGATATTTTGAACACTGGATGTCCCTGCTATTGTTATGAGCTTCATAATGTCTCTGGGCTAGAAAATTTTATATCCTCTTCTAAAAGGTAAATTTGAACTTGTTCTCCATTTTATGTATTTTTCACTCAATATATTTGTTGGATTGAGGTAAAATAACTCCCCATCAATGTTTGTAGTGTGTATAATACAAAAGGTACATAGAAATGTCAAAATGAACAGTGCATGATGTCTGTAGAAGCTAATTTTCAGAGTTTTTCTGGAAGTAAACAAGTATCTACAACATTGGTCCTTCTCTTCTGAAAGAAGAAAAAATGCTACCATCTTTTTGATTTAATCCATGGAAACTCAGGATGTCTTTTAAGTCATACCTGAGATATAGCATGATAGCAAATAAATTTGCACTGGGTATAACTTGAAAAGTCCACAATAAAAGTACATTTTGCATAGAGCAATCATCCTGGACCAACCCTTGACATTTTTCTTGGTGAATTGGGGCTGAAAATATTTCACAAGGCACTTCTCATGCCTAGTAACACTATCCCAAAAAAATAAACAGAGGTCCTATTTATGCAAGGATCTGAGACCCCCAGACCTTTCTAGGTGTGATTTGGAAATCTCTCTGTCATGCTTTAGTGAGCTTTGTGGGACATTTGAGAAACATCTGTGCCTAAAACTCAAGAGATAGGTAGAAGCACTTAGCATTGACATTTCAGAACACCTATATTGACTGTAACCCCTTCAAAGCAGGGTTTCTGGGAACTATATTGACTATATGTCTCTTGATTTTCACAGTTTGTTGAAGTTTAATTAGCCTTTGCATGCTTTATTCCTGTGGATGTGGTCAGATCAGATCATGGAATGGTAACAGTTATGTATCTGTACAATATTATGCCAATAGATACCTTTTCCCATCAATCCTGGGCAATATTTGCAATTGGAAATGTCCAAAGAGGGGAATCAATTCAAATTTACCTTTTTGGGGAGACAATAGAATTTTATATCTCAAAAACTCTATGGGGCTTATGACAATAGTAGGGAGATCCAGTGTTCAAAATATCTCTTCTTCAAATGGTGAATTGCTTTCAATAGATTGCAGTCATTCAGAATTTCCCATTTTGTCAGATCCCATTTTTGGAAGTTGTCACAGTGAATGTGAAGCGTTCACTCTGAACTTCTCGCATAGCTGAAGCCAAGAGGGAAGGAGGAGGCAAGAATGGGTGGATCTGGGATCAACACCCATGAGTGAGCAATGAGCAGTTACAAGATACTCAGCTGGCCCAACATGATTATGCATACTGTAGGAAGTACAGTTATACAAAGCACTACATGTAGTGCAAGAGGATGGCAAGACTGCTGACAAGGTGGTGGTTCAAGACAAAAGATCAATATAATATGTAAGATATCCAAATCTAGCTATATACCACTGTTTGACTATGGCCTCTGGGCATTCCCTTCCAATCCTATATCACAAAGCCCCCCAATGTCCAGAGGGCATGTAAGGAAAACAATGGTGGGGAAGAATAATAGAATAGAAATCCTCTTGCCCCCCAGAGTGAATATCAGGATAAAATGAGACCAAAAGGTAGCAAAGCAAAGAAGATGAATAAAAGAAAGAAAAAATTTGGCCCCAAATAATTTGCTATCTGGAAAGCTGGTCACTGTAAGCTCCCAGCTTAACCCAGAAATACCCATATGATCCTCCCATTCTCTCTTCAGTGATGTATAACCATGAGTACTGGGAAACCATGCAAGTGGATGGCTTCCAGGTCATCCATCCCAACTCCATTGCCTTTCCCCATCAAGATGGTGTAGCATGCTTCCATCATACTTGTGGTCTGGGTATAAGACATGTATAGTGTGATAGAGGCTTGCGCCTCTCCACTCAGATCGTTGATCCCAACTCAACTCCCTCTACCCATCAAGATGATGTAGCTTGCTTCCATTGTGGTGTGTCGTCTGGACGTGGGGAGCGTGTAATGGGATAGAGGCTTGCGCCTCTCCTCACATCTTCCACCTATACTCCCCTACAGCCCCCCACTTTTCCAGTGTGCGAATCTCAAGAATCAAGCCAGGGAGGATAGAGGCGAAGAGATCGTGCAGTGGAAAATTACAAGCCGTGATCCTAAGTTGGTGTTAGAGTAGGTAGAGGTGGTGCCAGTTGGGTAGGAATGATGAGAGGTTGAAGGAAAGGGGGAGAGAAAAAAAAAAAAAAATGTTGTCATAAATCTTGCCCCCCAGAGTGGACACAGGCCATGCAACACACAAGCAGCAATCTATAAGGTTACCATGATTGAAGAAGAGTCCGCCGCATAATGTGCGAGCAGCAACTCCTCAACACTGATCCACCGCAAAACATGCGAGCTGCAATCAGGAGCCAGAAGGTTACCATGATTGAAGAAGAGTCCGCCGCGTAATGCGCGAGCAGCAACTCCTCAACACTGATCCGCCGCGTAACTCGCGAGCAGCAATCAGTACTTCTGAGGGACTCAGAAGGTTACCATGATTGAAGAAGAGTCCGCCGCGTAATGCGCGAGCTGCAACTCCTCCACACCGATCCGCCGCGAAATGCGCGAGCTGCAATCAGCCTTCTGAGAGAGCCAGAAGGTTACCATGACTGAAGAAGAGTCCGCCGCGTAATGCGCGAGCAGCAACTCTCAACCAGTTGAGGTGTCTCCCCTGCCCATAAGAGTCCTCCAATCAAGTCTTAACACCCCAAATAGAGGGGAGATCCTGAGGTAGCCAAAAATGTGTTTGAGCATAGCGTAGTGATTTCTGGCCCGTTCCTGGGGATCAAATACCCGTTCGAAAGCTACGAACGACGCCTTTCCAACGGTATAATTCGCGTATCGTGACGAGCTGTGGTTGTCGAGATAGAGAGGTAATACCCAGGTACTGCAGTTCTGGAGTAAATGCATACTGCAGACCAGGCTGTTGTCCGTTATCGACGTGAATAGGTGCGTCGGGAAGGTACGATTCAGACGTTTCAAACGGGCTATAGAGCGTCCGATGCGAGCAGGTTATGACAATAGGAATGGGGAAATGGTTGTTGAAGAGATGGCACTGTAACACAAGGACCGATTGTCCGTTTGGCGCGTATAAGGCCTTCCCAGAAGCGCATTGACCGTGGCTTCAAAACAAGCCAAAGAACATAAGGAACGACGAGGATCTCGTCGAGAACGGACGAAATATGTTCATTTTGGCCATGTCAGGCTGAACTAGGCGAAGCGCAGCCAATATGTGACCGTTTGGCGAGTTCATGGGGTCCAAAGAAAGGTATAAACGAGAGCTTTCCAGCGCAAAAGAGACAAGAGCAATCGAAGTGTTGGTTGGCGAGATATGACATGAACAAGTCACATGCAAATGGTTGTTGGAGGGATGGTGCTGTGACACGAGAACCACTTGTCCGTTTGACGCGTATGAGGGCTTCCCAGAAGCGCATTGACCGTGGCTTTAAAACGAACCAAAGAACGAAAGGGACGACGAAGATCTCGCCGAGAATGGATGAAACAGGCTCATCTTGGTCATACCAGGCTGAACTAGGCAAAGCACCGCCAATAGGTGACCGTTTGGTGAGTTCAGGGAGTCCACAGAAAGGTGTGAATGAGGGCTTTCCAACGCAAAAAGGATGAGCGCAATCGGGGCATCGGTTGGCGAGATATGACATGAACAAGTCACATGTAAGTGGTTGTTGGAGGGATGGTGCTGTAACACAGGAACCGCTCGTCCGTTTCACGCGTATGAGGGCTTCCCAAAAGCGCATTGACCGTGGCTTCAAAACAAGCCAAAGAACATGAGGAACGACGAGGATCTCGCCGAGAACGGACGAGATATGTTCATTTTGGTCATACCAGGCTGAAGTAGGTGAAGCGCAGCCGATACGCAACCGTTTGGCGAGTTCAGGGGGTCCAAAGAAAGGTATGAACGAGGGCTTCCCAGCGCAAAAGAGACGAAAGCAATCGGGGCATCGGTTGGCAAGATATGATGTGAATAAGTCCCATGTTGATGTCCCATCAACCCCATCCAACCCAAAACCACTCCAAACCCTTCTAACCATTCAGAAACCAAGAAGAGCCATTCCAGAGAGTTCATAGAGAAGTAAGGAGGATGAGAACACTCATTCCTCAAGCAAGAAAACAGCAGAGATTGGGAGAGAAGCATAGTAGGGCATAGCACATAATTTCCAGAGCAGTAGACTGAACTGGAGGGATGTCAATGAACATCTGGCTGTTCTTGAGAGGCCTAGATGCTAAAAGACAAGGGAGATGGTTGAGGAACAGGTGGAGTCTGAGAGACAGTGAAGCAGCGCAAAGCAGCAGGCGACACTGGTTGTGGGCAACGTCCTCACCAAGTCAATGGTCGCGTAGTCGCGGAATCCAGACATAGGTGAGTAGGAACTCTCCTCACAGTAGACTTCAGGCCGCGTAGTCGCGAAATCCCAAAGCCCAGCTGCTCAGAGTCAGCGCAGCAACCCAATCGAACAAACCTCAACCAGCTGTGCAAGCACAAGCTAAAGTCAATGGTTCATCCAACTGAAGGATGGATGAGCCCTTTCACATGAAGTAGTAAGCCCGCCGCGAAGTGCGCGAGCAGCAGCTACCATCCATGCTAAGGTTCCTCCTGTGATGAGCTGGCGCATTCCCACAACTCTCCAGCTCTCCCTCTACCAAGAAATGCAGACTTCAACCATGCTTTGGTGAAGTCCGCGGTGCCCCCACCATTGTGAAGCGTTCACTCTGAACTTCTTGCATAGCTGAAGCCAAGAGGGAAGGAGGAGGCAAGAATGGGTGGATCTGGGATCAACACCCATGAGTGAGCAATGAGCAGTTACAAGATACTCAGCTGGCCCAACATGATTATGCATACTGTAGGAAGTACAGTTATACAAAGCACTACATGTAGTGCAAGAGGATGGCAAGACTGCTGACAAGGTGGTGGTTCAAGACAAAAGATCAATATAATATGTAAGATATCCAAATCTAGCTATATACCACTGTTTGACTATGGCCTCTGGGCATTCCCTTCCAATCCTATATCACAGTGCATCAGGAAAAAAAGTTTTAGCCAGTAGATCTCCGGTTAGATCAGTAGCCGCGCGTACCTGTCGTAGTCATCAATAGCTTGGCAGATTTCATGATCGTGTTGATTGCTGTCTGTAGACCATCGGTCCGCCGCATTGTGCAATAAGGCTGACAGAGGTGCCGCCGCGTCTATCATCAGGTCTGTAGTTGCTTCCACCCACTACAGTGGCTATCAGTGCTACAAAGGCTCCTGTAGACAGTTTACTTGATTAGTATGTTTTCGTAGTCAATCAATGTCTTGAGATGCAGTAAACAGAAAATGTATCTACGAGCAATCCCAGCGTTTGATATCGATGGGCATGCCAGTATGAGTTGAACAGGTTCAACATACTTTGTGACTTAGACAAAAATCCATGCGCACGACCATCGGATAATCGGCTCACAACCCGATGTCACATGATGGTTGAAGATCTGAAATTTTTCCTCTCTCGCTCTTCCCTCTCAACCACGATCTTCCCATTTGCGTCAACCAGAACGTCTCAGACCTTCGCTGTCTGCTCGGCTGTCACTTCCCCTTTTCTAACAACGCTTTTTGGCTTTCAATCAATGTATCCCACCTCATACAGATTGCCTCCAGTCCAACTACAACGACGACATATCGTGTCTTCGTCTGTTGGCTCTCTTACCCCCTCCCTTCCAACCACGGCAGTCATTTGGCTTTCGTTCAACGTATCTCTCCTCGAACGCCTCTCTACCATGTTGAGATGATCAGCTGACATTGCGACTGATACCGCATCATCAATCCACGACACCCACCCAATCTCGCCTTCTCTTTCATCATACAACCTCAACCGACACTCAGCATCTCTCCATCCATACCCCTCTATGCCTATCTCTTTAAAACGATGATGCTCGTCCTTGCCCCCTTTTCGTCAACTCGAAAACACACGAAACAAGCACTTGAGGACGCCACCGTCATGCAGCGCCCCAGGTTGAGCGCAAGAGCTGCATGTCACCGCTAACGCCCAACACACGTATACCCTTTCCTTCTCATGTGCGAAAGGGAAAAGGTAATCTCAAACTTCTTCCTCCGTTGTCGCATTGCAAGCTAAACTCTTCACAGAATCCAATGAATGGCATGGTATGGTACATCCTCGGGTTTTCTGCTAACCCTAGCCAACCTATATCCGTTCCTTTGGCTGAGAAAGAGACATAGTGAGTCTTTTGTATCTATTCACGTAGTTTCCAGTCCTGATGTTGGAGTCAACTTTAGTTCCTCTTTCTATACCCACAAGATGTCGCAACTGTAGCCATCCTTGTGTAAGTATCCCCCTTCCTAACCCATCCTACCCACTGCCTAATCTCCCTCGATTACATAGCCACCTCCACATTCGGCCGCCTCTATGGCTCCAGCACGCACAAGCTCCCAGCACACCTTCCCATCTTCCGCCTTCCCCTCACCCCACGCAAGTCCCTCGCAGGGTTCACGGCAGCCTCTATCACAGGCGTCCTGATTGCTATGGGTTTCTGGAGCCTCGTTCCACCGTTCCGGAATGAAGGGCAGGACGTGACCTGGGCGATCGAAGGTAATGACCGCGCGTGGGACAATACCTGGATGGTGGTGGATGGGTGGGGTGGCGGGAGCATGAGGAGAGCTTGAAGACAAGTGATAGCATCATCTTGTAATCTTTTATATATGCTGTTTGTAACCTGAAATATATATGTATATATCCTGTATTTTCTCTAAGCTGGTCTCTATCTGTGCTATGTCATGCAATAGTGTCTATGTATGACGGCAGGACTTCCATAATATGATGCTATGGGGAGCTATGTTGCAAGTAGGCAATGCTATATATGTATTTATAGTGCTATATAAACTGATGGTGACGCTATGGTGTGCTATGTAAAGGGGGGGTTGCAAAAGTGCTACCATAGCTATCACAACTATATTGCGCGATGTGGCAACCACTTTTTTTCCTGATGTGAATGCCCTGCCTTATCCTGAGTTTTCATTTGTTCATCCCCTGACTTGGTATATACAATCTACACCTCCTTAGCTATGTCCCATACATAAGAGCTTAGTTCTTAAAATGTTTGGTTCTTGTGTTACAGCACCAACTTTGTTCAAAAAATGACCAGACAATCTTTTTGCCCAGTTAGTGTATAATGCTGACTCAGCACTGGAGCCCATTCTTGCCCCATTCACTATCTCATGACGCTAAGCGACGACTTTAGCACAAACCGCCACGTCGTAGGCTTTGAAAGACCTCTTGAAATCGTATTTTCCCCAAGTCGACACCCCGATCTCTGCTTCGACGACGGGAACATCGCTGTGCTTTCTGGGAGCTACTACTTCCTCATTCATCAAGGCCTCATCTGTCGACACTCTGCCCCTCTGGCAACAGCGATCAAGGAGCTCAACGGCAAGCTGCCTGTGTTTCTCGAGACAAGACCCGTTTTGGAACTAAGCGATTCACCAAACGAGCTGCACTATTTCCTCCGTGCTCTTTACGATGGCGTGTGAGTCGGCCCGCCATGGATGGTCGCGTCGCTGAAGAGTTCTTCTTGCTTCATAAGGTCTACCTTGACTTACAAGATCAAGGACTTTGAGACCACTTCGGCGATTCTAAGGTTGTCGACAAAATACCAAGTTGACCACCTCCGCAACGACATCATTCGCATCATGTCTCCAGTATGGCCTAGGACCCTCGCGCATTGGGAGTTTAGAGAAGCTGAAGCTACGAATCAAGCCGGTTTTTACGAACCGCGGTCGATATACCCTCATCCATTGTAAGCACTGGAATTCACGCTTCTCCTTACACCATGTCCATCCTCCCCTACCAGACTGGTCATCAACCTTGCACGAGAGGCAAAGGCACCCGAGCTTCTCCCGTCAGCTTACTACGACCTCTCCCGCTGTTCTCCAAGCGACATCGTTATGGGACACCCCTCCTCGCCCACCGACGCCGAACGCCAATTTCTCCACGATGATGACGTGATGAACGTTTTTCGCGGTAAAGAACACGCCGCGCGCTTTTTGTCCAGCTTCATCGTAAGCCACCTCGAGGGCCGAGGATCTTCTGTGAACTGTATTTATCGAACCGATCGACTCGAGAACAGTGCGGAAATGATGTCTCAACGTGCTTGTCGAGCGTCTTTCGAGGCTATCACTTTTGAGATGGTACGTGACGTCAATGGCGTAGTTTTACATCGGACGACGGACCCACTTTTCGCGATGATGGATGCGGATCTGATGCAGACGAGGAACGGTCCCCACGGAAGAATCAATGTTGCCTTTCGCGCTTGTGAGCCGTGCCGGTTGGAGTTCTCTGCTGCTGTGGATGCTGCTAGGGAAGAGCTGTGGCTAAATCTGCCTGATTGGTTTAGTGTCGAGCTGGAGTCTTGGCCTTGAGATCTTGCTTGCTCGTACGTCTTGGATTCATCTACTACGCAAGCATGTTAGTATGAGGGGAATGTAGGCTGTGCTTTATGCAGTTATCACCATTCATGGATCAAGGAAGGAAAGGGGGTATAACGATTGAACAAAATGTGGTAGGTATTGCAAGACTTCGCTACACTATGCCCTGCCAACCTTTGGCCTTGATGAAATTGGCCAGGAGTCAGATAATTACTATTAATGGCCGATACTAGTGAGAGTGACCTCTCCGACAGGCGAACTTGAAAGCAGACGAATCAGACAACGGCGAACGCAGACCTCAGATCGAATTTAAATGAGATCTGCTGCCAACCATAGCGTTGGTCACGGTGCAGGAGATTAACGCAATGACCGTGACTCCTCGGCTTGTGACCCGTTTCCGTGACTCGTCATTCTGAATCGGATCTGCAACCGCCAATCTACCACCGCCGAAGATACTATATAGTATGAGGACTCTGACTTCGACTCCGGGTTCAAGAAAAGCATGTCGTGCACAGTCGCCATCATAGGTACGACTCAATGTCTGCCTTCTCAATGACGATTTAACTTACTATAAGCTTTGCATAGGTGCAGGACCAGGAGGTCTTGTCTCCGCCAAAGCAGCACTTGAAGCTGGTTTATCGGCTCGGGTGTTTGAATCAGCGGACAGTATAGGGGGATTGTGGTCGCCTGCTTCGAAGCTATGTCGTCCATCGATGCGGACGAATCTCTCCAAGTACAGTTGCTGTTTCTCAGATTTTCCTTGGCCCGAGAGCGCGCCCACATTCCCAAATGCTACTCAAGTGGGCGACTACCTGTCTGCGTACGCTCAAAAATATCTCAAGCCTGAAATACTCTTTTTGGGATGTAAAGTTACTGGTGTAAAGAGTTCGGGAGACGACAAAAGGTGGTCAGTGACATGGTTCAATAGGTCTGGACAGCAAGAAACCGCTA
The DNA here is from genome assembly GCA_018417955.1 of Laccaria trichodermophora. NCBI lineage: Eukaryota > Fungi > Basidiomycota > Agaricomycetes > Agaricales > Hydnangiaceae > Laccaria > Laccaria trichodermophora. The sequence goes on from JACTVC010000001.1 coordinate 1,235,201, forward strand.
TGTTTGATCGTCTTGTTATCGCATGTGGCTTTTTCTCAGAACCATATATTCCTGCCATTCCTGGCCTCGAGACCTTTCCAGGAACCGTATCTCACTCCTCCTCCTACTCCTCTCACAAGCCTTTCGAAGGCAAGCATGTTGCAATAATAGGCGGCTCCCATAGTGGCGTTGAAGTTGCGGATGACATCGCCCCTCATGCTGCTTCCGTACATCACGTTGTCCCATGTCACTTCTGGGTCGTCCCGAAACATCTCCCGCTGAATGTCGAAGATCCTGGGACTCCATTTCTCCCTCTAGATTTGGCGCTTTATCGATATCCCACCACGGTGCAAACCCATTCATCTATACAAGAACGATGGAGAGAAATGAATGAGTATTTGCGTACTTTTTCTGGGAACCTGTCTGATTTCTCAGCCGACATGAAGGCTGACATGAATTCGCCTCCACACGTTGCTGTTTCGGATATGTACACCAATTTTGTCCGCTCTGGTCGTATCATACTCCATAAAGGTCGTCTCTCTACTATCTTTGGTTCTAATTTGAATGTCGATCCCGAGAAATCGTCACCTCTCTCAAACATAACAGATATCATTTTCGCTACTGGTTTCCGACCATCTTCGGCATCGACCATCCTGCCACCGTCGCTGCTGTCCGCCCTCAACTTTTCCCCGAACGACCGCTTTCTCCCATTTCTACTCCACCTCGGTACCCTACATCCTTCTTTTCCAAATGCGGCGTTTGTAGGACAATACCGTGGGGCATATTGGGCTGGCATTGAACTACAGGCCCAGTGGTGTGCCGGTTTGTTTTCTGGGTCGCTTTCGTGGCCTTCTCTCACCGAGTTCGAAGAAGGCCTTGCGTTGGAGAAACAAGTTAGAGACAGCAGACCTAGAGCACAATGGCCGAGGGAATACGTGAAATTTTGCAGTGACTTGGCTCATACGATAGGAACTCCACCTCCGCCTTCTTGTCCTGGGCCTAACAAACGTCTCATTCGGTCACAAGATATCTTTGCTCCGCATCGTCTCACACGTCCTTTCTGGCTGCCATCTTCCAATCACCAATGTGTCAGTGAAGAAACCCCCTCGCTCTTCGATGCCCTTGAGCATACCCTCTCTGAATCTGCAAATTCAGCTCTCTTCGTTGCAGCGGCTATCTTCCGCTCTCTTCATGGAACCTGGGCACTGAACCGAACCTACACCTCCCATCTCCCCGACTATCCCTCTGGGCCAAGCATTGGGACAGCAGAATTTACCCCAAGAAAGATTTTATCGGAATCGCACCTCAAATCTGATCATCAAATTTACGAAACGGAATACTTATATTCAGAAAAGACAGAATTTAGCACCTCAACGGGGCTCAAACTCTCTGGGACGCAACGCTACATTTATCGATATGACGAACCCAAAGACAAACTCGAAGTATTCTTTGCAGAGCGGGATGACGCATTCTCGCGTGGCAATCGTTTCCACCATGTCATTTTGGAACTTCCTTCCTCAGACGCTCTTTCTACTCAGACCTCTAAAAGTATGATGTTGCCATGGAGAGCAAAAGCCAGTCACTATTGCAGTCCGGATACTTATGATGGATCATACACGTTTTTCTTCAAGGGTGCAGATCTCGAGAAGTGGAAGATTGAATATGTGGTCAAGGGGCCAAAGAAGGATTATACGATGGAGTCTTGGTATTCGAGAATGTAGGCTTCTATTGGTGTTGAGCTACAGCAGATGGTACAAGCCAAGTACGAGCAACGAGTTGGCAGGAGTTGCGTCTAAGGTTGGTGGGAGCTCCATGGCAGCACTCAACATCAGCAAATGCCAAATTGTGGAAACTCTGGTTTGCCCTTGCAAAATGTGCCATGTTTGTCTTCATTTATATTCCCATGGAATGGTTTGCAAGGCAGTATATATCATACAGCAGGGTTGTAGTACATTGGGCATGAGATACCTACACTACCTCTACAAAAAGATTGTCACATGATTTATTTTACAAAGTTGGTGCTATAACACAAGAACAAAACATTTTGAGAACTATGTTCTGGTGTATGAAACATAGCTTAAGAGGTGTAGATTGTATATACCAAGTCTGGGGATGAACAATTGAAAACTCAGGATGAGGCAGGAAATTGACTGTGACAAGTGCCAAAAATGGGATGTAACAAAGTGGGAAATTCTGAATGACTGCAACCTACTGAAAGCAATTCACAACTTGAGGAGGAGATATTTTGTACACTGGATCTCCCTGATATTGTTATGAGTTTCATAAAGTTTCTGAGCCAGAAAAAATTATATTCTGCTCTAAAAGGTAAATTGAACTTGCTCTCCATTTTATGTATTTTTCACTCAATCTATTTGCTGGAATGAGGTAAAATGACTCCCTATCAATGTTTGTAGTGTGTATAATACAAAGTAGGTAGAAATGTTAAAATGAACATTGCATGATGTCTGTAGAAGCTAATTCCCAGAGTTTATCTGGAAGTAAACAAGTATTGACAACATTGGTCCTTTTTTTCTGTAAGAAGGAAAAATGCTACCATCCTTTTGAGTTGATCCATGAAGACTCAGGATGTCCTTTAAACAATGCCTGAAGTATAGCATGATAGAAAATAAATTTACACTGGGTATAACTTTAAAAGTCCCCAATAAAAGTACATTTTGCATAGAGCAATCATCCTGGACCAATCCTTAACATTTTTCTTGGTGAAGTGGGGCTGAAAATTCTTCACAAGGCACTTCACATGCCTAGTAACACTATCCCAAGGAAATGAACAGTTGTCCTATTTATACAAGGATCTGAGACCCCACACCTTCCTTGCTCTATGCAAAATGTACCTTTATTGGGGACTTTTAAAGTTATACCCAGTGTAAATTTATTTTCTATCATGCTATACTTCAGGCATTGTTTAAAGGACATCCTGAGTCTTCATGGATCAACTCAAAAGGATGGTAGCATTTTTCCTTCTTACAGAAAAAAAGGACCAATGTTGTCAATACTTGTTTACTTCCAGATAAACTCTGGGAATTAGCTTCTACAGACATCATGCAATGTTCATTTTAACATTTCTACCTACTTTGTATTATACACACTACAAACATTGATAGGGAGTCATTTTACCTCATTCCAGCAAATAGATTGAGTGAAAAATACATAAAATGGAGAGCAAGTTCAATTTACCTTTTAGAGCAGAATATAATTTTTTCTGGCTCAGAAACTTTATGAAACTCATAACAATATCAGGGAGATCCAGTGTACAAAATATCTCCTCCTCAAGTTGTGAATTGCTTTCAGTAGGTTGCAGTCATTCAGAATTTCCCACTTTGTTACATCCCATTTTTGGCACTTGTCACAGTCAATTTCCTGCCTCATCCTGAGTTTTCAATTGTTCATCCCCAGACTTGGTATATACAATCTACACCTCTTAAGCTATGTTTCATACACCAGAACATAGTTCTCAAAATGTTTTGTTCTTGTGTTATAGCACCAACTTTGTAAAATAAATCATGTGACAATCTTTTTGTAGAGGTAGTGTAGTATGTAGAACAATTACAATGGTTTTTGAAAGTTCTCATAATATTTACTGTCCCATTTCATTCAAATCACACATCACACATCACACCCAATTTTTGTTGACCCCGCCAATAATTTCTTCTTGATTTATGGCGATTTTGGAGATTTGTCAGAAAAATAAAAAGTCATGTGCTGTGCAAATTGAATGAAATGGGACAGTATGTACTTCTGATTGGGGAGCTTGCTCCCCTTTGTACTGCTAACCGACTCCAAAATGTAGATGATGACCTAACCACAACATCGGGACTTTCACACTTTACTTTTTTCGACTTGTACAAGTGGCTACAAGGGGAAAAAGGCGGAAAAGCCACAAGTTAGAAAGCCAGGCCAAATTTTCCAAAAAGCGGCTATTGGCAAGCAAACGAAAAAGTTGAAAAAGCACAAAAAAGTCAAAGAAAGAGCAATCGAGGTAAAAACTAGCAACTAAAGTGCAAATTTACTAAACTACATAGTCTACCCAACGTCGCGGAAATCTACCTGAGAGAGATGCATAAAGAATCTGTCAGAGGGAAATTTATAAGAATATTCAAGAACATGGAATGACACACCAGATTGCCTTCTAATACCTGCCACAATCCATCGTCAAAAAGGGTTCAAAACACGATGTGACAGCACACTATGATTTCAGTAGATGCAGCGGCATGGTGCACCCGCATAGTACACGCAGTGGACCGAGCGGGGTAGAGGGGAAGGCTGGTAGATGAGAGTTGAAGATAGGAATGTGACGTGGAGGTGTTTGGCTGTGTATTGATCAAATATTCAACTCACATGGTGTTGCCATCAATCGCCACGTCGTCTATTCCTTCTTACCATCACCCCCACTTCGCCAACTTCTGCAACACAGCAGCTATCCTCAGACACTGCTTGCGGCCAAAGAAGACACCACTCCTCAACACTGTAGCATGACCTGTTCCATCCACGGACTGCCGGTACGGAGTCCTCCTTCCCTCTCTCATAGTGTGTGCCACTCAATTACTTGACAGCTCAGGCCGTTTGTCGCTGAGAATCTGAAGGGAAGATAGGGGTGGAGGGGGTTTGAGGTAGATTAGTATCGTAATTTTTTTGTAATCTGAGTGTTTCTCGAGATCTGCTAGGATGTCATATTTTCGGTAGATTAGCTTTCCAGCTTTTACACTTTTCAGCTGGTCGCAAGCTAAAAAGCAGCTAAAAGCCAGAAAGTAAACTGTTAACTTGCTGATGAAGTAGTTGGCTGTGTTTACACATTGCACAGCATGGACACCCTGTGCGAACTTACTGATATGTGCGTGAAGCCCTAGGTTTTACATTGAACAATTATGACATGGATTCACCTGAGTATATATTTTATGGTCAAATATGCTATAAGATCTATCAGCAATTTTTGTATATATAAAAATAATTGACTCAATAAACTAGGATATATCAAGGTCCCCATCTAGTCTGTGAGGTACTTGCATACAAATTCATTCTATCTAATTATTCTCCAAAGGTAGCATTGTGAATACTGTAGCTGTGTGTAGGGTACCAACAGCCTCGGCAGCGTTACATCCTGAACTGATGTACCTTTAGCAACCAGGCTTATGTTATGTGTTACGAGCCCAAAATAAGCAACCATTCGTCCTGGGTCAGCCTGAGCGCTCTGCAAGCGCTCAGGCTGAACGACTATGGCGTTACCAACCAAGCCTCTGTTACGCGTTACATCGAGGCAATAGGCAACACAACGGGGCCTGTGTTACGCGTTACGGTTGGTACCATACACACAGCTACAGTATGTTGCTTGACTGCAGAAGGCAGATTTGATGAGAATAGTAAAAGAGCAAAGTTACTACATGTGGTGACCTTGTAAAACTACTCTGTGTGACTGTAACAATAATGGGGTAACTGCCAGTAGTATCTGAGGGACATAAATTGTAGCCAAAGTGTCTGCTGTGGAAAAGTAAAAGAATAAAAGAAGGGAGTAGAATACTGACTCCTTACATCCAACAGAATTTCATGGTTCCAGACATGGCACCATGGCCTGCAGAAATTCCAAATCCAAGAGATTCTTTGACTACAACAAGGAATCATATGCCAAAGTGAACATATGGCACCCAGGCATGGAGAGCATGCTCTGAATCACCAAGCCTCTCTCGCATACATTCAGTTGCATGATGAAGTGCATATGCTGCATGAGCACTCATTGGTCCCTCCCATTTTCCAGATTCTGAGCTGTGGCTCAAAAGATTACTGTAGAAATCTTTTGCAATAGCCACAGCCTTCTCATCGTTTATTGACCACATTGTAGCAACCACACCTCGATATCCTGCCACCAACATTCCCCCAGCCAGATGAACCGCCTCCTCTGGCAGTTCTTCGTCGCCCGTACTCGTTTGACAGGCTGACAAGAAAGCCAGATCAGCATGCGGATTTTGGATTTTGATAATATCAGAGAGCTCGAGCCACCCATCACGCATAGCAAATCCACTCTGCAGGGGCTGGCCGGTATGCTGGATCCCGTGGCATGCAAGGTGAATCGAGTTGTGGATCCCCATATCGTCTCTCACTCTGACAACCGTCGCTTCTTCATTCTCCACCCGAACAGCATGCACTCCATGGCTGCTCAGTACCTTCCAAATTGCTTCTATTTCGGTTGCAGTACCAGGAATCGGACGAAGAGGAGCTTGCGCGATGGGTTGACCAATGAGCAAGAAGCTGCTGGTTGTTGCGCTTTCTGTGGTGGGTTTCTTGATTACTTGCTCAATAAGTGCGGTAACTGTTGGAGTGTAGGACGAGACAGCGAAGTCGGAAAGGCATTCACTGTGCTCTTTATCCTGGCCATAGATTCCAGCAGCATGGATAGGCAGGAAGGCAAGCAGACCAGTTGAGCACCACCAAATGCGGGAAGGATGTGCGGTATGAGACTTTATTGAAAGAATGGGTATTGGATAGTGAGTATCCTTTATCAGAAATGGGGGATTTCCACATACCGAAATGTCAAGTTTGGTAAGAACAGGTTTAACGATGTAGAACCACAATTCACTCAGGATTTTACGAAGGATTTTACGCTTGAAAGGTACTGGTCGTACCTTACGTAGCTCCACTTCCTCATCCTCTTGCGAACGAGTTTGATTCAGGAGGCCCTGCCAATTATTTGCTCTAGCGTAAGAGAGGTTATGGAGTGGAATGTGGATGGCACTTTCAACACCAGGGAGAAGCGCGATGGCGTCACTCCGGGTCGGGTGGGCGTTGATGATGATGACGGAGCCTGTTTTGGGTACACCCTCAAGGAGAGATGATATACTTGGCGGTTGAAGAAAGTAATGAAACCCCTTGATACTGCGGATCTTATGGAGGAGTTTTTCCCATCTGCGTGCAAGTTCGATGTGTTTCTTAACTTCATCCTGAAGGGACATTTTATTCCGCATACTGTCTTCAATATCAGGAATTCGTGATTCTGTACGAGAACCTGATTTTTCCAATGCCCTTGATACCACTAAGAAGTCATCGGCTAGCACTGAGTCATGGTCACGCAGATCACCCAGAGGAGTCCGAAGACTGTTGATCTGGGACCACACCAGACAGCGACCCTGTTCGAGCCACTCTACAGCGGTTTCGTGTCGTCCAAATAACAGGGCAGCAGCAGCAGCTGTAGTTGATAAATCGGAGATATTCAGGAAAAGGTTTAAGTGGCGTATCCGTATAGTTTGTTCGAGCCCTGCAACCTGGGACGCAAGACGAATGGCAGTCGAGAATGCGGCCAATACCTCCGGCTCTGATGGGTTCACCTTCAAGGCCCATGTCGCCCATTGTTTGGCAGCAATGAGGCGTATGGAAGGTGGTCCTGAGATGCCATTAGCAGATTGTCGATAATCGGAAATGGCTTCCTCTAGATCTGAATGATCTCCTGTCTGTTCAAACCGGCTCAAAAACGAATCTGCAAGAGATGCCAGTAAACTCGGCATGAGTGCGTGGTGCACTGGTGTGCATTGTATGGCTCTCTTCTGTGCTGAGATCGCCTCAGATATGGTGTCCCCATCTTTAGTGGATTTAAAGCAAAGAATGAGAGATTTCCCAAGGTTGAAGAGGAAAGAGGGTAGGTACGGATGGGAATCGGGAGTGAGATTGACAGCCTGCTTTAAGGCTGATATCGACTTGGAAATATCTTCAGGGTCAGCCGTCTGTTCGAAGCGAAGCTTGAACGCAACTCCAAGATTGGTCAGCCATACCGGGAGGTTTGTGTTGTCTTTCGAAGTGGAGTCAACCGCTCTTTTGTGGGCGGATATCGAATCTGAAATATCTTTGAGATCTTTGGTATGTTCAAAACGACCAGAAAGGGAAGTGCCAAGGGTGTTAAGCAGGACTGGCATAGCAGCATGGCCTTCTGGAATGAGGTGGATTGCTCGCTGTTGGGTTACAATCGCGTTGGAAATATCTGCAAGTTCCCCCGTGTGTTCAGATTTTACCAGGAATGCAGTTGCGAGATTATTCAGCCGGGTTGGCATCTTTGGGTTGTGTTCTTCAGTCAGGGAAATGGATTCTTGGAGGACGGTTATTGCTTCGCAGATGTCAAGAAGGTCTCCCGACTCTTCGAAGCGCTGTCTGAATGAAATTCCCAGGTTGTTCAAAGAGTGTGGCCGTTCTGGAGCAGATACGAGGGATACAGCCTTTTGGTGACAAGATATGGCCATAGATATATCACTGATATTTCCTGTGTATTTGAAGGAACCCCAAAGTGCCATCCCGAGGTTATTGCACACCATTGGCATGAGTTCATGTCCTTCTGGTACCAGTCGCAAGGCCTCTGTCAAAGCCGATGTTGCATCTTCAATGTCAAGACGATTTCCTGTGCGTTCGAAGCGCAGCATAAGCGAAGTCCCAAGGGTATTAAGCAGAATGGGCCTGTCTTTGTGGCCAGCGGAGGTGAGATTTACTGCCTTCTGCTGTAACGAAACTGCTTCTGATATATCGCTGACAACCCCTTGGCGCTCAAAGCGACAAAGATACGAATTACCAAGGTTGCTGAGCCTACCAGGTAAGGTTACATCACCGCCAGGAGTCAGGCGCACCCCTCTTTCCTGCTGTAGTATTGCTTCTGAGATATCAGGAAGATTTCCTTCATGCTCAAAGCGCCGCATCAATGATTCTCCTAGGTCATTCAGCGTGTATGGTAAGATTTCATTGTCATCCGACTGGAGTTGTACGGCTTTCTCTTGGGCGGATATTGCTTTGGATAAATCCGGGAGGTCTTGGGTGAGGGAAAAGCGCGACATATATGAAGCCCCGAGGACAGTCAGTAGGGAAGGCATGTCCTCCCCGCCCTCAGGTGTTAGTTCGACTGCCCTTTCCCGAGCAGAAATGGATCCAGAAATGTCTGAGACATCCCTCGTGCATTCGAAGCGGGTTAAGAATGAGATCCCAAGGTTGATCAGCCTCCAGGGAAGGTTAGGATCCCCCTTAGGCGTACGAGCGACCAGCCGGTTCTCGACAGAGATGCCCTTGGAAATATCAGCAAGGTCTCCCGTGTGTTCGAAGCGACGAGAGAATAACATTCCAACGTCAGTCAAGAGGGGAAGCATTCCCGTTAAGTCGTCATCGGGACTTTCGCTTTGAGCTGCTTCTGGATCATAGTCATCAAGCATTTCTACGTGTGTCACTGTGTTAGTTCGAAATCGCGGCCTCGTACAGTAGGAAGACGTACCCTGAGAGGCTTGATCATGATCGTCTAGTGGTTCTATCCCCACGATCGTACAGACGTCAAATTTCACTGTGAAAGTTGGGGTGTCTATGTCCGCGATGAACTCTCGGCTCGAGCCTGAGGACATTTCAAGCCCAGATTAACAACAATTGTATGCGCGGATATCGCGAAGACATCCTCACCAGTGTCTTCTCCTGTTATCGAATGATAAACCACTGTACGCCCCTCAGATTCTGACTCCCAGAAAGCGATCATAATGAGTTCTTCCCCACACTCCGGCCTTGTTTGGTATATTAGTGAGGATTCGTGGAAATAGATAGGAGAGTCGTGTAGGGCATGGACTCACATCTCCACAAGCTCATCATAACGCCATAATGTTGCAGACATCCTTTCCAAAGGCAACCCGGCGCCCATCTCCTGGTGACGATCGAAGACTACAAGGTTCAAGTCATCGGGAGGATCGTGCACGGTGGTGTTGGGCTTATATTCAAGTACGATCCCTTGAAGGGACCCGGGTTAAAGAGGAAATTTCGAAGTTTCCGAGTTAATTACCTGCAATAAAAAATTCACTGCTAAGCTTTCGTTAGGCACCATTGCGGATCGCCCAAGCGAGATGCAGCGGACCTCTCGATGGGCGGGATTGAAGACATCGTTGGTGAGTTTGTGACCTCCAATGGCGGGGAGCTGGATGTTGATCAGCAGGAGCTTCGCGCGGGTGAAGAAGCGATACTAACTTCAAAGATACTATATTGTCATCCATCGAGTTCTTGTCGAGTGTAAGGATTCGTTACAGAGCGCTTAAGTTGGCAAAGGGAGTTGGCGAAGGGAAGGTGTAGAGCTGCGGTTTCTTCACGTTGTTTGTCAACAAGTATGTTCCCTTTCATTTTCAGTCATCGACCCTAGTTTCATATCTAAGGTTGGCGGGAGCTCTAGATGTTGAAAATAATGATGTAATATTTTTTCAATTCGTGTCCTGTTCTTTCGTCACCTTCGCTGTCAGTTCTTGTTCACTACTGCGTTTCATTTCGACAAAATGGACATGGAACATGAATTCGAAGTCATCACAATGAGTGATGATATTTCCGACACGCAATCTCCAGTAGAGGTGTGGGATGTTGAAGCCAAGTCTGATTGTAACTGTAAATCCGACACATCTGACCACACCCCAGCGTGCGTAACGCCTTTTCATATCTATCTATTCTTCTCCTCACACCGAAACTTCAGTGCCTCAGAGGCGATTGAACATATCGAAGAGATGGTGTTGTCATTTCTTACGCAGCTGGTCTTGCCTCAGCGTGCGGACAATCCTGCAAGTTCTGAAGACAACTGCCAAAAACCCCGTTCAAAGTTGAAGCAGGACGATAAGGTGAAGCCCAAGGTCGAGATCATGCTCGTCGATAGGAAGAGGAATACTATTGAAGGGTATGCGGCATTCCTTAATCTTCGACGCAGGGTGAAAATCTTCAACCTTCAGTACCACCTCCTACAAGTGTATCCGATATCCGAAGAAATCTACAACTGGAAGCGCCAGACCCCTAGGTAGGTCAATATATGCGTGTTGAGTAACGACTCAATGTGATTTTCCAGCACAACTCATGAGATTACTCGACCTTACACATGAAGCCATTTTGGACGGTTTACCCGCGACTAAGAGGTTTGCATTCTGCATTAATTTCCTCATCTATTCTGAAGAGTTTCTCAGAGATATCTTTTACAAAGACGTAGCACTATTCAAAACGCAAAAAGTGGTGGACAACGTGTGTATATCATCTCAATGAATGCATTTATCAACTCTGATATGTGCACCCATAGTTGGTTGACGACCTCGCCGCAACGTTTCAGATCGAACGCTCTGATTTGAATATTGTAAGCCGATGGACTCGCTTCAAGCGAATGAGAACCCTCACCCTATTTTTAGCGTGCTTCAACCAAAGGACTCATATCTGGAGCAGGGCTCACAATCCAACTCTTAAGCGGCGAAGTCATCCAACTGATCGACACGGAAGTAATGCAGCTTTGATCAAAGCTAAATCATCAATTCTGAGACAAGATAGGGCTCCATAATACCAGCTGGGGAAGACATCGAGTCGTTCAGTGTGGACGAAGACGTGGCTTGGGTTCTCATTGTGGAGAAGGAGGTAAGGAAAGAGGAAGTTTGTACAACCTGGCACTTACTTGCTCTATGAAAGGCTGTCTTTCAGACGCTATGTCGCTTGGGAATAACTGATGGTCTGTCCTTGCCAGGTCGTGGCCTGCTCCTCACAGTACGTCGTAGTCTTGAATCCCACAGTTGATTCAATCGTTTGTTCTCGATTATTTCAGGGAAAGGGCTATCCCGATGTAGCGACAAGACATCTCGTGAAGTCTCTCGCCGATGCACTGCCACGAAAGTGAAAAGTATCCAATCCCTTTGGAATTCTTTGTTCACATTTCTCGAGCAGAATACCTATTATGGCTTTGGTCGATGGCGATCCGTATGGACTTGATGTTTTATCCGTTTACAAGTACGGAAGTCTCAGCCTGCAGCATGAATCTGGCAAACTGGCAACCAAGCGTATCAAGTGGCTGGGAATGTGGGCAAGCGAGTTGGAAACGTCTGATGCCTGCGTTGATCTTTTCTTTGCTGTTTTGCTGATGTTCAGTGTTGCTTTAGACTGGGGATTGACAGGGATAATCTGCTTCCAATCAGCAAACACGATGAAAAGAAGGTCGGAGACTTTGCTCGTCATCCTATGTTCACGTATTCTTATCAGGTCTAGGCGTTATCCATGCTTCTGCGACCAACCTCTCAACTGCCTGAGAAATGGAAGTTCGTACGCTTTGTAAAGAGAATGTCTCCCTGTCTTCTTCATTGATGAAATCTCTAGGAAGGAGCTAGTGCATATGTTGCACAGTCGTAGGAAGGCAGAGATCGAGATATTATCCAACGTAACGAATTTACGGTTCGCGGAAATCTTCCAAAGGAATTCCTCCGAAGACAAATGGCTCTACCCAGCCGAAGCACACGATGTTCTTTTGAAACCCACCCATTTCCCAAATTCACTGGTTCAGACCAATGGTTCTCCCTCTACTTTATCTCACGTTGCTCGTTCTGTTGGCTTGTCTACTCCTCCGAGCTCACTTGGTCATAATCTGGCAGTGTCTCGATCACCGGTCTTACGTTACTTGAACTCCAAGATATCACAGATAATGGTTTCTTCTCTGGCTCGCTCGCACCACTTCGTCGCATGATACCGTCTCACTTGCCACCTCTGGTAGATTTCAAGTTCATTTCCAACCTATCGTCCACACCTTACGCAGGAAGCTATGATATTTTCACACTGCTTAACACACTAATGTAAACATCGCAGCTTGGAATGTCTAAGTTATTGTCCTTGATAATATAAGTATCAAAAGATTGTGATAAGACGGGGGTAGGATGCGTCTTTTGGCCGGTTGTGTGAGGTGGTGGTGGGATGCGTGGTGAGTACATCGAATATTCAAACTGGTGAATAACCTGGAGGTGCCACAAGCAAAGAAGACCCGTTTTCATGCTCTGCCTCAAGTGCTTTCTGATGGGCAGTCATTAGACGGAGTGATGTTGATTCATGTGAGGGTGGTATCGCAGACCAGCTGTCATTCTGATAGAATGCGGAAACTCTTGCGTTCAGGTTGCCTGAGTCTTCATCGTTCACCAAGGCCAGTGTGGATTCGTATGGAGATTGGAGAGTGTCGGAGCTGTATACTGATGCGCTGTCGGCCGGTGAACTCTGCCGTTGTAAGGGGCTTCGCGGGACTTCCAACTGTGCCATGTCATTGTAGGTGAGCACCGATACTGTCACAGCAGGTCCTGGAGATGTTTTTCTGGAATATAAACTCTGTGTGTCATCTTGACTTTGGCCTTTTCGCGGGAAACGAGGGGTCATAAAAGAGGGCGGCGACAACAATGTGGGGCTGGATATCAAGGGGCGTGATTGGGTGCTGGATTCCTGAGATGATTTCGTGAAGCTAGTGGGCAACGCTGAGAGGACGACGCCATGAGGCTTTTTTCGAGCACGTCGGCATCGTTGACGGAATGCTGCGAGCAGCAGCAATACGAGAGTAGCTACAATAACTACAAAGAGGTCAGAGTGAAGTCGACGATTAGTACATCGAAGCCTTACTTGATCCCAGAATGATTCCGACCAGACCACCAATCCCCACCACGTTCAAAAATGATTTATTTTGTGTCGTGGACGAGGCGGTCGCGGACGCAACCAATAATGCGCTGCTACTACTCGTATGAGAGCTGGAGGTCTGTGAGCTGGAGGCCTGAGAGCTGGAGGTCTGGGAGCTAGAGACCTGGGAGCTAGAGACCTGGGAGCTAGAGGTCTGAGAGCTAGTCGGGATGCCAGTGCTGGACGTGGCTGGCACGTTATTAGCAGTGATTGGTGCGTTATTGGCAGTGGGCGTCGTTGGCGCATTATTGGGTCCATTGTTAGCTCCTTGGTTGGCTCCTGGCCCACCCCCCCTAAGTATGGTGAGATCGATATTGCCGAGGTCAGGAAAGGAACTAACTGTTGCAGCTGTGCAGCACACTCTTGGATATAGAAAAGAAAAACAACTCCTGCTGCACTGACTTGGGTTCCATAGCGGGAGAGAATTGGGAAGACCATTGTAGCCTTGAAAAGAAAGTGAGAATCTTGGTATAGTGGACATTGCCTTTAAGAAATGCTGCTGCGGAGGGCGAGTTGATGAGATATCGCCACAGCTAATTTCTACTGCCCGCGAATGGGAGAAAAGAGAAGCGTTTCGGAATTTGTTATTGAATTGTGCGTGCTCCGCAGCCGAATACGCCGGTTTCTATCGATTCGAGGACGAAGAGTGTCCTCCAGAGCGTCTACATAAATCCCGACAGAAACAATCGCGCCGATGGTCGTTCATTCACAAAGTCAGTGTTTTTTCTCGCAGCCAGTGAGACCATGAAAGTAAACAAGATTTTGTTGGCTGAGAATCGACGACACCAGTGTCTCGGTAAGTGGAGTCCTCAAAGGCTCAAACGTTTCGTCTGACGTATTCGGCCAGAACTACCCGCGACGGGAAAAAAACTTATGGGTGCGAGGATTCCTGTTGTGAGATCTTGCATAAATAGAAAGTGATGTCCCGATGCAGGGTAACGCTGATGAACTGCGGTTGAAATTCATATTGACCCAACCAAAAGAAAATGAAGCATACAGTTATCGGAATGGAAAAGCGATGGAATTGTAATCTAGTGTGAGGATGTTTTGAAGGACCCGCACGATGCTCAACATAATCCCTCCTGACAAAGTCCTCGAACTGGATTCGGTTCTCCATTTACGAGAATGGTGCCGACTCCCGGGCATCGAGGCCCAATAATGCTGAGCAATGGATCTGGGAGACGAAGTGGAACGCCAACAGGGCCATATTCGGTACTCAAAGATAGGCGTTTGATGACAGGAAAAAGCGTCAACCACGCAAGGATGTATTCCAGTCGCTGTCCCGCCATGAGTTGGTCTGGTGTGGCGGGTACATCAAGAGATAGACCAGACACAGCCTGGAAGAGTGTTTCCCAGCCAGGGCGTGTCAAAAGCCCGCTGTCAGCCTCTACTGGAAATTCGTAGTACAACTTGAAGTGTAGAGAGATAGATGGTTTCACGTTCATCTCCGCAAATCGCTGGCGAAGACGAGACAGTGTCTCTGCGACTGAGCGTAACCCAGGCGTGTTGCGATAAACACGGTTGACAATAATGTCAACTGATAAAAGATTCGGGCAGGGGACGGAGTGATTGAGAATGTACCACACTTGCTCTGGACTTCCTGAGATGGAAAGCAGGTGGTTGAGGATTGGTTGATCGTTCCGCCCCAGCGGATAATAATGACCTTCTTTAGTTGGACCAAGGCTAACTTTTCGAAGCAAAGGGAGCTGGGAGAGGAATACGAGGATAGTTGGTAGCAAGCCCTCTGAGATATGAGGTAATGATAGCTCATGGAGTTGAGGTAGGGCCTGAGATATGCGAGGAAGGATGGCGAGACGCCACTGAGTGATGGGTATGAAGCTAGGCAGGGAGAGCGTAAGTGACGTGATAGGAGAATGTTCCATGAGAGCGTATGTCCACCCAGCACAGGGTGGTAAGAGTAGAAAAGCTGAAGTGATCGACAACGTCGTCAATCTATTGGTGAACGATGGGTTTGGCGCCCATTTTATGAGAGGAAAACCTGTTCCGTTTCGCAGGTAATACCAGCGATCTCCGTGCAGTTGGTTATTGTTGGGGCAGAACTTTTGCACCAAAGTTCGCCTCATGGTCGTCCAAAACAATTCCTTCCAAGTTTCGACTACCTCAAAGGTATAACTCCTTCCAAATAATGTTCCTCCATGTAATATCTGCATTGAAGTGCAAGACTTCGATCCGATTGTGTTTAATAAGTCTTGAAGGGAGTGCACTAAATCCTTCATAATCGTGTCGTTTAAAGACCAGTTGACATTGATCATCCCAAATGTTAAAACGATCTCCTCGATAGAAGATAGTCTTGCGATGAACTTCTGAAGGCGGCGAATGCTTCGGGTGGAAAATGGGACCAAGCCCACGGTAGATGGGTATAATGCGCTGTCATCAAACTTGCATGAAAGGCGACGTAGCTTGTGGATGTATGTTGCAACAAAGAGCCCAGAGAGGGCATCTGGATAACTCCCGTGACGAAGTATGATCTCGCAGCTGGATCGAGGGTCCACGACGCCGTGATGTTCCAGGAGGATGGGTATACAAAGGTGATTTAGTGGCCTGCAGGCTTTTGCGAGTTGAAGCAGTGCCCGGTGGGGAAGCTGGCGAAGAATGATTAGGAGAAGTTCCATGGGAAGATTCAGTAGCGCCGACTGCGAATGCAATGGCATAATCATGGTGTGCCCCCACATCCTGCGCTCAGCGTAGGGCGTAAGTTGGGCGTACGATACCGCTCGTTAGATGGTCGTGATGGTCGTGATCAGGATTCCTCTTGATTCGTGACTGACTCCTGAGATATGGACACCCCGAACAGGGGCTGCTCTGATGAGTCAATCTCTTGCCCAGACTTCGGGCTTCTGTAAAGAAAGCTCGTGGTCAGCATGTGCCAAGCAAAATTCTTATTTGAAGTTGATCCAACCTATGATCCAACCTGGTAGGTAGAAGTCACTATGGACGATGCGCGACGTCGTACGCTGCCTGCTCATAATTGCAAGAATGGCCAAAATGCTGTACCACAATCAAACCACAATCGCTTCTCGCGAATAGTTGTTCTCTTGTCAAACATTATTGTGGTAGTCCTGGAATTGACTAGGAGACCCCAAACCGCATTATCTGATCACAGGATAGTGCTGGGTTAGATTGATATCAGCCGGTGTTAGTAACGTTAGATTGGTTTGGGCCCCTGCGTGAGGTTAGATACTTGTGTTAGTAACTGTGAGATACCCCCGTGGGAATATTTTTTCCTCACAGTTATTAACGTGTTAGTAACGTAAATTTGGGGTATCTAACATGTTAGAAAGGTGTGATAGGGGAGGAGGGAGGTTGTGCTGGGACTATGCTGCTACTATATGTTGAGACTCAGCATTTTTTTGGGGGGGGCATGTGCACACCAGGCAAATCATGGGGCCAAGCGGCGGTCAAGCGACGCGCCAGCGTCCCAGCACAAAAAACAGCCCAATAACCTCAAATAGGGTCGACTCTTTAACGTAGTTCCCTCCCTTCTCAAAAATCAAGCAAGCCTAAGAGCGGACCCTCACGGTGTGTCGCAAAAAAACTACTATTGCTTGACTATTGCCCCCCATATTGATTTTGGGTATATCACAGTATATCACATCGCATTTTGGAGCCCCCCTTGTTAGATACGTTACTAACATGTTACTAACGTGTGATATACCCCCATGTTACTAACATCCAAGTAACAAACCCTGCACTATCACAGGATCATCACATCGGCTGTCGCAGTTGCCGATTGCCGATCAGGTGAGCCATAAATGTCGAGCTTTTTACAGATGAGAATGCTGATTTCTTCATAGAGTACGACGTGGAGATAGCTCAAGCGGTCCATATGAGCGGTATCTCACATCTTGACGAGTTTCTTCGATCTCGACGTATAACGGTTCGTAAACCTGTTTTACTAAAAGGGAATGCGGCTGTCAAGAAGTTTAGGCTAGTTTAGGTCATGGTTACGACCAACGTAGGGCTCGGCAGGCGTAGATGACACCCGTCAACGATGGGGAAGGGTCGAGAAATTGTAGTCGATCAGCAACGGTGGGTCACCAGGAAGCCAATTGTTGAGCTCAGAATTGAGGCTGTTCCGCGTTAGTGCTTTCCGACGCAGGGATAACGCATGAATGGAGATGACGTCAACCTCTGAGGACGAAATTTGAGTACTCTTTTCTTGAATGTGAGAGCGATATATACATTAATATTGGATCATCTTGTCATAGGTGTTCAATATCACTGGATGCAACGCCTGTGAGACCTAAGCGGCGTGTTGTGGTCTCTTCTGCCTCGGATTCCATTGATGCCCTTTGGCACCCAACGTTCTCCAAAAAAATAGCCAGTGTTGGCCACACTGTGCAGGATCATTGAATCATTATAGGGTGCGTACCAGAGGGGGAGTATTTAGCGAGTGTAGCACAACTTCGTCCACGTAAGAAGCTTGAAGAGGTGCTCGCGGTTAATGCGGACGATGTATCCAGATTTGAGTTCCTCGGCTCAGGCATGAAGAGAGTCTCAGCTCGCTATCTGCAGTGTCGAATGGTTTACCAGAAGCTCGTGGCACAATCGTTCAATGAACGCGAGATTCCAGCTCATAGAGGAATTAAGAAGCCCATTTAGAATGTCTGGAAGTAAGTAGGATGCCTTGTTCTGGGATTTGTATGGCCTAGAATTCATAGTAAGACCCAATATCGAAATGGATACACAAATAGTAGCCTTTAAATGTTCACTTTACTGTTTACAGGTAACAGTCGGTTGATGAAGCTTTGCAGAAGCATCGTGGAGGACATAACCACCTATACTTAACCACCTACGGCGTTGTCCAAGTTGACAGGTAAATCTTAGTGACTCCCCAAGCGTGGCCAAACACAATGTAAGACGCGTTCTCCACGTGACAGCGCGACGCGTTGACGCGACGAAGAGCGGAGCTTGAAAAGTGTTTGCCATAAATCAACCGAGCTCAAATGTTGTGTCTTGTCCTCAACCGTCGACATTCAACGACATCCAGCTCTCAATCTCATCGACGACGACGACATGCAGACAACTCGGATAACCCGCAGTTCTGTCCTTGGCAAACGTAGCCACCAACCTCGAGATTCGTCACCAGCTCCAAGGTCCTGCGAGCAGCTGCAAACCCCCGACCCGACTCCCAACCCGAAGCGCGCACGCACTTCGACTCTGGTAACCGATTCTGATGGCAATAAGGAGAACGTTCCCCCATTCAAAGCTGAACTTGTCAACGGGGACTCATCACCTGTGTCTGACAGGGCTGCAAGAGCCCTTCGGCGCACAGCGACAGAGCTCTTAGTGACACCAACTCGGGTTCGACCTGGTTAGTATATCTCTCGGCTACAGTGCGTAGCATCCTTCTGACATCTTACAAACAGGCCCACGTCGACGCTCGTCGACATCCAGCCTCATCCCTGCCACACCAGTCACCGATATCTCACACCTTACCATCTCCACACCGCCTCCTACACCCCCCACCTCCATTATTCCTATCCATGCCCGTGCTCGTGCTCTTCTTCGCTCAACATGTAATAATGCCGACAGTGTGATTGCCGGACGAGATTCGGAACGCGAGTCAATCCGTAATTTCCTTGCTGCCTACATCGATGGAACTGCAATGGATTCTGACAATGCCGAGACCAGTCTATTCATCTCTGGCTCGCCGGGTACTGGCAAGACCGCATTAGTGAATTCGATCATTCGTTCCCTCCACGACGACCACGCTAAGGTTCAAGTCATTTCCATCAATTGCATGGCACTGCAAAATGTCGACGCGCTATGGAAGAGGTTAATTGAAGAACTTGGCGCAAGTCGACAGAAACCCACAAGGGCAAAGAAAGCTCACAGTAGAACTGCCGTCGAGGTATTATTGTCATCTCTCGAGACCAAGTGGTAAGTTTGTCCTGCCTGGCTTTTTTTCGACCAACTAACCGTTACACACAATAGCATCATCATCTTAGATGAATTGGACCACATCACCCCGAATTCTCAATCCTTTGCTTCGCTGTTTTCTCTTCCTGAGGCTGTCCCATCATATCTGCGTCTCATTGGCATTGCTAACACCCACACACTCACCTCTTCTGCTGCGACCACCTTCGCACCCTCGGCGAACGTTCGGACGCTTCACTTCGCGCCCTATACTCCGTCGCAACTCCAACAGATTCTCGAATCCCGTTTACATCCCCTCTATGAGCCTAATCCTTTGGCACAAGACTCTGCATTAGTCGATGCAAAGAAATTTCTCCCCCCTCCGTCAATAATGTTATTGACTAAGAAGATTGCCGCCTTAACCGGCGATGTTCGGAGTCTTTTTGAGGTTCTCAGAGGTGCAATTGATTTGGCTGTCTCTCAGTCCGCGGCCAAGATTACTGGCACGGATGTGAATCCACTCAATACGCCCCAAGCCTCTGTTAGCCCTCAACACATTCTTGCGGCTTTAAAGGCTTACACACCGTCTTCATCTAAGCCAAAGCCTGCCGCAGCCTCAACTGCGCCGGCTGCTTTAGCAAATAACAGCGTCAGTGAAACTGTCACTAAAACCCACAACCTCGGTCTTCAAACACGATTGGTGCTTTTAGCTATTATCCTCGCCTTCAAGCGACTGGAAGTTGGGCTTTCGTTGAGCAACTCATCCGCTTCAGTCTCGGCATCCCCGAAAAAGTCAGCCTCACCTGTGAAGCGTACCGCATCGGCCTTGAATATAAGCTCTGGCCAGAGTGTTGGGGTCGAAATGACACAGCTTCACACTTACTATGGTGCCGTCCTCACTCGAACCGACGACGGTATCTTTGAGCCCGCCTGCCGAAGCGAGTTTGGAGACCTCCTCAATATGCTGGAAGGAGTTGGCCTCCTCACGCTTTCATCGTCGCTACTTCCCTCCGTGACATCCTCCCCTAGCAAGGGTAAACGGACTTTTGGCAGAACGGCGTCTTTCGGCGGCAGTCTTGGTGGAGGTTCAGTCGGTGAAGTGCGGCTAGCGGATGGTGTCTGGAGTGATGAAGTCCTTCGAGGGCTTGGTATCTCCACCGCCGCTGGCTCCGCTATGGAAGCTACCGACCCTCGTGAGGAAGAAGTAAGGGCGATCTGGCATCGGGAGAACGCTCGGCTCGGGCGAGACATTAAGTCTTTTGCAGCCGCTGCTTTGGCTTCTAGCAAACGACCAAATGATCCCTTCCAAAATGCATTTGAGGATTAGAACATGCTCGTTCTCCTCATCTGTTTGCTTCAAATCATCATTCAATTATGCTTAAATATTCATGGTCTCCTGCATTCTCATCATCCGCATTCATTTTCAACTCATCAGCATCTTCATTCATGATACCTGCACATTCTATCATCCCCTTTTCTCGTTTTGTGGAATCATATGCCCTTGCCCACCATCCACTGCATACACCCGGACGCTGAAGGCGCCATGTCGCATCGGAATTTCGCTGAGATTATATATGTGCTACCTTACATAGTAGGAAGAAAAGTAGAAGATTTAGACTCCTGTAACATCAACTAAGTAGATTTGTATGTTTCCACCCAATTTCAACTTGAAAGTCATCCAACGCGAAACGCGGTCACGTGAATACATAATTTGCCAATCTAAATTTGCTTCAGCAGATGTCTTGACCCCATTGTCCCTTTCCACCATGGCCAGATCCACAATTCTCGAATGGTGCCTGTGAAGTGGCTCGCAGCCACCCCCATGGAGGATTCCATTGAATCCACTGCCATGATCCTCACCAATATTCTGGCGCTGGTCTTTGCTCAGAGTCAATTTGGAATGCGGGATCTTTGGTTCACTGCAAACAAAGCCGGCGATTATCCAGCTTGATTTATCATTTATCAGAGTCATTAAACTATTGAACGAATCTCGGCCCAAATCTCTTGAAAATGCTCCTCTATGTTCAATGACCATGGCCACATGGACCTTATGGCCACAGTCAGTGGCACAATGCGGAGTCTTGCGGGTGGCCTGCCCCTTCTAGGAATAGGACATTTCTTGCTATAAATTGAACACTGGCCATAAATTTTCTGCTTCAGATACGCTCACTTCTGTCCCCCCCCTGCACCATCGAAGCTTGATCCATTCAAGTGTTGACCACTTGGAACTATAGCAATCGATAACCCAGATGGATTCACTCCGAAAGCTACGCTCTAAGGTTCTCGAGCAGTGAGTTGTCTTTTACCTGGAGGCATTGCCCAACCTCAAGCTTTTTTTTTACTAGGATTCCAGTCAGCAGCGACAAGAATAAGAAAGTTCGCGACAAGACCGTTCGACATTCTCGTTCTCTGCCGCTGCTACCTCCCTGCGATCCAGGCCACATACGGCCCACATATAGAGGGAAACACCCATTGCAGCCTTCTGATATCCGCCACCCTGACGACTTGATAGCGCCTGAGGCATTTAGTCGTCGGCCAGTCTATAAGAAGCGTCGTCCTGTGAAGGCGTCGGATATCCGTCATCCAATGGAGTTCTCCCTCAAATCTATCGACCTGTACAAGATTGAAGCAGAAAAACCTGTCCCGAATTCGGACATCATGATTCAATTTCCCTCGCCACCAACTCATACTCCTTCCTCCTCTATCAGTCGCCCCAGTACAGACTCCGAATATCGCCCAACTAGACCGAGCACTCGCCCTGCTCCTTTGGATGATATATATCCTGACCTTCTGCCACCCAGTATCTTATTGAAGCCCACCGATTTAGCTGAAGAGAGGCGGCGCTATAATGCCATCGAAGCAGCCCGAGGTAGGAAACAGTCCGAGTCCCGCCAGGAGCCTCTTCAGCGCCACCGCAATGACTCCACTAGTTCCTTTAGTCGTCCCACGATTGAAGCTTATCCAGAGGCAGTTCGAAGATATTATCAACTTGGGGAGTATTCGGTTCAGAGGACTGGCCTCACTTCTCACTCCAATTACTCCACCCAGAGTTTGGGTGTCAATGCGCGTCTCAGAGATGGTCCTACTGTTAATCGCCCTGTCGTGCGCACAGCCTCAACAACGTCCAACAGTGGACATGGCCAGCATCAACGCATGTCGTCTTCGGCCTCTGTGAACAACGTTCCTATATCACTCCCTAGCACCTTACCTCTGCATAATACTATACGCCGCCAGCGCAATGCGTCTTCGGCCTCTGTGAACAGTTCTTCCATTTTGGCGCCTAGACCCCTCCAACCGCATGATTCTGGGCATCGTCACCGCACTGCCAGTGGGTCCTCAGCCTCTGTGAACAATTCTTCCATTTCAGCTCCTAAAGCCCCCCACGTGCATGGTTCTGGGCATCGTAACCGCACTGGGACTTCAGCCTCTGTGAACAATTCTCCCATTTCGGCTCCTAAAGCCCTCCACGCGCATGGTTCTGGGCATCGTAACCGCACTGGGTCGTCAACCTCTGCCAATAGACCTTCAAATTCAGCGGCCGCTATTTATCGTCAGCGCATGCCATCGTTGGCTGCTGCCAGTGGTCCTCCCAACTCGATTGCCAGGCACCCCCAGTACCAGACTACAGCAGGCCGGCGTGTATTTAAGCGCGAGCCACACAGCAGCGAGAGGGGGTTAGCCGTCAGGTCCTCTGAAGAGTCTTTATCTGAGGGGTATGTTCTGGTCTCAGAAAAGGTGGACCCAACCTTTTGGAACCGCATTCCAGGCGACACTTACGAAAGAGACGATAAGAACCCTGCCATCATCACTAACTCCAAATAATGTGTTTCTGAAATGTATAGTTTACTCATTGTCTCGTTCTTCAGATCCCAGCACGACATTCCCTTCTCCTTGCATTGTATCATCTGCAACACACACGTTCATTACTCGCAACGGCGACACGACATTCCTTTTGTACCACGCTCACTCACTGTAGCATCCCGTTATGCATGCTTCACCCTCCTTTGTAATTCATGTATACTTTAAAATGACAATCGTGTAAGGTGTAACCCAGGGTTTATTTGAGCGCGTAGAGCAATTTGTCCGCGGCATGAGTCTCGTGACTCAACGCGTCTAGTGACGCCAGGTGACGCCAACGACGGCAATTATCCAAGAAGGAACGAAATGCCAATATTCGTCTGACAACCTTCGAAAGTCTTTGAAAATGGCCACTACCCACTCACCACGACGTTCACGCAAAATACGTCGTTTCTCGTCGGGTACCGTTGGCTGGCCACCAGGCTCCCCTAGGTCCATTGCCTCAGCACCTCTCCGGCCTCACAATCGTAGCAGGCAAGTCTCACTGAGCCCGCCGCCAGCCACTTCAAGCGTGCTCTTCCGTCGCCGTCTGCGATATGGCGAAGGCTCTGACTACGAAAATGAAGAGCCATCCTTCACCCACAGAAGACATCGTCGACGTTCACTGACGCCAGACTCTCATATGTTTGAGATACGATCGCGTCCCACTGCGTACTCCTCTTTGCCGCCCACCCCAATCGTAACTTCGCGGCCGTATACCCCTCCAACACCTGTTTCACCGGTATCCCCCACTTCCCCAACATTCCCGTTGGAGGAAGAGGCACCTCCATCAACATCTCAAGCACCTCCATTCTCACTGTGGGATTACCTCCGTGAGGAGCTGCTTGCGACGGATTTTGACTCTCACCAGGAGATGAAATGGGAGCGCGTGAGCAACTTTCTAAGCATGCCCTTAGCCATGGAAAAGGTACGTCGTTAACTACGGCTATTCGACTCCTTCTTTACAGCTCTTAACTACAGATTATTGGATTTGGATTTATCCTTTGTTTTGACTCGTTCCTGTACACGTTTACCATCCTTCCCATCCGCTTTGCCCTCGCCCTCTTTCGGTTTCTTATGAACCTCTTCAGACGATCCGCCCCTCCATTACCCCCGTCTCAAAAGGCTGATTTATTGCGAGCCCTGCTGCTTATCATATCCCTGCTCATTTTAAACCCACTTACCGACGCGAGTAAGATCTATCATGCTATCCGTGGACAAGACACAATCAAGTTGTATGTCATATTCAACGCCCTTGAGGTCCGCGAGATCTCATAGAAACTCGACGGTATTGTAACATTGACATCCCTGTATCAGATCGCAGACCGACTATGTGCTTCAATAGGACAAGATATCCTTGACTCCTTGTTCTCTCGGTCGATATTGGAACCTCTCTCCCACCGAATACCCGTGACGACTGATACTTTTCGTCCCTTTTTTTTCTTTTTCCTCGCGACCCTTTACAATGGTTTGTCCGTTTGATTTTTCCGTGCTGCTGATCTTCTCATGAAAACTGTTCCTTCTAGTTGCACATGCTCTCGTCATGGTGTATCAACTCATCGCGCTCAACGTTGCCATCAACTCATACGACCATGCCCTTCTGACGCTTCTAGTGTCCAATCAATTCGTTGAAATAAAGGGTAGTGTATTCAAGAAGTTTGAAAAGGACAATCTTTTCCAAATCACCTGTGCCGGTTTGTCGCACTTTCCCCGTCGCTTTCCAAGCCAACTCATAACTCTCAGACATCGTTGAACGATTCACACTTGCTCTTATGCTCTGCATCGTTGCTTTCCGTAACCTTATTGAACTCAGTGGGACTGAGTTTGACTTCACCGAAGGGTTCATACTTCCAAAGAGCTTCGGTTGGTTTAGAGGAAACAACGTACTCTGGACGATATCTTACGTGAGTACACACTACACCTCTGATATTCATTTCTTAACTTTTTGTTCTCAGCCCGTAGTGACAGTCATGATCTCGGAAATGCTGGTCGACTGGCTCAAACACGCATTCATCACAAAGTTCAACCATATCCGACCATCAGTATACGAACGGTTCACGGACGTGCTTTGCCGAGACCTCGCAAGCGGGAGCGCGGTGGGTCGTCGTGGGGCAAGGAAGGTGAGGCTCCCAAACTCATTGCACACTTGCCGACTAAAACAATATGAATGCTGCAGCACACCTTCGTAGATCAATCTCCTCTTGTGGCGCGCCGATTGGGATTCGCCTCCGTACCTCTCGCAGCCCTCGCCATCCTTGTCGGCTCCCAGTCGATCAGTTTGATGTTTTCCGCCAACTCGGACTTTACGTCTCCTTGGACGTGGACAGTGCGGTCTCTCTCGAACGCAGAGATAGCCCATTATTTGACGTGGGCTGCGATGGGGGTTTTGTTTTGGTTATGGTATGTGCTCTTGATTTCGTCTCCTACTTTTTCAGCCCAACTGATGGTGTTGTGCAGTTTCGTAGTTATTAAGGTTATAATCGGCGTTAACCTCATTAGTTATGCTACGCGTCGGCGGTCAGGAATGGAGGCCCGCGAGGTGGCTGATGTTGTTAACGATTTTGGCAGGGACCCCATAGGGGAAGGGAAAGAGGAACAAGTTGGGTTCCCGTTTTATTCCCTTTCTCCTTCGCCAGCTGATTTCATTTTTGCTTCAGAAATACAACAAGGAGTTGAAATCCCTTTTAGACAGTGATCGCGATGATGTCCCGCGTACGGCTGAGATTGGGGAAAATAGACCTGGTGATGTAGGGAAGAAGGGTAGGGTGAAGTTGGAGGATCTGACGCGGTATACGATGGTCAAGCGAATCTGGTAGTGCCGCGTGTTATATATTGCGGGTAATGTAAGATACATGGATATCATGGCACTAGGCGAGATGCACCTCCTTCCACTGGAGCGTATCATTTTTGCATGCGTTGCTAAAGATCCCAGGATTGAATTCTTCTCTGACGCTAACCTGGATTCTTGACCTTGCCACGGCGAGCTAGTCATCGTGGACTGAAGATCGTCGTTTAGATTACCGGAGCATAGTTAACTAAAAGCAAGATGAGTATTATGAATGGGGGCAGGGAGGAAAGAGGCGACGACGTACTGTTATCTTCTACCTTTCCCCTTGCCTCTCACCACTGTGAATCCGTCTTCATCTACCTCAGGCCCTTCCTTCTTACGCTCTTCCGGAGGCGGTTGCATAAGTTGCGGGGCCACATCTTCCTCCATCTCATCATCTTCATCCCCTTCCTCGTCTTCCCAATCACCCTCGTCCTCATTATCACTGACCACCTTCTCCTGCGCACTCGCCTTCTTCCCCTTCACCTTCTCCGCCAACTCCTCAAACTTCTTCACCAAATCGTCTTTCCCAATCCTCGTCTGATCCCATATCTTCACAATATCCTGGGCAACGCTCTCGGCGCTCCCATCTTCCACCACCGCCTCGAACTCGTCTGCCATCACTTGGAGGAGGATCTCTTCGATGTACTGATCGTCGGGCGTGGGGACTTGGTCTTCGAACGCGTCCACGATGACTGAGGCGAGCCAGGTTCGCTTTTCCGAGCCGTGAGCCCCACCCCAGTTTTCTTGGACTGCGATCCGGAGGGTTGCCCAGATGGCGAGACGGGCGATCACCCCGCGGGCAAAGAGGACTGAAGATGCTGCTGGCGGTGCACTGGTACTGCTTTCCATGGTTTTTTTCTTTTCTTGGAATACGATTCTGGCACTTGGAATCTGGAAAATTGGAGAAGTTGTTGATGTGCTTGACTTTCGCGTCGCTCGCCAAACAACGCGTCCACATTCAATATTCATTCTCTTCAGCGTCAGCTAGGCGGCCCAATCCTATTATTACTTATAATATAATATCGAAAACTATGGTATGGAAGAATAAGCACAGGGTATCTGGTTGGTATATCATAGATGGACTGAAATAACTGGCCCGCAGTATAATTAGAATCAAACCTTGGGCTCTATGCTCGGCATCTCATAAGACCCTAATTTCTCTTTCTTCTTCTCCGCTTTCTTTTCCTCCTTTTCCAACCTCGTTTGACGCTCCGCGGGTGTTTCATCTTTGAACCGGTAATCACCCACTAACCCCGTCCCGAACGCTTTCCTAACGCTTGTTGAGAATAAAACGACGCTGGCTAACCACTCAGGAAGGACGTGGAAGATGTAGAATGCCGCTTTTGCCCCAGAACTATTCAAAGTCCCAGGTCCTATCGACGTCCAAGAGGTCGTGGTATGATACATCACGGACAACCTGTATATTGCGATGGTCCCCTGTGCAAGAAATGATGATGTCAGATTAAAAAAAACATTGGTCCACTCATAGGTAACTTGCCGTCAAGGTCGTCATTAAAGCAATGGTCCAACAAGCTCTTTTGCTGGTACGAGGCTGCTTTAAACGAGACCATGTGGCTGCACATGCAAGCACGATAAGAAGAAAGAGGGCCACGCCACAGCTAACGTATCTATTTTCCGTGTCATTTGTATAGTTCAGGGATTATAATAATCATTATGTAGCGCACCTAAGTCTAGCTGTCCTGTCGGCATCGCGCTGGTGTTGATTGAGTATAAGGTTCCCGTAATTTACGTTCGCGACAATCCCAGGAACGGTGGCCGAAAGAAATGCCAAGTTGGAGAAATCAGAGAACCGGCGTGCCCAAAAGCGCTGGCGTGGGTTATCGGGAGTACCCTCCGGGGGTTTAGGAATGTAGCACTCTTTAGTAGCCGCCGCGGCAGATTGGCCGTAGGTGTCTGATCCGTATGTTGAATTGACGAGTAGACACCTGAGAAGTTTGACCAGGTCGTTTGCAATCCCGACGAATCCCATTCCAAAACTGATTTGCAGGTATGTTGCCAATCCTTTTGACATCCTACGTGACTCGTTACGTGCCTGCACCACGCGCAACGAGAAAATGACGATCCTGCGGTAAAGACAATGGGTATGCAGGCAATATCGGACGTACAGAACTATGCCTCACCTTTCGATAGCAAATGCCAATGTGCTGATCAATAATGTGGTTCTGGTCCTCCTCTGCAAGAAACGGAAAATGGCAAAGGGAGCGAGAATGCCATACAGAACAGCGAAGAGGACCGATGGTGCAAAATCGACTGGTAGCGGAGTACCTCCAACGGGGGTCGGGAAAGTCATTTTGAGGGCTAGAACGCTCAAGGCGAGTTGCCTCCTGAGCCCACACAGCAAGCCTTTATAGGGTTTACAGGTGACTGTTTTGGCAGTGTGAACGGTGTGTGCTCTAACCAATGCTAGACGTGTGATCCGTTCGTTCCTCGAGTATTGCTGCGTGCGCAGTATGTATGTGCAGAGGATACGGTAGGCATCTTGGCTATCCCAACAATTGAACAAAGTCCGTTTTCCACGAACCTTCCTCGAGGCGATGCGCTGCAGTGATAACGATAATTGCTGTTGATTCACGTGCTCCACCAACCTCTTCCTTGGCATTTCGTCAACATTTCGTCTAGGATCCAGCGAAATGGGAAAAGGGGGACAACAAACAATATCGGCGCATGGTACATCATTAGAGAATGGGTTGGAAAAAGTTGAACAACGATTTTCTGGATGAATGCGTTGATGCCGATAAATTGTTTGTATATGTTACATCATACTCTCCTCAGGCTTTAACAACCTCTTTTGAGGCTAGAGAGGTGATACACTGGCGCAATCATATTTGAAGGACCTCACTGATCAAGAGATACTTTCAAGCCGTGAACATGGCTGGGCTACTTGATTTACCCGCAGAGATTATCCAAGCAATATTGGCCTGCTTACCCCCAGACTCTCTTCTTCATCTATTCCCGACTTGTCGTTCGCTCAACTACCTTTCCACGTCGGCACTACTGGAACATCACGGAATTCGAGATCCTACCAACTGCTCTTTTGATCTTGACAATGATGCGACGTTAAAGGTTGACGCTCTATCCGCCTTACTAGCGGGCCTTCATATCAAACGAATCGAATATCTTTGGTGTAACCTCGAGACTTCCTGGCGTTGGGGCGGCTATTGGGGTTGGGCTGCTTCCCAACCTTTGCATCGACTTCACCGTCTCATACAAAGGTTGACGTCGATCGATGAGGTCACCCTGTTTTTCAATATGGAGAGAGAAATTGTCCTTGATGACGCGTATCTAAAGTCTGGGATCGATATCCTACAAATCCTACTCAACATGATCGTCACGAAATCATGCAAAACTCTTCGCATCATTAACCCAGGGAGCTTTTTTTGGAAAGAGTTACATATATAATCAACCGGACAGCGGTTCCGGTATCACTTAAGGACTCCGCCGATTCGTCCATTGCAAGCGGCCAGATTGGCAGTATAAGAGGAACGATAGCAATGGAGCTCGTTTATTCCTCACTTGCTCTCCCGCGGCTTTGCGAAAGGTTGCTCTCACCACTATGGAAATTGACGCCATGAGCCTCTTCACTCCGCCCTGTTCCAACTGGACATTCACTATGCTAAAGCAATCTCTAATTGAAACACTCACCCTCAACTTAACATGGCCCACGTCAGGCTATACACCAGCCGAGCGATCCCTTATACTCTCTCGAGTAGCGGTGGCCGTTCAAGCTTCAGTCAGATCTTTGTGCGTCGTACATGCAACACACATTCTCGAAACTCTGGGCTTTATCGCTCAACTACCACCTCTTGACTTGGTTCACTTCACTGATTGGAAATGGAAAGCGCGGCTCTCGGACGAAGCCACCACCACGTCCTTCCCTATTGTCCTGAACATGAAAATAATGGCTGCCTCTGCAGAGATGCTCTTCTTCATATTTTCCAGGCCTTTGACCGTTCCGAGACTCAGAAAAATCTTTTTGGCCTTCTATATCAATAAAGAAGGAATGTTCGACATCACAACTACCGCGACCTCCATCGCCCGACTTCGTGACTCTGTCGGGCCCAACGTAGAACTTTTCCCGATGTTCCGCATGGACAGTGTTCCACCATCGATGGAATCTCTTTGCAACGGAATTCGACCTATTTGCCCGATATGGGAGCAAGAATTTTTCAAGTTCACAATTTTGTTTTTGTGGGGCCGAACGACTCTACTGGACAGTCCCAAATCATTCCAAATCATTTTGGGACTGTTGACGCTGTTTTCCGGAATAGAGAAACTGCATATTCGCCTTGCGCCTAGTCCCAAAGTCGATCTCACTCCCATCCACCTTGAGCCTTAGATGGTGAAGGCCATCTTAAATCGATCTCCGAACATTACCATTTTCTTCAACGACGTAGCCCAGAATGAGAATGAGGTCGCAACCACATCTCGGTGCTAAGTCCAATTCTATGATAGGTAGCTTCCTGCCAATCAGACATCTTGCTTTTTGGGTTGGGCATGTTGTGATTTCGACATACTTACTCCAATAATATACCTCTACAACACAATAGATCTTGCCAAGAATAAATAGCACCATCAAACCTTCTCAACCAACAAGCATGATATCTTCCGGCCGCCCCCAACGTTCAACTTCCATGTCACGACTTGAGTACTGAGTACTGAGTGCTCAAATTAGAATAGCCATTCCCAATAAACACTTCCACCCGCCTTGCCAGCTCAACATCAAACACATACCACCCAGTTGCCCTCTCCCCAGACTTTTAGCACGTTCGCGGATTGCGCTACCCTGCGCATAGGCCCCAGAGCCCACCCGGTTTGCTCCACCCACACCGAGTTCATCGAGCATTGCTGCGTGCGCAGTATATGGAGAGGATATGGTATGCATCTTGGCTATCCCAACAAACTCTGTTATTTCCATGAATCTGCCTCAAGGCGATGCGCTGGTGGGTTGGGAGCTGCTAACGTTAGAGTAACTGCTGTTGCTTCACGTGCTCCACCAACTTCTTCCTTGTGACCTGTCTAGCGTACTAGATTTCTACACATTTCGTCTAGAATACAGCGAAATGGCAGGACATCGGCGCATCGCTTATGATTAGAAAAGGGGTTGGACGAAGTTGAAGAATGATTTGTTTGTATATGTTACACACTCAGAATGTCGGAAATTTTTATTTGGCCTTATAATAGTTTCTTGTTGATTAACTGCCTTACTTGCCTTATAAGGGCCTTGCAATAGCCAATTTTTAACCTTATAAGGCAAGTAAGGCAGGTAATCAACAAGAAACGACTATAAGGCCAAATAGTTTTTTCCGACATGATTCTGCCCGCGACGTTCAAGCTTAGTCTGCACGCAAGGTGTTGCCACACTAAGTACTCAATCAATATCCTTCCCGCAGTACGTTGACGTTATCAAAATCTGAAGGACCTCACTGATCAAGAGATACTTACACAGGGTTGAGCTGTCAACATGGCTGGGCTACTTGATCTACCCGTAGAAATTATCCAAGCAATATTGGCTTGCATATTGGATCGCTTACCCGCAGACACTCTACTTAATCTATTCCCGACATGTCGTTCGCTCAACTACCTTTCCACATCGGCACTACTCGAACATCACGGAATTCGGGATCCTACCCACTGCACTGTTGATCTTGATACCAGAAGGGCCCCGTCAACGGCTGACGCTTTATCAGCCTTGCTATCGGGTCTTCATATCAAACGAATGAAGTCTCTTCGGTGCAACCTCAAGACTTCCTGGTATTTAGGCCAGTGGGGTTGGCCTCCTTCCGAATCTTTACGTCGACTCCACCGTCTCATACAAAAGTCGACCTCCATCGATGAGGTCGTCCTGTCTTTCAATATGGAGACAGAGATTGGTCTTGACGAAGCGGACCTACAGTATGGGATTGATGTCCTACAGGACCTGCTCAACATGATCCTCACGAAATCATGCAAAACTCTTTCCATCATAAATCCAGGGAGCTTTTTTGGACAGAGTTACATATTTAATGAACCGGACAGTGGTTCCATCATCACTCAAGCATTCCGCCAGATCTTCCACCGCAACGATTCACTAGATTGGCAGTATAAGAGGTATGATTGGAAGGGAACTCATTTACTCCTCACGTGCTCTCCTGAGGCTTTGCAAAAGGTTGCGCTCACCAGGATGGAAATTGACGCCATGAGCCTCTTCACTCCGCCCTGTTCCAACTGGACTTTCACCATGCTACAACAATCTCGAATTGAAACACTCACCCTCAACTTAGCATGGCCCAACTCATTCTATACACTAGCTGAGCGGTCTCTTATACTCTCTCGCCTAGCAGTGGCCGTTCAAGCTTCAGTCACTTCTTTGCGTGTTAGAAATGTAACACACATCTTCGAAGCGCTGGGCTTTATTGCTCAACTTCCACTTCTTGACAAACTTGACTTCAATCTTTGGACATGGAAAGCGGGGTTCTCAGATGGAATCGCCAGTACATCATTCCCTATGGTTCTGAACATGAAGATCATGACTGCCCCTGCAGAAATGCTCTTCTTCATCTTTTACAGGCCTTTGACCATTCCAAGATTAAGAGAAATCTATTTGGCTTTCTATATCAGTAAAGAAGGAATGTTCGACATCAAAACTACAGCCACCTCCATTGCCCAACTTCGTGCCTCTGTCGGGCCAAACGTAGATCTTTTTCCGATGATCCACATGGACAATGTTCCACCATCGATGGAATCTCTTTGCAACGGAATTCGACCAGTTTGCCCGATATCGCAGCAAGAGTTTTCAAAATTCACATCTGTGTCTTTAGCTGGCGACATGACTCTACTGGACAGTCCGAACAAATTTCGAATCATTTTGGGACTGTTAACGTTGTTTTCCGGAATAGAGCAACTGCATATTCGACTTGCACCAAGTCCCAAAGTCGATCCCACTCCCATCCACCTTGAGCCTTGGATGGTGAAGGCCATCTTAAATCGATCTCCGAACATTACATCTATTTTCTTCAACGACGTAGCCCAAAATGAGAACGAGGTCCTAACCACATCTCTGTGCTAAGCCCAACTCTATAATAGGTAGCCTGCTGCCAACCAGACATCTTGCTTTTCGGGTCGGGCATACTGTGACTTCGACATACTCCAACAATGTTGGTGGGCGTCCGGAGAATATCATGCTTGTTAGTTGAGAAGGTTTGGTGGTGCTAATTATTTCTTGGCAAAATCTATTGTGTTGTAGCCCAACCTCAAAGCGCTCGGACTTGGGTACTTAAACACGTATAGCCATTCACAATAAACACGCCGCATGCGCAGTATATGGAGAGGATATGGTATGTATCTTGACTATCCCAACAAACTCCGTTATTTCCACGAATCTGCGCCAAGGCGATGCGCTGGTGGGTTGGGAGCTCCGAGCTTATAACGTCAAACCACAAGTAACTGCTGTTGCTTCACGTGCTCCACCAACTTCTCCCTTGCGACCTGTCTAGCGTAGTAGATTTCTCTACATTTCGTCTAGGATGCAGCGAAATGGGAAAGGGGGGAGAACATCGGCGCATGGCTTATGATTAGAGAAGGGGTTGGACGAAGTTGAAGAGGATTCATTGTTTGTATATGTTACAAAATATTCTGCATTCCCCATGAACTTGAGCTTGAACAGTGCCAGCGGCGTTCAAGCTTAGTCTGCACTTTTGACGCAAGGTGTTGCAACGCTACTTGTTCAATATCCTTCCCGCAGAGAGGTGATATGTTTGCGTAATCAAAATCTGAAGGGCCCCACTGATCAGGAGATACTTATATAGGGAGTCGGGCTCGGTGTTTTAGCCGTCAACATGGTTGGGCTACTTGATATACCCGTAGAAATTATCCAAGCAACATTGGCTTGCTTACCCGCAGACTCTCTTCTTAATCTATTCCCAACATGTCGTTCACTCAACTACCTTTCCACGTCGGCACTACTCGAACATCACGGAATTCGGGATCCTACCAACTGCACTGTTGATCTTGATAACAGAGGGGCCCCGTTACATGCTGACGCTCTATCAGCGTTGCTATCGGGTCTTCATATCAATCGAATGAAATTTCTTCGGTGCAACCTCACGACTTACCGGTATCGGTGCATTCGGGCTGGCAAGTGGGGTTGGCCTGCTTCCCAACCTGTACATCGACTCCACCGTCTCATACAAAGGCTGACCTCGGTTGATGAGGTTGTCCTGTCTTTTAATATGGAGAAAGAAAGATGCCTTGTCGACGCGGAACTAAAGTTTGGGATTGATATCCTACAGAATCTGCTCAACATGATCGTCACGAAATCATGCAAAGCTCTTCGCATCATAAACCCAGGGAGCTTTTTTGGACAGAGTTACATATTTAATGGACCGGACAGTGATTCCGGTATCACTCAGGGATTCCGCCAATTCGTCCACCGCAACGATTCGCCAGATTGGCAGTATAAGAGGAACGATAGGAAGGGAACTCGTTTACTCCTCACTTGCTCTCCTGCGGCTTTGCAAAAGGTTGCGCTCACCAGGATGGAAATTGACGCCATGAGCCTCTTCACCCCGCCCTGTTCCAACTGGACATTCACTATGCTAAAACAATCTCGAATTGAAACACTCACCCTCAGCTTAACATGGCCTAAGTCCGAAGGCTACTATACATCAGCCGAGCGGTCCCTTGTACTCTCTCGGCTAGCGGTGGCCGTTCAAGCTTCAGTCACTTCTTTGCGCGTCGGAAATCTAACACACACTCTCGAAACTCTGGGCTTTGTCGCTCAACTACCACTTCTTGACACGCTTGACTTCAATCTTTGGACATGGAAAGCGGGGTTCTTGGATGGAATCGCCAGCACATCCTTCCCTATTGTTCTGAACACGAAGATAATGACTGCCCCTGCAGAAATGCTCTTCTTCATGTTTTCCAGGCCTTTGACCGTTCTGAGATTAAGAGAAATCTATTTGGCTTTCTATATCAGTAAAGAAGGAATGTTCGACATCACAACTACCGCGACCTCCATCTCCCGACTTCGAGACTCTGTCGGGCCCAACGTTGATCTTTTCGCAATGATCCACATGGACAGTGTTCCACCATCGATGGAATCTCTTTGTAACGGGGTTCGACCAATTTGCACGATATGGGAGCAAGAATTTTCCAAGTTCACAACTGTGTCTTTGGCCGGCGACATGACACTACTAGACAGCCCCAACACATTCCGAATTATTTTGGGACTTTTGACGCTGTTTTCTGGAATAAAGACATTGTATCTTCAACTTAGACCAAGTCTCAAAGTCGATCCCACTCCCATCCACCTCAAGCCTTGGATGATGAAGGCTATCTTGGATCGATCTCCGAACATTACATCTATTCTCTTTAACAGAGTACCCCAGAAGGAGAATGAGGTCCCAACCACATAGGCCGAACTCTGAGAACAGATTTCGACATACTACAATAATATACCTCTACAACACAACAAAATTTGACAAGAAATAAATAACACCACCGAACCTTCTCAACTCAAACAAGTGTGATATCCTCCGGCCGCCCACCATCAGCCCCCAACCTCAACGCCACGACTTGAGTGCTCAAACTCGAAAAGCCATTCCCAATAAACACCTCCGCCCGCCTTGCCAGCTCGACATCTACACATACTGACCAGTCGCCCTCTCCCCAGACTTTCGGCGCGTCCGCGGATTGCGTTACCCTGCGCATGGGCCCCCCAGCCCACCCGGCTTGCTCTGCCCACTCCGAGTTGGTCAATGCCTCTCTGAGCTTGTAATATTGCAGATAGACAAGCGGGTGATCCCAGACGCCGTCATGCAAGATGTGGATTGTGCGCAGGTGGGGCCTTGATCGGACTTGGTGTGTGATTGCGTCGAGGATGCGATGGAGAGATGGGTAACAGTGTTCCATTACGGAGGTAGCATTGTTCACGTCGAGTGTTGGAGGGAGAATGGAGTTGGAGATGAGTGGGAGGGTGGCCCATGTTGTGAACCCCGTTTGTGTTTCGCCGAGGTAGCGGCAGTGTTCTTCGAAGTCGCCTGTAACAAGGGGTTAAGTGCTGGTTGCGAAGATGTATATTCACAAGATAAGTGACTTACCCCGTCGGAGATGTAGTGCTACGTAGAAATCCCGATCTTTTGAGGATGGTTTATCACGGAAATTGAGTGCATTTTGAACGCGGTCGACTATTCTCAAGACATCGCTTGACCACTCGAAATGGTTTGCAAGATATTTTTGAAAGGTCGGCCAGATTGGATGAGTTCCCGATGATGCAAGGAAGCTAATAGATGATATTCATCAGCACCAGTACAACTTGTGCGAAACAACGCACTTCCAGTTAAATATCCAATCATCCACAACGACACACCTTTCATTGCCTTCCAACACCGATTTTGCATGGGCCCATTGCGTTTCGTAATCGCCCGAAAACAGCTGTACATGCTTGACTTCGCCCTCGGGACAAATTTTGTTGAATACTTCTTCGTTGATGCTCCCTTTCGTTGGACCGCTTA
Organism: Laccaria trichodermophora; assembly: GCA_018417955.1. Lineage (NCBI taxonomy): Eukaryota > Fungi > Basidiomycota > Agaricomycetes > Agaricales > Hydnangiaceae > Laccaria > Laccaria trichodermophora. The sequence continues at coordinate 1,271,678 of JACTVC010000001.1, forward strand.
GGAACGCAGATAGAGGCACTGTGGCCTTTTCACCGCGTGGACGCCATATGAGCGGCTGATATACATAGACGCGATTCGTTTGTAAAGCAAGATGATGATACAACAGAATTTCCTGCGCCTGGTGAAAGTTTGAATAAGCCAAGCATAGAATGGGCTTAAACGCACCTGGTTATTGAATCCAGCACCCCGAAGTTGCTTAAACTTTACATATTTATGGCCTCTCGAGTTTCCAACTAATCTGTTTGATTCCTTCGTTTCCGTGGACGCGATGGTGGTGTACAGTTGGTAAGGTGGCCGAGATGTGTGGTAGAAATAGTATGTGACAAGACCTAGAAAGGTGAGGAGAAATAATAGAGGGCGCAATACGCGCCAGTGAACTTTGATGTGTTTAGGCATTACAACGGGCTATCAATGCATCGCTGCGCGTATGTACTTTGTGAGCGAGGTCGAAGCGAGGATACTCATTTTGTTTGCGTCATGTGTGCTGATGTGTTTATTTTTAGAGCTCAAGACTCGGACTCTCATCGTTGCCAACGACACCGAACTCTTGCCAACCTATTGCCCCCGTTCTAACTTCTTGCTTCCTATCTACATACGTGAATATCTCTGAGCACCGAGCCGCAGTCCACAAAATTCTGGCATATCGTAAAAGTTATCAAGATAGCAGTGCATCAATAGTTCAGGGACAGATGTCTACCACGATTGGCAGGCGCTTCCTTGGCCTCCGCAGCAAGTATATCTGGAGGAAGGACTGTAGGCGTAGCATATAAAGACCGCAGTCTTTTCACGGTGTCCTTCTACTAGGACCAGCCTTGATCCCAGCCACCATGGTCGATTCGTTCCCCTCACTCATTGGAGGGTTTTCCCTTCCTCACGACCTGGTTCCCTCAATCGTCTTTGCAGCAGTTTATGCCTTGCTTATACCTATCTCTATTTGGCGTATAGCCAGCAAGCGGTCGCGCTCTTTTCTGCTTTTTGGAACGACGGCGTTTGTTGTTGAGAGGTTCGTGGTCAACTCGTCAAGCTCTGCTTAATTTCCGAGTCTCTAACTTCGTGGGTCCAGGACCGTGATGTTTTCGTTGCGAGCTGTAATATCTCGTCAATCACCTGAAACAGCGGCCGAAGGGTTGGTCGAGTACCTACAAACAACTATTGCCATGGGATTTGTTGCTCTTTCCCAAGATCTGGCTGGGATGATGCGCGCAGTTCTGGTGAACGGAACGTATGGCTCCGACATGTTAAATGCCCAAAGTGAGAAAGTCCAAGAGAAGAAGGATCTGGAGCACAGTGGCGCCCTCAAATCGAGCTCTAAATCCATGTTCTCCGGCAATTACAACTTCTCAGCGTTTGATGTGGAACTTCCGGATTATCCCAAAACACGATTCTGGATACGTCGGATTCATGAGATGACTCAAATCCTGTTCGTAGCGGCGATGGGCACTGGGTTTGTGGGGAACAGCAGAGTCGTATATCAGCGTCACAACCCGACGCAGACCAGAATAAACCAAGCCTTGAGGTAGACCCATTCTATAAATCATTTCTTCGATGCTGATCATCTCATAGGTATACGAGCACTGCAATCACCATATTCAAGCTGTTTGTTATCTCTGGCATGTGCATCTGGGCATACTTTAGGATGGCCAGGGTCAATAAAAGGGCTTGTTCAGTGCTTGCTGCCCTCACCATCTTTCTTGTGCGTATTGTTTGCGATCGTTGCTTTCAACGGTTGACACATCAAGTCAGGCTATCCCCGCTATCTATCGTCTTTCAATCATGTCGTTCACGACATCGTCCTACTATTCCCTCGATCCTGGCTCAAACAATTCGACGCTGGACAAGGCCATTTTTTACCTCCTCAACGTCGTGCCTGAATGGGCATTCGTAATGATCATCTGCTCGATCAACGTCAGAGAGGTACTCGGCATTTCCTGCAAGGGCGACGAGCGATGTAGAGACGAGACGAAAGAGGATAGGGTACGTCGGGAGACCAGAGAGCAGGAGAAAAAACTGAAAAAGGGTGACGCAACTCTGGTTTCGGTGCCGACCATGTGCAAGATGGATAGTGGGAAAGTTGCTACCCCTTTGATTTTCGTGGACAAATAATGGATCTGTATAACAACCTGTAATCGCTGTATCGTCATGTAGTGTACTATAATCTTGGATTAGAGTTGTTCCATATTGCCTCAAAAAAAGCTGTTCACGTGATCACATGTATCCTGCTTGAAGCTTCAACATGTCTTCACGGTCGCCTTGGCTGGTTCCTTCCTGGCGAAATATCAACAGCTTGCGCCGACCATGTCATTCAAGGGGACCTTCAGAGTCTCGCCGTTCTTTTGTAGGTGTATCAGAGGCTACGAAGCTTCAGAAACCTAAAACCAAACTACCGACGCCTATATACGAAGTGGAGGGCTACGAATCATCAAGAGGTCGCGACCTTCCTCCGATTGACCAATGGCGGAAATACTTTCCTCACGAGAAGGAGACATCTACTCGCATTTCACTGAGGAACCCGACCACGACGGACGCGTTGGCGAATGCTCTTGTACCCGAGGGTTCGTTGGGGAAAGTTATCATTGAGTCGGATCCGGGTTCGTCTGTTGTGTTCTCGTTTTTTGGGATGAAAGTGGTTTAAACATATGGTGCAGGTCCTGGACAGCTTACTCGTTCCCTCCTCAAACTTCCAAGAGAGCGGATAAAGAAATTGATCGTACTCGAACCCAACAATCTATACCTGCAATACATTAGAGTGAGTACAAGCTGATATTAAAGTGATTCGACTAAGACCCCTTACAGCCTCTGCAAGAAATTGATGATCGCGTCGTGATTTACGAGCAGAGCGGGTACGAATGGGGCGTTTACAACAAATTGGAGGACGCCGGAGAACTCGATGATGTTTTGAAGGTTCCGTGGACTAGTGGAGGCGAGTCTATCGCGCTCATGTTCAGACTTCTATGCTTGACGAACGCGTTTTTTAATTTAGTTCATCCTCAACTCGCATTCATCACGCATACCCCAACCACCGTATTAGGAGAACAACTTATAGCCCAGTTGTTCCGCGGGATACCAGACAGACAATGGTTATTCCAGTATGGACGGGTGCCCTTATGTTTCATGATGAGTTCACGCATGTGGAAGGTACGTTAAAACTAGTCATTATCTCGCCAAGAGCTTATACAACTACGTTCCGTTTAGCGACTTGATGCACCGATGGGGGGCACCCAACGCTGTAAAGTGGGAGTCATGGGCGCAGCGACTTCAGAGATCACTGAACTCCTCCCATACGAGGCGACGCAACCGTTTAAGGATCATTTCCATCCAGTCCCTTATGCTAAATACGCCCCGGTACCTTCTAAACACCCAGACTCCCGGCGGGTAGGGAACCCATACCAGGTTGTTCTGACCGTTCCCAGAGAGTTTCAGGTGCGTGGACCGGTTGATATCGGCTTCATTGATTGTTGACTGACATCTTCCTGGCAGGCAATTCAACCAGGCCATCTGGATTACTGGGACTACTGCTTACGCAAGATGTTCGTTCAGAAAGCGACACCGCTCAAGGCATCAATAAAGTACGTTGATCGTATGCATAACATGTTCTTTTCCTGAGTACCCTTCAGCTCGCTTGGCCCTGGAGCGACCACTCTCCTCAAGAAGCTCACTGACCACAACCTGCCGCCCTCTGAACAAGTCGATATCCGGAAGTGCCCAAATAATTTGAATGTTCACGAGTGGAGCCTCCTCGTTAAGGCCTTCATGGAATGGCCGTTTGCTCCAGAGGTAGGCTACTTGTCTTTTTCCTCTGAACGATTGATAATTTAGGCATGCATTTTTAGGATCTCGCTATTGACACTGTCTTCTGCAATACCAACGAGCATCGATAGCCCTAAATCTGACTTCATTGAGGATGCTGCATTTATAGACGTTATTCTAATACCATCGACATCTTTGTTGGGCATTCAAGGAAGAGTCTTGGGGCCTCCGGACCAGCGAAGTATGCTTGAGCTTCCTTCCCGTCCTGTCCTTCCTGTCCGTCGCTCATGTCAACAAGAATTTCCAGAAAGTGCCTTCTGGTGCGAGTTAACTCTCCACTCGAGTACGGGAATCCGATAGTCCAGTTAGGAGTGGCAGCGTTAAAAATACACCACTTTCTTCACTTTAGGCTGCGCCGACTGTCCGAAAGCCTTCACAACGCCGGAGTGAGCGCCAGTCTTCACCTCCAGCAGCTTTTTTAGTTTATCCTCCTGTTTCCCCTCCCTTTCCACTTCCTTTGCCTTCCGTTTCAGGGTATGGAAGTCATCTTCGTCCGCTCCAGCTTCTCGGCCCGTTCCCAATAGGGCCGTTGTCTGAGCCACATCTGTAGCAACAAATACATCAGCCGAATTGAAGGTCGAATGAGGGCGTATTGCGTACCTTCTCTTCTCAACCCACAATCCTTCGCTAAATGGGAAGTGTCGCCGCAAATTTTACAGCATCCCCCGTTTGGGTATACGCCCTTTGCCTTGTTTTGAGGACAGGCCGAAGCTAAATGGCCTTTTCCACTGCAAACAAAACATGAAGCGAACGGCATGGGGTTTTCCGTATCAGCAGGTTTCTTGCAGCGCGAAAGGGTGTGGTTTGTCGAGCCGCATCTAACTTAGGGATGAGAACACGGGAAAAAAAAATAGATCCCTCCATTCCACTCGAACTTAAACATACCTGTAACAAATGCCCACTGATTTCCCTTTCCCATCTTCTGTCGTAGCTTTTGGGCAGTTTTTGGCAGCATGGCCTTTTTCTCGACAAGCAAAGCAGGTTGTACCCGCCTGCTTTTCTTCTATTCGCTTCAACCGCCTGGCTTCTGAGGGATTGACGACTGATCACGATCGTCAGAACTAGTGTCATAATAAGTGATAGATAGCGTACACTTTTCCCGTTTTTTCTTGTTCTTCTTCGCGGTCGTTTTTGATGGCCCGACTTCCTTTGCTTCGCCCTCCCCACCATTCGTGGATTCTGGCACGACAGCTGCGCCTTCGGCACTAAGTTCGCCAGCCGCATTCTTCGCTGCATTACCATCTCTCTTGGACATCTTCGTCCTCTTTCGTTTCTTTTTTGGAGGCGGTTGATCTGTTTCTGGCTTGTCACCAATGTCAACGACATTGTGCGATTCCTGAAAGATTGACGTAGACTCTTGAGGTACCGACGCGAACCCAGCTGCTACGTAGGTTCGTTTCATGCCAAAATTCGTTACGCGAGTCATGATATTCAGTGATGGCGGGGTCACTACTGACCCCTTGACGGATTGACGGGGTCAAGAGTCTAGGGGATCGTCTGACCGCCCGGAGAGTCGGCTACTAGCCTTAGGGCTATTAGCCCTAAGGCTTGTTGTACTTATTTGTGCAATCATTGATGGGCCATTGATGGGCCACGCCGAGAACGATCAAGAATTCGGCAAACCCCGCGAGCCCATCAGACTCCGTTTAAACAACAACTTACATAGACTTTTTCGTGGAACGACCAACGTCTCGAATAATTTTCTGTGAGTAATAAAAACAAGAGAAGCTTTCAAATTCCAGACAACTTTTGTGAAAGATACCCCAATTTTTCTGAAAATGATGTGGAGTGAGGGAATCAACACCACCAAACACGTTACCAAATAGAGTGTCAATGCTATAGCCTTATACGGTGACGGATTTCACGAAGAATAAACTTACATTATTCTAAGACAAATGTATACATAGTGAAAATTAGAAAGAAGAACTTGCAAAGTCAAGCTAAGCACTGGCTAAGCATCAACCAATTAGCACCAGTAACTACCACTTAAGCATGATGTGGCAGTGAAATTTTTGTGTGTTTAATGCTCTAAATAAATTGTATATATGTGGAACTGAATGTTTGCGAGCGGCGTGATAAGTACAGAAGGGAAACGGAGAAGCGATACCAACGCGACGGACGCGACGGACCCATCACCTCGTCACGTTTAGTTGTGGTCGCACGTGAGAGCCTCAGCGGCGTTTTCCGAATGAGCCTCAAGGCTAAGAGCCCTGGGGCTTGTAGCCATGTCAGCGGGCGGTCCGACATTCTGGAGTCTAGACGGGGTCAGACCCTGGGTCAGATTTCGTCAAAGGGTCAGTGCGTGACCGCCTAGCTCACGTGAAACGTCAAATTGGATTAGATTACAAGAATCATATTCAAGCTATTGTACTTAGTATGTAGTGAGGGCAAGCAATTTATGAGCACCAAGTTGTAGGTACGGGTTGAAATTGTAAAGAGCAGTGTTATTATCCTTACTCTTCCTCCATGTCTCGTCAAAATGGGAGCTAAGGAAGAGCTAAGTATCATTCTGATTCATCAAGGTACAAAATCAAGAGGTTTGGTGCAAGTATTGCATCGTGCAACAGATTCTTCAAAGCTTCACCCAGCAGATCTTGGTCAAGATCTCATCCGAGGTTGACGAGGCACACGTCGACGATATGGAGGAGGAGCCTGATCCTTGCCTGATCCAGTCCCGGACTCCCAGTTGATGAACCTTGGATGAACGTCGAACTCAACATCTTTTTCAGTGCTCAATTCATTCTGATTAGGCTCGCCTTTCTTTCGGGAGTACTGAACACACGCCGAATCTGATTTACAAGTCGAAGTCGAGTTCCATATCTCTCTTTTGTATGTTACAAATGTTCATCCGGGCCTGATGTCCCGGTCACGCACTGACTCTGACGAAAATGGGTCAGGAGGGTCTGACGGGGTCTGACGAAAACGTCTGACGGGGTCTGACCCCGTCATGCCCATCACTGATGATATTCACGAGGGACGAGTGGTATATTTTTGGAGTTCCGAGAATGTATTTATTTATTTTGAAAATGATCTGCTAAGGTTGCACTCCTCGTCCGACCATGAGCCAGCGCAAGACTGTTGTTACGAAGACTAACGACTTGGCACGCCAAACCGCTGATGTTCTCCATCAGTATCAAGACTCGGACGGTCATTTTTCCCTGGTCAGGTAAGCCCCTCGACCTCACTATCGCCGCTCATTGCTCACTTCCTCTCCGTAGGAACTTCCGTCTTGCAGACCTCGTAACCATCATGAACGGCGTCTGCGGTTCTTTCTCTATATTTTCCTCTGCACGATATCTCTTAACGAACGATATTGACTATCTCTGGACCGCGATGGCCTTCCCACTTGCTGGACTTATGTTTGACTTTTTGGATGGAAAGGTGGCTAGGTGGAGGAAATCGAGTAGTATGCTCGGTCAAGAATTGGATAGTTTGGCTGATTTGGTGTGTACTTCACTGCCTACTACTTCTTTTTTCTTTCGAAAAACGTACTAATCGTGCTCAACAGATTTCATTTGGAGTTGCCCCCTCTTTGTTGGCCTTTGTAGTAGGCCTAAGAACCTACCTGGACACCGTCGTTCTTACCGGTTTCATCTGCTGCGGCCTTGCTCGACTTGCTCGATTCAATGCGACCGTCGCCTTGATTCCTAAAAATGACGGCGGCAAAGCAAAGTATTTTGAAGGTCTTCCCATCCCATCATCACTCGCACTCGTTGCCGTTCTGTCGTACTGGACGAAGCAGGGATGGATCGAAGGGAAAGAAGGGATCCCGTGGGGCACTATCACGCTATGGGGAGAACAAGGAGGGCGCGGAGAGTTGCATGTGGTTAGCATTATCTTTGCATGCTGGGCTGCTGCCATGGTCAGCAAGACGCTTCGCGTTCCGAAATTATGAGTAGTTGAAGGAACCGGGCCAATGCATAATATTCCAAATGCCCTCATTGTGTTGAGGCGGCGTCAACCTTATCTCTTAATTTCGATGTGCTCCAAGCTATGCGCGACATCGGATACATGCTACGCGACGCCAAATACGTGGCAGCGAGGTCGGTTTCCTGGCACTTCACTTATGCGGTGTTTTGAGGGACTGTCCATGCAAGTTCGTCGTCGTCGTTCTCCGCGGTGATGAGTGAGGTCACAAGCTTACTCACCACTCTATTTACATCCAAGGGCCCGGGTATATTGCACACTAGTGTGCCTAGTTAGACATGGCAATGAGTACTGAAAGCAAACTGAAAGCCTGATATACGTAAATGTCCGAAATACCCCAGTCCAGAGACAGATAAGTATCGCACACCAAATAACAATCTTCCACTATGTGAGAGAGAAACGACCATGGCTCTGCGTCATTTGCTCTACACTGGAGATATATCTTCCCCATTCATCCAGCCTAGAAACCGCGTCAACATTCCCAAAAGAGAAAGGGCAAGTTCGAGACACGCACTCTAGACTGGTCGGCGCCATCGACCACATCGTCAAAGTTTCATTATCCATCATAGGTAACGAGTCCCCAAAATACGATACATTGCCGTAATCAGGCGGATTTGTTGCAAACAATGAAGAAAAGTCCACCGAGTCTGTTGTTGTTGGGATTGAAAATGGCACATTCCCATTCACTTCATCCTTCAACAGAGGATCCGCAGGATATGGGTCAGTGAAGAAATTGCTTGTCGGCAAGTTGGGTGGCAGGTTCATTCCAGGCTCAAATTGATGGAAGTCATTGATAGTAGAAGAAGACGTGGCACTGGAAGGTGTGTCTGGAATAGGAATAGGAACATGCTCATTCAAGCGAATTCGATCATCCCCAGGATGGAACACAGAATCAGAGAAATTGAACTGGCCGTATATAGGAAGTCGTCCGAGCTCATTGCTGTACATTGGCAAGGAAAAGTTCATCCCTTGTTCAAATTGGACGGGCTTCGACGGTTGAGGAACGGACGATACACGACGGGAACCAGCAATACTCCTTGGTTCTTCAGGCGAGGACGTAATGCTTGTTGGAGGGGCGTTATGATCTTCACGTGGTCGTTTCTTGTTCGAAACAGCTACATGGTCGTTATTTCGAATGGAAACGTCGCCGGCAGACGCCAGCTCAGATAGAATATCCCTTGAAGCGTATAATGATCAGATGGTGTCTGTCATAAGAGAGAAAAATGCTCACCAGAGTCGACCTGCAGATGCCCACCTGAAGGATTGATAAGGGGTGAGAAGCCAACGAAAAAAAGACGTAGCTCACCTTCCTTCAGATGCCTTGAGTACCCCCATACACCGTTGAACGTCTTCCACTTCCCGACGAGGATATGGGGCCATCCCTGATCTCTTACCGCTCCAAATATTCAGAAGAAGAATCACGGCAGAAGTAAAAGCAGTGATCTACAAAAAATATTCTTCAGTAATGAGCCTATCGTGAGCACCTAAACCTTTCTACCTGTAGTTGAGATAATGGTAATGCGCTTAAACGGCTGAAAGACTCAAGAACATGGCAACAAGATCGTGCAGCATTCGTACATATCGCCAACGAAGGAAAAGTAATGGGAAACGGATTTCGGGGTGTCGGGATGAAGGGCTTGTGAATGAAAATCTGGAGGTGATAGTAGATTGCGTGGAGGGCAGCCGACTGTTTCAGGAAAAGTTGGTTTGTGCAGTTTGGGTTCCACCGGACTTTGAGGATAATTAAGGCACATTAGCAGAACAGTACAGTGGAAGCTTACGATGATCGGGAATTGAATCCATCCAGAGGTTCATCGCCGAATCCAGCTCTGCGACTGTCTGCTCATCAGAACGATGTGGAAGATGACCAAAGACAGGGTCTGGCCTCTTGATGGGATACTGCGACCGATATGAATTAGTAACGCCGGATGACCAAAAAAAAAATAGGAAGCACTATTAGACGCATCGCGGATGAGAGGATATTCATCAAGGATAGATAACGATTGAAATATGCAATTGCGGATGGCTTTCCAGCAGGTTGTTCGAAACCAGTCTCCCAATATTCGTCGTCACATTCCAGCGGAAGATCGAGATCAAAGCTGTGAAAAGAAGTCACTATAAAAAACCTGGGGACAAGGATAGAATGACGCACTCCTCATCATGCAGGCCACTAGGACGCCCCGAAAACGAGCCCGACCAACGATCGAGGCTTAATATGGCCCTTGAATCACAAGACGTTAGGACATCGCCGTTTAGTGTAACAAATGAAGAAGCATCATCACCAAAACGCTCGCTTCCATAGCTCATCTTCCGCATCAGGAACTCTTAGATCCTTTCTTCTCCGATGGGCACCTACGTCTTGTGCTAACCGCAACGCAAGCCCAATCTGCAACCAAACGCCTTGTGGAATTTCACTTGTTTGGCAGAAGAGAACATGTAGCGCATGCATCTGAAGCTCGTGCAATGATGTCCTCTTGTGCAGAGATTTACGAACTATATCCACTTGTTCAAACCACTTCCAACCTGAGGATCGGGAGTCGGTTGACCCTTCCGCAAGCACACGCGGGTCTGGAGAGTAGCGTGCACCATGGGCGCAGACGAGGAGCAGCACCCTTGCGAACATGGGGTCTGTCAGATGCAAGTTACTCGCGACTTCGGCCTCAAACGTGGGGCGGTGCAGAAGCGGAAGGAATGGGTTTATTTGAAGGAAGTAGATATCGATGAGGGATGGTATCAAGTCGTCGTCCGGGAAGTCGAAGCCTTCGTACACTTCATCTGCCTCAGGATCAAAGCGAGCCCACTGGGTCCCGTTCAATATCAACAACCTTTGGGGTGATACTTGAAAACCGCAGACGCACAGGTGGAAGTTCCCAAAACTCTTTACGCTTTTGAAATGGTTTGACATTGTTCTTCGGTACTCCCGTAAATTCGTGTTTGTGTTCAAGCGCAGCTTGTATCAAATGGAATCCGCTAGAAACGAAATTTGTCGGGTGACCGAACACAAAAGCAGGATCACACGAGAACGAACCTGGATTTTCCAAAGAACCGATTCTGGGGAGGATTCAACTTGAACTTGGACATCTTCCAGCAAAGATCATCAGTGGACGGGTCTTCAGTGTCGTTGCGAAAGGTCGGCGGTTCCGGTGAACTGTCCTCCCCAAGGTTCTCAACTTCTTGATTCAAATCAACACCAGGAAGAAGCTAATCAACCTTTTCAGTTGCGAGATGCAGACAGTGAAAAAAAAAGCGCACCTTCGTCAACAGCTTGTCCATCTTTTCAAGACGAGATTCAAGGCTTTCGACATATCTTTCAAGAATTCAAGCCTTTCAGTTTGAAACGCAGGTCATGTACTATGGGCTTTACGAACCCCTTTGCAGTACCCAATGTCTGGATAGAGGAATTGTCAAGTTTTTGCATTCACGAGGAATTCTCATGCAAACGCACCTTTACGACCTGCTTGTGCGTACATTCCAAACCCAGCTGAGTGCAGTGCGTGCATCGATTGCCTGGTAACTCCCCGCTATCACCTATTGCGCATCATTGAACCCTTGAAAGACATAGCTTTTCATGAATGCTCACAGCGAACTGCACAAAAACGAACATGTCAGAGCCCACGCCCCAAAGTTCGGTAGATACAACGCACTCTTTTTTCGTTTACAAATATCGCACGCGCCTGGTATCCTTCGTTTTTTCGACTGTGACCGACCAGTGTGTATGTCGTCGCTTTGATCTGAGGCAGTCATGTTTTAGAGATCTTTCGTAGCCACAGAGAAAGTTGGCGGGGGCTATGTATCAATTCAAATTTCGAGTCATCTCAAATTCAGTGACGTCGTCCGGCGGCAAGATTACATCCATCCATCCATCAATCCAAATGATATGAGATAAGGTGGAAGTACAACAACGCGTGTTGAATGTTCAATGAAATAGTAGAGGAAAAACTACACTTCTCCCAAAATATCAACCAAAATTTCCTTTACCGTCGTCGTCTTTCTCACTGGCAACGGACTCTTCCCTTCATTCCTGCCACTCCAAGGCCCTTCCTGGCGCTGATCAGAGTCAGGTGGACAAGTAGTCCAATTACTCTCACTGTCACCGGTCGGACCATCCTCATCAAATCCAGACCCAGATCCGAACGTCGCACCAAAAACAGCGCTCGCAAGTACCTCATCCTCCGGCCCATCGCGCAGCTTCACGCGGTGCGTTATAACCCTTGGCATAATCCGCGCGACGTCCACCTCAGACACGTCCAGCACCACAGGGGCTCTGTTCGTCGAGGAGGTGGAAGTTGTCGTTGATCGAGAAGCGCTCGAAATATTCACAGTCACGTATTCTGAAAAGTCATCAGACGTCCGGGATGGGCCGGCTTTCAAACCATTAAGTTCTGAGAGCCCCTCTGAAATGTCGTCGTAGAATTTAGCTGTGGGCCGTACGAGTTCCGTGCCTGTAAGGTCGGTCCCTAGCACCCGCTCGGCGCGTACAAGGTCTTGAGCATCCTTCATCGCTGTTGCCGTGAGGAGAGTCGCGTCTAGCTGCGAGGTGTGCCGCGTCGCTGAGAAGAGATCAGATAGGAATAGGGACAACATCGGCGAGATATGTGCGCGTCGAGATGTCTCGCGGAGGGTATCAAGGAATGAAACAGGGATGATGGCATCGTTTGGGAAAAGCTTGTCAGGAGCCTTGTTGTTTTGTGAAAATGGTAAAGGCTTGGTGGATATGGGTGGTGTTTGTGCTTGTGGGAGAGATATTGGGTGCATGGGTGAGGGAGACGAAGGGTTTGAGTAGGAGAAGAAGTGTGTATGAGATGGGGCGTGTGTTGGCGAGAATGGTAGTGAATGCAACGCGTTGCGAATACTCTGAGGGACGAAAATATCGGTAGACATGGCGAATTTATCGAGCTATGGGTGAATGTAGATAAAAGAACAAGTTCTCTGAACAGAATGTAAACTTACCAAGCTCTTGTGTATAGCTGGTCGGTCTTTCTCGTTCAGTGGGCATACAAAAATCAGAATAAAGCCGTCGGGCAAATTCCAGGTTCCATCGTAGTCTTCTGCATGATGCCTTTCATCATATTCATCCTCGTCGCCTTCTTTATGAGTAGTATCTCGGTTTGGGCCTTCAAGAACGATCCTGCGCTCAGCCAAGACCCTTACCAGCGATCTTTGAGTTGATGAACTAGCATTTTCCAGGCCTGATATTACCAGAGCACGGGGTACCTCCAAAAGTAACTTATTCTCCAAAGGCGACTTTCGGCTCGGCATCGGGTCAGTGTACGCATGAAGAAGATGAGGCTTCAGGGTAGACGCCGATGATAGCGGATTAGAACTCGACCCCGTAGCTGGCTCTATCTGTTGCTGTGCCGCAAAGTACCCCTGAGGTGGGGATCGCGGTGGAGAAATGCCATGGTCTTGAGTCTGAGTGGCAGCGGCCGCTAAATCACTAGGGAACGAAAATGACCGAGTATATTCGGCAGGCTGTTCACGCAACCTCCTCTTGGATGGAAAATGCACCCGTGGCCAAAGGTGTTTAATTTTGTCAGTGGCGGTGGCTGGACTCTCATCTTGTGACGTCTGGTTAGAGTTGGATAATGAGGAAAAGTTGGACGGCAGGAACAAGGACCGCAAGAACGCTGTCGAGGTTGAGGCTGTCACGTCGTGATTATGATTATGACCTGGCGCGCGTGGTCGTATCTTCACCTTGTGAGTCGTGTAATTCAGAATGGTTGATAAAGTCTAAAAGTGAGATATTGTCAGTAATCTGACCGACATCCAAGGAGATCAAAAGATGATAACTGATCAAGTGACAGTTTTTTCTGTCGTACACGGCACGTCAGAGGGCGCGAGCTCGTGTTGGTGCACTCCAGGGGAACTAGCCACCACTTCAAGTTTCAAGTAGCCATGAGAGGAATGGTTGGGCGCCTCTCGGGCTCTCTCGGCGCGGTGTCTTGTATACTCCAGTAGTCAATGATACCATAGATGTCCAAACAACGGAGATAAACGTAGATGCACCCACACGAGGCTTACTTTTTGGGGGAACCAAAGCAAACATTGATGAAGCAGCTCACCCAAACAGCGAGTTTGACAACAAGTCCGATATCCTCTTCTGGGGTACGCAGTATCAAGTGCTTGTCCCCAGCAACGATGCAAAGGAGAATGGACTGGAATATCACGGAATCTAATGGGACTGACGCCGAAGTGACATGGCTTCGAATGTGAGAGAGAACCGCTGGGAAAAATGCTGGAGTCCCAATCAGGTGTAGAGGGAGATGGTCCGACGAATGCATCAGGACTCGGATAGCTCGGTTACCAGGCCACGCCGACGGTATTTCGAAATGATTGCCAAGGGCTGCAAACTCCTGGAGACGGGTGAGTTGCCATTGATGTGAAGCAACAAAAAGATGATATGAATATAAATTTGAAGGGCTTACAAAGTGAGAGGAACTTGGTTGGAAGAGGAATTCGAGGCAAGAAGAAGTATTGCGTGGCTGATGGTAGCAGGAACGAGGCTTTCATAAAATTGGACCGTGAGCTGTCGTGAGCTGGTAGAGGGGAAGGACGGAGAAAGCTCGCGAGTTGGTTGCGACTTGCCAATGATGAAAATATACTAATGGGGTATAGATTAGATACAGAGACGGATTTAGATTTCATTACCTCGGCTGGTGACAATCCTTTCCCTTACTTTCTCGTCCGCCATCTACCAGCGCCTACCCCGCTATCAATTTCTTCCTCGTTTCGCGCAGGTCCGCCTTATCACCCCTTAACGGTCGCCCTTTTCTTTCGTCACGACCGCAACTTTCATCCACCGGTCAGCTTTCGCCGCCGTCTTTCTCCTTCGTGCGATTCTCCTAGCTGGACTCGCATGAGTTTATGGCGAACATTGTCCAGTTTTCCGTCGACAACACCTCTCCTCAAATCTCTTATTTTCCTTTTGCTGACACTCTATCCACTCCGAATCTCAGCGCAGGCTGGAATCCGTATTTCTCATTGTCAGGTTTTGCGGCTGTTCTTGGTGAATCAGGAAATGGGACAAGCCATCATATCACGTCTCTCGATGGTGCTTCACTATCAATACACTGGCGAGGTGCGCCTGTTGTTTTATTTTCACCTTTTTCCGCTGAAAAAAGTTTAGGTACCGGGATTCAGTTGCAAGGAAACGCTACCAATGCCAGCTACTCATTGCTACTCGACGGGGCTGCTTTTAAACCTGACGTCGTCGATTATTCGAACAGCATCCTAGCCACTATACAAGGCCTTCCAGACGCTGAGCACACCATCTCACTAACTACCCAGATACCAAGCAATCAAGACCCACCTAATTCCTCTATTGTTGTTTTTGACCGGGCCATAATTATATCCACCATTACGAATGATACCTCCCCAGAGTGCGTGCATCCTTTGTGCGCCTGTGTGCCACTACATTCTCTTTAAATGTTGATCCCGTCTCCACTTTAGCGAATACTTCACCTTACGAACATTAAATGATAACGATATCGCTTACCTTGGCCAATGGTCATTTCAGAATACCTCAGGCGTTTCATTTCACCAATCTAGCACAGTAGGCGACCGCGCTCTCGTCACTTTCAACGGTAAACACAATTCAACGAAGAGCTCAGTCAAATCTGACCCCATCGTATGTGTCCAGGGACCACGACGTTTCTTCTAAAAGGCACGACGTCGCCGACTTCAGGCAACTACACCGTCACTCTTGACAATACATCCACGTCACTCTCCGGGAAATCCTCTTTTACAGCCCACGACACTCTCCTTTTCTTTGCCTCCGATTTAGACCCGAACTTGAATCATTCCGTTGAGATCCGTAACGATGGTGGCGGAAATCTCGCATTACTCGTTGGGGGATTTAACGCTTACGCAACTGGTGCTGTCCTCAAGTACGTTCTATTTTCTTTCGTTGTAAATATCTCACCGTTCTCTGTTATAAAAATAGTGATTCCATCGAAACGCCGAAATCATCAAACATTAGCACTTCTTTTCCCAAAGGAACCATTGCCGCCTTTACTCTCGCTGGCATTCTTGCCTTTCTCGGGATATCAGGGTTTCTATTCTTCTTCCTCGTCTATAGGCCGCGAAGGCGACGACGTCGACTATCAAGGGCCGCTATTAGATTCCGTCAACGTCCGCCGAGCAGCTACAAAGAACACGAAGCCGTCTTAGACATCGGACCTCGTGGATCAGGAGACGATGACCTTGTGATAGATGTATCCGCAAACAGCCTATATCGCGGAAGCAGTAAAGGCGGGTACAAGGAGATGGAGGATGCTGTTCCGACTGCTGGGACCTTGGGTGTTAATTTCAGACATTCGGACTCGTTCATGCAAGGCAAGTATGGGAGTGCGAAATACGACGAAGAACTGGCGTTCGAAGATTTGGAACCGTTCAGTGCGCGTTCGTTTACTTCTTCGAAAGGGAAGAGAAGCTTGAGAAATAAGGGCAAAGCGAAGAGAGCCACAGACGGGTCGTGGTCCCCAAGCTTTACGATTGAGCTCCCACTCGAAGGACTGCATTCAACGCCAGAAGGCGATCACTCGAGCGCCATACACGGGCACGGAATCGAATCGCTTTCTTACATGTCCCCTCCCAAGTCACCGGCTAGAGAGCCATCCCATAACCCCCCTCCACCATCCTACGCCGCCTCCGTATCAAACAGGGCCTCTAACAGATCATCCAATCCTTCCGTACCGCGCTCCATTTCCCATTCAACTGTCTCTTCCCCTGTCCCCACTCCGAAGGTGCCTTCATCACAAGACCTCCCCTATGCAGACCTCAACCCCAGGTCCGCAGAAGATAATACAGTTCCACCTCCTCTTCCAGTGTATTATCCATTAGAATCTATGTCCAGGGAAGACAGGGGCAGCATTGTTGGCTCTAGTACCGACGACCATCGGAGTATGATTGCTGGGTCCCTCGTGAATCAGGTGCTACGTAGTCTGAGTCCACGGACGAGCGTGCTTGAGATTACCCCTCCGAAGCAGCATCAACCTAAGGAGGAGAGGAAGCGCAAAAAGAAGGAGAAGGCTCGTGGTGAGGATTCGACTCGAGGATCTCCTTCGCCTATTCAAATACCGATGAGGGACAACCAGCATGCGTCTTCTAGTTCGCAGGAGCCAATCAAACCGAAGAGGTCAAGGAAGGGTGGTAAAAAAGTCTCAAGGCCATCGACTGCGAATGAGACGGTGGAAGTTCAGGATGGCGTTTTCCTGAGTGTGCCAGAGACAAGTCCATTTAGAGTGGACTTTGCTGAAAGCTCGTTAGTTATCCCCCCACGACGTGCGTCTACATCTAAAAGGGACTCCAGCTTGTCCCCGGTTCGGTTTGACTTTGGACAATCGGATGAAGGACCCAGTTCACCTCAGGAGCAGCAGCAATCCGAGGAACTTGTCCCACCCATGACTTCTCGTCAAGCATTCCGTCTTACGCCAGCCAGCATACATCCCCTCAACTTTGGGCACTCTCCAACGAGGAATTCTACGATTGCGGAGTCCTTCATTGACTTTACATCTTCATCTGAGAACTCCTTGCGTCCGCGGTCGGGTATTTCCTCCGCCACCCGAGAACGACATTGGGACGCATCTACGATGCCTGGGATGCCTGGGGATAGTAGGTCTAGATGGAGCAACACCACCATGTCTACAAACCACGACCGGATAGGGACAGCCGGCACATTTGGACCTCCTCCCTCCCTCCTAGCTCCGCAACCTAACATGCCGACTACTATCCCCTTCCTCCTCACCATCCCTTCCAACTCGAGTGCGGCTTCTGCAGATGGTGATGACGTTGACGACGTTGTGTCGAATGACCACAGCAGCAATCTGAATCACCAACGAGAATCCCACCTCAGTGTAGGATCGCAACAACCCAGCGACGCGCTGCATGTTCATCCTCGTTTTGAGAGCCTCGAATCCCCAACGGACAGCGTACGAATGTCTATTACGTCTGACCTACGCTTTAGGCACAGCGACTCGCACGAGTCACGACGGACGAGCTCTTTCACAGCTCCTATAGGGCGGGAACACGGGTACGCAGCTTTCCCGCCAGAGTTGGCTGAGCGCGTTGGGCCTTTGTCACCGGCCATTTCTACACCTGGCTATATCGTGCAAAGAGTGCTTGGGATTCAAACTCCTACCTCGACCTCGAGCGCTGGTGTTCGCCCAGGCCATTCACGGTCTGGTTCGAGTACGTTGGGTTTGTTTAATACGCCCCCGACAACGCGGCACGATTTCAATGCTGATAGGTTCAACGATACGTTTGATCCATAGCATTGACCATGGACGGTACACCTCTACTTACTCTTTTTTGACTTGAAAGAACTTTTGCTTGGACGTTTCACGCTTCATTATGATGGTTGTGCCTGTATTATATCTACTGATCTAGCACGACTAATGTCCCTTTGACCGAGTCCATGAAATAACGTAGCTTATGAGGGCGCCATTGAATCTTTCCTCAGACCAAAGCTGACAAACCGACGGAAGTCGGAAAAGACCTCTCGTTTTTGGTCTCCAGGACGACCTTCCCCAATCGTGGATCCCGTGGAAGGACCACTAGGTGTTGGCGTGGCAAGACTGGCAAAGATACTCTCACCCGCCAAAGGCAGTGATATCCTACTGCCGGCCGGACTGATCAAACTTCCTCCGACATACCCGGCAGCAGGTGGATCCATGTCAAGTGATGACAGAAAAGAGGTACTCTCTAAATCCGTTTTGGTGCTGGTGATCGTCAGGAAGGAATCAAGAAGGTTGTTTTGGACTGCCTTCGGCGTTCCTTTTAGGTCCAAGATCTAAATCAAAGGGACATCAACACAGACAAGATGCGTAGATGAGCGCCCTTCAACAAACCTTTTGGAAATTTGAAAAAGAGGCGTCTCCAATCAAAAGAGTGTAATTCAATATGAAACCTTCGGGAGGGTCCTGCACAACGCATATATCAACAGCGTTATCAACGGAGGAATGTAGAACGAACCACTGGGGTAACAATAACTTTGAGCAATGCCTCAAGTCGAGTCGTCGTCTTGGTCATTGCTCGGGTATATCTAAATTATAAGAATCTTTGAGAACTTATCAGTTCAAGGGTGAAGGAAGGAAACATACGTGCTGGTAATCAAGGCCTCGCCGGGCATCTTTGTCAAATACGCCTTGACCGTTTGTAGGTCAATGAGAAGCTGCAACAGAATGGAGTTAGTTCTTTTGGACCTCAAGTGATCGCTGCTCTTGCCTGTTCAGCACCAATCTCCTTCAGCGGCCGGCTTCTTACGAGTGAGTTCGTAAACTTGACCAATATAACGCTGTCGCAGTTCTTCAAATTTGACCGAGGGAATTATCTAATATCGCCTTACCTACATGCTTTGTCGAAGAAGTTTCGCAGGTACTTCTTCTGCTCGACAAGAGGTTTGATCAGTTCCACAACTTGCTCCGCGGATTTCACTAGGTCGTCGCTGTAAGGAGATTGTCCGCTAACTTGGTTGACGCTTGACCAGATTGAGCGTGACATCGTTGTGAAACAAGGGTCGCAAGCAGCCTCAAATTCTCGCAAAAGAGCAGCAATAGCCGTCGAGATAGAACTGCAAGGCGAGAAAACATTAAACGAGAGAGGGGAAGTACGGGGAAGAGGGGATGAACCTGACGAATAAATCACATTCCACTTGGAAGGTGATCTTTTCCTTGAACTCGCTGTTGATCTTTTCGCAATACTTTTTCTCGAGCTACGGATGGGGGGTCAGCCATCGAAGTGAAACAGTTATGACAGGTAGAAACACCTCAAAGGCCGTCGTCTGGCAGTAATCAGCAGTGTTGATAAGTAGACACGACTGTTTCAGGCTTTCTACATCAACACGACTATCTGTAGACACGCGAACAACAGCAGTTGTAGGTCTAAATGGAAGTGCTTTGATTAACGGTGTGATCATTGCGAAAGTAGAAAGAAAAACCTGACTTTTTCGCATTGGCGGCGAGCACTTCGTCTGTAGAAAACAAATAAAGATATCAGACAGAGGGGCAGGTCAAGTAAAATACCCCACTTACCTGCATATATGCGCAACCACTTCTTATGCAATGTTGCTAGCTCAAACAGAGGCTGCCCAGTCGACAGCTTCGCACATTGCTCCAGACTTTGTGCGTAGAAGTAGAAAAGCTCCGTCGACGAAGGAAGAACAACGGGAGGAGGCGAGCTGTTGTCTTCGTTGCCACCTTGTGAAGAATCTACCGACGCACGAGGTTGAGGTTTATTTGACTTCCCTTTACGGTGCGGGGCAAGCATGTCTGCTAGGACCCTGAAAATTCGCGAGAATCAGGATCGAGAGCTCAGGTATACCGATCGACGCACTTATCTTGAGCATCAATGAAGATGCTCATTTGAGGCTCGAAAGCAGAGGTAATCGTTCTTCCAGGCTGGGAATGACTGACGTCAGTTGCTTTAAGAATGTCTTGAAACTTGAATTTATGAGGTGAGACGTTGGCTTGCTAAGAGGATCACAGTGCTCACGGGAGTTGCCCATTTCTTAGCAATAGAGGCTTCAAACTCAGTTGTAATTTGTAGGTTATCCAGCAGGGCCTTCACGGTCAAAGATGAACCAATTTTCGTCAAAAGTGTGGTAACGTGGTCCCTGGTACGGAAATGAAGTCTCAAAAGGATTATTATGAAGGGGTGTCACGCACCCGGTTATCTCTGCGAATTTTGCCAGGAGATGCCAACTAACTCTCCACTCCGATGGGAAGGCTCTACC
Organism: Laccaria trichodermophora; assembly: GCA_018417955.1. Taxonomy (NCBI): domain Eukaryota; kingdom Fungi; phylum Basidiomycota; class Agaricomycetes; order Agaricales; family Hydnangiaceae; genus Laccaria; species Laccaria trichodermophora. The sequence continues at coordinate 1,292,142 of JACTVC010000001.1, forward strand.
CTGTTCAATTTCGTGGCTCTGCAATAGTCGACGAAACCACGCGAATCGTCTTGAAAGGTTATCCAACTGTCCAGCTTCATCGTTTGTTCGGAAGATTCGACGGTATTCCTTCAGTTCAAGTGCCACATAACGGTCTATGACATGGGCCCGGACATCTAGACCTATGACGTCTACGACTAGACAAGCTTCCGATATAATGGTTGTTTTAATCGGCTTGGTTGAATCCTGTACAAAGCTGGCGCCATATATTAGGACTTGTGATTCATCAGGACAGAGACGTACAAAGCGTCGAAATCTTGATCCAGTTGAGTGCGAAGTTTCATCTGTACGTCTTTGATGTGCTTCCATACACGCGCTATTGACGGAACAGATTTATAGTCCTTGAAGGATCCTGAAATTTCCTTGACGGCCTGGGGTGATTCATGTCAAGGTATGTACGGGGCAACATAGGCTGGCACTGACCAGCAAGGTTTGGGAGACCTCGCCGTACTTCCTCTCCTGGATAAGTTCATCAAGCTGAGTGAGCGCATTGACTGATTAAAGCGTTAGAAACGTTAAGTCGGGGATGATACCACCTACTCAGCATTTGCAGCCTTTTCATTGCCGTCATACTCGATATTAGATTCTTCTTTGCCAAATCCAAGACTTGGATATCCTTTGTGATGTTTCTAACGACCGCCTCTGATTCGGTTGCCTTTTCTCTGATCCGTGACATTTGGCCTAACAAGTCCTTGAATTAGAACCGTCATTTGCAAATTGAGGGGAAGAAACGTTGAAGCACGCACCGAAATCATCTCCTGTATCATCGTCATCCTCTCCGGATCTTGGTTCGCTTTCAAGTCGGCCTGCAGGAGGTCAATCTCCTTCTGAAGCTCGGCTTGCGTTTCGGCCAGTTGGGTATTCACGAGTTCGATATGAGCCAAGGATGCCTCTGGTGTTGTTGAGCATTCACGTTATTCAGGAACCGGCATGTTTCGCGCACCATCAGGAAAGAAGTTGTTGAGTATATCCACCGCGGTGAAGTTCTCGGTTAGGCCATCGAGAGGATCCACTTCTTGGGTAGGGTTAATCTCAAGGACGCGTTGAATTGACAGTATGACTTCATGGGGTAGGTCGTCGCAGTACATATTGAGCAAAGGTTTCGCAGAGACGCGGGAAGTCTGCTTGTGCGTGCGTGGCCCCGTGAACGTTTCTGACGATGACCTCCTTGTGATGGATTATTTACCTTACTATTTTGTAAATTGGTAAAATAAACACTTGGCTAAGTAACTAGCCAAGCTTGGTAAACTCTCAACATCGATGCCACGCCCTCACGAAAAACAACAGAAGGTGTTTAATTCAATCGTTCACTGGGGGAAGGTTGTGGGGTCGGCGAATGGAAGCAGGTGTATGACCCGGCGTATCGTCGTCAACTCCAATCTTAAAGGCAGTGAGAAACTCTGTCCATTCGCGTTGACTCCGCCTCAAGATATCGGCCACATCAGCACGGTGTCGCAGCCGGTAAAGACGGCGCAACACAGATCGAAATATGGTGAGATCAGCTAGTCTTTCCTGCACACTGCCCAATTGCTGGTTACGTACGGCTGGCACAATAAATTCCGTGACCAGCTTTCGAAGGCAGCTATCCGTGCGCTTGTAATTGAACCGGTCAGGGTGGTCTAGCCATGAATCAATAGCAGTGAAGAGGCGGTCGAAAATAACAAGGAGCTCCGTTGGACGTTGTGGGTTATTGACGAGGGCCAGGGCAAGGGTCCACATTTGGTCATCTTCCTGATCTGTTTGTCGTTCGAGCTGCCAAACGGAACAATTTAAAAGTTGAAGTTCGGTCTCTGTAAACGGGTCATTCATGAAAATTCGCCAATTACGCAATAATTGGGCCAACGAACGTACCGACAGGAACAGCAGGAAGTAGCCAGTAGGAAGGACAGCTTACTCTGTGGTCGCCAATTAACATGGAATCGATGGATGCATTCCCCGGACCCATCACCCTGATGTACAACTCTATTTGATGGAGAACGAAGTCATGCCAGCCGATAGGCATGTCGAGATGCTCAAGGATTTTCGCAGATGCGAGTTCGGTAAGCAAGGGGCTCGTAGTGTTAAAAGCAGGCAGAGTATCGTGGTCATGATCGGCCATTAAACAGAACACACGCCACGCGTTTATAGGCAGTAGGTCCCCCAAGGAATGGTATATCGATCGCACAGCTATCAGGTTTTTGGTCAACGTATTGCCAATCCAAGCTAGACTGCGAAGGACTGGATCTGGCCCCTTCCAGTATTCAAGGTCGTGCACAAACCAATTCGCACTTTTGGGGTACAGATGCGAGGGTCCGAAGCGTGAAATGATGCCCATCAATAATTTGAAGAAAACCCACGACTGAGGAGATTTGTAGGCGCATGGAACAGCCTGTCTCCAGGACGGATAGAAACTGGCAGATACGCTCTGTAGGGCGGGCAAAATGGTTGTTGCAGCGAGAAAGAAAAAGGTGAATCCAACCACTATGGCGACGGGTATGGCAACCCCACTGTGGATTGAAAGCAAAAAGTCAAGGAGTCCAGCGAAAAACAGAATGAGGGCGGCCTGTAATAAGAGGGGGAGAGCAGAGAGTATGTTTGGCACGTGCCACTTGTATAGGCCCTCGTATCGAACTTGACGTAGGTGTAGCGCTTCTTGATGAGGCAAAGACGGACGACGTTGGAACTCCCTTAACCACTGAAGGCAGAGGATACCAATCAAAACAGTCGTTAAACTGAGCGTCAAGCTGATGAACCAGCAGATATTCACGCGGACAACGGGAGAAGTGACGGAAAACGGTTCAATGGTTGGTGATGATTCTGTGGTAATTGACGTGTTTGCCAGCTGAGCGGAAATTTTGGTGAGGAGGAGTACTGTTGTCTCCTTAGGGTCTTCCTGCAACTTTTTCTGTGATTCAATCGTAAAAGCAGTCACCACTCCAGAGAAGAGACCGGCCTAGGGGATGTAAGGACCGCGTACAGAGTAGACGAGGGGCGATAAACTCACAAAGATCAACAGATTCTGAATCTCATCTTTCCAAACATCACACATTCCGTCGTCGTATTCGCGAGCCAGCCCAAGACACTTTTCCCAATGATCCCCATCTTTGGGTATTGGATGTTGGAAAGGATCCCCGATTGTCCAGGGCCTAACCTATTGAGCTGTCAACTCTAAAAACGACGTGTTCACAAAATTGTGTTCTTACTTTCGGGCCGTCGCCTCCCTTGTCCACGTCAATGGTTGGCGTGGTCGCTTGCTCCCCCAGGCTTTGTCGCGTGTTACGAGGTGCATCATTGACGGCTTGCGAGTCCTTTCAGAGGGGTCAGTGTTACTCACTTGAATAGAAAACGATACATACTTCGAGGTCGCGTTCCATATCAACCGACAATGTTTGGCGTCAACTTGAGTGCCTCTGGTGTGTCTACGTAAATTTCCAGAACCTGAGCTTGACCTGAGCGCTTCTTTGGGACATGTTTGATTAAATAGAAGATGTCAAGGCACCAGGCGCCGGGCGAAACGCGGCGGAGCTTTCTGCATCTTTCTTGTTTCCACAAAAATTTGAAAGAAAGATCAACTTGGACTTAAAATTTTCGAGCTGAGGAGTCTAGGTAGAGAAAGCTGGAAGAAATCGAGGAGAGATTTCAAACTTTCAAGAATCAAAGAGACCGAGTCTATTTACAGTTGTTTGCTCTCTAAGATTGTCTAAGTTACCGAGTCTTCCAAGTTCCAACCCTCCTTCTCCAGCAAGATGGGAAAGAAACAGAAAGACGACGTTCCGAACATCAACAGTGTCACCAACAGAGACATTATTCAACGCCTCAACTTCATGTATCAAGCAAGTGTTTATTTGCAGAGCCTCAGCACTCCTGCTTCGACCTCGTCGACTTTGCCTGCAGACTCTATGGATCAATCGGGTGCCTCCACATGCGAAGCTTCTGGCTCCACAACCGAAACCTCACCTTCCCAAAAATCAGCCAAAGGAAAACGGAGACGCGTTATCGGACGAAAGAAAACCGTGAATGATCTCGCGCGGAGCTACGTTCATTCACTGAAGGTCGTTGGGCAGAAAACGACCGTCAAGATGTATGTGACGCCATTCACATAACTTCAATAGGATCAATTTATCCAAACCATTATTCAGGGATCCATCCATAAAACGCACGCTGTGTAAAGGATGTAATGTCGTCCTCGTTCCCGGATCCACAGCCATCGTTCGTGTAAAGAGTAGGTTTCTCAGCGATTGTGTTTGCCTTCGCGCCAGTCTTATCGTTTTTATTAATCTCAGAATCCTCCTCACACGGACACAGTGTCGTATACACCTGTACAGGATGCAAGACGTCAAGAAGGATACCCGCACCGCCAACCGCACACACCCCATCACAACCAGAGTTAACGCAACCTCAGACACCCAGTGTAACCCCCCTTCTCCAAGAAATTCTGACTGCACACGATCCCAGCCAATCCAAGGCGGAACTTCCAGCTACCAAAGAGACTTCAGCACCACACCGCAAACGCGAGAAGAAAGCCCCTCTCTCACGACCCCCTCCCCTCTTTGTGCGGCAGGATGCAGGCCATGTCACCTTTCGTGGAAACGAAAGATTGGCTGAGATAGATTGGGAGAAAGGACATGGGATGTTCCTTGTATGATGTCGTTGGAGAGGCAAGCGGTTTACGTAAACCGATCTCCATAGATTCCACCTTCCTCTGGACACCAGCCGAGTCATTTTTACAGGCCTCGAGCCAAGCCTAGAATCATGGAGCCTACAGAAGAGGGGATTTCACATTTAAGATGGCCGAGCTTCTAGTCGACGTTTCATGTGCTTGAAACCTCATCCGCTGTAGGAGAAAGATGGTGTCACTCGTGATGTTAAGAGATCCATTCGCTCTATGGGTCGAGTGACGCGGATGGTTGGAAACTTCTACACCAAGGCACTTCGGAGGCGCAGCAGGGTGCAATGGTGCAGAAAAGATGCGAATTTAGCCAAGCGACGATGTGGACCGCATGGTCTCTAATGGCACCTGTGTTTTAGCTGGGTGGTGGAGTTCACAGCGAAAGAAGATCGTTGTCTACCGTCAGCTCGATGGGTGCGATTGGAGCTGGTCCTTTAAGATTATATTGCACTGTCGACCCGACTCTATCGTGCGGTCGTCGCATTGTCGCACCTTTCAGTAACGTTACTTCATGGATAATTACAGCCGTTTGCATACTATGTTTGTTCATGATATTGAAACTCGTCGGGATATTGAAACTGCGGATTACCTTGACCTCCACTTGCCTTAGAATCTTGAAATTTTCACAGAAGATGTATTTATGCATGATATTCATTGTCTCAAAATTTCAGAGAGACATTCAAAGATTTGTGTTCTGGAGACACTACTTTGTGTTTTTCATTACACCAAACAAACAAAAGTATGGAATGTTCTCTCAGATCCCGCTAGATCGGCTGGACCGTTAATTCTAAAACTTTCCAATGACATTTAAATGATATGTAATAGTTTAAATTCAAATTTCTAGAGTGATAGATGAAGTGCCATTGGGAGGAAGGGCAAAATACCAAATGTTGCTTGCAAAAGCGTGACAAAAGCGTGACATTTGCCTGCCAAACTGTCATCACCTCTCAGCCAAAATCATGGTGAGCTAACGTGACAACAGTTTCAATATCCTGATATTTTTGAACCCTGAGCACCGGAACGCCTCCGACAGCGAACACAACACATCTACAGTAAAAAAAAGTAGATATTCGTGTAGAAAACAAAAAAGTACAATGAATTGTCAAAAAGTCAAAAGGAGTTGACAAAGTGCTGAGCCAAAAATCGTGCAACACTGAAAAAGTTTCAATATCATGAACAAACATAGTAATTCCGTGAACACCGAGATTTTATTTTCCAGCGTGACGTGACATCTCACCTAAGCATCGACGTACTCTTCACCGTCCTCAATGGTGTACTGCTGGTGTATTGTGCCATATCAGCCTCCCACATTGTTCGAAGCTCCTCATCGCGCTCGGCAGCAGCTTGTTGGATGTGTTCCCAAGTAAGGCCATACCAAATGAGCAAGCGCAAGCGATATGCGGCAATGGACACTGCGACACTGGATCTCATTGAGATAGAAGACGGGATTTGCTTCAGTGGGACCCCGACATCTCCATCGTTCGCGTTTGAGGGCTACAAGTACTCCCAGTCCGTTTACTGAATTAATTGTTGACTTAGACATGTGCGCAGCAACTGAACATGACTTTAGATATGAGCTGTAGAGAATCTTCCCTATCACAGATTTTTCAATACCTATTTCAAGGCTTCTGTGAGATACCAAGAAACCATGTGCAATTTGAGGTTGTCTGACAGTACGGGGGTCATTGTGTATGGTATGTTGCCTCTGACAAAAATCCTTTTAGGTAATTATGTCACGTCACACCAGGAAAATAAAATCGGCGTGTTCACGGAATTATGCAAACGGCTGTAGTCGATTCAATGTGTAATTATTCTGATTGAGAGAACCGGGTGGATGTTCATCATGACTAGGCGACAAATTGCGTTGCTCTGCGTCGACAGTAAATCTACGCAGTATCAACGCACTGTCTACTGTCAACGGGAGGTAGAATATGGAAATTGCTTGTGTACGAGCGTGGTGCGTGCGTAGTGACACGTCGGACGTAGGGAAGACGGAAGGAAATTGCCAAGGACTGAGTGGGCCGTCCATATCGAGTACATAGCTCTGAGCTTCGGTAAAAGATAACGACCAGACAGCCACACGGCTACGCGTAACGGATTAGTCGATTGCTGTATGAGAGGCTTGTTTGCGGCCACTAGCGAAGAGGCGAAGCTGATCCACGAAATTGGTACCGGAAGTATATCCTTTGCGAGCAGGTGCATGAAGGGAGTTGTTTGGGTCATGGTGGCGAAAAAAAAAAAGACGGTGCGGTCACCGGCTGGTGATTGCACTGCTTTTGTGGAACCAGAACCTAAGTAAAGAAGGAGGTCGTCCATCAGTCGAGGGAAGAATCGAATAGATACAAGGTGATAAAGAAACTCGTAAACATAGAAGGAAAAGAGAGAGGTGCGGACAAACACAAATTAATGAGTAACACAAGAGTGATGGGGTTGCGGGCGGGTACCCGAGTGGGAGTTCGCAGATGGTGTCAGAGAAACAGAATTCGAAGCCAGAAAGGTTTGCTGAGGTTCCGATCGTCGTACACAGTAGAAGTCTGCGGTTTGCAGCCTTGTACCAAAGCGGCGCTCGTAAATGAAGTCACGGAGACTGAGACTGGCAAGGAATTATCAGTATATAAAACTAACGGAGGCATGGCAAAGCGGGAGGCAGGGCGAGCAAGTTTGGTGGCGGCACATAAAGTTACGACAACGCAAGGTAGAATTGAAGCAAAGCCAATGGAAGGAGGAACTTTAATCGAGTTTAAAAATATTTTTACTATAGTCTAATCGGGGCGCACGGGTGCCTGGGGACGAAATATTCTCCTCTCCCCGAGATACTCCTAGTCTCGGAGACTAGCGATTTCCAGTGCGGGCGAGCCGTATACTTGAGACTCACCCACGGGGGGAGCCACCTCAAGTTGTAAGACAACTCCCTCGTCTTACCTCCACTCGAGCTTGCTATCGGTTAGCTCTCGTTTGCGCGTTTACCTTTCAACCTACGGCTGCATCAGATCTTTTCAACATCTTCAATCACTACACTTTCTATGTCTACGAGCAATGAAGCTGTCATTACTCCTAATTCTGGTTCTGCTGCTGAGACAAATTCCACACGACAATCCAATGCTCAAGTTGGAGAACGAGACTCAAATCCATCAACAGTCAATCCAAATCAAGGTCAAGAACCCATTGTTGACAACGACAGGTCCGGCGCTACAGGAGACGAAGAGTTTGTTGCCGGTACATCTGGGAATTTCCCGATTGCCAATGCTGCTCTCGCCTCTTGCAATGCTATCCTCGAGGGCTATCGTTCGTCTCGGATCTCCAAAGGGATTGCGCTGTGCAGGATTTACACGACTTTATTGGAAGCAGTCCCTGATGATGCTGAGTCAACTTCAGCAACAGTTGAAGAGGCATTCAGCCGTTTTCTCACCATCATTGAGAATCATCAAGGACACCTCGCAGAAGCGGAACGCCGTGGACGTCGTCGACGTTCAGAAAGTCCCCAACCTATTCCAGAAGCAAATCCCGACGATGAAGACCTCGGCGACATCCCATCTCCTAAACGAGCGAAACCCGATGACTCAAAATTCCCCTGGACAATTTCGGACTTCATTCATGGCGCTACACTCTCCGTCACTCTCTAAATCCCTCGAGTTACTCAAACTCTATGCTATTGATCCAAAAGGAACCAAACGATCCCTCATCAATTCTCCCAGCTGTCCTGAGTTTCCAGATTCGGAATGGACCAATGTTCTTGCAGGACGTGCTATCAACCTTGACACTGTCCTCACTGGATATTACTCAACATCCAATAATGACGAACGAGTTGAGGAAATCGGGGACTTTGAAATTCACTTCGGAACAGTCAATCCAACAAAAATTGTATCTACTGCGGGAGAGTGGAGCATCACTTGGAATCGGTCGTCACGAGCTATATGCGCCGCTTTCCCACACAGAGCTGGCGAGCTTGCACAATATGCTGAGTACATCATTGGGCTATTCGCCGCAACTGATGTACACTTTCATGATCGTGTTATCCTTTTTGACAAGGCTGTTCGGTGACGTGTTGGTGCTCGTCAAGACTTGGAGCTCACTGACTTCAACAAGTTCTTTGACCTTAGATCGACCCACATGGATTCGATTGGTGCTGCTGTCGTCCAACGTGCATCCGCTGCTACCCCAGGCAAACCCTCAGCGACTTCGCGCAAAAGGCTATCTGAACCTTGCAACCGCTGGAATGAAGGGTTGTGCACGCTTGAGAGTACTCAGTGTCGCCGGCTTCATGTTTGCAGCAAGTGCCTTTCATCTGGGCACAAGAATAATGACTGTCCAAAGTGAAGCTCTTTCATGCCCATTGTATGCTGATTGGCCTTTTTGCCACCTCACTATTGTTCAACCCCCTCGATTGATGCTGGGGGTAGCCAAAAAATGATTAGCATCTCACGTGGCTCTCGCCAACCACAGAGAGAGCCATGGTCACTAGACCGCCTTACGCACGAACGGTCTATTGCACTCGGATTATCAATTGACAATTCTTCTCACCTCACATACACGTCCGCATTAAACTCATATCTCACCTTTTGCAAAATCCACGATTTTCCCATTGAACCAACTCAACAAACACTTAGTTTCTTTGTTGTTTACATGTCTGCCCACATCAAACCCGACTCTGTCAACTCGTATCTCTCAGGAATTAGCAATCAGCTAGAAGTATATTTCCCTGACATCCGAAAAAATCGCAACAGCATCCTCGTATCACGCACTTTGGCTGGCTGTCGTCAACGTTTTGGGACAACAATATGGCGCAAGCGACCCTTATCAACAGATGACCTTATCACTGTTCTGTCTCAACTGCAATCAACTCCCCACCACGACGAAAAATTGTTTCTCGCTATTCTATTCACAGGTTTCCATGGGCTTTTCCGCCTGGGCGAGCTCACTTTTCCTGACAGAGTGGCCTCTCGTGACTATCGTAAAATCATGCTACGTCACACTGTTGACATTACTCAAACCACCTACTCATTGTTGCTGCCTGGCCATAAGGCCGACCGCTTCTTTGAAGGTAACATTGTCATTATTCAGAAGACAAATCTTCCCACAAACCCTCACAACATCTTCACAACTTACATCTCCTCTCGCGATACACTCCACCCCTTCAAACCAGAACTTTGGTTACGTATGTCTGGCACTGTGCCGACACGTTCCTGGTTCATATGCAAATTGCGCCGCTTCTTCCCATCAGATATTGCAGGCCAATCCATGCGAGCCGGCGGAGCCACTTCCCTCGCCGAAGCTGGTGTACCACCTCACATCATTCAAGCCACTGGGCGTCAGTGGGCATCAAACACCTTCCATATATACATACAGAAGAATCCCATTCTTCTACATGCAATGCTGTTTGGTCATCCTGCTCACCAACAAGCTACTGGACATTAACTTCCTTTCCCATTTTCTGGTATCTCACAACATCCTTCCGTTCTACTCCACTCAACTTTTCTTTTCCCCACAGACATTTTCTTTTCTTTCCCCACAGACATTTTCTTATTCCCACAAACAGACAATTCCCCTCCCTCCTCTTCCCCTTTTCTACATATTATAGGTATTATAGGACAACGCTACCATCAATGGACATTTTTCTTGCGAGTTTCTCCAGGCGCACAGCGCCTGGGGGACTCTGCGTACACCTATTTATGCCTTTACTTAAGATTTCAAACCTTTGAACCCTCCCACGATTAGTCGAGTTTAAAAATATTTTTACTATAGTCTAATCGGGGCGCACGGGTGCCTGGGGACGAAATATTCTCCTCTCCCCGAGATACTCCTAGTCTCGGAGACTAGCGATTTCCAGTGCGGGCGAGCCGTATACTTGAGACTCACCCACGGGGGGAGCCACCTCAAGTTGTAAGACAACTCCCTCGTCTTACCTCCACTCGAGCTTGCTATCGGTTAGCTCTCGTTTGCGCGTTTACCCACCCTCCTGCACCCTCTTTTGTTATGTATTGATTAGGACAACGCTACCATCAATGGACATTTTTCTTGCAATAACTCAGCAGAGCTGTTTGGCCTTGTTTTGCAAGAGCTTTAGAGTATACAAACACGCATTCGCGTCTCTTCGCGTCCGAAGTTGGTCCGAAGATTCTCCACAATTTCATACTACTTATCTCCATTCCCGCATCCCTTCAATTTTTCAGCTCGTCACTACTCTATCTATATCAAATGCATGGTTACGAGGATCACCCAGACCACAATCGATAAGGTGTTGAAAGGTGGGGGAGTGCATTGACAGGAATCACAGGATGGAGGTGCGCGGTCCTAATTGAGTGACTTGGGCGTGACAACCATTCCAAATTCCAATCACCGAAACAATCGACTTAGACGACCGGTAACTTGTAAGCCTCCGTCAGCTTCCAGACACGTCCGGACTCCGTATTACAACTGGACAAGATTTGAAATTCGAGGGCCCGAAGTGTAGGGTTGTGGTAGAATTTAGCCGAAGGTCAATTTAATTCAACTCCCGGACACTGAGTATTTAATTACAAGGGCTATCTTGGCCTTGGGATGTGAGAGGATGTGAGGGGCCCCGGGATTGCCGACACACTCGCTACCATCTGACCTTGTCGCACTTACGGTGCCTGTGTGGGCCCTTGTTGAACGTTGAGCTTGAACGTCAAATTTCTGACCTGAATTGACCCTTCCCCAGCTTTTAACACCTCGATGAAACCTTTTCCTTCGTAGTATCTATTCCCAACTTCTTCATCACTCAGGCTATGAGCGCAGCATCCAACGCAGCACTTGGTTCTACGTTATTCGGGGGAATGATTGCAAGCGCGTTCGTGACTTTTTTTTGGCCTCATCCTCGCTAACAATTTGCTCTTCCACAGGATGTACGGCGTGTTGATATGCCAGACGGCGTGGTACTACAGAGCCTTTCCTAAGGACCCGACATATCTGAAAATATTCGTGAGTTCTTTCAGCAATTGTTCTATCTCTCCTGATTCTGTCATTCGTAGATTGGGATTTTATATGTCGTACGAGTGGTTTCACTTTGATCAAACGTCAAGCTGAACGATTCACAACGTAGTCAGAAACTATCGGCCTTGTACTTGATTATAGGGTGCTATGGTACTATTTCATTCAGCGGGGAATCGGCATCGACTATATGACCTTGATCAGTTGCAATTACTGGTCCGTTATGTGTAGTTGGCCGATCATTGACAATGAACTAAATTGTCTTTCTATATCGGAATACTAGGGCTGCCGCGGTCAGTACGAACTTTTTGATCAATGGTCCTGTTGACTTAACTTCGATTTAGGCCTTTTTCATTCCAACCGTAAGTCGTGAATTCGATTTCTCAGCTCAATGTTTGACAAGTATGTCCAGGAATTGACCTGTTTCCTCACCGAAATGTACGCCTAATTTCGATCTAGTCATCCGCTTCTTATGGTTCGTAACACTATAGCCTCTTCATCAAGCGGATGTGGTCTTGTGAATCAACATTTTCTGCTATTCAAATCCCTTCTCATCTTCGCATTAGTGTCAAACCAGAGGTATTTCAAGATCGGGTTTGTAGTGGTAAGTTCCCTGTGATGAGCGACGCCTAGTCTCGGTATTTATGTCAAGAATAGTTGGCTCCTTTTTTGGTTGGCTGGGGTACATCATGCTGCTTTGGATACGATCACTGCGGCTAACTGTTCCTGTTGCAGGTTTTACTATCAGTAAGCCTGACTGAATTCACAATCCAACACGAACTTAGGATTTGTTCCTTCACCCATAGACTTTGTTCAGAATGCGTGCGTCGGATGCTGTTATGTTTGAAGCAAACTGCACACTCAACTACTGTTCTAGGCAAAGACATTACTGCTTCCCGCAGCGAAAAGCCAGCAACGTACATTTCTTATCCATTGCAGGTGCCAGTGGACCGTTTCTGAACTAATTTGGCTAGTTTTCCCTTATCATGTCCTTCGGGCTGAGGATTGTTTCGAGCGGCGTGGTAACGGGCACCATGTGCTTTTTGTTGTATCGGCAGGCTTCCCCCTTGACCACAAGTCGGTGAGCAAATACCTCCATCTTTTTGTGCGTATACTAACTCCATCAAGCATGATTCAAACTCAGAGGATCACGAGGATTGTGAAGTCTCTCATCATAGGTTCGTTGTCGACAGGGTTATTAATGTGGTTCGTACACCATTAGACTTTCTCTCCCCCGTGGCTCCTGACCGTCCTTCCTCCAGGCTCATCGCACTTGCATTTATGATAACCGTCAGTTCAGGTCTTCATCCATTTGAGGATGATCCTAAGATTTTCGTTGCTTCCAGTACGTTGTGATTCCGGATAGCCCCATTCCCTTTGGGATCTACAATGTCAGAGGAAGTTGTAAGGAACCTCTTTTTTAAAGCCATATTTCCAATTCACAAATGTTTCTGCAGTTTTCGCCAATGCAGTCCTTGTATTGTATGTTCGACTGGATATTTGTTCCTGATGTCCCTCTAATCATTGCGTGTAGGCTGAATGACAGGGGTAGATTTCGTCGGATTTTGTCAGAGTCGATCGCCTTGCAAAATTCTGTTGTGTTTCCTTCGACCCCGCATCAATCGCACCATGGAGTAGTCCACGACGTCTCATTAGGAAGGGCTATGTACCCAAATGCAGCAATCCAATGACATGTAAATTACCTCAAGAAGTTAAATGGCAGTCTCAATCATATCGATTGACGCTTCCGCCAAACTACCTTCTTCATGATTTGTGACACAAAGGGTGGACATACATATAGCGCTAACGACAACTTGAATGGGACGAGGGAGCCACAGGCTTCAATGTCGAGGAAGTCCGCAACATCGATGAGGACGCCAACCACGACATCTCCAACGTATTCCAGACACACTCCCATGGCCAGTTGCACAGTTACATGTCACTGTCGTCAACACTCAAGTGCAAAAGTCAAACATCGTCGCTGTGAGTACCATGGTCGACACCATCTCTGCATTGACTAGACTATTATACATTTTCTAGGATGCACAGTATAATGTTGAAGCTAAATCAACGAGAAAGTCAGATATACACACTGTCTTGACCATATATAGCATATGCAGTCGTTTGTAATTAGGTAGGTCGCGTTCATGAGACCACAAATGTCATGTTGATAGTATGGATTGCAAATATGGCGCTGTCCGAGGATCGGAATGCAACCTCAGAGGGAAACGACTACGTAAAGCCAGCAGCTGCTTTCTGTGATGAGGGTACTGTGGCTTTAGAGACGATTCCGGGCGCAACGTTTGCACGCAATACGAGAACAGTCCCTACAGATCTAGAATAACGGGCGAAATCAACAACTATCCGGGGTCAAGGAGGATGCAACATACCTTCAAAAATAAGTCAAGAATGTTTCCGCATTCCCCACACGTTCCTCCAGGGCAGTCAATCCAAACATGCCTGACACATTCATGATTCTCATGCAACGTCCGAGCCCTCTGCCGCACCAGCTCCTGGAACACGAGCGGTTGCTCTGCCCTGACAGCTACTTACTCCCACGTCATTCTCCACTCTCCGCTCAGCAGTGACCAGCAAACTCCGATCATCCCACTCACGGCATCCGCAGTTCTTCCACGGCACAGCGCAGAGGTAACAAAACTGCGTGTGGCACCTGCACGTCATGTGGTAGCATCCGTGCTGCAGCTCTATGATCGCATGGCACCCTGGGCAAGTCTGCCAGTGCTCGGCTAGTGCGAGTGCCTTGAACGCTTTGACTCAGGCTGCGGCGTTCTCGCCACAGTCTCCTGCGTCGTGCCAGGCTAGCTTGCATGAGGAGCAAGTTAGATTTTGGCATTGTGAGCAACGGATGGCGGTGAACGCTGGAACGGCCCCAGATGATCCGAGGAAAGCGGAGCATGTTGGGAGGGTGCACTAGACGCGAGTTTGCGGGGGCGTGCCGAATTCACGTAGCTTGACGTCAAAGAGGGAACGAAGATGAGCATCGAGGAAGGTGGATGCTTGTTCGGGTGGAATGGGTTGTTGGCAGCATCGGAGCGGAAAGAGGAATTCGTCCTGTGTAAAAGCTTCGACCAATGAAATAACACAATCTCTACAGTAGTGGTGGTCGCATGATGTGTGCAAGCAATCTTGGAAGCAGACGTCGTAGTTACAGATTGTGCAGGCGACCCTGAGAAGAAGTATGAGCTTTATAATGGACTAGTAGGCGAAACAGAACCTCAACCTTTTGTACCGATCAACGCTAGGACCAGCAACTGGGATTTGGGAGATGTTTTTTGACGGGGTGATCTTCGCTTCGTCTATCCCTTTATGTGTGCTGTCTTGTCCCGATTGACTTGGTTTGACAGCGCTCCTACAGGGCGGCCTACCGGAAACACTAGGATGGTTATCATGCTGACAAACGAGGGGGATATACATACTCGGAAGGTGGAGGTTCAACAAAAAGTGTTGGATCCTCAAGCAATTTCTGTGTCGGGGTGGGCTCAGGTAAGTCACCGCCCTGCCACAAAATCTCCGCGACACGATGGTCTTCCGCAGCTGCTTGCTCCACAATGGAAAAAGCATTCAAAATATTCTGATCCGTTTGAAGAGCAGCGTCGATACTCCTAGCCACTGGCAGTTTAGCGTCCTCAAGATACGTGCGCCACTCATTCAGTCGTTCATTCTGAATGTAAGAGCTAGCTCATGGTCCGAACGCGGCTGTCAGCTCCGCCTTTACCCTTACACGCGGAGGCGAGTTCTTCGAGGGCTTGCTGTGTAAGCTGGGCCGTTACGAGCGTGGTTTCGAGGTCAGCTCTGTAGATCGATTGTTTTGATAAAAGAGTGAAAGAGAAGAAGCCGACGACATCGCAGTTCTGGGTCCGTTCAGGATGTATTATCTCGCGATTCAGCTCCAGGACGTTTGTACGAGCGGTGTGAAAGGCTGGAAAGCGAGACAACTGCTGAATGAATTTAGCACCAAGTAGTGTGAAGATTATTTAGATAGGTACCCACAGGCGTCTTTTGCCTGAACAATCGATCAAACCATATCGAAGCCCATCCACTGGTTGCTGGAAAAGAGTAATTCAACATTCCGTTTTTTGCTTTAACCTATCGTTTGCTCGACGGTTTTTCCAATAATGTTACCTACTCAGGAGGAGGAAATTGAAACATAGACAACCCAATTACAACTTACCCGTTTTTGGAGAGCGGCAGCCAGACTTGGAATCGTGTTGGTCAAAAGGCGTGTGGTGATAGACTGAGATGTTGATTCTTGAATATTAAGGTGACCGCACACCACATCGCGGCCACTTCTTGCCATCTACCTCGCGGACATTTATCAAATCGTCTAGCGGCGTAAGCGCCAGTCCCCGACTCTGTTTGAAAACAACAACATGCAAAGTAACTAGTAACTGATCATAAATACTGTTAGTTGCCTGCTCGTCGCCGAACCGCCAAATTCCGAATGTACTGGCTGGTCACAGTATTGGGGGGGGGAAGAACAGGCCGATGGTCGTGGGAAGCCATCACACACAAGAGGCCTCAGATCCACCGATCCAGTACGTCGAGTCCCACGGGTGGGGGGGGGGAGGTACAGCCACCACCGGCTACTCGGCTAGAAGGTTCTCCGAAGCGTGTCCTCCTTTACCTTCCACATAACTTACATTCTGAGGTCTCTGCTGGTGTACCAAACCCTTGTATAATAACTTGATATAACACAGTACGATACCTTTTGCCAGTTCCAGCTGAAAAGAAGAGAAAACAGGCCCAATCTTCTCCAACCATACCCAGCATATACTTTATGGCCTCGAGCATTGCTAAATGAATAAATAGTAATTCAATTGAGTTGGTACTTATATTTGCTTTGAGAAACCTCTAGCCTCGAGTCCAGTTACACATCACCAAGACCAGTCTGAGCCCAATGCCAGTCACACTGCCAAAGCACAACAGATACATTTACCCCTCCCATTCAAAAACAAGCATGTTCTATTGAATTAAATCATACTCCGCTACTAGAGGCAATAAAATAGTGGTCGAGCATTGGACTGAGGTCGGCGTTTCCGAAGCGTTGACCAAGCGTCGACTTGGAAATAGCCGCTGTCAGTGGCACGTGACAGATCGGACGTCCAGCATCGGTGGATCTGAGGCCTCTTGATCACACACCTTTTGCAAGGACTTTATCGTTCTGACAGAAACCTCTCTGTTCCAGAGTCGGGGATACTTACATCAAACAACTGTCTCAGGAAGGGTTGAAGCACAAGGCCAGCAAACGTCCGGCACTTATATACGCACAATTGCAGAATTACCGAGGCCGCGACACCCGCAATTAAGATTCTACCTCCATTTTCCTACCTCTAATTTGTACAGAAACTCCTTTCCGGTCATTTTCTAAGGAGACAGTGCTGACCCTGCGCTCGAATGACTTATTCCTGGATGGACACGAGGTACGACATGAATGTCGATTATATGGAACGGTCGGACAACTTCGGACAACCGCCAGCTCGCAGCACATGCCCGGGGGTTTTGTGCGGACGGTTTTCACTCTCGGCCCTTATCATCCGCTCGCCCTTGGACAAGTTGATCCTGGATTCCTCACTGTCTGCTGCCATGTCTTTAGTGGTTCCAGCGCATGGGCTCAGTGCCCTCCGGCGCGCATCTTCTCTCACTGCATCAGTTTTGCCAATGAAAGTAAGTTCATATTATAGAATTAACTTTCAAGGAAGGGGTGGTAACATGACGATGTTCAGTCTGGGATTGGCATCTTGGCCCTTGATACACATCTTTTCCCAGTGTCAAAAATAGTGGACACACAGCAATGTTTGCAGTTTTAATTCCGCTCCCCACTTCTTCTAATAAGATATATCATGTCAAGGCACTGAGCAGAACCTCTTCTCCGCCCTCGCGCTTCTGATTCCACATCATTTCAGATATGACACGTACGCTGCTCAGTGAGCTCGTACATTATGTGGCTGCACAACGACTTGCTACGGTGCGTATCTACACCTTTATAAAGTCCTCCTTCCCATTGACGAAAGAAAACCAGTCTCTCGATGGTAAGCCGCTTAGGAAGATTTCGAGCTTATAAAGCTGATGAGTCTTCGCAGTTGGAGCGGCGATGTTGTTGGTATATGATTGCTTACTGACATTTGGGATGGAGTTTGAGTTTGTGTGGTCGTCGCCATGGGGGTTTATGAAAGTGCTTTATATCGTTCAGCGATACTTGCCTTTCTGTGACACGATTTTTCTCTGTCTGACTCGTAAGTACATGGATACCTCTCCCTTTACAATATTTCAGTACTATTTTCCCTTCTAGACCAGTTGGCGGTAAATATCGACCCATATAATTGCTATATTGTTGAAACAATGCGAGGATGTACGCATTCTCTTCAACGCGTGGTCGTTTGGCTCATCGTATCATAGGGTTGATAATTTTTGGCTTTATCTTGTCTGAAAGTGCGAATTCTCTTCATTTTATACTATGCGACGTGCCTAATGGTGGATGTTCCTAGTAATCTTGACCCTGCGCGCATGGGCAGTATGGGAACGAGACCTACGTCTGGGTTTCTTTCTGTTATCCCTATTTACGCTCAAGACTGTGGCGGAGATATATGTGACGAATTTAT
Source organism: Laccaria trichodermophora (assembly GCA_018417955.1). Classification (NCBI taxonomy): domain Eukaryota; kingdom Fungi; phylum Basidiomycota; class Agaricomycetes; order Agaricales; family Hydnangiaceae; genus Laccaria; species Laccaria trichodermophora. The sequence goes on from JACTVC010000001.1 coordinate 1,310,397, forward strand.
TCCTTCGCGGCCTGCAATGTGTGTCCACCATCTGTCATGCTTGACATCTCACCCCAGCTGACACCCCATGTCAAGTTAGTGCAAAGCCATATCCAGAATATGTCGGTTGCTTTCCCACCGGCGGAAATCGCATCGTGTACTTGGATTGGGTTGTATTAATGATGTACGAAGCTGGTAAGCATTTATTTTTACATTGGTGTTCAGTACCTGCAACTAACTGTCTCTCAGTAATACTGGTCTTGATGATCATTCCTGGAATTGCTGCCTGTAAGAAACATGAATGATTTAGTTTCCTGTATGCTCATAAGCCGCCCTCTCAGATCGGCGAGGAGGGAATATTGATCTATATCACGTTATATATCGTGAAGGTTAGATATTGAATTTCATCGAAAGAGATGTATCTAACTTGCCTTCAAACACAGGGATAATAATGTATATCTACCTTTTTGGTAAGTGATGGTCAGCACGGCGCATTCATTATGTGCTAAAGGAGCAATAGCCCTTTCAATAGTCAACGTCGTAGTCGTGCGCGTGCTCGCTGTAAGTCTATACATTGTGTCTTTGTGTGAGAACCAGACTAACCACTAAATTTCTGCAGCCAGAGTATGTTGCGGTTCTTTTCTCGTACGTTTATGTTCTGCCTCTACGTGCAAAATAATTGATCAAGTCAAGTGTGGAACGCGTACTCCATACACTCTTGACCAGTAGGGTCCTGCTTCATATTCGACAATATATGAAAAGGCAACAACTACCGTATACCGATGGTCTTACAGACCTACACGTTGACCTGGATGCTAGCAAACCAGATATTCGATTCCAACAGATGGACAGTATGATATTCAATACATCCGGGAATAGACCACTCACGCCTGTTCAAGTTTTTTAATAATGCACAAGTAAATGTAATGAGACTCGACAAATTAGATCGCATTGTTACTTTAAAGTGTAGAACTTGAATTGCTATAGGATATCTGCAAAGAAAGGGTAGTCCCGACGCCAGCCGTCACTATTGGGATCGAATTACTTCAATTACCTTATCCTCATCCATTAAACTCCCCTCCGTCCACCCCCTACTAGTATTTAACGAATTGAACCCGTTAGAGGCTGGTTCGAGTCTAAAGAAAGGGTGGAATTAGGATAATGACATGAAACTTTTGACGGAAACATAGGCGAGAGCTGAATTTCGGGCGGCACAGTGTTTGAACTGGAGGGCATTACTACACACTCCGGAATTTCGACCCGACCAAATTCCTCCATATGTGTCATCCTGGCAAAGAATCTTTGATAGTCACTGCTGCACCACTTCGTGGCATGTGTCCGCTACAACATGGTAAGTGTGTAGTTTTGACAAAGTCTTGAAGCTTCTACCCGCTCCCACCTCTCCCTTTCCCGAGATCACTCATCGCCTGCTGAATCTCCAGCTTTTCCAAAACCGCACGTTGCAAACTGGACTGTTTGCCCCTCGCCTTCGGCACCGCACCACCACCACCAGCAGCAGGAGCTTGTACCGGTGCAACAGTGTTCGCCGTCGTCGTTGAAAGGGGAGGATCTGGGAGTTCTTTGGGCCGTAGGTGTGGAGGAACGATGATGGGTGTTGCTCGAGGCGGTGGGGGCCACTGAATGCATGAAGAGTGAGTAGATAAAATACGTAGGCGGGGAGAACGACTTACACCTCTGTTCGGTTGGTTGAAGTGGAGTGCTGCCCATGGTGGGTACTCCTTTTCAAGTTGGATGATGTGGTCTTCGAGGAACTTGAGTCGGGCGACGAGGGTTCGGGGTGGTGATGGCACTACAAATTAGATTAGAACCTAGCATGACAAACAGGATTTATGTGTACCAACCATAGCGAATAGCGAGGTGCGTTTCAACATTTTCGAGCCGTTCGTCGATGGCTGGATACCGAGCAGCTGTAGCGCGTTCCGGATCCTCCAGATCTTGGTCTGACGACGCATCAGAAATAACGGCGGCTTTTTTTTGCTCCTCCTTCCTTTCTTCAGGAGCAGAACTCTCCTCAACAACAGCTGCTTTGACCGTCGTCCTCCTCAACGGTCCCTCATTTTTCGCAATATCATATTTCATCTGCAGATCACGATCGACAGGCTTCGCGTCTGTGCGTGCGCAAGAAGGTATCGGTGCTTCCCCTCCGCCGTGTTGGTCATCCAGCAACTTGTGTTTCTTCTCGGCGAGTGTGTATAGAAACTCGGAACGATTCGAGGCGTTGTTACGAGCACGGTTTTTTGCGAGGAACGCGGATATGGATTTGTTGATCTTCATTTTACATTTGAGTAGGAGGAGAGAGGTGGAGATGATAAGACTCACTGACGTCTGCGATCGCGGTTGGGCACCGTTAGCTAGGTGCACGTATTCCAACTTCCTCTCTTCCAACGAGGGCTCAGTCCCTTCGGGCGTTGGCATGTTTACGTCTTCGCCTTTATTAGTTGGGTATTCATTGACTTCCTGAGGTCATATCGTAAACCGAATGCGCGCACAATGAACAGAAAAAGACAACGCACGCAAAGGTTCTTCACCAGTTCCCGAAGCGCACCTGGAATCTTCTCTTTTTCCCAGATTGGATTTAACACGATCATGTCATTCTCGAATCCCCTGAGGGCTTGAGTGAGACCGGCTTGTGTAAGGAAACCCTTGAGTGCTTTGTCCCAGTGCTTGATTGGCTCAGGTGGAGGCGGGGATGGAGATGGAGATGGTGGTTTTACTACAGGAGTTATCGCAGGTATCGGTGGAGGCTGATATGCCCGATACTGATACTGTTGACCATAGTTCGTTTGTGGCTGGTAGTTTTCTGGCTGGTAGTAGGATATATGTGTCTGCGGATTCAGAGGTTGTGTGGTGAGTGGGTAGACAGTAGGCCTTGGATAAGTATATGTTGCTGGCAGGGTGGTCCTCCATGAATGTGTGGAATATGGCTGGACACCGGAGGTTAGTTGAGGTGTGCTGGTCGAGAAGGTGGTCGGGGCGGTCGAGAATGACGATGACGAGGTGGGACTTTGATTGTCACGAAAACCAGAAGACTCCGCTGCCCAAGGAGGAGGCCCACTCGTCATGACGCCGAGGGAAGGTTGCAACAAATAATTTTGAGGATCGTGACCGTTCCCCTGCCTGATGCCGGCAAGCCGGTCACCTCGGGCGACGTTTCTCTGGACGACTTCAAATATGAATCTGCTTCTCTCCACCACGCAGAGAACTCATCCAACATTTGACAGACATGTCAACTCCAGAAACGACCACTTCTTCAAAGCCCACCATCCGCCTCGCCACCTCAGAAGACTACGACAGAATCACAACTCTCGCTCATGCAGCTTTCGTAGGCGACCCAGTTTTCCATTACTTCGGTAGCCTCCGCAAGGTGAGCCCTTCCCAACCGCAGTGCTCACCATACACTGAGGCCCTCCCCAAATAGCACCTAGATCCCGTCACCGATGTGAAAGAAAGCGAAAACCTACGACGTTTTCTCCGATTCTTATTGAACACCTGCTCTCTGAGTGGAGGCCGCATCACCGTCGCGTTGTCTAAGAACGCAGGGGAAGAAGACAAAATCGTCGCAGCCGCATTCTGGCTTCCCCCGAACAAACGTCTGGCTCTTTGGAAAGTTCCGACTCTCATTCGTGCTGGGGTGATACCGATACTGAAGCGCTGGGGTTTGGCTGGGTTGATGGTTTGTTCGCTGTTGTTCTTTCTAGACTCGTAGTTGTGGCTAATGTAACTTCAGCGCATAGGATTTGAGTATCTCGATTCTAGCCACGCTGCTTTGGAGAAGGGGTACAAGGGAAGGGGTTCAATGGAATCACCCGACGCTTCTTGGTACCTACAACTTATAATGACCGATCCCGAATACCAAGGACAAGGTCAGTATATGATAATACTCGACTTGTGATCTCATTCATATTTTTTGCTTGCTTGTAGGAATGATGTCGAGTCTTGTTCGGGAAGCATTCGCACATGCTCCCAATTCTATATTCACCCTTGAATCGACCACGTCAAAGTCGAGAGATCAATATCTTCACCTTGGATTCGAGGTTTGCTCCGTCCGTCGTTACTTTCGTGACCACGCTAAGAGACGTCTTAGATCGTTAGTACGCTGAAGCTAGGACAACGCAAGGTTGACAAGACGGGCATTCCCGCATCTGGCGAGAGCGCAACTGGTGTCGAGTGTTATTCAATGGTGAAGGTATGATTTGATTGCCCTCGAGAAGTGCATCTATCTAACGATTTCTCGCACTTAGTGGGTGGTGGAGAAGTGATTATGGTCTGGCAATCAGCCGACTGGCATAATTTCCCACCTCAACGATCGGTCCTGTCATCTATTAATCAAGGTATGCGTTTGATCATTTTTTGGGTGTCTTTGTTGAAATTGTGCGCGTACATAGATAATTTTTTCGGTTTATTCGTGACTATGGGGTGGATGCATAATGGATGTATTGTATACCTAACTTTCTTTAATGCCTTTGTCTCCTGGGTCACTTCGCAGAGTAATAAATATACCCATCTTTCTCAGTCAACAACCTCGCCATCCCTCGAAGTTTCGTCAGTTATTCTGTCTTTTTTCTCGGAAAGTCATGCAAATCTTACGGTCGCGCTACGCAAACATGCTGAAGCCCCGACCTTATCGCTTTAGTGGCACAGTCGAGATTTTTTCCGCCACGCAATATCCTTACTCGCAGCAATTCTACCCAGTCCCTTCAAGCGTAGTGCCGCAAGATCAAAAGCTGGTTGTTCTGCGAAAGCGAAAGCAACTTGGCGTTCTTCTTCAAGCCTGCCCCCATCTGAGCCCGTCGCGTTGACCAGTTCCAACTTTTTGAGCGGTACCATGGTCAAGGCTTTCATCAAGTTCTGATTCCCACTCTTCACTCAACACTGTCTTACGAGTCGCTGTCTGCGTTCCCTTTCGTTTTCCGAGGTGAGAGGTGGATGGAAGCTCGTCACCGAAGTGAAGAGCCTGAGGTGGAGGAGTAACCGATTCTTGGCGGGGGTTAACGCCCATTTCCAACTCAAGTTCCCTTCATCGCGTGGTGCCTTCCTCAAGGATAACGAGCCCACGTTCTGTGGTAACGCTCACAATAGCCTTCTGCAGTTCAGAGTGTATCGAGAAAAGTTTTGTTACAGATGGCTACCGTGAATTCCTTTGACTGGCGGGTTCATCATTCAGCAAAAAGCCAAAGAGTTGATGGAATGATGCCTGGACGGACAGACCGAGACATTCGAGTGGCCTGAAGCCCAAAGCTAACGGTTGAACCAAGTTTCGTTGTCAATGACGGACTAGGTGTACAACTGGTGGCAGGATTGGATAGAGTCATCGTCGCAGCGCTTCCGCAGTACGACACCATCGTACTGCCAGAGTTTGGAGTGGGGCGATGCAGTGTGTTAGCGCTCTGTTGCTGCTCAATAACATCGGCTGCGTCGAGGAGCAATTTCCAAAGACCAACGTTGTGCAATTCTGAGTCCCTTAGACTTGCCAAGAGAGTCATGCTGGGTCACGCTGAGTTGCTTTGCGCTTTGACCGTGGGACTGGAACACAATGATAGTCATATTTTAGCGCTTTCGTTTCGAAACAAACCCTCAGAATAGCAAAATAAGGGTTATGCGAGTCAGAGATGGAGTACAAAAGGATTCTTCGTGACTGAACCTCGGGCCCGTACAAGGCAGCTGAGTTTTAAAAATCTTCGGCACATGCCGGCGAGAGAGCAGAAAAATGTTTTGTGAATCGTTTCGCCCGCTGCTCATAGCACAACCCATCGATTTTAACACAACACTTTCTCAGTTTCTGAGCAATCTCCTTCATTTCCAAGACAAAGTCGACACTAGCAGTCGACTCTTGGAGATAACACTACAACTTATTCATGTCAGCGTCAGTACCCACTTTTTTCTCCCATGGCCAACCCTCATTTTTTTCACTTTTATCTCTAGAGAAGAACAACTGCAGGATGTCCCTGAAAACGAGATCGAGTCCAATTGGGACCAGGTCGTCGACAAGTAAGTCTTGATATATCCCGATAGTGCTACAACGACACTGATTGCTTCTCGTCATTGCCTAGTTTCGATAACATGGATCTGAAGCCGGAACTTCTCCGAGGAATTTACGCCTATGGGTCCGTCACTTTTTCATTAATTACTGAACACAGTTGAACTTGCTACTCCAGTTTCGAACGTCCGTCCGCCATCCAACAGCGTGCAATCGTGCCTGTTGTGAAGGGCCACGACGTTATTGCGCAAGCCCAGTCGGGAACTGGCAAGACCGCCACCTTCTCTATTTCTATTCTTCAGCAGGTAAGTAGCCTCGTTTGCCCCTCATCTCGTCGATTGACCTTGTTTGATCCGGATGACAGCTGGACATGTCCATCAAGGGCACCCAGGCTCTCATTCTCGCACCTACCCGCGAGCTGGCCCAGCAAATACAAAAGGTCGTCATTGCTCTCGGTGACTATATGAACATCGAATGTCATGCCTGCGTTGGTGGTACCAATGTCCGCGAGGATATGGCCAAGCTCCAGGAGGGTGTCCAAGTCGTTGTGGGTACCCCAGGCCGTGTATTCGACATGATCAACCGTCGTGCACTGAGGACCGACCACATCAAGATCTTCTGCTTGGACGAGGCCGACGAAATGTTGTCTCGTGGGTTCAAGGACCAAATTTACGAGGGTCGGTTTATTTGTTTCCTGATCTCGTTTGGGCACTAACCGGCCTGTGGATGTAGTCTTCCAACTCCTCCCCCAGGACACCCAGGTCGTTCTCCTCTCCGCCACCATGCCCGCTGACGTTCTAGAGGTCACCAAAAAGTTCATGCGTGACCCTGTCCGAATCCTCGTCAAGCGGGATGAACTGACTCTCGAGGGTATCAAGCAGTTCTACATCGCTGTTGAGAAGGAAGAGTGGAAACTTGACACCCTGTGTGATCTTTACGAGACCGTCACCATTACTCAAGCCGTCATCTTCTGCAACACTAGGCGGAAGGTCGACTGGCTCACTGAGAAGATGCATTCCAGGGAATTCACCGTTTCGGCCATGGTACGTTACCTGTTTCCCTTCTATCCAACTTTCAGACTAACCAGCGTCCCTGTTGCTGTTTCCTTAGCACGGTGACATGGAACAGAAGCAGCGCGAAGTTCTGATGAAGGAGTTCCGATCTGGATCATCGCGCGTTCTGATTACGACTGATCTTCTTGCCCGTGGCATCGACGTCCAGCAAGTTTCCCTCGTCATCAACTATGACTTGCCTACCAACAGGGAAAACTATATCCATCGTATCGGTCGTGGAGGACGATTTGGACGTAAGGGTGTCGCCATCAACTTTGTCACGACCGACGATGTCAGGATGCTGAGAGATATTGAACGTTAGTGGACTTTTCTTTGTTTTCTGGCGCGCATCATTGTAACCATTTCATTGCAGAATTCTACAACACTCAGATTGACGAGATGCCTCTTAATGTTGCGTGAGTGCAGCTCTTACGACGTGTCCCTGATAATCCGAGATCTGATCATTTTTTCTTCATCTCTACAGTGATCTCATCTAGATGTTGTCTTGTTGTCCCCTTCCTACATAGTTTTTACTCTCTCCTGCGGGCCCAGTTTCTTGCTTCCTCACTTCATTTCACGAATCTGATACTCTCACGAGCTGACCACGCTCTCTCTTTTTTTTGATCAGCTCTCTCCTACACTACATATGATACATGCCCTCCGCCCCAAAAGTCGAGTTATGTCACTAGTCGTTTCGACATCCTTTTGAAGAATAATGTCTTTTGCTTGGCTCTCTGTAGAATGAATATATGCAGGCTTTCTTACTCCTCGTCAAGTCCTTGTTCACTCCATTCAGCTTCAACACGATGTATACATACCGGTTTTTGCTTCCTGGTCTTCCCTCAATTTTCTTGCAATTTTTCTTTTGAGTTTTTATGTATTCCCACTCCACCGACGGATCAGGTCGATCGTCGTCTATATACACAAGCGCCTGATAGGAGGATTGAAAGCTTCGCGTTTCGGCATCCCTGACTTCGGGATTCAATTGGTTCACAGCCGCTTCATCATGGCCTAGCCTTCTCCACCTGGATCGCTCGAATCGTTTCTCCACGATTTCTTCTCACTCGACCCCCTTCCGAAACGCGTTTCCAAGAGGGGAGCACTCCTTTTGGCTGGACCAATAACATCGGGGCCAGTCTTTGACATGTCGGTAATACATATGCTGGCAGTGTACATCCATGCACCTGCTCAACGTTTGGTGTTTGAGCTTCTGGCTATCTTGCGTTCCGATCCCGACCTCTTTGTTCCGCCTTCGGCCATTCCTCCATCATTCCCGAGCTACTGTTTGGGTTTGAACTTTGGTATGACATATGCAGTACGGTATGTATTACTACTATGCCTGTCGAAATGTGCTCTTAAGAACGACAGGCTTGGAATTGATGGGTTTCAGATCATTCACCTAGCGTCTTGATTGCTAACCTCCATCCCCTCCCCGTTCACGCCCACCTTCCCTGATTGACTTCTGTTGAACGAGGTTGCGTTGCAACGCCGAAGTCCACTTTTGCGACTCGGAGGTTTAATCCATGTTTGGCTATATAAGCGCTTGCTCCAGAAAAGGAACACCGTCCCTGCCCTCCCTCAGTCCCTCTCCAATCTGCAATCTGCAATCTAATCACTCAGTTGTTTGTCTCCATCAAATATCTTCCCGTTCCATCAACTTTATCAAAAACTTCAAAAGAGATTCTTACTTTGGCTATTCCGACGACCAAGCATCCTCTGTCTGGGAAATCTAGGGGGACCGTTATCCCCATTTACATCAGCCACGACGCACACAGTTACAACATATCTTATAGATCCTTTCGTCCTTGCCAGGCGTCTGTCTGACGTTTCTCTCCTTCCTGTCAGTTCCTGTCCACCTGCTTACATTTCCGAAAGCGAGAGGACCCGCGTTTATCCTGTTCGGATTTATCGACGGATAAACGGCCTATCATTTGCTTAATGTCCTACGTCGGACGTGCGATCATGGTGAGTCAAAGTACATTTTTCCGCGTTCTACCCCGCCTTTGAACGTTCAAAGTTTGGCGTTTGAGGTTATAACTTTTCTATATTCGCCATCATGCCTTTATCATTTCAATGATGAGACGCTACCCTTACCTTAAATCCGTCCACCGTTCTCTTACCGTCATGCACCATATATAATCCACTCACACTGCATTTTCAACCTTCTTCTTATGCCTACCCAAGCAGGAGTAACACCGCTCCCGTATACAACACCCCCCCCTTCTCACACCATCTGATGTCTTCCAACTGCCCGAACCATAATCATTCGCGCCCTTCCCCTCACCATCAATGGACGCTCGCGCCATCCGCCTCACCACCCTCGGCCAACCCCTTTTCTCCAACCCAACATCTCGGCCGCCCCGCGCGGAGCGTCTCCGAAATTATACCCCGCCTCTTCATCTCCGACCTTGCCTTCGCCGAAAACCCAGCGCTCCTCGCCTCACATAGGATTACACATATCCTTTCCACTCTCCCAGACACCATCTTCCATCCGCCACCCACCTTCCTCCCAGTACAGCCCGCCCGACTCCAGATCCGCGTGGAGGACCTGCCGTTCGCGGAGCTCGCGGCTCACCTCCCCACTACGACCGCATGGATCCGTGATGCGCTTTGCGGCAACGCGGAAGCTAGGGTACTAGTACATTGTATAGAGGGCGTAAGCAGGAGTGTGAGTGTCGTCGCCGCGTTTCTGATGGCACAGTTTGGGTGGTCTCCAAGCGAAGCGATTCAGTATATCAAAGGCAAGAGGTTCGTTGCGGACCCGAATTTTGGGTTTATCCAGCAGCTGCATGAGTATGGGAGGGATTCTTTGGGTAGGGCTATGCCGCCGCCTATACCGCCATTTTCTCCGCCGGACCAAAACTCGTGAGGATGGATCCTCGTTCTTTCGCCACTCTCGTTTTTTTTCTTATCTCTCCATGCGCTTGCGGGGTTTAATACCTAAAAAAAGAAAATTTGATCGCATCTCCTATTATTTCGTTGGCTTTGTTGTCCTCATCCGCGGCCGTTGGTTTGGATTTATGATTTACGACAAAAACTTCAAAGTTTCAACACTTGTCCGTTATTTATTGCATTCGCCTCGTATATGTACATAGAACAATTCTGTACCATTTTGTACCACCACCGTCAATATGATATCTTAGCGACTCTCACCTTTTAATTCTCTACTGTTTCCTATGTATGTATAACCAATGTATAACACCAATGTGTTCCGGGTTGTATGATGCCATCCATGTCCGTAATATACCACCTACTCGAGTAGATCTGAACTCGGCTAGTAGAAGACTGCATCTCGTGGTCAAATAATAATGGTAGTGAGGTCACAGATTTTGTCCAGATGGGTATGTCTGGGTCGTCGACGTCCATAAGATTGTCATCGTCAAATTCCTTTTTCGGCCATCAATGAATTTCCATTTTTTCGATGGGCTTTGCTTCTCCACGACTGTATCACCAGTAAATAATAACGCGTACGCGTCGTGTTATTTCCATCTACATAAAAATGACATTACCTAAGGAAACACAATATTGTTTATCTACTACGCGATTCAATTTCTTGTGGTGTATACAGCGCGTTACAATTTTATAAATAGAAGCTCAGGCTATTTTTGGACCAAGGTGGGTTGTCGCTCTCCAAACAAAGCCACACAGCTTTCTCTATTAAATCCCTCGAAATGTAGGACCGCTCTCTCTCTTCCTTACCACCACATCCTCCCTCCATTTTCACTCTATCTGACATCCCGCTGTGATTTATTTGACCTTCTGTGACCGCGTCTTCTTTCTTTAGCTGCCCGCTTTGGCTCGACATTAATACTCAACGGAAGACCATCGACAACACGACAACGCCCAACGCCATAAACCGACATCGCCTATCTTCGACATCGCCATTATTTATTTCACACAACGCTCTTTTGGTATTTGACATTTGGGGCTTAAGCGGTTATGTTTTGAGTGAGTGGCTGACTCCATGTTGTCAATTCATCCGTTGAAGCTCACACTTGCTCAGGACGACATGTTTATTTCACTACACGACAATACGCTATCACAGTGGTTGAGAACAAAGAGACCGGTGCGTTCAAGGTCGCCTCTATTACTACCCGCGTCGCTCAGTTGTCCCTGCCGTCAGAGGGACCCACTTGAGACGACACCGAATGAGAACGCCCAATTTAACACTACCAAAAACGACATCGCCATTGTTTATTTTATTATAGCGTCCCGCAATCGGGAAACCGCGACGAACGCAAGAGCGTCGCGTTGTCAGTCAGGGATTGTAACAAGGCGGGTTCTGCTCGATTCATTAATTAAACAACTCCACTCACGTATAATTTCAGGACCGAGCTGGATGGAAGTTGGGCAATATTTTAGGTTCGTGCTTGATCGCTGATGAGGATTCTTTGCTCATTCTCGTTCAATACGGTTTCAGGTATAATGCATCTATGCAGTGATTTCGGACATTGGCCAGGGCGAGTAATCTCTTCTTTCGTCGCTTGAGCCCTATGCTAATCTACGCTTCCGTGAAGCAGAGGACTGACGGAAGATGCGCGAAAAAGGTAAATCAGCCCCTCGATCTAGATTCGGGATTATTAGAGTTGAGGGAGGGAGAAGAACTCAAGACTAAATACTCGGCACAGGACGTCGAGCATCCCGGTGAGTGAATCATTCCCGGGGGCGGTAAGCGCGGCTTTATGTCGTCGCTTACCTCGTGCTCCCTTGTCGTGGGCCCCGGGCTTAGACTCGCACCTTCACGGCGCGAGTTGACCAAAAGCACGTTTAAATATTTCAATTTTTCTTCTTCGGTCTCAAAGAATCTCTGAAATATTTTCAGGATACGCTCGACAGGCTTATTTTTTGGTCGAGTCCCGTTCAAATATTTTATCTTTCTTACCTCCGTCTCAAAGCCGTCAGTGATTACTGATTTCGTATGTTTTTGAGAAGTGGCCAGGTTTATCATACCCAAATATTTTAGGACGAGGAATATAGTATCTATATGTGGTAATACAAAGAGACTCGCGAGATACATTGGCAAGTGACAGAGAGGGGAGTTATTTTTGTCATGCGATGACATCACGGGGCTGATACTTTGTTACGTAACCTTGATCTGTACTTGATCAGTGGTTTCAAGTTGCACATTGTCATTTGTACCACAAGACAGGATGCGTATGGTGCGCAATATTCTTGTCGTCGTCTCAGGGTGAGTCAGCTGATGAACGGTTTTTCCTCGCAGCTCGAGCAGGAAGAAGAGAATGACGATGCTGCAGAGGTTACGTGGGGTGTGTAGAAAATGCCCAATGGTCAGGCTGTTGATTTGACTGGTCAACAGAGGATCAGCAGCGCATTAACACTTTCTCTAAAATCAACACGCGCACGCGCGGTATTCAGGAAAAACTCGAGGAGCTGAAGGTGTGCAGATATCATCGTACTTGGTGCAGTTACTGACTTGTTTCTGCCATCAAAAGCAAGAGAAGGAGGCTCTCGACGACCTTGCTACGGAATTGGAGCTTTCGGATGAAGATCAGCCTGTGTTGTGCGTTAATCGTCATCATGAACCATTGCAAGATTTTATCTCTTTTTCACTAGATACAAGGTCGGCGAGGCTTTCCTCCACATGCCACATCCGCAGGCAGTAAAGCGCCTCGAACGAGATCAAAATGTCATCGACGCGCGCGTGGCGGCTCTTGCGGCTCAAGCGGATGAGTGTGAGGCTGAAATGAAGGATCTAAAGGTCACTTTGTACGCGAAATTTGGGAAAGCTATTAATTTGGACGAATGAACTACGCGTATTTTGGGTTGTTGGACTATCGGATGGTCGATACGCAAGCGAGTCTGGCTACTGCAGGTTAGGTCATGGGTGTTTTAGGCCGCATTGACACCTCGTGGAATCGTCAGTCATCGGTTATCTTTCAAGTCCAGAAGTCCAGCCCTCTAGCGATCTATAGCAGTTCATACCTGTACGATATTTCTGAGCGGGTGACCACGTGGTTTGATACACATCGCACGTGAAACACCGAAACGCAGCATCGGGACCGAGTGCCATAACTGCTACTTTTAGCATTGCTCCGGTATGGCAGAAGAACTCTTGGGTCATTGTCTCTAGTTGCCTCCAATACCTCACTTCCCGCGTTGAAACATTGACTCCTCACCGCCATCATCTCCCGTATCCCTCTCTCTGAGATGGCGTCCACGACAATAACAAATGTTTCCAACTCTGTGAAACGATACCGGTCTTCTCTCACCCTCTCCAATCTCCTCAGCTTTGACAGCGCAAAGTCAGCGCTGTTCTTCTATATCCTGATCACACAGACTATCAAAGCACAACGTCATCTTCGAGCTCGTGGCGTTTCAGCCACTTTGAAGAAACTATATATATGGGTATCTCAGGTACATACGGGTTTTTCATTCAACTTCCAATGGTTGCCAACGCCCTCAACAGCATGTAATCCGACTCATTCTGCGCGTACCCGCAACGCAGAGAAAGGTCGCTGCGCAAATGGACAAGGCAAAGCTAGACATCGAGAACCGTCTGGTTCCAAAAGGTGCCACCGTCGTTCGCCACCTTTCCCTTCCAGATGAGGGCAAGTCTTTTGAGTGGATCACTGCGGAAATGGACAAGATGGACGAAGAGTTGGGTGGGAAGCGTGGGGTATGGAGTGAGGGAAAGCTTTCTGGAGCTGTGTATCGTGCGTTGCTTTCCCATTCTCATTCACCACGCAATTCATCAGTCCAATTATTTCGGTTAGATGGGGGTGAGGACCTTGAGAGACTCATCGTCTCCGCCTACCAGCGATACTGTGTTTCTAACCCGTTACACCCCGATGTCTTCCCCGCCGTCCGCAAGATGGAAGCCGAGATCGTCGCGATGTGCTTAAAACTGTACAACGCACCTGACGGAGCTGCCGGCACCATGACATCTGGGGGCACCGAGTCTATCATTATGGCTGTCAAGACCTATCGCGACTGGGCTAGGAAAGTCAAGGGCATCACAGAGCCCGAAATGTAAGATTGCTTTTCATTTGGAAAGGAGAGTTGACGTTTATTCTGTGACTTGTAGGGTCGTGCCGGCGTCTGCGCACGCTGCCTTTGACAAAGGCGCGGCGTACCTCAAGATCAAAGTACACACGATCCCTGTTGACCGTTACACGCGAAAGGTCGATATGAAGCGTCTCAAACGCGCAATGTATGATGATACATGGTTTTATTCCATGGAGTACTATTAATGCCAGCTCTTCGTCAGAAATCCCAACACCATCATGGTTGTTGGCTCTTGTATCAATTTCCCGGATGGGAATCAAGACGACATCTCAGCTCTCGCTGCTCTAGCACATAAACACAACATCGGGCTGCATGTCGACTGTTGTTTGGGAAGCTTCATTGTCCCCTATCTTGAATTAGCGGGATTGTCTGGTGGAGATGATAAGGGCAAATATAAACTCAGTCCATTTGATTTCAGGCTGAAGGGTGTCACAAGTATTAGTTGTGATACGCACAAGGTGCGTTTTAATGCTCTCTTTTTGTTTTCCCTCTCATTAAGCGATTTATTACACAGTATGGGTTCGCGCCGAAGGTGATCAATGTTCAAAACCCTCCGTGCGATACACTTCTCATACCATTTGAAACAGGGCACTTCAGTGATCATGTACCATACAGCAGAACTTCGCCGCTTCCAGTACTACGTTAACCCTACGTGGTCAGGTGGGCATATCTCCCCGCTGAGCAGCCACTCCAATTCTAATAATTTTTCAGGTGGTGTCTATGCCAGCCCAAGTCTTTCGGGATCCCGGTACGACAATTCTGAGTCCTCCACTCTCAACCGACACGCTAACTTTTTCCCTTGAAGACCCGGCGCCCTCATCGCAGGAGCTTGGGCCGTAATGCAACATATGGGAACCAAGTACATCTTCCTTTCGTTCCCAATACTCAAAACTAACGAGAAATACAGGGGATACCTCGACTCATGTCGTTCCATCGTCCTGGCCGCTCGTACCATCGCAAACGCCATTACCGAAACCATTCCCGAACTTTACGTTCTAGGTGACCCGCCAGCATCGGTGGTCGCGTTTGGCAGCAAGCACCCAAGCGTGAATGTTTTGGAGGTCGGGGATGCGATGAGTTTGCGTGGTTGGCATTTGAATGGGCTTAGTGATCCTCCTGCGGTACATATTGCTTGCACGGTGCGCCTTTTACGTTTCTTCTCCAAATCTGAAATAACACGCTAACGAATTTTTTGATTCTGATTCTTTCTTTGAAAATAAAGCGACTCACGCTACCCGTTGTCGACGCGTTTATTGCAGACCTGAAGGACGCGGTCCGGGAAGCCAAAGTGTCTCCTTCAGGAAGCGGGACGATGGTTGCTGTTTATGGTACGTCATTCATTTCCATCTTTTTTTTTCCCCTCCTTCCTGCATTTCGGGGTTGGTTCCTTTGCGTCCATTTTAACTTGTGGGAACGTCCATTTGCACTGCATCTTATCTCTTTGGCGCTTCTTACAAGGGTCGTTCGAGGGTACCCTGTGCAAAATGGAACTGTCTTATATTTATACCTTGTCATCCATTTACCGACAATCTTCCGCTTCCGTTCGTTTTGACGCCGGTAGCTTGGTTCCGGCTTGTTCCTGTAGACGTATCATGCGCGTAAATGGCTCACTTTCGCCACTGCGGTTGGACGTTGATTTTCCACATGGCTTCCGGCGGTTGCGATTTCACCTTTTTTATTACCCTATTTTCAATCAGTTACAGACGTCGACTTCATTTACCTGCGTCCATGCTTGCTCACGACCTATTTTTTTCTGCGTCAACAGGTCTGGGCAACTCGAGCGCAGTCGGTCCTGATATGGTGGGGCAGCTTGCTACAGCCTTTTTGGACGCGCTGTATAAGGCTTAGAGGTGGAACGAAGAATATGCTGAATGTATAATTTGAACTATATCCTCTTTACTGTTTTCAATGTTAGCTAGAGACTGGCATGTGTATGGATGGGATTTTGGCACTGCGTTGGATCTGATGCGCACCATGCACCTTTTTCTGGTGTTTTCTTTATGCGGAAGAAAAGTCGCGACCTACAAAATCTGGACAGTCGATCGACCAGAGACTTGCCCAGCTTGCCACCCTAAATATGCAAAATTGCATGAACGTTGAACATTGCATTGAGCGAGCTCACTAAGGCCCTCCAGATAGACAGGCCAGGTTGATCCCGATCTTGTACTAGCCTAGTACTTAGTCCGACATCTACGGACAGTGGACGGATAGATGTAGCCATCGGTGTGCGTATACGTAGCGATCATGTCGGAAAATTCAAGAAAAACCTAGATGCACCAATATGGTGCTCATATGTGTGCATCAGGTCATCAGTATTTCGGGATGCATTTCAGCCACAGAACTTGCGTATGGGTGTGATAGACCCCCTCGCTTAGATCAGTGATTACTGGACGTTTTAATACTGAGCAGGTGTGTTACTACTGAGTGGGTGTGTTAATGGTTAGGTTGACGAACTAGTACGATTTGGGACCGGAATCTTTCTGAGCATAATCTTTAGGTCTCACACCAAAGAAAACGACAAATCAATGTATTTTGAGCTGGGTGTGCACTACTACATAATGGCAGATACCGTGACTAGACTGGTGTTGCCTCACTGCCAGCTTTCGTAGAATACAAACGAACCTGACCTGTCGTCTGAGCCACCTCTGACGCACGGCATCCAGTGAGTTTGGCGACGTTTGGGCTGATGGCTCAGGGAGTTGTCGTCCTCGTCATTAACGATATCCCGACGTTTGGGCTGATGGCTGGAATTGTTGTCCTCGTCGTTGGCTGGAGTTGTCGTCCTCGCCGTTGGTGATATCCGCAAACTTGTGACTGAGGCGATTTGGGGAGTGTCCGAAACGCAATCACATGATATCAGTTAGACGCCACGCAATGGACAACAATCAGTCACCTTGAAAAAGTCGGCTCGGGAAGCGTCCATGCTGAGAACTAGCATGTTCTTGGAATCCAAGGGGGTTGAGGAATTGGAATGATTATGTGACTGCATCCGTGGTGGGTTGATTCCTCCCCCTTTATATATTCGAGCATCTCAATGTTTGCTCAATGTTTGTGGGGCTGCTCCACTTTGTACCTGTGAACTTCCGACAAAATGACGCATTATGCCAACCAAACAATCAGTGGGGCTCCGGCGCCGGCTATGAACACCAACGGCTTCCCAGACTGCTCTATGTTGACTTGTACAAAATTTCCTACCAATGTTTGACCAATGTCACCTCATCCAACACATTCTAAGAAGTCTGGGAAGCCAATAGGAAGCTCCAATTTGAGAGGCTTGACAGGACTCACAAAGGAAACCCGAGATTAGTGTAGACTGATACAACCTAATAAACTCTGATGTGCTCGTCCGCGGAAACCTCTTAGCAGTTGCTAGCGCTTAGCGCGAGGTTACATGACCCGATAACATGCAAATATGTCTGCCCTTGGAGACTGATCAACACTCATAGGTTCATCAGCTGCCGCAATGACTCATATGCTGATTGGGATTTTTCCGACACAATCATCAGAGGGCCAAAATGCAGAGCAATAGATATGTTTCTTTCTTCCGGAATGGCGGGATGGATGTATGTTCTTGTTATATTTATCGATTCAATGCCCTGCCTGTCGTTCTGAAGGAGATAGGAAAAGATGGGAACTTGAAAGTGTCAGAACGAACTTGAACTTGATCTACACCGGCTTGATGATATCACCGTTTGGAGTCCCCAAAAGGTATATGTATAACTCACCTGGGTCTGTAAAATCCAAGCCACGATGCATCAACGCCTGAACCCTCAATACGGACCGGAATACCACTTGCATCGTTAAAATAAAGTAGCACACCTGGGTCAAATCGATGAATTGGCGGCCATGAGCGATCCAGCGTAGGGTTTAAAATGGAAAATTACCTCTTTGTCTGTCAAAGTTGAAGATTAGAAAGAATGGAAAGAGTTCAGAACGAACCCCTTGAGTTATACAGTATTTTACTTGCCCCAAAAAGACTTTGTCCAGAATGGTTGAACAAACAACTTTTGACTTGTTGTCAATGAAAGTTCAGTCAAATGTTCGCCGTTATATGGGTATTCGCCCTCTTTCCCCGATCTCTCCTCTTGAAATTCGGGTACATGGCCATTTTGCAGGCTAACGCACCGGTAAAATGATAAGATAAGCATATGCATCATTCATCAACGCGAACCAACGCTTACCCAACGCTTACCTTCCCTAGCGCTCGCCGGCACCTGCAGTTACCGGTAATTTGACTAGATGACAAGTACACCAGTCAGCAAGCTCGGCCAGGGCCAGTGGTATCGGTATTAGATGCCACTCAGCGAAGGTCGCGAGGTCAAGGATTGGTGAGGATTGGTGAGCACTACAGTCTACGATGTTCCTGATATTGCCAAGTTGGTAGATAGCGACGACGTCACAGGGCCCATTTTTTGTCATTTGGATCGGGATGCCAAGGCCCATTTGTTTCGACTCTCGACGCGGTATCAGTTCGTGAGGAAGAAATTTGAAGCGGGCCGGGAAATGTTGAAAACAGGTGAAAATCTTGCAAAAAACACCCTCCACCGAGCTATACGTGTCCTCTACGGCTTTACTAGTGTTGCTGATGCCTACTAGTATCGCTGAGACGCGAAAAGGAGCGTGATTAGAAGATCTACTGCGGAATATTGTCGAAAGACTTGAAAAATAAGAGAGGATCATTGCAGTCTGCACTGGAATCTAAAAATATAATCAATGAACATAGCTTTGTTGTCCATGCTATACGAAATGGAAGAAGGAAGCGCTCGAGATTAGAACTCCATCGCCAGTCGGACCGCAATAAAAATTCCGTCTTTATTGTGGACAGTCGCGTAGAAACGAGCCAAAAAGGGGTGAGTGATCTGAAAATCTGAAAGTGATCGGAGAAATATGGCCCATCTCTCAACCATGGACTCAAATGGGCAGGATATCCGATCCCAGCCTCTTCTCGGCCGGCTACTGTCCAGCGTCTGCATTTCAAGGGGGAGGAACTTGTTTTTTCACCCTTTTCTTCTACCTTGACACTTGCAGAGTATGGCTTTCCTTTTGAGTCAGAGTCGGCCTTCTTCGCCTTCTCCTCGAGGTTCTATATATCACGAGGATGACTCTGCGGGGCCACGCCTAGCTGCTTTGTCCACCTACGACGCTCATGAAATGGCTAGAGAACCAGCCAAACCATATCTTGACGTTATCCTCGACACCCCGTTCCTCATACTGAGAGGTCTTGGACCCGATGTTGAGTCTACTCGCCTCTCCGGAAACGTTCTACTCTTCCTCACAGAGCCAACGTCCGTGAAAGAGATTACTCTTCAATTCAAAGGAAAGGCGAGGCTACCCACTTCAGCTTCAGAGTCGTGCGTTTTCTCTCTGTTCAAGCGCTGGTGATTGACATACATTCTAAGGCTCTTGAACAATGCTGCAACTATGTCATACACCATATGCACCCATGATTGGTCTTTTCTTGAGGGAGAGAGGAAACACAGTCACACCCTCAAAGCAGGCCGCCATTTATTTCCTTTCCAACTCGAGATTGGCGGTTCCCTTCCCTCCAGCATCGCAACCCACGGCATGAGCGGTGCGTCAGTTTCGTACAAGCTACGAGCCATCGCCTCTCGCTCCGGGTTGACGTCATCGAGGCTTCAAGCCTTTATGCCAGTCGTTATCATGCGGTCTTTTGCACACGGCGCCCTCGAGTACCAGCAAACTCTCGAAATAGAGAACAGCTGGCCCAAGAAGCTCATGTATTCCATTCTACTTCCACACAAAGCCTGGGCTGTGGGAGATAGGCTATCGGCACTTGTTAAATTCTCGCCTCTGTCAAAGGGGACGTCTGTCTCCCATATGACCACTTCAATTCATGAAACGACGAAAATCTTCGCTCGCAGTGGGCCATTAGAGAGCACGCGGACTATTACCACCACCAGACACGATATCGTCCATGGAAAAGCCGTTGAGGTGCCGGTAGACCGACCGCGCTCTACGTATGGTCGGAGCCGGTCGAATACAGCTTCAGGCTCAGGCACCCCAATGACACCCTTGAGTGTTGAAGCCTCACGGCAGTCTCCCATGACGCCTGCTACCCATTTGCCGCATATCTCCGAACCTTCTCAGTCCTCGTCGAATGACGTCTCCCAGTCATCACAAAGCCAGGAGGATGAAGACCTACTTGTAGAGAACAACGACGTTGTCACGCTTATATCTGTGGCTCTCCCAACCACATTAACCCCTTCACACGCCGTCGAACCTATTAATATCACACATCGCGTTCGCTGGAGTATATTTATTCTCAATCCCGACGGACACACATCGGAACTACGGTGCTCACTCCCGCTCTATGTCCTTGACAACAATCTTCTGGAGGAAGCCCACGCCTTCAGCGCGGCTACGCGGCGGCTGGTACTAAGCGTGTTGACTGCCAACGATCCCGATGAAGAAGGCGTCGCACATAGGGTTTCAGAGCTCGAGGACGAGGACAGGGAGCTGCCCAGCTACAATATGCATATCCGGGACCGTGTAGCGAACATGTTCCTCCCAGAAGGCCAAGTCCTTCGTGTGACGAACCCTTGGGTGACACATCATACGAGTCCAACCGTCGCTCCTGGGGCAGAGGCGCCGCATGAAATATACATGTACTCGGATCCACAACCACGGCGGTCGGGGTACTCGTCTCCCGCGCTTGATTCGGAGAGGTTTTCGCAGCTGCCTCATGCGCCCACCTCGAGGGACAGGACGACCTTGGATTGGGTCAACTCGGAGCTGTTGTTATCCCTCAGTGATACGCCTCCGCGGCGGGCGGAGCATGAGATAGAATCTACGCACACGTCGCCTGAAGAGGATCGGTCGAGGTCACATAGTCGGTGGTCGAGTCGTCCTCACAGTCGTGCGCCGAGTCCGGAGCGTTCGACAACCGTCCATCATGGCAATGGTTCTGGAAGTGGTGCGACTTCCCCCGCTGGGCTTTCGCCTGGGTTTGGGGCGAGCATGGAGAGACAGCAGTCTGAGTCGTTCATGCAGACGAGCAGGAATTTGCAGAGTTTGCTGAAGGCTACTATGAAGCCCTTTACTTCGCTTGGTGGTGGACATCAACAATCGCATCATCATCATGGGCCATTCACGCGTTCATTCCATTCGCATATGCATCATTCGGTCCATTCATCTCAATTTAACACGTTGCAACACCCACACCCATCGTCATCCTCATCAGCTATACCACCACTAAGCCCCATCCCCAGCTACGAGCGCACAAGTGGCGGACCACAGCGCGTGAACACCGTGCAGCACACCGACCCTGCGAACAGCGGCCCTTCGCTCCTTCACCGTGCGTTCACGGAAGTACCAGACTACTCCATTGCAGCGCGCGGGTTCCTGGGTGGTGTCCCACCTCTAACAAGCATGCGCGGGCTTCCTTCGTACGAGGAGTCGGAGATGAGGATTGGGGAAGGCGGGGAGGGGATGCGTGGTAGGACGAGTGCGAGTGATTCGAATTTGGCGGGGAGGTTTGAGCGGGGGATGGTGGTTAGTCGGGAGGAAGGGGAGGAGGAGGGAGAGGATTGGGTGCGAGAGGTGCAGACGAGGAGCAGGATTGCGATGGATTTGGAGGGTGTGAATTATTGCTCGTCTAGAGGGCAGAGGGAGAGAAGTCAGTTGAGTGGTTCGTCGACGGTGCTGGAATCGTAAAAGGGACGTGAAGTGGTAATGGTTATCTTGTTTTTTTGTATTTTGGGATTGGAAGGACATCTTAGAATTTCTCTACAACACCGCACCTCCACGTAGAATAATATGTATAGGCACATTCAATTCGTATAGAAGTTTGGTCTGACCTTTGCTGCGTAGCACCACTGATCGAAACGACCATGTCCGCAAATCCTTCACAACTCCTAATACCTCTTCACGTATCGTACATCCAGAAACTAGGCGATGTGCGTTCTCTTTCCCATTTTTTATCTCACAATCCTGCTCACCACACCAGCAGAGCAAAGATGAACTAGCCTACCACCTCTCCGCCCACCTCCGCCTCAACGCGGTTTACTGGGGGTACACGGCGCTAGCCATCATGAACCACCCAGATGCGTTGGATAGGGAGCAGATGATCGATTTCGTGATGAGTTGTTGGGATGAAGAGGCAGGTATTGTCGGGTTCTTTCTTTGTTCAAAGCCTTTGCCGTTCCACCCATATCCATTTTCGGTGTACTTCATTCATCGTTACTGATTCACATTCCAAATTTCTAGGAGCTTTCGGTGCCCATCCAGACCATGACGCGCACCTCCTCTCAACACTCAGCGCCATCCAAATCTTAACCGCCCAAGACGCGATAGACAAGGTCGACGTCGACCGCGTTGTCAAATGTACGGTTCCCTCCTTAACCCTAATCAAGTCCCACTGACACCCCACCCCACACGCAGTCATCCTCTCCCTCCACCAACCCTCCGGCGTCTTCGTAGGGGACCAATTCGGGGAGATCGACACCCGGTTCCTCTACTGCGCCGTGAGCGCGCTATCCCTCCTCGGCCGACTACACGAGCTCGATAAAGACGGGAAGAGGGAAAAGACGGTGGAGTATATCTTAAGGTGTAGGAATTATGATGGTGGGTTTGGGAGTTGTGTTGGGGCGGAGAGTCATGCTGCGCAAGGTTCGTTTGGTCCTTCTTCTTTGCCTTCTTTTTTTTTTTTCAGATGGTGGGGGCTGACGATGATGGGTGAATAGTGTTCGTATGCGTAGCTGCGCTGGCTATTCTTGATAGGATGGACTGCGTGGATGTTGATACGCTTGCTTTTTGGTTATGTGAACGGCAGTTGCCCAATGGGGGGTTGAATGGAAGGCCGGAAAAGTTGGAGGATGTACGTTCTCATCTCTCTCTGTCTCTCTCTTTGCTTTTTGTCATGGCTAATGAAAGAGTGCAGGTATGCTATAGCTTCTGGGTCCTCTCCGCCCTTTCGATACTGCGTAAAGTGCGCTGGATTGACGTGGATAAGTTGACTACGTTCATACTCTCCGCCCAGGTAAGTCTGCCGTCTATGCTCTAACCCTTTCTTATCTTACTCTACCAGGACACAGAGAACGGGGGTATAGCAGACCGCCCTGGAGATATGGTGGACGTCTTTCATACATTGTTTGGTGTTGCAGGTCATTTCTTCCTTACTCTTTCTGCGATGACATCGTGTTGAACTGCGATGTAGGACTCTCCATTCTCGGATACCCCGGTCTGGTGGACTTAGATCCTGTATACTGCATGCCAGCGAAACTGATCGAGGCGAAGGGATTGCGGAAATCATGGGAGGCGCTTCCGCGTCGGGAGGCATAGTGATACATCTAAGTGGTGAAAGGACAGAAGAAGTGTAACAAACCGCTGTCGCGTACGAAAAATCGACGTTAAGCAAGTAATAACATAGATTGAGATCAAATCTTCAAGTAAATACTCCAACCATCTATGCAAATGTGAGTGAGGGTGTTTGTTAATTCGCCAATCCATTCGCATCTCTCTCTCCCCAAATGCCCTTCACGCCAACCAACTCTTCGTTACATCTACTTGGCCTCCTCCTTGGCCGACTTCTGCTCATCAACAGTTGGCAAGAGCCATGGTTCGGGACTGGCGAACTGTTCAATCGGTACACCGAGCTCGAACAGGCGAGACACAGCTTTAGAGAAGCTGAATATCAATGCGAATCAGCAAAATAAAAAGGAGGGGGAATATCGACAAAAAAACGTACTCCCTGAAGAACAGATCCTGATCATCCGCATAAGCCTTGGCGTGCTTCTTGAACGACTTGTCTTGCGTCAGGACGTAGTCGGTACTATATTACGCATCACATCAGTTTCTCCCGCATATGAACAAAAAGAATACGCACGGCAACATCATGAGCGTCTTCGTCTTCTTATCCTCCAGCTGCTTGGGGCCATTCCATTTCTTCCAGACCCACTTTTCGTCAAACAGGAGCTTGAAGTAGTCGTTTGTCAAGGTTATAGGGGAGAATGTCCAGGGACCTTCATAGCCGGACCTAAGCGTGAAGAAAATCGTGTGAGATACGGAGCGGAGAGGCGGAATGGAAAAAGGCCGCACCTGTTTGAGTGGCAGCGGCCAAGGGCGTGGGCACCAGAGAGGGCGACAATCTCTTGGTCGTTGAAGCTAAGACGAGATCGTTATATACTGGTGAACCACTGGGAGGGAGTTGGAGAACGTACCCCATGCGGTAGAAGATCTGCGATAACAAGTGGATCAACTCACGAAAAGCAGAAGAGATGTGTACAAAAAAAGTCGTACGTTGCGCAGGTGGTCCGAACCTTGAGAGGCGTCGGGAAGACGGCCATCAGGGGTCGCCTGTGCAGCAAAACCGTCAATGCGGCCTGGACGCCAGGGGATCTTGGGGCCTTGCATTTCCTGTCAAGCGTGTCGACAAGGTAGGTTTGGAGAATCAATATATATATATATACCTGAATGGCAGCAACACCACCAAGAGTCCAAAGATCACCGTAGGAGATCCATGGGAACTCCTGCTTGACCTTTTCCATGAGGTCACGAGCGATGTTCAAGCCGGCGTTGGCACCGTGTACGGACTCGGGCTCGAAACGCATGGTGGCGTAATTGCTATTCGGGACAGTGTCATGAGGTGTACGCGTGTTTAGGCGAATGAGACTCACCTCCCACCAGTGTTGGAATCCTTGTCATAGGTGCCAGAAGAGTGCCATGCAAGGCGGAGGATGACGGGACCATAAGAGCCGTCTGGAATGTGGGTCAGTATCTAGAGTAGTGGGTTAAATTACAGACTTGCCATCATACTCTCCAGCCTCGTCCAACAGCTCAGCAACCCTGTTGTATACCTACGCAGAAGAATGAACACAACGACCCAAGCCAACTCGAGATTAGGAACAAACCTTTTGGTAATCCTGCTTGGTGGGGACAAACTTTGCCTTGGTCTGGATAGACTTGACAGCAGCAGCACCGTCCTCGCCTCTGATGAAGTAGTAAGTGACACCAATGGCCGCAACACCAGCAAGACCGAGGTAAAGCGTGGTGTTGTTCCCAGACTTGGGCTTCGGCGTCTCAGCAGCCGGAGGGGGAGGCGTCGAGTACTTGCGGTAAAAGGAGGAACGGGGGAGGGCCTTGCCAGCAGCTGCGCGACGGAGAGGCGCAGCGGTGCGGAGGGAGGCGCGGAGGGCGTTGAAGGACATGGTGGTGGTTGTGATACAACTTGAAACGAAGACACGGGGCTGGGCCGGTCTATCAGCGAGGTATCATGCGCATTACGTTACTCTTACGCGAGGTATTGGATTCTTTCAAATCATCTTTCTCTCTTCAACCAATCATGATCAGAGCCTTCGTATTGACAACGGAAACATTTGAAAGACCCTGACCTTTCCTTGCTGATGCAGCTCAAATCTCTAACGACGCGGTCCTCAGTTTCTGATTCTCCAATTGTCCATTCTGTCTTCGCTTCTGGCACGATTTTTTGGCCACACACAGCTGTGATCAATTTCTCAGGTTTGTTTCTAACCCTTGTTCGCACTCATCCGGATCCAAAAATCTTTCGAAGTTGCCGATGCACCATTTACCCTGCAAACACACGCTGCCTTGAAACTCGCTGTTTTTTCAAGGACCTCATTTTATTGACAGTTGGTCCGTTGAGTCGGATGAGCGGCCAAATTTTCGCCCCGAAATCCCTTGGAAAGTAAGGGATCTTGACGCTGAAGGTAGCGCCAGCTTCAAGGTTATTGTTAGGCGCGTGTTTACTTAGGCGCTGGCAGAGATTTGGGGATAAGTATGGGCGCCAAACAAGCGCCCAGAAGCTTGTGTCCTGCTCCTCAGCTGCTCCTGACCGACGGAACATCCTTCGGATCGATCACGGACGTTTACCAACTTGCCTTACAACCTCAACGAGCCCACCATAACTCCCATTTGGATCCCTGTGTCTCCCTGTGCTTGCCGGTATTCTATTTGATTTATGGCTCTGTTTGAAGGTTCAGCACCATGCATCCCGCATAATGGCCGTGTTCGCGAAGTTTCGACAATGGACCCTTTGCTTCGAATGGCTCAACTGGTGTGCAGCACACACCGTCGCCTTTACCCCGCCGCATAACGTCATGCCATTCAGGGCTAGTCAGGACAACACACCCATGTTCTTGGGCTTCCTTTCTCGGTGCGGCCGCCGCAGCGGTAAGTAAGTCTTTCGGACAACCTCCCGCCTTGGATTGCAGCAGATTGCTCACCGACTCCCCTTCCCTATCTTGCTTAGGCTAGACTCGCGAACCATCACGTGAAGCAATCAGGATAGGACGGCACCGCATTTCAGACACAATCACGATTTCTTCGACTTACCCTGGAACCTTTAAACCGCAAGCGCTGGCGATGAGTCAGTGTTCCGATGTTTTTCAAGTAGCCCGGCCGCAAATCAAATCAGGCAAGTCGCGTCGTATAAAGCCGCCGCACTATCTGACTCGCTTCCCTCAGCTCCCTTTACAACTTCTCAATCAATCTAAAGACCCATGGCTCACTGGGGCCAACCACCGTGGTCCGCCCCACCTTACCCGCAACATCACCCTCACGTCTACATCCCTGGCCCACAGTACGCAAACTGGTGGACTCACCCAGAAGCATACGGAGGTAGACCAAACCCACCACGTACGACTTTATCTCAAACTCAACGAAAATACTAACAACACCTTCCTAACCAGCCCTCGTCCGATCCAAACAATACCCCAACCTAAACCCAATCCTAGCAGCCGACACAACCCTCCTCCGCTTCGACATCAAAAGAAAACCACGCACCGAGATCCTCGCATCGACATACTACTCCAACCGCAACTCACCCGCCCGCGCATCGCCCTTCACGCACATGCGTCTGATCTCGAAATCTTTTCCCTGGACGATCGATATTGTCTCCCCGGACAACATCACGTGCGAAGTTGTGTGGGACGCGCTGTACTCTGCGCTGCAGCAGCCCATTGTCGATTCGGAGTGGGGATTTATCATTAGGGATGGGAAAATGAAGGAAACGGTGGAGAAGGCAGTGAAGAAGCGGTTGACGGCGGATGGGGGCAAGGGGGATAAGCATTATAAGAGGATTGATCTCTTGGGGGATGAGACGATTTTCAGGGGATTGGAGAAGGATGACGAACTTGAGAAGGCGATGGTGTTGCCGCTGTCGCAGGGGGTTACGGAGACTTGGGTAGTCAAGCTATCTTCGTGATTGTGAACCATGGGTATCTTTGTGATTTTGGATGGGACTTGCTTGCTTTTTTTTGGGTAAGATGTATGTACGATATGTACTATGTAGGAAGATATACCACTTCTTTGGATCTCACACAGGAAGCTTGACATGACTGCTTTTAGAAATGTCAAAAAAATTAAAGAGCCCTTAACGATCTCTCTGTCTGGGAGTCGAACCCAGCTTTCGCGCGTCGTGAGAAAACTCCATGCTGCGATGACAGGCGCGTGTACTAACCGATATACTAACAGAGATCTCGGAGTTTTAGCTTTCAATGCGAGTTTTCAGCATACTTACACGACGACATTTTGATCGGGGATCGACGCTTGAAACGCCGTATGCTGGTATACGTACTTGCATGGTTTCTTTCAACAATGTATATACTTACGATAGGAGATATACCACTTCTCTCTCAATTTCGGAAATTTTGATACGGGTGGGTCATTTTGGGAGTGCTAAGGTCGCACTTTGGAAGAAGAAACGCACCACATACAGACTGCATCACCATATGGACGTGTTCCCAAACGGCGTTTCTGTGCCGGGCTGTGTGGGGGAATGAACGCCTCGGGCGTGCCTTCACCACTGCAGGGGACAGTCAACGGGGGTCAGGTATAAGGCATTAGGCCCCTAAAGGGCCTTAGGTAGTCTACAAAGTTGTAAAGTCTGACATCGCCCCAATAGACTATAAATTTGACATTAAAAACAAAATAAATAAAAAAGGTCGCACTGGTGTAGATGTCACATTTCAAGTTCACTACTTACTTGAAAAATGTTAGAACACCTTAAACTTAGGTTACTTAGCCCCAGTAGAAGTTCACGCTGTTAAAAAAAACCACAGGGAACCAACTTGATCTCTCTGTCTGGGACTCGAACCCAAGTCGAACACAGCTACATTGCACGCATTGCTGGGCGTGCAGCAAAATTGAATGTCACAACTTTCCATCTCTCTGTCTGGGAATTGAACCCAGCTTTCGCGCGTGCAAGATCGATATCGCCCAAACAAGATGACAGGCGCGTGTACTAACCGAAATACTAACAGAGAAGCTATAATAATAGTATCTGATAAGAGTATCAGCATAATCAGCATGCACGGGAGAGGACTCGAGGAAGGTTCAAACAATGATGCTTTTCGCGGTTTTTCAACAATGTCCACGATAAGAGATAAACCACTTTTCTCTCTCGACTTCAGAAAAATTGATGGGGGTAAATAACTGGGAGTGCACCTGAGTGCACGCGTTTTAAGGAGTGGACGTCGGACATCGGCTAGTTATAAGGTCGCACTGGGTCAATTTGCTATGTTAGAACACCTTGAAAAGTAAACTTAGCGTAGTAGAAGTTCACGCCATGAAAAAAGCATAGGAATCACTCCAATCTCTGTCTGGGAGTTGAACCCAGCTTTCGCGCGTTGAAGATTGCCCGGAATGTCTATGACAGGCGAGTGTACTGACTGAAATAATAACAGAGAAGCTAAGACAATAATTTTTAGTATGAGTTTGATATAAGTATCAGCATGCACGACGACATCGGAGAGGAAGCCTGTTTTGTAAAATGGTACTTTTCTCTTGACTGCAGAAAATTTGATACGGATAAATATTTGGGAGTGTGTGTGTTTGGGCCATGCTCGGAGTGGAGGCACGTCGACTAAGGTCACACTGAGGTAGATTATTAGTAGAAGTTCACACCACGAAAAAATATAAACACATATAGTGGTGTGAACTCTCTGTCTGGGAGTCGAACCCAGCTTTCACGCGTATTCACACCACTGGGCATGACAAGTGCGTGTACTAACCGATATACTAACAAAGAACTTAGAATATTTTAATATCGCTATCAGCATGCATGACGACAGGCCTCCTATCGTTATGTTTATTGAAAAAAAAATTAAGGATCCACGGCGTCATAAGCAGGCTGTGGTTGTTATTACGCATTGGGAGGAGGATACAACTTGCATACAACTTCTCTCTCTCGACTTCAAAAATTTGATAATGGGTAAATATTTGGGAGTGCGCCATGTTGGCGCCATGCTCGGAGTGGGTGCACGTCGGCTAAGGTCGCACTGATGTAGATTACTTAGTAGAAGTTCACGCCATAAAAAAAATAGAACACTTCGAACAATGTCACGGTGTATGTATCTCTCTGTTTGGGAGTCGAACCCAGCTTTCGCGCGTCGTCGGTATAGTAATAGAATTGTAGTTTTTGATATATCATTATCAGCATGCACGACTCCAAGATCTTGATGGGATAACGCCGTTTCTAAGAATGGTACTTGCATAATTTCTTCACATATTGCATACAAGGAGATATACCACTTCAGAAAATTTGGTAGATATTTGGGAGTGCGCACGTTTGAGCCATGCTCGGCCGGAAGTGGACGCACGTCGGCTAAGGTGGTAGATTATTACATTTCAAAAGTATGTTAGAACACCTTGAGTAAACTTAACCTAGTACAAATTCATGCTATGAAAAAAAAATTAGTACGGGACCACAATTGCATCTCTCTGTCTGGGAGTCGAACCCAGCTTTTGCGCCTGCACCTATGTTGTTCGCTGATGATGTTAAGTGCGTGTACGGTCCGATGTACTAACAGAGAAGCATGGCTGTAAGGTGCGAGTGTCACCCATGAAACGGTGCGACAGCGCTTTCGAAGTGAAGGTGAAGATTTGAAATGTACCAGGTTTGAATGATACCGACTGCTCGTGACGCCATCCGAGGGCTGTATGTGATGGATGGTGTGACATGCGGGATAAAATGTCGACTTCAGGGAGGATTTGAGACCTTGAGGTCTGACTTGACCGCAAAGAGCCAGAGGTGGAGGTGTAACAAAATAACCTCAAACAACGCCTGAGCGAGAGTCATGTTGGGATCCCAGCGTGAGGAAGGAATCTCTGCGACAAACTGCACAGTCGCGAATACGTATGAGCGTAACCTCGCACCTCGGCATACAAGATTATACTTTGGGTTACAGTTATGACAATGGTTGGTTTGAATCCGAGTTGTCAACGTATACGGGCTTCTAACTTGTATATGTTCATGTTGGCAAAGTGGGGAGTTCTTCGGTTCGTTTGCCCCTCTTCCTAGAATGAACGATGAGAGCTGGGGGTGGAAGTTGAGTCGGTGAGCAACTTATGTTCTGGCTTGGCAAAGTTCGGTGTGTGTAGTCTTTCCATACTAAGGCGATATTCAGCCAAGACTAATTCCAAAGCCTATCCGTATATACAAAGGGCCCAGGTTTGCTTTGCCCCCAGACTGTGAAGCTCGAGTAACGGCGAATTCATTGGCGGGGGATTCACAATTTCAGACATTTCCAACCGCCAGTTGATTCCAAGTTGATTCGAAATCGGAGATGCATTTGGTGTCAACATTGCCGAACCTGATAGCCGTCGTAACGTAGATTAGAGTAATAGTCAGGAGTTATAATCCAGCGACGAAAAGCCGCACCGTCACAGAGATCTAACGCTGCGAGTGAGGGACTCAGAGTCAGACTGTGCCAGATGATGGCATTACGTTAGCTCGTTCAAGGCATCCAATCTCCCACCAGCCCACAATCCCCATCTCCTCTCCTCTCCACGTACAGCCACCGCCCACCTCAGTCATACTCGTTGGCCACCGCTAGCCCTTCACCACACTACCGCCAACAACGCCAACGTCAACGCCCAAAGTTCTCCTATAATCAACTTCTACAAAGACACAAAATGGGCCGTCGCAAAATTGAGATTCAACCCATAACCGTACGTCCCCCTCTAAGCGAACGGTCGTTGTAACTGACGGTTTTTGAATATAGCACGAACGTAACCGATCCGTCACTTTCCTCAAGGCAAGTTTTGACATGCATGGGGCTTGTCCAGTCTATTTTCTTTCACGCCAAGCCCAAGTGCACAAAAATAGTTCTCTATTCTTATCCCTCCCCTTTGGCTTTCACTTACGCTTACAACTTGCTTACCCTTCTTCATTCACATCAGCGTAAGAATGGGTTGTTCAAGAAAGCTTATGAGCTCGGCGTGCTTTGTAGTGTTGATGTTGCTGTTATCATTTTTGGTGTGTTCTTTTTGTCTCTGCTGCGAGTCGAAGCTGATGACGACGACGTTGTAGAGGATAGACCGGGACATGGCCCCAAGCTGTATCAGTACTCTTCTCGGGGGATTCAGGATATAGTGCAGAGGCATCTCCAAGTACGTCCCCTTTTCATCTCTTCTCAGTCCTTTTCACTCAATAAAAAAAAACAGCATGACGGCGAAACGGACAATCGTGGTCCAGGTGACTTTTCTGGTTCTAACGCGGGCAAGATTGACGAGGGGGACGAGGACGATGACGAGGAAGAAGTCGCACCCGTTCGCACGAAACGGAAGAAGGAAGCGGGCAAGCTTAAGCCCCCTAGTGATATGAACATCTCTAACCATAACGACGTGCGTACTGAAACATTCCCCCGTATTTTTTTACCAAGTAATAACACCAACAGCGCGACTACCCCGGCCCTCGTCATCCTGCACCCGTAAACCAGAACAATACTACGAATAGCAATACACACGGGAACAACTGGCGCACCCTCCCTGCATCCGTACACATGCCGCCCCCACAGCCCCCTCAACCGTCTTCGCATAAACGACCCCGAGAGCTCGACGACGATGGGTATGGGGGGTACGCGGCGCACTCTACCTCAAGGCCTCCACAGTACCACCAGCAATATACGCCCATGTTTGGCGCGCAACATCACCATCACGCGCCTCCTCCCCCGTCGTTCATTCCGCTGCACGAGTCGGATTTCTCGGGGCAGCATGAGTTCCATCACCCGAACCATGGGCATGGACATGGACATAGATTGATCAGCGGGCATCCGAGGCATCACGATGGGCCTGGTGATTACCCCCCCAGTGGAGGAGGCCGAGGGGAGATATTCCCTGCCTTTGGGGATGGGGACACACGTTCCCATCATCACCAACAACAGCAACAACAACCTGGACGAGGTCCTGGGTTGGGGTTGGATTGGCCTGTGCATGGTCCTTCCCCGCCGGCGGGGGTGCATAGGAATGACGGGCCGCATCAGGGCCAGGCGCAGAATGGTGCTGGGAACCCAAGCTGGTTTGACTTTTTGTCGTCGACTGGTGGGACGGGCGGCGCTAATACTGCTTTATCTTGGGAGCGTGGAGGGGGGAGGGTGAGTGATAGAGGGATGAATGTAGCTGATAGGACGGGAAGCGATATTGCAGCTGTCCTTGCTACCGTTGGTGCTGGGAATGTCAGTGAGGAGCGGTACCTCCGGACGATGGCGTTGCCTGTTGGCGATACGGGCGGTGGCGATAGTCGCGCGCCGTCGTTGCCTCTTGGTGGTGGTGGTGAGGAACATGATGGGAGTGGGCGGATGCAGCAGCAGAGTCAGAGACAGGAGCGGAGTGTTAGTCGGTCGTCTGGGACGCCCAACCCTGGACCGAATATGGGAGGGGGGACTCCTGGACCGTCGGTGTCGAGTACGCCGACGAGTGCGTCCAAGGTGTTCCCTGAGGGTGCTGAAGGTGAGGAAGGGGAGGGCAGTGGGAATGGCAAGAAGAATATGGACGTTTCGTGATAATACAACCTATGATTGTCCTTTTACTTTATAGACCCTCTCTTCGTTTTGTTATATGTACATAGAATCATGCATAATTTGATCCGTCTCTGAGTATCTCTTGCTTCTGGCCACCAGACATGCAGAAATTATTATGGGCACAACGACGTGTAGCGAGCTCACAATTAACAACCCATTGGCGTGTGCAACCGTATTCAAGGCGCTTCCGCTTGCTCGGTACCATGGCCCCACCAAAAGACGACCCCATCGTGTCTCATGCTACCTTCAAGCCCAATCCTCTACCACAAATCCCCGCACTCCCACCACCCGCCCAAGGCTGGCCCACCCCATGGCTAGGTAGATCCGAAATTGAAGAGTACCTCCACCCGCTTTACAAGAGGGGGTGGAAGCCAAGTGTTCAAGAGTCTAGCGTAAACGTGCGTCCATGAAAGTTTGAACTCGAAGAAGTGTTGGTTGGACAAATTGCAACTTGTACGCAGGGAAAAGAATCGACGTTCCTCAGCGCAGAGTACGTTTTCAAGAAATTCGACGAAGCCGTCAAGTTTGTAGGTGACGTTGGTGTCATTGCGCATGATGAGGATGTACGTCTTTCCTTCTCTCTCTCACCATACCTCTCTTCCTACGCACGCACTTGGGGTTTCTGTTTACGTGGTACAGCACCACCCATCAACTATCACGATCACGCACGGCAAGAAAACTACAAAAGTATCCCTCGTCACGCAGACGCATGCCGCTAAACGGCCTGCTCCTGCTCTCGCTGAAAGCGCAGAATCACCACCACCCTCCTACGTGAGAGTCCCAGGAATAACTATCCGAGACGTGCGCTTTGCTATCTTGGTTGAATCCCACTACGGCGCGGGGTACGAAAATGAAGAGTTGTTGGGCGACAAGGTGCATGCTGCGAGGGTTGATTCGGAGGATGTTACTGGGGAACGGTGGGATAGGATTGTGGATAGGTTGGTACCCGAGTGATATTTTACAAGTTACATACATACATACATATATTTATGTGGAACGCCTACCTGCGTCAACGAATAAATTCCCTAACTTCATCAAACGCCCAATCCAACCCATCCTCATCAAGCTGAACATCCTGCACCGCTACATCTTCCCGCATATGTGTCTCATCCTTCGTCCCTGATAGCGGCACAATCCCCTCCAGCTGCGATATGCGGTAAACAGCCTGAGCGGGTGTGATATTTGCCGATTGGGCGATGGCTAGGAGGGCAGGGTGGGAGAGCAGGCTTGGGGAGCCTGTTAGTGTCCAAAACGATCTGGTACGATATCAAGGAACGATTAGATGAAGGGTGAGGGGGAGAATAGAAAAGGTAACGCACTGATACATAATCCCATGCTCCCTACAAAACCCCACAACGGCCTTATCCCACCCATTCCCTTCATACCACCTATTCTGCACAACCTGCACCTTTCTCTCCTTATGCAACCTCGCCAACACCCGTACATCATACGTATTGCTGACGCCTATCAACCTTGCTTTTCCCTCGTCTTGTAGTTTAGCGAGGACACCCCACGCTTCGAGGGTTTGCTCCGGTGTGCGGAGGGGTGAGTGGAGGAGGTAGCTATCTACGTAGGTTGTTTGGAGGTTTGAGAGGGTGCGTGTGAAGGAGGTTGTTATTTGGGTGGAGAGGGGGGAGGTGGGTGAGTATGGGAGGGGTTTGGTGGTGTCTTGCCCGCTGAGGGGGGTGAATCTGCCGGAGAGCGTTGGTTGGTGAGGGAGATGAGGAGGAGAGGGAGATGAGGAGGAGGAGAACGGACGTACTTTGTTTGGATGAATAGATCCTCTCGCTTGATGTTGTGCTTTTCTTGTAGTTCTTGGAGCGCTTGGCCTACTAGATCTTCTCTTCAAGTTTCAAGTTGGTCAGTCCACCCATGAATCAATCGTACAACTTGAATCAACGCACCTGTAGTGCTTGGGCTGACAAGCTTCCAGATGTGTTACAATCGTAACGTTGCACTCCTTCACCTGTTCAGCGGTCATACGCACCAGTGTCGATCGCTCGAAAGCCCTGTAAAACGGCTGCGACGACTAGGGAAGCCGTTTGTTCCATTTTCCTACACACAAGATTGGGTATACTCATTTTTTGGAACAGATTAAGCGCACCATGCTGTGCCGTATATGATCTTGGGGGTTAGAGACATGTTGGACGGAGGAGCACAGAGAATAAACAAGTGTAATTAGGAGATATTGGCATGCCAATACCTATATAAAGATTTTGCTTCCTCGTGAACATGCCGTTCGACACATAAATCGTTCGATGGCGCTGTAAAGACTTTGCACAGTACTTTTCTACGCCCCGATCGCTCATGCTGGTCCGACAAATGGTACTGGGTATCCGGAACGTAAGGGTATATAACCCTGCACAAAAAACCGATACAAGTTGGATACAAGGTCCAAATCTTCACATGTCCGCAATGTCGCAGGAGAGAGATCTTTACGCCAAGACACGTCCATGGTAGCCACCTCGCTCGTCTGCCGTAATTCACAACTGTGGCTTACCCGTTGTACATAGGTTGACCCACACTCCCAACATGATAATCCGTGCTGGTTCATCCTCAATCTCCATGTCAGGTTGAGATGTCCAGCCGACTTGATAACGGATAGCAAAAGGGCAACTCTTGAATGTCTTATCCGCCATGTCTGCGCAGGTTGTAGGATACGACCGCCTGGATACCCTGAAGTTGACGTTTGAGATGCGTCGTATGCCGCTGATGTTAAGGAATGCGAGTGTTTGCTCGACCGGACATAGGATGTCTTGAATAATGAGATACTTGAGTTGGGGAGAGGTCCAGTGGATGAACTCGTTGAAAACTGCGTGATCGACGAGAGGGCCTCGTGATCATGAATTTCTAGTTGAGTCAAACAGGGAGATCGAGATGATGCAAGAGAGGTAATGAGGTCATGGAGCGAAGGTAGGGAAGGACAATCGAGGATGGCGTATCGTGAGACTGTCCAAGTTCGTTCGATAGCCTGAAAGTGACAACGTGCCAGAAGAGGGAGGCGATCGCGGGCTAGCGCCCTACGTCCATCTAGGGTGATGACAAGAATAGTAGTAGTGGGATTATAATATATTAGTAAAATAGTGTGATCTTACCCCGAATAGTGGGATAGCAAACTGAAAGAGTGTGGTCCCAAATCTCAGCAGTAGGATTGTATAGCGAAAGTGTGATGTGATCAATTTGGGTTATCTCGCGAAAGTGGGATAGTATAAGTACCCTACTTACCTGCCGGACCTCGCCGGGCCAGCCATTGAGCGTTCTTCGGTTAGGGTTAGGTGTTGATGCATTTTCCTTTAATGTTATTGCGCAAGAAACAGTGGATGACATCATTCTTCTTGGTCCCCGAAGGTGAGAAGAATGTCACGTGTATTCTTCAGTGTGTTCCCCAACGTCGTCATTCTTCCCCCACCATCATGTCTACTGCATATGCATCCGCATCTCTACGTTCCGCTGGTGCTTTGTGTGACAATGTCTTCCCCTGTGTACCGCTGAATCCAAGAGTCCCCGACGGCCGCAAATCGAGTTTAGGTTTGAAGAATGGTCAAGGATCTTGGTTCATATCGTCTTACTGGTGAGTATACGTCTAAAATGTGTCGCATTCATTGCTAATGTTTGGGAATGCTTCGAAGTGATCTCCACCTCCTGGATCGCGTGCCGTTGAACTGAGACCTGGTACGTAGATTCTGCAACGTTCGCATGCAAGTTTGCTTAACATTTTCTCAAGCCGACCTAAGAAAGGACACCTTATCGTGACTGCCTCCATCTTCGAAGGTCGAGTTTGCATTTGTCTTTCACGAATGTATGCGCTTCACAAGGTATGCCATCTCGCATCATCCTTTGCCTTTAACCTAATCATCATACAGGATTTGTGTACTGCTAAGAGAGCCTGAGCGAGGCCGCTGTAACGCTATGCATTGGTACTACGGCGCAGGGATATGAGAAGCACGGGAGCGGGAGCAGGGTGTGGATAGGCCATGGGGAGGTTCTTGAGTGTGACGTCATGGGTCTGACAGGTGTGGGAGCAACTGCGACACACGTTCACTTCTCTTCATCTGCAACATCCATCTTGACAGCTTTGTTGCCCTCTTCTGCTTTGGTTTTGGCTGTAAGTCTCAAACCACTCTCATCCCCACCAAATGCAGGTTCAAACCAGTCAAATTTTTGATAGGGCTTGTCACCGAGGCCGGCTTCTCGAGAACACCACATTTGATCGTGTTTACGCCTTTGGGTAAGTTCCTTCAACATGTGCAGATGCACCTTTGACTCAAGGGTATGGGCAGAGAACGCTTGGGCCATCCTCCTCGTATCACAAACCATCCAGCTGGATGCCTTCTGAATACAACAGCAGTGCCAGGCCAACGTCAACGTCCCCACCCGCTCAATCCACCAATGTTCCGATCTCAGACATAGTTCCCCATTATCCACCATCTCGCCCTTACTTTGGCGCATTCTATCCTCAGCCGACTAGATTTCCTTGCCGTCAAGTGTTCCAACAACACGCCTGCACATACCAATCTCGACTGCCCCCCCACCACCTCTCCTCGAGGCTTGAAGCCAAATACGTCATAGGCCTATTTCAGTGTTCTCCCATCTGACGTTGATCGAGGGCCCTTCAGACGACACGGATGCATGGCTTCGCTTTAGTGTGTGTAACCTCGGGGGATCAAGGTAGTGCGGACGATGGATTGATCGAGGTTCTCATCGTCATTCGCGAATTCGTGGATTAGGTTACGAACCTTTTTCAATGCCAAGGGACAAAGAGGGTGGATGTCGTTGACCTGTGGGGGGCCGAATGTATACGAAACCCAACTTTCTTTCTCGCATTTCCTCTCCGCCAACTTCTACAAGATCCTCCCCTCAACGACACAAGAGTCGCTCGTCCCTCATATTCTCGTTATCCCTCCACCTTACCTATCCACGAGAAGGGTATATGATGGTGTTCTCGGCTCCATCGCAACATCAGCCACCCACCAACAAAGGGCGACCGGATGACTTTGAACTGGTGCAGGATTACACTGAGTTGCGCAAAAGAGAGAATCGGTGCCTTAGAGGGAGGTATGGCAGGCGCGGAGGTTGTATGGACAGTGTCGGAGTTTTCTAATATTGGTTACAGCCGATTACCACCGGTTCCAACCGATCCGATCACCTGTGGCCGTTCGGACCGGTTGCAACCGAAGAGTGGTTGATTGAAGCCATGTTCAATATCATGATTGCAACCAAGTCTTAACCAAGTTTCAATGACGTGTACTAGACTCACAACCGTATTGTAACCGTAAAGCGATGAAAATTTGTGGTCCAATGATTTTGTAGTCTAGTTTATATTTTGTAGTCGTAGTTCTATTCAATGTTGAAGTCTATCTTATTGTAGTCGTTATTACTCTTATTCTATAAGATTCTAACTTATAGTATTCTATTCTATCTACTAGGGCTAGTACTTAATTCTATTGCGTTTATTCTATTCTATTCTACTTAGTAGTTTCTATTAGTCGTAGTCGTAGTGTAGTTGTATTAGTCTATATGGGATATTGTATTAGCCGGGAATCGAACTCTTGAGCTTATAGTCTTACTTACCTTTGGTCAGTGATCGATAGTTACCGCTTTACTAACGGGTCATATAATTACACTATATAACGGGTTAACATAATGAGCAATTGGTCCTCAAGCGCCATGGTACTAGTACTTAATGACTTAGCACCGTAAAGCACAATGCGTTTCACACGTCATGACGTATAGTAATAGTGAAAAAACGAAATTGAAGGCATTATCCATAACTACAGACAGCATTAACTAAGTTTTACGCGCGCGTGGTTTGCGAGGCTTGCGAGTAGCTGGTACAACCTCAACAACCGCCGCCGCTGTCTCCTGAACAGTTCCCTTGTCCCTTGCCTTCCCTTTCTTTGACTTCTCGACAACCCTGGCTTCTGGTGTGACCAACGTAGACGGGGCCGCATGATGTGTTGTTGAAAGTGGCTGTTCCTGTGCGACAGACACCTGATTGCGAGGGCTGTGCTCCTGTGATGGTCCGGCGCTGAAATTTCTTTGTTCGGCGTTGGAACTGGTGGGAAGAGAGGTGTCGAGGACGACTTGTTCAATATCAACATGGGTGGAAAGTTCAGGAGGGGCGAGGGAGAGTGTGTGAAACTGGTTGGTTGCGTCCTCGATGCCACTGCTTTCATCCCCGTCTCCCGGATCATTCACAATCGTATTCACTGTTGCCGACCCGAAGATGATTTGATTGTAGAGATCACATAGCGCTTTGCCGTATGGAGTGTCGAGTTTTTGAATAATAAACATCTTGTATGACGTAAAATCTTTGCTGTAGTCGATACCAGTGATGGCTCCCTTCCCAGCAGAAAGCTCAGGATCGGGAGAAAAGATGAAACGAACCTTGTGGAAAAGAAGAAATCAATTAGAAAGTTGAACAGTTGCTCAGGAGTTTAAAACGTACCAGAATGACGATGCTGGCAATAGAACCAGGCGTCACACTGAGAAGCCCCCACAAGGTGGCACGCGTTTTCGGCTTCGCGTATTTGCCGACCTTTGTAATCGATGCAGCACCAGTCAACAGACCTTTGAGAGCCTGATAGCGAGTGAGCAATCCAGCATACAAACATGTAAGACTGACCAAAACAAGCTGAGGGTTCATGAAAACTTTCGTTCGATCGTCGATACGGCGTCCGTCGGATTCTCGGGCAGCATACAACACAGGAGCAAATTTGGGATACTTATTCCGGGTCATGTCCCAATGCAGAAGCTCCTGGAAGTTGTTGTTGCTTGCGCGCTTGGCAGCATGGCTAGCGCCGATTTGATTCACAACATCAGGAAGTTCAGCGCCAAATATTTTTGGAATGATCTTGTCGCGAAGCTCTTTAAGAAAGGTTGAGCGAACCTTACGATGTTTATTGCAAAACTACAAAGATTGTCAGAATTGTTAGATGAAGTAATTGACCTGTAAAACTCACTAAGGCCCCGAATTGACTGTGCTCTCTCATCAAACCATGAAAGCGTTCCGGAACTGTCTCGTATAATTCTGATAAGACGCCGGCTTCCTCAGCTGCCTTTGTAACATATCTCTGGGGGCTGTTGACGAGACTTTGTTGGGGACGAGAACTGTTGGTAATGACCGTATTGAAGTTGTCAGGAAGGAACAGCTCACAGGTAAGGCTGAACATTCGACCAATCGACGCGATCTCCTCTTCGTGCTTTGCGATAATTTGAGGATACGCGCTGTTGCCTTGACTACGTCGCGAGCGCTTCAGCTGGTTGACTTTGATCGTCGCCAACTCTTCACAAAGTTGACGAACTTCCTTGTCGCGCTTGCCGCACAATAACTGTGCTTTTTTCAAAGCCTAAACCAGCCATAGATGTAGTCCTAGCCCTACAAGGTGTGCAATTGCCTTGCACACCATTTGCCAATTGATGTGCAATGACCTTTGTCTAATTTTGCTTGCATTCCGCTCGCCTTTAAAAATCGCCGTGCGGGGCGAAAATTTGGTTTTTTTGGGTGAAATATCAATATTTGGCATTGGATATAATTGATTCAGGAACCATATTGCTTCCTCCCATCAATTCCTCGCGTTGATATGATTTCCTTGTGTTACCCTTCCTTCTACCCATCAATCATCTATTTTTGTCCATATCCATATGATTTCCATGTGTTACCTTTGCTTCTATCCATCAATTGTCAACTTCCGTTGTCATTTCTGTTCATCCATCCATCAATTCTTGTGTCAGGGGATCAAAATTCCCATCACTACTGTTTCTAGGGATCAAATTTGTTACCAATCTATTCCCTTCACTTCTGTGGGTTCGAACTTGCATCAGATATGATTTCCGTCACTTGGATATGTCAAACGCCGCCAATATGTTTCTCCGCCGTTCCTCTTTTTTTTTCTTCTTCCTCCCTGTTTATACCAGCTAGGCCTTTGTACCCCGAACATGAATTCATAAATTTGTCAATATGTGGATGATCGCGAATACTGGCCGTTGACTGTTCGACACATTCCGTATAACACGTGTAAACCCTCCATCGGAATCAGCGCGTGCACTGTGCAGCGGTCAACGCGACTTCAACACAAGTACGCGTCCGGTCACGTGTTTGTTCAACCTCACGCATAAGTACAAAGTACAAGTCGTCTGCACGGAGACGACTTACTTAGTCTATGTACTCGCAAACTCTACAGTTTGTACACCAAAATGCATAAATTACTACAAGAAATACAAAAGATATTTTACACAAGAAATACAAGAGATACAAAACACAAGAAATACAAGGGGAACTCGACACAAGCAGTACAAGATATTAACAATCATTTATTGAATGAAGACAAAGATAAAAAAAGAGCCGTACCAACACATTATGAGGCCATTGACTACGGTGCCGCACCAACATCAACTTTACTACTTACGTCGCCGCTTTGTGGTTGCCGATGTGACTACAGATGGCGAGGCGCGCCTAGCACCTCGTGGTTTTGGGAGGCTGGACGGCGCGTGAGTAAGAGTCAGAGGATAAGAACCAAAATGTACCTGACGAGATTGGTGAGCACCCAGTGAACGTCGGCCACCGCCGCCGTCCACGATTCACTCTCTCCTTGGCAGCCGTTCAAAGCTGTGCCCCACCATACCAGGCAGGACAGAACGGTCAAAAACGCGTTCTGCCCGTGCCTATCAATGCCTGCCCAACCACCCTCTCCATCGGTCACTTCACGGTGTGTGGCTGTCAGTGGACCTTCTACCTCGACGGCGGACCGCCATATCGGCTGAAGGCCCTTCCACCAGTTCCACCAACCCGCTTCAAACGATGGGACGTCCTTAATCGGTGGAGGTGACTTGCGACCACGGCCAACCCAATGTGCCACCTCCGGCGGTCGGTTGTCGACTTTGAATCCGGCGCTTGGCGATCCAACAACGAATTTGGCTGTCTTCTCGAAGTCCACGTAGATCCGGATGGCGCTCGTTAATTCTGCACTGAGGTGAGTTGATGATAAACCAGTGTACGCCTTCTGAAACCAGGTTGGCCAACTCGAATCAAGGGGAAGTGGGAGTTTGGGAGGTGTTTTAGGCTTCACAAGACGGGGCGAAGATGGCTGAGGGAAGAGCGTCGGCAGAGGCAGAGGTGTCGTTGGTTGGGATGGTGGAGCTGGGCCACGACCAATGGGGGTTCTCGTTGGGTCAGATGGTGGTGTACCATGAGGGGCGAGGGGGGAACGTGGTACGGATTGGTCAAGCTGGGCTGGTTGAATGAGATGGCAACCATCAGGCGCAGCTACCGTTGGCGTATCTGTCAAGGTTGAACGTTCTTCGGATGGCGTGATCGTGTTCGTCTTGAGGCTTTTCAACCTGCTGCTGTGCCTCGTGGCCAGTTCCCCACCATTGCCGGAATTGTCGTCGTCGTCGCCTGCCTTTTCTTTGTCCGATTCTTCCTCGTCATCGTCGTCGTTGTCGTCCTCGTCGCCGTTGTCCTCGTCATCCTCGTCTTTGTCGTCCTCGTCGTCTTTGTCATTGTCAGACACCATGAACGTGCGTATCTTCTTTTGCTTCTTCTGCTTCTCGCTCTTCCTCCCATCTTTTCCTTTGACACTTCGCTTACGTTTCCCGCCAGCGTGTGCGCTTAACTCCGACTCCGAGGCCTTCGATGCGCTGGACAGTAAGGGCGCTTGAGAGGTATTGGATGGTGAATTCGTGGGATGCAGTGCGTCGTCTTGAAGGGAATCCTTTTCCATGGCACGCGCCCGTTGTTCTTCTGGCGCTGAGACAGTATAATATGAGTAAAAGAGTCGCACGAAAACCTAGTGTACTTACAATAGCATGTTTCCAGAAACGCAGTGAATGCGTTTGTTACGAGCTTGTAGCCGGCCTTATCCGCATGACCCCAGACTTTCGGAACTGCCTGCTTGTCCACCCCACAGTGCATGCTACATACACGATATGTCGTTGTTGAATGTCCTAAGGAGCAGCTCGTGCCTACGTACCTGATGACATTCAATTGTCCCTGCCTTTTGGGCTCTGGCCCCCCAATGAGGACCGTAACGTGCATCCCAATTGCCTCGCCCACCCCTTCTAATAATGGGCCCAAGAGACTTGGGAGTGCGTCGAAAACTCTGGCACAGACGTCAGCCCTCGTGCAATTGAAAAAGGGGGGAAAAATTTACTTCTGGGCGTCAGCTGGTTCGAGTAACCTTGGCGTCGAACCCCGCTCCTCGATGAGCCGCTTTGCTTCTTCCCACTCTGAGCGAACAACTTTGGACCATTTATCCTTTTCGTCCTCGCTGAGTTTCGCAAATTCTTGCCGCTTGAACTTGTTACACTCCTTGACGCGATTTTTCTCGAGTCCGTTCGCGGCCTCAAACTCTGCATCGAATCTAGCCTTCAACGATTGGAAGTTGTCTTTACCCCAGGCCTCCCAACCTGCACGACGTTTAGGAGGGGAAGGGTCGCCGATCAACCTCTGTAGAAGAATGGAGATGGGGTCATCTTTTTTGGCTGAGTTGGACCATGGTAGAGCAGGAGCGGCTTTCGTCCGGTGATTGTACCATTTATAAATCGTCTACCGAGCGGAAGCATTAGCATATCAGGAAGTGGCTTTGATCCACGAAGGCCATACGCACCTTTTTCATGGCTCCGATAACGTTTCCCTTGTGAGCGGCTTCCTCAGCCGAGAGGATCTCGAAACCGTCATTATCAAAGCGAACCGCCGGTGGTACTCCAGGAAGAGATGTGTGAGGAAGGGACCAGTGGAATTTGATGAAGTAGGCATTGACAATTTTGTCGAGAGCTTGGGTGGATGAGACACGAGACACGAGACACGCGTCTTTGTAGGTATCGAGGTGCGAGGCCAGGAATGCCTGACGCTCGCCTTTTGCCCAATTTTTCTTCAGGGTAATGAGTGGCGCCAAGTGATCGATGCCCTGTGGCTGTACGTCAACGTTCCTGGAAAACAATCAAAGACATCAGCGGCGT
The DNA here is from genome assembly GCA_018417955.1 of Laccaria trichodermophora. NCBI lineage: Eukaryota > Fungi > Basidiomycota > Agaricomycetes > Agaricales > Hydnangiaceae > Laccaria > Laccaria trichodermophora. The sequence continues at coordinate 1,354,187 of JACTVC010000001.1, forward strand.
GAACAAAACAAGATCAAGGTTGAAACCCTACATCGATGTTCCCTGGCCCTCGTCGGCGTTGCCTGCGCTCATCATAAACTTTTGGCTTAGAGATGGGGGGGAAGGATGGAAATGTAATCGACGTACGTTTATCCACCTTCTCCTGCCTCGAGGATTTTTTTTTCACTGTGGGAAGGAAGGCCAGAAGCATGTTCGACTCGTATAAAGCCCATCCGCACCCCAATCTTGCCAGCCTTCCAACGCTATCAATCTCTATCAATCAAGTCTAAACGCAATCACCCTTTTACACCACCTTCCCCCAATTTTGCTCCCTGTCCGCCATGGTTCAATTGTCAGGAAATGAAGCGCCGCCTCCGACCAACGACGCTGGCACCTCGTCTCCTAACAGTTGCACGGGTAAGGGTCTTGTGTGTCTATCATCCAACCTCTTTGCTTACTAACATCATTGTTAGAGATTGCGGAGCTCCTCTCCCGCCTCCAGTTCACCCCCCCGCAGCTACAAGAGCTATACGACGCTCTCGCCGATATCGCCACCAGTCTCAACAAGCGTACTCATCCAACCTCGGATAACGAAGCATATGATTTGATCAATGCCGACGACGTGCCTCAAGACGTTTCCAGCGAAGGTACCGGCGATGAAGCTACGGACGCCACCAGTCATTTGCCCAACACTGCCGCTCCATCTACCGTTGCAGCAGCATCCGTCCCTGAAGTGCCCGTCGTTTCCGTCGCTCCTACTGTTGCTGCACCCGTGGACACTACCGTCGTGGCAGCATCCCCTGTCGTTACAGCATCCCCTGCTGTTGCAGCATCCCTTGCCCCGGCGGCACCCGCGCCACCTGTCTCCACTGCAGCACCTGCTGCCGCATCCACTACCAGGGTGTTCAATGGTGTCAGCTACCAATTCCCTGCTGACGGCAGTTCCGGTCCGTTCTATTTGGTCACTCGCGGCCGCGATATCGGTGTGTTTGTTGGCTGGTTCGTTTTTTGTTTTTGTTTCTGTTGAATCCGTCGCTGACTTTGGATCATCAGGGAAAACACATCTCCCCTTGTCACCCGCGTCTCGGCCTCTGTCTCGTTCCGCGTTCCTTCTGCAGAGGAGGGACGCGTGAGGATGGAGAGTTCCATTGCTGCAGGTTTTGCCCGCCGCGTCTGATACATTCATGCTCTTGTATTCTTGTCGCGTTCGCGTTCGTAGCTGTCGTCTAGTGGTGCAGTTTTGTGTAATCCAGTATTCAGTAGTCGCGCTGTTGTTGTTGATCTCGTAGTCCCGCAATGCAAAAAAAAAATTACTTGTGTTTAAGCTCAAAAGTTTGAAGGCTCGCCGACTGTTCTAAGACGAGAGACGAAGCTTTACGAAGCTTTCTGTACCAGTCCCTTGCAATTTCTATAAATAGCCAAATCTCCAACTACGAAAACATAACTTGACACTGCCATGGAGGTCTCAAAACAGAGTCTTATGGGCTGATACTTCGCATGGCATTTCTAGAGGTACGATTAATACTATCTGGCTATAATTTGAGACACAGAGAGGCCCACAGAGTAAAAATCAGACGAACGATGATTGGTTCGTCGCTTTGAGCTCTGATTCCCATTGTTATTTAAGTGCATGCTTACTTTCTCCACTGCGTTGTGAGTCATCTCAACTTGATCTTTACCTCGTTGGAATCAGGATTTTCAGGCCGTTCCTTTGGTATAGTTTTTTTCTCCTTAGGTTGTGAGCTGCACACGAAGAACTGAAAATATCAGATGGAATTCAAGTGTACCCATGTTTGGTACTACGGCATTGCCTGGAACTCAATGTTGAACCTTCACTCCAACGGCGTCTATGGGGTGTCCTCGTTTGTACTCCACTCCAGAGGAAAGGCGAGAGGCGCATCGGCGCTCCTCTCAAAAGTTTCACAATAAGTAAGTCATTTTCCCGCTGTGATGAAGACTTCAACGACATTTTGTATCTGATAGTAACCGCGACGCCCTCTGCGAAAAGCGACGCTACCGTTACCACAAAAAAGTCAAGGAGAAAAAAAAAAATCCAATCGCTAAGAGAGTACCCAGCTCAGGCAAGTTAAACAATGACTTAAGGTGTGTCTTCTGCTCGTTAATCAACCGTGAGGCTCACACAAGGTTATCTTCAACAGTCTGGAGCCAACGGCTTTCGTCGACGAACGCCGGATGCATCTCATCAACATTACCAAAGGCTCACACTTTGGATATGTCGATAACATCGTCAAGGCATGCATCAAAGCCCCTGATGATGCGATCGGCTTATTGACGGAGGCAGAAGACATGTGGGAGCAGTCTATTTCCCAGATCCGTGACGCACTGGCCAAGATCCTTCAAGACTATGGTTGCGGCGTGGAGTATAAGATGGCCAGTGTGACAGCCAACAACTACCGGCACCTTGTAACTCTGTTGGAGGATGTTCACGCATTCGCCGTAGTTCAGACTTCTTCCCAACTTGAAGAGGGATATCATAGAGGAGTCTTTGCCTATCAATCTGAACACCACGATGGCCCTCTCGCGTATCAATGATGTAGTGCCTCAAAATATCTATACTCCCAAGCCACGCTAATGTACACGTTTTGACCCACCGCCGAATACATGGGATCATTTGCCATGACAGCTGTACAGTTGTAGCCACAAAAATAAAGTTTGGTGGGTACTGCTTACAATCGACGCCCCGCCTTGCCCCGCTATTCTTCGCGCATACCTCTATGGCAAAGATCTCTCTCAAAAAAAAAACTGCTCCTGTTGCTGTTGTACACCGCGATTGTTCCATGACGCTAGGTGAACGCCGCCGGAAAATGGAAATGGAACGGAAAAAGCTGGTGAGATCTCGGAGATACTTTACTCCCATGTGCGCTAGACCCTGACATCGTGATCGATCTCCCAAGGTTGTTGAGCCAACGCCCAGGGCTCCAACCGCCAGCGACGTCAAGCGTGCCTTAAAGGCAAAACAAGATCGCATCTTGCGTTTGCTTCAGCCCAGCTTTGCCTCTGCCGTCAGTGTGGGTCAAACAGAGGATTATCTGAAGAAAGCTTACCTTGTCTGGTTTCTTCGCTTTCCTGAGGTGGAACCAGAGATCACGGTCGAAGAAGCGTTCAAGGATGACCCTATGTACGAAGTACACATAATCAAGGCACGCGAAAAGGTTCATCTTTTCTTTGGTCAATCACGTATTTCCCGCTAAATTGTATTTAGTTAATTAGGACAAAGTTGGGATGGTCGACTTTCCTGTTCCCATCGCGTCCCGCCAAACCAGCGTTGGAAGAGGGGGCAAGTGTGCAGTGGGAGAAGGACCTAAACGCTGCCATCCAAGAAATTTTGGACGAACTTCCGACGATTTGGAATCCCGACAAGGATATCACGTTCGTCAAACTGGAGCATATTGTCGCGTTGTCGAAGGCTCGTGAGGAGGGGAGGTTACAGGGCAGAAGAGAGGCCATGGACGATGTCTATTAATTGTTTAGAAATTTAGAGTCGATGTATCGTACGTTTGTAGCCCTACATACATATTCACCAAGTCAAGGGCGAAGTGCTCGCCCTTGACTTGATGAAGCTTGCGTTGGTTGTGGGAATTATTTGCTTATCAAGCAAGTCGAGCTCACCTTGGAAATCACCACCAATGCCTGGGCGACCCGGACGCCGAAAGGGAAACACTTATGTGGTGCTCCGGGATACAGATTCCGGCGAAGACGACATCTCTATTCCACAAGCACGAACTGTTACTCTTTCATCAAACCGCCGCCGTATTCAGCAAACCCCACGCTCACCTCAGAAGTCCTGCCGTTTTGCCCAGCCAGCTCCCTGCTACAACTGGAATCCTAGTCCTCAGTACGACCTGCCAGAGTTGGACGGTGGTTTTCAGCGCGCCGACAACGCGGAGTTCACATCAGCACAACCTTCAGATGTGGCCGCTAAGGTAGCATCTAAACGATATCCAACGTCGGTGAGTGTTATTGTCATCATCTTTGATATCATGCCCTCAATCAAGCAGGATGCCCCTCTTCAAGAATGGTCCGGGAGGACAAAAGAAGACCCTGGCTTCCGGGAGGAGTTTCTATCAGAGATGTTGAGGTTAGAGGGCCGTGGTGATGCAAGGCAGGGAACTTGTATGACTTGCAAAGGGCCGCATGGGGTGTTCCGATGTGACGACTGCTTCGGTGGGAGACTGGAATGTTCGGGGTGTTGCTTAGCAAGACACAACGAGCTTCTGCTTCACATTCTACGCGTATGATCCACTTTCATTCTTATACCTGCGTTGACTGATTTATTTGAGCAGAAGTGGAATAACGTGTGTTTCGAAAAGATTTCACTAAAAGCGATGGGTTTACGTGTGCAGCTGGGCCATGTCAACACACCTTGTGTTTTACCAGTTGCAGGGCATCAAGATTTCATCGTCTTGCACACCAACGGCCTCCATTACGTCGCCGTCGACTTCTGTGGCTGCAATGAGCGAATCCCGCATCGACAACAGCTGTTGCGGAGCGAATGGTTTCCCGCGACCGTCTACCAGCCTCAGACTTGCGCGACTTTCCGTCTTCTAGACCTCTTTCACATCGTAACTTTGACGGGGAAACTGTCTGCACATGAATTCTATAGGTCACTGGAACATTTAACGGACAATCTCGACATTAAAATACCCAAGGTGCGTGTTCTTATCGGACTAACCTCGGGATTTCGAGTCCTAACACCCTTTATCTAGACGCGGTATAGGGCGCTGATGAGGATGGTTAGAATGTGGCGCCATCTGAAACTCATGAAGCGCGCGGGACGGGGGAACTTGGCTAATGGCCTCATTACCACGCAGTCTGGTCACCTGGCGGTTGGGTGCCCCGCGTGTCCAATTCCTGACGTCAATATACCAGAGGATTGGAAGGATGCCCCACCAGAATTAAAGTCAGTATCACCATGTTTGTCTAACAAGTATCTCTCAACGAGAATTAGGTTTCTTTATCTCCTGATTGTTGCGTTGGACGCCAACTTCCGCCTCAAAAACTTGATGCGATCAAGTATTGCCAGGGATCCAGGCTTACATACGGGTCTGGCTTACTTCCCTGATGACGAACCGTATCGGAAGCACATTTTGAAATATGCATCACAAAAAGACGTAAGTAATCATTCCAATGTTGTCTGATTACCATAAATTCTGACATTGAGGTACAGATAAGCACCTGTAGCGGCTTCAAGACCCTAGCTCATGCAGAAACGAAGTTCTCAGGGGGAATGCGCTCGACCGGCATGGGTATGTGCATCTGTGCTCGACATGAGTTTGTTAGAGCGAATGGGGTCGGCGACCTCCAGAAAGGTGAAAGGTATGTCCTTAAGCTCTCAATGCCATGCGATGCTCATCCATTCTTTCAGGTTTTGCAATATGGATTATATCTTGCTAGCTGCGCTTGCACCGGTCGCCTTGCTCAGCATTTTCGTGTCGTACGACATTGCTTGTCAATTCAAGCGCAAGTTCCATGAGCGAATGGCCGAGTTACCGAAGGACATCCATATCCCCGACAATGTTTCCATGGATTGGGGCATTCCTAAGTGCCATTGCCCGATGCACAAGGTGCCTTGTCAAGCGCCACATTCTTTGAATTTAAAACCAGGGGTTGGGCGAACAGATGGGGAAGGTATCGAGCGGAGTTGGGCCGAAATGAACCTGGTGGCAAATAGTACCAAAGAGATGGGACCGGGTTCGCGACACGACACCCTCGACGACCACTTCGGACATCACAATTGGCGGAAGAAAGTTCGTTTAGGTACATTTCCTCACGTTCTCAGTTGTTTTCCAGCTTGACATACTCTTTCGTTAGGTGCAAGCTTGCACACACGGTTGCTTTTGGCGATACCTGAGCAGAGGCGACAACAAAAAATTTTCGAAGATTTCTCTGCGTCGCTGCGAGATCCGGCATTCGTCCCGAAATGGACGAAAATGGTGGAGGATTGGGAAAAGGACCCATCAAAGTCAAACCCCTACATGTCAGTTGTTGCGAGTAAGTTCATGCGCGCTACCGCCTCTGCTTAATTGTTGAATGGTTGGTAGATGCTTCTCAAGACGATGTGAAGCGGCAGTTGTTATTGGAGGAGAAGGAGGCTTTGAAGGCGGGTATCCCACAAATCCACGACACAGGTCCCACATCGTTCATCACGATGGGCCTCTTAGTTGAAGACACCCAGTAAGTGGGTTTGCTCCATAGCGAAGACCCCGCTAACTCTGTCATTGTGCGTAGACGACGGATCGCCTGGGATGCTCGAGCTGAGGAAGAACTCACAGTGAGCCAGAGCAACGACATCCACCGTCGGCGTCTACTCCTGCAACGGCAGCTCAAACAATTCCGCAATCTACAGGCAGTTTACATGCCTGCGGCATCATTGATGATGGCCCAGTACGACGAAGCACAGAAAGCTCTGCCGGTTGAGCAACGCGCTCAAGACGAAGTTGAATTTCAATTGCTCTGGCTCCCCTCTGCTCTGCCCGACGACCACAGACTGCACAACTGCCGTGCAAACCTCGTGACCATAGAAACTAAACTACGGCAAGCCCAGTGCTACGACATGCTAGAGAAGATCCGAAGTCTGCAACGCAGCCGCCTCTCCTTCATTGGCTTTCGCAACCGTAACATTCGTGGCCAAAACCCTAACACAAAAGCATCGGAAACCATCACGCGAGTGGAGACAAAGTGCATGGCCCTCGCCGTCAAGTATCGTGAAGCGCGAGCGGCATTGTTTAAGCTGATAGGACCGGGGGCATGGGAGAACGAGCTGAGGGAGCTGTCGCACAAGGACTTGACAACTCCAGATGGAACCGAGATCAGCATCGAAGACCCGAACGACGTAATTGGGCCCGATGGCCGGCAAGTAAGCAAAAAGAAGAGGTTGATAATCGAGCGCAATTTAGGTGAAGGTTACCGCGCCGTGTCGTGGATTTGGATGCGTGCCGCGGCAACGGGGGATGAATCGGATGCGGTGCTGCATGAAGGTAGGTCGACACCATTCTATTTGTTCCTCGAGGCTGATTTGATTTTTTACAGCCGTGAGGATAGAGTGGGCTAAGGCACGAGCATGGTATCTTCGTTGGTCTGAAGAGGTGCAGCTGTTGAAAGAGGAGATGAGGAGAGTCCGAAAAACACTAGAGTGGGAGGCTGGACAGTGGGAGGGTTGGACGGAGTCCTGGACGATCGATGCTGCTGCAATGGAAGGTATCAAAGCGTACGCTACGCGCCAGGCGCAGGTGCGGAGGGATTTGCTTGCCCATTTCACGAGGATGTGGGACAAGCCCCTGGTTCCCGTGGTGAATGACGAGGACAGCGGGGAGGCCCCTCTCACAGCCCTGGACCCTATGCTTGAGATGTTGGTGGAGGAGGAGGATTGAGGATTTGGAACGCGACTTTGTGCGCGATCGGGCTTTTCGGGGGTAAGAAAATATTGTTTTTTGCTTATTTACATCTATTTACTGGTTGCTTCCAGCTGATCTGGATCTCGTCATCTGAATGTGGTATGTCGCATCCAGCTGTTCCTGGCAGGAGGAAGTGGGGGAATATCTTCCAGCCCATTCAATCATATCTATAGATTTAATTTCCAATGTATTGTGATGTTTCAAACAGAGAAATGTTGTGTCTTGCCTCCTTCTATGTATTTAAAGGCAAAACAGGAAACTATTTATCTATGTTTGCCAAAGGCCCTATGACAAACCCTAGGCCAAACCCAGGATGCCAATGCATGCTGCAGACCCCTGGCCCAAATGCATGGTTAATGGCAAATCATTAAGTGCAATAATGTGGGTGGGTAGGGCAATGACTACAGCCAGGGGTGCCTAAACTTTTCAGTAAACGTAGAATTTTAAAAGGGGATACGAACCTCGTCATACTCTTCTCTTGTAGGATTTGAGCTGATAGTCAGAAGCTGTGCCGCTCCACCAAGAGAAAGAAGATCATTCTCGGGGTCAGACTCATCCGAACTCGACGATCCGCTGGATGGAGAATCGAACTCTTCGCCACTCGAGCTGGGAGGTTGGAGTTGGCGGTGAGGCATATCGAAAGGAGTCCGTCAGCGGCGTAAGCGTGAAGGTGAGGTTGAGTCGTCAACGGGGAAGGTTGAATTTGGAGCGAGGTTGGATATATATTGATTTCTTGACGTAATTTAAAGCAAGGCATCGGTATTTCAAGCTATTCGCCGTTAAGTTGCATGGCCGGCAAGTGTATTGAACGCACCGCCATTTTGTAGCGTGCCGAGTAGTACTACGTAAATCTGAAGCAACGATGAGCAGGGACAGATAAGTATAAACGAGACGCACATTATTCCGCATGTCACTTGGACCCCACTCTTTCAAATGGGTAAAGAAATCTGTTTGTTAGCTAGTTGCTTTGTTGAAAACTCACACCTACCACTAGGTTGAGATGTTACCAATGCTGTGGACAAGTTGAATCCAGGGGAGGAATAAATGATACACATTGACTCTTGCGTTGATTTAAAATCATCACCACTTGGATCGGATACTCGGGCATCATATGTGCTGCGTGAAATTAATGAGGCTGGAATTCCGGGCCACAAAGGAGGATCGGATAAGTGGCCGTTGGGGTCGTCCAGCTACAGTCTGTAAGCCGCCAGGCTCTAGGGATTGTCACGGGTACGGGTATGGGTTTTGCAGAAACCCGGGGGTATGCAACCCGCACGCGGGTATGCCCCAGAAAATGACCTGTAACCTCGCAAATGCATTGCAAGTGTCAACGGACACTGCCCTGCAGCCTTGCGAGGGTATCCCAGTCATCTCTAATGAAACCAGCGGCATCGAAGGCGCAGGTGACAGGAGTGGGTAATCGTCGTGGTCATAGCAACATGGGAGCTGCATCGCCGTCGTGTGTTGCAGTCGTGCCCATGTCACAGTCGTCGTGTAGTGGTCTGATTTTCTTGTGGTCGTTGTGTCGTGTTGTGGTGTCCAGAGAGACGACAACGACGAATGACGACCGATGTCGCTGTTCGTTGTTTGATTGTTTATCTAGGCTGGGCAGCGAGGGGGGGGGAGTGGAAGGGGGGTCGAGGAGGGTCGAAGGGGTTACTTGGCGGGAGGCGGCCTAGGCCTGTTGGGAGGAGGGATGGGGTGGTTGGGCGAGGTTGAGGGCTGCATTGGGGCTGCGTAGCCTGATTGGGGGGCTCCGATTGGTTGGAGGGGGAGAGGTTGTTGTCTGGGAGGTGAGTGGGGAGGACGGGGTTGTTGTTGTTGTTGCTGGTGAGGAGGCCGCTGCTGTGTCGTCGAATCGTTGTCGTCGAATCGTTGTCATCGTCGAATCGTCGTCGTCGTCGTCCAATCATCGTCGTCCAATCATCGTCGTCCAATCATCGTCGTCGTCATGTCCAATCGTCGTCGTCGTCATGTCCAATCGTCGTCGTCGTCATATCCAATCGTTGTTGTTGTCGTCGTCATGTCCAATCGTCGTTGTCGTCCAGGCATCATTGTCGTCCAATCGTCGTCATGCAATCATCGTCGTCGTTGTCCAATCGTCGTCGTCGTCATGTCCAATCGTTGTTGTTGTTGTCCAATCGTTGTTGTTGTTGTCCAATCGTCGTCGTCATCTGCCATGTTCAGCAGACTCATGCCTGGGTTGCTGACGCCCGAGTTGCTGACGCCCGAGTTTCTGTTTGATTGAGGCTCGGGCTGGGAGGGAGGAGAGGGGGATTTGTCGGCTTCGGAGAGGTGTTGTCGTACCTAAGAAGGGGTTAGTTCATCAGTGCGTGGATAGAGAATTGGAGAAGACGACGTGCCAGCCACACAAGCGCGTTGCTTCCACAGACCGAAATTGAATTTCGTGAGAGTTGACATTGCCAACAGCCGATCCAAAGGTTCAGGTGGCAGCCACTTGAAAGCGCCTTGGAGATTGACCTTGACGTGAGAGCTACAAGCTGAGAGAAGGGTGATTACATCACATGATCTCGTGAGATAAGATTGATGCTCAGGCGCTCAACAAGGATTTGACTTCTCAATTACCCTGGTGCTCTAACTAATCCTGTTGCTACTGCCTCAAGGTCCTATTGCCCCATCACATCACAGATATATTTTTCCAATGTTGCATCAACTATTAGTGAACCCAAGACAACTGCTCTCATTTTTGTGTCTGGCAAGATGGTTGTGACAGGAGCCAAGTTGGAGGATGATTCACAGCTCGAGTCCCGTAAATACGTGCGTATAATGCAAAAGCTTGGTTTCAACATGAAGTTACTCAAGTTCAAGATACAGAACATTGTTGGGAGTTGTGAGAGTCCTCAAAAATGCCCTATGTGATCTTCATCATTGGGTGCAGTCCATGTCTCCTTTCTGTCATCTGTTGCCCCTAAGACTCTCATCTGCTTCTTGGGGTCAAAACATTATCACAATCTTATATTTTACATCTTTCTTAATACTGCATATTAACCTTTCCTCACATTTTTTTCCTTCTACATTATTACTTCATGAATATACCAGATTTAGTGGTTTAAAAATCGGTATGCTTCAACCCTTCGCAGTCGGAGAAACATATCTGTATCAACAGTGTCAACAACATGATACTCATCTGGGTTCTCAAATTCTGGAACAATATATGCACCCCGAATGATGGAACCAACAGGAATAAACTCTGCCTCACGAAGGTGTTTAGCACGAAGACGTATAAGGCCAAGGTCCCGCTCTTTTCGCTTCAAAATTCCTGTTGGTCCATCTAATGGGTGAACTAGTGCAAAGGGATAGGGGGTGTTGGCCAGTGTGAATGTGAAGATGAATATGAGGCGGACAAATATGAAGACATCTGATGCAGTTGACATCTTCACCATTACACAGTCATAGCGTGGAGCATTGTTGAAAGAAGGATTGCAGCGAAGCATATCTGTCTCCTTATGCCATGTCACACAAGACTCATAATGGGTGTGGAGATATCGAAATTCAGTGATCTGGATGGTTATTTTTCACATTTTCATAATTATGCAAGGGATGAGACTTACTGTTGTATGCTTATCAACTGTGAAATATTTGTTCTCCGGGCGTGGAATGTTGTGTACAACACAGAATTGATTGAGGAAAGGAACTAACTTTTTCCGAAAGTCTTTGAATGCAACATCTTTGTCCTTGAATTGCATCTCAATGTTGTAGATTGTTTCTGGGGGTTGTTTTGCTCCAATCTTCAGTTTACCGTTTTTATATGGATTGATATGTACTTCTTCCTCAGATTCTTCCTCCTGTGATGTCTTGGAGGCAGCATGTGCAGCATCATAGACATCAATGCGCTCTCGAATGCAAAGTGAAATGAGACGCCAGTGATCAAAGGTTAGAATCTATATATAAGTGAGATTGGTCATGTTTCATGAATTAAAATGATAAGACATTACCTGGGGAACAACATCCTTAAAATTGGTTTGGCGGAGATAGATTTCTCGTAGTGGGCCATGCATTTTTTCATTTGGCTTGGTACTTGTATTTTTTGTGGCACCTTTTTCTTCAATATCATCAAATATATGCTCAAGGGCATGTCTCTTGGGGAAACTCCAGCTCTTCAAACTTTTTCCATCTGTTGGTGGTGCTCTAGCCTCCTCATATTCCTGAATAGATCTTTGAATCAGACCTATATTATTTGAAAGGTTGGAACTGACCTTCAATACTTTAGAAAAATATGCTACCTCTCTCCTCCCTGCAGCAATTGTTTCGGAGGTTTGAACTTCAAGAGCAGCATACATATCCACATTCAGATAAGCACGTGCACATTTGAGCAAACGAAATCCTTCTGGACTTGCAGATTCTGTTAGAATATTGTGTGCCACAAAGGGAAGCATCTTCCAAAATGATAATACTTTTAAGAAGTCTTATTGAATGCAGATACAAAAACAAACCTTCATGATATCCTCGAATTTTGTTGCATCTGTAAAATTTACAGATGTAAATTGGCTAAAATGGATCAGGTTGCGCCAGCGAGGAAGTGCATTCATTCTGTATGATCAAACTAAGCATCTGAAGAAGGGGTGAATATATGACATACTGTGAATCAGCTTGGCTAGCTAGTGAACGGTGTGATTGCAAGTAATCTTCTCTGATGACTTTGAGGATGTGCCTTCCCCCCAGTCCATGTGAGTTGTTATGCATTCGATCAAATGAGAGTGCACGATGTGGGTCTGAATTCTCAATATCCCAGAAAGAATTCTGTCTATGACATTAGTTGGAAGTAATAGAATCTGAAGGAAAGAGAGATAACTGACTTGTACACCTCGCAGCCCTTTTTCCTTCAAGATTTCCTCTGCATCATCCTTTCTCCTACATTCATTTGCTTTATCAACTGTTGCTTTGCTCTCCTCTCCTGTTCGAAGAGGATACTTCGTGGAAGCATCAGAAAGCTTATCAGATGGAACAAGGCAAACTGGACAAGGGCATAAGCCCATCTTGCCCCGAATCAAAGCCATTACACATCTATGTGATTTTAACATGCTATAAATAAAGTATATTCAAGATACTCACTGTTCCTCATAATCCGCTGAAAGAATTAAAATCAAGGGAAAAAGTCTGCGGATAATGTCGTCACCGCACTTGAACCAGAATCCAAGTTTTGAATGGTCACGAATAGATTCAAGGAGTTTTCGAAAAGATTCATGCCAGACAACTGTTTTGAAATCAACATAGGCTTTTTTTCCTTTCTCATTCTCATCTTCTGGGACCTAAAGAGCTTGATATTAACTCATGAATTAAGAGTTGTTTTTAAGAAAAATGTTACAATTGGCTGCCACCCCACTACACGACCACCTCCAATACCTTCACCATTTCGAATCCAGTCAGGTAGATTGGCACACCTCGCTATTATTGGATAAGCCTTTTCTGTACCGAATGATGATAGTTTTGCTTTATCTGCGTAAAGGATGATGCAAAATGGTTTGCCATCTCGAGGAAGACATGACTTTTGAGAAGTCAGATTGTAAGTTGGTGACAACCGAAAAAAAAACTCACCTGAACCTTCCACCACCTGTCTGCTGTCCATGGTTCATGGTAGAACTGGATAAAATGTTGGCCATCAAACTTATACAGCCGCTGTGCATCCCACTCAAAGTGTGGAGCAAGCTGGGGGTTGCCTGCAAGATCCAATGCCCAATCCCAGAGGTTTCGGTGATAGAATTTGAAGTGGTTCTCAGTTGTCCGATACTTTGCTGTGACAATATCCTCCTGAAACTACATAAAATATTTTCAGCCCATCACAAATTTGTCGGTAGTAAAAACCCACTGGAGTCATCATATGAGAAGCCTCTTTCCATATTTCTTTGATGTTTTGGTGGCTCTTGAGTGTAAATGGCGCATCAGGTGAACGGCAGTCCTCAAAAATTTGAAGCAATCCATTAACATCCTCCTCCTTCATCTGAGATTTGAGGATAATTTCTGCAAATTCAAAATCTTTTCTGGTTTTGAAAGGGTACCAGGGCTTTCCGTATTTATGAAATGGAAGTGGCTCCTTGGGCAAAGAAAGGCCATACTCCTCAAAATGATCGATTCGGGTTGGTCGATCACTGTAAGGATGGTATTCGGTCTTGATATCATCAATCTCATAGCTGGGCTCATTGTCCTGGTCTTTTGGATATGAATTACATTAGTGATACTGAGATAGTACATAGTATAACATACAAGGCACTGAGTTGCCAACCATGGTAGATGAAGGAGAACTATTTTCGATTTCTATAGGAGCAGGTCCACTGCCCATGACAATGACTGATGTAGACCCTGAGCTTTCATCAGGCTGAGCTTCTATATCTGAAGAAAATTATCAATCAATGGAAAGGATCAGAGAAATGACATCCCGCACCCAATAGCTGATGACTTGTTTGTGTGATTGCCTCTCTCCCACGTAAAATAAGCCCATCTAGCAAGAAAAAACCTTCACAATGATATTTTGTTGTGATAGGATGATTTACTCACCCTGTTCCTTCCTTTTCTGTTGCTTCTTCAACTTCTTTTCATAAGCCTTGTCACTCAGGTCATTCTCGTGCTTTCGGCGGCAAGAAGTTTGGTGTGCTCCAATACCACGTGTGTTAAAAGGCAAGTTACAATACTGGCAATTGACTGTTTCTTTAGGCTTCTGACATGTCGTTTTATGAGCCCCAAGGGCGCGCTGAGAATTAAATGTAGACCCGCAGGTCGCACACTCGAGCATCTGGACAAGATGGTGGAGGATCAGAGCCAACAGTTTGTTATCTAATTATCGCGTTATCTGATGCGGTTGTAATCCGCGTTGAAATCGGTATCAATAACTACGGACCGATCTCAACCGGCTTGGCAGGAGTCAACCCCGTTGCAATGATCATTTTCGGTTGAAACCCGTTGCAGCTGGGAATAAACCGGCGTTCTGACGTGATTGCAACGCCGGCCGGTTGTAACCGAGGAAAAAAAAGTCCGACAGGGCTGGGTGCGACGCGTATGGATGTGGATGTCGTGACTTTGGCTTTAATCTCTGGGAGCGCCACACTGATTGATGGATCCTTCGATATGACAAGTACTGGAGACTTTAATATGTATGTAGTCCCGTGTAAACTAACTTAAGTGTCCATAGTAAGCTATTCCTGCAGAGCTGCCGTGGCCTTAGCACTCTTTGTTCGGCTTCGTTGAAGACCTTCAGGAAGAATGTGGGCTGCGTTAACCTCATCGACCTTTCTGCGCTTAGTGGGCCGGCGGTGATCACCATCGGGTTTTGGAAGGATAGGCGCACTGAGCACGCCACTGCCGGATGTCAGAACTGGAGAGGAACTGAGGCCTGCCAAAGTACCAATAGACGACACCGTGTTGATGTTGGGATGAGAAGGGTACGGGGGCAAAACGAGCTGAGAGCTGTCTGCTATAAAATAGTCAGGCCTATTTTCCTGTACACCTATCGATAAGGCAGCTTCCCTGAAGGCCTGTTCATAATCAATTGTTGCGCCGACATCCAGATTTGCCGAACCCAGAGCATTGACGTCCATGTTTTCGAAGTCAAAGTTGTCCATATTTGTGAAATCAAATTCATTGAAGTCAAAATCAAAGCCAGAACTGAAAGCGTTGGGACTGTTGATGGGAGGATGGTCATGGTCATAGTAATTGACTGGCATGTCGGGGAACAGACCAACTAGGACAAAGAGTTTTGGCAAATGCAATTTTGCATGCAAGGCAATGAATAACCCACCGGCGTTCTCATTCAAGCCGCAATTGTCCTCTTGACTATTGAGCATCGCAGTGAGTGACTCAACCAGCGATGTACTCTGTGTGTTTGTGTCATCTTTGTTAAGATGCATGTCGCCTGGAGGAATTGTTGAGGTAGATTCCTCCAATAAATCCACGTTGTTCCCTATATGAATAATATTGGTTGAATATTGGAATACCTACAGAGCAACAACGTACCAGGCCCCTCGGGTAGGTCTTTATCCACTGTCTTGCTTTTAACTGATAACGCTGGACGGCGCCCATGAACTCGAGCCCCACTTAAGCCATTGTCCTTGAGTTCCTGGATGGATTTGTTAACAACTTGCCGCCGATTTTTGTATCCTCGTCGCCTTTCCTTCTCTGCTTCGACTTGTTGCTGGAGGGCCTTGATTTCTTCCTTCCAATTGGCACTCTGATTATCTCATAGCGTCTGGATCTGCGCCTGAAGAGATTTATCTAGTTTTAACGAGTCAGCCTGCCGAGATGAAAGCATCTGAAGCTCGGCGGTGAACTCATCATGGTGAGTGAGTTTATCATCACGGTCCTTCTGTTTTGCATGACCCCAAGCCCGACGCTGGGTATTTAGGTGTTCCCTTTCGGACGGCCCATTCCAGCGCTTAGGCAGAACAGCATTCTGTTCCATCGCCTCAAGTTCATCAGCAACTTTATTGTCAAGTTCACGTGCGCTGGAAGGGTAGATTAAATGACGACAAAAATTACACTTTGAAGGTACCTTGTGACAGCTTCGCCAATTTCCTTGCCTATGGATGTAACATCGTTTGTTCCCGAGTGACCACCTTCAACGAGATTGGAATGGTTGGGTGTCAAATTCCAGCTTGTACCATCCATCTTCGACAGGAAAGCATTGAGAGATGGCAAAAGCCATGGATTGTTGACTTTCTGTTGATACCAGTCTAAGCGCATTAAGTGAGTGTGAACTTTCAGTGTGAATTTTTACCAGCTTACCTTGTACTGACTTATCTAAGGAATTCCGGCAGAATTCACGCCATTCTTGAATTTCATCGTGACTCCGAAGTCCCATGAATCCTTTCAAACGGGCGATGGTTTCTCTGGATACTGTAGCTGGAAGTTTGTCGATGTTCCTTATGGACGTAAGGATATGGAGGTAGTTGAGTTGAATGAAGTATGGTGCGAACCTCTCGAAGTGAATGCAACAAGTCTTCAAGACAATCATCAACAATTCCAGCGCATTTCTTGGAACAGTTGATGTGGTCTCCGGCACATACTTTGCAACATATACTAGTAATTCATCGCCTAATCCCTGCGCTTGTGGAGCTTCAGCATCTAAAATGATTGCTCGTAGGAGTGCCTTAGGATCGCCAGGAAAGAAAGCAAAGAACTTTAAAATTGATCCAGTAAGCTCAGGAATAATTTGAAAGAGCTTGGAAAACAGTTGACCAAAGGCATTCCGGGTATTCCTATCACAATAGAAGCGTGCCAGTGTTACACCTGGATTGGACAAAATTTAGAGACACCTGGTGTTTGAAACAGCTCATTGATCAAAAAATTACTTACAGCGTTTGAAGCGATCCAAAAAACCGACAACTTCCCATTCATCAACATCACCTTTCACTCGTTTGAAGGTATAGTCAATACAAAGATAAAGAACAGAGTGGAAATGTTTTGCAAGACGCGGATGCATCATAATGACCCATTTTGCTTCAGGAGTAACCATGACTGCCTGGATGTAGCGTTTATCAGCAGAGAGCTTCGATTCACGTTGCATGTGTTCGTGTAGGAGGCCTTTATAAATCAGTGAGCTACCAATTGATATAATTGCTGTAAAATTACGCAAACCTTCCCAACCTAATCCCTTTGGATGGTCCTTCATTTTTTCTTTCCGAATTTCGTCTCTTAATTTGCGGCGATCCATGTATGCAGGGGATGCAATTGGTAGAGACATGCTGTTGTAAATAGCAGATGTTGATGGCGCTGGAATTCCTGAGGGGTAAATATCAAGTCAAACCTAAGAATCGGAATACTATACCATTGATCAGCTTGCGAACGGTGAGCCCACGCTTTCCAGCCGCACTGATTGCTTGCCTGAGTTGATCTTTCTCCCCGGTACTTGGCTTGGTCTTCAGATACATTGGGTGATTATGTGGGTTTCGCAAGTAAACGATTGCCTTGCGAATGGAAGCGTCAACAGGGATATAAATGGCCATACGAGTTGGGCATTTTCGTTCAATAATTTTTCCGTGCGAGATTTTGCCGTCTATAATGTGCGAGTACACTAGGGAATTTTTATTTGGGATATATAGGTTGGACATGACTCTAGTTTACTCACGACACGCCTTCAACGCAACTCTTGGATGAACAGCCAAGACACAGGTCGCATTCACGTTAGACGCAATATTTAATGGCAGCACCCCATCATTATCCATAACCTTAGCCAGTATATCTTCATCAACGTTCGAAGGGATGGGGAGGTACCGATGGTTATCGCGTTCATTATACTTCCACGCCGAGCAACCAATGAAATACTCCTTCCCATATTTTGAGCGTCCCTTCGAAGGCAATAAGTTAATGATAAGAACAGGAGATCCGAGAACCTGGACACACCGAGGCCATTTTTCGCATGACAGGCTTTCCGGTGCATGGAACCTTGCACTTGAGCTTTTGTACCTCGGCATAAAACCTGTTGGTCACAAATCAGATGTTTTGAAGTCAATTCACAAACAATTCTCACCTCGAAACGATGTTCGCTTCCTCCAGTGCCTCACGAGAATTAGCGTCAAGCTCACGATACCAGAGCTCTCGCATCTCGTGAGGATCAGGCTCATAACGCTCACAGTCTTCAAGGATATCCTGATCAAAATGTTCACATATATCAACGCCGTTGCAGTGAAGGTATGCGCGACGGCAGTGGACACTTTCTGCAGGGTCATCGTCATCAAACCCAAAGACATAGACTTCCCCAGCAGAGCGACCAGCTGACCCTCCCCAGGAGTCTTGATCCTGCATGAAATGAAAAGAGTGAATTATCTGGGCAAAGGCTAGCGTTAAGACATACCTCAGCTCGAATTAGAGCATCAATTGAATATTCATCACCATTGGGCTTCCGCGGAAGGCTGTCCAGTGCCGAAAGATCGACAAGTGTGGCTGAGTTGTTCCGGGGAACTGTCCACGTTGATGGTAGTGAGGTAATAGTTGATATTGAGTTGACAGTGAGTTTCGAGGTGAGTTTGATGGGATCAGAGGGCTTCAGCCAGGTGTCTGTGGGTATCCTGGCTTTTCCTTTCAAAGATTTCCCCTTAACGGTTGCGATACCTGCTGAGGAAACATGCGGGAATTCAATCTCTGGGGAGATTGAGCGTGAACCTGTGGTAATTAGACGGTAAACTAAGGGTATGACCTACGAAGGACAAAAACTCACGTTTAATAGCTTGAGGGATTTCTTCTTGTTCCTTCTGTTCCCTTTTAACGATGTGACTCGCAACAACCAGTGAGTTCTGGCACATTTCACCTTCGTCATCGTCCGAGTCCGAAATGACGATGACATCAGGAGAGCTCGCAGTTATGGAGTACACAGACGAGGTTGCCCGTGATGAGGGGGGATAGCGTGGTAGAATCCTCTCATTGTCTGAGCTCAAGTCTGCTGTCTCAGACATATGCGAGGGAGGGCTATTAATAGAAGATTAATTCAACAAAAGCATCGGATATGCAGAGGTACTAACCGTGAAATAGACGAGGATGTATACGATGACATCCGGGAAGATGGACGTGACCCCACTTCCTTTACTCCTTCCCTAAACCAAAGCATCCACGCTTCAAATGCCACTGGACGAATCCAGTCATGGAAGTTGTCGGTTGAGAAGTAGTCCTTCTTGGCGTACGCTGGTGTCGTAATCTGTGAAACACATTGAGGTAGTGGGAATTTTATTACTATGATGCTTACAACGTCTCGAAATTGCTTGATATCGCGCGCAGTCGCACCGTCGATAAGTGCTTGTGCATGGCCAGTATCCTGGCTTAGATCCTTCGAGTTTTTGAGCCATGTTTCATAGAGTTCATAGCCGGAAAGTGTCGTCCAGTTCTCATGGCAATCGAGGGAGAAAAATGGTCGATGAGATTGATCAGCGAGGGCGGGTTGGAAGGCCTTGAGAAGATACTTAAGGGGACGGTCTATATATGGATAATGAACTCACAAAGTCACGATAGCTGCGGAGTTTGGACAAAGAAACATCAGCGAGGTTCATCGTAGGCATCGTTGGGAGCGCCTGTGGCGGCTAGCTCAACCGTGAGTGGTGGTGGGGGTTGCGAAGGTTTTTTTCAAATTAAAATTGCATATTTTCTTGGGACACAAATGTTCCGTCCACAAATGTTCTGCCTAACAATTCTTGAGCAGGCGGTCGGACATTGAAATGTCAGGCGCCTATGCCGATCCCACTATCAGTACTGTATCCCACTATCACAACACAATCACACTCTTCCCTTTCCAATCACACTTTCCCCTTTTCAATCCCACTATCATCGTTTCGATCCCACTCTTTGCGCATCAATCCCACTCTTCCAGGTGTATATCTATTATCCCACTACTACTCTTCTTGTATATACTCGTCCATCTACTATGCCCTACCAGGACCTCGGCACCCCCTCTGAGTCGGAAGTCACAAAACATCACATTTTTTGGCGGAAGAACGTGACAAATCGTGACTGCCGAAAAAACAGAACTTCGTCAGTTCGTCGTTTTTGTGGACGGAGAAAAGCGGAAATAGGTTAGATTGGGCCCAGGAGGACCTCTCTAAAATTTTGTGGCAAGAGCTCTGGTGGAAGGTCTCAAACTCAAAGATGTGCCGACTGAGAGGGGGTGCCGAGGTACTGATATGGCATAGTATCTTGATATGCCTCATCTCCTGCCAAGGAATTTTCATGAGGCGGGTCATCAATGCTCTCTAATGAGACCTGCTTTAGCGCACGAAACCTGAAAATTTTGAAATCAGAGTCCACAGGTCCAGGTGAGCGCCCCTCGGCTCCAAGTTGTTTAGCACGCATGGGAGCTGCATTGATACAGTAGATGTGGGGTCGTAAGCCGAACACTCACAAATCGCCAGCGATGAATCTCGGACATAAACAGATGGAATACCGAATCCAAGGTGTGAAAATGGGAAGAGTATCGCGGTTTTTATACAGCCAAAGAGGAGTTAGACGGGAGCAGCCTAGCCATATCTTGTAGAATGTCAGGTGGGAGTGTCCCCAAGTCGCGCTATATCACTGAAATGGAAGACCAGATTGACAGATGTAGGGCCTATGGACAGCAAAAGGGATCTCGAATACCAGCAGACCTGGCAAAGGAGCATCAATGGGTGTGGTGACAAAGGCAAAGTTATCAGAAAGCCGGGCTGTAGATGGTGGTAGCGCAGAACATAAATACTTCAGCGAGAATTTCGGGTGGGTAGACCAAGGGTAGACACATGAGAGTCGAAAGGATGAGTCGGTCGATATGGAGACAACGGGTGTGGCTGGGGTGATGCTGTGAGGCATCGTGACAATGGGTAACATCACCCAACAGGCGCCTTCAACGCCCTGAGCAGACTTCATCGTTTTGGCGTGAACCATATAGGCTCCAGATAGAGCCAGCGTGCAAGGGTAAACCGCCAAGGGATGAGAAGGACGAAGACAGGGATTCGAGATTGGAGAAGCTCAGGCACGTGCTTGGGGCGGCACTGCATAAAAATCGACGAACACACGTTATGGCATATATAAATAGACGTTCAGCTTGTGGCGTAATTGGGGGTCTGCGGGCCTCCAGGCGCTCTCCTTTGGCTCTCCTTTCCTTCTTTCCCTCATCCTGAACCTCTCCACGGTATCTCAACATGAGCAGATCGGGCCTTTTCGCAGGCGCTCATCACTTCGTTGCTAGCCACAACACATTCAATGAAGTTAGTGAAATTTCTGCTAAATATATCCATCAAGGAAGCTGATGGCATTTGGTCTGTCACAGATCATTATCCACAACACTTATGGCAATAGGATGACGTCCGATGGGTTTATTCCTATTATGCCAAATCCGAGCAATCGGTTCACAGGCCGCAGAGAACTCATCACAGAACTCAAAAGGCTTTTTTCCAACACAAATGACTCAGTGCAGAAGAGAAAGTTCTTTCTGTTGTATGGAATGGGGGGAATTGGAAAGACTCAAATTTGCTTGAAGTTTGTTGAGGAAATGTCTGACTTGTCAGTATCACCAAACAGGCAGATCCAACCCTCATTTCTGAAATTTCAATTGCCTTTAGTTTCTCTTTAGTTTTTTGGATTGATGCTTCCTCAATTGGCACCATCACACAAGGACTAAAGGGTATCTGTAATCTTTTTGGAGCTCAGTCTAGTGGACTAGATGGCTCACTTGAATCTGCTCTTCACTGGATTGGCTCCTTGAAGGAGAACTACATAATGGTCTTTGATAATGCTGATGTTCTATCACCTGCTGAGCTGGAGGTTTATTTTCCCACACCTGGAAAATGGGGGAACATTCTGATAACTAGCTGCAACTCTGCCATGCAATGTTTAACTTTGCCAGAGAATTCTCTTGAAGTGACAGAAATGAAAGAAAAGGATGCTATTGAACTACTTTTAAAATCTAGTTGCTTGGATTCAGATAGGATAGACCTTCAACCTGATGCTTTAAAAATTGTGAAAGAGCTCTTCTGTGTTCCTCTTGCTGTTGATCAGGCTGGTACTTACATTGCTTCTGGGGCCACCACTATTGGAGGCTACCTTGCAAAATATTTTGAGCATCGAAAAACTTTGTTATCCCATTCTGAATTCACTGGAGCTTCTAAGTATAACAGAACTGTCTATGAAACTTGGGAGCTATCATACAAAGAAATTCAGCAAAGAGCTGAATCTGATGATTCTCATAAGGCCAATGCAGCCAATAGTGCAATGCTCCTTCTGGAATTATCTCCTTTCTTCCATCATGAGGGCATCACTGAGGAAATATTTTCTTATGCTGCTCTGCAAAAAGATCAAAAAGTCTCTAACCCTGAATTCCCACTTGCCAGTTCTATGCTGGATCAGAGACTACTTCCTCTGAACAAGGCAGGTACTTGGGATAATTTACTTTTTGGAGAGGGGATTCGGGTATTGCTGTTCTTCTCCTTGATTAAGAAAGCACCATCAGATGGTGTGTATGCAATGCATCCACTGGTCCATGGCTGGGGCAGAGACAGAATGAGTTCAGATGAAAGGAAAAAATGCTGCTTAATGGCATATGTTATTTTGTCTGCTTCACTAAGGAAGAATGAAAACCAACCATATGGATTCCAGAGGATCTTGGTAACACATGTGAGAGCAAATATGGAGTATTCCAGATCAGGAAGTGGTCAGAACATTATCAGTTATATGGATGATGCTTATGCCAAATTTGGAGATCTGTTGCAAAAACAAGGATACCCAAAGGAAGCAGAAATATTGCAGATTGAAGTTCTAGACACAAGGAAGAGAATTCTTGGAGTAGAACACCCAGATACAATCAGTGCCATGGCAAGTCTTGCATCAACAGATCGAGACATGGGAAAATATACAGAGGCAGAGAAGCTGGAGATTCAAGTTCTGGAAGCAAGAAACAGAATTCTTGGAGTGGAACACCCAGACACAATTCATGCTATGAGAAATCTAGGAGAAACATACCATAGCCTGGGAAAGTACACAGAGTCAGAGAAGTTAGAGATCCAAGTCCTGGATGCAAGAAACAGAATTCTTGGGGTGGAACACCCAGACACAATCAGAGCTATAGCAAATCTAGCAGCAACATATCGACACCTGGGAAAGTACACAGAGGCAGAGAAGTTGGAGATCCAAGTCCTGGATGCAAGAAACAGAATTCTTGGAGTAGAACACCCAGATACAATCAAAACCATGGCAAATCTAGCAGTAACATACCGACGACTGGGAAAGTACACAGAGGCAGAGGAACTGGGGACCCAAGTTCTGGATGCACGAAACACAATGCTTGGAGTGGAGCACCCAGATACAATCAAGGCCATGGCAAATCTAGGAGCAACATATAAGTGTCTGGGAAAGTACAGAGAAGCAGAGAAACTGGACATCCAAGTTCTGGATGTCAGAAATAGAATTCTTGGGGTGGAACACCCAGATACAATCTTTGCCATGGAAAATCTAGGAGAAACATACCAATACCTAGAAAAGTACACTGAAGCCGAGAAGCTGGAGATTCATGTTCTGGATGCAAGGAACAAAATTCTTGGAGTAGAACACCCAGATACAATCAAAGCAATTGCAAATCTGGGAACAACATATAAATGTCTGGAAAGATACACAGAGGCAGAGAAGCTGGAGATACAAGTTCTAGATGCAAGAAACAGAATTTTTGGAGCTGAACATCCAGACACAATATTTGCCATGGCAAATCTAGGTGTAACATACCATAGCCAAGGAAAGTACACAGAGGCAGAGGAGCTGACTATACAAGTTCTGAAGGCAAGGAACAGCATTCTTGGTGTGGAGCACCCAGATACAATTAAAGCAATGGAAAATCTAGGAGCAACATATAAATGTCTGGAAAAATACACAGAGGCAGAGAAGCTGGAGATTCAAGTTCTGGATGCAAGAAACAGAATTCTTGGAGTGGAACACCCAGATACAATCTTTGCCATGGCAAATCTAGCAGCAACATACCAATACCTGGGAAAGTACACAGAAACAGAGAAACTGGAGATCCAAATTCTGGGTGCAAGGAACAGAATTTTTGGTGTGGAACACCCAGATACAATCAGAGCTTTGGCAAATCTAGGAGCAACATATAAACTCCTGGGAAAATATACAGAGGCAGAGAAACTGGAGATCCAAGTTCTTGATGCAAGAAGCAGAATTCTTGGAGTTGAACACCCAGAGACAATCTTTGCCATGGGCAGTCTAGGAGAAACATACAAATATCTGGGAAACTACACTGAGGCAAAGAAGCTGGAGGTACAAGTTCTGAATGCAAGGAATAGAATTCTTGGATTGGAACACCCCCACACCATCACAGCTACAGAAAATATTACAGGGACCCATAAACCTTTGGAAAACCATACACAAAAAATGAGACTGCAAATCCAAGCCCAGGGAGCACAAAGTAGAGTTTTTGGAGATGAGCATTCCCCAAAAATTAAGACCATGTCCAATGCTAAAGATGCCCTGGATATTCAAGTTCTTGAAACAAGGAACACAGTCCCTGCAGAAGAAACCTCTGATTCAATACAGGTTGTTTTGAGTACTCCAGCTTCAGCAGTTCTGCCTGATGAAATAATGGGTCCTGGGGGAAAAGGTACATGGTTAGCTTGAATTCTCTTTTTTTCTTTTACTAACTCCCATCTTTATATGACTAGTGCATTGTCTGTCCAATCTTGTTAGGAGGGCTTCGAAATTGAAGTCTAGGATGACAAGTTTATTTCATACAAAGGAACATCTTAATCATAGAGACTTTGCTGGAACCAGTACTTAGTTTCCCTACCATAATGATTCCATGCTTTTCGATAACATTCCATTCCATTCATATTTTATCTTGTACTTATGTTTTGATATGCTGTTGTATGAAAATTATCTTGTCTGATTGGTTTCATTGATGACCAAATTCCAGGGCATTCAGTAGATACACAGTGGAACCTAAGATATCTGAGTGGTCAATTGTCCCAAAAAATCTCAGATCTGGAAATTTCAGCAATTCAGCAGTTTGTCATTTTGCACAATTCAGGATAGTTCATGACACAATGGAATTTCCCCTGTAATGTTGGAAGCACACAGATATTATAACTATTTCTTCAAACACATCAGGAAATTGGTTGAGACCTATGTAGGTCTACACCACCAAATGTTCAAAATGCTGATGGCATCTGGACTGAATCTCCACTTGACAGGTTTCTGATGCAGCTGCATTCGGCATGCCTGGCAGGTTTGTCGGAGCTTTGGCTGTAAACATCAGCTCCAGCTGCCCAACACCTGGCTCACAGGTTCTCCACTCTCCTCTGTAAAACCTGAGGCACCAATTTTATTTGAGTGCTGAACTATAATGTTCAAAAGAAATTTTATAACAAGAGAGTAAACAAAGTATTTAATGAGTACTTTTAAATGCTCACAACTGAAAAAAAGCAAGGATTTCAAGGATTTCAACCTTTGCAAGAAATTAACAGAAGAGATAAAAATCACTAAGTTGTTTAAACTCCACACCATATTTGGTCATTTTCGACTTCAACCACAACCAAACACAATGTTCTCTCCTTCACCACAACCACCATCTCTGCCCAGAGTCCTTGCCCATCTACCTGCTCGCCCCTTTATTGTCATTCTGTTGCCTTGATCTCTGTACTGTCCCCCCTGTTGTTTCCTCCTTTGTGCCTGTCCACTTCCCATGTGCCTGTGCATGGTCATTGCTGTCTTGTCACTTTCCTGGGCTTTTGTCAGTGCCAAATACCCCACTTGTTTTTTCTCTCTCTGTAGACTTGACTTGACAACATTTCCTCACAAGGACCTGCTCACTCTGTTTTGATATATAGGTTTCACTTTCAGGTGGCAGCAAAAGACAACATGTAAGCCAGTCCATCTTCACATTGCCATCTTCTCACCCACTTCCATTTTCTGCAGGGAATGCCTCACCAAACCGCACCGCATCCCACCCCAGCCATTATGGTACTGCTTCCCTCCAAGTTTACACTACCGCTTCCCCTCAAGGCTCCCCTTCAATGTTTCACTTTTGTTGTTGCATTCCAGAGGACATTGATAGGGATGGGCTTGAGGGTGTTGTTGGGAATGGAACAGCAGGAATGGTTCTTAAATGGCTGCTACAGGTCTGACATCCTTCTGTAGAATCTGTACTGTTTACATGATACCATGCTCTTTGTTGTTGTGTTATGAATATATGTCATATTTTATCCTCCTTGCACTTCATAAGAACTGAACACATCAGCCTGAACAGTCATAGAATGAATGTTGAGAATTGTAGCTCATAGGGAATTAACATAGGCTGGGGCAGCTGGGCTCTCAGCTGATGCCCAGCTGTTGGTGACAGGTCACCCCAACATCAACCTGGAGACACGCTGGTATTAGCTGGATGCGTATGTTGTGAGAATATCCTATCAACATTTGTCACAGGTGGGTGCAGGCCCTGGTCACATTTTAACTTCCAGGTCCCAATCACATTTTCTCAATTTGGGAGTGTATGGAGCCTATGTAGGGACCATAGCTTCATAGGTTCCCCCCTGATATATAGATTACATAGGTCAGTGAGTACCCTATGTAGGCTGGTGGTAGGTTGCCATAGGTACTGTATCTCAACCCCCTTCTACTGAAAATGTAGTTTCACCTCTTGCTGAGGTGCTCATTCTACCATCACTTTTCACAATGAAGTGGTTCAATTTCAGAGAAGATCAGTCTTGGAACTTTGACAACATGGGTGAGAGAAACTTAGTGAATAAATATTACATCTTAGGGGAATTGAACTTGAAGTCTTATGGAGAGGCCTATACAAGAGATCAGTTATCACACATGCAATATGACAGTTACTCTATTCCAGCCTTTCCAATATGTAGCTGTTTGCACTATACATACTACTAGTGCTGGGAAAACTTCTTAAAAAACTGTTCACCTCCACTGCAAACAGTGAGAAGATTTGTCTAATAAATTGTGGCCCAGGGTAGCTTGTTGGAATTCTGGGAGCTTTTGCAAGCATGTGCAATGTGCCTGATATACAAATCAAGGTACATTTTTGTTTTTCCAGGTATTTCATCTTTATCTCCTTATATTTCGTAATCTACAGTATATATAGGAGAACTTGTATTGTAGTTAGCTATCTGTTTGCCTCTGGACCCCACAGAGACAACTGGAATATTATGTAATCATGGCATGATTACTACAGTTCCCATACTGTATCATATATAGGATGCACTGGCTGAGAATATAACTTCTCAGTTATTCTGCCTTTTGGCTTAGGTGGTCCTTTGTGCATTCTAGGGACTGCTTACATTAACTGAGAAGTTACAGCTGCAGGTTCAATCCTGGCCCATGGCAAAGCTGGCTGTGGGACCGTGGGAATGAATACTGTTAGTTGCAAGGGGGTAGACCCTTGGGGTGGCCTATATGAGCACTCCCACTTTGGAAACCCCATGAGGAACTCCAGGACTATGGGATTGGGACCAGGTCTGTACGAGGGGGCAAAGTTCCAGAGATAGGGAGGGTGTAATCATGGCATGATTACTACAGTTCCCATACTGTATCATATATAGGATGCACTGGCTGAGAATATAACTTCTCAGTTATTCTGCCTTTTGGCTTAGGTGGTCCTTTGTGCATTCTAGGGACTGCTTACATATTATTCCCTTTCTTGTCTTGATCACACAAAGAGTGTACACTTGCTGATTTGATTTCAACATAGCTTGTATTATATATACTGGTATTATGATCATAATTTCCCTCATACCCCATAGACTGTGATATCATGTCTTCATCATTCCAGATTTTTTATAAGGTGAGATTTATTTTGATAGTCTACTGTAGGCTCAGATTATCTTTTGTACCTACCATAGTCTACAGAGGTAATTATTAACCTATGTTGACCTACCGAGCCTATGGAGACTATGTAAATATGGCCAAACTACAGCCCAGAACCATTTTCCTGATGCATTATGTAGTTTACATCTCATCAAAAGGAAGAAAAATTGTGTGTGTACGAAGGTGAGAGTGGGTGGTGGGGACAGCAGCATGATATGATAGGTAAGAAAAGAGGGCATGGAACAAAACAAACAGTGAGCAGGCAACAAAATGGTTGCAGTTGACCATAACAATGGTGGATATAATACAATGTAGGCAGGTAAGGCACTGTGAGAGGGGATGGGGCAAATATGCTGGACCTTTGACATCAATATGATGGCGAGCCTTTGCATACACATCTGTCTATTCTCCTCCTTTTACCACTTTCAGTGTCCCCCAGATCTAAGGTTCTCTATTGATCTTTGGGCAGTGGTTGGGGGCAGTCCTACAGGATGAAGGCAGTGGCAGGAAGAGGGGGAGGCAGTTAGTGTTTGGAAGTCTGGTCTCATGACTGGAAAAAGACCATAACCAGACTGGACCAAGACCGCAAAAAACCGGACCTGCGGTTCGGTTTTTTTATTTTTGAGAACTAAAGACCGCAAAAAGACCAGTCTAAATGAACCGGTTTTAACCGGTTAGGACTGGTTTTTTGTAGCCCATTAAATACCCTTTAAAACGCACCCAAGTACGTATTAATTGGTTGAAAATTGACAAAGATATAAATAAAAATGTAAAATTTCGTTAAAAATGGTAGATGTACAAGACTTTTTTTATAGAAACACCAATTCTCAATGGAATTTAACGTTCTTGGGCTCTTTTTAAAGCTACGAAAAACGTTAACAAATTTACAGATTCATATTTCTAAAATATTGGCCAGAAAACCGGTCTTAAACCGGTTAAAACCGAAGAAGACCAAGACCGGTCTATAGACTGCAAAAAGACCACAGACCACGGTTTTTTGTGGTCTGGTTCGGTCTTTTGACATCTGGGGAAAATGCAGACCGGTTACGGTTACGGTTAAAGCCCAGGGGCATCAAAAAACCGGACCAGACCAGACTTTTAAACACTAGAGGCAGTGAACATATCCTCTCGCTGCTTGATCCTTTCTGTTCTCCATTTTCATCATCCACACCCTCCATCAGAGATCGTGTCCAGTGCTGCCGATGAATTCCCTTCTCTCAGGTTGAACAAGGAAAAGGCGGTGAGCAAGAGTTCCTTGTTCCCTGTCCTTGATGTGGGGGTTAGTACTTTGCCCCTCCTGTCACGTGTCGCGTGGAAGCCCTGCCCATTTCTTGGTCACTTATTTATACTATTTTTTGGAACAGATTATTATAAGCAAACCATACTGTACCATATATGATCTTGTAGATTAGAGACATATTATACGGTGGGGAGCACAGAGAGAAAACAAGTGCACGTGAATAGTCGCGCAACTTGACAAATGTTGCACACCTACCAAAAACAATGGTGTTGGCGAACCTACACACCAACATTATTGTGAAGAGCACTCGACTCCTCTGGGACGCCACCTCGTAAATCATCAGAGAGCTTGCACTGCCTTGAAACTCACAACTCTACATAGAAGGTCCAGTAGACACGAGGTAGAACGACGAGAGTAGCAAGAGAGCAATGGGACCGGAGATTTGTAGACGACACACGGTGAGGAGGGGGAGGAGGAGGGAGAAAAGGGGATAGAGGAGTATTAGAGGACATTGTAAATAAAATTAATCTATTCAGCATAAACTTGAATTTGACACTCAAATCATTCCGTGGCCTTGTGAGAACTTTGCACAGTACTTTCTATACCCCAATCGCTCATGTTGGTCCAACAAACCAACAAATAGTACCATGATAATCCCAACAAGCAGACTTCCTCCTGTGCTGATTAATCTCCGTGCCATGCTGGTTAATCTCCGTGTCAGGCTGAGATGTCCATCCAGCCGACTCGGTGACGGGGAGCAAGAGGGCCACTCTTGAATTTCTTGTCTGCCATGTCGCAACGTCTGTGCAGGTTGAAGTTGATGTCTGGTCTGCATTGTATGCTGCTCATGTTGAGCAAGGCAAGTGTTTGCTCGAACCGGACATAAGATGTCTTGGATAATGAAATGCCCAAAGCTGGGGAGGGGTTCGGTGAATCAACTCATTAAAAACTGCGTGACCAAGGAGAGTGTCACCCTCGTAATCATGAAGTTCTAGCTGAGTCAAGACGGAGAGATCGAGATGACGCAAGAGAACCGTGGGATCACAGAAGGTAATGAGGGCCATGGAGCGAAGTCAGGGGAGGACAATCGAGGATGGCGTATCGTGCTGTCCAAGTTCGATAGCCTGAAAGCGACAACAGGCCAGAAGGAGGCAATTGCAGACTAGTGCCCTACATCCATTTATCTTAATATGCGCCATTTGCTGCTAGGGAATATTCGCGATAGGTCGCGGCGGGTCATCGATGCTCTCGAGTGAGACTTGCTTTAGCGCACAAAACATGGAAATTTTTGAAATAAGAGTCTACAGGTCCAGGTGAGCACTCATTGGAAGTATCAGCCCCAAGTCATTTAGCATGGGAGCCGCATTGTTAGGAATAGTCAAAAGATAGGGCCATGAGCTGAATGCTCACGAATCGCCAGCAATGACTCTCGGACATCAACAGATAGCATACCAAATCCACGGTGTGAAAATCGGAACAGTATCGTGGTATTTCCCAGATATCCAGCCAAACAGGAGTTAGACAGGGGCGGTCTAGCTACATCTTGTAGAATGACAGTTGGGACAGTCTCAAGTCGCGCTATATTGCTAAAACGGAAGACCAGATTGTAGGCCCTATGGACAGCAAAAGAGACCTCTAACACTGGCAGACTTGGCAAAGGAGCATCAATGGGTGTTGTGACAAAAGCAAAGTATATCAGAAAGCTGGCCGTAGATGGTGGTAGTGCAGAACATAAATATATTTCACCAAAAATATCGGTTGGGAGGACGTGGATAGACACACGCGAGTCGGAAGGATGAGTTGGTTGATACAAAGACATCGGGTGTGGCTGGGGTGATGTTGGGAAGCATAGTGACGATGAGTAACTTTGTTAAAGAGCACCAACGGTGACAGGTGCTTGGAAGCCTGCTATAACTGGGTCCCCCATAGGAGCGTAGATTGAAGGTGTAGGGGAGTCCACCGGTTGAAGCAGAAGTTTCCAAGTCAACCCACTTCCAAGCTCAATAGAAAACGTACGGTTGATACGGAGGCCAAAAGATTGGCATCCATCAAGTTCTGTGGGAGATTTAAGAGTGATTGAGACCATAATTCCAAGACTGACCATAGGGCCCCGAGTGGACACTGGATTTGCACTACCATACTAGTATTGTCCTTGTCACAAAGCCTTTGCGGCCTCCCCGACAATTCATCTCTCCATAACTAATAACAAAAATCAACGGGGTCCACAAGCTAGTCTTGAGCTAGTCCATCGCAACCTTGTCCTTTTGTAGACAGCACGGTTGAGAACAGAAGTGGTGTTGGAGGTTGAAGGGCTGAAGTAGGAAGGCCTTGAAACATAACATATGCAAGCAGGTCCTTGCTTCAACCCCTCACGAGACTACACCAAAAAAGGATGATGATTGGCACAAGGTCTTAGGGCGGCCATTTCCCCTACTACACATGTTCGACACTCTCAACTGTTACTGTTATGATTCAAGATGAACAACTCGAATCAGCCACCCATCCCGGTTTGCTCGATCTACCGACGGAGTTAATTCTCTCGATCCTGAGAGAAGTGCCCAACCCGACTTTGCAAGACTGCACCAGGGTGTCGCATTTGTTCAATCGTCTTGCCGTCTCTGTTCTGCTCGAAAAAGAAGGGATTCGCGACCCCGCCCAACTTTGCAGGTTGAGGCTCTATACATATCCGAAGAACACAGATATCAACCCTTTATCTGCTCTTCTCGCCAGCACGACTCTTCAGAATTTCAAGCACCTCACTGTCCAGCTACCGCGTACCCAGCATTGGCCTTCCGCCCTTGCCGATGGCGTCCGCACCCTCCGCCAACTACACCGCCTACTCATGAAACTCTCCTCCATTGACGACTTCAGTCTAACCTTGAATATCCTTGGAACTCGCCCT
Organism: Laccaria trichodermophora; assembly: GCA_018417955.1. Classification (NCBI taxonomy): domain Eukaryota; kingdom Fungi; phylum Basidiomycota; class Agaricomycetes; order Agaricales; family Hydnangiaceae; genus Laccaria; species Laccaria trichodermophora. Next base: position 1,385,997 of record JACTVC010000001.1, read on the forward strand.
CTTGATGACGCAGAACTCAAAAGATCTGCTGCCGCTTTGGAGGACTTGCTCAACACGGCGGTTGAAAAGTCTTGTCAAGGCTTGAAAATAGCCAATATGGGGCTTCCTTTCAGCAGATGCTACGCTTTATCCGAGTCATCGGGGAAGGATAATCTTGTCCCCACTGGTGGTCTTCTCAAAACGCTTCGAAAGCGACTCAAGCGCCAAAGCATTTCGGGTGCTGTCAAGGACAATAATAATGCGATGGACAATGATACCGGGAGATATGAGAGGGTGGGAGGGCGAGAGCGTGTGCTTTTCAGTTGTTCACCAGCCGCACTGCAGAACAGCAAGGTCAAACGCCTTACCATCGGCACAGCGGACATGCTCTTCCCACCATGCTCTAATTGGACGTTCCCCATGATGAAACACTCTCCCATCACGACATTCACCCTCACTTTAAACTGGAACGGGCCTCTTGAAAAGAAGGTGTCCGAAGCTGAGTTCTCTTTAACATTCGCTCGACTCGTCGACTCGTTGCCTGAAGTATCCGGCCTCTATCTCATAGACGGCAGCGTACCAACCATCCTCAGCGCCCTCCCGTGGATGAATCAATTTGGCCTCCTCATAAATTTACAATTTTTCATCCGGTCCGGGACCAAGATTGATGAACGGCTAACAAAATCCCTGGATTCATTTTCATTAGATCTTCCTGAACTTCATTGGCTTTACGGCCCACATGAGATAATCACATTTATCTTTTCCCATCCCGTGAAACTTCCACGACTTCGATCTGTCTGCTTATCATTTTCCTATAAAACAGTCGGATGTCCCCTGGATATTTTATCCATCGCAGAAATCTTAGGCAACCTCCGTCGCCGGGTCCAACAAAGTCACCCACTAGTCACTTTTTTCGTAGAGCTCGAGTTCGACTCGAATTTCCTCGGCATAAATTCTTCTCTAATTAACGGAATTCCGCCAGAGATGACGGAATGGGAAGAGGAGCTCGCCACCCTCACTCGGCTGACGATAGTGGTACTGGGACCTTCGATGATGACTGAGAGGTTTTACCCCCGAATTTTGGGTTGCTTGACATTGTTCCCCGGCCTGACAAGGCTCGGGTTGCAGACTGCGCCAAGGCTGGTGGAGTTGTATCCTCCTCTGGTGATTAAGAGGTGGATTTTGGATGGGATTAAGCGGCGATGCCCGAAGCTGGTGGATATCCATGCTTATGAAGAGATAAATTTGCTTCCCATGCCGAAGGAAGGTGCTTGAAGGTCGTTGTGGACTCCGCGCACAGACGCTGTCATTGAACTCGCTTTTTTCTTTCCCTGCAGACATCTTAGATTGTTCTTCGATATTTGAGAGACTCTGACCTACCCGTCGAAGGTGTTTGCTTTTTGCTTATGGCTTTTACGAATCCTGGCATCCCAGGAGCCATGGATATATCTAACGTTATTTCTTTCTGATGGTTGCATCTCACCGTAATTCAATGGTGTGAGTGGGAACAAAAAAGTACATACATCCAAACGAGACCGCATGAAAGGCACACGACAGTACTATAACAACTAGCGACTTGCGAGGAAAAAAAACTGAGTACATGCGATTCGAGTACGGGGAATCGAACCCCGAGCTACCGCGAACTGTATGAGTTCATACTGATGAAAGGCGGTAATGTTAGCCGTTACACCATACTCGAGTTAGGAAACTGTGAGTATTATTAGTAAAGTCAGGATTGAGCCTCATTTCGATCTCTTCTGGAAGAAAAGTTGCTTATCGTTGTTTATTTCCGAAATTTCTCTTTGTGCCGTTCATCTCATATCTCATAGCAGTCATGGAAGACCTCTCAATGACGGCAGAATAGGCGCACGGAAAGAACGGAATGCTGGTCAACATCGGGTTTAAATTCACATCGCACGTACCCTAACGATATTGGGATGATGCACGGCAGGTCTAATACACGTCCGCCTCCCACTTGAGGTTAGTCCAGCCGTTCCCAACATTCACGTCAGAACTCTAATGGTTAGGCTATAGGGGTTTCTGACGACATTATGACGCGGGAGTGGTGGGATTTTCCACCCTCGAACCTGGGCAGCGAGCACTTCGAAGTTTCCAAAGCTCTTCTCAATGTTTGGCCTTGGTATTTGAGCACGGGAATGACTCGCTCCGGATCTCCCTCTTCTCCTGCAGAGATTATTAGGGGTGGAGAACAAGTGATGGCGCTTATCTGACGGCTCGACTCGACTATTGCAGAAGATTCGTTCTGACGGACTCGAAAAAAATCTAACGTCAGTTTCTTATTGATCCTTGAGCCAAGTTCGTATCTAATCCTGATAAAGGCTAGGGGTTCGTTCCACTTGCCGTATCATTGAATCCGACTTTCCAGCCACTGTCGCGCTTGTTAGCCTGTTTGTGTGTTTGACGGTTGGTATGACCATCTGCATTTGTCGTCGCCTCGTGCTCGCTCGACGGAAGGAGTAAAGTGCGCGTCGCCACTGCTACAGTGGACTGACAGGCTCGGTCTCGTCGGTTTGGGGACACTTGCTATCCTTCTCACCTTCGACTCCACTGCCTGGGTCTCGGAAATTGTGGGATTGCGACACCAGTAGCCAAGACTTTGTAGTAAGCAAATCACAAGTCTCACGGAGGATGACCATGTGGTCATTGGCTTCATTTTACGAACGAAGTCGGTGCTCAAAGCCCTCCTATCACCTCTGCTCGTCCCAATGCAAATACGGCGTCATGAGGAAACAAATGTGGTTACGGTGGATTCGATGTCGTTCGAAGTGATACATGGATTGTCTGTGTTGCTAAGCAGTGGTCTAGACATTGGTCGAGAGGGGATGAAAACCGGGATGGACCACGCCGTTGAGGGTTCTTTGTTGAAGGACTTCTTTTGCATCTTGGTTCCTTGACGTAGATGTACAAACTGAACGTGATCTACGCTGATGACGCCCTGATCAAGGTGCCAGATTGGGTTCGACACTCGCCGGATTGGGTGCGGGACTTGCCTAGTTGGGATGCAATTCCTCGGAGCAGCAAAGACTCATAATATGCAGCGCTAGCTTTCATTCCACTTGCCACAAACCATGTCCTCCCCCTCCATGGCCAACCCTCTCCCAGCGATCCCTCCCGCTCTTTTCTTTCTTGTTCCGCTCTTTGCCGTCGTCATTCTCCTTCTTGCTCTCTCTCACCGACCAGCTCATTGCGGTGCCAACCAGCAAAGTCAGAAGCGCCGCGCGTTGGTCTCGTATCTTGCAATCGCATCGCTCACTGTGCTTTCAACTCTCACTGGTGCCCTTGGTTTGACTGCTTCATACGCAAGCCCCAGCCCCCCAACGCCAGGCGAACTGGCCAAGGCCAAAGCCAAGGCCGAGTCTGTCGTACAGGCTTTTCTCTTTCTCGAGTGTAAGCGTAACCACTCTGACCTTATTTCTCTGATTGATTAATTGTTTTCCTTCCAGTGGGAGTTTCTGTACTCTATCTCTCGAGTGGGTACGTGTTGTTGTCGACCATACTCAAAGCATACACCACCATCCTCGTAATTTCGCTTTCAAGCGGTTCGTTTGACCCAACCCTTAACTCAGGCCTTTTTCTGATTTATTATACGCGCATATAGCGACCCTTCTAGCCCTCCTCTTACCATTCGTTTCCACCTCTTTTCCCGCATACCTGCCACCAGTTCTTTATTTATCCTATGCGGTTCTCACGGTACCCCTTGTCGTCCACACTTTCCGCCAATTCGTGCGCGGCACGTCAAGTTTGGATTCGGAATCTTCCATCCCGCTATCTCTTTCACTAGCTCCTCCGCTTCCCTCGCCCACGGCGTCTTCGGCGTCCTTTCCCTCTGTGGTCTCCCACCATGAGAAACTTCCGAGCATCAGTTCATCCACGTCCACCCTAACTGCCGTGGACCATTGGCAGTCAAGCGCGCACGTTCATCTTCACCCTACAGTTCCATTCCCTGCCCCAGATGACTTGGAGAACGGACAAGTTGTGCATCCCACTGGTGATGATCAAAACTTGAGCTCTCGGATTGGGCGAAGCAGGTCGAGGAGTCTACTTGTGTTTTTGCTCGCAGCACAGGGTGCAGCGTTGATAGGACTTTGCTTTGACATTGCTGCCACCGTGCTAATGACTGCGTCTACTCGTCCGGGTTCTGCAACATTTGGAAGCTCAATATATGCGATCCTTCAGATCGTTGAGGCCGCATTTATTGTGCTTTGTATCACTGGTGTCATGTCTGCCTACCTATGTGCGTTGCCTTTAGGCTAATTTCTCTCTCTCCAACACTAATTTGTACAGTGCACGCATACAATGCTTATCTGCCGACTCTGACGCTGACCCAGCCACCGGATACTTTCGTTGCTACCAGGGATCCCCTTGTAGCATCCCAAGCGATCAATGGTCTCTCTCCACCTCGCCCTCACCTCACTGTACTGTCACCTCCCCCCGTTCGGTCGTCACCGAAGTTTAAGGCCAAGTCTACGATACTAGGTGGCACAGGCAAAGCGAGGACCTGTTTCCACATGCGTGGCGCTTCTGCCTCCTCGTCGTTCTCCTCGCCAAGACCTCAACGTGTGCCTTTGACTCCACCTCAGGACCTGATCATCTGTGGCGCCTCAGAATCTCAGCTCCCCAGCCCATGCTCTCCTGATGCTGTTATAGCTTCTCAAGATCCAACACCAGCTTCTTTCTCTACCCCATCTGCGTCTCTGCCGATTCCAATCCCCACACGTTTGCCGTCTCCAGACCCAATGCCATACCCAACGCCAAGTACGACTCCTACCTTCAGCAAACCCGTTCCGTTCTTGGGCACTTCGCGTCAATTCGTAGCAGGAGGAGTAACTTTTCTTCCAGATATCGACGCCCATGAGCGTGCACGCGCACATGCGTACGCACGTAGGGGAAGTCCTAGTCCTTGTACCAGCTTGGGAACCATGCGGAAACGCGTTTCGAGTCAAAGTCAGGTGGTGGACAAAGAGTGGGAGCGCTCATCTGTGCCGAAGAGGAAGAAGAGCCAGCATTCATCGAAAATGAGGCAGCAGTTGGACCAACCGTTGGGGTTGGGTTTGGGTTTGGGGCTTAAGGGGAAGACAAAGTACCCTTTGACGATCCACGTGTCTAGTCATGGACGCGGGTCCTTTCGTTTTCCTGGTAGAGTTGCCAGTCCAAGGGCAAAGGTGTCTGATGTGGAGTTGAGGGCGAGAGAAGATTGTGAAGGAGGGAGAGAGGAGGAGGGAGAGTCGGGTGACTTTATGGACCTGCGTGACCCATTTGCCTGTCCATCTCCCGGAGTTAATGTCCTTTCTACCGAGGAGAAAGAGGGGATTGAAAGAGCAGTGAGCTGGTATGGGCGTGGAAGAGGACAGCAGGGACAGCGACTAAGTGCATGGGGCAGGTTACCCTCTCTTCCTTCCATACCTGCCTCTCCATCGATGACGTCGTTGGCTTCGTCAAAGGGGACTGGGAGAGTGAGCAAGAATCCGAAGAGTCGAGTTGGGAGAAAGGGGAGGCATGGGAAAGAGGGAGCGAAGTTTGGGGGAGGGGAAGATGTGGATTTTGATGTTGAGGAGGCGTTGTTGGCGCAGAGGCTCTTGAGAAGACTGGATTCTGGGTCAATGGAGCAGCACGACGCTGGTGGGTGACTGTGCGTACCCTTCCTTTCGTAAATTCTCCTGACATTGACTGGTTTTCGGTCAGCTCTTGTATTTATATGAATGGGCTCTTCTTCGTTTCTCCGGAATTTTTCTTTATGTATTCAAACATGGTTTATCTGGGCGTCTTTTATTCTTATTGGCCCATGATGCATGACGTTACAGGCAAAGAGGGTTGTGGTGCAATCAGACAACAAGGCCGTGATAAAGATAAGTACGTTGTCGACTTTGCCGTATTCAAACATATGGTTTTATTCCCCTGTGAATTGGTTCAAAATAAGAATCATTGAGTGTAAAATGCACTGGTAATACAATGTGGGCATATTTTGGGCGGCTAGTCTTTCTATCAAGCCTCGTAAGAACACTAGTCGCTTATGTTCTCCGGAGGTGGCGACATCTGAGCCTTGGTCCCGAAGACCCGACGGGCAATCTGCTTCCGGTGGCTCGACCGACCACCCCGACGGGGGCGGCGGGTGTCAAATGCGCGGCTTCGTTCTGGTTAAACAATGGAATCGTTTTCTTGAGCCTTGGATTTCAGAAAGCGAGGATACAATTGGGAGAAGCGTAGGCGGGGCAGCCTAGTTTGGGAAGTGGCGCACTGGAAAGCGACGACCAAGACGAAAACGCCTGCAAGGCAGCCTATTGACAAATTGGAAGAAAGGGTACCGTTGATCAAGAAGATGCCGTGGAAGAAGAAGGTAATAAGACCCAAGACATAAAAGGTGTTCGGAAGGAAAAATGCCAGAGCGCCAATTGGAATTTGAGCAAACTCCCGTTAGATATGCATGCTATAAAAAAACAAGGTGAATATCAGATGACGTGATTGTAGGTGTTTAGTACAACGTACTGCGACTGGAGCTCCACCGGTTTCGAGACCCTCATGACGATAAATGAAAAGAACGGAGGTGGCGATGCTTGCGAAAAGAAGAGCTGCCGTAGTGACCAGAAGTTAGGGCAAGACGGGGAAAAACAGGAGCAAAACATGGGGTCGGAGAATCGGGAGCGCCTGTTGCGTAGCTGTCAGAAATGTTTTTGACGAGAGTAATGAATTGCCTCAAAGATTGAGAGGGTGCTTGCGATCCCTTGTATGCATCGAAACATGAACGTATTCCATACCGTATAAGAAATGATCCGTCGAAATTTCATTGAAGGTCTTGAGATAGGTCGTAGAAGACTTGAAAGTCACAAGGGAAACAACCCGTTCTGTCCTCATCGGCGTTGTCGACAAGAATGGGAATATCACGAGACAATCGGGCCTGTTCTTCGCCATGATGAGTGTGAAATCTGCTCATGGCTACAAAAAAAATCAGACTAGGCTTGTCGTAAAGGTGCGATATACGTACCGACCACGCTCCAAAGATGGGCAACAACTTGAGTAATATGGCTTTCGTGGATATGGGCTCGCGAATTATTCAAGAGAGTCAGGAATTTTTGATATTCGTTGACATCGTAAGGGAACGTAGATAACGGAGAGATCATATGATATAGAGGGGTTGTGTGTGAGAGGGAAAGGCCAAAAGCATGTTGGTGCCAGGACGAACCGCCAATAGCGTTCGAGAAGACAAGAATCAGGTCGGTATCTTTTGCGGAAAGTCCACCGAAATGCTTTGAGTGAGTCCCAACATGACTCCAGTATTGTTCTTCTGAAGCCAACTCTGAAAAAGGGAGGTCAGAAAACCGAATATTGCGTCGGTAAAAAAGTCACGCAACTGAGACGAGAAGAAACGACGGGGAGCAAGCCCAGTTCCGAAGTTTCGTACTTGTCCAACCAGAAAATGGTGTGCGTCGCATGGTCAGCCAAGTAAGAGCCGCAATCCTCAACATCGATCTGGATGCATAGTCCAACGTTGTCGGATAGAACAAATCCCCGACGGACAGCGCGTTTTTCGATGTTTGAAGCCAACTATGTGACTTTTTCCGCGATTGATGGCGTGTACACGTACGAATCTGTTACAACGCGGAGAGCAATACTCTGCGGGAAAAGTATATTTGACCGTCGGGGTGCACATGTGGCGACCATTGTTCCGGCAAGTATCTCGAGCTGTGAGCTGTGTGATGAGGTGCAAGAATGTAAAACGCTGTGTAACCACTCACACTATACCCCGAGAACAGGAACATTCCTGGTTCAATAACAGAATGCGAGGGCTGAACTCTACGTTGGGACTTAGAAAATGTTGTTGAATTGTATTTTGCAAAACCGCACCTTTTTGAACCGTTACAGTTGTACCTGTCTGTCTGCTGTGCAAGGACTGGCCAAAGACATCCTGTGGGAGACAGCGAAGATGACGATCCGCTTGCCATCTTACGGGGTTCGTCTGAGGAAGACATGAGAAGCGAGGACGCGAGAGTATAACAGAGTGGAGTACGATGATGGGAAATGGTGAGAGAACGAGTAATTCACTTTATAGCAGCACCGGCGATGTGAGGCAGCATTGTCATTGACGTCGTTCAAGTGATGAGCATGGCAATTTGGAATATCATATTTACCTCTGTTGATAACGTTGACGATTCACACCCCGAGTTTACCAGTCTTGCTAGGGATAGCCTCAAGGAGGAGCCAGTGAAATAATCTAGCTCGCGTACGATTTACCCTGTCCTATCTATGGAAGAATTGTGGTGTCAAGGGAGATATTCAACCATCCACGAGGGCAGGTTTTACCTCCGAAGACACTGGCATCCTCAAATTTAAATTTGGATCACAACATGCCTTTCAAGAACGGCAACGATTAAAGGACCTGGTGAAGCACTGCAGGACGCCGGGACCGTCGTTCGATCTACTACTATCGGCCGTAACAAATGAAGAGATGAAAAACTATGGGTGGACGCCTTGGCTCGCCGTAGTGCGAATGCCCGTGACGTTCTAATTGGCGCGTTCCATCCTCGTTGAGTGGCCCTCCTTCGCTAGTTCGTCCGTTCTGTTGTTCCCTGCCATTTTGCAATGGGACATCATGCGATTTCGAATGTGCGTGTAGGGTCATTATCGATGAACCTGGCCTTCTTTCGGTGGAATTCAGGTGGAATTTGGCCGCGTATAGTTGTCCCGGTTGTGGTTTGGGATTGGATATTGCCCCTGCTTCTGCTGAGCTGTTGACGAAGAGGTGTATGTGTTTGATTTTTGGGTGGTTTGTCGGCATACTTTGTTGCCATGCCCGCCCCCATTTTTAGCCCGGCCATTTCTGCATCGTAAACCTCGGCCCTTTCCCCCATGACCGTCTTCCCCGTAAACACCTTCCCCTGCGTGGTATCCAACCGCCGCTGCGCCTACCTGAGGGAAACCCCTCTTCACCATGGACCCGTCCATGTAAATGATTAGGCATTCTCTAATACTAAGTTGTGGTACGTTCTTCTATTATCTTCCGCTTTCCTTCATGGTCTTTCGTTTCTGGTTTACATGCGTTTATCTGCACCCGGCCTCCGAAGCTGGAACTTGTGGAGCTACAAGGTAAGGGTCAATCCTTTCGGGCGCGTGACATGTTTGCTTAGCGATGTTAAGTAGGTTGGGGTGGGGTTTTTCTTGTCCCCGGGTTTCCTCCAAGTTTCCTCCATTGTTGATGATCGTAGCTTGTTGGACCGGACCGCGCACCTTTTTCGGATGTGTAGGTTGGTTTCTGGTTGGCTTCGTGCATGATGGGTTTGTACTTATACACAACCAGACTTGAGTATGATCATTCTGACCCTCAGCAATCATGTCCAGAGTCGGTCTCCTCGTCAAGGCTTTGACAAAGTGAGGCTTTAATTTCCGCTCTCCCTCCATTTTTCATCCCCTCCTGTAGAAAAACAAACCCCGTTCTGTTTGCGATAATAATGGGTATTTTTTGCGTCGTCAAATTGTTTTCTTGGTTTGACAGAGAAACACAGGCACAGGGGCCATTAGCACTCTCTTCAACGCTTTTCCTTATGGCGCGGGAACGCGCCTCATGACAATACTCAGTCTCATGGTTTTCTTTGTCAACCTTGTGCTATTTTCCCTATTCACTGCCATGGCTTTGGTGAAGTATACTTCGCATAGGGATCGCTGGGCTTCATTGCTCCAAAACCCCGTTGCAAGTCTATACACTGGTTGTTTTCCAATGGGAGCAACCACTCTAATAAATGTGGCCGTTGATGTTATACATGAAGAATATCGTTTTGGCGGTCCAGCATTCCTGTACTTGATCTGGGCTTTCTGGTGGTTGGACATCGTAATTGCTTTCGTTTGTTGTTGGATTGGGGTTCATGTGATGTTTGTCCGCTCTTCCCTGACATCGGTTCAAAATCGAACAATTTGGTTTTAGGGCGACGCGGCAAACGCATTCCCTTTCGTCAATGACTGCCATGTGGCTTCTTCCCGTTGTCACACTTATCGTCGCAGCTTCCTCTGGTGGCGTCTTGGGATGGGCCTTGTTGAACAACTCCCCTTATTTTGCGCTTATCACCATCGTCGTCGCCGCGTTCCTCGTCACCACTGGACTAAGCCTTGCCCTTATGATTCTGACAATCTATCTCTTTCGTCTGGTTGTCTACGGCTTACCACAGGGAGGAAGCATTCTTTCCGTTTTCCTGCCTCTTGGGCCGACTGGCCAGGCTGGTTATGCCATCTTATTGATTGGCCAGACTCTAAAGAATCTCCTTCCTTACAATTCTGCCTCACAATTTCTTCAATCAAGTGTGACGGGGGAAGTCATTGAAGTCGTTTGCATTTGTGCCGCTTTTCTCCTGTGGTCGCTTGCCACAATGTGGATGCTTTACGCATTACTAGCCATACAAGCACAACTTCGTCGAAATCGGATACCTTTCAAATTGTCTTTTTGGGGATTGGTATTTCCCAATGTGCGTATCCGTGTTTCCTCGCGACCTTTGCTAGCCCTTTTACGCATGCCTTTATCCGCAGGGTGTCTACGCCAACCTCACCATTCAGCTAGCTACCATATTTGGCTCAAATTCCTTACGTGTGTGGGGATCAATCTATGCGGTTGGCACTTTTATCCTCTGGGCGTCAATCGTCTTACGCACGTTATGGGAGTTGAAATGGGTTGTCTCAAACATCTTGGCTGATGACTCCAATGGCACACCAAACGGTGATGATATCCGCGAGAAGGAAATCAGTGCGGCGACGAGCACGACCAATTTTTCCGAGTTGTAACTTACCTTACCTGCTTCACCGGCGCAACAAACAACCTTGGAGACAGCGGCGCAGGAACTTGATGGTAGGTTTATTTTGTGTGGATCGAAACCCTGCCATACTTGTGACCAAGGGGGGAGCGCAATTTTTATTTACACGTTGATTTTTTTCGTAAGGCCAGTATGGCTGGACTAACCAACCAGGCGTGTGAACAACCTTCCATATATAGGTAAAATCTATAAATAGGTATTATGTTTTGGGCATCATTTGGGCATGTCAGCCTTGTCAGCCGCCGTCTTATCCTTCGCTTGCTGCCCCTTATTACTGAGTACTCCGCTTTTGTCCTCCACCTCAACTGCATCTGTACTCTTACCACAATCACAATGCAGATGTCTTGAATATTGTCTGCAATCCTTATCATATACTAGGTTCCTTGAAAGGGATTATCATCCTAAGTGTAAATGGCACATATTTACTGGTTCTGGCATGGTCATCCTGAGAAATATTCCCCTTGTAAGTGAGGACAGCTCGTGAAACACCTCAGAGAGCGCACCAGTCTAATCTGAGCTCATCTGGCCCATAAATTACCTGAAATTGGCACTTCAAATTAAAAAAATTTAACAGCCTGCCGGCTGGACTAACCAACCGACCCCATATGGCAGATTCAAATCCTGCTCCCCCCTTGCTTGTGACTTACCGTTCAGTTCAAAGTCAAGGCGCGCGGGCTATACTTGTTTGAGCACTGTAGCGGTATATTTGTTCGTGTGTGAAGGTGCTTGGTGGTAATATATGTGACACGTATGCAGTGCCCCTTTTCTTTACGACTGCCACGTACGTTGTCCTGCGATACGCAGTAACTCTACTACTTTAAAACTTGGACCCACTCTTGCCGCTCCCTACCAACACGTACGATAATGTCAAACTACGTTGATCCTTCTGCACTCCACCACTCTTCCCCGCTCTCAGCCACTTCACCACTCTCAGCCACATCTCCAGAACCAGAAGCTGGGCCTTCCCGTAAACGTCCTCGCACAGAATCAACTTCAGAGGACCGCAAGGAGGCCCGAGCCCACCGTAACCGCATCGCCGCCCAGAACTCGCGCGATCGCCGCAAAGCACAATTCTCCTACCTTGAGCGCAGGGTCGCTGAGTTGGAGGAGGAGAACCGCCGACTTCGCGCTGGGATACCGGCACCCACACCCGCACCTCTTATTCCCGTCTCTTCCACCCGTGACGACCAACGGGAACGGGAGAACGAAGAGCTCAAAGAGCGAATCAAGACGCTTGAACAAGGATGGGAAGCTGTTATCAAGGCACTTGCAGCTCAGGGTGTTCAGACTTTCTCTGCTCCCCCAGCTCCAGCTCAAACAACTCCAACCACTGTCCCTTCATCATCATCACTGTCAACCTTAATGGACACAAGTTTCACCGCCTTTCCCTCCCCCGCTCCCTCACATTCTTCTCTCGACCTCACGCCCTCCGCCTTCACCACCTCGACAACAACAGAGTCTGAGTCTAGTAATCAACCAGCGCACGAGCCCACTCGCCACCTAGCACGGGTGGCGACCATCGAGTCTAACTCGATGTCCCTGCAGCGGGTGGTCTCGCCGCGCTTGATCTCATCTCACTCTTCTCCTCTGGTGAAACATCCTCTATCAGCACTCCGGACACCATGGTCGAGGACGACGCAAGCATGGATGACTTCTTCCGCGAGATACTCGTCCCTTCACCGTGCCTCGCGAACACGGCCCTGCCTGATTTTGATGCCCTCATCCAAACGTCGTCGGCGGCCTCCTCATCCGCCGCGACGCAAGTGAGTGGAGAGAGGGAAGAGGGGGTGGTGGTTGGTCGTGATGGGGGTTTGGATATGCATTTTGGAGATGAAAGGTCGACAAGTGAGGCGGATTGGGTGGACGAGGTGGGGATACATAGGCTTTTGGAGGAGATGGCTGGTATGAACGAGGAGTCTTCTGCGGGGGATATGTATGCGGGCTTGGGCCTCGATATGACGCATGGGTGGGATATGGCGGCGGCTGTTGACGTGTTCTGAATGGGCGAGGAACCTTTCAATTTTCTTTCCCCTCGTGGACCACACCCACCGACTTTCGATGATCAACCGCCGTCCCGCTTGCGTTATATATGGAGCTCGACCAGCAATGCACGGACATTTGCAGCAAAGCAGGATTCCTTTGGCACCCCTCCTCTCAAAAAGTCTTGGTTTTCAGTATCTCTATCTCGGTTCTCGGTTTCTCTCCCATCTTGCCTCTATTTAATCTTTTCGTCTTCTCGCTCAGCTATTTATAGATATCCATCATATCATCGACCAGGATCCGTCTCTCTCTACTCTACTCATCTCATTTTTTTATTTTTTTTACGTACCGCACATAGGACATCCTTTCCTTCTCATCGCCTACCTACCTCCTCTACCTTACCTTCCTCCCCCTCCCTCCCGTCCCAACTCACTCCCCCCCACCCTCCCGACGCCGTCTCCCACCCACACCTCTCCTTCTTCATCCCACCCACACTCCGTCCTTGCGATCTTCTGCATTTGGCACGGCTGCTCCCCTTTTTTTAGGGTTTGAGTAGTAGTGTTTTTTTGTGGTGTTTTGCGCGGCGGGTTTGGGGGTTGTTGTTGGGGTGGTATTTTTGTGTGGTGAGCGCTTGGGTTTTGCCAGTGGGCTTTGTGGGTGCAAGAAACATATGAGGGAGAGGGCTCCGTTTTGTTGTAGTGTAGTAGGCCAGAGTGGTTGAAGGAATGGATTCAAATTGTGGTATTTTTGTTGGATTTCTGAGGGAAGTCAAAAAAAAAAGTACTGGTTTGGTACTTATTCAAGTTATTGGATGCGGAGATGCTTGGGACAGGGCTCGAAAAAGCAAAGAGTTTATTTTCTTTCTATCAACTGCATTATTTGATTACACTATACTTGGGCATCTTTTCTGCCAGTTGTGAAGACTGCCGGAATTGCAACGCGCTTGCACAACCACCCCAGATCCTGCGAATACTCAGGCCTCCTGTGCCTAGGGGCTTTCCAGCATGAACGAGGAGAAAAAAGCCTTCCCTTTCTCCGCCGTGAAATCCGCCCTGAATCGGTCCTCGTATATGTATGCCTCTATAGGTGCATGGTCATGTGAGAAGCGGAGAAGTAAGTGGGGTGGGGGCTAAATGATGGCGGCGGATTCAATGTATGAATGACGGCAGAAAAAATGCGTGGACATGTGGAATTGTAGCGCGCTTGCGCGGTGTTAGAGGAGGGACGATATTGAGGCGTGAATCCGCAGCAGCGTTAAAATTCCAGAGCGATAAGTGGAATAAATGAAGAGTTGAATGTGATGGCCATAGAAGATAATTGAGTTGTGAAGCCATGGTGATAAAATTGTCCCATACGAGAGCTACACCCAAAGACCAGCCGTGATGACAGAGCCAGCTCGTCCACTCCTGGTGAGTAGAATTAACCATGAAAAGAAGAACCTTTGAAGGCCTGAGCGGGTGCGCCGCGGGGCGCTGAGTGTCAATGCCTAAAATGAAGGAAATGAAGGAAATTGGGAGAGGTTTGCGTTTCAGAAAACCCTGCAAACTGGCAACGACCGGCTTTCCTCATAGAGAAAAGGCAAGGCTAATCGTTCGATTGAAGATAGCATTGAGAGTATCCTCTCCGGCAAGTCCTCGAAGCAACTTGAAGGTTATCAAGATAACAGTGAAGAGTAACCGTCATTTGGCGGTTTTATTTCGAATAAACCAATCCAGAGATAACCCAGGAGACGACCGTTGGTCCTGAAAATCTGGTTGGGTGCTGATCTCATTCAGGCTGGTCCTAGCATATGATGTCGTGCAGTTGACAGTGCGAGAAGGCCATCCCTGGACAAGCAAAGCTCACTGCCCCAATCAGACCGTCTTTTACCGAGGACAAACTGGGTTATCGCGCGGCCATGTTGAAAGATTCTTGCCTTTACATACACTTCATCGTCCGTCCATTCTTCATGTCGGCAGCTTCGGGAAGGGCAGTCGGACTCGTGACCGAGGTGTGACACCAGCTAACCTCGAATGTTAACAACATCATGACATTCCTTTTGCAATCGCAAGATTGCCTTTACGACCGATACCTCATAAAAATCCTTATAAAGTCGCCAATCTTACGCTAACGTATAATCAATCTCCCCAATCCTTTGGCGGTCTTCCTCACGCATGTCTATTTCGAAGGAATCTCGCCTTTTGGAGTCTGGATATAGCGCCTACCACTCGTCTATAAGCCGGATCCCTGGGGATCTACTTATTGAGGCTGCGCTGTTCCTAGAGTCGCGTAAAGACATCTTAAACTTTTGCTTGACGGTGCGTGATTCCATTTTACAGTCTCGTGCCACAACTGACCTCTCTATAAAGTCAAACTACATCTTTTCCAATGTGTCCTCAGTTCTCTACGAAAAGGTGGTGTTAAAGTCCGCAGAACAGTGCACATGGACTCTTGGAATGCTTGCTAGACGGATCGATGTTGCACGACACGTCCGAGAGCTCATCATAACCCTATCCAAACCATTCGTTTCCGCGATCGACAACGCCACTGCGAGCGCTGCTGTCAGAAAAGTAGCAGGGGCAATGCGTTTAGACGCCTTAACGAAATTCTGTTGGGATGCAGAGGAGTCGCCATATCATGAGGATATGTGGTTTGCCTTGCGTATGGGGTGTGTATTCGTTCCCTTCTGTGCCCACATCGTTGCCTTCCTCAACGCGCTTGTTACAGGTGTCCTCAATTGCGTTATATCGGAACGTCCATCGGCTCAGTTCTCCCCAACCTCAATAGCCATGTGGGTTTCACAGATCCTTCTACTTTCATTGTGATTGACGGCTTCGATAGTTATTTGACTTCGTTGACCTTCTTGGATTTTCCCTGACGTTGAAGAACGGGTTTTACGAAAGTCACCTTGACATGTTTCTCGACGGTCAGTGCGCCAATGTTTCCAAGGTGCAGAGCTTGAACATCTTTTGGACAGATGATCAGCCAATCTTTAAAAATATTTGCGATATGCTTACTCGCAACTGTCCCAACCTCGAGGAACTTGGTGTCGAGGGTTCTTCCTCTGTGCCCACAGACATTCATTGTTTGGTGGGGGGTCGGTGGCCCACGTTGAAGAAGTTATCTCTTGGAGATGTGTGCTGGGACTGGTTTCCAAGGTCGTCAAGCCCGGGGGAGAAGCGTCCTTTCGTCGCTTTTCTCGAGGCTCACGAATACCTGGAAAGTATCAGTTTGTCAAGGCACATCATTCAGCCCATTCATCTCTCTACCTTGAGCCCAGAAAGTTTAAGTGGTGTGACGTCCTTTTCAGGGACTCACCAACAACTCCAGGCCCTTCCTCACCTGCACTCTTCTTTGAGGTCTGTGACTTTTCGGGATCCAGTGGAGACGCGCGAGGTGTCATCAATCACCGTGGCGAGCCTGCTTCGGGATGTCACCAGTCTCACAGAACTGAAAGTTTCGTTCACTCTGCACTCGATGTATGACAGTGGCAACCTCCTCCGTTCTCTTGTTCAGGCGTGTCCCAATCTACGCCACCTTGACCTGACTTGCGAGCATAAGCCCTCATTCCATCTGGCAAGTTTTTTAGACTGGTAATTGCCCTTTGCTTTTTTCTTACCATCCCTCTAGGACACTTTTACCAAAGTCATCCGCGGCCTTCCGAAACTCCGCACCTTCTCTCTGAGTATCGTCAAATATCCCGGTGATGAAACACTTGCCTCAGGCGCCGCACGAATTGCACAAAGCAACCCCCGTCTCCAAAAGTTTTCTCTCGCCTTCCTTCCCCCCGTTTACTCGGCTCCTCTGCCATTTTCCCTCTCGTTTCCCTTCTCCCCATTCCGTTTACGTGAATCTGGCACGTTTGAAATTTCGTGCGATCAATACGGTCTCCCTCTGAACCTCACCGCGCATGAGAACCGTCAAAGGATTTGGCCCTGGGGGCTTGGAGTTTCAACGTGGACAAGGGAGTACGTGAAGGATCTGCGTCCCCTCAGCTCGCCGGGGCGGAGGAAGCAGGGTGTGCGTGGATTCATGAACTTGATCTTTGAGAAGTCCTCAGCGGGTGAGGAGATGCGAATGATCATTTTCTGTGGATTTTTGGTGTGCCTTGCTGTGTGGGGCTTCACCGGGGAAGGGGGTAGGGCTATCGCTCGGGTTAGGGCATCACACCGTTCGGTGATATTGGTATGATTTCTACTTACTATGTACTTGTGGATGGAGATGTTAGGAGTGTATGTATAGCTATTTCTGATAGACAAACTATTCCTTATGACAACTGTGAGTGCTGCTTGTCTATAGGCTCATGAACAGCTTGTCACTGTATACGAAAAGCTTGATCACCGTGCACGTGCTGCCATGCACCACCCACTACCGTGGCAGGCATCTTGGCTACCACAGGTTCAAAACCAGCCAGGATATCTGAATTTGTAGTTGACGCTATGGAGAAGGGCGAAGCCGTCGAAGCGAAAACATGGGAGGAGGTAAGTGTTCAACTTGAATGACCCTTGACTATTCCGAATCAAGCGTCAATGTCCTTTACCAGAGCGTGCAACGAGCAAGGCAATTTTGGGAACGGGTAAGGAAAGAAAGGAAACCTTGGTGGCACTATCGGTCTATTGCCTTGAGGTTGGATCCTCTTCGAAGGTTCATCAGACCTATTTTTCGCTGGACCATTCGCAAGTTATGGTTTCAGTTCCTCGAGTTGGTCTCAACGATTCGCCCTGACGCGTGTAACCCGAGTAGCTACTCTCGGCCCCTGGTTGTTTCTCAAGCGGTTGCGAGCCCCGTACTCAGAGCCTGCATCTATCGATTTCGTGCGAAGGCGTACTAAAATTCCTGTACCCACTGTCTGGTGCACGGTTCCTTTTGCTGGGTCAAGGTGGATGGTTCTTAGCAGAATTAAAGGAAAAGCTATGAGCCAGCGAGGCTGGGATGATCTTGATAGGGATTCGCAAGATAAAATCATCATCCAGTTACGGAACATGGTTTCCCAGCTGCGCGAAATCGAACCTCCTGTCGGACCCGAGATATGTTCTATCCTTGGTGGCCCTGTCGACGACTTGCGTTTGTGCACGGATGAGCCTCTCTTCTATATCAACGAACAGCAAATGAATTACCAGCTCCGGCTTGGGCAACCTCTCACAAACGGGTCCACAGACTTGCCCTATTACGCAGATCTCGTGGCGTCACACTCAATTCGCCATCCCATTGTGTTCACTCACGGGGATATTGCACTGCGCAACATCATGGTGGAAGGTGCAACTATCACAGCCCTGATTGATTGGGAGTGTGCAGGTTGGTTTCCCGCTCACTGGGAATATATCAAAACCTACTTTGGCGCCCAAGGCGAGAGATCTTTTACGGAACGTATTCGCGAGTTTGTACCAGCGTATGATCTTGAAATGCGGGCCGACGGGCAATTCGGATGGGGTTTGCCAAAGTGGAGATGTATTTAGTTGGAAGGATGGAACACCGACAAGGTTGTGAGTTTCCCATCGGAACGGACGGTACAATGAGCACTAATATACAAGTACGATGTTACTACGACGAGGACTCGAGCAGCTAGATTCACAAAGCTCTGAATCATAAAGGCAGCAGTGGGAAGTCGCCTCTGAACAATGCACGTTCCCGCAGTGTGTAGAGTCTTTCAGCTCGCTCGAGGACTCGAAGGTAAAGATCATCCTTTGTACATGGGAGGTCAATTAAACCGCTATCTTCGAACAAAAGAAGTGCATGCATAGCCCAGACTGCGCATGTCCAGGGTACGGCGGGACCTACTATGGTGAATCCCTTGTGGTTAAGGGGTGGACAGTTTTCGCGGATGAAGCTGTCAATGACATTGATGGTGCAACCTGGGTCGGTGATGGTGCCGACGACGAGGATGCCGACGAAATCGCTCAACAGACGAAGGTTCACAACGGCGAAATGCTTCATCCAGGCTTGAGATCGATCAACTCCGCGCTCAATTGCGTCGTTGTCGCGGAGGATCTCGTAGGTTGTGACCATCTGATCTGTGGCCAACGACCCCCCCAAACACAGGGCCCAGTGGAAGTAAGGACCTTGATCAACATCGTTGGTGATGTGGTACATGACAATGCCGATCTGCACAACCATCTTTTATGCAATGTCCCGAAATACAAGGTCAGGAATGCCGTTTAAACTGGAAGGGAACCGTCGGAGAAATCTGTCGCGAAGCCCGTGAGTTGCGGTTGGAAAGAAGCCTCCTGCTCGACTCACACTGGATGGTGTAGAATTTCTTCTGATCTGCCAAACTAGAAGGATAAAGTACGCTTGAGGTCTTCAAATCCAGGATGGTGAGGAAAGCGGGGGGATGAAGGCGTGGCATGCCGTACGAATCAGATAATAGGGTACCAAGGGACCAATTTGAAATTTGAAGTAGGGGCACTGGGGCAGCTTCACAGGCCGTGTACAACGTCGAAATAGTACAATATACTATTTCAATATCAAATCTATTTTATTTCTCATCAAATACTTAAGTACGCAGAACGAAGGGGAATGTAAACCCAGTGAAAAATGCTGAGCACAGATTTGAACAAGGATTTGAACAATCTAGAGCAAAAAGTAGATCGGATATGACAGCTGGTAATTTGAACAGATTCGAATCTGCTATGGTTCGGAATTTCGATTCAAATCGAATAAGGTTGGTTTCACCGATTTCAACCAATCGAATAAACTCGTTACCGTCCTTATATGAGGCAGGGAACCTCATCTCATACAAGGATCCACATCCACCAACTGAAGTCATTTTAAAACGGCGGGGGTTACGTGACAGGTGTGGGCCTACTAGCGTAACGGTTCACCTTCAAGCTTGGGTTCTCCGCTCACGCTGCAGGACGGCCGTGCTCCTAGGTAAGAATTTCGATTTTAGATTCCATTGAAAACACTAATATCTTTCGCAGGATTAAAAAACGGGCGCCGGCTGCGATACAGGTAAGTTAACAACAAGATACCGCTGCCCACATTGTGATTCAACTGCAACGCGACGTAGATTACAGCTGAGCAGTTGCTACGAGAGGTGTGTTTTAACACCTGGGAATGAAGTATGTTGTGACTAACATTAACCCTCTGCATAGGCCCAAGAACGCCAGGAAAACGCATTTCGTGCGCCCAAACAGCGTGTTGAAGATTTTGAGGAGCTTCAGGAATACCGTGGGCGGAAAAGAAAGGAGTTCGAGGAACGAATACGACAGACACGGGGTAGTATGTATGTGTTTAAACCACCCACCCGCCTTATCTTATATATGTTCACCCCATTGCAGAAAAGAATGGTTGCAATATGCCAACTGGGAGGCCACCCAAAACGAATTTGCCCGCTCCAGGTCCATCTTCGAGCGTGCCCTTGACGTCGACCCACGGTCTACCAGGCTCTGGCTGTCCTACACCGAAATGGAGTTCAAATCACGCAATGTTAACATGTGCGCAACCTCTTCGATCGCGCCGTTACCCTTCTCCCACGCATCGACCAGTTGTGGTATAAATACGTTTACTTTGAGGAGCTCCTCCAGAACTTACCTGGTGCGCGACAGGTCTTCGAGCGCTGGATGCACTGGGAGCCTGACGGCAAGGTATGGCAGGCATACACCAAGCTTGAGGAGCGGTATCAGGAGCTCGACAGGGCCAGTGCGATCTACGAACGTTGGGTCGCGGTGAGGCCAGAGCCCAGGAAGAAGTGGGGAAAGTTTGAGGAACAGAGGGGTAGACCAGACAAGGCACGGGAAGTTTTCCAGACTGCCTTTGAGTTTTATGGGGACGACGAAGAGCAAGTGACGAAGGCTCCAGTCGTATTTTCTGCGTTCGCGAAGATGGAGACGAGCTTGAAAGAGTATGAGAGAGCCCGAGTGATTTATAAAGTTGGTGCCGTTTGCTTTTTTTTTCTAAAAAAAAATGTGCTCAACCGTTCTGAAGTTCGCCCTTGACCGCATTCCCCGCACCAAATCCGCTGGTCTATATGCCTCTTACACGAAATTTGAAAAACAACACGGAACTCGCAGTAGTGTCGAAAGCGCTGTTTTTGTCAAGCGGAGGATTCAGTACGAAGAAGAGATCAAACATAATGGGCAAAATTACGACGTTTGGTTCGACTATACCCGCCTTGAGAAGGCATTTGTCGAGATCTCAAGGAAGATGTCACTACGCTGGAGGAACAGGACGCTGCTCGCGGTCGAGTGCGGGAGGTGTATGAGCGCTCTGTCGCCCAAGTTCCCCCTGGTTCCGACAAAAGACACTGGAGGAGGTATATTTTTTTGTAGTTGAATTACGCTTTATTTGAAGAAATTGAGGTCAAGGTGCGTTCGCTCTTCTCGTTCCCGTGTTGAAAAGACCAAAGTCTCCAACCACACTCTCTAGGATTACCCTCGCGCCCGGCAGGTCTATCAAACCGCAATCCAACTTGTTTCACACAAAGGATTTACGTTCGCGAAACTCTGGCTGATATTCGCCAAGTTCGAAATTCGGCGACTCGACTTGGGGGCCGCTCGTAAAATTCTAGGTACCGCCATTGACATGTGCCCAAAGGAGGCCCTTTTCAAAGGATATATCGACCTGGAGATTGAGGTATGTATCTCCCATGCTGTTGGCTGGATACTGATTTCTTTCTTTACTAGCTTCGTGAATTTGATCGCGTGCGTGCATTGTATGAAAAGTATCTCGAAGTATGTGTTTTTCGCCATATTCTCCGACGCTTTCGTGATGACATCATATCCCAGTTTGACCCCGCCTGTTCTGCCGCTTGGGCCAAGTACGCTGAGCTTGAAACACAACTTGAAGACTTTACGCGTGCCTGTGCCATCTTTGAACTTGGTGTATCGCAGGAGGTCCACATGCCTGAAGTGTTGTGGAAGGCCTACATTGACTTTGAGATTGAGGAAGGCGACCGCGAACTTGCGCGCTCCCTATATGAGCGTCTGATTTCTCTCAGCGGTAATGTGAAGGTGTGGGTGTCCTATGCTATGTTTGAGGGTGAGCCGATACCTGTCCCGCGTGACGAGAGAGACGAGGAAGTAGAGGGGGAGGAGGAAGAGAGGAAGCTCGTGCTTGGCGATTCAATACTTGCAAGACAGGTCTTCGAGCGGGGTTACAAGGACCAGAAAAGCAAGGGTCTGAAGGAGGAGGTATACCGTTTCAATAGCTTCTTTCGCCCACTATGCTAATGTATGATTGCTATAGCGTGTTGCACTTTTGGAAGTGTGGAAAAACTTCGAGAGGAAGCATGGCACTCCTGAAGAAGTTGCAAAGGTGGATGCTATGATGCCTGTCACCGCTGTACGGCGGACTACCGACAAGGAGACAGGGCAGGTAATTGAAGGTCCGTCTAAGATATATTTGCTATTTGATCCTCCAATCTCACAATGCTTTAGACTTCGAATTTGTGTTCCCAGATGATCTACGAGAGAATAATCCCAACTCATTCAAGTTCATGCAGTTGGCGCGGGCTTGG
Source organism: Laccaria trichodermophora (assembly GCA_018417955.1). Classification (NCBI taxonomy): domain Eukaryota; kingdom Fungi; phylum Basidiomycota; class Agaricomycetes; order Agaricales; family Hydnangiaceae; genus Laccaria; species Laccaria trichodermophora. The sequence goes on from JACTVC010000001.1 coordinate 1,408,200, forward strand.
AAGATGGCTCAGAATGGTAAAAGTGACACAACATCATGAACTTTGCGAGTACAGGGCGCTTTAGCTGGCTGCACATGTTCTACCTTCAACATGATAACGATAACTTGTACGACTGATCACAATGCTTTCTGCGACGGAATTGACTACATTACATTCCAGAAGATCTGTCAGTGTGAAATAAAGAGAGAAAGCTGATTCCCTCAAGCAGCAACAGTTGGGAACTCTCAACGCTTCTGAATTCGCTCCATGTTGAAGTTGGTACCGAGATAATAAATTGCCCTAAATAGAGGCGGCAGGTTACTTATGTAGGGTGCAGGTACAAGCAGTGTACATTTGCCAAAGACGGTGATATCGTGAGCTACATAACATCCAAATCATTCTAAGTGACATTCTACAAGCAACAGCGAAAAAGCCAAGTGAGTACGACGGTGACAATGACGAAAGACTTGGGGGACACGATGACAAACTCAAGAAATATATGTAGATGATTAATACCTGTTGTGCGAGGGACGAAATAAGGATAGATAAACCAACGAGATGAGACGAGATATGGGAATAGAGGAAGGAGTGGGCGACGTAGCGATGCGCAGATATCGGTAATCCATTTACAGATAGGTGCATGCAAGACGGTGTTGTTTTTTGGTGCGTGGTGGGAAAAGCATTGAAAGGGCGTGCGTGGCAGTGATGAAACCGTCATGTACAATGCAGCATGGCGAGGTAGAATATAATTAAGACCTGACAATTGATTAGCGTACGTTCTCTCAGATCCCAGTATTGACACAGACAAAAAGCGTGAAACGGGGAATATGGGACAAAACTTGAAGAGATAACGCACATTTTATATTGGATATTATGCTCCTCCGCTTGGCCCTCCACTTTGAACTCAAAGCCTATGTCGAGGTCGCGGTTATTACGTGCATTGGGTGCACATTTGATTTTGCCAACGATATTGTCACCCTTGTTGACGGTAAGTGTCAATGGTGTGTAGAAGACAGTTTGTCTGATGAAAAGCGGTTAGTGATTTGAGAAATGAAGATTCAAGGTTCACTTACTTCCAGTGTGTGTATTGTGCGTGAGGCCCAGTCGAGAACTTCACTTTCTTGTGCGTGCATTCGAATGAGATGTCGAACCATGCCAGGAATGCATGAACGTCTGGGGTGCGTGAGTTAAAGCATAAAGTGTCGGAGGGATTAAACTAACAGTCATCTCGGGTACTGGCTAGCGAGAACGGTGCTTCAAATGTGAGGTCCTCCTTCTTGGCGGTGAGAAGATCAATGTGCTGAGGGAATGTAAGCCAGTGGTGGAGAATGTAGGAGAAAAGTCAAACGAGCCTTAATAAGACACGGGTCAGTGACGACGGATTTGAGCTCGACAGTGTCAACCAGAGGCTCGCGAAGGGCGATGTCTTTGATACATGAGTAGTCAAAGCCATACACATTGTCCCAGACTAGAAAGACCATGAGCATTGAGAGGAGACTCAAGAAAGAACGACATACAGTTGATCTTTTCGTCTTTGTAATCCTGATCTTCGATGGCTGCAAGGTATAATGTGGCGGTATCGGGAAAGATGAGGCCGTCCTTTTTCAAGTACTTGTCACGCGCCAGGAGGACGGTGTCGAGCATGGATTCGTATAGTAAGAAGTAGCCCATCCACTCTGAGATGATGATGTCGAATTCTTGTAGGGGAAGAACGGACTCCTCAAGCTTTCCCTTGACGAGCGTGATCGCTAGTGCCGATTAACATGAAAAGAAATGACTGGTTTGCAAGGTGGACGCACTGTCCTTGAAGCCGTTGGCTTCAATGATCTTTTGTGCTTGATCGATGATGTTGGACATGTCAATCTTCGAGCAAAGATTAGACCGATGGCAATTATGCTGATACAACAGACACTTACCCCAACGACGTGTTTCGCACCCGCCTTGGCAGCAAACATACTCAGAATACCAGTACCACATCCAACGTCCAGCACTGTCTTTCCTTTGAAGAGGTGGGGGTTGTTGATGATTGCAGAGCGGTACGATCCTGTCCGCACAGAATCCTTCAACATCTCTTCGTGAATACCTAGAAATTTTGATCAAATTTTATGTCACACCAGGATATCATTAGAAATAATATTCACCGAAGTGGGCATATGAATCCGCATAGCTATAGGGATTCAAGGAAGAAGAAAATTCGAACATCAGGTGTTCGTACTTTTTGAATCAATGGAAGATGCGCACTAGTCTCTGGAAGTCATATCATGGGCATCCGGAGATGAAGCGTCTTGGCTGGTCGTGGAGGGTCCGGCGTTGGCCATGGTGGTGTCCATAATCAATGGCGGATCGATGGTGGCGACGGGAAGAGGTGAAGGAACTGAAAAATATTTTTTTAAACATGCCGAAACTAGACGCGCAAGACACGTGGTATTCGATCACATGACATTAATATGATTGTGGCTGTAGTCAGCGCCTGATTTGGACAACATCGCCTCCAAGGCTCAAGCTTGACTCAAGCTGCGCCCCGCAGTATCTTCTTCCTAATTACTCCCCGACGTCGTACTATATAAGCGACGTTCACTGCAAATGATTGTCGACCCCAACCACAATATTATGGTACAACCTTATTGCTCGTCGGTTATGCCCATGATGCTCACTAATGACTCCAGATTCAGCCAGAGATGGCTAATGCAAACGACTCTCTTATAGATAGCCCTCCGTCGTACGATGTTGCTACAGACGCATGTGAGTTCCATGCACCCACAAGTCGTCATCCATTCACTCATCTGTCCAATGTAGACCCTGTGGACAAGAATAAACCTCAGGCGGTTTCCCCGCTGACTACAAATGGGAGTCAATCGTTGACGCCTTACAACGCGTCAACGACGACACAGCCCACGATGATACCTTCGCCCACAGTGTACAATTACACAAATCCCAGGACGGGAGAGCGCATTGTGTCTCTGCTACCCCCAAACCATCCCGAGATGATCTGCTTACAGGAAGGCATGCATGTGCCACAGACAAAATATGGCTTACTAGGTCAGACAATCTTCTTGAACCTCTTACGCTTTATTAATAGCCGTAATTTCAGGTATCCTAGCAGCCGTATTTTGGTTCCCATTGGGCATTGGTCTTTGTCTTCTAGACCGCCGAGTAAGGTGCACCCGATGTGGTCTCCACATCGACGATGGTATCTGTGGTTGATTGGCTATTTCCTGTCTTTTTCTGGTTTTTTATTTTCCTCTCAGCCTGAATTTCCGAGACGACCTCTACTCTTTTCATGAGTCATGACTGTCTTTACCATCTTCATTCAACCTTTGCTCTTTTCATTCCGTTCATCGGACTTTTGTCTATAATATGCACCATTGTACCGTAGTATATTCGTCAGCGCTGTTCTATATCCAACCGAATGATGATGGAGTTCTTATGATAACGTGAACTCAGGAGTGTTTGCCTGAGGGGCGACTGTCAAACGCGCCTGACGCGTCTTGACCTTGAATTTGTGCACCAAAACATCACTCACCTTTCCACTCACCTTTCCATCTCATCTAACTCCCTCCATGGCGACGATATGGCGGGACTACAGTTTTCAAGAATTCGACGACGAACCAGTACCAATGCCAGGACTCCCAGATATTCTTCCCCGGTTCTTCGTTCCACCTTTGGAAGACAAACCACAGAACCCCATAATGGATACCCTAAAACTAGCCAGAACTAATCAATCTTTGCCTAAGCGACCTAGAGATACCCTTCGTGTGCCACACGAGCTTGCCATCCTCGTCGCTGACGCTTCAGAGAGCGACAACCATCTTGATGATTTGGATATACTGTGGAGGAGTGCGCTGACGCGTAAACTAGGCGTGAGGGTGTGTTTCTAGCTCCTAGGATTCATTATCAGGGTTCTCTGAGATATATTTTGCTGTTCAGAATGGAACCCTGTCATGGGACCGACTGCGTCCAACTCATCCATCGAAGGCTAGTTCAACCGCCTTCTTGTCAGAACAAGCTAGCCTCGTGTTTGCTTCTGCACGGCACTAGTGAGTGTTCCAGCTTCGGCCACAGATTTACTTTTCAAACACCTAGACAGCGTTCAACCGCGTTTCTCTGATCCCAATATTATCGTGTCGTATGTCACGCAAGAAGAACTGTTGGTTTCACTCAAAATGATCATCCTCGGAACCTCATCGACTTTGCATACGTGGTGCCCCTCTTCTGAGAGGTTCGTTCAAGTGGGCTGTCAGAAGGGCCAGCGTGGACATCTATTGGTTGATGGTAAAGATGGAGTGGTTAGCGGCAGGTTTATCAAACGTTTTCTACGCCAGCACTCTTGTTAACTGGCTATGTCAAAAAGTGTCATATCTCGCTTTCTGACGATAGGTACTCTCATGCGACGTCTGGAGGAGTTTTTGAAAGGCATATGGAAGAGGTTTGTCATTCACTCATTGTGTTGTATACCGTCCTGATGCTTGGCTGCAGATCAGCTAAAGAAGGACCAACGATACATGCTTTCGCTCATTCACTAGCGACCACACTGACATACCTACGAGAGGAGTTCGCCAAGCTCCCGCCTATACAAGAGGCAGTAGAGAAAACGGCGTTGTGTGCTCTTTGGATGCAATATAATGTCTATGAAGAAATTCTGGTTGCTCTTTCCGATCTGTATGGACGAGTCAGTACTCGCCTTATCTTCTTCACTTACGTGCTAAACCACATATCAGAGCGAGGGACACTCACCGCGAGACTACCCGAAATTTGACTCTTCTCCTGTTCCCCTTTTGTCTCGCGTATACGAGCATCTCAATATGCACCTGGAACGCCAGTCACCGCGCCGAATTTCAGCCATACTCGCCTACATTTTGACCAGTGCATCCCAGGAATATTTGCAACAAGTTGGGCGATCAGTCGGGTTCGGAGGCCGACCACTGCGAAAATCATCTCATGTGATCGGGGAGAAACACAACCAGTACGAAATTGATGACGACAGAGATGAGGATGAAGAAGAGGAAGATATTTTCGAAGCCCTAGAACAGATTGAGGACACTTTCCCGAATTTCTTCCCTTCAAAGCTGCTCGATGTGTTACCAGCAGCCCAGAAGTCTCTAGTTCTTCTGCGGATTGCGCACCCAGACCACCCGCTACTCACGCTTCCGCCCTCCCGAAGTCTAATTAAGTGGTTCTGGTCAGCTACAGACATCCAGACTGTTTGGGATGGCTCAACACCACTCCCAATCGTGGACCAACTTGTTAGTGAATTGTCCCCAATCCATCCTTCCAAGACGTACGATCCAGAATTATCACAATTCAGCATCTTCGACATGGAGCCTGGCTCAATGATCAGCTCCTCGTCATTCACTCTCAGGGACACATCAATTCGCACTTTACGATCTTTCATTGACTCCTTCCCCGATGTTCTTCCCTCAATAACACCCACTCTCCCCCACCTCACTTCCCTCGTCTTTGGTGACCTCGTCAAACACGCATCAACGCTTTCATCTGCCCTCCTCTCCCTGTTCATTACCTCCACTGGGAATCTCAACTTCCAGTCCCACCTCGTCCTTCTACGCTCGTACTTACTACTTACTGCACCCTCATTTAAATCCCGGCTCCTTGCAGCCCTCTTCTCCGACACCGCAGAGTACGAGATCGACACAGGACCACATAGCATGTCGATACGCTCACTGAGGCGACGCACGAACAGTAAAAAAGCAGGAACAACATCTCAGCAGCCTTGGGCTGTGGGTTTGTCTCCAAGTTTATTGGAGCGTGAAACTTGGCCTCCTGTTGGTGCTGATTTGAGCTTTTTCTTGAGGACGGTGATTGTGGATTCGTTTGAGAGGGAGGGGGAGGACTTTGGTATTGGCGGGAAGGCACAGGTTATCGAAGAGGCTGGATGGAGGCTGGGCTTTGCTATACGGGATTTGCCCGTCGGGCCTGGGAGGGATAAGTGGCTGAACCCACTGAGTACGTTCCATTCTTCTATATTTGTCGGTTTTCTCTGATCATTCGCTCTTGATAGCTATGGAGTAAGTTTCCAGCTTGCTGTCGCCCATTTCATCCCTAAATTCTTTCGACAGAGCCCTCGATTTCCTCTATATGGATTACAAACCCCCACGTCCTATGGAAATCTTGATATCCCCAGAGATACTCTCAAAGTACCAAAGATTGTTTGCTTTCATCCTGCGTCTGTTAAGAGGCATGTACTTGAGCTACAGTCTTTGTTTCATTCTATAGGAAGCTAACTTTTTATTCAGTGGAAAGCGCCCTCAAGTGCCTTTTCAGAATGGGCAGGTCAACGACCAACCCGTTCTTTCAGACTCTCACGGCATCAAGAAAGCTTCTTCTACATTTCAGATTTGTTGCCCAATCTTTTGTTTCGAACCTGGAGAGCTATGTGTTCGATATCGCAATACGGGGCAACTTTGATCCTTTCATCGCCCGTTTATCCCCAGAAACGCTGGATTCACCTACCGGCGCAGGCAAAAACAGTGGGTTCTCAGATGTCTTCGAGCTTGCTCGCGGTCACTCTGTGCTACTGGACGATATTCTTAGTGCTTGTTTGCTCCGGTCAGGGCAGAGAGGGGTCGGTGATCTATTACGCAACTCCCTCGAACTTGTCTTGGAGTTTTGTGTTGCCTGTGGGGAGTTGCATCGAGGACGATTGGAGGAATACCAAGCTGCAGGGCTGATTGAGGATATATTCCGGAAGTTCCGCACGAAAATGACAACTTTGGTATGTACACTCTCTCCTTTCGTAAAAACTTTCACTGCCCCTTACACCTTTTACCTTACCTCTAGACTAAGGTTCTGAAAGGCTTGGTAAACAAAGGGCCTTCGTCTTCCAGATCACTAGTTGATGTGTCAGGAGCCGGCGAACGGAGGCCTTTGGGTGGAATTGATGCCTTATACCACCTACTCCTTTGTCTGGATCTCAACGATTGGTGGTCGAAAGCAAGCTGACGTGGCGGCCACAAATGCGCATCGCAACGAACAAGGTTCTCATAATTCGCCTCCAATCACAACATTGTATAATATCTCCACTTTCATTGAAAGCGAGAAGATGTGACGCTCTGCGGATCCGTCCGTATGTCACAAATTTCCTTCTGGTTGCAGAGCTCTATTGTAGCTGTCCTAGCATCGTGGAGGTCACGAATTGTCTTCAAGTCAGACAGCAATCGACTACACCCATCTTCTCCTTCATTGCCGTCGGCGAATTTTTGGAAAATGGCATATGTGGTTCCCCATATTGGATCGCTGGGTCGTATTTGGCAAAGGCTGACGAGAGAGGGTATCCAATCATCTACGATCTCCGGTAACCACCAGCGACGTTCAGATACGTATGCCAAGAGGGTGTTGAAGAAGTCTGAGTTGAATATTTGGTCGATCTGTGCTTCAGCCTGCTTCTGATCATGGTACTCTTTTCTCAAGAATACGCCCGCGCTACTCCGAATGAAAATACACAGAGTTCTCAAGCAGTTCAGTTGCAGGCGGCGGCTGTCTGTGTCACCCATATGTGCTGCACGCAGCAATACATTGATGCCGTTCCCGTCAACGAAAGCCTGAACTACGCTTGGTGGACTGTCTACCATCAGAGGCTCCAAGAGCCGAACAGACCAATCAACGACACCAGGATGGGATGATGCGGATAGCGTGTCCAAAAGTATTGCAACAAATTGAGTCCGTTTCTCCCAGCATATCTCCATGGGCGGGAACAGAATCTGCAGGGCATCTGCGAGGATGTGGTCGGAAACGAGACCTACTCTGACCTTCCCGTCCGCATACAGCTTGGATAAGCTCTTTCGAATGACATTTTTCAGTGCAGGTTGGAATACTTGTGCCCTGAAGAACGTGGGAGAAGCAAGGTGTGAAAGCTCGCAAGCCGCCATTTCCAACAAGTCCTCCTTGATCCCGAATCGCGTGGGATCTTGAACGATGATGGAGAGAGCTGGGATGATTAGCTCGAAATACCGTTCACGTCGACTATTTTCGCTCTTGAGCGTGTCCAGGTTGTGGATGCCACCAGTCACAGAACTTAGGGCTAGCACGATGGCACACCTTACGTCGGCCATGGGAGCGGCCTTCGCTGACTTAAAAAGGCGCAAGAGGATCGGAACAGCCTTACTGGTGATAGCCTCTATGACTGCTGCCTCGAGCTCCCAGTTGAAGGAACAGTCCACAAATGTCCCAAGCAACCAACACTGCGTAGCCTGCCTGTATTGTCTCTCGCCGTTTGCAAAATGTTCTAAATGTGTGATGACGTCCATTTGTGCACAGCGATTGTCCATAGCGGCCAACGCCATCGTGCACGAAGCTATTGCGGCCACATCCATATCGAAATCCTGGTCGATGAGCTTTTGCAATGGCTCAAAGAGTGCCCGTGGCCACTTATGACCGGTACCTCGGGTTAAATTCATCCAAGCTCTACAATATTTCTCAGCGCTCCGTGGATCTACAACATGCCATTGTGCCTCGTGGGTAGAATCCATCTGAAAGCAAATTTGAAATTTCCGCAAGATAGTGTCGACTGCTCCAGCCTCACGAAGGATATGTGAAGCAGTGAAGTCCCTGGGCAACCCAGCCATCGCTTGGACTGCTGCTGAACATGCTTCGGTGTTGGTACAGCGATGAAGCATCCATATCAACGCGGCCGTGTCAACGCGGTCATCTGCATCAACCTCTTCAGCTGGGTGCTGAATCGCCCTATATACCAAATAAGAGTTAAACCTGCGTAAGATGCTCATGCTCAGGAAGGCACATACACAGGGTAGCGCAAGACCTCCTTGCTTCCAGTTCCAATGTCCTTGTCAATTGAAAGGAACGAACTTGGCTCCATCATCCATATTCGTAGGTGTGCAGAGATTGGGTGCTGATATGGACAATGTGGATACAGGAGCGAAAGCCACATAGACCCAAAATAAAATGTATATGCCAGTGCGACAATAACGAAGGTGGTTGCCATAATGCCTGTGTCGCCAGACCAAAGTAGGACAATGAGGCCAGCGAAGAAGAGCAACAACGCAACGTGGAGGAGCAACGGCAGTCCGTTGATTAGAGCAAATACGTGCCAGACTTCGAGTTGTGTATACCTCACTTGGCGCTGGCGAGCTCGGTATTGGTGTGAGCCAGATTCATAGGCTGGTGGTACGAGCCATTGCTTCGCTAGCATCGAAACTAGCGCAGCAGATAAACTGCACGCTAGAGCTGCGAACCATAACCCATTTACCCAGTGGATCTCGCGCGTTGTAGGGGAAGCGATTTGAGGAAGGGATGCTAAGGGTGATGTTCTTGTATTATTGTCCTGGAGTGCAATTAACTGTGCTAATAGGACGTTGGTGGTGTCGAGGGAAGAGGGGAGCATCTGTTGATACGATTGTACGACGAACGTCGTCAACACGGCCGAGAATAAACCCGTCTGCAAGGCGAGCGTGATCAGCCCAAACCCAATCGCGTTTAGTAAACACTCACAAAAACTAGAAGCACATCCATTCCTCGATTACACGCTTCGAAGAGTGCGTCGTCAGCCTTCGTTGCCTCGTCGTTGTACACTTTCCACACCCACGCATCCTCGACTATTTCTTGGCCCAGTTCATCTTGTGCACTCTTTTCCAGTCCTGATTCAAATCATCCCTGTGTTAAACGCAGTCTTCAAGCGAAGACCAAACCTACCGCACTCTTGACAACCTTGTTCCTTCTGTGATGAACACTCTGAATAAGGGAAGTTCAAAATGTGATAGAGGATAGATAATACTTACATTGGACGCACTGGCAGAAGTTGCGCCGATTCTGATTGGCATGAAATTGAGCGGCGTCAGAAATTGAGCGGAACGAGTAGAAGTTGAGACAGTGAGAATCCATCTCTGATGATGAACTTCTGCTGGATATCAGCGCATTCCAACTTTCCAACACACAGCCTTGTTCCTGGAATAAAGAAGGAGGCGGTTAATATTATTAGCATCACGTACGGTCACATGATATTCAGGTCACTGTTCGGAAACGTTTGATCATTGTCAACCACAATGTTCAATTTCTTTCAGCAATGTTGAGTTCACGACCCACTCAGCTCTCCACAGATGCCCCCTACTTCCCAACAAAGACCCCTGGCCGCGGTTTGAAGAATCGCGCTGAAAATGCCATCCACCCTGGCGCGAAAACGGTTCTGGGAGGGAAGCAATTGGGAACACCGTTTCAACCTTCGACGATCCGTGAGTAAATGATTTGATAGTAAGGCTTTGTTGATTAACTCGGCGTTTTCATAGAGCCCCAGCGTCTTTTCAAAGACTCAGCGGTGACGAAAACTCAACTGAAACCCACTGTACTCGCCACCCGGCCGTTGGCGGATAAGACTCCATTTGTAAACCGCGCCAAAACCTATCTCAACACCCCGCTCGGGAAAGGGGGAAAGTTGTTCTCGCAAGAACAAGAAGGTATTGGCAATGGCACACCCGACTCTCTACAACGACCGAGTTCGATGCGGAAGCATGTTCGCGCACCCCGCAGTGCCACCAAGAGTTTCGAAACGCCTATGAATCAAGGCAAACACTGGGATGTTAGCGATGAAGACATTGTGGTTCCTGTGTCGCAGCCTCAAGAAGTTTTAGAAGACGAGGATTTTGATGAAATTGAGTACATGCCTCCGAATACCTTAGGTGTGTCCCGCGTTTCAGTTCGCTTCTTGAAAACTCAACACGGAAGCTAGACCTTCCCTACAAGCCACCCATCGATTTTGAGCTACCCGATTATAAGGTTGTTGGACAAACCTTGCGGAATCTCGCATACTCCATCCCTTTCGACCCTGTGTTGTTTGATTTGGAGATTCCAGAAATCAACTTGGAACCGGCCTCCAGCAATTTGCCGGTACTTGATTTTTTAGGTGAGTGCAGGCAGGTTTATTGCTCTGCGCATCTGATAACATCTGTAGATGATGATGATCCCTTCCGTCAATCAGCACCCTCGAAGGTAGCCAAGACTATGCTTCCCAAGGTCGTCGCACGGCCTGTTCCTGTTCCAAAACCCCTGCATGCCCGTGTCCTATCGGCTGCCTCCACCACAATTGCCGGTCCGACGCTCAGTCGAACTGCAACATCCACTTCAATGAGGACAACCTCTGCATCGAAAGGCGGCCCTTCTCAATCAACTACAAAGCTGGCGAAGGCATCGACTAGAACTGCACCTGCTGTCATCACTAAGCCCATCGTGCGTCCTGTTTCCACCAGGAACCCAGCAGCCACTACTGCTGCCGTTGCCTCGCGCCCTAGAGCAGCCACCCTAAAACGACCGCTCACATCTATGACCACCTATAAATCTACCGCCACTGGAACGGCACGACCTTCAGGCAAAGCAGGCATTACGAAGCCCGCTTTGGAATCGGAGTTGATTGTCAAGTCCGCCACTTTCGAATTGGACCAAGAGGACTTTTTGTTTGACGTATAGAATTTCGCATCTCTAAGGGCTGGCTCTTCGGAATGCGCGTGTGTACGACTCTTATGACTTCTCTATTCATTATGTTGTTGATTCCGTTTCTAAATCGATTTGTGTATCCAGGGTGTTCGCTGTGCATTACGGAACGGGATCTTCTGTCTGACAATGTCCATCCTTTCAGTTCATTATCTCTTTGTTGAAAGCCACAACGTGGCCAGGTTTCTGACTCGGTCATTATTGATCGCGAGACCCTTGCATATAGGCTCCACGAGGCCCTTTGTTGCAACCCACTTCATGACTCGACAAGGCACTTGGGATGCGATGCACTCAGATTCAAGTCAGGGGGTGAGCCACTCCCAATTTCTATATCTTGCTCAGGTGAATTGCATTCCCTGACATCATTACCCAACTACTTCCCTCCTCGTATCACGAACCATTATGTCTTCTGAACGCAAAAGGAGTCCGAGGCCAACGTCGACAAACCCACCCGCCCAACTTGCCGATGTTACGTCCTCAGTCATAGTTCCCCATGTGTCCACCATCTCGCCCTCGCCTGAGGTCATCGTACTGTATGGCGGAAGAAAGCGCACATATGCTCAAGATGTTCTCATTGTTCTCAAATTCGAGGTATGTCCCTTTGTTGATTGCATTCGTACTCGTGTCGACAAACATATCCTACACTTTAGCAACTTATCGACCTCCTGCAGGAGGACTTTGGCGTTTACGATCCTCAGCCGACTAGATTGCCTCGTCGTCAGGTGTTCCACCTTACGCAGAGAGACCACGCTGTCCCATTGATGGTGGACGCAAACAGCTGGACCGAGCTGAGCAAGAATGTCGCGATGATTGAAATCGAGAAGCCAAAGGCAAAGCATACTTTTCTCTATGTGAGCGAGATAAACTCCCCTTTTTACTTCGCTAGCTGACCCCCGATCTTCCGTCGAAGATCTTGCTTGCTATTTGTCTCGTCCTGCTTTGCTATCTCCTCTTTACTTGTGAGGGTGAGTGACTTTCAAGTTCCCAGTGTGTAAGATGTCTGCTGAAACGCTGTCAAATAGAGCAGGGTAAACCAGCGGAACATTTATGGGGTGGATATCGCTTTTAGATATTACTTCTCAGCCCCCTGTACGCGTCATGTGTAATGGAATTTCGAAGCATTGCGAGTCCACCTTTTGCACGAAAATCGCCTCCTGAATTTGACCCATCTTATACCTCGAAGCCTGATATCCGAGCCTTGTCCGAGTCCGCGTAATGAGTTCGCCTTCAACTTCTCAAAAGTGTTTGATGCGCTAACTTCTAAAACGTCTTCTCATGTCCAGCTTGATGATCTGTTACAACGACGTCGATCCGTCATTTACATAACCATGGATACTAGTACGTTTTTGCTCCGAGAATGATGCTGCGCTGTTAACGTGAACGTGTCCAGTCTCCGACGTTCGTTCATTGCCCGAGGCGGGACTCGACGAACCTGGATGCCGTGCTCCGGACCCCTCTATCAACCTCACCAACCGAGTTAGATCTGATCTCCCCCAAATCATTGTAGAAGATTCAGAACAGAGGCCCGGGGCAACCGTGATTACCCCGACGTCCTTTCCCTAGCTCACGAGAAACATCAGTTTGTTGGAAGACTGAGCCCATGGTAACTTTTGGGGGGGGGCTTCCGAGTAAGCTCCTCACAACAAATCCTGGCTTGATCTTGATCTCGGAAACGCCATCGACGGGATTGTCGAGCCCGATGCCAGAAAGAATGGAAACAAATTTATCCGAGTGGGAAGCCCAAAAACTCGAGCTCGATCTCGGAAGCCTATCAATAGTCAGTTCTGTAACTTCTGCTAGATCCAATCTTCCTTCAACTTACGGATGTGATGCGTTTCACAGTTCAAGAAATTCTACCTGTCAAACGTTCCAAATGTTCCTCTCACGAGGTTTTTATCCAACCAGTGGCCAAAGTATTTCAAGCCTTTCAAGTCGTCTGCTGGGACCTGCTGGGACTCAACTCTTCCAAGTTCGTTCGGATTAATCGGCGTACATCAATCTCTTGAACGACAATCTTGCAGTGAACTAATCTACCTGGCGCTTCACTACCCTGGCAGGTACGTCGGCCCGAGTGAAGAAAGTTTACGATATTGATGACGACTATTGCCTCGAGGAGGGTCCCCGATATCGCAACCATGACATTTAACCCCGGAAAGTGTTTCGGGTGGGGTCGAGCTGACCAGCGACTTTGTGAAGATAAATGATTTAAAGGATCCCAGAACTGTTTCCTGACCATTGTTCCTATGCCAGCGCTCACCGTCCCCAAGCCTGCTGCCCCTTCCCTTGGCCTCGGCAGTCGACGGCGTTCCTGGGCGTCTCTTTCTTCCAACCCCCCTGAAAACGCCGCTCAAAATGTGAACAAAGCAATTGACGTTGAGCTGAAGGTCGGTTGCCTTTTCCCCATCAAGATCTGAATGCGTTTATTCAAGGGCTCGCAGAGGGACGCAGTGATACGGAAGGAAAGAAATGTCCGAGAAGTAAAAGGTTCGCTTCTTCGCTCACTTACTCGCTGTGGATATTCACGTCGTCGGGCCTCTTTCCAGTCATCTTGTTTGGCCAACCTGACTCCGGTAAACCCTTCCCTTCTCAAGTGCCCGCGTAATCTCATTTGTCGGCGGCTGCTTCAGGCAAATCAACGCTGATAAAGCAGCTACAATTGCTTTACGCCTTAGACGCTCTAGATAATACACGCACTTTATGGCGGGCGGCGGTATTCCTGAACATCTTGAGGGCGGTTCGCATGATCCTAATGGATCTTGACTGGGAATTCTCCTATGAAGATCATGAGGACGAGTTTAATTCTCGTCAGATAAGACAGGAGATTGCCGCTATCAGAGGAAAGCTACTTCCGCTCCTAGCTACCGAAGAGTCTCTTGCTATGGAACTCAGCGGTGGCGTTTCCTTCTCAAGACCTTCAGGGGCTCGCGTTCGGCCTGGCTGGCAGCAGTCTGTAATTCCCAACGAAGGATCTCCTGCAGAAAAGGAAAAGCCCTCGAGGCTTTTACAAGCGACCAACCTCACCGTAAAATATCTGAGCACCTCGGCGTCTCTAATTGGAATATTATGGGATCATCCCACCGTTAATCATTATATTCCGCTTCGGAAATTTCAGCTCGATGATTCGGCGTCATAGTGAGTCCGTTATTCTTTTTCTGGATGGTACGGGCTTACGCCTTTCGGCGCTTTAGCTTCCTGGGACAGATAGATCGAATAGCTCAAGTGGATTATATTCCTACGAACAGTATAGTTATTTAGCGATTTTTTATTGCGAGAATAGCTCACACCGAATTTACAGACGATATTTTACGCGTACGATTAACGACTCTAGGGGTTGGGGAACACACATTCGCCGTCAAGTTTGCTGGTAAAATAAATACCGTCACGTATTTTGACGTCAGCGGGGCTGTGAGATGAATCATTAATCTTAAAGTATGCATTCTCCATAACTAACCCCTTTTCTGATTCTTCTAGTGTGGTCGGGTAAGCGTGCTTGCTATCTTGTGGACAAGGAATTTGATGCTAAGTATGTCGATGGTTAGCGGCTGTCCTGGATTCCTTACTTTGAAGCTGGTGGGTCCAGATCTCATGGTATATATCCTTCGCTTGACACTACTGATGGTACTATGCACAGCTACCTCATTAATTTTCTTTGGTATTCTTGATTTCCTTCCTTTCGTCGTAAATTGACTGACATTGCCAACCAACCCGTAGCTCCGATTAGTGCATTCGACGAGGTAAAACAACCCCTACTACCGCCACCCCATAATTGTTTTATCATTATCACCAGTACCTCGAAGACGACCCCGCAACCAATCGGCTCCACCATTCTCTCCAACTTCTCTCCGCCATATGTGCTAACAGAATCCTCAGTCATGCACACCTCGTTCTCTTCATGAATAAGGTGCGCTTACTGTTGGAAACCCCAGGGAGCTCATTTTGTGAACTTCTTCCACCTAGATCGACATTCTAAAGCAGAAGCTCGAGGCTGGTATAGAGGTCCAAAAATAGTGCGTCTTCTTTTTTTGCCGACTTCGCATTGCCGCCGCTCACTATTATATTTAGTATCACCAGCTATGGAGACAGACCAAACACCTACGAAAGCGTCTCGGATTATTTTCGAAATCACTTCCTTCAAGCTCATCGTAGACACGACGTTTCGCGGAGGGAACTCCATATTGTGAGTATGTTTAAAAAGCCGTCTGTACTGGGACGCTCACGACTTGTGTATCGATTCCCTAGCATTTTAGTTGCATGATTGTAAGGCTATAGCTATTCTCGCTGACATACATCCTTACTTTCTCCTGGAGGACATTTCGGCATCGCATGTTCTCATCACAAATGGTGCGTCAATCAAGCTACCATGTTAAAAAAGGAGGATAATAACCATGCTACACAGTGGGAGCAGAAATCATACGAAAGCATATCTGCGGACTTAACCTTGTCTGAGCCATGCCATATAGCTATATATACCCCGTGTACCATCCATACATAATCAGCTAGAGAAAATCTAATACCCTTCACGCCTCATAACGACTTATCCTCGGCGTCAGCTGGCGGTTTGATCGCTGACTCTTGAGACCCAGCTGATACAAACGTACCACGCACCTATCTTCCACACCGCTCAACTCCTCCTTCACCTTGACAAATTCCGCGTGGGTAGGGGACGCAAAGAGTCCGATCTCGACTTGCTGTAGAGACGCAAGCTCTACAAGAAGTGCGCTAAGGCTGCTCCACCCTTCGAGCCTTTTCAGATCAACGTAAAACTCTAGACCGATGCTTTCAAGCGCGTTGCGAGATGTAACACTTGATAGCAGGGTGGTTGCCCAGTCTATCGCGGTATCAACGACGTCAAGCGTTAGACGTATGGAACGCAGCCCACAGTTGTGACCCAGGTCAAAGGATTGAACTGATCAAATAACCGGGAGAGCATACGTGAGTGACAGGCAACCCGGTCAGTAGTAAAGTGTAATTTACCAGGCCAAGTCCCCGGCTTGAGATGGAAATGTTCCAGCGCCCCTCCCACCGCCAACAAGAGCTTCTTAATAACCGAGGCGTCTGGGAAATGCGAGACGCGTAGCTCCCGCAGAGATGACAGGTCCATGGGCGAACTCTGTCCTAAAAGCCAGTGCCCCAAGTATCCCATCGACACATAGTCGAGAGTCAAGACTTCCAGGCGAGGGGTTTGCGACTCGGCGCTCTCGTCCTCTTCAATCAAACGATCCTCCTGATCAACTGTTGCATCATCGCTAACGGTGGTGGATGAAAGCGCAAGGCCTTTAAGTGTATGACAATGTGATAGGAGGGATGCGAGGGATGCGAAATTTGAGAATGACCATGAGTGAAATCGAACATAGGTGAGTGAAGGTAATGATAGGACGGCGTGTATGGCGTGCTGGAAAGTGGGGGGTAACGTCTTCCAATAAAACGTCATCGTTGCGGAAAAATCCAATCGCTTCAAATGCGTGAGGAGTTTGAGCAGCGGAGGCAGCGTGCGTTCCGTTGTGACCCATGTAGTTGAGCGGCTGTCAGGGTGGGGGCCATGATAAGGTGATCCTTCGCAGACTTCTAGCTCGCGCACGTTGGGAATGATTTTCGGAGAGCGAATCAAAAGCCAATATAGGCGTTTGCAGAGCTCCTGGGGACACGACGTTGGACCGTTCGGAGCCATAGCTTTGAGAGTTATCTTGGCGAAGAAATGGTGGCGACTCGGAGGAAGCCAGGCGTTGCAAACAAGTGCGCAACTGCTCAACGCCGGTGGGTCATCGTGTAAATGGTCAATGATTTGGTCGATGAGTTCCTGAGGTAGCGGTGTAGGCGACATAGTCCGTGTAGCCTCTGGAATTAAAGTGTTAATGTCGGGAATCAGGGATGACCGAATCTGCGCCGGTAATGGTTGCTTTAATCACAGTCAAGCTGGGGCTCGCAATGAACCACAGAGTGCGGGGAAGGAGCTTTTAGAGCCGAGAGGGCAGGTATATCGATGTATGTATGTATGATGCGGCGTGAAGCCTGCAGGCGTGATTGATCGATATGATCGATCAGTCTGAAGAGGAGCATGAGGCACGTTATATGTGCGATTGTGAACCTCAATTTCCTCCGAATCTACAAGTTCTTGTTCCTGTTCAGCGCGGCCTGGATCATGTAGATAACAGTGGAATAGCCACCCCCAGTTATCGGTTCTCAAAGAACCGCTAACTTTGTTCCGACCCCACGTAAAATGTGGAGATCATTATTGCGGGAAGTCATGCGCCTGTTGCTTATCCCCTCATGTTCTAGCACGTCAGGCCCGGGGAAGCTCTCACCTATGTCTGTGCGAAAATAGCATATTTCAGGGGCCAAAAATCGCAATATTCCTCTACGTTTATAGCATATTTGAGACAATTTTTGGAGATTTTCACAATATTCCTATCTACTTATAGCATATTTCAGGCCCACTTCTGGTTAAAAAAAAAAATCAATGCAAGGAACCTTGGCAACGGCGGCACAATATGGTGGCGCAACATGGCTAATTCCAATTTGAATTAGTTCCAATCAAAGTCCAATATGCATCATGACGAATGAATATTTCCTGAGATTTCCTGTTGCAAGTTGACGATGGACGACACCAGCACTCAAGCAGCTTCACTTCAGAAAGGAATACGAAAGATCCGCAACATTCAGTTCAACTATGATGATTGTGCTGCCCTCTTTCAGCGTGGACTGAAGATACAGGGGCCTGTGATAAATACCCTTGGCGCACTTTGGCAACAAACTGCTGAGGAAAGCTCTGTGCGGCGAAATAATCATTTATGAGATCTAATTAGATTGTCACATTTTGGCAGAGTCACATCTAGTCACGTTCGTGGGAATGTGACATCCTTATACACAATAGCATATTTTGCACGCGAAAAATAGCATATTTGAGGCCGTTTTTTGACCATTTTGACGTACAGACATGGGTGAGAGCTTCCCCGGGCCTAGCACGTCACCCTTGCGTGTTACCATAACGTTCAAAATTGGTGTTGAGCTGGCTAGCAGCACTTGCAGTCAGGCTATCAGCTGGATTATAGGATTGATCACGAAGGAACCCTGTGAAGATATCGTTCCGGGTGATATAATCAGACACACATATAACACTTATTAACAGATACTATGATTCCTCAAGCTAACGTGATTTTTCGGTGAACCCCAGTGAAGAGTTACATAGCGATATTGCCAGAAAAGTCCAGCGTTAGAGGTCCGAGTCGTTCCGCAGAGGAAAGTCTGCGGATGACAGTCGGCCGTTGGTCGGCCGAACACGGCGGAAATCAGTCCCACCATTTCAAAGTCGCGAAAATGGACCTCAAATCCGCATTTTGGACACGTTTAGAAATGTCAATGTTCAGATAGGTTTAGGTATCTTCTAAAGGTTCAAATTTTCTGACTGGCCTTGCATATATATACAGTTATCAAACAGTCATGCACCAGCGATTTTTTGAATTAAAATCCATACATCAGTCCTGGTGTCTGTCCAATGTCTGTCACTGAAAAATGCTTGATAAGTCCTCATAATTAAATGCCTTGTTTCGCTCAGTATTTCAGATGATTTCAATAACTTCTTGCTGGGAAACTTTCTGGAAGCTGCTTGGAGTCGAAAGAGAGCCACCTTCTGTGGCCCCACCTCATCACGAAGGCTTAACAACTAGTCAAGCGGTGTCTAGACTATACAAGGCGTATCACGGGAGACTCCGAGGATGTGGTGTGTCTAAAGTAGCAAGCCTAACGCTCGAAGACGCCAGGACTCAGGAGCATCCGGCCCAACCAATGCCCGGGAACGCAAGCTGGCGTTGAGAAGCACACAAACAGGGGGTAATGATGCCGCCTATGATGCTTTAGAATCAAGTCAATTTGTGGGATGAGATAGCTATAAAACTGGACGCAGGAATGGTCAAGGAAGTCGTTTGCGATCTCTCACCATGAAGACCTTCGCCAGCATCATCTCTGTTCTTTTATTCGCCAGCGCCGTTGTTGCTGCACCCACTGGGCCAACCACGGTACGTGCCAGTTCCAATCCTTGACCAGTCTAGCAGCGCTGAGGTTTTTCGCAGGCCGATCAGGTCGAGCCTCCCAATGAATGGGCCGAATTCGGAAAGCGCGACGTCGCCACTGTAGGATTCTAATGGAACTACATCACTTGAAGAGTTTATGTTGATGCGCTTTGTAGAGCGACGTCGTTTCGGCACCCCAAAGCTGGGGAGGGTTGGAGCAAAAGCGTGAAGAGGCGTTGAAGGTAAAAAAAATCGCTACATCGCATAAATTGTGCTGACGTGCACCGTGACTCCGTAGGGCGATAAACTTTGGGCCCCCCACAACTGGGGAGGATTTGAGCAGAAGCGTGAAGAGTCCGGCACCGGCAAGGTAGAATGTGTACCGAAACGAGCACTGAATTTTTGCTGAGAAAAGTGTTGCACCAGGCCGACGTCATTACCAAA
Source organism: Laccaria trichodermophora (assembly GCA_018417955.1). Taxonomy (NCBI): domain Eukaryota; kingdom Fungi; phylum Basidiomycota; class Agaricomycetes; order Agaricales; family Hydnangiaceae; genus Laccaria; species Laccaria trichodermophora. The sequence continues at coordinate 1,428,080 of JACTVC010000001.1, forward strand.
GTGGACACCGTTAACTTGGAGCCTGAGGTAAATGCATAGTGAAGCGAGCACCTCCTTTTTACTAAAAACGATAAATGTATCAGGTGGACGTTCTCACTTGCTGTATCTGATGACCCAGCATTTTGCCTACCAATGCCAAATGGACCCAGTTTCATCGTCGTATCCAGCGTCTGTGAAATATCAATTGTTGTCCTGCGAAGCGGTTGTCGAATCGCCAACTCTGGACCAAAAATCCGCAACGGCACTGAACAGTCTATGGCATATGCTTACTTTTTCTATTGGACAGATGTTTCACCGCACAAAGAATCCAGATTGGGTCTTATGGATGATGAATGAAAACCGGACCACTATCGAAGCGGAAAAAAAAGGATGCGATTCTGGTGTAAGTGTTAGCATTCGCATTAGGTCGCATTCCCGAGTTTGTTTAACTTCACCACGATCGCCACGTTGAAGAAAATCTTGTAGCGGCTCTGAGAATATCTGTGATTTACACATACATAGAGGACAACATCAACCATAAGAATTCGTATTTTCACGATTCATAATCCCAACAGGCCCTATCCCAAGCATGTACAATACCTTCTGTAAACTAATTCACGAACAGAAAAACGAAGACGAGGGTCGTCAGGCCAAGCCCAAGAGCGTAGCTCTTGTGGGTTGCTGGGATATGGTAAAGGTCAGGTGGTTTCATGAAAAATAATTCAGATACCTACCTGAAGCAGAGTTGAGTGTTGACGCAGTTCCAGAACTCGTTGAACCCGCCGATTCAGCGGGTCTAGTCCCAGTTGCACTGGAAGTGGCATTCGCAGGGGTTGGTGCAACTCCAGAAACGTAACATCCATCCGTCACCGTTTTCTGCGACACTGCCAATGCGCACCGCGACAGAAGCCCAAATTGATTATCAGCCGTAGAGATTTCGCACTCCGTCTTGTACGTCCCATCCCCAGCGCGACCACTCAGACAAAGGTACACCTTGCCCGCCGTGGTTTTGACAGGGTATTCAGCGCCTCCCAGACGCTGGTGGTCTGCACCGTAGTAGCTGATCGAAACCCCTTGCGAAATGTGCGCGTCAATGACTGGCGCGAACTCTGCCTTGTTCCCAACACATGCGACGTCGATGTTGGAATTGGTGCCCGGGTAATAGCACCAAGTTCCCGCAGTATTGGGTTCGACATAATCCTTTCCTGACCTAGCGGTCTTGGTGAAAGCGGAAAGAGCTGCGTGGGCAAAGAAAATGAGAAGAAAAAGCGTAAGGCGTGTGATAGAAGTTAACATCGATATAAGAATGCAGTTGTTGGTGTTGAGATAAATCCTAGGGTTTGTCGAGCCAATGCTTGTATATATATATGCTGGAAAGAGGGTCCTAATCCAGGCCATTGCGGGAATACACTCCCTGTAGCAAGTGACACAGCCTACATATAATGAAGCCTGCAGGAGTTCGTTCACATCCTTGGCAAAGCTTGGCAGACTGGTATGTAGCGTGCTGCTAGAGAAAGTCGTTCGGGAATCAGAATCGGGAGATAACCCTTGTCTCTCTATTACTAGTGTTCAGGTTCGTTTCCTCGACCAGCTTGCTCTTTTCACGACAGGCGGCAAGTATAACTTGAGGATCAAAAAAAATTCAGCTCATTAGCTTTTTGCGTCTCCTCTTCCACTTGCCAGATAGGCTGTAGAGTGAGACACCCTGCCGCACGAGACTATTCTGGGTTCGGTCCCGGTACAAAGCCCACCTGAGGTTGAACGTCAAAGTGGTAAACGCGAATGTGATCACTTAGATGATACTACTTACACGCAGCGATCGATCTGTCGACCTTGGAGATGTTCAGAAACTCACAATCAAGGGGAGGACATTTACATAGCACCCTGCAGTTATGTTTCATGAATATGCCAGCGCCAATCAATGAATCGGATCTGGCAGAGACGTTTTCAAGGCAATTACAGTGTCTTGCATAATGCTTTGCAGCATGAATTTTTTCAAATCGTATTTGATTATATTTGTAGTGAACCTGATATGTCACAACTAAGGCCCAATGAAATGATCTCTGTCCGGAATAAGCCTGAATGTGACATCTCAGGACCAGTTTAAACACAGCCAAATACAATTTCAAAAAATTTACGCTGCAAAGCATTATGCAAGGCACTGTAGACTGGCTCAGCTACCCACGACACATCAGTAAGATGGCAAAATAGATTCCGGGTTTTACTGGTTTTGGAAGTTGCCGGGGTGTCCGGAAACCTGAAAAGGAATAGTCTAAGGGTCTCGCCTGTCAGGGACTACTGTACCGAACTGTATGGTGGCAACGGCGGACGGAGCGTTACGCGCCCCAAAGGATTTTTTTCGGCAACGGACCGGGCGTTACGCGTTACTTTGGTCCAATAGGCAACCCCCCCGGAAATTTAGGAAGACGATGTTACAGAAGTAAATGGTCGGCTGTTGGTATTTCGGGAGCTTTACGAGCATGTGCAATGTGCCCCATCTTGGATTTCAGGTACATTACTTACATTTGATTGTTTCCGTGCATCCTTATGGGTGTTTTGCCTTTACCCCTTTTATTTCATAGTCTACAGTATATATATGAAGCCTTATACTGTAGTTACCCATCCGTTTGCCTCTGTCACCTCCAGAGACAACCGGAAATCTTATTCCCCTTTTTTCTCTTGATCACAAAGAATTGACGCTTGCTGATTTGATTTCAACATTGGCTAGGCATACAATGATCCTGGTAATGCCAGGGTATACTGCCAGATTTTACCTATATTTTAGGATCTGTAGCCCTGCAGGGACAGAAATTTTTGTAAAAATGGACTTTTTTTTGGACATTTTCATAGCAACACACACTGCAAGCATCCAAAGATACTGACATAAGAATATTTTGAGAGTATTTTGATGGTACATAAATTTCTCCCAAAATATCATCCACCAGGTATGTGTTTAGTACGGAAAAATATATATTATTACTAATGCAAGAGTATCATGTCAGTATTCTGATAGTATTGAAGCTTTTTCACAATATTGTAAATATATAAGTCAGTATTGATACAGTATCGAGAAAAGACATTGAATATCACCAAAATACTCATCTGATACTTCCACATCAGTAACCAAATATCTTTTTTCATACTAAACATATACATGGTGGATAGTATTCTGAGAGAAATTTATGTACCATCAAAATACTCTCAAAATATTCTCACCTAAGTATCTTGGAATGTTTGCAGTGACAGCCAGTGTTACACATTGAAATAAGCAACAAAATCAGGCCAGCATTATGTGTTATGTTGCCACCATACAGTTCGGTCAGTAGTGAACATGTACATCTTACACTATTTGGGTGGCGGGTTTCCAACAGGTTGCCAAGTTTCAATATTTTGCAATGTTTTGAGGTTTTTAGTGGTTTTCAGAGGTTGCCAGGGTTGAGAAACCCATGGAAACTGATTTGCTCAATTACTGATGTAGCTTCTAGATTAATTTCATTTCTAAACAAGCATGAATTTGGGAATGCTTAGGTGAAGTAAAAGCAACTGACTCCAAACTAGTTCAAAATGGGAAGCCTTTGGGGCAGCAGAGAGAAGTACTTGGCATGACATCTGCTCCCAACAAGATGAAAGTGCTTGGCGATACTTGTGGAGATTGCAGTGTGTACTATTATATGATGTGGGATTTGGCTCCACTAATTAGTGCTCGACCTTTGGCATCCCAACTGTAAGAAACTAAAGATAAAGAAGTCAGCCTAAGCTTTCTGACTCACAAGAAAAAGAGGCCAACTCCACAAGGGCATTCGTACATTGGAAATTCCAGCACCATATTATGGTGATTGTTTACAGCGGCAGTTTCTGCCGTAATCATGTGCTTACTTTAGCATTTAGTTCACTAGTTCACCAGGCAGGCAATGGGCAGGTAGTATACATATGGTTATTGCAGAAAAGTGATTGCATTGATGAATAGGTGTATCTAGTCACTGAAAGTCCATTGATGTAAGCAGCAGAACAGATATCTCCCACACATAATCTTGCAATATGTCCCAACAATTATGAATAACATCAGGGAACATCCCAGAGAAGCTCCCAGATAATTCATGATGGGCAGAGGCAAGGTGGTGGGTGGAATTGATGGGTTATTTTGAGGGATTGGTTGTGCATGGAGGATGTTGTGTTTGAGGTGGCTGGCAACTTGGTGTGTGAATGTGACAATGCCACCTAAGGTGAGGGTTGAAGTTGGGTGTGCCTTAAGTTTGTCAAGGGCATTGGTGGTGGGTAGCATTGGCAGTAATGTGATGTGGATGAGCATGCATGATATATCATATAGACGTTTCAAATTCAATGTGTTGTGTGGCAGGTCATATGCAATTGCCATTATGCACACCGTAACTTCCAATTCCCAAACTTACTGAACTCCACAACATAGAAGCCCAATGCATCCTCAGGCTACAAATTTGCACCAACAGTTGTGTGGCTCAGTGCGCATTAGTTCCTATGCACCTTTTGGCATAAGTATACCAATCAAGTGTTCCCATAAACATGCACACTGCAAACAGTACAGAGAGCCAAAACATCTTCATTCCAGGATTGGGGACAAAGGGCAAATAGCACATGGGGAATTATAGAGATGGCCCAGGGTTGTAGGAGGTTGAAGGTAGTTGATTAGCCAGCCAAAGTTTTATGTATACTTTGACCTCAGTTGCAACTTGCGTGATCGGTTGAAGCAGTGGTTGATGTGTTTGTGCACAGTCAAGTGTGCAGGAGAAGTTACAGTCTGTCAGGGGGATAGAACTTGTCTTTTCCATGACATCTTGCCATTTTGAAGGGAGTCTCACTGTTGAGGTTACACAAATTCAGAAGAAGCCTGATAATTCATAGGAGGTTCAAATCTGGAACAGTATTTTGGCTGGGTAATTTAGTTGTAATTATGTAGTTGTACATAAATTCTTGAATTTATCTAGAGCTACCTAGGTCTAGTAGTCTTGGGTAGACCTGTAGCTACCTGTAGATCCTCACCATAGAATATCAGGCTTGGTGGATGATCTGTACCTGAAATGATGTGAGTGGCATTATCTGGTGCCAAAAACAGGCCATGGGACAACTGATGGTGGGATCATTCAACCGCACTTTTCTACAATTGTTCTCCTTACCCTCTTCTTCCCTCTACCCTCACAGTGACTCAAATGTTAGTGGTTAACAGGTCTTGCTCCCAATTACTACCCACCACTAGTGCTTGGAAGTTAGGTTAATTAACTGGAAAATAACTGAGACCAGACTGGACCTAACCACAAAAAAACTGGACTGTGGTTAGTGGTTAGTCAATTCTGGAAATGAAATAACCGGTTATTTTGCAGTTAGCTAACTGTTAAAAAACCGGTTATGACCGGTTACAACTGACCCTATTATACCCCTTCAAAACACATCTAAAAGCATGAGAAACACTAAAAATCTGACAGAGTTATGGTCAAATCTCTAAAATATTGGCTAAAATAGTAGGCCTTCAAGAATATTATTATAAAATTGTCAATTCTTCACCGAATTTAGCGTTCTTGGGCTTGTTTTAAAGCTACGACGCATGGCAATAATGTTTACTGCAAGGAATATGAGAAATATACGCCGTTATAATCGATTTTCTATTTTTTCGGTCCTGATTGGTTAGTAACTGCAACTAACTGGTTTTTGTCGGTTATCTTCAGTCCAGTTAGGTTATTTTGGGTCTGGGAATGAACCCTAACCAGTCTCGGTCTCGGTTAGAGCCCCTGGGCACCCAATAACCTAACCTAACCAGACTTTCAAACACTACCCACCACCCACCATACCATCAGTAAGCTCCACTGTGCATCCAACACCACCTGTATAATGCTAATCTGGACTGCCTATGGACAGCTGGCAGCTTTCGGGTCATTGCTCACCCCACATTCCATCTGGTGAGCTGACCTACCTTGCTGACTAAAAGCACATCAAGTCTGACCCTGCGCATCAGCACTGCACATTCAACCCAGCAAGTACTTGCAAGCGAGAACACTTATCAAGGTCTGTGCCAGTGCGTAATCCCATGCGGCCATTCTCCCCTTCTGCCTCAATGGCAATCCTACTTTTCATTTAGATTAGGTACAGACTAAAGTTTCTATGGACCAATAGAAGTATGATGGTGAGCCCCACCATTCCCTTCTGTTTGTTGAATGTGCACTAATGCCTAGTTTACAATCAATGCCATCACTATCATGGTTAGGTTCATGTTTGAGTGGGGGTGCACCATCACAATTGATTGTGTGATGCTGGGGAATGTCCATGATGATCATACAGAGCCAGGGAGGGTGCCACTAATTTGACTGCACATCAATGTCATCCCCTGCTCCTTCCAGTGTGCAGTGGTTGATCCTTTATATGTTTATATAGGTACTTGTAGTTTACAATTACACTGGCATGTAAATTAGAAGTTGCTGCAATATGATTATCTTTCTGCATACTTTTTTGATATTTTTCGGCATTTTTGGCCTGACACTGGAAAGATCATGAAAGCAGATGTGCCTGTAATTCACCCAATCACTGTTGGGATCTGATTGATCAGTAGGCCATGTAGAACCTGGTACAGTCATCCACCCCTTAATGAATCATGATACACCACTGTAATCCTGGTTGGCTTACATCAGCAAGACGACATCTCACTAGAAATGCTAGAATTAGTAAATTCTAGCATTTCTAGTAACTCTAGTCATTTCTAGTCTCCTAGTTTTTCAAACTAGGGCTAATGAACTTATCCGATTCTAGACACTCCACTAGGAAGGTTGGACAGCTAGTACTAGTATTTCATACTAATTCTAGTAGATCACTCAATATTCTAGTGCCACTAGGACACTCTTGCCCAGCGAGATTTTTATAATAAATGATTGTATAATTTATCTAATGAACAAGTGACAAACATTCCTAGTTACTTATGGAAGGTGAGACGAAGAATGCTGAAGAGAGAACCCCTCATCCCTCTCAGCCGCCCACTAATACAATACATACTGTGCAGGCCGTGGGACTTCATCCCGAGTGAGTGGCAGCATAGAACGACCTTCACAATATATAGTAAGTAAATGAGTTTGGGAAAAAGTCAACAAAGATACATTACTTATGAGGACGTGAGGGAGATAAGAAGTAAACTCGAGGAAAGGAACAGAGACGCGCGGAAGGGAAAGAAAACCCTGAGAAATAAACGGGTGAAAGGAAAGAAAACTCAAGGGAAAAGGACGCACCTCTCACAGCCTGTTCCTCTTTCATCCTAGGAATCTTTGAAGTCTCTCCGCGATGTCATCTTCGCCCCCTTGGTCCCAACCCACTCTCCCCATCAGCCACTGACAGCTAACACACATGGAATCCACGCCGGAGGCTCTTCTTGCGCGCGCATCCCGAGAATTGCACGTAGGAATCGAGGTGCGTGAAGTTCTTCTAAAAGGGCAAGAAGATCAGAACAGGAGCCTGCGTCTAGGCCAGCTGAATAACGAGAGAGGGTTGGTATTTGTTGGAAAGAAGGAAGGGAGGTAACAGAGTGTGTGAAGGAGGGGCTAAGGATGAGGAAGGGAGGTGAAGGAGAGGAAGCAAGGTAAGGAGGTAGGAAAGAGGTAGGGGGTTGGGAGCGTGGAGTGGAAGGCGATGATACGCAAATTCGAACCCGCGGAATTGGGCACACTGATGACGACGCGCAAGAAATCGGGTGAGCCTGATATGTACGCACATTTGTCCACTCTGAACAGTGTGCCTCCCAGCACCCAGCACGCCCATGACAGCGTATGACGAGTCGCCATGCGCCTCATCATCCCGGAATGTCGCCCAGTAGCCAATTGTTGGAAATGCCCGTTGATGCGGCTCCGATTCGCCCTTCAGCGGCTCCACTGCTTATCGTCGACTCTTCTTTTGATGAGTGCGCGGCCCACGGTGATGAACAAAGAAGGAAAGAAGCTCGGAGGGGATTGGGACTGATTGGGGTCGCGGATGGTGAGAGGGAAGGGAGTGAATGCTGTGGAAATTCCCCTTCGCGGATTTCAACCATGATCATGTGATCGTATAATGGCATCATTTTCTTGAGGGCCGGGCTCTTCGACTTTAACATATTCTCCGTCGCTCATCACTCAGCCCACTCAGACGAAGTTCGAACACGGCATTTTTTTTAGTGAGGGAGATTTACAGAATGGACGCATAGGCAGTGATAGTTACTACGGGTACCTTGATTTGCTTACTCTTGCCATGGTACTCTTGGAGTCAAAAGTACCTGCTTGCCGCCCCTTTTCAGTTTGACATGCCACACCTTCGTGAATGGATCGTCGTGGCATCAAACTTTCATTTTTTACTTAGTGTACTATGATACAATCACTAGAGCAGTACTAGTCATAATCATTTGTAAAGGGAAAGTCAAGTAATTGAGGTTAAATGGAACCAACTTCTGCATAATTGACGGTGCCAGTGACCCCTTCTATTATTTTAATTTGCAGGTTCTGCATTAGAAGTCTCATGGGTAATAATTAGATGTTGGATGCACTTATGCATAATGACTGGAAAGTGACTAGAAAACCAACTAGAAAAAGTAACAGTTACTAGAAATGCTAGGAGTCCTAGGACGTGCTAGGAAAAAAAAAGTTTCTAGTACTAGTGTTTCTAGGACACCTAGTACTTTCTAGTGTTTTCTAGTGTTTCTAGCTTCTCTAGCCAGATGTCATCTTCCTGATGTACTTACTGTGCTGCAACTTAGGGGATCATGACCCAACACCATATATAGAGCCAAGTGGCTGAACAATTAATTGTTCAGTTATTCTGCCTTTTGGTGTAATGGCTATGTGTTGGTTCTCTGGCCCTCTTACAACCACCCCCATTTGATACACTTTTGACTAGCAGATATCTTGCTCAATACTACACTGATTTTTATGAAACAAGTAGTAGAAACTCATATCTACCACCATACATAATTTGGATGCAATTGAGGCAGAATTGGAAAAGCTGTGGAGCATACAAAATGGACTGTTTTTCACCTTGCTTGTCAACATCTGGAAACATGTTTTCGTGGTGTAGAACTCACATGGCTATGTATGTCTGTGTAGCCACCAGACTTTATAGACCTCTATGTAGCTCAGGTAGCCATGTACATCGTGTAGAGTTCTAAAAAAAATCAAGGCACTCAACATAACTCAAATGGAGCCTAATAGTGATGACCATGAAGACAATGAGATTGATATCAGCAGATCCAGTCTAATTTTGCATATACATGCCAAAGCACTAAGAATGATGCAATTTCGAGCCTACTTTGAAGAGACAAAAACTATGTGTATCACTATATGGGCTAGAGAAGAAAGCTGGACATTCATCTGCAATGTTATCTGATGCCCAAGAGTTAGGCTTCCTCCTACCATACTTTGGGCATGAGATGACAGTTCCGTACAATCCTATCCACCTCAATGATCTCTGCATAAGGATGATGGTTGCAGGTCGAAGGTTTGACAGTATGGAGGCCAGTAACTGGATCCCAGGTGCCGAAGGGGGTGAACCATTCCACGTAGGCCAGGGGATTTGGAGCCATTCGGACATGATACAGCACGGGCAACTTGAAGATCATGCGAATGTGTGCTATCCTAAGTCCTAGACATGATCAATTGATAAGTAATAAAGATGAAATAATCAACATGATGGGCAGCTTACCTTGAAGCGATGTGCCTTCGGTTTTCTCATTCCTTTCCCCAGTACGTACGAGAGCGAAGTCCAGATGTGCGACTTCAGCAGATCAACGGCTGCAGGCAGGAACAGGTGGTGTTGCTTGAATGATGTTTTTGAGATCATTAGAACTGGCTTGAGGGATTTCCAGGAGAACCAATGAGATGCGTTTGAAGAGGTTAAAGCCGTCAAATGCTCATGGGATGATAGGACATCTGGCACTAGCCAAGAAGGTTTGTAGTGCCTCAAGAAACCTTGATGCCTTGTGATCTTCAATGATTTTGCTGGCCTGGATGCCTTGAAGGGCAGCTGGGTGGTGCAATGCAACATGGTATGCATTTGTGGCAGGAGATGGGATGCTGGTGGAAGTGGGAGCTACTTTGGAGATAACAACGGCCTTGTTGTCATCATTGCTGCCATTGTCATTTGGGTTTCTAGTGCTGGAAGTGAGTGGGGAGTGAGAAGTGTCTTCGTTAGTCTTGTAGGAGCCATTCCGTGCCCAGGCGAGGTACAGGGTGAATCGGTCGATGGCTTCCTGACGACGAAGCCATATGGTCATTTGGACTGTGTAATCCTTCTTGTTTGACGCTTGATAGGCATTCTTAGCATAGTCGATGTGGAGTCGTTCAGGCAATTCGGTGTTGAAGCTGTCGGCACTGCCAAACATCCTGATGAGGGCGATGTAATGTTGCATTGAGTGGATTTTCGGTATGTTGAAGTGGCCTGGACTGTGCACCTCAAGCTTGACAAAAACGTCTTTGTACCAATGAAAGTCGTCGAGGCACTGAGCCATCGCATTGAGTGTCTTGCTGGTATGAGATTGCAGGGACACGTAAAAGATGAAGTCGATCATTGATCATACTGCATGCATGACACAATCCTTGACTGCTCCTGCCAATATCCCAACAAACACTCTCTCCATTGCCTTGTGCTCAGCCCCAGTCCACTGCGAGACAGATGAGATGCCATTCTTGAAGTGTCAAAGGCCTTGGTGAGAAGTCATAAACTTGAATCGTGCATCCAGTTCCTTTTCTCCCACGAGCGCTGTACACCATTTGACAAGATGATCTTTGAAGACTCCCTTGTGCAATTGATGAAGGAGATCGGGTGTGAATGACTGGAAGACTTCGTAGTGCAGGAAGTGAGCCCAGAAAGGTGGGTAGATGGGACAAAGGCCAAGGTCTTGGTACTGATTTTTGAAGCTGGTCTCATTACAGTTGCTGGCCTGCTTGGACAACATGTCAAGGGTTTTGGACTTCTTGTGTGGGGCACAGGGCTCGTTCGACCCACAGGAAGTGGGCACAACCTTGCAGATTGGACACCGGTTTTCCATGCAGCACGCCACCAAACACTGCTCTGGATAATCAGCAACATATGCAGTGACGATTGGCCATACCCAGCGAACTTGGCCATCTGCACAGGTCATATCCTCTCTGCATTTCCCGGTGCTGGCCAGCGACTTTGTTAAGACAGTCATGCAATGGTGGAATGTCCAGTACCGCACTGCTTGGTGTGCACTTTCTGTGAAGCAGTCAAATTTGCCAATGGGTAAGTAGCCAACAAGCACAGTTGCGTGTGAGCTTGCCTGACATCAAATGTCTTTAGAGATGTTGCCAATCATCAGGTATACAGGCCAGGCGCTTTTATCACCCTGAAACTGCGACAACCTTGTTTTGTCGGACGAAACTATGACAGGTGTGATGGTTGCCCCCTTTGGCAGAAGTTTCTAATATTTATGTTTAGTTTGCATAGCATTTTTGCATTGGCCCTCACCTGCAGCTTCCACCACCACACCCCAGTCCACATCTCATTGACGACCTCCACATTTCCCTGTGAATCCTCATACAACTGCTCTGGTGCATACTTCATGACATCACAAAAGACTGGGTTGCCCAGTAGCTCTCGGATGCATTCCACTGGGTTGTGATACCACAGTTCCAAATCCTCCATCAGGGCATTACCATTCTCATCTACAATGTCACCAGTCAAACGGACATTCTCAAGCTTCCAGCTCACCCCACCAGGCAACACATCGATGACATCAAGAAGTTTGTCTTTCGTTGAAAATGTCGGATGGACACACTCCTGGATCTAGTTGATCAACACCTTGGTTAGTTTCTTTCTCAATCTGTGAACTATTCTAACTTACAATCGGCATCTTTAGGAATTCGTCAGTCTGGTTATGGCCCACATTCTTAATCAACCATTTTGCCAGCTGCCATTCCTCATTGCTTTCAAACGGCCCCAGGATCTTGGCACCCTGCAACACCTGACCATCGCGAATAGCCTCAAAGGTTGTGGGTGCCGACCCAAAGCTTGCACCTGCTTGATGATCTGCTGGAAACTCTTCAACCCAGTAACGGCCACCTGTGTCGTCTTCGTCATCAAAGATCTCTTTGATTGAGACTGCTGGACGGACAGCGTCTACATCTGGTGTGGAATCCTCCTCATCCACTTGGCTCTCAGGGTTCAACAACGACACAGAATCATTGCCATCTACTTCCATGGCATCAGCAAAATCATTGCCGTCTACTTCCATGGCAAGGATTGGTTCAGGCTGGGGATTATCATCGATGGGCACAGACGTCAATGCCTGGGCAACCAATTGTTGAAGGTAAGCATTGCACAGCTGTCGACATTCTTTTGACTTGCTCTGATGTTGCCGAACAGCAGAGCCTGTTGGGAACACTCAAAAACAGTAGCTGCAGGGGAATTGGCTAGGCATGACTTGTGTGTGGTACAATGGATAGTGGGGGAGTAATTCAAGGTTGGCGACAGTCAGTAAGAATCGCTGACTCATCATGAAGATTTCAAATTATGCTACAATTTGAAATATTCAGTTTGAAATCTTCCAAAGCACTCCGATTTTCGCCTTTCTTTCCACACCACCACAACCACCACTTTCTTTTTTCATTGCTCATTCACTGATCTAATAATTACTCATGTCGTCTGCCTACAATATGGACTTCGATTTTTCTAATCAAGAGCCAGTTCACCATGGCTGTCACTCTTGTGAATCATGACCCACAGAGTGCATTCAGACCTATAGCAAGTATTTTTCTCTTTGTCTTTTTCATCTCCAACTGAACTTCAACTCTGTGTAGATGAGACTCTGGCTAGGCAAGCTGCTTCTCGTGCTCAGCACCAGAGGCCACAGGCTCATGCGCCTCCTCAACCCCACATGGGCAGTCATGTTATCCCACAGAACACCCAAGTCAGGGCTGCATCTGCCCCAGAAACCCAGGACACCGATTTCACGCCTTCGATGTTTGCGCCACCCTCCAATCATGTGAACTTTTCAAACATAGGATTTGACGATGACCAATGGCCATCTTTCGGCTTCAATGCCGGTGCACAATCTAATGGTAAGTGCTTGCCCAGTGTCAGCATTAATCTGAGAATTGATTATGCCTGGCCAGGTTATCAACATCCACTGGACAAGTTTGATGAAGCTGAACTGTTGGAGATGCAAAACAATCCAGAGGCTAACATCGCTCAAGGCCCCAATGTCCCACTCCCTGCCAATAGTGTCAACGCTGATGAACAGTTGACATTGGCTGATCTTCCACCTGTTAGCACCCAAGTACGTACTTCTATATCTATCTTTGTGTTTTGTTTTGATTTTTGAGCTCAGATCACTTCAACACCTGCGGAATTACCTAGGCGCAAATTGGTTTCTCGCAACAATATGTTTGGAAGCACATTGCCTCAGCTGATGATGTCATTGAACCACGTGTCACACAACAGTAATCTTGTTCAGCACACGCACATTACACCTCTGACACCAACCCCAGGCAATAAGGAGAACCAGGTACAGTTTACTGCCTCCCTCAGTATATTCCAGGCATTGATCTTGGTATACAGCCAACAGGGCCTTCACGCAAACAGCCCCATGATGCCATTGAAGAGGAAGATGATGAGGGTATCATCGCCGCTTGGGGCCCTGATGAGGACACTCCTGCATCACCCAACAAGAAGTCTGTCCGTGCAGCTGACCTCAACCCTTCTTGCCAGTGCATACTTGATTGGGCTTTGTCCCATTATCAGTTCCTGACTGTGAAAGGTCCTTATCCGACTGCTCAGGAAGTTGACAAACGGTCCGTCGAGTCTTGGTATGCTGCCCTGAAGGAGATGAACCAAGAGTTCAACTACATTGGAGATAGTCCACCAACTGAGGATGAGCTTGCATTGGTATGCCAAGCCTCCTCAAATACTGCTATATCTTTGATATATCTTATGCATTTGTACACAGATTAAGATGCAGCTGGCCCAGCTACGGGGTCAGATCAAAGTGCATGCACGGAGTGCTGTCGCGCCCTTCTATGGCTTCAAAAACTCAAGTGACATCAACACAATCAACGGGATCCATGAAACTGTTCAAACACTCAAGCACAAGCATGCGTTTGTTCATCGGGTGAGTCTTCTAGTCACTTCTGCAGGAGCTTTGAGTAACACATTCTTAGAATTACAGGGATACAAAAGAAAAGGGCAGTCTCTATCGAACGGATCTCATTGCCAGTGTAATCAACCTCCAGTGGTATGATGACAAGCTCAACTCTGAAGCTATACACATGCCACAGTACTTTGCAGATGGCATGTTCCTGGAGACCATTGCCTTGATTGCAGCAGGGGTATGTCTTGCTGTTCCCTACTACATCTAGCATAATGTTCTCACTGATTCTTCCAGATTGAATGTGCTATCGATGAATGGCGAACCAGCACCTTCCAGAAGATTGCCTTTACAGCCAAAGCTTATGAGAAGGTCTACGACCACCATCTTCGAGTGCTTCAAAACTGGGAGGCTTACTCATCCGGGACAGGTAGCATGGCCACTCAAAACCTTTGGAAGGACCTCCTCGCAGCTGGAAAGTACGTACTATACATCTTTTTACAACTTTACATACTCAATGAATCTCCAGGGAGTGTGCTGGTCTCACCGACATCGTTGATGAGGACGGCCCTGACTTCACTGATGAGGATTTCGCTTGCAACGAGTAGTAGTCCCATCCATCATTCCTTCGGAACTCACCCCTTCTGCAACTCTTCCATGCACTCCTAATTCCTCATCTCCTGGATACATTCGCAAACCTATTTCCTGGCTAGATAAACTCACCCCTTCTGCAACTCTTCCATGCACTCCTAATTCCTTGTCTCCTGGATACATTCACAAACCTATTTCCTGGCTAGATATTGATAACAGTCCCTACCCTTCTCCAGCTCTTGCACCTACATCTACTTGGCATCTACTTTCTTTTCTCTATATACCCATTAACCTAGTTCCTTGCTAGCAGTAGCTAGCCAGATATCGATAACAGTCCCTACCAGTAGTAAACATGATTAGATACCCCCAAATATATCAGTTGATTATTCAGAATCATTTGGGAGGTTGCGCATTATCTTGGAAACGATGACTGTGGGTACAGCGACACACCAAATCGAGAGTCCAATCTGTGATGATCAATAACTCACATAGCTCGGTAGACTTGCGTAGACCCTGCTACAGGCTGCTACCATAGTCTCCAGTACTTTGTTGGTTCTACAGAGGGCTCTATAAAAGGAGGCTGCCGATGGGCCTACATGACATTTGCAACCTATGTAGAACTATGTAGACCTTGTGTCGTTTCCAGATGAAGGTCTCCCAAGGTCATAAATACCAAACAGATACAAACAATGAGTGTAGGGGCCATGGGGTTCGCACGTGAGCGGACAATCATGTACAAACAATGAGCAAAGGGGTCATAGGGCTCTTTTCTTGCAGAATGCACACGCGAGTGGACAATCACATACAAACAATGAGCATAGGGGCCATAGGGCTCTTTTCTTGCAGAATGTGCATGTGAGCAGACAATCATGTACAAATAATGAGCATAGGGGCCGTAGGGCTCTTTTCTTGCAGAATGAGCATGCAAGTGGACAGTCATGTACAAACAGTGGATCTAGGGGTCAGACTTTTCTTGCAACAGTACTTTAATTTTGTAAATACAGTTGAATTTTTGAGTAGAAAATAAGTCAACCTGTGAGGAGCGAACCGCAAAGTGGTTCGGCGACAAGCAGGGAGATACCCTTAGTGCAGAAGTTTTTATTGATAGGTAGCACTGGCCCATCTGGAGATACAGGAACTGGATTGTCAGCAAGCAAGGTGACTGCTGCCGCTGCTGAGTTAGGGCTGCTCACCGTGTCCGTCTTAGATGGATAGACGGGTCCGTCAGACGGGCACCGTCACTGTACCGTCTGGGCCTGTCGCAAGTTTCCTGACGTACGGTAGACGTACGGGGAAAGGCTGTCTGTTTCCGTTGAGTGACAGGCGTTAACGGGGTTGACGGGCGTCACCACATAAGTGGAGTTTGAAATGAGAATTGCACCAAGGCCGCTATCGCCTTCCAACCCCCACGTACCCCGTGAACTTTTTTTCTGAAACCGGTGACCTGTCCTTCAAAAATTTCTTCATGTATGTGCAGCCCCTGTTGGGTTTTTGAATTTTCGGATACTTAATTTATTATTATTATCTAATTATCACTAGTTGATCACTAGGAATGAAACTTTTCAGCAAAAGCACTCACCAAGACCGAAAGATCGATCTCATCGTGGATGGTAGTAGGTAGGTATTGAGTAAATTTCTGCTTTGTATGTACTTTGCAATCAGGACTCATCTGTTTATTACATTGTGCTAGTTTCCATCCCGTGTGATGTTTGCTAAGAGACGACACGCGCACGCTGCTATAGATAGTAACAATTGTTTTTAATACCTTTGTAATATCATTTATTCTATGTATCACTAAAATTTGTCGACGTCAATACAATTGACGTCCGCCGTCTACATCCGTTGACGGCCGTTTTATATCAGTCCGTCTCCGTTTGCTTCTGCTTGGGTGACCCAGACGGACGGTTGCTGGTTGAACCGCCCCTGTCGACGCCCGTCGATTAGACGACCGTGTCCGTCAGACGGACAGTGCGCAGCCCTATGCTAAGTGTCAGCCTCTAGTCGGAAATAGCCAAATACACTCACACCCCTTAACGATACACCCATAATCTTAATTTTCCTCTGTGAAATGTGGGTCAAACATTCTGAAATTTGGTATGGTCATAGAAGGGCATTTATCTGAGATTTTCATGTGGTTTTTGTAGAGAAAGGTCATGCTCAAATCTGTTGAAGCTAATTTCTCATTTTGGGTGTATCATTAGCAGGTGGATGACTGTAGACCAGCTAGGAACTGTCTACCCGAACTACCGTAAAAAGGGGAAATTATAGAGCTTTACATACAAGGAGGCTATCAACGAGCCTACCGATCACTATACGTCTACATAGATCTACAGTATGTAGACAGTGTTCTGTTTCCAGAAGCTTGAAGTCAGGAGGGCAGTCAGGAGGGCTTGAAGCTTGTAGCGCAACAAATCAAAACAACCTTCTCTTCTACTCAAGGGTACACGTCTGACGCGTCGTCGATGCAACGTGTTACACGCTTAAGAAGGAGCCACGATGAGCCCGCCACGACGACCACTGCGGTGGCGGCTGTGTCGATTTTGCAGGGGAGTCAATCCTTGTCAATTCAATCCTTGGACACATAGCCTCCATCCTCTCAGGGCGTGGCTTTTGCGGTGCCTACCTATCCTTATAAAGGACCAAATCTTTTTGGTCCATTCAAAAATTGAAGCATGTCCTTCGGAATTCGCTATCTCATCGATCGTCTTTTCCCTACGGACTATGGACCCCGAGTGCTCATCGGAGGCCTCGACTACAGCGGCAAAACCACACTGCTATATCTCCTTAGGCTGGGAGAGATAGTAACGACTATTCCGAGTATGGGATTAAATGTCGAGAACGTCGAGGTGCCTATCCTGTCTGGCAAAAAGTTCAAGTTGACAGGTTGGGACGTCGGGGGAGGGTGTGCTGGTCCGAGGCAGATGCGTTCGATGCTCCGATTTTATACGCCATATTCAGAAGCTCTAGTCTGGGTGGTGGACAGCTGTGATAAAGAGCGACTTGCGGAGAGTGTTCAACACCTTTCTGATGTCCTTTCCGACATAGATCACCTGCAGAAGGACTCGCCAAAGACTATCCCTGTTTTAATGTGAGCTTTTTTCAAATGTCCTCATTTGTCGTTTGCTTGCCTAACTACACTTTTCCATATAGACTCGCAAGTAAAGGGGACCAATCCGAGTCGATGCCACTCGACGGTGTACGGATTGCTTTCTCCAAGGCAATATCGGGACGGTTGGCGGCCGTGTACAAGACTAAAGCTATACTCGATGGGCCCACTGGTTTACCCGAGGCTTTCGATTGGTTAAACATTGCGGTGGAAATATCTAAATCAACCAAACCCTCCGAACCGCTCACCTCTGCAGACTTGCCCAATGCCCGGTCAGCCAGTACTCTTGCTCAGAAGTTGGGGTCCTGGTTACATCGACTAGAATCAGATTCATCCCCCACAGATTTCTTGACCCAATTTGAGGCGATAAGCTTGCCCGCATGGGATCATTATACCCACATTCGCCTCGCGTATATCGTCCTCACAACGTATGACCGCCAAAAAGGTGAGATTCATTTTGTTGATTTCTTGCCTTTGATAACACAACGTTTAGGCAAGGATCTCATATTCACTGGGATCGAACGATATATCACGCAAAGCCCTGAAACAAAAGGGCGCTCGTTCCACTTCACCATGACCTATTTTTGGATCCAAATTGTCCACTTTGGTATTCGAAACATGCCTCCACCTCCAGATATTCTACCATCCGAGGTGTACCATCCATCGCCAAACGACTTCGCTCGGTTCTTGTTGATCAATCCGCATGTTGCCGATGGTAACCTCTGGTCGGATTATTACTCGAAGGATGTTTTGATGAGTTCCAAGGCGAAGGCGGAGATGGTTCTGCCTGATAAGAAACCACTTCCGAGTCTCGTTATTCGGGACGCGATTAAGTCCTTTGGTAGCAAATAATCTCTCAGACTTACACTCGTGTCATGCGAAACATGTAACAATAGCACCGTCGTATCTCCCCTACCCCACGCAAAGCGTAAGAAATGCCAAAATCTAAGTCAAAACAACTGTTCTTTGGAGTGTGCTTACCATGATAACACAAAAAAAGACATGGGCACCGATCTATCCTATCAAATCAAATTCATGAATCCTTTTCTCGAAACATGTTATTTACCGAGTTCTGAAAACCCATAGCTCGTTTACAAACAAGGAGTCAATTCACAACATACAAATGGTCTGTCTACGACGCTTACTCTTTCATCAATGGAATCCCTCGAAATTCAGCTCATGCGTCAATTGGCGTTTCAATGCCCAATCCCGAACCTTATCAAAGTTGCGGCAAGTGTGAATAATATTCCCCACAACCCGAACCTCCTGAACCCGATCGACCCACTGCCACACAATGGGGCTGATATCGACTGAGCACATCAGGGATTGCCTGATATTCTCGATACAATGACCCCAGTGCATCAATTCAACGCGATGGTTTTCTGTTGCGTTTGGGCCTACAGAGACTTCGGTAGTAGGATAGTATTCGGGATAGAAAGCCTTGCGCAGCATGTTCTACAATTTGGTTACAAGATATATATTAATAAAGGTGAGAAAGTTTGCGAACCAGGCAGTGGAGTTGATGAAAAACGTCGAGTTGGATGACATAGTGCTCCTCGTCGCCTGGGATACGATATGTTTTGTTGACAAGGTTCGATGCAATGCCCTTGGGTATCCTGGTCACAGGAACTATTTCGAAAAGACTAATCGTTAGCATGGACCTTGAAAGTCAGGCCGTCCGACTCACAGTTGTACAACTCGTCCCAAGCTTTATCAACCTCGGGGGATGGTGGCTGCTGGTATATACTTTTATCTTTGCCAAAACCTTCGTGGAATACTCTCGTCTCGTACTCAATAGCATCCTGCGCAGGAGCTGGCATCGACGAAAGGAGTCAGCGCTGAGGTGGGCGTCCCAATGTTCCAGTTTACGCACAATACAAAATCTGAGGGTTTACGGTCTGTCCAGAAAGGTGACGAGAAACGTAAAGCCAAGCACAGAGCCATATAAGAGTCAAGTTGAGCACGCCTTGAGCGAGCAGAAAGATCTTGAGTTTGCTGCTAGTCTTGTCGGATTGAGACGGCGAGACGAAGCTCAGGCTGAAATCAGTCCCTTTTTCAGCTCCAATGAATGCGACGTCCTCGAGCGAGTCCCTATGAACGGCTTCGTACATGCGCGATTCCATGGTGATGGAGTGAGGGTTCAAGGAGAAGGGTATGTGAGCATGTGCGGCTTGTAAACTTCAAAGACAACCGTGAAAGAAGAAGAAGCCTTCAGATAAACCAAAATGAGCGAGAACTAGGCCAGACTAGGCCCCTATACTGAGAATCCCATTCATCCTCGTCATCCTCGGGAGACACCATCTTGTTGGGTAATAATGGCTCCCGTGGTCGTGAAAAGCTTTGATGAGAAAGGTAACACAACGCCTACTATCTGGTCATTTCCAATAGCAAAAGCCACTCAGCCTCGATTCTGATATGATGGGCACACCCATATCACGCCACCTGACCTTCGCCGACCATGTTGCATCTTTAAAAGACGAAGAAGAGGCTTGAAATCGAAAGAGAACCACGAGCGAGATTGACCTGGCCTACCCCCTGCCTTGCGTAGGGGCCGACCTCATAACGGCGGCTTATCAACTAGTCAAGCGGTGTCTAAGCTGACTATACTTACAAAACATATCACGGGAGATGTGGTGCGTCGAAAGTAGCAAGCCTACTATTAAGGCAGCCTAACGCTCCAAGGCATCAGGAGTATCCGGCCCAACCAATAACCGGGGACGCAAGGTGGCTTTGAGAAGCACACAAACAGGGGGGAGATGCCGCCTATGAGGCTTTAGAATCAAGGTAATTCGTCGATGAGGACGGGGGTGAGATAGCTATAAAACACTTGACGCAGGAATGGTCAAGTAAGTCGTTTGCGATTTCTTACCATGAAGACCTTCGCCAGCGTCATCTCCGTTCTTTTGTTCGCCAGCGCCGTTGTTGCTGCACCCACTAGGGCAACCACAGTGAGGGCCGATTCCAGTCTATTACCAGTCTAGCGGTGCTGAGGTCTTTCGCAGGCCGATCAGGTCGAGCCTCCCAACCAGTGGGCCAAATTTGAGAAGCGCGACGTCGCCACGGTGAGGCTCCTAGAGAACTACATCGCTTGGAGTGTTTATGTCGATGCGCTGTATGTAGAGCGACGTCGTTTCGGCACCCCAAAACTGGGGAGGGTCAGAGCAAAAGCGTGAAGAGGCCTTGAAGGTAGAAAAATCCCTACATCGCACAAACTGTGCTGATGTGCACTCTGCAGAGCGATGCCGTTGTGGCGCCCCACAACTGGGGAGGATTTGAGCAGAAGCGTGAAGAAGCCTCGAAGGTAAGAAAATCCCTACATCCCACAGACTGTGCTGATGTGCACTCCGCAGAGCGATGTCGTCGTGGCGCCCCACAACTGGGGAGGATATGAGCAGAAGCGTGAAGAAGCCTTGAAGGTAAGAAAATCCCTAAATCGCACAAACTGTGCTGATGTGCACTCTGCAGAGCGATGTCGTTGTGGCGCCCCACAACTGGGGAGGATTCGAGCAGAAGCGTGAAGAGTCCGGCACCATCAAGGTAGGATGTGCACCGAAACGAGCACTAAACTTCTGCTGAAAAAAGTGTTGCCCCAGACCGACGCTGAACTCACACCGATTAGATGGAAAGAGTTTGATGAGGAGCCCACTTCCAAGGTAATTTGACCACAGGTTCATATTACGGATGGTTTTCTTTGCTAAACCTGGATCTGAAGCCAGTTGCCGATTTGAACACCGTCAACCTGAAGGTAAATTCGTCGCGAAGCGAGCGCCGCCTTCTACTAAAATGAATAAATGTCTCAGGGAGACATCGACCCCCACACATGGGGGGGATTTTCCCAGAGGCGTGGCGAGGAGTATGATCATGCCAAGGTAATTTGACCGTGACATATTGTGGAAGATTTTGTTTGCTAAACCTGAGTCTGAAGCCAGTCGACGAAGCGGACACCGTCAACCAGAAGGTAAATGCGTAGCGAAGCGAGCACCGCATTGTACTAAAAAGAATAAATGTTTCAGGGGAATATCGACGCCCACAAATGGGGGGGATTTTCCGAGAGGCGTGGCGAGGGGCTTGGTGCTGAAGTAATTTGATGACATGGAAGGTGGCTAAACCTGAATTCATTTTATAGGCCGACCAGCAGTTTGACCACCATTGGAAAGGATACAACCCGGCCAATTACTAGTTAGGCCTTCAGGGTTGAACGTGAGGCTCGGGTGCCTTCTTGGTTCTTGCGTACTATGAATTCCTCCAGATCATGTAACAGATTGTTCCAGCATAGCGGCGGGTTCAGATAGAAGTCGAACGATAGCCAGTTTTCTTTCTGTATTGTGTACATTGTAGAAAGGTGTTTTGGTGTGTGACGTCTTGCACTGTGAAGGCAGCTTTGGTTGATATTCAACAAATATTAGGTTGAATTTTACCTTTCAACCAGAGGTCAGTTAAAATTTAGGTTGAAAAAAATCAACCTGTTTTTTTGGTTGATCACCAACCTAAGTGATCAACTAAAGACTGGTTGATAATCAACGTCGCGACAGTAGCGAACTTGGCGTGAATATCAACCTAAGATAGGTTGACTTCATCCTTCGTTAAAAAACTCAGCAGTATGTACGTATACCTACAATACTACACTCAAAAAAATATTCTCATAACCTAATCTTACACGACACTAAATTGTAGCCTTGAGTTGGCCTCGGGTACGCGATGAGGACGCTGGAGTTGCCATTGACAGCCGTGGGAAGTTGATTTCTCCATTTCGGAAACTATCGGGTCTGCAGTTTTGCAATGCAACCATCATGTTCTCCGCTCTCCTCGTCCACCCACCTTCCTCCTTCGGTGTTTGGATAGTCTTCAACTCACCTCGGAAACTTGTCTAATCTCTGCTCGACCCAGGTACGTTCCCTCCCTCACAATGATAGACCAAGCTTAAATTGACCACTTCACAGAGGCGGGAGCCATAATGAATCAAGGGTAAGTCCACGCTATGCGACTTACATTCGTGCTAATGTTGGCTACAGGATTAAGTCCCGGCTCAGCCTAAGGCTGGAAGACACCAGATAGCGAAAACGAGAAGGCGCTAGGCAGAGTAAGTCACCCTCCACTGAGTCGCTGATATTTGTTAATGTACCGTTGACCGAACGCTAGTTGATGAGTGCCAAATAGTCGAGGCACGGAAGCGATCACGCCGAGAGATCATGTGCAGGGCACAACCGCGAGCAGGGATGAGAGGGTCGGCGACATATGAACGCGTAAGTCTCGTCCCTAATTAACTCATACATAAACACCTACTAATTCACCTTTGTTGCTGGCTAGAATCGTTTGATTGGACGCTGTCGTGGTAGTTCGATGTTTGGGAGATGCTTTCGGCTGGGGGTTTGACATGTCAGTAAGTTGTATATTTCCCTTTCCTTTC
Organism: Laccaria trichodermophora; assembly: GCA_018417955.1. NCBI lineage: Eukaryota > Fungi > Basidiomycota > Agaricomycetes > Agaricales > Hydnangiaceae > Laccaria > Laccaria trichodermophora. The sequence goes on from JACTVC010000001.1 coordinate 1,451,237, forward strand.
CGACCTGTTCCTCACATTCTATGCATTGCAGTGACCTCTGATGGTGTTTTCCTATCATATCCTCAACCCAGTGTACCATTACTAGCAATAGCACACTGTTGTCCTGTAATACGAGCAATATATAATGTTTTTTATCAGAATCACTTCAATATTGGTTAAATATCAACCATCATTCAAGTTAAAACTAACCAACAATAGGTTGAAATCTTTGGGTTGAATTCAACCTTTGGTTAGTTGAAATTGACTGGTATAACAGCCTCAGAAGCCTTAGGTTGAAAACGGCCATTTTAGGTTGTTAATCAACCAAAGTGACCCAGGTTGATCACCAACCTAAGGTTGATGAAAATCAACCTAAAAAGCGGTTGAATACGACCTATGCTAGGTTGAAAAGTTAGGTTGAACTTCAACCAGCGTGACCTGCACAGTGTTGGCGTTCGTCGTTGGCTTGTCCAAGTTTGTTGAACAGCACTTCACGGTTTGCTGTGGCTTGACAGTGTTGTTCGACGAGATTTGCACCAAACTTGAGTTGAATTCCTGTCACTATCTAACGATGCCCCTTGAGGCTTGCTGGGGCCATTATTCTCACCGGAAAGTAAGTTCAGAGTTCTCAGCAGTGCACCAATTACTCATTACTCAAACATTGATTTGAGTAGGCGTCGCGTTGGGCGTGAACTACGAGTTTGAGCTCTCAGACCGCCAATACAGTAACATTACAATGGTCCAACCAGATAAACGCCTTCTTTGGCACCCACGACACGAGAATAAGTTTGTCGTTGGTGGAAACTCTCAAATCACCCTATACGAGTGGGCTTCTGAATTTCCAAAGATCAGACATGTAACCTCTCAGCATGATTTGCAATTTATGAAGGTGAGAGTGTCTCAAAAATGGTCAGGATGCAGGAGCCAGGGAGCATGAGGACAAAGCATTGAAATACTCAGTACTAACTCGTCTGTTTGCAGTGCTTTGCTTGGTCCCCAGACCCATCCTTTGAAGACCTCCTCGCCGTTGGGACGAGCACTGGCAAAGTCGACCTCATCCGACTCGAAGCAGCCAAACAAGCAGGTCAAAACAGCGTTTTGACAAGCGGACCTACTGTCTCGCTTTCCGTGCGCAACTCGCGAGCCTGTAACGCGCTTGCGTTCAGCTACGCCGATCCCAATTATCTCGCAGTTGGCCTTGACAAAGTCCGTGGAGACCCCAGTCTTGTCATTTGGGACATCATTTCCACATCACCCTTGCTCTCTCTGTCCTCGGCCTCCAATACGGATGAAGTTCTACCCGCGGGCGTGTCTCGCTTTCCATCCCGTCCGCAACCGCAGATTCCTCGAGCAGAAAACCATCCTCGCACCGACTCACGTATCCTTCAGCAGCATGCGCCAACCGAAATTGTTTCATCCCTCACTTTTCTCCCTGCCTCTACGCACTTGCTCTTAGCAGGTATATCTCATCGATGGCTCCGCCTGTTCGACCTTCGGACTGCGTCACCTTATATGATCAACGTAGCCTCAAAGGTTCTGGGAATGGCAACCGACCCATTCGACCCTCATCGAATTGCCTGCTTTGGAGACAGTGCTATCACAATTTGGGACGCTCGCAAACTTGCACAACCAATCCTCATGTTCTCAGAAAGAGACGCCACAGCTGATGGGGCGAGAATCAGAACGGGCTCCTCGTATATCAACATCGAGTTTTCTAGCACGAGGCGAGGATGCTTGGCATCCTTAGAGAGAGACTCTGGGCATGTGAGATTCTGGGATCTCGCCGAGGCAAGGGGTTATGTTCCTTCCCAAGGCGGCGCTGGAGGCGGAGGCTCGTCAGATGGGGACAATAAGGGGTCTAGAGAATCTAGCAGGGCGACTACCAGGCGGTCATGGGCGAACTTGCCTTGGCCGACAGCAGATCGTCAGAGTGAACGTCAGCAGTCTCTCACACGAGAATCTTCTGTATCTTCTGAGAGCGGGTTCTCGCCCTGGGTCCTTGCTGACACTCGTAGAAGTGAATTTCACTCTTGTCTTCTTTTCATAACCACTGATATTTTCTTTGCCCAGCCAAAACATTTTCTCGACCGCTGGCTTCTTTTGCGCTCGTTCCAAATCCCGGTTCTTCACATCCCCTGACGTCCAACGTTATGGTTGTGAATAAGGAGGGCGATTTGGAAGTTCATCTTGTCCATGATAGTCCGAAACAGACTTCTTGGAGTGCCAGGGGCAGTCTGCTGATTGGGTCTGGTGCTGATATGAAAGTCGTAGAAGGATATAAAGACGAAGCACTTGAAGACGATTTTGATCAAGAGGCCATCAAACAATCGTCTTTCAAGCACAGCGCTCCCAGCGAGAAAGACACCTCTCGTTCTAGGTCTGTTTTGGCCAGGGATGAATCTTTACGCCGTGGGCGAGCCGGAAAATCTGGACATATAATCGCACCTTTGCCTGTTGTCCCTTCTCCCCCACCCCCATTTGGCAGAGGCGATGATGACGGATTTCCTGCATTAGGCGACATTGTCACCCCAACAGGATTGTCAGCAACTAGACCTGAGAAACCAAGAACGTACAGTCCCGCATCAACGAGGAAGTTTGGGAATACAGAGCGCGACGACTTTAGGTCCCGGAGAAGATCGTTCTCTCCTGGCCCTCCGCTGACTGTTCAAAAGGCAAAAGCTGAGAGCCGAGGCCGCGGGAGAGATTCTAGCCCCAGTGCTGCACGCAGGAAACATAAAGGACGACGGGAGGGCAAGACCAAGGGAATTAATCACATTGTGGAGCAAGACATCTCCATGATCATGAGACGGAGAGTGCTTCGAGGTTATGGGCTCAGCCAGGTTTGTCTGCGACCGCGTCTGATGCTCTGTCTCTTACTTCAGTACTTCAGCCTCAAAACAACATACATGTCACTCACGACGACCATGAGCCATCAGATGGATCAACTCAATCACTTTCGGAGCTGTGGGCTTGGATATTGCGTGCGTTTCTGGTGTTTTTTTTTTTCATCCATCAGTTCAATGAATTCCACACCAAAGATTCTCATCAGCTTCTTTCCCTACCAACACCTAAACTGCACGGATATGACCTGTCGTATCAAGGCCTGCAGGGCATCTGGGACGGTATCTCACCAATGGTTATTCAGTCACAACCACCGCTTGCAGAAGACACTCCAGTTGCCGGGCTCCGCCCCCTTCTTCTTGATCTCCCTCCGCCTGGCCTCTCAAGTCATCCTTCTTACTCTAGTAGTTCGGGAAATGTGCTTCAGGAACGCCAAACACCTAGACGAAGTCATTCGCCAGTAGACGATCTTCATGGAAATTGGCAAGCTGCTTTAGCAACGTTGGCATCTAGGAGGAGCGCAGATCGCTCATCGTGGAAACCTACAGTAGCGACAGCCAAACTGGTTCAACGGCAGATTGCTTTACAGCTCTGCGGATGGAGCTTGAGAGAGGACGAGTTGAAGGCTGCTATAAAGAAGTACGTATTCTTCGTTGACTTGTTTGTGTTGTTGATTTACCCTTGCGACGTATAGATGGGAGAAAGAAGGCAAATTCTCAAGAGCAGCCTGTTGGCTGGTATTCACAAAGCAATATAGCAAAGCGGTGGATCTTCTGATGCGAAGTGATGGTCTGTCAGCTTCACTTGCATAGTCTACTCCAAACTTATAGCCATCTTTATTGCAGATGAATCCAATCGTATGATGTCTGGGACTGTTGCGGCCCTTGCTCCCCAAGCCTCATCTGGGACGGCGAGGAACATGAGTGTGGAGCTGCGAGAGCATTGCGAGCGACTCATTGTCAGACTTCATGATCCATACTTCCGTATCATGCTCACACACCTCGCCCTGGGCGATTGGTCTGAGGTCCTTGAGGAGGAAGTCATACCCTTCCAGGAGCGTCTGGCTATCGCTTTCCAATTCCTTGAAGACAAAAGTCTCTCGTCTTACTTACGCCGAACCACGGAACGTGCATGCTTGCGCGGAGACATTGATGCTATCATTGTCACTGGCCTGACACCTTCCGGACTAGACATTTTGCAGTCATACGTTGATTGCACTGGGGACGTACAAACGGCTGCGATCATGAGTTCTTATGTATGTCCCCAGAAGTTCAAGGACCGACGAGCTGAGAGGTGGCTTGAAACGTACCGCGATCTTCTAGATGGCTTCAAACTGCACCACCATCGAGTCGGATTTGACATCGAGAGGGGCCAACTTCTCTCAGAGGCTATTCAGAGCTGTGACATGGCGCCCGAAGAATGGGTCCCAAGGCAAATCCTAATCCGATGCCACTACTGTAACAAATCTGTGAACAGTCCTGGAATACTGTTAGCAGCGCATCAGACAAAAGGACGGGTAAGAAGACATTTCTTCATTTCCACAGTCTTACCCACCATGTCTTAGCCGACTGCATGTCCCAACTGTAATCGCGCTCTACCAAGATGCTCGGTCTGCTTGATGACATTGGGGATTGTTCATGATCCCGCTCGTGAGATTGAACTCGGATATTCACAGGACAAAGGTAAAGCTGTTTTGCCACGATATCTTGTGACGTTGCTGACCGCCTGGCATTTCTCGTAGATACCATCGAGGAAGCCATTGTCATCTGTCAGACGTGCCGACATGGAGGACACGCTGCACATATTCTGGAGTGGTTCATGGGCGAAGGCAGTCAACGCTCACGCGGGGTTTGCCCTGTAGCGGATTGTGATTGTCGGTGTGCAGATGAATAAGACCGTCGTTTTTCCGTTTGGCAAGTGGCATTCAGCGTATTGCGTGTAACATTCACTATGAGGCTAACATTACCATTATTATATATCTATGCAGAGATGTTGGACAACCCATGTAAGCATAAGTAAGGCGTGCAAATACCATCAGTTCATTCGAATTACTGTTTCCGCACAACTGCAACTCGTTCACTTCCGCTCACAACTCCCTAACATCCTTTTCTTCTCGAATTTTATATTTACATTCGAGTTGTGCGATTGACAAGCCAACTGGCACTAAAAGAGGGGATTCCGATGGCACACAAATGTTTGTGGAACTACCAACCGCAGCGGGAATTCCTGGCCTCCTCCCTCAAAATGTGCACCCCAGCAGTACCATGATCAAACGAAACCCGCCAGAACCATCTCAAATTTACACAAAAAAAAACGCAAGGCAAGCCATCTTCTCCGAGCCTAGTCTGTACCCGGCGCGGACACCACCATCTGATCAAGAAGCCCGCCCACAGATCCCCAATTATCATCATTCAAAAAAATTGGCCCAACCATTGGGCCTAAAAAGATGTGGTGATGATGGAAAATGGCGGTCGTGAATCAGCGTCGTTTCCTGACTGTTTAGCAACTCCGTCATAAGTCCCAAAAAGCGCACTCCCAATCTCGGGGGACATCATCACCAAGCTCCAGATTAGGTCGGGACGTCCATCCGACGTAATAGCGGAGTACACAGCCTGAGGGGTCAAACTTGAATTCCATGTTCTCTATTTCACGAGGTCGACGCAGCCAGTCATATGTCCACATAGATACCTTGAAGCAGACGTCGGGAACGCGACGTACAGTTTCCAGGTTGAGGTATCTGCGTGTATGCTCAAGCTCATAAAAGAAGTTTTCAAGGACAAGATATTTAAGCTGCGGCGTTGGGCGCATGAACTCGTTGAAAACCAAATAGTCGCGGTCATCATTAGCAGGCTGGTAGATGAAAATTTCCATCCGAGTCAAGACAGGGAGAGTGAGATGACGGAGAAGGGCTGGATCACAACCGGCACGTAGCGTCATGGAGCGGAGGCAGGGAACGAAAATTGAATCTGTTATTGTTCGGATCGATTGATTGCGTGCGGGCATACAGGAGAAGAATACGTCGATCGCAAGGCTACAGCAGGCCAAAATATCAAGGCAATCACGACTGTCACAAAACCACATAATTTAATGTGTGTCAAATTCTGCCAAGGGACAATCATAGCAGGCGTTGGACCGAAACTCAATTTGCAACCTGAAGCGTCCGTAAACGAGAATTTGGAAATGATTAGAGGGAGAGTTGACGAATGTGTAATCATGTTGCCTGAAAAATTGAGTACTACAATCCCATTTAGCATGTGAGCCGCATTGTCTGGCAGATGTAGGAGGCGATTGTACAGATCTCGCTTCTCCAGCTGCAACCATACAAATCGCCACTGATGAATTTCGGATATGAACAGGGAGATTACTTGGTCCACAGAGACCAAATATTGCTTTAAGAGTTCGTATATTTCCAAGGAAAGAGGCACGAGACGGGAACGCGCTAGCCACATTTTATATAAGTGATAGGTCTGTATGCATACAACCCCTTCTTGAGATGGAGGCCCATATCGTGGAGATAGACAACATGACGGCCCTCCAGTGCCGACACACTTCACATAAAACCATTGGAGGCACCCCTGCACGAGGTTGGACGCATGGATGATAACCGTTGATTCGATTGAAGACGCAGAACATGAAGATTTCGCCGAGAATATCGGGTGGAAGGACGTGAATGGATGCGTGCACTTTAGAAAGGCGAACCAACTGAGAGTTCGCCATTGAGAAGGCGTGCTTGAAGCTTGAGGTCAGACTTATCAGTGGAAGAGAGGAGTCTTGACTCCAAAGTAGATATCTCGTGATCGTGTAAACAGTCATGACGAGGACGAGTCACGAGAAATTTCCTAATCGAAACCACTGATCGACAAAGGTCAAAAAAGTGAATGATACGGCGTCTTCGATCTTTCTCTGCTTTACCATTACATCGTCAACGTTATCGACAGCTTCCAACACCTTTTTACAACGTATACTACAGAGCCATGGCTTCAGAATCAACAGGCACCCACAAGGATCCTGTTACTGGCGAGATGATTTCCAAGCAGTACGTTGTTGTTTTGCTGATCACTTCCTGTTTTACTGATCGCGATAAAGGGAACTTAAGCGCCGTGAAAAACAAAGAGCGAAGGAAGCCAGCAAGGCAAGCAAGGCGCTGGAAGCTCCAGCCGCCGGCAAGACGAAGGCGGAGGCAAAGCCTAGCGAGGAAGAGCTCAATCCGAATGTGAGTCATGCAATTCGAGCTCGTGAGTCAGCGCTCAGATATTAGGTCTAGCAATACTACGAGTTGCGTTCTCGTCAAATCCTACATCTCAAGGAAACCCAATCGCTAAACCCTTATCCTCACAAGTTCCATGTGACGCGCTCAATCCAGTCGTACATTGAGACATATGGCGTTGAGGGAAAACTTCCTGCTGGCGAGAGGCTCACCGGAACCGTTGAGGGTCTTGCTGGCCGTATTCACAATATCCGAGCCAGTGGCGCAAAGCTCAAATTCTACGACTTGCACGGCGAAGGATTCAAGGTCCAGATAATGGCTACACAACAGTGAGCGTTACTCTGCCTCTTTCCCCAACATGTTACTCAATAGTATTCCATCAGAGACGCCGACGAACCCGAGAAGTTTATTGCCTCACACGAGCACTTCCGTCGAGGTGATATCGTCGGTGTAGTAGGCACCCCATCGCGATCCAAGACGGGCGAACTTTCCATCTGCCCTTCCTCCATGATCCTCCTTGCTCCCAACCTTCACCAACTCCCCTCATCCCACTTTGGCTTGAAGGACCAAGAAACACGTTATCGCAAGCGTTATCTGGATCTCATTCTCAACGAGACCACTCGTAACCTGTTCAAGACACGTAGCAGGATCCTTAACTACGTCCGACGCTTCCTGGACAACCTCGGCTTCATGGAAGTCGAGACGCCCATGACTTCCATGCTTGCTGGAGGTGCTACTGCAAAGCCTTTCATCACGCATCATAACGACCTTAACCTAGACCTATACCTTCGCATTGCGCCAGAGCTTTACCTCAAGCAACTCGTTGTCGGTGGTCTCGACCGCGTGTACGAGATCGGAAGGGTGTTCAGGAACGAAGGCATCGACCTGACACATAACCCCGAGTTCACCATCTGCGAGTTTTACATGGCCTATGCCGACATGGAGGATCTCATGGATATCACCGAGGCGATGCTTGAGGGTTTAGTCGTGTCTTTGACTGGCGGCAGCACCAAGATTATATACCACCCCGACGGGAATAAGGGTCAGGAGGGCGCACGACAGCTCGAGCTGGAGTTCAAGCGGCCTTGGAAGCGGTATGATATGATTGGGACGCTCGAGGAGAAGCTTGGCGTCAAGTTCCCCCCCGGCGAGACTCTTCACACCGATGAGACGAACAAGTGGCTAAGGGAGCTGTGCACTAAGGTGGGTCTCTGATTTCTTTGGTTGTGGGCATCTAAATATTGACGGAGCAAAATCAGCACAACGTAGAGTGTAGTGAACCTCGCACCAACGCTCGGATGCTTGATAAGGTATGTTGGATTGTTCGATTGACGCCTTTGCTAATCCAACTAACGTCCATCTCAGCTTGTTGGGGAGTTCATCGAACCTCTTTGCGTCTCTCCAGCGTTCATCGGTTAGCCAGCCGTTTCTCACAACCATCCTGAATCTAAGTTAATGTTAACATCTTCCTTAGTCGGCCACCCACAAGTAATGTCTCCTCTCGCCAAGTGGCATCGTTCACGCCCGGGTCTCTGCGAGCGTTTCGAGGGTTTCATGTGCGGGAAGGAGTTCTGCAACGCCTACACGGAGTTGAACGACCCCTTCGAGCAAAGGTTGCGCTTTGAGGAGCAGGTATATACCTTGGCTACCCGTCCCTTGCATGAAATCTGATTTGGTTCCTCCTCCTTAGGTCAGGCAGAAAGAGCAAGGTGATGATGAAGCACAGGGTATTGATGAAACTTTCATCGACGCGTAAGTTCTTTCTTTTCTACACAGTCCAGTCCGCTCATCGACGTCTCTTCCCCTACAGCCTCGAGCACGGTCTCGCCCCAACAGGTGGTTGGGGTCTGGGTATCGACCGCCTCGTCATGTTCTTGACCGACTCGACGAGTACGTTTTCATTAGTTATTTTTTTTTCATGAATGGCTTTGACCCCTGGATGTTCTAGATATCAAGGAAGTGCTTCTTTTCCCCGCGATGAAGCCGGTAGAGCAGGCGCCCAATGGTGGCAACCCAGGTGGTCCACCTCTGGGCCCGTCAGGTCAAATCTAGAGAAAGATGTGAAAAATGTACATATCAGTCCACCGTTCAACAAATCCCCACACCTGGGTCAAGTTTCATGCACATGTATGATCGTCGGTCTAACGCCCGCTAGCCCACAACTAGGTTGTCAAGGCATCAATTTCAGGTTTGAGCCACCTTTGAGCAATATCTATCAAACAAAATCTTGTCTTCGCTTCTGGATTCTAGTTGTAGGAGTGTATCACCCTAGAAGATAGTTGACATTTACGGCGATGGCTACATGGTCTACAAATGTCCTGGCCACATAGGAAGAAAGAACAAAACGATAGAATATGGGCTACTAAGCTTTGATCAAATTTCCTTTGGAATCTTTCTCAAAGACAAGGACGGCAGGTCCAGCGACAATATCTGCGTCGGTGGCCGCTTTGCTATTCGTTGTTACCACCGCATATACCTGGCCTGAGAGACTAGAGGGAACGAGGACGTGCCCATTAGTCACTTTTTCGATCAACGTCGTAAGACCTGTGAAGTAGGCGACGTAAACTTGACCGCTATTGGAAGCCGATTTGTCGTAAGTGATTGCAGAGGTGGAACCAGGAAGAGCCTTGTCGAATGATAAGGCTGGAAACGCTTTGACAGGGAACGAGGGATTCGTAGAAGGGCAGGAACCAGGAACGATGAAGCCTGCGGCGAGATGATAGACTGGGCTCAATCCGAGGGGAGCCTAGATAAAAAATAGTCAATTAAGGCTCTGTTGAAGAACGGAGAGAGCCTGATTTACGTCGAAAGATCCGCTCCAGGGCGAGAAGCTGTTGACGGCGGCAGCAATCCAGCTAGCGTGACGCGCCTCTGTGGGGAGGATGCTGGCTGCAGCTGTCAGGTAATCGGGGTTCTTGATGAATTGGGCAGCACCAGCATATGCGGAAACGCCTAGAAATTCAGGGATCAATATAAATTCGTCGAAGAGGCATGTAAAAAGACCACATACCAACGCCTTCTAGGACCTGACTGAGAGCGGCAAACGACTTTGGGTCAGTGTACGGGCTAGAATACGCGCATATGTTCAGCATTCTGGGACGCCAGAAATGTGGAAAGATCATACAAGCTGTAAGAGCACTTCTGAGTCGCCTTGGACCCCAAGGCCTTTTGCAGGAACTCAACATGAGCTGATTCATGCTGCCCAATCTCCACGAAGCGTCCATGGACCCAAGCTGGGAAACCGGCGGCTGCAAAAGCGTTTGCGTCGAATTTCTTAAGGGCCCCGGCGTAAAAATCTGCTTCTAGATATTCAAGAGTCAGCGCGAAATTGAGCACGGTGGCATCTTTGATGATAAAAAAAGAGGCGATGTAAGTAAAATGGCCGTCGGTCCACTATAAGAATTACCGTCGATTGCACGCCGGGTGGGGTTGGCTGTTACGCCTAGGAAGGCAAGGGCAAGAGAAAAGAGAGTGGTCTTCATTTTTGAATTGGAAGTAGGCGGGGAGAGATAGCGGGCAGGAAGCAAGAATCCTAATTTGCTCTACTTGCCTCTCTTTTGCTCTTATACGTTGGCGAGCGACAAACACGACCATCGACCGAGAGGACGGAATAGGAAATTGGCCTCAATGACGCACCGACGTTCGATCTTGCCAATCATGCGTTCTCGAAATAGATTTAGGAAACAGCTTAGATTGGCCCGAGACCCCCGACGTCGCACAGGTCCAAGATTGGTCCATGCAAACGTTGCACCAAAGGACACAGACTTTCATCAAGATGCCAGTGATGGCCAAGGGAAAGTCCATTTCAGTTCGATCCAACGATCGAGTCAGCAGAAAATCGAGATATAGCCGGACTTCGTCGAGGACTACAGGTTGACAGAGAGTTGACAGCGATTAGACAGTGGCGTCCTTTTATCGGGCACCTCGGCTAGCATTAATTACGCAGACGTGGCATGATCTTGAGCCCAATAGCCCGGAAAACCCTTGGAATAACCGCGAAAGACATCATGGTGTTGGAAAGAGAGGTGAGGCTGCACGCGATCAGAGTTGCATCCGGCTTGTTTGAATGACCTGTTGATGGCAAACAAACTCCCAAGAGCTGGTTCAACTTGGGTTCAACGTTCACTGTTCAGACTTTCAAAATTTTCCTAGTCACGACCATCTGTATACATATAATTATTTCCAGCCCACATCCACAGAGCCAGACAAAGTGTTTAGGTACGCTAAGGAGAAACAGAGCTGGAGGACAGGAAAGCAATAGTTCAAACGACAGGTCACCCAGCCTAATACGCGATATCAAGTGAGTTGGAGGTAAAGTACACGTTCCTTCGACGTGTGCGTAGACTCCGAAGACGAAGAGAGGGGATGGAGGAGTTAGTAAGTTGTTCAATCGGTTTCTGGGTCGTCGAAGCCTTCTACGGTGATGTTCCATTTCCACCGGCCTTCAACGAAACCGTTCGCGGTGTCCTCCAGTACAATCTCGTTTCGCTTTTGGACGTAGACCTGTATGCGATGTCAGATCAGAATCATGGCTCAAGATAAAAGGTGCAGGCGCCAACATACCGTCTTATTCGTGACCTGTTGTCTGAGAGTTGGGATATTTTCTGCTTCAATAGGCGACTCTAGCAGCTCTGAAAGATCCTCAACAGCTTTTTCTAGATCTCTGTTGAGAGCAAACGTTAGCAGGTTAGCACTGATAGAATAAAAGAGTCGACACTAACCTTTGATTATCTTCAAAGAGATCCTTCTGGTTGCCTTTCGCCAGATAATACGCCATGGCGTACGTCCACTTCAAAGTCATGCGGCACTTGTCGACCTCCTCCACAGCCTTTTTCATGAACTGTACCTCGATCCAGGTAAGGGCTGACGTGATCTGCATGTCTTCCATCTTCTTCTCTGTCTTGGCGTAAAGGTCTAAAGAGAGTTTTGCAGATTGTTCGTGGTTTGCCCATCGGTTGTAATACTTGGAGTGGAACCCAAGTTAGAGTACAAACGCGACAGGAAGAAAAGGCTACTCACGTGAAGATAACGCTCTAACGAAGCTCTGCTTTTACTCTGTGCGTCACGGGCATCAACGCCTGTCTTCTCATCGAATCGGTTGCATGAGTACCACGCCGTGCCGTGTTCACTCCAAGGGCCTGATGACCGTATAAGAAAAACATCGGAGAAGATGTACAACACAAAACTCACCCATGCACACCCAGCAGAACTCATGTTTGCACTTCTTGCAAGTCATGTGGCTGATGGAAAGCATAAGGGACATCCAACAACACGAGACAAAATACTCACTTGCAACCACCGTTTTTCTCGATCGTGCTCTGGCAGTTCGTACACTCCTTCGTGTTGCTCTTAATCCAGTTCGCCGTTTCACTGTCATCCCTACATTTCTTCAGCCACATGCGTGCGACTCCACAAACGACGGGTCGGTGGTCGCTTTCAATGGGGCATCCAAAGCAGAACATGTGTTCCTTCATGGGAAGCCCAAGACCACCCTCCGTTTGACTCTGACTCATTGCCTGGGGACCAAGCCCACGAGCGCCGCAAGATACTGTAGGAACAACAGTTGCCAAGCTAGCCTTGGAAGATGCAGAGGGGCAAGAGACGGTGTTGGTGCATGATGGATACGGGCAGAACTTGAGGTTATTGTTGCATGCGACAAATTGACGGACAAGGAGTTCTTGGAATCGATCCCAAGTCTTCTTGTTTTCGGCTTCTTCACCGGCGTCACCGACAGGCGCCCCCGGTTCAGGAATAAGGATGGAGCGAAGGAAAGGGTCGGGAGCCACAAGAGCACACCCCTCTGCCATACACCTGATCGAATGTTCCCCCTCATCGCGAATCTTGGAGTTAACATAAGCTGTCCAGCATCCAAAGCAGAAGGTGTGTTCGCAGTCGAGCGCTAGGGTTTGAATGCCAGTGTCGTCATCGAAGCAGATTGGGCAGACGAAGGGCTCCTCCACCTTGGGCTTTAGTGACTTGGGAATGTGGAAGCTGCTGGTGGGGGATACAGGAGATACGGAAGGGGATTTGGCGGATTTCGAACCAGAGGCAAGGGCGAGGAGTTTGGAGGTGGCACGTGTTGGTCGACGGGTGGTGGACGACGATGTCGAGGAGTGAGTCCGGATCGGCGCAGGAGCGGGTTGGGAGGAGGCTTCAGGAACAATAACGCCAGCAGCGACAAGCATAGTCGTTGGGTTGTCCATGTACTTTTCAATAAGGCGTTCTTTGTTCCATTTGATGTACCGCAACAATAGGTTGGCTGTGCTAACCTGTTTTCCGTCAGCGTTAGAATATAGAGGATCCGTAGATACCCACATCTACGCCAAATATTCCGCAAATGTGATCTACATCTTGCTTCATAAGCTTCTCGACCGCAGCCTGGCTGAGAGAGTCATATTCGACCTCGTATGCCTTGTGCTTCCCCTTTGGCACGACTTTGTAGTCCTCACCAAAGGCGTCCATATCCATGTCGTCTTCCGATTCCTCTGATGAGGCGCGATTTAGATCAGTAAACGCCGGACAAGGCGGAGTAATTCCTCTTACCTTCTTGAGTGCCGTCGAGCATCTCCTCATCGTCATAGTAGTCGCCATCATCATCAGAAAACTCGTAATCTGAAGACATTTGTGTTTTAGCTGCTATGTATAGTTAGTCGTTGGCGAGATCGATGAGCACAATGGATGGCAGCGGCAAGGTAGTGGAAGGTGGGTACCAGAATCGGGAAGGATGTATTATATCATCCGTTGATCACGTGGTCAAGGCACTGCTCCTTACCTCCGACCCCCATTTCCCGACACGCCAATGAGTTATGACTCTATAGGTGTCAATGAACATCCTCACAGCCACTTTTTATGATCTGAACGTCACATCATGTCAGGAAGACGTTTGACTTTTTTCTCAAAAACTTATCTGGCCTTTACTAGGCCTCTGCAGATTTGCTACAGGAAAACTCAAGGAAAACTCAAAAGAAAATCAACTCGTGACCAGTAAGCCTTTTGTACTGCTCATTGTCAGTTAATGGCCCTTAGGTAGCAGGTAAGGAGGTAAGGAAACTGCCAAACAGACGCAGTTTTGATTCAATTTGGCACCACAAACTGTAAAGTCTACTCCGCGTTACCCCGCAAAGGAACCTGGTTCCGGTGCCGAACTGAGCGACCCTACTTTCGAGGTGATATATTGAACTATTTGGCGGAACTTCTGAGGTTTACGAGAAATTACGAAACGGTCAGACATCTGGTGGTGAAGGGAGAACCTTCCCCCGACTCTCGAGTCTCCAGCGCTTTTTAGTTTGTCTTCGGCAGGCTTCAGAATCAAAGTGGTTATCATTTCCCACCTCAGAAGCGACTCTGTTTTTCTGGACGCTCCGACGATGATCTCTAAATGACAGTTTGCGACCTCCTTGTCACAAATTGCGTTGTCTTTGCCTGATCTCCGAGTCGCTTACTGTTGAAAATCCGACCTTGGGAATAAAATGTTTTGATTTCCAGAGGCAGTTATAAACCGTTTTCAAGGTTCAAGGCCTTAACTTGCTACTACTTCGGATCCGGGCGGGTCTCAATAATTCATCAATCTCGGCCAGCCGCTTCAGCCAAATACAGACATGATTTGGAAAGAGCTCAACACTTGTAATCTTGGTTCATTGGCGAATGGGTGATAAACGTGCGCTGTACATGCAGCCTTCTGTCGATATGTTGCCTCAACTAGCCGGTATGCATAAAAGCTTGGTATTTTGGGTTAATCTTTCTCGTCAATCTGCCAATTTTTTAGCAGTCCAATGGCAGTTAGTATTGTGAGTGGTCTAGATTACAAACCGTTATTTTAGAGGGACTGTCTATGAATAGGCTAGGACTCTGGGCTCGGACTCCTTGAACCTGACGGAGTATCTTATTTATTACAGCGCAGTAGGACGAAATGAGAACAAATTATGGCTGTATTTTTTTTTTTTGAATTGGCACTCGAGTTTCCGCCGTCCTGAGCCAAGTTATTATATGCACGATCATTAGATGCGTAAATCCCCCCCCCAAGTATTGCATACTTCCCCAGGATGTTTGCTGGATGTTGTGTGAAATGTCCATCACGTGAGCCTTTGCGCACGGACCACCAAGCGGGCATATATAAAGCTGGCGCGCCTCTTTGTCGATTCTTTAGAACATACTCGAACAGGATCTGTTTACAGAAACTGACCGAGTCTCGCATTTTTACAAATGCCGCATCTTCAAATCCACTCGATGACCTCCGCGCTGACTCGTTATACCGAGAACATGGCTTTGCGCAAGCAAAGTCTCGAGGACGTTTGGCTCGTTTCTCAAGCAACTTGAAAAAGTTTCTCGAGAGATTTGCCAGCGAGTTCAGCGTCTGTCTGATGGATTTCATACGTAGTAAAATTTGTATCACATCTCTAATTCGAATTCAATTGGCATTTCTGTTTCCAAATTCTGTTCCTGTAAGACTTGTAAATGAAAAAAATAACGTAGTCTTCTGTATACAGTAGGTACTTCCTACTTATGATGAGGCTGATGATATGAGATGATATGTAGTCGATCTCCCTGTAGTAACGAGGGTTTTTGGCACACTGTCAGTGCAATGAATGGTATCAGCTCAACAATCACAGCCTTTGGTGTGCCCCACAATGCATTTTCTACATCGTGCAGCACTCCTGAGGCGAGGCCTGAGTCCTGTGCACTCTTGCGTCCATCACGCTCAGCCACGCTCTTTAAACGCTCTTCCAGGTCTTCTGGTTTTGTTCTGGTTCAAACTTCCACTCCGGTGTCGCAATATTTCATTACGCTAATGCTTGGCGGCCTTGGCAGAAACTTGTGTGTGAATTGCTGAAAACGTTGGAACGGGATGTGGGCAAAAATCCAGGTCGTAAGTCTTATTATTGTTAAGAAGCTTTTTGAACCAGGTTGTTATACTGTTGTTATTCGAGTCTTTTGGCTATGCTTGGCGGTGATTTGTGGTGGAAATTGCGACCAGTCGCGGTAAGAGGCTTACCCCTTTTGGAAAGGCTTCGGCGAAATGTGCGGAGCGCCGGAGGCCTCCACTCGTTGCCTCAAACCGTGCCTTCTCCAGACAACCATTTGCTTCAAGATTTCTTCATCTCCCACTGCAACGACGCTTCATGTCGTCGGCTTCAGCCTCAGAAACGTCAGCTGCAGCTGCTGCAACATCAACGGCAGCCTCAACGATCTCAGCTGGTAGCAATCTTAAAGTGCGGCGCAGCCTCCTTTTGTTAACGAAGGAAGCTCATTTGCAATAGGTCGTCGGAATCATCTTGGCTATCACCAGCGGCGTGCTTATTGGCTCAAGTTTTGTATTCAAGAAGAAGGGTTTACTTCGTTCGCAGGCGGGCGGAGAGCTCGGGGAAGGTGTTGCTTATCTTAAATCGGTGAGCATGGCTGCCCTGGTGACGTTTTAGATCATGGTTGACGTGTCTCCAGCCATTATGGTGGACAGGAATGAGCAGTATGTGCTTCTGTGCCTATGGAAGAATCTTAAAGTCCTGAATCCCCAATGCTAGTGATGATAGTCGGAGAACTCTGTAACTTTGCTGGTACGCCCTTTGTCAGCAGGCTTATTCCAGTTCTCTAATCTCTAATTCAACAGCCTACGCATTTGTTGAAGCTATTGTTGTTGTGCGAACCTCGCCACTTGCCCTTGCGCCAACTCTCACCAATTTGCTTCCGCAGACTCCGCTCGGCGCCCTCTCTGTTGTTATTTGTGCTATCCTGTCATCAATTTTTCTCCAGGAGAAGCTTAGTTTCTTTGGATGGTTAGGCTGTGGACTATGCATTGTGAGTCGTCGTTTTCCGTCTCTTGTGCTCGACCAACCAACGAAACCAGCTTGGATCTGTAATTATAGCCCTTAATGGTGAGTTTCTCATGGGCTTGACCGTGAACGCGTAATCAACATCATTTTCGCTCTTCCTTAGGTCCGCAAGAGTCTTCTGTTGGCCAAATTCGTGAATTTCAGAAGCTCTTCCTGGCACCAGGCTTCTTATCCTACATCGGCGTTCTCATAACGGCGTCACTTGTGATCATCTTCTACTTCGCACCAAGGTCAAGTTCTGGCCTAATATCTTCATTCGTCTTTCATATTGACGCCACGCTAGATATGGCAAGAAGAGCATGCTGTGGTACATTTTTGTGTGCAGCATGATTGGTGGGATCTCCGTCAGTGTTACCACTGGTCTCGGCGCCGCCATTGTCACAACAGCAATGGGTAGTAACCAGGTACGTGTCCTTCGCCTCTCGTCTTTTTGTGGCTGACCCCTCTTAGTTCAAGTACTGGTTCATGTACTTCTTACTCGTATTTGTCGTCATTACGCTCTGTAAGCGCGCGATTAGTCAGGCTTCAATTCATTCTCAATCCATCTCTGTTTTGACAGTAACGGAGGTGTATTATCTCAATGTTGCGCTTGCATTGTTCAACACCGGTGAGCTGCATCATTCCCCTCCGTTGGTGCCTAGACTCATTTCTTTACGCTTTCCTCTCTAGCTATGGGTAAGGGCTTTTTTGGTGTTTTATCTGGGAGTAATGCTAACTCTACAACATAGTCACGCCCACATACTACGTTATATGTTCGTCCTTTCTTCTTTTGTTCAGGGACACCACCTCAAAAGTGTCTTCATCTAGTTACATTCTTTTCAATGGTCACCACGATCGTCAGTATTGTCCTTATCATGCGCAAGATGATTCGCATACCTCGTTTGCTAACCTCGTTTTAAGGTTCTCTTCCAAGGCCTTCACGCCAGTGTTTCTTCGATAATCACACTTGTTATGGGTTTCTTGGTTATATGTGTTGGGATCACAATATTACAAATGTCGAAAGTCGACCCAACACAGCTGGCCAAGTTGGATCGTCGTTCTACCATTCTTCTCCAAGCCGCTCGCGCGCAGACAGAAATTGCCGAAGAAAAGGGCGCCATTGGGTACGAGGACCCTGGTATGGACACTTTGCGCGGATCGTTTGGCACCGTGGGCAGTATTATTCGGGCACGTACTATTAGGAGGATGAGCCAAAGCAGCAATGCTGGCGTCCGTGCTCGACCCCCTGGCGCTGCTGCGCCATACAACGTATCCGGCATGCCATACAGCATATCACAAGACCAGGAGTTCTCGACTATGAAGCGCCACCAACTATATGATGCGCCAGTACCAAGAGACGATACCTCCTCCATTCGGGCTCCTTCGGTCAGTTCGCCATTCCCAAGCAAACGAACGGCGATCAAGTTTGACAGCCAAGACGTTGTACATTCATATGATCGTCCAGGGCAAGGACAGAATAGAGCCACCCATGAACATCGTGAAGCCATTGGATCGCCGAAGTTCCCGCCGGATGGATACCCACCACTACCACCAGTTCCGTCACGGGACACGGTAGGATCAGAAGCAAACTTGCTTGGGATGGATAGTCCGCTCCCCTCTCGCCTTCCCCCGCCGTCTGGCTTCCTCCCACCAAGCGATGATGGCAGCATCCCGCAAATACTACCCCTTCCTCCAGCGCTTTCTGGAGAACATCATGTGCACAGTGCGCCCCCAACGATGTACACGCGATATCAGCAGCAAACAGGAAGTAACTCAAGAAAAGACTCGCGGGATATTTTTGCAGACCCTCCAAGTTCTAGGGGCACGCTGCTGTCTTTCCCCTCTGTGACCGACTCGGCACAGAGCCAAACATGGGACCCGGAGGAGATAGCAGCGCAAGAACGGGAGCGGGAGCGGGAGCGAGCAAAGGAGAAGGAGCGGGGACGAGCAGGGAAGAGATACCCAAGGGCGTCCGGAGACCTCGACAAAGAAGAAAGTGAGAGTTTATGGAAACGGTCTACGGAGTCGTCGTCGTCAGAAGGTGGGTCACCGCCGAATGCTGGTGTTCGGCTTGTCCAACGGAAGCCTGTGTAAGACCTTTTTTATTCCTTGTATCTTCTCTTGCTTTTTGGTCATTGGATCGTTGGCGTCGTCTCTCCCTCACCTTCCGCTTTGATGATGAATGGTATATATACCATCACGCTTCCCCAGATAAATATATCTGAACTTTTTTGCCTCTGCAAATGTAGTTCGTCACGATAGAGCATACTTATTTACGGACTCCGATACTCGTTTACGACCTATACCCAAATCGATCTTTTGATCAACCCATTTCACGTTCGGGAACCAATTTCCACCTCTCCTCTTCGAGTTACAGTGGCTCATAAAATCGGTCGAAACCGACTCTTTTCTTCTCCTGTTGCTTTTCGAAGTAATCCCGAGAAAAGAACTGGAATGCAGCTGGCGTCATGTATTCGCGAATGGGGCCCATCCGTCTGACTCGGGATATCCTGCGCCCTCAAGGATTTTCGCATGAAATGCGTATATTGCTTCGAGGGTTGCTTTTAGCAAAGGTTTCTTGTCTCGGCGAACGACGATGCACTGTATGTAAAGTGAGAAAAATCGATGTTACCTGAGACCCAAAGAAACGTACAGATCCAGGGAGGCACATCTGCCAGCTGCGAAGGGATAAGCAAGGACGGGGGTTGAGGTGAAAAACAGAATGCTGACGGTGGAGGTGCGAAGCCATCATGTGGCTCAATCCGAAGGTATACTGCTGGCTGGTTACCTTGTCCTGGCATGTCGATGCCTCTCTCGACAGCAGCGCTATAGATGAGAAGCGGAATGCCAAAGAGCGCCGTGACGGGACAAAGCTCGCCCCGTTTGAAGACGGGGGCGTCGGTATTCACTAGTTCGTGGACAAAGCGCCCGGGAACAGGCCCGCTGTTGTTTTCTTTGCTGGCAGCCTTCAATTCGGCGTCGCATAGAAGTTTGATTCCCCAGACTTCGTTTGGAGAGTAAGGTCGACAGAGCGGCTTGTGGATCTCCCAGTGTGCTTTCTGGCATTCCTTGGACTATCAGAGTCATTAATACGGTTCAGCATCGATATGAGGAGTGACTGACGCAGTACCAAGCTGTTTTGCATTTCGAACATGCACTGACTTCACCGTAACCGGACTGACATTTGCTACACCTTTTGGAAGCCATGCGGTTCGGTGAGGATGCGCTCAATTGTCCAGAAAAGAAGGAAGAGAAGAAGTCCATTGCTCGAAAGTCACACGTTGTCAAATTCTTGATGTTCACAAGAGTAGGTAAACGCCTTGGCGGCTGTTTAAGCGCTCATGCAACCACGGGAAAATCAAAGATGTCAATGTTTTTAACAGTTTCAATTACTGCAATTTAAAGCTTGAGGACAGCAGGGACATCTCAATCTAATACCTATAATCGCAGCAAACCCGTCAGCTCATTCGAAAACCTTTGAAACGCACAAAAAGAGACACACGAACCTATCAGGATCCAAAATGAACGCAATATGTCTCATCTTCCCATCACTGGGTCTTTTCTTAAACGCAACGCCAAGCCTCTCAAACCGCTCGCAGGCCTTCTCAACGTCTTCGTCGGTGATCGCGATATACCAGGATCGGTGTTGTCGCTCGAGTAGCCTGGTCTGATTTGGTTCCGTGGTTGTGGGTTAGTCCAAGAACGCCTGGATGGGGTTGGTAAGGGAGGTTAGAGGATGGAGTTGGAGGAAGCTTGCTTGCCTTTGCGAGAGAAGCGGGTTTGTTCTTTCTCTTCTGCGGTGAGATCTTTGCCATCGTGGTTGAATGCGAGGAAGTAGAGAGTGAAATCCGAGAATTGCTTGACTGGGTTGAGGGAGGAAACGGATAATGATGCGGACTTGAAGAGAGATAGGGGTATAACGTACCCGAGAGAAGATCCATTCCTGGTTAGTGGGTTTATGGGGAGATTATTTTAAATTCCGAGTACTACTCACATCTTGACAGAAAGCAAGAGACACCTTCGCAGTACCAAACTGAGTTGCATTTTGAACATGCTTTGACTTGACTTGACTTCACCGTGAATGGACATTTTCTGAAGCGTCTGGAAGCCATGCTGTTCGTTGAGAGTGTGCTCAAATGTCTAGGAAAAAAAAGAGAAGAAGTCAAGCGCTCAGAAGTCACACATTATCATATTCTTGAGGTAATGTTTGATAGACGCCTCGGGAGCGTTCGTGCCACCAACGGGAAGATCAAATATGTCATTGTTTTTAACAGTTTCGATTACTGCCATTTAAAGCTTGAGGACACCAGGGACGATCTCAATCCAATACCTATCATCACAGCAAACCCATCAGCTCATTCAAAGCACAAAAAGAGACAACGAACCCATCAGGATCCAAAATGAACGCAATATGTCTCATCTTCCCATCGCTAGGTCTTTTCTTAAACGCAACACCAAGCCGCTCAAACCGCTCGCAGGCCTTTTCGACATCATCGACGGTGATCGCGATATGCCCGAAGCCTCGACCTGGATCGGTGTTGCCGTTGGAGTAGCCTTGGAAGTTGGGGTCTGATTCGGTTCCGTGGTTGTGGGTTAGTTCTAGGACACCTGTATGGGTTTGGTAAGAGAGGGTAGAGTACAGGATGGGGATGGAGGAAGCTTAGCTTGCCTTCGCGAGAGAAGCGGGTTTGTTCTTTCTCTTCTGCGGTGAGATCTTTACCATCGTGGTTGAATGCGAGGAAGTAGAGAGTGAAATCCGAAAATTCCTTGACTGAGTTGAGGGAGGGAGGGGTTAAATGATGACGTCCGGAGAGATTGAGGGGTATAACATACCCGAGAGAAGATCCATCCCGAGGACCTGGGACGACGGGTTTATGGCGAAATTATTCTGAATTCCGAGTGCTACTCACATCTTGATAGAACGCAAGAGACACCTTTGGGTCTTTGACCCTCAGCATGGTGTGATTGAACTGGATCCGGGAGTCGTGCATTAGAGATCATCGGCATTCAGTGGGTGAAGCTCAAACTTACTTTGAAGCTTGCCGTTTCTGCTGTACGCGGCATCGTGGTTGGAGATTGGGACAGATATCGAGATTCTGAAACTTGGGTTCTTGTATTACTTCAAGTTACCGACATTACCAAAAAAATCTTGAGAATTCAAGGTCGCCTCAGCCTACAATCATTTTCAGCATAAATGTTATAACGTACCTAATGACATTTTTCTGGGAATCCAGAGGGGTCTTGAGCAGCAGACGAACCATGGTCCATGATTGTAGTGCGTTGAAGGGATCCGAATTTTGCCAAGGGTTATCACTTTATTTACATAATTCTTTTATGGCCACGTGGACTGTGATCGGCTAATTATGAACGTGTTACCTAAATGGTATTCACCCCGCTCCTAACTTAACCTTTGACCAACACTGTCGTGGGCCGTGGCTATCTACTGCGTTCTATAAATCGCAAAACGGGAGATGTTATAACAGTCTGAGCACGGCAATTCACGTTCGGTTGGGATCCTATCTATGGTGTACTTTGCACATGCCTTGGACCATGCCGTAGGAGGTGTGTAACGTCTTTTTTTTTTTAATCAGCAACTGTATTCTGAAGTTCAAGTCTAGGTGATCTTTCGGAATCATGTCTGAGGACCACCCAAGAGGGCATCATGGCGGGTCTGTTTGAAGAAGGGTGTTTTTTTGGATGCCCATAGACCTGCCAATGCAAGCGCCTGCTGCTTCCTGCTGGTTGGCTTCACAACGACTGCAATATCGTTCCTATTCTTTTATGACCGTTGGCCCATGCAGCCGACGTCTTAATGAGAGGGATATCCACCAGGACCCCCGGCAATAGCAGAAAAGGCCTGATCCCGAAAATTGGGTTTTTGTCCGGACGCCTCTGCACCAAATTTGTCCGGACTGGACCTGGCCTACTACACCCCAATCTCAAAAATTTGTCCGGACGGCCAGATCAGGGTAATTTTTCCCCCACAAATGTCCCACAATTATGCCCAAATACCGGCTGGGAGGCTTTTTTTTAGACATCTCGTCGATTTTGTCCGGACTCTGGCTCTGGGCAGTTTCGAATTTTGTCCGGATTGGCCCCCAGCTGTAGGGCCTAAAATCCACATTTTTTGTCCGGATCGGGACCAGGGCTTTTCTGCTATTGCCGGGGGTCCTTATCCACCTCAGCAACAAACTTTCATAGATCACAAAAAATTCTAAGGTGAGTGCCCCAAACGGCTTCAAATGTTGATCTAAGTCCGTTTAATATTCTCCCAGTCATTTGCGCGCACATCATGACGTGGCCTGCTTTGGCGTTTGTCTTATTCCCACCTGCCGCGTGTTATGCCTCATGCTATGCCTCGTTGGTTATGCCATCGATATTGGTGCAGACCAAGTGCAGACACTTTTCCGGGCAGCCGAGATACCGGTCTCTATCTTTGGAGACTGGGGTATTTGTCCTTTGACGCCGGCATCTAATGGAGATGCCCTGCGATTTGCTTGGTTTATCTACCTTCTTTCCCGGTCCTCGAGGCGTCCTTTCGCCTTCTCATTGGCCGCTGACTCTTGAAAATCCGGTCAGATCTCCTTTCGAAGAACCTTCCTCTCCCACCTGACTCACTCATATCAATGAAGGCTGACATACATATCTACAAAATGTCATCTGATGCCGATATCGCGTCTCTTCGTGGGGAGGTTGCGTGCGCCTCCCGTCATTCTTGACCAACATTGATCAGATCTCTATGCACATCTATCATTCGCTGGCCTACCCCAACATCATGCTGGATTTTCTCGTGGCCTCGCGTTCTTTGGGATCTTTCTGGGAATCCCGTGACTGACGCGTCGGATGACCATCGGAGGTCTTGCCGGAATTCAATCTCCGTATGAAAACGCGTTTACACAACAAACGCGCAGCACGTGATGCCTTCTCTTATCACCCTCAACGGCCATGTCCAGTCGACTTCCTCCACTTTCTGCCTACAACAACATACACAGAAAACGCACCTCTACGCCAGATATTAATCTCCCCCCATTGTCGAGCTGGTCGAGCAGCTACGGCGACTACAATGACTTCTCTTCATCACCACCACGGTCGTCACCCCCCAGGACACCCTTGTCCTCGAGATACGCCCACAGCTATACACACATAGTATCTGCTTCACGAGTGGGTTCAGACATCCGTTTTCGTGGTTCAAGCGAGTTTTCAGACGATTTGGCGGCATCTTGGGACCGACCATTCCACCCTATTGCGCATACAGCGAGCAGCTACCCTACCAACGGCCACAAAACAATATCCGACGGAGAGGATCACTTTCCTCCCTCCTCGGAATACGACGCATCGGAAAACTATCAGGAGGTAGATTCCTCTCTCCCCGATCTGGACTCAGACCACTCCAGCAACAGCGCAGCTTACCATAGCCCCGTCTTTCCAATGGACAGTGACGATGAACAGGAGGATGAGGGCGAAGGGTATAGTTTTGGTGATGGGGGTCTGCGGGCAACGTTTTTCAGGACTTCTGCGGAGCGTGGACGGTGGAGGAGTGATCCTGTACCGTACAAGCCGTCTGCGGTTGCTCTGCTTCAGATCCGCAAATCTGCCCCAACGATATCGCGAGTGCCAACACCCACCTCGAAAATAGGTTCACGGCCTGCCTCGGAACCATTGCCTCCAACCTCTAGCCACGGCGATCAGGATATATCAGGTGTTGATGACTTTGAGGCATCACGCTCAACGTTCACCGTGCCCTTTCCCGATGAAGGTGTTCGCGAGGCAAGTTCACCGCATACATTACCTTCTTTGACAAGCGATAGGGAGAGCACCTCTGATCCGGAGGAACAAGACTATCGCGCCCCATCTTCACCTCTTCCCTCTTCCTCTCCGCCTCTATCGCCAATGTCTATCTCGGTATCAGCGATATCGAGATCGGTCTCGCCTTTGGTCCTTGCACCTTCTTCTCCGTTGCTTGGTACCTCTTCTCCAGTAGAGGTTCACTCCGCTATCCTTCATGTGCAAGACAATACACTTGCGGAAAACGCTGAATGTGGGGTCGAACCTTCCGATGACATGATCCAAGCGTCTGACAGGCCCTCCACACTTGGGATGCTGATGAATGTGGATATGGTAAGTTCCATTAGTGTTTTTTTGTTTGGTGTTTTGACCCACTCGGATCTTGCAGCCTACTATGCCGACTCCGCGCCCAGCCCCAATTCACTCTGATTTACCCACACCCATACCCACGCTCGCAGAGTTGGAAATGCCGGTCAGAGCGGCGATTACTTCTCTGGAAGCAGAGTCAAGCCACGAGGTGTTAATCGATGAAGAACTCTGTCACAAGACAAAGTCCGTCTCTTCGCCACCTTCGCCATCAAATCCTCTCCTAGTCATCGTTCCCTCTCAATCACCCTTTCTAATTAATGATTCCTCAGTGCCCGACGTTCTCGACCTATTTGCTAATGACGTCAATATTGTTCAGGGAAGTTCAAAAGAAGCTATATGCCCCACCTCACCACTGCTCGAACCACTTACGCCCCTCGCTGAGGACGAGGACACCATGTCTGTCGTCCAAATGGATTCGCAAAGGGATAACGGCAAAGCTAAGGAGGTCGACAAGGATGGCAAAACGCCGAGGGTGAAAGATAAGAATGGCGCTTTGACTCAAGGCAATCATCTGCGCAAGGAGGAGGCAAAGTCTACCATCCCAGTCACATCAGAAAAGCGGAAGAAAGATTCGACGCACGACAAGGTGGCTGATGGACAAGTGAAGAAGAGGCAGAAAACAGAGACCGTTGAGGATGCTTCTTCGTCTACTACCAAGCATGCTCTTACAAAAAGTGCGCGATCGGAAAGCATCAAGAAGCAAGGCAAGCGTCGGAAGACTCTTGAATATCAGGACGACACTGATCCAACCGATCTTGATCCGGCGCCAAAAGCCAAGAAGCAGAAACGAGAGGATGACAAGCCTCAAGCTCACAAGAAGGACTCCTCTTCTTTCACCGGCCCCTCGTTGTCAACCTCTCTCCCTTCCTCCCAGTCGAAACCCAAATCGAGCTCAACGGTTCATGCAGAGGCCAGGTCTGCAGCTGACGACCCTGAGACTCGGGAAATCGTAGGGATGCTCATTGAAACTATGGCTACCTCTCGCGCATCTTCTCTGGCGATATCCTCTCTCTACAAGTCTGTCATGCAGAGCCGACCGTCACTTAAAACACAAAGGACCGAAAAGGAGTGGATGGGCGTTTTCAAACGTGTGCTGAACATATTCAGTGGAGGCGGGATGGGCGGTGTGTTTGGTAAGGTGGAGAGTAGTGGCAAGGTACGTTGTATCTCCTCTTTCATTTCTCTCCGTGATTGACGGTTCTTGACAAACGTAGGACGATTCCGGGCGCTCACTTGAAGCCCAGTGGTTTTACGTTCCCGAGATGGACGAAGACCAAGAACGAGCGACGTTGATTCGTAGTATGATGCCGCGGCCTGCAAAGCGGACTGAGACGAAGAAGTATAAGCAGTACTATTGGCGGCCGCTGGATAAGATCTCGAGGTGGGATCCGGAGGACGATCTCTAATGCCCTCTTTTCATTCCCCATCTGCTATGGAGATGTGGATGGATTGTACTTATGGCGGAATACGACCCGCTTGAATCGTCGTTTCTAATTTGGATGAACACTCATTCCTTTCCTCTTTTTTTCTGACATTCTTTGGTGTTGCTCTGCTTATCTACACCTCGGGCGCAGACTTCAGCTTTTGTGCAGAGGCTGCTGCCCCTTTAACGCTAATATTATTCCACTTCGCTTCGCTTATTCTTTGTTCTGTTGGTCATCCAATGTGAATCGTGCTTCATCTTTTTTCTCTCATTTAGGTTGGCGCTTGAATAAAAGGGCTATTTGCCTACTACATTCCAGATGACTGACTCTCAGCTGCTCGCTGGTGAGAAACATTCAAACAACAAAAGTTTCACCACGACCACATCCGAACTGTTCGGCATCGTGCGACTACCCTCCACTCATGATTCTTCTCTTCCTATTCTCTATCGCACTTCGCGGGGTTGTTGGAGACAAATTTGATCTTTCAAACTTGAATTGGACTCTGAAGAATGACAACAAGTCTATCATCATTCCGGCTCAGATTCCTTCGCAGGTACACCTTGATCTTTTCAAGGCGGGCGTCATTACGGATCCACTCATCGACATCAACGGTACGCATCAACCTCACAGCCTTATCCAATGGAATTGTGTCATTTATTGTTGACAGATTTCACACAACGATGGATTGTCTATGATAATTGGACATATACAGCCGATCTGACTCCCTTTCTCGATACTTTGACGTCAACAACGCGGTTACCTGAAAGCGTTTTGCTCGTTGCCTATGGTCTTGACACTATCGCCAACATTGCTCGTAAATTTCACAGAGAAACTGATTCTTATTTATTTACCTTTGATCGTCAGGCACTTTTCGGCCACCCAGTTTCATGGGTCGACAATCAGTTTCGACAATATGTTTTCGACATCACCGACTTGAT
The DNA here is from genome assembly GCA_018417955.1 of Laccaria trichodermophora. Classification (NCBI taxonomy): domain Eukaryota; kingdom Fungi; phylum Basidiomycota; class Agaricomycetes; order Agaricales; family Hydnangiaceae; genus Laccaria; species Laccaria trichodermophora. The sequence continues at coordinate 1,478,586 of JACTVC010000001.1, forward strand.
TTTATCGAGCGACAACCGACTTGAAGAAGGGGGCATGAACATCACGTTTTCGTTTGAATCTGCGTTTTATTATGGTCGGAATGTCAGTGCTAGACCTGACGCTGAGACGTTCCCTGGAAAAAATGGCGATGTACCTGCACTTCCTCTTTTCAGGTCGCGAATAACTCAGTTGGCTAATGATGCCTATTTTGCAGTTTGTGTTCCCTGGAATTCGGTATTGGATGCGAAAGGTTCCGTGCGACTTTGGTTGGGATTGGGTTCGTGGTTATTTCCATCTTCAATATATCACTTACGAAGATCGCTCGCAATGAAGGGTCCAGCATTTGTTCCAAGTGGAATATATAAGCAAGCGTTTCTCATCACTTTGCTTTCCCCACCTGACATTGCTTTGGAAATGGACGCCAAAGAAGCGGTTTTCGCCTCATCGGCATCTAGTATCCCTACCACCGATATGCTATTCGTTGAGGAGGCGTCGTTGGACATCTACAAAGTCGGACAATCATCCGCGGTACCTCCAGACGAGAGTGCGGATTGGCTTGTCAACGTTTCTCTCTCCGTACGATCGGCATCAACATTTTGGAATCCAAAGCTAGCCATTGCTTTACCTGAGCTTGGTCTGATATCAGAGACCGCCTTTTTGCCGTCTATCGTCAAAAATACGACGAGCCCTACGTGGTTACAACTTTCTTGGACGATTCCTGACTCGGCAGTTGAGCGGTGGTATCCTCACAACCTCGGCCAACCCAGACTTTACAACATCACGATATCTTTGGATCTATGCCCGACCAGCGAGGGATGTGCTCCGTTAGTACTCACTATCCCAACTGGCTTTCGTACCATTCAGTTGGTACAGAATTCTTATTCGCATGAAGATGTAAGAGAGCGAGGCATCACACCTGGGGATCAATGGCACTTCAAAGTCAACGGCGTGGACACGTACATTATGGGGAGTAATCTTGTTCCTTTCGACCCGTTTTACAGCCGCGTCACGGACGACAAAGTCCGATGGATTCTTGAGAGTGCGGTGAAGAGTGGACAAAATATGGTATATGGTTTTAAGCTCCCTTTGGACATACTACACTGAAAACGAGTTTTAGATACGCGTATGGGGAGGCGGAATTTACCAACCTTCTAGCTCAGACGTCTCAGGTGGAGGATATAATTTTTATTCCGTTTGCGATGAGCTGGGGATTCTCGTTTGGTCGGAATTGATATTTTCTGACGCTCTCCAACCGATCAACGATTTTCTCCTCGAAACGATCGAGCCAGAAGTCCGTCGGAACGCCAGAAGAATAAACAGACATCCCAGCAATGCACAATGGGCGGGCGGTAATGAAATTGAAGGCATCGCACTTTGGACAGAGAAGTACGTTCCTAATGGGAAACATTATTTGAATGAAGTAGGTCGTTTATTAGCCAGAGTCAGACGAGGTTTTGATGGATTGATTTAGTTTCTTGCGCTCTTTCAGGGATTCTTGCACGACATTGTTGTGTCAGAGACGCATTCCGTACGGCCCCTCTATTGCAAAATAAATATATCGATTCCATCCTGCTTTTTTAGGTCCCATATACCGGCTGTTCAACAACCAAGGGAGTTCTGAGCCTTGATCCATACACTCTGAGATTAAACAATGGAACTCCGGGACACATCTATGGCAACAGCGGTCAGCTTTTTTCCCCCGCCTACCACCATATCTCACAATTGAAATAATTTTTAGAGCGCTTCAATTACGATGCTTCCCTGGCCTTTGACTATAATACGTTCCCTGTTTCTCGGTTTGTTACTTCTTTTGCAGTCACTTTCTCTTTTTATTGACTGGGCAGATTCATCAATGAGTTTGGGTGAGAACCTTATTCTGTGCCCCCATTTGATGTTTATGATTGGACAAGATATCACTCCATGCCATCTTTCTACACCTGGGAGGAAGTCTTGACCTCGCGTGACGACTTTCTCTTCAACTCGACTGTTGTGCTGTCGCGGAACCGTCACCCGCCACCAGGAGATCTCACTTTTCCCAACCCAAATGCGCACGAAGGCCATCATCAGATGTCCAGTGCCGTGAAACGCTGGTTGCCGTCGCCGTCCAAAAAATTATCAAACGAGACCTTTGCGCAATGGTGCTGGAGCACTCAGGTCTTTCAGGCCATGACCATAACTTCGCAAGTTGCGTGGTATCGGCGCGGTGCCGGTCAAGGCGAAAATAATATGGGTGCTCTCGTTTGGCAATTGAACGATATCTGGCAAGGTGTAAGCTGGTCTAGCATTGAATACTCTGGGCGATGGAAGGTCTTGCATTATGGTCTAACAAATTCTTTCTCCGCGGTCGTCGTCAATGCGTTTTGGACTCCGGAGAACGAAACCCTACAAGTACTCGTCACATCCGATCGCTTCAATTATATCAGTGGAACTGCTCAGCTAACGTGGTATGATTGGTACGGAAACGAACTGTCCTCTTGCGTGTACCATTTCTCTGTCCCGCCCCTCAACAACACGGTTTTGATGAACGTCACTGGGTTAGCTTCCATTCTACCATATGGAAAAAATCCCTCAGAGGTGTGGATGCTCCTGAATTCAACGGCCAAAGTCGACAATAAAATTGTAACGAGCGAGCAACATGTAGGTAATTTATTATTCGGTCGTTAGTCCAGACTTACCAGGCAGGAAAAATGGAGTTTACACCAATTTCACTTGCGAAGGCGGCCATCGTCGATCCGAAAATCAGTATGTACGTCGCGGACGACCTGCAGATTACGCTCTCGGCCAAAGGTGGGGTAGCTCCTTGGACTTGGGTCGATCACCCGTTAGGCACAGTCGGCGTTTTCGTAGACGCCGTCACTGGAAAACCAACAAATGGATTTTATCTTATCCCTGGAGTTGATCGCACTTGTGAGTGCACCCACGTACTCGGGGTGGCGGATTGGCATAGCTTACGCGAACCACAGTGAAATTTATTCTCCATGGACCCCCTTTTGCGCGTGACAAAAGGAATTTTAGCACTGAGGATTTTGTGATTCGCTCAATATGGAACAACATGCGTACGTAGACCAATATATGAAATGACTGCGAAAAAGTCACACCACTCGTATGTGTCCTGAAATTTAATCAGCACAATTGCCAGCTTTTGTCAGGAGTGAGGCACTCAGGCTGGCCCGGGGGCTCAGGGAGAACTTACACTACTTATCGGGGCGACGAGAAAAATGTCGGACTCTTGCCGCTAGCACCCCCCTGTCACCGGTTAGTACGCAGAAAGGAGGTCTTGAGAATCATTGAGTTGATGGTGTACATCAAGTGTACATTAAATATTCGTTTGTTTGTGAGTGGGATGTCTAATTTTGGACTTCACGTGATCACGCACGATTGGAATCGATATTACGCTCGAACTTTGGAACACTGCTTTCAAGTCGCGGAACGTAGATCCCGCATACAGGGTGGTCCGCAATGGGGTCGATTTTTTTCTGTGCGCAGCAATGAACAGCCTACAATCAACGTCATCTTGGCCAAGATGAAGTGGCAGAGCAAGGAATCTCGAAGTACATAAAACCAACATAAACCGCGGGAAACCAACCGAAAACGCTTACTTCCTTATGTAGGAGTCAGGGCCACCTTCAACCAGCCTTCGCCTGCACCTACCTGCACTTACCACCATGCCCGAGCTCGCGTATACCCCCATTGACGAAATTGAAAAGGTGCCAGACCACAATCTTCCTTTAACCTGCAAATGTTGACCTCCCAATATGTAGATTCATGCGGAACTTCGCGCAGGTTTCCGCTCGGGAAAGCTCAGACCGATAGAGTACCGCAAGTACCAACTCCTCCAGCTTATATATCTTATCAAGGACAACGCGGACCGTTTCGAGGAGGCGCTCAAGTTGGATTTGGGTAAACCACCTCTCGAGAGCCGGTTGTACGTTGAATCTATCCTTTTCTTTTGCAATTTCTTGATACCTCTCAAAGCCTCGAGATTAATGCTGTAATCAGCGAAACCTACGTGGCCTACAAAGGTGTAGACAAATGGGCAAAACCGGAGAAGCCACCGTTCAGCTTGAATTTTGCTCCTATGAGGCCTGTCGTGTACAAGACGCCCAAGGGCGTCGTGCTTATCATCAGCCCATTTAACTATCCTCTGTGGTTAGTTGTTATTCCTTTGGTTTGTAAGCTTTCGCTGTTTCAGACAAGTTGATCCTGACAGTACGGCTTAGGCAGGAGCGCTGGCGGCGGGGAACGCGGTTCTACTCAAACTATCAGAGTCAAGTCCGGCAACGAGCGCTCTCCTCGCAGAACTCGTACCCAAGTACTTAGACCCGAGTCTTGTGAGAGTTGTCAACGGTGCTGTCGCAGAGACAACTAAGGTACTTCCAACGTTCTGGCCTCCTAACGTTATCTGATACCCTTCACCAGATCCTTGAATTGCCCTGGGATCACAGTATGTATTCCCTTAACTTGTGCATATGCCGTTCTCATCTTTTGGCCAGTCCTTTATACAGGTGGAGGACGCGTCGGACGCATCGTTGCCGCTGCTGCCGCCAAGCATCTTACCCCTGTTACCCTTGAGCTAGGCGGCAAATCCCCTGTCATCATCGACCCGAAATGTGACTTGAAAACGGCGGCGAAACGTATCTTATGGGGAAAGGTGGTCAACTCCGGTCAAACCTGTGCTGCTCCAGATTACGTCCTCGTCCCACGAGCGTTCCAAGATACCTTTGTTCAGGCTTTAAAGGAAACATACGAATCTTTCTACCCCGAGTCTCCCAAGGCCCCTGGGGTGTTTTCACGCATTGTGACGCCGCAAGCTTTCAACAGAGTGAAATCCCTCTTGGACAACACCAAGGGTGAGATTGTGTTTGGAGGCGAGACGGATGCGGAGACCAAGTTCATTGCGCCTACTGTTATCAAGAACGTTTCTGCGGACGATTCTCTTATGAGTGAAGAAATCTTTGGGCCATTGTTGCCAATCATCCCTGTGGAGGATGTGGATGAGGCCATCCGTTTTGTGAATGAGCGGTGAGTAGCTTTTTGCATTACACTGTTAGAAACGGTGCTGATGTGAGTACAGTGACCACCCACTCGTGTTATACGTCTTCTCTCAAGATGCCGCATTCAAGGCCAAGGGTGAGTGGGTTTTGATTCTTTCCTTTCATAGTGATGAAGTCTCGCTTGTAGTTTTCGAGAGTACGCAGAGTGGTGCATGCGTTGCCAACGAGACTCTCATTTACCTTGGTGGTAAGGCATCCTCTATTGCCGACAGATTCTAATAATTGAGTGAATGTTGCGTAGCTGACGGGCTACCTGTCGGTGGTATTGGCGCGAGTGGAAGTGAGTGCTTACAAGTAGACCTTTGTTGTTGGTTTTCCTGACGCGATCATGTTAACAGCTGGCGCACACAAGGGAAAGTTTGGCTTTGACACATTCACACATCACAGGGCATCGTTAGACTCACCCAGCTGGTCCGTCCTCATCTATGTCAATCTACTCCTAGGCTGACTTCATCTGGTTCAGGATTGATATGTTTCTCAAGTTCCGATACCCCCCTTATAACGTCAGCTGTCCTTCCGTCTTTCCTGTTTGCTAACGCGCTTAAACTTTGGCTCAGGGCGACAAACTGAAAACAACGGGCATGTTTCTGCCAAGTGTGCCCGCAAGGCCGACTGGTCCTCCTGCGGCGTCTGTCACTTCTAAATGGTGGAACAAATGGTTTCTTTTTGCCTTGGTCGCTGCTATCGCTGGTGGGCTGACGAACCGCGCTAAGATTCTTAGTGGTGTTTCCCAAGCAAGTGGATAGTTTATTTCTGATGGTTTAAGACGAACTCGAAAGAATGAAGGTTTTGATCTGTCGAGTATAAAAATTCGAGTCTGTGCTTATTTCGTGCGATTGCTTCTCGTTTTCGGTCTGAAGAATCCGCTGGTTCGCATTTAGAGGATCAGGATACTGATGATGTCTTGCATTATGGTCTAACAAATTGTTTCTCCGCGGGAGTCGTCAACGCGTTTTGGACACCGGGGAACAAAACGCTTCAAATACTCGTCACATCCGAACGCTTCAATGATATCAATGGAACAGCTCAGCTAACAACTTTGAGAGAATAATACCAAGGACATGTCATGGGTTGTAATGCACCCATATAGCCCTCTGGACAGTAAGCTCCGCCTCATAATTTGGAAACATATCTGTGAACACTTTCTTCCATCCTAGGTATCGTTCGCGTATGTACAATGCCCGCGTATATTCCCAGTATTCCGGCATCCATCCCGCACACTCCCAGTCAACCAACACACATGGACGAAGGTTTTCATCAACAAGGATGTTGTGAGGCGTGAAGCATATTTTGTACCGCGTATTCGCTCGCTTCTCCAGTGCCGCACGCAACGCGTCATCATAAGGTTGGGCCCACGGATGGCAAAAGGGCTGCGTGTGAAACTCGCCCTGGGCGGCAACAGTCTCGGGGTGTTGCATAATATAGGACAGCACCCCGGTTCCCATAAACCCAGAGATAGTATGATCATCCGGTGGTCGTAGACAGCGTAGTTGGTCGAACCACCTACGCAAGGTTTCTGTGAATGCCGCCCGTTGATTTTCTGCCATCATATCCAATGTGACACCAGTGGGCCCGTACTCCTTTCCTTTTACACCAGTCATAAGAAATTTGCCCTTGCCAGGGGGAAGTGCGACGACATCCAGCATGCGTGGCACTGGGATCGTGGTGTTTTCCGAGACGTATTGAGTGGCGAAGGCTTCTGAGGCCGTGGCGAAATGACCGTTTTTTGCATACAAGTGAACGGGACGAGGCGCCCCACTATATGGGAGGACGTTTGTCCACTGGCATGCTTCTCCGAGAAACGCCAGAGGGCCTGATATACCTTCAAGCGTATACCAGAGGGGACTAAAAGCCACGTGGACTACAAAAAATCCACGAAACTAAACGGTCTTCGTCGGTGGGTCAGTTGTGTCCAAAACCGTTGAGGAGAGGCTCAGCCTGTCCTGAGGTACACAAAATGGGTTGCGTTTAACAGATCGCCGGACATTCTGAAGGACCTCTGTTGTAGGAAATTGGAGATAGGATTGCTCAAACGAAGTCGTGGCGACAATGAAAGAAGGAGAAGGTCTTGATCATGGGTCTAAATTTGGACTCCACGTGACCGCGCACACTTGTCACCGCCACAACACCGCCAAGTCGGCGCTCCAACATAAATGTGCTCCAAGATGAGGTACGCTTTCTTTACAGCATCATTTTGTTTTCGAGCCAACAATCGCTGCAGGCGTCGACAGGAAATTTCTGTGTTGTCGAAGCATCTCGGGCCCAGTGCTGATGAACACGAAGTTCACGACCTTGACTGCTTGTTTGACGCTCTTGTTTGGAATTTCTGAAGCGACGCCGGGTAACCACCATGTGCGGCAGGTGAACGACACCTCCAAGGCCGGCATGGCATGGGCGAACTCAAATACTGTCAGTATCAGGCAGTATGAGGTGACTGGGAAGGTTTCCTGGTTTGTCCCTTACGCTTGAGAGATTGAGTCTGTCTGAGAAGTCAAATTTGACCATCAGGTACTACACCTGGTCTTCGAACCCCGTCAATGCCGATCTTGAATTTGTTCCTCTTTTATGGGGAACAAAAACTCTGGATCAGTTCTCGTCAACCATACAACCAAGGCTTTCTCAAACGCGTCCCATCATTACTGCAGTCTTGGGGATGAATGAGTATGTGTCTTTATGTTGACACCGAACTCGAATATCCGTAGAATGAAATTATCATAGACCCGATCAAGCAAGCCAGTCGAATTTGACCGCGTTGGAGGGCGTACAAATGTGGAAATCTTATCTAGAACCCTTGAGGGTCAATGGCGTACGTCTCGGTAGCCCAGCAATATCCAGTGCTCCCACTGGTAAAACATGGCTTCAAGATTTTCTCACTGTTTGCGCCGGTAACTGCACCGTCGATTTCATCGCTCTTCGTGCGTTCCATTTTCTACTAAATGAGAGACACCACAACCATTTTTTTCATTAGACTGGTATGGCGTCAACGCAACACTATTCATTCAATATCTCAACGACCTCCACGTCACCTTTCAGAAACCACTTTGGGTAACAGAGTGGGCTTGTCAGAATTATGTTAATGTCCAACAGCAGTGTTCTAATAGCGATATTGTGCATTTCATGAACGAGACCCAATCCTTTATGGATGGTGCACATTTTGTTGAAAGATATGCTTGGTTTGGTGCGATGGAGCATTTGCCGCAAGGCGTAAATCCTGTCTGTGGCTCGCATATAATCAATGATATTTGACCTGACTTCTTGTTAGGGCAACGCGCTCATGGATACAAATGGATATATTAACGCTCTTGGGAGACAGTATATTAACAGTGAGTGACATTCTGCCAATAACTTGGATGAATAGGACTAATTATACTTTTCCTCCGCCGCACAATAGGTATTGGCACCTCAGTGTCGAGTGGTGCAAGTAGACCTGCCAAGTCTCTGATACCTTCATTTATACCACTCTTTTTGGTATCCCTGATGTTTCCTTATTTTTGACGACCGCTCCGATGTTTGACTCAGTTGGGTACTTTTTGACTGAATATGATGGCTTGAAGAAATACTTGACCGTCCTCCCAAATTGACTGACTGATCCTGCCTGGTAGTTGCGCACTTGTCGGATGTCATTCTATGCGTGCAAAGATAAATAAGCGAGACTCTGTAGTACTTTGAATCGCTGAGGTTGGAATCTATACACAATTCTGACGCGAATGCTCCGGGAGGGCACGAATGATCTGAAGGCAATACGAGGCGATGCACTGAGTCCCCCTTTGCCATTGAGCAGTATCTACCCTCTCGCCATCCAAAGAAACCACTTCTGCTTGATCCTCCGGTATCTTCGTGAAATCAATACTAGCAGGGCCTGGGATGACAGCAGCCAAATTGATTAGGCCCATCAACGTAAACGCAAACGTCCATCCATTGCCCTCAACTGGGTCGAATACGGCTGCAAGGTCACTCCAGAAACCTCCCCCAGGACGACGGTAAAATACGGGGGGCATATGACATACGCTATCGCGCAGTGTCGCAACAAGTTGGAGGACAATCCCGGCTTGGACGCTGTTTTGCTCCGCGTACGCTGAACGCATCAGAAGAACGCCATACGGCAGCTTGTCAACGGAACTGGGAGGTGCTAGGGCCAGTTGGTGAGTTGATACCCCGAATCGACGATAAACAGCGCAGCAGGAGGTGGGAGAGATGACGGGAGGTATGTCATTGGTACTTTGAGGATTGTCGGGTGACAGTGTGGTGGTTTGTTGGGAGTCATGTTTCATGATCTTTTCTCGATTCACCCGTATGCATTCCAGAATGAGCAGGTCCGTCCTTCTATCTGTCGATGGGAGCGTGGCCGAAGGCTCTCCGACAATTAGTGAGTAATTAAAACCTGGCAGTGTTGGCACCGACAACCTGAATAACAAGCAAGTGAGAAACGAAGATGTCAAAAATACTTGCAGGTAGTAGGACTGATACCGACTTGTAAGTTCCTCCATTCTCCGATATTGCCCAATAAAACGGGTCTACTTTCGCAACGACTCGAAAATCGCCCCTTCTGATTTGAAACTCATTTACGCCTACGAACAAACCATTGTGCTCAGATTTGAGGGCGAATTTTGTACCAGTTCCATCGTCTAACAAGATCCACTGTTGGTGGAGGCCACCAGCAAAAGGGCGTGAAGTTGCTGTATGAAAGAAGTTAGGATGTCTTCCGAATCGATGTTATTTGCTGAGAGTGGACCTGTATTTAAAGCAAAAAGATCGAGCGGCTTTCCTCTGGAATCCACAATAAATTGAGGCCCGTCTTTGCATAGTAAAACACAATGAGAATTTTTAGGAATTATGGAAATGTAGTCCAGAATGAGACGTACAAAAGTCAAACATCGTACCCGTTGAGTCGCTGCAATCACCAGAGCCCAACAGGGACAGCAGCGAGGTAGAGGGAATTGACATGAGATCATCAACGCCAACCACATTTTATAACGCAAAAAGCCATCGGTGTTACTAACGAACACGTTCCAGGGGACGAGGCTGGATTCTCGCTTCTACACCTTCAGCATAGAGGTAGAGGGCACTGACATGAGATCATCAACGACAACCACAGCTAATAACGGAAAAAGCCTTCATTGTCACCGAACACGTTCCAGGGAATGGCTGAATTCTTGCTTCTGCACCTCAAGTAGTATCCGTACTTCTGAGCGGAAGCAATGAGACATGGACATCATGGCTAACAAAGTCAAGCGGCTTCCCCAGTGCTTCGAAGGCTGGCCCTGATCAAACGAAAAGATTGAGAAGCTGCTCGATTGAAACCAATTGAAATCGAGAACCCTGCCATTTTGAAGACATCTCGTTCCTGCGCCTGGATTCAGCCCTTTGAAATCAAGGGGAATCTCAACTTATCGGCCGTAATAGAGAAATCCAGCAGCGCGGTACCATAGAGGCATGTCCAGAAGATCCAACGCATCCGAACGTGACGAAGCGTCTGCTGTAACGAAAGTCGACACCAGGAACGCGCTCATGGGTTGGAGAGTGAGCGAATATGATTCGTCAACGCAAGAGTTCCAGCGAGTGCGACGTCCTGGAGAGGTTCCGCTTGAGATTACTCGCAGCCCTTCTGGAGAAACACATTTTCCTCAAAAACTTCATCCGTCAGCGCAGGGAGAAGGTTTTCATTTGAGAGGCCTGTTGTTTTTCACCTTGCATCGCTTCTTTGTGAGATGTAGCCTTAGGCTTAATAGTAGACATTGTCAAAGGCCAAAAATGTCAGGCACGTGACTCCACTTGACCCCCCCCAAATTCATTCTTACCGGTACCCTTTCCCCAACTTCTCCCTTTTTCGACCTCCGAATTCCTTATTCGCCTTGCATATATTCGACATTTTGCCTCGCTGACTGCCCCCGTTCGTTACTCATCCTGTTCCACAACGCCAAAGCCCCAGTTCATTGATCGGACTCCCAAGAACTGTTGATCAAGGACACTTAACGAAAGTAATAGTTCTCGTTGCAAGTAAACAATTCGATTTCATTCTTTGTCTTATACATCGGGAACGGAACACTGTCCTAAATTTCATTTCACAGCAGTTGAGTGTTTGAAGGTAATCTGTGTATCGTTAAATTGAGGGGATTGATGAGAAAGTGACCACAAGCATGTGGGGACGTGAACATACCCTAACATCAAGGAGAGGCTAATCACGGATCCAACGGAAAATGCTTCCACCTGCGTTAACCCCCCAAACCACACCATCGGTGCCCGCGCCGATATCAACCAATTTACCACCAATGTTAACCCAAGGGTTTTTGTCATCGCCCGTGGATGTGTAGATGTCGTCCGTCTTGTTGACCCCCCACACATTGGTTCTTATTCCAGCAGAGATTGCAGTGAGGGCACCGGGAATGTTGACCCAGTGGTTGGGATCTCCTTGGTCCCCAGTATAACGATAGATGGAACCACCGGCGTTCACCCCCCAAACTGTGCCATCGGCACCGGCACCAATGTCACTGAGGGCACCGGGGATCTGGACCCAGGGCTTCGCGTCGTCACCTGTGTAACGAAAGATCTGGTCTGAGGCGTTGACTCCCCAAACGTTGGTGCGGGATCCAGCAGAGATTCGTTTGAGTTTTCCCGGAATGTGGGTCCAGTGATTGGTATCCCAGACATAGCGGAAGATGTCGCCGCCGGCGTTGACCCCCCAAACGGTGCCATCAGCGGCCGCGCCTATGTCGGTGAGACCACCAGGGATCTCGACCCAGGGTTTGGTGTCATCGCCTGTGTAACGAAAGATGTTGCTGGCAGCGTTGACTCCCCAAACATTGGTGACTGATCCGGCGGAGATTCGCGTGAGACCACCAGGGATATTTTTCCAAGGCATGTTGCGAGTGGTGATAAACTTGATCAAAATGAAGACATCAGCACCGTGAAATGGGCGACAACAGTGGGTAAATGTACCTGATAAATCTGATAACGCACGGAGTAGATAGATGTAAGCTTGGGAGATTCATGAGTCGAATTGTCTACCCACCAATGAAAACGGTCGCGAACGATGAGGGTGAAGCTGCTTGCACGAGCTACTTATATAGGGCCAGGTGGTCTAGATTCTAATCACGTTGTCGCCTTTGAGGAGGTAAAGAGGAGCATTGCATTAGGAGCCCAAGAGATCGAAGGACAAAATGGAATGCTGTCATGAAGATGCTCGCTGTCATGAAGATGCACGCTGTCGTGGATATGCTCCGCATCAACATAGAGCGACCGGAGAGACAAGCTCGCCGGTTTCGGCGCCAAGTGTCGAACGTGTCCCAATAGATGGTCGACTATTTCTTCCGCAATAATTTCTGCAAGAAGGATGGAGGAACAAGCATCATCGATGAGTGGCGCTAGTAACTTGATGACCCAAGATCTCCCAACAACGTTCCCAATCACATTTCCTCTAGGCAAACTCCTCACGCCTTGAAAGGGATATGAACCACCTTTGCGTCATTAATGTTTTCCTTCTAGAATGCTGAGTCGACGTCTTGGATTCCTTCATAGGCAAGAGGAGTCCGAGAGACAGAAGTGAGTCCGTAGAAAAGAGAAATGACACGGATTCAACGGCGATAACTTTGGTCAGAGGATGATGAGCAATGAGGTGATCAAGAGGTGATTTGTATCAATGATGACGGAAAAGTGAAACAGAAAGACCCTCTTTCGTGAAAATTGGAAGTGATACCAGGTGATACCTGGAGATTCGGATAATTGGATAGAATGTTCCGAACCCTCAAAGAAGCAGCGTTTGGACAGGTGTACGTACGACTTGAACATGCAACTGTCAGCTGAGAAAGAGGTATATGAGTCGGTACCAGTGGTGCTGCACAATTGGGTCAATGACGCGATGTGAGAACAATGTCCCTTACTTACGATACTCGTAAAGTTCCTCAAGGTCGGCGATTCCGAGTCCGCTGATTTCCTATGCGTAGTTATTAAACAGAAATGTCCACTCCGTACTGACGGAACTAGAATATGCCAAAGGATGGTAAGTATCGCCAAATGGCGGGGTGACCGTGAATCGCTTCAACATCGGAATTGCTCACCTATAAGTTTACCACCATTTTCTATCAACAGTTAATCTGCAATAATGGGTGGTGGAGATTTGAATATGAAAAGGTCTTGTCACCCTCTCCTACTAAAGAATCAGGAGAGGGTATGGCTCGATGACAAGAAAGCTGTGGGTCATCATCTCCCATCTTCACCGACACCATTCACTCAGATGCCACACGCTACCAGCTTGAGGAGAGGAAGAAAATTGATCAACTTCGTAAAGAAAAGGAAGAGGAGCGTCAACTTCGGGAGCTTGAACGTCTGCAAGAGGAACAGACAGGCAAGAAACGAACGGAGAAGTTAGAATGGTTGTATGCAATGCCTCCGACGGCAAGTAGTCAGAATCCGAATGATTTGGAGGACTATCTGCTCGGAAAAAAGAGAGTGGAGAAGATATCGACGGCCGACGAGAACGCAAAGGTGAGTTCACTATCGCTCCGCCTTTCGCTTGGCCCTAAACTGAACCGTCACGCTCAGTAAAAACGATTCGTCAGGTCTTGGTCATATGGTAGTCACGCTACTACACGAAAATGCACGACATGACTAAAAGCAGTCTTTTTTACAAAATTTTGACTTCGAGTTGACTTCGCCAAGTCGTGTTAAGTCGTGTGGTCTTGTCTGTTAATTCCCACCATCTGTAGGTTACAGTCATTTGGTAGTCATGTAGTTATCTTTTCATAGTCCTTTCATAGTCAAATAAAAGTCAGAACATAGTTATGCTACAGTCATATAATAGTCTCACTCCCGTCATGCTCAGGTCATTTGAATGACATACATTAGTCGTGTATTTCTCTTCACAACCTCAGGTAGCAGTATTCTCAGCACCACATCGGAGTCATGTTAATGTAATATCATTGATTCTGGAAGCATACCGAGTCCTGACTATGCTATATGTAGGCTCCTTCTAGCGTGAATCAACCACTTAGAGTCCAAACTCTCATCTCCTAATGGTGAACCTCGAGTGTCGGAGAAGAGGCCGTTTGTCAAAGGAGGGAGGAAACCGTGAAGTCGGGGGAGGCCGAGCAGACCGTTCATCAAGGTAGAGGGAAGGCCGAGAGCCCTTTCATCAAGGGAGGGGCAGTTCATCAAGGAAAGAGACAGTTCGTCAAGGGACCATTCAGCGAGGGAAGACAGTTCATTGAGGACAGCGAGGAAAGACGGTTAATCAAGCAGATACCATTCATCGAGGGAGAAGACGTTGATGGAGGAGACCATGCGAAGACCGTTCGTCATCGAGAAAGGAGGCCATTGGTAAGGCCATCCGTTAGGAGAGGAGGCCACTCATTGTGGATGGGAGGAGGCTGTTCATCGCAGAAGGAAGGAGGGCGCCCGTCGACTTGTGAATTAGACCTCTCGACGTCGATATGGGGGGAGAAGAACTTGGGAAGAACAGGATTTTCACGCTGTCATGATCAGCTGATGTCGGAGTTTCAATGGACTTGAACAAATTGTCTTGTACTTCCAAGTTCCAAGAAGACAACGGCAATATGTGATTCAGTTGACAAGGACTAGACTACGACGCAGCATGTAGTTGACTATTCCTTGACTTCAGTCAGACTGTGAACCCATAGCAAATACATCCCTGAGCAATCCCCGAGCGCCACATGACTTTGAATGACCTAACATGACTTCACATGACCTTCTTGCGAGAGGTCCATGACTTGACTTGACTTTCGTTTTTACTGAGCGTCACGTAGGGAGGGCATGCCGCATGAGGATGATTGATACTCAACTGTTGAAACTCCTGGCCTCCCTTTGACCCCTTGTAGGTCTTGCCTGATGTATATGTACCCATTGTGTATCTGAAGCAAGCAGTCCACTCTGGACACGCTGCAACTGCACGACAGTTGAGAAGTGTTCACTATCTGGGATTATTTTTCCCATATTTACAGCAGGATACCATTTTCCAAGCCATTTTCTAACCAAAAAAAATACCTAGGTTACGCGGGTTATACCCAGTCAGATGATCATGAACGGGCTGAATACGATAACTAGGATAGCAAAACACTCGAGCGGGACCAGACTATGTACGCCGTTTTTTTTTATGCGACAGGGTAGGCGTCCCCGCTTCAACCACGTCGTCATCCCTATCCCTGTCGTCGCCACCTGACAATTTGTAACGGCGCTTTTTACCTCCTCCTCGGGCCTTGCTCTCTTCGTTGAGTTGATTGCGGGCTAGTCTTCCAGCTTCAACCACCCGCTCTTTGAGCAGCGCGATCTCCTGCAAGTCGGTTGGATAAAGGTCTAGTTTTCGATTTAGGACTTTCTCCAGACGCAACATGAGTTCGGCGTCGTATTGCGTGACCATGAGTATGGATTTGCCAGCTCTACCTGCCCGCGCTGTACGTCCCACACGATGGATGTAGTCCTTCGAGTGAGTGGGAGTGTCGTAGTTGATGACAACGTCAACATTGGGAACATCCAGGCCACTATGATGAAAACAATGGGCTTCTCAGCGGGAAGATGATAGCTGTAGCGACGCACCGGCTTGCCACGTCAGTGGCTACCAATATTTTGCTTTTTCCGCTTTTGAATCTAGTGAACGCGCCCAATCGCTGGCTTTGCGTAAGCTCGCCGTGAAGAGGTACGGCGTCAAATCCGAGACTGCGTAGAATGATGCTTAGGCTGAGGAAAAGAGGTTCAGATGGGAGTCGAGAGAAGAGGAAATTCATGTACCGCTTCGCGTCAGCCACAGTTCGAACAAAAACGATGATCAGATTCTGCGCCAAAGAGTTGATCAAATAGACCAGTGTGACTTCTTTTTCCACCAGAGGGCATAGAAGATAATGTTGGACAAGGGTGGAGACTGTGGTGTACCTGTGTCGAATAGAATGAGAAGAAGTTGTAACGAAGTATAAGCAGGTCCAAACCTGAACAACGATGCGTCTACGCGGACTGGGTCAGAGAGACTTGCGCGCTGTAGCTTGGAGACGTTTGCCGTCATGGTAGCCGAGAAGAGGTACGTGCAACGTTCCTTGGGTATTGACTGCATGATTTCAGTTATTTCACGCTGGAAATCAAGGTCCAAAAGACGATCTGCTTCGTCCAGAACCTATAGGCCGAAATGAATGATGGGTAGAGTGGTGTGAAAGCTGTCCATACCAGATGTTTCAAGGAGCGCAAGCTGAATCCTTTCGTTGACTTGAGATGATCATGAAGCCGCCCTGGTGTAGCAACAATAATGTGCGGCTTTTGGGCGAGTCGTACCGCCTGCTGAACTCGGTCGTCGTCGCCACCGACAACCACAACCGACCGGACACCCATCGCTGCGCCCAGAGCCTCGAATTGCGCCGAGATTTGATAAGCCAGCTCGCGGGTAGGGGAAAGAACACATGCAAAGTAGGCTTGAGGATTGTCCCATAGGCGGTGGAGGATAGGAATCGCGAAAGCTAGTGTTTTCCCGGAACCGGTGGGTGCGATACCGATGATATCTCGCCCGGCGATAGCTTGCGGGATGCAACCTGTCTGTATTTCGGTGGGAGTTGTGTGCTTGAGTTCTTCTAGTGCCTGCAAGAGAGGTGCGCAGATGTCTAATTCTGCGAAAGTTTTGGTCTCCATGGATGATCAAGTGAGGCTCACGACAGAAACAAAAAGTAAAGAACCGCCAAGACCGAGTGGCGACACCAGTCCAGAATTCAAACCACAACCGTACCGTGCGCGTGAAGTCTTTCGGGAGAACCTGGAATGAATATGATTGTTAAACAGTGTATAAAATTTGAAGATGTCTGGTGGAGAATTGAGCGAGTTATTCAAGGTGACCGAATGACCCCACCCTTCTGATGTAAGGGACAGGGTTAGTACCCGCAAAGTCACAGTTCAAACGAAGTTTTCTAACCGAGCCCGTACAAAAGTCGAAGTCAACTCCCCCTCACCCGCAAAGTTCACTCTTTAAACAACCAAGTACTCATCTGCAACCACAAGCTTATCCACACTCCACTTTACCTCACCTCCCTCCCCTTCTCCAATCTTTTGCACATGATCAACACCAACACCAGCCAAACACCCCTGCCCAACGAAACTAACTTCGACAGGGAAGAACGCTGCTACGTCGTCACCTCCCACCGTGAACATCAATGAGCCCGACTTTGTACTCTCCACAGAAGGCGAGATGACGGGGATGGACCAGGCAAGTGAGTGTGAGGAGGGATCGAGGGACCATGAGCCTGTGTGTTCGGAGGATACGGTTGGGTAGGAGCCGTCACTTAAGAGAGGGGAGGTTAGAAGGAGGGGTGGAGGATGGAAGAGAAGAAAGGACGTACGGGAGGGGAATAGAGATGACGACGTCGTATAGAGTGACATGTTCATTCTCTAGCTCGTACTCAATGCTCACTTCACATGTACCGTCATTGGAGGGTGAGGGCCAGCAGTTGACTGAGGCGAATGATCAGCAAAAATTTGACGAGAACAGTGTAGAACTCACTCGACAACGGCACATTAGTCTCATCCGTCCCAACGTACCTCCACTTCAATACTGCCAAGCTCTGTCCAACAGGAAACGCCCTTCCAGGGTCTTTGAGCGCAACAACCTTGGGCCCTGCACCAGGTGCAAACTTGGCGACATTGGGGTGTTGCTTGAACTGCAACGCCGTCCCAAATGTATCAGCGGGCGGCTGCGAGAGAGTAATTTTGAGGTGTGCAGATGCAGGGTCGGAGATTTGGAGGTTCATGTCTCCTTTCAGTTCGAAGGATTGGAGGCCGCCGTCACGGAGGAGGGAAAGTGAAATTTGTTCCTTGATAACGATGTGTACGCTGCGAATAGATAAGTCTCATTTGGTTAAAGGCGTGAAAATGGCCGTACCTCTCAGCCTCAACTTCGGGAACACTTCCCCTCCCACTCGCTTTCTGAATCGTCGGCTCGCTCACTGCCTGGGTTGGCGTTGTCGGCTCCGTCCTCTCCTCCACCCCCAAGCCCGTGGTAGCCAACACCTCACCCCCAAGCGCGTCCAACAACTCTGCCTGCTTCGTCTTTTTCGCCGAGCCAAGCTTCATTCCGCTTCCCTTGAACGCGGGGGACTTGGCTGCGGGAGTCGTGCCACGAATGGTGGAAGAGGGTTCCACGGGCTCAAAGCGGGGGATGGGTGAGTATCCTGAAATGCCGCCGCCTACTCCTAGATAGGATGGACTGGAAGTGTTGAGTGAACCACCGATGGAAGCTGCGCGGCGTTGTTGTTCGCGACGCTGCATTTCAAGTTGCTTTGCGCGTCGTTTGAGCTCTTCTTTAGCTTCCGCCTCTTTGTTCTACGTGTACGGTGTTAATTTAATACAAGTGATAGAGAAGAAAAAACCCACCCTTGCAATTATTTCCTGGATCTTTTCCTCGTGACTCTCCATCTCCAGGACACTCCTAACCTGCATCAGCCCAACCTGCTCTCTGTACCCCAGACTAACAACCTCGTCGAATGCTCCAAGCAACTCAAACGCATTTTTCAAAATCTCTCTCTCGTCCGCAGATCTACAGATATCAGAGACGACGCGAGCAAAGAGGTGGAGTGTATCGATGTCCTGGAGGATATTGGATGCTTTGTTCGTTATCAAGAGGATGTAGAGGTCCTCTAAGGGTTGGTAGACGTAGCGAACGTCTGGAGTTTCTACAGAGGTGTGTTGGGTGTTTGTGGGTATAAGCTTAGGAAAAGAGGCAAGCAGAGATTCGATCCGGGTTCGCGACATGTCCCTAAATTGTCGAGAAATGACGGCTAATCCAAAATACTGTATAAGCAACAGAAAACCTTTTGTAACGAAAGATACGAACCTTTGCCGCCTTTGGTGCATATCGACGCTGCTAGCACAACCTACACCAATCAATTCCTCGTCAATGACGTTCAATATCAAAATAGGGAAACTAACCATTTTTCGAGTATCTATAAAACGCCTGTACCGCGCGTCCTGAAGCCTGCTTTGAAGGAAATGTCGACGATAGCGTCAGATTCGTGTCAGTCGATGTGGACAGGTCGTATTCGTTCACGTGATAGCCGACCTTGAAATCACAACACTTCAAAACAACGCACTTCAGCAATTTGCTGCAAGACTCTTCGCACTTTGCAGACTCCACTGCAATTTGTTATTCTCATCTTTTGCCTCTCGTCGTGCACCTTTTTTGCGACATGAAGCGACCACAAGACTCTCAAGATTCATCCACAGACGCTCCGCAAACAAAAAAGCCAAAAATGGCTGATGGAGACGAAAACGGAGAAAGTGGAGGGTGGACGAAAGTAGAGAAGAGGAAGAAGAAGAAAGCTACGAAAAACGAGGCCAAACTCGATGTGTGTGTGATCTCCTCGTGTTCGGCGTTTGTGTTGCCAGGAAAGCCTCGCGATCCTGGTTGCGAGTGTCGATCATGTTCTCATTCGTTTCTGCCCAACAGAATGCCCAGCCTTTGTTCATGTACTCTAACAAGGAGATTGTTAAGCGGAATAATGCTATAGGGATAGACGTGAGGCTTTCATTACTTCACCTAGTTCGTGTTTGACTTGACCTTTGCAGGACATACGAGATCTATGCCTGCACGTTATTGCCGACGCACCAGTTCCAAATTGGCTTCATATTACCGTGCGGTTTTCATACAAATACTCAGTGGTGTTTCAAATTGACAAATACGACAGAATACCAATCTGATTCAACGGCTTGTGATTCTTTTGATACCTGGCCTGACACCAGACCTACTGTCACTACCGCCACTTCCAACATCAGCGACTTCCAACCCCAATCTGCCTTTATCAATACCCCTACCCCCACTACCTACTGAAGGACAAACTATAAACAGCGTCCCATTTATCGCAGCTACTTTTAGCCATGCGTGTCCAACAAGGGCGCCTGGCGATCAGACACGGATGCATAGTGTCCTCAGCACCTTTTTTCAAGGTCCTATCAGTGGAGAAGAAAAGAAGAGACGGATGACCCAGAGGCTGCAAGGTGCGTATTCATTTTTTCTAAAGATTCTTTCCTCAACGGTTTACAGCGGAGATCCTGAAGGATAGTCCTGCGCAATATCTCCTCACGCTAGAGCAAATGGTTGAGAACGAATACCCGATACCCTCATACATGGCGGATATATTCCAGAAGCCTGAAGGCTGGGTCGAGACTCCAGAACCGCCAAAACAGGCGGAAGCGTCTTTACCGTCAAAAGGCACAATGAGTCCCCAGCAGACAATTTATGCCATTGATTGTGAAATGGTATTTTGATATCGTCCTCGTGAATGCTATCATTTTTGACATCAGTCGCTTCAACAGTGTTTGACCGAGGATGGAAAGGAATTAACGCGAGTTTGCATAGTCGACTATCATTCTGGCATTGTGGTCTATGACCAACTAGTAAAACCGAAAAAGCCTATCATTGACTACCTCACGCGGTACGTTTGGTGACAACTGTCCATTTCTTGCATCTAATTTCTTCTCGCAGATGGTCTGGCATTACAGCAGAAGCCCTTGGACCAGTGACGACGACACACGCCCAAGTTCAAGCACATGTACTTCGTCTACTATCACCACCACCTCCCAACCCCTTTTCCACGACCAAATCAACGGAGCCAGCTCCACCAACCCCCATCCTCCTTGGCCATTCATTAGAATCCGACCTCAACGCACTCAAAATATGTCATCCACTTTGCATCGATACTGCCTTGATGTACCACCACCCCCGCGGCCGGCCTCTCAAACCAGGCCTCGCCTGGCTCACCAAAAAATGGTGTGGGCGTGAAATCCAAGCACGTGGAGAAGGCGGTCACGACCCCGAGGAAGACGCTCGTGCATGCTTGGATCTGTTGAAGAATAAGCTCCAGGGTGGGCCTGGGTTTGGCGAATTCAAGATTGACTATGAGTCGATCTTTGAGAGGATGGCTAGGGCGTCGCGGAGGGCTGGTGGTGGTGGGCCTGGGAGCATCAAAACATGCGTTGTGGACCATGGAAACCCAAATGTCATGCATGGGAGCAAGGCGAACACTGCGATTGGGTGCAAGACTGACGCGGACGTTTTGGAAGGCCTATTGGGTGCGATTCCTTCGCATCACTTTGTATTTGGGAGGTTTATGGCGTTGGCTGACGTCCTTGGGTGTAAGTGCTCCTTCAACTGCTTATTGATCGATCCGAAGTAACTTATGTGGGTTTGCTACATTCTAGGGACTACACCACGCGCAACACCAGATTCGCCTCCCCCTCAGCCTGGACCGCCTCCCTCGGCTGAAGCGCTCTCGTTGGTTTTAACTTCTCTGAACGAACAATTGAAAACTCTGCATGCTGCTCTCCCTCCACGGACGGCGATTGTCATATTTAGTGGGCACTCTGACCCGCGAAAGATGTCCTCGTTGAATGCGCGGAAGGCGGCGTTTGAGAATGCACTCAGGTCGGGAAAGACATCGGAGGAACTTGGGCCTGAATTGAAGTGGAGTGCTGCGGACGGAAGGGATTTGGAAGAAGCGGTAGAGCTGGCGCGGAGGGGGTTGCTGTTTTTGGGTGTCAAGCAGTAATTGAGGATTCCAACACTTGTCATTGTATCATGATTTTGGAACTTTCGAAGGTCAAAATAAAATAGCTGGATTTTACTCCATAACTCTCTCTCTAGGCGTCGGCGGCGCCGGGTTGGCAAGTCCATCTGACTATTGTGGTTTGCCGCGACCGATGCTTAAATCATGAGAGAATTGCGCAAGATCTTCCGATACCGGCAGCATGAAAGTTGTGGGGACTGCGGTGACACCTCACTTGCAAAATGTCATGCCTCAGTGATTGCGAGTCCTATGGGATTATGTGACTGATGTTGATTGGTACTTGACAGCGAAGCCAGTGTAGCGGAAAGTTTCAAGGCCACGTCTAATACTTGAGGACTGAAGAAAAACGAGAACGGCTTTTGATTGTAGTTTTCAACACACATTTGCAAATGGGAGCAACTTTCTACTTCAAGCCTTGGCGATGTTCACAACAGCACCGTGTTTCAACGCACGGCTGTACGGGCAGAACTATAACGACGAGCAAGTGGGTAAGCAAAATCCACAACTTTGAAAAAGAAAAACGGGCTTACAGCATGACCAGCCTGTAACAGCTCATCGTCAACACCCTCAACTTTAATGTCAACCGCGATTCCAAATCCTCCCAAGCCTTCCGCGTCACCCAGAGACACACTGGTATGAACGACGGCTTTCTTAGCCATTTCACTCTTTCCCAAGTTACCTGCTACGAATTGGATGGCGCCGAGGAGGCACCCTAAACAAAACAAGTATTCAGCAACGCGATGTATTAATGCTAGAATCCAACTCTACCTGCATACCCCATGGCGAACAGTTGCTCTGGGTTCTGTCCCGCCCTCGAGCTTCCAGGTGAAGCGAGCTTTAAGTCGAGTCCACCTGAAGAGACCTCTCCGTTTCGCCCTGCACCTGTCGCCGTTGCATGCGCTGTGTACTGCAGTGCGGTAAAGTGTGAGCCAGCGACAACTTATTCGTAGGGTGATGTCATCACGTTTGTTTTGCTCAACGTCAGAACCGAGCGTGTAGGCATGTAGCTGGAGGCATTGGGACGAGCAAGTCGGGCAGAGGAACGGAGCAGAGAGCGGGATACGATGTTCAACATGGCGGTTGGTGAGAAAGATGTCTTCGGAGTCCTTCCTAAGAATCCTAAGTACAGAGTTATTTATAAACAAGCATGTTGGTCACATTTTTACTCCTCACCGAGGAGCACGGTGAGCTCGCCAGCGTTGACGTTACTCGCGGTCAACGCAGCTCAGAGTTCAATTCTATCACGCCACTGCCCTGCAGGACGATACGGTCTGTTTGATTCTGTTCGGGTCCTGTAAGTATAAACTGCGGAGTCACACAGGTTGCACTTTCTTGGGCACTTCACAAACATCGCCCAGTCCTCACCTGGTCTTCGTCACCGTTCAAGCTCGATGGCAATAGGAGCCCTGATAGAACCATTATTCAGTCACCTTCCCTTCTTTCTCGCGCTCGTCGTACGTCCATCACCCTATCGCAAGCTCTTCTTCATCCCTATCCTCTGCGCCAACATCTGGATACTTCTCTACGGGTCAAGCCCAGTAGACTATTCAAGAGTAATTAATGTCTGGGGCACTTCACTCGCCACACGTGTCGCCTTCGCCTCCGATTTCATCCTTCTCACTGATGTGCAGAACGAACTCCGGCTTCAGAACGACAAACGGCATATTTCGTCTGCGCCCCTCCGCGAGCGTATGTCATGGGCGTTTCGCCTTATGACGACCTCACGGGGAATAGGATGGGCACATGAGTGCACAACTCGCATCCCGCCCAAGCCCCAGAACATCTCCCGCTGGGCTTTTGTTGTATCGAAGCTTCTATGGGCGGGATTCTATTATATCCTCAGTGACCTTGAGCAGATTCCGTTGCAGTGGAATTTTGCAGTTGTTAGAGGTGAAGTGGGTATGGAGGGGCTGACGGGGCTGTTCGCCCGAGCGACGTTCCTCGTGTACCTCGTTGAGGTGTATACAGGGATGAGTTTGGCGTATAACATCCTGGCAGCCGTGACAGTTTCAGTGGGGCTGTCGGAGCCGAAGGATTGGCCGGCAATATTTGGGTATTGGAGCGATGCCTATACGGTTGGACGATTTTGGGGGTTTGTTCGCTCTCACCTCATAACGCCGCCGTTATTCACATTTATTCTTCCAGGCGATTTTGGCATCAGAATTTCCGAAGAGTAAGATCTAAAATGCTAATCCGAATATCGCTCACTGTTGCCTGAACTTCTACTCTGCAGTTTGTCACCGCCCACGGTAAATTTATCTCCAAGAACATTTTCCATCTCAAAAATGGCACTTCTCTGGCATGGCATGTTCAACTATACGTTGCTTTCGCTGTCTCCGGTCTCATCCACATAGCGGGTGACTACCGCGGTCAGGACGATTGGAAGAAGGGAGGCACAATGCAATTCTTCCTGCTTCAAGCGGTAGCGATCACTTTTGAAGACGTAGTCATCAAGCTGGCTTCGAGGCTTGGATTTGGGAAAACCACACGGCTTTCGAAATTTATTGGATATCTCTGGGTCTTGGGTTGGTGGATTTGGGCAGTACCTCCGTGGACTGGTCCATGGGCGGAGGTTAGGATTCGTGAAGTGGGTCACCATAGGCAGAGCTTCATTTTGCGTGTTTGTCAGCAATTACTTGGAGACTCGGAGGGAAGTCGGCTATTTTAGAGATCCTGGGGCATAATGATAAAGTTCATCATGGAACCTCAGCTAGTCTCGTTCCCATCCGTTGTAAGGGAGTGCGGTCCGCCGGACCGTCGGAGTTACAAAATACACGACAGAACACTCCCTACAACGTCTGGTGCATTTGGTAGGCAAAACCACCAGTCGAGTCACAGCGTGACAAACCGTAACATTTGGCGGGTGTTCAATCCGACTCTGCCTTCGTATTCTTCCTCTGCTAATCGGACTATGACTATAATCTACGACGTGAATTGTCATCTAGATACGAAACTTTTGGACTCTTAGGTCATGAAGGTCGGAATGGGGAAAAGCTCTGCTGTTACGGAGTCGCTGCCATCCTCAGTCGTTTACATGGACTGCCAGTTGGAAGGTACGTCACACCAATCATCTTCCGAAAAAATGGTCAGCTAACAATATCTTGACCGTGTCTCCTTGCCAGCTTGACCTCAATGTCTTTACTCCCCTCACACATGTGTAAAGTCGACAAAACCGCAAGAGGAAATTCACCAACGGCATCTTTCTGCTTGAGCAATGGCCGGGTTGCCTGTACGCTCCCGGAATGCCCTTCAACTACAACAGCGAGGTTTCGTTGCCTTCAAGGCCGATTGCGAAGAGCAGATGGCATGCAGGCAAGGCTCTAGCTAGCCATCATCATCCAGTCAGTCATCTTAAGCAACATGCTCTGGACCCCACATGTCCCTTCCCTCCAAGCTGGCTACATGTAACATACCTTACAATGTACTTACCAAAAAATATAATGGGGTTTATGCTTAGAAACTGTGTCAAATTATCGCTTGATTATCACTCCCTAATATGTGAAGTTGTTACGTTTTGTCACGCTGTGACTCGACCGTAGGTTTGCCCTACCAACTGCACCAGACGTTGTGGAGAGTGTTCTGCAGTGTGTTTTCACACTCCGACGGTCCGGCGGGCCGCTCACTCTCCACAACGGATGGGCACGAGACTAACCTCAGCATAGATCCGTCATCATCGTCTTCCGGCCCCCCGACCCGCAAAATTACCACTCTAGATGAAGCCACAATCTCTCACCTACGAGTTTTGAATGTTAGGGGCGTATACATTTCCTCAGGCTCATGTGCATCCCTACCCTTCCCTTCAATTAAACATTCCGAAATATTTCCAGTAACCTGTTCGAGTCTATTACTTACTTGCCCCAGACACATTGCTTGAATCTGGAAGTTACACAAGTTGTCAGTTCCTCCCCACCATTCAATCCTCTCATTGACAAAAATTCAATTCAGCAGGAGAGACCCATACTCTACGTATTTTTTTTTCGACGGTAGAACGCTTAATTTAAGCTGGATTTAAGTCTCGATACCCACGAACATTGTCGGCCGCCGAAAAAATTATTGTATCGACCTGTGAAAGGTGAAGTCGGCTCCCGGGCGTGTCATTCAGTCTTCTGCGCTTACGAACTAGATACGATGAGTCGCAAGATGATAAGCAAACGAGAAATTTATTCCAGACATAGACCACATCTCCATTCGGCATCACTAAGTTCATTGGGTGTACACCAGGCGCCACGGACCCTCGTACATACATAGGAGGATCGATTGGGCTTGACTTTTATTAACATCCTGTCGAACCACAGTTCCTTCCATCGCCGTCTTCGCCAAGCTTTCATGGCGAAGGCCATCCTCTATGTGTATCTCTACAACCGCATCCTCTTATTTATCGCGCTTGTGGTGCGCCCATCTCCCTATCGGAAACTCTGGTTCCTTCCAATCCTATGCCTTAACATTTGGTTGCTCTTCTACGTGCCGAACACGGGAGAGTCACCATTAACGTCCAACTCTCTAGGATGTGCCATTTTTTTCTCCGTTCTCGCCGCGTCCGACTTTATCCTCCTCACGGATGTGCAGAAGGAACTCCGTCTACAGGGCGACAAACGAGATATTCCCGCTTCGTCGCTGAGCGCGCGCGCGGTTTGGGCGCTCAAATTAATGGCGTCCCAGCGTGCAATTGGCTGGGCACATGAGCCCACCAAACGCATTCCCGCGAAGCCGAAGACCTCTCGGTGGACTTTCGTTGTTTCAAGGTTGTTCTTGGGAGCGTACTGTTATATGCTCTCTGACCTCCTACAAATTTTTGTGCAACGGCGTTTTGCGGTTGTCAGACAAGGGACGACCGATGTGGGAGGACTGGGATCATTGCTGGATCGAATGTCCTACCTGACAGCGCTGGCAGAGATACAACTGGGACTGACCATGCCGTATAATTTCATGTCGGCGGTGTCGGTTGCTCTAGGGCTGACGGAACCAAAGGAATGGCCAGCATTATTTGGAAGCTGGAGTGAGGCATATACTATTGGGCGATTCTGGGGGTTTGTTTCCACCTTTTCGCAGCTGCAACTGACTAATCACGAGAGTCGCTCTTTAGAAGGACGTGGCATCAGCTCTTGCGCAGGGTAGGAATTCATAACATGCTCAGAGGAGCATGGTGCTCATGACTTTTGATATAGCTTCTGACCGTCCACGCCAAATTCGTCGTCAAAATCCTCCACATCAAAAATGGCACGTCCTTGTCATGGCATGTTCAACTTTTCGTCGTGTTCACCCTTTCTGCTCTTTTGCACCTGTCGGGAGAGTACAGGATCTTCAATAACTGGACTTCGGGCGGGGCAATGAGCTTCTTTGTGACTCAAGCCGTGGGGATCACAATTGAAGACATGATCATCGCCCTAGCTTCGAAAATCGGGTTTCGTAAAACCACATCACTTTCCAAACTCGTTGGATATGTTTGGGTTTGTGGTTGGTTAACTTGGACGATAGTGTGGTGGATTGGTCCATTGACGAAAACCAGGTTTGGTACGCCGGATGACAAGCAGAGCGTAATTTTGGAGTTTTTTCAACGAGCACTTGGAAACGAGACATTCAGCATAAAAGGACGATAACCCATTACTTACGTTGCTTTAAACTAGAAGTTGAAATGTGGTTGATCTATCCTCGGGGTTTCACGATGACGATTGAATGCGAGATGAAAGTGTTGTATGTAAGAAAGATACAAAAAATAATTACCTTACATAACCTTGCCTTCTCCTTCTACTACGCTACCTCAACAGCCGGCCAGCGGCTAGGACTCTGCTCCAACGAGATAATTGTTCTATCTCCCATTCTGCCGGCATGTTTTGCAGAACTTTTCAAACAATTGCCTCAAATTCTTGGCGATGCCACCCACTCGAAGATATGTAACTGATTACGATATCACGTGCATATGGATGGGAAATGGCGTCGAGGCGATTCTTCTCAATTTCTGTGCTGTCCTCTGCTCATGAATATAGGGCTTTCTTGCGAAGTCACCGTGCACCGGAGGACCGCCTGGACCGTTCTGCAAGGGAGCAAATGGTACGACACTGCTATCAAACCAACAGTCCCAGTCCCTGAGACGCCTTGCGGGTTGGAGAAGTGGATGGCAGTACTTAGTAACGTTCGGGCTAGGGTCGACATCCATGGTACTTGTTGTGGTTCTCCTGTGCCGCCACGCTCCATCTCCACCATTCGAAGTCGTTCAGCCCACTGATCTTCCCTCATCCAAAGAATCTTATGTTTGGAACGGGGCGAAAATTGGAGCTGTTTTGTCGCCTTAACTGGTTCTGCCGTGTTGCTACTGAGACAGGAACTTGGTTGCACTGATGTAATGTCAAGCGTTTCGGAGTCCAGTGTTTCTCTGTGCACTTCAATAAGCCGAATACTGAGTCCGCTTCCCTCGAGATCTTCTGCAGCTCCAAACTTCCGTCTTTCGTGGAATTCTACGGGTAAAATCTTCATCGGTTGAATGATGGTATGCACGTTGTGGGCCGTTGACCCTCCGAAGGACTTTGCCCCCTGGGCGTTTACAAACAGAGCGAACTCGGTTCTTATTTCAATTCACTCCTCGAACAAAATCTCGATCAGTACTTTTTTGGCTATGGACGATTCAAACCGTCCAGTTTCAAGGAGTTTCGTATTCTGTATGAAGCAGTTCCTGTGAAAGCTTCATTAGGGTCGGGATGAAATGGAACAACTGTCAGCCTAAACCTGTTGGAACTACGCCATGAACGAACGCGTATCTTCCCAATCCCATGAGCATGCAGGAGCGTGCAAGTGTGGCACGCCAGAAAGATCATTAGCGTGCATGTGGCACGGCCATCAACAAATGCTCTTCCTAGTCATCGAGCCATTGTCAGCGGCCGCTTGAACTGTCAGTGTTTGCCAGCTGGGCCCCGAGCTTGCCCGATGATATCCTACGAGGTTGTTGGGTGGGTTACAACACATTTGGCGTGCCATGAAGGTGCAAGCGTAGCACGCCAATATTTTATCATCGTCTGTTACATCAGTTGGTCGACCCAAAACAACACCTATAATGTTCAACGGGGTGCTAGGTGGATCCAAGGTTTTGCGTGACTTCACGCTCTGCTCTAACAGTGTCTTCACGGTTGGGTATGTGCCTGGCTAGCTTCAACTCTCTCCTGACGACATTCATGTCGGGACGTTGCCTCTTCTCATCTTAGATCACACCTTGATCTCGAGCCCCACTGCTTTCTTACTTCAGGTTCGTCCTCCCCTGAAAACCCCCACGGAGCAAGCACGGTGGGACAATGGTCAAGCCTGCAGTGAGTTGTCTTGCTTCATCTTGGAGGCAAAGCACAGAAACCGTTCATAACAGAGTACAAGGCATACAAGGAGAAGACAGCTTTTCATTTGGTGAGGCACGTAGCCTACGTGACGTAGGAAAGCGGGTTTGATTCTCAAGCTTCTGATGCTGCATGTTTCAGGCACGCATGACACGCCGATTTAGCTTTAAGCACTGTTGAGTATCCCATCATTGGCCAACGGGATGTTTCAACACGCGACACCTGGACAGACCGATCGAGTTTAGTATTTTAAGCGAAGGGGAATTCAACTAGTTCCCTCGCTCCCTTAGTAATGGCTGAAGCGGATGTTGTTGTCAAAGCGCTCTTGTCCACCCACCTGCTCATATTCTTAGCGATCGTCCAGCGGCCATCTCCCTACCGTAAACTCTGGTTTTTGCCGGTCTTCTTCCTCAGTGTCTATTTATTTTTCTTCCAGCCAATCACCAGTGGTTTCTCATCAACGGGAAATAGCTTTGGTTGTGCCCTTGCTACTTCCATCCTCACCGCCTCCGATTATATTCTCCTCACCGATGTTCAGAATGAACTCCGACTTCAGAACGACAAACAACACATCCCCTCTGCGCCACTTCGCACGCGCATGGGGTGGGCGCTCAGGCTGCTGACGTCCCAACGCGCGATCGGCTGGACACACGAACCCACGGGGCGCATTCGTCCAAAGCCTACAGCTTCCCGATGGGCGTTCGTAATCTCCAGAATGTTTTGGGCGGCGTACTATGTCGTGCTCTTCGACCTCTTGCAAATCATGATGCAATGGAATTTCGCGGTCATCAAAGGGGAGGTGAACTACGGGGGGAAGTTTGGGTGGTTGATTACCCGGATCTCATTCCTGCCGTGTCTTATTGAGATACACCTAGGTGTGAGCATGACGTATAGCAGCATGGCGGCGGCGTCGGTTATGCTGGGGTTGGCGGAGCCTAGGCAATGGCCTCCAATATTTGGTCATTGGAGTGAGGCTTTTACGGTTGGGCGATACTGGGGGTTTGTTTTTAACACTCTCAATATTAACTTTTTGTTGATTACCAAAATGACCCAGACGGACATGGCATCAAGTCTTGCGGAGGGTAAGGAAATATACAACCTGCTACTAATAGAATGTTTTACTTATGTGGTTCCCCTTATAGCTTCTAACCGCTCACGGCAAATTTGTCGCCAATGAAGTTTTTCATCTGCAAAGTGGTACATCTTTGGCATGGCACGTTCAACTATATGTTGCATTTGCCCTCTCCGGTCTGTTACACCTGGCAGGCGAATATAGGGCTTTGAACGACTGGAAGACTGGTGGTGCTATGCGCTTTTTTCTTCTCCAAGCCGTGGCGATCACATTTGAAGATATGGCCATTAAGTTGGCTTCAAGAATTGGCGTCAATAAAACAACCAGAGCTTCAAAATTCATTGGGTATGTTTGGGTTCTGGGTTGGATGATCTGGACGGTTCCGTCTTGGACTGGGCCCTTGGCCAAGGCGAGGATCGGTGGGCCGGAGGAGAAACACAGTATGATTTTGGCATTCTATCAAGAAGCTCGCAGAAACGGAACTTTTGCGAACCTTTTTCTATGACAACATAATAGAGAATTTACAGCCATCTCTTAAATTCGGTGATAGACCACCAAGTGCTTGTACTAGAGCCAGAGCTTCATGGTCCACTGGTACCCTAGATTTTATAATATATTTTGACTTAACCACGAAAAACCTATCGTTACTACACGTGCCTTCGCGAAGCGGCCCCAAGTTGGGTCAAGACTCAATGACTCAAACAACGATCTCGGTTGGACAGGTTCAGGTGAACCGCGCTTGGCAACGGCACAACCTCAGTTTCAAGACTTGACCCGGACGGGCCGGCAGCTGGCTATGTACTGGTCAACGTCAACATCGAAGACTTGATGGTGTCTTTCTCCAACTACCGACATCGACCCAAGTCCGCTTCTCCCGATATTACCCCGCAATGTTTCGCACCTTACAATGCGACCATTTTCTTAGAACAAATTCGAACGCTACCATGATGATGATGAAGCCTTGAGGTGGCATGCCCAT
The DNA here is from genome assembly GCA_018417955.1 of Laccaria trichodermophora. NCBI lineage: Eukaryota > Fungi > Basidiomycota > Agaricomycetes > Agaricales > Hydnangiaceae > Laccaria > Laccaria trichodermophora. The sequence continues at coordinate 1,509,525 of JACTVC010000001.1, forward strand.
GACTTTCTTTGCGGACTTGAATATCATACACTGAACCAAAGTTTTTGCTCAACCAACAGCCTTACCCCTCCAACAATACATAACAGCCACCACTCCGAGCTTGAACTTCTGACGCCGAACTTCTTCCAGAAACTTAATGCTGCCAGGCGGTATTGATATTGACTCAACGGCTCTCCGGGATCCTTACATTGTGCACACGCTAAAGATAGAGGGAATGCCACAGTGCATACGAATAGACGAATCCCTAACAGATGGATTGACTTGAACCGAAGAGAAGCAAGTTGATCCTGCATCTTTGGTGGGACCCCGTCTTTTCCTTTCTTTGCGTGCTTTCGCAGCCTTCTTCTACCCTCCCTCCTACAAGTCCTGCCATGGATACGGCGGACAAGCAAACCCTTGAACAAGAGAAACCTATTTCGAATCGTGCCGCCACGTTGCATGTGTTGGCGGTCGAGGTGACTGGAAAGGACTGGCAGAAGCTTTACAGAAAAATCGACTTGCACATTTTGCCTTTCGTTTCCCTTCTTTATTTCTTATCGTTTTTGTGAGTATGACACAGTTCCTTTGAAACGATATCTAATTTGACTGTTCACTAAAGGGATCGCTCCAACATTGGTATTCCCCACAACATTTCCGCGTTTGTCATGGCTCTGAGGCTGTATTTTTTTTCCGTGGCTAGGCAATGCGAGAATTGCGGGGATGGCAGTGGATGCTAAGTTGACGGGCTTGAAGTATAATATGGTACGCCTGCCATTCCGAATCTTATCTACCAAGTGTTTTATTTTTTCGACTTTTTAAGGTGGCGGCTGTTTTTTTTGTACGCCTCATCTCAATATTTTCTCTCAAGGAATCTCAACTTCGGAAAAAAAATCTAGATATCATATGCCCTCGGGGAAGTTCCTTCGTATGTTGTCTGCAACAAGTTTGGTTCATCAAACCCGCCTAACCCACTTTTTTCTAGAAATATCTGCCTGAAGCTTGTCAGGCCTTCGATATGGAGTGCGGGCCATTTTTGAAATCGTATCTTAACTCTGCTGAATAACTTATCAGTTCCATCGATGATGGTTGCTTGGGGTACGTGTTTGATATGTCGGGCTCCATTCGATTTTGACCTTGGTCCTAGGCTTGGTATTAACCCTCATGTGCCTCTGCAACACATATCGCTCCTTAATCATGTACGTGCCATTATATTAAAAATCACCAGTGGCTGACTCGAGTTCTTCTTTTTTTTCTTGACCACTGGCAGCGCTCGTTTCTTTTTAGGATTGGCTGAAGCTGGCCTATTTCCGGGGGTACTTTGTTTCAACCTCCCTGTAATATTAATCATCCAATCGTTTGTAGGTTACGTTTTATCTATCACTATGGTACAGAAAACGCGACGTCGGCAAAAGGATTGCAATATTCTTCTCTGCTGCTACGATTGCTGGTGCGCTGTTTGGGTAGTGGGTCATTCAACTTGTTTCTGATATGGTAGGAGATTCCAGGAGCTTTTGGCGGTCTTCTTGCGTGAGTCAATGTACTTTTAAACCTGGCTCACCTTTTGAATTGTCTTTCAGATATGGGATCGAAAAGATGGAGGGTGTTGGAGGCCTTCATGGCTGGCAATGGATAGTAAGACCATCATTCAAATGCTTTCTTGACTTTCCAACCCTTCTTTTACAGTTTTGCCTTGAAGGAATAGGTGTGTTCATATGCCAGATATTCATAAAATTTCCTTTATCAACATGTCTCAGCTACCGTCCTCGTGGCCCTTGCCTCTTACTTCCTCTTATACGATGTGCGCACCCCATGACCCCCCTCGCACATTGATTCGTTGACTATTGAAGTAGTATCCTGATTCAGCGACTTTCCTGACTTCCGAAGAAAGGGCGATGATTATTGCAATGCTCAAAGAAGATAACCAAGGCCTAGCAACAGATTTCAAGTTGAAGTTTGTATGGCAGGCTATCTCCGATTATAAAATATACGTTCAAATAGGAATATATATCGGTGAGTACTCAATAGCTGTTCGATTGTTCTCTCTTTCATCGATTGACGATCGGTCTGCAGGTTTGCTGATACCAATCTATGCTATCTCTCTTTTCCTGCCGACGATCATTAACAAACTTGGTAGGTGTCTATATATCGCTCCTCTTTCTATCTGAACTATGCTAGGTTTCTCTTCCACTAACGCTCAACTGTTAACTGTCCCTCCCTTTTTTGCCGGTTGTGTATGTGTTATTGCAGGTTTGAGTCAATAAAATATCCAATCTTCTGTCGCTAATTTATTTCCTCAAGTTGGTATCTACTCCGATAAATTGAATTTAAGGGGACCCTTTATTGTTGTCGGTGCCTTCATATCGCTCATTGGATATATCATCCTGTACAATCAATCCTCACCTGGCGTATCGTACTTCGGTACCATCTTGGCTGCCATTGGCGTTTTCCCCACTATTCCCGTCGCTCTCGCATGGGTAGGCTCAGCTGCCGGCGGAGATGTGCGCAAAGGTAAATAAATGGGGTACTAAATATGTCCTTAATCTTGACCCCTCATAGGTGTTTCTATTGCCCTTGTAATTGGACTCAGCAATTTTGGAGGGTAGGTTGTCATTCCTCCACCACTTGTACTGACTTGACGGCGAAAACTTACCTGCCATTTCCTCATAGGGTCTGCTCATCTTTCATTTATATTACCCCCCCTCACTTCCATATCGGCCACGGCACAATCATGGGCTGGCTTTCACTCTCGTAAGCCTGTGTATTACCTTCCTATCCGCTGAGGTCTAATTTGACGAAGCATCCTGCTGAGCCTCGTCGCGATGTGGGATTACAGCAGGTTGAACAAAAGAAATATCGCTATTTGCAAACACGACGGAATCGACCAAAGGCAACAGGAAAAGTATAAAGACCTGGGTAACGATAGCCCACTTTTCAGGTAGGTGATAATTTTCGCACATTGAATATAGCCTGAGCTAAATTTCTTTTTGCAAGATTTACTTTGTAGTGCAACTACTCAAGTTTCGGGCCATGGAATTTGTATTATTTTAGTCCATGTTACTCAGTTTTTTCACGATCTTTGAATTTCCAAACTGATTTCTTTGAGGTATTCTCCATTTATTTGAATTTTCATACCGCCCGATGCCAAGACCTGCAAACGCGAATTGAAGTTGTCGGGTAACTCCCCCCGACCCTTTATGTGCAAATTCACAGACTCCAAAGGAACCCCTTGACCATGTGGATCGTCAAAAGCGGCACGTCGAGACTCCAAAACATCCGCCAACTTACCGAATTCACTTTCCTTAAGGGAGCAGGAAAGGGAAAAGCGGTCAAGGTGTGGTAAACTTCTGACGCCATTATTGTTATCAGGATGTGCAAGTCCCCTCAGGAAGTCTATGTCAAGGCGCGAGCCTGGCGAGGTCGCGTTGAACCCATCAATCTCCAAGCAACGCAGGGAACGGAGTAGAACAAAAACTTCAGCCAAACCATCTTTGCTGAGTGGAACTTCATGGAGTTTAAGACGGTCGAGCGGGCAAGTCGAACGGAGGATAAAAGCAAGAAGTGCCCCGTCGAAGTCGCGAAACGTCGTGTTGGAACCAATTTGACAACCATGAATCTCTAGAATTTTGAGAGAGGGGAAAGTGACAGAATGCAATATGTCAGTCAACATAGAAATGGACAGGAAAGGTGTTGCTGCTACAAGGATCAAGCTTTGGAGGTGATCTGCAACGCAATGGGTCACCATGGGCTCCCCCATCTCCATCATTGACAGCATCTTCATAGTGAATTCGCATGAGGTTATCGTGGGAGCGATGTTCAACAGTTGAATGCAATCATTGGGGGTCATGTTGTGAGCGGAGAGATGGTGGATTTGCGACCAAGGGAGTTTCATTGTCGCCGGCTTGGGCCACGAATCGAACTCCACGGTATGGAGGGAGGGTGCACTTCGAATACGGCAAACGCTGCTAGGTCATCATTCACTACAGAAAAGCGATTCATTACGAATTCAAATTCATTGTGTGTGAGAGTCAACGTAGTAAGCCGGGGAATGTTCCCTCGAACCACTGAAGGCATGTTTTTGATCGTGTTCACAAGGGAGAGTTGGATGTTTAGCGACTCCCATCGGAGCGAGTGAGCGACAAGCCTTTGCACAATCTCGTCAGCAGGGAGCAATTCCCTGCCAGAAATGGATGTTTTCAGCGGAGCTTGACCTGATCTCCGGAGATACGTTTCGACGACAGCGAGTTGGCGAGCCCAGTGTCGAAGTACACCGCGTCTCGGTCGTGCAGTCCGTGCAACTTGAAGTGAAACAGAAATTGTTGACCAAACTATAGGTGATGACTGTGCAGCATCTCGCCATTGGCTGCAGACCAACGTAAGGTCGAGGAGGTCGCCGCAGCAAGTGGTGCTAGAAATCCAGCTGTCCACCATCGCCCAAGCGAAAATCGTGGACAAGACTTCGAGTGGCAAATCACGAATTGGGCAAGGTGTAGAAGACGGAATCTGCGCGTTTTTGGATCTCGCCCCTTTGCGCTTGCTAGAGGCCTTGATTCCCCGATGAGCCTTGTTGGCCATGGCCAGTTATAAAGACAATAACGGTAGATAACAATAGTCGTTTACTGGGGGTGTCTTCAGGCTTGTGGTTGTGAATTTGGCAGCTTTATTTCGTGTTCTTGGCCAACTCTCCACCTCTCCGACTCGGCGACATCTCCTTGCCAGGCCTGTGAAGATCTCTTCTGATGAACTTTCCCCTCTTTTCGACTCCTCTGTCTCAAGATGACTATCAAATAGTTTACATCGATCAGGGCTGGGAACGACGTAGATGAGCAAAAGGAGTTCGTCCCTGCTTTACACATTTTACTTAATCATTACACATATCTTTCCTGCCACCAGCCAACCACCACCTGAAGCGATGCACGAAAAGACCGAGTTCAAACCTTTTCTCTTCCTATTGGCGTGGGGCATAACCTTTCTCTCCTTGTTGGTCCGACCATCTCCGTTCCGCGGGCTACTTTTCATCCCAATACTATCCATCTGTCTCTACCTCACTTTCTACACCACCGGCGCGGACATTGCGTCCAATATCGCTATTGGGTGTGCTTTATCTTCCCAAATTTTCACTTCGCTGGATTTGACTGTCCTCACTGACGTTCAAAACGAACTTCGCTTGGTTGGACAGAAGACGTCCATCAGTACAGCGTCGCTGAGCGACCGCTTCTGGTGGGCGCTCCGACTACTTTTGAGTCCGCGAGGTATAGGCTGGGCTCACGAACCGACAACGCACATCCTCCCACACCCGACTACGACGCGCGTCCGATTCCTTTGGGACCAGCTACTTCGTACAGCAAAGTTCACCATCATCTTTGATGTCGTCAGAGTTCTCTCTTATTCGAACCCATACTTTCAAAAGGGAGGGCCGTCTCTCACCGACGCAGGGTTATTATGGAGATCAACGGTGCTCGCGCACGTCATAACTACATATGCGGGCTTGGCGAGGATGTATACCATCTACAGCATCGTGTCCGTGGGCCTGGGATTCACCGTACCAGGGGATTGGCCTCCCCTGTTTGGTTATTTGGGAGATGCCTACACTGTCCGTCGCTCCTGGGGGTATGTGGCGCCCTTGGCGATCCACTACTTGTGCTGATTCCCTCTTTTTCAGCCGCGTTTGGCATCAGTTGATGAGAAGGGTGTGTTTCTCCTCTCCAATCTCAACAATGACATGACGTAACTGAGCTTTTGAACAGTTCCTTCAAGTCGAGTCCGATTTCCTGGCATACAAAGTTCTAAGACTTCCACGCAAAAGCACCTTCACGACCTACTTCAAACTCTTCGTAGCCTTCTTCATCTCTGGTGTGATCCATCAAGTTGGAGATTACTCAGCACTCGGTCACTGGTACGGCTGCGCTCTGGCTTTCTTTATCTATCAGGCGGCAGTCATCACATTTGAAGACGCCGTCATTGGAATAGCTGCGAAGTTTGGTTTCGATAAACCAACCCCGGTCAAGAAAGTCTTTGGGTACCTTTGGGTAGCTGCATGGCTAACCTACTCGATGCCAATGTGGGCATCCCCATACATGACGGGCGGATACCTGGAAGCCGATGTCCAATTCAGTCCTATCATGGGATTGTCGCGCGGGGAATGGTATCCCAAACCCGACCCTGTGAACGTTCTCAGTACAGGTAAGTGTGTCGATGCCATGGCAGTGGAACCCATGATTCTAACTGAATTTGTTGTGATATAGCTCTCTCGAAGACCTTCCAAACGTAGGGAGATTTCTGTCGTGGATTAGATCATACCTTTAGTTAAGCAACGCTTGACAATTCCATTCGTTTTTCAAGTGCGATTTCACGCTCTTTTTTCGCGCCAGGTAGTTCGTAAGCTTAACCACAAGCTTGTTGCATCCTGTGATTGAGACTACCTTAGTAACCGCAGGGATCTTATCGTCTTCCAAAACTGACGAGCTGTGGGCCCTCACGTCTCCTCATCACGAAGTTGTAACGGAGCATCTACAGCCACTTATATTTCTAACGTCGTAGATCTGAGTCAGGGACCCTCAGCCTCGCTCGGTCAGCATGACTTCGGCCTCGGATCCCTACTAGCCTTCAACCGTTCATTAACAAGCTCCCCAAACTCTTCCCTCACAATTGCCTCTCCAGTAAAGCAATTCACTTAGGGGAGTCAACGTGCAAACTAACGAATAAGCTCGCAGCACTATCAAATGCTTTATTCCCGTGATCATGCGTCCTTTGCTCAAAACCCTCGTGACTGCTGGTGCGATCGTCATCATTGTCATCGGAACTCGATACCGTCGACGAAACAGGCATATTTGCCACCAACGAGGACTTCAAGAATGACTTTTTCCAAGATTTCGCTAACAAGAACGAAGGCATACTGGCTCGCACCTCCGAGCCTCGGTCCAGAATCTGCACAACCGATTTCCCAGTCGTCACCATCTACGTTGGAACTCAATGCTGTGGGGACAAGCATAGGCGTGTTTGGAGTGATATCATGGCAACCTGCAGGACTTGGCTGGCGAAGGGGAACGGATACGGTATGCCGTGCTCCCTTTCTCCTTCTTCCCCTTCCTCGGCTAAGGAGATTTTGGTCATCTCGCGCGAAGCCTGTTAAGTTTCTCCTACCCATCGCTGCTGCTCTCTCCTGCCCACTTCTATCCCTTATTTTGAATCGCACCCCTCTTCTATCATCAGTCTAGACCTAATACCATCCCAGGCCGCTATTCGTGCTCGTCGACCATTCGACAGCAAAGCGGACGAGCAAAAGATCTTTTAAATAATGTGATCATTTTGATACTACGAGCTCATGAGGGTGTTTCTTTATCGATTGTCCTTTGCATCTGACCCCTACAGAGTCAAATCATGGTACTTCATGTGAAAAGGCCTGTTGACGGTCAAAACCACCAGCACACTTCATGTCAGGGTTCCACATGGCCTGCATATGCTCAACCATTGCACGCAGGTCCGTCCTTCATTACTAATCTCTATACATTTATACTAACTGAACGCCAAAGCTCATCTGAGTCATCTCCCAGGCAAATGTCGTGAACATACATATTACACTGCAGGAAGTACTCCCGAACCGAGGACATTGTCATGGTCAACTCTCAATGGAGCGTAAGTGCCTTTTTGAACCCATGAAGAAACCCAAGGCGTCAAAGCGGAAGAACTACTCGCCCACGGCCGACACAGGGCACCCAGCGAAGAAACAGGCGACGATGGGGCCGCGGCGAGTCAGGCGGTGGTGAGTGGGCCGGTGATGGAGAAGGCGAAGCACAAGTCGGAGATGAGCGATATTATAAAGAGCCTGTATGGGAATGGGATGAAGAGGAAGGAGAGTCGAGACCAAAAGGAGACTTTCATGACTAAGTATGGGCACTTTCATTAGAGTACGTCCAAAGTAGGTCTTCCCGTTGGTTTTTATCGCTGACTCTTCGTTGATAGTATGATTAATAGCTTGTTTCTACACTACTCATCAATGTATAATATGCACTGTATGTATTCTTTGGATCGTTACTTGCTAATTGTCGATGTGAGGCCGCCGTCAAGAGTTGCAATGGCAGTTCCCTTTTTCTTCCCTCTTCCTCAACAGCAGATTGTTTGGGCCTGGGGTAAATTGGCTTCCCGCAAATGTTTCTAACCAAAGTTTGTATTTATAAAGGCCCAGAAAAAGAGCTTCACGCGGTGAACCCGAATGCTCGTTGATAAATTGAATCACGTGTCTCAGATTTATAACTCCAGCTCTCCAGCTGTGCCGTGCACATTTCCCCAACATTTCCCCGTACTTTCCAACTCACGGACGGCCTCCAAAGCGTAAACTAAACTTCCAGTGATGGTTTGGTACCATTGCTCCAGAAAATGTTGACATTGTCCACCTGACTCATTTAGTAAAAGGCGGTGCTCGCTGTATTGATTCTTTTACCTTGGCCTCTTCACCCTTCTGCTCGAACCCCCTCAAATTCACTTCGACATCGCTCTGCAGAATGTACATCAGCAAAGTTTGTTCGATGTAGGAAGTCTTTCACCTTGGCCTCTTCACGCTTTTGCTCCAACCCTCCCCAGTTTTGGGGTGCCGAAACGGCGTCGCTCTACGTAAAGCGCATCAACATAAACTCTTCGAGTAATGTCGTTCTCTCAGAGTCTCACCGTGGCGACGTCGCGCTTCTCGAATTTGGCCCATTGGTTGGGAGGCTCAACCTGATCTGCCTGCGAGAGACCTCAGCACCGCTAGACTGGCAACGGACTGGAATCGGCCCTTACCGTGGTGGGTGCAGCAACGACGGCGCTGGCGAACAAAAGAACGGAGACGACGCTGGCGAAGGTCTTCATGGTAAGAATCGCAACGACTTATTTTACCATCCCTGCGTCCATTGTTTTATAGCTATCTCATCCCCGTCCTCATCGACGATTACCTTACTTCTGAAACCTCATAGGCGGCATCCCCCCCTGTCTGTGTGCTTCTTAACGCCGCCTTTCCGGTCATTGGCCCTTGGGCCCGATACTCCTGACGTCTTGAAGCGTTAAGCTTGCCACTTTCGACGCACCACATCTCCCGTGATATGCCTTGTATAGTCAGCTTATACACCGCTTGACTAGCTGAAAAGCCGCCGTGATGAGAGGGGGCCCCTACACAAGGCAGGAGGTAGGCCAGGTCAATCCCATTCGTGGTTCTTTTTCGATTTCAAGCAGTTTGCTCGTCTTTTGTATTGGCAACATGGTCGTTGGAGGTCAGGTGGCATAAGATGGATGTGCCCATCATATTAGAATCAAAACTGAGTGGCTTTTGCTATTGGGCATGAGCAGAAAGTGGCGGTCATGTTACCTGTCGCATCAAAGCTTTCTCGACCACGAGAGCCGTTTTTACCCATCAAAGTGGTGTCTCTCGAGGATGACGGGGTTCTCACTATCGCGGCCTAGGTCTCGCTTGTATTGGCTTTATCTGAACAACATCACTCAGAGCTTCTTCTTCTTCCACGGTTGTCTTTGAAGCCTGCGAGCACATACCCACATACCCTTCCCCTCACTTCAACGCCATGGAATCGCACATCTACGAAGCCGTTCATAAAGACTCGCTCGACGGCGTCACATTCATTGGAGCTGAAAAACCGGGGACCGATTTCAGCTTCATCCCACCTTCTCGATCCGAAAAGACCAGCAGCAAACTCAAGATATTCTTGCTCTCCCAAGGCGTGCTCAACTTGACTCTTATCTGGCTCTGTGCTTGGCTTTTTGTTTCTCATCACCTTGTTGGACAGACCGCAAACACTCAATTCTTGTATTGTGTGTAACTCCGAATCACTGAGTCGCTCACCTAAGCGCTGACTCTTTTCGTCGATGCCAGCTCCTGCGCAGGATGCCTTGGAGTACGAGATGAGAGTATTCCATGAAGGTTTTGGCAAAGATATAAGTATATACCAGCAGCCACCATCCCCCGAGGTTGACAAAGCTTGGGACGAATTGTACAACTGTGAGTCGGACAGCCTGACTTTCAAGGTCCGTGCTAACGATTAGTCTTTTCGAATTAGTTGGTGTGACCAAGATACCCAAGAGCATTGCATCGAATCTTGTCAACAAAACATATCGTATCCCAGGCGACAAGGAGAACTATGTTATTGAACTCGACGTTTTTCATGAACTTCACTGCTTGGTTCGCAACTTTGTCAACTTTTTTATTGATATATACTAACGAAATTGTAGAACATGCTGCGCAAGGCACTCTATCCTGAATACTATCCCCCTATCAAAGTCTTTGCAAGCCCGACAGAGAACCATCTCTTTGGATTGATGCACAGGGGTCATTGTATTGAGAGCATCAGGCAATCGTTGATGTGTTCAGTTGACATCAGCCCCATCGTGTGGCAGTGGGTCGATCGTGTCCAGGAGGTTCGGGTGGTGGGGAATATTATTCATACTTGCCGCAGCTTTGATAAGGTTCGGGATTGGGCGTTGAAACGCCGATTGACGCATGAGCTGAATTTTGAGGGATTCCATTGATGAAAGTAAGCGTCGTAGATGTTGTGAATTGACTTGGATGTGGGCCTCTACGTCTCTTAATCACGTTATAACAGACTCTCGGCGTAACTTACAGGTAGCCCATTTTTGTGGTCAAGGCTAGGTACAAATCACATATCCAACTGCACATTTCTTGTAAGTATACAAACTGATTATCGGACACAACGTTAACAAGTCCAGTTGGAAACACATGAATCAGATCTTGATTGTCTTTCTAAGCTCTAATTAGGGGTTTAGCGTCAGAGACAACAATGAGAAGAAATGGCTCACTCAATCAGTAGGAGGGAAAGGGTTCAGTTTCCTTGCCTCTGCGACGACATTCATTGCCTCGTCAGATAATAGACCGGCCTTAACAAGAGCTGTGATGTAGTCCATAGTCCATTCCTGGCACCGACGCATGCCAGGAATATCATGCTGCAGTGCAGCGGCAACTTCGGACACGCTACCCGTTGGCATAACCTCACGACTAGCTGCCCGAGGTGCATCGAGTTTACCTGCCACTTTTTCAAACTTGTCGTTCTTGTTCAGATCAGTGGTTTTGGTGGGTTCGGTGACATCGACAATGTTGGAAGAGTCGGTAGTGCCAAGAAGAAAGAGGCTGATCGATTTGGCAGAGGGTGTTACACGCCAGTCAAAAGCGTGCTCGACCTCGATTTTAAAGCCAAACTGGGGCGCGCCAAGCGCTTGTATTTTCTTTCCGACACTGCTGGGCTCCTAGAAGAATGTAAAAGATAGCCGTAGGGGAGGAGGAAGAGGCAAACCTTACGTTTGAATCCAAGGGGAACCAAATGGTCCAATGAGGTCGAGCATTTTTGAGAGGAACAGAGATGAGATAGATATCACGAGTCACGGACATGATGGCTTGCAAGTGGGATCTGTGCGATGCTAGAAAACTGTCTTATGTGGCCTAGCGTTGTTGAAAGATGCAAGGTGACGACGTCCTCGCCATCCTCGGATAAATTTCTTGTCCGATCGAGCTATGTGGGCGGCGCGCTGCACTGGCAGACTGACTTGAGACTGACAGTGATTATTATTTGTTCTTGATTTTGTTCATCGAACCCAAGTCGAACCATCTGTCAATGAATTTGCTCAAGTCCCCGATTGTCCACTGTCTGAGGTGCTAGATGGGAAAAACGGTGTTTTTCCCATCTTTACTGTCAACCACCAGCTGAAGCGATGCACCAAAAGGCCGAATTCAAACCTGGTCTCTTCCTATTGGCCTGGGGCATCACCTTCCTCTCCTTGGTGGTCAGACCATCTCCTTACCGCGGGTTGCTCTTCATCCCTATACTATCCATCTGTCTCTACCTCGCTTTCTACACCACTCCCGGAGACGTTGCGAACGGCAGCGGTTTGGCGTGCTTTGTAGTTTCCTTGATCTTCTATTCGCTGGACTTGACTGTCCTCACTGACGTTCAGAATGAACTTCGTTTGGTTGGACAGAAGACGTCGATCAGTACAGCGTCGTTGAGCGACCGCTTCTGGTGGGCACTTCGACTACTTTCGAGCCCGCGAGGTATTGGATGGGCGCATGAGCCCACAACTCACATTCTCCCACACCCAACTACGTCGCGTGTTCGATTCCTTTGGGATCAACTACTTCGTACAGCGAAGTTCATCATTATCTTTGATGTTGTCAGAGTTCTCTCTTATTCGAACCCGTACTTTCAAAAGGGAGGGCCTTCTCTCACCGACGCAGGGCTATTATGGAGATTAACGGTGCTCGCGCAAGTCATAACTGTATACGCGAGCATGGCAAGGGTATATACCATCTACAGCATCGTGTCCGTGGGCTTGGGATTGACCGTACCAGGAGATTGGCCTCCCCTGTTTGGTTATTTGGGAGACGCCTACACTGTCCGTCGCTCCTGGGGGTAAGTGATGCCCTTGACCATTTATCACTTATGCTGACCCCCTCTCTTCCAGCCGCGTTTGGCATCAATTAATGAGACGGGTGTGTTTTCTTCTCCAATTCAAAACATGTCGTTGCTGAGCTTGTGAACAGTTCCTCCAAGTCAATTCCGATTTCCTGGCATACAAAGTTCTAAGACTGCCACGGAAAAGCACATTCACGACCTACTTCAAACTCTTCGCAGCTTTCTTCATCTCCGGTGTGATCCATCACGTCGGGGATTACGCAGCACTCGGCCAATGGCACGGCGCTCTGGCTTTCTTCGTCTATCAGGCGGTAGCCATTACATTTGAGGACGCCGTCATTGCCATAGCCGCAAAGTTAGGTTATGATAAACCAACCCCACTCAAGAAATTCTTTGGGTACCTTTGGGTAGCTGCGTGGCTAACCTACTCGATGCCTATGTGGTCAGGCCCACAGATGACGGGTGGATTCATGGAAGACGATGCCGAATTCAGTCCTATCATGGGATTATCACGCGGGGAATGGTATCCCAAACCCGACCCTGTGAACGTTCTCAGCACAGGTAAGTGCACCAAGTCCTTGTAACCTAAGATTGCAATTGAATTTGTTGTGATGTAGCTCTCTCGAAGATTTTCTACACGTAGGGAGATTTCTGTCGTGGATTAGACATTATATTATACTGGGAGCTCATGCTTCACTCCTCCTGACTTGGGAATCTCATTCGTTGTTCAGGGCGATTACACGCCTTCTTTTCGTGCCAGGTACTACATGACTTTGTAAGCTTAACCGCAAGTTGGTCGCTTAGTGACTAGGACCACCTTAGTACTCGCAGCAATCCTGTTGCCATGCAGAATCGACAAGCTGTCGCCGCCCGGCCTTTACATCTCCTAATCGCGTTATAACAGAGCATCTACAGTCTCGCATATTTTATGTAGGTAGAGCGTCGTAGATCTGAGTTAGGTACCCTCAGCCTCGCCTGGCCAACATCACTTCAACCTAGAATCCCCAGCCTTCAACCGTTCATTAACAAGCTCCCCAAACTCCTCCCTCAAAATCGCCTCCCTCCTCTCCCTCTCCTCCTTCTGCAACTTCAATATCCCCCTCTTCTCCTCCGCACTAATAACCTGATTCTCCTTCCTCATCCGCACGGCGTTCATCCTCCTGTGCCTGCTCCCGCTCATCACATACCCCACATCCTCGTATTTCGCAATTTCATCCGACGTCAGCCCGATCTCACCACGACGCGGGATACGCGCCTCCGAGTCTTCTTGGAGGAAAGCAGCCATGGCGCTGCCTTCGCCACGGAGGAGGGCTCCGCCGTATGCGCGCTCGTCGAAACGTTTGCCGGTACCGGATTGTTGGAGTGGCTTTGGACCGACTTCTTCTTCGTCGTCGTCATCTGATTGATCGGCGTTGGCTTGTGTGGCTTTTGTTGATGGGGCTTTTCCACCAAGAGCACTTGCAGGGACTGGGGGAGGTCCCATGGGCGACCGCTCAACCCAGGCATCAGAATCATCATCGTCAGCTGTTGGGGAACGGCTACGGTCTTTCTTTGGTGTCGGGCTGCGAGTCGTCGCAGGGTGCGGTGCGCTTTTGCTACGACTCCTGGTTCTGCGGTGTCTCTTACGCCTGTCATGCTCGTCCGAGTCGTCGTCGTCGCGGTGACGACGGGGAGAAGGAGATCGACGACGTCTCTCCCTCTCTTTGTCCTTTTCCTTATCATGACGTGATCGTTTCTTCTCTTTACGTTTTCTCCGTCGCCTCTCTTCCTCTTCAGAAGAGGTCTCGTCACTTGAGGAAGGGGATCGTGCCCGTTTTGATGATTTCTTGCTTGACTTTTTGCGTTTCGGAGACCTACATACATAGCAAAAAATCAATACGTTTCAGCTGAAAAGAGGAAGAGTACATACAAATCGCGAGCAGGAGCTTTCGGTGACGGAGGCCAGACGTTTACCGTCATAGCTTCCCGTTGAGCACGACGACTGCAAACCAACGATCAAATTTCCTTACAAAAAAGAGAGGGGGGGAGGAGGAAAGAACGCACGACTCGATGAACCCAGCACCCTCACTTCCAGCACCATGTGGTCGTCCGCCCCCTCGATTCGGGTACATGTTTTCGGGCTGCCTCCAGGGTGTCTGTCCCTCAACAGCAGGAGGCGCAGGGCGTCGGTAGTCATCATATAACGGGCTGGCTCGCCGGCCCTCTGGGGCATTCCTTCGTGGACTTTCCCCTCTGCCGTTCTCTCTGCCCCTGCTACTATTGCGCTCATCGCGTCCCCTAGCTCCTGTGCTATGATCCCGATATCTCTCCTTTTCCTTGTCTCTCTCACCTCTGCCCCTCCTCTGACTATCCCTGTCCCTGTCCCTTTCCCTTTCCCTTTCTTTATCCCTATGACTTGGACTGCGGCTCCGACTTCGACGACGCGGGGGTGGCGAAGGAGATCGTCGTCGTCGTTGCGGAGGGTCCTGAGGAACTAAACCGAGTCTGGATGGGTGGATGGTGGCCATTTCTTCGTTAGCGTGAAAGGCAAACTTCGAGGTTTGGGAAGAGTCGCAGAAATTATGTAATTATGTAAGATATGAAATTGTTAAATTAGAAGTCTTTTCTAACTTCTCTGTTAGTATATCGGTTAGTACACGCGCCTGTCATGCCAATTGATAGTGTACTGTATTCCACGCGCGAAAGCTGGGTTCGACTCCCAGACAGAGAGAGAGACACTTCCAATAAGTTTTTTTTTCCTTTTCGCTTCAGCATTCAGTATACTGAAAGGAAATTCATTCAGACATGCCCATCACAAGACAGGTTAACGTTCGAGCTCTTTCAGAACTGCCCAAAATCTTGTGTATCTACGAGGCCAGATGCCAGGGAGTCAACGATGCTCAAGAAACAAACTGCCTCGTGCCCAACTTCAGATATCCATTCTTGTCGTTGAGCACTCAGCAGAACAACGACAACCTCTCTACATCCTACTGGATTCAATGCTCGTTGTGCACTCTTCAAGCTCTTGCGATATCTGTCTGGGTGCCTATGATTGGGACATCCCAACACAGATGCCTCACGCTATACCCTGCAGCCATATCTTCTGTAAAACGTTGGTCCTACTCCAATCCAAGAGCTACAGTCCCTGCTTCACGCACATTCTTATGCAACAACAGCAAGGCTAATCGCGTCGTAAAGCTGCACGTCGATCGTCTAACAACGTCGGAGCAGGGTATTGTAGATGTTGAGCTGCTGAAAAGGCTTCATGCAGAGGAAGAGAAACATCAGGCCGAGCTTGAAGCTGCCATGGAGCAGAGCAAGCAACGCAAGCGGGCACTTCGAGAATCCTTGGAAAGGGCGCAACAGTTGCAAAGACAGCACGAGAAAGAGGCTGGAGCTCGCGAACAACAACCCCCTACTGTGGCAGGAAAAAATGCTTCTAGTGCTGTACCCAGTCCAAGGGAGATTCGGGTCGACGAGGTGGATTTGCTTCGCGGGGAATCTTCACCAACCCAATGGAGGCGGAGAGGTTGGGGTGCCCCAAGGCGGGCAAATGCTGGTCTCACAACTTCGCCCGTGAGCTTTGCCGCGCCACCGTCGACCCGATCTGGGCGGGGAGCAGCTGGGGGAGGTTGGAGGGCAAGGGAAGCGGCAAGGCGGAACACTTTGCAAGTCAATCCGACTTTTGTTCGGCATCTAACGTTCAACTCCTGAGGGCGTGTCAGGGTGGGTTTTTACTAGGTTCTAGGCATCTCCGCTTAGGCTCCAGTACTCCCCTCCACCGACATCATTCCTTCGTGACCATGACGAACCCGTGAATTTGACTCTTTTTTTTAGGCTTGCTCATCTTGCTTACACATTGTACACATCATATCTGGAATACTTCAATGCCATGCTGAGTGCAGAACCCGCATTCCAGTAGCCAAACTCTATTCCCAGGTAGCTATAGGCCGGATATTTTCAGTATGCGTTACATGGCTCATGGGTTGGGTACAAGTACAAGGGTACACAAAGTAAATCCATAGCTGGCGTTTAACTTGACGCCCATTCATCCCCTGTAATATTTTGAAGAGGCGGATGGCGTCATAGCGCCACCAGGAGCAATAACACACTGCCTCATAGCACTCTGCTTCACAACACGCGATGTCTGGAAATCAGCTAACATTGAGCGACGATACCCCACCCCCTAAAAGCGGGCAACACACCTGTGACATGTTGATTGCCTGCGGCATAAATGCTATCTCTGGTGCCCTTGCTCCCCTCCCAACAAATACGCTCTTCACGCGAGGGCCCTCAACCTTGTCAGTTGCATCAGCCGATAGTTGTTTGTATCGCTTGGTGCACCAACTCCTTACCTGAACGACCTTTGGGCGGCCAGCAGCGATCGTTGGGGCACTCAGCCAAACGTTGGTATTTGAAGTCGATTGCGACGACTCGTTATAAATGTTTTCTACGTTCAGTGTGTTGATTTGAACGCCAGTGTTCGCCAACTTGCTGTGCAGCTTGTCCGTCACTTGTTCCATTGGAGTCTCGCTGCCGTAGATGTCGTCCACGATAACTTCCTCGAATTCGGCGATCAGCTTTTCAGTCTCGATCGTCTCAATGGTGGTTCCAACAATGTAGTCGCCAAGTTTCTCTGCCAACGTAAGGGGGAAAACCTTTCCGCTGGGAAGGTCTCAGGTGTGGTTGGTGAAACGGATCATTCACGGCTCACCTGGTAATATCTGCCAAGGCTTTGTAGAAATCGACCGCGTTCTATGACGCTATTGTCAGCAACGATGCAACTACAAGCGGAAACGTTCGAAATACCCTGTATCGGCTCAGAGTTGGCTCACATGCAATCACAAACTAGACAGTGGTTCTAATATCAGCTCATGTCACTAACTTGAAGCAGAAGAACATACGAGGGTAATTCCACGCTCTGCCATCTGTCGCGCGAGCTGCAGAGGATCGTTTTCTGAAAGTCATGTAAGTTATTGGACATCGATGCCGTTATCACAGAACAGGGGAACTTACGATCAGGAGATTCCGCAAAGCCGTCATTATCTTCTCCAATTCCATGTGGGGGTGCATCAGTAATAAGAACCACCATCTTCGCAGCGCCCTCAGCCCATTCCAAATTTAGCGCATCGGCAAGGGCAGCAGTTTGCGCTTCCGGCCCGTCACCTCCACCAGACGCAATGAGCCCATCTAAATTCTTCTTCATAACAGACTGTTCGGCTGTGAAACCGAAATTCTTCGTAACAAAACTCATGTCTTGGGGTGGGTGATCACGAAAGGCGATGAGCCCAAACCGAATGGCTCCTTGTGAGAGCTCAGCAGAGGCAGACACTTTCGAGCAGATTTGTTGGATAGCTTGTCTTGCAGCTCGGATGTAAGGTCCCTGGCTACCTGTCGCATCTTGGAGAAAGACGATATCGCTGGAGCAGAAGACGTCAGGTATGGCAATATTGAGCTAGATGTGACAACGCACATTGACTTGGCCGCGGTGCTTTTGCCGTCTTGAGTTGTTGACATCTTGGATTGATTATTTGAGGGTGGTGAGGCAGACTTTTCGAGGGGCGATAAGTGAATCGTGGCAATAAGGGGACCCAGAAGGGCTTGGCTCCTTTCCTGTACGGTAGCGGTGCTATTTATGTCGAAGGATCGAGACTGTGTCTGTTGACTGCTGTGCTTTGACTCTGGTGCAGTCGGTACCGGAGCGACTGCCGGGCAGATAGGCTTCTATGCATCGTGACGAATTCTATGAACGGACCTGCCACATTCAAATGCAAAACAAAGTGCTACTCGCTGAACGGTTACAGCCTCCGAGTCACCTAATCAACTGATCAACTTTCAGACCATTGCAGTCAAGAAGTCTCACCAACAATTTGCCTGCATCTGGAAATTTTTGACAAACTTGGCGTGTCGGATGGCTCTTGGTGTGGTATTTCAGTCAGGTCACATTGTTGCCTGGCGTCCAGAATGTCGCCTTCTGAACAACGTTCGCAAGCGCAGTTGTTAAGAAGTGAATGGGTTCCGAATCACACTCAAAGGTGGAGGCCTAGAGGCCGGAAAATAGTGTGAGGGGGCTATTTCTTGAATGGACCTCGAACGCCCACCAGATCACAGTTTGCAATGTAAGTTTTGACTTGTGCTACTGTAACATCGGCAAAAGTCAGAATTTTGACTGGTGGCAGCTTAAAATTTCAGCGTACAGACGATGAAAAGACTCGGAGGCTGAGGACCTACATGAAATATGCGTGACTGATGCTTATGATTAGGAGATGATCGATAAAGGTCCAGACGTCCGTCGCTTGTCGGACAATAGGATTCCTGGGAGTCGCTCTGTGTCAGCAAAGTTAACGCTGTTGGCAAATATTAAATGATGATATCATATTCAGATTCTCTGTTAGTATATCGGTTAGTACACGCGCCTGTCATAGCATATAAGGTATTCAGTCTCTATAGATTGCACGCGCGAAAGCTGGGTTCGACTCCCAGACAGAGAGTAAATTTTATAATTATTATTTTCCTCCTTGCCTTTTTTGCACTCATACTGGCAAATACGTACCTTTCAACGTTTTTGTATCAGAAGGGCATGTATATATGGACTTCATCCAGACACGCCCATTCTCAACAAAGATCCTAAACAGGTTGATGCTACAGGAAATTGTGATACGCACACCCAATTTGATCGATTGCAATTGGTCGTGTGCGCTTTGATGATATCGATGGCTCTTACAGCTCACAGAGTCATCACTTGGCCTTCCCTTTCAAGCTCTTTCTTTGTACCATAAGTGAGTGCTCGCAGAACATGTACTTACAAGAATCAAATTGAATGACTAGTAACGTACATTTACGCAGCAAAGACTCGCTTTCAGTCGCAAGTCTACATGACAGGCCGCCATCCACCTGTACGTCTACAACGCCTCCATCATCTACAACGCCGCCACCCTCTGCCTAGAAGGCTCAACCCCATCCGCAATCGCCAAATACGGCATCAAATCACTCGTCAAAAACTCACTAGGCCACTGCCTCCTAATCTGTCCCTTCAAATACTCCATCGCAAGCTTCACATTCTCCTCCTTCACACCCGCCACAAGACCCTTTATCCCCGGTGCAAGCTCACCCACCAACTTGTCCACAAACTCCACAGTGATCAGCTCACCCGTGTCCGAGATACGCGAACCGTACCGGACCCATTGCCATAATTGTACGCGCGTAATTTCGGCGGTGGCAGCGTCTTCCATGAGGTAGTTGAGCGGGATGCACCCGTTCCCGCCTACCCAGGCAGCAGTGTACGCTAGGCACGTGGATACGTTCTCGCGGACTCCTTCGAGCGTGATTTGGCCAGGCACTTTGGTGTTGAGCAGGTCGGACGCGGCGACTTTGACTTCTTGGCGAAGGACGTGGTACTAATTCAGGAAGAAGGTGAGTATATGCGCATGGGCGCGCAGGTAGAAGGGTTGTATACCTGATTAGGACCAAGCATGTTCTCATCAAACACCTCACGAGCAATCTTGTTGATCAGGGGATGTGCGATCCAGGTGCCGTCGTGCCCAGCAGTGACTTCGCGGAGCTTATCCGAGCGGACCTTGGCCATGGCGACTTCGTTGGCCTTGGGGTCGTCCTTGATAGGGATCTGTGCTGACATGCCCCCCATAGCCGCTACTTTGCGCCTGAGAAGGTTGAGCAAAATATGGTGAATGATTATGGAGAAGAACTTACTTGTGGCATGTCTGGATGAGAAGCCTGACGTAGGAGTCCATGAAGCCGACAGTCATGGTGATGTCCTTCCTGTCTGGAAGGACGGCACTCCGGTCAGCTCTGCGTTTCTTGATGAAGCTGAAGATATAATCCCAGCTAAAGAGATATCAGTTCAACATTCCAACAGAATATATGCTACACGAACCGTCCACAGTTCAAACCAGAGGAATGGTTCCTCAACTCGAAAAGGATTTCCTCCATCTGGAACGCAGCCGGGAGGGTCTCAATGAGAACGGTTCCACGGATCGTGTTATGCGGCATGCCAATATAGGACTGCGAGAAGACAAAGATATCGTTCCAGAGACGCGCTTCAAGATAGTGTTCCATTTTCGGGAGGTAAAAGTATGGCCCGGACCCGCGCTTGACAAGCTCATGTGCATTATGATAGAAATAGAAGGCAAAGTCGAAGATGGATCCCGAGACGGGGGCATTGTCGACCGTCACGCGGGGTTCGTCGAGGTGCCATCCTCGAGGACTGAGACATATGAGGTCAGTAGGAATAAATGGGATGGGCAAAGACATACCGAACGATAAGCACAGCGGGATTTTGGGAAAGCTTGTAAGACTTTCCCCCCACTTCGAAATCAATCTGACGACGAATGGCGTCTCGCAAGTTAATCTGGCCGTTGACCATATTGGCGAACGTCGGTGCACTCGAATCTACGTGGCATATAGTCAGTCATAAAATTCCAGGACGTTTACCTCATGAAAGCTTACCTTCGAAATCAGCCATGAACGTCTTCGCACCGCTGTTCAAAGCGTTAATGACCATCTTCCTGTCTGTCGGACCTGTAATCTCTACACGTCGGTCCTCGAGTCCAGGAGCAGGCGGCGCGCAATGCCACGAGGCCTCAGCGCGGATATGCGCCGTCTCCGGGGCAAAGTCAAGCGGCACCCCCGCGTCATAGCGACGCTGAGCATCTTCACGAGCGACGAGCAGGCTCTGCCTCGTCGACTCGAAGGTGCGGTGGAGGGCAGCGAGGAACTTGAGTGCGCCGTCTGTGAATAGCTCTGCTTGAGCCTTTTGAGCGACTTTTGAGTGGATTTGGACACCGGCGACCATGATGAGTTGTGTGTGAATTGAAGTTATTGAGAGAGAGGAGGAGAGATGACGCTTGCCAATGTCTATTTTGTAGACAACCAAATTGGGTCGGCTCCCCGTGATATCCGCGCGACGGATCACAGCCGGAATCACATGCCTGTGTGCCGACGGACGCTTATTTCCCTCTTGTGATATCATTGCTATCTTAGCTTTAGAGTTGGACGGAGCGCTACGCAAAAAGTAGCGCTCCGTACCGCTGCCTGTGGTACATTGAGCAAGTTTACCCTTATCTCAAGTATGTCTGTTCTTATCAACGCGTCCCACTGTGCGAACTCGAAGCATCTTACCATGCCAATCTTATGAAATCGACGCGCATATCCAATTGGTGGACGGTATCCCGCTCAGAATCTAGGCAGCGCTCTCCCGCTCTCCGTGTCGGCTCATAGTTAACAACGAGCCCGAAAGGGGCAACGCAAGCATACGTATACGATAGGAGTTATATATAACCGCTACATACAGTAATCTAGCAAGGTCGTAATAAAATAACAATTACAACACTACAACACCTTCTTGGTCTCGCTAGAAGCAGCGGGCTGCTCGGTGCCCGCTGCCTTCTTTGCCTGATGAGAGGCTACGGAGGACGCTAACAGACCGATATCAGCACGCCTTCATGATAAGACATGAACGTAATCTCAGCTCTCACCTGCTAAATCTTTCACCACCCTCTCTCCAAGAACCACAACCCTTTTACACGCCATTTGCCACACCCCAACACTCACCGAGCCTGATCAGGGATGAGAAAAGGGTGCGTTAGCGCTATGCGATAGGAGATATGACGGGAAGAAAACGGGAACAGAACGAAAGATAACGATAGCATTGAGGATATATAGGCGCAGCAACACCTCAGACAGGATGATATCCATAAAGAGAGACGGGCCGAACATGTGAAGAGAGGTAGAAACAGACGTGAGGCCGGAGAACCGGCACGTTTGAATATTGAAAGCTTCAACCGCAACGCGAAGAAACAAAAGGGAAAAGAAAAGAAGTCATTCCTCTCCACCCGTCCGCACGAAACACCAAACCAAAACAACCGAATCAAACCAAAAACTCACCAGCTGGCGCAAACGGGAAAGCCAACCACCACGCAAGTGGCCCAAACCACCCTTCAGGGAGGTAAAACACCGGCTGTCGCCTATACCACCACCCAACGACGAACTGCACCCCCGTGGTCAAGATCCATATCGCGCTGTTAAATTTCAGGGAGAAAGATGATTTTGAGGAGGCGATTTGCGAGTCTACGTGAGGTATGTGCGTCAGCAAGTGAAAAATCATATAGAAGTGAATCATGATGAGGGCGGTATGGACAGCATGGAAGAAGACACCCACTCAAATTCTCCAGGTCCGCCAAGCCTTTATCAACGCTCCTCCTAAGTTTCGCCCACTTCGCGAACTGATCTTGCGCACTTGTCTTGAGCAGCTCAGATTTCGTCGCTAATATCTCTGATTTCAACGCTTGTTGTCTGGCGAATGCGGCGGAACGAGTTAGGCGGAGGTATAGTGCGTATGCCTGTTTAAATGAATGAGTGAGTGTTCTGTGAGAAAGGGAAGGGAAAGAAGGGGAGGGAGGGAAGAGGACGCACGAGCTCCAAGAGGACAGTTTGTCCTATCCACGAGACGAGCTGCGTGATGAAGACGAGGAGGAATATCGTTATGAGGAGTGACATGGCGTTTCGCTCGTCGGTTTTAGTCTTCTATCTATAAATGGGTAGAATGGATCTTGTGGTAAGGAGTCTGGATTTTGAGAATCGAGAATAAAGCCGGGGTTCTGCACAGTGCACATCGCATTGAAGAGGTTAAGTGTTTGAGCTCGAAGTAGGGTGATGACGTACCAACGCTTGATCGCCTTGAAACGACGTAAAAAGCTCTCGAACACGTTAAGGATGGCGGGGAGGGGAGAGGGACACGTCAGGTGTCGAAGGTCGACGACGAAAACGGTGGTGGTGATAGGTGCACAGAGATCGCTGCACGGTGACCGGACGTCGTGGCTAATGAGGACCAAGTATGCACAAACAACATCCTCACCTTGCATCATGAACACAACTTGGCAAGGAAGGCTATCCGGAATTGTTCGCTCTAGTCTTGCCATTCCCAATAACCGGCGGATAGCTTGCACGATGGACATGATTTACGACGACTGGCCCCAAATTCCAATTGCGGAAGCTGCTCTCTGTCTGTGATATCTATAGACCTACAATACTCACGGCCACCCCCTTTTTTTCTGGCTATGTCATATGGTGGCTTCTTGAATCCCGCACTTGGTATAGGCCGCCCCCGACGATCTCGAACTTGCTTGCGAACTCTCAGGCTAATGCTAGATCTCGGCAGGCTGCAACTGGAACGCTGTTAATGTTGTGCATATCGAGAAGTTCTTTCTGTGTTGGATTATGACTGGTCGCTCCAAAAAAAAGAAATTGCCCAGCTTGGGTGCGGACTGAATGGACAATCTGTACACCACAACACTGGTACTGAAAGGACAACCACAAGTTTATGATGGAATAAAGCATTCTATCGCTGCTCGGACTTGACAATAAATTATATATACCGCGAGGCGCTGAAAGGAACCATCGGTTGGAGATGACGAAATAAAGAAGAAAAACGAAGCTTCGTGTTTCTCACAGTCTGATCCAATAGATCACAAATGCGCAGGTGACGTCCTCTCGCCCCTCAGCTGAAGCTCACTTGGATCGATAGAACTACCCCTCTTGCAACGTGCCTCAAATTGGAAATTCCACGACGATTGAATGACTAGAGAAATTGCGTAGGTTCCTTGTATCACCGCCTTCCCCAGATATCTTTTCAATTCTGACGATCGCATAGGTACAGTTGTGAATCCCTTAACTCCTTTTCCCCGTTAACAGATTTTGCTCTCGTGCCTGGCAGCTGAAAGACTCTCATGAAGGCATAAATAGGCCGACGTGTTTACTGAGACTGGCCTTCCCATTTCAACGCACACTGTGACTATTTTGACACTATAGTTCACTTCTTTTCGCCGATGATCTTCGCAAACTCAGAACAGTCAGAAAGGAAGGCGTCGTTGCTGAAAAACAGGAGCCCGAGGTCACCAAATTCCCTTCCTGTTGCCAGTTACCTATCGCAGGTCTTCGTGACTTTAACAGGTCCCACGATTTGTCATCCGTGTAACCTCAAGTGGCCCCCGATGGCACCCAGATAGTAGCAAAGTTGTACGTGATATCTTATCAAAATTTGTGTTTTCTCCGACGCTTCACGATTTGTAAGTAGATTGGTTCACCTTCGCTTATATCTTGCTGATCTTGCTTGGGTACTCTTATGGGTGATTACATTCGGCTGAACAGACTGGGCATGATTTTTTTTCATTGACATCCGATGGCCTTGAAAGATCGGCACCATGCAGGGTTACAGTTATCGCCAGTGATCGTTTATTTTCCCCAGCGTCTTTTGTAAACGACGTGAGTCGTCTCACTTCCCTTTAACTACTCGCGTGCTACCCTGACCCTTTTGCAATTTAGGCCTCCATCTGATTGACATGATCTGCGAGCGCTTTGGCGACTGCCGTCCAGAACTCATCACGTAAATATTTTCCACCCAAGTCCCCCCCTTCAATGTCTGCTGATAATATATCTTTCTGCAATTCAGAATCCGTACTGCCTACATTGATCACATGCCCCTTGACATATTCTTCATGCTTGCACAATTACTTTAATCAGACCTTCAAGGAGTGCGCCTTGTCATGCTTCAGGGAACTTGAAGGCGTGATTTCTGGAAATACGACACTCTGAATGTCGCAGGTATCGAATGAAGCTAAATCTGTAAAATAAATTCATAATGTTCATTCACCCGCCGAACAGGTGCTCGTCGTATCTTGACTTGTTTTCCAGACGTGCAAGCAAGGAAACTTCCGGTGAGCTATGCTTCTTTATCTTATCAAAAGCTAAAATTGAAACTGCTCATCTTCCCTCAGGAACAGCACCTCTACTATGTAACATAGCGTCATCGCCGCACCTCAGGGTTGTCAAATCGTCCAAACTCCAGAATAATTGTGCATTCCCAGCTTACTCCCCAAAACTCCATGATCTTTCTACAAGGTCAATGCAGGCCCCTCCTTGAGCTTGACTCGAAACGCTCCCCAATTAGCTCCACTGACTTACTGACATTCTCATAATTTCCTCCAGGTGAACACATTGCAGAGAGAAGGCGCCTTTGTTGCTGCGGGTTATGGCACATATTTGACGACATGTCTTGAGATCTTCGATGATCCGAATATAATCGCCGTGACGTGCAACCCATAATGATCTTTCAAAACCCGGGGCCAGCAAATGCTATCTATCAAGTCGACATCTAACAGCAATGTTTCTTCAATTGAAACCCACGCTAACCTCTAGGTTCTCCTCTAATGATCTCTTTGGAAGCCATAGCATTGGAATCCGGGACGATCATCCAGTCTTTGAAGTACTGCGATAGTGAGCTTTAACACTATACCCTTCCCACCTCTAATCTATCGAAACCGCCGTTTTTCAGTGGGCTTGCTGGTGAGGATGTTCTCATCCTTTCATGGAATCGAAGTCTGAATAATACTCTTAGGCTCTACTTCTATACGACTACCTTCTGACGTTGGATATGGAAGTAAGTATCGAGATTTCTTCGAATTTCACTCTCATCTATAGCACGCGTTCCAGGTTTCGAAAATTTGGACGTACGTTGAGCATCCATTCATGATTCCGTTCCCCTATAACTCACGGTGCGAAGACTCCGATGGGGCGCTCCCAAGATCCTTTTTTTCAGTAACCGTTATGTCGTGCCAGTCTTTGTCTTGTAAGTCCGATCCGATGAATGACGACAGCTAAGTGCTCATCAGCACCGTGATAGCATTGACATGGTTTGTGCGTATCTAAACGTTTCTTCTTGTCGCATATAGGAGTATTTAATGCCTCCAGCCCAAGCGATGCCCAATTTAAGCCCTGGCGTACGTCCTTTTTTCTTTTCTTTTAAGCTCCAAGTTGATCCGGCTTCGGCCAAATCTCAAACATCACAGCTGTAAGTCAGAAAAAAAATTACTCTTAATTTTTGTCGAGCCGCAGTCCGTCTAGATGCAAGATTAAAAAATGGATAGCTCTGTAAGGTTTTCCCGGCGTCTCTTGACCCTCCGTCGAATTTACGAGTAACCTGATAAGGCCGAATGTGGTGGCGATGGTCACCGTTCAAGTCGTCCTTTTCCTGCGAGTGCTTGTATTCTGTACGTTCTTCCGCTTCACTGTTGGTTTTAACCTTCATAAATTTTATTCAGGTCGGGACGATAAAGTAGGCATTTGGTACTTCTGCCCCAAACGGCTCGTTGACATTTGCGTAGAAACTGGTTCGATTTTTTCTTGTGGCAGCATTCCTAAGTAAGAAGCCGTAATTCTCAAAACATATGTTGATTTATGTCAGTTGCACACCTCTGTTGGGCAACGTTTTCGCTTATCGCCATCTTGCGAACAATAGGTGAGTCGCACTTCTGGTCGTTCTAAGAAAAGTAAATAAATTGTTACTGTGCTAGGTTACTCTGGCGGTAACCTGATACCAGGATGCCTGTATTATGTGCCGCGCAATATGTATTTGACCTGGTACGTCAAGTGACTGCGGGTTGTAGAAGCCGTAAAATTGTTGATATCACCTCAAGGCTGCTCCCAATGCTGTCAGAAAGTGAGCCTTTTGTAACCGGTTTATAGCGCGAATGCTACTAAAACACCGCCAGCCATCCTTACGGTGACGACCATCTACAAAGCCGCTACATTTGGGCCAACGAATCGAACGTGAATGTTACGGTTCATGTTTAAAAGAGATGTCATCAACTTAAAAAATAACCTTGACAGGGTTGCGGTCCTGGCGCGCGATTCTATCGTATACTTCATCGGCGCTTTCTGTGAAGAGGTTTTCTGGCCTTTACAGACGTGTGTTTGACCACTTGCATCACAGGTATCCTTCTTGTCGATTTGATCTACTGGGAATATGGAAGGGCTTGGACCCCTCCTGCTTTAATCACGTAAATCTCGTTCCTTCGGCCCCTTGCTTTCGCTAAAATAATACCTGGACATAGACCGGGAGCAGTGTTCGCGTGCGTTGGGGTAAGTTGATCTTCTGTTATTTTGAATTCTATTTCTGACCCATTTATCAAGGCATCCAGACTTGCAATGAATCTTCGCGCCGAGCTTTGGCTAGGAGATTCATTGGGCACGATGCGCGGTATATCTCGACCGATGGCCTTCGCACGGGTTGCAGGCAATCGCATGACTGTCGTGAGCACTGGAGAGGAAACGATGTCAGGAGGTCTGAATCATTCCTGATGAGACGCAACCCAACGCTGGGCCTTGAGTCATTTTCTTTCGGGAGTAGATCCTCTGTACAGTAATAATTCACGCTTACGATTTGGACGAAGCATCAGATGCGTCCAAACTCTTGTGAACCTACATCTATCGGAGGTGGCCGACAGGGAGCTGATATCGTGAGGTTGATGGAGCAACAATATTAACGCACAGAACGGGTAGCGAACATCAGAGGATCCTTCTTAGTAGCCATGCTTGGTGTGGAAATCGTCATGTTCATGGATGGATGTGTGTGGCATAGTTCAAAATGCGAAGAACATGGGTGTGTCCATAAATGGCACCTCTCGGCCTCCTCTCTCCTCTTCTCTGTCGGCTTGCGTGGTAATACAGCAACCAGAAATTGAAATAGTCCCAAAGCCGACCTCTCTAGATGTTCAGCTTGGTCCTGCGCCAGTGACGGCGCTTGGCGTTGTACTAACACTCGAATATTAGTCCTGTGATACGCATAGAAAGGCAAGAGACGCACTTGAATTTTGGTGTCCGACTTGAGGCGGAACCACTGGGGGATGGGCCTATAAACCGATTCCATACTCGATCAGCTACTGCCCTCTACCTCAGCATTGTTGTCGACGCACCTGTTTTGCCTCCCAGCCTTTGCGAGAATTCGTTTTGTGCGGAAAGTCTTTTGGGAAGGCTACACATTCAATATACGGTCAATATCTAGCCATGGTCGGGTAAGAATGTCACCACTCACCATTGTCGTCGACGGCGGGGACTTGATGGATGAGTTTCTGTCGTGAGCGTGGAAAATAAGGTTGTGGTGGTGGCGGATGACTGTACAGTTGTTGTTGACTATTTGCCAAAAAGACTGGGACTCCGGACTGGGGTCTGGACACTGGGAACAGAGACTAGAACGACACGTCTACATCCCGATTTGGCTCACGCGTTCAGTCACTCCACGACCACCACCGTCATCGCTAACCATGCATATCATCAGCTGGCTATCCTACATTCTCGTCGCCGCGACTGTTGTCCTCGCCGACGAGAAAGGCCCAGTTATGGAGCTCCAAATTGACACGACCTATATGCCAGCAGAGTGTCCTGTGAAGGCACAAAAGGGCGATGCTATCAAGGTGCACTATGTGCGTAAATTCTCACTCGTTATCCTCAATCATTGTATATTGACTTGATTATAATGCCATACTTAGACCGGAACTTTGCACGCGAATGGAAAGAAATTTGATTCTAGGTTAGTTGCTTTCGACACATCTCTTTACTACTCACTTTTGATGCGAACCGCCTAGTCTCGACCGAGGCTCCCCTTTGCCTCTAACTCGTGAGCCTTTTGTTATTCTTTCAACCCACACAATGTAACAGCTTCACCCAGTCGGCGTCGGCCAGGTTATCAGCGGGTGGGACAAGGGGCTCCAAGGAATGTGCCTCAACGAGAAACGTACACTCACTATTCCGGCAGATATGGCATACGGTTTGTGTTTACCATCTCCGTTCGAAAAACAGTGTTTATGATATCGATACCAGGTTCCCGTGGGTTTGGAAACGTTATCCCAGCCAACTCAGCGTTGGTATTCACCGTGGAACTTGTGGGCTTGGACCCCAAAGGACCCCGCGACGAGCTCTGATTATTATACGCGTTGTTCAAGATGTTTGCAGTAATCCATTTTTCGTTCTTCCGTTCTTTAACGTTAAAAAATGGCCAATCTTTTTGACGAGTTGGCGTTCCCGGGCCACGACCATGTCCCCTACCCTCAACCCATTTCAGATTTCAGTGGCATAATTCCTTTAGATTCAATTGCTCGCCGTGAGACGAAAAAAGCCAGAAGGATGCCTGCGGAGTCAGAGTCCGAGTACTCTTAATTTCCCTGAAACAACTTGTTGCTGTCCTCGCGGTGCTGGCGCAAAAGAAAGGTTGCAGTTCTGGGCATCTCAACGTATCTGGTGAGCAAAAGCGGGTGTGTCATGTCAAGGGCTCTGGTACGATGAAAAAGAAGATGAAATGGATGGGAGGAAAGTATGCACGTCAGCCCGCTCGGATCTAGTGGCCGTTATCATGACATACCTATGTAAGTAATCTGCCGGCTACTTTTCCGCTCTTTCCCCTTCCCATTTTCCTCCCCTCCCTCCCTCTGCCTTTGTATCCCTTTGCACCTTTTCTCGTTCTTCTCTGGCCGCGTCTGCCCCTGTTCGGGTCAGCGCTTTCCGCGGGCTGTGCTCAGGGAATGCTTTTTGAATTCTCGAAGCTTTGGATCGTCTTGAAGTTTCTTTCCATTCGCAGCATCACTTTTCTAGAGCAGGCTGCAATTCCGGGTAACATGGTCTTAAAAAGCATACAGAAGGTATCGAATGGCAACGGGTCTTTCGGCACAATGTCGGGGTTCTGGTGGGCTACTAGACCACTCTAAGGTTCCACGGTCTGCCATTCTTCCAGATGTCAATCACTTGGATATCGTAATTTATAAAAGGAGCCAGGTGATTGGTATCCCACTCGTCCTCATTCCACCCATACGCTCATTTTCGTGAGCGCGCGCATCGTAACTTCGACTTTTCAGTTCTCGATCAAGTTCTGGGCAACAGCTATGGCCCCTCCACCGCCCCTCCAATCGCTATCACCTGAACTGAGGCTCAACTTGCAGAAGAGTTTAGAAAGCGTGCTTACCGAAATTATACAAACCAACAATGGGACTATCTTCTTCCGAGAAGCCGCTCTATTATCATCATTCCGAGATCGTCTCAATGTCCCTCCTACGCCGAAAGCAGTCGCAAATGCTGATGCTGGAGACATTCACGCTCAAGACTTGGTAGAGAGGTTTTACGAGACCGTTCCCCTTTCTCTCTACGACGCGTATCATCCGTTCGTCTCCCGCTTTTTTGACAAGTCGCCTTGCCCTTCCTCCGCCGTCCGCGACTTGCTCTCCCTCGGTTTCCCTGATTTCATTGCTCGAACGTCTGGGACGTCGGAATCGACTTTCAAATTGTTCCCATGGTATCCCGAGAAGTTTCACCGTCCTTCGGATGGCGTTAGATTCTGTGCATTCAGCACTTTTCGCTTCTCTGGCCCGACCGTGAAAATCGTCGATGAGCAGGGAGAATTGCAGAAGGAAGTGTTTGTAACCATCGCTGGAAGCGGAATCATGAGGAGGTGCATGGGTGTTGCAGTGGAAGATGATGACAAAGCCATAACAGAGACCCGTAAGCATTTTTTCGACTCATCTGTCGCCAATTACTGAAGAGGTGCCTTCTCCACAGCCCCCCTCACCTCTGTCCCTTTCGCAGTTTGGTACATCCCAAATTTCCTAGGAAACCTCTTGATGACTATGTTCTTCGCTGTTACGGATCCGTCGCTTGTCTCCATGCGTGCGACCTATATATCGGCTTTTCACGATGCTGTGTTGACTCTTGAAGAGCACTGGGACATCGTCGTCGATAGCGTCGAGAAAGGAACAATCCCCGATGTCTACGATCTCGACTATTGCAGACCATTTTTAGAGGTTTGAATTGAAACCCATTTCCTTTTTACCGTCAACTTGATGTGGACATGCATTGGATAGGCTCAGATCAAGCCAAATTTGCACCGCGCGGCAGAGCTCCGGTCAATACAAAAAGGGATGGAGGGATGGTTAAAGCAGATCTGGCCTTCACTGAAAAATGTCAGAGCAATCAGCAGTGGAAGTCATGCCGCCTTTGTTCCCAAGGTATTTAATCCAAGCCTATTGCATCCTGAGCTCACATTCACGTGCAGATTCGACATCATATTGGGCCTAATGTTGACATTGAAAGCCCGTTTTACGGTTCAACAGAATGTTTCATCGGACACGGATATGATCCAACAAACGATCACAACCTTTATCGTGTTTCCCGTGATTCGCATTTCGAGTATCTCGACGTCACTGGCGAGTCGACACAAGCACTTCATCAAGCAGTACGCCATCTCTTACAAACTAATCAAGAACTAACTCTATTTTGTCTTTCTCGTAGTGGGAGCTCCAAACCGGGAAACGGTACGAGATTGTGGTAACCACGAGAAATGGTCTCTGGCGATACCAGATGAGGGACATTGTCGAAATTGGCGGATTCGATCCAAGTGACGGACAACCTGTTATCCGCTTCATTGGACGGCAAGGGTATGTTGTTATTGCATCTTCACCCCACTACTCCTCATCCAACCCGTAGTGTCGGATTCCGCATCTTTGAGGAGATGATATCAGAAGAGTTGATACAAAACGCTATTCACTCAACCCAACACATGCTCGGTCGCGTCTTGGAGTTCGTCGCAGAGCTGGATGACCGACAATTTCCGCGGAGGTACGGCTATTTTGTAGAACTCGAGGGAGAGCTAGGTGTGTATTCTATACTGGCACTCTTTCGCACTTCTCATTCACTTTTGCTTTCCAGGGCCCGATCCTGACTCTGCTCCGCGTAAAGTGCAAGAGGTCCTTTTCACAAACCCGGGATACAAGTCCTCCACCGACATCGGAAGGATCGGGATGCCTAGCATTCGAATTGTTGCACCGCGCACATTTAGGGCATATCGCGAGTGGAGGCTTGAATTGACGGGCCACCCTATGGGACAAATCAAAGTCCCAACTACCACCGTTGATGTTGCAACGAGAGAGTGGCTGGCGAAGAGAGTGATATCAGAGCTCATCTTACCGTCCATTTCTTCAGTTTAAGTAGCGTTGGTTTAGTGTAGTTTCTGTGTTTGAGTGAGCCACGTATGTACTATGTATGTATCGCTTTCTTAGACCCTTTTCTCTTGATTCTTCAGGAAACATCAGGAAACATTCTCTCTCCTTGACACGGAGTCCCTCCATATTAGTAGGATTAGGATATTCTGTACACATTCTTTTTACGATTCTTTGAGGATGAATGTTGAATAAATGCTGTGTAGTATGTATATTCTGCTACCAGCTGCTACCTTACAACCTCGACAATCTCGCCATTGCCCTTGCCATTGCCATTGCGGAATCATGGCCTCTAGGAGACGCAAAAATGTAGAAACCGAAACTATGCAGATTCTACCCCCTGCACCTTCCCCAATTCGTGATTTGCCACTCGAAGTCTTGGCCACGATCTTCGTTTGGGCGATTGTCGACACCTTAGTTAGTTCAGTCACATGGGTCCAATAACAACGGAACAGCCGGATGTGACAATCAGTCGTAGTGAACGGGTCAGCCGGGGCGGCCGGTTTGATTGCTATTGTTCCGTTGGCAATGAAGCAGCCGGTTTCTGACCCTGGCAGGGTTTACGCTCCCGCGGCGGAACCACTTTTTCAACCGACGGGCTCTGACCACATCCCGACGGGCTCTCAGCCCATCCTGATGGAACTACAAAAAAATTTAACTGGGGCCTCTCTCCCCTTACTTACATCATCTAGATCTGTAGCATAATGTATCTTAATCTTTATCTCATCCAACTCCTGCAAGATAGTCTCCATATCAACCAAAAAGTGAATTGGGAAACACTCACCTTGTAGTTAAGAAATGAAAGCTTTTCATTTAGCTACTCACACCTTGTCTACTCATTTGTGGCTCCATTGGGGTGTCAAAGTGGAATTGATGGTTCTGTTGGGGATGTCTCCATCGGGGTGTTTGACATTGAGATTGAAGGTGCCGCGGGGGATGTCTCTGTCAGGGTGCTTGTCATTGAAATTGAAAGCGCCACGGTGGATGTCACTGTTGGGGTGTTTGACATTGAGATTGAAGGCGCTGCGGGGGATGTTTCTGTCAGGGTGTTTGACATTGAAATTGAAATTGAAGGTGCCGTGGGGGATGTCTCTGTCAGGGTGTTTGTCATTAAAATTGAAGGTGCCGCGGGGGATGTCACCATCGGGGTGTTTGTCATTAAAATTGAAGGTGCCGCGGGGGATGTCACTGTCAGGGTGTTTGTCATTAAAATTGAAGGTGCCGCGGGGGATGTCACCGTCGGGGTGTTTGTCATTAAAATTGAAGGTGCCGCGGGGGATGTCACCGTCGGGGTGTTTGTCATTAAAATTGAAGGTGCCGCAGGGGATGTCTCCGTCGGGGTGTTTGTCATTAAAATTGAAGGTGCCGCGGGGGATGTCTCCGTCGGGGTGTTTGTCATTAAAATTGAAGGTGCCGCGGGGGATGTCACCGTCGGGGTGTTTGTCATTGAGATTGAAGGTGCCGCGGGGGATGTCACCGTCAGGGTGTTTGTCATTAAAATTGAAGGTGCCGCGGGGGATGTCTCTGTTGGGGTGTTTGTCATTAAAATTGAAGGTGCCGCGGGGGATGTCTCCGTCGGGGTGTTTGTCATTAAAATTGAAGGTGCCGCGGGGGATGTCACCGTCGGGGTGTTTGTCATTAAAATTGAAGGTGCCGCGGGGGATGTCTCTGTCGGGGTGTTTGTCATTAAAATTGAAGGTGCCGCAGGGGATGTCTCCGTCGGGGTGTTTGTCATTAAAATTGAAGGTGCTGCGGGGGATGTCACCGTCGGGGTGTTTGTCATTAAAATTGAAGGTGCTGCGGGGGATGTCTCTGTCAGGGTGTTTGTCATTAAAATTGAAGGTGCCGCGGGGGATGTCACCATCAGGGTGTTTGAGGTTGAGATTGAAGGTGCTGCGGGGGATGTCTCCATCAGGGTGTTTGACATTGAAATTGAAGGTGCCATGGGGGATGTCTCTGTCAGGGTGTTTGTCATTGAAATTGAAAGTACCATGGAGGATGTTGCCATTGGGGTGTTTGAGGTTGAGATTGAAGGCGCCGCGGGGGATGTCTCCATTGGGGTGTTTGACATTGAAATTGAAGGTGCTGCAGGGGATGTCTCCATCAGGGTGTTTGTCATTAAAATTGAAAGCACCACAGAGGATGTCACCATTGGGGTGTTTGAGGTTGAGATAGAAGGCACTGTCGGCAATGGCCCCATTGGGGTGTTTGACATTGAAATTGAAAACATGACCTCCACGATATGGTCATCTGCGGCATGATCTTGAATACATCAACTTAGCAGAGCACTTTATTGACTGTGGCAGAGCATTTGATTGACACTGACAGGGAATTGAGAATTCAAAATGTTGACTCCCGCGGGGCATTTGATTGACTCCGACGGGGCATTCAAATTTCAATATGTCAGCTCTGGCAAAGCATTTATTCAAGATAGAGGAGTCAATCCACTACAGCATTTCTAAGCTGGTGCCCAGATTATCCATCCATGTGAGCTGAAACATGCAATGGCTTGGAATATGTGATTTGCAGAAACAAGAAATATATTGTCAAGAAATCAACGCACAATATCAATGAAAGGTCCTGCTAGTAGCCATGACAAATCCTCATAATACAAAAGAAAGATCCACTGAATTGGAGGTCAGATAGTTGAGGTGTGCACCATTTAGTTTTTAGAAGTAGAACAACTCTGGCAGCCTGCCTTACCAAATATGGGCCAGCGGCAACCTAATATGGAAGGAGCGCATTATTCACACACCATCTGAAACTACGCACTGCGCTGCGCTCATTGGCGATGCAACGCGCCAACAAAACAAAGACATTGGGGGGATCCCAGAAAGGAATAGAATCATTTGGAATAGTTTTCTCAGTGATTGAAGAAGTTTTTGTGAACAGACCTCAGAAAGAGCTATTTGGTGCATGAATCTTTATACAAACCAGTTGCACAACATGCCATTTTGCATACATCAAGTTATATTTTTTTTTCTTCCCTCAAAACTGCTTCCCCCACCTATCTGAATTGATTCTAAAGTATGTAGGCTATATTTGGGGAAAGTATGGGAGCATTTCAACAAGATTTAGATAGTGAAAGGAAATAAGAAAGAATGTGGTTTCATGTTTAGAGTCATATTTTCACCCTTTCAAGCTCCAGCTCCCCCAAACCATCAGAAAACTGCTTCGGAGCAGGGGATATACATTCTGCCATATGTTAACTATGTATAATAAAGGCTCAGATGTTGAGATTTGGTAGCAAAGTATACAGAAAAGTCAACAATATCATGTTGCGAGATATTTCACGCATTCAACCTCATTTCTCCACCATGCGCCAAAATTCTTTTCCAAAGTAAACTTGAACCTATTTTACAACAGTTATAGTATGCTGGAAAGATGTATTGAGAAGCTATAACAGTACAGCTCATTTTTTTTCCCCACAACTCCGGTGGTGCATTTCATTGACTCCGTCAGGGCATGTAAAATTAAATATGTTGACTCCTGCAAAGCATTCAATACACTCCAATGGGGAATATAAAATTTGAATTGGGTGGGGGACAGTTGATTGACTTTCATGGGGTATTTAATTCACTCCATTGAGGCATTTAAAATTAAATATGTTAACTTCTGCAGGGCAGTTTATTCACTCCGACGGAGCATTTTATTGACCCCGTCGGCGAATTTAAAATCAAATATTTTGACCCCGCGGCGATTTAATTCACCCCGACGGAGCATTTTATTGACCCCGTCGGCGAATTTAAAATCAAATATTTTGACCCCGCGGTGATTTAATTCACCCCGACGGAGCATTTAATTTACGCCGTCGGGGCTTTTAAAATTAAATATGTTAACTCCCGCGGGGCAGTTTATTCACTCCGACGGGGGATTTTATTGACCCCGTCGGCGAATTTAAAATCAAATATTTGACCCTGCAGCAATTTAATTCACCCCGATGGAGCATTTTATTTATGCCATCGGGGCTTTTAAAATTAAATATGTTAACTCCCATGGGGCAGTTTATTCATGCTGTCAGGGCATATAAAATTAAATATGTTCTCTCACAGGGCACTCCGACAGGGCATTTTTATTCACTCTGTCATGAAATTTAGAGTCAAATATGTTGACCCCCGCGGCACATGTAGTTTACTCTGACAGGGTATTTTAAATCAAATATGTTGACTCCCATGGGGCATTGGGTTCACTCCTCCAGGGCATTTGAAATTGAGTATGTCAACTCTGGCAATGCATTTACAATTAAACATAATAACCCCTCAAGTCAATCAAATTCTTCATGGAGTCAAAATAGTCAAATTTGAATGCACATGGTAGTTGACATACTCAGCTGTAAATTCTCCGCCGGAGTGAATCAAATGCCCCGTGGGAGTTGAAATAACCACCCCATTGGAGTCAATCAAATGCTTAACCAGAGTTGACATATTCAATGTCAATAGATGTCCTTGATTAATATTATGGACACAGGTAATTTATCATTAGAGCAGGTTGGGGTATATACAGCATGCTTTGCTGACCAGCAGCTGTGTGGTAGAGCAAGTAGCTTAGGGCGGAGGTTTACAATTAGCTACTACTGATAGAAGCAAACAGTACAACATCAAAGCAGGTAACAGTATTACAGTTGTTCTAGTAAAGATTGGGGAACTATTGGTGTGATGCCGACGGGACACCCAGAAGGCTGCCGTAGGTAGCTGCCGCGGCAAGAGACGCCGTGCCTGCAAGCCATTTGTAGGCATCCGGCTGGTCCGTTGGTAAAGGGATGTTTTGGAAAGTCCGGCCGGGACCGGCTGGCCCGTTCATTACGACTCATTGTCACGTCCGGCTACTACGTTTGGTACGTGACGTAGTGACTGATATATGTGGACACCTGGCATTCTAGCACCTCTTGTTGCGACGACCTCCTTAAATTTATGTTGGTCTGCCACCAATGGCGAGATGCTGCTCAGTCATCACCTACAGTTTGGTCAACAATCAATGTTATCCTTGTGCGGACTGCGCGAGCGACGCGCGGTGCATCTCGACAAGCTCGCCAACTCGCCGCCGTCGAAACGTATCTCCGAAGATCGGGCCAAGTTCCATTGAAGATATCCATTTCCGGAACGGAATTGTACCCTGCTGACAAAATTTTGCAAAGGCTTGTCGCTCACTCGGCTCGGTGGAAGACTTTGAACGTTAAGCTCACCCTTGTGACCACGTTAAGAAGCATGCCTTCAGTGGTCCGGGGGAACATTCCTTGGCTTACCACATTGGCTTTTTCACACAACGAATCTGAAGAAGATCATTTTGCTGGAAGTGAATATGACCCAGCGTTTGTCACATTCGAAGATGCACCGTCCCTCCGTACCTTGGAGTTTACCTCGTGGCCCATGCCAGCGACATTGAGGCTCCCATGGTCGCAAATCGGCCATCTCTCTGCTCACAAATCAAGCCCATATGATTGCCTTCAACTACTGAAAGCCGCCCCCAACTTGACCTCATGCGAGTTTACTGTGAGGCGCGCAGACTCGCGGGACCCTATGCATCCGCCTGGAGTATTTGTTGCAGAGCACCTCCAGAGTTTCATCCTCAAATCGGAAGAGAATTTCTCACTGCATTCATTGGCTCGATTACTGGATTCGACTACCTTCCCCTCCCTTGACGTCCTTGAGGTTCATGGCCCCCAGCCTCTAAAACCCAGCGAATTTGAATTTATCCCCGACATCGACAGGGCGCTTTTTAGTGTTATCCAGCGTTCAAACTGTTCCATCGACCGCCTCAAACTTGTCCATGTCCCCCTCAGTGAAAGCGGTTTGGTCGCAATCATTGTTTCGCTAGGTTCCCTGCGTTACTTTGAGATTGACGTGCTCAACACACCTTCACCGTTTGGCATAGACTTCTTAAGTGCACTTGTTTGCTCCGACAGCAGAAAAGGCGCCAATATTGTTCCACGTCTCAGCCACCTCCGTCTTACTTGTGGCTTTGAAGAGGATACCGAAATCGAATTCAACAATTTGGCGGACGTTTTGGAGTCTCGACGTGCCGCTTTCACTTATCCACACGGTCAAATTCTCCCATTGGAGTCTGTGAGTCTGCATGTAGCAGAGTGGGGAGAGTATCCCAGTGACTTCATTGCGCGTTTGCGTATCTTGTCA
Source organism: Laccaria trichodermophora (assembly GCA_018417955.1). NCBI lineage: Eukaryota > Fungi > Basidiomycota > Agaricomycetes > Agaricales > Hydnangiaceae > Laccaria > Laccaria trichodermophora. Next base: position 1,547,850 of record JACTVC010000001.1, read on the forward strand.
TCGGGAGGCATGAAGATCCAAATAAATGGAGAAGACCTTATAGGAATGAGTTTCGAAACGTAAAACGTGAAGGTCATCCATCGAGAAAAGTGTGCAGCATAGGCGATAAGCAAAATCGTACATAGCACATTATAGCAGTACACCGAAACCTTAGGGGTTCCCTACAGGGTGAATCTTGTTGTAGCAGTTGATCAGTTTGGACCATCGTCACCATAGAAAAACTACCACGTACCTAAATAGCGGGCTATCGTTGCCTACATCCCTGTATTTTTCCTGTTGCTTGTCGTCGATTCCATCGCGTTGGCAGATAGCGATATTTCGCTTGTTCAACCTGTTGAAATCCCACATTGCAAAAAGGCTCAACAGGATGCTGCATTGGCATATGTTTAACATTAGAATATGTGCGAGGGAACTGAACCAGCTTACGAGAGTGATAGCCAACCCATGATGGTGCCGTGACCGATATGGAAGCGAGGGGGGGTGATATAAATGAAAGATGAGCAAATTCTACAAAATATTGTGTGAATTTCGTTGACGAATCTGCGGAGCGGCAACATACCCTCCAAGGTTACCAAGTCCAATTACAAGTGCGAGAACAACGCCTATTTCAAGTTCAGGACCCATTTATTCGTTCAGCGCCCCAGTTGTTTACCTTTACACGTATCTCCACCTGCGGCTGAGCCTGCCCATGCGAGATCAACAGCAATCGTGGGGAAGACGCCGACTGCCGCCAAAATGGCACCGAAGTATGATACTCCGGGCGAGGATTGAGTGTACAAAACAATGTATCCGATAAGCGATACCAAAGCGCCAGCGATGACAAAGGGTCCTCGTAGATTGAGCTTATCGGAATAAATCCCGACTTGAGAAACTTGTTAGCGGGTCAGAGATTCGGAGGTTCTGCACCGACCTGCAATAGTTGCGATACACCCTGCAGCGAATGGAGGGATGGTTAAGAGTTGAGCGTTGGCGGAAGAGAAACCTAGAACAAATTACTACATAGAAGGATAGATAATGTGTTGACGCTGACCAAGTTTATTTATGATAGTGGGCGTGAAGAGAGAGATTGCATAGACCGGTATTAGCAACCCTGCAGACGTTTGCCACCTTAAAACAAGAAATAGTCGAAAACTACTCACCCATGTATATTCCTATCTGAACATAGGTTTTATAATCGGCAATGGCTTGCCATACAAATTTTGACTTGTAATCTGTTGCCAGACCTTGGGTATCTTCTCTAAGCATTGCAACAATCACCGCCCTTTCTTCATCAGTCAGAAACGTCGCCGTTTTGGGAAACTATGTAAATACGTCAACCAATTGGAGAGCAATTGTAGAAGTGCATACATCGTGCATGAAGAAGTAGGAGGCAAAGGCCACGAGAACGGTGACTGGCAGCTCTAATGAGGAAAGCGCGATAAATATCAGGCAAATCAGGCACACCGATTCCTTCAAGGCAGAACTGTGAAAGAAGAATTAGTTACAAACTCGGCAACGGAGGAATGTTGTTGAAGAGACGATCTCACTATCCATTGCCACCCATGAAGGCCTCCAATACCCTCCATCTTTTCAATGCCATATCTGAGCCCAAAGACGCTTTTAATAAATAAGCGAAATGGCTAAGGGTGCCATTCACTGACGCGAGAAGACCGCCAAAAGCCCCTGTGGTTGCGGGTCATGTCAGTTGGAATAAAACAAATGAAGTGCTGCTGAGTCCAGATGACGCACCAGCAACAGTGGCCGCAGAAAAGAATATTGCAATTCTTTTGGCGACGTCTCGTCGTCTGTACCAAAGTGATAGATAAAACGTGATCTAGAAGCAGTCGCGCCCAAAATTGATACTCAAAATAGAGACCTCCTACCCCTGGAAATAGGCCAGCTTCGGCCAATCCCAAGAAGATGCGAGCACTTGTTGTCGACAATAATAAGCTGAGGGGCGCTGGTAATTATCACAGTAATTGAACGTACATAATTAGGGAGTGATAAGTGTTGCAGAGGCACATAAGCGTCATAATCAACCCTAGGAGCAAATGAAGAGTTATTGAGATGAACGCGCACTTTTTATGAAAACGCGTACCCCAAGCAATCATGATTGATGGAACTGTATGTTCATTCTAATGACGAAAGCGGAATGTAAGAAAACAGACCATACTCCATATTGAAGGTCGGAAAAGCTTTAAGCAGATATTTCTGTGGAAAAAAGCTGGGTGAGCTTGATAAACAAAGAAGACCCAACCACCGTACGAAGGGACTTCAAAGAGAGCGTATGGGATCTAAGTTTCCTTTGTAGTTGAAGCAGTCTGAGGGCAAAAGTTGAAAGTAAAGCATACGAAAAAAACAGCTGCGATCTTCGAAATTCGGCGATCAAGATATGATTTTTTTAGCTCGATGGCAAGCATACCACATTATATCTCAAGCCCGCCAACTTAGCATCAACAGCCATCCCCGCAATTCTCGCATTGCCTAATCACGTAGAAAGGTGCTTAGGATCGGAATGACAGTTAAGATTTAGTGGCCTATACCTATGTTGGCACGGTCCCTGATATCGGATAGTCAAGTCAGCCTTGGTGTTCAAAAGAAGTCGCGCTCACAAGAAAGACAGCAAGTAAAGGAGGGAAATGAAAGGCAAAATGTGAAAGTCGATATTTCTTAACAGCCTTTGCCGATCCTGTTCAGTGATTTCGACCTCCAGTGCATGAAGACTATGATGAGGTGTGAGGGCATGATCCGATGTAGACTTCTCTTGCTGAAAAGAGCTCTTGTTCAACTCGGTCATGGCGTAACCAGAGGAAAGGAGGGTCGGAGAAGGTCGTGGAAGATGCGTGGAAGTGTAAGGAGGGGGGAAGAACGGAGAAGTTCTCATTGTCTTGTTCCTCCATGAGCCTATTAATACCTGAGGCTGATGGGATCAATATTTTCTTCGGTTCAGCTGAAACATCATCGTGTCCAGTCGGGTGCTTTGCGCTTATTGTATCCTTGCACTAGCGTATGCACATGGTGGGGTTTCCGAAGGGGTCACGATTGTGGGTCTAGCCCCATTCAGTGTCCGAGACGCGCAACTCTAGCGTCAGCGGTTAAGCTCGAAGGCAGTGGCTGCTGTTATCATTAGAGGGATAAGGATCGCTCCCCTAACATGCAATGTATCGATTGCAGTGTCGTGATACACCGATCTTTATAACCTTCAGTAATCTGTCCTGGAAATCAACTGAATCTGTCTGCTTGAATATCAATCTGTATGTAAAGGGTACAAGATAACTCAGCTGGTAAAGCTACATGGATAATTGCTTTGAATAAGATCAGCTTGAGTCCAAACGGGATTGCGTAGTTAAGCACAGCCACCGAATTTCTCGCCGCACATCATCGCTGGGAGAAGACCTTCCAATGACGCGTCCATCAACATCCCATTTCAACCAGATGGTTCCAAGTGTGTCATCGGGGTTAGAGGGCAAGAGAGGTTATCGAGTAGTGTCGTCAGCTCAGTACCCATCGGCAGCTTCAAATTTCGACTTCTTCTTTGCCCCTCTGCCGCGTTTAGACCTGGTCGCTCCCTGTCCCCTGCTCCGCTTCGAGCTTCCGCGGTTGTTTGATGAAAAGGATCGCGTTTGGCCACCACCGCCACTTTGGGAACAATCTTCAAAGAAATCAAAACTCTGGTTGTTCAGATTTAGACATCTATTCCATACCTTTGCTCCAATGACCGGTTTTGCCACAATTGAAACATTCGCCCGCCACAGAACTGCTACCGCCACCAGCAGGCCCACTTTTTGATCTGGATGGTCCCCCACTGGCGGCAGCATTTGGACAAGCTGTGGTGTTCAAGAGTTAGAAAGAGGATGGTGAAACATGGACTCATTTCGCGTACTTGAGCTGTAATGACCTGGCTCTTGACAGGTGAAACAAACAATAGATTTGCCTGTTTCGTTTGCAGAGGTTCCGAAACTCCGAGCACGCTTAGTACTACCATCACCTTCATTCGGACATGCTGTAGGGCAACAAATAGTTAACACTACAAAAGATGGGGTAACATTTGACCGACCATTCGCCCAATGCCCTGGTTCATTACACTTTCATCGACGAGTCAGACGCATGGAAAAAAATGACATCAGGCGTACATACCTTGAAGCAGGTATTCGAGGTCGTTGAGCTAGCGGAACCAGCATTTGCCGACCGCGAACCTGCTCCACTACGATTTACGGAGGGCGAAGGTTCATCGTCCCACTCGTAGAATTTGCACTGGTCCGATTCGCATCTCCAAAATTTCCTCCCTTGGTTTGGCGTGGCTTTGGTCACCGTTCTCTGACCCGCTGGTTTATTACAATCGCACATGCGTGGTTGATTCGCTCCATGATTGTTGGAAGTCGAATCTTGCCTCTGAGTGAACGTCAGAGGAGCTAAACTTTAGAATGAGATATAATTCGCTTACGGAGGAGTATGGCCTTTTTGTTGGAATTGATGGTGTTCCTGACGCACTTGTCACTGGCGACTCAGTTGCATAAACGAACAAACCACATCGTTCAGATTCCGTTTTACTGCAGCGCCAGTATAACCTGCCCCGCGACGTCCCAGATTTGACAGAATCTTGCACGGCGGGTATACCGCAATTGCATCTTGTGGTGTCAGCGTTGGTAGGTTGCTGTGAGGACCAAGACGATGGTTTAACTGTCGAAGACGATACCGGCCGTGTGTGACCTGTCGAAGATGATACTGGAGGTCGCGGTCTTGTAGAAGATGTTGCTTGACCAGAGGATGAGACCGGGGCAGCTCGAGGTCGAGGCTGAACCGGAGGGGGCGCAGGGGGATCTTCAAAATAAGGAGGATCATCGAAACCAAAGTCTGGAATCGCATGTTTTACACATGAGTAAGTGAGATCATGCCAAAGACTCTCACCTTCAGAATCGGAGTCAGCAGCGGGAGGAGCTGCACCTCGAGAACTGCCTCCACGACCGCCACCTCTGCCGCGTGCAGGAGCGGCACCTCCTCTGCTACCCCGACCTCCTCTTCCTCGGCCTGCTGCGCCGTTGCCACCATGACCCCCATTTCCACCACCACCGCCACCGCCTCCTCCTCCTCCATCACCACCACCTCCTGCCCCTCCTCCACCCCCTCCAGCAACACCTGCACCAATGTATCTCCCAACACTCTATGCGGTAGCATAAGCTTCCAGGCTGAATGGAGACGAGTTGTAAGACCCACCGTAGCTACCTTGTCAAACTCCCTTCGTGCAATGATGAACATATGCTTGTACTGATCAAGACTCGTCTGCAACATATCGTTTTTGGTCGTTGTCCGTTCGCAAACTTGTACCATCCTGCGTTCCGTCTGGTGCACCAGAAACGTTAGTCTGGTGAAGGTGAGTAATTGAGGAAATGACTTGCCTCACGACGGAGCTGGGGTTTACTAACGCTCTTATCGAAACCGATTTCGTTGTAGCCATCGATGAGCCCAATGCCTAGGGTGGAAGGGACTAGGTACTTGATGGCGCCTTCCATTCGCTCAACGACGTATTCCCTGTCGACTATTGTCTGGATATGTTGAGCAATGGTCGCATCCGTCCCTAGGTAGAAAGATGTCAGCACCTGAAGGCGAATAGAACACAGCCAGGAGAGGTCGTACCAATACCATTCTTGTCCATCAAGGTAACCAGGTCCGCCTCCGTCAGGTAGTTAGGCTTTGATGTCTGACCTTCTCGAAGTTCACAGACTGAAGGATCGAACTCTTCCCCCTCTTGAAAGTTCGGAACTGTATGGCCAATCCATTTGTCGTATGGGTAAACCTCGAGGTAATTCCGTTGTAGTACGATCAATCCTAAGGGGGTATTTAAGCTTATAACAATTTGCTAGAGAAGACGATGGAATGACTTGCCTGTTGCAGTGAACTCTTCTCCTCCACACACGACTTCGACAGTAGTCTGAGATCCTTCGGCATCCTTCGAGCAGCACGCTAGGAACCGGCGGGTAATATACTCGTACACCTTCTTTTCGTCGCCGACAAGGTTACCCGCGTGTGCTGTAGGGTGGATAGGAGGATGAGCTTTATCGTTGTTCTTGCCTTTTCGTGGAACGCCGAAACCGCCATCTTGCTGTAACCTGATATAGGTGTATCGCTTATTATCGGCCCATGCTGAAAACTGTGGAGCTGAGAAACATACTTTCTTGCAAATTCACCCCACGCTGGATCAACGGTCTGCTTTCCGATGAGGGTCATAAAGTCAAATTGGGGATCAAACTGGTCTGTTTCTGTGCGAGGGTAGGAGACAAATCCCTGTTGATATAGCTTCTCTGCAACCTACCAAAAACGTTCTGTCAGCATCGTCCACAAGTAGATGAAAGTGGTCAACGCACATCCAAGACTTTTTTTGGAGCTAGCCTCAGTAGTCGCGACCCAGCTTTTTGAAGCTCGACCGTGGTTAAAGGTAGAGGCTTCCTACAGAGAATGAGGTGCTTGTCAGGATTTTGAGCTCCCAAAAAGTTCGCCACTTAACCATTTCTTTGTGTCCTTTTTCGTAACGCGGATGACCCGGGCCCTAGGATTTTGAAGCACTATTTCGTAGATGCGAGCTGCGCCACCGTGATCGAATAGGTGCCCTTCTTTCCACGTGAACTTGGTCTCCTCACCATCTCGCGTTAGGGAGAGATAGATGTACCAGAACGTTTCTGGGCGGAATGCCTTGACTCGGTTGTATCGTTGGACAACGAAACCTAGAGTTGGAAATTGGCATGGTCCTGTTACGCGTGACCAAAGGTAAGCAGCAAAGTTAAGAAGGGCTAAGAGACGCTGCTACCTACCGTAGGAGAGAACGCTGTCTAGTTGAGCAAATTGACGTTGCAAGGCGAGGGTTTGCATGCGGGTGAAGGCGGCACCAACCTTGAGATCAAGGAGGATACGAGCTTCCACGGCCTCAGCTTGGGCACGATCCAACTCTATGGGGTGCTGGGCAGCATGGTGGATTTGTCTGGAGGCAATCAGCAAATCAATTCTTGGGAGGAAAAGAGCAGCATACTGGGCTATAATGGCACTAAATCTGGCACGCTTCACAACAATATTCGGCTTCACCTTTCGACACACGCGAACTATCTCCATCCCAATGTGCTCTCCTTCCCGATCGCAATCCGTCCATATCATTAACGTGTCAGCACGACGGCTCTCATCTTGTAAATTCCTCTCTATAGATTTCTTGTCTGGTGGTATCAGGGTCTCGACAGGCGCGTCGAATAGCGCAAAGGGATCACACGAGTTCCATTTTCGATGTGCTTCTCCAAAGTCCTGAGACGTCAGATGACCGGAAACACAGGTCACGGTAAAAGTCGAATTAGTTTGTGGGTAATCAAAGTCGTAGTTCTTGACAAAGTTGTTCCTTGTGTTACGCTATGGTGGCATGAAAAAAAACCTGAGAAGATGACAGAACAAGCTATTCATTACCGTTGAGTATTGTCCACCGGAAAGAATTCCCGTAATGGACTTTGCAATGGATGGCTTCTCTGCAACGCAAAGTACTCTCATTCGAGTCGAACGTAGCTAGAAAGTCGGGGAAGTTGAGTTGAGAACGCGGCAGGGAACGCGGCTGGCGGCTGGCGGCTGGTGATGACAAAGATTGTCAGCGCATAGATTCCACGTCGACACAAAAAAGAGCACCTCAAGAGTCAACTGGGCCGTTTGTCTGTCGTCGCAGATGATGTTGGACCTTTATATTGATGCCGAAAATCATTCCGACTCGACGCGTTTGCCTTTGATCACTGTGAATCGCGTTCACGTGCTTAGTTGCTGTGGTTTGTTGTCCAACACCTTCCAGATTTTTTCTTTAGCCCTACCAACTAACGCCCATGGACGACGGAAACTCTGTAACGACAAAGCTCCTTACACTGCTGAACATCTCGGCCACAAAAATTGGAAAAAGGAAAAGAGTAGATGATGATTTCGTGCCGGCAGAAAAGTTGAACAAGCGCAAATCGGTTACCATTGCCATCAAATCTCCAACGGAAAAGTCACCGGAGCAAGAGGACGTGACAGCGGAGAAGGAAGTTTTAGTCGATGAGGGGGGGATACCCGGGATAGATGAGGAAGTGGCGGCTAATGACGATGGGGACGACGGTGTGTCCCACCGAAGACGATTGATTACCTTAGTGATACTATCTTTTACCCCAGGTGCTACTGATGCGTACGAACGACATTTCGGGACCTCTTCGTCTGTATTATCGGAGTCTTCAAGAGCTTCCGTCGATCAAAATGATTGGAAAACTTCACGAGAGAAACTTGGCAAGCTTGGGCCTGCAGTAATCTCGTTACCTCCAACAGCAGACGCACCAGTTGTGACCACAGGAAACGACGTGAGTATGTAGCCAAAAATGTGGATGCATGCTTATGTTGTTTAGATCCTGGAAAGACTGAAAACACCCTTCCTCGCAAAACAGGCGAAGCAGCCTAAGAGTGAGTCTGGTTTCCTTAAAGTTCGACATGTGTAACGAATAATCGAAGATCAGACCGAGCTTCAAAATGATCTCCTTACCACCCTTTCATCGCGGAGAGATCTCTATCTTACTTCAACACCGCTAGAATCGAGAAGGTGTACGAGGGAGGCAATAGCACTCCATGCTTTGAATCATGTCACCAAGTACATTTCCCCTCTTTGACTTTTACTGCATCCTTAACCATATCTAGGAAGCGTCGTCGCGTCCTGAAAAACAACGAGCGCCTTTCACACGCTGCAAAAACAAACCCAGAAGCTTCCCCACCAGAAGACGTGCAAGACCAAGGTTTTACTCGCCCCTCCGTCCTCTTCCTCCTCCCTTTCCGGTCATCTGCGCTCAATTGGTTCCACGCACTCACCTCACACACACCCTCCCCCTCATACCAAATTGAGAACCAATCCAGATTCGTGTCCGAGTACGGCCTCCCCGCAGGGGCTGTTGACAAGCTAGCGACCTCTGAACCTGGGACGTACCCTTCTGACCACGTCGAGACGTTCAAAGGAAACATCGACGACAATTTCAGGGTTGGAATCAAGATGACAAGGAAGAGCGTAAAGATGTTTTGCGAGTTCTATGGCTGTGATATCATTATGGCGAGTCCATTGGGCCTGCGTAGGTCGATTGAGAAGGAGAAGTGAGTTATGCTGCTTTGTGCATGACGGGAGTACTTACGTGTCGCGTCTAGGAATGCTGATTATCTGAGTTCTATCGAAATCCTAATAGTCGATCAACTTGATGCGCTGACGATGCAAAACTGGGAGCACGTCAAGGTCCGTTCTGCTTATCATCAACCTTGATTACATTTAACAAGTCGCTAGTTTGTATTGTCACACATGAACAAGCTACCCAAGGAATCCCGCGACACCGATTTCTCAAGGATAAAACCGTGGTATCTTGACGGAAAGTGGGTGTCTTCAATCTATTGATCAGGCTTCTTCTCACATACCGTGACAGCGCGGCATACCTGCGACAATCGATATTTCTATCTGCATTCGAAACTCCAGAAACGCGATCATTGTATAACTCGAACCTCAAGAACGTCGCGGGCAAGATTAGGACCGAGAAACGCTGGAATCCAATCGAGGTTCCAGACGGTATAGACCAGGTTAGCCATGCTCTGCCATATCTTATGATAAACGCTCATCAAGCCGTCTGGCAGAACTTTGTTCACTTTGATTGTGTAAACCCTAATGACGAAGCGGACAAACGTTTCAATCACTTCACGACACAGGTACATGACTCTTTCTCGGGCATTAGGTAACATATCTGAAGTACATCGACAGCTTCTACCTTCTGTTCTCAAGTCAGCTGTTCAGAGTTCCAACACCGTAGTCTTTGTCCCCTCCTCGTTCGACTTTATCCGGGTGCACAACTATTTCCGGAAACATGCTGGCGTCCCCTTCACCGTCTTATCCGAGTGCGTTTACCCCCTTTCCATATCAAATCAGCAACCTACCTTTTACATTACAGGTACTCGACAAACCAAGATATCTCAAGAGCCCGCCAAGCCTTTTTCAAAGGCTCAAAATCATTCCTCCTCGTCAGCGAGCGTTTTCACTTTTACAAACGGTCTGTCACACCCCCATTCCTTATCATCACTGCTAACTTTGACTTCGCGATAGCTACAAAATCCGAGGAATTCGTAATGTCATATTCTATGGACCCCCAGACCACCCGCAGTACTTCACGGAATATTTATCGTATCCCTTCCTTGATGAGGGGGTGGAGGCGTCGGATGTGACTTGTCGGGTGTTGTACTGCAAGTACGATTGGTTCAGGTTGGAGAGGATAGCGGGTACAGAGGCTGCGGTGGAACTTGTCAAAGCTAGCTGAGAGCTGTATCGGTTCTCGTTACCGTTTGATGTTTATATCAGAGTATTATGCCGTGCCAGCACCTTGGCGCACTTTAGAGTCGCCTCGGACGATGGAATTGCTGGGTTGTAGCCGTTTCGCCCCTGAATGGTCAGATAAACGGAGCGTCAGTTGTGACCACGAGAGTTGACTATAGGAAAGTCCCAACATGGCTCTCATAAGGCCCCGAGTAAGATCGCGTTGTTTGGTCTGCAAGGTGTCGCCAATCATCGCGCATTGCGACTCTCTGACTCTCCACCCGCGTCCACTGTGCGGTACCCGATTTATTTTCAATGGACAAGGATTTTGACCTCGAGTCTCTTATCCACGTGGAACAAACGTCTGCTTTGGGCCTTCTCTGCAAAATCAAATTCTGAGCCAGTAATCATCTTTAGTTTCTATGATTCCGGCTTCCAAGATGGCTTTGAGCATGGTCGTATCCACGGTTTGATTGAAGGCCGGGCCCTGGGCAGAGAGAAAGGGTTCGAAATGTGGGAAGAGCTCGGGTATTACGAAGGTTTTGCGTTGACTTGGAGAGCCATACATGAAAAACAATCAAGACAAGACCAGTTCGTCTCTTCATCTTTCTTTTTAGGTTCCTTACTAGCCTGACATGAGTTTAGCCGTTCAATACCACACATTCGTAATCTCCTCGAGCTCATCTCCCAATTCCCGACCATCAACCCATCTGCTGCTGATGCGGCGTCCGATGTGGACATCTCAAAACTCCTGCGCCAGATCCGATCCAAATACAAGATTCTATGCTCAAATCTCGGTGTTCGGCCGAGATTGACGGCATCAGGACAGACACCATCTCAGGATTATGAAGAGGGGGACATGGAGCCTGACGACGTCCCAGAACAGAAGAGTCAGTTGCCTGTGTGGAAGATAGAGAAAGGGAACCCCCCAAAGCCAGTGACTGGACAAGATTTCACCTTTTGATACTCGACGTGCATCTTTACCCCGGCATTGTTTCTCTACAATCGCAATTCAATTCGTCGGTTGCGTGACCACGTATTCTCACTCAACGCTATTTCTGACGCCTGTATAGTGATATTTTTTCAGAAGATCACACCTTTACGGGCTTCACCCATGATTTCATACGCCAGATACGACGTATCTACGTATGTATTTATGTGGGGTGACCGGACTGTCAATTCATAAAACCATTCAACGTAACCATCCGAAACCTGGAAGGGCAATAGTCGCTGGCTGGTGTGTCTCCTGAAGAACATCGGTCGAACATTTCGCGGCTATCTCAACCAGCTCCCAATGATCACGCTCCCAGAGCCTTCAAGTTACTGATGAATCCGAACAGGACAAGTGCGAGCCATAGATTCGAGACGGTGGTAGGGCAAAGGATTCTTAGATTGAGTTACACCAAAGTCGCGACATTTAGAATCGCAACTACAACCATATCCAGAGCTCCTCGACAGCTCCTTTTCTCCTCAAGCCGACACCATAATCCTCGCCCCTCTGAGGCTAATATGGCAACTCGACGATTCGCAATCATGGGTCGATGGCGTAGTTGGTTATCGCATCTGTCTAACATCATCTCAGCCCATGCAACATGTCCTGCACAGAAGGTCCTCAGTTCGACCCTGGGTCGACTCATTTTTGCCTTATTTAATGAGGCAAATGTGTATCTCAACCCGCTCCCTGTACGCCAAAGTCGCAACAATCAGATTCCCAACTACAACCATACCCACAGCAATCCTTTCTCCTCGAGTCGGATGTCCAGAGTCCGCACAATAGTGTCATTCGATCCTACCTGAGTACATAACTACACATGATGGTGTCCATTGTCTGGCCAGTATGCCTCTTTCCTCCTTGCTTTCACGAGCCGGGCCCATGCATGCTTTAGAACTCCCTAACGTACATCACCAGAAGAGATTGATAATTGCAATCTGGGGATCCCAATCATCGGGTCGATGGCGTAGTTGGTTATCGCATCTGTCTAACATATGTCAACTACATAGTATGGTGGAACACAGAAGGTCCTCAGTTCGAACCTGGGTCGACTCATTCTTTTTAACGGCGCGCTGCTAGTGGCATGTAAAAGAAAGGGGAGGGAGGTAACCGGTAAGGACGCAACGAACCTCCTGTTGATTACTTACAGATTACAGCGATAACTAAGGAGAGTGGTCTGGCCAAGGGCCTGGCAGTCTGTCTCACCCTCTGGCACTCAGATATTACATAAATTATTTATGGAGACTCGCTTAGATTTTATTTTGCTTAGATGAGTTTTCTACATGTTCGGCGCTTTTGAGGAGCTAAAGCAGGTTTGAATGTTTGCCATAGAATTAGCTACGCATTTTAGCTTGTACCCGCAAGTAGATATGATAGTGGCCTGCACCATGTGGGAACCAGAAGGCCTGAACTATCAGCAGAGTTCATTCCGTTACATCCATCCACACTCAGAACATGTATCTCACATCTCATCTCATCTTCTCATCGAACCACCCCCCTCTCAACAAAATCCAACAAACTCTCCAAAGGCTGCTTCTCCCCCTCCCCCTCCCCAACAAACTCCAAAAGACCCTCAAACACCTCCGTCCGCTGCGCGTACCTCTCCGCGCCCAATTGCTCCCCTGCTGGACCCTCAATTGGGTCGGGGACGCCTCGGAGGGCTTGGACGCTCACACGGTCGCTAGAAGGTCTGATATTGATTTCTCGATTTCCAGCTTCAGCTTCATCAAGTTCATCTTCAAGACCAAGCTCGTTCGTCCATCCCCAATTCACGCTCCCACTCCCGCTCCCGCTCCCTCGAGACCGTTTCCTAGGCCTCGTACTCCTTTCACGCAATGAAGTATTCGTCGACTCTGATCCCGTCGATTCTGATGATTCCGACGATGGTCTTCTAACCATCTTTAGTGGTGGTGGTGCAGTCGCCTCAGGGGAGGCGGGCGGTGGGAGAGAAAGGAGGTGCGTAAGCAACGACCGGAATAGTTCCGTCTCTTTCGCGTTTTTGTGGTCCACTACACTTGATACTCCCGTCTGAAGGAATTGGAGGGCTTTTACTGGGGCAGAGTCTTCGCACATTTCTCGGAATCTGCGTGTAGAGTATCAGCAAGTGTTATTTGAAAAAATGAAAGAAAAAACTCACTGTTGTCGTCGAATGAGAAACTTTGCTTTCCTGATGATCTCCTCTGGTCCAGGCCTACGTATGAGTTTTAGCAAAAGAAGAAAGAAGAGAACAAAGAAACAACCATACCTCCTCAACTCCATCCTCCAAAAATCATCCAACCTCTTCTCCTTCGCACCATCCTTCTCCTTCCCATCTCCTTCCCCTCCATCCCCATCCGCACTCCCAGCGCTCAACCCGCCCGCATTCCCCCCATGCAAAAAAACACACCTCGTCGCAGGATCATACACCACCTGATGCGCGAACCGCGGCATCGGTATCTCACCCGCCGTCGTCTCAGGGTGGCGCATTATTTCTGCCCATTTGCCTGGGTAGGTGTCGTATCTGTAAACCCAATTTGATAGGTATGAGCGTAAAGTAGTGTTTTGGGTGCCAGAGGCGGAGTCTCTTGTTAGACCGCAGAACCTTTTTTTTTGGTGTGTGTGTGTGTAAGCTCGCTGAAGAAGAGGAAGGGAAGAAGGATAACGTACACATAAATCTCCTTCAACACAGGATCAATCACCGCTCGTTGCGTGAAACACGCATCTGGGCCTCCAGCAGCCGTAAAGTTTGAGAAAAGCTCGCTGGCGGTGTTGGTGTTGATATTATACGCGTACATATCTGAAAGATATCGTTCTTCCCTCTGTCCAGCGAATATGAAGAGTGTTTTGGAGGTGGGTTCGAGGACCATGGAGTGCCCGAAACGAGAGGGGATGACTACTTGCGAACTGCTGCTTGTGGTGTCTGCTTGTCTGCGTTTGGGAAATGAATGAGTACTTTGGGACGGGGGAAGGAAGGAGAAAGGGAGAAGCGTACTGCAGTAAACGCCATTTACTAAGGCGGACGTTGTAGCTGTACAACCCAGAATACTTTGACGTGTCCCAATCACCATCGACGACACGGCCTCCAAAGACGTACATGATTTGGGTTTCGCAGTCCATGACCATTTGGTGGTCGAATATGAGTGGTGGTCCACCCGAACTCTTTGCATGAAAATCAGCAGAGGGATATGGAAGAAGGCAGAAGAACTTGAACGTACTAGTGTATCAAACGATAAAAAATCCCACTTTCCCTTATCAGCGCCCCGCGTATGATATCGATAAAACTCTGAACAATACGTCTTACCCGCCGCCGTCGCACCATTCGCTTCCCCCGCATTCGCATTCACCACCGTAGGCTGCGGCTGTCGCTGTTGTTGTTGATGTTGTGTTGCCGGCGGTCCACTCTGCGGATGGGAATGCGCAACAGTAACAGGCGCAACCGTAACACTCGCCCTCAACCCATCCGAATCATTCAACCTCCCCAACAAATAAATACTCCCCGTCTTCGTATCAAACACCATCTTATGACACGACCTCGCCCCAGGTGCATTTTGCTCCCCAGACGTACTGTGGCTCAAAACGCGCCACTTGTCCTCGCGGACACTATACGCCCAAAAATCGTCTAAACTCTTCTCGCCGTTCCACCCTCCAAAGAGGTATATCATTTCGTTCACGGGGTCCATGCACATGGCGTGTCCGCCCCTTGGAGGAGGGACGTCCCCGTCTGCGTCTGTACCGATCAAGCGCGTCCAGATGGCGTGCGGCTGGCAGGCGTATAGGTAGTTCTCGAAGAGACCTGCGGAGGAGATGGAGGAGAGAAGGTCTTCTGCAGCGGACCAGTCGCCTTTGAGGACGATGGAGGAGTGGAGTTGGGTTATGAGGGGGTGTTCGAGGCGGAGATTTGTTCGTGAAAGGATGGAGTGGAAGGGTGTGAGGAGGCGGCGTTGGCGGAGGTGTTTGAGGATGTGGCGGAGGACTGAGGTTTCTCGGTGCTGGGTTGGGTTACTTAGAAGGGATGAGGGAGTATGAGGGAAACACGTACTTCTGCGTAATCTACTCGGATTCGTTCGACGATTGGTGGGTTAGTTGTGCCTGTCATTGAGACATGCCATATCGAGACGTGAAAGCTCTGGCCGTGTGCACTAAGTTGAAGTCAGCACGAGTTTGTGAACGCGGACAGTGGGTTCACCATATCGGTACAATCTTGACATAACGTGTGGGGAATGCGACGCCGGCACTATTAGTGTGTTTGATAGCAAAAGTTTCTGGGACTGCATCATTCTTCAAGCCAGAATGAAGAACCTCCGTCATATTGTCTTCCGTCATTCCGACGAAAAGCTTGAACTCTTTCATGTTACATGGATGCTCTGTTCATAGAGATCAAGACGAGCTCTAACAAGAACCCTCGCGTTCTTACGTTTGGAGAACTAGAACTGATATATGAGTGATCGTTCACACAGAAGGTGTACAACGCCAACCTTTCCGAACGTTATGCTCTCTATCGTCGTCGTATCAGACATCCATCGGAAAAAATCAAAAGAGGAAACACACTAAGAACAGCGAGCGACTCGAGGCGCAACAAGATCCACTGCTTCGCACTCCCTAGGAAAGCGCCGCTCCATCTACTTGACTGATCCTGGGGCTTATCAACCAGAATGTTTTCTGGGACATATTTGCCGCTATGGGGCGTAGAATGTGCAATCGTGTACGATAATGGCGTCGATGCTGGTTGTGACATGGGTAAAGTGAAATTTAACCGTCGAGGACGCGTTGAGTGGATGTGGATAAGATGATCGACGTTGGAATCAGACCCTGATTATTCCGTTTTTGTACCTCATGCTTGCTTTTCTCATGAAATTCATGTTCCACGAGGCTGGTCACTTGTCTGTATACGACGTCGGCAAAATACCTGCCTAGTTCTTCTCTAGCTTTACATAACCACTCGACTGGATTACTTTTACAGATGCCTCTTACCCGTTATTCAATGGCCTAGTCAACCTTCACGACGAAGCGTCTTCAAGGGTCGTGACGGTGTTGTCAACCTCTCGAATACTTAAGCTCTCACAGGAGCCACGCCTTGGCAAAGCGTGCTTCCCCAACCTCATGATATCCTTTCTCTATGGCACTTCATCTTCATCCACACCCGGCCCCGCGAATTCATGAAACAATCCATCAAGAAACCACATTGATTCCTGGGGAACGCGTGCTCACAAAATACGTGTCCACGTCTATACCGATGATCTTGCTTTTCCATAAAGAACTAGCGCAATTGATCACGGCAACCTCGACAATATGGGCTTCCGAACACGCCACATGCATTGTGGTGCCTCTACGAAGACGAAGCCCTATATATACACAATTTTACCTGTGCAGAAAAACCCAATCTTAGTCGGTTGCTGCCTGCTTTGACTTTGTCCCTCCTTTGGTCTCCCCTTTCCAACCATGAAGTCCGCTTCTTTATGGGCTGTCCTTCCTTCGTTACTCGCGAGCTCTGCATGGGCTACGTTCCCTATATCCAGCGTCAAGCGGGAATCCAACCTTCCCGTTGTGCCGAACAAATTTATCGTCGAGGTAGACGTGTTATCCAACATTCCCAATAAACGCTCTTTTACTCGTGTATGTTTCGAGTTCATCTATCCTGTTCTTTACTTGACTTTAATTCGCTACAGTCTCTCGACGCAGTGTACGATCTACTCAAGTCCCGTGACGTCTCTTTCCAAGTCGACAAAGAATACGATTCACCAGACCTCTTCGTCGGAGCTGCTTTGACCGTCACAGTACGTCTTCTCATCTTTACCACAGCTCATTTCTAACGCATCCATCCATCCACAGAGCGCCACCGTACGTCCCTCAAACCAACTCAGCCCCACATCATCAACTTAACACAAAACAGGATGCAATCGCCCTCCAAAACAGCCCAGGCATCAAAGCCATCCGCCCCGTAACGACCTTCCAAAGGCCCCAACCCGTCAGCGTACACGTAGTTTCCGGCCCATACGATCCAGCCATCCCACCAGACTCAGAATCGACCCACATCCTTACCGTACGTCCTTTCTCCCTTCTTCCTTCTTCCAAGTCTTCTTTGAATTCTGAGTATGCGATGATAGGGCGTTGATAAGCTGCACGCGAAAGGTATCACCGGAAAGGGCATCAAGATCGGGATGTACGCACTCCTTCTCTTCTCTTCTATCTCTCTTTCCTGACGTAACGTAATCTAGCATCGACACTGGTATCGACTATACCCATCCTCTACTCGGTGGAAAATTTGGTCCAGGGAATAAGGTCATTGGGGGATACGATTTCGTTGGAGATAAGTATGATGGTAAGTACCCTCTTTTTGTCAAGTCGTCGTGTTCATCTAATTGTCTTCTAATAGGTACAAATACCCCTGTCCCAGATAACGACCCCTTGGATCAATGTGCGGGCCACGGAACCCACGTAGCTGTGAGCTTCTCTTCTGATTCAATTCGCTTTTTTTATTATTACTCACTGACGATCGATGGTAAGGGCATTATCGGTGCTAACCCCGGAAATCAGTTCAATATCAGTGGTGTGGCGTACGACTCGTCTCTCTCTGCCTATAGGGTGTTTGGGTGCACTGGGTCTGTTACTGATGATAGTAAGTCTCTTGCCTGCCTTCATTATATCTTACCTATAATTCACCTTTTTTACGTAGTTATCGTCGAAGCTCTGCTAAGGGGCGTCAAAGACGGCCAAGATATCTTGACTCTCTCCCTGGGCGGTCCAGACGGATGGACTGAATCGTCAAGTAGCGTAGTGGCGAGCAGGATCGCTGCGTCTGGAAAGGTCGTCACTATCGCTGCTGGAAACGACGTACGTCTGTCCTCAAAGGTTCTACAAGTTGAATAGATCATTGATGTTTCATAATGATGAAGGGTGCCTCTGGGTCGTGGTACAGCTCCAGTCCAGGTAACGGCGTCGACGTGATTTCCGTATCTAGCGTGGACAAGTAAGCCTTCTTCCTCTTCTTCCCTTTTCCTTACAACTACAACTACTTGAAAAGCACCGTCATTCCACTACAAAAACTCAACGTCAACGGCGTCCCACACGACCAAATCATCTACTTTGCCACTTTCCCATTGCCTACGCCTGGGGATTCACCTATTTATGCTACGTCAAAGGATACAACTATCGTTGATGACGCGTGTCAGCCTCTTCCGGATAGTACACCTGATTTGTCCAAGTTTGTGGTGATTGTTAGGCGGGGGACTTGTACTTTTGTGAGTTCCACTCTTTGTGTGGATTGTGGATGTAGCTGAGTTGAACGGTTGGTGTAGGTTACGAAGTTGACGAATGTTGCTGCGAAGGGGGCGAAGACTACTTTGATCTATGAGTATGTCTTTTCTTTGCGTGGAAAGCTTTCACTGATGTGTTGTCTTTAGTAACGGAAATGGCTTTGCTGGCATTTCAGTTGGCAACTTCAACGCTGCCCTTATCCAAGCTGCCGACGGAGAATTCGCAAGTTGTCTTCATATCGTCCATCTGCGCTTCGAACTAATCAGATGAATGAATGAACAGCTCGTCCAACAATTCGCTGCTAATGCCCCTATCACCGTCTCCTTCCCTCAAACAGGAGGATCGGTCAACTTCCCAGATCCCAAAGGAGGCCTGATCTCCTCATTTACCAGGTATGCAAATTTCTTTCTGTCTTGTATATCGGACCACGAACGAAAATCTGATCTTATGCCAAAAGCTACGGCCCATCCAACGACTTCTACTTCAAACCCGCTCTAGCCGCTCCAGGCGGAAACATCCTCTCCACCCTACCCACCACTCAAGGTTCCTTCGGCGTCGAATCCGGCACATCCATGGCAACGCCCTTCGTAGCAGGCAGCGCTGCCCTTCTCTTCTCCGTTAAAGGCAAATCGGCGTCCGTAGGCAAGAGTGCTAGGACGTTGTTTGAGACGACTGCGAAGAGGGTGCCGTCTAGCCATACGGACGGGGATCCGCTGCAGACGGTTTCGCAGCAGGGGGCGGGACTGATTAATGTTTTTGATGCTGTTTATGCGACGACGGTTGTTGAGCCTGGTGAACTTGTTTTGAATGATACGGCGCACTTTAAAGGGCTGTGAGTTTGCTCTTTTTTTTTTGTTTTTTTTTTGCGAGGATGGTGTTGATGATTTTGGGATGGTCAGGCAAACGTTCAGTGTTAAGAATACTGGTAATGCCTCAAAGAAGTATAAGCTTACTCATTTCCCTGCTGGGACTGCTTTGACTGTCAACGCGGTAAGATCATCATCCCCACAACAATTGCGCACAAACAAGCTCACGTCCTCATTCTCATTTACAGACAACCCAATTCGCCTCCTTAGGACCCGTCCCACTAACCAAAACCTCCGCCTCCGTCACGCTCATACCCAACACATTCACCCTCCGCCCCGGCTCATCCCAAATCGTCGCAGCCATCTTCTCCCCCCCAAAAGGCCTCGACGCCGCCACCTATCCCCTATACTCAGGCTTCATCGAAATCGCGGCTCCTTCCGAGAACTTGCACGTCACGTACATTGGGCTGGCAGCGTCTTTGAAGGATAAACAGGTTGTGGATAATAGTGATATCTTCTTTGGGGAGAAGATACCTGCTTTGCTTGATTCGAATGGGGATGTGCAGAAGTCTCCGACGAATTATACGTTTGTTGGAGCGGATGTGCCTACTTTGCTTTGGAGGTACGTTTTTCGCCTCTCTTACGAATTGAACTTGGAGGTGTTGATGTTGTTTTGGATGAAGGTTGACGTTTGGAACGCCTTCGTTCCGTGCTGACCTTGTCGACCCCAATATCAAGATAACCACGACGCTTAGCAGTCGTGGTCTCTTTGGTGGTCTACCGTTCTTCACGTTCCCGCACCCGCAGAAGGGGGGCTCGTTTGCTCAGGTCAAGGTTGTTGGCACGCTGGCCGAGTTAAATTATATTCCTCGGAATAGTGAGGTACGCTTTCTCCCTCTCCTTCTCTCTCTGTCTATGTTCTGATTACCTTGACGTCTAACAGAACCCGAGTGATAACGGATACAGCAGCTTTGCGCTCAACTCGCCCACATTCGCGAATGGGACCGCTATTCCGAGTGGGTCGTATCGTGTGTTGATTAGGGCTTTGAGGGTTACAGGGAATCCTGCTAGGGAGGAAGACTATGATTCGTGGTTGAGTCCTGTCCTGGGGGTTTATCTGAAGTAGTTGCTGTTCGTTTTCTTGAAGCTACTGTCACTGTGGGAAGTAAAAACATTCTTGTGATTGAGTGAAAACATCGAGAAAACATCTCTGTACATATACGCCCACAATGAGTGTTTTCACTGAGACTGAGGAGTACTCTGTCGATATGCAAGAAACCACACCCTCGCTATCATCAAGCGATATTGTTTTCAATCGGGAAATTCTTCCTAGGAATTCGACGACCTTCTTCGACAACTGGCCTCATGCGAAACCACTTCCCACTCCAGCCCAAATACGGTCCTCGACCTTTGATTCCACTTTCCAGATACTACACCACCGTGAACATGGGAAATACGCGCAAAGGGTTCTATATCTTCCTGAACTATGTCTCGTCATCAAGCATGGTCCTCGCACAACCATCAGCGAAGGCCAAACGCTCTGGCTGCTGGGGAAATTTTGCCCTCAGGTGCGAATACCTACGGTATATGGGTGGTGCCAGGACGGAGATGAGACATTCATATACCTCTCTTATATTGACGGCGTGTCGCTTGACTCATGTCTAGACACCCTAGGTGACACTGATTAAGGACGTTGCTCTTCAACTAGCTCCAATGATGGCATCTATACGCTGCCTCCGACAACCTCAGGACACGTTCGTCGGTGAGCTACGCCTTTCGCTAGATATCCACTGGCATATCCACACATCTCACACCCCGCACCTCAGGTTCTCCAACTCGTGGCCCCATTCGCGATCAAATGTGGTGGTGCGGATATGACCCCCCTCCAATCGCTCCCTTCCTCTCAGTCAAGGCGTTCAACGACGCGCTCTTTTTGCTAGCCGAACACCTCCCCCAGTTTCCAGACCACGATTTTTTTCAAACCTTCCGTTCGTCCTTCTCCGATGGTTCCTCGATTCGGTTCACACATACAGATCTGTGCACGACGAATGTCATTATTTCACGTACGAGTACGGAGGTACTGGGCATTATAGATTGGCAGGAAAGCGGGTGGTACCCGGAGTATTGGGAGTACCTCAAAGCCAAGTTTACTGCACCGCCGAGATGGTACGACTATGTTGACGTCGCGCTACAGCATCCGCCGTATGTGCGTGAGTTGGAGGCATTTCAAAGTTATGTTGGGACTGGCATATTTTTTTGACGCCCGGTGCTATATACTTTTCCATGTGATGTGGAGGAGGAAATTCAATTGCTTGTTTCTTCTGACAGAAGCTTTCCTGTGTCTTTTGTGTTTCTCTTCAAGAGATTCGAAGGCCGCCAACTTCCATAGATCTGTCACTCACTGCCTTTGCTAATCCATTTCATGGCTCATGCCATTTCTTTTGCGAGCCAGGCTCAAGCTTGGGGTCAGCCCCATATCACCCTCAGTTTTGTTCTCGGAACTTCTTGAGGCATGCAAGTTGAAACAGTCGTCGATATTTGCCTTGGGAAGACTGGTCTCGCGCTCTCACTGCTCAACGCGTTCGTTTCTCGTTCCCTCATCGAGCACTCCTTCGCTCCATGTGTCCTTCCTGAGGCCTGGCTCGTTGGGATCTCCTTCTCGGGCCTGCAGACGCGTTGCCTCCCACATCACACCTTCTCCGTCGCATCGGAAAACGCCGTCGATGCAGATACTAGCGGTTTCTTCGAATAGTATACCTCAGTGGATGTAAGTCTCATTCATCATCAGTCACCAGTTCTACAATGCTACGTGTCTAGGTAACTAATGATCTACTCACAGAGTCAACGAAAAGCTTCGCCTGGCCGAGCGAAAACGCCACTTCAACCTCACCCAGCTCCTCCTTCTTGCAGCCCAGTCCGTCAACCGGTCTCCTCAAGACATAGCGCACATCGAGAAATTTGCAGAAGGCGAGGTTCAACCGGGTTTTTCTCATCACTATGCATGATCGCGCGGATCCCTTACCCATCTGTAACGCCCAATGTGTATCTTGCTGCTGTACTAGCGAGGTTGCTACGATGGTATATCTAGTACGGTCTATGGGCATACCTGTGCCGGGGTGTATGGATACTCTGCTTGTAAGGGCAACGAAGCGGGGACGGCGTTTATCTTCGTGGAATTCATGGAGGGCAAGAATGTGGTCGAGGTTTTGGATGAGCTGGGAGAGAGGGACGTATTTGATTCAACTTAACCGTCTGTTCAAGCTGTCGAGGTCGTCCACTAGTTGTGCGTACAACACACTCTCATGCCAGGATTCCGGTATATTGAATTTCATGACATAAGATTGAATGGAACTCCTCGAACCCCCACGCAAGTCTAACACGAGGCCCTTGGCAAAAGACTCATCGAGAAATTGAATTTAACAGCCGGATTTCCGTTCAACCAAGGAAACTTCTCTCGAATTACCCTTACCGCTTCGCGTATTTCTGCGCTTTCAGAGTCCGGATTTGCCAGAGGGGAGTAGGGCCAAACAACGTTGATTGAAACTGTGTGCAGTCGAGGAAAGCCACGAGATAATACAATGTCCAACTGTCCCCATTCATTTCGAGCGGAAATCGATTTGCTGTAGCAGCTTCGGGCCGTTATTCCGGCCGCTATTACGACCTTGACGTCCAAAGTTTCCAGAACATTGGGTTGAGGAAACATTTGGAGTTTCTCAGGTAGACCTAGCAGAAGTGACTTTTGACTTAGATAGACTCTACACTGTCCCCTCAACGTCTTCAGTGTCGAAAAACCACTGAAGTCAGGCCATTGGGTAGCAAAAGAGTGAAATACGGTCCTTGTACATGCGAACGTCTCCAATCCGATTGCTTCTTTGCAAATATCCTCGAAGACCTGCGTCTCACTTTGAAGATGACGATCAATGATTAGTGTCTTGAGTCCATCAAATCTGATATAGGGATGGCCATCGCTGTCGCGATCATGGACAAGCGCCAACCCAAAGCTGTTGGAGAATTCACCAATTCTGAATGAGCGCAGTTGGGGAATGTTTATAGGTTGTGGCGAACATGGTGGCATACTCGCTTGATCGATGGCCGCATTCATGACCGTCAGAACGGAAAGATTGGAGCAAGATTGAATAATTGTGAGGGGAATCGCAAAACCGTAAATGTATAATTCTGCCAAAAATGCAGAATGGATGCGATTTTGGATCGTTTGTTGAAGGGTGACGGAGAGGTTACTCCACCACTGATGTCTATTTATGCCTCCGTGAATGGACAACTTCTCCAAGAATGGTGTTTGTGTTAGAAGTTGGATATTTTCAATATCAGCCTGAACTTGAATGTTCTGTAGTATGGAGTCGGGGATCCAGATCAAAGGCCAGTCGTCAACGTGTAGTGCCAACTCCCGGACATATTGTCCAATGCTTGGATTGTACCGAAAGAGTCGGATAACTATATCTGGGGTTGCTGTATTGCCGAGTTCTACGGATCGGAAAAGACGTCGGTGGCATGCGTGACGGATTGCATGAGATGTTCCGGAAATGCGTGTTAGAGCGACGATATCATCCTGGAGATGGTCGATTATCGATTCAACAATCTCTGTAGGAAAAACTGGGGACTTGGAAAGGTGTTCCATGATGGTCAGTGCAAGGTCAGTGATTGCGAGATGACAAAGCCATATACTTACGAAGCCCCTTCAAGTTGCCTTCAAGTTGGGAATGTGTTTCTCTTTGCCTCGACCCTGCAGTACACTCAAAATATACTCTCTTCCGCCCCTCCATTCCATGGCTCATGTCATTTCTTTTGAGAGCAAGGCTCAGCTTCAACTTACCCTCAGGTTTGGTCGCAGAAACTCCTAAGGCATGCAAGTTGAAACAGTTGTCAATATCTGCCTTGGGAAGACTGGTCTCGCGCTCTCAGTGCTCAACGCGTTCGTTTCTCGTTCCCTCATATTGAGCACTTCTTCGCTCCGTGTGTCCTTTTTGAGGTCTGGCTCGTTGGGGGTCTCCTTCTCGGGCCTTCAGACGCGTTGCCTCCCGCATCGTGCCTTCTCCATCGCATCGAAAAACGCCGTCGATGTAGATACTAGCGGCTTCTTCGAACATACCTCAGGCTGGTGGATGTAAGTCTCATTCATCATTAGTCACTGGTTCTACATTGCTACGTGTCTAGGTAACCAATAACCTACTCACAGTGTCAACGAAAAGCTCCGCCTGGCCGAGCGAAAACGCCACTTCAACCTCACCCAGCTCCTCCTTTTTGCAGCCCAGTCCGTCAACCGGTCTTCTCAAGACATAGCGCACATCGAGAAATTGGCAGAAGGCGGGTTCAACTGGATTTTCCTCATCACTATGCACGATGGTTTCCGCATGGTCGCGCGGATCCCTTACCCATCTGTAACGCCCAATTTGTATCTCGCAGTTGCTAGCGAAGTTGCTACGATGGTTTATCTACGGTCTATGGGCATACCTGTGCCGGAGGTGTATGGATACTCTGCTTGTAAGGGCAATGAAACGGGACGGAGTTTATCTTTACGGAATTTATTGAGGGCAAGAATGTGGTGGAGGTTTTGGATGAGCTGGGGGAGAGGGACGTCATTGAGATTTTGAAGCAGGTTGTGGACCTGGAGAAGAGGATGATGGACATCACCTTTCCGGCTGGGGGGAGTTTATACTTTGCTAAGGATTTGGAGTATGCACGAGGGCGTGTCTCCGGGCCTATCAAGGGCATCCCGCTCGAATGCAAGCAGTTTTGCGTTGGTCCGGAGACAAGCCATCCGCTATGGTTTGGACGGAGGTCGCAGCTTGACGTGGACAGAGGACCGTGTATGTCCTACCTTTCTTATTTCGTAGTTTGGTACCACCGCGTACTTACGAAAAATTGCAGACACAACTCATGAAGAAGCCATCACAAGAGGAGCAGAGAAGGAACTCGCCTTCTTACAGCAATTCGGTCGTCCATTGCTGCCTTTCCACCGCATCAGGAGGGAAAATTACAAGTACGAGCCCCAGCAACCCTCAGATCACATCTAGAACCTCAAAAAATGTCTCCTCATTGTACCGTCCCTCCTCTCCGATGCCTCACCAGCCTCCAGCAAATTCTGCATCCGCCATCCCGATCTCCAACCAAGCAACATACTCGATTCTCGCTCGCCAAACTCAGATTCCAAGGCATGGGTTGTAACCAGCATCATAGACTGGCAACATACCGCGATCCTTCCTCTGTCCCTCCACGCCGGCATTCCTCAAGTGCTGCAAAATTACAACGATGATGCGTGGGGACATATGACGCGGCCTTTGCTCCCGGAGGGGTGGAATGAAATGGAGGAACCACAACGAGGGAGGGAGATGGAGTTGTTCCGTCGAAGGATTTTCATTATTACTACGTTGGGCTCACGGAGAGGTACCATCCCCGTCATGCTGAGGCATTGGCGGATCCGGCGGGCCTGCTCTGCCGTCGGCTGTTTCACGAGGCGCGTGAGCCATGGGAGGGGGAGACTGCTGGGCTGAAGATGGCCTTGGTCGAAGCGACGACTCCGGAGAATTGGGAAAAGCTGACGGGTGGAGGGGTACCGTGTCCCATCGCGTTTGATGCTGACGAAGTACGCGAGACGGTGAAGCTGGATAAGGCTTTGAGGCAAGGGGATGAGATAATGGAGAAACTGAGGGGTTGTGCGATTGGGGTTGGGTCGGATGGTTGGGTTTCTAATGAGAGGTATGGGGAGGTTATGGAGCGCATTCAGGTTCTTAAGCAAGATTCGCTTGAAGCGGCTGAAACTGAACAGGCACGGAAGGAGAATGCGAAGCATTGGCCTTTTGATGACTTTGATGAAGAGGAATATATGTAGGAAGTGAATGCTTCACTAGCAAGGCTCATATAGGACCCCTTGGCTCACGTCTACCGCAAATTCCCCTCCAAAGACATTCATTGCTCCAGTCTTAGGATATTAGGTGAGCGCTATCTGTATAATCGCTTTTGACGTCTGATGGAAAGAATGTCTACTGCGATTTTATAACCTAAGAAGGCCTCTGAAGTTCTGTTAACTCATTTCTCGTCATTGATTGACCATTATTACCAGATTATTACTTTCACTGCGGCCTACCAAACGATCATGATGCCTTGCTTTCTGGAATTTTTAATTTTCTCGTGGGGCAATGTAGCTGCGATTTCAAGACCTTCTGCCCATGGGGTCGTTCCTGAATCTACTTCAAGCCTCGACCAGCAATTAGCTGATTTTTCTACCTTGCAGATCACTCCCGATGGCTTTTTTAAACCCCCGTTCGCGTGGAGGGTAGCGAAGAAAATCATTTTCTGAGCGTCAAATTTGGTATCAAACGTATCCTCCATTCCGACGATAATGCTTTCGAGCAATGGCGAGATGGCTTCTTTCCCATTAATCAGAGCCCGACACATTTCAGCAAAACCAGAAAGAGTCCCCTGGTCCACACAGGGAATGTACAGACGCTGCAACTCCGAGAATTCTATTGTGAGCCTCCGCAAACAAGGAAAAAGCTTTTCATGAGGAAAAGCCACCAAACGGCCCATCAGTTCCACGATGTTATATGCTTGTAGGTCCAGATCTACAAGACCAGGCGATGCGCGGAGAAGCCGCAAGAGCATGTCTGGTGACCACACTGGTGCACATGAAGCAACGGAGAGTCGCTCGATCCTCGACAGAAGTTCTCCATACTTGCCTGAAGGGGCAGCCCACCGCTCTACGTGACTCACGACGTTGACTTTTGAAAGAAAGCGCAATCTTAGCGTTCGCAGAGCTGGCAAAGACATTGCATCCCATATGCTGGGTTGCACCTGCGGCGTGAAGTCACGAATTTCCAAAATAATGGTTAAGTCAACGAGACTCGGCAATGATAGACCAAGATCGACTGTTGACCAGTCTTCGAAGAGGTTGAATGAGCCAAGCTGGATGTTAATACATTGCTTGAGGATGACGGACCACGTTACAGTTGAAATGCAATCCACCAAGATTATGTGAGTTAATTGTCCCAAAGGGAGTATAAAGTCCGAAGGATAGTAATTTTCCATGGCGATGCTGAGTTTACGAAGATTGGGTGCAATTTGGAAGGCCTCAACCGGGTGCGTGGGGCCAGAACTAGAGTCTAGATCCACAAGGATTAATGATTCTAATTGGTCAAACGTTAGGGCACCAGGTCCAGCCAGTGAAAAAGAACTCCGTGGAAAAGGGACACGGAGGTTAAGATGTCGGAAGTGCTCAGAATGAGGGAAGACGAGCTCGATCAAGAATGAGGAATCAAACACCTTTGATTCGCACCGGAGAGAAAGGGGGGAACCGGCACGCGATTTTGCTCTCTCGAAACAAAGGGTTGAGCAATCCAGAAGGATTTTTTTCCGGCATCTCCAGTCGCTAGAATCCTTGTAACCATCCTTGACGTAAGTTGAATCAAGCTCGAGATTATTCCAGAGGCGGGGATCGTTCACAGCTACCTCCCTCCAATAATAACAGACGTGACTCAGTGTCACCAATGTCCTGCACATTCTCTCCACGGGTTTCGAAACGGCGCATTCATCTTCCAGGTGCAAACAATGCCGAAAGATCTGGGAGAGAACTTCGGGAGGAATCTGCCTGGCCGGTGCCATGATGTGGGTAGTGTTTGAGTTTTTTTATCCCCGTTTTGCCGTTCCAAGACATTTCAACTTCTGCACAACCCCTTTTGAAACTGAATGTGAGCAACTGGGAGAAGACTTTCAGAAACTGCGAATGTCTTTTGTACGTTGGTGGTGTATTCTGTTCGAAGAATTGTAGGACCTTCATTAGAGCAGTGAAAGAGCAAAAGAATTCGGATGTCATACTCACGAGTCAGTCGGCAATAGGTGCCAGGAAAAGTGTCCAGAATTTAATGTACTTTTATGTGTTGTATAGCATGTTTAAAATCATGAAGACTGTAAGAAGTGGTCAATGTTATAGTGAGTATCGTGTATGAATACAGTGTACATACTTCTTTGTGTTAACGTGCCAACTCAATTTGTGCGCATTGAAATTATCACAATCTCGCTATATCTGCTGTTTCACCGACCCAATAAGAAAGATTGGAAGATATCATGTCAACGGTACGCGCTCACGGCGTTAAGTTGAAAAGCAACTGAGAGGAAGATCAAGTGACCAACAATCCGGCGGCAATGAGGTGATCTGAGAGGGCCGAGCTCTCAAAACAAGTGGAAAACCATCATCTCATAATTAGATCATTTACAAGATAGCAGCGAAAGAGTCCACGATAGGAGGGCTAATGGCACGCCATGCCCTTGCCTCCCTGGGTATCGACAAGAATCGCATCAACGTTTATAGTTGCGCCGAAAATATAATGGCCAAGGGCAGCGCCAACGACGACGGCTGTGATCAAATATGCCTACACCCACCAATCATGAGCTAAGAGACAGAAGGAAGGAACGACAGAAGAACGACCCACATTGTACGTCATGAACACCAACATGAGGAAGAATGATAGGAACACGGTGGCGCCATACAAGGCCGCACGGAGGGCCCTCGACACAGGAGGTACCAGAGTTCTGTGTAAGAACATATTATCAGTCGGCTCTCTGGGAGTCTGAGTCTGCTCAAACCCAACTTACCCATTCAAAGCCGACTTAACCGCGCGTCCATTCCGTCCCCCAAGCAACGAGTCCTCCAACCCCTCAGCGCCCTCCGCACCGGGGCTGCTCCCCCTACTCGGGACTCTGATCTTCCCCTTGGCCGCATTGAGACCCAGCGCGATACGGCGATCCAAGCCCCGCTGGACGACACGGAGGTACTCATAGAAAACCCCCAGCAAGACGATAGCGAGGAGTGAGAGGACGAATTGAGTGTGCGTGTGGATGTGCCAGGAGCGGAAGACGATGCATGTGTTGATTATGTCTGTGTTCCTGTAGTTGGGGAGGAAGGGGTTAGTAAAGAGGGGAGATATATCCTGAGAGACTGACTAACCACAACATGTTCATTGAACAGCGAGGGCCGCCGCCGCCTGTGGGCATGTTGTGCCCTGCGTGTGCTGTACCGTGGTTCATTGCGGACAGTGGTGGTGGTGGTGGTGGTGGTGGTGGTGGTGGTGGTGAAGAGGTGGTGATAGTTATGATGCGACCGTGATTCTTGTTCAAGGATTTCATATCGGACGCCCAATATCATTGCATCCAAAAACTCACCACCCTAATGGACTCGGAACACCTGTACAAGGCCCCAGTATTTCCAACAGAGATTACTGAGTTGATCATTGACCATCTCCAGGACGATATCGTCGCCCTAACGCGCATTTCCGGAACATCTCATGCAATCCGTCACTCATGCCACCAACGTCTTTTCCGATCTGTAAAACTCGTTATTTCACCAACCCCAACAATGTTTATACGAGTCTTTCGGCACAATCCAAGCATTGGACAACATGTTCGGAAGCTGATGATACACATTCACCCAAGGCTTTCTAAGTGGGTCCCTGGAAAACAGAACACTCAAGAGCTGGATGCTGAAAACATCCAAACTCTGACACAAACACCATTCGTAGAGAAGCTGTCTATTTGCGGAATCATAACGTTGTGGAACTCCCTTCACACCATCCTTCAACAGCCGATCCTGAATCGCATCCATTCTGCCTGCTTAAAAGAATTAACTATTGCCAGTTTTGTGATTCCCATCACAATTTTTCGATCTTGCGTCAATCTTTCCGCCTTGACAATTCAACAGGTGGGGGACTGTGCAGAGCCGGAGCCCAACGATCAAGCGAGGATGTCACCACGTTCGCCCCAACGCATGAACATTCCCCAACTGCACTCATTTGAAGTTGTATCCTCTACCGCGTTTGCATTGGCACTTCTCCATTATCGTGACAGTGATGACTATCCGTTGATCAGATTCGACGGACTCAAGACGCTCATCATCCCTTACTATCATCCCAAACAAGAGATGCAGGTCATAAAGGATATCTGCAAAGAAGCAACTGGATTGGAGACGTTTGCATGTGGAGGAATTATGGCGGGTTCCAACTGGCCTGATTTCAGCCACTTTTCGATGCTGAAGTCCTGGAGAGGACAGGGCAAACTACTCAACGAATCCCTTCTGCAAGGCCTATGTGAGAAACTCCAGACGTTCCCTCAGCCCAATGTTCTGGAAACTTTGGACCTTGAGATCTTACTGCCTGTAAGCTGGCACTACTTGCCACTTTCCATTCAAAATGAATGGGGACAGCTGGATGTCGTGTTATCTCGTGGCTTTCCTCGACTGCACACAGTTTCAATCAATGTTGTTTTATACTGCTCCCCTCCGGCAAATCCGGACTCTGAGAACGCCGAGTTACGCGAATCGGAGAGGCTGTTTCGAGATAAGTTTCAGTGGTTGAACGGAAGCCCAGCTGTGAACTTCAACCTTTCGGCGAGTTTTTGGGATTAGACTTGCGTGGGGGTTCAAGGGTTTCCATTCAGTATTATGTGGTTAAATTCAATATACCGGAATTCTGGCATGAGAGTGTGTTGTACTTACGTGCAACTGAAGGACAGCTGATGCCCAAAGGTCATTGCACTGATGATCAATAATCTCCATGACGATATCCTCGTTATGGGAGCCCGTATCAGCTTCAGGTAGCTCTGGCTCATCTGAAAATCATGTTCACAAAGCGTTATATTGCAAAGTCTAGCAGAAAATCAAAATAGTACAAAAGATACAACTAATCATCCAACACCCAAGCATTCTCCTTGACGAGTTTCTCCCTCTCAAGGAGGTATTTCCCTACATCAAATTGATAAGTGCTAGTTCGGTACCAACGACATGATACGACTCACCTTCCTTATACTTCTGCATATGATCAGCAGCTTTATGATAATACCACCCCAACCGTTCATTACATCCTACGCAAAACACGTCTGCTACCGTGTGTACGCCCGTCCTACGTTGTATATCAGCGGATGAATTACAGTGAAGGGGAATGGAAGGGGGGACGTACAATAACGACCGGTCCTCCCTTCGTCCAAGCTTGACGTTCACCGCCGATTGCATTAAACTAACCCAGTGCCACCCTCCCCGTCAGCAGACCACAGTGTTTACGAATGGCGGCAAGACTCACAACCCCCGTCCGTCCCGACCTGAAAAGGCTTTACTTATAAGTTCATCTTGTAGTGTCTGTCCATACATGAGCAGAGGTTGTAAAGGGGAAGAAGGAAAGGCGTACGATAACAGCAGCGCACTTCAAACACAAGTAGGTTGGGTGCCCTTCGTATGTTTGGATAACCTGAGTCTTTGTGTCGGCCATTGTGGAGGATGTCATATCCGCCCGCTGAATTCAGAGAAGAACGTTATCCGATTGGACCTTTGGATGTTGGAGAGCTTTGACCATTCGGGGGTGGGTCTGGCGTTGTGCCGTGGTGGTGATGAAAGTGTGGCCTGCTGCCGCGAGGGGTCAATGCATGAATGACTCAGGTTGTTTGCGCTGAAGCTCGTGAGCCTCTAGTCGTCCTAGAGTTCGTTAAATCCACGTCAGAGGAGCGGATGATGAACGGTTTGGAAGAGAAGACGTGTTTTGAAGATGATGATTCTCAACGTCGATGTGGGGGTATGATCCAAGTTCGATTCCCCCCTCATATGCTAACTGATTCTCACTTCCCCGTGTCGAATTACTCAGGATCTCAATCAAATGGTATCCCATGCAACGATGAATTGAGCACAAGTAGCTCGTAGAAATACAAGAAAATCCTCATTCAAGCTGCCTTCATCTCCGTATCCTCATCCTTCTTCATCAACCCCTCCGCAAGCAACAGCGCATTGATCTCCGCAGGCTTGTATATCTTCGCCTTGGGCTGCTTCGTCGCCTCATCCAACGTCAACACTGCAAACTCCACTACGCCATCGTCAGTCATCAACTCATGTCCAAAGCCAAAACCAACAAAGAAACTCACACTTCTCGCTCCCCAGCGTCGTACTATCCATCGTTTTGCTCATCGTCCTTAACACCAGCCCAATGGCGTCCTTCACCTCAATGTCGTCTTTATACTCCTGCTTGAGTAGGCTCTGCGCCGTGCCGTTGTTCGCGCCAATGCAGGTTGCTTTCCAGCCCGAGTAGTTACCCGATGGGTCGGAGTGGTAGAGCTGGAAGTGGTAATGCGGATCGTAGCCTGCGTAGAGCAAGGAGACGCCGAATGGGCGGAGACCTATGGATGGGTAGGTGAGCATAGAGGAGGAAAGGGAGGAGAAAGATGCAAGGAAAGGAAGAAGGAAGGGAAGAAGGAGAAACAGGCGTACCACCGAACTGAGTATACCCCTGCTTCATATCACATAGTCTTTGCGCGAGCAACTCAACCGGGATATCCTCATTGTACGTCAACAAATGGCTTTGCGCCGCTGTCCTCGCGAAATTGATGAGTGAGTTCGCATCAGCCGTTAGGCCTGCTACACCGCCTATCACGTTCCTATAAACAGTTCGTCCAATTGAATGACAAAGAAGATGAGAAAGGCAGAACACACGAATTAAGCAAATAAATCTTCTCTCCACTCCCACCGTACCCCCCATCTTTCGCACTTGACAGATCGAGCAGCTTTCCTGTCACTTTCTTCTCAGCTGCGAGAACTACCCCGTCTTTTGCTAGGACACCGAGGACGGTACCGGCGTGGGAGATGGCTTCCATTGCATATTCGACTTTTGCGCAAGAATATGTTAGGTTACGGGTAGAGACGGTAAGGAAGGATGCGTACTTTGGTATAGCCGACCTGTGGGGTGAATTAATAGTCGAAGAGAGAAAGAGAGAAGGAAGGGGACGCACCTTCTGGTGAGAAGATGGTTGTTCGGCCTGGGGTGATTTGATTAGGTGGTTTGTTGGTTGGTTATAGGGTGATAGTGGAGCTTACTATCATATCGCCTGGCCTAGTCGGTAGTTAGATTCACGATAAACCAGCAGCAATTAGTATACGCACCATTATGAAAGGAAGAGATTCGTACGAGGACAAACTGACGCGTCGTCTCAAAGCTCAGCACACGCGTCGCCCACTCGGCAATCCCCGTTATCTTATCTCTGCTTCACAAGCAAAGCACAAACTCGATGTACAAGTATGTACCAGAAGCGAAAACGAAAAGTTCCGCAGATAAAATAACTATTGAGGACATCGAAGTCCGTCACCACCGAAGCCCCCGCAGCAGTCAATACTTCGCCAATTCTTCATCTCATCCCCCGCGCTGCGGGAAGGGGCTTGGATATCCACAAGCAAAGCGTAATTTCATGTTAAATGTACTCAACTTTGATTTTTTTTACGGACACCCATCATCTGTAATACGTACGGCATACAATGGTAAGTGCCCTGCTTCCCCTGTTCTAAACAATAATCAAGGTCACTAAATTGATACAAAAGCGTGACACTGGTCATGAAAGTCCGCAACATCCCAGCCCATAGTCCATTGGTATGAATACATACTAATACAATTTTAGCAACGGTGGGTGTATAACACCTTCATATTCAATGCGTTAAAAGACATCGAGAATTCTTGTATTACAGCAAGCACATGAGGACAGCCATCATTGCGGTGGTCATCATGGCAGGGAATGTAATTTTTCTTGATGATCTGCCATCTTCAGCGAAGTGAGACGTCAGAAATAGATACGCAGATAGTAGGGGAAACGTACTGCTGCTTCCAGAGCCCGTGGTTGTCGTTGAACCATTGCCGCTTGGAGCGCCTGGAAGGAGAGGAGTAAAGACGAGGTCACTGGGAAGACTCGACTACTCTCTCTCACCTGATCCGCCAGCCACACTAGAAAGCTGCGCAAACCCAATAGACGGAGGGTTGGCACGGAAGACAGAATACACGTTCTTCTGCAAGGCGAAGCGGAGGGCAATCAGCATACGATACGCCATTTGAAAGGAATCAACAAACCAAAAAGGTATCCCCAATAAGCCAGGAGGGATTACCCGAGCCAGAAGGAATGTCGCTGCCGAGGCCGAGGTCAAAGATGGCTCCAAGGCATTGCGAGCTTCCAATCGAAATCTGGCCAAGGCTCATGTCGCTCGCATTTATCGGCCACGCCTTGCCCCCGAAGGAAAGTGTCACTTGAACCGAGGTTGAGCAAGCTACGATGTGGATGACGCATATTGAGGATTACTCATTTTGAAAAAGGAGGGAAAATGTTCACGCACGGAAAGTGAAAAATCCTTGCTCCCTTGCATAAGGGGCTGAGCCTGGAACAGCTGCCCAAATGGCATCGACATCAGCGCTTGGACCACCGATAAGGCTGGTGCCAGTGTCAATGGACGCTAGAGCAGCACGGCCTGTCGAGATTTGTACAGGCTGTCCTTGCACGGTGATCGCTACACGAGTCAGACGATGTTAGCTCAGTTTGCTTGTTTTCCCATGACACTGACCAGACACGGTGAGAACCCAAAAAGTTGGTGTACCCGAAGGCATATCGAGGAATTCAATATCACCAGTAAAGAGCGTCGAGTTCGTTCCTCCGAGGGTAAACACACCTCCTGGTTCCTCGTCCTTGGCATTCACATCATCCTGGAATCGTGTAAGATAGAAGGCCATCTCAGAGGTAGTCAGCTGGCTTCCTAAAGCCTGCCAGAACGGCGTTGAAGCCGTGCTAGCAAGGGCGGGAAAAGCGAGACCCATGAGTCCTGATGCTGAACCCGCGAGAAGGCCATCCGTGAGGCGGTCAACGGCCACTGGTCAACATAAGAGAATAAGTATCTGATAAACTGAAATCATAGAGGAAGTTAACATGCAAATTGTTTGGCTTTGGACGCTAAATTTGCCCATGGAGACCACATCTTGCGCTTTTGTTCCAACCACAGTCCCGGATCCATAACGAATTCTGAGTTCGACATTGTTTGAAGTGATTGATTTGGATTTTGAGGGGTCGAATAACGGTGCTGCAGAACTGCAGGAGGTGCATAACGTGTCTGCAACCCAAAGGTCGGATGATCCTGTGTCGAGGATAACATTGAATAATTGTGGTCTGTTGAACAGGACAACATTCGTCAACAACTTTGCACTCTGTCTCGTACTCCCAAGTCCCAACGCGATCTGTAGAACCTCAAACGAGGGGGAAGATATGATTTTAATTTTTTGACGCCCAAGAGGTCTACTAGAGGTCCCCGAGAGTACCCTACAAATATTCCACGTGTATCGAATTGACTTACGGTGTTCCTATGCTCACGGGTGCAAGATAAACCAAATCTCCTTGCTTGAAAGACGGTAAATTCACTGGGATATGTGGCAACGGATTGAGGTTTATACCAGGTTGATGATCGGTATTGATGCAGAGCTCGGCGCCCTCTTTCTGTAGGGTGAGGAGGATTTCCC
Source organism: Laccaria trichodermophora (assembly GCA_018417955.1). Taxonomy (NCBI): domain Eukaryota; kingdom Fungi; phylum Basidiomycota; class Agaricomycetes; order Agaricales; family Hydnangiaceae; genus Laccaria; species Laccaria trichodermophora. Next base: position 1,583,475 of record JACTVC010000001.1, read on the forward strand.
CGTTATGTTGTACTTGGCCTGCAGCTGCTTCGCTGCAGAAATGTAATAGTTGATGTCTCGGTTGCCTGAAGAGCGACGGGTGAGTGGAACGTGGATGGGGTCTGCCAGTGCGAGGGGAGTAGGAGGGAAGACGAGGAGCGCGAGCGCGAATTGAGGCAGGGAAAACATGGTGGTGAAGGGGGGAGCCGCCGAGGGAACGAGAGGATGAGAATGGAGTTGTCAGCGGAAAGAAAGGTGAGGAGTCCCCTGTCCTACGCCAGGAACCAAAAAGACGCCCGGTTGAATACTCCGTTTTGAAAGCGCTAAGGCCTGTACTACAGGCCTTCCAGCATGAGCCATAATTTACAATTTCTCATATGCATGCAAGCATCTAGCCGACGATTGAGAAAAGTAATATTGACAATGATATTGGTTGAATCATGAGTCCAAAAAACCACAGTTATCGACGACATACCCAGTCCGTTGGTATGGATGAGTGCTACTGATACAATTTCAGCAACAGTGAGTGCATAACACCCTCATATTTAATGCGTGAGAGGACATCGAGAAATTTTCAATTACAGCAAGCACATGAGGATAGCCATCATTGCGGTGGTCATCATAATGGCAGGTAATGTAATTTTTGCTGATGATTCGCCATCTGTAATGAGACGAGACGTCAGAAATAGATAGACAGAGATCAGGAGGAAACGTACTCTTGCCTCCAGAGCCAGTGGATGTCGGTGAGGACGTACTGCTGCTTCCAGAGCCCGTGGTTTTCGGTGAGGACGTACTGCTGCTCGGGGCGCCTGGAAGGGGGAGGAGTAAAGATGAGGTCACTGGGAAGGCCAGACTGCTCTCTCTCGCTCACCTGATCCGCCCGCCACATTAGAAAGCTGCGCGAACCCAATTGAAGGAGGGTCAGCACGGAAGACGGAATACACGTTCTTCTGCAAGGCGACAAGGAGGGAAATCAGCATACATTGTGCCATTCGAAAGGAGTCAACACACCAAAAAGGTAATCCCAACAACCCAGTGATAACTCGAGCTAGAGGAAATGTTACTAGCGAGGTTGAGATCGATGATGGCTCCGACGCATCGCGTGCTTCCATTCGAAATCTGGCCAAGGTTCATGTCGGCCGCATTTATTGGCCAAGCCTTGCCCCCGAAGGAGAGTGTCACTCGAACCGAGGTAGAGCACGCTGGGCATAGTAGGGTTACAAAATTTCAAAAACGAAGAAAGAATTGTCACTGACGGAAAGTGAAGAATCCTGGGTTGCTCACAAGAGGGGCTGAGCCCGGAACGGCGGCCCAAACGGCGTTGACATCAGCGATTGGACCACCGACAAGGGTAGAGTCAGTGGCAAAGACTACTGGAGCCGCGTTGCCCGTCGTAATTTGAACGGACCGACCTTGCACGGTGATTGCTAAATGGATCAAACGACGTTAGCTCAGTTTGGATGTTTTCCTATGACACTGACCAGACATGGTGAGAAGCCAATAGGTTGGTGACAGGTGTACCCGAAGGCATATCGAGGAACTCAATATCACCAACAAAGAGCGTCGAGTTTGTTCCTCCGAGGGTGAACACACCTCCTGGTTCCTCAAGGCCTCATTCTTGGCATTAATATCATCGTTGAATCGAGTATAGACTCGTAGGTAGACGTTGTTCTGCATTCTCCTGAAGGATGGCGTCAAAGAACTTTGGGGCAGAAATGGCATCAGAAAGGTGGAGTTTAGAAAGTACACCTGTCAATACATCCAGCGTAACTGTTGTTGAAGGTGAAGCAGGCGAAGGGGCCATTTGTGGTGTGGGTCAAGTCGGTAAGTGTAGCGGTAGGAACGTGACGCCAGTGACGTCAAGCTGAGGTGACCAAGGCAAGACCAACTTGAAGGAAGGAGATGGGTTCCCGGGTTCTACGTCCCGGGAAGGCCTCTCCCCCGTCTTCGTAGCCTCAATAAGGAAGGCCCCTGGCTAGGCTCCTAGCTCCTACTCTCAAACTCCATAGGCCACCTTCAAAAACCAACATCATTCATGACTTTCGTGAGGATGTCGATCAGCAACGGTATATCTGGCCCCAAGATGTTTTTGGGAAAGAGGAGTGTGAAAGTGGTGTCCTGTAAGGTCTTACGGTTTTACGGAAACTTCTTGATCTAATTATGGATCAAAAAATGAAGTGTGCATCTCGCTGACATCGAGGCCGCCAGCAATGCACTCTTCGGTGACATCTTCTCCAGAGTGACAATGTTTAAACTTTGTGGGGGCCCAGCTTCACAACCGAGCACCCTTTCCTGTATTCCAAGACATATTGGGAATAGGTTTCTGCCCAGTGTGGAATCGATAGTATACGCGAAGGAAGGCTTTCCCTTCCCATAAGCCGTGGCTGCAACTTGTTACATGGTAGGCACTGCCAGCCTGGCGCTCATACAAACCAGTACCTTCACTCTGTATGCACTGCTTGTGAGTTCTTTTCGAGCTTTTTACCTCGTACGAAGCTAATCATTCTAGATATAAAGAGAATCGTCCCCCACTTCAACTCTCACACACTCCCTGATAATCAGTCGCGACAAACCTTGACCGCAGAAGGGATGTATAACTCGACGCCCATGATCGGCTCAAATTGCGGGTTCGTCCTATGCTGTCCAATAAGAGGGGGCAAACTCGTGCATCTCATCGCTGTCATAGATTACAAGCAGGACATCGACGTCTTAAGTCGAGGTGGGTGTGTTATAACCGTTTTCACTTGTCTGTATGCTTACCAACAACAGACTTAAGATTACGACGACGGTCATGACGCCCAATGGTCCGGACAGTTCAACGTGCTGAGATGGTAAGCCATCGACGGGAGGTCTCCATATCTGATTTATCAATCAGTTACCTTCCAGGCTGCCAGAAAAGCGTTCCTCATTGTTGAAGACGGACTGACCGACCCAATTTTAACCAAGGGTTTCTCACCGCCAGCTCCAAATCCTGTGCCCAGAACTATGGAGACGGGCAGTGCTGCATAGCGCGGAATGGAAGCAGCTGGTCTGTGCAGTTACGTGGGTCGAGTGTGATGTATGAACTATGTATACTTATCTTGGCTTTTCTAGGCAACCTGGAACCACAAAACCTTCGCATTTAGGACTTGAAGAGTCGGTACGTTGTCTATGCCTGTGTCGCATTTCCCTAAACCCCTCCTGTACAGATCGGCCCTATAACCGCCGCCACTCTGATTGACAGGATGGTCATTTTCCGCTCAAATTCAAATTGTAAGGTCATTGTGAATGGTAGTCATTCTCGTTTGCGATTATCCCTGTCGTAACTAACGTAATTACTGAATCCTATTCTAGAAAGAAGGCAAAGGACAACCCGATTGAATACTCCTTGCAACGTTTCCACGAACAGAACTCCGACTCATTAAAATACAGGAATAGCGGCCGCGAGCTTTGGGATTGACGTCCGTTCGAGTTTGTATTGCAAGGGTATTCTTGCGGCATCCCACAGACAGGTGCTTCGAACGTGGAGAAGTTGAGTTGTGAAGCAAGCGTCATTTGCTGCTCACCATCGCTCTTCAGCGGTGCAAACGCACTTTGGCCGTGAATACACTGAAACACATGCTAGAACGCGCCAGGGCAAAGTTGTTAAGTGTACACTAACAAAGTCTCGTTGAGGGCTTGCCAGCCCAAGTGGTAGCAACCCCATCTAAGGGCAACTGGGGAGGAAAGGCAAGTGTACATTCACTCCTTCGGGTTGTGCGGCGTAGTTCTGATACTTCTCTATGGCTAGCTTGCTGTTGGACGATAGAACGATGCGCTAGCCGGGACGCCAATGAGGAAAAGGGTGAACACAATTTGGTAGGGAGAACGTGGGTTGTGTCATTCGATGCGGATCCGCATTGCTTACGGCTTTGATGTAGCTTTATCCCTTGAAAGTGGGGAGCATACTCAAGATCGAAGGTACGTCCTCAGGCAACGCGTGAACGCGGAAACGTACAATGACATCGTGATTCATGGACAAATGAGTAGGGGGGGGGGGGGTCGCAAAAGGGAAGATGGGGGAGAACAGCGAAAGGAATGGCTGATGGCACGGGGACTTCTTTGGCAAAACGGGATGGCACATCATGATAGAATTGTACCTGATAATCGTACCAAGCAGAATTTAGTCTCATACTGCTCATGTTACAGCCACTTCTTCAACCTTCGAGGTCTTCAGTTACCATATCTCGAGTCCTCTACGTGGTCAATGAAGAGGAATGACGTCGCGCAAAGAAGCCCGCTGCCGAGGAGTCTTGTCTGTGCTCAAAGGCGAATTCATGCCACTGCTGGAGCTCGAAAGGCGACTCGAAGGGGCATTCACCTGGACTGAAACAAAACTTGAGGGAAAGTTAACCTGGAGTTCGTACTCGCCCTCCCTAGCCGTTTGGACAACTTTGGTCAGATCTGGCAACAAACCTGCGTGGTTTCAGAATCGAGGCTCGGATAGCTCAGTTGGGGAGCCAATGACGTAGGGAATAAAGCTGTGCGAATGAAAGAACGAAAAGCTGAGAAGCTGACCAAGCATAACCAAACAATGGCCCACTGCGCTTATCTTGATTCTAAACCACCACCATCTCAGGCATCCCAGCGACAAATGTCTTTTTCCAATGTTGATTCCCAAAACGCAGAGGACATAGAAAGACAACGGGGACGAGCAGGCAGGGTTCGAAACCTCACCGGGTGTTTTCGCGTCCTCATCATTGGCCGTGCCAATGCGGGGAAGACAACCATCCTCCAGCGAGTTTGCAATACAACGGAACAGCCAAAAATTTTCAATCCAGAGGGTCATGAGGTATTCCATGTTCTAGACATCATCATCTCTCATTATTGATGTGGATAGATTGACTTGTCCGAGCTCAATCCAACTGCACAGGTAATGTGGATCTACACTCCCTTTCACATCTACTGAAGGTGTGGCAGAGAGGGGAGCATGATATTGAGAATGAAATGATATTCGAGAGTAATATGGCATTTGTCTTTCATGACTCGCGTGGCTTTGAAGCAGGCAGAACATCTGAGTTGGATAAAGTTAAGGACTTTGTGCAAAAACGTTCAACCAGCAAAGAGATCAAGGATCATCTGCATGTGATTTGGTAAGTGACTGAGTGGCAACATTGAAGTGCATCTGAATACATCCTGTGTAGGTACTGCATCCCAATTAATGATGAAGCCAGACCATTCACAAGAGCAGAGTTAAATTTCTTTGATGAGTGTGGGACTGGTAGAGGTGAGTCAATTATTGATGATCTCTTGAATTTCACCTTTCCTTTTTGTGCACAGTTCCTGTTATTGTCTTGTTTACAAAAGCAGATATGCTTGATGCCCAAACCATCAACCGCCTGGTCGACACTGGAATGGATGTTGAAGATGCTGCAAATAAAGCTCCAGAAGAGTCAGTTGCCAGGTTTGAAGAGAAATTTGGTGAGCAACTCTTCAAGAAAAAGTATCCTCCCAAGGATCGTGTGTATTTTCGAGGTATAACAAACTCTTTTACTTGTAGACAACAAATTAATTGCATTTAATAGACATGCAAAATTCTACAAGTGACTGCAGTGAACTGCTGAGGAAGACAGCAGCCACCCTCTCAGATGATACACTCTTACAGCTGTTTCTTACAGTGCAGCAAAATAGTGTGGCTCTGTCAATTGAATATGCAATTATGAGGTAGTTGCTTCACTTTGAATTATATGCTGCTAAATTGCTGATTATCTGGAATAATAGAGCTGTGTTCCCAGTTTGGCAATTATTCAAAAGAAAGAAAGTGTGGAGGGATATGGTTGTGGAAATATTGCATTATTTTCCACATGTGGTATGTGAACCTTACTTGATCATACAGCTGTAATACAAAATAATGTATTTAAACAGAGGGTAAGGCAACATCCAGTTGGTCTCAACAATATGCTAATGAGACCATGCACTGGGATATGAACAGTGGGTGAGTCAGTATCTGGCTGGCTCTTCCTGCTCATTGCTGACAAGAGCATTCTCTGGGTTTTAAACAGGATGTAAGTCAGGAACTGGCTCCCTTTCTGCTTGTTGCTGACAAAAGCATGCTGTGGGTTTTGAACAGTATGTAAGTCAGGAACTGGCTGGCCCTTTCTGCTTGTTGCTGACAAGAGCATGCTCTGGGTTTTGAACAGCGAGTAAGTCATGATCTGGCTGGCCCTTTCTGCTTGTTGCTGACAAGAGCATGCCTTGGGTTTTGAATAGCGAGTGAGTCATGATCTGGCTGGCCCTTCCTGCTTGTTGCTGACCAGAGCATGCCTTGGGTTTTGAACAGTATGTAAGTCATGATCTGGCTGTCCCTTCCTGCTTGTTACTGACAAGAGCATGCTATGGGTTTTGAACAGGGTGTAAGTTACGATCTGGGTGGCCCTTCCTGCTTGTTGCTGACAGGAGCATGCCTTGGGTTTTGAACAGCAAGTGAGTCATGATCTGGCTGGCCCTTTCTGCTTGTTGCTGACAAGAGCATGCTTTGGGTTTTGAACAGGGTGTGAGTCAGGATCTGGCTGGCCCTTCCTGCTTGTTGCTGACAAGAGCATGCTCTGGGTTTTGAACAGCATGTAAGTTAAGTTATGATCTGGCTAGCCCTTCCTCCTTAAAGCTGACAAGAGCATGCCTTGTGTTTTGAACAGTATGTAAGTCAGAATCTGGCTGGCCCTTCCTGCTTGTTGCTGACAAAGGCATGCTCTGGGTTCAGCATGTAAGTCATGATCTGGCTGGCCCTTCCTGCTTGTTGCTGACAAGAGCATGCCTTGGGTTTTAAACAGCGAGTGAGTCATGATCTAGCTGGCCCTTCCTGCTTGTTGCTGACAAGAGCATGCTCTGGGTTTCGAACAGGAAGTGAGTCAGGATCTGGCCCTTCCTGCTTGTTGCTGACAAGAGCATGCTTTGGGTTTTGAACAGAATGTAAGTCAGGATCTGGCTGGCCCTTTCTGCTTGTTTCTGACAAGTCTATGCCCTGGGTTTTGAACAGTATGTAAGTCAGAACTTGGCTGGCCCTTTCTGCTTGTTTCTGACAAGTCCATGCCCTGGGTTTTGCACAGAATGTAAGTCAGGATCTGGCTGGCCCTTCCTGCTTGTTGCTGACAAGAGCATGCCTTTGGTTTTGAACAGGCTGTAAGTCAGGATCTGGCTGGCCCTTCCTGCTTGTTGCTGATAGGAGCATTCCTTGGGTTTTGAACAGGCTGTAAGTCAGGATCTGGCTGGCCCTTCCTGCTTGTTGCTGACAAGAGCATGCCTTGGGTTTTGAACAGAATGTAAGTTAGGATCTGGCTGGCCCTTCCTGCTTGTTGCTGACAAGAACATGCTCTGGGTTTTGACCAGGATGTAAGTCAGGATCTGTCTGGCCCTTTCTGCTTGTTGCTGACAAGAGCATGCTCTGAATTTTGAACAGGATGTAAGTCAGGATCTGGCTGGCCCTTTCTGCTTGTTGCTGACAAGTCCATGCCCTGGGTTTTAAACAGGATGTAAGTCAGGATCTGGATGGCTCTTTTTGCTTGTTGCTGACAAGAGCATGCCTTGGGTTTTGAACAGGACGTAAGTCATGATCTGGCTGGCCCTTTCTGCTTGTTGCTGACAAGAGCATGCCTTGGGTTTTAAACAGTATGTAAGTCAGGATCTGGCTGGCCCTTCCAGCTTGTTTCTGACAAGAGCATGCCTTGTGTTTTGAACAGTATGTGAGTCAGGATCTGGCTGGCCCTTCCAGCTTGTTGCTGACAAGAGCATGCCTTGGGTTTTGAACAGGATGTGAGTCAGGAACTGGCTGGCCCTTCCTGCTTGTTGCTGACAAGAGCATGCCTTGGGTTTTGAACAGGCTGTAAGTTAAGTTATGATCTGGCTGGCCCTTCCTGCTTGTTGCTGACAAGAGCATGCTCTGGGTTTTGAACAGCATGTAAGTTAAGTTATGATCTGGCTAGCCCTTCCTCCTTAAAGCTGACAAGAGCATGCCTTGTGTTTTGAACAGACTGTAAGTCAGGAACTGGCTGGCCCTTCCTGCTTGTTGCTGACAAGAACATGCTCTGGGTTTTGAACAGAATGTAAGTTAGGATCTGGCTGGCCCTTCCTGCTTGTTGCTGACAAGAACATGCTCTGGGTTTTGACCAGGATGTAAGCCAGGATCTGTTTGGTCCTGCTTGTTGCTGACAAGAGCATGCTCTGGATTTTGAAAAGAATGTAAGCCAGGATCTGGATGGCCCTTTCTGCTGGTTGATGATAAGTGCATGGCCTATGTTTTAAATAGAAGGTAAGTCTCAGTCTTCTTCTCTTTTCATTTTGCTAAGAATGATGAGATTGTGAGTTCAGTTGTAGAATTTTAGAAAAATATTTAAGAAACTCTCCTTCATTAAATAGGATGTGAGTATTTATTTTCTTTTCCCATCTTTTTTTTAAAAAACTAGTATTGACTGAACCAAATACTATTTCTAGGTGACAAACATCTTCAATCATACAGACTGGTCCTTGGTAAACCTTCACTGTGTAAATCCTACTCAATATTCTGACCACAACATAATTCTACATAGATTCAAACTATCAAATCCTTTAAGGACATGGCCTTCCTATGTGTTGGTGTGTGCACTCTTATTTATGACCACTCTATCATCACTACCATTTTACTGCTCAGTGACAGCTATCATTGGAGAGCATTCATTTTTTCTGTGGAAACAGAAGCCTTCAACTTCTTGGGGCCCCATTGAATTAGCCATTCAAAAGCTCAACTTGTCTGCTGACTTGGCAAAAATTAAAACTGCCATCAAAGAAGCCTCTCAGCTTCAAACTGAGGATCAAAAGAAACATGCACTTGTTACAATTGCTTTGGAAAATCGTCTTTGTCAGTTTCTAATCTTTGTCTTTTGCTGTATTTCTCTCATTTATTTCATTTTAGCTCTATAAAAGTTTTGAACCATCTTTTCAGAATTTCATAAATGCAACACATGTCTTTAGTTACCACCCATTATGATGCACCTTTTGCCTTATTGTTCTAAAAAACACCATTTAAAGAAAAAGGAGTCAGGATGGTAAAGTCCACCAGCTTTTTCTGTTTTTAAGCTTCCACAGATGCCCTAGGTCTTTGATCTCTCTGCAGATAAAGACCACCTTGTGTATGCTGCATCCAAGCTGACTGATTGAGGTTGTGGTCCTGGTAAGTGCCAGATTGTTGAGTCAGTTAGTGGATTTTACATATAGCCCTGTTAAATCTTACTTACTCTGCCTTTCTTTTAGACGACTTCGAAGTGCTTACATTCTCTTGAAGTGCAAGATATTGATGTTTCCACACACCAGCATCCACATTGTCCTCAGGACCATCAGAGCCTGGTGCATGAGGATCACTGGTAGGAGATAATGGGTGAGGCAGTGAGGGAGAATCAGGAAGCACAAAGGAAGGAGGCATGGGCACTGAATGTGGGGGGCTGACCAACATGAGGTATGGTGCTCATTTTATATGATTACACTGGATTTGATGTAGGCCGGTTTACTCACAGAATCAATGTTCAGCAGTTAATACTCTATATTGGCTGCAGCAAGGCACTGCTCCACTGCACTAGCCAGTTCCAAGGTCACTGACACAACAACAATGGCTCCACTTGTAGGTGTGCCTCATGACAGAACTAGCTCAAGTGCCAATGATGTTATATGCAGCTGCATCCATATATCCATATTTGTATTACCCTTATTGCCAATGGTGAAACACCCTTGAAGTCACCCAAAGCTATGAATTGCCAGCATTTTTTTGCTATCATTAATTTTATTCTCAGCATTCTTTATATTTGCATGCAAGCATTGTCCAGACAGATTCAGTGCCGTGTCTGTTGGGGGTCTCAGGCAGCACCAGAGGAAATGTCAAGCCTTTCTGAAGCATGAAGAAGATGCAAACAAATGCTGAAAAACAATTGCCACATCAAGCAAGGTTAAACAAGCGAAACTCAAAGATCGCAAGATGTGCTTAGGCTCTGCAGCTCCAGTAGTAAGCCTTTCATGATATTCAATAAATATCATGGCTAATTGGTTTGGTTAGGAAGGGACTGTTGCCAGAGCAAGTACAATTTGTCAAGAAAACACTATATCCCCTGACTTGGAGCATCAGCCTGGTGATGGATCAAGATTTTGGTGTCTTTGAACCTTTGCCACCCTTGTTTCCTTTGCCTGTCTCAACATCCCCACCACGATCACCCCCTTTACAGTCTCCCCTTCCTCAAATTACAGAAGCAGGTTGACCAAGGCAGAATTATTGGCTGCCTGCCTGCTATGAGGATGTAAATCCTGAGCCACTGCAGCTGCTCAACCCCAGTGAAAAACGCCTCAAGCTGGATAGTGTGGAATCTAGTGTACTTGAGCAGTTCCCATGAAATCAAGTGATAACCAAAAGTTTCAAGAGTCTTTGCCAAACCCTGAGTTCTTGGTGGTCTTCAGCTTGTCCAGAACAAGGGTGTGGAAAGCTGACAAATTAAGGGTACTTCAGTAAATTTCATGAAGTTCAACCTCTTTCTCCAGTGCCATGTACTTGTCCGTATCTTGTTCTCTCCCTCCATTCCCTTCCTTCCACAACATCTAGTCCATGGTATCATCATTCTCTACAACTCATTGAACATATGCTATTCTTCTGTATATCGCTTCATTAGAATATGCTCACCATTTTGTCAGTCAGGAGGTGCTCTGCTGCACCTTACCTACTAGTATGTTGTCAAGTTTGTCTCCTGTGCCACAGACTTATATTCATATTACAGGATGTTCCTTCTCAATATTCAAGGTGAAGCACAAATTTTAGCATGGATAGACCATTTCACCTTGGTGGCTTATGGAAAAGAGGTATGTCGATTATAAAGTCTCTCCTGCTTTCATAATGCAGTCTAACTATGAATTTACAATTCAGCTTCAGGGTTTACAGTCGCTTTGTGAAGCTGGGAAGCTCGTGGAATCTTTACCCATGTGTAGGCATGTACATAGTAACATACCATTCAGTACTCGTAGTAAAATGAATCAATTTCGAGGTTTCTTCCTAATATGATTATGGACTGATGAGACACAAGACTGCTCTATCTTGCTTGAAATACAAGCCATGCAATGTCACCTGGTAGAGCAAAATCAAGTGAATTCTCAGATATGTCTCTTGGCATCAATTGACTCCAGGGGACAGGATCCTGCTCGAGCCATTCTCATTTTTCGGGCGAGATCGAGTACTGTACCGTAGTCGATACCACTCAAGGCATTTCTCACTGGGGCTCAATGAGGAGGATGAGCAACCAATGGGAATGTTACCACGTGTGTGTTTGATTCGACTTCGAACTGCCACAAATTCATTTGGCTTACTGCAAGAAGATCTTTACCAGCCCTCCTTCAATCCTGACTCCTATGTTTCTGACAAGGATCTTCAAGTTCACCAAGTTGGAGGACCTGGCCCTGTTCCTAAGCCACCACCATCCCCAACTCCTGTCCACCGAAATGAATCAGTCAAAATGCTCATGAACTGGAAGGACTCAGTGCACCCACCAAGTCAGATGCTGAGGTCAATCGTCTTGTAAAGGATATCCTCCTTGACCCTGAATTCAAGCTTGAAGATTTGCAAGGCTTCAGCATAGCGAGGGAGAATCAACAGGGTGACGCTGCAGAGAAGAAAACTCCCTTCCTCAACTCTTTTCAGACGGCCAACATTAACATCGAAGTTCCATCAGGTGTCAAAGGCATACCACCAGGCACATTCTCCGTTGCAGGGTTGCTCTATCGGAAATTGACCACCGTTATCCAAGCCGCATTCTCATCACCCCTTGGTTCCCATTTCCATTTCTCCCCTTTCAAGTTATTTCACCGGTCTCCCAGTGGTGAAGAAGTATGGGTATTCTCTGAGGTCTATAACTTGGATGTTTACATTGAAGAACATGACAACATCCAACATGCTCCTCTCCCTCCTGATGAGCCAGATTGCAAGCTTGAGAAGGTCATAGCCGCCATCATGTTCTGGTCCAACAGTACTTCTTCAACGCTGTACAGCTGATCACGACCCCCGTCTTCCCGCTCGTTTCATTGATCTTCTACCCGACCTGAAGTGTGGGAGGAAAAACATGGTGAGAAGGTGAAAATGGAGTTGTTGGAACGAACTTAGGCGAGGAGCCCTACGCCAGGAACCAAAACACGCCCGATTGAATACTCCATTCTGAAAGCGCCAAAGCCTGTAAGGCATTCCAGGATCTACTATTTATCATACGTATGCAAGCATCTAGCCAACGATTGATATAAGTAATATTGTTAATAATGGTTGGATCATGAATCGACAATAGTCCATGAATAATTACTAATACAATGTCAGCAGCAATGAATCCATAACACCCTCACATTTAATGTGTGCGAGGACATCGAGAATCTTGGAATTACAGCAAGCACATGAGGACAGCCATCGTTGCCGTGGTCATCAAGACAGGCAATGTGATTCTGGCTGATGATCCGCCATCTGCAGTGAAACGAGATGTCAGAAATAGATAGACTGAGATTAGGAGGGAAAGTACTCTTGCCAAGACTTTTGTTTCCGGTGATTGTCGGTGAGGGCGTGCTACTGCTTCCAGAGCTAGTGGTTGTCGCTGAGAACGTACTGCCGTTTGGACCGCCTGGAAGGGGGGGAGTAAAGATGAGGTCACTGGAAAGGCCAGACTGCACTCTCTCTCACCTGATCCACCCGCCACACTAGAAAGTTGCGCGAACCCAATTGAAGGAGGATCAGCACGGAAGACAGAATACACGTTCTTCTGCAAGGCGACAAGGAGGGAAATTAGCATACGGTATGCCATTGGAAAGGAATCAACAAACCAAAAAGGTATCCCCAACAACCCAGTGATGACTCGAGCTAGAAGAAGTATTACTAGCGAGGTTGAGATCGACGATGGCTCCGACGCATCGCGTGCTTCCATCCGAAATCTGGCCAAGGTTTATGTCGGCCGCACTTATCAGCCAAGCCTTGCCCCCGAAGGAAAGTGTCACTAGAACCGAGGTAGAGCACGCTGAACGTAGTAGGATTATAAAATTGAAAAACGAAGAAAGAATTGTCACTGACGGAAAGTGAAGAATCCTGGGTAGCTCACAAAAGGGGCCGAGCCCGGAACGGCTGCCCAAATGGCATTGACATCAGCGGTTGGACCACCGACAAGGGTAGTGCCAGTGTCAATGATCACTGGAGTGGCGTTGCCCGTCGCGATTTGAATGGGCCGTCCTTGCACGGTGATGGCTACACGGATCAAACGACGTTAGCTCAGTTTGGATGTTTTCTTATGACACTGACCAGACATGGTGAGAAGCCAAAAGGTTGGTGTACCAAAAATGAAAGTCAGATTGAGGAATTCGATATCACCAGTATAGAGCGTCGAATTTGTTCCTCCAAGGGTAAACACACCTCCTGGTTCCTCATCCTTGGCATTCACATCATCCTGAAATCGAGTAAGATAGAAGGCCATCTCAGGGGCAGCCAGTTGACTTCCCAACGCCTGCCAAAATGGAGTCGAGTTCGTGACAGCAATGGCGGAAAACGCAAGACCCATGATTCCCGATACTGAAAGACCAACTTGGGAAAAGGCTTCCGAGACGCGGTCAACGGTCACTGATCAACGTTAGAGGGTAAGCATTTGACAAATTGAACTCTTAGAGGGAGTGAACATGCAAAGTGTTTGGTTTTGAACGCTAAATTTGCCCATGGAGACCACATCTTGTGCTAGTGTTCCAGACACATTGCCCATTGTATAAGAGAACGTGACATTGGTATACGATGAAGTGATTGACGAGGATTTCGAGGGGTTGAATAACGGTGTCGTAGAATTGCATGTGTTGCACGATGTGTCTGCGACCCAAAGGTCGGATGATCCTGTGTCGAGGACGACATTGAATGACTGCGGTCTGTTGAACATAATATTTGAGTACTGATTCAATGTCATAGAAAGAAAAAAAGGTCATGGCGCACTCCCAGCCCCACCCGCAGAACGAGGGTGAAAATATAATTTGATTTTTTTGGCGCCCAAGAGGGCTACTAGAGGCACCCGGGCCGGGTGCGCGCGACGTTATCAGATTGTTGACTCACGGTGTTCCTACGCTCACAGGTGCAACATAAACCGAATCTGATAGCTGGAAAGACGGTAAATTCGCTAAGATATATGGAAACGGAACAAGATTCTTACGAGGTTGATGGTCTGTATTGATTCAGAGCTCCCCCTCTTTCCGTGAGGCGAGAAGAAGCTCCCCGGTATGTTGTACTTGGCCTGCAAATGCTTCGCTGCAGAGGCATAATAGTTGATGTCACGATTACCTGAGAAGCGACGAGTGAGTGGAATGTGGATAGGGTCTGCGAGGGCTGCAGGAGAGAAGAATAGGAGGGCGAGTGCGAATTGAGGCAGGGAAAACATGGTGGTGAAGGGGCAAGCCGTTGAGGTGAGTGAGAAGATGAGAGTGGAGTTATTGGAAAGAAAGGCGAGGAGGCCTCAAGGCCCCAAGCTCAGCGCTCAATCTTGAAGTCTGGCATGAACTTGGCATGAACCATGACGGCGTTGTTTCCGCGATTTGCATAGCTTCAAAAGTGTCGACGTTTCGCTTGGCCCACGTGTATGTGAGCAAACTCGCTACGTTTTCCTTCGCTTGCGGCGCCGTGGGCGCATCCCTCTGTGTCTCCACCAAGAAACTGAACAACTCTACAGACATCAGCGGAATTTACATTGCGTTGCGAGCAGGACAATACGAACCAAAGGTGGCATTCGCAAGGCGTCTAGCATTCCAGTCTCCACGAATAAGCTGTTCACACAAGATGAAAAGGTAGAAGGTAAGCCTGTTTCTCTTCTGTTAGAGGGGAACGGGGCAGACCTTCTGGAAAGATGCTTGTGATGCTAGGTGTGGTTATAAAATACCTGTTGGCTATAAGATAGTCGTTATGGCTGATGATATAGATATTCAACAACCGACCTGTTGACGTGTCTTTTCTCGGCGAACTACAATCTACAATTTAGAAACGCCAACTACATTCCTCAACGCCTCACTCGCCTGCCTAACCTGCTCCTCCGTACTATCCTCCACAGAAACGACAACCACCCCGTCCTCGCCCTCCGGACTCTCTAAGGTCCCAAGCTGGCTGTCCAGCATTCCAGCTTTCATGAAGTGCCCTGGTCGTTTTTCCATACGTTCGAGGAGGATGGAGCGAGAGCCGTTGATGAATACGAAATAGGTGGATAGCGTATCGGCATTGGAAGTGGAGAGTTTGGGTTCCGAAGAAGAAGGAGATGGGTTCCCCCTCAGTATTTCCCGATAATACTTCTTCAGCGCCGAACAGCTGATCACGACCCCCGTCTTCCCACTCGTTTCCTCCATCTTCTGTTCGTCCTTCTTCTCCACCCCATTCTGCTTCTGCGCCGTCGTATCCTCTGCCGTCCTTCTAACCAAAGCCAACCACGGCTCCCGATCCGCGTCAGTTAACGGTGTCCCACTCGCCATCTTCTCGACATTGCTTTGTGGGTGCAGGTCGTCTCCTTCGACGTATGGGAACCCTAGCGATTTGGCAAGTGCGGACCCGAGTGTCGATTTCCCTGTGCCGCATACGCCCTATGTAGGTATGCAGTTGGTTCATTTGTTAGTTAGGGGTATGTAGCGAGTTGGGATAATGTGAAGTCTGATCAAAAACGAACCATGACAACAATGAATATCCTCTGTGGGGTCCCATTCTCAGCGATTGGGCTCATTTTGAGCGGATATTATGGGAGAGAAGGAGGGTAAATGAAGGGGCAAAACATTTTGAGCGTCGTGCTCATTTCTTGAGCGTTGTTGAGGTTCCGGCCCGATCTTCCGATCGGCCACTATCGCAACTTTTCCACGCCCGATTCCTCCGAACGATTCTACCAAGACCACCTATGCACGCGAAAAATTCACCCGCAAAGGCTCCGTTCGCAAGGCACGACGAAGAAACACAGGTATCTTGCAAGCTGAACGGTGTCCAGAAGACCTCCAAGTCCCTTGTCGTGAGTAGTTAGTGAGTAACCAACCCATCAGTAACCTCGCCGGCTCATGAGAAGCGGTCACAGTTGGCAAAACTGCACCTGAACGTTCAAGAGGTGTTTATGTGAGATATTCAATTGCGTGCTTATAAGCCTCTTCTGACTCTGCGAATCAGCTTAGGGCGGGTTTGACGCCGCTCAAATCGACAAGGAACTCATCTCCGCGAGGATGTGATGGAGCACTCTCATCCATTCATCGCAGACTCTGTATAACTCGCGTTCCATCACCTATGATCTTCTCTCACCATATCATACTCCAGTTTGGCTTTACCCAAACCGCCCACCGCCGTCGGGGCACCGGTTCTCTTTAACATCCGTCGTCGCCTAAGAGTACCAAAACTTATGTGCGCCGCGGCCAAGGAGGGGTCTATCATTAAATGGGACCACCTCTTACGGGCAAAAATGGCTCGACTTTCTACAAGGTCCGACCCAGTGCTGATGTCAAGAGAAAAGACAAGAAGGCATCGTCAGACGCTGATATCTTGATATCAAGGGTCATGCAAACGAGGTGCTTTCGTTGGCACTTAGTGGGGATGGCATGGTGCGAGGAAGGATCGGAGGTTGGGAGTGTGGGATACGGAGAAAACTGAGTGGCTTAAAGGCTTTTCTGAACACTTGGGACATAAGAATACTAGATTGATGGTGTCTTCCTCTTTTTTTCTCGGCCTATAGTACTTGCGCTAACGCCTCCTCAGGATTTTTCTTTTCGGAAAGGAACCAACCAACTTTAGTCCGGTTTCCTTGATCGTACGGTCAATATACGGTTTTACGTCCGTCATGGTTGCGTGGAAGCACTCTTTAGGCACCAAGCTCACGCATTCGGGCTGGATGCGCGTGGGGAGACTTGTGTCGCAGTAGGCGGCCGTTACAAAACTGCAAGATACTGGCAGACTGTTCGACGAAACATCTCGTATTTCGGGGTGGTGGTCGCAGTTGGGCGAGAGAGTTTTTAGAGGGTGGTCTGAGAGGTGACGACGAGGGTGATGATGACGATGAGCATGGCGTTGACCAAGTGTCGCGATGAAAGGGAAATGACCGGGAAAATAATTTTCTCGAAGGATCCTCGAGTGTGTTACCATGATTGATCAGACGACAGTGGGTGTGTATTCTTTCTTCGTTGCTTAGTCGAGATCGCTGATGTCTTTTTGTTCAGGTCCACCTGTTTGTGGACAACTTTGAGATGAAAGACAAGCCCGTCTTCACCCAGGCTATCGCTCGTGGTTTCCACGAAACTCAGTCAAGTGCTGAAGGTCACATTCAAACACCACGATGGGTCACCGCGCTTGCGAGTCTGCGATATTCAAACTTTATAATGATATATTTCGAAATACACCTATCTTCCAATCTAACCTTCACGCTGTCTATCGAAACTTATTGGCTTGAATCAGATAATATTGAATAAAAATCATTGAACCCAAATCTCTCCAAGGGGTGAAAAAAAGTCTAATGTGACGCCCCCCCTTGTATAGCAAAACTCGTCGAGAAATCAAACTTCACAGCTGCGTTCTCGTTCAACCAAGGAAACCTCTTTCGAACCATCCCCGCCTCCTTGTGTAACTCGCCGCTCTCAGAGTCCGGGTTTGCTGGACAAATAACATTAATTGAAACTGTGTGAAGTTGAGGAAAGCCACGAGATAATATGCTGTCCAACTGTCCCCATTCATTTCGAGCAGAAACCGATCCGCTGTGCCAGCTTCCATCCATTGAAATCTCAATGTCCAAAATTTCCAGAACATTGGGCAGAGGAAACCATTGGAGTTTCTCACACAGGCCTTGCAGAAGGTCTCCACCTAGTGACTGGTCTCTACACTGTCCCTTCAAGGTTTTCAGCATCGAAAAGTGGCTTAAGTCAGGCCATTGGGTAGTCCAAGATGGAAACGCAGCCTGCGCAATTCCTCTACATGCAAACGTCTCCAGACCGATTGCTTCTTTGCAGATATCCTCTATGAGCTGTGTCTCCTTTTGATGATGACAACGGATGATTAGCGTCTTGAGTCCATCGAATCTGATCAATGGATGGCCATCGCTGTCACGATAATGGACAAGTGCCAATGCAAACGCGTTAGAGGATTCTCCAATTTCAAATGAGCGCAGTTGGGGAATGTTCATGGGTTGTGGCAAACATGCCAGTGACATCCCCGCATGATCGTTGGGCTCTGGCTTTCCAGAGTCCTCCACGTAGTTGATCGTCAAAGCAGAAAGATTGACGCAGGTTCGAAATATTGTGACAGGAATAATGAAAGCCTCAATGGATAATTCTGTCAAGGAGGCGGAATGGATGCAATTCAGAATCGGCCGTTGAAGGGTGGCGTGGAGGGAGTTCCACGATGTTATGCTTCCGCGAATGGACAGCTTCTCCACGAACGGTGTTTGTGTAAGAGTTTGGATCTTTTCAGCTTCAGAGTTCTGTCTTCCGTTTAAAAGCCTGTGGTCAACGTCTAGCGCCAGCTTCCGAACATAATGTCCAATGCTTGGATTGGAACGAAGGAGTTGCGTAAACACATGTGAGATTGGTGAAGTACTGAAGTTTACATATCGGAAAAGATGTTGGCGGCATAAGTGAAGAATTGTGTGAGATGTTCCGGAAATGCGCGTTAGAGCGATGATGTTGTCCTGGAGATGGTCAATTATCAATTCAATGATCTCTATTGGAAAGACGGGGGACTTGGAAAGGTGTTCCATGATGGTCAGTTCTAAGTTACTGATTGGTATTCACAGTGATGCCCAACTAAAGCCATATACTAGACAAGGATCGACAGCATCACCACGTCTTCACCACTGTCTAATTTTGTACCATTTGGATTTTCTGGCGGACTTCGCAATCTAACGTTTTTTTAAGATGATTTTTAGACGGAGAACGGACGCACTGACGAAATCGAGGTGGAATAGACAAGTTGGTCACATAAGGATACTATATCAGTGTGTTCCTCTTTTTTTCTCGGCCTAAAGTGCTTGCAACGTCTGCCTCCTCAGAATCTTGCTTGTCGGCAAGGAACTAACCAACTTGACTCTGATTCCTTTGATCGTACGGTCAAAGTATACGATCCTACCCTGGGTTAAGTGCCACTCCTTGGGCACCGAGATCATGCATTGGGGCTCGATGCGCTTCGAGGGGAGACTTGTGTCACAATAGCCTTAGGAGGCCGTTACAAAACTGCAAGATACTCGGTGGTGGTGGAAGATTGTTGACGAACACAAGTCGTATTTCGGGGTGGTGGTCGCAGTCGGGTTGGCAGGGTGGTCTGAAAGGTGACGACGAAGGTGAGGATGAGGATGAGGATGGCGTTGGCCAAGTGTCGCGATCAAAGGGAAAAGAGCGGGAAAAGAACTACGTCGAGGGGGGCTTGAGTGTTACCATGGTGGATGAGACGACCTCATCAGGGGTGGTGACAGTGGGCGTGCATCCTTTCTTCGTTGCTTAGTCGAGGTCGCTCATGTCTTTTTGTTCAGGTCCATCTGTCTGTAGACAACTCTCAAAAAGAAGCCCGTCAAGCCCAGCCTTTCCATGAACTTGAAACTCAGTCCAGTACCGAAGGTCTCATTTAAACACCACGACGGGTCACCGCGCTTGCGAGTCCGTGATAATTCGGACATCATAGCGTTGGGTAATGTCCTATTTCGAAATACGCCCATCTTCCAATCTAACCTTCAATTTTCAGGTTCATGGGACGGTGATGTGCGGTCATGAGACCTCGACGCAAAACCCAAAACATTCTCTCTTGTGGGGAGGCCTTCGGCCCAGGCATCATCAACTCTTTGCAGCTTACCACGCTGCCAGGAACCCTTGGAGCTGCCTCATGGACGGGTGGGTCAACTGGCCATGGTGTTTATGAGCCTGGAAGAGAACATGAAACTATTTCTCAGGAGATTACGCTTGGGGAGAGCTTTACAATCGTAAGTCTCGATTTGATTCCCGAAACAGAAGCGTGCAAACATCTGCAACACAATCTAAACCAGCTGCTGAAACGGCTTGATAATAAGAAACGTATGACAACCAGCCTTGATCCTAACCAAATCGCCAGCATTCGCGCACAGATCAAGGCATTACAAATTCCACTTTCTCAACGGATCTCAAGATTCTTTGACATTGGAGTCGAAAGGATCCTGAATGGAATAAGAAGGTGGAGACTGGGAAGTTGCGATAGTAGTGCGCCCTCGTCTGAACCCATGTAGGGCGAGTTTTAGTGGCACTTCGGTACAAGTCGTCGTCTAGAAATTCGGCGTTACGATATGTACATTGTTGGCATGTTAATGGATTTGTGGTATGTAGTAGTCAAAATTCTAGCTAAGGCTTTTTCAAATGGTCTTGACTATGGTGACAGGTATTTGTTAGGTTTCCCTCTCCTGCAATCGTCCCTTGGTAAATGTTTCAAGCAGGCTGTCTGCCTCTTCCCACATCCTTGTGGTTTCTCTTGCAGCCTCAGGAACCCCATCACGGCAATCGTCAGCAAAATCGATCGTTTCAATCCTGGGGAAAATATCGGAAAGAAAAGCGGCGACAATGACTGGGTCATCGATGGGAGAGTCTACGACAGATAAGGTGTTCAAGGTATTATTGAACTTGACACCGAGATTTGACCTCGGCTGGGTATTTTGAGCGTCAAAAACGATGCTTACGTAGTGCAGCTCAGGACAACGTTGTGCGAAGGGAATGAGGTCCTCTGTTTTTATGTTTGGTGTTCTTGACAATGGATATGTATTGCCAAAATCGAGATGACGAATCTTGGGCCAGGCATCAGCTAATCTGTTTATTCTGTCGCTCGTAAGTTGAATGTCAAAAGTAGGTTGGATATTAACAAATCGAAGATTTGTAAACACAGTCAAGACCTCGAGTCCAATGTCAGAATAGAGTGCTTCCGGCGGGTCCAAAGCATCGCCCAAGTCCTGCAAGAAAAGTTTTTCCAATGAGGGATGGTGAATGTGACGACTGATGGTATGGAAGAGCTCCCTCCACTGACGAGGATAGCAAAGATCCTCAACCCGAATTTCGAGATGCTCGACGGGACTGGAGGATAGGAGCTGCGCAAAAGCGATCGTTGCATTCATCGTCCTACAAGTGATTTCTAAATCTCGAAGAGCAGGGTACCCGCTGGTTGGGTTGCGCGTGACGATCGGCAAGTGTTGATCGTGACTATGCGTCAGATCTTCCAGAGAGTCAAGGGCAAGTCTTTGGAGGGAAGGGATTGTTGCAAGATGCTCGAGAGCTTCTTGCGTCAAACCAGTGACAGATAGAGACTGAAGCCGGTTCCATTGGCAAATGACAGAAGAAATACCACGTCGATCTTTGGAGTTGGAGGATTGGAAATAAAATGTCAATCCTTTCAGGGCTGGACAAGAGTTGAGAAGACCGGAGAGTATGGAGGGAGGACATGCACTGTCGAAGGTATGATAGAGAATGATGGATAATGTGGCGAGTTTGGGAGAAAAGAAGAGATAGATGCACTGAAGCATCAACCACTCCACTTCTTTTGTGGTCATTCGATAAGCCCACCAAAGGTCCTCAATATTTGGAAGGAGGGGCCTCATATGTAATGTGGCCATGCTTAGAGCTTGAAGAGCCTCAACGTCAACAAAAGACGCGGACTTCAATGAGTCCACATGAACTTTGCGTATTCGTTGGGCATAAGATGGTAATCTTGTCAAGTCAGAGAGTAAGATTGGCCTGCGCAAACACTTCGGGTCAAGAAAATCAGAATGATTCCGCTAAAGTATAGTTGAATTTGCGAGCGTACCAATACGTTAACTTGGCGGGACCAATCCTTTGCCTTCATCTCAAACAGGTCGGACGGCATCGTGCAGAGAAGCGGACGCAATCCCTCGATCTCACGCCAAAGAACGTCAAGAGCTGGTCCTTCGAAGGCGCGACATGTACGAGCAAGGGATGCCAAAGTTCCCAACCGTGGCGTTTCGTAATCATGCTTCAAGACCTCGCATACTCAACGCATACTAGTCCAAAGAGCTCTGGAACAAGAAGGCACCAATGAACCATCGCTTTCGTTGGAACTGCGTTGACAGCCTTAGTTCGAGGTGAGGTTCGAGCAATTTTCTTCTTAGACTTTAACGGCATCGAGGCAGTTGACAGGAGAAAGTGGGATGGCGGAGGTAATAAGAGAGTGGCAAGAGACGAGTAAACGCTGAACGCGCTGAATGTTGACGTTGAGAGATATAAGTTGTATACGTATCTCATGAAAATAGCGAGCAGAGTGTCTAAACCAGTCGAAAACTTGGTACATATACTCATCGTTCAAATCTTCAACGTTCAACGTTCAACGATCATGCATTCATGCATTCATGCGCATGCGTACATTACATACTACATAAAGGGAGGTTGTACGACATAAAGGTATTCTTGGTTAGTGTAAGTAAATGCAGTTCTTGACAACATACAAAGTCTTTCAAGGCTGTAAATGTGAAGTGCAAGGGTAAGTCAACTATGTAGGATGAATGAATATAAAGAAAAAGTTCAACTTGTAGAGAAGAAGAGAATGCACGATTAACCTAGTGATACATTTATTTAAATATGCTGCAATCGATTCGATTCAATAGCCCGTGAACCGGGAAAGACGAAAGAAAAGCAAAAAAAAGGAATGGGAAAGAGGAATTCCACTTCTGCAGGGTTCCAGAAACCCAGAAAAGGCACGTACACTCCGACACTCCTATCCCCCACCTGCACTCCTCCGTCTATCAAACGCAATGCTATCATACGCCGGAGGGGGCACATCAAACACCGCCGTCTGGGGCAACGGCTCAGGCGGCAAGTCCCGCGCATTGCTGCTCGTAAGGAGGTGCACCCACCGCGTCAAGTCCTCCGCAGAACCTTTAGTAAGCGGCGGTCGTTGGCGATGCGGGTCTTGTGTAATGGGGGTATGCGGTGTGAGCGATGGAGTCAAATGGGTCTGGGTGGACGGTGTGGAAGGGGAAAGTGGGGGAGGGGAGAGTGAGCCGGGGGTGGGTGGTAATGAGCGTTGTGTACGAGTAGTCGTCGACGTTGTTCTGTGTACGGTTATGGATGGAGAGAGTATATTCGCGTGACTCTGTGCGCGCTTCAGGGTCATCGCGCGAATGTCAACGTCATTTTCATCGATCGTGTCAGGATTCGCCGCCCATCGGGGAACTCGGGGAAGTGGTCTTGCGCCTATTGTTGTGGTTTGACTTGGCGCGTGTCCGGGGTATAGCGGCGAGACCTCAGCTGGGAGAGTCTGGGTAGTAGTGGACATGGGATCTTTATTTGTCTGTTGGATGACGCCTTTGGGTGGGATGAGGGATAGACTCGTATAAGTACTCTGCCCAGTGGAAAGTGGTAGTAGCCGAGAGCTGGAAGGAGATGAGGGCGTGGATGGCCTTGAAGTAGGAAGATGTCTAGCATTTTGAAAAGACTGGGTATGCTTGAGAGGTATTATGGGTATAGGTGGGCGGTTTTTGGAATAAAATAGTGGGTCGATGTATGTGTGCGATGGGGCCGAGAGATCCGTTAGTGGTGAATACATCGACTCCGCCGAAGGACTTGGGGGGCGTGTGGGACCTTCCGAGTCGTCGTCTTCGTCCGAGAGAGATAGCTCTGATCTCAAGTGACTGTGGTTGTCCTTCGAAACTGGTGTGGGAGGGACCTCAGCATCGTCCGTCAATGTCGGATACAAGGGCACCCCAAACATGACCTTCCGCCACTGTGAGTCGCTCAGTCCTGTCTCTAAACCTGCACGCCCATTATTTTTATCAGTGGGCAGCTCTTCTTCATTGTACTTTCGCACCACCATCCACTCCTGTACGTCTGTGACCAACAAAAGTGCCGAAATAATTAGGTGGTCTAGCAAGACGATGGAGACCCCCTGGTGGATGTGGAGGGAACGTGGGTCGTGTTTGTCGTGTAGCGTTTCGAATATGGTGATCTTTGGGGGAGAGGAAGGGGAGGCAGCGTCAAGGGTTGCGATGGGACCTTTGACGGAGGGGGTGGTGCACTGTTGAGTAAATAAAATAAGTTAGTGAGTGTCAGTATGAGGATGGGGATATAAGACGGACCCAGTATGAGCCGTTACGCCGCTGTTTCCATTGCATGTGGTGTGAGTAGTTGGGGATATTGAACTTGCGGCCGGAGCTGTTAGAGAGGGATAGTGAGAGCCTCGTCAACAGGGAAAGAGTGATATCAACCTCAGTTGTGTTGGCGGCCTCAAAAAGTTGTCTCCATCATTCCACCACGTACCCTTCATCTGTAACAGCACACCGCTCGACGCTTCCTTCCCTTTCACTCTCGTCGGGAGCGTTTTCGGCCACTTTATACACGCAACATTGACCGAAGCATTATGTGCGTCCGTTCGAATGACAGACGTAGTGCACTCGGACGTCTGGATGGTGTACACTGGTTTGTCGGAGCGATTGTCCTTGACGACGGACTCTAGGAAAGACGGCGAAGAGAGGGAGAGTGTTAGTAAGGAGAGCTTTTCGTGGCCTGGGTGATTGTCATCTACAACTCCTCCCCGTCGCCGGCGATACGGAAGCCGAACCGATGCAGAGAAACGAGAGGAGAGCGACGATGAGTGAGTGGACGTGGATGGCTCCGAACCACGGCGGTCATAAGTGAAGTCGTTCTTCACAGTCTCGAGCATTTCGGAAAAGAGGGAAGAAGAAGGATCATAATCAGGAACTAGCGCCTCTCTTTCAAATGAAATGCGATATCAGCCATGTGTTGAAACTTGAAAGTGTCAGTGGCAATCGGGAGGTTGCCCGAGCGTGCCAGATTGATGCTAGCGCCAATGCCATGTGTCCTAATCTCCGGACATCAGAAATATATCCCACTGTGGTTTTGTCAGATCTAACTCGGCGGTATCGTCTCCGTTTCGCTGGAATTTTAGTTACGACAACTCACTGGATTTATTGAAGAACTTCAACATGGGGAAACCGCCCGTTGGAATGTAGCGATTATTCAAAACAGGGGTCGAGGCAGAGCACAAATGATTGAGTGAACGTGACGTGACAAATTAAACGTGACGACTCTTCTGCACAACAATCTCAAACAACACCATTCATCGCGCTCTTGAACCAAAACCACATCGTCGCCATGTCGTCCAATGTAACAAGCTCGTCTGGCAACAAGTAAATTCTTGTTCTCGTGCACCACATTCTGTGCTGACGCGTTGGGCTTTGCCAGGAATAAAACTAGCCACGCCAACGCGTCACCTTCCAGCAAAGGCAAAGCAAAGGCGAAAGCTGATCATCCCATGGACGAAGACGAAGAGGACGAAGAGGAAGAAGAGCAAGGCGGCTCGGACGAAGAAGAGGACGATGATGAGGTACATAACACGTCGCGCCTTCTTTTCTCGCGCCTTCCTCCCTGAGTCAGATCAATCCTAACCAACCACACATAAAACAGGACGATGAAGCCCTCGAAGAGATAGACCCATCCGTCATCCTTCCGCAGGGCCGGCGCACCCGCGGTGTTAGGGTCGACTACACCTCCAAAGAGGCCCTCGCCAAAGCCGGGTTCAAGGGAAAAGAGGACCTCGAGGAGGATGATACTGAAGACGATCACGACGTTCAGATGAAAGATTAACAAAGCCAACGTGGCTTGCTAACTGTGAAAGAGAGGTTGTATAAAATCGCTTATGTATGTCTCTTGCGCTACATCAATCTGGCTGGTCGCTTATCAGATCTTTGTTCCCCACAGTATCCCCCGTGTTTTCTTTAGTGTTGTGTGTTGCTGCGAATATCTGTATCAATGCGATGGCCTTGCTGTTATTGAATTTCATTATGAACTGGGATACTATCTGCGACCCTCACAACGGTGATAACTGGGTGATAATCGCCTCAGTGTTGAACGTTCCTTTCAAGGAGGAGATGATTTCATTTACCCTATACTGACAATTATCTTCATTCATGTCGTTCGTTTGGCACCCTGCACAGGCTTCCAACCTTCCCGGATTCTTACCACCAAGCATGAAAACTGTCAACCGCAGACCATTTTGTAAGAAATATCCTTTTACGCATCTCCGGGATGACTCACGACGGGGTTTTGTTTCCGTCGCTTGCATAGCTTCAGCCTTCGAAGCTGTAGATGTTTCGCTTATGGCACCTTCTAGCACCCACGCGTCTCACCCCTTGGATGATCAATGGCGAAGTGATCTGCACGTTCAAAATGTATTGCCCTAGCAATTGCATTGTGCGTTTTTCCTCCGCCTGCAGCGGACGCATATCTCCATCTCTCCATCAAGTAACTGAACAACTCGGCAGACATCAGTGTCAAGTGAGATCTGTGTTGCGTTGCGACCATGACATTTCGTTCGCCCCTATCATACCTACTCATAACGATGGCCCTCAAGAGGAAATTGGAAAGTGGGTAATTTGTTGACAATTCCGTCAAGGCTCAAGTTGGGCTCAAGGTGTCACCTAGAGTAACCTCGGGATTTCCAACCTGAACGCCGCCCGCAAAACCCTAATTAAGCAAATTCGTTCACAACTGCAAGCGGGACGCGTCAGCGGAAATCCCTTGTTTATTTTCATTTACGGATTTCGAGGGAGTGTTGCGACTTGCTTGTAGGTCCGTGGCCGGCCTGCAACGGTCATTGACCTGAGTAGGTGCATGCATACATACGCTTGCGGCGAAAGGTACCGACCGTGATGAGCAACGGAATAATAGTGTAGGCGTAGGCTTGAGATTGAAGGGGTCGTCGAATGTTAGAATGGTGCGGGAGCGTTCTTGTCACCAAGATTCCGAGTAGTACGGGGGGCAGCAAGGTCAATAAACAAGGGTATGTGGATGGATATTTCTCTACCCTTACGGTACAGGGGGGTATACACTAAAAGTCCAGCATTAGGCTACAACAGAATGAGAGGCCTCGATGATCATCATACATGATATTCAGGTACGAAAGATATCAACAGGTTTTGAAAACCCAAAATAAAACCATGCACAATAACGAAGAAGAAAGAAACAAAGACGACCTGCGGAAAAATGAAAGGTCAGATAATTGACAACATCGACGAAACCACACAATGACTCACGTAAAAAGTCTTAACCAGGAAGCCGCCCATAATCCTCCTCCTCATCCTCATAAGAATTCGACCTCCCATGCATCAACCCTTCATTCCTCAACGCACTCGAAGTGGGCGGGTACCCCATCCCACTCCCACTACCCCCAGTCCCAGGTCTCATCATCCCATCACCCCCACCCGCACTACCCCCAGTCCCAGGCCTTGGCACAAGCCCACCAGGAACAGCCGGATACCTCAACGTCGCACTCTGATGATCAATCGACAAGCTCCTCGGGTCGAAATCCGATAAACTCCCCTTCTGGTCCGGGTCTTCAATAATCCGATTAGGTAGGTGTCCATATTTAGTGGTATTTTGGTGGGGTGAGGAGGGCGATTCGGCGAGTTCGACGTCGGCTGGGCCGATGACCATTGCTGGGCGGGTGAGGAAGAAGAGGAGGAGGTTGAAGAGGCCGGAGAGGGCGTAGAGTGCTGAGGCGAAGAGGGTGAATTGGTAGGGGATTGTGTAGCCGCTGAAGTAGAACCAGCGGGAGAAGGTGTTGGGAAGGACGCAGCCGACGTAGACTGCTGGGTAGCTGTTGTTTGATGTTAGCAGTGTTCTATGAAAAGAGTGGAAAGAAAACGGACAAAAGCATCATTCGGGCAATCTTCTTATTATCCCTCTCTTCCTCCGTGTCGCCCCCGGAAAGATCCAAATGAGCGCGAGCCTTGCCATGCCAGTAGAGGCCATCGTCGTCAATGATAACATACCCCTGTATGACTAAAAACATAAAGCCATACAGGAGGATGAGGGCCACCGCCGTGGACCAGACCCATAGATACTCCGACACGATCTGCTCGGCTTTGTATTTGTTGACGATCCAACACCAGTACGAGCCTGGGTCGGCGCCGTAGTAGACGTCGTGGCGGAAGACTGCGTTGGGTATGCCGACGACGAGAGCGGTGAATACCCAGATGCCTAGGATGACGAATTTTGAAAAGTTTTGAGGCATACGCCATCGGAGGATTAGGATGGCGAAGGTGTGCAGGGCGATGGCCTGAAGATACGTGTTAGATTAGGATTTGATGAAGCTGGTATGCATAAACGTACCATCGTTCTGAAAGAATACAGAATGAGTTGGGATTGGGCTAATGAATGGCTGAAATGACTTACGTGAGGGCCACGCCGTTGATGCCCACCTGCTTCAGAGCAGCCTGGGCCGTGCAAAGGTGTCCTTCAGTGATTTTCTGTCGTTCGTGGTCATTTAGTGTTGTCGTAAACGGCGGCTCTAGGCAAAACTCACGGCATCTGCAATCCATCTGATGCTGGGAATATTTCCTAGGAAGGAGCATGTGAGATCTGTGTGCATTCATTCATGAAAGAAGAAAACCTACCGAGAGCTTGAATGAGGTCCGCAACCATGAGATTTAAGAAGAGACCGGAGTCTGAGACGGATGCTTCGCTTTTGCTGCTCAATGTTCGTCTCGACCATTTCACCTTTGAGTCAAGTTCAGCTGGGAAGCAAAAAAAAATTATAAAAGGAAAGTCGCGACGCACGAGGATGTAGGTCACGATGACCGTTACAGATAGGGCAGAGAGGCTGTAGGGCGGATTATCTGGTGAGTTGTGGGAAGGGTACGCGCTTGGAAGGGTACTCACATTGAGGACTGGACAGAGAAGGTGACACCTAGCCGCTCACCGAAGGAAAACTCTTTGGGCGTCAACGTCGACATGGTGGTGGTCGGTTGATGGTCCTAAGAAAGATCGCCTTCATTGACGGGCCTTATGTATGAACAGTATTATTGACAGCGGCAAGGGGTATGTAGACCTGGGCAGACCCATGATCAGTTATTGCTGTGCCGCCTTGTCTTTGGAATGCACAGCACAGTCACAGCACCCGTCCTGAAAGAACAAGCTTCCAGATTGCCCAGGTACATGTTGATTGGAAATTGTTGGTAGTGAACTTGAGGATCTTTTGGTGGCGCCGCGACAGAAATATTTGATCTTCATTTTGTAGGCTGAATGGATTATGGGCTGAGTGTGTAGTCCCAAAGTTACTTGCTCAAGCGCTCAAGCTCAAGGACAAGGTGAATTGAAGGCTGTTGTTGAGGAAAGGGCCATGATCGGTGTTATTGATGACACATTCCATATAGTTTGATCGGAAGTGGTAGCGATTGGATCAATGAGCCTTATATGGTTAACACTGTAAGTATACTCAAGTTATCTTCAACCACAACGATACAAGCCGGTCTAATAACAAGTAAATTCTTGTTCATACACACCATGCTTTGAGCTTACGCGTTGGGGCTGTCAGGAATAGAAGTAGCCAACGCGTCACCGTCCAGCAAAGGCAAATAAGAGGGACGCGGCTCGGAAGAAGTCGAGGAGGTATATAACGCGTTTTTCTCGCGCCTTCCTTCGTGCTCACCGATTTTTCAAGCTTTCGAATGCTTGCTCTCCTTCGACTTGGAAAAAGCCGGTTACATTCCCCTACTCACAAAATTTTCACTCCAGTCCTGCGTCGTATTTCCACGACGATGGCCCCTCGGGCTCGTTTCCTTCCTTCGTGCCTTGACGGGATCGAGGATGTCGAAGATTACCAACCCGGTGGATACCACCCAATATCCATTGGCGACGCCTTCGACAATGGACGTTTCAGGGTCCTTCATAAACTCGGATCTGGAGGCTCCTCTGTTGTTTGGCTGGCTCGCGACCAGCGGGGAGACGGAGGTAAACTCGTCACGCTCAAAGCAATGCGCGCCGACATCTCCTCATCCTTCAAAGACCCAAGCGAAATCCCCGAACTGGCTATATCCCAAAAATTAAGAGCGTCTCTACCTCCTTCCGAGAGTGTCGCCTTCCAGACTGTTGACCACCATTTCTTCGTACAAGGTCCGAATGGCTCCCACCTATTTCTTATATTCCCTCTTGCTGGCCCCAGCGTCCTTGCTGTCTCAGAGTCTAGTCGACGATCAAGTGCAGATTTGGCTAGGAAGGTCGCGAAACAGACGGCGATGATGTTATACCACATGCACTGCGCCGGCGTCGTTCATGGAGGTAAGCAAGCAGTTCTTCTGCCTCTTCCTCAACGATGTCAGTTGATTCCTTCTATGTAGACCTGACCACATCGAACATCTTGTTTCGCCTATCACCCCACGTCACCAACTGGTCAGACGCCGAGGTATACGCCCATCTGGGACATCCAGAGACAGAGGACGTCGAAACCCCTGACGGACAACCGCCAGGCCCACACGCACCACCCGTACTCGTTGCACCCATCGACAACTCCAAGATATCCCACGCAAACCTTCTTCAAGAAAACATCATCGTCAGTGATCTCGGGCAATCTTACCTCACCGCCTCCCCACCACCGTCCTACGAGCCACGTACAATACTGAATTACGAGTCGCCCGAAGCACGGTTTGAAGGTCTCGCAGGGCTAGAGGCAGACATCTGGTCTCTCGGATGCGCGATCTTCGAAATCCGCGCGGGGTTTGCTCTATTCGAACCGTTTTTTGCAAGTGACGTCGATATTCTCAGGCAAATGGTTGAGACCCTGGGACGGCTCCCCGACCCGTGGTGGGCTGCTTTCGAACAGCGCGTAATGTGGTTTGATGAGGACGGACAGCCAAAGAGCGAGGAGGATCAAGAACGTGCAGGCGCTGTGTTTTTGAAAGCTTTCAAGAGCTCTATTAGGGCGAAGTTGCGTGAGATAGGCGAGCAGGACGATCCGCCGTTTGAAGATGAAGGTCCGATGATTGAAAAGACTGGGGTGCGATTGCATGAGGAAGAAGTTGGACTATTGGAGGATCTTTTGGAGAAGATGTTGAAGTATCGCCCGGAGGAGAGGATTAGCATACGTGATGTCGTCCGGCATCCGTGGTTCTACTCTTGAGGGATGTCGTTAAACACGACAGCCGTTCTAGTGCTGGCACTACCTTCATCGGTGGTCCAACTGCTGATGTCAATGCTGTTTGGGCAGCCTGTTGTGAACCGCACAGGGTTCTCCTCTTTCCGTGTGTGGCAATTCTTCCTCCTTTTTTAAAACTTGTAATCCCTACTAATATGCCTCGTCCATGTCGCAGCCTGCTTTACTTCAAGGCGTGGCCGATAAATGTGACCGACAAAATGAACGTCCCGCGGCATGGTCCGAAATTCGAATTGCCATTTTATCTTATCTTCGGTGCCTGGTCAGCTGGTTCGAACTGAATCTGTTGCCGAACACCAAATCTTTGATGAGAAAACTTGTTTCGAAACGACGGCTGGGTAAGAGTCTGTATCGTCGCCACCTTCAGCCATGTCGTCCAGGGAGGCGGCTCGGACGAAGAAGAGGAGGATGATAAGGTATGTAACGCTTTGCGCATCCTTTTCTCGCGCCTCCCCTTCTGATCCAGATCGAAGCTAGCGGACCATGGATATGCAGGACTAAAACCCTCAACAACCCTCGACAAGACCGACACCTCCGCCATCTTTTCGCAGGACCGGCGCACTCGTGGTGTTAGGAATGACTACACCTCCAAAGAGGCTTTCGCCAAAGCCGGTTCCAGGGAAATGAGGAGCTCGAGGAAGATGATACTGAAGACGATCGTGATATTGAGATAAAAGATTAACAAGGTCATCGTGGCTTGCTAACTGTTAGGGAGAGGTTGTATAAAGTCGCTTATGTACGTCCCTTGTTCTACATCAACCTGGCTGGTTGCTTATCAGATCTTTGCACCCCACAGTATCTCCCATATTTTCTTTAGTGTCCTGTTTTGCTGCGAATTTTGCGACCCTCAATGGTGATAACTGGTGATAATCGCCTCTGCTCCTTCGCGGACCCAGAAGCTACCCCCGAGCTGCGTAATCGAAGATAAACAAGGATTTCGCTGAACTTTCTGTGATTATGTTGCTTATATAGGGCTTTGCGGGCGCTCCCGGACATTGCGAGGTTGATTGACTCTTGAGTGTTGTGCATGTCCTCGTGGTAGCTGATTGACATGCATAGCCTTTCTATAATTACAACTTACCCTCAAGCCTCAGGTTCATGTTGGACTCAAGGCTTTACGAACCTTCCCGCTGTCAGAACTATGTATCGAGATAGGGCGTCTATTGGGGGCCTAGGTTTCTAACTCCCTTCTCCCTCTTTCGTCCGCTCATTCACCTCGGCGGCTCCCCCCTTCACCACCATGTTTTCCCTCCCTCAATACACACTCGCCCTCCTCCTCTTCCCTCCTGTTGCCCTTGCAGACCCCATCCACATCCCACTCACTCGTCGCTCGTCAGGTAATCGTGACATCAACTATTATGTTTCTGCAGCGAAGCATCTGCAGGCCAAGTACAACATAACGGGGAACTCCTCTTCGCCTCTCGGAAAGAGGGCGAGCTCTGAATCAATGCAGATCACCAACCTGGTATGAACCTCCATCCGTTGCCACATATCTCAACAAATTTATCGTCTTTCCAGCTATCAGATGCGAATTATTTTGCAGTAGTGAATATCGGAACACCGTAAGTCAATCTAATGACGTCGCTTGCAGTGACCATGCTTGCTGCTTGCATTTGTGGGGTATTGATAAGGCCGTCACGCGTCACAAGGGTGGTTTTCGCCCTGTTCACAGGCGCGGGCGCTACCAGACCTCTTGGGCGTCAATAAAATTAAAATCATATCTTCGCGCTCGTTTGGGGTTCTCCAGATCGCGTTGGGAGCACGGCATGGCCGACCTGGCCATATAAAAAAAATCGGCCACAGGGTCACACTAACCCAGACCTTTCTTGTTGACGAATGTTATCCTGTTTAACAGACCACAAAAACTTAATGTCCTCTTGGCGACAGGATCACCCGACCTTTTGGTTGTAGACACTTTATGCACCTCCTGCAATTCTACAACACCGTTATTCGACCCCTCCAAATCCTCATCAATTACTTCAGCGTATGTCAATACCATAGTCGGTTATAATGGATCCGGCACCCTACGTGGAATAATCGCACAGGATGTGGTCTCCATGGGCAATTTTATTGTTCAAAATCAAACATTTTGTATGTTAACCTCCGCTATGAGTTCAGTTTGCCAGACGCTTACTTGTTACGTTGACGAGTGGCCGTTGACCAGATCCCGGATGGCTTTCTTGCAAGTCCAGTATCAGGAATCATGGGTCTTGCATTTTCTGCCGCTTCTAACTTGCGTTCGACTCCATTTTGGCAGGCGTTAGGAAACCAACTGGCTGCCCCTGAGATGGCCTTCTATTTTACTCGATTCAAGGATGATTCCAGTGCCCAGGCAGAGGAACCAGGAGGTGTGTTCACCCTCGGAGGAATAAATTCGACGCTCTTTACTGGTGATATTGAATTTTTGTCAATGGCTGCGGGTACCCCAATCTATTGGGCTCTCACCATGTCTGGTAAGTGTCATAGGAAAACATGCAAACTGAACTAACATCGTTTGATCCGTGTAGCGATCACCGTGCAAGGACAGTCCGTT
The DNA here is from genome assembly GCA_018417955.1 of Laccaria trichodermophora. NCBI lineage: Eukaryota > Fungi > Basidiomycota > Agaricomycetes > Agaricales > Hydnangiaceae > Laccaria > Laccaria trichodermophora. Next base: position 1,616,900 of record JACTVC010000001.1, read on the forward strand.
CAAATCACGCCAGGCACTACTGCCATGATTGACACTAGCACTACCCTCATCGGTGGTCCAACTGCTGATGTCAATGCCATTTGGGCAGCCGTTCCGGGCTCAGCCGTTGCTGTGAACCAGACAGGATTTTTCTCTTTCCGTGAGTGAAAATTCTTTGCGATCCCTCATATGCCTCATCCACGTCGCAGCCTGCTTTACCTCGGTCCAAGTGACACTCTCCTTTGGGGGCAAGGCGTGGCCGATAAATGTTACCGACATAAACCTTGGCCAGGTTTCGCATGGGAGTTCGCAATGCCTCGGAGCCATCGCCGATCTGAACCTCGCCACTAACTTTTCTGGTCCCCCCACCTGGCTTATTGGGGATACTTTTTTGGTTTGTTGATTCGTTTCGATTGGCATATTATATGCTGACCTCCCTTCTTTGCACCTTGCAGAAGAATGTGTATTCTGTCTTCCGTGCCAGCCCTCCTTCAATTGGGTTCGCACAGCTTTCTAGCGTGGCTGGCGGATTAGGTGAGAGCTGAGAGAACAGTCCAGTCTTCCCAGTGACTTCATCTTCACTTCCCCTTCCAGGCGCTCCAAACAGCAATGATTCCTCGACAACCAATGGCGCTGGTGGCTCTGGAAAGAGCGGTACGTTTCCCCTTAGTATCCGCCTATCTATATCTGACGTCTCGCTTCACTGCAGATGGCGGATCATCAATCAGAATTACATTGCCTGCCATGATCACCACCGCAACCATTGCCAGTGTTGTCCTCATGTCCTTGTTGTAACTCAAAATTTCTCTTCTGCGCATTAAATGTGGAGGTGTTGTACACTCACGTGTATTAGTAGTTATTCATACCAAGGGACTATTGGTCGGGACGTTGTCGAACCTTCATAACTGTGCTGAGAAATGCGTTTATATCGTAGCGACGCAAACCTTTCATTCATATAACAAGGAGACTCAAATTCATATCAAGTATACAAGACTCCACATGCATAGTGCTAGGAGATGCAAGGGAAGCGTAACGCCGTTAAGGCTCACAGTTTCCATCTCGATCTTAAGAATCCCGGAAGATAGCAAGCCTGCTGGCCCTTGGGCGACATCATGACATAGAGATCAGTCCAATGATGAAGTCATTGGTGGGTAGCTGTGTGTTCGTAAAATTTGAAGTATTTAACAGAAAAGAGTTGACCCGGGGGTATATGGATGGATATCGCTTACACTAAGAGTCCAAAGTTAAGCTACAACAGAGTGAGAGGCCTCGATGATTGTCGTGCTTACAAGGCACGATACTCGGGTACTAAAGATATTGACAAGTCTGAAAAACCCAAAAAGAACCTTGCGCAATAACGAAGTGAAAGAGAAAGAGATGACCTGCGGAAAAGTCAAAGGTCAGATAAGTGACGACATTGACGAAATCACACAGCAACCCACATAGACCAAACTTCAACAAGTCTTAACCAGGAAGCTGCCCGTAATCTTCCTCATCCTCAAACGAGTTTGACCGACCATGCATCAACCCCTCATTCCTGAACGAACTCGAAGTCAGCAGGTACCCCATCCCACTCCCACTCCCACTCCCCCCAGTACCAGGTCTAGGTACAAGCCCGCCAGGAAAAGGGGAATACCTCAGTGTCGTACTTTGATGATCAATCAACAAACTATTCGCGTCGAGATCAGGTAATTTCCCCTTCTGGTCCGAGTCCTCGACGGTCCGGTTAGGTAGGTGCCCATATTTAATGGTGTTTTGATTCTGTGAGGAAGGCGTTTCAGCAAGTTCGATTTGGGCTGGGCCGATGACCATATCTGGGCGGGTGAAGAAGAAGAGGAAGAGGTTGAAGACGCCGGAGAGGGCGTAGAGTGCTTGTGCGAAGAGAGTTAATGCGGGGGGGACGGTGTACCCGCTGAAGTAGAACCACCGGGAGAAGGTGTTGGGAAGGACATAGCCGATGTATACTGCTGGATATCTGTGTTTGATGTTAGAACTGTTCAACAACAAGAAGAGTGAGAAAAAAACACCGACAGAAGCATCATTTTTGCGATAGCCTTATTCTCTCTGTCTTCCTCGGTGTCACCCCCGGAGAAATCCAAATGAGTGCGAACCTTGGAAGGCCAGTGGACTCCCTCATCGTCAATGATAACATAACCCCGGATGACCAAAAACATAAACCCATACAGGAGCATGAGGGCGCCCATTGTAGACCAAACCCACAAATATTCGGACACGACTTGCTCTGCTCTGTACTTTTTCAGAATCCAACACCAATACGAGCCCGGGTCGGCTCCGTAGTATACGTCGTGTCGGAAGACTACGTTGGGCACGCCGACGACGAGGGCTGTGAATACCCAGATGCCAAGGACGACGAATTTTGACGAGTTTTGACGAATGCGCCATCGCAGGATGAGGATGGCGAAGGTGTGCAGGGCAATGGCCTATGAGTAACGTGTTAGAGTGCAGGATTCGATAGGGTTGGTATGCAGAGACGTACCATCGTCCTGAAAATAAAATGAGTTGGGGTTGGGATAATGAAGGATGGAATAACTTACGTGAGGGCCACACCGTTAATGCCCACCTGCTTCAAAGCAGCCTGGGCCGTGCAAAGGTGTCCTTCAGTGATTTTCTATCGTTCGCGGTCATTTAGTGTTTCCTTAAATGGCAGCTCTGGGCAAAACTCACGGCATCTGTAATCCATTTGATGATGGGAAATTCACCTAGCGGCGGTGTGGGAGGTTAGAAAAAAGGGTTTGTACGTTCATTCATCAAAGAAGACGTACCGAGGGCTTGAATGAGGTCCGCGACCATGAGGTTTAAGAAGAGACTGGAATCTGAGACTGATGCTTCGCTTTTGCCGCTCAATGTTCGTCTTGACCATTTGACCTTTTAGATGAACAAGTCAGGTTCAGTTGGGGAGGATAAAAAGAGGGTCGCGACGCACGAAGATGTAGATCATGATGACGGTGACCGATAGCACGGAAAGGCTGGGGGAGATTTTCTGGTGAGCAGTTTGTGGGGTAGGCACTTGAAAGGGTACTCACATTGAGGACTGGACGGAGAAGAACATGCCCAGCCGTTCGCCGAAGGAAAACTGTTGGGAATCCGACGTCGACGTCGACATCGTGGTGGTCGGGTGGTGGTCCAAAGAAAGTAGGAACACCTCGAGATGACCGCCATTGACGGAACACTTTAAGTACGGAAAGTATCATTGACGGCGGCTGTGTGCCCATGATCAAGCATTGTTGTGCCATGTCCTAAGAATAAGCCTTCCACCGATGCTGAAAGGAGAAGCCTCAAACTGCTAAAGATAGCCAGCATGTCGTGGATTTGAAACTGAACTTGAAAATCGTTTGGTGGCACTGCGAGCGCAAATGGTCAGTTTTAACTTTGCTGGCCATGGGCTGAGTGTAATTACGTAGTCCCAAAGTTACTTGCTCAAGGACAGCTAAAAGAAATGAATCGAAGGGTGTTATTGAGGAAAGGGCCAGGCTGGGTGCTATTTATAACACATTCCGGCGCCTAATTGAAACTGCTATCTTATCTTATCTTTGCCTGAGCTGAAAGTTGTCGTTTTCATTTCGTGGAGAGAGCCCATATGCAAGCACTCTTGAGAGTATGCAGCAAACGATCGAGAACTTGAAGGCACTTACAATTTTTTTCCAGCAACCAATTGTATTGTGAGGTCTAGATCTATTGAATCGTCCTTGAACAAATTCATTGCTTTTTTGTGGTCAAACGTCAAACGTGTTCGTCCCACATAAATGGTGGTCGTACGTGGAAGTTGCGGGCAAGATTTGAAGCTGCAATTGAGTTGCATACAGGAGTAAATTGCTCCGAAGCACAGCCGATGGGGTCTGCACGGGAATTTGTCAGCCCCGTTCCCACGATCGCACTCCGCTCGAGCTCATCGTTTGTGCCAACAACAAAGGGGAAACGACGACCATAACGACATCCACAACACACCTTGACAACGTACAACACACCGCGCTCATCGTCTCCATCGTTGATTGCGTATCCCTCACTCATTCCACAGCCACTTGAATCCGACTGTGCATAACTAGCAGCCACTGCTGCGAGTCATCTTGGGGCCTCGAGCTCAACACACACCCCGTAGACGCCTTGTGGTGACGCCGTGCTTGCAAATGCGATGTACTATCCACAGCAATCACCCGGAATCGCTCACAAGCTCGCGTCGCATCATGACCAGACAGCTTGGAGCAGACAACACCATCCAATTCTTGTCCCTCAGGGCTCTCAGACAGCCGTCGGCCCACCTCCGCCCTCCCCTGGATATGCCCTTTACACCAACGGTGCAGTTGGCACTCTCCAGCATCATCCAGGTCACCACCCCCTCACACACCAAGCTATGCACCACCACCAGAACTCACTCTCACATTACCCCTCTCCACCAAACGGACACACCCACCAACAGCATCTTCTTGCACAAGGATCGCCGGCAGGGCAGGTCATTTCACCTCACTGGCAACAGCAGTTGTTGAAGTGCGAAGTATGTGCGCTCTATCGCCTTAATTACTTCTGTTCTCATCAATCTACAGATGATACGCTCGGCACGCTCACCACACCACCGCGCACGAACAAGCGCTATGGCCTCACGCACCGTGGCGAAATCTGCTATTCCCATCACAAATCCCAACCTCGTCAAACCCCCTCTACCAGCTGAACTCAATGGTACTGCTTCGGAGGTATCCTCGCCCACAACGTCCGATAGACCCGCTTCCAGTCCGCCCATCAATGGAAACGCAGTTAATCGGCCTTCATCCACTGTGGCAGCTCCAGCGGAGGCTTTCCGTCCAACATCAATCATGAAGCCTCCCGAAAACACATGGAGCTCGCTGGACATGGGTGGAGTGAATATCAAGAACCTTCCTGCCACTTCGGGCCTCTTTACCTTTACTTTCCTCATCAACCTCTACCTCAATCACAACGCCCTTTCATCCGTTCCCCCAGAGATATCTAAGCTTCGGCACCTGGAGCTCCTTGACATCTCCGGCAACAACCTCTCCACACTCCCTCCCGAAATGGGTATGCTTACCCAGTTGAAGGAGTTGTACGTATTCGACAACCACCTGACCATGCTCCCTTTTGAACTGGGGAGCCTGCATCAACTGCAGACACTAGGCGTAGAAGGCAATCCGCTGGACGCAACCCTGAAGGCAATAATTCAGAAGGACGGCACACCAACCCTCATTTCTTACTTGCGCGATAATTGTCCGACACCTCCAGCGCCTCCGCTCCGAGAGTTGAAGGTGCTTCTCACTGAACCGGAACAGGAGGCCCTGGCCGCCGACCCCAACGCGGAGACGTTTCGCGTTCTATGTTACAACATCCTATGTGAGAGGTGTGCGACGGAGCGGCTGTATGGGTACACACCTTCGTGGGCGTTGGCATGGGAGTATCGGAAGGACCTGATACTAACAGAGATCATCAACTCCGGCGCGGACTTTTTGTGTTTGCAAGAGGTCGATATAGCTGCGTATGAGGATTATTTCACCAAGAATCTAGCGGAGCACGGATATGAAGGGGTGTATTGGCCCAAGTCGCGGTCGAGGACGATGAATGAGGCGGACCGGAGGCAGGTAGATGGGTGTGCGACGTTTTACAAGGCGGACAGGTGAGTTATGATTTTGCTTTTGGTTCGAACAACACTGAATTTGGTGGCTGGGATAATAGATACCAGTTGGTGGAAAAGCATCTGGTAGAGTTCAGCGCAGTCGCCATGCAACGACAGGACTTCAAGAAGACGGATGACATGTTCAACCGGGTACTAGGGAAAGAGCATCTAGCCATCGTCTCACTCATGGAGGACAAAGTCACTGGGACACGGTTTGTCATCGCCAATGCGCACATTCATTGGGACCCAGCGTACTGCGACGTCAAGTTGGTGCAGGCTGCCTTGTTGGTTGACGAGATCGAGAAAATGGCCAGTCACTTTGCCAAGTACCCTCCTCGACCTCCACCATCAGCATCCACGTCGTCTATCGTGGCAGCAGTCGAAGGAGAGGAGCCCGCAGAGACCGGCGCAGAGCCACCCTCCTCCGCTGCATCGTCACCTGCAGTACCTCAACATCCCCAGCAGTACCGTACGCCACCAGTGTACACAGACGGCACGAAGATCCCACTGATAATCTGTGGCGACTTCAACTCCGTCCCATCATCAGGCGTATACGACTTCCTGTCAAATGGAACCCTACCTGCTGACCACGTGGATTTCAAGTCTCACAAATATGGCCGGTACACATCTGAAGGCTTGCGTCATCGATTTGGCTTGAAGAGCGCGTACGCGGCGCCTGGGGCTGGCGAACCTCCCGTGACGAATTATGTGCCCACGTTCCAAGGGCACATTGATTATTTGTGGTACTCGGCCGCGAATTTGGGGGTGAACGCTATTCTGAGCGGGGTTGATAAGGATTATTTGGAGAAGGTCGTTGGGTTTCCTAATGCCCATTTCCCTTCAGAGTGCGTTGTTTCTTTTTTCTTTTTTACATAATTTTTCCGGTTTTGTTGACCTGGTGCCCTTTTCATCCAGCCACGTATGCATCGTCGCCGAATTCCGCGTGAAACCCCCGAGAGAAAACCCACCACGACCACCACCGCCTGTATTCTCATAATTTCGCGGCGCTCAATCCACTCATCTACCACTCTTGGTTGGGTTTGTTCGTCGTCCCCGTCACTCGTTGTCGTTGCTGTCGTTTGGACATTGGCCATTTAGTTGCTTTTGGGTCTTCTGTCTTACCTCCCTCCTCTTCTTTCTTCCTTCTCTTTACATTCCTATTTCTATCTACCTAACTCGGCCTAGTCAAACCAAACCATACATAATGGAGTCTAAACCTCTTATTAATGACTTTGGTGTCTAGCTGGTGTTTCGTGACTCTTACTTTTTCCTTTCTCTCTTTCTGTTGTCGCATCAAATATCATTTATTCATCCATTTTCACTTTTTTTCTCTTTTGTGCTCGCTTCAACCTGTCAAACCGGTGTTCTCCGCGTCCCTCTCTCCTCGCCTAGTCATGCTGTGTGTCTCCTCTGTCCTTGCATATATCCGCCCGTCGCGTCCTTTGACTGATTTACTAGTAGTACTATACACAGCATCATCCCCACCACCCTCATCTTTGTGTAGCATGTGCGTTGTATGATTGGTATGAAAGCAAAAACATCTCTTAATCCTCTCATGCCCTTGTGTGCTTGTGATGTTTGGGCACCTCGATCTTCCAGGTTGCTTCCAGGCAACATGAACCGTTGGTTCGTCAACCAGAAGCAGGTCTAACGTTCGAGCCATGACAGTGCTAGATTATTGCCCAACAGAAACGTGCAAAGCTTCGCCCGACAATGGTCCTTGGAGAGCAACAGTGTTATCTTTTACGTCAACTTGACACTTGGAATTGAAACCCACCTTCAACCCAGCCCTCTCGACCCCGCTGATCATGCTTTCATCGATCATTCGTAGTTAGGTCGGCACACACATGAGTCGTTCAAACGCGTCACCATTGGAACCATCACCGGCGATATAATAGAATGTGAGAAACGCGTTCCTTTCTTTCCCTCCACTCCACCTCGCACAATGAGCCACGACGACCACCGGCCTGGGCGGCAATCATTCCAAAGCCCACTCAACGCTTGGGAGCCTTGATGGGGTAGTCAAGAACCCAGGGCCCCACGGGTACTCGTGTTTGACCCATGAGAGTGCTCGCTTATCATGTAACAGCTGAGGGGAAAGCTTCTCGTGACAACGTCTGTTGTGGTTCTTCAGAGGTAAAAAAGGACAGTGAATTTGACAATGACTCTCAAAACGTACGATCGAGGCTTACCCTTAACCATGCCTTTTCCGCTTTAGTGAGCATGCTTTCCTTGACCATTCGTAATTGAATTGGCACACATGTGAGTCGTTCAAAAGCAAGGAAGGTATTGTCTTCAGAATCGTCCTGCGTCTCGAAGGGTTGTTGGTCAGGTACAAATACACCAAAGCAAAAGTCACCTTGACACGACGAACAACGTAGGAGGATTGAATCCGGATGCTCCAACTACCCTCGTAATCTTAAAACCCGACGTCAACGTCACATTTTTGCGAGTCAATATCGGTCACCGACATAGAGTGGGCTCAATGGAAACGATATGGCCTGCCATCAAAGGAACGTTTCCCGAGAAACACTGTGGGCTATCAAGCACACTTAAGAATGACCCAGCGTATCCACATCGGTGCTAAAATCGGCTTAAGCTAAAAAGACTACGTGAAGGAGGGATTAACACAAACCATAAAGTCAAGATCTTCCTGCGAAAGTGCTTTATGAGATAACGCGACCAGCTGGTGACTGGGAGTTCCTTCTACGAAGACAGCACTGGCCATCGCAATCTGTTGATAGAAAGAAGTGTAATAATTTGAAAGTATTGGCAACAGTTAACATACGTGAGCTTGGAGTACCCGGGTGTACGCATCAGATTGCTCCACAGTTGGACGACTGAAGATCATAGTCCTGGTTGTTTCACATACTCCATCTTGATAGTGGATACCCGCTCCGCTGAATTCAAGTAAGAGTCAGGACAAGGATGACAGCGAAGATTGAGATGCATACATGAGGTATGGTCCATCTAACCCAATCATTCGCGCTAATGATTTCTTCGAAGAGTGGCGGGACAGCGCGGGATTGGGACCAGAAGCCGAAATGTGCTTGTGGCTGAAGCAGATGAAATTATTTTCCAACCTTGCGAACCCTGTCAACCGTGCCGATGCTTCGTACTCCGGGACTTCATGTCCCTTGGATAGGTTGTCCTCAAGCCAAGCTAAGAACCTGACCTGATGTGCACCAAGCATAAGGGTAGATAGAAAGAAACAGAGAATAGACCCCACAAATGAAATTCCGCCTTGAAGGTGTGCGCGTTTTATACTGTCAACCTCGGTCGCATTCTTGACCGCCATCATGTGTTCAACTTGGCAAGGTGTAATAGTGTACCGGCCGGGGGTCAGCTTCAAGGAAAATTCGTAACCTGTTTGCGGTGCCATGAGAAGCTAGCACAAGCAAGCGTGGTGAGATATGAAAAGATGACTGATAATTTACTCACTTTGCCTTCACCCCATTCTCTAAGACGCAAGAACGACCAAATATCGTCATAGTCCCTTCGTTCAACGCCAATGGACTTGAGATAACCAACCACCCGCTCGTTCATCTTGGAGCCATCGAGGAAGATGATTGCGGCTTCAAGCCCAACAAACAAGTAGGCATGGAAAAGTGTGCTGTAGGCTGTGTCTGACCCGCGCATATTCAATATGTACCCTACAAAAGTGAACCTTTTAGTTGAGAGAAAACGCACACAACAAAAGTATTCACCAACGCAGGGAAACGACGTTATGAGAGTCCCAACGTGGACTTGTGGTTCGGTTGTCAGGTTCGACGGGGTAAACACAGGCTGCCCCTTTATCCATTCTCTCAATTTATCAAGCTTGTAAAGTGCATCCTTTCCTATTGAGGAGATATGTGAGACTACTTGTTGAGAGTGGGTCGACATACCGGTAAATTCTATCCCTTGGACATACACTGGCTCCTGTGAACGAGGGGGCTTATCTTGCCAGGCGAGATCGATAAGGTTGTGGGGTGGGAAAAACAGTGTAGAATCGAGAGGGCCGAGCTTTGCTTTCAGCCGCACGGCCTTCTCGTGTGACACCATGAGCGCATCGATACCTATCCTAGCCCCTCGAACTCGTTCCTAGTAAAGATTTTAGTGGGATATTTGGGAGTTTGAGAAACAAAACTCACTGCAAGCCATACTATCCAATCTTTGGGTCCTTCAACTGGATCAATGTCAACAATTTTCCAATTCCGGTCGACTTGCTCTCGAACTTGATACCAGTACCGTGCATCGGTAAGTAGATACGCGCAGGATTTTGATATGATAGCCTGCCCCGGTCCCGAAAAGCTGGGCCGAAGAATAGGCGAATGCCCTTCAGGTGATAGGATGTGTCGCTCACCCTGAAATGAGTTCCAGTCGTTTATCGCTGTCAGTGGCAACAGATCCTGACTGACACGGGTCTTCGCTCGGAACAATGCTATAGCCGCGTTATATAATTTGAACAAGGGTCGAAAGTGGACGCACTAATAATCCAACGCCTCTTCAGCCATCAATTTTCGGAGCTCTTGCAGTCGAGCACTTATCGGTTTCGCCCTTATAGAGTCGGCCCTGATAACATCGCGTTCGTAGGCAAGCGCGTTGGTTGAATCTTGCAGCCAGGATGGTGGAGGCGGCAGCGGTTTTAATGTCGAGACTGTCGATTTGTCGATGTTAATCCTACTCCGAGGGAGCTCCGAGGTCGTCCAGGTATGCGAACCGCTCTGCGTGGATTTGACAACCTCTAAAGACTCACGCTTGTGGTCCTCTTTGGCAACATATCGTCCATACGATTCATTGGTTTTCATTTTTAGCTCGTCGATAATCTCTTTTGGGACTCCAGGATGCAAACTCTTGACAGCCTCCTCGAACTCTGCCAAGTGGAGAGCGATATTTCCCGGGTCCGCTGGGGTGAAAGGTGTAGATGACGCCGGTGGTTGGTCAGAGGTGGACCAAGAGAGGCGCCGTTCAAGCTTCGAACTGAAGGAGAGTGGGGGGACTCTCGAACTCAACGGAAATGGAGGCAGCGCAGGCAGAGGGCGAGGGGCCATGATAAGCGAGGGGAGGAAAGTCCTGTCCAAAGATTGACGCCATACGCGCTTGTATATACGTGTGCTCGCTGAGTGGCTTTGTCAGAGTCAAGGGAATCGGAGGACCCGCCACCGCCTCCTGATCCCCACCGTCATCTGAGTTCTTTTTTCCCATGCTTCATTCGGCTCTTGGTCGTTGACCAGCTCGCACAGGCAGCGCTCCTGCTACACTTGGGTCCAACGATCATGGAATTCGGCACGGGGCGGATAGTCCACGGGGGTACCATCATGTAATGTCGACGTTGTGTGAGGAAATGATGTAAGTTGAAAGTTCTGCCTTCATTGGTCGGATGAAGAGCTTGCAACTTACAACTTGAAGGACTTTTCAGTGCCCTGGCATGAGCACCCTCCAATAATGACAACAATGACGACGAATTTTCACCGCCATTGACTTCAGTGGATACTAGGTGGCGGTTCTTCAGCCTCGCCTCCCTCGTTTGATATCGGCGTCGCAGCTCACCTCCCTCATTTGATCCCCGTCTCATACAACTTCTATGCCCATCCTAATCCCCAATCTATTTCACTGTGGCTCGCTAGGCTTGTTCGTTGTGGAGCCGGTTGGCAGGCTGGGTTACTTTTGGTATTACGGAGCGTAGAAAGCTGATTGGCTTCAAATATCCTGTATGTAAATTCAATGCTCCTCCTGCAGTGTGCATTCATTTTGCACTCACCTACCCGACAAATTCTCTCGGACATCGCTCGAAGGCCACACAAGTATTCGTGAGATCCTGGAAGAATGTATCCCACGGTGGACAACTCGACTCGATTATCTGGAACGAATCTTCTGATAGATAGATAGATTTCTTCCGGAGCGGTCCCAATGAGGAACAACCGGTTCCCGATACATAGTGGTAGCGTCTAAATACAACTATGCTACGGTTGACACCACCACATATCAGCTCTTCATCGTCTTCCATCTCACACCACTTGTGTCAGCGAACAACAAGTTCCCAAGCAAGGAATTCATCCTGAATGCAACCTCTGGAATGATCAGGAGTTTTTTGAATTACAGAGTGAGTACTCTGTAATCCTACATGTCTATATTGCTGCAATACACATGTGATGCTGAAAGGGCTCTGCCAAACAGAACAGACCTGGCGGAATGTGGAACGTGTACCAACACTCACTATTTTCTTCATGGATTTGGCTGACCTCCCTCCCGCTCCTACTACCAACCTTAACTTGAAGGTATGTTTTAACTTTTCCTGAGTTCTGATGTTTCATTGAAAGTTTTTTTGTCCTAGAGTGCTTCTCAAAAGACCTGTGCATACCTACAGCCTCAGCCTACCTACTTCTCAACTCACAAACTTTCAAATCACAGTCAAAGATGCTTCACATGCAAGTCTTTGCACAGCAGAACATACATCAGAATTACTGAAAGTGGTTATGGTGACAGGCTCAGCTAAAGACAACAGAAATCCATTTGCATACACCAATGGAGGAGGTTTTACACAGCCACTGAAACAATGAAATGCACCCCCTCTGCACCCTTACAGGTTACTCCTTTTGAATTCAGCAAGGTCTCACCCTCCAGAAAATTGAAATGGATCTTTGGTAATTTTCCCCCACATCCTGCCACATGAGATTAGGTCACAATTTCAAAAAGCCTTCAGCAGGACCCCCTCTCCCAGCTAGTGTTTGGGGTCTCTGCCACCCACTTGGAACAGACCTTATATCATTACAAATTGACTATTATTTGTAATAATAAGGTCTGTACAAGACACTAGTAGCTTGCCATCAGCATCATGTAAATAATCCTGTACTCTATGATTTTCTTAATCAATTTTACTGTTGGGCCATCAAATGACTAGTGCACTGATCCTGGAACAATTGTCAGTACCCAAAAAATGGTTAAAATGCCACTTTAACTGGATTTAACCACAAAGTACTTTCCTATCAGATTCAAATAATTTGTTGGTCCTATGTTTTTTTTTCAGTCTTATAAACCAGACCTGCCAACTCCAGTTCCCTTCAAATTGCAGAAATTATTGGACTTCAAAAGTTATATTAGAAAAGCCTTCTCAGAATTCCAGATTACATATACTTTGAGTAGCTGAAATTTATTGACAATTCCACAGATACAAAAGAAAGTAAATGATATTTTTTGAAAGAATAGCCAATCTTGAGTTTCATATGTAAGCTAAAATTATAGAAGGAGAATGATATGACCTTTTTAGCCAGTTAATTGAGGTGTGATTGAATAATTATTACTCTCTTGTGTTGATTTCCAGTTCTAGTATTGTATATTGTGAGTAGATTAGACATTTTAGTAGCACTCAAGCTTAACCACATACCTGCTGAGGATTCATGAAAAAGTATAAACAAATTTTGCTGTCTCAAGTGGAGATCAATTGAAAAAAACTTGCCCACTATCATATAATTGTCAGTAAGCTATCAAACAAAGAAAACAACAATGCAACTTACTTGCTGAAATAAGAAAAGGCTCATTAAAGTTCTATAGTTTTAATGGGATAACAAACAATCTGACAGCCATAATTGATCACAGGCAGGTAAAATAGATAAAAAGAATATAACATACAATCTATGATATAGCATTGAGCATATCTATAATGCAAGAATGATGATGTACCTACAATCTGATTGGATAGTTCATTTAGAAACACTTGTTAATGAATAAATACTAGCTATACCTCCTAAAAAATAGCTTTAGATTTGATCAGATTGTCTATTATGTACATTACCTGGCAATCAAAGCCCATAGTTGAATAATTGAGTATACAGCAATAGAAAACCCACTTTCTGAAGCAAAAGGTAGTGATTACTTTTTACATGAATGGGAGTCCACTTACTGGCTTCAATAACATCAATAAATAGACACTAAATTTTAAAAAGAATCCTCACAATCTAAGCAAAATTCAATTATCAGATATAGAATTGATAAAAATTGGACTTACACCCTAGAAAAATAGTCATCACTGAGTACTTTTGAATTTCCCAGAGTAAATTTCTCACATTCTCACAGAAAAGATGAGCTATTTATTATAGAGGAATAAATGAAGGGATACTCACATGCTGTAAATAGATTAATTATTTATCAATAAAAATATTATTTAACTTGCCCACTAAATTGGCTGTAGTTAGAAGATGTACAAACATGAAGAGGGGTTGCCACTTACACTCTGTAGAGAAATACAAGTTTACGGCTTCTCTGAGATGGAGAGTTGATATAAGATATGAAAGCTTACAGGCTACAAGTTAATAGAAATGGTTTGAGCAGATAGAAGCATGTAATAAAGTCCACCCACAGTCTGAAAACCTGGAATCAGAATAATTATCTTGAAAGCAAACATTACATACAATCTATTGCAAGAAAAAGAAATTAATATTGAAAAGTTCTACTTGCAGGTTCAATAACTTACAGGCTAAAATATGTGCTCAATTAGTGAGCCATTGCATCACAAAAGAGAGTAACTTACTCCCTAGTTCCAAGAAGAGATAATAAGAGTAATGACAGTGCAACAATGAACAATTACTGACAATCTGCAAAATTATCAGACAGACTAATTGTTGAAATTTAAGACTGTAACATACCCACTAAAAAAACAATTTGTAAAGATCATCTTGAACAATTTTTTCTTCTTACATTCTAACACATAGAATGAATTAGATGTAAGAGAAGGTGCATAGAAAGTGTTCCTACATTCTATCAGAAAACATTCATTTAGTAGTGTTCAAAGCTATTCAATATGATACTTGCCCACTGTGGAATATAAAGGTCAGATGCTTCAGTTATATTTTGAAGGTATCTTCTCACATTCTAAACAGAGCAATCTGTCAAATTTATACTAACAACTCACAACATATCATACCTGCTATAATCCCAAAAACTTTAGTTACATATTGATAGAAAGGAAAGAACAAGTTACCATCTTGAAAGTATAGTCAGTGATGGCTCAAATGGCTATCATATTTCATACCTCCTAGGAAAGAGTCAAAGAAAATTACAACTGAATAACATTTTCATTTCCAAGATTTTTTCTTACTTTCTGTAAGATCTTTCATCAGCCATTCTGAATAAAATTTGTACAAGCCATACCTTTGTAATTTCTAAAACTGGCCATATATATGCTTTTTTGCCAGCTCCAGCAAACTCTTCTTCCTGGTAGAATATTAAATTATTGAAAAAATATTGAGATATCAGTGGCTAACCTGAAAACAAGATAACACAGCTTCCAAGTCTTGAACAACACTTTTTCCAGTGTCTCTGTTACAGTTTAAAATGGTGTTAAACCAGCTTTCTATATTTTTAGACATCAGTAAATTCACAAGATTAATCAGAGAACTAAAAATTGTCTCAGATAAGTCCTGTCCCTGTTCTCCAAATGCCTGGCAAAGGTGATGGGGCCAATGACAGCAAGCATATCTTTGTCCAGCTGTGTCAAAGAAATTTTGTTCAACATCATTTGTAAGACACCGCAAACAGTCAATAGCAAGGAGAGCATGCTGGATGGAAGGATTGATATAATAACTTTCTGACCGAGCTTGACTGGTCAGAAAATCTCGAAGTGAGGTGTGAAAAAGTAGGATTGGCTGGTCATCGTCTCCTGGAATAAGAAGGAGAGATTGGACAGCAAGCAATTCACAAATGATTTCCCTGGATTAGAACCCAAGTAACTTGCTTATTGCTGTAATGGATTGGTTTTCCACAAGGATCATGGTAGTTCCAAGAATGTGATGGAAGCTGGGTGTAAGGGAAACCTCACTCAGGACCTGCTTGTACAAGGGATCAAGACCCACGACATCTGACTGTAAAACCAACTTCAAGTCCCTATCTGGAAACTCACTAGCCTCGATCCAGGAAATCAAAGTTGTAGCAAACATAAATGAGCCACCAGCTTTGGAGAGCAGGAGGTTTAGATCTGATGGGGATGGCCAAGGCTGAGGAAGGCCCCTCATGATAGGGAAATTCTGTTGATATACGTTGTTGAACTTTTTCTGAAAATATGCTTGAATATCAGGACGAGCATCAAAGTCTACTAGCTCTAGACGGTAGATGCTCGTTGAAGCCAGAGGATGGTCAAATTTTCGCCGGATATGTTCCTCCACACGGCTAGTAAGCAGGATACGTATCAAAGGGAATCTCTTTCCAGCCGTCTCGATGATAGCAGTAATGAATTCTCCCATTTGGGATTTGTCATCACATTCGTCAAGGGCATCAATGACAATAATGTTTGCTTTTGTAGTGGACAAGAAGGCAGAAAGCCCACTTGATGCCGCAAGGAGCGGCTCAATGACGAGCTTTTGAAACTGATGAGTGAGTGAAGTTGAAAGGATAAATGGTTCTTCGTCAAGGACCTTCTCGATCACAGTCTTGGAAGTTGGAATGGAGACAGAGATTTGGTAGGCGAGGGTCGCAATGAGGCGATCAATGTGACTGCGTGCGCCAGCACCCCGGAGAAAGAAAAAGCTGGCGGCGAGCCTGCTGTTTTCGGCGCATAACTCAGCGATAGTCTGCGATAACGCAGACTTCCCGTAACCGGCTGGACCGTTGAGCCAGCATACAGTGGGAGCATCCCGACTCTTGGTGTCAACCCACTTCTTGATAGTGTCGATCAGCGTGACTCGGGTTCCAGGATCGCATCGGGCGACTTGACCTCCGCGAGTGTAGCCAGCATCTTCGACGGGCCTTAGTTGCTCATACAGTCCTAAAGAGCGTCAGAAACAACGATGCTACAATGTTCGCGATCGAGCTAACCATTGAGAGCGGCGGAGTTACTGTAGAAATGTGCATCCCCACCAACATCGAAGAAAGCTGGATCCCCTGGGAAAGTCATGCCAGTGGCGTTAGAAAAGATTGGCATCGTACAGTCGATATGTCGTGGTGGGCTGGTGGATGAGACGAACAAAGATCAAGTCACAGGCGTAACTTCGCCGTTGGAGTGTCACTGGATTGCTTACACATATCGCTGCAGTTCCTAAATTCCATATTCAAGATGATTGCACACCCGACTCGAAATTTCTCGTCCATACAAGAAGATACATATGCAACACGAAATCGCCTTTGAACAATCACAACAGGAGTATAAATGCCACAATGTAATGACAACATGACGGTTCGGAAGAGCCTGCTTTGAGAGAATCAAGGGGATTTCCGCTACCTCTTCTCTGGTCGAACTTTTGCTGACTACGAAAGGTTTCAGCGCGTTCATCTGAGGAGCATAGGGAACAGGTGACGTACATGAGTTTGGAGGAAAGACTGTACGTACTATCAAAACAATAACGTTACGACTTGAATGCATAGCCCGGTAAACCGACTGACTGTGCTCTATGTACCCCCGAAATAGCCTTGGACGAGGATGACACTGAGGGCTGGGATGAGGTATCGTCCACCGATCCGATTGCCCGCACTACCTGGGAGAATAGACCGAAAGCGCAGCATTGGATTCAGACTCAGTAAATTTCCATGTACTTTACCATCGAACTTGTAGACGAGCAGCCAGCAACCTTGAAGGGTAATGAGATATGACTAAATGTCCTTTTGCTGGAAAATACTGACCCACCTTCGACAGCGAAACTTTTGCTTTTTGTTACACAGGAGGCCAGTCCTTTCTGTCGTATCTTTTTCCGAGTCGTCGGGAAAATTTTCAGAGCGAGTTTCTGATCATTTTCAAGCTCCTACGTGCTGCGCAGTCTTGGTTTGAGTTCGCGAGGCATCATAGGACACCCCGAGGAGAGGAGAAGCCAAGCGGGATTCTAGGAAGAACTTTCTTGACCCTGTTATAAATAAAAGGGTTCGAAAGAGGCTGAGTATCGCGGCAACAGTGGTGGACCTTGAAATTGCGGGAGGCTGGAGCTGCGCGCAGGTACAGATTCCCACTAAATCAAGAGTCGAGCCTGGTACCGTGTTATCGCCGTAGCAAGACAAATGTCAGAAATATCGATCGTGACTCCCGGAAATCATCTGGCCTGAGTGTTGAGAAGGAGTAGAGTAACCGTCGTGGACAAAGAAGGCCACAATCCGGAGATGGATGCCGACTGAGCTTTGAGAATCTCCATTGAAATAAGGCCTTGAGGCTTGTCGTCACCAAGTCTCATTGACCAGCTTGTCGTATGCTTGAGAAATGATTTTTTTGAGTAGAGTACCCACTTGCGATGCCCCCATTTGTTTAACAGCAATATCTCGAATCACTGGTTTCGTTCTTGGAGATGATCGTTCTCGTTGATGAGGACAGGTTAACCAGATCCTAGCCCATATATCGACTGAGTCCTGAGCGCTGAGTAGGTACTAGCACTAGTCCTGAGGCCTGAGCTCTTCCGAGTCGATCCTTCAACGTTCAATTACGACATGGCAAAATTCTTCTCCTTCCGACATTCCGCGTCCGAAGATTCCCCGCAGCGTCGCAAGTTATCGCTTTTATAAGTGGAAATGCCTCAAGGCGACGTCGACGGAGCAGGAAATGGCAAAGTTTCTCCTCATGCCACATGGTAACATGGACCAGATGGGGAAAGTCTGTGAAAAGATTCAGATGATCAGGACGAACTCAGAACTGGTTAACTCCGTTCTGTCACCAGATGCCAGATGGCGAAGTCCATCTGCTTCCGATATCCCTGCAACGAAAACAGCCTTTGGAAAAGTCCTCCACTTCACTGACAACGACGACGACCAAGGGCCGCACCTATGTGATGTTTTCGCCACTCCCACCCACGCTCTTTCTTTTATTGCTATCTATGCTGATGGGGCCTACGACTGCCCAGGATCAAGTGAGCACGGCTTGCCTTGGCATGAAGGCTATTAACGTGCATGACTAATTCTGACTTTTCCCAACCTATCATAGACTGCAAGATGGGATGTGGTGGGTCCTTACTGTTAGACTACTCCGCTCTTCGTGGACAATGATCGGTTTTAGCTGAAAGGGACGAAGGACGAATCGTCGTGCGACCTCCAGAACCAGCTTAGTGCGTTCTGTGAGTATCAAAGCGCTCGAGGTGAGTTCTTGATGAATATCATTCGGAGGCTTCTCTGACCTCTTTCTCATAGATTACACGGGTATACGTAGACAAGCAACGAACGGTACTGCTCCATCGAAATGTACATGGTGAGTGGGATTCCCAACTGGATATGTTGCCCCTAACGATCTTCTTCCTTAGCAATACGGTCTTTTTCAACATATGGAGCGCATGTTCATATTCAAGCGGCAACAACACACTTCCTATCTACAGCCTTTGGACAGCCCAATGCCAATCAAACTCTGTGAGCGTTAGTAGAAGTGCGCAGTGGGTCTTGTCACCCTCGGGAGTTGGGCCTGGGATGGAATTTCCAGGATGGGCAAAACTGTCTGTACCAGGCAATGCGACTTTTGACATGATGCGAGCGGTATCTGGTGAGTCCGGTGCTGCCTAAATCCTCTCTATCTAACTAAGCGATGAACAGTGGCTATCGCACGTCCACGTACCCCAGCCAAAATAATCATCATCTCAGCCGTTGTGGGAGTGATCAGCGGTCTACTCATCGTCCTTCTATTCTTCGGCTGGCAGCGGAGGAAAACCGTAGCTCGAAAATCAGCTTTCCAGAAACTGCGGTACCCAATTTGGACACGCAGGCTGCGGAGCGTTCAGCAGGAAGAACCAAAGAGTGATTGGACTATAGATCGCGCCGAAGAGCCTCCACAACCACAAGAAGAGGAGTTTGTCTTCGTGCATCCCCAGTCGCCCTTGTCGCCCTTGTCTCTGCACGACGAACCATTGAGATCACGCTGGTCGGATTCGATCCATGCGCCTCCTTCTATCATGGATAATCGACGACCGCTCCGGAATGTTTGGGGCGAAAACATTGCTAGGAGGGTCAAGGCTGTTCCTGGGCTCATCTCCAGACCGTGGAAACCACGACCGATCCGCGTCACGGCTGTTCCTGCCCGTAGAGGTTTCCGTGTGGACACCAACGACAGGACATTTGGGCTCGTGTCTCCGGGTTATACGCCAACGAGTGCTCATCCCAGCCGGCTGCATGAAACTATTCATGAGGATGACGAGGAGCAGGGTCATGATGCTGATGGCCATCAACGCCAGCAATCGATTCATGATGTGGACGATGATGAGCGGATGACGCTCATTTCTGATCATGACAGGACTGACAATGATGTGTTTCTGATTTCGAGGAATGGCGCGGATTTTAGCACGTTGGGAAGTACTCCCACAAACTCGAATATTGTGGTCATCAGTCCAAGTGATTACGGACACGTACCACAGCAGAATCAGCGCAATAAAAAAGTATGTTCAAGGTTTTTTCTCTAGGATCTGAATCTGATCTTGTTTTCAGCCTCAGGTACCTCCCCCTTTACACTCACCCCCTGCAAATATACGCACAGTATATACACCCCATTCCAACGGAGCTGGACCATCCTATTCATCAGCCTTGCGTCCTATAGAGCACCAACGATCACAATCGAATCTTCCGCGATCTCCTGCTATAGCTCGTCAAACCTCAGCAGAACAACCACACTACCGAGCTCCTTCCCTCCACGACTCCATAGACATCGGTTTCGAAGCCGCACCTATATCACGTCGGTCGTCAAACCAGAGTTTCCGCGCTCCAGCACTGCAGCATCAACGGTCGATATCCCAATCCGGTTTGGTTGGCATCGACGAGGTGTATCACGATCCGTATGCACCCACCAACCATCGGAGGGGGCTCTCAGCCGACGACGCGGCTTCGTTTTACCTCACGCCAGAGAATGCGGCGTATCCCCCGAGTCAAGGACATCAGCTATCTGTTGAAAATCTTATTCCTCGCCGTACGGATCCTGTGATGCTTTTCCCTGGATCTGTGAGAGGGGCGGGGTACGGAACTACGCCTGATGCGTATCCTAAACCGTTGCCTGGTACTCTGCAGCCTAACAGACGAGGAAATATTCCATGATATCCTGAATATTTACGACTTTTATTACCACTCATGGACGGTTGTGCATCTTTCTATTTTTTTTTGGCATTACTTACATGGATGTAGATGGACGCGCTAATGACACGATACTTGGCTTGATCCTCGTGTAGCTTGGGATGAGCTTGTGTGCTTGGATAAATATTTTTATCTGATTTGCAACGTGTTTCTTGGGTGCTTAGAAGGGTATGGAACTTTGGAGAACTCTCTCGAATAGATCGGAAAAGGAAATAGCCCAGCCACAATTGGCCCATATAGGGCACACCAAGAGCACACAAGGATTCTTTTCGATCATAGACTTTTCTTGCATATAAAGGTCATCTCGACATCTACTACCCAATAATTGCTCGTCACTATCCCTTTTTTTCTCCTTAACGTTCTATCATGGCCGTTGTTGGTATCGATTTTGGTACTCTCCACAGCAAGGTCCGTTATCTTCAAGCTGATTTACAATTTTTTTTATACTCATTTTAAAAAAAAGATCGGTGTCGCTAGACATCGCGGGATAGATATAATCACGAATGAAGTGTCTAATCGTCAAACTCCGTGCGTTTTTGAGCTCTATTGGATACGATTTTGACTGCTAAAAATGTGGATTGTAGATCTCTCGTCGCCTTTGGGCCGAAACAACGTTCCATCGGTGAACCTGCAAAGACCCAGGAGACATCCAACTTCAAGAACACCGTCGGGTCCCTCAAACGGCTGGTTGGACGGACGTTGAACGACCCACAAGTGCAGGATATCGAGAAAAAGTTTATCAATGCTAAATTGGTCGATGTGAACGGGACTGTTGGTACCGAGGTCCGTCTTTTATATACATTCCGCCCCAATGGAGTCTTTTGCTGATATCGAAGTCAAGGTCACTTATCTCGGTGAAAAAGCCACCTTTTCGTACACGCAGCTTGTCGCGATGTATTTCGGCAAGCTGCGCGATACGGCTGCCAATGAACTCAAAACTGGCGTCACCGATGTCGTGATCGCCGTACCGGGATGGTATACCGACGTCCAGCGTCGTGCGGTTCTGGATTCTGCATCCATTGCAGGACTGAATACCCTCCGACTCATCAACGACACGACTGCCACTGCCCTCGGATATGGGATCACAAAGGCCGATCTCCCAGAAGCAGAGAACCCTCGCCATGTTATTTTTGTTGACGTTGGCCATGCTGGATTGTCAGTGGCCGTTGTTGCTTTTTCCAAAGGCCAACTTGTCGTCAAGAGCACGGCTTATGACCGTAATCTTGGTGGTCGTGACATTGACTATGCCTTGGTCCAGCACTTTGCACAAGAATTTACGGCCAAGTACAAGATCGATGTTATGTCGAATCCCAAGGCCATCTTCAGGCTTTCAGCTGGCTGTGAGAAGCTCAAGAAGGTCCTGTCTGCCAATAGCGAATCGCCTCTGAATGTCGAGTCCATCGTGACCGACGTCGATGCTTCATCCAAACTCACCCGCGAACAACTCGAAGAGTTCATTAAACCCGTTACCGATCGCATCATCGCCCCCCTCCATCGCGCTCTCGCAGATTCTGGCCTCACCTTGGACCAGATCGACGCGATCGAGCTCATCGGTGGCACCACTCGTGTCCCCGCCGTCCGCCAACGTATTCAAGAAGCTTTCCCCGGTAAATTCCTTTCCACCACCCTCAACCAGGATGAGGCCATTGCCCGCGGAGCCACTTTTGCCTGCGCCATGCTCTCCCCCGTCTTCCGCGTCCGCGACTTCCATGTGTCCGACATCAACCACTTCCCCATCAAGGTTCAATGGACTGCCACACCCACCGACCCCGACGACGACACGGAACTCATCGTCTTCCCCCAGGGCAACAGCATTCCTTCGACCAAGGTGCTCTCGTTCTACCGCAAGGAGCCTTTCAACATTGAGTCTGTTTATGCGCAGCCTGAGCTTCTTCCTGGTGGGATCAGCCCATGGATCGCCAATTTCACTGCCAAAGAGGTGCCTCCTACAGCTAACGGTGACGCCACCTGCGTGAAGCTGAAGACGAGGTTGAACCTTCATGGTGTCATGTCATTCGCGGGTGCGTATGTTGAGGAAGTCGAGGAGAAGGAGGAGGCTATGGACGTGGACGCTCCTGCTGAGGGCGCTGCTCCCCCTAAGAAGAAGAGGATTGTGAAGAAGACGGAGATTCCGTTCGTTGCGACCAACACTTCTTTGGACAAGTCGGTTGTGGAAGCGCTCCGAGAGCAGGAGAACCAGATGCACGCTGCTGATAAGCTTGTGTATGATACCGAGGTAAGTTTCGAGTTTTTCTCTTTGCTTTTGTTGCATATATTAATCGGCTTTTTAGGATCGCAAAAACGCTCTTGAGGAGTACGTCTATGACACGCGAAGCAAGCTCGATGAGCGTTATGCGCCATATGTTCAACGTGAGGAGAAATCCAAGCTCCTCGTCGCACTCCAAGAAGCCGAGGACTGGCTGTACACCGAAGAAGGTGAAGAAGCCACCAAATCCGCCTACGTCACCCGGCTCGACGCACTCAAAGTCCTCGGCGACCCCATCACCTTCCGCTACAAAGAATCCGACGACCGCCTAAAAGCCATCGCACAACTCCGCGAGACATTAAACAACTACATGTCCCAAGCCACCTCATCCGACGAAAAGTTTGCGCACATTGACGAAAAGGACAAGCAAGCCGTCGTCGAAAAGGTGGCGACCGTGCAGAAATGGCTCGAGGACCAGAACGTGAGGCAATCTGAGAGGCCGAAGAATGTTGATCCTGTTTTGACGAGCGCGGAGATTGGGAAGAAGAGGGATGAGGTCATTTATTTCGCTACTCCCATTTTGACCAAGCCGAAGCCGAAGCCGCCTGTGGTTCCTCCTACGTCGGGTACGCAGACCCCGAAGGGTGGGGCGGAGACGCCTGCTAAGGAGGGTGCTACTTCCCCTCCTCAGGAGGAGGAGGACGGCCCGAGTGTTACTGAGATGGATGTAGATTAGGTGCACGGCAATTGGTTGGTTGATGTAGCAATGGATAAAGCAGATACATATTACATGTTCAATTAGATTTTTTTCTCTTCATTTTCTGAGTACTCCGTCATTCCCCAGCCACTGTCGTCGTTATTCTGAGGAAGATACGTCAGCCCCTCCTTATCGTACTGCAACAAAAAACTTACTTCGCCGCAAGGCTCATCACACACTCCTTCCGCAAACCGAAATGAGGAGAGGGATCAGGTAGGCAAGAGCTCTGAAAAACGAGTAAGTGAATCCGTCTTCCATTCATGCAAGAGACGATTCACTGTGATTAGTGCCTAAGCTGCTCTCCACATTATCACGCGTACTCAACGTTCAACACCATCCACTAGACAAAAGCACACTGGACGTCGGGCGGTCGGCAATCCAAGAGATAGTCGAGGACATAGACGTGGAGTGGGGGCTACAACATGTGCGTGAGATTCAATTAATGGTGGGAGACGCAATGGAAAGCTTACTCGATGTCAGAGGCACACCGTGGTTGTTTGACGTTTCCTCTACCCACCCATGAGTGAACATGTGATGCCGTCGACGGGAGAAATGACTTACCCAACGTCCGTTGGACAGTCGTCCTCTTTCAAATCTGGCGATTCTCCGGAAAGATCGCCGTCATCGCAGAGATTTTGACCACGTCCGCGTATGTCTCCTCAGAATGCTCAGGAACCTCCACACTGCTCGAGGGCCCCACAACGGGTGTTCCCCGCCAGTCCCGCTACAAGCAACCTACCCTCGACGTCAACACGCATGCCCCGCTGAGCAACACACAAACATACTCGACGCCGGACGCGCGGGGTCTGTAATGCAAGAGATAGACAAGTAGTTGAGGTTGGGGGGGGTGGAGTGGGAGCTACAAAAAGTTATCAATTGACATTTTGAAACGCGACAAAGGACTGGCTAGACCTTAGAGCCAAGCTAGTAACACCTAGAAATTGACTGATCTCGTCATTCACAACTGATATTCGATGCTAGACGTGTAGCTGAGGTCGATTCTGCGCAAGGCCGATGTTATATAACGTTTAAGTGAGATTCAAATGCCAACGATATCACTTACGCGATAGTACATCGTTTCATGGCTCTTCCGCTACAGAGAGTGTGATAGTGCTGGGCTAGAACGATATCAAATGTCTTCAAAGCAAAAGACGACTCGCTGTGTGTGCTAGAAGTACTACGTCGTCAGTCAACCGCAATCATTGAGAATAACGCGTAACGACCCGTGGGACGTTGTGATAGCGAACAGAGCAAGTGGAGAGCGCTCGGCAACTCTCAACTTCTCCCCTGACCACAACCATCGTCTCACCAGTACACAATGTTTGATCGCTCAGAATCCGTCGTCGTTACTGGTGGCTCTATAACTCAAGTCCATGGAAATTCATATGGCAAGCTTCCAATCTAAAAGGGTGTAGTTTGCTCACTCCGCATAGAAACTTCCGTCACAAATATCAATAATACGTTTTCGTCGACTGATGATGGTAAGAGCCATTGATTTTCCATCTCATGATAATAGTTCTCAATGACAGGTTTCAGGCCTCCATGAAAAGGGCCTCAAGACTCTTCACACCAAGATTGCCGCTGGCGCAATGCACGACTCCAAGGAACGTTACGACGCCCCGAAATGCCACCAGGACACACGGAAAGCCGTTATCAAGGACATATCAAGCTGGGTCGTAGATGATTCAAAGGATTTTCCGATCCTTTGGCTTAGCGCTCCAGCTGGCTCTGGGAAGTCAGCCATCTTGCAGAAGATAGCGGAACTTTTTCAAGGCTCTGGGGGACTCGCCGCTAGCTTCTTTTTTTCACGCACGGCGGGTGAAAGGCAAACGGAGGCTCGCTTGATCGCCACTATTGCCGCCCAGTTGGCGGTCACTATCCCAACAACCAGGCTTTTCATTAGCCAAGCCGTGCTTAATGACTTATCCATATTTGACAAGACGTTGCATGTGCAGATGACACGCCTCGTCATCCAACCTTTAATCTGTGCTTCTCTTCGGGCAGGAAGAAGCTCCCCGTGGCCATCATTGCTCGTAATCGACGGTCTTGACGAATGCAGTGGTGGAAAAGTCCAGGCTGCTATTTTACGCATGCTCAACCAAGCCCTTTTGCAACTCAAACACTCCTTACCCTCACTATGCTTTCTCATCGCCAGCCGACCAGAACCCGCCATTTGTGAGGTTTTTGAACATGAGCTCAATGAAACAACCTATCATCTTGTTCTTGACGACTCATATGATCCCGATCGGGACATAGCAACGTTTCTTCGAAGTAGTTTTTCAGATGTTCGTCGTCGCGGGCATACCCGCTTTCCCTCTATGTCATCCCTCCCACTTCCATGGCCCTCAGAAGACGTGATTTCTTTTCTCGTCGAAAAGTCATCCGGCCAATTTATCTTTGCAGCGACGGTGATCAGATTCGTCGATCAGGATCGTAGGTTTCCTCCCGATCAACTCAAGATTGTTTTGGATTTGTGTAAATCACGCGATGCATCTCGACACAAGACCAACCCCTTCGCTCTTCTTGATCAATTGTATGCTGTTGTTCTGCTATCCTGCGATGAAATCAACAGAGTCCTCTTTCTGCTTGGGATGATTTTCTTTTTGGCTGATACCGCTGTGACTCCTGTGTTCCTGGAAGCCCTTGTTGATATTAACTTCAACGATATAACATTGTTATTCTGGGATCTGCATTCCATTATTCATGTCCCAGTATCCAGCACAGATACTGTTCGTTTCTATCATGCTTCTTTTAGAGATTACCTCTTGGATCATCACAGATCTGAAGATTTCCATATTGATGAATATTCAGTGCAGTCTTTTCTTTTCAAATCATGCATGCGGCAGCTTTGCAATGCCCCTCACTCTGCTTCTGCCACCATGAGCCCTGCCCAGGAATATAGCCTGAAGTCATGGTCCAATCATTATATCAGGGGTGACACATTAAAGATGGGGTCACTTGACCCTTTCTTGGAAAACCTCAAACCATTGCTTTGCCAGAGTTCAAACTCAAAAAGCAAGGCTGTTATTCCAGATCTTGCATACTGGGGGAGAGTTTATGGTCCTGCACGAAGCAAAATCCACCAACAAGTAAGTATCTACTTTAAATAGAGATATCAAGTTTTTAACTCCTTCATCTTTCCAGTGTACTTCTCAGAGGTCAGCCTGTACCCCCCTGTGCTGCAGATTCAATCCTATCCTTGACCAACATCTTCTTTTATGGCTTGAGGAGTATCAATGGACAAAATTGGAGATTGCCTTAACATGGCTAATGCTTACACTTTACTGTAACAATTCAGTTGGACCACCTTGGCGTCATTTGTTTTCAGGCTCTTACAACAACCTAGGAATTAGCTGGTTGTGGCATTTTGACTGGGAAGCCACTTCTGATCAGGAATTTATTCACCTCTTGCTCACTTTTTTCCAACATCCAAAACACTGTGGTTGCCTCTCTATTGGAAAATTTTCAACCACTGGTGATTTTGCTCATCTCTGTGCACAGATTGTCCTGGATAGTTGCTTGGGTTTTACTGACCCACGCAGCTTGAGGTACTTACTTCTTCATTCTTTATTCTTTTGTTGAACATACATGTGACATGCCTATGCAAGTTATCTTTATTACCTTCACCAGGTGCTGCCAATGCTTCGGAAGAATCGACATACTTGCATGTACCCAGATGACATTGTAACATGCCTCAAGGTAAGTGAGAATATATGATATCTGCTGCAGGGATTAATCTTGTGTGCTGTAGTCACAGCTCAGCAAGCCTGAGATCTTGGTGAATTGAGTGAACCTAGCTTTGGTAAACTTATTGCTAATATTTTAATGCCATCACTAAGTATTGCATCACATGCCATTATATATAGGAAGATATCCCTTATTGGCCAAACTTGGGGTGTGATGAGAATATTGATGTGAAGGTTGATGTGAAGGTTGATGTGAAGGTTGAAAAGCATTCTCTCAAATTTTGGGGGCGTGTCAGGTCACAATTTCAAAATTTTTTAACTTAATATATGTATCAAACTAGGCTGAGGACAGGTAGACAGGTATTAGGCTGATGGTAGGTTGCAATTTTCAATAGTTACCTGTCACTGCCTGAGGCAATCTGTTATCAATCTAGTACAGAAATATTGAAACAATTTTCCAGAGAGTTACTGAGCAAAGCTGAACAGAATGATGAGAGAACTGTTAACCCACCCTTGACCAAGTAATCACTCAGTACTACAAAGAACAAGGGGGTGTTGTGATCATAATCCTGGACTAGGGGCCAGTTGGTTGGTTGGGCCATCAGGCTGTTAAAAAAAATTGGAAGCTCAAAAATTTTGGCCCAAAAACATCATAGGCAGCCTTCCTGGTGGATAAATTATACATAAGAGATACTAGAAAGCTTCAAGATGTACTAAATGTCTCAGGATGTGCCAATAAACACCACTGAGGCTGCTTACATAAGACAATAACAACATCAGACAATAACTTTCATTAGTGTGGCAACCATTAACAACCTTTAATTATAATTTGTTAGCATATTCCAGGGCATGCAAACTCATCATGAAATTCCACAGAACAGGCACTTGAGGCAGGGTCCAATGTGTGATCTAGGCAAAGGTACTTCCATAATTGTTGACACTTGTTGAATAATAAAGCTGATGTGCATCCAGAAAATATTGATTATCAAAATCTCAAATTGATGAACAATAAGAACATTGAGCACATCGAGTGGTCATTTCTGTTATTTTATTCTTTAACATAATCTTCAGCTGAGTGGTGTTGCTATGACTACCAAGATTATTTCCCAAAGAAATTGTTTAGATATGTAAATTGAATGTGCTCAACATTCTTATTGTTCTTCATTTTGTAATTTTGACAATTGATGTTTTCCGGATGCACACCAGCTTCTTTATTTTACAAATGGCCACAATTATGGAGGTACATATGTCCAAATTTGTCCTGAATATTCTTTGGACCCTGTCTCAAGTGAGGACACTCACACTCTCACACTGTGTCTCATTCTGACACCAACATGGTTCATAGGCCATATATTTCAAGCTCAAAAATTGGCAGTGAGGAAACATGAGGTCAGTGTGAAAGACGAAAATGTAAGGTTGTCAATTGCAGGATTGCTTTTGTGTATCCTGAGCAGAGCTGACCACCAACAATGTGATCCAGTGGGATGTGAAACTGTGTGGGAAAGTAAACCCACTTTCTGTTAGGGTTTCAATGTAAAATGTACTTACATCTTCATCAAGGGGGTCTTAGGATTCCAAAGTCTGACCAGGGGTTGGGTAGGTAGGTCAGCTGCAGGCCCAGAAAAAAAATCTTGGAACCCTCTACAAAATGATCTCAAAACAGGCCTGCAAGACCATACCTTGCAGGTTTGCAGTGCCAATATACTCCAGAACATGGAGACCAGTTAAAATTAAATGATATCCAAGCTTTATATAATATTTCTTTTATCTTATCTGGTACTTCAGAGTTCACAAGGGAGGAGGAGGCAAAAATGGGGAGATGCTCCAGTGGTGGCAGACTTGGAAAGTATCATCACTGATGACATGGAATTGGAGAATAACAGCATGAGTATCATTCAAACTTATTTGGACAGGCACTCACATGATGTAAGAAGCTTGGCTGTGAGACACAATGGGTAAGGCTATCCTATCTTCCATACAAAAAAGGTTTTATATCACTCACCTACATTTTAGTATTACCTAGGTTGTGTTTCATTGGAAACTGTTCCATGAAACTGGATTTGCAAGGCCTGTGGGGCATCTGGGACAAGTAGAGGGACAAAGTGAACATAATGATGACATCACATTACCATATATGGGTATGTGCCTGATTACGTAGGTAGGTAGGTCGAGCTCCAAGGGCTTAAAAAAAAAATCGACCCCAGGTATTTTTTTTAAATCCTAAGACCCCCTTGATCTTCATGTCAAATCATTCTGATATCACCTCATTTGTATTTACCTTGCACAGGTGCCCATGCATTGGGTCTGCAATGCATGTTCAATGCAGAGAGGAGGACAGGAGGACAGTGGTGACATCATATTTCCTAAAATAGGTATGTGCCTGATTACATTGGGTGGTTGATTCAGCCCAGCACTCACAACCCAAAAAATCAACCCCAGGTCTTTTTTTTAAATCCTGACACCCCCTTGACAAAAAAGATGAGTCATTTGATTACAAATTTAAAGATTTATACTGAAGAGGGCCAGTTGGCACTGGCCTGGCAACAGTAGAAAGGGATGGGAATGCAAGCATGGTGCACTGTAGTGACTGTAATAGGGAACTTAATTGGAACTTAATTGAATATTCTGAGACATAAAGAGAAAACATCTCTGCTTGCTGGATGTCAACTTTTGTTAGGATCTGTCCTATTCTTTAGATAGGGTGAGAAATGAAGAAATGGAACCACCAGTAGTTACTAGGCTGGAGGGGACAGTCACATGATCTATAATAGAGTTGTTGTATGGAGTTAGATTTGGCAGAGTAAGCACACAGAGATGCTTGGAGACATAGTTAAGTTCTGGAACTGAAAGGTACAGAGTTAAGTCTGTCAGAGATGAGGTTGGCATAAGCTTGGAGTTGGAGACTCGAGAATATGCCAGATGAGCAAAACACTAGGTGAAGTGTTAGTGAGCCAAATATATGTGATAACTTAGTGTAAGGGGAAAAATAGATTCAGCGCCAGAGTTGAAGTCCGAGGAAAGTTAGTAGGAAGTAATGCAGATGAGAGACTGAGACGAGAGGATGAAGGAATAAGACAGAAGTGTGTGCAAGTAAAGTTGATCTTCAATCATATGGATCCTTACTGTGTCGAGTCAATGCAGCCACAAATCCAGCATTTGTCTAATACAATAGGGCTGAGTTGTGAGATGTTTTATGATACAGTACATACTTAATGAATGAATGGTTGATATCTATGTAGAATAGGTATGCAAATCGATCCTCCTCCTCCCTTCAAATTACCACTCATCTAACAACTCCAGCTTCAAACAACAGGCAACGTATCCTTCCACCGCTCCGCCACCTCCGTCCCCTTGAACACCTCATGCAACACCTCATTCACATTCTCCACATACACGAACCTATTGATTGTTTATTCCGCATCAGATTTCCAGCGTGAATAAGAGAATAAGAAAAGACAACAAACCTGATCCCCGTCTTAACACTCTCAGGCACGTTCTCTTCTATATCCGCGCGATTCGCAGAGGGCGCGATGATGGTTTTTATACCTGCCCGATGAGCAGCTAGGATCTTCTCTTTCAGACCGCCGACGGGGAGGACTTGGCCTACGAGGGATATTTCGCCTGTCATTGCTGTGGTGTGTTTTAGCTCGGTTTCTTACGAAGAAGAGGAGGGAGAAAGAAAGAAAGAAAGAAGAAAACGCGAGAGAAAACTCACCAATATCAGGACAAACCCTAACACCACTAAACAAACTCACAAAAGCCGTCAATATAGCCGTCCCCGCACTGGGCCCTTCCTTCCCTATACTCCCCTCAGGCATATGCACATGTATATCCTTATCCGTCAAAAACTGCTCGTTCGCCGAAGTGGTGATGCCCAGATCGTACGCATGCGATTTAACCCAGCTCAACCCGATCTGCGCAGACTCTCGGATGACTTCGCCTAGTTTGCCGGTTAGTTGCAGGGATCCTTTGCCTGGCATGCTCTGTATTCGTTCCGTCACTAGTTTTGGTATGGACAGGGAGAAAGAAGGAAGGAAAACGTACCATAGCTTCAACAGGCATGACGGCACCCGACCCGTTACCCAGGTACCCTAGACCGGTACTAACGCCAGGAGGAGGCGGGTGTACGTACATCCTGTCTTTTTGGTATACAGGTGGACCGACGTAGTCTTTCAAGTTTGAGGGTGTGATGCGCACGTGGATGTCTGAAGGGATTGGCATGGGTGAGCGGAGGTGAGTCGTTATCGGTTTTGTCTTTTCTTGTGTGGAAGAGGAGGGGGGAGGGGGAATGTTGGGAGGGGGTTCTTGCGAGGGGACAGATTGCGTGGATGCTTCTTCTGAAGCCGTTGACGCTGAAGTGGTTGTTGATGTCGAATCAGCAGCAGCAGCAGCTTCGAGCTCAGGCTTCTTCGGCTCAGGGAACGTTTCTTCCCCCAACTCCTTGACCAACTTCAACGCCGCCTTCCTATATATCTTAAACGTCCCCATCAGCCTTTTTTCCATTTCCTCGCCTAGAAGAAAAAACGCACCTTATCAATATGTTTCTTCAAATTCCTAACCCCACTCTCTCGACAATAATACTTGATTAACACATCCACTGCCTCCTTATCCAATTCCACATCTGCTCCTCCAAGACCAGAAGCATCCTTTGCCTGTGGTCCCAAATACCGCGAAGCGATGACCGCTTTTTCCTCAGATACGTATCCGGAAACTTCGAGGACTTCCATACGGTCCAAAAGAGGCGCAGGGATAGTGTCGAGGTTATTGGCCGTACACACGAAGAGAACGCGTGAGAGGTCAACTGGGACGTCCATGCTATTCCATCAAAACATTCATCAACATCCTAAAAAGAGGAGAGAAGAGAAAGAAAACCCACTAATGGTCCAAAAACCCAGAATTCTGCTCAGGATCCAACATCTCCAATAAAGCGCTCGCAGGATCCCCATTGATCCCCCTCCCAATCTTATCAACCTCATCAATAAGCACCAATGGGTTCTCCGTCTCAACTCTCTTGAGAGCCTGTATAATCTTTCCGGGGAGCGCACCGACATACGTCCTCCGGTGCCCTTTGATCTCCGCAACATCCGTCAACCCACCAACCGAAAACCTGAAAAATTGGCGGCCCAACGCACGGGAGATGCTCTTCCCTATACTCGTCTTCCCTACTCCAGGAGGACCGACAAGGCAAATAATCTTCCCTTGGACAGTCCCACGCAATTTACCCACCGCGAGGAATTCAAGGATCCGCGACTTCACTTCGGATAACCCATAATGATCCTCATCCAACACCTTCTCAGCATGCGAAATGTTATAATTCTCTGGCGTATGTCGTCCCCACGGGATCTGGGTCAACCAATCCAGGTAATTCCTCGTAACGTTCGCTTCGCTCGCCGCAGGTTCCAAAGACTGCAATTTCGCAATCTCCTCTTCAAACACCTTTTTAACAGGCTCAGGCATCGCCAGCGCCGCAGCGCGTTCTCGGAACTTTTCGATGAGTTTATCCTTCCCGTCCGTTTCCATTCCCAATTCCTTTTTGATCCCTTTGAGCTGTTCCATTAGGTAGTACTCTCTCTGCCGTTTGGCGATTTTGCTATCGACGTCACGGGAGAGTTTGCTCTGCAGTTGCGCGTTGATTAGCTCTTTTTTGAGGACTAGGAGCGCTTTGCGGAGTCGGTCGTCTACTACGAGACTTTCTAATACGTCTTGGAGTTCTTGGACTTCACCTGTTGATACGGCTGCTGCGAAATCCGCGAGTTTGTCAGGCTCGTCAAAGACGTTTGCGGCTACTTGGTTTATTGAGAAATTGGTGATTTGGTCTCGGAATAAGGGGTTGAGCTGCGCGATGTCTTTGAAGACGGAGACGATCTCGGACATAAATGCACGTATGTGTTGGTCGTCTCTGGAGTAAGGGGCCGTTTTGAGGTTGGTGATGTTGACGATGGATATTCCATGGTCGTGTAGGAAGGCGGTTTGTTCCGGGATGGGAGCGAGTGGTGGGGGTGTTGGTGGGGGCGTTGGTAGTTCGCCGGTAGTACTGTCAGAAGTTCCTGTGCCGATAGGTAGTGGTGCTTTGACTAACTCCGTAATCTTAATCCTCCGATGCGGATAAAGCACTGCCGTCAATCCCTCGCCTTCCTTACCCTCTCCCCCCGCCGCAGCAAAAACACTCGTAATCTGCGCAAAGACGCCGACGCTGTGAACTGCGTTGACGTCGGTTATCACATCGCTATCCGCGTTTTCGTCTTTCAAGAGGAAAGCACCGAGGTAAGGTTGGCCACGCTTCATCATTTCTTTAATAGCGCTGACGACTTGGGGGTTTCGGACGACGACGGCTTTGTAGAACCCTGGGAAGAGGGGACGGCGGGCGATGGGTAGGGCGAGGACTTGGGGGTAGATTTCGGGGACGGATTGTTTGGCTATCGAGCTTGAACTCGAGGCAGAAGAGGAGGAAGACGAGGAGGGTGGTGGTGGGTTGCTGTCGTTTGCAGAAGGTGGGCCATCGTCTTGAGGTGGTGCCGAGTCGGATGACGAGTTGTCGTCGTTCTCGTTCTCAGGCTTGTCCTCTGACTCGGATGCAGACTCTGCAGATTCATCTTCTGCTACTGCGTCCTCTTGACCTGGCTTTGGATTAACCCAGCGGGGTGCTCTCGATGCAAGAGAAGGACGGAGGAGGGTGATGGGTGACGAGGAAAAGGTGCGTCGTGAGTAAGTGTATGGTCGTGAAAGGACGCGACGGGCTGCTGCTGTGCGAAAGTAGAGAGCCAGGCCAAGCACGCCCGACATCGCGGGCAACAGCGAGCAGACTGATTAGAACGTTAGTTAGTCAGAGCGATTGCAAGCTGTAAAAGTTTTGCAAGCATGACGCATCATCATGCAGCACAGCCACACACTGACAAAGACACCACGGTCGAGGAGGGAATGTCTTCCGACATATCTTCATCATGTTTCTCCTCGATAAATGTCCCGCCAACTGCTCTCAAACGGTCGTTTAATTTTTCCGTTATCTATCACCCATGATGGTCGTGTCGCTAAAATCCCTATGCACAAACCCAGCCTCAAGAAATGCCGCAAAAATTGTTTGAAAAGACAGTGATTGAAAAGTGATCACAGTGTCCTGTGTTCACCAAACATGCACATCTTGATTCAGACGCGCTCTCGCAGCCATGTCTTAGCATGTCTTCTTCTCTGCATGTCAGTACGGACCCGCCCATTGCCTATCTTCCGTCCGAAGTCGAGGCCAAACACTACTATACGCTTCCCTTCCAAGCCGCGCCCTATCGCTCGCTCCAACTCCGATGTCTGGCAGAAGCCAACGGGTGTGGAGGCGAACCTCAAGCCCAAGGAGCTCCTCCCTCTCGGGGCCCATCCTCTCAGTGCCGTCTGGGAAAACACTCTAGCACCTTCCCTCGACTCAGCCACCAAGTCCAGGTCTCGCTTCTCGACTCATGTCTCATCGGCGTTTCAGGCGAGACTTCTTCTCCCTTTGTCTTGGTCGGAGTCAAGCACAACACTCTCGTTGGCCACGCCGCACTAGGCCAATCTATTCTTGTTGAGAATGGTTTCGACGACGTTCATGTTATCATCCTCCAGTCGGTGTTCTCTTTCTTCAGTTTTAAGGCCCTGTATAAGCCTGCCAACCCCGTCTTCGCCGTTCGCGAGCTTCTCCACCTCCCTTGGCACCTTCATCTGCCGAGTCACCCAACTTAAAGGGGACACCGGAGGCTTCTTCTTCCTCGACAAGGCCAAGCCTGATGTTCTCTACTTCCTCACTGCAAGACACGTTCTATTCGATCTGACCAGGAAGAGAACGAGCTCGTTATCTTCCGGAAGAATGCCATGTTCATGGGGAAGGCCGGTTTTTGAGAGTCACTGCAAGGCAATTGAGTCTGCGATTATCGGTCAGCAGCTCACCATCGACCAGCTCAACAGGCGCCTGGAGGCTGCTCAGAAGATGGAGGATTAGGAAGAAGCTGCGATGGAGAAAGGCTGATATCGCGAACCAAGTGGCGCGGCGAACAAAGGCCATTGAAGCTTATCAAAAGTTGCTCATCGACGTCGCCAGGGACTGGAAGGACGAAAGGAATCGTATCATCGGGCATGTCATTTTGTCTCCACCCATCTGCTTCGACTATGGCGACGAATGCTTCACTGATGACTGGGCCGTCTTTGAAGTTTATCCCTCTATGATCGGCAAAAGCTCAACTTTGTCGGGAACGCCATCGATCTTGGCTTTGCGTGGATGGACCCGTCGTTCGAATACCCCGGGGACCGACTTCTTCGTTTCAGTGGCCTTGCTTTGGACGAGGAGATGTTTAAACGGACTAATTTGAATCCATCCCCACGGCGACTCGTCCCCCTTGTCTACGCCGACTCATTGACGTCTAACTTACTATGTTTTCTTTACCACCTTTACAAATGTTATTGCGTATCAAGTACAAGTGATATCTAACTGTGTTCTTTCCTCCGTCGTGGCCGAAGCTTCACGTTATTAAAAGCAGTGTACCGCAACTCTCGCTAGCTAATATACCTTCCCATTTCCCAGTTCTATTCACTGCTATGTCAATTCGAAGCGCTCGCTGAAGCTCGTGACCGACCTTGCTATTTAGGCACGATACCAGATGACCTATGCCATCATGCCTGGTAAACACGCTGCACAGCATCAACGCTTTCTTTCGAACCGCCATGTCTGATTCCAATCGCCCCCGCGAAAACCGTCTGAAGGGCAAGTTTAGGGGACTGCTTGACCGACTCATGGGCGCAGACCGCCTACGTATTGAACGCCCACGTCCTAGCGGTTCGAGGTTAGAGTTCATGACTCCCACGTTGTCAGATAGCATACCGACGAGATTTAGGTCGACATTCACAAGGGCGCTAGGGGGAGGAACGTCTCTGGTGCGTGTTCACAATGCATGAATCAAGTCTTTCGCTCATATCTTTTGTCTTTCGGAATCCCAGAATGTGTTCCCGGGAGCTCACAACTTCGTTATAAGGGATACAACATTCTATGTGGCTCAAAATGTGTGTATTGTGACGATGGCATTCATGGTTTGAGATATTGATTAGACTTTTTGTCAAGATTGAGGTTCATGAACATGCCAGCAGGGGTGAAGATGATTCATCCCTTGTTCCCCAACGACCAAATTCAAGTGCCTTATTTACTGGTTATGAGGATGTGCTCAAGAGGCTGATGGATCACTTTGCACCTCAAGGTCAAGATAGATACAGAAAGTCATTTTTGTTGTATGGCATGGGAGGTGTTGGCAAGACACAGATTTGCCTAAGGTTTGCTGAGAAGATGGCTGGAAGGTTAGTTTATTCACACTCTATGTCACTCAACTTAAAACAAGAACATTTAGATTCTCCCATGTTTTCTGGATTGATGCATCTTCTGAAGAAACTATAGCTCTTGGTTTAAAAAGTCTTTGCTATCATCCTGAGGCTAAAGCTACTGGTGTCTCTGTATCTGCTGAGTCTGCCCTTGTGTGGATGGCATCTCTTCAGAGTGAATGGCTGCTTATGTTTGACAGTGCTGATGGTGCACCTGAAGTTGTAGAGAAATTTATTCCATCTGGTTCTCTGGGTAATATTCTGGTTACTAGCAGAAACAGATCTCTTGGGCGTGTCACATCTTATGAAAACTCTCTGGAAATTGATCAAATGGCTGAGGAGGATGCCATATCACTCCTGCTGAAAGCCAGTCATCTAACTGACCAATCAGAGAATGTCCATGATATAGCTCAGCAGATTGTAAATGAGCTCTGTTGCCTACCTCTAGCTGTTGATCAAGCAGGATCTTCCATTGAAGCTGGTCTCTGCAGCATTCATAATTATCTCGAGCATCTCTGTCAACATAGAAAAAAGTTGATGAACCATCCTTCATTTAGAGGGGCATCCCAGTATGACCGTACAGCATATGAGACATGGGATTTGTCATTCAACAAAATTGAGTCAATGGCAAACAAGAGATCTGATGAGCATGGTATTGTAGCTGCTCAGGCTGCTATTCTTATTCTTGAAACTGCTGCATTTCTACATCATGAGAATCTAATTGAGGCTGCTTTTAGGAAGGCTGCCATGGAATACTCTAGAGAAGATCACAAAAGAATGGAACCAGAGGTTGAAACCTGTATTGATCAATTGCTTCAGCTAGAAAAAGATCAGTCTTGGAATCAATTCTTCTTTCATGAAGGAATCAGGCTTCTTATGTCATTTTCTTTGATCAAGCAGATCTCACCCTCTTCAGGAATTTATGCTATTCATCCTTTGGTGCATAAATGGAGTAGAGATAGAATGTCCATATCTCAAAAGAAGTGCATGATACAAGTGTCAAAATTGATCCTTGTGAACTGTATTACAGATGAGATGACAACTAAGAACATTGCATTCAACAGGCTTCTTGTACCACACATCAAAGCCAATTACCAGTCACAAGATGAAAATGGTTTTGAAAGAGTGTTTGATGATGATGAATATTTCAAGTTCAGTTATGTTTTGTGTGAAAATGGAAGGTGGAAAGATGCAGAGTATCTTCAATATCAACTTGTAGTAATGACAAAAAAGAAGCAGGGGTCAAAGCATCCATCAACACTGACCAGCATGGCAAATCTTGCAGTCATATATGCAGAACAGGGAAAATATGATAAGGCTGAGGAGCTGGAGCTGAGGGTTTTGGATCTGCATAAAAAGGCACTTGGGTCAGAACATCCATCAACACTGATTAGTATGGGAAATCTTGCAGAAACATATTCAGACCAAGGAAAACATAAAGAGGCTGAGGAGCTGCAGCTGAAGAAACTGGATTTGTGTGAAAAGTTGCTTGGGCCAGAACATCCATCAACAGTGATTAGCATGGGAAATCTTGCAAGAGTATATTCAGAGCAAGGAAAATATGCAGAGGCTGAGAAGCTGGAATTGAAAGTTCTGGATCTCCATGGAAAGATATTAGGGCCAGAACATCCACATACCTTAACCAGCATGGGTAATCTTGCAGTCACATATACAAAACAGGGAAAATATGATGTGGCTGAGGAGTTGCAGGTGAAGAAACTGGATTTATGTAAAAAGTTGCTTGGGCCAGA
The DNA here is from genome assembly GCA_018417955.1 of Laccaria trichodermophora. Taxonomy (NCBI): domain Eukaryota; kingdom Fungi; phylum Basidiomycota; class Agaricomycetes; order Agaricales; family Hydnangiaceae; genus Laccaria; species Laccaria trichodermophora. The sequence continues at coordinate 1,655,226 of JACTVC010000001.1, forward strand.
ACATCCATCAACACTGACCAGCATGGCAAATCTTGCAGTCATATATGTAGAACAGGGAAAATATGATAAGGCTGAGGAGCTGGAGCTGAGGGCTTTGGATCTGCATAAAAAGGCACTTGGGTCAGAACATCCATCAACACTGATTAGTATGGGAAATCTTGCAGGAACATATTCAGATCAAGGAAAACATAAAGAGGCTGAGGAGCTGCAGCTGAAGAGACTGGATTTGTGTGAAAAGTTGCTTGGGCCAGAACATCCATTGACAGTGATTAGCATGGGAAATCTTGCAAGAATATATTCAGAGCAAGGAAAATATGAAGAGGCTGAGAAGCTGGAATTGAAGGTTCTGAATCTGCATAGAAAGGCACTTGGGTCAGAACATCCATCAACACTGGTTAGTATGGCGAATCTTGCAGTCATATATGCAGAACAGGGAAAATATGATGAGGCTGTGGAGCTGGAGCTGAGGGTTTTGGATCTGCATAAAAAGGCACTTGGGCCAGAACATCCATCAACACTGACCAGCATGGCAAATCTTGCAGTCATATATGCAGAACAGGGAGAATATGATAAGGCTGAGGAGCTGGAGCTGAGGGTTTTGGATCTGCATAAAAAGGCACTTGGGTCAGAACATCCATCAACACTGATTAGTATGGGAAATCTTGCAGAAATATATTTAGACCAAGGAAAACATAAAGAGGCTGAGGAGCTGCAGCTGAAGAAACTGGATTTGTGTAAAAGGTTGCTTGGGCCAGAACATCCATCGACAGTGATTAGCATGGGAAATATTGCAAGAGTATATTCAGAGCAAGGAAAATGTGCAGAGGCTGAGAAGCTGGAACTGAAAGTTCTGGATCTCCATGGAAAGATATTAGGGCCAGAACATCCACATACCTTAACCAGCATAGGTAATCTTGCAGTCACATATACAAAACAGGGAAAATATGATGAGGCTGAGGAGTTGCAGCTGAAGAAACTGGATTTATGTAAAAAGTTGCTTGGGCCAGAACATCCATCAACACTGACCAGCATGGCAAATCTTGCAGTCATATATGCAGAACAAGGAAAATATGATAAGGCTGAGAAGCTGGAGCTGAGGGCTTTGGATCTGCATAAAAAGGCACTTGGGTCAGAACATCCATCAACACTGATTAGTATGGGAAATCTTGCAGAAACATATTCAGACCAAGGAAAACATAAAGAGGCTGAGGAGCTGCAGCTGAAGAAACTGTATTTGTGTGAAAAGTTGCTTGGCCCAGAACATCCACATACTTTGACTAGCATGGCTAATCTTCAAGCTATATATGAAAAAGCAGAAAAAAAATAAGGAGGCTGGACAGCTGCAGATGGACACTCACACAATTCAGAAAATTGTCAAAAGCATCAGGAAAATAACATGACGTGTGGCACCACGCATCTCACACAAGCCACACTCCCACAAACAATAGTGGGGACATTATACTTGCAGTGGCGACTGACCTGCCACAATCATTTGTGGCCCCACAAACTTATCACAATTCTATTGTGGGGCCACAATCTCAAGTTTTGAGTTATCAGACCACACTGCCCACAAAAAATTGACAAAAAGAGCACGATTATTTATTACCATGCCACTATAGAAACAACAGAAACAATGTATAATACTAATGTAATAACTACCTTGACAACCTAATGAATCAATAAGAATGATTAAGAGTACATTCAAGAGGAGCTCACACATCAATCATCCTCTGAATCTTCATCAGGGGAGAGCTGAACATCTGCCTGTATGTCATCCCTGATGCCATGGCCCTCCTCCATAAGATTGATGAGGTCCAGGTTCTTGATGAAGGGTGCAGCCAGGTGAACGATCTCTCCCCACTTCCTTGGTGACAGTTCCTTGATCTTCAGAAGGTATCCATACACATGTTCAGCCCAGGGGTTGATGACAAAATTCTTCTTGGTGGTGTCATTGGCTGATGGTTCCTTTCCATTCTTCCACAACGTCAATCCGTGTTCCACCTGAACATGCAGTATGTCAATAAGATCAACGTAAGATGGAAGATAAAAGTCAAACCGCTGCTACACAGACCGACATCGCGCCTGTTTGGTCTCCATGGGTTGAGGCAATCTGCATGACATATTGAAGATGGGAAGCAAACATGTCTAGAACAATATCAGAGCGATATGCTCCTGTCATACTCTACACCTTGTCAGTATCAGAAATCATTGAGGAAAAGAGTGCACCTTTTGATCATGGTAGATAAAAGTTACTTTGAGTAGATTAGCTGCCATGTATTCTTGAATTTTGATTGTGTCATTGTTGAATGGCTTGTTTGCGAAAAGGTTCTTGAGGTATGCAAGCATGCACTTGCCAATGTCGCTCCTCCAATTTTTCAGTGCAGACCATGCCTGAGATTAAGATGTATACAAAAGAAGTCAGAAACACAGGTTCATGATCATGAGAGTAGGAAAGCACACCATGAAACAGACAGCATCAGTAGCTGGCACTGCCTTGGGAAAGTAGCTGGCCCAAAGTGTCTCAACAACATCATTGAAGTCTGGGTGAGCATTTGCTGTGAATGGTTGATCGATGGTCCCTGCCCAGTTGCACAGGCCAGGTATGAACTTGTGCTGCCAATCTTTGATGTCACAGCGATGGTTTTCGAAGGGAAGGTCACCATTCACGTAGGTCAATTTTGGTGGTTTTTCACTTTTGACTGAAAGTGAAGCATCTGCCGTGGGCTCCACCTTGGCTTGCAGAGTGATCCCCATCTTGGATGAATCATGTTGTGAGTTGTCAGTGTAAAGGTGATAGACAGGTGACAGCATACCTGAGCTGTTCCCTTTGAGAGACTCTTCTTCACAGTGGCCTCTGTGGTCTTCGATTTGTGAGCAGATGCGACATTAGTGTCAGTCTCATCCTGCACAAACTCACCCTTGAGTTCATTGTCCAAGTCTTCAGTTACGTCAGGTGAGGATTCCCATTTGTTGGGTGGCAGAGGGCGCTTCAAATCAACACTGACCAGTTTCTTCCAGTTTGACTTGAGGCCGGTGACCTCTGCGGGTTTTGAGTGCTTCCCTTATTTCGGACTAGGTAGGGCCGCATTATCAACTGGTGTGTTATCCAAGCACTAACTCTCACCTTTCATTGATGTTGATGGCCACAGTTTTTTGTTTTGTGCTTAGTGGAGCAGGCGCAAGAGTGGGTTCATCCCTTAGCTGTTCAATCTGTGCACGAAGAGCTCCCCGTTCAGGTTTCTGTGTTTAATGTGAGTTCACCTATAATTAGCACAATCAAGTTAACATTCACACACCTTCTCAGCTGCCTTCTTCTTCAACTTCTCCCCTTTCCTATGCATTGCCAGAAACTCCTGAAAAAGACTGGCCTTGTCCTCATCATCATCCACATCTGCAACCTTTCACCCAGTGTCCTCCATGCTCCCCCCTTCACGTCTAGGTTTGTATTCATCATCGCTTCCACTCTCTCTGCCCTCAAATCCTTTGTTACTTAAGGTAAAATCGGGTTCAGAGTCTGTCCCCATGGTCGACAAAGGTGGCAACTGGATAAGGTCATTGGTAAGTGCACCCTCTGAATTGTCAGCCTCAGCCACTAACTCATTGATGTCCATTTCTTTATACCAGATTCAATGTTATGTTTTATGAAAAAGCAGAGCTGTACCTGCTTCCTCTGCCTCTCTGGCATGATATCTTCAGTGAGCAGTGATTGTCACAAGGTCGGGGCATGTTGAATTTGCTCTGATCTGATCCTCCCATTGCTGAATTTCATCTTTTTTAGCAGCAATGCGCAACGATTCTGCATGGGCTTTAGCAGCCTGCTGGTCTTTTTCTACCTTTTCCTCTGCCTCTCTTGCTTTATCAGCTGCAATCTCTTCCTTGGTGCATCATCGTTTGCAAGAATATCTGTTGTGTAGTTGGCCTAACTCACCATCAGCAGTGACACATCACTTGGGAAGAACCTCTTCAGGCATGGACATTGTAGAAGGCAAGTGGAAGAGCAAGGAACAGGGCAGGGGGTTTGGATTGTGTGCTTGTTGCAAAGACACAGCTTATGTTCAACATTTAGCCAGTTTCCGGTTTCTTCCTTGTGAGTTATAAAATTTCCAACACCTCCTGTGTCAGCATTAATCCATGCCTCAAAAACAGGGAAAGAAGTTGTCCTTTGGCCTACACTATCCATGCAGACTTGCTGGCTGCCCCAAAACCTTTCAGAGCATCCATGGACAAACCTACCATTTCAACACTTTCCACCAGGATACAAATGCAGTCCACAGCATCAATCCACCTTCTGGATCAAGTGGAAGTCCCCCAGATGACTTTTCAGCATTGCCAGATCATTCAAGAGATTTGAGAGGCCCCAGTGAAAGCCCCCCTCCTCCCCATCATCATGTGTCAAAACAATACCATCCATTTCTAAATGGTGAGTGAACAACTACAACAACGAACTGGGAACTAATGATTTTTAAAGCCAAACCTTGCAATGAACATGGGAACACCCTGCCTGAGGGGACCCCACCCCCTCCTCACACCACTGCTGACCCAGATGATTGGTCACCATACAAAGACGACATTCAATTCAAAATGGCCAACTTTCTTTTTCGAATCGACAAGATGTCCCAGACCAATATCAATGTTTTACTGGAGCTTTGGGCCTGGCAATCAATGAAGCACAAGCATACTGGTCCTTTTGCAAGCTACAAAGAGATATATGACATGATTGACACATCATCTGAGGGAGACACACTGTGGAAATGCATGAAAATGATGGTCCTGCAGGACCTCCCTTCTACAGCACCCAGTTGGAAGAAGAAAGAATATGAAATATGGTTCTGGGATCCTGACATCGTCCTCAGCAACATGCTTGCCAACCCCGACTTTGATGGGGAATTCGACACAACACCATACATGGAAGTCAATGCAAACGGCAAACAGAGATGGAGTGACTTCATGTCAGCTAATTTAGCTTGCTGACAATGTGTATGTTTTTTTCCTTCCTTTATTAATCAGAGATCCATATTTATTGTTGTGTTGATAGGATCGGATTTTTAACAATGACCCAACAACCAAGGGAGCCATGTACGTCGCTGGCATCCTTGGCAGTGACAAGACTACAGTCTCAGTTGCAACAGGGGATGTGGAATACCACCCATTTTATCTCTCTCCTGGCAACCTACACAATGTTGCCCATTGTGGGCATCAACAGGGCATGATTCCAATTGGTTTTTTTGCCATTCCTAAGAGTAAGTGCTCCTTCATGATCAGTTCCCTCTTCTATCATACTGATTGAAACCAGGTGACCGCAAGTATGACAGTGATCCCAAATTCCACAAGTTCAAGCATCAACTCTTTCATGCCTCAATTTCAGCAATCCTTTCACCACTCAAGGCAGCAATGAAGAAGCCAGTTGTTCGCTGCTGCCCTGATGGGCATTTTCATCAAGTTATTTATGATCTGGGTCCCTTCATCACTGACTACCCTGAGCAGGTTATGCTTACAGGGATTGTTCAAGGCTGGTGTCCCAGGTACACATAAGACATCTTACCAATGTTTTTATTAATGACTCCTTATCAGATGTACGTCACTATGCAACAAGCTAGACCCACCAAGTGGTCCATGGCAACATGACCTTACAGATACTTTGCTGGAGCAATTCAGCAGAATGCAGCTATGGGATGAATTTGGGATTGATGAAGATGTCATGGTAAGAATTCCATACATTTGACAAGACATGTCAATGTACTCATGTCACTTCAGCCCTTTACATGTGACTTCCCTCACACTGACATCCATGAATTAATCTCAGCAGATCTCCTTCACCAAGTAATTAAAGGAACATTCAAGGACCACCTGGTCACATGGGTGGGGGAATACCTGGAACTTGAGCATGGCTGAACAGGGGCAGACAATATTTTGGATGAGATTGACCGTCAGTATGTTGTGCCTCAACAGATGTCCTTTCACTTCATTGGGATCTGACATGGGTTGAGTAGAATTGCTGCCACCCCCTTGTTTCCAGTTCTATGCAGATTCAAACAAGGTTGACATTTCAAACAGTGGACTGGTGACGATTCAAAGGCACTGATGAAAGTGTACCTACCTGCCATTGTGGGTTTTGTCCCTGATGAAATGGTCATGTGTCTTGGTGCCTTCCTTGATTTTTGTTACATTGCTTGCCATTCCGACTTCAACGAAACAATGCTCAATGACCTTGATGCGGCTCTGGCACAGTTCCATCTCCACAGGGAGATTTTTCGTTTAACTGGGGTCTGTGAAGAAAATGGGTTCAACCTTCCTCACCAGCATGCGCTCGTCCACTTCCGTCACAACATTGAAGACTTTGGCGCACTCAACGGCATCTGCTCATCTATCACTGAGTCATGGCACATCACTGCAGTCAAGAAACCATGGCATTGGTCAAGTTGATTCGAAGCCCTCAGTCAGATGTTAGTCACTAATCAAAGACTTGACAAGCTTGCCACAATGAAGGCCAACTTCATCAGTCGAGGGCTGCTGCCTCCAGAGCATCCTCCACCTCTACGTGATAAGGATGAGGGTGAGGATGGGGAGCCAGTTGATGATGAGTGGGTACTTGGCAACATTGTTCTCACCCAGACAAGAGGTAAGTTATTGCATTTGTTATGAGCACTGTACCATGTGAGCTTACGAAGTGCTTGCAGAACAGTTGTATCCCCATAATCTTCAAGACCTTGCAACTTACATCGGAATCCCTTCCCTCTACTGACTCACCCATTACTTCCTTGCCAACCAGCTCACCCCAGATGCAGAGGGATATGTTGACATTGAACCCACCATCACATCTCCCATATCTGTGTTTCATTCCGCCGCTGCCACATTTTATACACCCAGTGACCCATCTGGAGTCTGTGGAATGTGCTGGGAACGCATCCATTCAATGCCCTCCTAGAGAGGTACCAGAAAACGTTGTGACTGCGCTTTCATCATCAAGGATGAATCACAACTGGGATTTCGAGGATTGAGCACTGTGCGTGTACTCCTCTTCTTCTCTTTCACCTACAATGACACTACCTACCCCTGTGCCCTTGTTGAATGGTTCAAGAAGGTCAGCCACATTCCAGACAAGATCACTGGGATGTGGAATGTTGTTCTGGAGTGCACACAGAACGGTGAACATCTGATCACTGTGATCCATTTGGACTCTGTCCTCCAAGCCACACATCTCATCCCCGTCTTCAGCCACCAATACCTTCCTCCTCATTTCTCGCATACCTGGTCCCTCGACACCTTTGAAGCATTCTATGTCAACAAATACGCAGACCATCACGCAAATGAGATATGCTTTTGATTTTTAGTCAGTGTTTTGTAATGACTCGTTTTGTAGTAGTCTCGTGTTTATTACAAGTTTTGTATGTTCATTTTTTCATCGCTAGTACTTTACATCTTTGTAGTACCTGTGGCGTGAACGACTATCGTGACATGCATGGCTCAGCCTACCCAGAGGCCAAAATTGTGATGGTGTGGCACCACAGCCATCATTCACTTGGCCACAGCTCCATGACCTGCCACAGTTTTGTGATTTTCCTGATGAACAATCAAAAATAAATAGCAGGTGAGTCTAACATGATTAAACATCTGTCCCATTAATAACAATAAGTGCAGTTTTTGTTTATCTGAGTTAAATTTCAGGTACTTGTTGCACTAGATGCAGGCCATCACCCTCTGCACTTGCCATGCCAAATGGAATAGTTGGGATCTATCTCCTCTTCTACAGACAAATGTTCTCCATCTAACAACTTCTCCCAGATGGTCATTCTATGTCACATTTTACTATAATCTATCACTGATGATGTTCATGTTGCCAAAATCTCCATGCACAAAGATGCCCTCAAGAAATGTTGCAAATCATTCTACGATCTCTGAAAGGACAGTTCACAGTGCTCTGTCTTAGGTGAACACACACATCTCAATTCAAACACACACTCTTAGTGATGTCTTTGCATGTCTTCTTTACTGCATGCCCAACTACTCAGTTATACTCCCTATCTTCCATCCTAAGTTGAGGCCAAACACTACCTATCTGGTTTCCCTTTCAAACCATGCCTTGTCACTCACTTGATGTCTGGGACAAGCTGACAGGTATGGACATGTATGTCAAGCCCAAGAGGCTCATTCCCCAGAGCTCATCCTCTCAGTGCCATTTTGGAAAACACTCCAGCACTTTCCCTCAACACATACTTGTCCAGCCAGCAAGTTTACAATACTTTACCATCTCTCACATAATCCACATGGACTCCACTGGATTCCACTGGCTTCCACTGGATTCCACTGGACTGGACTGGACTGGACTGGACTGCCAATCACAAAACTGGACTCTTCCAACACAAAACTGGACTGGACTGGACTGCAAATCACAAAACTGGACTGGACTGCCACAGACATAAGTTCCTGAACTTAGATTTCAAAACAAAAAATAAAATTGAAGTATATTTATTAATTAATTAAATTAGTTATACTAGATTCTATGTTACAGAGAGGGGGAGGGAGAAGAAGGAAAAGAAAGGAGGAAAGGGAGGGGGAAGGGAGAGGGGGAAGGGAAAGGGAAGGGGGAGGGAGCAAGGGAGGGGGGAGGGAGCAAGGAAAAGGGAGGGAGTAAAGAAGGGGGGAGGGGAGGGAGTGAAGGGGGGAGAGAGTGGAGGGGAGAGGTGCTGGTGCTGGGCCCTTGTCACCATTCCGTGCTGGTGTGCTGTCAGGTGGAGGTTGGTGCTGGTGGTTTTTTGTGGGTGCATGTTATGTTTTTTGTGGGCGCTTGTTGTTTTTTGTGGGCACTTGTTGTTTTTTGTGGGTGCTCATTGTTTTTCATGTGTAGTGGGGGTGGGTTCGTGTCGACACGTCATCATGTTGCATTGTCGTCCTGGTGTGTCGTGTCATCATCCTTGTGTGTTGCATCGTCATCCTGGTGTGTTGTGACATCGTCCTGGCATGGCATGTCGTCGTCCTGGTGTGTCATTGACATGTCATCATGTCATGGGTGGTGCTGGCTTGCCGTGCCATTGTCCTGGGGTCATCAGTGCCTGTTGTAGTGAAAACGGAGTGAGGGGGCACATACCATTGGCCCATGACATGGCCACATCATGGGCATTGTCGGGTGCTGACCTTGTTCCGCGTCCCATGTTCCTCATGTGTTGGCATGGGTGTCATTGGTGTTGTTGGTGTGGGCATGGGTGTCATTGACGTGGGTGGTGTTGGCATTGAGAGGGCAGTGACAGGTGTTGAGAGGGCAGTGAATGGGTGGTGGTGGTGGTGGAAGGGAAAGAGATGGTCATGGAAGTGTGACTATGCCACAAACAGGAGATGTGATGATATGGCACACCCTCAAGTAAGTCACGTGACCCCACCCCTGCTGACTGAACAAAATCATGAATCCTTATTGCAGCTATCACTGACCCACACTAATATGTAAGTCATAACCTTTCCATTCATTAATCAATAGAATTGTAAGTCTAGCTTGTTTATTGTATAGTCTATTTTTGCTTTTTTAGTAGTATTCATATATAATAATAATAATATACTGGAATCACTGGAATCCACTGGACTCCACTGGACTCTGACTGGACTCTGACTGGACTCATAGTCCACTGGACTGGGACTGGACTCAGGAAAGTGGCTTGCAGTCCAGTGAGAGTCCAGTGGACTGGACTGGGCATTCTGCCAGCCAATTTGGCCTGGTAAGAGGGCCACTGGAATCCACTGGAGTCCACTGGAGTCCATATGGATTACATGGGGGATGGTAAAGACCTCCAAACTGGTGCCGATATAGCTTGTGAAGATGACATTGATTTGATGCAAGAGAACTCCTTTACCAGCAAATGGGGTAAGCTTGTGACATGTTTCAAGTATAGGCATACTCACAATATCTTTAGTGATGATCAAGGACACCTGCCCCTGGTTCTTTGATATGTGCAACCTTATTGCAGAGCAGCCAAACCTCATTCCCACTGGCCTCGGAAACAGCAAAACGGCCATCAACCTGTCTGTGCTCCAAGCTGATGTTGAAGGGGAGGGAGATGAGAAGGAGGAGCTAGGATTGTTGTACAACAAAGAAGCCAGGGAGATCATGGTGGATACTACAGAGCCAAGTGAGGTCAGCTCGTTTGGGAGGATTCCGAAGTGATTGAACTCACTGATACAAATGACCCCCCACCTGCCAATCCACCCATTACACTGAAGGCTGAGACGATACCTTCCACCCTTCCTGGTATCAAAATGGAGTCAAAGCCAGACATTGGACTGAAGCGGAAGGCAGAAGAAGCTGATCCCTGAACACCTGCACGACCTGGCATGTCAAAAGTGGCAATGCTGAAAACAATGATGGCCAAGAAGTCCAAGCTACAAGAGTTCTCAGCAGCAGCACAGGTGGAGAGATTACAAGGCAGAAGGAGATCAAGCTGGAAAAGGCAAAGGTTGAGGCAGTGGTGACAATCAAAGTTGAGGCTGGGAAAGCAGCGCTGAGTGCAAAAGTTGAGTTTCACAAGCACAACACTGATGAACATTCAGAAAAGCAAAAGCTCAAGCATGAGTTGAGGCTGCTGCAAGCCAGACAAAAGCATGAACTCCAGATGGCATGCCTCAATCACAACCATATCAATGATGTTCAACTGCCAACCTTCCCTGTCACATCTGCATCAAGTTCAGCAGTCGCCACACCATCTTCACCAGCACAGAGTCTCATCAACTTAGGATTTGATGTAGGTAATGACTTTTACACACCCACGACTACTGAGAACACCTATCTGCCCAGCTTTCCAACTAATGAGGAGTAGATTACATGTTTGTTGTCAATACAAATGATATCTACTCTGATCCCAAGCTTCCCTCTCCACAAAGACCCTGTTCCCGCCTACGAGCCCTCTTCTCTCTGGCACAGAAAAGGAGGGCTTTCAAGTGTTCACGGTAGGCCTTTGCATGAGCCAGGCTTCGTGGTCCCCTTGACCTTGTTGAGAAAGGAGTCACCTCTTCTCAATCTGAGTCCGACAATGACACACCCTCTGCAATGAATGGATCATCACTGTCTTCTGCTCCACATTCATCCTTCTAACATTTCATGGCAAATGAGTGGATTCCAATGGCTGTAACAACCCAATAAGTCACAAACTTGTGGGAAGCTTCATCCTTGATCAGAACACATAGGCCTTTGAGGGACTGAAAGCAGCCCTTCAGAAATCTGATGGCATGTTCTGATCATATACGTATCATTGAAACATGATTGTTGAAGATTTCATTATCAGGGAGGTCGCTGTCAGGCTTTTTGAATGGAGCAATGAGCCAAAGTTCCACTTCAGTCACCCATTTTAGGGTACCTGTGAGGTATATGAATTCTTTGATTTAGGGGACCTCCATGGTACCCATTCCAAGGGTGGTATAAGAGCACATACCAATACCATGGTACCATGGTATGGAAAACCCATACCATACCAATACCATGTTACCATACCATACCATGTCACCTCATACCATACCATGCCATACCATACCATCATACCATACCATACCATACCATCATACCAGGGTGTCTGGGGTCCTTTTTCAAAATATATAAATTCTTTCTGCAGGCTGCAATACTGGTCCATTGGGTGCCATTTTTTGTGGAAAGCTTCTTGATGTTTTTCCCAAGATTTTAAGATACAAATGGAGGCTATATAGTCAAATCCATCCTTTGAAAATCAGTTCAAATGAGCTTAATCCCAGCTTTTTCCATGCATCAAAAGCCATTTATTGATACATATCTTTCCCAGTCCTTTCAATTACAATTAGAACAATATTCATCACAAATAAATCAATGCTGCATCAGTATTTGAGAAGCAAAGAAAAGAAAACATTTTGTGTATTGGCTATAGTCCTGGACCATGCATTGCAAAAGCATGGACTTGAGCTAAATTATTATCCAACAGCCTAGGCTGAAATATGCACTTCAACTAATCAACTACATTAAGTACCCTTCACAGATGATTCATTTCAAAAGCCTGAAATTTGGATTCAAAAAGTGCCATGCTGTTGCTGTCAAAGAAATATGTGTATATATTTACTATTTGAAAACTACATATGATGGAATCAAAGTATTGTTGTTCTGAGAATTTGACCAAAGTTGTCATTATCAAAATATTTGGTCCAATCCAAAGTCTTGTCAATTGGAGAGCCAGGGGTACAGATTAAGGAAGCTCCTGTTGGCCATGGCCTCCCAAAACCATGATACTATGTTCAGCCTTATTCATATCACATGTCATACCACAACCATTCATACCATACCACAACTATTCATACCAAACTATGGTATTGCCCCCTCACCATACCATACTATGGTATTGCCATCTCACACCATACCATACTATGGTATTGCCATCTCATACCATACCATGGTATTGCCCCCTCACCATACCATACTATGGTATTGCCATCTCATACCATACCATGGTATTGCCCCCTCACCATACCATACTATGGTATTGCCATCTCATACCATACCATGGTATTGCACCCTCACCATACCACACCATGGTATTGCCATCTCATACCATACCATGGTATTGCACCCTCACCATACCACACCATGGTATTGCCATCTCATACCATACCATGGTATTGCACCCTCACCATACCACACCATGGTATTGCCATCTCATACCATACCATGGTATTGCACCCCCATACCATACCATACCATGGTATTGCACCCTCACCATACCATACCATGGTATTGCACCCCCATACCATACCATACTATACCATGGTATTGCACCCTTATACCATACCATGGTACTCCACTCCCATACCATACCATGTTGTTTGATGTTTAAGGTGCTGTTCTCAGGATCCAGTGTGAATTTCTAAATATGGAAGGTGTGGCTATGCTAAATGAAAAAGAAATTAATGGGATAGATGCTTAAAATATCACAGGAACCATAATCTATGCAGAGGAAGGCAGAAAACCCCCATTTCGAAGTTTGTTTACATATATTTACCAATAGCTTTAACCAAAGTAAGGCTACAAAAATTGTAGTGTCCGCTTTTTTCATTAGAAAAGAGAAGTATGATTAGAAAACTTTGTAGTGTGCGCTTTGATGTGCGCACTATTTCCTAATTGGGCCATTTCCTAATTGGGAAAAGCGTTACACTTTTTTCTGCCACACCTGATGTCAGGCACAGTGCGCATTTAGGTCGGGAACTGTTTCCCACGCTTTTTGGGCCAGAAGAGTTAGTGGCTAGCTTAGTGTTGTCATTGTTAATGACGATGTGCGCACTATTTCCTAATTGGGCCATTTCCTAATCAGGAAAAGCGTTACACTTTTTTCTGCCACACCTGATGTCAGGCACAGTGCGCATTTAGGTCGGGAAATATTTCCCACGCTCTTTGGGCCAGAAGAGTTAGTGGCTAGCTTGGTGTTGTCATTGTTAATGACGATGTGCGCACTATTTCCTAATTGGGCCATTTCCTAATCAGGAAAAGCGTTACACTTTTTTCTGCCACACCTAATGTCAGGCACAGTGCGCATTTAGGTTGGGAACTGTTTCCCACGCTCTTTGGGCCAGAAGAGTTAGTAGGCTAGCTTAGTTTTGTCACTGTTCATGACGATGTTCGCATATTTCCCAATTAGGAAATTCATTACATAATATCAGTTTGTAGTCTCCGCTTTTTTAGACTACAAAAGTTTGTAGTGTGCGCTTTTTTCATTACAAAAGTTTGTAGTCTTCTGCTTGTGTTCACTACAGAATTACTAGTGTGCGCTTTTTTAGACTACAAAAGTTTGTAGTGTGCGCTTTTTTCATTACAAAGGTTTGTAGTCTTTTGCTTGTGTTCACTACAAAATTACTAGTGTGCGCTTTTTTCATTACAAAAGTTTGTAGTCTTCTGCTTGGGTTCACTACAAAAGTTTGTAGTGTGCGCTTTTTTCATTACAAAGGTTTGTAGTCTTTTGCTTGTGTTCACTACAAAATTACTAGAGTGCGCTTTTTTCATTACAAAAGTTTGTAGTCTTCTGTTTGGGTTCACTACAAAATTACTACTGTGCGCTTTTTTCATTACAAAGTTTGTAGTGTGCGCTTTTTGGACTACAAAAGTTTGTAGTGTTCGCTTTTTTCATTACAAAGGCTTGTAGTGTCCGCTTTTTTCATTATAAAAGTTTGTAGTGTCTGCTTTTTCATTACAAAAGTTTGTGGTCTGCTTATCTTATATATTATATTGTAGTCTCCTATTATCTATGTAGGTATGACCTGATGTTTCAGGCAAACTGACTGCAGCCAAACAGCTGGCAAATCATTCACACTTTGTACTCTCTAAGGAATTACATTCAAGACTAACTATTTGAAAGGGCAGGTAGTTCAGTCATGTTCTCATCATATTCAACATTCTTTCCATATATCTGGGGACTCAACTATGTCTGAACATAGCCAACCTTGACATGTCCTCTCTTTCTCCTTCATCATTGGGTAGCTGCCACTACCTGCCCTTTCCAATAGTTAGTCTTGAATGTAATTCCTTAGAGAGTACAAAGTGTGAATGATTTGCCAGCTGTTTGGCTGCAGTCAGTTTGCCTGAAACATCAGGTCATACCTACATAGATAATAGGAGACTACAATATAATATATAAGATAAGCAGACCACAAACTTTTGTAATGAAAAAGCAGACACTACAAACTTTTATAATGAAAAAAGCGGACACTACAAGCCTTTGTAATGAAAAAAGCGAACACTACAAACTTTTGTAGTCCAAAAAGCGCACACTACAAACTTTGTAATGAAAAAAGCGCACAGTAGTAATTTTGTAGTGAACCCAAACAGAAGACTACAAACTTTTGTAATGAAAAAAGCGCACTCTAGTAATTTTGTAGTGAACACAAGCAAAAGACTACAAACCTTTGTAATGAAAAAAGCGCACACTACAAACTTTTGTAGTGAACCCAAGCAGAAGACTACAAACTTTTGTAATGAAAAAAGCGCACACTAGTAATTTTGTAGTGAACACAAGCAAAAGACTACAAACCTTTGTAATGAAAAAAGCGCACACTACAAACTTTTGTAGTGAACCCAAGCAGAAGACTACAAACTTTTGTAATGAAAAAAGCGCACACTAGTAATTTTGTAGTGAACACAAGCAAAAGACTACAAACCTTTGTAATGAAAAAAGCGCACACTACAAACTTTTGTAGTCTAAAAAAGCGCACACTAGTAATTCTGTAGTGAACACAAGCAGAAGACTACAAACTTTTGTAATGAAAAAAGCGCACACTACAAACTTTTGTAGTCTAAAAAAGCGGAGACTACAAACTGATATTATGTAATGAATTTCCTAATTGGGAAATATGCGAACATCGTCATGAACAGTGACAAAACTAAGCTAGCCTACTAACTCTTCTGGCCCAAAGAGCGTGGGAAACAGTTCCCAACCTAAATGCGCACTGTGCCTGACATTAGGTGTGGCAGAAAAAAGTGTAACGCTTTTCCTGATTAGGAAATGGCCCAATTAGGAAATAGTGCGCACATCGTCATTAACAATGACAACACCAAGCTAGCCACTAACTCTTCTGGCCCAAAGAGCGTGGGAAATATTTCCCGACCTAAATGCGCACTGTGCCTGACATCAGGTGTGGCAGAAAAAAGTGTAACGCTTTTCCTGATTAGGAAATGGCCCAATTAGGAAATAGTGCGCACATCGTCATTAACAATGACAACACTAAGCTAGCCACTAACTCTTCTGGCCCAAAAAGCGTGGGAAACAGTTCCCGACCTAAATGCGCACTGTGCCTGACATCAGGTGTGGCAGAAAAAAGTGTAACGCTTTTCCCAATTAGGAAATGGCCCAATTAGGAAATAGTGCGCACATCAAAGCGCACACTACAAAGTTTTCTAATCATACTTCTCTTTTCTAATGAAAAAAGCGGACACTACAATTTTTGTAGCCTTACTTTGGTTAAAGCTATTGGTAAATATATGTAAACAAACTTCGAAATGGGGGTTTTCTGCCTTCCTCTGCATAGATTATGGTTCCTGTGATATTTTAAGCATCTATCCCATTAATTTCTTTTTCATTTAGCATAGCCACACCTTCCATATTTAGAAATTCACACTGGATCCTGAGAACAGCACCTTAAACATCAAACAACATGGTATGGTATGGGAGTGGAGTACCATGGTATGGTATAAGGGTGCAATACCATGGTATAGTATGGTATGGTATGGGGGTGCAATACCATGGTATGGTATGGTGAGGGTGCAATACCATGGTATGGTATGGTATGGGGGTGCAATACCATGGTATGGTATGAGATGGCAATACCATGGTGTGGTATGGTGAGGGTGCAATACCATGGTATGGTATGAGATGGCAATACCATGGTGTGGTATGGTGAGGGTGCAATACCATGGTATGGTATGAGATGGCAATACCATAGTATGGTATGGTGAGGGGGCAATACCATGGTATGGTATGAGATGGCAATACCATAGTATGGTATGGTGTGAGATGGCAATACCATAGTATGGTATGGTGAGGGGGCAATACCATAGTTTGGTATGAATAGTTGTGGTATGGTATGAATGGTTGTGGTATGACATGTGATATGAATAAGGCTGAACATAGTATCATGGTTTTGGGAGGCCATGGCCAACAGGAGCTTCCTTAATCTGTACCCCTGGCTCTCCAATTGACAAGACTTTGGATTGGACCAAATATTTTGATAATGACAACTTTGGTCAAATTCTCAGAACAACAATACTTTGATTCCATCATATGTAGTTTTCAAATAGTAAATATATACACATATTTCTTTGACAGCAACAGCATGGCACTTTTTGAATCCAAATTTCAGGCTTTTGAAATGAATCATCTGTGAAGGGTACTTAATGTAGTTGATTAGTTGAAGTGCATATTTCAGCCTAGGCTGTTGGATAATAATTTAGCTCAAGTCCATGCTTTTGCAATGCATGGTCCAGGACTATAGCCAATACACAAAATGTTTTCTTTTCTTTGCTTCTCAAATACTGATGCAGCATTGATTTATTTGTGATGAATATTGTTCTAATTGTAATTGAAAGGACTGGGAAAGATATGTATCAATAAATGGCTTTTGATGCATGGAAAAAGCTGGGATTAAGCTCATTTGAACTGATTTTCAAAGGATGGATTTGACTATATAGCCTCCATTTGTATCTTAAAATCTTGGGAAAAACATCAAGAAGCTTTCCACAAAAAATGGCACCCAATGGACCAGTATTGCAGCCTGCAGAAAGAATTTATATATTTTGAAAAAGGACCCCAGACACCCTGGTATGATGGTATGGTATGGTATGGTATGATGGTATGGTATGGCATGGTATGGTATGAGGTGACATGGTATGGTATGGTAACATGGTATTGGTATGGTATGGGTTTTCCATACCATGGTACCATGGTATTGGTATGTGCTCTTATACCACCCTTGGAATGGGTACCATGGAGGTCCCCTAAATCAAAGAATTCATATACCTCACAGGTACCCTAAAATGGGTGACTGAAGTGAAAGTTCAATCTAGTAGTGTTTAGTTAGATAAGACAATTAGTTGATACAATAATGAAAATGGTACTGACCGGATATGCCAAGTCACCCCAAATAAACTTGCCCTCATCAAAAATTTCTGTGTGCTCCAAAAAGATACGGGTTTCCTCCCAAGCTAAACCATAGCCATAGTTGATGATGCGAAGATTGGGAAGGGAGACAATCTGTATAAAGGGCTTGATTAGATTCCCCTGAGGATAGAATGATAATGGTAGGAGACATACCTGAATATTCAACAAATAATTGCACTTACAATCAAAGTAGCTTTCCCCTGTACCAGAAAGGTCTGTCAAACAAAGGGACCAGCGTCCCATCAACCATGCACCACCCACCATGCCACCCCTTACAGGAGTGACTCTCAACCCACTCCTTCGCTGCCTCCTTCTCTTCTGCTGTCGGCAGGGACACAGCCTTGTCCATAAACTCCTTCTGAAGGATCGTGGTCATAATGCAGCATGTCACAAGTCCAACTGTCCCTTTTGAGTACCCTGACCATTTTGACACCTTATCCAAGCCAGTGACATTCCCAAAGTGACCAAATCGATAGAGGGTGATGGCAATCTGATCCTCGACAGGCATTTGCTCATTTGACGAATGGTTAGAAAAGATTGGGTCGTCAATTATGGCACTGACCAGGCAATCAAAAGTGTAGGGGCTGACGCAAAGCTCTTGTCAGAAATGGTCTGGCCTTTCAGTCTTCAAGACATTGAGAACATGAGGCATTGTTCCTGGAGGTCTGGAAAATGGCCTTTGCAGTTTGTCGTAATGTCGATCATAAATATCCGCCAGTTCTTTTTGCACAGTGCATGAAAGTTGAGTCATCGCCTTGGTTGGTGTGGTTCCAAACCCTTCAATCTCATCGTCATCATCTTCCCAGTCCTCAATATCCCCTTCTGTCCCAGAAACATACCCTCCCTTGTCATAGCCTCCCTCAGAACTGGAGCTACCACCCACAGAGCTGTAGGAGTCATCCTCAGGATCCACATCTTCTTCATCTGAACCTGGGTATCCTGCTGGAAGGAGTTCCAGCATGTTGTTGATTTTGGAGTTGGAGAAGAGCGAAGAAGAGGAGGAGGCAAGGGAGGTGAAAGAAGAGGAGTCGGAGGTAATGTTGTCACTGCTGCTCTCAGAACTATTGCTTGTTGATGTGAACGCAGCCGCCAAGTGACCTGAATCCAATGAATTCTGCCCAGAGTCGATCATGGTGATGTTGACGTCCAGTGCTGTAGGGACATCAGGCAGCTCGTCGAGGATCGCCTCAAGCCCATCATCTGCATCCTCCAGCTGGCCTGTGTGCTGAAGAAAGCATTGTTGATGTTGCACATGCTGTGAAAGGTGTGTTGCACATGCTTTGCAGTACTGAAAGAACGCTTTGATGAGATTTTCTGACTGCCGTTGATGCTCTGTATGCTGTGCCATGGAGTCTGCTGTGAAGCTTTCAGAAGAGGAATAAAATATATATGTATGTAAATTTTCATGGAATATACATGAAGTGGTCAGAACCAGCATGCAACAGAAGTTGAGGCCTCAAGATGAACTGGGGGGGTCAGAGTTAAACCCAGTTCAATGACGATTCAGGCAAAAAGAAAATCTCCAAATTGTCTTTGTACCTGATCTCAAATTGTTGTTGAACCATTGCTGAACCAGTGACTCTGACTCCCCCTATTGAAACAAGGTGATTTGAGAATGGGGAGGGCAGAGAAGAGTTGTGTGGGGGTCAGAGGTGGCAGTCAGTTGTTGCAGTGACTCAATGCTGTTAGATCAACATGGCC
The DNA here is from genome assembly GCA_018417955.1 of Laccaria trichodermophora. Classification (NCBI taxonomy): domain Eukaryota; kingdom Fungi; phylum Basidiomycota; class Agaricomycetes; order Agaricales; family Hydnangiaceae; genus Laccaria; species Laccaria trichodermophora. Next base: position 1,674,563 of record JACTVC010000001.1, read on the forward strand.
GAAGTTGTTTGAACAAGGAAATTTGGGGTTGGCGAGGGCTGTATGTGTGGTGAGATTGCTCATAGGCAGCAGTCAATATGCCTGACTGCTGCCTTGGTTGTTTACTGTGGAGCATTCATCATATCAGGCAATGAGATTAAAAACCATGTTACTTACCTTTGATACTGGCTTCCTTTGCTGTTTGAGAGACTCAGATGGAGTGTGGAAGATGTTGGGGGTCAGTGAGCATGGATGACAAATGGATGAACAGCCACATGATTTACAAATTATCTAAGTGCTGCACATGTGATTCAGTAGTGAAAACTGACCTGTATTACTCAATATGCCATGAAAGGTGTAAAAGTTTGCATAGATGTTGAGATAGGCACAGAAAGTAAACTTGATTTTTTTTAGTGCAAGGGAGCAAGTGGAAGGTACCTCCTGAAGTAGTGAACTGGGTGGTGAATAGTTCACTACTTCAGTGGCTATGACAATCAGAGCTGTTGCCAAATAGAACCAACCATCATCCTGTTGTCTGAATTTGCACAAACTGTCTGGCTCGCAAAGGCTGCATGAATATCAGCTCAAACTATTCCTTGGTAAGCCATATCATCCTCTTTTTCTTCCCTTTTTTTCTCTTCCTTCCTTATTTATTATTATTTATTTTAAATTTTGGACACTCTCAGACCTTATATTTATTTGATCCCATCACGGATTTTTCCCAAGCTGTGTTACCACTAGTATTCCAGCTAAACTCATATCGATAGACCCACTTCGCGAATATAGCGTTTAGCCGCTTTGTTTATGTTGGTGCCTGCACAAACAGGCTTTACCAAACTCGGAACCTGCTTATTCCAGGAAAATGTGTGATTTCACTGGGCTGAAGACAGGCAGACATGAATGGAAATTGATATTCAATGTCAGTGATAATGTTTCAATGATTTTCGATGGCTATGATAGAGGGAAACTAGCAGGACACGAATTGAACAAATATTTAAGGTTGAACTTCCTCGGATTTATGACCACGTTTAGTTAGTTTTATTTGTTCGTACAAACAAGGTGGCTGAGCGCTGCATTTGCAAAGTGGGTCTATCGATGTGAGTTTAGCTGTCAGCGAGCGATGCTTCTAGGAGCCTGTAGCCAGGCCAGCGGGCGGTCCGACATTCTGATCTACTCACCGGCTCTACCGTATTTGTATTGACCTTCCACCAGTGACCACGGATATACAATGACCTCTCGGGAGTCGGGAACTTGAACTTACTCGAGGTCAGCTTTGACGGTGTCTTGTGACCTACCACGCAGGAGCCTTGCAATTCGGCGTTTGTGGTACGTTTCCGAAAAATCCGATTTGTTGATGGGTGATGACGGAGATGTTGTAGGATTCTTTCTCTCTCCGGGTTGTGGATTTGTCGAGAACACTGTGGTTGGACGGAGGGGAATGACTTGAAGGATGACGTTGTGTGGTGCCACTTCGATTGCTGCAGCTGCCTGTGTGGGGCTACGAATGTGATGACGTTCCAAGTGAGTTTTACTGTTGTCATTCAGGCAGTAAATAAACTGATCGCTCCCCCAATTTTTGAAGAAAAATTTCAGCATGTCACACTGAGGACGGTACTCGATATGGTTAACGTTTGCCAGGGGAGTCACTTCACTGATTATCGATAGCCCTTACCCTAAAGCTAAGAGCTTCATCCTCATTTCATTTTTCATCTTTCTTCCATTCAATGCGAGTCTGAACTTTCTTTCTTTAGGACACACATGGCGAATTGGTGACTCACCAGCCTCGTGGCATTGGCACACAGCGCCCATCGAGGGCCGAGGCTAATACCGTAACGACCACCCCAGCCCAGGTCCTACACAACCTCATTTGGGCAACCACCTGGCACTAACGCCCACCTTTGCTTGCTTATTATAGATCCAAAGTGAACCCTTGCTATGCCAGAGTCTAATCCTCATGTTTCCTGTCGTGCGTCCATTCAGAAAACGGATCAGCTGATACAAATGTACCCCGCACGCTCGCCCCGCATCCCGCAAAAACACGCCGCCCGCAAGCTCGAACACGCCGCCCCGTGTTTAGAGGCTCAAACACGCCGCCCACAGGTGTTTTTGGGATTCTCAGGCTGCCTACAGTCCAGACAGCTGCCTAAGCTTTAACGAGACGTGGGCCAGGGTCGGTGGGCATAATGGCGTGTCGTTTTCCCCAGAGCTCCTCGTCCCCCGGGTTCTGACTTGTCTCTGTGTTTATAAGCACAGGGTTCCGAAGTGTTTGTGCACTTCGGAATCGGGCAGGCTCAGCCGAAAGGACTGCGGAAGTGCCGGCTTCTTCATGCAGGGAGCGTTTACTATGAGATGAAGCTGCACACCTCCATTCATTTCAGGGAATCTCAGTACATGTTTGCTCGAGCAGCTCAACGTGTATGAGCAGGTGATGTGCACCTAGAATCTATTGTTCTCTGATTCCGCTCTATGTGCGTAGGAAGTAGCGAGTGCCAGTGTTCTTATCGATTGTACTATAGGAAATCCAGGATGACATTGGTATCGGTCTTTCTCGGTTCTTCTAGCATTGTAATGTTATAGTCTACGATCGGGGACTGACCAAATATAGCTCTGTGTTACATACTGTACCTCTGACACGTGTTGTTCATCCTCCGATCTCCTTGAATAACCGCATCACTCAAATCTTTTTCACTTCTTCCTCCCCGTCTTCCTCCCACACACACACACACACCATGCCTCCTCCACCTCCACCACCACCACCACTCTGCTTCAACCTCCCAGGCAGCAAGAAACAAAACCGCCGCCTGAGCTGGTCGAGCGCTGACAGAAGCATGGCTAGTTACCGCGGAGACCAGCTTGACAAACAGTCGTCTTTCTCATCCACACCCACCGTTCCAGGCGCCCGCCCCGAAAGTATAACCTTCCACTCTGATTCAGAGAAATATGACGAAGTACCCGACGCGATGCCTGACTTTACTTCCGTCACTCCTGGCAAATCAAAGCTGGCACGCGGGAATACGATGACGGGTACCAAAAAGTCTACCACATCGAGTAGGTGGGGGTATGGGTGGGGCGTCGGGAAGCGGGACAAGGATATGGGGGATGGGGATGAGCAAGAGCAAGAACATGAGGGCGAGTCGGGGACCACTATGTATCGTGTTGCGCCTGTCAGACGGGACAGCAAGTCTTCACAGAACAGCCGATCGACGCAGAGGACGCAGGATTCGAATAGGACACAGAGTAGCTCTGCGACGAAGACCTCTCATCAGTCTAGGCAGACGTATCGGAGTAATGGGAGTCGGTCGACTGCGCCTAAACCTCGTCCTCCGCTTTTACATGCCCATGATTCGACAAGCACGTTGGTTGGGTCGGCTTATGAGAGGAAGATTAATGATGTGGAGAGTATTAAGGAGAAGCCGGATACGACGGAGAGATTGGATCAGTTGAGAGAGTTGATGGCGAAGGATACGTTGGATTATTAGTGCGATTTTTTGACCCGATTTCATGTTACAGAAGGCTAACGTGTTGATTGGGATAGTGTTGTGCCTACTGAAGATGCACATCAGTCTGAATACGTTGCTGCGAGTGATAAGCGAAGAGAGTTCATCTCCGGGTGAGTCGTCCTTCACTCTCCTTCTTAGGAATCTAAACCTATTCCTATCCAGATTCGCGGGGTCAGCAGGCCAAGCAATCGTATCAAAAACATCCGCATATCTGATCACCGACTCGCGGTACTGGCTACAAGCTCAAGAACAGATAGACGAGAACTGGAAACTCATTCCTGCCGGGAAAGCCGGCGAACCGAAGGATTGGATCGAGTGGATTGTTGTAAGTATTTTTCTTTTCTTTTTCTTGACCCCTCTTAAATATAGGTCACTTTTAGGGACGAGTCAAAGGAGCTAGGATAGGCATCGACGCACGCATGCTCTCACACGAAAAAGCCACGCTGTTGAACACGAAACTCGCTCCACTGGATTCTAAACTCGTTTACCCGCCTCAAAATCTGGTTGACCTTGTGTGGAGGGATAAACCACCCAAACCTAAAGAACCTGTGTATGAGCAGGGAACGGAGTTTACTGGTACGTTGCTCTCTCTTTTTTTGTTCTGTGGGAGGGCGCTGACGGGTCGCTTGGACGAACAGGAAAAGACGCACATTCCAAGCTTTCGGAAATTAGACATTGGATAAGACAACAGCCTGCTTCTACCTCCACGTTTTCAAAGGGCGACCCGACGCCTGCACAGATCCACGTTGGGACGCTTATCACGTCGTTGTCTTACATCGGCGCGTATCAACCCTAAATTCCCTGATGATAAACTCAGTTAAATCTTTATTCTTTTTCTAGCATACACGTTAAACCTACGCGGCTCAGACATCCCATACAACCCGCTCTTCCACGCATACCTCTTCGTAAGCTTTGACACGGCCGTCCTATTCCTCGACTCGTCAAAAGTCGTGGATCGCTTGTCGGAGTACCTGAAGAGGATAGCGGTCGAACGGAGGGATTATACGGATTTGTGGCCGTTTTTGAGGAAGAGGGAGTGGGGTGATGGGAAAGTAAGTCTATTCTTTTTTTTTGTTATTTCATGAAAAAAGGAAAGCTAATTGGATTGTAGATACTCCTTTCGCCCCAGACGCCCTATGCGATATCATTGATGTTGACGCATTATCGGTATACGATTGCGCCTTCGCATGTTGAGCATATGATGTCGATCAAGAATGAGACTGAGATTGAGTGCATGAAACGCGCGTATTTACGGGATGGAGCTTCTTTTGTACGTTTGTTTCTTTCCCCTCTTTCCTTACATCCTCATTCCCGCGTTTTTTCAGGTCCGTTTCCTAGCGTGGTTAGACCAAAAGCTCAACGACGGCTACGACATTACGGAATACGAAGCTGCTTCTCGATTGACGGAGTTTAGGCGGAAGAACAAGAATTTTATGGGATTGGCGTATGAGAATATATCAGCTAGTGGACCGAACGCTTCGTTGCCTCATTATTCGCCCAAGAGGTCTACGGCGAGGATGATTGATCGGGAGACGCCTTATCTCAAGTACGTTTTTTTTTTTTGTTGGCTGCGTTTTTTGTAATTGAATTGACACTCATTTTTTTGCGATTAGTGATTCGGGAGGACAGTACAGGGACGGAACTTGTGATACGACAAGGACTGTCCATTTCGGCCGACCGTCGGCGGAGCAGAGTGAGGCGTATACTAGGGTTTTGCAAGGGCATGTACGTTTCTTTCTTTCTTTCCCACCTTGCGCGACCCGTTTTTTTTGCTAACCTAACCTTGGGTAGATTGCGATTGACAGTGCGATCTTTCCCGAGGGAACGTCCGGCCAGCAGTTGGACGTGCTTGCTAGGAAGGCTTTGTGGAAGGAGGGGTTGAATTACTTGGTTCGTCTTTCTTTTTTTGGTTTAGGCCTTTTGGATGGGGTTGGGCTGATCGCCTTTTTTGAATTTGTAATGTAGCACGGAACGGGTCATGGGTTCGGGTCATTCCTGACTGTCCATGAGGGCCCACACAGCTTCTCGAGCAGCGTGCCGTTGGTCGCTGGTCATGTCATCACTAACGAGCCTGGATATTGTAAGTCCCCCTTTTTCTAAACCGCACGAGGACATGCGGCTGATAAATGGATTACGTTAGATAATGAGGGTAAATGGGGCGTGAGGATTGAAAGTGCGCTTGTTGTTCGTCGTGTCAAGGTGAGAGAGTTTTGATTGGTTGCTTGGTTGATTGAGTATGTGCTGATTGTGGGATAGACGAAAGGCGAATTCAACGGCGACACTTGGTTAGGCTTTGAGAGGCTTACTTGTGTGCCTATACAAACTAGGATGGTGAAGGAGAGTATGTTGACCAAGGAGGAAAAGGCGTGGTTGAAGGTATGTTTTAATCCCTTCAAGTTCATTCAGTTCCTGGGAAGGACTAACATTGCAATGCAAGGAACATAACCAGCGTTGCTTGGAAAGGCTTTCTCCGCTTTTGAAGGAGGATAAGCGGGCGATGACGTGGCTGAAACGAGAGGCTGCACGTGGGATTGGGTTGGCGCCTGCTGCGGGCGGCGTTAGCATTGAGTGGGATTGATACTGCTCGACTTTTGCGGGGCTGATACCCCCCACCCCCGCCTTACTCCTGCGATACCCGACATCAGAACGATTGGATTGGATATATCTACGTTACCCTCCTCTTCCTCTTATCACCCCCACTCTTCTTTTCCCCTCTATCCTGGATACCTTCCCCATCACCTCATAGACCGGTCTTACGATCTCACAGGGATATTCTCTCCTAGAGGGAGTGCTTGCGAGTCTATAGAATCTCTTTTTACCCTCCTCCTTTTCTTCACTGATACCTAACTTAATATTTTCTCTTCTCTTTGTATACTATGTACTTCTACCTACCTACCTATACCGTTACCGCGAAAACTTGTTCACCCTTGTTTTTATACACGTTTTCTTCTTTACAGTAAACACAAAACTTTTGCTACTTACCCTCTTGTTTGATCTACTTATATATACGTACGCATAGTCTGTCTAGACGATGGACTCTTAAAGGAATGAATGATACACGTTGCTCAGTATGGGAATATAAACCTTTGATATACACACGATGGACAACCGGTAGTAGATAGGTATGGAAGTGGAATAGACAGCAACCATCTATCGTCTCTGGGTCTTTCCACCCTTGCGTTTGCCAGCGAACAGATGTTTTGGCTGTGCGCAACGTCGTTAGTTCACCAAACTAGTATACATCTCCAAGAAAGAACTTACCATTTTTGTTTTGATCGTACGATCGCCCTCTCCTGCTTTCGCCAACATATTGCGAGGTCTTTGACCGAGGTTGCGTAGTTTGACTGCACGAGCTGCTTGCTAGAAGACGAAGAAGAAAGGATTGTCAGAAATGAAGGAGAAGACGACAAAAAAAACCGAAACTCACCCCTTCGTCGCGCATACCAGCCAAATGACGATGTGACCTCGGCTCACGCCTATTCACCACCCCACCCGAGTTGGTCTTTAACCGTTTCTTGGAAGCGCCCTCACCATCCACGTCCATCCAACTCTCCTCTCCTCCCTCATCCTCCTCCTCTTCATCATCATCGTCATCCATCTCCACATCCTCATCATCACCCCGTTTCCGCTTGGCACCCTGGATCTTAGCAAGCATCTCTGCGCGTTCTTGGATCCTGCTCGGGTCCAACCCGGCTTTAGTCAGCCCTTCCGAGAGCTCAGTGAGCGTTCGTAGCCCGGCGGTTCGTGGTAGTCTTGATTGGTTCTTTTTTGACTTTTTGATGCTTTGTGATTGGATTTTGTGTGAGAGTGCGATGGTGGCCGCGGATGCTTCGCGTTCGTCGTCCGAGTCGAACTGGTGAAAAAAAAAGGAGTTGGGTGAGTGGTGTTTAAGAAAAGAAAAGAAAAGAGGAGAGGGGCGGACCATGTCTTCTTCAGAGTCGTAGAACCCTTCAGCTTGTAATTTTTCTTCTTCGCGTTCTAGTGCTTCTAGCTTCTCGGCGATGTCTGGGTCGATAAAGTCCGCGACGTTCTTGCCGTCCATGATTTCGGGTATGATGTCCATTTTCCATTCAGGGTTGGTAAGGAGGTAGTTCTCTGTGTAGAATAACTTCAGTCAAGAAACAAAGAGAAAAAACGAGGGTAGAACGAACGTTTCATGTTGATGTTGAATACACCAGGACCACCTTCCACCAACTCAATATCACGCTGGAGCTGACGACGATCTGGGTCATTTTTATCATATTTCTTCTTCCCCTTCACCGCTTCAGGGATGAACGGAGCGCGTACAACGTCGTCCCGTGCTTTAGGCTGAGCGACGTGGATGCGGTTGATGATAGAGTTGACCTTGCTCCCCTTCATCTTGGCGTCGACTCTATGGGCAAGGAGGGCATCGCAGGCTTTGTTTTTTAGGTCCATAACGCCTTCTTCGGAGTAACACGATACTTGGACACATTGCACGTCTTCTTGGTCGATGATCTCTTGCACGAGTGCGCGGGAGTCCGGGTGGATGTCCTCGAGGCGCATGACGTCGATTTTATTGATGACGAGAAGGGTAGGTTTTCCGTTAAAGAGGGGTTTGATGGAGTGGAAGAGTTTACACTGTTTTCAATTAGAAAAAACGTCGGCAAGGGACGGTGGATAACGTACTTGGGCTTCTACAGAGTACCCGCACTGTTCACTGAGATCCATAAAGTACAAAACACAACTTTTCAAGTGAGCCAAGGCGGTGATGCTCTGCATCTCAATCGTGTTCATATCCTCGAGAGGGTGATCCAGGATACCAGGGGTATCAATCACTTGCCATCGGAGGTATTTATAGTCGAGGTGGCCGACGAAAAGAGACTTGGTCGTGAAAGCGTAAGGTTGTACATCCACATCGGCCCGTGTGACTTTATTGATGAAGGACGATTTTCCGACGTTGGGGTAGCCGCAGATGAGGAGTGTACGTGTGTTGGGGTCGATATTGGGAAGACGGGATATGTGTTGTCGGACTTGTTCAAGGTACGCCAGGGCGTCTTTTTGTCGCCTCATGATTGTCGCCATGCTGTTTTTGCAGGTTGAGACTTTGTCAAATGCGAAAAAAAGAACACGGAGCTCACCGACCAAGAGCAGCTTTCTTCAGCTGCTTACACCTGTACAAGCTGTCACCGAATTTCAAGAGACGGACATAATCTTTGGCAACTTGGTCAATCAGATGGCGGGCGGTGCGAAGCTGGCCTAGTGCGAGCTTGTAGTGGTTTTTGTCGTAAAGCACGTTCATTAGTGAGGATAAGAACGGGTGAAGGTCCTATAATCAACGGAACACCTCAGACACAGAATCCAATCATGAAGAAGAGGGAGGTATAACGAACATCAAGCATCGGGAATTCCGTCAAAATAGCACCAAGCTTCTCATCAAATGTATCCTGCGTAAATTTGACCTTTCTCATATAAAAGTTTCGTATACGGCTGATCTTGAAGTTCTTATGGATGACCTGGATATAATTTCAGCATCGAAAAAGTGAGATCTTGGGTAGGTGTAAAAACCGTTGGTGTCTTTCTCTGAGTCTTGGACAGTACGATGTCCAAGAAATCAGCGGCGGTTGGAACTGGGGCAATCGCTTTGAGGCCGCTCGTCGACATTTTGGCTTGAGGTGAACGACGACTTGGAGGATTTTTGTAGGCCTCGTTGAGGTCGTGGAGAGGAAAATAAAGTATTGGTTTCCCACACTCCCACGTGGTAAGATTAGATTTGGATTTTTCCTCTGAGTTTAAGGCCTTCGTCTACCGCCTGCACCAATTGTGCGAATATATGCTCAAACGAAAGATAAATTATATGCTTGACAATGTCTGACAGACACTCCAAAAGCGAGAGGAAACTGGCTGATGTACCACTTGTTAGCTTCAAGAGCCGTCGGAGATTCAAGTGATAATTGACAAGGTGGCCATAGCGGCTCCAAAATTATTTGTAGAAAGTCCAGCAAAGAACAACCACTTGTGCATGTGAGTGCTCGCACACGAACCGTTCCCATTTTTTAATGTGTTGAAATCGTACTCAGAATACTTAAGTACTGCAAAAGATAACCGGCGCTCGGCACCTTTGGCTGGGATCAATCAATTCGGCCCTGACATATGGTCACCTGTATCTCAGGGTCCCCTCAACGCTCCTTCAAGTTCACGCGCCGCACATCTTTGAAACTCCTCTTCACAGTGCTCATCACCTTCACAGTCCTCTCCACCTTCTTTCCTTCACCACTCCTTCTAAAACACCGTAAATCATGTCCTCCCACTTCATACACAAACGGATCATGGGTCTACAACCCCCGCACAAACGCGACGTTGAGGAGGATGGAGAAAAAGGACGATGCGCTCTTCTTTTCCGGGTTTGAAGGATGTGCGAGCTCACGGGAATATTACTGGCACCTCGCAGCGGACAAAGAAGACCAATGGGACCGGTTCCCGCGTGCCCATTCATATGAATGGGTCGTGAACCCTAGTCAAGGTCAGTGTGATGATGACTTCGGACCAATCGACCCGGAAGGGATTGTGAAACACCTCGTGGAGGATGGGGGGTGGTTGCTTGTTGGAGGTATGTGCATATCGCGTTATTCGATGCTCATGGCTGGGTTTATGGATGGGCTTTTTTATTTTAGACTCGGTGACGGAGAACCACTTCTTCTCGTTATCCTGCCTATTATACCCACATGTCATCGCAACGCCAAAGTATACCGAAGGCGGTTCATTCGACCGCGGCTGGCCGCAGAATTTATACCTCAACCCATCTTCACCACTCCTTTCACACATTTATTTTCCTGACGGGTTCAACATCACCTCAACCCCTCTAGTCACGTTCCGACGCATCGACTTGTTATTTTCCCAAGCTGAACTTCTGAACATCCATCGCTCCAATAACCCCTCGCCACAGGGATTCAAACTATTCAGCGACGAACCCGTATGGACACTTCCACTCGCCTCATACCTCGACCTGTTCACTTCTCCTCTTCCTTTGGGGAACTACGCCACCATGGTCGTAAACACCGCAGGACACTGGACCACGACTCTTTTCTCTGGGTATCATGACGAGAACAAGGCTGACGCTGGGTACGGCATTGATCCGGGCTTACTTTCGTTCTTTAAAGAGGCGATGATGATATGGGCGCGTGAGGTACAGGCCGTTTTGCGGAAACAACATCGGTTCGGAAGGCCGGCGAAGAGGAGGCGTGTGCTTGTGCGCTCATACTTACCTGGGCATGAAGAGTGTCATGCTGCGCGTGAGCCGTGGGCAGAGGTCCAGCCTTTTGTTTGGAATTGGTATAATTGGGGCTACATTGACGCCTTTAATCGCGTTTTTGAGGTATGATGAACCTTGATCTTATATGTCGTGCAGTTTTTGCTTACCTCGAAATGGCTTTTAGACCATTCTTGCGGAACGGACAAGGTTCCCCGATATTTATTATCTGCCCATTGACCGCCCTGGAAAATTACGGCCCGATGCGGTGAGTAATTAGGCTCACTTTGGCTTTCAGGTTTGTACTAGCTGATGATGATTCATTCATTTTAGCATACCACGGGGGATTGTTTGCATATTATGACTGGAGCGGGTGTGCTTGAGGGTTGGACGCAGTATATCTGGCACTACGTTACGCGCGAAATCCGTGGATGATTATGACGGAACTCCGGGTTCTGGTTTAGACCTCTTGGTTCCGCTGCGCGAGGATCAATCTCCGGAAAGGCGCCCTCTTTCATTAATCGATGGGATACTAGATTAGTTTGCGTATGTTGAGGATTGTTCTGTGCAGTGCCTGGTTAGGGTCTGCCAGTGAAGATATGATTGATACACGAGTTCGAATTACGGCTACAGTAGATATTCTCACAATGCATAATGCCGGTCCCTGACTTTTTCTATGCATTGTGAGATTTATGCAAGATGAAATATGTCACAAAATGTGACTATTTGTGACCTCAGCCAAAAAATGTCACGCTTCGAAATGTCCTTTATGTAGCGAGACGAAAACTGGAAAGACTGCGTATTTACAGGCTATCGACATCCATGGGAGAGAGGTTACTACTGAAAAAAGAGTTGAGAGTAGTTTGTCAGGTTAATTTCACTTGAACAACATGAAGATGAGCCCTCAATTTGCACAATTGTTGTTGCAAAAGCGGACGGTTGACACACTGCAAGCCTCTGAGTGGATAACACACCAAACGCTCACACAGCTCCATTCCCTCTGCGAGGTGCATAGGGCTTGTGCCTGTCTCAAGGTTTCCCCTTCTTCTCCTCAGCAGCTGGCATAGAATGATAGAAAAGTGTTGGCAAAATTGGATACTACTCTCGAGCAGTGTATTCATGGCACACAGGGTATATCAGGGTAGACTTTGGTCCTGAAAAACTCAGGTACAATGAGGTGAACAGGTAAATACTCGGTAAATCTGTAGATCTGGTAATGCATAATGCCAAAATATGATATGCATTATTCGATATGACGTTCCATGCATAAATCCCCGCGTACCAAGTTGGTCCCCTGAAAATGTCATGCATTATGAGATTTATGCATTACGAGTATATGCATTGTGAGAATATCTACTGTAGTGGCATTGACTCCAGTGGGGTTCATTCAATATGTATTGTTTAAGGTAGCTCTGGACTCGCTCCACGCCTTTTCGACAGAATGACCTCTCGTACGAGTTACGACACGTTATAACCTCTGCATTGTCCATGTCCATGTCAAATTTATGTATGGATTAGGAAATGCGGTTCCATCACGCCTACATGTTAATTAAGAGTCCTAGGTTAAACCGACCAATGTTATTCAAATTTAAGGTGGGCATCACTCCCAGACTGAGATAGATATATAACTCCATCACGCCGCCGCCGCCGCTTTATAAACGTATAGACAGGTGCCTCACCAGAGCCAAAGTTGTAATTATGCCAAAGTTATGCGATGTCTTGACTGGCCTGATATGACAACTTGAATCTGAGGAATACGCAAGCAGTCTTTCCAGAGTTAAAAAGCTCAAGAGCTCAAGCGCTTCAGGCCTTCAGGCCTCAGGCCTCAGGGCTTGTTGTGCGATATATCGGATTTGATGAATACAAGATCATATAGTAGAAACATAGCTTCCAGTAGCGATCGGAATTCCTCTGATAACCGTTGTTTGTTTCATTTGTTGAAGGGTTGGCAAGAAGTTCTACGAAATGTCAAATAACGGTACGCAACGAGGACGGAAATGGTCAATGTCCGATGCTTGCATGAAAAGTTGTCTATGACGATTTTGGGCTATGTTCCAGGTGGTTATCTTTTGGGAGGTTGAGGATGATCGATTTGACAACTTGTCGGAAGAAAGCAAATGTTGCGGTGTATAATTTGAACACCGGGCTTAGGTCGTGACCTTTGTTCTTTCGGATTCAGCTTTTGACGTCCAGTCCCGTCGCTGTCCTCCGCCTTCCATACACACACGAAAAATGCCACGGCGAGAGTCGACGATGAGCGATATTAGCGTTAGGCTTACGGAGGACGACGTCGACGGTAATGGCGTAGCTCGCTTGGCGCTGGTATCGTCAGCACCAGTTAACGAGGATTCGACGATAGCTCCTTGGTTGGATGTCCCGGTACGTCTTCATACAAGAAGCTTTTTTATCATATTAACCTCTTTTTTTCTACAGCCAACACCTCCACCGAAACCCCCACCCCGCCCTTTTGGACTAGTTTCAAAGGGATCCCTGGCCTCTCTCATACCACTACGACAAGGCAGCGCGTCCAGCCTTCTTCGCGGAAATCGTCCTTCAGAATCGTCGCAGAGTAATCTAAGCATAACCGACACATCCAGTCTCCGCTCAGCAGACGACGACTCCCGCATAACATTCAACAGCGGCTCCTCCTCAACTGACTCTGGCAAAAAGTCATCGTTGACCAACATATTTTCGAGGCTGAGGACCAAGTCGAGCAAACCTCAACTGGTCGTTGAGCATAATCATGGTTCCAACGGGTCAGAACATCCTTCCCTCCGCACCCCTGCACCACCTCTCCCAGATGCCTATATCTCTTTCCTCAACGTCGGCGCAGCCCCTTCCACACTTTCCCTCGCCTCGGTCGCTTCATCATCCCAGAAACGGGCAAAACGCGACAAGAAGAAGAAGAAACCGTCTCAGACTCTCGAGCCCCCCTCACCACCACCAAAAGACGACGAGCACCGACACATGCTCGACACGGACATCGACAAAATGGACGGCATTGTCGATTTTAGCAAGGCTGGTCTGCCGAGTGGTGCCGAGTCGAGCGCGAATGGCCACCACCACCTCCCCTCGGATCCAGGCCCTTCCATCTACCCTTCCCTGGATTTCACCAACCCATTCGTACCAACGTCCGCCTCGGACAAGCGGAAAGCAATAATACCCATGGATTACCGTAAAGTCTCGCCAAAGACCGTGATACCCCCCGGATTCAACCGGATACCTCTTACCCCATCATCAACGTCAAATCTGAATGGGGACGGGCCAGGCAGTCCAACATGGACTCCGCCAGAGAGTTGGGCGGTGGAGAAAGAGGAGGAGGAGGGAGGGGACGACCCGGATGCGGCGGAGTCGAGTTCGGATGATACGGTTGTTGGAGGGAAGGGGAAGGGATGTGCGATGATGAACGGAGACGGAGGGCCGAAGTCGCAGCACCACCGGAAACGAAAAGTACTACCTATCAAACAGCAGCTGCTGCTTCAGCCAAGGTTGTCGATTATTTCGGAACGCCCGTATCGGATTCGGATTTATCGTGCTAACGGTACTTATCATGTCGTTTCGATTCCTTTCAATGTGACGGTCGCGGCGTTGACGCCGGCTCTTAACAAGAAATTGCTGCTTGGGGATGATAGGGTACAACATCGTTTGTATTTGAAGGAACGAGGAAGAGGTGTGTTTCCTTTTTTTTTGCTTCTTACCGTGCTCATCGCACATGTAGAGAGAATACTCGCGCAAACGGAAAAGCCAGCGGATATAGTTAGACGGCGGTTGGAACAAGCTGGATATGACCCCGTTGATGGACTGGAGCTGTTGGGCGGAGAAGGACTATCGTTCCTATTGAAGTTTGTTTATAAAAGCCAGCTTCTTGGTCCTGCGGTACGCATATCTTCTTGAACGAACTTTGACTATGTCCTTATTCATTCAACAGGAGGAAGAACTCAACTTTAACGACAATTTTGACTTTATCGACCTGACGGGTCGAAGTCTGCGGACGATCCCTGTCATTCTTCATCAACATGCGCATTCCATCGTATCCCTCAAGCTCTCGCGAAACCCTATGCTTGAAATTCCTCTGGACTTTATCCAATCATGTTCTGTGCTACGGGAACTCCGCCTATCGAACATGGCAATGAAGAAAGTCCCTCAGAGCGTCCGACATTCAACAACCCTCCACCGGCTCGACCTCTCTTCAAATCGTCTTGGAGACCTCGAAGATGCTTATCTAGAACACATTCCCGGCTTGATAACGCTATATCTCCAGAACAACCGTATAGAAAAATTACCATGGCATTTCCCCCGCCTTCGCTCCCTAACCACACTCAACCTATCCAACAACAAATTCCAAACACTCCCCATCCTCATCACCCAACTCGAAAACCTACGCGACCTCGATATCTCATTCAACACGATCTCGGAAATACCAGAGGAGATCGGCCAACTGCAGAACCTTGAACGACTCATCATCGTCGGGAACCAAGTCGTCAAGTTCCCCAGGGAATGCGCTGATTTGAAGAGGTTGAGGATATTGGATTGTAGGAGGAACCAGATCTCGGATTTGACTGTTATTTGTGCGCTGCCGCAGTTGAATCAGCTCAGCGCGGATCATAATGCGATACATGGGCTGGATCTGGCGCTGGGCGTACACCTTACGAGGCTTGACGTGTCGCATAATGA
Source organism: Laccaria trichodermophora (assembly GCA_018417955.1). Classification (NCBI taxonomy): domain Eukaryota; kingdom Fungi; phylum Basidiomycota; class Agaricomycetes; order Agaricales; family Hydnangiaceae; genus Laccaria; species Laccaria trichodermophora. The sequence continues at coordinate 1,689,923 of JACTVC010000001.1, forward strand.
TATCACGCAGGTTTCGCTTGTACCTTTGGGAGGGCCGATGATGGTGTATGCGTTGACTTCCCTTGACCTTTCCTATGCGAAGCTGTCGTCGTTGGAGGACGTTGCTTTAGGCTGTCTGTCGACACTTCTAACGCTAAACCTCGCACACAACTCCTTTCGTTCTCTCCCTGATACGCTGGGGGATCTTAGCTGGCTCGAGACGCTCTCTGTCTCTGATAACAAACTCGACGCGCTCCCTTCGTCCATTGGGAAGCTGCAGAAATTGGAAGTCCTTGATGCGCATAATAATAGCTTGACGGAGCTCCCGCAGAGTCTTTGGAATTGCGCGAATCTTACGAAGATTAATGTGACTTCGAACTTTTTGGGGTCGTGGCATGATCCTCCGGTGAATGTGGGCGTTGTACAACAAGAACCTCCACCTCCTCTTCCTCCCCAAGCAGCCGAGAACAACACCCTTTCTGTGCCGGCGATTGAGAGGAAGACGTCGACGACCTCGTTGACTGTTACGGGAAACCTTCCACCTCTTGTGTATTCGCTTGAGAAGCTGTATTTGGGAGAGAACAGGTTAACGGACGACGTTCTTCATCCGTTGATGATATTCAAGGAACTCAAGGTTTTGAATCTCTCGTTCAACGAGATTCAAGAACTCCCACCTTCGTTTTTCCGGAACATGACGCAGCTTGAGGAGCTGTATCTCAGTGGGAATAGGTTGGCGAGTATACCGACGGAGGATCTACCGAGACTCAAGTGCCTTTCGACGCTTTTCTTGAATGGGAATAAACTCCAGACGTTGCCGCAGGAACTGTGCAAGGCTAAGAATTTGACGAATTTGGATGTGGGGAGTAATTTGTTGAAGTATAATATTAATAATTGGGAGTTTGATTGGAATTGGTGAGTCTTTTTTTTTGGTTGGAATTGTGGATCCCTTTCTGATTCATTTATTTTGATAAAAAGGAACTTTAACAAGAACCTCAAGTACCTCAATTTATCTGGGAACAAGCGTCTACAAATCAAAGCTGAGCCTACGAGGTTATATTCGAATCACCGTCTTTCGAGTAGGGACCCAACGGCAATAGGCCGTCGAACGCTCTCCGGGTTTACAGACCTCACACAGCTCCGTGTACTTGGCTTGATGGACGTCACCATTACCACTACAAGTGCAGACGCAACAGTTGACATTCCAGACGAGAACGACGACCGTCGCGTGCGAACCTCTTCGTCTACCGTCTGTGGCATGGCCTATGGCATAGCTGATGCTCTTGGGCGGCATGATTCCCTCAACATGCTCGATCTCGTTCACGAGTTCCCGGGGCGGAAGGGAGAAGCTATATTCGCCATGTTCGGTCGATCGCGGCCGCCTTCAAACCTCCTCCCAGGCTCAAGCGCGAATCGACTCTCAAAGTTCCTTCACGATCGCTTCGTCAGCCAGTTTTTGCTGCAGTTGGATGCATTGGATCCTCATAGGGGAGAAATCATCCCAGATGCGCTCCGTCGTACTTTTTTGAAGCTGAATCAGGACTTGCACGATACGCTGTTTTCGAGTACTCGCAAGATGTCGCAGTCGAGTGGGACGACGGGGACCAGCGGCAGCACCTTCGTGGATTCTGCTACTTTGAGAAGCGGGGCGTCTGGCATTGCGCTTTATTTTGTGGGGAAGACCATGTATGTGGCGAATGTTGGGAATGCGCTGGCTGTTGTGTCAAGGCAGGGTGTGGCGCAGGGTGTCTCCAGGAAGCACGATCCCTTCGATAGGAATGAGACTGCTCGTATACGTGCAGCTGAGGGATGGGTGTCACCGCCTGGACTTGTGAACGATGAAGTGGACGTTTCCAGGTCGTTCGGCTACTACTCGCTCCTCCCCGTCGTTAATGCACGCCCTGATATATGCGTATGGGACCTGACGGATCTCGACGAGTTCGTCATCGTCGCCAACTGTGGGCTGTGGGATTACATCTCGTACCAAACTGCCGTGGACATTGCTCGCTCTGTGGCGAGAACGGAACGCCCTGATCCTATGATTGCAGCTCAGAAACTTCGTGATTTCGCGATTAGCTATGGGGCGGACGGGAGTACGATGATCATGGTCATTTGGGTGGCGGATTTGTTCAAGTCGTCAAGATCTCGACAGCCTACTCTGGATAATGTCGTTGACCCCCAGATGTACCGAACACGGAAGAAGGACGAGATCCTTGATCGTAGCATTGCTAGGCTCGATATCGAAGTACCTGCGCCAGTTGGCCATCTCGCGCTTGTGTTCACTGATATTCGAAACTCTACACACCTTTGGGAAGCGAATCCTGGTATGCCTTCGGCGATGCGGCTGCATAACAACCTTCTACGTCGTCAACTCCGGTTCTGTGGTGGTTACGAAGTGAAAACGGAGGGTGACGCCTTTATGTGTTCCTTCCCCACAGCCCTGGCTGCTGTATGGTGGGCTTTGACTGTGCAAGTTCAGCTATTGGACGAGCCCTGGCCCTTGGAGCTTTTGGAGTGCGAAGATGGGAAACCCCTCAAGGATTCTCAAGGTCGGGTTGTTGCTCGTGGATTGTCCGTTCGGATGGGCATTCACTGCGGTTCGCCCGTGTGTGAGCCGGATCCTATCACCCATCGCATGGATTACTTTGGGCCCATGGTGAATCGTTCTGCTCGTATCAACAGCAGCGCTGGGGGTGGTCAGATCATGTGCAGCACGGAGATCATCCGCGAGATCAATGCAAAGATTCTGGAAACCGAGTCGGAAACAGAGTACTCCAAACTTCAACCGCAGCAAGCCATCGATGCAGTTAAGCGCATGGGTGTTGAGGTTATCACTGTCGGTGAAGTCAAGCTGAAGGGTCTCGAACTGCCAGAGCTCTTGACGCTCATATACCCTTCGGGCTTGGAAGGACGACAGGAGCTGAAAAACGGTCCCACAAATCCTAGTGCATCTGGCTCACGCGTTCAATTTAGTGCCCCACAGACACGTGAACTGAGCATATTGTGCCTCAGAATTGAAGCCCTTGCATCTGGCCGTGTCTTCCAAGCCCTGTCCGACCGCAAAGCCAGCCTCGAGACTATCAGCCTTGAGAACGAATCTGAGAGTCAGACACCATCTGGAATCTTCAACGCCGATCCCGACCTTCTCTTACCTCCGATGAACGATCAGTCCTCTGACATGGATCTCATGCTCGTTCTTGATTCGCTGTCTGTTCGAATCGAGAATGCCCTCTCGGCGTTGGCTGAAAAGTTTCGCCCACCCACTGTTGACAAGAACAAGTTCCTTTCCGCACTGCTGGAAGGTGGTGTACTTGATGAAGGGACGTTACAACACATCGCCTCTGTCCTTCAAGGTCTTTAGCAATTTTTCCTACTTCACCGTCGCTTATCGCTGTCACTAGTGCTTTGAACTTTGTACTTAGACTATTTATTTTTTTCCCTCTACGGTCTTATACCTTGTACACCATTTATTGTAATATATCAAGGGCTTCTAGGATTATGAATTCAACTAATTGACTGACAAACTTGAGAAGATTGCACAGCCACATAATACTTCCCTCGTATCATGAACGTCTCTCTGGATCAACATACATATTCCTTCGGGGTCACCAGGCTTGCGATATCATCAACGTCCAACGCACAACCGCTGCTTTACCATTCCTAGGTCATAAATCATGAGCGAGTTGAATTCTTTTGATGCCTTTCTAGGAATTCAGGCGAGGAACTCGGGGTGCAACGGTATCTTCCTTCTCTCTCGTGGGTATCGGCGATGTGACCCAACCACCTTGGACGTCACCAAGAAAAAAAGCGATTTCCGAATGTAAGGACGCCCACGTTTGAACCGGTATTGAATTCGTACGTTTCAACTTCGGTTTTTCTTTCCGGCCGTATTCAATAGAATAATGGATGCAGTCAGAATTCACGAAGGCGCTAGGGTTGTAATCAAGGAAGAAGAGATTTCAGTTGCGTTGTACTTGTTCTCTGACGCCTTGCGGAAGGATTCCAGGAACTTCCAAGTTGCCGATATTGGACGTTTTAGACACGGACGAATTGCGGACGAATTGGCTTTTATAGTGCCTCTTGGCTTTGACCCCCTGTGAAAACCACGGTGAATTAAGGTGATTTAAATCAGCTCCTGTCCGATTTGTCCGATTTCATCTGTTCAGATCGTTTCTTACCAGTTAGTTACAATATATGACCTCGAGGCAAGGGGGGAGCAGGATTTAAATTTGCCATATGGGGCTGGTTAGTTAGTCTGGCTGCCAGGCCGTTAAGTTTTTTTAATTTTAAGTACCAATTTCAGGTAATTTACAGTTTGGATGAGCTTAGATTAGACTGGTGCACTCTCTGATGCATTTGACAAGCTCTCCTCACTTACCAAGCAGGATATTTCCCAGGATGGCCCTGCCAGAACCAGTATGTGCTACTTACACTGGGATAATAACCATTTCAAGAAGCCTGGTATGTATATGATATAGATTGAGGGGGATATTCAAGACAATAAAACTGTTATCTGTCCACATTGTGAGACACCAGTCCATCTGGGCACAGTTGGTTTTCAAAAGAGTATTGATGAAGTTGAGGCCAACAATGAAAGCAGAATAATTATCTGTGGACGAAAAGGCTGTGAGACATTGTGGGTAAGTCATTTTCTTTTCATGTCATTTCAGCCTACCCACCACTGACTATGCAGTACCACCTTTTATGCATTGGACTGGATCGTGGTATCAACGACTGGGTTTGTGACCCATGCAAGAGTGTAGAAAAAGCAGAGGAAGGGGTGGCAAACGAAGGTGTGCAATGTAGATAAGGTGGCAATGCCCAAAACACAGTACCTATTTATAGATTTTACCTATATATGGTAATTTATTCGCACACTAGTTAGTTAGTCCTGCCATAGCAGCCTTAAAAAAAAAATCAGCATGATATATTAAATTAAAATTGGGCTCCCCCCTTGTGAAATTCTAAGCAGTGTTTGCACAATTGACAACCACATGTGTCCCAATTCCTGCATCATGTATACAGGCCCATTTTCTGAATTGGATTCATGCCCAATGTGTAACAGTCCCCACTACAATCCTGTGCACCTCAAGGCTAGTGGAGGCCATGTTAAAGAGCCTCTTCAACACTTTGTGACCATTCTGCTTGGCCCCCAACTCCAGGCTCTTTGGTGAACACCAGAAGGGGCTCATAACATGAAACACCATGCATGAGAAACAGCTAAAACTATGGCTGAACTGCATACCACTGGTGGCCAAATTCCCATATACAAGGATATCTACCAAGCTTAAGAATATCTCAAAGCTGTGGCTAGAGGGGATATCTGAACAGACGACATTGGATCTACATCTGGGTCATCTATGATCTTTCACCTGATCTTCGCTACAAGAAGAGATATGTTCTTCCTGGGGGTTTTATACCTGGCCCCAACAACCCCAAAAACACAGATTCTTTCCTTTTCCCTGGATCATCTTTCTGCAATACAAAGGGAAGGTCTGAAAATCTGGGATGCAGAAATCAACTGGCTATTCAATTCCTATCCATATCTCTATACTGGAGGGGCTGATGGTCCAGGAAGTGTCCATTTTATTATGCCGTGGCTGGATGTGATCATCCTGATATTGATCCTGCTAGTGTTGTCGGTGGATCATCATATGAATATCGAAAGAATTTACGCTACGTGTTGGAGTCACCAAATATCACAACATTCAAGAAACATCATTTCATGGCAGTTTGTTTGGCTTTCATTGAAGGACTGGAAAAAGATGACATCAGTGCATTGGTTTGACACCAACAGACTCCACACCAAGAAAGGTTCTGATATGGGTTTGATGGTTGATGAACCTCCCCACCTAGGTTGCCTATAAGACACTCCATGGTCCATGTAGAATATAGTGGAGCAGGACCTAAGTGGATAGTCTCTCCAGGATCATGAAGCAATGCATGTAAACAGGGTCACATGAAATGCAGTCGGTCAGTGTGTCGTTGGGCATATAACTCCTCATATTCTATGGAAATTTTTTGTAAAGCATCATGTGCCTCACAAACATGAGCTCAAGAAATTTTATGTTGATGCAAAATACGCATTGCATAAACAAGCTTGCAAAAGTTGCACCAGTATTGTTATGGCAGAATATTGTAAAGGAGAGCAGGAGCGAGGCCATAGAGGTATCCCTGCCATTCCTTCACCTTGTAGCCACTATTGATTTTTAGTGCAATATTTCGTGGTGCATGATCAAAACTGCTTGGAATATGATGGCATGCTTGCCCAACAGCTTTGCCATGTTCCATCCATCCATCCCCCACCAGGACCACCCATTCCCAGTTTTCAACAGTGTCCAAGGTCTTTTCACAGTGAAATGTACCCCTCCACAAAGGAACAAATAGCTTGCCTGCATTGAGAGTCCCAGAATGTATTAAATCGACTGAAAAACCAGAAGGATGGCAAGGCAATAGTTTCCAGCTAATCCTGTGAAGATGCTGACTGTTGATATTCTTGCCTCTGCCCAATGTTTCTTGAATGTTGTGATATTTGGTGACTCCAACACGTAGCGTAAATTCTTTCGATATTCATATGATGATCCACCGACAACACTAGCAGGATCAATATCAGGATGATCACATCCAGCCACGGCATAATAAAATGGACACTTCCTGGACCATCAGCCCCTCCAGTATAGAGATATGGATAGGAATTGAATAGCCAGTTGATTTCTGCATCCCAGATTTTCAGACCTTCCCTTTGTATTGCAGAAAGATGATCCAGGGAAAAGGAAAGAATCTGTGTTTTTGGGGTTGTTGGGGCCAGGTATAAAACCCCCAGGAAGAACATATCTCTTCTTGTAGCGAAGATCAGGTGAAAGATCATAGATGACCCAGATGTAGATCCAATGTCGTCTGTTCAGATATCCCCTCTAGCCACAGCTTTGAGATATTCTTAAGCTTGGTAGATATCCTTGTATATGGGAATTTGGCCACCAGTGGTATGCAGTTCAGCCATAGTTTTAGCTGTTTCTCATGCATGGTGTTTCATGTTATGAGCCCCTTCTGGTGTTCACCAAAGAGCCTGGAGTTGGGGGCCAAGCAGAATGGTCACAAAGTGTTGAAGAGGCTCTTTAACATGGCCTCCACTAGCCTTGAGGTGCACAGGATTGTAGTGGGGACTGTTACACATTGGGCATGAATCCAATTCAGAAAATGGGCCTGTATACATGATGCAGGAATTGGGACACATGTGGTTGTCAATTGTGCAAACACTGCTTAGAATTTCACAAGGGGGGAGCCCAATTTTAATTTAATATATCATGCTGATTTTTTTTTTAAGGCTGCTATGGCAGGACTAACTAACTAGTGTGCGAATAAATTACCATATATAGGTAAAATCTATAAATAGGTACTGTGTTTTGGGCATTGCCACCTTATCTACATTGCACACCTTCGTTTGCCACCCCTTCCTCTGCTTTTTCTACACTCTTGCATGGGTCACAAACCCAGTCGTTGATACCACGATCCAGTCCAATGCATAAAAGGTGGTACTGCATAGTCAGTGGTGGGTAGGCTGAAATGACATGAAAAGAAAATGACTTACCCACAATGTCTCACAGCCTTTTCGTCCACAGATAATTATTCTGCTTTCATTGTTGGCCTCAACTTCATCAATACTCTTTTGAAAACCAACTGTGCCCAGATGGACTGGTGTCTCACAATGTGGACAGATAACAGTTTTATTGTCTTGAATATCCCCCTCAATCTATATCATATACATACCAGGCTTCTTGAAATGGTTATTATCCCAGTGTAAGTAGCACATACTGGTTCTGGCAGGGCCATCCTGGGAAATATCCTGCTTGGTAAGTGAGGAGAGCTTGTCAAATGCATCAGAGAGTGCACCAGTCTAATCTAAGCTCATCCAAACTGTAAATTACCTGAAATTGGTACTTAAAATTAAAAAAACTTAACGGCCTGGCAGCCAGACTAACTAACCAGCCCCATATGGCAAATTTAAATCCTGCTCCCCCCTTGGAATTTCAACAGCCTTCTTGACCTCATGAAGAGAGAGGATGCCGTCTTCTGGGTGTACTTCCATAACATCTTCATGCACACTCTTGTAGACTCTTTCAGCAGAATCGGAGACAGACAAGAAGAGTTTAAGGGAAAGTAGGATGTCATTATCTATTTCAACAACATGTTGAACAGGGTTCTGTAATCGATGAAGCTGATCGGCCATCAAATCTCCATTCTCAAGAGTTGCAGTCTCCAGTGCTTGAACAAATTCCAATGCAATCTTCAGTTCGTCAATGTGGGGAATGAAGTTAATGTTGTCAAGTTCATTGCCAGGCTGTGGCTCGACAGTTTTGAGGGCTGCATCATGACCAGGAGCTGGGGGGTGGATCTGTGGATGCAGAGGAGAGGGAGGGCATTGTTCATTGGGTGGAAGGTGTGTGTGGGCATTGGCGTGGGGTAAGGGTACATCATCGAGTGGCATAGACGACCCCTGAGGTGATCTGGGTAGTGTACCTCCATCCATCTGATCTTGGTCAACCATAAGTCCTTCCTGGTAATCAGAAATTGCTTAAAACAAGAGAAATAGTTGACGAACCTTGGTCTGGTTCATCAATATCAATTATCTGTACCCTGGTGTCTCTGCCTGGTTGCTCTATGCCCACTCTTGTACCCAGCCCTGGATTTGCTGTTAAGTTGGTAGCCACCTTTGGTCGTTCTGATGCATCTGTGTTCGCAGAGCATGCTGCAAGGAGTCTGGCTGGGATGGGTGCAAGCTGATGTTGCCAGGGAGCGTGCCCATAATAAGTCACTCTTGAAATGGGAGTGCATTTTCTGCTGCAAAGCCTCAAGCAGTTGCAGTATCATTGGGATTTGGTCACTGGTGGGAGAGGCATATTCAAGAGGTCAGCAGTTGCGCAGAGATAAGTGGAGAGTTCTGCTTACATAATTCTCACATTGAAATTTGCCTTCACTTACTCAAGCATGTATATTATGCACCATATTTCATTGTATTGTGAGGCTCGAGCTGAGAATTATGTACATCACATGCATCGACAAGCAAAAGACCCACAATATCTGATTAAGCTGCTTCTCATGTGCAGGTACATGGTCAATCGCATGGCGGATTTCGAGACAGTCAGAGAGATCAAGGAGAAGTTGTGTTATGTTACTAGGTCTGTTCCTTCCCCACCTCCTTCCTCTGTGCATCTTGCCTGATTGTGGAATTGGGTAATTATGGTCTTGAACTCGATACGCGTCTGTCTGGGGAGACTACAGTATACTGTGGGTTTCTCCCCTCTCTTTCTATTACACTGCACTGGCATGACAGCTCCCAGACAGATGTACCATCAAAGTCGGCTCAGAACGAATCAACAATCCAAAGAGACAACAACTTTCAATGCCCTCATGTACTCCTGCTCATCACCTACAATGATGATGGAACATCCATCGAGGTCTTAGTGATGCCCTACATATTCCTGCCGGATTCCGGTCATTCCAGCGGATTCCAGTGCCATTCCAGTGGAATTTACCAGCCAAAATTTCACTCCAGCCACGGAATATTGATATTCCGGGATTTTCACCGGAACAGTCCCCAGAATGCACCGGAATGGAATGGCACTGGAATCCAGTGACCGGAATGAGCACTAAAAATTGCCAAATATGGCAAGTTCTATATTTTCAGATAAAAATTAACAATAAAATCAGAAAAAAAATAGGGATGGTGGTAATGATGTTGGGGTACTGTTTACATGGTCTGTGCGCATTTCCTAATATGGTAATTAATTCAAATATAACCAGAAAATCAGGAAAAAAAGACAGAAAAAATATAGGGATGGTGCTCACTATTGGTGATGTTGTTGGGGTATTGCTTACATGGTCTGTGCGCATTTCCAAATATGGTAATTTATGCAACTATAGCCAGAAAATCAGGAAAAAAGAATAAATATGATGTAGACTCTTGTTGACAATGTTGGAGTAGTGTTTACATGGTCTGTGCACATTTCCAAATATGGTAATTAATGCAAATATAGCCAGAAAATCAGGAAAAAAAGAGAAAAAAGAATGAACATGATGTAGACTGTTCTTGACAATGGTGAAGTAGTGTTCACATGGTCTGTGCACATTTCCAAATATGGTAATTAATGCAAATATAGCCAGAAGATCAGAAAAGAAGGGGAAAAGGTATACACATGGTGTTAACTGTTATTGACAATGTTGGAGTAATGTTTACATGGTCTGTGCACATTTCCAAATATGGTAATTAGTGCAAATATAACCAGAAAAACAGAAAAACAGCAGAGACATGATGTTAACCATTGTTGACAATGTTGGGGTACTGTTTACATGGTCTGTCCACATTTCCAAATAGCTGTTGTCAGGTTCAGGGTACAAATCCAAAAAAGGAAATTTAAGTATTTCTAGTAAAAGAATAGCAGAACACTTACAAAAAAATAGAGTTGGTATATGCAGTGTATACAATATGAGGCACTGCCTTCAGGGTCCATGTCAGGGTCATTTATATATATCTATGAAAGGAAATATGATCTTGTATGACCAAAAAGTCAAGAAATTCAAGATAATGAGGATTCTGCTTGTCAGGGTTCATTCAATGGGATGTCAGGATGATGGTCACATGACCAATTACCAAAAATGGTCAAAAAACAAAAGTTGTAGCCCTGCACTGTAGCTTCCCAAATCTGGTTGAATTGTGTTCTGAAGTACTCCCATTGTGGATATATGAGGTAAAAGATTTTCAAAAGTGTCATGTTTTTTTTTGTATTTTGTACTTTTCTCCATGAAAACAACACCAAATAATATGATTTCAACACATTTACAAAGCTAAGAGAAAGGGCTACAACTATTGTATCGTGGGAAATTTGACCCAAAAAGGAAGGTGTATACCCTAAAAGGGATAATAACGCTGATAGACTACAAAAGTCAGTTTATATACACACAGAATCTGGTGGAATCCAGGCCCATTCCAGAGGATTCCAGTCCATTCCTGTGGATTCCAGTCTATTCCTGTGGAATCCAGTGGAATCCAGCGGAATGGACCCATTCCTGCAGGAATATGTAGGGCATCAAAAAGTACAGCATCCATCCCTGCCCACTGCTTTCCAACTGCTGCCAGCTGCTCTTCCTCAAACTCTACATGGAATGTGGGTATGAGGTCTCCCTTTTCTCTTTCTGGGCATTTTACCCACCCAAACTGCATTCAGGCCAAATTCAAGGCTCCAAATGAACTTTTCAAGAAGGAAGGAAGTTTATTCACCTTGTTGACGATAGCAGAGACAAAGCCACTTTGCACGCCATGGCTGAGCTCAACACAATCTTGTCTTATTACATGTACATACGCTGTTGACAGTTTAAAGCTCAGTGCTTTGGCTCACACATGTTCCCCCCTGCAAAGACTTGCAGAGCATCTTCACTGTGATTTTAGAGTGACTTCTCAGTTGATAAGTAGGTAGGCTAAGGTTGTAGGTACAGAATTCTTTAGAAGCCAACACCATATGACAAAAAAATATTCATTAAAACATCAGAACCCAGAAAAACATACCTTATATAGTAGGAGGGGGAGGGGGGGAGGTCATCCAAACTCACAAAAAAAAATAGGGAGTGTTGGTACATTTTCCACATTCTGCCACCTAGGGCTGTGCACCGTCCATTTGATGGGGATGGCCATCGATTGATGGGCATAAATTTCCAACTCGAAAGCCAGAACAGAAACGGGCAGGCAAAAAGTGGCCGTAAATGGGTTGTACAGCCGTTTGCCCACCCTTTCAATGTATATAAATCTTTTCACAATTTTTGGGTACCTGATAAATGTAAGAAGAGATATAGAGCATGAATAATGAAGATTTGCACCTTCAAACAGCAAATTGTGAGCTCGAGGTGTGAATAAACCTTTCGCAGGGTTTCAATTGCGATGAGTCAGGACATTCTGGTAGTTTTTGAGCTGCAATTTAACCTGCTTGGAGACATTTAGCATTGATAGAGATATGCAAAATTTAATAATGAAGCACTTCATATATTGTCAATAAATAGTACAGCTAATTGTGGGTAAAATTACAGAATATGTTGATGACCCGTCTGAAGCCCATTATGGCCATCATATGATGGATAAAAGCCCAAACGGAAATGGGTAATTGTCTGTCAGACCTGTCCATCGACCCATCTACAGTTGCAGACAACTAAAGTCAACAAATTTATAGATTGATTTATTGAGACTGGTAGGGATTTTTTAAAAGTCCGAAAACCATCGGAATAGGCAGGAATTGAGTAGATCTTTCAAATGGTATGAGCCAATTTCCCAAAAGTGAAGATTTGTCAGAAAAAAGGTCCAAAATTTTGGCACAGGCCCAAAAAAATTGATAAAATCTTGAAAAAGTCTTTTTTGGATAGATCTCAATGAGTACTATCAGTGTCCAGGAGTTTGATATGATTCAGGAGTTTGAAATCCTTGTTTTCCTCCCTCAATATTGACACAAGCTTTCTGGGATTTTTTTCTGGACTAATTATGACTCTCACCAATATGAATGTCAACTTTTTCTCTGCAACAACTGAGTTTGACGAGCCCAGGATTTTAAAAAGTGGTTTTCAGCCCATCAAAATGTGTGATGTATGCAAATGTTTTTTAAGATCTAATCTGATCCTTTGCACAAGGCATTCTAAAAATTTACAGACATATACTAGTAAACGAGGCAACTGCAAATACAAAGATTTTCGCTTACAGTTCAAAGAATTTTGATTTTTTGTCCACTGAGCATGACAAGTGTGATCTTGCGCTGAGTGGATTTGAACCCTGACAGGAACAAAAACCTATCAAAATTCTGACAGTTCAATGTGACTTGAATGTGACACCCATTTCAATCTCCTGAAACAATCGACTTTGACTACCGGTAAGCCTCCATCATCTTCCACAACTGTACAGTAAAAAAATAAAAAATATGGTCATGTTCATGACACATGTATGTATAAGTGGACAAAATTTGAAGGCTTGCAGTGTAGCAGTTGTTGTATAATTTGGCCAAAGGTCATTTCGTTGCAAACTCCCAGACACTGATAGTACCATCAGAATCCACCAAAAAAATAAAAATAAAATAGATCCTCCCCTATGAAAAAAATTACCATTATACTACACAAACCTAGAGGCTGTCCTCCTAAAAAACATTGCAACCTTGCACGCCTCCAAAATAACAGTTTTTTGACCTCCATTCCATCAGTGACATCATTTTCTCAAAGCTGTCAAACTGTCAGTACTTCAGTGAGGGAGATGTTGAGGAACTGATCACGAGATCTCAAGAGTCACACCCCATTGCACAAGAAAAATGAGGCAAGTGAAGCTGAGGAGAGATGGATATGCAGAGAGTAATTGAGATGAGCTTGATGAGCAGCATTTTTCTGAGAAACTGGCTGAGATGGCGATGTAGGATGCAAAAAAAATGGCTCAAAATTTTGGCACAGCCAAAAACTCATGGGAATAACCTGAAAACACCAGTTTTGAGCTCCTTTTGCCTGTCCAGTTTCAGATCTGTCGTCAGATTTCCGTCATTCCTGAGATACTCAATTTGTTGACTTTAGTTGTCCACAACTGTATGACGGGCACGGTGCGCAGCCCTACCGCCACCCCCTTGGAGCAGTGTCAATCCCAACTTTCTTCGCATAAAGTCCAAATCCTTGCTTCAAATCGTCTGCGTTGCTGTAAGAATGTCCTTCCCAAGTATGACCACATACGCAATATGCCGTATCAGATTCCTTGCTCCCCAAACTAAAATCACTGCAAGAGCACGAATTGCACTTCTCAATCTGGTGAACCCCGTCTTGCGATTCCCGTTTTCATCGAGATAATTAAGCTCTTGGTACTCCTCGAGCTCGCCGAAGAAGACAATCGCTCTAAGTGCCACTGAACAAGTTCTGATGTAGACTGCTCGCACGATGGAGCCTGCTGTCTGTATGGTAATTCGCGCCACGTGAGCGCTACTGTGGAGAACAGCGTGGCTACCGGCATGCGCAGCAATGGCGACGGCGTTATTTAGGGCGACTCCGACAACATTGAGTGCGACTCTGACAACATTGAGTGCGACTCCGACAACATTGAGTGCGACTCTGACAACATTGAGTGCGACTCCGATGACAACATTGAGTGTGACTCCGACAACATTGAGTGCGACTCCAATGACAACATTGAGTGTGACTCCGACGACAACATTGAGTGCGACGATAGCTCCCAGCTTGACAAAGGCAACTTTAGCCACGATTGCGAGAGTGACTCCGACAACATTGAGTGCGACGATAGCTCCCAGCTTGACAAAGGCAACTATTGCGAGAGGTATCACGAAGGGTATCAAGAAGAAGGGCATCGCTAGTGGGGTGTCGACTCCGTGTATTCTGGATTTGTAGATTAGAAATAGTCATAGTTGAAAGCGATTGAATTGCGGAAGGCTGACCTCAAATGGCTTTCAGTGTATAGTTCTGGAGTATGTGTGTTTCTTCTGGTTTATACATAAACCATGAAGGAAACGCCCGTCGACGTGTCAGCACCATAAACGTCCTCAGGACCCCCGAGAGTCTTCCTCTTCCGAAAACGTTGGTCTTTAGTTAGTATACAGGTATGTCCCCCCAAAAAATCTTTTATCTAGAGCTTTGCCCAGGCCTTTTGAAAGATTGTCGACATTGTATAAGCATCGTAGACGCGAATATTGAAAAAAAAATGTACTTTTCGGAATCATCTGCAAAACCGGTACACTACTTCGTACAATTCTGAGGATTCCCGGCTTTTTTTTGCCCCGTTCACTTGCAGGTTCCAGACAGGTCACCTGTACAGGAGCTTCTGGGGGTCGTGTTCCTCACATAGCGATCAATTATTACTAAAGCTCGGCCAAGAGGGCACTGAGACGCCGTAGGTGATAAATCGATAAGGATTCGCGATGGAGCGATAAGATACATACGTCCAGTAATCATTGAGTCACAAGGCGTCTCTTGGGCGTCTACTGCCACTGGGCCTACAATATTCTCATTTACATTTGTCATTTAGTGCACTGTTAGTTGGGCGTCCAAAATGAGATTCTGGATCAATCCTTGGACATCATGCATCACGTCGCATCATAAATATCACCTCTTCACCACCACCACCGCCGCCACCACTGTCCGCAATGAACCACGGCGCTGCACACGCAGGGCACAACATGCCCACAGGCGGCGGCGGCCCTCGCTGCTCAATGAACATGTTGTGGTCAGTCAGTCTCTCAGGCGGTATATCACCTCTCCTTACTGACCCCTTCTTCCTTCCCAACTACAGGAACACAGACATAATCAACACATGCATCGTCTTCCGCTCCTGGCACATCCACACGCACACTCAATTCGTTTTCTCCCTCTTCGCCATCGTCTTGCTGGGGGTGCTCTACGAGTACCTCCGTGTTGTCCAGCGGGGCTTGGATCGCCGTATCGCGTTGGATCTCAGTGCGGCTAAGGGGAAGATCAGAGTCCCGAGTAGGGGGAGCAGCCCCGGTGTGGAGGGCGCTGAGGGGTTGGAGGACTCGTTGCTTGGGGCACGGAATCGGCTGGCGATTAAGTCGGCTTTGAATGGGTAAGTTGGGTCTGAGCGGACTCGGACTCCCAGAGAGCGGACTGATGATACGTTTTTACACAGAACTCCGGTACCTCCTGTGCCAAGGGCCTTCCGTGCGGCGTTGTATGGCGCCACTGTGTTTCTATCATTCTTCCTCATGTTGGTGTTCATGACGTACAATGTGGGTCATTCTTCTTTCTTTCCTTCCCTGTCTCTTAGCTAATGATCGTGGGGTGTAGGCATATTTGATCACAGCCGTCGTCGTCGGCGCTGCCCTTGGTCATTATATTCTCAGCGCAACCGTGAACGTTGATGCAATTCTCGTTGATACCCAGGGAGGCAAGGGCATGGCGTGCCATTAGCCCTCCTATGTCGGAGTCTTTCGCTGCTATCCTGTAAGTGATATGAGTGTGAGATTATTCCGCTTCACGGAATTTATGGAGGGCAAGAGTGTGGCGGAGATTTTGGATGAGTTGGGGGAGAGAGACGTCATTGGGATTTTGAAGCAGGTTGTGGACCTGGAGAAGAGGATGACGGAGATTATCTTTCCGGCGGGGGGGAGTTTATACTTTGCTGAGGATCTGGAGAATGTACCAGGTGTCTCTGGTCCTATTGAAGGCATCCCACTCGAAGACAAGCAGTTTTGCGTCGGTCCGGAGACCAGCTGTCCGGTGTGGTTTGGACGGAGGTCGCAGCTCGACGTGAACAGAGGACCGTGTATGTCCTACCTTTTTTTCATAGTCGGTTACCACCGCGTACTTACGAGTAATTACAGACACAACTCATGAAGTATGGTGGGCTCTCACGGTGCAAGTTCAGCTATTGCATGAGGCCTGGCCCTCGGAACTTTTGGAGTGCGAAGATGGCAAACCCCTTGAGGATTCTCAAGGTCGGATTGTTGCTCGTGGATCATCCGTTCGGATGGGTATGCACTGCCGTTCCCCCGTGTGTGAGCCGGATCCCATCACCCATCGAATGGATTACTTCGAGCCCATGGTGAATTGTTCCGCTCGTATCAACAGCAGTGCCGGGGTTGGTTAGATCATGTGACTTGGATCTTATGCTGGTTCTTGATTCACTGTCCGTTCGAATCGAGGATGCCCTCTCGACCTTGGCTGAAAAGTTCCGCCCACCCACTGTTGACAAGAGCAAGTTCTTCTCTGCGTTATTTGAAGGTGGTGTGCTTGATGAAGGGACGTTACAACACATCGCCTCTGTCCTTCAAGGTCTTTAAGCAATTTCCTACTTCACCGTCGCTTATCGCTGTCACTAGTGCTTTGAACTTTGTACTTAGACTATTAATTTTTTTCCTCTACGGTCTTATAACTTGTACACCATTTATTGTAATATATCAAGGGCTTCTAGGATTATGAATTCAACTAATTGTCTGACAGACTTTGAAAGATGGCACAGCCACATGAGGTTTTCACAATGCCACCTTTGCTCACATTCTGTCTTCCTCTCCTTTCAGGCGCACCACCCACCGGCTACGGTTGGTCAGAAGGTGGGGTGTCGGCTTTGTCGACGACCAACGCGTTCCGCACTGGAATAGATCGACGAGACCAGTTCTTCGGAATACGTCGTTGTGTCGTTTGTGGGGTTTCTAGTATTGAGGGTTTAGAGCATTGCCACATTATTATGGTGTCGGAGCCTCAGACCGTAAGTGAAAACGTCATTTGAGCCTTGTTGAGGCTAAGTAATGTGAGGCACAGTGGAAGGACCTCAAGGCTCGCAGTTGGATCCCTGATCAGGCCAAAGATGATCCTAGTCATGAACCACGCAACGGCATGACCATGTGTGCATGGCATCATCGCCTATTCGTTTCATATGTTTTCCTTATCCGTTTCCTTGCAGACGTGAGATGGCTTCGTCTTTTAATTCGGGTGAAGTATTGACAGTAAACAGATTCGCAAGTTCGTGTTTATCAACTACTCCGCCAGAGCGGACCTTCAGCAATTTCATGGTAAAGCTATCGACCTTGATATCAGCGACAGATATGCACCCTTCCCTTCCCTATTCATAATCCATGAGATGCGCGCTCGTGGATTTCACCCCTTTCAACCTGTTTCTCCACCCGTCCCCGCCCCCGATGACATACATTGGCAAGACTGGACTTCGTCAGAACAAGTGTTTGACGATGCCTCAGCTTCCTTCAAACGTAATATGCCACCACACAACGAGAGTTGAACGCAGACGTCATCAATGACATGCCATCGTGGAAGGCCTGCGT
The DNA here is from genome assembly GCA_018417955.1 of Laccaria trichodermophora. Classification (NCBI taxonomy): domain Eukaryota; kingdom Fungi; phylum Basidiomycota; class Agaricomycetes; order Agaricales; family Hydnangiaceae; genus Laccaria; species Laccaria trichodermophora. Next base: position 1,707,703 of record JACTVC010000001.1, read on the forward strand.
GGTTGAGGGCACGAGCTGGACTGGCACGGCGGAAGAAAACATCCAAAAATATGTCTCTTCTATTGGTACACAAGATGGTTGACGTTATCCCTGTAGACCTGGCAAGAGGCCGCCGAAAGTTTAATTCTCGACACGAGTTTTTAGGAAGATTCAAGTTTATGCCATTTCAACATGGACGGTGAGCACGCTTTTCAAAAACTATCTATTCTTCCAACGGACATACAGCGTATTTTATGTACAAGGTCCTACATCAATCGATCGACCTGCAAAAGTACCGCATGCGTGATTCATCATGGACATTGGACACGATCTATTCGCGTCTGCTCATTCGTTTTCGACCCTCAACACATGATATTCGATCGTCGGTCTACCCAGGATCGTCTGAGACACCCAAAAGTTCTTGATATCGCATTTGCGGAAGCCAAAATACCCTCCTTGGAGCTGGATCCAAGTACTGCGACGCATATCATCAAAGCTGACAACACTGAGGACACTCAACAAAGAGAAGGGTTCTTTTAGATTGGTACGTCCCTCACTTGGCTTTTTATGACGCCCTTGGTGTAGCCTTTCGCTGACGGGACCGCAGATACCTTCTAGAGCAGGAAATATCGATCCGTTTCGGAGACATCTTTCGGTCGTACCAGGATATCGATATATAGTCCTCTTGGTCTAGGAGGAGGGACTGACGAAGAATATACTGAAGAATCTGGGACTGCCAACTGTGTTTTAGAACTGACCTCAAGCAACTGTTAGGGTTCGGAACGGTTAAGGACCAAGGTATTCCCTCTGAAATTTCCTATGTAACAGTTATCAGAAAATCGAGGACGATCGGAACTCTCAGGCTCCCATTTCGTCTTCAAGCAACCCTCGAAACTACACGTTCCATGATTCAAGACTGATTTTTCTTGGGCTGCGAGAGTTGTGTGGAGCAACCGTCGATGTTATAGTACTGTACCTTTTGTACTTTGTTGATTAGCTAGTCCGTCTTTATTTCCCTCCCAGTCGGTGAGGGATTGCTGCTGAGCAAATTCAAGTTGAATTTGATTATCACCGCCAAGCAGCCAAGGAATGTCAGAATGACTGTCAGTCTCTGTCAAGTTTCAACCAGTGTTGCCGCTGTCAAAAAACTTCTATATCTTATCTCCGTGTTATCGGGTCGTACGACCTGTAAGTGTGACGTCATGGCCGCTGGGAAAAGGACTCAGGAAGATGCACAATCCACATTGCACATCAATTGCACATGCTAAAAACCGAGCCATGAACGTTGAACGTAACGCGTTTACATGAAAAGGTAACTCAAGCATCAATGTGTCAAAAGAAAATGGTGCTTGATGAAGGACAAAATACATATTACGAGCGAGAGCCGGAGCTTTTTATTCGTTCTGCTGATGATTACCAGGTTCGATAGAGTAAATGAGGAATAAGGTACGAGATATCACAGAACGGTATGCTGCTTAAAAAATTGGATGATACTACACAATGTGATTTGTATGAGGGTGGGATCCACGAGGTAACAAGGGGTATGTAAAAAGTTCAGATGTATGTGTAGGATGGAGGGAGTGAGGGTGGGACGTAGGAAACGAGGGTGGTGTCGAAAAAAAGTGTCATCATCATAAGCTCTTCTATACCTTGTGCCAATCGTACCATGCCAGCCCGATCAAAGTTTCGCGAGCCCCAGCTCCCATCACCTCGCTGTCCATGGTGGTGTCAACGTCGTCACCGCGCAAACCCAACCTGAAGCTCAACATTACTCCCCTGTTCTTCCGTAGGTCTTCGTCGGCTAATACTACCACTTCGGCCGGTGGTCGCCCTTGAAGAATACACGGGAGTAGCCGAGGTGGGTGTGGGGTTGTCATGGTACGGTGATGGCAGAGGTTGATCCCTAAATGGTGATTGGTCGCTGTTATATGGATTGTTTTGTTGATAGGGGTTGTTGTTGGTTTTCTCGTTCATTCGATCCGCGGCAGCTGTGGCGGCAGAGGCATCACCAATACCAGCACGCGTGCCCCATCCGGTCTGAACGATCATTTAATCAAGTATATTGAGGGGCATGGATGACGGCGTACCTCGTGCAGCGTGCAAAGAGCATAAAGTTTCATGATGGCGAAGTAGTACCCGAAGAGGATGAATGCTGGTACATAGATGACGTCCTGTGGACGCGTCCAGAGGTGAGGTAGGAGTTTAAATGTCCGTGTGGCGACTAGCCACACAAAATATGAGCAAAGGATATTCCTATGCGACAATAAGCTACCCCTCGAGTCGGAAGGCAAGTTGAAACCTTACCACCACGGCAAGTGATATCCGCCTTGTGCGACTGGTATGGTGCTCTTGTACATGAGGTAAGACACCAAGCAGGGGCCGACGAGCAGGGTAAATGGGTTAAATAATTTATCAACCTTGATGACGACAGCGATCAGTTGCAAGACGGTTTGGAGAAAAAGGGCGACTGACCATTGTGAAGGCAACGTAAGGATGTGAAGTCCAAATATGGCGTTCCATGAAAAGACTCCTCAAATCCGAACGCCAAGTATTTCTAGTCCACCGCAAGACTTGCTTCAGGAAGCGCCAATTGGGTTTCATAGTACTAAGAAGCTCGGCCTCCTTACAGCATTGCACGTAAGTGCTCCAGCCGTGGCTCACCATCCAGCGTGTGAGGAACTTGTCGTCTCCCGAATTCAGCTGGTACTTGCCAAGCCAATAGTCGTGCGTAAAGCCATGAAGAAATTCAGGGTCCTTCAGGATGACGGTACGGTAGGCGGCTGTACGTCCTGAAAGACAAGGGATGCCGCCGTCTATGTGTGTGGAAGAGGAAATTTCGATATTTCGGATTGTGAGGCGGAAGGCAGCCAGGACTTCCCAAACGGTCATCCTGTTTCCAACCGGCTGAACACGCTGGCTGGTGCCTACGCCTCCGACCTTCTGGTCCTCAAAGCATGCGAGAACGTATGGCAAGAGGGTGGGGGGCCAAATAGCGTCGTCGTCGGCAAAGACAATAATATCGGTAGTGGTGTTCTTGATTCCATGGCTCATCTGGAGCCGCTTGTTCGCGAAGGGGACGGTAAGAACACGTATACGCTCCGGATCGACCTGGTTTGCGAGGTCTTGCAGGGGACCAAGCATTTTTTCTTCGGTGATGATAAGAATTTCTTTCGGCTTGCCAGCAAGCCAACTATTGGCCGCTTCCTTGAACTCCTCTCCAGCGTCGATGGTGGGTACAATAATAGTAACATCCTCAGATGCGATGTAGGTGGGGTTCTCGGGTAGAGGTACTGGGCGATATGTGAGCGAGGCGGTTACGCGAATTATATACCATAGGTAGCGGTAAAAGCTGGTACGCTGATAGTCAGGAGACCGCAGGTTGGTGAGACATGTCAGCTCACCCAATGACACCAAACGGAACGACTGGAAGGCGGAAAAAACGTTGAGAAAAAGAAGCCTCCACGACGGTGGGAATGACTTACAGATTGGAAATTCATCGGACGTCAGGTAGAGCATCTGGGCAGCGTTCGGGTGATAGAAAGGAGCGAATTACGACGCCAAAGACGAAGAAAAATGTGAGAGAGCCGTCGTGGCCAGTCGAACAGCCCAGAAAGACTGGGGGGAGCGGCGGGGACGATGGAGACGACGTTGCTGTCGTGATGAAGATATTGCAGGGATAGTGTCGCGGTGTCGATCTGAACAGGGTCAGCTCTATGCATCTCATGCCGGGTAGCGGACTTTCAATTTCAATTTCCGGCCGCATCCTGACGAAAATACAATTATCCGCCCTATTCTTAAAATAACTACTCGTCGGATCCGAAGCCAGTGCGTATTTTCGTTGCGCTTGCAGAGTCCAGACGCTTGTGCAAGTTGTAAGTACTCGCTCGGGTCATAAATTTTTGGCCAACAAAGCCTTCGCGACGAAATTGCTTAGTAATAGCAATCCTCTTGGCGATCGGGTGAAATTCGGAAGACGTAGATTCCGGAAACCTTCCTGCAAAGGATTTCTTTCTTTCACGGGCAAGATGTCGTTATCAAGTTTCCAAGTCTTGGTTGAGAGCATGCTGAAATTTTATCTGCAGGTGTGTCCACCCAAAGCCCAGCTGTTTTTGTGAACACCCTGATGACGATCCTCAAACCAAAATGCAGGGTCGAATCGCCATTCCTCGGAACAGCGGTAGCCTTCCAGGTTCATTGTTCAGGGGTACCTTTCTTTGACCCGCAGCGTCTTTAACCAATCTTCAACATCGAACGTTGCAAGACAGTGCAAGACGTTGCAACCTGCACCGGCGGTGCTTTTGATCAGTTGAAGAATTATCATTACTAGAGGTCAACTGGCGGCCGGCTTCTTATTATTGATACATAAGTACTCCAGCCAAGGAAAGGTACGTCATTTTGCAAGCCACCTGATAACTGAATCCTGCAAGCAATCCAGGGAGTCCCTCGATGTTTTTTGTCGACTTCTTTCAACTCTCAAAGCCAAGGGCTTGAATACTACAAATGTAGAAGTTTAGGGACTTGTAGCCTTGTGACGCATCTGGGGACAAATTGTCGCGCTCCCACCTGCTCCCACCAGTTTTTGCTCAACGTTGCTATGTAAGTACCAGTGGACGGCTTCACCTTGTTATAGTCAAGTTTGTCGGTGAGCCCGCCGGTGCACCGGGTTACCTTGGGTACGTGGGATTACACACACCAACAAGGATGCAGCCCATTTCCGGATCAAGTTCAACCTGCGGTGGAAATAATAGTAGAAGGTTACCTTCCACACAATCAGTTTATAGCCATGAACGCACTAAAGGAAGCAATTTTCATCAAGGCTACGGTCGCCGAGGTGTATCAGGCAGGTACAAGGGGCATACCAAGGATGATGAAGGCGGTAGCTCGTCTTTGCAAACGTGTGAGCATCGTTTATTTTTATACAAGGAAATTACTGCGCATTCTATACTTATCTTCAGACCAATCTCTACCGATGCCTGATGCCAGCTGATGCCAACAACACTTTTTTCGTAGCCCAACTCCGAACAAACGAGTTCAATCTGCCGACCTTCCGGCCGTCCACAGATAAGACTGCTTCGAGTCAATCAATTGTCTATCAGATTCAATTGCCTGCGACCGTGATACATCATCATCAAGGAGTTAGGCGGCTGTCGTGCCGTATTTTTTTTTTGGCTGTTCCACGTCGGCCAAAGATATCCATTTCTACTCAAGCACCTACAGAGTCCTACAGGTCGTGCCTATCGGCTTACAATCGATACCCAAATATCGGTCGACGGTCGCTTTACTGCTGAAACGAACTGCACTGCCTGCAAGGACAGTGACTTATCCCAATTCACAAATTTCTGGGGAGTCTGATACCGATTCATGCCAGTGGCGATTTTTGAACATGCGCAAAGTGGGCGACACGAACTGACAATGTTTTATGGAAAATCCATTCCCTTTCATCCCTAAATGGATATGACATTTCTGCAGCCCGTCCTGACCCAGCGCTACCCAGTGTCGGCAGTCCAAGTGATGGTCGACGGTCGTGAGAGCTGCGCAATAATTCTCCGGCAACCTTCGGAGATAACAAGCACTAAGTAATGTCGTACCCATCTGTTGCGGTGAGCGAGAGCGGGTTCGGCGGTCACTCATGGGAACGAAATTAACAGGCACCATTAATTACTGACGTCACCTGCCTTCAACTTGCCTTCAACACCTTCAACTTCGTCGTTCCACGGAGTACCCGGCCTGATCACTCGCAGCGTTTTATATAATTTAACTTCGAGGTGGACGTATTGGCGGATGAATGGTCGTTGTTTTTTATTTTCAAAGTTCGAACTGCGAAGCGTCTCAAGTTTCCGTTTGAACGTCGAATGCCATTGCGCTTCCTGTTCAAACAGTAATATCAACCACAAAGTCGACGTAATACGGACGGGATGAAAAACGTCTCAGGAAATGGGGGGCTGAGATCAGAGAAACGCCTTTGATAGCACTTCATATTGCTACAATCTCCAAATTTCGTGTGCTGGCGAGATATACATCTCATGTTTCGAGATAATCCACTGATACAATTGTCAATACAATGGAGTAAGAATTTGATAAAGACGTAAACGTTACAAGCATACCACACTCCATATCACGATAAGGGTGTAAAAGGGTAGACATGCGTTCAGAATTCAAAGATAGTGAAGGAAAAGTAAGGAAGGTTAGTGAGGCGAGAGGAAACACCAGGAAAGTATATAGCCACAAGAAAATTATACAGAGCTCCAAGCCAACTTTAAGCGTGGATATCATCTAAGTCCTCCGATCCTTCGCCGGTATGGCTTCTGCTGGTAAATGGCCCTTGGTCAATGGTGAACGTGTAGGTATTGCTTCCAGCAGATGTGTAGCCCCCAGTGGATGACCCGGACCTGACATGCCTAAACCTACAGAAATGCATGAAATTCTTTGATTTCTTACCTACCAAAGGCCTTGGTGTCAAAGGAATTTCGATCACCTAATTGGGGACGGGACAATGTGGATCCTCCGGCCCTGCAAGATAGCGCATTGAATGTTGCGTGTGGACTTACGCGCTGGGGCGCACGGGGTAATGTGTCCACGGTCTAGCTAATGGCGGTCTTAGAAGTGGAGGGGTTCCCGTACAACGCTCTAGGTACTAGACGTTTCCCGTGACCGCAATCATTCGGGACCTTGTTTGCAGGGCAGCGAGTCGTCCTGATGCCGCCTAAGCTTTTGTTAGGCTCACATGAATAAACAGTTTGTCCTGCTCGACTGACCCGATGAGTCCCTTGAAGGCAAAAAAACATCCCTCTGAAGCGTGGGGACATCTGTGTTGGGGTCGAGTGGTGACCAAGAAAACTCTTTTTGAAGTTTTGGTGAATGAAAGTCTCGATACGGTTTAACAGTCTAATCAAATGGAATTATAACAGTCGGCGACCTAGAATTTCGCTGCCAGAGTTACACCTGATGACCATAAGCCCGGCTAGATTTCTTGTTTCTGAGAAGGCTGACTCAAATACGAGTTTCTTGTTCCGGAGCGAAAAAAAAAATCACAAAACGTGCGCCACAGAGAAGTCGAGCAAGTACAGCTACTCATTGGTGTAGATATGCCAGGGTGAGTCAAAAATGAGATGGGGCAATGAGAATCAACATACGCTGAGTCCAAGACAAGGAAGAGCAGACTGTCATTGCCTTCGCAGAAAACTCAGGGTTTATATCCATCGAACTGCCCCGAAATATTTGACCAGAAACCGATGTAAAACCCCGAGACTAGGACAACCGGTCCGCCAGATCCTACGTCTCAAACAGGACGTAGGCAATCCAAGAATGAGAGCTTCTAGTTACTGAGCAGCCCCAGATGCTAGGGGCCTCTCCTCTGGATCAGCCTTGGTCATATTCTCCCCAATGCCCTTGAACAGCTCAAGACCCCCATGCTCCTGTGTAATTGTTTGAAATTCAGAATACAAAGTGGATACAGCGGAAATCGTACCGCAATCGTCCTCAGAATAACATTTCCTAGCTGGTAGACATCGGCCTTGAAAGGATCATACGGGATATTCGGAGTCGACATTTCAGGCACTGAACGATCCTGTCCAATTTGCCCGATCTCGCGACAGTTTCTTTTTGAGGAATAGCGAAGGGATAAATCAAAGTCAACGAAAAAAATATTTCACTGGTTTGACCAACCAGCAATCGTGCCAAGAAATCGTATGAAAACCGTCAACAGTTCGCCAACCTCCAAAATGGAAACTCGATGGTACCACTCGTGAGGAATCCATCATGAGATTATATGTGCATGCATCACTGGGTTATCAGTTAGCAAAGAAATATGTTCGAGGGATGACAATTCCCACCCAATTCCCACCGGTATCCAATATTATGTTCTTGCATCATCTCAAGGCCCTAGTGAGAAAAAAGTCGAAAAAGCACCTATGAAATAGAGAATTTGAGCTTGCCTTCAACCATTGCTGAAACATTTCAGCGACCTCTCCTACACGGCGAAACGAGCCCCCTTGGAAATGGCTGTCGTTTCACCCACACTTGTGACTTCTTCAATTGGACTTCTAAGGTATTCGTCAAATTCCTCTGGATCCATTCGGTAAGGTATGATGTGAGCTGAGGTTTCAAGTCACGATTGGGTTGTTGATGTCCATAAACACTGACAAATATAAATGTCGTGAAGCGTTGAAAGCAAGTTGAAAGCGCCGATGAATACAGCTTCACAACGGACGCTAATATTCACATTAGTGAAGATCTATTAGACACGACCTCGCCTAATGGAAGCCTTAAGCCTCCCGTGCGTCTTAGTACCAGTTTACTTGTTGCACGTAAATCCCGAGAATCAAAAAAAAAAAAAAAAAGCGCCGATGAAGGTCTGATTAGGATCCAAGTCCGGCAAAAGGCTATCCGGAGACCTTGAAGTAGGCATGAATTCCTTGGATACTTCCTGGTACTTATTTCCAACTTATTTTGCGAAGCAAGGCACGACTTTTGTACGATTTCGCATTATATCGGAGTCTGTCTAGTACAAATCTAGTAGAGATTTACTAGGACACAACCACGGGCGTATCGCTGCCGAAGGCCTTTATGAGGCAAGCAGAGAGGTTGTTGAATTCTATCGTCGACTTCGTTCAAGAATTAGAACGTTAAATTCATGCAAGGGGTGACTAACATGCGATAAAAGTACACAAGAATGAATATCAAATGCCGTAGGAGACTTCACGATGTTGAGGTTTTACGAAAAGCCCAGAGAGAAATATCCAAATACATATTGGACGACAACGAATCATTTTTACTATGTGTTGTTGACAGGTCCAAATGCCGCATCCCATTACATAAAATCATTAAGCCTTCTCAGCGTTATCGGAGCGACTGGACGTGGTATCATGCTTCTCGTGGTCTGGAGAGCGACACAAAGCAAGTTAGAGAGCGTAATGTGGGGAATAACGCGAAGGGAAGACTGACCATGTTCTTGTTTAGTAATGTGAGCTTGACGTTCCTCTGCTGAGATGGCACCAAAGATGATGTCCATATCTTCCAGACTGCGGCCCTTGGTTTCGGGAATAGCGCTGATGGATTGCGAAGATCAGATGGTTGAAATCACCGTAGCCGACATATCGCGTACAGAGAGAAGGCACCCATTGCCAAGATGTTGATAGTACCGAACATGAAGAAAATCTTGAAGCCGAGGTTGGTGATCATAGTGGGGGTAACTTTGGAAACAACGAAGTCTGTAGGAACGTTTATTAGCATATTGGAAGAAACAAACAAAATTTAAGACTTACTGAACAACCACTGGGACGCGCTAGCGAGAGCGAGACCGTAATGCCTGGTGCGGGTGGGGAAGATATCGGAGACATAGACCCAAGGGAGTGGTCCCCATCCCATAGAGTAGAAGCACACGTAGATGTACAACATGGCGGCCATGCCCTTCGATGCGGGAGGAGGGTTGATGGTTTGGCCGGGGATGAGCTTAGGGGGAGGGTGGGTCTTGAGGATAGCACCAATGATGAAGAACAGGGTGCCCATGCCAATGGCAGAAATGAAGAGCGACAGCTTACGACCGAGACTGTCTGCCGCGAAGAAGATGAAGAAAGCAGTGGCAATAACCTGAGAAATAGAGATTGAAGACATATTGTATCTGAGCATAGCTCAAAAGCGCACCTTGACAACGCCGTAAATTCCAGACGCGAGCAGTGAGTTCTTGGCGCCGGTATATCCAATGGATGAGAAGATCTGAGGGGCGTAGTAACTAGAGACGATGGAGTTAAAGGGCGGAAAACAGAGACAAGGAGAAATACAACGCACCCTACAGAGTTTTGTCCACCCCATTGTTGTAGCAAGAAGATGACGAAGGCGATAACGAAACGGATGAAGTTCCCCTTGCCCAAAAGTGCTTCTTTCAAACCAAGACCTGCGCGGGCAATCCGTTCTTCCTCGATGGCTGCGTCAATTTCGGCCATCTCGTGAAGGACGGTTTCGGAGTCTTCACGCTCCTTGCGAAGATAAGCAAGGTTACGAATAGCTTCTTCGTTACGGCCAACAGATGCGAGCCAGCGAGGAGATTCCTAAATAAAAAAATGAGCACGAGTTGCATACAGAATATTGAAGGAAATCGACCTTGACGGTGAAAAGACCGAGCAACATGATGCCGCAAGGAACCAACTGGAAACCGAAGGGAACACGCCATACGTCGGTGCTATTCTTCATCTTGATGTTTTGACTGACACCGTCTGGGAGTGCGAGTCAGTCGCGTGTCGAGTGATGATAAAAATGGGGAGGCTCACAGTTAATGAAGTAAGAGATCATGACACCAATAGCGACCATGATCTGGAACATGCCGGTGATACGTCCACGAACGTCCTTGGGCGAGCACTCGGACACATATGCGGGAGCCACCGCGGAGATGCCACCAATACCGAAGCCAGAAATAACACGACCAGCATAGATGAGGGGAAGACCATGTTTCGCACCGCCAGCCACGGTTGTGAGGACCTAGCGGAATAATTCAGTTGATATGGCGAAAAGAAGGTTCTCGGACATACAGCGCCAACAGCGAAAATCGCAGAGAAACCGACGAGTGTCCATTTTCGGCCATATTTGGCTGTGGTGCGGGAGTTAATATGGGGCGAGCTTTGGAGGCGAAGAAGTGCGAACCTGACATGGGGGCACTTCCAAGGGCGCCGAAGAATGCGCCTGCTTGTAAAACGGAAACAACGTTGGAGGAGACTTCATTTGAACGCTTCGTATCGATGGTTCCATCCGGCTTCACGAGACCGAAATGTTTCTGGAAGAAGGGCTGCGATACGACACCACCAGCGATACCACTGGAGAATAGCAATGAATAAATGCCCAGTCAATGTAGGAAATATGAACACATACGTGTCATAACCGAAGAGGACAATTCCCCAATACGCGATGAATGCGAGCCCTGCAATGAAGCATTAAACGTTGATGTTGACCTCTGCCGAGTTGAAACGTACAGTAAACCCGGATGTTCTGAAATATGTGCTGCGTGGCAGCCATCGTTGAGGAGGTCGGGTGAGGGCAGACGGGGTTGGAAGAGACGACGAGAGCCTGAAGATCCAGCCAACTCGGGCGCAGGTTTTAAAGGAAGGGAACCCGCCATAGTAGGTTCCCATCTCGATTCGATCAAAGAAGTTGGGGGCGGGGAAATGGTAAAAGTCGGACCGACGGCCCGTTATGAATTAGTTGATTAGGAGTTCATAATTCAAATACTTGTCGATCTGTGGGATGAGCCCAGCAAAAGTGAAGTTCAGAATTGCCAGACTCGTATTATATGTTCCACCTACGCACTCACGCATTGGCCTTGTACATTTTTCTGGTAGCTTGCTTCAAAAGCATGTGGTGCTTGGAGCAGTCACGCTGTTCGAAGTTCGCGCAAGAGTAAGAACAATTTTGGAGTGGTTCGACTCGTTCAAAACAGCAGACGGTATGCAGAGGTACTTCGGGTTGCTACGGGCCGGGGAATCAGAATAAGCAGGGTACCTGAGCGCGTGGTTAGAAAAGGCTTGGGCAACAAACATCCATGAGCAATATGGTCCAGCCTCCAGATGAACTGCGAGATCTTACATATTGCACTAGGTGAAATAAACTACCTCCAACCTTGACGGAAGTCGGTGCGGGGAATTCAAAGCCCCATGGGCCATAACTTCCCGCCACAACAATGGGTCTTCAAATTGTCTTGAACGCCGACGTCACCATCGTGCAGATCTAACATTGATATTGATAGATGCCGGGGGTCAGTTTGAGCATTCAAAAGAGTAGCGATTTTTATCGCTGGATAGTATACCCTCATTTCTTCTTGCGGCGAACGCAAAGTGAAACAACAAAACGTTTGCTGCAGGCCTGTGCGAAAAAATGCCCTCCGTGAAACTAATTGCAAGAGTCAAGAGCGATCATTGATTTCACCAGATCGTTGCACGCGATACGAGCTCAATAACCTTACCTCCTATTCTCCTTTTTCTTGGCCGGAATAAGGATGTCCCCCCGGTTATCAAATCCGATGTGGGGTATATGCTGAAGAGATTTCATCTAAGCATGACTGGCGGTCTGTGGCGATCTGTAGATTAGAAGGTCAGGAGGAAGCATAATTCGAGAGAAATCTAGATCGAAGTCTGTGCGTACCCGACCAACTTGAAGTACCAAGCGTTCCTCCGTTAGGACCTTGATTTCATCTCTGGAGTATCGGTCCGAATTCTTGAAGAGTGCCTTGGCCCTTATAGTCGGGAGAACTCAAATTGTAAAATTATACCCTATGGCCTCCTGTGGTGTGGCGCTTGGTCTATGCATCCTCGACGGTGAGATTTTGGTGAGGTCAAGGTGAGGTTCAAATTTATCTTTTGCATTTGTCACAAGGGTCACGGCGGACGTCATCGCGTCTCGTGCATTGCAATCTTTTGCTCGTACTATGCATTTTCATTACCTTCCATGCACCCTCCTACTCCGTGGTTTTTGACAGTAGGTTTGAGTCAGGGAGTAATGCTAACTATTACCTCTGTACAGCGTAGGCGAGCTCGAAGAACGCATGCAGACGAATTTGTAACGGCAACTGGTACTGCAAGCGAAAGGTGGCTTGTAACAGCCGTGAACGGGTTGAGCGCGGAGTACCCGGGCAGACCCAGGCTAGTGTCGAGTAAAGCGTTGTCCATTCTATTCGTACTTGTATTGCGGTCCACTAATGACCCTGATGTTCTTGTGCAAAGGGCGATTCGCTTGAACTACTCCAAATGAATGTGGGGTCATTGAAGCTGAGAGAGGGTGACGAAATGATCCAGAGATATTCAAAGGTTGAGATAATCGCTAGGCGAACTACCAAAAGTGGGGTTGGCAGGGCAGAGCGGAGACGGTAGTTCACTTTCAGGACAAATTAGCCGAGCTGGCCATGGGCTACCCATTTCAACGGCGAAGTCGTCTAAAACCCAAGGGTCTGAACGCTGGATTCAAGTATACATCGCTGCCTACGTAAACAATGTGAACATGCCTCACGCATGAGCAGAAAGACAGACCCAAGGATCTACCGTCAAATAACTTACCATCTTTGCCCGCCCTTATCGCAAATATAGAAAAATGATGAGCCATTGCAGCAATTGCGTACGGAATGCGGAGAGCTGGAAGTTTTTTGGCCGAGAAATCAGTCACATCGACGAGACTTCACCGAGATTATGGGGAAAGCAGGCCACTGAGTACCCCTCCACTGAAATCTAAAAAAAATGGGAAAGGTCGGAAAACGCATCATATGCGATGGAGTTGAAGGAACTTACTTCGTTGTGACCGTAAGTACTAAGCAGCAAGACTCCGAGCAAGTTGAACTGGGCGATCATTGACGTCCAAATCAAACAAAAACAAGCTCTCAAAATTGATGTTCACCGGTGTTCCTCCTAGTCAACTCCTAGTCTCTCCTAGACAGACTTCGATATACGTGAAGTCGTACCTTGCTTCACGATATATGAATGTTCCTCCCTGAGCCCTCCACTGTCCACTCCCAACTTCACTACCAAATCCACGAATCCTTTTTTGTTTTTCTGGGAACGATATCGAAACACTGAGGATCATGTTCTACTCAACGCGGCCAACCATTGTCCGGAAGTCTCGTGGAGGTGATCACGACCCGTTCTACTATTGTTAGTTGCCTGATGGAGGGCGAGTGTAGATTTTGCCAAGTGACATGGGAATACCTTTCGGATTTGGATGTACGTAGCAGCGCCCACGCAACATGCCACCGCCCATAAGAATTGACTTCTCCAAGCGATCATTGGTTGAAATGAAGTCAAAGAGAGGTGCGACAAGACCGCCATCGACTCGAGTGGAAAGCACAGGGTAAGTTGTTTGAGCATGTAACTTGTTGTTGTGTTCTGAATCCGTCAATTAGGGCCTCCGTCTTATGGGGCGCTTCATCGCCAATTATACACGGTGGGGAGATCAGCAACTCGCAGAGGGACCAAATCAGGAGTACAATCATCATTAGTGCGTACACTTTATCTATTAATTGGAGTCTAATCATGGGAAGTGCATTTAGATTTGGGTGGATCTGACTCGGACGCATCGCGGTCAGCAGTGGACAAGAGCAACACGTCAGAGTCGGCTGGAGGTTCGCCCTATGTCAGCGCTTCATCCACCTCGGATCGAGAACAAAGCTCTCCACTGGGAGAGTCGAGTGTATCCACCGATTCAGGCATGAATTATTTACAGAATCTTTGGATTCAATCCTTACTCTTTGATTATCTCTTTCAGGTCTTGGCAGCAGTGATACTTCTTTCAAAGTAGACGAAATAGAGGTCTGTCTGTTATCTTCTCAGCCTGACCGCTATGCTGACGCCGGGCAGTCTCCACTGGAGGAGAATGCCATTGACGAAGAGCCTAGCAACTCCATTTACAAGCGTCATATGTACCTCAAGAAGCACGGCTTCATCCTCTGGATTCCTCAGCCTAACTTGAGACTTCCTTACTCATATCGACGTCAAGGTGTCAGCATTGGCGATGTTGGTTACTGCGGGGGGTGGCTTCGACTTCCTCTTCAACATTTGCCTGCCTGAAGGACACCCTAGTAATCCTCTCGAGCTTCCCGAAGGCTTTTGTCGCCTCGAACTCAAACCTGCGGACGTGTGGGAGTTCCGCGCACATTCTTCACATAGTTATCTTGCCAGTCCTTCCATTGAAAAGCAGGGGTAAGTCCATTACCTCAAAGATTCATCAGAAATGCTGACGAAGATGTTGGCAGGGCAACGTTTGAGTGTTCTGACCCGGATGGTGCTCTCCTGGTTATGCCTCAAGGAGCTCACGATGAAGACTTGAGGAACATCAGCAGGTTCAGAGACTACGCATCCCTTCATGCAGAGAGCATTTGAAATCGTCGACGAGAAGAATGGTGAGGTTGACTAAATACGGTGTTGACAAGGATTCAACGTTTTCTCCCCAGGTACCTTTTACCTAGAAGAAAAAGCAAGGCCATCTCAAGACCTCATAACATCATCTGGTGTCTCTGTCAGAGCGGAGTTTGAAGATCGCTTTCTACCTCCGAGTTCGAAAATCATGGCGTTTGCAACATTTCCCTCTTTTTGAGACATCCCCGTCTGACATGGAGATTGACTCCGCTCGGTCGCCCAAGAAAACGGTTAATGGGGACGAAGATATCAACTCCCACACATGTAGTGGTTCTGGTGAGGCAAGTATTTAGTTGCTCTGCTGCTATGAATGGGTTTGATGACCATAATCGTTCTCAGGCAAACTTGAAACCTTTGGAGGGAAAGTTCGTGTATGCGGGTAGCGGATTCAATATTCGTTCGTTCCATGTCAAATGCTATCTTGCCCCTGCGCATCCCGCAACCGCAAAAACAAGTTGTAAAGGTGCTTCCTTTCCAGCAACTCACCCCGTACCGATCTAACAATGCCGCGTAGGCTTGCGATGCTTGCCACCGGAGCAATCTTCAATGTGAAGGTACCGGTACGTCTATAAATCATCTATCACTTAATCTGATAACCGATTCAGCAACATTCACCAACTGGTAGGCAGTCCGTCACAACATGTCATCCCTCACCATGCAATTCACCCAGCTTTTATGCCTCCAAGTGTACTTTAACTGACGGAGCGGATCGTCCCGTCATCACACGCCCTCTTCATGAACCAGAAGCCGCTTCACCATCTAACAATCCTTCTCAGCCTTCTCAGTTGTCTTCGGCGAGAGAACGTTCGCTCTTTTTACTGCCATACCGAAGACCAAGTAGGAATCCATCAATTCCTCCATCTTTATCTCAACCAGACCACGGGGACCACCATAACGACGCAGAGCGCAAGCGCAAAGGCCCTGTGAGAGGTAGACTTAGTTCCTTTGCGGCTCCCGAGTCATTCACCCAACCCCACAAAACCAACTTCCTCCCTATTACTTCTATTCGGGACGACAGAAACCCTCTCTCACTTGCAGATTCTCGAGAATCAGGAGGTGCAGCAGTTGATACTAATAGGGATGTCACGTCTGACTCAACCATTGATACTGAAGACGGGGCATCAGTATCCGACTTGTCGAGCGAATCGGGCACTGACCCTCACGTCGATAAGGACCTCCCACTGGCCCACAGTCAGTCTGCCGATGGAACTCACGAAGAAGCGAAAAAGCCGGAAGATTTGTTTGTAGGTTATGCCATTCGGCCTTCACCGCGAAAGACCACTTGGAGAGTAAGAGCCGTACTTTGCAGATCTTGGTTTTCCTTTTGCTGATGAGTGTATTTCAGACCATTATAACTCTCATTACGGTTACAACACCCTCTCAGGCCTCAACAGTCCATCTAGGTTCGGTGTGCGGGCTTCTCTCAATAGGCAACTCAGATCAGGGAGATCGAACATGTCGGATGGCGATGACTAGGCACAGTGCCATGTTCTCAGCGAGTTGCAGGACAACGCTCTCTTTCACAACTGTGTTTTACTGCGCTATCTCTTCCTATATCTACCGCGCAGGTTTCATCCGCCCTTTCCAATGACCATCGCTCGCCGGAATGGCATTTGGATCATGCTTCTCATGCCGTTCTCGTTCAGCCCACAAGTTCATCGCCCTCCCCTCCAACCCTTTTGCTTCGCTCTCCCTCTCCACACCTCCTGCAGAGACCTCTTCAGCCCTTCAAAAGCTCGCCGCCCTCCCTTCAAACTTCTCATACACATGCCTCCCCTTTTGTTCATCGACAGTGGCCTCGTTTGTAGCATCTGACTCGCTTCCTCCAAGTCGTAATCTGAATTTGAACCTCCAATTTGCTACCACATCTAGTTTGTCACACTTTCTATGGCGGAGTTCACGAACGCAAGTAAATTTTATGAAGGACACCAGAACATCGGGGGACCACTCGAGGAAAGAGCCTAACGACGAGGACGGAGACCCAAAGACCAGAAAAAAATGACATTTACACGAGTCCCGACAGTGTCTCGCTTCCCCCTTGCACTGTAGACTTCAATATTGCGTCATTTCCACTTAGCTGCTGAGGACAACGAATCGCGCAAGAAAGTGCGCGGCCTGCCTACCCCTCTACCAAGGTGGCAGGAAGTTGGGTAGCAACGAAGATGGGCGCCAATATCCCAAATAGATGCTTGCGAAATGAGTATGGGAATTGCGCCTTGAATGGAAGTGCTCAGAAAAACCTGTGCTCAAGCATAGTTGGAAGGTTGAAATGAACTCGAAGAGGTGTACGACTAAGTCTGGCACGGCCGCCCCTCCAATGGGAAAGTACAAGGTACGTTGGTTCTGAGCATGTATTTGACGAATTATTCTAAACCGTTGCCAACTAGGGCATCCATTTTCTCGGGTGCTTCATCCACAAGTGTGCTCGGTGGAGAAATCATCAACTCGTAGAGGGACCATAACAGGGCTGCAAATATCATCAGTACGCAGCAGTACGCATGCTTCATATCTTCACAGGCCTATTCAAGTTAATCATAGGGAATATGACTCCGACAGATTCATTGACGTGTGAATCAAACAAAAACAAAACAAAAACAAGCTTTCGAAACTGACGCTCACTTCCACCACATACACATCCGTACTGGCAACTCCACTAGGAAGACTTGTACATTCGCTGTGTACGGTTCAGTCCTGATGGTAACATGCACGCCACAGGAGCCGATGACCGACGAATTAGGGTCTGTCCCTTTATAAGTACTTTCAACATGCAGGCTTACGTCCACTACAGATATGGGACATTGTGACGGGGCAGATTCAACAGGTTTTCTGTTGCTACCAGCAAGAAGTCTACTCTCTCGACATATCAAGAGATGGGCGTCTCATCATCTCTGGCTCAGGCGATGAAACAGTTCAAATTTGGGACCTGTACGATAAGTCTCACAAGGAACTTACCATCAGTAACAACCTGTAACAACCACAGCTTCTGGGACCCCGGCGTTGTGTCGATGACTTTCTCTCCTGACGCAACCCTGGTAGCTGCAGGCTTGGAGTCTGGACACCATTGTTCGTATATGGAATGTTGCGTCGGGAACCCTGGTTGAGCGGCTCAAGGCGATAAGGATTGCATATACAGCGTGGTGTTTACATCTGATGGAAATCTGGTAAGCGGGAGCATGGACCAGTCCATGGAATATTTAGACCCATGTAGCTCCGGTGACAGGTCGGTAGTCCCGTGTACGATGGAATTTGAGTGGCACAAGTTTGGAATGAATGACTTTCGAAACGATATAATCCTAGGCCTCATTTTATATTTCACAGGACTTGTTGTCCGTGGCTGTGATACTAGACAGCAAGTGGGTGGCGTTGGGCTTGAAGCTTGAGGGACTGCTACCGGGATGTGCGAAAATTACCTCTTCGATTCGTATTATAAGGGTCATACAAGCCAGGTACGTGCTTTTACCTTGTAGCTCATCAACCTTCTTGATCGCAATCACCACTAAGTATCAGGAGATGCGATGGCTTGGCTCGAATTTGTACCCATGCCTTAGCTAGTAACCTACCCAAAACAATCTAACTGTGGGCGCTAGGGAATTTACCACCGTTTGGACTTCCCATACCCGCATACATGTCATCTATCTGATCTATCTAGTTCAATATACCTTCATAGTAGCAAGACTAATAAGTTGAACTCGAAGATGATGGGCGAATCCAAGGGGTACGCAGAAAAAAATCCCCGTACACGGGGTTGTTTTATTCTGATAAGGACTCATAGACACCACCCCCCTCCCCTAGCCTTCCTAAAAAAGAAATAAATCACGTGTTTAAAAACAAATACAACTTTTTACACCCTACGCCGACGCTTGCGTGTGGAGACCCTACCTCCAGCATTCACCTTGCAATCATCATCGAAAAACCACCCTCCAGTGGGTCTTTCAACGAGACCACAACAAGTTAAGTGATACTGCAATTATGTTAGTATTTGTTCTGTGTTTTGGAATAAAAGCATACAACGACTTACCACAAGGTTGCATGCACCGCAATGAAGCAAATCTTGGTCCTCAACTACTGTCTCGTATCCTTCATCTGCGAAAATCCGATTGGCCATGATTTCCCGTACAACCGTAGTCAGATTACGCTTGCGACGAGGTCGTGCTCCTGGTTCTTGTGAAGTTCTTATGAGCAGCGCTATCAATGTGTTTGGTCCAGTTCTTCTCGCCGGCGAAGCTGAGTCCTACGGAGATATTGCACTCTGGACACCATCGAGTACTTGACGTGTCATGCTCAGATGGTTCCTATTGATAGTTACTAACGGCTGGGAAAACCCTGTAATTGGACAGAAGCATACCTTTTGGGGCCTTTTTGATTTTGGCATGGCTGGTGGTGCTACAGCAAGGAAAAAAAAAATTGAGACATGGCGGAACGGAAGTAAATGTGTACGGACTCACCCGTGCAACGTGCCACAATGCCAAAGCATAGTACAAAATCCGCTTGCAGACCATTGAGCTTCCGAAACTTAGCACAAATTGGACATTTAGCGGGAGGAGGAGGAGGGCCAAAGGTAAGTACGACGACGATGGCAGTGTGAACCTCAGTGTGAACTTGTGTGGACAATTTGTTGAACCGGGCCGACCCAGCCACTGACGTCAGATGCGCCAAACCATCGCCAAATGCGGACAAAATATGAAGCCAACAGGTCTCTGTGCCCCTACTTGGCCCCTACGCTCATAAGAACTAGATACAACAACTTCCTGGAGTCTCATAGGGCGAAATAGTCAACAATTTTTTTAATTCGGATAAGCGCCTCGACCTACCACCCCCCTCCCTACCCCATATGTCGGTAATTGCCGGTGCGTACCCCTTGGGCGAATCAAATGAGAACACACACAGGTTCATGCGCACCACAAGCACCCGTGTCCACTCCCAACCTTACTACGAAATCTACCCTCTTGTCTTTCTGGGGATATTCAAACGCAGAGGATCTTGGGTGATGTTTCACCCAGCACGGTCAATCATTATATTACCTGAAAGCTCGGGATAATTCTATTTGTGAACCCCCTTCATGCGATGAACCCCAGGGTTGATGCTGACAAAGAATTATGGAAATTATGAGGTTCATCTATTTTCGGCCAGCTTCGGCGCCGCCGCCAGTTATCCCACCGTTTGACCACAACCAACATGACCGCGTTTCACTGCATAATCCAGGCGTCACATGCGCCGTCTTTCTCGCCGACGAACCACCCATTATCCAGCCTACTTCCGATATAGAATCTCACGGGCGAGTCTCAACTCACGCCGACTCTTCCCGTTCTTTCTGCAAAGAGATTTAGGCACTACAGGGGAAGTTAGCGAAAGCAAAGAAGTTCAGCCTCGAGAGTGGATGTACACGGGCCTTGGTCAATTTCCGATGTTCCCCTCCCATCCTGCCAACACAACCGTTCGGTAACGGGCTCAATCCTATACTTCACCCTCGGCCCATGAGCCTCCAAAATTTGCATCCCCTGCCGGCTCAAGGTCTTCCTTGACCAGGTTCTCCCAGCACAGCGGACGCATCTGCAACACCTTCCTTGAAATACGAACTCCCACTTTGGTCCTACGGCGCACTCTAAAACGCGTAATCCACATTCAAAATTCTCGTCACATTTGCCTTTTACATCTTTGCCCACCGCTTTGCAAGGCCACACCGTCTAGTCTTTCCATTGTGGTTCGTTCCGAGCTACGAGCTGTCTTCCAGGGATTGTAGGCCAATACGCTGGGAACCAAGATTTCGAGCCCATCTCGTGCGAGTATCGAATTCCATGGTGACCACTTTGCGCGCAGCGGAGAAGAACGGAAGGGTCGGCGTGCTTGGCTGGGATCTTCAAGATGGCTTCCTCGTGATCGTCGAAGCAGAGGTGGAGGGCCCTGCTGCACAAAACTACCGTCTTTCAGCTGAGGTGGGTGAGTATGTGTTCAACTACCTACTTGGATCTATTTTCACAAATTGAGTGCAGTGCTTTGCGCCTACCGCGGCGTATGTGGCTTTGTGGAGTTCTCGCTCTGCCCATCAACACCTAGGATCCTTTACGCCGGTTTGAGATGTCCTCGAAGTCCTACTCAAAACACGCGTGATCTACATAGTTTTCACCAACACTTAGTTAATTACGTAATGAATGAATATTTCTGTCATCACCGGACCTCCGACCGTGTGAACCGGGTTCTTACATAGAAGAGGAGGGGGTTCACACGTGAAGGGGGTTCACAATTAGAATTATCCGAAAGCTCGTGGGGGCGATCACGACGCGTTTAACTGTCATCAGTTATACCGTATACATACGATGAAGGGCGATTATAGATTTCGCCGAGTGACAGGAACGGATTTCATAGAATACAGAAGCGCCCAGGTAACTTACCAACCGAATTTCCAGAAGCTACCAGGCGCGAGGCGCCCATCTCCGGCCCTCCAAGGCATATTCCTTACCTTGATTGTTTCTGTGCGTCCCTCTGGGTGTTTCATCTTTATCCCCTTTCATTTTGTAGTTTACAGTATATATACTAAGAGGACGTGTACTTTAACGTACTTACCTGTCCCTCCAATCTACAACTTCGATCACGTGAAAGATTTGAAGTCATGGTTAAAATGAAGTCGAAGAGAGATACAACAAGACCGCCATTCACTCGAGTGGAAAACACAGCCGGGTATGTTGGTTCTGAGTATGTAGCTTGTCACTGTGCTCTTATTCCGTTAATTAGGGCCTCCGTCTTATGGCGCGCTTCATCGCCAAGTATGCATGGCGGGGAGATCAACAACTCGCAGAGGGATCATGTCAGGAGTACAATTATCATTAGTGCGCATACTTCGTCTCTTAAATGGATTCTTAATCATCTGAATTATACCTAGATGTGGGTGGGTCTGACCCGGACGCATCGCGGGCGACTTCAAGTTCAGCGGTAAAGAAGAGCAACATGTCAGAGTCGGCTGGAGGTTCGCCCCATGCTAGCTCTTCATCCACTTCGGATCGAGAACAGAGCTCTATACTGGAGGAGTCGAGTGTGTTCACTGATTCAGGTATGCACCATACCCAGAAGCCATCATGGCAATTTGGGTTCAATCCTTACTGTTTGGTTATCCCGTTCAGGTCTTAGCAGCAGTGGTGCATCTTTTGAAGCAGAGGAAATAGAGGTCTGTCTGTTCTCCACCCAAACTGACAAGTATGCTGACACCAAGCAGTCTCCACCCACAGAGGAGGGCAATCCTCTTGAAAGAGAATCCAGTAACTCGATATACAAGCGTCACTTGTATCTTCAAGCGCATGGTGTTCCCCTTCATATTCCTCAGCCCAGCGAGACACTTGATCCCTCATACCAACGACGAGGCGTCAGCATTGGCGATGTCGGAACTTTCACTCCAGATGGTGGCTTCGACTTCCTCTTCAATATCTGCCTTCCCGCTGATGACCCAAGTAACCCTGACGAACTTCCTGAAGGCTTTGTTCCCCTCAAGCTGAAACAAACAGATGTTCTCAAACTCCCCGCCCATCTTCCTCACAGCCATTTAGCCAGTCCGTCTGTAAAAAAGCGAGAGTAAGTTGCTGATCCCTTCCACCTCTCACGGGTATTTACGAAGGTTGTAGCAGGGCAACGTTTGAATGCTCCGGTTCTGACGGAGCTATTCTAACAATGCCTCAAGGGGCATACCACGAAGACTTGAGAAATATTAGGAAATTCAGGGAATATGCAAAGATTCACGCTAAAAGCTGGTATCTGTACGCGAACGGGCCTTTCGGTGGTCGAGAAATTGGCAATGGGGAACTTCACTTGGTCACGGGGTGTGACAAGACAACCTCCTGGGGAATCGCAACCTACTCCCATCTCCAGTCGGAACGCCCTGAAGACAACATGTCCCTCTTAAGGTTCAATCCTGTTGGTAACGAACGTCAAGGTCGACATCCTTTATATACAACGTATCAATGGGATGATGAGGGCGTGGTAGAGGCGAAGTTTGGTCCCGAAGAGGACGAGCTTCTAAATTTAGGGGGCAACGGCTCCGCGCCTCTAAGAAACCAGTGTACCTTCATCCGGTCGCTTACCCCTGCCCTCGGTAAGGATGACTGGGAGCATCTTGAATCGGATATAGCGTCTTTAGTGAAGGATCAAGCAGCGGCGCCGTCCCCCAAGAGCCCTTTCGCTTCAGTTTTAGGTGCACTAAGTTCACTTTCGGGTACGTTGTTTCCTGTCATTTGCGATTGTGCGCATTCCAACCATTAACATTTTTAAGGTCACATTAACTTTTTGCCTGGTTACAGTCGCGGGGATAGCTCCGAGGTAACCGAATCCATGACCCCTGCACAGGTCAGCGCTTCAGGTTGTATCATGCCCCCTTCAAATGTTTACTATTTTGAAGACAACAGCGGCTCACCCCGCAACCTATGTCATTGACATGATGCTACGAGAGGTGCCATTTATTGCTACATTCAAACTCAAAACCTGCCACTAATCAGTCCTTGAACATCCATAGTGCCCCAAAGCGAAGGTTGTAGTTGTCCATGACAGCGATTGGTGCTCTGTGATTCGAGACTCGGTGAGCCTTGAACTTCATTAATTGATTTGAAGTGTAAAACAGATGTTAGGATGATGATTGGACGCGCACAGCCCAAGATCTTCCGCATCGAATCCAAGACGCGTTTCATATCGTCGAAGAGGAAAATGGTGAGCTTGACTAAACTCGGTGTTGTCAAGGATTCAACATTTTTTCACCCTAGGTACCATCTACCTAGAAGAGAAAGCCAGGTCACCTCAAGACCTCACTACATCATCTGACGTCTCTGTCGGAGCAGAGGTCGAAGATCTCCCTCTACTCGGAAATCGAAAACTATGGCCTTCCCAAAACTTCCAACCCATTGAGACATCCCCTTCTGACATGGAGGTTGGCTCCCCTCGGTCCTTCAAGAAAACTGTCGATGTGAACGAAGATATTCAATTTCACACATGTCGTGGTTCTGGCCAGGCGAGTATCTAGACGTTCTGCTGCTCTGGATGGATCTGACAACCATAGTCGCCCTTAGGACGACGACAATGACTTGGGTGACGAAGACCTACTTGAAGACCGAAAATCAAGGTCCTCGCAAAATATCGACTCGTTCGAAATATCCTCTTCGGTCATGAAAGTTGACCCTTCTCGATTCTTCATGAAATCAGTTGACGACTGGGGTGATGGTGATCAGTCTAGCAAATATTGTTGTCATAGTAAGGCGAGTATGTGGACGGCCTCGCTGAATGAGTCTGATGTCGAAGAGTCGGCTGACGATGACAGTGATGCGGCCAAATCCGACTTGTTTGAGGATTCAACCCAGGCAAACCTGAAATATTTGGAGGGAAAGTTCGTTCGCAAGGCTAGCGAGTTTCATACACAAGTCCCTTCTGACGATGAAGTCTATTCCATGTCGCATGCTACCTTGCCCTTGCCCACTTCACAAACATATAACTGGCGTGATGTCATGCCCTACAACAACCTTTCCAGTTCTAGTGGACCAGGGGCATATTTCCTTCCATTGGAAAAGGAGTTATCCACAGGCATTGCCAGAGGTGAACTTAGCCTTTCAGCGGCGAACAGCTCAAACCGTCGCGCTCCCGAGTCATCTACCCAACCCCACGAAACAAACTTCGGAAACCCTCTTTCATTCGAAGATTCTCTAAAAACAGGAGATGCAGCAGGTGATAGAGATCATATCATGTCTGACACAGCCTTTGGTACTGAATGCGGGTCATCAATATCCGACTTGTTCAGTGACCTTGGCACTGATCTTTTCGGCGATAATGACCTTACACTGGCCCACAGTCAGTCTGCCTGTGAAACCTACCTGCTTAGGACGGTTGGTTCGGAGAGGCTAATCGCGGAAAGTAAACGAAGGAGGAAAAACAAAACCTCCGGAAGGTTTACTTGTACGCCATGCCCTCAGACCTTCGCTGCGAAGCACCACTTGAAGGGTAAGAGCCCTACCTTCCAGATCTTTGTTGCACTTTCGCTGATGGGTATATTCCAGACCATTATGACGACGACGACTCTGGCTTTGATCAGGATGACGAAGAAACCTACGTGGTTTCCGAAATGAATGAGGGAAGTGATCATGCCACCTATTTCGATCATGTCAATCCGAGTCGAGAGAGTTTGCACGACAACATCAGGATGGCATACGGCGAAAGGAGAGGAAGCTTGGCTACCCCCACATCAGGCCTGCCTTCATCTAAATTCCACGTCCGAGGCCGCTACCGCGAGGACAGTACCACAACGTTCAAAAGGCCGAGTAAAATTCTGGAGCATCTGCAATCTTCTAACATGGGTGAATATGAATATTTTCATCCAACCGAAGAGCACCTAGCACCAACCTCCGTTCCAGAGAGTTGGCGTGATCTACGAGAGAATTCGTTACGGCCGGATGAGAATGCCTTGCCACCCCTCGGAATCGCTAGTCCCATGGCGCCCGACATCATGTTTGAACGCGGGAGTCATATACCTATGCAAATCAGTACAACGCCGGGCCTCAATACTGCCTGGAATAACTGGGCGGGTGGCACCGCTGGCTACGATCAGTCAGAAATGAATGACATTAACGGCCATTTCTTCCCCAGAACGTTGCCAAGCAAATGGGTCGGAGAAGGTTACAAGAACCGTCGACAGCAGTGGACTTTCCAGAGGGAAAAAGCCGATCGTCTACAATCTGAAGATGAGCCCAGGATGAGGGGTGACGAAGAGAGGCACAGGATTTCTGACCTTTTCATCCCTCGCCCAAGCTTTCCTACCACAAGTTACGGTATTTTTGATAGGCATGACCTAAGGGACAAGGCACTTGGAAAGGAAAAGGCCAAAGAGCAATATTGGAAAGGGATGGCTGTAGACGCGGAGGAATGGTGGTTCAGCCATACAAATGGGCGTTACAAAGTCAGTCGAACAAATGCTCAAGGTAAGTTTTTTGAAATGTATAGTTTATTGACGAGATCCTAACTTTTTCCCTACTAGCTGTTGAGTCGGGGAAGGCACCTCAACAGCGTTTGAACATCACTCATCATCGAACACCATACACGAACCAGCGCGATCTGGCCGATGGCCCCATCTTTAGCATCCATAAACACTCAATGGCCGTTGCCTTCTCGATAAGTCGCCACTACCGCCTGAGACCAACACCGACACCTGCCTCCCGAACGAGCACCCCAACTAATGTTGATGTCAACCGAAAGAAATCCACAAGCATGATTTTCCCAGGTCCGCGTCGAGTTCAAGAAACGTACACCAGCTGGACTACGACAAGGAAGCCAAAATCACGTGGTCTTCTGGATGAGAGTGGGCGCACCAGCCCGCGAGATCTAGAAAGGATGAAACATGAGTGGTGTAGCGAAAGGGAAAACAAGGAAACGGACGACGCGAAGAAGTCGAGGACTAGCTCTCACCCCCCAACGCAGCAATTCAGCTCGGAGAGTAGCGTCGGTAGCGCAGGAGGTGCTATTGCCAGTGGCGGTAGCTGGACGCTTGTCAGTGGGCCGTCTCGTATTGCGGACTCCTCCGCAGCTAGCAATATCGTATGTTCCGCCGCTTCAACCTCTCATTCAATCGTGACACAAGAAACGACTTCATTCGATCGCACTGTCTCTCGCACGCCATACAGCCGTCACGTAGGACACGATGAAGACGATGACAATTTCCTTGCCGAGATTAAATGGCTCATGTGTATGCTTCATCAGGAAACATATGATACAATGCTCCTTGACAGCTTGGAAGTGACCTCGTCGCAAGAGAATGGCTACGGCACTTTATCTAGCTGGGCAAAACAAAGGAATGCCTCTTCTGCCGTACATGAAGCTATTGACAGAGAGCGCGCCCTTTCGAATAACAATTACGACGCCGTTCGCAAAGTTTGGCAACGAGATCACGACTCTCGCGTCGGTGGCTTGGACGAGATCCAAGAAATGTGCAAACCATCAGATGATATCGAAGATCTAGATGACGGCTGGGATGATCTTGGACTAGGTCCCAACGCTAAATCATCGCCTCTCGAGCTGCAACGAACAGAAAAGGTTTGTTGCTACTAAAGTTATCTCCATCCACGTACTAATCCGGCCAAAGGTCATCCTACTCCCCACCCTTCCACACCAGCGCACGATAAAGAAGCTGCTGACCCCTCCAAAGACCCCGCCGATCATCGGAAGCGACTCCAATAACCTGCAAGATAACCTGCTGCAATTCTCACCTGCGCTTCTTGCAGCCTCAGATGAACCCATTTCTATCGCCTCCCCTTTTAAGCGCACTTCTTATTGGCGCAAGGATGTTGGGCCCGCTCTTCGCGAAACAAAAGGCGCTAACCACAGCTCACATGAACGCAAACGCAAGCAGCAAAGCTCGAAAAACTCGAGACGTCTCACGAGGGATGCAGCTCCAGCCAACATTTTTGAAGATATTCCTACGGACGCTTTATATATGCTTCTCCCTCTCTGGCCGGGTGAAACGGATGCAAAATCGGCACAAAAGTATCCCTACACGATGCCAACAATCTCCACTGACAGTCGACAATATTTGCTTATATACTACAACCTACCCTTACGGACGCCTGCTGAGCAGGAACAACAGAAACTCAAGCCGCAGACCGGAAGCAAGAGTTCAAAACGTGCCCACAACTCACCAACGTGGTCCAAAAATTGCGACGACGTCCTCTTCAACACCTTCCGTATCAGCGCTCGTGTTGTTGCATATCACGATCTACAAGGATCAGGCGTTCGCATACCCGACCAGGGCTTGGCCGTTGAGGGCGCGCTAGCAGACGCTTATGGAAGCATGCCGACTTCCATTCGCGACCAGGGTCTTCTTGACTGGGTCATCGGCGTGTGTTACTCCCGTGAAGAGGGCATCGAATTTTTGCCTGAAAGTCTAGAGAAAATGGGCTTGTGTCGCAGCCTCTCAAACTCCCCTGCGTTATCAACCCATGCTCTCGGTAATAGAGAAGACGAAGAAGTAGAGTCGGACCTTGTCCTGACACCAATTGGGCGTGCCGTTATCGAAATGGCATGGCTAGGTGGCATGGCTCTCACGAGCTTTGGACCAGATCTGACCTGGGTGGCCATGAGGCATATGACGGGTGGTAATGATGACGCTATGCAGATGTAAGTGTACAGGAAACGCTCTAAATGGTGAGGATCGCAGGATCATTGAATGACGGGTGGTAATGATGACGCTATGCGGCATCATGAATGACGGGACCATGAGGACCGGAGACATAACTACAACGGATGACAAAATAGATAGATAGAGACAAATGATGCTGATCTAGACTGAAGATGCGTTGTGATCAAATGTACACCTCTCTTGCTCCACTCGTTCAATGTAATGGCTAAGGAAAACTAAGCCGATTATTATTCCAATTCACTGGACCCAAAATCAACATGAGCTCACTTGGAAGCTTCTGGGAGAGATGGGAAAGCACGAGAACTTCAGAGTTGAAACTGACAAGGATGAGGTCAGTACTACTTATGACAGATCTCCACGCGTATTTTTGACAGATGTCGTCAGTACCCCCAGTGAGAGCAAGATTGCGGTTTGCAAACGGATTGGGCAGGCTATACTCCGCGAAATCGCGGGACAACACGCGACGGTTGTTGCAGAGAGGGTGCGAGGAAAGACAAACGAGTACGTATTTCAAACTGGTTATCAGGGTCACTTCTTTCCTAACCAAAATTCTAGGTTCCATGCGAAACGCTTCGCGTGGGTTGGAAGGAGAAAGTCAGTCCAAAGAAGCTGTTCAGTACCTCGATTTCTATATTCCGGGGGAGCCAAAATCCTCAGACGACACCTGAGGCCAGAAACCTATGGGGTATGACCGACGTTTTGATTTAAACATATATACTGATTTTCGGTTAGAGAAAATCGAGCAAGAATTCCCTTTCTTCCCCACCCTCCACTCTATCCTTGCAACATGTCCCCACGCGACACCTATTGCCATTACTACTGGCGTCGGTCCAGCCGGCCGCCAAACGACCAACACCAACTAACTCCGATGCAGCCGTGGCTCCTGCTGCCGCTGCCACCGACGTGGATCTGAATGTGGCTCCTGTTGAATCCGCTTTTCCCCTCTTCTTTAAGATTTCCCTGCTCCATGCACCCCAGGTTTGTTCTGCCTCCACTATGGCTTGCTGACTGCTTTCTTCTTGCAGGCTTGACATTCGTGCTCTGTGCGGGAGTGGCGACGAGTCTGCTCCTGGAGTGAGGAGATTTCATTCGAGGATTCCACAAACTCCGAACGTGGAAAACCCCACACTTTCCCCGATCGAGAACAAATGAAACAACGAGCGCGGAAAACAGTGTGATCGTACCTCCATGTCCATAAGGCGGAAACACTAGAACAGGACACCGCCTTTGCAATCGCGCAAACCGAACGTGGTTTCCTCAGACAGGGTTTCCCGATGGAGGGCCACCCACGCATAGCACATCCCCGATCGGGAACCGCTCGCAGACTCGTACGTGGAAACACTGGATGGGGAGATGCCTCCCCATCATGGAAACTCGATTCTCTACTCAACGAGTCTGGTATCCTCGACAGCGGAAAGAGTTTCAGCGATCGAGGGAAATCGACCATTCATGTGCAAACGCATCGTCAGATATGCGCCAAATGAGCTGCGCACAAGGGGGCCCGGGAGACCTCTGTGACGGAGCCGGTCTCCCCTACAGGTTCCACGAGCTGGCTGTCTGCACCTCTGCTAGGGGCGAGAAGAGTCCCTATCTCAGCCATTTGAGCATCTCAGTCTCCATGTAGGAATCCACCCAATACTTGGTCAAATCAAGTTGAAGACGATTCGATCATTAAAATCGAAAGACCCCGCGTGGCGACGACTCCGGCGGCATATCCTCAGCGAGTTGCAAGACAACCTCCTCTATCCTGTAATTTACTTGCCTCTCTTCCTACATCTACCGCGCAGGACTCTTCCACACTTTGCAATGTCCATCGCCCGCCGAAATGGCACTGGAATTACTCTTCTCCTCACGCCGTTCTCGTTCAGCCCTCCCGCGAGTTCGTCGCCTTCACCTCCCACCCTTCTGCTTCGCTCTCCCTTTCCAGAGACCTCCTCGGCCCTCCAGGAGCTCGCCACCCTCCCTTCAAATCCTCATGCACATGGCCAATCCTTTGCTCATTGGTGGCGGCCTCGTTCGTAACATCTGACTCGCTGCCTCCAAGTCGCAATCTGAGTGTAGGGCGCATATATCTATGAAAGATTCTCTGCTTCTTGTGTTAAAGCGACCCTGTCGGTGTATGAATTCATGTACCTACAGAGAGGGTTAATGTTAGATGTGTAGATGGAGGTACATTCTTGCACAGATTGTTTTAGTCTGAAATATGGGAAGGGTCGCAAAAGGCATCATTTGCAAGGAAGTTGAAGGAACTCACTTCGTCGTGACCTTAAATAGTCCAAGTTGATGTCGGTGGTAAGTATTGGTGCTGGTGAAGGTGAACTCGATGAGAGAGCCATAACGAGTATTAGGGCCTTAGGAGGCAGAAATCAAAATCGTCCGTGTTGATAGAGGCCCAGCGTCGCATTGTGCAACTTCAACCGTCTAAGGTCTACGCTGGGTCTAAGTAGTACGCGCGATTTGAACGAGCGTCAAGGCCTGCCACTTGGGTTTGACCTCTAGGTGAATGACCTTGCTAGTTATTGCGGAACGATAACTATGTATAAAATTTCCGTCAACCTTGGTGCCAGGAAAGTGAGAAACTGAGATGGACTTGGGCTGATGGAAGCAAACGCGTCCAAATCTATCTCGAGTCAGACTGTTCGCACGACTGCGCCTCACCACGACCATCCCTCTCGAGTCTCCGTCAACAATCGACTCCTCAACATCTCAAGCACCACCATCGTTGTAACTCGACCACAACTCGACCATGTGGATATGCGGGAAAAAGATGAGGAATCATCTCCGGTTAGGTCAGATGCTCTTGCAATGCCGCAACAGTATGTTGACGTGGTTTGTTTCAGGCTTAAACAGGGTGCAAGCCTTTGCTTAAGGGACTCCGAGAGCGGTATCACAAAAGACCCCTTTGGTCTGACGGTGAAGGGGCTGCTATATAAGCAGGGTTACGATTTCCACCAGTACGCGTGCTTTACATCTCAAAAAAGATTCTGACTCATCGGAAGTTCACTCAGTTGTGGAATTTCACTTGAACGCATGATTCGGAGCACTGAGCGCGTCGGGAACGTACCCCCGGATCAATAACAAAGCTTGACACTGGGGAATTCGAGCGGCCTCATGTATCCTGTGGACGTCATCCTACTCGCTTTTGACCTGATGACATTTAGGCGGCCAGGCCATGGCATCAACATCAGCGAGGACGATGTAATAACCCTGGCCAGTCTTCACCAACTGCGCAGTAGAGTCCCGACCAACCTGGCACACAAGAAAATGGCGCAGGACATCGTCTCGCGCTCGCGTCAAATTAGAGCTAGAGGAGGATTCTTTTCTACTCGGAGTCTTAAAACCGGAGCCCTTGGACGTTTTTGACTTTCTTGAACCACTTCTCCGGCTGTCGGAAATGAAAATGAATTCCCCTCCTCCATCGGGTGGTCCAGATGACAAAGAGCCGAAGGCATTCCTCAAGGCCAAGAACTGCTAAATGAAAACTGACAAAAGTTCCCCAGAAACTTCAACTGTCTTACTGGGTTCATTGCCTTGTCGGCTGACGACTTGTTCCACGATCCTAGTCAGGAGTCGGAGGTCATGCAGGGGTACGTTCGTGTGGACGCCGAACATATTTCGTCGAGTGATGGACATGATTATATTTTGGATGTCTTGGCCGCTTTCCCCCGCCCACGTCCCATATTCATCAGCGGCCTAACGGTGGTGAGAGTTAGTCTCTCCTAAAAGGACACGAACCATTCGTCCTTTGGGCTGTACGTGGGTGATGTCGTGCTGTATTAGGGTTGAAGTTCGGGGGCCAGTGACCTTTGACCTCATCTCTGGTGTTAACGTCGATACTGTACCCATCGAGCATTTACCTATTCGCGCTGGACTCAAATGTAGATTTGGCACTATTACCTACGGCGTTTTTCAATAACCTACATAACT
Source organism: Laccaria trichodermophora (assembly GCA_018417955.1). Classification (NCBI taxonomy): domain Eukaryota; kingdom Fungi; phylum Basidiomycota; class Agaricomycetes; order Agaricales; family Hydnangiaceae; genus Laccaria; species Laccaria trichodermophora. Next base: position 1,739,638 of record JACTVC010000001.1, read on the forward strand.
AGCAAATCAAATGTTTTTGCATTGACTTCAGTGGGCCTTCCCGCTTCGTGTCCTTCCATTGATGATTTTTTCTGACTCCGTCTTCTACATCATTGCGGCACCATCAGGCCCCTGTACATCTACAAAACCCAAAAAGAGGATGGGCGAGGGCGACGAAGTCTACACCAGCATCTGCATCAATACTCTCTTCTTTGCAATCAAGGAGGCTTCCGGCAGTCTGCCACCCGCGTTCTTCGCTGCCACTCCATCTAGTTCGTCATACTTTTTATGGCGGCGAACACAAGTAAATTTTGTGAAGACAGTGTCAGTAAATCGAGCAACCAGTCGTGAAAGAGTCTAACAACGAGGATGGAAACCCAAAGCCATGTGCATGAAAACCCGACGTTTACTATGAAGGGCCCCAGCGGACAAAAAGTTTCGCAAAGCTGTTTCCATCTGAGTTTCAAGATTTCAGCTTCAATTCACCAAATATTTCGGAATTTCCGGCTCTTCCATGCGCGTTCGCTTGTGTATTCAAAATCTCAAATTAAGATCATATCCCACTTCAGGATTTCAACATCACCTTCGCTATTTGAACTTCGCTTTGGAGATCTCAGCTCTCTTTTCCAAATCTGAATTTCACTTTCAAGGTTTCGGCCCTTCATCTCAACTTCAAGATTTCAACTTGAGGCTTTCAGTTTCGACGCGGGTTTTTTCAGTTGAGCCGAAAGCATACTCTGCCTAATTTTACCTGCACTCGCAAAGGGTATCTCTTTGCACACTGCTTCCCTAGACCTGTGGAGGCACTTGTTGCATCTCTTGTGGGATATGCATGCATCCCCGAGAATGTGGGTCTTGCTGCATTGTTTCGTTGCCTGATGTCTTTCGCAGGTGGGGAAGCTGGAGAAGAAAAAGGGCGACAATTCACGCCAACCAGGCACTCTGAAGTCATCTGGCCAACTCTTAGTGGTAGAATTGTCTATGCAGCTAGCGGAGTGTCGTCTCATCTGTTTTTCGTTACTACCGTACAACAGATAATTTTTCAACACAAGTGGTACGTCGACAACTTTAATTGAGTTGTCAAACTGACTTTTACTTTGATTACTAGGGCATCGACGAGTCAAGCGCTTCTACGCACGCACCAACAAAACATTCCGTTTCAAGAGGCAACTTACCGATTCCTGCGCAATGAATCCTCAGCACATGCACGCAGACGGCGCACCAGATCCAAGCGTCATTGCCGAAATGACGCCCACTTGGTTACGATGGTCGATGACGACCCACTTCCAAATATCACACCAAAGGATCACCATCAAATTCCCGACTCTTCAAGAATATTCGAGCGCATTCCGAAGTTTTTGTCAGAAAATGCTGGTGACCATGAAATTGAGTGTGATAGGCTACGCTCTGACGTCTCTCTACTTATGGCAGCCAGGTGTTGCCACTATCATCGTGAATCGGACAATCGACGATGAGCTTGGTGACTCTGTGACCAGCCTTCGACCGGTCTACTTCCCGACGGAGAACGTATGGGACGACCAAACGTGTGGCAGTAGCAAGTGCACTCTTGTTCCCTCCGTAGCCCAGGCGTTCAATGGGACATATACTGCGGGGACACACCGCCCCACGATGGGGTTGATGGGAATCAGTATGCAGTTTACTGGTGTGCTTGGAATATTCATTTGTCTCGACATCCTGACCGACGTTTATTAGGAACTGCAATTTATGTGTTTTTCATTCTTGCAAATTCCCACCTGTCAGATGGCACCGTAACTCTCACCAGCGCGAACTTCACTGTTGATGGCGAGGCTCCAGTATTCTTCACAAGTACACCTGATCTATCAGCTGTATACGTCAACTTCGACTACGCAATCTACACGTAAGCCCAATCACTGAATTCTGGTTTCTGGTTTTACTATCACTACCTTTCGCCCAGCTATGAGGATGATGTTTCTTTGTCGCCATCCGTGAGGCCTACGTCTCAAGAATCATCAGTTAGCCATGCAGCGAGTACAGTACTAGCTACTGCGAGGACTCCAGTAGGGGCCATTATTGGGGCTACAGCAGGTGGCATAGTGGCGTTGATCCTTGTCATCTTCCCTTTGGTCTGTTGGCGTCGTCGCGGCAGTGGACAGGTGCCTCTGATGACAAAATTCAATGCCGCCGAAAGCGTTTCGTCGGTATTATCCCCCGGAACGCTATCATCTACCCAATTCCCAAACCATTCAACAGCCTCCCAGGCAGTCATACCACAGTTACCAAATGAAGTCCGCAATTGCAACTCTGGTTTTCCGGCTAATGGAGGTGGAGTGCTACCCAAGCGGTATCCACGACCAAGATTGGCGCCAGTTACAAAGGTTTTAACGTTAAACACTAGACCAAATATTGGAACACATGGACTGGAGGAATCCTTCTGCACACGACAAGAGGAGCTCGACAATCGTTTAGGACAGTACAGCGGGAGAGCTAGAGCTTCAGGCGTTGAGCGCAGGTTCTACGTTGTTAGGGGATGTCGGGGAAGCAGATACGTTGATGCCTGTGATGAAAGAGGCTATACGGTCATTGACGGAACAAATCCGCGTTTTGAGGCGGCAACAGCTATTGGCATTGGCCCAAGGAATATCAGATGATTGTCCGCCAGGATATTCGCCTATGGAGATGAGGCTGCAGAATTCGGAATTGGGGGACGTATGAGTGTTGTGGCCCTGATCTGACCGTCGTCTTTTTGGTATTTATGATGAACATCTGTTCGCCTTGGAGTAATGGGCAACAGAGCTATATCTGCAGGGTGGTTCTCGACGTCATATCCAAGGCGCAAGTGGGATTCGAACGTTTGGGGTCCTATTGAAAACTTTCAAAGTGGAAATCGGATAAGCTTCGTGTGAGTTCCTTATTTCTGGTTTGTATCTCGCTTTCATATGCTGAAGTCATGATAGAATGTTGTCCCTTTGCTCAAAGACCATCTTCTGGCACGAATACTGGGTACCAAGAACAATGACCACAACTTCACGGATCAAGATCTATCAACCATCCGATTCGAACACGACAGACGCTACAAACACAGGACCTTACGCATCGGTATCTTCCACGTCAACATCTTTCACGTTGACCCCAAGTCAACATCACCAGGCGACACTCACACGATGGACTTCCTGTGGGTTCATTGGTTTGGTCACGACGCAGAGTATCGCAGCGGATTCAAAGCCCGTCGTTTGCCCCGCATCGGATTTTTCGACGGAAATGAGGACCGCGCATTTGGATTCTTGGACCCCAATGATATCATTCGAGCCGCACATCTCATGCCTGCTTTCTCACAAGGGCGTTCCCGAGAACCCCTGGGCCGTTCCATTGCTCACAACCAAAAAAGACGAGGAGGATGGCTAAGATATTACGTTGGCATGTAAGTTCTCTATAACTCCTTTTTCACTTCATTATGCTTAATTCCTTTAGGTTTGCTGACCGAGATATGATGATGAGGTATCTCGGCGGGGGGTATAGGACATAAAGCAACCCACGATTTCGCCCCTCCTGCTGCCCCACAGGATCTTGTTGTGGAGGACGACACTGAGGAGCAATTAGAACAAGTGGACGAAGGGGCTGAAGAAGAGAATATGGATGGGGTAGAGGCAGCTGGTGATATAGGGAGTGGCGAGGATGATTCTGAGAGCGGCGAAGGTTCATCATGTGGCGGGGAGGAGGGTGACTATGGGTACGAGGACGAAGAAGACTCCAGGGTTGATGAGGAGATAGACGGCGAGGCGGAAGAGGTTGACGAGTTCCCCGATGACGAGTCTGACGGCTTCGCAGACTCGTAACTCATTATATTCTATATTGAATCAAGTTTAGAATGTTCAAAAAATTTACAGTCGACTTTCCAATGTCGTTACAAAAATGACTTCAACCTTACATTCACTCGGCAACCTTGGTTCAGTTTTACATAGTCCTAGATAGTTTGACACCCCTTCTATACTTCGTCATATAATTCTACAACATTGGAAGGTGGAGCAAAACATCGCAAAGTTTTGCGAAGATTACAAAGCCTCCAAGGTAAACCGAGGTTGTTGCTGTTTTGCTGATGCTGTTGCTGTTTTTCTGCTCACCCAGTGCCCAATCTCTCTTCAAAATCCAGTTGCACGGGCAGAGACGATGCATGCACCATTGGTACGCCCAGTTCGCTTTGTGCATGCGGACCTATTCTGACCTACCTGTAGCTGGCATGTTTTACTGGTAACGTCGCCGAACGCTCCGCCGCCCAACCGCAACCTTCAAAGTCTCAACCCTAGCGCGATAGCTCTCCTCCTCCAGCCTCCCCTGCTCCCCCTTCCCCCTTCTCAAAACAGATAGAGGGGAAGACCTTTTTGAGGTTCAAAGAGGGCGATTAGGAAGGGGGGCGTTTTTTTTTCTTGTCTAAATCCTCGATGGACGAAGAGCTGGAAGTACAGGGTAAAGAGCCTCTTTTCCATCCATTCTGCATTTTTTCATTGCTCATTGTTTCGTTAGAACAAAAATTCCAAGGTCGTTGTGGAGACCATTCCCACCGAGCAGACATGTTTGGTGACCTTCGGCAATTGAGGAAATTCGCTCTGCCGGCCAACAATTTCTGCAACCCAACCTCTGCCCGCCTTTAACCACCGATCTCTGAGCTCACAGCGCCCACCACGGCAAATTGATCCTGCTCAGCATCATTGTAAACTATTTTAGCGACCAAACAATTTGTCACGCCCTGCGTCCTCACCGTCCCTTGGCTTCCAGTCCAGTCCCTCTTCATCACGTTCAGTTCACATAAACGCAGACCTGGTTATTCGCATTTCGCCGGAGTACTATGGCGTGGCCCCTGTAGATGGACTCATGACCAACCGCCTGGTCCAAATTCCTCAAGCTATACCTTTCTAGGCAAATCGGCACATTACGATGAGAACGCCAGGACAACCGATTCCGATTTTGCAGCTACTGTGGCATTCGTCCATCAATACGATTATGGTGATGAAAACAGCAACCCCGATCTTGAAGTGGGGCTTGAACGCTTGCCTGAACGGCATTACCATCTGCCCTTTTGACTTTGGTGCTCTGCCTCCCCAGCACTCAATGGCAACCCTACCCTACCTGCCTCTCTGCACAATATGGGAGGGATTGCTGCACTCCAACTCCCACGATTCCGCCTCCCCAAGCCTCATGGCCCACATCCAATCCCGATGCGGCATCAAGAGATGCCGACTTCAGGCAGGCTTCCTGGGGCCTGATCAAACCTCTCCATTTGCATCATCAAATACCGCCCCAAATCAAGTGCCAAAACCTGGCCATCCCAGTCAAGCACACCACGTCCTAAAATCAAATTCAACCCCCTTTCTTTTCACTCCAAGGCGACTACAGGCGATTCGGACTTTGAGAACCGCTGTGAGCGGTATGCGGGGGACAAGCAAAATGGCTGCCATCGTCACCTTCCTACCATCGCAACCTTCCACCAAGAGTTCTTCGAATACTGTGGTTCCCTCATGAAGAAGAAACAAGCAGGCAGATACACTCGCATGTTCACATCCGCCAACCTCCTTGCATCCACCATCGCCGCGGACTGCTGCCTGATCCTAAGCACCCTTGACCCACCGCACACGGCGAGATCACCTGGGCCCTGCTCTGCACCATCCCCATCTCACACTCCATCTTTGCCGCGCGGTGCTCCAACACCGGGATCCCACGCCTCCTCAAGTTGGCGCATTGGTCTTGGGTGGCAGATGCTAGCATCTGCTCCATCGCTTGTCACCTCTGCCGCAGGGTCGGCAGCTCTATCGAAAGCCTAGGCTGCTCAAGGAGCTGGCTATGCCGACCAGCTGATCGTGGCTTCGCGTCTTGTGCCGGCAACCCCTTGTCATGAACTCCAGCAGCTCTCCTGCTATGAATCCCAACGTGCATCCCACCGCGGCTTGCATTAGAACTCGCACCAGAGCTCTCCCATTCCCAGCTCCCCTACCCAAAGAAAAAGTGGGCGCCCTCAAACACGGATACAGGTTCTTCTACCCCTTCGACATCCGTTCCTCAGCAAAGGACCTCGTCCCTAACCGCCTAACCCTCGTGCTGTACAACCACGCTGCGCTGTTCCCTGAGGACAAGCGTCCCCTGAGCATGCAGACCAACGGGCACTTGATGTTGAATAGAAAGAAGATGTCAAAGACTACGGGGAACCCGTTGGCATTACGCAAGGCCGAAATTTGGTGCAGATGTGACAAGGTTGAGTTTGACGGGCGCTGGGGACGGCTTGGAAGATGCGAATTTCGAGGAGAAGGTGGCGAATGCGAATATTCTTAGGGTGCATACTTTGTTGGGATGGTGTGAAGTAGGTTTTACCATTTAGATTTGCGTTGCTATGGTTGACCTTTCCTTTCCCAGGAAATCGTCAACGGTCACGCTAACCTCTGGTCTGGTCCTCAAAATTACGACGATGAGGTCTTCGAGGAAGAGCTCAGCGAGCTGATTAACATTACCCATAGTCATTACGAAGCGTTCGTCCCTTATCCCTCCCATCTTCTACTGCCCTTACCCGTTTCAACAGAACAAATTACAAACACGCCCTGAAGTGAGGATTCTCTCAGGCGCCGGCATGCCCGCAGATCTACTAGTCGACAACTGGATCTGTATTGCAGCTCTGCTAGTCGCACCCGCGGCACCTCACTTCGCCAAACACATCTGGCCAAGCATTCCGAAGAATCCCCAATCTATCCTGCTCGCCTTCTGGCCTGCTCCCTCCAAATATGTAGACTGTGCCTTGATCGAAGTAGAGAGCTGCCTGCGCGAAATGATCGGTTGGTCGCTTGTGCAATACCTGGCAAGCATACCAGTGATGTGGGTACCGATTGGAAGATCTCACAGGGTATACCTTGGGATATGGGTACCCTCCCGCATGCTGGAGGTCCATTGTATATAGAATTCAAACTAATTTGTTAGTTTTCGGGAGGCCCTCTCCATTGTTACTTCTTCGACGTGCAACCAACTATCCTAGAAAGGGCTGATCAGATCTTAATAAAGATCTGTGCGCGCTATTCCAGAAGGTGATTGACACTCAAAAACATCCAGGTATTCCCCCTTTCTGCCTTTCTTTCGCTCTCTGCCCTGCTTGATTGCTGAACCCCCTCCCTGTAGACCTAGAAAGCAACATTCTGACCATGTCCGAAATCTGTCCATGCAGCCTATGCCAATGCCCTGATCTCTTTGAAGATGTTCGTCCAATTTCTCTCTTTCCCCTCGTGCGATACTCAATTACGATCCAGTCGGGCCTTTCTTGCCTCTGTGGACATTTTGTTTCTGAGCATCAGAATGTTCAGCAGGTCCTTGTTCGGTATTGCCCAGTCGAATTGCCAGATTCTGCCCACAGTCAAATGTTTTCCAATCGTATCACGCATTGCCGGGTATGAACTTCATCGATTTATTCAAGTCGTTGTTAATGAGCCCATTCTTCTTTTTCTCAGACTCGGCGCGAATGTGGAATGCTTGTGTGCTCTCGCTGCCACAAAGCAAACTACTTGCACCTACCATCTGCACCTGGCAGTGCTCGTGCAGGGGTGTCGCCTCCTTCGATAGAGCCAACTCCCCCTGCTACGCAGCCATCAATCTTCGCTTTGAGACCCCTCGCACCACCTCTTTCCCAGCAACCAACCTTGCAACCTTGGAGCCGACCAGATGCAGATGCTAATCAAGTGACCCATAGTGGGAGCCAGGTTAACCTACGCCGAATTTCGGCAGCGGCAAGACACCAACCACCTGCATCGCAGTTGCCGCATCCTGTGGGAGTCGCCCATCTCCCCCTGATCAGCCTTCCAACAGTTCGCGTGCCCAAGCGCAAAAATGTACGAGTTTCTACAACCCAAAGGGCTGCGACCGGGAAGCAGAAGATTATCGACTTGAGGTATTTCATCGTAATACACCCCCAGCAGGTAATTGCTCTCGAAAATTCTATGCAATGCATACTGATAACTTTGTTAGTTGGGACAATTTGCAAACAACGATTACCCAGGCCCATCCTTCGCGACTTTGCGCATTCCTCCTACAAATAGATTGCAAGACTTTCTCGCACAAGCACAAAAACTAAACCTGCTGATTCGACACGAAAAAACAGGAAGCATTGATTCGCCCATTGCAAATGATTTCAATCTTGTGATCGACGGCCACATGCGCCAGCATAACCTTGCCTTCGTTGACCTACTAAACACACCAACACCTAGCCCTGCAGCTCGATCATCCTGTGCACCACAACCTCCCCTTGTGCTTGACCCAGAGGCAAAGTGGCACCCGCTCTACATCAAGGCGACTACACGGATCCAGGCTGCAGACAGCCTTACCTCGATTTTGCACCGGCACCCGAAAACTGTTACGAACATAACTTATGCCGACATCTCTAGCAAAAGCAAAATGCCTATCGTCCATGTCAACCAAACAGAATGGCGAATCGTCATCATAGGTTGGTCTGATACTTTTGCCCACTTTTCATAAAATTAATCGCTTTTCTTAACCAGTGCCGAATCATAATATTATTGTCGGAGACTTTGAAGGGACTGGTCCCCATACATGCCTTCCCATCAGATTGTGGGAAACAATACTGGAGCATCACTTCGACATTGAATGCAATGAAAGCTGTGGTCGGCCCGCGCAGGGAATGGTATGGAAGCGACTTACTGTTATAATCCTTTTATTGATTCCTTTCTGTAGAATATGCCAGATGACCCCTTGAATAGGGATGCGATCGCAGATACCAACCACCCAGGCCCATGTGCATTCGGCCAAGCTGTTGCTGGTGAAAGTGTCGCCAGAGCTACATCGGTAGATTCCGGCTTCAGCAGCAGCACACCTCCCCCAGCACCGGCGATGCCGACTTTACAAGAGTTGGAAATTCAAGAGGTCCACCATCGTACTGCTCGCCTCCAGAATGGGATGGCTAGAGATGTCGCAATTCTATGGAACATTGCTCTTTCTGATATCCACAACGATACCGATGCCTGCATGGTCATTCGATCACCTTCGGCAGAAGCTGCAGCTGAATCTCTGATGCACCATCTCAAGAATCTTGTCACTGGGGCACCAATACCAGAGGATCTTTGCCCAGATACGACGATTGACAATGTTACTGAGGCTGCAATGAGCCATCCTTATTTCAGAGTGATCATGTAAGCCATCTCGAGAATTCTTGACATGTGCCTGACTGCCTGTTGCAGCAACGGTGCCCCTGGGGATGGTCCAAGGCGACAAGTTTGGTCTCATATCTTGTCTGGACTTCTCGGCGACTGGAAACACTTTGTAAGAATGGCAGAGGACGACTTCTACACACCCTCCCTTGTTCCTGCACCAGCTGTCAGCGAACGCGACAGGAAGATCTTCATTTTCTTCGGATTTATCATCCGACAATCATTCGTGTGGGGGTTTGATACACTGCCAATATCGCCATTCTTCTTAGCATTCCTCTTCAAGGACTTTGAACATGCAACGACCCCCGAGTTTGTGAACGCTGTCGCCCCCCAAGCTGCAAAGCGACTTGCATCCTGGCCTCCAAAAGCTGTTGGGCCACCAAGCGAAGATGGAACTCCCCCTCGACTCGTGCTTGATGGCACCATGGATCCAATGTCGCTGATATTTGAGTGGGTCCCAAACGTAACAGTGTGTTGTATATATTCATTTATGGTACGGGCTTATACGAAGTTTTTACAGGCTGACCATATTCGGGACATGTCCCTCGAAAACCAATTGAAACTTCTTCCTTCAATCAAGGCTGGCCTTCTGTTCGCCCACCAAACACAAGATATTGAAAGATCTTACCTCTCGCATCACCATCCAATCTTTGAGGCTGTAGCGATCGGAATAAACTACCCCTTTTTTTCTGTAACTGAGGTCACTGGCGAATCTCAGCCCCCTAAATTGATGGATGTATGTGATATAACCTTATCGTTTCTTTCTCCACGTTGCTCAAACCTTTCAAAGATATTTCACACCAGTTTCGACATTCTGGCTCTCCTGGACACCATGTACCAAGATCGCGTCATCACTAGCTCAATTGATTTACTGCCCTATATCGCTTGGACAGATCTTGAACCGAATCCTGATTCCCCCACTGAGGATCTTACCAAGTACTTCGCCCGGCGATCACGATTTTTAGAGCTTTTGCGACACTATCTCCGAGGCAAAGGGCATCCATTGGGTGCAGTCGGAGTGAGCTCACAGGCATTCCAAGAGTCGCGAGATGATGCTGCCCTTCGTCCAACACTATTCTTAGAAGCTGTAACTTCATCGCGATTCCTCCCTCTCGCACACGAGAGACTGATGGTATGCCTATTTCTCACCAAAAGATCGCATGAGCTTATTCGCACCTTAGATACAGTTTAAGCGACTTCTCGCACCAGGAACAGCGCAAGCCTCAGGGGCACATTTTCATACCTGCTTTCGAAGTGTTGAATTTCAGATTGACGATGCTTTTGCATCTCTAGCCCACATGTCCGATCCAGTGACACCTCTTGCTGCATTTTCTGCCTTCGATATCTGGATGCACTCTCTTTTGTGGGGTAGCAATCAGGTATTCAATGCAGTTTGACGCGCCTTTTCTGCTTTTCATTGACTTGCCCATCCTGCTGTGCTTCGTTACCATTGTTCCTTGATGCTTTACATTATAGATTATATATGAGTATCGGCTGCATGTAACTTACTATATGATTGTTGTTGCAATGAAGTCATGCTGTTCAACGACATAGCGGGAATCAAACCACAGTAGACTAGGCCGTGCAAAGGCTGCAGTATTCGGGTGAGGCTGATTACAAGCTGACTATGGTTCTCCGGTGCATGGAACTTCGTACTATCTGTTTGTACCTTGCTTGGATCTGCTGTACCCTCCTATCCTCCCCTCTCTTGGCCTCTAAATTGTTTAACCTAGTCATGACATGGCTCTCATCCAGCATCACATTGCAGCTGCCTTTCAGGAACTTGGCACGAGTGTCACATTGGTGCTCCGCACACAGTTAGGCAATTCAGAAAGAATCAATGCCCAAAAAAGAGCCTGTTTACAGTTCCTGGCAAACATCCGACAGGTACGCACCCAATGGTAGCGACTTTTCTGCCTAACTGGCTGATACTATTTGGCCCAGCATATCCCAGATATGAACCCTGCCGATGCCGACATAATCACAACTAGCGTTGAGGAAATGATTAATGCATTAGAATCCAGTGCAACTTCTTCTCGCTATCCTGTTGACGCTCCCCCAATTGTCCTTGGTGGTACTCTTCATTCTGGACAGCGAGGCCGACCACCTGTCGACATTAGGCAGGAAGACCTTGCACTGCTTGCGAGTGGCCGAACTACTCTGCAAGAAATCGCCAACTTGTACCAGTGTGGGGCCCGAACAATTCGTCGCCGCATGTTAGAATTTGGTCTATCTGAGCCCGGCCCCCCTGTTTATGCCGACCAAGAGCAAGAGGATGGTTCGATCGGACGAGTGTATTCACGAGGTAGCTGTGCCAATCTCTCTCAGGCAACAGATGAAGAACTCGACACCATCCTTGTCTCAATTTACGAACAATTTCCATCATTCGGGAGGCGGATGCTTGATGGATACCTCATGGCCTTGGGCGAGCGTGTTCCACGGCGGCGAATTGAGGAGTCTTATTTGAGGGTTATTGGACCTCCGAACAATGAATTTGGCAACCGCCGTATCGAGCGCAGAGTGTATTCTGTCCCTGGTCCCAATGCCCTATGGCACCACGATGGCCAGCATGGTAAGTCTTAATGTTCATAGTACTTTTTAATCTCAAAGTTTTTAGGCCTCATCCGATGGAAAATTGTCATCCATGCGTTCATTGATGGCTTTTCACGATTTCTTCTTGGCATCCTGGCGAGCAACAACAACCGGGCGACAACTGTCCTCGACCTTTTTGAAAATATTACAGAGGTATTTGGGTTTCCAAGTGGTATTCGAGGGGATCATGGTACCGAAAATCTGCTCGTCGCTGCACTTATGGAAGAAGTGCGAGGAATAGGTTCATATATTTGGGGAAAGTAGGTCGTCGTGTGTGTACCACTTACTATCAAATCATTGACATCTGGTTTCCAGGAGTGTGCACAATATACGGATTGAGCGCCTGTGGGTGGATGTTACCAAGGGCTTCGGGGCCAAATGGAAGACTTTTTTCGAAACTTTAGAGGCTCACGATGGTTTGAACATTGACAGCGACGCCCATATCTGGCTCCTTCACCACCTGTTCCTTGACAAAATCAATGCTGACGCAGCAGCGTGGACATCTACTTGGAACAGCCATGTACTCTCAAGGCGTGGTCAGCTGCACCAGTCCCCCCAGGATATGTATGTTCAGGGATTGGTGACAAATGGAGTTCGAGGTGTTCATGTGGAACATGAAGGAATCAATCCTGAAGAATATGGGATTGACTGGGAAGAGCTTGATCGGCGCCGCATCCGCCAGCATCATGATGAGTTCAATCCAGAGAATCATGCCGAAAATGAAAATCCCTTCGTCGTCAACCACCCTGACCACCTTTCTCATGTTGAGGTTCCAGATCTGCGATGTCCCTTTGACGCCGAGCGCCTTCTCATTTTCAATGCAGAACTCCAGAACCTACCCACTACTTTGTCGACAGATATGCACTCACATCGACAAACTTGGATTCATGCACTAGAACTAGCTACTGCTATTGCACAATAATAATATAATATACTTGGCTGCTGCAATATATAATATACCACACCGAAGACAGCTAGACTAGTACATGTGCCAGTGCGAAGAATGAAAATATGATGTTAAAATTGAAAGCTTGAAGTCGAAATAGTGAAATTCGAAACTTGAAACTCCAAAACTGAAATGTTCAAGTTGAAAGCGAAATGTTGAAAGCGAAATGTTGAAAATTGAAATGTTCAAGTTGAAACCGAAATCACAAAGTTGAAATGCTGAAATGAAAAGCGAGGTGTTGCAGTCAAGGCAGCGAGTTTGAAATTGAAAAAAAATTGCGAAATATTTTAGTCCGCTGGTGGCAGCGAAAGTTTACATCAGTCCCAACCGGGTTTCGTTTCCCTCGTTCACTTCTCAATATTTCGTCATTCTCATTGAGTTGCTGAGGACAAAGAATCGCGCAAGAACGCGTTCCGCCAGCGCCGCAGTGGCAGCGCGGCCTGCCTACCACTCTACCCAGCCTAGGTCGTAAGGAAGTTGGACAGCAATTAAGACAGGCGCCAATATCCCAAATACTGTATCCCACATAGTGATGACAAGCTTGCGAAATGAGCATGGGAATTGCGCTTCAACTGGAAGTGCTCAGAAAAACCTGTGCTCAAGCATAGTTGCTTCGTACCTCCAAATCGTTAGGTTGAAACAAACTTGAAGAGGCGTACGACTAGGTCCACCTCGACAGTCGACGAAACGAGAGCCGCCCATCCAATGGAAAGCACAGGGTACGTTGGTTCTGAGCATGTATTCGAGGAGTTATTCTGAATTGTTGACCAGGGCATCCATTCTATCGGGTGCTTCATCTACAAGTGTGTTCGGTGGGGAAATTATCAACTCGCAGAGGGACCATAACAGGGCTACATTCGTCTTCAGTACGCATGCTTCACATCTTCGAAGATCTCTTAATCATTGGAAGCCCCTAGATATTGGGGGGTCTGACCCCGACACATCGCGTTCTGCCTTGGCCGTCAGCAAGCCCAGTACCTCGAGCTCGGTTGGGGATTTGCGTCGTGTTAGTACTTCATCCTCGGTTAGGGATCTGCCCTATTCTAGCACTTCATTTGCATCAAGTCAAGGACCCGGCACATCGCGTTCTGCCTTGACCGTCAGCAATTCCATCACTCCGGGCTCGGTTGGAGGCCCACCTCATGCTAGCACTTCGTCCTCGATTAGGGATCTGCCCTATCCTACCACTTCACCTGCATCCACTGTACTAGGTACGTCATGCCAGTGTTTCCTGGGTTCCGTTCTTACTTTGTGATGATGCCATTCAGGTTTTGCTGGGGGCGAAGTATCTCCCAAAATGGAGGTTGGCTTTTTGTCTTGTCTGGGCTGCCAACTTGCTGACACCGGACAGTCTCCACCCACATGGGAGGGCGATCCCGTTGAAGAAGAATCCAGTAATTCAATCTACGAGCGTCACATGTATCTCGAAGCGCATGGTTTTCCTCTTTATATTCCTCAACCCAACATGACACTTCCTCGCTCGTATCAGAAGCAGGGTGTCAGCATTGGCGATGTTGGGATTATCACTTCAGATGGTGGCTTCGACTTCCTTTTTAATGTCTGCTCGCCCGCTGGGCACCCAAGTAACCCTGACGAGCTTCCCGAAGGCTTTTCTCCGTTTCAGCTGAAATCAACAGACATTTGCATATTCCCTGTTCATCCTTCGCACAGCTATCTACCCAATCGGGCTTCAGTAAAGAAGCGAGAGTAAGTCCCGGTTCCCTTCCATATCCCAGGGGTACTCACAAAGGTCGTAGCAGGGCAACGTTTGAATGCTTCGGTTCTGATGGCGCTATTCTAGCAATGCCTCAAGGGGCATACCACGAAGATTTGCAAAACATCATGACATTCAAGGAATACGTATCGATTCACGCTGAAAGCTGGTATGTGTACGCGAAAGGGCGCGGTCGACAAGTTGGGAACAAGGAACTTCGCGTGGTCACGGGGTGTGACACGACAACCTCGTGGGGAATCGCAACCTACTCGCGTCTCCAGTCGAAGCGCCCTGAAGGCAACGTGTTTCTCTTAAGGTTCAATCCTGTTGGTAGCGAAGGTCAAGATCGACATTCTTCATATGAATGGGATCATGCAAGCGTGCTAGAGGCGAAGTCTGGTCCTGAAGAGGATGAGCTTATGAATTTAGAGGTCACTGGCTCCATGCCTCCACGAAATCAGTGTACCTTCATCCGGTCGCTTACCCCTGCTATCGGTGATGATGAGTGGGAGCGTATCGAGTTGAAGGTAGCGTCTTTAGTGAAGGATCAAGCATCGGTGCGATCTCCCCAGAGCCCTTTCCCTTCAGTTTCAGGTGCCATAAGCTCTCTTTCAAGTACGTGTTTTCTACTTCCCCTGATTGTGGACACTCCAACCGACATCATTTTCAAGGTCGCATTGGCTTTTTGCGTGGTTATGGTCGTGGAGGTAGCTCTGAGGAGACTGATTCAATGACCCCTGCACAGGTCAGCATTTCTGGTTGTATCATACCATCCTCAAATGTTAATTATTTCGAAGACAGCAGCAACTCACCCCGCAACCTATGTTATTGACATGATGCTGCGAAAGGTGCCACTTATTACTACACACAAACGCCAAACCTGCCACTAATCAGTCTTTGAACTTTCATAGTGCCCCAAAGCGAAGGTTGTAGTTGTCCATGACAGCGATTGGTGCTCTGTGATTCGCGACTCAGTGAGCCGTGACCTTCATCAATTGATTTGAAGTGTAAAGCGGATGTTAGGATGTTGATTGGACGTGCACTGTCCAAGACCTTCCACATCGGATTCAAGAGGCATTTCATATCGTTGAAAAGAAGAATGGTGAGGTTGATCAACTACGATGCTGTCAAGGATTACACATTTTCTCCCCAGGTACCGTGTACCTAGAAGAAAAAACACCATCTCAAGACCTTAGTACATCATGTGACGTCTCTGTCAAATCAGAGGTCGAGGATCGAAAGCCAGGGTCTTCGCAATCTCACAAATCTTTCGAAACATCCCCTTCAGACATGCAAGTTGATTCTCCTGGGGGAAAGAACACTAGGTGCAAAGAAAAGAATCAAAACACGACTGTCGCCGCACAGTCGGAACAGAGGGCAAGTCTGAGCACGCCCGAACAGACCGATTACTACCAACACTACGCATCAAGCCCTACTCACCCCCCGCTTGCTACCCCGCTGTCCTCTCAACCACCCCCTTCGATGGCCTCAACCTATAAAGCGAACTCAATGACAAAGAGAGTGTCCATAGCATGCGTTAAATGCCGCGATCGCAAAGTAACGGTATGCCTCTGCGACCTCACTTTAAATTGCTTACTCAGCTTTTCTTCCGTCAAGTGCATTCCTGCAGCCGATAAGGGGCCTCCTCTGTGTACTAGGTGCAAAGAAAGAAATCTGCCATGCCAATACATGACTGTCACCGCACAGTCGGAACAGAGGGCAAGTCAGCCCCCGCAAGCACAGATGGATTACTACCCATACTACGAATCAAGCCCTCCCCCAGCTACCCCGCTTTACTCTCAACCACTCCTTTCGGTGGACTCCACTTATTCCTATCCCCGGCAATCCTTTTCCAATCAACCATACCCAACCCCTACCTACCAGAACGCATACGACCAAAACGCGCCGTCCGTTGGTTTTTCCCCGCCGTCCAACATGTCCTCTGGGCATCAAGTTTTCTCGTATGCTCCTCTGCCTCAGGTTTTTCCCTACACGCAGTCGTCGTCGCCAATCCGTTCCCGACAAGATACATCTGGGAAATATGGCACACATGGCTATTTTGACTCTACCTACCAAGCCCAGTCCAAAAACCAGATGCCGCCGAAGTAGATTTTTTCTTGAATGCGCGCGTTTTTTCTTTGCTGACCCTTGGGTTGCATTGAAACCTAGTAGCCAGCAATTTTACTATAACCAGGAGTGGTGTCAGGGTAACAATTAGCCATCAAGACTCCTTCCTACCTCTAAATTTGACCCCTTCTACTTATGCCACGCTTCGTCTTCTCATACCTGTCTCAAATTCCTGATCGATTACCACTTGCAACTTACAAACGGCAATTTTGAACGTGTCTGCGGTACCTTGAGGCCCTACTGTCAAATGCGACGTCATAGCCAAATTATGTAACTTGAAGACGATTCAATCATCTAGATCGCAGAAAGACCTACGTAGGGGACAGCACCGCGTGGACGGTGGTAACGACTATACCCGGTGGGATGTTCTCAGATGGTTGGAGGACAACCTCCTCCATGCTCCCTTTTACAACTGTAACTTACTTCGCTCTCTCTTCTTAACGGAGGTTTTTGCCGCCCTTTCCACGAAATGGTATTGATATTTGAACTACTCTTCTCATGTCATTCTCGCCCTCCAACCCTTCTGGTTCGCGCTCCCTCTCCACACCTCCTGCAGAGACCTCTTCAGCCCTCCGGGAGCTAGCCACCCTTCCCCCTCCTTCCCCAAAATCCTCACGCACACGCCTCATCTTTTGTTCATTGGTGGCGGCCTCGTTTGTAACGTCTGACTCGCTTCCTCCTAGTCGCAATCTGGGTTTAGGGCGCATATATTTATGAAACGCTCTCTGCTACTTGGATTATTGCGCCCCTGTCAGTGTATGAATCCATGTACCTACATAATGATTAATGTTAGACGTGCAGGTGGTACATTCTTGCGCCCATTGTCTTATTCTGAAATATGAGAAAGATCGAAGGAAGTTGAAGGAGGTTGTCGTGGCCGTAAGTAGTCCAAGTCGATGTTGGTGGTAAGTATTATAATATCGGAGCTGCAGCTACCAACGCCAATGACGATGAGATTGTGTCTTTGATGAAGAAGGGTGTTCGCCCTCGTACCTGATGAAAGGTGGATGCACCGAGACGACTTGGAGACGACACTAACTTGTACTCGATGAGAGAACCATGGCGAATATCAGGGCCTTAGGAGGCGGAAATTGAATGCGTCTGTGGCCCAGCGTAGTACTTTGCAACTCCATACGCGATGTTGTCAACTACCACTTGTCAGATTGCTCCCCTAGACGAGCGCCTCCTAGGCCTGCCACTTGGTTTCTTGTGTTGAAATGCTCAGGTCGTCGTGAACACTCGGGTTGAATAGGGACCCTCGCAAACGCGCGAGGGCTTCATCTTGTAACTAGCTACCTAAATACGTAGTCTAATTTGAAATAATCCTTGTCACATGAGGTACAAAATCACTATGGACTGATGGAGGAGTTATCATGGAACAACGCAATCATTGTTTCCATGAACGTGATGCGCTTGAAATTCCAACATCTTGGGTTCGACCATCACCGCGCTAGTCATTGCGGAACGATAACTATAAATTTCCATCAACCTTGGTGCCAGGAAAGCGAGAAACTTACACACGAGTGATGGCCTTGGTGGAATCAAAGTGTCCTATGTCTCCCCCACTCAGACACATGTGATGTGTTCACCTTCCGTATATGGTAATCTCTGCCGTATATGGCAATCTCATGACTTAGGGCAATGTGCCATTGCCCTAAGTCGTGCTCGCAGATGCGCTATGCGCATCTGCAAGCACCCTAACCTCCTAACCTAACCTAACCTAACCAACCCTAACCTTCTAACCTAACCAAGAACGCGCTACCGCGCAGGGAGAAAATGATTCCCATCCCTAACCATTAATAATGGCATTAATGCATTAAGCCTAATCCCGAACCTACCTAACCTAACCAACAAAATACTTAGGGCAAGGAGGCTCTCTTTGTCCGGAACTTCCATGTTCATGGACTTTCCCACAGTGTGGGGGAGTGGGTGGCCGCAGTGAGGTGGCCACCTATGTTGTGAATACTAGCCCCAGATGAGTGAAAGCTCTGAGAGCAGACGCGAGGTGTAAGACCCTGCCCTGCTGTCCCTGCTTGATGTACCAAAACGCTAACTGCCTACCAGCCTGGGCCCTCACTGCTAGGCCCCCGCTGTTGGACGATGTTACACCCTCTCGCAAAAGAACCCCCTAAGCTGCCTGCGGGTGCACACCACGAAGCTCACTGAGAGTGCTATGCTACATAGCTCTGCCCAATGCATCGCGCTGCACCCCCTCATGTCCGTTCTCGCGGCCGCTGCCACTAACTCTGCCCTTTCTGATTGGTGAAAGTTACCAGTCACGTCACAAGGGTCCAGCTCCTATTTCTAGGCCAGGTGTGAACTATCTTCTCCTCCTCCCCTATGTAACCTCCGCCATGAATGTGCTAAGATGCAACGTACTGAGTGGAAGGATCACCACAAGCCACCTGCCCAGTGCATTGTCCTGTGCCCATTTTGCTGCTCCCTGCCCTCCCTCCCTTATGCCACTGAAATTCACACAGTGGCCCTGACGAATGCTCCCTGCCTCTTGGAGGTAAACATGCTGCTGCTAATGGTTTAGACTAACTCACCTGTCAACACTAGGCTCCGTAGCTGCCCGTAATTGGGCCTTTAAAAACCACTGTCCTTTCTTTTTTCCTCTCTTATCTGGTGAAGCTGCTCTCCCCAAATGCTCCCTGGCCAGACTCAGATGACTGGCTCTCAAACACGCTCCCTTCCCCCTCATATGCATTTGACTGCAAGAAAAGCCCCACTCCTTTTGCATAGGTGTTCAAACACGAACTTTCGCCCACCAACCCTGGGCCTGCCTGCAACGCCACTCCCTGCCACCCCCACCAGCACCCCACCTCATTACCCTGCTCCCCAATGTCCAGAACCAATCTTCGCCTGCCAAGCTGAGATTGTTGCCGAAGAGCCTGCAAATGACAACCCCCCAACGTATGCCCCTGCTGCACCCCCTGACCCCCAGGTAGGCCCAACCCCTCTCCCTGCCTCCTCAGTTGCCCCCCCTGCCTATGGCTCCCCACCAGCCATCATTGCCCTGTGTTTGTGGCGCTTGGAGGGCCCCACTAACCTATCTCCCCAGGGTTCATGCTACCTCCAAACTGCAGGGCGAGGCCAGAAGGATAAAATCCGCCTTGGTACCAGGATTGTCTGCCTTGACTTCAGGGGTTGGGGCACTGATCGAGCTGACCGTATATGTGTCGCCGTCCGCAACAGGGGGGAGATTGGTGGAAGGACAGTTGTCCAATTTGCAACTGTCCCCAGCTCTGCTGGTGTTGTGAAGGACGATGACACTTTCTATATCTGCTTCTTCCCTGGTTTTGTGTCTGAGACAGGGTGGGGCGAAGAGAGGGGGCCGAAGGACTCCCCCCTACCCTCCTGCTTTCTTAGGAAATTTATGTCTATGTTTCGCCCTTGAAACCCCTGATCCACACTGCCTATCCTTACTATTACCTCCATGGTCGTTCCCTAGCCCGGTCTGATCCCTACCTTCTTCTCTGCTTCTATTTCTCCATAGTTACACCATAGTAAGCAGACTGCTCGCCCTGGTGGCTATTTCCTTAAATTTTGGCATAATTACTACTGCTCCCCCTCCTTCAGTTGGACCAGACGTTCAGTTCCTGCTGCAACACCGTCCTGATTACTCCTGCTTCCTACAAGCACTCTCTGGCGCTAAGGCTACTTACATGGTCCATAGTTTTCTTCTGTAGAAAACAATGCAGAGGTGATGTTAAAAGATTTGGACGATGTCACGCTCTGCTGGTCGGCTGTGATTCCCTTGCAGGTGCACATACGCCAGAGCCTGAATCTCCAGCAAAATACTGCCAAGTTAGCAGGACGATCACTGCATTATGTTAGGCATGTCTGTGTGCTACTTGTAGGGCCAAACAGCTGCCTGCACCCTCCACAGGAACCAGGATGACACTATAAAGCTTGTACTTAGCCTACGATGCAAACTCTACGGTGCACAAAACAGGTCTAAACACATGTACTTGTGGAGCAAGACAGCTGCCTACGGAAACTAAATAACACTACTAGGTTCAAACAAGGTGTACTGCTACCCTCTGTCCCTGCTCTCCCATGTACACCTCCATAGACAATTGAGCTCACTGCCAGGTACATAACCATTGCAAACTCGACAAGTGCCTGGCCAAAGCCATCAGCTACGGTCATTGTTGTTGTGCACGACAGGTCCAAACAAGGCATGTGTCTCCATATGCAAGTACGCCTCCATAGACATTTGAGCTTACCACCAGGTACATAGCCATTGTGAACTTGACAGGTGTCCGGCCAAAGCCATGGGCTGCATGTGGCTGTTGTTGTTGTGCACGACAGGTCCAAACAAGGCATGCTGTTGCCCTTTGTCTCTGCCCTATACACATCTCCATATGCAATTGAGTTGCTAACACCTCTCTCCATTGCACTAAGGTCACGCTAACATCGGTATTGTATCCTGACCACCTCTCCATTTGCTGTACGTCTACCGCCTCTCGGCACACCGCAACTGAACAAAGAGCTCTCAATGCTACGAACATATAAAGCTGAGGCAGGATGCACCACTATCTCTCAACAACCTCCATGCTTAGCCTCCTCTCATCTTCTCGCCAAAGAACCATGTCAACTCCAGCCTCCCACAACCGCTTCGCCCCCCTTGCCTCTGACGAGGGAGACATGGACTTAGATGGGGAGCCTGGGGTCTCTGCATCCATGCATGCTCCGCCCTCCTTTGCCGACATCACATCTGGAGCCAGAACTGCTGCTCCCCTCCCACGTGTTCCGCCTTCTGCCCAAATTGCACAGAATGCCCAGGTTTGTCCTTCCCCTGGCGCATGGAAACCTCTTCCAAACAACTTACGTTTTAAGAAGACTACAGACACTCCCTCTGCCTCCACGCAAGTGCAAGCAGGGCCCAGTGTCAGGGACAAACGGCCCATCGAGCAGGTAGACGACATCGCCAATGGTGATGTACCGCCCAAGAGAGTTAACCCCGCCGCCGTCATGACTACCACTGCTGACACTTCAGCCAATGTCACTGCCACTGCCAATCCTGGCCTCCCCCATGCCACCTCCGACACTGCACAGGTAGCTGACATCCCCCATGCCATTGCCTCTGCAATGCAAGACGATATGAGGGTCGACAATGCCCCACCGGCCACCTCACTCCTGCTCCCCACCACATACACCCCCCCTGATGCAGCACATGTTCTCCAGCAGCCAGTTGATGGCTTCCCTGTGGTCTATGGCCTCGAGCAAGGCCTCCTTTCCTTTGTGCATAACAACTCCATTAACCTGTGGAAGCAACTGGGAGGTGATAGCACGCTCGTGTACATTGCTAACGACGGGCTTGCCACAGACACTGTGAGCCGGATTAAAGCAATCGATGCTTTCTTTGCTGCTGTCTTCCCTGATTTCCCTGCTCTCGAGGTCGGCCCCCCTGAGTTCTTCAAGAGGAATGACAAGAAGGTGCTTTTCAAACCTGTCATCCCCTTCTGCATCAGTGGCAGTAGCGACCTCATTGCAGCACTCAAGACTCGGAAATGCTGGCCAACCCCCTCCGTCACTCTCTTCGTCACCTCTCTGGAACCAGAGGTGACCGATTTCGCCATCTGCCTGTCCAGCTTCCCCCTCAAACGATCTGAAACTAGTGATCTCATTGTAACTAGGGCTGCACGCAACACAGTTAGGAACGATGTTGTGAAACCGGGTTGTCGTTCTTGTCCTCTCGACGAAGGTGCAAGCGAGTGAGGGTAGTGGAGAAGATGCGGGGAACATGTGAGAGTGCACGTGGGGCGGTCACGCGTATCGTGGCCGTACCTCCGTGATCCAGTGACCCCGGACGAGGGACGCTGTCACCCAGTGCAGGGCTCTGGTATCCTGGAGGGGAGGCACAAGGCAGCCTAGCCGTATACGATAGGGATGACTCGCTCCACATATAAGTTTATGTGAAAGTTGCAAGTAAGTATATTAGTCTGCCTCGGCACAATATAACAAGAAGACAAACAATGGTAAATACAATGATCCTATGTCACACAAGATAGGTAGTACTATGGTATCACAAAGCCCCCCCGTGAGATTGGAGCATTGTCCACAGTGGTAAGCCCCTTCAGTGTCGCCGACGAC
The DNA here is from genome assembly GCA_018417955.1 of Laccaria trichodermophora. Classification (NCBI taxonomy): domain Eukaryota; kingdom Fungi; phylum Basidiomycota; class Agaricomycetes; order Agaricales; family Hydnangiaceae; genus Laccaria; species Laccaria trichodermophora. The sequence goes on from JACTVC010000001.1 coordinate 1,762,265, forward strand.
GTCTCTTCCGTTCCTCGTCTCGTTTTCTATACCCTTGGATTTTCTGCCCACTCCGACGTCCTCTCTTCGTTCTTTTATAGTCTGGTTCCCTATCATCCTCGAGATTGACAAGATCCTCATCCATAGAATCCTGTGCAGGATGCAGGTCTTCTGGAGTGACTAAGGGGGCCGTTGCAGGCTGTACCACGCCTCCCCAGGACACAAGGCTGTTCCATGAGGCAGAGCCTCCCATAGGCGTGTCTTCTGACATTCAATCGACAAGAGACCCTTGAGCGGGATTCGAGAGCCTGGTAGCTAGGTCGGAAGACACTGCGTCGCTCAATCTGGCGGACAGACGTTCCGTCATTCGAGACATGAGGGTTGGTTGCATGGGGGTGGGGGGTGGGGACCCAGATGGCGTTTGTCTTGTGGACGAGATTCTGGAGGCTAATGACTCTGTAGGTTGTGTAGGAGCGAAGGAAGATGGCACGGTCATTGAAGGCAATGCCGCAGCCACTGGCCATGGTAACAGAGCGCTAGGGGTTGCTTCAGACGATGGCATAGGGAAGGGAATTATGGTCGTGTTCCCCTGTAGGAGAATGGGACTAAAGGTGTTGCCTGAGGGCGACCACATGAAGGCAACGTTCGCGCCAAAGGGCAGTGGGGCATTGTGTGGTAATCCTGCGAAGGCTGGTCTGCTAGGCAATATGGGTAACGGAGGAATCTGCACCATTGCGCTTGTTTCTACGTTTGGAGCAGCCACAGAGTTGAAGTTAGACCGATTTTCCTGGGAACCCACCAGAATTGCATTATGCGGGGGCTGGGGCAGACGTGGTTCTGGAGATCGAGATCGCACTAGTATCTACCACTTTTTATGATAAAATACAGTCAAGTGCCTGCACAACTTTTTGGTAAATGGCACTGTGGTCTATGAAATGAGAAACATGGGGGAAATCTAATGAAACATGTTTCATTTTTGGCCCAGACCATTTCATATATATCTCATTGTTTCCCTGGCAATATTTCTTTGCCATTTCTTTCCCATTTCATTGGCTGACTGGCTATATTTCTTTTCTATTTCATTGGTTGCCTGGCCATATTTTTTTTCTATTTCATTGTTTCCCTAGCAATATTTCTTCGCAATTTCTTTCCCATTTCATTGGCTGCCTAGCCATATTTCTTTCCCATTTCATTCATATTTCTTTTCCATTTCATTGTTTCCCTAGCAACATTTCTTCGCCATTTCATTCCTATTTCATTGGCTGCCTAGCCATATTTCTTTCCTATTTCATTCATATTTCATTGCCATTTCATTGGCTGCCTAGCCATATTTCTTTCCCATTTCATTGTTTCCCTAGTAATATATCTTTGCCATTTCTTTCCCATTTCTTTGGCTGCCTAGCCATATTTCTTTCCCATTTCATTCATATTTCATTGTTTCCCTAGCAATATTTCTTTGCCATTTCTTTCCGATTTCATTGGCTGCCTAGCCATATTTCTTTCCCATTTCATTCATATTTCATTTCCATTTCATTGTTTCCCTAGTAATATTTCTTTGCCATTTCTTTGGCTGCCTAGCCATATTTCTTTCCCATTTCTTTTCTTTTCCATTTCATTGTTTTCCTAGCAATATTTCTTCATCATTTCTTTCCCATTTCATTGGCTGCCTGGCTATATTTCTTTCCTATCTTGTCAGGGTCCATCCAATGGGTCATCAGGAGGGTGGTCACATGACCAATTTCCTAAAATAGTCAAAATACAAAATCAATAGCCCTGAATTGTAGCTTTCAGAATCTGTTTGAATTATGTTCTCTCATTGTGGAGATATGAGGCAAATGAATTTTCACAGTGCCAGCTTTTTTCAACCTTTTTGTCTTTTTCTCCAGGAAAAGAACACCAAACAATATAATTTTAACATATTCAGAAAGCTAAGAAAAGGGGCTATAATTATCATATCATAGAAAATTTGACTCAAAAAGGAAGGTGCATAGCCTAAAAGGGACATGCACACTAGTAGACTACAAAAGGCAGACATAGACTAGAAATTTTACCAATAGGTTTACCAATAGATTACAAAAGTCAGACATAGAATACAAAAATGAGTAATGCACTACAAAAGACTACAAACAGCTGGACATAGACTACAAAGTTTACTAATGGGCTATGACAGACTTCAAGAGTTGGACATACACTACAAAATCCGCTTTTCTCATTACAAAAGTTGTAGTGTCTGCTTTTTTCATTACAGCAGTTTGTAGTGTCCGCTTTTTTTATTACAACAGTTTGTAGTGTCCACTTTTTTTATTACAACAGTTTCTAATGTCCGCTTTTTTCATTACAAAAGTTTGTAGTGTCCGCTTTTTTCATTACAACAATTTGTAGTGTCCAATTTTTTTACTGCAACAGTTTGTAGTGTCCGCTTTTTTCATTACAACAGTTTGTAGTGTCCGCTTTTTTTATTACAACAGTTTGTAGTGTCCGCTTTTTTCATTACAACAGTTTGTAGCATCCAATTTTTTTATTGCAACATTTTGTAGTGACTGCTTTTTTAGACTACAACAGTTTCTAGTGTCCATTTTTTTAGACTATAACAGTTTGTAGTCTTCGCTTTTTCAGACTACAACAGTGGGTCGAATCCACTTTTTTGGACTACAACAGTTTACAATATCCACTCTTTAAGACTACTAAGTTTGTAGTCTGCTTTTCTGACATTTAGTTTGTAGTAGGTATGGGGTTATGACATGTGAGATGAATTGACTCTGCCAGTCATGCCCAACTTGTTGTCTTTCACATCAGTGGAGCCTGTCTCTCTTTTCAGCTGACCAGCCACTATCCCATCTCTCTGGACTCAGTCAAACATCTACTGATATCAGTAGCTACTGTCCTATAATGAGTGTCTCTCATTGATCTTTTCTGTCAAGTCAAATTATGATAAGGTTTCACTGTTCAACCATTCATCCTAGCCAATCTTCACTGAAAGCCATTCAAGAGTACTAGGAGTGAATGATGAAAGGTTGTCTATTCCTATTATGTTCTTAGTCTACTCAGCTGAATACAAGCTGGAATCTGGTGAATCTTTTCCAGGTTGACCATAAGTAGAGCTGTTGTTCTTGAAAACACAGTGCAGGCTCCACTGGTATGAAAGCCAACAGTTGGGCATGACTGGCAAAAGTCAACTCATCTCACATGTCATAAACCCATACCTACAACCTGAATTAGAAAAGCAGACTACAAACTTAGTAGTCTTAAAAAGTGGATATTGTAAACTGTTGTAGTCTAAAAAAGCAGACACTACAAGCTGTTGTAATAAAAAAAGCGAACACTAGAAACTGTTGGAATAAAAAAAGCAGACACTACAAACTGTTGGAATAAAAAAAGCAGACACTACAAACTGTTGCAATGAAAAAAGCAGACACTACAAACTGTTGCAATGAAAAAAGCAGACACTACAAACTGTTGCAATGAAAAAAGCAGACACTACAAACTGTTGCAATGAAAAAAGCAGACACTACAAACTGTTGTAATGAAAAAAGCGGACACTACAAACTGTTGTAATAAAAAAAGCGGACACTACAAACTGTTGTAATAAAAAAAGCGGACACTACAAACTGTTGCAGTAAAAAAATTGGACACTACAAATTGTTGTAATGAAAAAAGCGGACACTACAAACTTTTGTAATGAAAAAAGAGGACATTAGAAACTGTTGTAATAAAAAAAGTGGACACTACAAACTGTTGTAATAAAAAAAGCGGACACTACAAACTGCTGTAATGAAAAAAGCAGACACTACAACTTTTGTAATGAGAAAAGCGGATTTTGTAGTGTATGTCCAACTCTTGAAGTCTGTCATAGCCCATTAGTAAACTTTGTAGTCTATGTCCAGCTGTTTGTAGTCTTTTGTAGTGCATTACTCATTTTTGTATTCTATGTCTGACTTTTGTAATCTATTGGTAAACCTATTGGTAAAATTTCTAGTCTATGTCTGCCTTTTGTAGTCTACTAGTGTGCATGTCCCTTTTAGGCTATGCACCTTCCTTTTTGAGTCAAATTTTCTATGATATGATAATTATAGCCCCTTTTCTTAGCTTTCTGAATATGTTAAAATTATATTGTTTGGTGTTCTTTTCCTGGAGAAAAAGACAAAAAGGTTGAAAAAAGCTGGCACTGTGAAAATTCATTTGCCTCATATCTCCACAATGAGAGAACATAATTCAAACAGATTCTGAAAGCTACAATTCAGGGCTATTGATTTTGTATTTTGACTATTTTAGGAAATTGGTCATGTGACCACCCTCCTGATGACCCATTGGATGGACCCTGACAAGATAGGAAAGAAATATATCCAGACAGCCAATGAAATGAGGAAGAAATATGGCTAGGCAGCCAATGAAATGGGAAAGAAATGATGAAGAAATATTACTAGGGAAACAATGAAATGGAAAAGAAAAGAAATGGGAAAGAAATATGGCTAGGCAGCCAAAGAAATGGCAAAGAAATATTACTAGGGAAACAATGAAATGGAAATGAAATATGAATGAAATGGGAAAGAAATATGGCTAGGCAGCCAATGAAATAGGAATGAAATGGTGAAGAAATGTTGCTAGGGAAACAATGAAATGGAAAAGAAATATGAATGAAATGGGAAAGAAATATGGCTAGGCAGCCAATGAAATGGGAAAGAAATTGCGAAGAAATATTGCTAGGGAAACAATGAAATAGAAAAAAAATAATATGGCCAGGCAACCAATGAAATGGAAAAGAAATATAGCCAGTCAGCCAATGAAATGGGAAAGAAATGGAAAAGAAATATTGCCAGGGAAACAATGAGATATATATGAAATGGTCTGGGCCAAAAATGAAACATGTTTCATTAGATTTCCCCCATGTTTCTCATTTCATAGACCACAGTGCCATTTACCAAAAAGTTGTGCAGGCACTTGACTGTATTTTATCATAAAAGTGGTAGCTACCACTCCTGGTATTGGCAATGGGTAGATAGGGGCAGGAAGCAGTTATCCAAGTGGTGGGAGCTGCCATAATGTTTTGATCATCTGTTCCAATGATGATCTTTTCCACTATCCAATCCTCACGCCCTTCAAAAGCAGCATCTACAGCAATGTTACGAACATGGTAAGGTTGGATGAGCGTATCCTCGGAAGCAGTTACTTCCGTTAATTTCTTCGTGTTGCTTTTTGGTTTAGCGCGAGCTATGGCTTTCCTTCGAACGAAAGACTGAGTAGTATGCGCTACTCTTAGTTTGAATCCCAAGTCAACATTGTGAGCAGAGGCAGCGGGTAACACGCGCCCTGATTTCCCAACCATGACCTCACAGAGACCAGTGGCGTGTCTAATAACGCTCAATTCGTACGTGGTCTGGAAGTCTTCTCCTAGCAGAAGGGGAACATTCATGTTCCTTACGACGTAGGCCTCAAGTTCAAAGCTAACGATCAATTCGTCTTGAGCTACGATGAAGAGTTCAGTCTTGATATACCCCAGGACTTTGGCTCCTCCCGTAAGATGGTATAATTTCATTCTCATGCCTTCCCGTAGATGGGGGAAGTTCGTCAAAGACTTCCAGAATTCTTCTGAGATGAGGGTGATGTCGGCTCCTGAATCTAATTGAGCTTTGATGCAGTCCGAATCTAGATTGCCTATCTTGGCTCGCATATGCAGAGCCTTTGTCCCTAATGATCCCATTCCTTCGGGCAGAGATCGTCCTTTGACGGTGGGGAAAACCTTCCCCGGTTCATAGATTCGAGGGGTAGTTTTGACGGAGACTCGCTGAGGTATCATTGGCTTTCATGCAACATCTTTTAATTTGCCCTTAGCCTTACGCTCGTTGCGATGCATTGGGTATACCTTATGGAGTTTAGCATCAGGTAACCTATTACTCAGTTGCGTCTTTTCGCGCATATCTGCTGCGAGTGCTTTGCGCTTGGTAGCAGCGAGTGCTTCCTTTCGTCCTCCTTGGGAGTGGTGAATGTCTAAAGCGAATTGTCTGAGCATGTCTTCACTCTCGTAAGCGGAAAGGGTGGTCTTAGTTTCAGCCAACATAACTAGATACAATCTGTCTGCTTCCTGCTCCTCCTCAAGATCCCAATCTACATGAATTTGATGTGCGTTCTGGAGGACGTTCCATTTCCCATAATGAGGACAATCTCTATGGAAGTGCTTGGGGCTCGTGCATATGTAACAATCCCCATGAGGTTCCTTCGAGCTGACCTTGGAGTCGTCTTGTTCAAAGGTTACCCCACTCCTCGTCTCTCCATGAGGGAAATCTATCTTGGTAGCGTTCTTCGGCCCCCCAGTACGAGGAGGTCTAGACTTGCTCTTCCGGTTCGAATTATTAACGAAATTCACGTTTTTGTCTTCATCGTCCTCGTCACCGGAACACTCTTCTAAGTTCGCATCGTGATTAATTGGATCCACCTCTGCAGCGTGTGCAGTGCGCGTACGGTGGTTCCGATAGAATGGCGCTGGCTTGCGATTACACTCAGCCTGCTGCCAGGAAGCCATTAGGCTATTGTTCATTTTCTTAGCCACGGATTGAGTGGCTAAGATAGAGGGACAGAGAGTCTCGTTTAGGTAGTGGGTCCATTCCACAGGCTGGCGCCGGAGGATACGAGCAACCACGGTGGGTCCATCAATTTCATCTGGATGCAGGAAGTGATGGTGTCAGATCCGGCGTTGTATGTACTCTAATGGGCTTTCCTGTTCGTGACCCTTATTCCTAAAGGTCATTTCGTCGAATTTGAAGGTCTGTTCCCGAACCCATTCTTTGTCCAAGAAGTGGGATTGGATACCGACCATCATATTGTCCCAATTGATTGTGAAGTAGTCTCGATCAGGAGCAGGCAGAGTTTCCCACCAGCTTTTAGCGTAGGAGGTCCACTTGAACGGAGCTATTTGGGCTATGCCTTCCTTCATCTTGGAACCCAGTCCTGCTAAGAATCCCATTGAACTTAGGTAGTCAATTGCAGTGTCGCCGGCGCCATTCCATTCGGGCAGAGCATTCAAACTCAACTTGTGATTGATCTGCCATTCTTCAGGAGTTCGCCACCAGGGGGGAGGATCTTGGGGGGACGAATTATTACTGTTTCCACCACCTCCTCCTCCTCCGCCTCCATCTCCTCTGCTGCCTCTGCCGCCGCCTCCTCCTCCTCCATTGTCCCTAGGGGGAACGTACCAGGAGGCTGGCGGGTTAGGACCATTAGGACCTGGGTTGGGCCTTCTTCCTTGATCATTGTCATCACTAGGAGGGGGTGATCCTCCGGGTGGGGAACTGTTGTTACGACCGACAGGGGTTCCCTGACGGTCTACGTCGTTAACGTTCACCCCAGACGGTGGTTGAGTTCCCAGAGGGTTGCCCCTTTGCCTGAAGGTATAGCTAGTCCATGCCTTAGGGCTGGGTATGCACGAAGTAAACGCTGCAGGCGCCCTAAGGTTGTTGTCATTAACGCTGGAGACTACAGTTGCTGGACTGTTATTGGTGGTTGTAGTTTTCACTGAGGACGTTCCAATGGCAGACACCCCGATAGTTCCTAATCCTGGTAGTCGAGTTACAGGGTGTTTCTTGGATAGAAGAACTGATATAGATCCAGGGACAGGTGGCTCAGTAGCGAATCTGACGCTCTGACCTTCACTTGCAGTGGGGTTTCGCGCAGATTCAGGTCCTGTGGTATGAGTGGTGGATTCGCTGGAGGTGACCGACTCATTTCCTACTGGCGGTAGCGTATTACGAGTTCGATGGATGGAGAATTCCCTGGGAATGGGGCGATCTCTGTAAGCTCGGTCGCGCAGATATGCAGCGATCTCTGTCAAGTCTTGGGGCATCTTACTGAAATACTCAGGTCTTGCGAGTAACTTTCCGACCTCCTTTCTAGCAGATTCACTGCCGAACATGGATCGGATGGAAGGTCTAGTCGACTCATAGGAGCTTATAGACATATGATCTGAATTCGACCTATACATTTTTGTGAGGGCGTTTATTTGTAGCACCAAGTGTTTCGAGGCCATAGTGGTTCGGTGTTGCAGGATTCAATACATAGTTAATACCTCGGTTCTACTATGGTGAGAGGCTAAGAGCCATAAGAAGGCGAATTGTTGATCGAGGACGAAGCGTTCCCGATCGCGTTTACGGAAGAAATCCGCCAAGACTTGCAATACTTGGTCGACAGTCACGACGACTTGAGAGGCTTCCAGGACCAAGGCACATTCAATTCCATAGGTGACGAATTGCCCCATATGTTTTACCAAATCATCTTCACTGACTTCGTATTCGGCAAACTTTTGAACTGCGGTGCCTAAATTTTCCCATCGACAGTCCCTAGGAGTATTGTAGACTAACTCGATAGCGCATCTCAGTCAATTGCTCTCGAGCTTCATTCTACCCGGGATCTTTCCGTCGATTGCACCAAGAGGCACAAGGACGTCCTCGTCCACGGATGGATCGAATGGACCAAACATTCGTTCTGACGACTTGGAAATAGGTTCTGACCATATTGGCAGATTTCTGGCACTGTCTATGTCCCAGAAAATCATCTTGTACTCGGGCTCTTCGCGCTCTGTAGAAGCTGCATATCACGCCTCTCTACCTTCAGTATGACTCGACGTGGACGTAAGAGCTTCGTCGTCCACGGCATCCTTTCGTTTAACGTTTTGGATATTCAATAACTCATCCCTAAGAGCCAGGGCCGAGTCAGAGGAAACGCCATGCGTATGTTGATTGAAGAGCGCGGGAGGGTTCACGCCTGAAGTCGATGGTTTCTGAGTCGTCTTGTTCGAATTGTTCGCGCTCCTGGGAGCAGCAGGTTGCATATTCGCACTCTTGTTGGCAGCGAGTTGTGTGCTTGAACTTCTATTAGCAGAGGACATTCGTCTCGCACTTTGGGAAGCAGCGGGGATAGTATTGGCCGTCATTGTGGGGACCTTGTCTGAAGGATGAGGCCCAGTTAATATGGGCCCCGTTATCGGCATGGTATTGTTATTGGTAGGGGATCTGGCTTCGGGGTCCGTCTCTTCCATCATAGACACTCCCTTCCCTTTCTTCCTAGTCGTTAAGGGGGTTACTAACTCGCGGCTGGCCGAGTTGTTGGTGTTACGGGTTTTGCTGCAGAGATTGTCATCTCCTCCTGAGGGAGTAGCTGAGCTCATAGAGGGAGTGAATGATACGACTTGCTGGCAACCTCCTGGTTTAAGAGGAGGCAGTGTAATAGGTCAGTTCCACTACTATCTCCACGTACGACTTACTTTCCATCTACCCGCTATGTCATGACACATTTTCATACACCTTTACGCTTACTCATGTATATTATGTTACGCTTCACGCACTGTACTTATACCTCGTGTTGAACACGAGGGAATATATCTTTTCTTCCACTCCCATCGTCTTTAGTACGCTTGACCTTAAAGCCCTATCAACGGCTAGCGTCAAGCTCTGAAGAGATAGGATCTCGAGGTTAGATCGTCGTATTGCAACTTCCAGAGGAATTGTCCCTGGGAGCCGAAGCACGTGTTGCGTCGGACTGTCACGTTCTACGTCTTCGAGCAATCCTCGCGATCTAACGACTACTACGTAGGTCACCACACCATTGTTCGCCAGATCTTACAACGGCTTCCCACTACTTGAGTGAACGTTGCGTCAAGTAGCGGTTCACAAAGGTGGACACTGTGGGATAGCCGATTTGCCTGGCCGACAATCGACCTTCACTCAAGCAATCGGATTCTGCTTTCATTCACATTCATAATCTACGCTAACAAGACACCAATCGACTTCGTCTACGTCAACTACGCCTTCATCTACATCGTCCCATAACACGCTATCACCCTGTCGGCTTCTCGCATTCCAGTGAAATCCTCCCCCGTCTTGAGGGGAGGAAAGCCTCCATTGGGAGGAGCTTTAGGAACATCGAGAGTATCTTCTACCCCTGCTACTATGTCCTCGTCAACCAAGACTTCAGTCAAGACTAATATCACCCCTCAGACTTCAACCGTTTCGAGTTCATCGACGAATTGGAGGAGGAGTCCCCCTAGCTCGGCAACCGAACATTCGAGCGAGGGCGCTACCTCAAAGACCATCACCCCAGCAAGAGACTCGCCCCCTCACCTGCCTCCAGCTGCTGGAACGAGCTCGAGGAATCCGTCATCGCCTCAACTTCCGACAATGGACGAAGAAGACTTAGCAGTCCAAACCTTTCTGACCCCCTCGAATACCACTCCGTTAAGCTGTTTGGGAATGGAAAGGGGATACGCGCTTTCGCCCATGTACAGCCTGATTCTCGAGTATAATCAGGAGAGAGGAGGCAAGCTTTCTACAGCTACGGAAGTGTCTTGGTTACTACTACATCCTAATCTAAACCCATCGGATATCGTTCGCAAATCTGGGAAAGAATTAGATCCTTACACGAGCATTTGTGTCAAAGAAGAACTACTCGTGCGTATACTTCGAACAGTAAATGAACTACAAGCTTTTTTGGATCGGATGGCAGACCTTATCGACGAGAGAACTCGAGCATATTGCGTCGATCCGGAAGACACCATGACGACCGCGCTACAAGGATGCGAAAGCAGGTCCCAGCTGGACATGGCTTACAAAATCCTATGGAAACGACTGGGTATCGCACAACAGACGGTCATGAAATACGAAGCTGAATACCAAGGGACAGAAGTCCCTTTGTCGCCCGTATCCACCGCACCTGATTTATATAGTGACTTTGAGAGAATCGGCAGCGTGGACGGCCGCATGAGATATATGTTGGGGAATATCCCTCATCATCAAGGGCATCTTACACCTCAGGCAGCGCAAGCCATACGAGACGGCCAAAGTTGGGATGTTATCCACCCAACGCAAGCTCTAACTTGGGAAGAGCCAGTCAAGTTACAATCTCCTGTTCCACAAACTGTCTCCTTCCCGGAGACGCAACAAGATTTCGAGGCTTTTCCCTCACATCCGACTCCCGCCGCTGGGAAGAAACACGTCGACTGGAGTACTTTCGAGCCACCCTGGGCCGAGAATTCTTCGAGCTTGGAACAAGGACGCGACGACCCGAATAGCTCGCAACCCTCCTTCGGATTTCAAACACCATTCAGGACGGGAAAGCAATTTTTCGCAGAGAATTCAAGTAGTTCTAACTCGGCATTATATTTCTCCACTCCTGGATTCAGCTCGGATGCAGACGTTACAATCGGATTAGCTACGCCTTCACGCACGAACTTAGGTGACAATGTAAGAGTAGCTTCCCAGCAAGAATCCACTACCTTGACGGTCGCAAATAAAGGGTTCGCGACCGTTACGAATCCTCTAACCTCGCAAACACAAACTGCTCCGCCCACATCGCACGCCGTCCCTCAAACCACCAACTCAAAATCGAATTTCCCTGCAAATGGTGGTCAGCCACCTAATAATGACGATCATTCTAACAGAGGGAACAGCGGTGGTTATTATCAAAGGGGAAACGGAAATAGCGGTGGCGGAGGAGGAGGCGGCCACCCACCCCAAGGTGGAGGAGGTGGAGGAGGGAACGGACCACCGCCCTCGGGAATCCCTCACAATCCTCATGGACCGCCTCCACCAGGCGGCGGCGGCTCTGGAGGAGGTGGAGGAGATCCTTCAGGCGGAAATCCAGATTGGCCTGCTGTGCCTTACGGGAACATGCCAGCCTCGATCAAGACGGAACTTAAGGTTGAGCAATTACCTGAATGGGACGGAAATCATTGGACGGCAATTGAATATTTCTGGAACGTACAACAATTAGCTTACCTGGGGGGCTGGCTACCCGAAGCCTTAGGGTACTGGCTATGGTTCCGCTTAAAAGAGAGATCATCCGTAAGAACGTGGTTCGTTACGTTACCTTTGACGCATCAATCATACATGCGTTCACATTATTTGCAGTTCCTCAAAGGAATAAAAGACGGCTTCCTAGGAAGTCGTTGGCAATTAAAAATGAACAATTATTACAACTCACAGACATTCCGTGAAAGAGGACATGAAAGGGAATCCCCAACAGAGTTCTTAGTTAGACGAATCGTCTACACTCGCATGTTACTGAGCGTCGACCCAGGAGGACCCCTTGAAGTCTTCTACATAATGAGGAAGGCTCCTATCGGATGGGGACCGATCTTGTTGCTAAGCAGCATCAAAGATTCGAGCGAGCTTTATTCCAGAGTGACGGAGCACGAGGAAGCGCTGTTGGAGGCTTACCGAGTTTCGAGAGGAGGGCCAACCCTATCCATGGACAGCATCGTTTCTCACTTGAAGCAGCTTGGGCTTGTAAACGATAGATCATCACAGCAACGTCGCGTTAATTTCACAGAAAACTCACCTGATGTCCCACCTCTGGCTGTTGAACTTAATCAATGCCAACATGTTAATGTTAGCTCCTCACATTCACCAGACCAGCACGTTCTGCACGAAGCCTACCAAGTCCTCCAGAAACGCCAAAGACCTCCTCCGAAAGGAGGCTACCCATTCCCAAAAAACGATCATGTGACGACAAAAATGGGCAAATTGCCTCCCTCCCCTTGTCGGACATGTGGGAGTGACAATCACTGGGACAAAGAATGTCCCGACAGGGACACGAATCTTGAGAGGATGAAGCGGACTGCAAATTTAACTGAAATTTCCGTTGATAGCGAGAGTGACAAAGCATACGCAACGGCCTACGCCATCCTGCTGAATGAGAGACTGGCGGGGGAAGTAGTAGACCAATCGCACTTACAGGAGTCTCTGACACAACAGGGTTTTAAGGTGGCATCACTCCTCTCCCAAGCAATGGGAGAGGGAGAGAGTAAGACCGGAAGGAAGGAGTCCAACTCGTCAAAGTCTTCTACACGAACGACCATAGAGGAAATTGAAGACGAGTTTTGGGAAACCTATAGAACTAAGCCAAAATCAGAGAAACACCTACTTGAGGAGATCGTTTTCGACAAGGAAGCCGCTCATGCTCACGTCAACGCAGAGGAAAAAGTCGAGCCAAACTTTAGATCCCCCCCAAAGGAATCTCAGGAAGACCCGTCGCAAGCCTCGCCACAGGAGCCTCCTCTACCTGATCGTAAGATCAAGTTGAAGAAAAGGCGCTTCACGCCTGCAGGAGCTTCAGCGGTGGGAGTTTCGGTAGTAGCTGTCCAGGGTCAAGTCGGTTCAACTAGGAACGCCCCAATCAATATCCGACTAGACTCCTGTGCGGATGTTACCTTGATTTCCCAGGATTACTTCGAAGGTTTGAAAGACCGTCCTGTGTGTCAAAAAGGAATCAAGATGAATTTGTGGCAGCTCACGGATACAGATTCCGAGATTCAAGGCTATGTGCGCATTCCTATTTTCATGACCTCTTCAGAAGGGGTCGTCATTGAGACTGAAGCTGAGGCATACGTGGTCCCTAACATGACTGTGCCAATTCTTCTGGGAGAGGATTATCATTTAAATTACGAATTGACAGTCGCGCACCGTGTGGATTTCCGCTCAACAGTCAATTTTGCAGGAACTCCTTATACCATTCCAGCTCGAGGAGTTAGTCGCACTAAGGATTTCAGCAGAATGCGACAGAGTGCATGTTTAGCCGGCAGCTTCATCAAAGCGAAACTTCACAAACGCAATAAAGCTAAAAAAGCAAGACAGCGCAAGAAGTTGGGAGTTGAGAAACATACCATCAGAGCTGCTCAGGACTATCGACTCCGCCCAGAGGAATGCCGCCGGATTAAGGTGGAAGGTCACTTCGAGGAAGATCGAACTTGGCTCATTGAGAAGAATCTTCTGGCATCAGCAAACGACTCGACCTTCCTGGTTCCCAATGTCCTCATCTCTTCATCAGACCCTTGGGTGCCCGTTTCGAACCCTTCAAGCCACCCTCGGACGATTCGCAAGGGAGATGTAATAGGGTATCTAGTGGACCTGCAAGAATACTTTGATTCACCCACGACTCCAGAAAACCTGGCTCAACTCAATAAATCGGCTCAAGCGTTAGCATCGATAATAGCTATAGCCTCGGACAATAAGGAATCTAATAAGGATCCTGCTAAGACGGACTCACCAAGCGATTCAACAGCGGATGACGAACTGATCCACGAAACAGCGGAAAGCCCTGAATCCGAGCAATTTGGTCCCAAGACCGCTGAGCTTCCAGACCCTACTCTGTATCCTTTGCATAAAATGGAAGAATATCTCGACGTAGGATCCCTTCCTGAGAATCTGAGGGAAAAGGCCTGGGAAATGCTGAAAAGGCGTCAGAGAGCGTTTGGGTTCGACGGCAGATTGGGGCATCACCCGAGTAAAGTACATATAAGAACGGCTGAAGGTCAAGTCCCCATAGCGGTCCCCATGTATGGAACATCCCCCGCGAAGCGCGCAGTGATGGACGAACAGTTGGACAAATGGTTTGAGCTGGACGTTATAGAACCGTCGAAAAGCCCATGGAGCGCCCCAGTCATCATAGCGTATCGGAATGGAAAACCTCGCTTCTGCGTCGATTATCGTAAATTGAACGCGGTAACCACTCCGGATGAATTCCCAATACCGCGTCAGTCCGAAATTCTATCCTCCTTGTCGGGAGCACAAGTTTTGTCATCGCTAGACGCCCTCTCGGGATTCACTCAATTAGAGATGAGTGAAGAAGACGTAGAAAAGACTGCCTTTAGGACTCACAGAGGCTTATTCCAGTTCAAACGGATGCCATTTGGCTTGAGAAACGGCCCATCAATCTTTCAAAGAGTGATGCAAGGAATTCTTGCTCCCTACCTATGGATATTTTGTCTAGTCTACATCGACGACATCGTCATTTATTCCAAGACTTACGAAGAGCACATAGAACATCTGGATAAAGTATTAGAAGCTATCGAAAAGGCTGGGATTACATTGTCTCCCGTTAAGTGCCATCTCTTTTACTCGTCGATTCTATTGCTGGGACACAAAGTGTCCCGCCTTGGGCTTTCTACCCACTTGGAGAAGGTTCGAGCCATAGTGGAGCTGGAACGACCCTCTAAACTAGCGCAACTACAGACTTTCCTCGGCATGGCAGTGTATTTTTCAGCTTTTATCCCATATTACTCAGACAGATGTTACCCTTTATTCCAATTACTGAGAAAGGGAGCGAAATGGGTCTGGACCGCCGAATGCGAGACCGCTTTTTTGTCAATAAAGGAAGCGCTGCAGCAAGCACCCGTATTGGGACACCCTGTTGAAGGCCTCCCATATCGCCTTTACACAGATGCTTCCGACGAAGCTCTAGGATGTGCGCTGCAACAAGTTCAGCCAATAAAAGTTGAAGACCTGAAGGGTACTCGAGCTTACGATCAAATAAAGAAAGCGTTCGATGCCGGCAAGCCTCCCCCGAAGTTGGTCATGCAGCTGTCTTCAGATCTAAAAGACAATCCTGCGACCTCTGAATGGAATGAGAATTTTAGCGATACCATCGTATACGTGGAAAGGGTCATCGCTTACTGGTCACGGACGTTCAAATCTGCAGAGGTACGATATTCGACGACTGAGCGAGAAGCTTTGGCAGCCAAGGAGGGCCTAATAAAATTTCAACCCTTTATTGAAGGAGAAAAATTAGCCTTGATTACCGACCACGCCGCGCTTCAATGGGCTAAAACTTACGAGAATGCCAACCGCCGGCTGGCAGCCTGGGGAACGGTGTTCTCAGCTTACGCACCACATCTTACCATCATACATCGTCCAGGTCGGAAACATTCGAACGTTGATCCATTATCCCGGCTTTACCGAGCCCCTCCCCCGCATGACTCTCCAGGCAGGGACGATTCCACCCCGTTGGAGATTAACCCAATGCACGTGGACACCACTTTGAATCCGTCTTTGGGAAAAGTCGCGTTTTCTGCCTTCCGTTTAGTAGAATGTCTAGAAGAAATGAATGAAGTCTGGTTGAGGACACGTAGCTCCACAAAGAAGGACGACGCACCAAAAGAACCGCTAGGCGAACATTCACAACCATCCGAAGGAAACGAGCAGACTGTGGAGGAAGATCAGATAGCCGAATACTGGGGGGCTACTAATCCCCCTCCGAACACTCACATCCATTTAGACGACACAGTCCGACAAGAATGGGTCAACGCTTATAAACGAGACCCTCACCTTTCTAGGATCTGGGAAGACCCGAAAACGCAAGTGGATCAATGGGTACCAGGTCATCGCTTCTTCAAAGACGATCAGGGGCTGGTCTTTTTTAGAGACGCAGACTACCAACCACGGTTATGCGTCCCAGCCGATCTCCGTCAGGCTCTTTTGGAGGAAGCACATGAACTTTCTTACGAGGGCGCTCATCAGGGCCCCGAGAAGCTATGGCAGAAATTGAGCAATAAGTTTTACTGGAAAAGAATGAAAGCGGACATACTGAGATTTGTTCAAACCTGTGATACATGTCAAAAGATCAAGCCGACGAACTTCAATCGTTATGGATATCTTATACCCAACCCCATTCCAGCTCGGCCATATCAATCAATCGCTATGGATTTCATAGTCAATCTCCCATGGTCAGACGGTTTCAATGCAATACACATTACCGTTGACAGACTTATGAAACATGGCACCTTTTCTCCAACTACTACAGGCCTTAACGCAGAGGATTTCGGAGCCCTGTTCGTCCAGAAAATCGTATGTCGATTCGGCCTCCCAGAAAGCATAATCTGCGACTGTGATCCTAGATGGACGTCAGAGTTTTGGAAAGGGGTCGCTAAATTTCTACGCACTAAGATGGCTCTTTCTTCCTCCCACCACCCCCAACACGATGGCCAGACAGAGATCGTTAACAGATTCCTGGAAGTCATGTTGAGAGCGTTCGTGTCGTCAAACAAAGACACTTGGGCGCACTGGTTACCTCTCTTGGAATGGGCCTACAACTCGAGCGTTCATAGCTCAACGGGTTGCACGCCTAATTTCCTAATGTTCGGATTTGAGCTGCGAACTCCGATTGACTTCCTGCTACCGGGGGACCTAGGAAGGGAAGACGTAAAGAGAACCTCTTCCGAAAAATGGTTGGCTCTTCTTCAGATGCACAGGGATAACGCTAGGAGAGCGATAGCTCACGCTCAACATCATCAAGCAAAAGCTTACAATAAGGGCCACAAACCTGTTCCCGACTTGAAAGAGGGGGATAAAGTACTTGTCAACCCCCATTCCCTAGAATGGGGAGAATCCAAAGGTGAAGGAGCAAAATTATCAGTTTGGTGGATTGGGCCATTCGAAATTGTCCAAAGGATCAACCCCAACGTCTTCAGATTGCGAATGGGGGATAATTACCCTGGTTCGCCGGTCATCAACATTCAGCATTTAAAGAAATACTATCCCGACGACACTTACCAAAACCGCACGACTCTACCCAACTCATTCATAAGGAAAACAGAATCTGAAGAGTACGAAGTGGAAAGAATAGTGGGCCATAAGAGAGTTGGCAAAAGCGCAGCCCTACGATACCTAATCAGGTGGGCAGAGTACGGCCCGCAATTTGACACATGGGCAACGGCTCGCGACCTGAAAAATTCGGCAGAGCTTTTGGTGGAGTACTGCAGAAAACACAACCTCTAGACAAGCCACGATTTCCACCACCTGCTCTGACTATCTATTAAACAATTCCTCTTCAAATTGTACTTCAATCTGGGCGAGTCCCAACAATCATACCTATCTCAATCGCTAATTCCCGAAAATGTCACATGTCCTAGCTGATTGATGGATCTCACAGATTATTCCTCACCTCCCGACATCCAACTTGACTCCAACCTCTAGTTTGAGTTCGCTGGGACTGTCCACGAGCGCGAACTTGAAGGGAAAAAGTATCTTGCAGCGGATCTTCCTGCTAGGTATTATTTCATGGATAACTCGATTCACCACCTCAATCCCCTCGCTATAGCATCGGTTAGGCTGGATCATGACGTGATTTGGGTAGGGCTTAACTCAGACACCGCCCTCATCAAAGATTCGACAATCGTCTTCAAGGACCTCCCCGACCCACGCTGGAGCATCGACGACTTCTCAGACATCGGCCAAATCATCCCCATCAACCACGTCCGCAACCCCGATTGGTACAGAGAGGACTCACAATGGGCTCCCTGGATCCCCACTTCCTTCTTACTTGCCGAGAGACCTTGGTACGACATGATGGAGTCAGCAGTTCCTGTAGAAGAACGGATCGGCGGATGGTCCATGGCCTCCCACCACCGAGAACTTTGCAATTCAGACCTTACCAAAGCACAGGAATGCGTACGCGGCATCGTCGAGGGGACTGAACACTTTCCAGTGAAAGCGAAGGTTCCAAAGTTTTACCCAGTGGACCGGCTCCAAAGACTCCACCTGTCACAGAAGCACGCTCAGATCGATGCCGCGCGAGCTAAGCGATCCATGCTCGAGGCACTCGCGTTCATGTCTTGGTGGACAACCGTAGCCCTGGGATGGGACACGGAGCTGTCAGATGTATTAACAGAGCATGTAACGAGCTTTGTTACTACGGTGAAAGGGAGACGAGGAGTCATCTGTAATCTGGAGAGAGACTGGTCCGTTATCAATATTCCTTTATACGTTCAGAACAAGATCCCTTTTTTCTATCTTTGGGATTTTGAAGCAAGGGCAGACTCTCGTTTCAGTCGTCTGAACCCGGCGCTGAACATGACTTACTGGGCAATACGTCAGGGCACTCAATCACGAATCCCGCGAGACATAGACGAAGAAGATCTCAACAAAGTCATTCGCCACGCAATCAAGCTCGACGAATTCTTCCAAGACGTCTTCGAATACACTCAGCTTTACGATCCTATCATACGTCCTTACTACGCCACTTTCGTCATCGATTTTGAAGGGTGGAGACGCAGGCCTGTTAAGAACACAGAGGAAGTGATTACTGCGCTCTCGAAGTTCTACCACTACACCATCTTAGACGAGGACGATGACAACAAGTACAAGACAGCCATCTTCTGGAGATGGCGCAAGCGTCGACCGGCCAGCGAATTTCTCCGAAGACAGTATAGACCCACCCTGCCCGGCGAAGATCACGCGAGCACCATTCGTGAACTTTATAAGTTTAGCTACGGACCTAGGGCAGGGGTACTTTACGACATCAAAACGGGTCTCCTGGTCAAACGAGCAACGCCTCCAGCGAACACCACTTCCCTCCTTCATCGAATCAGTGGAACAGCGAAGCCAACATCATCCGCATTACAGGACCGCTTATCAGACGGAGCCACGACATCAACACAGATGGTGGTTGACGAGGAGGGCAGTAGGCAGTCGTCCTCCGACGAAGACTCTTACATCCACTTTGAACAGGTGGAAGACACGCTCTATAGTCCGCGAGCAATCTCTAGTCCCGCAGCCTGGATCCGCCACAATGAAGAGCGCCTCAACAAAGCTCGGCAGCAGGCAAAAGACTTATGCAGCAGTAGAGGGAGCTCAGCCGACCAACAACGGAGATCACAGTCGCCCAACCGCTTATCCGACCCATACTACCTCGAACACGAGCGACAAGAAGTCATGTTCAGAAGGATGTTACGGGATGAATCCGCTAAGATAACTTACACAGCTAGTACTTGGTCTGCCCCCGGTTTCGCTTGGAACCCGGAATTCCTGGAAGTAGCCCACATTTTCCTTCCTGACACGGAGAGTGAAGTGCGCCTTCGCTACTGGGCGAATTGCTGGGATACCTTAGGCACAGTTCAACGCCTCCTTACCACTGCGATCGAACACGGTATCAGGTTCTTTCTAGCCATACCGCCTGATCGCGCCCGCCAGTTCCGACCTATCATAGTCGACAACCTCGACCGCAGCTCCGCAGCATCGCTCTACGGCACTAGCTTCCAGGAATCAAACCTATCGCCAGCGGATAACGGTACGACATTCTGCACCGCGTATCTCGCCAGAATGAACAATCTGCTTCGACGCCCTCATGCTCGAGCATTCATCGCAGAAGGCGGACAGCTCAGTTGGATTGCACGTCAATGGGCAGGTCCACGGCTGGTAGAGGATTTCATGTCGGGCCCCTCTATCCAAGTCACCGTCCACAACAAAGGCTTCTATGATTCAGCTTCAACGGACCCATCTTACTTGATGCATGATGCAGTCTCAGAGCAGGAGAAAGACCTTTTGCTGGGCTATTGCCCCGGAACTAACGGTTGCGCTGGCTGTTGGCTATTCCCACCAACTGATATTTTTGAAGACAGATTCAGCCTTTGGACTGGTGAATGGAACGACGCCTTGGATCATTGCTACCGGCGATTGGCCGACGCTATTTCAAGAGGGAAAGGCAAGCTTCGAACTCGCGAGAAATGGAGGGATTGGATTCGTAGCAACGAACGCGGGCAGCGCCGCCCTAATTACTTACCAACTACCAAGGATTTCGAGGAAGTTATGGAGGGCATCGCCCAAGCAGGTCTCCACCCCACTTGGCACAAGATGTACGTCGCAGATATTGATCTACCTGAACGTCGGATGGACTAAGCGAGAAGCTGGAATGTGGGGGGCTCTGTAATAGGTCAGTTCCACTACTATCTCCACGTATGACTTACTTTCCATCTACCTGCTATGTCATGACACATTTTCATACACCTTTACGCTTACTCATGTATATTACGTTACGCTTCACGCACTGTACTTATACCTCGTGTTGAACACGAGGGAATATATCTTTTCTTCCACTCCCATCGTCTTTAGTACGCTTGACCTTAAAGCCCTATCAACGGCTAGCGTCAAGCTCTGAAGAGATAGGATCTCGAGGTTAGATCGTCGTATTGCAACTTCCGGAGGAATTGTCCCTGGGAGCCGAAGCACGTGTTGCGTCGGACTGTCACGTTCTACGTCTTCGAGCAATCCTCGCGATCTAATGACTACTACGTAGGTCACCACACCATTGTTCGCCAGATCTTACAACGGCTTCCCACTACTTGAGTGAACGTTGCGTCAAGTAGCGGTTCACAGGCAGTTGGTGGTCCGGGCGTTGATAGGGTAGGGAATTCCCTGGAATGGCGATCATTAGGGTTGCCAGGGTGAGAGAACTGTCAGTTTCAGGGTCCCAAACTGGGAGAGTCTTCGCACAAAGGCAGCAGGCATAGCTCGATGTGGAGGGGAGAGTCATGGACTTCCTGGTCATTCCGTGAACTTCGAAAGCAGTGAGGGAACGCGCTAACGGAGGATTTGACGAGGAAGTTGCAAGGGTGAGGGATGATGGAGTTCGTATACTCGAGTCCTCCAATTGAGGGCTCTCGGAAGCAGCGAGTAATCGCGCTAACGAGAGCGACGAGGTCTCGGGAGTGGCTTCATCGTCCGTCATGTTTTCGTAAACCGTTGGGGTCGTAGGTAGACTAGGCACAATCGTCAGTTGACAGATTGTATCGTGAGGACTTACCAATTGGGGCTTCTCCATGCCTCTGCACTCACGGACTTCATTTTGATGAAGTCCGCGGTGCCCCCACCATTGTGAAACCGGGTTGTCGTTCTTGTTCTCTTGACAAAGGTGCAAGCAAGTGAGGGTAGCGGAGAAGATGCGGGGAACATGTGAGAGTGCACGTGGGGCGGTCACGCGTATCGTGGCCATACCTCCGTGATCCAGTGACCCCGGACGAGGGACGCTGTCACCCAGCGCGGGGCTCTGGTATCCCGGAGGGGAGGCACAAGGCAGCCTAGCTGTATACAATAGGGATGACTCGCTCCACCTATAAGTTTATGTGAAAGTTGCAAGTAAGTATATTAGTCTGCCTCGGCACAATATAACAAGAAGACAAACAATGGTAAATACAATGATCCTATGTCACACAAGATAGGTAGTACTACGGTATCACAGATGTCCACTTGTGTGCCTTCATCACCAACAATCATGACAACCTCACCCACATCAACCCAGATCAGTACATAAACTATGTTGTTGGGTCTATCGTCATCCGCAGTCACGCCATTGTCGAAAATAACACCTCGGTCACTGTGTTCAATCTGTACATCACACCTCCGACTCGCATCCCAGATCACTTGAACGAATGGATCCAGGGTCTGAAGAAGCTCCACTATGCCTGCTTCCGCGGTACTGGGATCTCTCGCCAAGTGTTTTATTGTGATTTGTGTAAGGGCCGAGACCATCCAGTCACCATTTGCCCCTTCATGGCAATCCCTGGCTGGCCCGCTAACCCACCCTTCACCAATGATGCTGCAGCTAATGGAGCGACTGCCAACACCCTGAATAGTACCAGGGGAGGCTTTAACGGCTGTGGGGGAAGAGGAGGAAATCGTGGCAGGCGGGGACATGGCGCCTTCTAAGGAGTTCATATGTTAACCACCCCCTTGTGTAATATTAACTGGCTATTGGAACGATAACTGTACTGTCCTCACGCTGCATGATAACTGGCCAAAGGTCTGGTTTGGCCACCAGAGCAACCTGGTCTTGAGCTATGTAGTAAAACAATGCCAAGTATGCTAGTGTTCCTAAGCCCAAATATACTGACTACTGTTCTAAACGGTAGGACAGGAAAGCTGATGGGACCTGTGTGCTAAAAACACTCTTTAAAACCCTGCGGATGACTTATTTAGGTCAAGGTCGAGCCGCGCTGAGAGGCTGAAGTCAAAAAAGAAAAATACCTTGATGATTCAGACTAACAAGGTTTCTAGTATCTTTTGGCATAACTCCAACCGGTCGGATGTTCGGGCTCCTTGCAAGCAAAACTGTCCTGGCCTTAGTTCTTGGTTGAGTGCTAAGGTAACAGAGTTCAACTGCTACAACAAATTTATCATCATACACCACAATATCGGTTTCTACAGACGGTTTTACATCAGGCATCCCCCGAGCTGGAAGGGGCGCTGACCAGTCTGTCGGTCGCACCCCTAAGGAAGGCTCCCAGGATAACGGAGACAGGCTTTCTACTATGTTGGGACAGGGACGACCGGAGTCAACTCTCCGAAGGACCAGTGGTCAAGTAAACCTGCCTCGATCCCGAGGAATTGACAATGATGCTCGTCCCAGTAGCTCCCCCCCTGGACAAACATGATGCGACAAGCATCCCCCCTCCCTGGCCAGAGACGTGCCGGAAGGGAATCTTCTAGTGCCAGTAATGCACAGCGTACGCAAAATGCAGGAGCCGTAAACAATGTTCCAAGACTGCCACAAGGAGTAGAAAGCGCAGTAATAGAGCCCCGACAAAGAGGTCGACGCACTAGGGCCACCATAAGACCTAGAGTTAGTACAGACCAGGACACACAGGGTGCTGGCAGAATGATAGGTACAGCACAAACTAATGCAAGACAAGCCCGTAAAACAATGAGAGCCAATATAACAATTGCAACCCTTAATATAAACGGTGGTGGTACGCTACAAACTAGAGAGAAGTGGCAACACATTGATCAGCTTCTAAGGAATAATAGAGTTGGAGTCCTCGCTGTGCAGGAGACCCACCTCCGAGAGGAGACAATTAATAGCCTCCATGAACAGTTCCACCAACGTCTGCATGTTATCAATAGCAGCGCACCCAAACAACCTAATGCAATGGGTGTTGCAATAATATTAAATAAAAATCTGGTAGCTTGGAAAGAGGCGACAATGTACATGTTGGTGCCCGGGAGGGCCATTCTTGTCTCGGTTCCCTGGTACAAGGACTCCATTATAAATGTAATGGCTGTATACGCGCCTAACCGCGAATCGGAAAATGCGAACTTCTGGAACCTGCTGAAAGAAATGTGGCTTACAAACAAATTTCCGAAGCCAGATGTCCTGCTCAGGGACTTTAACTGTGTCAAAGCAAACATTGATCACCTCCCATTGAGCCAAAACGCCCCAACAGCAGCGAGGGCACTAGAAGAGCTAAAGTCAGAAATAGGTTTAATGGATGGCTGGCGGCAAGAAAACCCTGATAAAATGGACTACTCATGGTCGGATAGGGCTGGAAGAAGGTCAAGGTTAGACAGAATATATGTCACAGAGGAGGTTCTTGCCTGTAGCAGGGATTGGCTCATAAAGAAAGCCGCTTTCACCACGGACCACAGCCTTGTTTCCATGAATTTCTCAAACCCAGGAGCGCCATACATCGGCAGGGGCCGCTGGACAATGCCACTCTTCCTTCTAAAGGACCGCAAAGTGATGAGTAAGATCAATGAGCTAGGGATAGAACTCATGAGCAATATTGAGAAATGCGAGACGAGATGCACTGAGGAAAACAACCCTCAAGTTCTCCATAGTAACTTCAAAAAGGATGTCCAGGCATATGTCTGCCAATACACACAGACAGTTGCCCCGAAACTTGATAAGCTGATAAGCAGGAAAGAGAAAATGCACAAAGATGTGCTTAACGATGTGAATATGGGCCTGACCGAGAAACAAATTACGTCTGGTATTCTGGATGAGGAAATACAAAAATTAGTGAAGCTGAGACATACCAAAGTGTGCGACAGGACCACTGCGAGAAATCGGCTCGAGGCAGAAATGATGGGAAAGGCCTGGTGCAGGTCAGGAAAGGAGCAGAAGCTGAGAGACCTTCTCTACGCCCTCAAGATCCCCAACACCGAGCTGCCTGCATACGAAAAACGGTCTGACAGAATGGCCGAGATAGCAAGAGAATACCACAACAACCTTCAAGAGAACGACGAAACCACGGATCAACACACGAGGAATGAAATTATAGACAACGTACTTCAATGTGTTGACATGACGATTTCCGATGATGAAAAAAGAGGGCTAGCCGAGCAGATCAGGCCAGAGGAGGTGAAAAAAGCAATAAAAGACCTACCAGATGGTAAAGCAGCAGGAACAGATGGCCTGCCCCACGAACTTTGGAAGAAACTGACTGAACACCATATTGACGATGAGATATGTGGCTGACCAGCTTTTGATATTGTCAAAGCGCTCACGGCCGTGTACAACGACATTGAGAAAGAGGGCATGGTCGTGGGTACAAGCTTCTCTGGAGGCTGGATGTGCCCAATATACAAAAAGAATGATCGAACTGAAATTGCAAACTACTGCCCCATCACAGTCCTAAATACGGATTATAAGATATTCACGAGAGCCCTTATGACGAAACTCACCAGCGCTGTCCCTGAAATCATTCACAATGACCAAGCGGGCTTCATGAAAGGCAGGTGGATTGAGGACCAGACCGAGCTGATAAGACTGATGATCAATGTGTGTGAAGTTGAGGAAGTCAACGGCGCTATAGTTTGCCTCAATCAAGAAAAAGCATATGATAAGATCTCACACGATTTCCTCTTTAGAAGTCTTACAAAATTTGGCTTCCCAAGACACTTCATTGATACCATGCGCTCCCTTTACTATGATGCACACACAGTAGTAATTATCAATGGCGAAACAAGCTCCCCCTTCAAAATAACCCATGGAGTCCGCCAAGGCGATCCCCTCTCCTGTTTATTATTCAATATCGCAATTGAATCTCTTGCGACAATGCTACGTCAATCAAACCTGGAAGGTCTCCGTGTTGAAGGAATAGTCGATAGGACCATCGCCACCCTCTTTGCCGATGATACTACGGTATACCTCTCTGAGAATGACAATTTCGCCGACCTGCAGAGTATACTGCAGAAATGGTGCACTGCATCAAAAGTGAAGTTTAATGTACAAAAAACTGAAATAATACCTGTTGGTTCCGATGCCTACAGATCTGATGTTGTAAATAAGAGAAAGCTCAATGAATTCCACCCTTCTATCCTGTCTAGTATACACATAGCCAAAGATGGAGAGCCGGTCAGAGTACTTGGCGCCTTTGTCGGGAATAAGGTAGGTCAAGTGAATGTATGGACTCCAATACTGGAGAAGTCTGATAAAGCCTTGGCTCGCTGGGAGAAAACTTGCCTGACACAGGATGGTAGAAGGCTAATCGTGGGGATGGTCATTGGGGGCTACACACAGTACTTAACTAGAGTACAAGGAATGCCGAAAGAAATAGAGAATTTGTTTACAAAGAGAATACGGGACTTCATGGCTGAGGGCAAGAGAGTCCCCATAATAGGCCTACCCATTCTACATGGCAAAATCAGGGATGGAGGTAAGAAACTGCTAGATGTCGCCGCACGGAACAAGGCCATAGAGCTTATGAAAGTCAAAAGCTACCTAACGTTTAACAAGAAAGGACCGAAATGGGCCTAAGTGGCGGATGTACTCATCTCAAAGAGCATAACAGCCGCCAGCTGTGTGACCGATGAACTATCCAAGACAAATCTATTCCTTCAGAGCTGGAAAATAAACAAGGTCTGAGGTAAAACCTCTCTGCCAGAGAGCTTGCGGATAATGATTAAGACAGCTGACAAATTCTGTGTAGCATTCAACCCCAGAGCCCTCAATGCCACCTTGAAGAGGGAGTTGCCTATATGGCACCATATCAGCCTAGATGCTGAAAAGGTTAGAAACAACGGCCAAAGGGCAGTCTGCCTGTGCAGGACCCACCAAATAAAGACTGTAGGAGATCTCAAACATTTTGCCGCCAGAGAACTGCCACAACGTCACCAGCTAAACGATAGGTGCAAGTGTGAGATGTGTAAATTGGACCGCACGGCTGGCTGTACTAAACCCCATGGGTGCGCATCCGCCACTCTGAAGCTTTTCAACAAGCTTCCGCCCAAATGGAACCCCAGCTTCTCGAGGATCTCTGAAGCAGGGATGGTTAATAATGACCCTGAGAACGAAGAGGATGAGGATGAGGAAGTTGTTACCTTTAATGCGAACATCACGACAGTGGGAGATGTTTCGGAAGGCTTCCAGGTCTTCACAGATGTAAGGAAGCTGGGTGCTATGGCTGTACATGACGCCCCCTCTGGAAACCTGAACGTGGTCATGCAGCTCTGCATAGGCGGTGCCTGCAAAGAAAGTGGAAATGAAGACGCAATAGCTGGAGCTGGGGGGTGGTTCCCCACGGATGATGAGCGTACTTTCTCCGTCAAGCTTCCCCAATCTGTCCGAACAACCCAAGCGGCGGAAGCTGCAGTGCTAACAATTGCACTGGAGCAAACCCGAACTACTGAGGAGCTTGTGATTACAAGCACATCGAAGGGCCTTATCAAAGGACTTACTAGGAACCTGCAAAGGATGGAGGACCACGGTTGGATAGGTGTGCAAAACAGAGACCTGACAAAAAAGATCGTGGCTGTCCTACAGATGCGCGCTAGAGAGACAAGGTTCCGTAGAGCAAATAAAGGCAAGGACGCACCTAAAAAAGCGACCCAAAAAGCCAAGGTAGGGACAGGCAGGCCAGTCACAACTACCATAGATCTAAGCGTACCTGAAGGGTTTGACGTGACAGGTGCAAAGTTAGATGTGATGACGCAAGCGCTGCTCTACCAGGGTATCCTAGAGCAGAAGAAAAAGTCAGAGAGACAAGGAACCTTGATAGGATTAGATATGGCTAGGCACAGTGTAAAAGAGATTAGCGGATTCTTCCCTACAGACCAAAGAATTTGGTTTTCGCTAAGGAACAAGGCCATCTCGAGAAATATACATGCTTACCTGTGGAAATGCATGCATAACGCGCACTGATGCGGGGCCTTCTGGATGAAAATCCCTGGCTATGAGCAACGCGCAATGTGCAGGGTGTGTGGATGAAATGAATCGATGGAACACATCCTTACTGAGTGTCGAGCATCAGGGCAAGCTACAATCTGGAAGCTTGTCCTCGAATTACTCACAAAGAAAGGCATATCCCAACGCAACACCCCCACCTTTGGCCAAGTACTTGGATGTGGGCTAGCAGGTCTCCGGGGTGGTAACAATAAAAAGCTAGTGGGAGGCAGTAGGCTGTACACTATTGCTGTCTCAGAATCTGCATACCTCATCTGGAGATTAAGATGTGAGTGGAGAATAGAAAGGGAGGAAGACCATGGAAAACTCCATATGGAAGCTGAGATCAGGAGCCGATGGCTCGCTGTAATCAATATGCATCTTAAACTAGACTGCCTCATGACGGATAGAATGTGCTATGACCGTAAAGCAATAGACTCCGAGCTAGTCCGGAAGATGTGGGGCAGAGTGCTTCACGATGAGGAGGGCCTACCAGAGAATTGGATCTCTGAGTCTGGGGTTTTAGTGGGTATGAGAGCGGAGCGCCTGGCAGGGCGCAACCGTTAGCTTCGGCTACAGCCGCTCTGAGTCCCACACCACTTCTGCGAAAGCATGCGTAACTGCATTTCCTCGGGGTGGTTTTATACTGCTCTTGTTTATACGGGGTGAGAATCCCTGCCCTACATGCTTGCGTACAAGGACAACTATGTTGACTGTTGTGTGCTCTACAGCTCCACCAAAAAAAAAAAAAAAAAAAAAAAAAAAAAAAAATACTTAGGGCAATGTCAATTGCCCTAAGTATTTTGAAATTGCCCCAGGTATGTTTTAAATATAAAAGATAAAAAGTGACCAAAGAGAGAATTGAACCATTGACCTCAAGAATCTCAGCAAACATTATGTAAGTTTTCTGTAGGACATTTATCCATTGAGCCATTTGGGCATATTATTTAAGTTGTTATGAGAAGATATATCCGTACAAGGGACACATAATTTGCAATATTTCCTTTTGGGGACATGTCTGAGTGGGGGAGAGCTGGGCCAGCTGTGGAATCACGTCGAACAATGTCAGACTGTTCGCACCAAGTTCGCGCGGCTTTCTCACCACCATCCCTCTTCCTCGACAATCGAATCTTCGAGCATCGCCATCGTCGTAACTTGTTTCATTCCTCGCTTTCTGTCCAGGGAAACGCGCCACAAAGGGACGCGTCTCAACATCGAGGATAATCGACGACCGTGTGGATCACCAAGAACCTCCTGCAATTATGCAGAAGAACGATGAGGAATCATCTCCGGTTAGGTCAGATGCTCATATAATGCCGCAACAATGTCTTAACGTGTTTTGGACCCAAGAAGGACCCATAACGGACCCATAGGGTGCAAAGCAACTCCGAGAGAGGTACCACAAAGGCCCCTTCAAAGAAAATACAAAGGCCACTCCGCAATGGCAGGCGTGAGTATGTCGATTTTGATCCTGGAGTTCATGTATTGTTCTGACTTCATTACTAGGCATTTTGCCTTCGAATTCGCTTGGTCTGATGGTCAAGGGGCTAGCAAATCAAAAAGAGACTTTGAAAGCAGGGTTGTGACGATTTCCACGTACGCACGCCTCAGGTCTCAAAAGATTCTGACTCATGGGAAGTTCACTCAGCTTTGGGATCTCACTCAGAAACATCGTGTGCCACACGACTCGGACGAATAAGTGCGTCGGGTTCGTTTAGGAACATACCCCTGGATCGAGAACAGAGCTTGACACTGGGGGAGTCGCCGAGGGGCTTCGCTCATGCAGGCATGTATCCTCTGGACAATATCCCACTCACTCCCGACCTGATGTTATCTAGGCCATGGCATTGACATGTCTTTCGAACGCGAGGTTGGCCTTTCTTCTCTCACTCAACGAGGACAATGTAATAATCCTGGCCAGTCTTTGCCCACAGCGCAGCAGACTCTCGATGTGGCACAAGCAAATCACGCAGGACATTGCCTCACACTCACGTCAAATTAGAGCGTTTCTACTCGAATTACAAATACTGGAGCTCTCGGACGTTTTTGACTTTCTGGAGCCATTTCACCTTAGAGGCTGTCGGACGTGAAAATCAATTCTCCTCCTCCGCCTAGTGGTCCAGATGACAAAGAGCTGAAGGCGTTCCTTAAGGCCATGAATTGCCAAATGAAGACTGACGAGAGTTCCTCTGGAAACTTCAACAGTCTTTCTGTGCCCATTACTGTGTCGGCCGGAGATTACGATGGCTTGTTCCACAATCCTGGCGAGCAGTCGGAATTCATGCAGGGGTCCACTCTTGGGGATGCCAAACTTACGCTTTTGTCTGAGACGATTGTATGCTGGATGTCTGGCCGTATTCCCTAAACCCACGTCCCATGTTCATGACCAGCCTAACTCTGGTGAGAGTTGGTCTCTCGTAGACAGACATAAACCATTCGTACCTTCTGTACGTCTGAGGGATGTCGTGCTCTATTAGGAGTCGGAGTTCGGGGCTAGTGACTTTTGACCCTATTTCCGACTTGCCCTTCCATGGAGATCAGGAATTTGTGACTGGTGTCAACGTTGATACTATGCTCATCGAGATGCATGTACTTTTTATCACAATCAACGCGCCCAAATCGCGCTGGACTCAAATGTGGATTTGACACTACTACGGGCCTTACCGCGAATCTTTACAAAGAAGCTTATCACCTACGTACTTAGCTAGTAGTGCTATATGTTTTTGCCTGCACTTTTTATCATGATTTCGGTCTTCGAATTCTTCTTGTCATTTCATTGATGAACTTCCTCTGACTCCGTCTTGGACACCATTTCAGCACCATCAGGCCCCTGTACATCTACAAAAACCAAAAAGAGGATGGGGGCGAGGGCGACGAAGTCAACAGTGGCATCTGCATAACACCACGTTCTTTGGTCAAATGCCAGTGAGGCCTGCGGCATTCTACCGCTCCATCTAGTTCGTCATACTTTCTATGGCGGCTTTTACGAACACAGGGAAATCTTATGAACGACACTGCCAGGAAATCGAAGGACCAGTCATGAAAAGAGTCTAACAACGAGGACGGGTCACGGAAACCCAAAGCCCATGAAAACCCGACGTTTACATCAGTTCCGACCGCGTTTCGTTTCCCTCGTTCATTTTTCAATACTCCGCCATTCACATTGAGCTGCTGAGGTCAAAAAGTCGCGCGAGAACGCGTTCCGCCAGCGCGACCTGCGGTCACAAGGAGGCAATGGAAACAGGCGCCAATATCTTGAATAGCGATGACAAACTCGGCAAGTGAGCATGGGAAATGCGCCTTGACTGAAAGCGCCCAGGCAAACCTGTGCTCACGCATGGTTAATTGGCACCTCCAAATCGTGGGGTTGAAATGAAGTCAAAGAGACGTAAGACCAGTGGGTCCACCTCGACAGTCGACGACACGAGGGCCGCGCCTCGAGCACAGAGCACAAGATCGTACAAGAGACGTAGGACTAGGTCCACCTCGGCGGTCGACGATACGAGGGCCGCGCCTCAAGTGCAGAGCACAAGCTCGTACGTTGGTTTTCAACCTGCATGCAACTAATCATTCTAAACCGTTGCTAGGGCAACCTTTTTCTCGCATGCTCCATCCACAAATGTGCACGATGGGGAATTTAACGCCTCGCAGAGGGACCATATTAGGAATACATTCATTATCAGTACACATGCTTCGTATCTTCCAAGACGTCCTAATCATTGGGAAACACTTAGATAACCATATTGGGGGATCTGACTCCGACACATCACGTTCGACCTTGGCCGTCAGCAATTCTATCACTTCAGGCTCGATTGGAGACCCACCTCATGCTAGCACTTCATCCTCGGTTAGGGATCTGCCCTGTCTGAGCACTTCGCTCGCATCAAACCAAGAACAGAACTCGCCGGAAAAGTCCAGTGTGTCCACCGATTCAGGTACGTACTCTCAATGATTTTTCAAGAGAAACTGGGTTCAATTTTTACTTCGTGATGATGTCATTTAGGTCTTGGTGGGAGCCTCGAACTATCTCCCGGAATCGAGGTTGGCTTTTTCTCTTCTCAGTGTGCCCACCGTGCTGACGCCGGGCAGTCTCCTACAGAAGAGGACGATCCCGTTAAAAAAGAATCCAGTAACTCCATCTACCAGCGTCACATGTATCTCGAAGCGCATGGTTTTCCTCTGTGGATCCCTCAGCCTAACATGTCACTTTGTCGCTCATATCAATGGCAAGGTGCCAGCATTGGCGATGTTGGAATCTTCACTTCAGACGGTGGCTTCGACTTCCTCTTTAATATCTGCTTGCCCTCTGGGCACGCATGTAACCCTGACGAACTTCCCGAAGGCTTTTGTCCCCTTGAGCTGAAACCAGAAGATGTTTGCAAATTCCGTGCTCATTCTTCGCACAGCCATTTAGTCAGTCCCTCTGTAACGAAGCGAGGGTAAGTCGTTGCCAATCCCTTCCACATCCCGGGGGTACTAACGAAGGTTTTCGCAGGGCAACGTTCGAATGCTCCGGTTCTGACGGCGCTATTCTAGCAATGCCTCAAGGAGCATACCACGAAGATCTGAAAAATATCAGCATATTCAGGCAATATACGTTGACTCATGCCGAAAGCTGGTATCATTTTGCCAACGGGCGTTACGGACGAGAAATTGGCAATGGGGAACTTCGCTTGGTAACGGGGTGTGACAAGACAATTTCCTGGGGAATCGCAACCTACTCGCATCTACAGTCGAAACGCCCTGAAGACAACGTGTCCCTCTTGAGGTTCAACCCCGTTGGTAACGAACGTCAAGGTCGACATTCTTCATATACGACATATAAATGGGATCATGAGGGGGCGGCTGCGGAGGCGAAGTTTGGTCCTGAAGAGGATGAGCTTAGAGATTTAGGCATCAGCGGACCCGTTCCTTTACGGAATCAGTGTACTTTTATCCGATCGCTTACCCCTGCTTTCGGTGCTGATGACTGGAAGCTTATCCAATTTGAGGTAGCGTCTTCAGTGAAGGATCAAGCAACGGTGCGATCCCCCAAGAGCCCTTTCTCTTCAGTTTCAGGTGCCATAAGTTCTATTTCAAGTACGCGGTCTCTTGCTTCTGATTGTGGGCGCTCCAACAGACATTATTTTCTAGGTCGCCTAGACTTTTTCCGTGGTCAAAATCGCGGGGGTAGCTCTGAGGTGACTCACCCGATGACCCCCGCACAGGTCAGCGCTTCCGGTTGCATCATTCCGCTCTTCATATGTTTACCATCTCGAAGACAACGGCAGCTCACCCCGCAGCCTATATCATTGACATGATGCTGCGAAAGGTGCCTCTTATTACTACATACAAGCTCATAACCTGCCACTCATCAGCCCTTGACGTCTGACCTTTACAGTGCCCCAAAGCGAAGCTTGTAGTTGTCCATGACAACGATTGGTGCTCTGTGATTCGAGACTCAGTGAGCCATGAACTTCATTACTTGATTTGATTGAAGCGTAATGCGGATGTTAGGATGTTGATTGGATGTATACAGCCCAAGACCTTCCACGTCGGATTCAAGAAGCATTTCACATCGTTGAAGAGAAGAATGGTGAGGTTGATTGACTACGGTGTTGTCAAGGATTCCACATTTTCTCGCCAGGTACCGTCTACCTAGAAGAGAAAGCAAGGCCATCTCAAGACAGTCTATCCTCTGACGTCTTTGTCGCAGAGGTCAAAGATCGCCGTAGACCAAGCGCGGATCGCCTTCCGTTGGAAAAGGAGTTTTCCGGAGGCATCCCTGCGGCGAACAGTTTGAACCTTCACGCTCCAGAATCATCCACCCAACCCCAAGAAACAAACTTTTATTTTCCATCCTCCTTTGGGGGCGGCAGAGACCCTCTTTCACTTGCACAAGCTCTAGCACCAGGAGACGCAGCAGGTGATAGAGATGATATCATGTCTGACTCAACCTTTGGTACTGGATATGACGCATCAATATCCGACTCGTTCAGCCATCGGGGCACTGATCCTCTCGCCGATAAGAACCTTTCACTGGCCCACAGTCAGTCTGCCGGTGGAACCCATCTGCGTGGGACGGTTGCTTCAAATAAAGTACTTTCGGCAAGTCAACAAAGGAGGAAACACTCCGGAACGCATTGTTGTTCGTTATGCTCTCAGACCTTCACCGCGAAACACAACTTGATGGGTAAGAGCCCTACTCTGCAGATTTTTGTTTCCTTTTCGCTGATAAGTGTATTCCAGGCCATCTTAACTCTCATTTCGGTCACAAACCCCACTCATGCGATGATGGTGATGGTTGTGGGGCGGCGTTCGGTACTAGGCA
Source organism: Laccaria trichodermophora (assembly GCA_018417955.1). Lineage (NCBI taxonomy): Eukaryota > Fungi > Basidiomycota > Agaricomycetes > Agaricales > Hydnangiaceae > Laccaria > Laccaria trichodermophora. Next base: position 1,796,025 of record JACTVC010000001.1, read on the forward strand.
TTCTCTCAAAAGGCATCGCAAGGTTTGTAGAGGTCCCAAGACCAAAGCGTCGCTAGGATCCACACAACAGTCAAATCAACTTGAAGACTATACGATCATGGGAATCGAAAGACCCATGTCGGGGGCAGCGCCGCGTGGCGACGAGTAGGCCCGATGGCATGTTCTCAACGAGTTGCAGGACAACCTCCTCTATCCTCCCTTTTACGACTGTAATTTACTTCGCTCTCTCTTCCTACACCTACCGCGGAGGTTTCTTCCGCCCTTGCCAATGTCTATCGCCCTCCGGAACGGCACTTGAATTACTTTTGTCCTCATGCTGTCCTCGTTTGGTCCTCCTGGCACGGGGCTCTCCAATCCGAGTCCTTCTGGTTCGCTCTGTCTCTCCACACCTCCTGCGGAGGCTTCTTCAACCCTTCCAACGTCCAACGCTTATTATAGTATTCGATTCCTCTCTATCTCATGCTGTTATCATTCGGCCCTCTTAGGAGCTCACCACTCTCGCCTTAGATCCTCATGCACATGCCTCATCTTTTGTTCAATGGTGATCCTCGCTCCTTGGAATAGTATTCGATTCCTCTCCATCCCATGCTGTTATCATTCAGCCCTCTCAGGAGATCGCCGCCCTTCGTCCAAATCGTCATGCACATGCCTCATCTTTTGTTCAATGGTGTTCCTCGCTCTAGAATAGTATTCGATTCCTCTTCACCCCATGCTGTTGTCATCAGCCCTCTTGGGAGCTCGCTACCCTCGCCTCAAGTCTTCATGCACATGCCTCGTCTTTTGTTCAATGGTGGTCCTCAGTATTCGATTCCTCTCCATCCCATGCTGTTATCATTCGGCCCTTTCAGGAGCTCGCCACCCTCGCCTCAGATCCTCATGCACATGCCTCATCTTTTGTTCAATGGTGGTCCGGGCCTCGTTTGTAACATCTGACTCGCTTCCTCCGAGTCGCAATCTCAGTTCAGGGCGCATATATGTATGTATCTATGAAAGGCTCTCTGCTACTGCGCCCCTGTCGATGTATGAATTCATGTATCTGATTAATGTTAGATGTGCAGTTGGAGGTACATACTCGCGCCCATTCAAATTTTGTCAGAGCATTGCAGCTGATAATCCAAGGAAATGGTGACATATCGACGGCCGTCAATAGGGCGTAAAATCGATAATGATTATATTATTACATACATTCGAAGACGATATTTTCTTCCTTCTTTCTTTGCCTCTCTTTCACGCCTACGTATTCTTTTTATCATTGCCTATTGTTGGCCTATTGGTACCCCAAGGAACTCCGAACTTGCTCCGAACGAGGATACAACGGTAAAAAGGGGAAAGACCGAAATGGCCGGAGGGCGCATGTATGCATCAAGTATGCATTTTACTATCGGCAATAAGAGGAACTTTAGAACTGGTATACGCATTTCCCGAGTTGGGGAGATTTCAACGTCGGGTGGATAAGCTAGTGCGCAATGACCTGCAACCGGGGTCATTGGCATCCGATTCAAACAAAAACAAGTTCTCAAACTAAAGTTCCTCAGTAGTTCCTCCGACATCCACTCACTTCGCTCTCAAATCCTCGATGCCCTTTTTACTTTGCTTGAGATCACATCGAGGCACAGAGGATCATGCCCAGTGAAAACCAGCTCTGTTACCAGCCGCAAGTATCTGCGGATTCCCGGAAGATATCGGAGATCGTCGGCAGAGCAGAAAGGTGCAGGTAGAATGGGATTTTGTCCCTTTTGCGGATTTTTTTCCGCAACTGTCTGCCCCTTTTTGACGAACTACGGCGTCGATTGCGAATATTTCGGTGGCTACCCCTTCTAGTCTGCTCCCATCTGCATTTCTCAGTCCTCACTTGTAGGTAGAATTTTTTGAATTGCTTCATATATAATATACAATTTCCTGTGAATATCTGCGAATTTCTGGCTGCTATATACCCAAGACCCCCACGACACGACATCTATCCCTGGAACGGAACCTTAACTAATCACCGTCTCACACCCACTTCCACCCATCCACTTGTGCACACGTCTGAGAGACAGATGTATTGATGTCGGGGTCGGCATTGTGGATGGGGGAATAAATAGAAATTTCGAGCCGCTGGGTATTTATCAGACACGCGACACCAAACGGATGCCAAAACGCACTCACAAGATGTCCTCGGCCATAGAATACTCTGCAGAAGGCGCATATATGCGCCGAAAATGGTCACTTAGACGACATGGTACAAGGACAGGAAGTCACTTACCAAAGTTCTGGTAACAGACACACTTCCTTGTACCCAGTGAGACCAGTCACTTGAACTCCGGAGCCTATAGGCTGACGACTCTGTTCACGTACGTTAACGAGAGGAATGCCAGTGGGCAGAATGGCGCGAAGTGTGAGGAGATGGATTGGGGGAGATGGTGGGGAGGCGGGAAGAAAGAAGGAATAAAGGCAATTTGATAGCGCTCTGAGATATATAGTCGCGCTCAGCTAGTAGAATTTGGGGAAAGAATTTAGAGTCGAGTCCAGAATGATGTCGTTCAATGGAGCAGGTGCAGAAACGTTGCGGGCCGCAGCGGATCATCGCCGATTTTGCCCTTTTCAGCCGATATTCGCACATTCTCGTGGAAACTTGCAGAGCCGGTTTTCACTGGGGATCATGTTCCACCCAGCGCAGCCAACCATTATTACACTTCATCGAAGTCTTGTGAAGCCAACCACGACGAGTGTAGATTTTGCCAAGTGACATGGGAACACCTTCCGGATTGGAAGATAGAAGCGCACAGGCAACGCTTCCCATAAGAATAGATGTTGCCGAGTCCCTGATCATTGGTTGAAATGAAGTCAAAGAGAGGTGCGACAAGACCGCCATCGACTCGAGTGGAAAGCATAGGGTACGTTGGTTCTCCTGTGTTTTAGTTTACTAACCTTATACGTCTTTACAGAATAGGACTTGACGACGCGAACGAACGGTGCCGTGTCGTGGAATCGCCAACATACCTTCACTGTCGATGCTCTCTTCCCCCACGATCAACTTCCACCACAGCACACCGACCCGTCCACCAACCCTCAGAACCTTGACTGTCCACTGCGCAATCTATTCGCATCACTCTGCGTCACTTGACTAAGACATCCTCCATAGCCATTCTCTGCTGGCACGATTCCGAAATCCCAACTTCTGAATGGGAGAGCTGTTCAAATCTCGATCTCAGGTTACGAGAAGGTCGACCAACCGCCGCTGTGGGGTAGAATAATCCACAAGGGATCGGTTAATGTGTTGCGGACCTCGCTCCCATGATGGATCACACTAGGTATGTCTTTTACGAAATGCATTCGACTGCGCCTTAACAGAATCAAGGCGTCTGCACCATCGTCGATTCCTGCGTCCCATTCCTGCCAGGACGAAGAAGATATACCTCGGAATCCTTACCAACTATCCCACCCACAGCTGCGTCCCTCGCAGACGCTAAAGCCGTTGGCTAGACGCTCGAACAACTCTTTGACGACGCCAACTTCGTGTTTCTGTTCATGGACTCGAGAGAGAGCTGATGGTTGCCTACAGTCCTCGGAGTTGCCATGGGAAAGGCTTCTTCCATCCGTCGCTCAATGTCGCCCATATAGCACTCATCGCTGATGACGCGGCCGTTGACAATGCTTACCCCTTTTCTGTAGTCAACGTGTCATGCCTCTAACCGACTTATCTGGCTCAAGCGGACCATGTGCATCTCCATTGGTTAGGTAGCTGTTAGGGAACACTATGGGTCGTTATCATGTCTTCGTAGGAGATCTGAGCCCAGAGGTCAACGACGACATATTGGCAATGGCCTTTGATGCGTTTGGCACCGTGTTGGATGCCCGTGTCATGTGGGACAAGAACTCTGGAAAATTTCGCGGGGATGGCTTCCTTGCCTTCGTAGACAAGATGGACGCGGAGCAGACCATCGCGACCATGAATGGCAAAAGGCTGGGCTCTCGGGAAACGTGTCAATTGGACAAATCAACGAATTTCTCGCACAACCACTGCTTCTTCTCGTCGACCAGTTACGAGCATCAGTGCACTTGCCCCTTCGGGTTCTAAATCTTCACTTCATGACTCGCTACTTTGTTAGGTGAATCAAGAAATGATAGACCCTTCATCGATGGGGGCTTCCTAGAGGGATTGGAGGCCCTGGATTACAGTCCTGATTTCACCAAGTCGTGGAGCAGTGGCCCTTCGGAAAGGCCTTTTGGCAGTCTCCTCTCAGATTCTGTATATAGCACCTTTCCCCCCGACACCCTGCCTCATCACAAGACGCACCCCTCGAAAGGGCTTTTTGGCGCCTTCCTTCCAGATACTGAAGATATCACCTTCATCCCCGACACTCGCAGTACGGTTGCGTCGGCGACAAGGATAGAGGCAAGTCAGGCAAGGAGGACCAGGTCGGCGAGATTTTCTTGCATGTTATGCGCCCAAACCTTCACCACAAATGCCAACATAAGGAGTAAGCTCTCTTCTGCAGACGTTGTTGCGCATGACCTTATCACTATATTCCAGACCATGTCAAAGTTCACCAGGGCATCAAGGACCACCATTGTCGTTGCTTGAGAGGATTTACTACTCCGGCTGCTCTCCGGAGACATCTTAAAACTTGTAAAGCGCCGCCGGAACCTATGCAACAACCAAACCGACATGAAGATGATTCAGTCAAGGAAATCGAAAGATCTACGTCTCAGCGTGGGGACGACTAGGCTCAGGAGGATGTTTCCAGCGAGTTGCAGGACAATTCCCTCTATCTTCCCATCTGCTTTGCTCTCTCCCTCCACACGTCCCGTGGAGGCTTCTTCAACCCTTCCAACGTCCATCGCTCATTATAGTATCCAAGGTTCTCTCGACCCCATGCTGTTGTCATTGGCCCTCTCAGGAGCTCGCCACCCTCGCCTCAGAACCTCATGCACATGCCTCATCTTTTGTTCAACGGTGGTCCGGGCCTCGTTCGTAACATCTGAATCGCTTCCTCCGAGTCGCAATCTAAGTTCAAAGCGCATATATAGGCATAAAGGCTCACCACTACGTGTCCCTGTCAGCCTGTCAGAGTATGAATTCATGTACCTACATAGATGGTTAATGTTAGATGTGCGGGTGGAGGAGGTACATTGGCATTCTCGCGACCATTGTCTTAGAGCATTACATGCAGGCTTTACAGCTGACAATCCAAGGAAATGTATGTCGACAGCCATCGATAGTGCGCAGGTGGGGACAACGCGTGAAATCCATAGTGATTATATTATTACATACATTCGAAGACCATATTTCCTTCCTTCATTCTTTGCCTCTCTTTCTCGCCTACGTATTCTTTTTCATATCTCTGCCTGCTGGCAGAAGATACATCGGAAAAGGAGGAAGACCGAAATGGCCAGAGGGCGCACGTATGCATTAACTTGTATGGCATACGCCCTGGAAGAGTTAGGGGATTCCAACGTCAGGTGGATAGGCTAGTGATGATCAAGTGATGATCGTATAGGTCCAACGTAGGTGAGGCACGGTGTCGTCTATATCCTCCAAGGCGATCTTTTGGCTGAAGGCATCCGTATCTCCACCGTGAATAGAAGTCGCGCTTTTGAAATGGTAACTGGATTCGTTAACCCAGCGCCAGGGCTCAACAATTGGAGGAATCGCTAATTTCCCAAGGAGACGACCGTTCATATCTGGAAAACCGACGCTGTTTCAGGGAAGATTGAGGCAAGTTAGCCTGGGATCGAAAGCTACTCAAGCTCACTGGCACTTGAGCAAATTCCAACTTCCAAATACGCACCACAAGCACCCTGTCCAATCCCAACTTTCCTACCAAATCTACGACTCCCCTTGGATTCTTCTCAGACTCTTGTTTTGCTGAGGATGATATCGAAACACAGAGGATCATGCATCATGTTCCACCCAGCACAATCATTATATGACCCGAAGGCTCATGGGGACCAACTGCCGTCAGTTACGATGGGGGGTGAGTGTAGATTTGGCCAGGTGACAGGAGTCTTTCGGATTACTTATCATTTGATAGAAGCGCCCAGGCAACGTGTTGAAGAATCGGCGTCTACGAGTCTTGAAAGCTCGACCATTGATTGAAATGAAGTCAGAGGAAGATGCGACAAGACCACCACTGACTCAAGTGAAAAGCACAGGGTACATTGGTTCTCAGCATGTAACCCAGTGTTGTGTTCTGAATACGTCAATTAGGGCCTCCGTCTTCTGTGGCGCTTCATCGTCAAGTGTGCATGGCGGGGAGATCAACAACACGCAGGGGGACCAAATCAATGGCACAATCATTATTACCGCGCACGAAGTGCACCTAGATATGAGATCTAACCCGGACGCGTCGCGAGCGACCTCAGCCGCCTTAAATCAGAGCAATACGTCGGAATCGGCTGGAGGTTCGCCGTATGATGCCAGCACTTCATCCACCTCAGATCGAGAACAAAGTTGTATTCTTTACAGATTCTTTGGGTTCAATGCTTACTCTTGGGTTATCCCGTTCAGGTCTTAGCAGCAGTAATGCAACTTTCAAAGTAGACGAAATGGAGGTCTGTCTGTTATCTTCTCAGACTGACCTATGCTGACGCACAGCAGTCTCCACCCACAGAGGGGAATACCCTTGCAGAAGAGCCTAGAAACTCCGTCTACCAGCGTCACATGTGCCTCAAGAAGCATGGTTTTCCTCTTTGGATACCTCAGCCCAACATGGCACTTCCTCCCTCATATCAACAACAAGGTGTCACCATTGGCGATGTTGGAATTTTCACTCCAGATGGTGGCTTCGACTTCCTTTTCAATGTCTGTTTGCCCGCTGGGCACCTAAGTAACCCTGAAGCACTTCCCGAAGGCTTTGTTCCCCTTGAGCTGAAACCAACCGATGTTCGCAAATTCCCTGCTCATTCTCCGCGCAGCCATTTCACTAGTCCGTCTGTAAAAGGGCGAGAGTAAGTCGCTGATCCCTTCCACATCTCGGGTTTACTAACGAAGGTTGTACTACTACAGGGCATCGTTTGAATGCTCCGGTTCTGACGGCGCTATTCTGTCAATGCCTCAAGAAACATATCACGAAGATCTGAAAAATTTTAGGAAATTTAGGAATTATGCAATGATTCACGCTGAAAGCTGGTATGTGTACGTCAAAGGGCCTTGCGGTGAAGAAATTGGCAATGGGGAACTTCACTTGGTCACGGGCTGTGACAAGACAACCTCGTGGGGAATTGCAACCTACTCGCATCTCCCGTCGAAACGTCCTGAAGGCAATGTGTCTCTCTTGCAGTTCAACCCTTCTGGTAACGGAAATTCTGCATATGCAACGTATGAATGGGATTATGAAGGCGCAGCAGAGGCGAAGTTCGGTCCTGAACGGGGGCAGTTAATGAATTTGGGGGTCACCGACTCCGTCCCCCCACAGAATCAGTGTACCTTCATCCGGTCGCTTACCCCTGCTTTCGGTGATGCTGACTGGAAGAATATTGAATTGAAGGTAGAGTCTTCAATGAAGGATCAAGCGTCGGCGGGATCCCCCAAGAGCTCTTTCCCTTCAGTTCTACGTGCCACGGGTTTTCTTTCAGGTACGCTGTCTCCTGCGTCTCCCCATTGCGGGTACTTTCACTCACATCATTTGCAACAAGGTGGCATCGGTTTGTTGTGTGGTCATAGTCGCGGGGATAGCTCCGAAGTGGCTGGTCCAATGACCCCTGCACAGGTCGGCGCTTCTGGTTGTATCATACCCCTTTTCAGATGTTTACTATCGTTTTTACTATCTTGAAGACTACAGCAGCTCACCCCGCAGCCTATGTCATTGACATGATGCTTCGAAAGGTGCCACTTATCATTACATGCAAACTCAAAACTTGACACTAATCAGTCCTTGAAATTTCATAGTGCCCTAAAGCAAAGGTTGTCGTCGTCCATGATAGTGACTGGTGCTCTGTGATTCGAGACTCAGTGAGCCGTGAACTTCATTACTTGACCTCAAGTGTAAAGCGGATGATAGGATGTTGATTGGATGAGTACAGCTCAAGACCTTCCACATCGGATTCAAGAGGCATTTGATATCATTGAAGATAAGGATGGTGAGGTTGACTCAACACGGTGTTGTCAAGGATTCAACATTTTCTCCCCAGGTACCGCCTACCTAGAAGAGAAAACAAGGCCGTCTCAACACCTCAGTACATCATCTGACGTCTTTGTCAAATCAGAGGTCGAGGATCTCCCTCTCTTCGAGGATCGAAAACCAGGGCCTTCGCAACTTTTCCATTCTTTCGATTCAGACATGCAAGTTGACTCTCCTTGGTCCAAGAAAATAGTTGACAATGGAGATGGTGACATCAAACCCAAAAAATATGATGATTCTAGTGAGGTGGGTATTTGGATGGCTCTGCTGTTCTGGTTGAGTTTGATGACCATTGATGCTTTTAGAATGACGATGATTTGGGTAACAAAGAGCACTCTCTATCCAGAGATCGAAAAGCTGGGCCTTCACAACTTTTCGAGATATCGAACTTGAAAGTTGACTCTCCTCAGACATTCAAAAAGTTAATTGACGATTGGGATGATATCAAACCTCACAAACATTATGATTCCGATGAGGCGAGTATCCAGATGGTCCACCTTCGCTGAGTAACCATAGCCATTTTCAGGATGATGATGAATTGGGCGACGAAGATAATCTTGAGCCGGATGCTGCCTTCCTGGAGTTCATTCTTCATCGAATCCAACAAGTGAAGAATGATGCTTCTTTTGAAAAGCCGTCTTCCCCCCCGCGGTCCATCAAGAGGCTGGTTAATGACTGCGGCGAAAACTACAGTTCTAGTTTCAGTAAGGTGAAAATTCGTATTGTTACGTCCGTCCAGTAATTCTTCCGACTAACTCACTAATCAGGCACCGCTCGGCATTGACACGATTGATGAAGACAGTCCCTGGTCGGACGCCTTCTCAGAATACATTTCACTGCAAATCCAGAAACTGAAGAACAACTCCTATGACGACAAAATCAAAATGGATCGTGATTCTAGCTGGGTAAGCTCCTGGTTAAGTTACTTCATTCAGTGATTCACGGACTTGCTCCACGTCCAGGAACATTCCAAACTTGACAAGAATGATTTAGACAACAAACATCGCATCATGCTAAATGACATCGTCAAGATCATGCTCCAGCGACCGGAGCATAGCATCAACTCCTTCGGACACTTCTCCCTTCCTGGATATGTCAAAGAGTCGACTGACGATGGTGGTGGTGGTGCCAAACTTGACTTGTTTGATGTTTCTGGTGATGCGGACCCAATTTCTTTGAAGGGAAAGTTCGTTCGCACAGATCGCAAACTTCACAATCAAGCGCCCCCTAACGACGAAGATTATACGATGTCAGATGCTGCTCTTCCCGAGCCCTCCCAACCTTACGAACAAGAGCATTCCACTTCTCCACCGAATCCGCCTCAAGCTGTGACGTCCCGGTCACTTGTCGATGGCCTTCAACGCAAGGGGAAAAGATTTTCCAAGGAGGCTACTGACTACCTGAAGACCTGGTTGCATAGTCACAGTGATAATCTTTATCCAAGCAAGGACGAGAAGATGCAATTGTGTCTTGCAACAGGCCTGAGTATGACCCAAATATCAGGGTGGATGGTTAAAGTCAGTCACAAGAATGCTTACTACTAGGAATCTTTCACTAATATTGCTTTGCAGGCAAGACGTCGACACAGGGCGATGAGGGGAGGAGAAGTGGACCGCACACAGGATAGTCGTGATCCTAAGCGGCTGAAGAGGGGGGATGATGAGTCTGGTGAGTCTTTTTTTTCGTGACCTACATGCCGAATTTATCTTCAATTAACGTGGTGTCTGTAGTTGAGGACATCATGATGCAACCTGTTCCTTTAGAGAATACGGAAAAAGGTTGTGACTGGGTTGTGTTGTATAACCCCGAAGTCAAAAAAATGCTTGATATTAGCCTTGTCCATACGTTTATTCATAAGAGGCGAGTAGTTTTACAAAGACACCCTTGTTGTTTTTGAATTTTCTTGAATAGCGTGGTTTGTTCTGTCCATTTTTCGGCAGATGGCCGATATCTAGCAACGGGGTGCGATCGCACAGCGCAGATATTCGACACGACGACTGGAGAGAAGGTTTGGTAAGTTCTTATCGAAGAAGCAATGGGGTGTTGTTGACCCTTTGCAATGCTCAGCGTTTTAGTACATGACAGTGTTGTAGAGCGAGAAAACTTCTACATTCGCTGTGTACGGTTCAGTCCTGATGGTAAACTGCTCGCCACAGCAGCCGAAGACACACGAGTTAGGGTTTGTCACTCAACAGTACATTCAAGGCGCAGACTTACGTCCATTATAGATATGGGACATTGCGAAGCGGCAGATTCAACAGGTTTTCGATGGGCACCGGAAAGAACTTTACTCTCTCGACTTTTCACGAGATGGACGTCTCATGATCTCTGGCTCAGGCGACGACACAATTCGAATTTGGGACTTGTACGGTAAGTCCCACAAGGTACTTACCATCAGTCGCAACGACAATTCCGAGGATATCGGCATTACGTCGGTGACTATCTCTCCAGACGCAACCCTAGTAGCTGCAGGCAACTTGGACACCATTGTTCGTGTATGGGACATTGCGACGGGAACCCTGCTTGAGCAGCTACAAGGCTACGAAGATAGCATATACAGCGTGGCGTTCACATCTGATGGAAAAGGCCTGGTAAGCGGGAGTCTGGACAAGTCCGTGAAATGTTGGGACGTCAGTGTACTTGCCGGAGGGAGTGCCAACAACAAGCCAGAGGGTGTGATATCCATACCCACCTTGTCAGGGCCATCTAGCTCCAGTGACAGGTCGGTAGTGCCGTGTGCGGTGGATTTTGTGGGCCACAAGGTGGGAATGAATGACTTTCAAAACGATCCAACGTTCATATTACATACAGGACTACGTTCTGTCCGTTTCTGTGACACCTGACAGTAGGTGGATAGCGTCGGGCTCGAAGGACTGCTCCGTCCATTTCTGGGATGCCCAAAATGGATCTCTCCAATTCGCACTTGATGGTCATAAAAATTCAGGTCTGTTCTTTTACCTTGTGACTCAACAATCTTCCTAATCACATCACCACTACTAGTCATTTCCGTTGATCTGAGTTTAACTGGAGGATTGCTCGCCACAGGCAGTGGCGATTACTCTGCTCGAATTTGTATGTATGCTTTTGCAAACCCTCTGTAAACAAGCTGACTGTGGACGACAGGGAAATATACAACCATTTGAGCTTCCCGTACTAGTCCTACTCAATTTCGAGTTATGCGAGCTAAGTTATTTTACAAAGACCATATGCTACCATACCTGGACTTTACGTAAGGAATTGTTCTTATACAGGTTTTTTTGTCACACTATTCTTTGAGAGCTATAGACAAACAGTACCAAACAGATGTCAACTCATCTGCTAATTTACTAGGCTTGTGACCAGCCATTTCTTATTCAAGAAACGGCTGGGACAAATGAACATTTGGCAGGGTCACGCTTGTGTGACGTGGGACTTAGTGAAATTTCACAGTTCAAATGTTCACATGCACAGTACAACCACAATGACAGCATGACTCGACCACTACTCACCCTTCCCCTGAGTCTTCATCACAACCAAGGGGTTCTTTCTAAAACCTTCCATCCTCTCAATCTTGTTTAAAGCCTCCCTCTGGCTCTCTTGTGACACTCTCACCCAGCACTGCTTTTGCCAATGTCTTCAACTGGCATTGCTGCTGGATTTTTGAGGGGTGGACCCAGATTAGTTGGGGGTTTGAGAGTTGCAGGCCCTGGCCACAGGTTAGCTGGGGGTTTGAGAGTTGCTGGAGCTGGCAGCTCAGATGGTGGCCAGAACACAGTAGGTGGTGATTTTTTGCCTTCAGTACAGTCCACACATGTATCCTTGCACAATAATGAATTGGAATTGGGATTGCGCAGACTGGTGTCAGGTTTTCCAAAATGCATCGAGAGAGGACCTAGTAGATCCACAATATTTGCATGAAACAGTCCTGGATTCCCTGCACTCCCAAACATTGCATCGATTCCACTTTCATGGCCACTTCAGATTGGTTCAAGAGCACATAATTGAGTGATGGACAGCTGGTCACCCACGAGTACATGCTCTGCAGCTCTGTGGTGAGCCCTATTGAGGGTTTCGTAGGTTTAGAACATGCACTTGGTAGGGGATGGGCTAGCCGCAGTCCTCAATCCTTGCAAGGTGTTGAAAAAAATTGTGAACCGCTACTTAGAGTAGGATCCACTAGGGTAGCGGGAAAGCCGTTGTGGAACTGGCGAGCAAAGGTGTAAGGACCCACTCCGTGGTTGCGGATCGAGGCTCACGCTCGGAGACGAAGAACGTGACAGTCCAACGTAACTCGTGTTCCGACTTCCGGGTGCAGTCCCATGGAAGTTGTGTGTTGAGATCCGTCTTAACTTCTAGACTACTCAAGGTTTGCCGACTTCAGCCCTTGGTAAGGCTTTAGGAGTCAAACTCGTAGAGTTGGTATAGATGTAAAAGAGATAAAATTCCCCTCGTGTTGAACACGAGGTACAAATACAATGTACAAAGTATATGACGTAATACAAAAGTAAGGTAAGCATATATGAGATGTGCGCATGCACTGTAAGTGGGCAAAGGTGGAAAGTAACGATGTACGGGGTAGGACTAACCTGTTACAAAGCCCCCCACTTTCCAGCTCCTTGGTTACTCCATTCGTTGTTCAGGCAAAGTGATGTCTTCAACGTGCGACTTGTGCCAGGTTGGGCGAAGGCCTGCGCGTGAAATACCATCCATCACGTCTTCGAAATCCTGTAAAGTAGGTAGGTAGCTTGGTCGCCGTTGTCCACACTCGTTGTTTCGGATCCAATCCCTCCATTTCTCCCTTGTGCGAAGTCTGCCCTTTCCTCTGGCGATAGAATCTGCTAGCCTGCAATAACAATGATCCAGGGCGGCGTTCCATTCTCCGGTCCACAGACTAAACTTATCTTCGAAGATGTCCGTTGGAGGGAAAAGCCACCACCCCATGCATCCGTTTGCGCCTGGGCAGTACCCTAGAAGTAAGTCCTTTTCCTGTTCCGAGACCATGTCGTGAGTGAGGTAAGAGGCATCCTCGCTGGATGAATTGTAAAAGCCTTTGTTGTGGACAGTAGTTTGAATGGAAGGGCCCGACATAAACTCCTCGACTAGTCTTGGTCCTGCCCAACGACGTGCGATCCAGCTTAGCTGTCCTCCTTCTGCAATGAACGCGCGAGCATGAGGGCGTCATAGTAAATCGTTCATCTGAGCTAAGTAGGCCGTGCAGAATGTAGTGTTGTTGTCCATCGGCACCAGAGTTGTCTCGCAGAAACCCACCCCGTAGAGCGACACTGCCGAACTACGATCAAGCCTATCGACTATGATGGGCCTGAATTGCCGCGCACGATCCAAAGAGACTGCTAGGAAAAATCGAATGCCGTGCTCAATGGCTATCGTAAGAAGACGCTTCACGTTTCCGACCGTGATCCAGCAGTTGGCCCAGTACCTCATACGGGCTTCGCTTCCGATGTCTGGAATGAACAGGTGAGCTATCTCCAGATACTCTGGATTCCAAGCGAAAGCAGGAGCGGACCAGGTGCTCTCGGTGTACGTTATCTTTGCAGATTCGTCATGTAGCATCCTCCTGAACATTACCTCGGGCCGTTCGTGTGCGACGTAGTATGGCTCCGATAAACGACTGGGAGATTGAGAACGGCGGTGCGAGCTAGGAAGGCTTCCTTCGTTGGTTCGATGGTCGGCGGCTTGACGTCTCGCTCGTTGTAGCTTTTGGTTGTTCTGACGAATCCATGCCGCAGGGCTGTTCACTGCTCATGGGTCGTATAGTTCGTCTGAAAGCTCCTCGAAGCGAACGTAAAGGAAATCCTCGTTGGTAGACTCGGTATCCGCATCGTCCTCATTGACTGCCATGGCTTCCTGTGAGGGGTTAACCGGGGTGTCTGATAGACGGTCCTGTAGTGCAGTACTTTACAGTGCCCCACCTATTCCTGCAGGAATCCTGCAGGAATTCAGTCATTCCAGCGGAATTCCAGTGGAATTCCACAGGAATCCACAGGAATTCCACAGGAATCCACAGGAATTCCACAGGAATCCACAGGAATTCCACAGGAATCCACAGGAATTCCACAGGAATCCACAGGAATTACTCTGGATTCCACTGGAATCCTCTGAACTCATGTAAATTTACCAGTACATGTCCTGATCAGCTAAAGTCATGTGACTTAATAACCAACTTAATACTCAGAATAAATTTGAAGTCAAACAAACCAACTTATAATGTCTTTAAAATGACATAAAACATATTTTATTATATACTACTATACACAATCTATGTATATTTAAGGAAGGAGAGGTACAAGGAAAGGGGGTGAGGACAAGGGGAGCAGGTTATGGAGAAGGAAAGGGGTAGGAAGGGGTAGAGAGTGATGGAGGGGGTGATGGAGAAGGGAGGGAGGGGAAGGGAGTGATGGAGAGGGGAGGGAGGGGAAGGGGTGATGGGGAGGGGAAGGAGGGGAGTGAGGGAGAGGGAGGGGTGTAGTGTACATGATTGTAGACACGTCGGCGTGAACACGTCGTCGCGTCGTCGTCGTCCGTAGCATCGTTGTGTGGGTGCTGGGTGTCGTAGACGTGTTGGCGTGGACACGTCGTCCCGTTGTCGTCGTTGACGTGGACACGTCGTCGTTGTCGTCTGTGGCGGGCGCTGGGTGTCGTTCGTGGGCGCTGGATGTCGTTCGTGGGCGGTGGGTGTCATTCGTGGGCGGTGGGTGTCATTCGTGGGCGGTGGGTGTCGTTCGTGTCCGCTGGGTGTTGTTACGTGTCCACGGGCGGTGTACGTGTGTCCGTTGGTCGTTGTTTTCTGTCCCGTTGGGTGTTTTCGTGTCCGCGGGTGCTGTTTTGCATCCGTTGGCCGTTGTTTTGTGTCCGCTGGTGGTGTACGTGGGTGCTGGGCGTCGTTTCGTGGGCGGGGCGTCGTTTTCGTGGGTGTTGGGGTGTTTTTGTGAGCGGGGGGGGGTCGTTTTCGTGGGTTCTGATGCTCCTTGTTTCGTGACGTGGCGTCGCCGCATTGTTGTTGAAGGGCGGCGTGGTCGATGTTGGTGGTCGTGGTGGCCATGGGTGATAAACGAGTGACGTGGGTGGTGGTGGCTATGGGTGATGGTGATGGCGTGGTGTTGGCGGCGGTGACGAGCATGGTGGTGGTGGGAGGAAGAGGGTGGTCATGTTTGGTGAGCATGGTTGCCAAACAGATATTATTTGTTATCCATCGGAAATAAACAAACTATAATACATAACAAAACAATAAAATAACCAGATTGCAGTTCCTGCCCATTCCACGGAATGCTATTCCTGCCCATTCCGGGGAACATTCCGGTGTACATTCCGGAATCCACCGGAATAAATAATTTAGCAGGGCCTTCTGCTAAATTCCATTCCACCGGAATCCACCGGAATTCCACCGGAATGACCGGATTCCTGCAGGAATAGGGGGGGCACTGCTAAGACCTCCTGTAGTGAAGTTCTTGCTGATGTTGAAGCATTCATGCGCTGAAGGAGTGAAGGGGGCTTCGATTCGGATCTTGTATGTTTCATGGTGAGGCCCGTCTCGATGTCGTAAAGGACCCCTGCCTTTGGCCCATAGCTGAACTTATAGAGTTCACGAATAATCGTCGCGTTGTCTTCTCCTGGTAGCAAGGGTCTGTACTGACGTCGAAGGTATTCGTCCACAGGTTGACACTTACGCCATCTCCAAAAAAGAACCGTCTTGTATCGGCTTTCTTCTCTCTCGTTGATTGTTGTGTAATAGTACAACTTGGAGAGGGCGGTCATCGTGTCGTCCGAGTATTTGAGGGGCCTATGGCACCATCCTTCGAAATCGATGATGAAGATGGTGTAGGATGGGAAGATGGGCGGGTCATATGGTTGCGTGTACAAGAAGACATCTTGAAAGAATTCGTCGAGTTTGGTAGCTTGGCACGCGATTTTATTCAAGTCGTCTTCGTCGAGATCGTCCGGGATCTGAAGTTGCGTGCCTCGTCTTACGGACCAATAGGTCATGTTCAATGCTGGGTTCAGGCGACTGAAGCGAATGTCGGATCTTGCTTCGAAGTCCCAAAGGTAGAAGAAAGGGATCTTGTTCTGTATATAGAGGGGGATATTGATGACACACCAATCCCTTTCTAAGTTGCATATAACCCCTCTCTTTCCTTTGACCGTTGTGACGAATCTGCTAACACAATCCACTAGTGGCTACCACTTTCTATCATATAACCCAGGCTTAAGCCTAGAGACCCAAATCTATAATGCTTAGTTTTTTATGAAAGGCATTTCAATACAATAGCCTAAGCCTTTCAATCATTAAAGTGCCTGGGATTTCTCATGGAATATGAGAAATTCTCTGGGGGCATTTCATAACTCTGTCAAGCCATCTCAATGATCATTTCATTGATATTTCATTGTGATTTTTCAATAGATACCTGGGATTTTTCATTGGAAAATTTCATTGATACCTTAGAATATTTCATTGCGATTTTTCAAATGTATTCCTGGATATTTCACTGCTATTTTTCAAATGTATCCCTGAGCATTTCATTGCAGTTTTTCAATTGTATCCCTGGGCATTTCATTGTGATTTTTCAAATGTATTCCTGGACATTTCATTACTATTTTTCAAATGTATCCCTGAGCATTTCATTGCTATTTTTCAAATATATCCTTGGGCATTTCATTGTGATTTTTCAAATGTAACCCCAGATATTTCATTGCGATTTTTCAAATCTATCCTTGGATATTTTATTGCGATTTTTCAAATGTAACCCTGGATATTTCATTGTGATATTTCAAATGTAGCTCTGGGTATTTCACTGTTCTAAAAATAGCCAGGAAATGAGAGCTAAAAATAGGAATGGTGTATTGGATGTCAGGTACTGCTTTCAGGGTCTACAGTATATATATATAAGAGGAAATATGATTGGATATGACCAAAAAGTGGAGAAATCAAGATAAGAATGACAATACAACTAGGGGTCCATGCAATGGGTTTTTGGTGGAGTGGTCACATGACCAATTTCCTAAAATGGTCAAAATCCAAAGTTGTAGCCCTGCTTTGTAGCTTCCAGAATCTGTTTGAATTATGTTCTAAAGTTTACCTGTTGTGGAGATATGAGGTAAATGATTTTTCTCACCACTGCATTTTTTTTTTTTTTTTTTTTTTTTTTTGCATTTTTCTCCATGAAAACATCACCAAACAACATGATTTCAACACATTTAGAAAACTAATAGATGGGGCTACAATAGTTGTATTGTGCGAAAATTGACCCCAAAAGGAAGGCATATACCCTGAATGGGAAATTGACTCTGACTGACTACAAAATGTACTAATGGACTAGAAAACATAACAAAAGACTACAAAAGTCAGACATAGACCACAAAATTTACTGATGTCTGCCTTTTTCACTACAAAAGTGTGTAGTGTCCGCTTTTTTCACTACAAAAGTTTGTAGTGTCCGCTTTTTGAGACTACAAAAGTTTGTAATGTCTGCTTTTTGAGACTAAAAAAGTTTGTAGTCCACTTTTCTGACATTGAGTTTGTTTGAAGTGTTCTTGACTATGTAAAGGACCATGGGCACATGGTTGAAGGACTGAGTTCAGTTGACTGTTTGCCATTGTTGCTGTCATGTCATTTGCTGTCATGTGATGTCTATGACATTAGTGGAGACTGTAATTTCTCTTCAGATAGGAAGTGGCTATCCTATCTTTTACCTTCAGACTTTGAGCCACTGCCTTACATCTGCCTAGGTTCAATAAGTGTCATTAGTGTTTTTTCAGTCTTCCTAAAGCATGAGCTAGTATGACTGTTCAGTCATTCACCCTAGCCAGTCTTGCCTGCAAATTGTCTTGACAGTACCACCAGTGAATGATCAAAGGCTGTCTATGATATTCATTCAGGATTCAGATACAACACAATCTATCATTTGGTGAATACACTTCAAAGAAGAACATGTGAAGAGAACAGTAGCCACTGATGTGAAAAGACAGTACATGATAGCAAATGTGTACATGCAACAATGGCAAACACTCAACTGAACTCAGTCCTTCAACCATGTCCCCATGGTCCTTTACATAGTCAAGAACACTTCAAACAAACTCAATGTCAGAAAAGCAGACTACAAACTTTTATAGTGAAAAAAGCGGACATTACAAACTTTTGTAGTCTCAATAGACAGTACAAACTTTTGTAGTGAAAAAAGCAGACATTACACACTTTTGTAGTCTCAAAAAGCGGACATTACAAACTTTTGTAGTGAAAAAAGCGGACACTACAAACTTTTGTAGTCTCAAAAAGTGGACATTACAAACTTTTGTAGTGAAAAAAGCGGACACTACACACTTTTGTAGTCTCAAAAAGCAGACATTACAAACTTTTGTAGTCTCAAAAAGTGGACATTACAAACTTTTGTAGTGAAAAAAGGCAGACATAAGTAAATTTTGTAGTCTATGTCTGACTTTTGTAGTCTTTTGTTATGTTTTCTAGTCCATTAGTACATTTTGTAGTCAGTCAGAGTTAATTTCCCATTTAGGGTATATGCCTTGGGGTCAACTTTCCCACGATACAACTATTGTAGCCCCATCTATTAGTTTTCTAAATGTGTTGAAATCATGTTGTTTGGTGGTGTTTTCATGGAGAAAAATGCAAAAAAAAAAAAAATGCGGTGGTAAGAAAAATCTTTTACCTCATATCTCCACAACAGGTAAACTTTAGAACATAATTCAAACAGATTCTGGAGGCTACAAAGCAGGGCTACAACTTTGGATTTTGACCATTTTAGGAAATTGGTCATGTGACCACTCCACCAAAAACCCATTGCATGGACCCCTAGTTGTATTGTCATTCTTATCTTGATTTCTCCACTTTTTGGTCATATCCAATCATATTTCCTCTTATATATATATACTGTAGACCCTGAAAGCAGTACCTGACATCCAATACACCATTCCTATTTTTAGCTCTCATTTCCTGGCTATTTTTAGAACAGTGAAATACCCAGAGCTACATTTGAAATATCACAATGAAATATCCAGGGTTACATTTGAAAAATCGCAATAAAATATCCAAGGATAGATTTGAAAAATCGCAATGAAATATCTGGGGTTACATTTGAAAAATCACAATGAAATGCCCAAGGATATATTTGAAAAATAGCAATGAAATGCTCAGGGATACATTTGAAAAATAGTAATGAAATGTCCAGGAATACATTTGAAAAATCACAATGAAATGCCCAGGGATACATTTGAAAAATCATAATGAAATATCAAGGGATACAATTGAAAAACTGCAATGAAATGCTCAGGGATACATTTGAAAAATAGCAGTGAAATATCCAGGAATACATTTGAAAAATCGCAATGAAATATCAAGGGATACATTTAGAAAATCACAATGAAATGCCCAAGGATAGATTTGAAAAATAGCAATGAAATGCCCAGGGATACATTTGAAAAATCATAATGAAATGCCCAGGAATACATTTGAAAAATCGCAATGAAATATTCTAAGGTATCAATGAAATTTTCCAATGAAAAATCCCAGGTATCTATTGAAAAATCACAATGAAATATCAATGAAATGATCATTGAGATGGCTTGACAGAGTTATGAAATGCCCCCAGAGAATTTCTCATATTCCATGAGAAATCCCAGGCACTTTAATGATTGAAAGGCTTAGGCTATTGTATTGAAATGCCTTTCATAAAAAACTAAGCATTATAGATTTGGGTCTCTAGGCTTAAGCCTGGGTTATATGATAAAAGTGGTAGCCACCAGTCCACGATCTGCCATTCCTTCCAATAGGTCGGACTCCCAATCAGGGATTACCGCCGTCCACCAGGACATAAATGCGATGGCTTGAAGTACGGATCGTTTTGCACGCGCTGCGTCGATTTGGGCGTGTTTCATTGTGAGATGAACCTTTTGCAGGCGTTGGGTGGGATAGAATTTCGGGACCTTTGCTCTAGCCGGAAAGCAGGTACTTCCCTTGATGATTCCTTGGACACAGCCTTGAGCTAGAGTGAGGTCAGTGTCGCAAGTCTCCCTGAAGTGCGGGGCCATGGTCCATCCGCCGATACATTCTTCGACTGGGACTGCGGTCTCCATACTGTCGTACCACGGTCTTACTGCAAGAAGAAAAGAAGTGGGGATCCATGGAGCCCACTGCTCGTCCTCCCTGTACCAGTCGGGGTCGCGGGCGAAGTCGAGGGGAATGATCCGTCCCTCGTCCGAGAAGTCCTCGATACTCCAACCTGGATCTGGGAGATCTTTGAAGGTTATAGTCGAATCCCTAATGAGCGACGTATCTGAGTTGAGCCCGACCCAGATCGCGTCTGGATCGAGTCGCACCGACGCCGTCGCTGATGGGTTGAGATGGTGGATTGAGTTATCCATGAAGCGCGAATCCAGCAGGAAAGTCCGCTGCAAGATCCTGCTTCCCTCTAATCTAAGTTCGTGGACGGTCCCAATGAACTCACACCAGGGGTTGGAAGGGGGAGCGAAGTAGAGAATGAAGTGGGTTGCGTGCATGTTTTGTGATCATAAGTAGAGTCGGAGCTAGAATCATTTGATGCGGTTGTGGAATTATCCGACACATAAATATCATATAGGAATTTGAATAGATTGCATAAAATGGTTTGCATAGGACGAAGCGATGTGGGTCGGCTAGAGATTGTGTTTCTTCCGATACTCTGACAGAAGTTCTGCTGAGTTCTTCAAGTTGCGAGCGGTGGCCCAAGTGTCGAACTGTGGGCCGTAGCTTGCCCACCTGATAAGATACCAGAGCATGGCTTTTCTGCCAACTCTTTTATGGCCGACAATTCTTTCGACTTCGTATTCTTCCGATTCTGATTTTCTGAGGAATGATTCTGGTAATGTCGTTCTATTAAGGTAAGTGTCGTCCTCTTCGTATTTCTTTAGATGTTGGATATTAATTACTGGGGAGCCCGGGTAGTTATCCCCCATTCTTAGACGATACACGTTCGGATTGATCTTTTGCGTGATCTCGAAGGGTCCTATCCAGCGGGTGGTGAGTTTTGCCCCTTCACCTTTAGACTCCAGCCACTCAAGAGAATGGGGGTTTACTAGCACTTTATCCCCTTCCTTCAAATCAGTCAAGGGTTTACGGCCTTTATTAAATGCTCGCACTTGGTGATGTTGCATGTGAGCTATTGCTCTTCTCGCGCTATCCCTGTGCATTTGCATGAGGGCCAGCCATTTCTCCAAGTCTGATCTATTAATATCGCGACTGGAATTCGTTGGCAATAGGAAGTCCATCGGGGTTCTCGGTTCGAATCTGAACATCAAGAAGTTGGGGGCACAACTGGTGGAGCTATGGACACTGGCGTTATAAGCCCATTCTAACAAGGGTAGCCAGTGCGCCCAAGTTTCTTTATTCTCAGAGACGAACACTCTTAACATAATTTCCAGGAACTGATTGACGATTTCCGTTTGACCGTCGTGTTGGGTATGGTGGGACGAAGAGAGGGACATTTTCGTTTGCAAGAATTTTGCTACACCCTTCCAAAAATCGGATGTCCACCTGGGGTCACGGTCGCATATTATACTCTCTGGAAGGCCGAATCGACACACTATTTTCTTGACAAATAAAGCTCCGAAATCCTCAGCGTTCAAACCGGTTGTAGTAGGGCTGAAAGTTCCGTGTTTTGTGAGTCTATCCACTGTTACATGAATCGCGTTGTAACCCTCCGACCAAGGGAGATTAACTATGAAGTCCATGGCCACTGATTGATACAGTCTGGCGGGAATCGGATTGGGTATAAGGTAACCATAGCGATTAAAGTTCGACGGCTTGATTTTCTGACAGATATCGCAAGTTAGTACGAATTTGAGTATGTCTGCTTTCATTCTCTTCCAGTAGAACCGACCACTGAGCTTCTGCCATAGCTTTTCAGGTCCTTGATGGGCACCTTCATAGGCGAGCTTGTGAGCTTCTTCCAATAACTTCTGGCGCTGAGACGCAGGTACGCATAACCTAGGTTGATAGTCGGCATCCCTGAAGAACATCAAGCCTTGATCATCTTTGAAGTATCGATGACCTGGGAACCATTGATCTAGTTTGGTTTTCGGATCGTTCCACGCTTTTGACAGGTGAGCGTCTGTTTTATATCCTTGTACCCATTCTTCTACAACCGATTCTTGCAGGTGAACTAGAGTATTTGGGGGAGGGTTAGTAGCCCCCCAGTATTCATCCGATTGACTTTCGAGGCTAGACGTGGGTGAGTTCGGTTGCGAATCTGGCTTGATCTCTGCTTTGTCCTTACTAGCAATATTGTGAGTTTTTAGCCAGACCTCGTTCATTTCCTCCAAGCATTCGACTATCCGAAAGGCAGAGAAGGCGACTTTTCCCATAGAAGGGTTCAAGGTTGCATCTATATGCATTGGATTGATCTCTAGCAGAGTCGATTCGTCTCTTACAGGCGAATCGTGCGGCGGTGGGGCACGGTACAACCTAGACAACGGGTCTACGTTGGAATGCTTTCTACCCAGCCGGTGCACTAGTAGCTGCACTCTACATCGATGTATTTATGGCAGCTGCCGTGGCAAAACTTGATCAGCTACCGTGAGGGAATGAAATGAAATTTCATTGATTCACGGCACCCATTTCATTCAAAATGATTCATTCTGTTTCATTGATTCACGGCAACTGTTTCATTCATTTCATTTCATTGATTCATGGAAATTACTTCATTTTTCATTTCATTCCACCACGGCAACTGTTTCATTCATTCCTTTATTGTTAGAGCTGGGAAAATTATTATGTAATTGATGTAAAATATTAAAGTGCCTTATTTGGCAACAGTATGCCTATCTTGTTATGTATTTGAGCCTCAAATGCAAAAGTACTCCCATATGGCCTCCCACACCACTGCAGTAGGGCACAACACATATCAGGCATAATTGTATATTATTTCCTTATTTAGGTGTGTATTAAAACATCGAAATTGTTGCCTGAAAGATTGAAACAAAAATGAAATAAAGAATGAAACACAAAATCCATGGTAAGAATGAAACAAAAATGAAACAAAGAATGAAATAGTTGCCAGGAATCAATGAAACAGAATAAATTTCATTCTTCCTGGTAGGAATGAAGGAAGGATTGAAATGAAATGGAATGAAACAAAAACGATTTCATTCTCCACGGCAATGAATGAAAAAAAATGAAACAGTTGCCGGGAATGAATGAAACAGAATAAATTATCTCAAATGAAACAGGTGCCGTGAATGAATGAAAACTTAGCATTTCATTCATTCACGGTAGCTGATCAAGTTTTTTTATGGCAGCTGCCATAACTACATCATGTAATTGGCAGCTACCAGTCGCCGGTGAATTATTGTCAGATTGGGAGTGTAAGCAGAAAAGACCGTTCCCCATGCTGCCAGTCTACGGTTAGCGTTTTCGTAAGTTTTAGCCCACTGTAAGGCGGCGTGGTCAGTAACTAACACCAACTTCTCTCCTTCGATAAAAGGTTGGAACTTTACTAGTCCCTCTTTCGCCACTAAAGCCTCCCTTTCGGTGGTGGAGTAACGTGTTTCCGTGGACTTGAAAGTGCGTGACCAATAAGCTATGACTCTTTCCACATAAACTGTAGTGTCGTCCAATTCCTGGCTCCATTCCTCAGCCACTCGATCATCCTTTAATTCAGCAGAAAGTTGCACCATTAACTTGGGAGGTGGTTTTCCCGCATCATGTGCTTTCTTCAATTGATCGTAAGTCCTAGTGCCTTTCAAGTCGCCTATCTTTATTGGCTGAACCTGTTGCAAGGCGCAACCCAACGCCTCGTCCGATGCGTCGGTGTACAATCGGTAAGGAAGCCCCTCAATCGGATGTCCTAGGACAGGTGCCTGTTGTAAGGCTTCCTTTATTGACAAGAAGGCTGTCTCGCACTCGGCTGACCACTTCCATTTAGCTCCTTTCCTTAACAACTGGAAGAGAGGGTAGCAACGATCAGAATAGTAGGGAATGAAAGCGGAGAAGTAAACGGCCATCCCCAGGAACGTTTGCAATTGAGATAGCTTCGAGGGTCTTTCCAATTCTTGTATGGCCCGGACCTTCTCCAGGTGCGTCGATAGTCCTAGTCGAGAAACTTTGTGACCCAGCAGTAGGATCGAGGAGTAGAAGAGATGGCATTTGATTGGGGACAGCGTTATCCCTGCGTTTTCGATCGCTTCCAAAACCTTGTCCAGATGTTCGATATGCTCCTCGTAAGTCTTCGAATAGATGACGATATCATCTATATAGACTAAACAAAAGATCCAGAGATACGGCGCCAAGATGCCTTGCATTACCCTTTGAAAGATCGATGGACCGTTCCTAAGTCCGAACGGCATCCTTTTGAACTGGAATAGCCCTCGGTGTGTTCGAAAAGCGGTTTTTTCCACATCCTCTTCGCTCATTTCTAATTGAGTGAATCCAGACAGTGCATCTAGCGAAGAAAGAACTTGTGCCCCTGAAAGGGAAGAAAGGATTTCCGTTTGCCTAGGTATTGGAAATTCATCCGGAATCGTGGCAGCGTTAAGCTTTCGGTAATCGACACAGAAACGCGGTTTCCCATTGTGGTACGCTATAACGACCGGAGCACTCCATGGACTCTTCGATGGTTCGATGACTCCCTGTTCGAACCACTTATCCAGTTGCTCGTCCATGACCACTCGTTTCGCCGGAGACGAACCATACATTGGTACGGCTATCGGTACTTGTCCTTCCTCTGTCCTTATGTGTACTTTAGCAGGGTGATGACCGAGTCTGCCGTCGAATCCGAAAGCCTTCTGGCGTTTCTTCAGCATGTTCCAGGCCTTCTCTTTCAAGTTCTCTGGGAGAGATCCTACGTCTAGGTATTCCTCCATTTTATGGGAAGGGTATGTAGTGGTATCCGGAAGTTCAGCCGTTTTTGGTCCGAAGAGTTCGGGCTCCTCTTGGGAAGCTTCACCTCCCACTGTTGAATTCACGGGATCGTTTTCTTCATCAGGAGTGCTCTCTTTTCTGTCGGCGGCTATAGCTATCATGGCAGCAATGGCTTGGGCTGATTTCTCGAGTTGAACACGCTCCTCTTCTGATGTGGGTGTATCGAAGAATTCCTGTGGGTCTACTAGATAACCAATTATTTCTCCTTTCCTTATAGTGTGAGGATGCGTTGAGGGATTTGTAATTGGGACCCAAGGATCTGACGAAGAGATAAGTACGTTAGGGACTAAAAAGGTCGAGTCGTTCGTGGAAGCTAGAATGTTCTTTTCCACTAGCCAAGTACGATCTTCCTCGAAGTGCCCCTCCACTTTGATAGTGCGGCATTCTTCAGGGTGAAGCTTGTAATCCTGGGAGGCTCTAATGGTCCTCTTTTCCAAACCGAACTTCTTACGTTGCCTTGCTTTCTTTGCCTTATTTCGCTTATGGAGTTTGGACTTGATGAAACTTCCTACGGCGCAAGCACTTTGTCTCATCCTATCGAAATCCCTAGTGCAACTAACACCTCTTGCCGGCACTGTATAAGGAGTTCCAGCGAAATTGACCGTTGAGCAAAATTCGACGCAGTGCGCTACGTTTAATTCATAGTTCAGATGATAATCTTCTCCTAGCAGGATCGGAACAGTCATATTTGGAACAACATATGCTTCAGCCTCTGACTCAATCAAGATCCCGTCGGTCGAGGTCATGAATATAGGGATCCGAACGTAGCCTTGGATTTCTGAGTCCTTATCCGTAAGCTGCCATAAATTCATCTTGATCCCTTTCTGACTAATAGGACGGTCTTTCAAACTTTCCAAATATTCTTGGGAGATCAACGTCACATCAGCGCAAGAATCCAACCTCAAATCGATAGGCGCGTTCCTGGTTGATCCAACGTAGCCCTGAACAGCCACCACTGAAACCCCGACTGCCGAAGTACCTGCGGGGGAGAAACGTCGCTTCTTCAGTTTGATCTTTCGATCAGGCAAAGGGATCCCTTCTGGTAGAGATGGGGCGGAATTTGGATTCTGGGTTTCTGTAGGAGGAGACCTAAAGTTTGGTTCAACTCCCGACGAATCAGCTACGTGCGAAGCTTCCTTTTCTAATGTCACTTCCTCCAGGACGTGGTGAGTGGACTTTGGCTTTGCTTTGTAATCTTCCCAATACTCATCTTCAACCTCTTCTACTGAAACACGTGGTGTACGTCTAGATGAATCAGACGTGTTCCCTTTGGTCTTACTCCTCTCCTTCCCAGTGGCCTGGGAGGAAGCTGATGCCGTCTCAAAACCCAATCGCTCAAGGGATGTATTCAGATCAGCTCGGTTGACTACGTCATCCGATAACTTCTCGTTTAACAAGATAGAATAAGCGGTGGCATACGCTTTCTCGCTTTCCGTCTCCATTGAACTCTCCGTTAAGTTCACTGAACGTCTAGCTCTTTCCACGTACGTATTATTGTCTGGGCATTCTTTATCCCAATGGTTATCACTTCCACAGGCTCTGCAGGGCGACGGGGGTAATTTCCCCATTTTGGTCGTCACATGGTCGTTTTTTGGGAATGGGTAACCTCCTTTCAGGGGAGGTCTTTGACGTCGTTGCAGTACCTGGTAAGCTTCCTGTAAAACATGTTGATCTGAAGGGTTATCCACTGATGTCGACCGCCCTACTGAATCATTAGGGTGATCTAACAATATCGCATCGTGATCGTTTTCAGTGAGGTTAGCCCTCCTTTGGAACGGGGTTTTGTCATTGAACATGCCGATTTGCTTGAGGTGAGCTACAATGCTATCTAAGGACAAAGCTTGACCGCCTCTCGAAACCCGATAGGCCTCAAGTAAAGCTTCTTTGTGTTCGGTGACGTGGGAGTACAGTTCACTCGAATCTTTGATGTTACTGAGCAGAAGTATCAGCCCCCAACTTATAGGAGCCTTGCGCATGACATAAAAGACTTCCAAGGGGCCTCCAGGATCCATGCTCAGTAACATCCTAGTGTAGACGATCCTTCGTACTATAAATTCTGTTGGGCTTTCTCTCTCGTGCCCTCTTTCACGGAAGTTCTGCGTGTTATAATAGTTATTCATCTTGAGTTGCCAATGAGTACCGAGGAATCCATCTTTCAGACCCTTAAGAAATCTCAAGTAGTGCGACCGCATATACGATTGGTGCGTTGTAGGTAGGGTTATGAACCAAGTTCTCACCACCGACTTCTCTTTTAGGCGAAACCACAACCAGTACCCTAGCGCTTCCGGGAGCCAACCTCCTAGATTTGCTAGTTGCTGGACATTCCAGAAGTAGTCGATGGCCGTCCAGTGGTTGCCATCCCATTCGGGGAGTTGCTCGACTTTCAACTCTGTTTTGATCGATGCAGGCATGTTTCCGTATGGAGGTTGAGGCCAACCTGCTCCTCCCGGACCAGGAGGATCGTTACCCCCTCCTCCTGGAGGAGGTGGGCTCGAATGTCGCCTCTAATCAAGTCTCTCGCCTTTGGACTGTCCCTGCGTCTTCATCGCTCGCCATACCACCAGCAAGCAAGCCGAATGGGAATCCAGGAGGAGAAGGATCTCCACCTGGAAGAGGAGTTCCAGACGATAACAGAGGGAATGGCAACCGCGGAAGTGGTGGCAGAGGACCTCCTCCGAATAACAGCAACCACGGAGGTGGAGGTGGAGGATTCCCTCCCCCCGGAGGTGGCGGAGGAGGTGGAGGTGGATTTCCCTCCTCAGGTAATGGTAATAATAGAAACGAAGGTCACGCACCTCCTTCAGGTTTTCCTTCGGGAAATGGAGGGTGACTGTTTGATTCTGGTCGGCAATCATCAAATTCTTGACGTTATCCCCTAGATTCGAGCGAGATGGAGTGGCGAGACCAACGGTTACATTGGGGTTGGCGTTATAGGTTGGGGTCGAGAAGAATACACCCGAGTTGGTGTTGTCTTCTCTTTCCAGGAACTGCTTACCCGTCCGGAACGGCATTTGAAACCCAAAAGATGGTTCCAGTCCATGAGTTTGGTCGCGGCCTTGTTCGATACTTGGATTATTGTCGTGCCACGGTGAGTTAGAATCGTCCCAGTCGACTTTCTTCTTGACTTCTGCAGAGGAAGGCTCGCCATCTTGTCGAGGCGAGGATGCTATTTCCTTCACAGGTTCGTCCCACGTCAGAGCCTGTGTAGGGTGCAGAATATCCCAGCTAACTCCGTCCTTGACGGCTTGGCGGGCGTTGGGCGTGAGCTGGCTTTGATGGTGTGGAACATTTTCTAGTAAAAATCTCATGCGTCCGTCCACTCCTTCAATGTTCTCAAAATCGCTGTATAGTTCGGGTGCCATCGAGACGGGAGAAAGGGGAATTTCGTTCCCTTGATACTCAGCTTCGTATTTCATGACTGTCTGTTGGGCTACTTGAAGTCGTTTGACCAAAATCTTATAGGCCATATCCAACTGTGATCTACTCTCACAACCTTTCAGAGCAGTAGTCATGGTATCTTCGGGATCGATGGAATACACTCGCGTTCTCTCCTCAATGAGGCTGGCCATTCGATGGAGAAAAGTCTGCATTTCATTGACGGCGCGAAGGATGCGAGCGAGCTTCTCTTCCTTAACGCATATACTAGTATAAGGATCGATTCCTTCCCCTGTTTTACGTGTGATGTCTGCAGGATTGAGGTTAGGATGTAGCAGAATCCATGAAACTTCCATTGCTGTAGATAATTTGCCTCCTCCCTCTAAGTTGTACTCGAGGATCAAATTGTACATAGGGGAAAGGGAGTACCCCTTTCCCATGCCTAAGCGAGATGTCACTGCAGCTGCCTCCTCGTCGACAGGGAGCGTAGTAGGTGTGACCGAAGCGGGGGGAGAGGAGAGTGGTGAACTATAACTAGAAGATGCATCTCCTCTGGGTCTACGCTGAGGAGAGGGGTCGTTTCCGTCCGAGGGCAGGGGAGCGATGGAGCGGGCAGACGGAAATTGGGATTCCTGTGTGTTAACTTGAGTCGGATAAGGGATGTGAGGCGGTTGATCGCGTGTTGGAGCATAAGAGTCCATCGTCCGATCATTAGACGGGCTTCTTCTCCAATTTGAAGAAGAGCTCGGCAGAGGGGACGTCGAAGAGCTGGGCTTGGAGACCTTAGCGGAGGAAGTGGCTGTAGGAGCCATGAGCCTTGATGTACCGCCATAAGCCGGTCTCCCTCCTCTTGACCCAAGGGGAGGGGAGGTTTTTCTCGTGATGCGATTTGTCGCCAGTTTAGAAAATGTTGGTGATTGTAAGCACTAGAAGCAAGAGATGCGATTGTCCTTGAGTCGTAGAAAGCAGTTTCGAAGAAGGAGTTGTCGAAGACGTGAAGAATGAAGCGAGAGGTTGCTGAGCTTGCCGGCCAGACAAATCGGCTGTTCCCACAGTGTCCACCTTTGTGAACTGCTACTTAGAGTAGGATCCACTAGGGTAGCGGGAAAGCCGTTGTGGAACTGGCGAGCAAAGGTGTAAGGACCCACTCCGTGGTCGCAGATCGAGGCTCACGCTCGGAGACGAAGAACGTGACAGTCCAACGTAACTCGTGTTCCGACTTCCGGGTGCAGTCCCACGGAAGTTGCGTGTTGAGATCCATCTTAACTTCTAGACTACTCAAGGTTTGCTGACTTCAGCCCTTGGTAAGGCTTTAGGAGTCAAACTCGTAGAGTTGGTATAGATGTAAAAGAGATAAAATTCCCCTCGTGTTGAACACGAGGTACAAATACAATGTACAAAGTATATGACGTAATACAAAAGTAAGGTAAGCATATATGAGATGCGCGCATGCACTGTAAGTGGGCAAAGGTGGAAAGTAACGATGTATGGGGTAGGACTAACCTGTTACAAAAATCTATTTTTTCAACTCTACTGTATTCATATTATTTGAATTAAATAAGCTATCTAAAGATGTAGCCAGAAAAACTTTTTTTTGTGATGTTTCGGACAGGTGTTTTGAGGTGGGTGAATGTTCACAGAAATTTCTCTAAGTCAGCATCACACGCAGGGGTCCCTGCCAAACTGTGTTTGTTTGTTGCAGTTGTTCTGAGGTGTTCTTATTTTCCGCAGTCTGCCTGATGTTTGACCCCACAAAAAAGCCACAACAAGTGGCAAACACCTCAGAACAACTGGCTAGCGAGTCTACTAATTTACAGTGCTTTGCACTGCCATCTGCACAATGAAATTTCGAAATTGTGTTTGTGAGTGTTGTACCATGACTGTAACAGGTTAGTCTATTACATTTAACTACCCTGGACATCATTACTTTCCACCTCTGCCCACTGATGTTGCACATGCATTCCTACTCACATATATGCTTACTTCATTTCATGTATTATGTCATACACCTTGCATGTTGTATTTAGTACCTTGTGTTCCACACGAGGAATACATCTTTTTACTCCTACACTACCTCTACAAGTTTGACCTGTAAAGCCTTACCAAGGGCAGCAGTCATCAAACCTTGAGATACTAGGAGTGAGAGACAGATCTCATCAGCATGACTTCCATGGGATTGCACCCAGCAGTCAGAACACAGACTATGTTGGACTGTCACATTTTCCATCTCTGAGCCCTTACTTCGATCTGCGACCAATCCTTGGGTCTTTACACCTTTGCTCACCAATTCTACAATGGCTTTCCTGCTACCCTAGTGGATCCTACATACAGTAGTGGTTCACAAAGGTGGACACTGTCGGAAGATGCCAATTTGTCTGGCTGGCAAGATTATCATCACTCACTTGACTCCATCTATCACCATCATCAATGAATTCTTTCAAACAACTCCATTCAGATTCTGAAGAGTTCTACCCTACTTAGCCCTAACTAGCACATCCCCATCACCATCATCCAAACTGTCATTGTCTCACACCCCAAGAAAGCCTTCCCCCATGCTAAGGGGAGGGAGACCAGCTTTTGGTAGTGCTCTCAGGACCTCAAGACTAAGGGCTCCTACAGCAGCTTCCTCAGCCAAAGCTTCAATAAGGCTGAGTCAATCAACATCCCCTCCAAGCTCATCTGTGAACTGGAGAAGGACACCCAATGATCAGACAACAAGCTCCCTCGCCCCATCTTGTGAACAACCCCCACATCTTCCTCAACCTTCCTCACCTCATCAATCTGACCCTATGGCACCAGGAGGAAGTCCCATACACTGTGACTCTGGCAGAATCATTCCATTGAACTACAGCTCACTGCTTTCCTCCCCTTCTCTTTCTGCTACTCCTACAGTGCATTTCGCTGGTGACAAACTGATTGCCACAATGACACAACTAGGCATGGACAGAGGGTATTCCCTTTCTCCTATGTATAGCCTGATTCTCAAGTAGTGTTGCCACAGCTCAGCTAGCCGCAAGCCAGCTCACTGAACCGGCAGCTTTTGCCAGTTCCGGTTTGTGGATCACTTGAAAGCTGATAAGTCCAGTTCGGCTCAGCTTAGTCAGTGGCTTTGAACAGGTTATAGCTGGTAAATGGTTGCCGCATTTGATCACTCGCACATCAAGTAGAATGAGGGTAAATTTGTAATAGAATTTGAGACAAATGCATTTTGTAATAAGTAAAATATATTGAACAAGCTATCAATCCTCGTCATCCTGTCCAACAACATGAATCACCTCATCAATATCTATACCGTCCTCCCTAATGTCTGAAGTTAGCTTCCCTAACAAATCCACTGAATCTTCATTGTCATCTGCGTAGTACTCGAGCTCGTCTTCTGTGACAGCCCATCCCTCCGTAAAGTTTAGCCATTGCTGCTTGAGCGAAAACTTTAACATTTGAAGCGCTTCCATTAGAACAGGGTGGATTCAATTTCGCCGCTTTGTATCAGTTTCGGCACTGGATGAAAAAATGCGCTCGGAAGGAACCGAGGATGCTTGAATGGGCAAATAATCTAATGCCATCGCGTACAATATTGGATGAGTTTGATCGCTTATCTACAAACAAATCAGTGGGGCAAATTAAAAAATAGGACTGGTGGCTACCACTTTTATCATATAACTAAGGCACTTGCCATAAGAGCTCTGTGTATAAGTCCACGCTCTTTATGAGATATCGCTCTGGATATTTCATTGGGTATCTTGGTGGCTTTCATTAACTATTTCATTCCTGTTTCAGTGTGGTTTCAATAGATATTTCATTAGTATTTCAGGCTATTTCATTGCGCTTTTCATAACTAATACTCTGATCTTTCAATAGATATTTCATTAAGAATGTTAGGCCCTCTCATTGTGATTTTCATTAATTACTCAGTGTGCTTTCAATGGATTTTTCATTAACATTTCATGATATTTCATTGTGCTTTTCATAACTGATGCTCTGTGTTTTCAATAGATATTTCATTAAGAATGTTAGGCCCTCTCATTGAGATTTTCATTAATATTTCAGGATATTTCATTGCACTTTTCATAACTAATGCTCTGATCTTTCAATAGATATTTCATTAGGAATGTTAGGCTCTCTCATTGATATTTTCATTAATTACTCTGTGCGCTTTCAATGGATTTTTCATTAATATTTCAGGCTATTTCATTGCGCTTTTCATAACTAATGCTCTGCGCTTTCAATAGATATTTCATTAGGAATGTTAGGCTCTCTCATTGATATTTTCATTAATTACTCTGTGTGCTTTCAATGAATTTTTCATTAATATTTCAGGCTATTTCATTGCGCTTTTCATAACTAATGCTCTGTGCTTTCAATAGATATTTCATTAGGAATGTTAGGCTCTCTCATTGATATTTTCATTAATTACTCTGTGCGCTTTCAATGGATTTTTCATTAATATTTCAGGATATTTCACTGCACTTTTCATAACTAATGCTCTGTGATTTCAATAGATATTTCATTAGGAATGTTAGGCTCTCTCATTGATATTTTCATTAATTACTCTGTGTGCTTTCAATGGATTTTTCATAAGTAATGCCCAGAATGATTTCACCTATCAGGGTCCATGAAACTATACACTACAAACTTTTCTGATGAAAAAGCGCACACTACAACCTTTTGTAGTCTCAAAAACCATACACTACAAACTTTTCTAATAAAAAAGCGTGCGTGTGCGCTTTTTCATCAGAAAAGTTTGTAGTGTATAGTTTCATGGACCCTGATAGGTGAAATCATTCTGGGCATTACTTATGAAAAATCCATTGAAAGCACACAGAGTAATTAATGAAAATATCAATGAGAGAGCCTAACATTCCTAATGAAATATCTATTGAAATCACAGAGCATTAGTTATGAAAAGTGCAGTGAAATATCCTGAAATATTAATGAAAAATCCATTGAAAGCGCACAGAGTAATTAATGAAAATATCAATGAGAGAGCCTAACATTCCTAATGAAATATCTATTGAAAGCACAGAGCATTAGTTATGAAAAGCGCAATGAAATAGCCTGAAATATTAATGAAAAATTCATTGAAAGCACACAGAGTAATTAATGAAAATATCAATGAGAGAGCCTAACATTCCTAATGAAATATCTATTGAAAGCGCAGAGCATTAGTTATGAAAAGCGCAATGAAATAGCCTGAAATATTAATGAAAAATCCATTGAAAGCGCACAGAGTAATTAATGAAAATATCAATGAGAGAGCCTAACATTCCTAATGAAATATCTATTGAAAGATCAGAGCATTAGTTATGAAAAGTGCAATGAAATATCCTGAAATATTAATGAAAATCTCAATGAGAGGGCCTAACATTCTTAATGAAATATCTATTGAAAACACAGAGCATCAGTTATGAAAAGCACAATGAAATATCATGAAATGTTAATGAAAAATCCATTGAAAGCACACTGAGTAATTAATGAAAATCACAATGAGAGGGCCTAACATTCTTAATGAAATATCTATTGAAAGATCAGAGTATTAGTTATGAAAAGCGCAATGAAATAGCCTGAAATACTAATGAAATATCTATTGAAACCACACTGAAACAGGAATGAAATAGTTAATGAAAGCCACCAAGATACCCAATGAAATATCCAGAGCGATATCTCATAAAGAGCGTGGACTTATACACAGAGCTCTTATGGCAAGTGCCTTAGTTATATGATAAAAGTGGTAGCCACTTGTGAAAATAGCGAGAGACTATACTTACTGCCCAAAACCCTATAATATCTGTGCCACGCGGTGAGAGCGGCCCATTTTCGTATGACTCAAATTGTTCTTCAATGCCTTGGACCTGCTGCGAAGAAGCACCTGTAACATCCATCATATCTTCGAGTCTGTACTGTCCGGCTAAATCATGCCAGCTTTGCCTCTGTTGCTGTGAGGCTGCTGTACCAGGTGTAGGTTGTTCTTGTCCATGAAGACGGTCATGGTATTTTCGCATCTGCAACAAGTATATTAGGTTACTGTCACCGTAACAAACTGCAACACTTACAGTATTTTTTATAATTACGGTGGCCCTGGCAACGTAATTAGGCTCCCAGTGTTGTCGAATCCATGACAATTGTATTGAGGGATTTAGAACTGATGATGTCAAGTTTTTAGATGATTGATGAATTTGAACCTTAACTCACACATCGCAATAACATAGGCAGGCGAATCATCCATTTTCTTGTAGTAGGTTGTTGCCCAGTCGATACCAATATCCGTCCATCGAGACAAGCGGGGGTGGTCTCTCCCAAGTTGCTCCCACACCGTCATGAACATTTCGAAGGCAGGAATTGTGCCTGATAAAATGGGAGTACGCTCTTTCGACATGATTTTTTGCACTTGATGGGGTACCTAAGAAAAAGACTTAGCTTTGAACAGGTATCAATATTAGAGACATACACCGAGTACGATCTCAAAATCCTGGAGTACAGTCCACTCCATATCAGTAAGTCTAAGTTTTGCAAGCTCTTTGTTGATGGGCAAAGAAAGAAAATACTCGACGGCCTATTTTTATAAGTATACACTGATAGAGTGATGAATTTCAAACATACCGGGTGTAGATTACGAAACTGATTGATCATGAAATAAAGAGAATCCCACCGAACCTTCATGTCACGTATAAGTTGCGCTTGCTTAACCTGTATAGTTACCGTCGGATCCCCGGTTGACTTGAACCACCCTTTCTTGTTTCCATCCTCTATTACTTCTGCCAGGTGGTCATGTTGTTGACCTGAGGCGCGTACTGCTCGCACAGTACTCCGGCACAACACAATTGGGTCACGAGCAACTGCTTCTTCATAAGTCTGATTATCAGGATCACTTGGAGGGCCTGATGCGGATGCGACAAATCCCCCTGTATCATCTACCAGGCTGATATCAGTAAATGCATCAATGTCGTGATTCGAACATATGTTGGTAACGTGGGGGAAGCATCTTATATGGTTCTCCTTGTGATTAAACTCGACGTCGCGAGGGCGTAGAAGTATCTCAAGTTCTCTGAGGAATGCATCGTTGAGCAAGCAGTTATCGAGAGTCCAATGGCCTCCCTGTGCACATAAGCATAAAGTAGAAAAGGGAAAGGATATGAAACTTAGATGTGCCTTGACTGTGATCCTAACTCAATCCAAGAGATGGAGGACAATCCTTGCTAGCGACTGGTGGCTACCACTTTTATGATTAATCTATGACAACTGTCCAAGAGCCGATGTGTATACTGCCACAGGTTTTATGAAAGGCATCTCATTAGGATTGCCCATCTATTTCATTCAATTTATCACTGGAATCTTTCATAAGATATAGGCAAGGATAATGAGATATCATGAGGATATTTCATTAAGCTCTTTCGCTTTTTCATTACCATTTCATAGAATTTTCATTAGAATATTTCATTAGGTTCCTTCGCTTTTTCATTACCATTTCATAGAATTTTCATTAGGATATTTCATTAGGCTTCTTCGCTTTTTCATTACCATTTCATAGAATTTTCATTAGGATATTTCATTAGACTTCTTTGCTTTTTCATTACCATTTCTTAGAATTTTCATTAAAATATTTTATTAGGCTCCTTCGCGTTTTCATTACCATTTCATAGAATTTTCATTAGAATATTTCATTAGGCTCCTTCGCTTTTTCGTTCCCATTTCATAGAATTTTCATTAGGATATTTCATTAGGCTTCTTCGCTTTTTCATTACCATTTCATAGAATTTTCATTAGGATATTTCATTAGACTTCTTTGCTTTTTCATTACCATTTCTTAGAATTTTCATTAAAATATTTTATTAGGCTCCTTCGCGTTTTCATTACCATTTCATAGAATTTTCATTAGAATATTTCATTAGGCTCCTTCGCTTTTTCATTCCCATTTCTTAGGATTTTCATTAGGATATTTCATTAGGCTCCTTCACTTTTTCATTACCATTTCATAGAATTTTCATTAGAATATTTCATTAGGTTCCTTCGCTTTTTCATTACCATCTCATAGAATATTCATTAGAATATTTCATTAGGCTCCTTCACTTTTTCATTACCATTTCTTAGATTTTTCATTAGAATTTTTCATTAGGCTCCTTCACTTTTTCATTACCATTTCATAGAATTTTCATTGGGATATTTCATTAGGCTCCTTCACTTTTTCATTACCATTTCTTAGATTTTTCATTAGGATATTTCATTAGGCTTCTTTCCCTCTTTCATTACCATTTCATAGAATTTTCATTAGAATATTTCATTAGGCTCCTTTCCCTCTTTCATTACCATTTCATAGAATTTTCATTAGGATATTTCATTAGGCTCCTTGGCGCTTTCATTAGATTTTCTTAGAATTTTCATTAGGATATTTCATTAGGCTCCTTGGCGCTTTCATTAGATTTTCTTAGAATTTTCATTGGGATATTTCATTCAGCTCCTTGACTCTTTCATTACCATTTCATGGAATTCTCATCAGAATATTTCATTAGGCTTCCTGGCACTTTCATTAGGATATTTCATTAGGCTCCCTGGCACTTTCATTACCAAAACTAGATAATAATGATGATATGTATCACATGGGTTGTTGGGAGGGTGATCACATGACCAATTTCCTAAAATGGTCAAAAAACGAAATTTGTAGCCCTACACTGTAGCTTCCTGAATCTGTTTGAATTATGTTGTGAAGTGCTCCTGTTGTAAATAACATGATTCCAACACATTTAGAAAGCTAAATGAAAGGGCAACAAATATCATATTGTGGGAAAAATGACCAAAAAAGGATGGTGCATTCCATGAAAGAGCAATTGACACTGACAGACTACAAGAGTCAGATATAGACTACCAGGTTTACTGATAGATAGAGACTACAAAACACTATAAAAGTCAGACATAGACTACAAAGTTTACTGATAGACTACAAAAGACCACAAAAGTTGGACTTAGACTACAAGACTACAAAGTTAGGGTTAGTGCTTTTCCATCAGAAAATTTTGTAGTGTCCACTTTTTCAGACTACAAAAGTTTGTAGTGTGCACCTTCTTATCAAAAAAGCTTATAGTGTCCACTTTTTAGACCACAAAAGTTTGTAGTGTCTGCTTTTTTAT
The DNA here is from genome assembly GCA_018417955.1 of Laccaria trichodermophora. NCBI lineage: Eukaryota > Fungi > Basidiomycota > Agaricomycetes > Agaricales > Hydnangiaceae > Laccaria > Laccaria trichodermophora. The sequence goes on from JACTVC010000001.1 coordinate 1,833,521, forward strand.
TAGAAGAGTTTCTAGTGTCTGCTTTTATAGACTACAAAAGTTTGTAGTGTGCGCTTTTTTATTAGAAAAGTTTGTAGTGTCTGCTTTTTAGACTACAAAAGTTTGTAGTGTCCACTTTTTGAGGCTACAAAAGGTTGTAGTTGACATATAGTTTATAGTGTCCTTGACTCTATATAGGTTATGGGGGTGAGGTTAAAGGAGTGACATGATTTTACATATTGCCATTGCTGCAGCATTGGTTTTTGACATCATGTACAGGTTGTCTTTCATGTCAAGAAAGGCTATTCTATGCCTTCATATTGACAAATACTGTCCTATCTCAAATCATAGTTCTAGGTTCATGGGGATATCTGGCTTAAGGATTGATATGACTTTACATATAGATTGCTATTGCCATATCATTAGCTTTTCACATCATGCCCAAGTTGGCTTTCAAACCAGAGGAAGCCATTCACATCAATATCCACTGTTCTGTCTCAATACATTGTCAACTTACATCTTGACCTGACTTAAGGACACCTCCAGGGAACAATCACCCCATCATCCTATAGCCCTCAAAGAGCTGATATCAAAGTTGGCTATGTTTGGGATAGGCTAGTAGCTATCAATGTGAAAGGAGACAGAGCAGCAATTATGAATGTGAAATCAGAAAGTAGCCTGTCCTGATGTGAAAGGCAACTTGGGTATGATGTCAAGAGCTAATGATGTGACCATAGCAATATGTAAAGTTATTTAATCCTTCAAACCATATCACATGGACCTAGAACTATGATTTGAGATAGGACAGTATTTGTAAATATGAAGGCATAGAATAACCTTTCTTGACATGAAAGACAACCTGTACATGATGTCAAAAACCAATGCTGCAGCAATGGCAATATGTAAAATCATGTCACTCCTTTAACCTCACCCCCATAACCTATACAGAGTCAAGGACACTATAAACTATATGTCAACTACAAACTTTTGTAGCCTCAAAAAGTGGACACTACAAACTTTTGTAGTCTAAAAAGCGGACACTACAAACTTTTCTAATAAAAAAGCGCACACTACAAACTTTTGTAGTCTATAAAAGCAGACACTAGAAACTCTTCTAATAAAAAAGCAGACACTACAAACTTTTTGTGGTCTAAAAAGTGGACACTATAAGCTTTTTTGATAAGGTGTACACTACAAACTTTTGTAGTCTGAAAAAGTGGACACTACAAAATTTTCTGATGGAAAAGCACTAACCCTAACTTTGTAGTCTTGTAGTCTAAGTCCAACTTTTGTGGTCTTTTGTAGTCTATCAGTAAACTTTGTAGTCTATGTCTGACTTTTATAGTGTTTTGTAGTCTCTATCTATCAGTAAACCTGGTAGTCTATATCTGACTCTTGTAGTCTGTCAGTGTCAATTGCTCTTTCATGGAATGCACCATCCTTTTTTGGTCATTTTTCCCACAATATGATATTTGTTGCCCTTTCATTTAGCTTTCTAAATGTGTTGGAATCATGTTATTTACAACAGGAGCACTTCACAACATAATTCAAACAGATTCAGGAAGCTACAGTGTAGGGCTACAAATTTCGTTTTTTGACCATTTTAGGAAATTGGTCATGTGATCACCCTCCCAACAACCCATGTGATACATATCATCATTATTATCTAGTTTTGGTAATGAAAGTGCCAGGGAGCCTAATGAAATATCCTAATGAAAGTGCCAGGAAGCCTAATGAAATATTCTGATGAGAATTCCATGAAATGGTAATGAAAGAGTCAAGGAGCTGAATGAAATATCCCAATGAAAATTCTAAGAAAATCTAATGAAAGCGCCAAGGAGCCTAATGAAATATCCTAATGAAAATTCTAAGAAAATCTAATGAAAGCGCCAAGGAGCCTAATGAAATATCCTAATGAAAATTCTATGAAATGGTAATGAAAGAGGGAAAGGAGCCTAATGAAATATTCTAATGAAAATTCTATGAAATGGTACTGAAAAAGTGAAGGAGCCTAATGAAAAATTCTAATGAAAAATCTAAGAAATGGTAATGAAAAAGTGAAGGAGCCTAATGAAATATTCTAATGAAAATTCTATGAAATGGTAATGAAAAAGCGAAGGAACCTAATGAAATATTCTAATGAAAATTCTATGAGATGGTAATGAAAGAGGGAAAGAAGCCTAATGAAATATCCTAATGAAAATTCTAAGAAATGGTAATGAAAAAGTGAAGGAGCCTAATGAAATATCCTAATGAAAATCCTAAGAAATGGGAATGAAAAAGCGAAGGAGCCTAATGAAATATTCTAATGAAAATTCTATGAAATGGTAATGAAAAAGTGAAGGAGCCTAATGAAATATTCTAATGAATATTCTATGAAATGGGAGGTCTTAGCAGTGCCCCCCCTATTCCTGCAGGAATCCGGTCATTCCGGTGGAATTCCGGTGGATTCCGGTGGAATGGAATTTAGCAGAAGGCCCTGCTAAATTATTTATTCCGGTGGATTCCGGAATGTACACCGGAATGTTCCCCGGAATGGGCAGGAATAGCATTCCGTGGAATGGGCAGGAACTGCAATCTGGTTATTTTATTGTTTTGTTATGTATTATAGTTTGTTTATTTCCGATGGATAACAAATAATATCTGTTTGGCAACCATGCTCACCAAACATGACCACCCTCTTCCTCCCACCACCACCATGCTCGTCACCGCCGCCAACACCACGCCATCACCATCACCCATAGCCACCACCACCCACGTCACTCGTTTATCACCCATGGCCACCACGACCACCAACATCGACCACGCCGCCCTTCAACAACAATGCGGCGACGCCACGTCACGAAACAAGGAGCATCAGAACCCACGAAAACGACCCCCCCCGCTCACAAAAACACCCCAACACCCACGAAAACGACGCCCCGCCCACGAAACGACGCCCAGCACCCACGTACACCACCAGCGGACACAAAACAACGGCCAACGGATGCAAAACAGCACCCGCGGACACGAAAACACCCAACGGGACAGAAAACAACGACCAACGGACACACGTACACCGCCCGTGGACACGTAACAACACCCAGCGGACACGAACGACACCCACCGCCCACGAATGACACCCACCGCCCACGAATGACACCCACCGCCCACGAACGACATCCAGCGCCCACGAACGACACCCAGCGCCCGCCACAGACGACAACGACGACGTGTCCACGTCAACGACGACAACGGGACGACGTGTCCACGCCAACACGTCTACGACACCCAGCACCCACACAACGATGCTACGGACGACGACGACGCGACGACGTGTTCACGCCGACGTGTCTACAATCATGTACACTACACCCCTCCCTCTCCCTCACTCCCCTCCTTCCCCTCCCCATCACCCCTTCCCCTCCCTCCCCTCTCCATCACTCCCTTCCCCTCCCTCCCTTCTCCATCACCCCCTCCATCACTCTCTACCCCTTCCTACCCCTTTCCTTCTCCATAACCTGCTCCCCTTGTCCTCACCCCCTTTCCTTGTACCTCTCCTTCCTTAAATATACATAGATTGTGTATAGTAGTATATAATAAAATATGTTTTATGTCATTTTAAAGACATTATAAGTTGGTTTGTTTGACTTCAAATTTATTCTGAGTATTAAGTTGGTTATTAAGTCACATGACTTTAGCTGATCAGGACATGTACTGGTAAATTTACATGAGTTCAGAGGATTCCAGTGGAATCCAGAGTAATTCCTGTGGATTCCTGTGGAATTCCTGTGGATTCCTGTGGAATTCCACTGGAATTCCGCTGGAATGACTGAATTCCTGCAGGATTCCTGCAGGAATAGGTGGGGCACTGTAAAGTACTGTGAAATGGTAATGAAAAAGTGAAGGAGCCTAATGAAATATTCTAATGAATATTCTATGAGATGGTAATGAAAAAGCGAAGGAACCTAATGAAATATTCTAATGAAAATTCTATGAAATGGTAATGAAAGAGGGAAAGAAGCCTAATGAAATATCCTAATGAAAATTCTAAGAAATGGTAATGAAAAAGTGAAGGAGCCTAATGAAATATCCTAATGAAAATCCTAAGAAATGGGAATGAAAAAGCGAAGGAGCCTAATGAAATATTCTAATGAAAATTCTATGAAATGGTAATGAAAAAGTGAAGGAGCCTAATGAAATATTCTAATGAATATTCTATGAAATGGTAATGAAAAAGTGAAGGAGCCTAATGAAATATTCTAATGAATATTCTATGAGATGGTAATGAAAAAGCGAAGGAACCTAATGAAATATTCTAATGAAAATTCTATGAAATGGTAATGAAAGAGGGAAAGAAGCCTAATGAAATATCCTAATGAAAATTCTAAGAAATGGTAATGAAAAATTGAAGGAGCCTAATGAAATATCCCAATGAAAATTCTATGAAGTGGTAATGAAAAAGCGAAGGAGCCTAATGAAATATCCTAATGAAAATTCTATGAAATGGTAATGAAAAAGCAAAGAAGTCTAATGAAATATCCTAATGAAAATTCCAAGAAATGGTAATGAAAAAGTGAAGGAGCCTAATGAAATATTCTAATGAAAATTCTATGAAATGGTAATGAAAAAGCGAAAGAGCTCAATGAAATATCCTCATGATATCTCATTATCCTTGCCTATATCTTATGAAAGATTCCAGTGATAAATTGAATGAAATAGATGGGCAATCCTAATGAGATGCCTTTCATAAAACCTGTGGCAGTATACACATCGGCTCTTGGACAGTTGTCATAGATTAATCATAAATAGTGGTAGCCACTAGTGTGCTAGCCTGTTTCCGTTGTGGCTTCCTCGAAGACAGTGAAATGCGATGAGTGAAGAGTGCAGCTGGAGACCCTTGGTTGACTTGTCTCTATGGATCCAATGTGCGGTAATGGCCAAGTATGGGTACCGTGCTTTTGTTGACCAAATATCCGCTGTGTAGGAAATTTGTCCTGGCGCATCCTAGAGTGATCAGTGAATACAAGGAAACAAAGTGGTCACTCAAAACAACATACCGCTAATTCCTGTTTCAGAACCTTGAAATACGCATGCCACACCTTGATAATGGATTCGTGCATCTTCGTTTGGTGGGGAATGTCTTTATCCTCGAGGTCCTCACGTAAAAGCAAGAGGAGCTGTCGAAATTCTGGGCATTCAACAACATTAATAGACTACAAAGAAGGTTAGAGTAATACCAAACATTAAAAGTCCTTTACCAACCTGATCGTCTGCAATGATGAAATTCAAAAGATGCTGTATCAATGCCTCCTGCGAAAATGGCGGACGTTGCGCTCCATGTCCAGGGGGCATGGAGGCTGTTCCAAATTCGCTCATGAGTGCAGGGACTTTCCATTTCATTTCATGACACTTCTGGAGATAGGAATCCTTGTGGCGGCTTAGCAGGTGATTGTGCAATGGACTATTTGCGGTGTTCGCTGAGAAGCTGCCTGCACCTGGGCGCAAGTCTGTCCCATTCATCCTAAATAACAATCCTTGTCAGTACAATGTCTAAAATTATGGAGGACCACGTACTTGCATAGCTTACATAGAGTTCTGCTTATTGGAGGCACCTTAGATCCACGTTCAAAGAAAAAATCAATATCTGGGGCTGTTCGACTCCGTGAGGATTCTGAGGCTCGCTCAGAGGGTGTGACAGGTCTGGTGGAGGCAGCAGAGCCATCTACAGGCTCGACACTCGCAGGAGAGATCGGTCATTGTATGTGCTGTACATCTTATCGCCAGAATGTACATCCAAGGGAGTGAAGTCGAATTCTTCTCCAGAACCGGATTCTTCATGAAGGTTGACTGGCGCTGCTCTGTGGCCAGCTGTACGAGGAGGTGCTGGTTGCTGTGTTGTTTTTCTGCCTCTACCTCGGGCCATTAAGGAAGCTGGGTGGTTTACAGGGTTAGAGATGTTGTTCGGTACTTTATACAGAAGTATGGCTTAAACATAGCACTTCGCATGCTGTTAGAGCGTGTTTCTATCGGAATTAATGTAACAGTTAATTCAATCGGTATCTAATTGAATGTCTCATCCACCAAGGCGTTACAGATAACTAACTTGAGGCTGTACAGCCAAAAATGTCGAACGTGATTGGATTAAGCCAAGTACACCCTCAATCGGGGAGCTGTTGAGTAGCTTCATCCAGTTCAGCAGGGTTCTTGTTATTGATGAAATCGTTTACAAGCATGTTAGTACTACGAAAATAATTTGAGGCATGATCGACATACTGAATCTATTATCCTCTGATCCTCCATCCACATTGTCGTCGCATTGTCCACACCAGCCTCAGTTGAAAAACTTGCAAAGGGCATGAGGAATCTGCCTAGAAAGCAAGATGAACATGCATTTGATAGCGATGAAGTAAGGCTGACCTTTATCCATACAAAGGGACACAAGAAGGCTTCTTCGGCGTGATCGATAGACCCATGGCAATCATAGAGTATTCTAATCCCATACCAAGGCTTGGGGTCCACGGATCAATGTGCATTATCCACCAGGTGCATCACTGATCGCATATCTGGGTGTGTCACCCATCGCGTGCCCGGGCATGTCACCCATCACGTGCCTGGGCATGTCACCCATCGCGTGCCCAGGCATGTCACCCATTGCATGCCCAGGCATGTCACCCATTGCATGCCTGGGCATGTCACCCATTGCATGCCTGGGCATGTCACCCATTGCGTGCCTGGGCATGTCACCCATTGCGTGCCTGGGCATGTCACCCATCGTGTGCCTGGGCATGTCACCCATTGCGTGCCCAGGCGCATTATCCATCACGTGCCCAGACGCATTATCCATTGTGCGTTCCAGACGCAATAACGATCGTGCGTTCCAAACGCATTAACAATTGCATGTTCAGGCACATTAACCAACTCAGTGTGTATCTAATCGTGTTGTCTATCCATCATGTATGTACTGTTGAACTGTTTGAGCATCTCCGTCATCAGCCATTTCTTTCAGTTATGAGACATAGATGGCGGTGTTAGACGCAAAAGATTCTTGAGGAAAATGCTCGTGTATTGACAAGATCTGTGTTAGATGATCAGCCGAGCTCCTTAAGAGGTTGAAGAGAGGATCCGCGGCGCCGAGGAAACGAGATTCTCACCGTGCAAAATAACAGTCTTCGTTGTTGAAGAGAAAACGGCGGCGCCTGGAAGACTGCTATTTGAAGAGAGGTGAGAATTCGTCCTACAAAGGGGAAGCACAGTGCGCTTACCTGGGATGTCTCACAAGAGCTGACTCAAGCGTCGCGAAGAGGAGTATTATTCAATGTACGGCGGTGCCGCTAATCAATTCGGCGAGGCTGAATTCAAACGAGCTGGGCCCACAGGCCTCCGAAAATACTGCCCTCCATTGGAACCCACATTTACGTCGATATGTATGTACGCACAACATTATATGTCTTTTATTACGGCCTTTTCATAGCTCATTCAACTATTTTAATGGTAGTAAATGGGTATCATTACTGCGTGTCTATCTATAGTAATTTAACTACTACGTGTAAGGTTGAGGGAGGGATGGGGGAAGGAAAAGAAAAGTGAAAAACGTTCCAGTGCTATATATCCAGGGCACTTTAGGGCCGCTTTTGATTTAGGGCAGGCATGGAATGTTGAGGGCAGGCATAGAATGTTGAGGGCAGGCATAGAAGAATGTTTCTACACCTGCCCTCAACATTCCATGCCTGCCCTAAATCAAAAGCGGCCCTAAAGTGCCCTGGATATATAGCGCTTCAGCGTTTTGCGTGTTTCTTTTCCTTTCCTCCCCACTCGTTGTTTCCCCTCTGTGGTTGCTCCCCCCCCCTCTCGTATATAGACGTATATAGATGTATATAGACCTCACAAGACCCGTATATAGACTTTACATACAATTATATATGCTTATTGTATGCAATATATATTTTAAATGCGTCGTCACAAATACAGAGCACGCTAAGTTCCCCCTCCCATAATCCATTCATTACACATAGTATCATTGATGAGGGTAAAACACACCAAGGATAACAGGTAAGCCTTCAACACCTACATATCTCATTGTAACTAATCTAATAACAATCGACTCCTTTTATTCAGCCCACGACGAAATGAGTACGGAATGCCGCCGTGGCTGTCCTTTTCGGCGAAAAGCGGTACTCATGTGATGGAAAGCAACTGGCCCTAAAGTCAACGAAAGACAAAACAGCGCACAAACAATCTCGAGCTTCTTTCCCATCTTCGTGCAGCATCCGTGTAGTTTGTAGAGTCTATAGCTTTTAGAAACATTTGTGTGTGCTAGTAACTGAATTCCAGATGACTGTAATGTAATAGAAATGCAAGGAAATCCTCATGGAAGCAGAATACCCTGAGAGACCAACGAAACACATAAAGCTCGAGGCAAGTCCCCCTTATTCTTGTGAGATTGATTAGCAAGCTAATCATGCAACAGAACCCAGAAGTTCTTCAATTTTTGGATCTCGAAGCTGAAGTGTCAGAGGCGGAAACCGATGATGAGAATAATGGCAACGAAGGTGTGTATCATACGTTGTAACGATAGCTACTACACTTCTAATCATTTTCAAGGTGATCTTATCGACGACGATGAAGACATCGATGATTCGATCTCAGGAGATGCGCACCGCAACCTTCTCTGTGAAGTGTTGATGCTGTCCGATGACGATGTGTTTTGGGAAAGCTTTCTCGAGTGTGTTACGGCTCATCGACACATTGCGGAAGAAGACATTCAAGATATCGGAAAAGTGTTTTTATGGGTGGTGCTTGTCAAGGTAACGCTAATCCAATCTTTGAAGCTCATATTTATAAGGACTTTTCTACTTAGCCTGGGTATGAGGAGGGGATAGTCTTTCGAGTCCATCGGCGGCTCATGGACCCTAGGTTTCCTGCACAGTTTCGACCCCCAGCGGTCTTTGGTTGGAAGGCTCTACCTGGTAGAGTGTTTTTTGAAGGTGGTTCAGAGGAAATGATTCGACAAGTCTGTAATGGCCTACCAAACGTGATGGTCTCGAAGACTTTCCACATACCCGATCCCAACCCCTCCATTTTCAATGTTCCAGATACCTTTCGGCCATGGCCTCATTCATGGGTTCGACTGCACTGTGGGATCTACAAAGGAGATCTCGCCTACATTCGGGAGGTTACTACTTATTCAACATTGCTCATCAACCTCCTTGTGGTACCACACGTTGATTATGACCCACCTGCCACCAAATTCAAAGGAAGCCGGCTTATCGCATATGAGGACAGAAATAATGAGAGGGACGACGAGTTTGCAGCGACCTACAAGCCTGACCACAAGCTATATAGAAGAGCTTCAGCACCAGGGTGGCCTCGCCAAGCCCTCTTCAATCCGACACTGGCGAAGCAACGGTATCGACAGGCCTTTCAACAGCACAACAACCTGTTTTTATTCCGCGGAGTGTTGTATGATGCCGACGGATACGCCTATTTCTCAGAAGTCGACATGGATTGGTACACGGCAGAAGATGTAGTACCAACATTGAGTGAATTGGAACTTTTCAACGCCTGCTCGGACATTCCTCTCGACATCCGACAGCACACGATGGCGAGAATGTCAACCAGGATCCTTCGGACAGGCGATGAGGTAAAAATCATGCACGGAGATTCAAGGGGGCTTCTTGGAACAATTATTGATGTAACGGAAGGCGAAGCCGTCGTCTTTTTGACAATGAAGGATGTAACAACTACCTTACCTTTTTCGTCGCTTCAAAAAGATCTCAAAGTAGGGGATGAAGTCCGCATTCTTTTGGGAGACCACGAAGGTGTTACAGGTTGGGTAGTGAATCAAAATGATGACTGTGTGTGCGTCTTTGATGACAGGACCCTTACTGAGGTGAATATCTTGCTTTATAATATATATAGCTCTTCTAACATTCTGTCATCTTGTAGATAGAGGCATCCCCTGGGATTGTTCAGTTCTTCACCTCCCCCTTCATCTTTGGAACGGGGTCCTCGGACTTGAAAGCTTCCTTCACAGATGCGCAAAAGCGTGTCATGATAGGGGACTCCAATAGTCACCTGGTAGGAAGACATGTGATGGTCACCCATGGGAATTTTAGAGGTTACCGAGGCAGAGTAAAAAGCACAATTGGTGAGAAAAGGGTCTTCGTCGAGCTTGAGGCGCTCCTCCAACACCCACAAATTTTGGACATCAGTTCTCTATGCATCATGTAAGCCCATTCTCTTATTTTTCTGAATCGATACTAATTGGCTTCCAGTGCCGATGAAAGCCTTCAGCACCCCAGGCCTCGAGAGCTTCTTACTGACTTTACTTACCCACTTGAACCAGCACCTCCGCCTGGTACTCTGGCAGGCTTTTTGTTCCCTGGTTACCCTTTGCCAGATTCGCAACCCTCAGTCCCATATCCCGCTCCTTTCTGTGCACAGACTCCGGCCCTTGCAGGGCCATCTACTCCGCTTCCTAACTTGGAAGATATCCCAATGACCCCAGCTTGGAACCCAAGCTCACAAACCCCGCGCCGTGGTAATGATGGTAATTATGTTTCTGTTAGAAAGTCAATAGATACTGACAATTGTGGCAGCCTCTTCTCCATATTGGCTCAGAGATGGCTGCTTCGCCAACATGAGACTCAGCCTTCGTCTCATCAACACCAAACCTAATTTTCACAAGGGCGAGCACGAAGATAAGTGTGGGGAGTTCAAGGGAGTGGTCAGAGATGCGGTCAAGGTCCAGCTAGGCTTCAAAGTGTTGGAAGTGCCATTTCCATACCTTATACCTGAAAGGCCGGAGTGCAAATCCCAGGTCGTTACCACATTTACCAGTCCACATAAGGGGTTGCAGTTTAGAATTAAGGAGTTTGGTGAAGAATTTTGTGGCTGCTCAATTTTGAGATCAACAACGCTTTTGAGAAAGGTTGATGTCAAAATCGCCACCAATGAACTGGTAGTCACCTGAGACAGTCGGCGATAACCTACATATACCTTAGATATATTACAACTGCCTTAGACAGATTTTTTTGTATGTTTTACACATATCTTGATGGCAAGGTATATATATTCTAGATCTTATTGCAAGACTTTGAGGCTTGAGATGACTGAATGAACAAACTTGAACACTCACTTATGACCGGCTTAGTCAGCTCCAGCCGGCTTCTTAGCCGGAGCTGGAACTAGCCGAGCTGTGGGAGCCATCACTCGGCGGTTCTGGCTGGGCTTCGGCTAAACTCGGCTCGGCTCCTGACTTGAGCTGGCTCCGAGCCGGAGCCGCGGCAACACTAGCTTGCCTTCCACAGAATCAACAAAGAACCCCCTTCAAAACCTAGCAACCTCATCCAACACCTCCTCATCCCACAGCTTATCGCTCAACCCATCACTTGCGAGAATGAGTATGTTTCTTCACAGGGATGATGCACGTGTGTGCCGTTGATGAGGGTGGGAGGTGCAGTGTTTGTGGGTCTAGTTAGATTGGGTTGTTGTACTGGAAGAGAAGGGGGGTAAGAAGAAAATAAAACAGAGGAAGAAGAGAAGGAAAAAGAGGGAAAGAACATACGTTCCACCACTGTTCTTTTCAAGCACAGGGAGGGGGATGGTGCCGTTTGTGTTTATGGAAGATGATTTGGAGAGGTATGCCTGCGCCATGGTGGGCTTAGGAGCTTGACGTCAATCTTGTGAGTGTTTTGGGAGTGGTTTTGTTGAGTAGGATGTGCTTCAGCCTCAGCTTCGGGTTGAGTTGACAATGGCGTGGCGCCTGGATGTGACGTGGTGGAGACAAAGGCACACGTTGGCAAACAAGGTGTAATCTGAGTAAATGAACTCAATCAGGTCAACAATGCAGTGAATATGGGTGTTCCCTTGCAAGGGTAAGGTGGATGGATGGTGGAGGCATCAACACTGCGTACATGGATTGATAGGCATTTGACCACAAGATTTATAGGCCACGTACCTCGTTGGCAAGTCTTCGCAAATGTGACCGTATTCCCACCGACACCACAAAATGTGTCCAATATGGTATCGCACCGACAACGTTCTGCAATCTGGTCCACCATGCACTCCGGAGTAATGCTATACCACCCCTCTTCATCTCAAAGGCATCCTGGGAGCTGTGAGTATAACGAGAAGTACTGCATGAGCTGCGAAAAGTCTGTGCGATGTGAGGCCACATCAGGTGGAAGCGAATGGGGGACATACATTTTTCTAGGTGTTCCGGCACATCCGCAGCATTTGAGTAATGCAGCATCATGCATCAATGTTCAACCCTGTTGCATTGTATGCCTTGATCCACTTTCCATCCTGAATGCTAATTATGGGCTGCTCCTGAACGACAATCTCAGAGCCATCATTCGCTTTGCACTTTTTTGTTGGCCTGCTCACCTCTACTACTGCTTCCTGAGCTGGGTTCCCCGGATCTTGCACATTGGTACCATTCACCACTTGGACCAGCTTCAACTTGGAGTCCAGGTTGGTTGTTGGCAAGGTGGGTCTTCGCTGATTCTTCGCAAACACTGTCAGATGCAGTGAGCCAAACAAGCGTCAATTTTAAACTGAAAAGTGGACGTCCACTTTTCAGTTTAAAATGCTAGCGGCGGGCAAGCCTGCCCGGTCCCTGAGTCTTGTTTGCACGATGAAATACACAGTGTTTTTGTTCCGTGCATTGTCTGTACATAAATGTTGATGAGATGGCAATATAGTAATAAGATAGTATTATGCTTTGGGATAAAGATGTATGCATGAGTATTGCATGAGTAAGAAAGTTGTTGATGTTCTCAGAAAGTGTTGTGTACATGAGTAAAAAAGTTGTAGCATTAGATGAGGCCTTCATTTTCATTGAAGACGATGTCTGGTTGAGTGATATCTGCGATGTCGTCAACGAGATAATCGTCGGTGACGCTGATCGCAGGGGAGGGTGTGAGGGAGGGATCGACGGTTGCATCTTTTGATGGGTATGCGAGCCAGATGATGGACTGGATATTGAAGGTGAGAGAGGTATTGACTGCTGCACTTGAAAGGGAGCTGCTTAGTCGATGATAAGGGAATGTGGTGAGGGTGAATATGGCGATGACAGCAGAGTTTGGGGTTAGTTCATCAATGATTTGCTGTTGGTTCTTGTATCGACTGAGAAGGAATGGCTTGGTGCCATTGTAAACAGGTACTGACAAAAACAGTATGAGTTGAGATGTAGGAGATAAAACAAAGAGAGATGAGACCTTTCACATCCCATGGCAGCAAGGCTGTGAAGGCAAAAATTGTAAATAGGTCTCATAGGAAAATAAAGATGGGGTGGGGAAACGTACCTTGTTCTATGTCGTCATGTTGCCGGGGATAATGGGACGAGGGTGTAAGTCCTCATATGGTGGTTTGACTAGTACCTTCTTTGAGCTTGCGAGCTGTGGTGATACTGACTCCTTGTTGGAATGTGGGGAGAAAGAGGACTTTTTCATGTAAGATTTCACCAATTGCTGCAATGGCACGGGGAAAGGTTCGGTTTGAAAAGGAGACAGAGATGTTGTGACTGATATCGCCGCTGAGCAGGGAGCTATTTGTAACAGTGCCGACTAGGAAGAAGTGAGTGGGAGTGTTTGTTGGATCGTCTCATCAACAAAAGTATTTGTTCTTCATCTCGAAATCATTGGGCTCGATGAGTGCAAGGTTTTCAAGGAGTCCATGAGTGCTGGGTGTGTCTTCAAGCATTCGCAGTCGCTTAGTGACATCTGTGTTGTAGCAAGTGTTGAAATTACTCAGTTTGATGTTCATTAGAGTGGGTGAAGTGCTGAGAGGGTGACATTTCATAGGTACTCCTGTGAGAGTGCGTAGGTCATGCAGAGTGCTGTAGGATGCGTCAGGGACCTTAGACATGAGCTATAGTGGTGCTTGTGCACCTCTCCCGGAGAACTTCATCAGCTGTTTTTGTTCGTTTTGCGGGATGTGCTGTTGGTGGAGGGGGATTGTCGCCCTCTTTTCGTTTTTGTGATTCATGGTGAGTCAGCATCATGAATGTGTAGAGAGAAAAATTGATGAAGGGAGCAGTTGGTGTTTATTAGTCTCAGCTACGACGTCAGTTATTGATTGTTAATGTTATGACGTACATTGATGATTGTGGATGCTTCTACATATGACATTGTTATGATATCATGATTTTCCTTCAGCTCTGAACATTTACTTGATTTATGGCAACTCTATCAATTGGTGAAAAGTTGGATATACTTTCGCAATCTTGGGAAATCTGTAGGTTGTCATTTTATTCATTTATGAATGTTATTTGTTATGTGTCATCACGGTACAGCTATGGCAATTGACTCTGTTGTTGAATGTTGAACGTCATCAGACATCTATCGGGACGTGCAACTGAGCCAGTATAGGGATGCTGGTGTTGTTCATGATAGATTTGCTGTGAAGAAAAGTGCTGGATATAGTTTTTTGGTTTGGAAGAAAGAACACGGACAGCCTGAAGCCATGCTCAACATTACGGGGGTTGTGACATCAGCTTTCTTTGGATCTATTGTACGGTAAGTTATTGTATATAATTTCATGATTTTTGTTGTATTGATATGGATATTGAGTCCAACCAACACAAAGAAAATCTTACAGAACGTGTCTATCGTTGGTTTCAAAAATGTTGCTTTTGGCAAGGCTTTAATGGCTACCCGTCAAATCTATCGGTTATTTGAAGAAAGTCACCCTCTGGGTGCTATGAAACCATTTAAATTTTTGTATAAACTAGACGATCCTGCATTTCTTGCTCAAGCTCGTTTTCTAACGCCTGCTCACAATAACCCATTTGGTGAAGCAACACATGATATTCAAATTGGTCAAGATCCCCGGGGGCACCTGCAACAACTGGTTAATTCAGGTGATTTTTATTATACTGATGATAACGAAGTCGAATTTGAGGAAGTTACGCAAGATGAGTCTGGGTAATGTTTTATAAATTCATTGTATACTTCCATTTTCTGATCGTGATTATTATAGAACAAGTGTTGTTACTGAGTTAGAGGATCCCTGCATAATTTGGCCTGGTTATCTTGTTGAATTGTCTGTTAATTTTCGCACTATCACTACTGGCGGAGTCAGGCCTATGCAAGTTTTTTTGATAAAATTGGACAAAGTCATCGTCCTTAACAAAATTGGTTCTAGGGTATGTTCTGTTTCTTTATAAGCAATTTTTCTAACCACATCACAGTTGTTATCCATCTATGAGGATAATTTGAGAAATGCACGAAAAGTCGAAGAATCTGAAGAAGAGATTTTTGTTTCTATCCCAAAAAAGCGTCATATTAGTTCAGCTGTTTAAGTTGTGTATTTGTGATGTAATAATCTCTTTCAAACAATGATATTGATCTCCTTGAACAACAATTTCCCCTGCTCAAAGCGCCTCATATGGGGTAAAATGGTGGGGACATCTGCAAGAGCATTGACGGCGTTGATGTGGAGGAAGGTATGTGAGTCTGAGAGGATCCAGTGGATGCAATGGAGCTAGAATGTATCATGGAAGTGTCGCGAACGCATTCGGCTCAGATGTTTGGGTATTACGTATTAGACCGAGGTACAAAGGAAATGTAGATTCGACTGACCATTGGTAAATTCGTTCTATGCTCTCTGATTTCCTGAACTTTGCCCCTCTGAGTTGGCCTTTCATGTCTACCTTCTTTTCTAGTCTTGCCGTCTCTATAATACAATTAGAAAGATACAGGAGGGGGGGAGGGGGGTAGATACAATCCTTGCCTGCAGATGAACTCACCCTCAACACGGTACTCCAGACATTGTTGAAGGACAAGGTCTTGAAGGTGGTTGTTCACGTTAAAGTCTCTGATAGCGTTTGTTACTGTCCCTAGGACAATGATTTCTTCTGTCAACACAACCTAGGTTGCGTGTTTGGATAGGGTGACAGCGCTGAGCGTGGCCACGGGAAACCTGCAACGTAGACACAAACGATATGGTTGGTTTGATGTTGTTTGGCATTTGTCGTTGCTGAGGGAATGAGTGATCGGACTCCTTTCTCGAGATCCATCAACGCAACTTAGGTTGCGCATTCGAATAGGGTGACGGTGTCGGGTGTGGCCAAGGGAAATCTTGTGATGTTGATAGAAGGGATATGCCTTGTTCAATGTCATCTGGCATTTGTTGCTGTTTGATGTGGAGCAGTTCCGATGGTTGGATTGGACGAATGGATGCAGAGGAAACATGAGTGTGACTTTGGCCCTGAGGATTATTTTAAGGGTGCAATGAGGGGTAGGGAGAGGTGGATGAGTTTGGAAAGACAATGCTGTTGGTCTTGTTGTGCCTTCTGATCTCGATACTTGACAGCCACACAAGAACGACAAGAAACACAGAGGGAACGCGAGTGTGATTTTGGTCCTGAGGATTAGTTTGAGAATGCGATGATGGGTGGGGAGAGATAGATGAGTTTGAACAGACGATGCTATTGGTCCTGTTGTGCCGTCTGATTTTGATGCTCTACATGTGGACGCATATTGCTGCATGGATGCGATGTGATCAACGGTGTCAGCAACCTGCGCGCAATGGCGAATGCAGGTATGTTCTGCGGTGCTGTGGACAGGAATTATGTGTGTAAGGTGCTATGGGTGGAGAGTTTTGTGCATCCGAAGGTTGTTTTGAGCAGACAGACGGCTGGTTGGCCTGGGACGATGGACCTGTCAAGTACATATGTAGCAATCGAAAGATAACACACTTACCTGCGAGGCTAGGATCATTCGGCATCAATTTGTCGAAAACACAAGGTGCAACGCTGCATGCAGAAGTTGTTAAGAAACGAAAACCAATTTGACGCTTGGCCCTTTCACTCAGAAAACTAGGTGCTTCAAGTCTAAGAACAGATGACAATGTTAGCTTTTTTAAGAACTAGTTATTGAAAAGGCATACTCACATGGCGAGCAGTGCAAATCGTTCGACAAAGGGTTGATGAAGACAATCGGCAGAGGATGATACAAGGCAAAAGAATATTACCACCAGAAGCAGGCAGGTATTGCATGCATGTAGAGGCTCAGCCTAACTAAAGCGTCTGGCACATCATGCAAGGGATCAGCTGCACTGGTGGTAAACAGCAAAGAAGTGTTGGGTTGATAGCTGGCGTCACGATCACAGCAATACAGCTAGTACTTCAACACAATCGTGTGACGCAACACCTCCTATACAGCACCCGCTAATGGCTACACTGCGTTAAGCTTTACATGATCAAGAAGCGGTGTCTTCTACTAGTAAGTTGTAGTTGCATTGCTAATGTAACTTTCTACGCTGAGTAGTAGCATCATCAATTTCATATGAATCTGATTTTCTTTTGGTCTGATTGTTAGTTGAAGTTGAAAATCTTGGTTTTCCTACTTTTATATGTTTTTCATATTCTGGTTCTGGAACTTCAAGTAATGATTCTGATATAAAATTATATTTCACTAATGTATTGTGTTCCATTACCTCTAGGCATGAATTTTCATATATGAGGCCATACAGTAAAAGATGATTGAGATCAGCTAATGTTACTGGCTGAACTATACACAGCCATCTCTAGTTTTTGCTCTTGACATGGAAACATATGCAGAAAATCCTCCGAGATGTAAAAAAGATAAGATAGTTGGTAGTGTTTTACCTTGTGCACTCTGCCCAGTAATTGCAAATGCTGGTTGAAAGTTAGCTTGTTCATGGACAAGTTTATATTTTTCACAATGTGAGTTAGGATTTGTTGGATCTAAATTTAACGATACAGTTGTTGTCCAAGTTGTTGGTTCTACAATACAATATTTTGGAGGTAAATCTGATAATTGAACCTTACTTTGTGGTAGTTCAATGAGTGCTGCCTTTAGACATGTAAAGTTATTAGAATCTACATATGTTGAAAATTTTCTGAGAATTCCTTGAGCACCATTGACAATTCCCAATTCAGTTGATATATTTTGATAACGTAAAATGACAGGCATTCCTTCATAGAGTGGAAGAAAACCTGGCAAAGCTCCATCACTTGTAAAGTGAGAGATATCCATTTTTAATAAGTTTTCATGTACGTCATCTGTAATTTCATGACCTCTTATTGTATCATGTGCAGCACAAATTACAAGTTTATTTGTTCCTTGACAATTTGCAATAGCTTTTCTCATATTGATAGCTTCTCTTAATAGATTTGTAGACACAATAGCAACAGCATTTCTATACTTTAAATCACTCATGTCAACGCCATCAGGATGTTCAACAGATTTAATAACTCGTGAGTTAAAAAGAGCTACATCTTCTGTCGTACATTGTCACTTACCAAGGTGGTTTACTGTAGCAGCATACTCTGGATCTGTTTTCATTCTTTGTTGTTCATCAAGACAGATAACATCAGTAACTGATTTCCATGCCAATCTACCCAATCTTCAAAGAAGTTCATAATCATTTATAGAATCAAACTGATTGACAGGTGTATAAAGCGGAGTTTGACGAACAGGAGGATATTGGAAAAAATCTCCTACAAAAATTATTATTATTCCTCCAAATGGTTCATCGTTTTCCTTTGCATATCTTAATGCATGATCCATTTCTGCAAGTAGTTGTTGACCTAAAAGAGAAACTTCATCAACCATTAAGACATCAATATTTTTAAATTCTTCTCTAATTTGTTGTCTATTTGCAACACTAATAATGACTGTATAGTATTCATCATTATCAAGTTGTGCAGTCTTGGAATGTTTTCATACTTTGATTGAAAAAGCTTTATGAATGGTAGTTCTGTCAACTAAAAATGCAGCTGATGCTGTTGGAGCTATATATTTAATTTTATACTGAGCACCATAATGTTCCATAAGTTTTTCAATGGCATTTACTACAAAGGTTTTCCCTGTACCTCCACCTCCAGTAATTAAAAGTCTTAGATACTGTTTATAATTTGCACTTTTTTGCAATTCAATATACTTATCACCATTTTCTAACTTTTGGATGAAGGTACGTGCTATAATTCGGAATGCAAGACTTTGTTTACGGTTTAGTTTTGTTTCATGAATAATTCTATCTAGAACATCAGTTGCTGTTTCAGTTTTGGTAAGATGTCCTATTTCTGTTGGCAAGGGTTCATTTATTGTGTTGTTATCAGATGTAATAGATGATGGTACCTCTGTGGATGGTGCATCTGTATGAATAGTAATTTGATGTTCTGGATGATGAAAATTCTTTCGATTTTTCTGTAAAATTTCATCTTGATATTTGATTTCCGTTTTCCATTGTAGAATTTTTGAATTACTGATATCGGGTAATGATGTATTTGAAGTACTTTCCATAGATGAATCATCATTTGATTGAAACCAATTTGAACTCTGTAACTTGTATAGAACAGAATTTAATTCAATATCTTTTTGAAGCTTCCTTCTGTCGACTTTATCATTTAATACTAATACATTGGTAGCATTATCTGAATCAGAATACATTACAGATTTAGTAATTTCTGTTGCTTCTTGTAAGTGAGATGCTCTTTTCTTTAGTCTATCAGCATCTCGCTGATCTTCACATTCATGGATTGCTTCCCAATTTCACATTATCTCTAAAGCACGGTTACTAAACTGAAACTGTTTATAAGTGTTCTCTATACCAATGTTAGCACTCCATAATGGAGAATCATGGTTGAATGGCTTGAAATGTGCTAACATAAATAAAGCATAACGCCTATCTCCAACTCTTGGAATGGACATACCAATAAGCCTAGGGATCACCAAATTTGCATCATCTTTTCCAATTTTGATACTATGATCAATAAGCACATGTGTTTGATACTGAGGATGGGGATACTGCAATTCATAATGGGGATATGTTCCCAATCAAAGCTCATCTGTATCTTTTAGCATTAGATTACTTTTCTTTTCTACTTTGAATCGCCATATAAAATCATAAAAGCACACATTGTGCAACTTACTATCTCTGTAATAATAGTTATCAATTTGATTTGCCTCAATTAATCTACCAGATCTGTCTACAGAAAGATGAAGCTTAACTGGCTCAAATAACTCATTATGGTGTTCATGTTCACAATTTTCTTCATTTTCATCTTCACAATTTATTGAGTTGTGAATATCATCATTAACATTTTCATCTGTAAATGTATGCAATACGAACTGAAGTAGTAGGGATGATAGCATTGGTACTGTTGAATGTGACTTAATAGTATCATTCACACCCTGAATATACCTGGCAGCTTGTTGAGCATGCACTTGTTGTTGCTTTATAAATTGCGATAGACATTTATTCAGAAGATTTTTTGTGCTTTCTATAGATCCTGATGCAGTTACTTCTTTTGCATGTAGAACAGCACATGATAGTAAAGATAAAAACTGATATGTTTTTACTTCCATCTTTGTAATGTAGTCTGTAATATAAAACATGCCAGCCTTGGCAGCTTTGCCTGATAAAATACAGCGCAAATCATGGTTGTGGCGGCAATATATAAGGATATATGGATTGTAGTAATTTATTGTAGAATCTAAGCATTTCAAAAAAATTGAATCAGTATCATTATCAAAGTATGATTCAGGAATAATTTCATGAGGAAACTCAAAACAGCATTTTGATTTATTACTTTGATATTTATAACAAACTTCATGACATATATGTCGTTGCATTCTTTCACCACATTTATATATTTCAGTATTAAGCAAACTGATTGTATCATCATCCATTTTTAGAAAATTTATATCAGGAGGTCGCATTATACGCGGCTCATAATCATCTTCAATAATTACATCATTTTCAGGAAGATCCTGCTTGATTATACTTTCAAGATATTGGAAGAACCTTGTTTCAAAGTTGTTATCTTTTTTTAAACAGCTATGAAGTTCAGATGGATTTAATGCACCTTTCATCCAAATTTCAAAATGTGCATGAAGTCTCCCTCTTTCAGTATTTTCAACACCTGCATAAAAAGCTTCTACATGGCCCAAGATACCACCTTTTGAGCTACCCCTCCTTCTTTTAAAATCCCATCCAAAAAGATGTTCTATTAAAAGATTTATACATATTTGAAAAAAGTCAGCAGCTGCAACTGGATCATGAGCAACACGTATACCACGTAAAGTAGATGAAACAATATAAGGGTAATGTTCATCAAGATTGATAGAGGTATCACCATATAGTACTTGAAAAATTGGACTATGATTTGGTTCTGGATTTGCAGTAAAGAAAAGAAAAGGTAGTCCAAAATAACCCATATAACTCATAATTTCATTTCTGTTGTGAAGTTTCATTGCTTCTGAACCAGGTATTTTAGCAGCAATAGTTTTAATTTCTTTTATAAGATTCATAACCTTCTGTTGATCATCATTAAGATCAGACAAATTACCTTCTTTCTCAAGATGATTTGCAACTGTTGCTATCTCATGTGGTGAAATTGTTGTTAATTCATGAGCAATCCTTTGAAATTTTGGGTTTGCTATTGAAATAGATGTCTGAAGCTGTGCAGCTCGTCTTTGTATTATATTCAATGCAACAAAGATAAAGGAATGGTGATATCTAAAAGATCTATCCTCTAAATCAAGAAAGTAATTTGCCTGTAATTGGAAGCTAATTTTTTTTGGGCGAGAGGGATCTTCAAAACCTCCAGATCCAAATGGAAATAGAGTTGGATACATTCCAGGAAACAATATTGGATTGTGGTATTCACATATTGCCTGTAGTCCTCTGTGAATAATCAAATCCAGTCTATCGGAAGGATCTTGGATAATATTTCTTAAAGCATCTGCAGTAAATGACTGTCCTGTAACTTTAACTTGCTCTGGATCACTTACACCAAGTTTCTCCAAAAAGACTGTGACATCATTTTTGTTTTTACTTTCAAAAACTTGTAAAGCAGGATGCTCACTAATTCCTGCAGTTTCTTCAGCAAACAACTTTTGTATGTCAATATCTTTGTTAAAAATAACTCTTTTCTCTATCTCAGGAATTACATCTCCATCAGGATACATATTTATATTCTCTATGGATAATG
This sequence comes from Laccaria trichodermophora, assembly GCA_018417955.1. NCBI lineage: Eukaryota > Fungi > Basidiomycota > Agaricomycetes > Agaricales > Hydnangiaceae > Laccaria > Laccaria trichodermophora. The sequence goes on from JACTVC010000001.1 coordinate 1,855,449, forward strand.
GTATTTCTTTATAAAGTGGATTATATTGCTTCAACCATACAAGAAATGCCCAAATTTTGTGCTTTCACACATGAAAAACTTGTTTTAAACATTCTTTTGAATATCTTCCAGGACCAATGAAAACAACAGATAGTAAATCATTAACTGCATCAGGAGTTAATGGTAAAACAGATGCAGTAGAAACTACATTAACATCATGGGCACATGTATTGCCTCTGAATACCTGTGGTTGACTTGCATCAGGTGATTCATACAGACGTGTGACATATGCTGTTCCTCGGTAGAGAGCACAAGTCATCTCCTCAACCCAAGTCATATCTCTGAATTGCTCTGGAAGTTCCCCATGATAAAGATTATTAGCAAGGGAAATTTTTGGAAGTCTACCAGCCTTTAAATCAAATGTACATTCTTGGCATAATATAATTGCACCAATTTCATTATTAACTATAAATTCAAAACCTTTTTCAGATAACATTAAATTTTGTAATAATTTATGAGAGTGAGAGAAAAATGGAGCCCATTCTTCTTTTGATACAGTAAGTATATCTAAATGAAGAGTTTCTTGTATATTTGGATTTTCATCTAATTTAAAACAAAATGTTTCTTCATTGAATCACTTACGTGCACAACAGCAGCATACTTTTGGTTGAACAAAATTTGTTGCATTCATATATCCATTTGTGCACATTTCAATAGTATCAATATCAATTAAATTAGGCCAATGTTCTTTTATAATAACATTACTTTGAATACTATCGGAAAATGTTGTAATCTGTTTCGATGCACGTGTTGCTTTGGCTTTCAGAGATTGACGATCTATAGAATTGGATACAGATAATCTTTGGATAACATCAACAGTATACTCATGCTTTAATATTCGAAGTGCAAGATCACAATCTGACTGAGATTCGTGATATGGAATCTGATAACACTCGAGTACTGACTGAAGATCTGAATGATCCATAAACTGGAGGTTATAGTAACGACTTTGAAAACTCTGTTTGAGGGCTAGATAAACATTATTTCCAAAGAACTTTAAAGACTCAGAATATTTATGACAAGGATGAAGTGATTTATATACTTCTTTAACCTTTTTATCTCCAAGTGACCTCAGAATCGCTTGGAAATCACTATCAGAGTGTTGCACATATTTACTTAAATGGTATTTATAAGGACAATAATTCTTTTGTTCAACATGATTAGGAGGAATCATCAAGGCTTCCAATATTTTCTTATTAAAAATAGATTTTAGATGTTCATACATCATTTTGTTTCTGTTAGCAAATCCTACTTTTATGTTGAGTATTTTGCAAAGTTCTTCATCAGACTGTTTTTCAATAGAATGAATAATCTTGAAGAATTCATCCACTAAAATTTCACAAAAGTCTAATTTTCTTTTATGATGTGATTGAAATTTTTTGCTTGCAAAAAAATCTTGTAGTTCTTGCCATGAAATAATTCTTAAAGATGCAAGATAGTGAGACTTTTCAAATGAAAACCACAATGGATTATTATAAGAAGCTTTTTCTGCTTTTGAGAATTTCAACAAGTAGTTTCAAGGATGGAATAATGAAGAGCATATATTAAGATCTGATAACCACAAAAAAGAATCAACAGAAATATTATATATAAGAAAGCCATCATTCATTCTTGTAGTTGCAAACATATAACTTTTATGCTGAACTTCATATTCTGTTTTAAATATATCACACAACCATTGACAGATTAACATCTCTGAATTAAATGTATCATTATGATATTCAGGATAATACAATGCATCAAAATGGTCAGAGTAGGAACTGATATCAATTTCAGTATCATGGGGTGGGCACTGATGTTCTTCTTCAATCCGATAGCAGATACAAGGCTGCTTACATAAAAGCATGACCATATTTTCAAACTTGTGCTAAAACTCAATAGTTTTATGTGCTAGGGCACAACAGTTTAAAGTGCTAATGCACAATGGTTTTAGTGTGCTTAGGCACAATAGTTTTACGTGCAATAACACGAACAGAACAGCAGAGAACGAGAAAGGGTGGCAAATTTTTCAGACAAGCCAGATTTTCAGTTGCTGATGAATCAAACCATGTCATTGATCAATATTTCACACTCCGATATTCCAACTGAGTACTTTGCAGTCGATATGTTACATTCAAGAATTTCTGCAATTGCAACCTCTGATACACTAACCCATCCAACCCTCTTGAAGGTTAAATCTTTCATTGATTTCGTACCAACGCCCTGTGGTTTTCGCCAATCATTGCACAACATCTACCACCCTTTCTTTAGAAACACGCCCCATCTTTTCACTCCAACTACAACCAAACCCAATAACAGACATCAATATAACCACCCTCTTGTTCGCAATGAAAAACCCAGATGCGCTAACTTTCCTTTCACATTTATTGTCTGTATTTGCTTAAACATTTCCAGTATCTGTTGCACCAACAGCATTGCAAGCACTGCCCTTGATAGGACAAAAAACGATATCTTTTATGCCACATTCACCCATACCATCTGAAGGACCATCCATTTCTTTGCTACCTCCTAAGACTCGACACAACACTTCCTACTGGACTGTCCGGAGGACCGGCACCCACTCCTTCACTGCATTCCAAGATTCGACAGCACGTCATCATCCCCCTCACCATACCAAACTGCAACAACTCAAGCCGTATATACCATCTGAAGGACCATCCATTTCTTTGCTACCTCCTGAGATTCGACACGACACTTCCAACTGTACTGTCCGGATGACCGGCATCCACTCCTTTGCTGCATTCCGAGATTTGACAGCACATCATCATCTCCCCTCACCATACCAAACCGCAACAACTCAAGCCGCATATACTATCTGAAGGACCATCCATTTCTTCGCTACCTCCTGAGATTTGACACGACACTTCCAACTGTACTGTCCGGAGGACCGGCGTCCACTCCTTCGCTGCATTCTGAGATTCGACAACAGCACATCATTGTCTTCCCTCAACCATACCAAACCGCAACAACTCAAGCTGCATATGCTTGTTCGGTGTGTTCTGGGAAATGGGACATTACGCTTCTCAAGGCATGACATGTATTCCGGTGAGTTTTCAAACCAACGGCGTTGTCTCTCCAAACTCATCCATCTCTCCCCACCCCTTATCGCACCTTCCAAACTAATCCTCAAGGCCAACGCCACTCTCACATTCCCTCCCCACTTGTAATCAATCTCATGCCCTCTAATCAGATCCGCATTCCCATGGCGAAGAAGGGGCGCCTGTCCACTTTTGCTTTTACGACCTTCAGAAGATACCATACTCTGTCCTCCTCCCCAATACCTCTCATCCTCTTCACGCTTTGACCCTGCCACAGCCTCACTCTCTTTCCCCAGCCGCAGCAAGTGATCTACTGCATAACAAATCTGATGAGTTGTAGTTGGACATTGGGAGTCGATTTTTTCTCATGTATATTATTCTCATCTATCCTTTTGAATCACTCGAGTGTGGTATGCTATTTAACTAAACATTGAGATCTCTTATTACATTGGAAATAATTTGACAATGCCGGATGTGACGTTAAAGTTCATTGAAGACATGAATTTCGAACAGCGGCACAAAGAAAGCTCTCAAACCTTCCACCATATTGTCAGACACAATTTCAATCGCCGCAGAATGTTAGCATGCATTGCTGATCGATATTTCAACTCTGATATCCATTTACAGTAAATGCTACCCATATACAGGAATTTTTCGACCTTTCTAGAATTGGGAGAACCACAGTATTCAGTTCCCATTCAAATTCAATCGTTCACGACCGACACAACCCTCCCAGAGACTCGGGGATTTGTCGATGTTTGGTTGGTCCTGTTGATAGAAAAGACAGTGCAGAAGTACATATATACATTATGCAATGACAAGAAATAGTATACCAAAAGAATGTACTGTACTATTTTGACCTTGTGTTCACATCATGCATCACAAATAGTTTTGAACTGAACACCTATGGAACTGTCACTAGTCACGACAGGTAGTGAACACCTGGTAGAATGAGTATAATAAATGGATTTTTTTTTTGCCCCCAGTGCTTTTTCGAACAACTTGAAGAACAATGTTCTAGGATGGTTGTATCATATATATATCAGTAATCCTCCCAGTCCTCCCATTTGCCCTTGCCAGTGTAAAACTTATGTGCATGCTTGGTACGATGACCTCGGCCAAGTATTGGCTCAGGAATGTCAACGGAAACCTCTTCAATGGTTGCGAGGAGGTCCTCACCACTTAACCGTTTGCCTGAGTTATGATGTAACATAGTCATCCCGAATACATTACTATTGGCTACCATTACTTACAATTATAATATTTGAACACTTCAAGTTTTCATGAACACTTTTGCCGCTGTCACGCATCACAAACACCTGTGAACATCTGTTTCTGTGAACACCATACGTCACGCGTCACACCCCATGAACACTAGGTCGAAATAGTACAGTATATAATTATATCAAGTCAAAGTGAAGCACCTCTCCCCATCCGGCACGCTCGGGATTCAGTGCACTGCACCCTAACACCCCGTAGGAAGCGTCGCATCTACAACAGTCGCTTTCAAACCCCAGGACTCATATTGCCATGCGAAGCAATGGCCCGCAGCCCGCAAGTAGAACAGATAAAGGCACACTGAGGGGTAGCAAACACGAAAGACCGTTAATGACTCTGGTATTCACTGGGGTAACTACGAGACACATCCTGGTCTTATATACTGTGGAAGGTAGGGTAAAGGGTTGAGTAAAGATGGGGATAATACCTAAAGAGAGTGACATGTGAAAGGTAAGGTGAGGGAGACGGGTGTCCGTAGGGGTATGAAACACATAAGTGTTGGGAGACGGGCCGAGGAATGGAGAGCGCGTATGCGCGAAGACGAGAGCGAGAAAGCCGGGATGGTTAAGTGAGTGATATGGAGGTCACGTTCGTTACATCACAGTCACCGACCGTAAATCGTGAGAGAGTCACCAAAAGTCGTCGACAGTCAAACGTTGACTCCACTGCCGTTTTGTCAGATTGCTCCTCTAGACGACTGGCTAGGCCTGTCCAGGGCCTGTCACCTGAGTTCTTGGATTCGACCATCACCGTGCCAGTCCTTGGTGCCCTGACGCAAACAGTGTAGAAGCGATCAAAAATGGAGTCCAAAGCGTTCACATTTCTTGGAATCTGTCACTCACCACGACCACCCTCTCGAATCTCTCCATCTGCAAACGTCTCAAGCATCGCCTTCGTTGTAACTTCCTCGTTATATGTGCAGGAAGCGTGCCACATACGGTCAACGAGGATGATCAACGACTGTGTGGATATGCAGGAAAACGACGGGGAATCATCTCCGGTTAGGCCAGATGCTCATCTATGCCGCAATACTATCTTAACGTGTTTTGTTAGGAGTTTTATGGTTTGTAGACCCATGACGGACCGAGGACTTCTGAGATATGGATGGACCGATAGTTTGAAAAGTTCAAACCTGCGAAATAGGGGACGACGGAGGTACCATAGAAGCTCATAGAAGACCCCTTTGCAATAAAAAGACAAAGGCTTCTCCACAATGGCAAGCAAAGGGTGCGTCAATTTTGATCTTGGAGTCTATATATTGGTCTGACTTGTTACTAGGCCATGTTTTGTTCCGGACATTTCGTCTTTAAGTGCACTGGGTCTGATAGTCAAGGGTTAGCAAGTCCAAAAGATATCTCGAGAGCAGGGTTATGATTTACACCCCTACGTACTTAGCTAGTAGTGCTATGGTACCAGATGATTTTGCCTCCACTTTTCATCATGATTTCGGTCTTCGAATTCTTCTTGTCATTTTATTCACTCCGTCCTCGACACCATCTCAGCACCATCAGGCCCCTGTACATCTACAAAACCCAAAAAGAGGATGGGGGCGAGGGCGACGAGATCAACAGCAGCATCTGCATCAACACCACGTTCTTTGGTCAAATGCCCGTGAGGCCTGCGGCATTCTGCCACTTGCTTTTGTTTTCCGATTCAAAACCTGATTTGCTGCCACTCCATCTAGTTCGTCATATTTTCTGAGGCGGCGTTGACGAACATAAGGAAATCTTATGAACGATACTGCCAGGAAATCGAGGGACCAGTCGTGAAAAACGAGGACGGGTCACGGAAACCCAAAGCCCATGAAAACCCGACGTTTTACATCAGTCCCGGCCGCGTTTGGTTTCCGTTGTTCATTTTTCGATACTCCGCCATTCACATTTAGCTGCTGAGGTCAAAAAGTCGCGCAAGAACGCGTTCCGCCAGCGCGACCTGCGGTCATGGAAACTTGAAAAGCGATGACAAACTCGGCAAGTGAGCATGGGAAATGCGCCTTGACTGAAAGCTGTGCTCACGCATGGTCAATTTGCACCTCCAAATCGTTAGGTTGAAATGAAGTTAAAGAGACGTAGGAGTAGGTCCACCTCGACAGTCGACGATACGAGGGCCACGCCTCGACTACAGAGCACAAGCTCGTACAAGAGACTTAGGACTAGGTTCATCTCGACAGTCGACGATACGAGGGCCGCGCCTCGACTACAGACCACAAGCTCGTACAAGAGACGTAGGATTAGGTCCATCTCGACAGTCGACGATACGAGGGCCGCGCCCCGATTACAGACCACAAGCTCGTACAAGAGACGTAGGATTAGGTCCATCTCGACAGTCGACGATACGAGGGCCGCGCCCCGATTACAGACCACAAGCTCGTACAAGAGACGTAGGATTAGGTCCATCTCGACAGTCGACGATACGAGGGCTGCGCCTCGAGTACAGAGCACAAGCTCGTACGTTGGTTCTTAACTTGCATGCGACTAATCATTCTAAACCGTTGCTAGGGCATCCTTTCTCTCGCATGCTTCATCCACAAGTGTGCACGGTGGGGAATTTGCCGCCTCACAGAGGGACCATAATAGGCATACATTCATTATCAGTACACATGCTTCGTATCTTCCAAGACGTCCTAATCATTGGGAAACACTTAGATAACCATATTGGGGGATCTAACTCCGACACATCACGTTCGACCTTGGCCGTCAGCAATTCTATCACTTCAGGCTCGATTGGAGACCCACCTCATGCTAGCACTTCATCCTCGGTTAGGGATCTGCCCTGTTTGAGCACTTCACCCGCATCAAACCAAGAACAGAACTAGCCGAAAGAGTCCAATGTGTCCACTGATTCAGGTACGTACTATCAATGGTTTTCCAAGAGAAACTGGGTTCGATTCCTACTCCGTGATGATGCCATTTAGGTCTTAGTGGGAACGAAGTATCTCCCGAAATCGAGGTTGGCTTTTTCTCTTCTCAGCATGCCCAACCTGCTGACGCCGGGCAGTCTCCACCCACAGAGCAGGGCAATCCCGTCGAAAAAGAACCCAGTAACTCCATCTACGAGCGTCACATGTATCTTGAAGCGCATGGTTTTCCTCTTTATATCCCTCAACCCAACATGTCACTTCCTTGCTCATATCAACGGCAAGGTGTTAGCATTGGCGATGTGGGAATTTTTACTTCAGATGGTGGCTTCGACTTCCTCTTTAATGTCTGTTTGCCCGCTGGGCACCCAAGTAACCCTGAAGTACTTCCCGAAGGCTTTGTTCCCCTTGAGCTGAGACCAACAGATGTTTGCAAATTGCATGCCCATCTTTCGCACAGCCATTTAGTCAGTCCGTCTGTAAAGAGTCGAAAGTAAGTTGCTCATCTCTTCCACACCTCGGGGGTACTAACGTAGGTTGTAGCAGGGCAACGTTTGAATGCTCCGGTTCGGACGGCGCTATTCTAGCAATGCCTCAAGGGGCATACCACGAAAATTTGAGAAATATCAGGACATTTAGGGAATATGCATCGATTCACGTGAAAAGCTGGTATCTTTACGCGAATGGACCTTCCAATGGTCGAGAAATTGGCAACGGGGATCTTCACTTGGTCACGGGGTGTGACAAGACGACCTCCTGGGGAATAGCAACCTACTCGCATGTCCAGTCGAAACGTTCTGAAGACAACGTGTCCCTCTTAAGGTTGAATCCCGTTGATAACGAACATCACGGTCGACATTCTTCATATACGATGTATGAGTGGGATTATGAGGGCGTGGTAGAGGCGAAGTTTGGTCCAGAGCGGCCAGAGGACGAGCTTGCGAATTTAGGGGTCAGCGGCTCCGCGCCTCCACGAGATCAGTGTACCTTCATCCGGTCGTTGACCCCTGTTTTCGGTAAGGATGACTGGAAGCATCTCGAATCGGATGTAGCGTCTCTAGTAAAGGATCAAGCATCGGTGCGATCCCCTGAGAGCCCTTTCCCATCAAATTTGGGTGGTGCCACAAGTTCCCTTTCAGGTATGTCGTTTCCTATCTCTTCTGATTGTGCGCATTTCAACCTATAACATTTTCAAGGCCGGATAAGCTTTTTGCGTGGTCATCGTCGCGGGGGTAGCTCCGAGATGACCGATTCAATGACCCCTGCACAGGTCAGCACTTCTGGTTGTATCAAACCCTCCTTCAAATGTTCACTATCTCGAAGACAACGGCAGCGCATCCCGCGACTTATGTCATGGACATGATGCTGCAAAAGGTGTGCTTATTACTACATGCAAACTCAAAACCTGCCACTAATCATTCCTTGAACTTTCATAGTGCCCCACAGCGAAGGTTGTAGTCATCCATGACAGCGATTGGTGCTCTGTGATTCGTGACTCAGTGAGCCGTGAACTTCAGAATCATAACATACTTGATTTAAATTATAGCGGATGTTAGGATGTTGATTGGATGTATACAGCCCAAGACCTTCCGCGTCGAATTCAAGAGGTGTTTCATATTGCTGAAGAGAAAAATGGTGAGGTTGACTAAACACGGTGTTGTCAAGGATTTAACATTTTGGCCAGGAACCGTCTACCTAGAAGAGAAAGCCAGGCCACGTCAAGACCTCAGTACATCATCTGACATCTCTGTCAGAGCAGAGGTCGAAGATGGCCCTCTACTTGGAAATCGGCCTTCGCAACTTTCCGATCCCTTTGAGACATCCCCCTCTGACATGGAGATTGACTCCCCCCCGTCCTTTATAAAAACAATTGATGAGGACGAAGATATCAAATTCCACACATGTCATGGTTCTGGTGAGGCAAGTGTCTAGATGTTCCGCTGCTCTGAATGGGTTTGACGACCATAGTCGCTCTCAGGACGAAGACAATGACTTGGGTGACGAAGACCTTCCTCTGCTTGAAGATCGAAAACAAGGGTCCTCGCAAGTTTTCAACTCCTTTGAAATATCCTCTTCGGACATGAAAGTTAACTCTCCCAAGGAATCAGTTAACGATTCGGGTGATGATAATAAACCTAGCAAATATCATTATCTCACTGAGGCGAGTATCCGGATGGCTTCGCTGAATGAGTCCGATATCGAAGAGTCGACTGATGATGACAACGATGATACGAAATCTGACTTGGTCGAGACATCAATACAGGCAAACTCGAAATATTTGGAGGAAAAGTTTGTTTTCAGGGGTATCGAGTCTAATATTCAAGCACTTTCTGGCGATGAAGGTTATTTCATGTCGCATGCTACCCTCTCCGGCCCCGTGTCCCAAACATATAAATGGCAGAATGCTGATGGGGGTGATGTCGTGTCCGACAACAACCTTTCCAGTTCTAGTGGACCAAGCGCGTATCACCTTCCGTTAAAAAAGGAGTTACCCCGAGGCATCGTAAGACAGGCAGTGGACAGTCTATACCGTCACGCTCCCGAATCATCCACCCAACCCCACGAAACAAACTTCAGAAACCCTCTCCCACTTCTAATAGAACCAGGAAGTGATAGATATGATGTCACGGCTGACTCGACTTTTGGTACTGAACATGGCGCATCAACGTCCGATAAGTTGTTGGGCACTGATCCTCTCGCCGATAAAAACCTTCCACTGGCCCACCCGTTGCCTAGCCCGTTTACCATTATATCCGACTTGAGGGATGTTGATCTTCTCACCGAAAAGGACCCTTCACTGGCCCGCAGTCAGTCCGCCGGTGGAAATCAACCGCGTCCGATCATTGCTTCGTTGAACCAAATTGCGGCAAGTAACAGAAGGAGGAAAGTAGACGAAGGAAAGTTTCCTTGTTCGTTATGCCCCCAGACCTTCACCGCGAAGCACAACTTGAAGAGTGAGAGCCCCATCATTCTGCAGACTTTTGTTGCGCTTTCGCTGACGAGTGTATTCCAGACCATATGAACTCTCACTACGGTCTCAAAGCCCACTCATGCCCTCGTTGTCATGTTGAGTTCGGCGTCCAGCATGCTCTCAAAAGGCATCTCAAGATTTGTCAAGGTCCCAAAACCAAAGTGATGCTGGAACCCACCCAAGGGTCAAATCAACTTGAAGACGATTCGGGCATGAAAATCGAAAGACCCATGTCGGGGACAGCGCCGCGTGGTGGTGAGTAGGCCCGGTGGAATCTTCTCAAGGAGTTGCAGGACAACCTCCTCTATCCTCCCTTTCACAACTGTGATATACTTCGCTCTCTCTTCATATTTCCACCCCGGAGGTCTCTTCCACCCTTCTCTTTCCAATGTCCATCGCCCCCGGAATGGTACTAGAATTGCTCTTGTCCTCATGTCCTCGTTTGATCCTCCCACGGGCGCCTCCAATCCTTATGGTTCGCTTTGCCTCTTCACACCTCCTGCGGAGACTTCTTCAGCCCTTCCAACGTCAATCACTCTTCAAAACAATCTTCAATTCCTCTCCATCTCATGTCGTTGTAATTCGGCCCTCTCAGGAGCTCGTAGCCCTCGCCTCAGATCCTCATGCACATGCCCCATCTTTTGTTCAACGGCGGTCCGACGTCCAGGCCTCGTTTGTAACATCTGACTTGCTTCCTCCGAGTCGCAATCTGAGTTCAGGGCGCATATATGTATGTATCTATGAAAGGCTCTCTGCTACTGCGCCCCTGTCGATGTATGAATTCATGTATCTGATTAATGTTAGATGTGCAATTGGAAGTACATTCTCGCGCGCGCCCATTCAAATTGTGTCAGAGCATTACAGCTGATATTCGAAGGAAATGTTGACATGTCGACGGCCATCGATAGGGCGTGAAATCGATAATGATTATATTATTACATACATTCGAAGGCGATATTTCCTTCTTTCTTTCTTTGCCTCTCTTTCACGCCTACGTATTCCTTTCCATATCGCTGCCTATTGGTACCCCAAGGAACTTCGAACGAGGATACATCGGAAAAAAAGGGCAAGACCGAAGGGGCATGTATGCATTTTTACAATCGGCAATAAGAGCAACCCTAGAAATGGTACACGCCTTTCCCAAGGTAGGGAGCTTCCAACGTCAGGTGGATAAGCTAGTGATGATCGTATAGGTCCAACGTTGGTGAGGCGTGTCGTCCATATCCTCCAAGACGCTTTGTCCCAACATTTTTTTTGGCTGAAAAGGCCTCCGTATCTCCACCCGGAAATTGAAGTCGCGCATGTAAATGGATTCATTTGCCCAATACCAGGGCTCCAACAGGGCGGCTGGCTCAGTGATTGGAGGAGGAATCGCTTAGTTCCCAAGGTGAGGACCGTTCAAACTTCATATCTGGAAGCAATCTGGAAGGAAACCCGGGGTTGTTTCATGGAAATTGAGCAATCTTAGCTAGCTTGGGATCGAAAGGATGGAGCTGAGGAAGAGGGTAAGTAGGTGTGAATTATTGTGTCCTGCGTCGCTCGATGATCTCACCCTCTTTTTGCCCTTGCCGGTGGCGCACCCAGCCCGGAGCGTGCATATCGTTGAACGGAGGATTTCGTTGAGATGTCATTGTCATAAGAAAAGAGGCAGTGTCTTTTCGGCAATGATCATTATCCAGCATGCACAGCAGCGAAGGTGACGTCCAGAAGCCCACACGTCGCGGAGGATGGGGATGAAGAGACGGGGTTCCGGGCCGGTGGACGGAGTTGGTGATTGATGCCTCGAGGCAGGTTGTTGCTAGTCAGTTTACCACTGCTGACGCATCCTGACTCTGATTGACCTCAACAGCTTATCTCCTCTTGCAAGCCCTACACAGCTCCCAGTACCATTCCATCACTTTTGCTGCGTCGTATAGCACTCGGAACCGCCTCTTATACTTCCCCATATTGATTCCTAGTCACACTTTCAAGAGAGCCCGCGACATACGCCTGTCACACCAGCTCAACCCTGTCCTCTTATACCACCAACGTTGCTTTATTTCTCTTCGCTCTTGACCACCATTTCACCACCTTACTTCTCACCCTTTTCTCATTTACCACCATTATTCCACACTCACCCACCCTGACTCAGTCCAGTCGATGGATGCACTCAAGTCCCTCATCCAGCCTCTCGTAGGCGGTGCAGGCGGATCGTCGGTCGTCGATGGCATGAAGCTCGTCGTTCTTGGAGGCACAGTCGAAACTGCACGGCGGGTGTCTAGCTCGGCTTGGTATGTGCTTCTGGTCATTCAAAGTGGCTACAACAAGCTGACGTTGCCATCTCTCGTAGGTCCCATTTCGTGAACTGTAAGTCCTCTCTATTGTTATACCTCCCCCATCTGGGGATATCATACAGCGGCAACAGCAACGACAGATGGGCTGATCATGAGAGCCGCCGAGGCTATACCGCCACTTCGGCGCCTCTGTATCAACTCTCGCACACACTGTCACATTCATCAGTGCCACATATCGTGTCTTGCCGATGCTCTCGTCGTCGCTGTTGCTGTTGCTGCCACTTGCTCGCTCGTTATCTATCTAACCGCCGTCTTAAAACCCCACTAACGCCACCTCTCTTCCCAGCATTTTTCCTAACAGCCCACTTCAGCGAAGAAGATTATCCATATGATTGGCTCATGCTCTGGCTCTCGCGCCGACCGGAATGGCAAAGGTCCCGCGAATTTGAGACGACCACCCGTACCTCGGGTCCTGGTGGGTCCACTGCGGACGAAGAGTGGGACCAGTGGGATATTGACGATGCGGCTGCGGGTGAAGACGGCGAAGGCAGACCAAAGACCCGTATTGTATTCCAGCCTACTGCCGACACGACACACACGATTTATTACCGTGGGCACTGGTTACGCGTGAAGAGGGGCCGGAAGCAGGAGACTGGGTGCGAAATGCTGTCGATTAGGTTTGTCTCCAGTTTCACTTTGTTTGTTTGTTTTTACCTCGGGCTGATGTGGTCATATAGCGTTGTCGCCCGCTCAAACACGATCCTTAAACAGCTCGTGTTGCAAGCGAAAAAAGAGTACGAAGCTGAGGCTGTACACCGGATTCAGATCTATTTCGCGGACTCCCATGGTTCTTGGAGGTGGACAGACTCTCGCCACAAACGTCCCATGGCGAGCATCGTCCTCAATCCTGGCGTTAAAGAGATGCTCTTCGACGATACCCGCGATTTCCTCAAAAGTGAAAAGGTATGCTGCTAACCCCAAAATAACTAATTTAATTAATCAATTAAAAATTATAGTGGTACGCAGACCGTGGAATTCCATTCCGCCGTGGCTACCTTCTACACGGTGTACCAGGCTCGGGCAAGTCCTCACTCATCCATGCTCTAGCTGGGCAGCTTCAACTGGACATCTACGTCGTTTCACTGTCGGCTTCATGGATATCAGACTCGACTTTGACGACGCTGATGGGCCGCGTTCCTGCGCGATGCGTGGTCCTGTTGGAAGATCTGGACGCAGCTTTCGTAAGGAGCGTGAGCCGTGACGACGACGATCAAGAAGAGGAGAAGAAGGAGGGCCCTCAGCAGCAGAACCAGGAAGGGGGTAGTGGTGGTAGTGGGGGGAGTGGACGCAGGAGGAGGGGCCGTGGTGGTGAGCAGATGAGCGATGTGAACACCTTGAGCTTGAGCGGGCTTTTGAACGCGCTTGATGGTGTTGCTGCTGCTGAAGGCAGGTTGCTCTTTGCGTGAGTGACCCTTTTGCTTTTTTAGCGCCCTCATTCGTTGAAACTTTCAATGTGTAGGACGACCAACCACTTGGAGCGTCTGGACCCTGCCCTGTCTCGGCCAGGCCGCATGGACGTCTGGGTAGAGTTCAAGAATGCAAGCAAGTGGCAAGCCGAGGCCCTCTTCCGCAACTTTTTCCCATGCGCTGAAGAAGAGGAAGAAGCGGACGAACAGCAGTTGAAGAGCATCAACGTGGACATTGAATTCGAGCCGTCATCTCCTCCATCAACTCCGGGGAAGTTTATTCCCACGCCCTCAAACTTAGGTTCTACACCAACCTCGTTATGGTCCCTCTCCTCAAGCTTAGCTTCATCTGCGTCCTCTCTACTCTCTTCCCCGCCAATGTCTCCTTCGCCTTTGGGCTCTGGGACGAACACGCCCCCTCCACCACGGACACAATCTGGTTCACCGCCATCTGAATTGTCGTCAACGTTGGTAGCTGCTGCTGCTGCCGTTCCGATAGATAAGAACCAGTTTGGAGCTACGAATACTGCTTATTTGCCTCCGCCGCCTACGGCTAGCGTGCTGAATACGAAGCACTCGGCTGCGCCGCTGGATAAGCGGACGCTTGCTATTTTGGCTAAGCGTTTTGCGGATGGGGTTCCGGAGGAGGAGTTTAGCGTTGCTGCGCTGCAGGGATGTGAGTTCCCTTCCTTTTTGTTGTTTGTATTTTGTTGGGTTGGGGCATATGCTGATATGAAGAAAATTAGATCTGTTGAAGTACAAGGCCCAACCTGATGCTGCTGCGAATGGTGTGGAAGATTGGGTTGTGAGTGAGCGTGAGATGCGTGAGAGGCTGAAGCGCGAGAAGGAGGCTAGGGAAGTTCGTGAGAAGGCTCTTGTATGTGTCCTTTTTTATATCTTTATTTCTACTTTCACGAGTGACTAATTGTTTTTTTTTTTCTTCAGCGTGAGAGGAGGAAAAAGGAGGCTCAAGCCAAGGCAGAGGAGAAGAAGACGCAGGAGAAGAAGGACGCTGAGCTTGAGAAAGTCAAGGCGCGTTTGGCTGAAAAGGAGAAGGAGGAAGAGTTGGAGAAGATGAGGCAGCAGTTGCGGGAGAAGGAGCGGGAGGAGACGGAGCGTAAGAAGAAGGAGGCGGAGGAGGAAGAGAAGAAGAAGGCTGAGAAAGTTGTGACGGAGACGAAGGTCGCGGAAACCCCATCAGAGGCGGAGGAAGTGCGTGTTGAGAGTGTTGACAGCTACGTGGATAGCGATGAGGAGAACGTGGCTCCTCAGTCAGCTGTCTCTTCCTCTGCTTCGTCGTCATGGGGTGAAGTGCCGTGACTAGATGGCGGTAAACCCGAGATATTGTCAGACCGTGAACATTCTTACGTCCTCGTTACAAGTTCGAACCTTCCCGCTCCTTCCTCCGTCAAACCTGCCCTCTCCGTGTCAATCCCCCCTCTGACGACTACTGAACCCGACCGACAAGAAGCATCCAAGGCCCTGGCTACGCGTCACGTTGCTGGCTTTGCGCTGGCATCTGTGCCGTTCACGGCCCTTTACCAGGTGTATATCTTCCAGCTGTACGCTCTGCTCATGCAGATTGCGCGGTTGGCGGGGTATTTTACTTGATGCCACACACTTTTGTCTTCCTTTCTACAAACCCCCATCTTGCTTTCCTTTTTTTTTTTGTTCGCTTTCTTTTTTCTTTTTCGGTTATCTGTCTACTTACCTGCAACTGTATACGTACTCACCACCATCCAAGCTATCATATCTTCATCTCAAACACTTGCGCAAGTTTATTTGCTTCACTCTTACTCCCCACAACGCCCTCTTTTTTTGCTTTCGATTGCCGTTTGTCGTATGTTGTTCTGGTGTACATATTTCGTCTCGATTGCTCCGATTGAATCCTTAGTAGATTGAAATACAGTTCGTTCAGGGCAAAATGAAAATTTAACGTTTCAACATTGATGTCGGACACAGGAACAGTGCATAGAACGTTGATGACTTGTATTTGATAAATCTCGAAGAAAAAAAAAAGCTTATTTATGTAATACCTTCAAAGTCATAAATCAAGTCAATTGTGCAAAAGCAACGCATTTCCTGCATTCATGCACATTCGTTCAGCCCAAATTACAATCCTCCATTTTCTTGACGACTGATGCCACAGCATCTGGTGCATCGGCATCAGCTTGGCAAAGAGAGTGGAGATAGGCATTTGTGTCATATTTCCCAGATGTGTCTGGTCCGGAGCGAATCTGCGACGACGACTGCGCGTAGGAAAAAGCCTGAGGCGGGGGAGGGTACGAGAAAGCTTGATGCCCAGAGGACATGTCCAACAGCGTGGAAAAACTAAGGAGCGGCGGGTCCTGGTTGTCTGCCATCTGGTTGGCAGAGGTTGAGTATGGTCGATTGGAAAAGGGTTGCTGGGGATAGGAGTAGGTTGAGTCCAACAAAGGGGGTGGTTGTGAGTAAAGTGGGGTAGCCGGGGGGGGATGAACGGGGCTTGATTCGTAGTATGGGTAGTAATCCGTCTGTTCTGGCGTGGTCAGCCTTCCCCTCTGTTCCGACTGTGCGGCGACAGTCATATATTGACAAAACTGATTCTTTGCTATGCACCTAGTACACCGAGGAGGTTCCTGGAAGGGTCCAGGAATGCACTTAAGGGAAGAAAACCTGAGCATGCGATTTAAAGTCACGCCGCGGAGACGTACCTTTACTTTGCGGTCGCGACATTTAACGCATGTTATGGACACTCGCTTTTTTATTAGTTTCGCATCGGAGGTTGAACAGACCATGATCGCTTTTGAGGTATAGAGATGTGTTGAGTCCATCAAAGGGGCTGGTTGAGAGTAAAGCAGGGTAGGTGATGGTACGTAGGATGGGTCGTAATCTGGCGTGGCCAGACTTCCCCACTGTTCCGACTGTGCGGTGACACTCATGTATTGGCACTGCTGATTCTTTTCCTCGCACCTAGTTTTCTTGGGCCGAGGGTCAACTTGCAAGTCAGAAAGGGATGTTCCGAAAGAATCGAAAAGTTGGGAAGGCCCTCGTTTTCGTCCCCGTCCCTCAGCCTCTAATCTGACAGAGGCGTCAGATGATGTACTGAGGTGTTGAGATAGATTCGTTCCCCCTTCTAGGTAGACAGTACCTGTGAAATTTTGATGAACTTTGACAACGCGTGGTTAGTCAACCGCACCATTCTTCTCTTGGACGATATGAAAAGCCTCCTGAATCCGATGTGAAAGGTCTTGAACTGTTGACATCCAGTCGTCATCCTAAGAAATATGTTTGAGACTTCAGATGAATGAATGATTTTGATAGCTCACCGAGTTTCGAATCACTGAACACCAGTCACTATCATGAACAATTACAACCCTCGCCTTAGGGCACTGTGGAAGGAGTGATTAACAACGAGTTTGGGTCGTACATACCGAAAACACCTTTTGTAGTAGCATGTCAACGACGTAGGTAGCGGGATGAGCGGAAAGAATCTTCGCGGAGACAGTGAACATTTGCAGATGAATCTGGGACAGGCGGAAGCGCTAACCTGTTCAGGGCTCGCACAATCAATCAACTTGGAAGTGCCCTTGCGACTATGGCGACAGAAAGAGCCTATGAGACCTGGGAAATCTTATCCGTTGGAACGGTCATAACCACAGGAGATAGATAAGAGCGTGCCTGAAAGCGAGCTCACGGCACCAAACACTGAAGCTAGAGGGCGCTCTGGGGACCGAGCAGATTTTCGATCATCTGCTGAAGTTGCTACTTTCGCTTGGAGACGCTCCCAGTCATCATCACCCAGCGCAGGGGTAAGCGACCTGATGAATGTGCACTGATTTCGTAAAGGTCTGACGGCATGAACCTCCGGGAGGTCCATAAGCTCATCATCTTCAGGTCCAGCCTTGACATCTGCCGCACCCTGTGGATCCCAAACATATGTCGGATACAGGGAGTGTCGAGCTTCGTTACTGACAGTGAAGTTCAAAAGGGTCACATCGTCTTCAACATGCTTCAACTGGGCGTGAGAGTATGCTGCGATTCCCCACGAAGTTGTCTTGTCGCACCCAGTAACCAGATGAAGTTCCGCATTGCCAATTTCTCGACCACAAAACCCGTTGGCATACTGATACCAGCTCTCAGCATGAAGGGATGTGTAATCTCTGAACCTGCTGATGTTCCTTAAGTCTTCTTCGTGAGCCCCTTGAGGCATAATCAAAAGAGCACCATCCGAACCAGAACACTGAAACGTTGCCCTGCATCTTCGTCAGCATTTCTGAACCTTTGAAGTAATGGACTTACCCCTTCTTTTTGATAGAGGAACTGGCAATGTAACTATGCGAAGAATGTGCGCGAAACTCGCAGACATCCGCGGGCTCGAGTTCCAGACGACAAAAGCCTTCGGGAAGCTCGTTGGGATTACTAGAGTGTCCTGCAGGCAGGCAAATGTTAAAGAGGAAGTCGAAGCCGCCTCCCGGGGTAAATATCCCAACATCGCCAATGCTGACACCTCGACGTTGATATGAGCAAGACAGTCTCAAGTTAGGCTGAGGAATCCAGAGAGGGAAGCCATGCTTCTTGAGGTACATATGACGCTCGTAAATGGAGTTGCTAGGCTCTTCTTCGATGGTATTCTCCTCTGTGGGTGAAGACTGCCTGGCGTCAGCATAGTGCTCAGGCTGAGAAGATAACAGACAGACCTCTATTTCGTCTACTTCAAGTTCAACAGATGCACTGCTACCAAGACCTGAACAGGATAACCAAAGAGTAAGAATTGAACCCATCTTGCCATGAAAGGTTCTGGGAAGAATACATGCCTGAATCGGTGGACACACTCGACGCCTCCACTATAAGGCTTTGTTCAACTCGATCCAAGGTGGACGAAGCGCTGGCATGGGGCGAACCTCTAGTCGACTCTGGCGTGTTGTTCTTCTTTACTGTTGAGGTCGCCCGCGATGCGTCCGAGTCAGACCCACCCACATCTAGTTGAACTTCCGATGATTAAGAATCTATTGAAGAAATAGAGTGTGCGCACTGATAATAATTGTACTCTTAATATGATCCCTCTGCGAGTTGCTGATCTCCCCACCATGCATACTTGTCGATGAAGCGCCGCATAAGACGGAGGCCCTAATTGACGGATTCAGAACACAACGACAAGTTGCATGCTCAGAGCCAACGTACCCTGTGCTTTCTACTCGAGTCGGTGGCGGTCTTGTCGCACCTCTCTTTGACTTGTTTTTCTTCGTCATTTCAACTAGTGATCAATGACTCGGAGGCGTCGGTTCTTATGGGCAGTGGCAAGTTGCGTGGGCGCTTCTACATTTTCTAATTCAAAAGTTGTTCCCATAGCACTTGGTAAAAACTACACTCACCCTCCATCATGTAACTGATAATAATTGAATGCGTTATCATCGCCAGACTTTTGCCAAACTTTGGGTATTATATGGTTGGCCGTGCTGGGTGAAACACGATCCTCTGTGTTTCGATATCGTCCCTAGCAAATTTGAAAGAGAACTATTGACTTGTCGGGAGTAGACGGGGTGCTTGTGGAGGTCACTGGAGGAGTCGCAAATGATTGATGAAGCTTGAACGTCTGTTTCGAGAGCTGACTGATTCTTTTTTGTTTGATTCGGACGCCAACGTCACTCCTCTGCAATTGACGGGCCTGACTTCGTTCAAGGCAATGGAATTTAAATTTCAAAATTGTCGTAACTTAGGACGCAGGATGTGGTCATACGTAATGCTAGATGCCCTTCAGTGGATTACCACCAGCCTCAAGCAACTACCCCCTCACTAGTTCGTTCTGTGATTGGCAACTATCTCTGAAGTTCTTTTCCCAAAGTATATCTATCAATGAATCTGAAGACAATGTTTATGACTCATAACATTTATCCCCTTCCTTGGTATATCGATAACCGCTAAATACTTTGTGTTTCACTCGGCCATGGGACCGTCGAATACGATCGTTCTTAGAGGTTCTGCGAGCGAATGATTTGTGCGAGAAGTGAGATTTGTGCAGCGCATATCTCGTGGGTGAAGCAATCGCAAACGGCAGGCCCAAAGTGGCCCGTGGACATTCAAAGACACACAAGGTCGCCGCGGATAAGCCATGTCAAGTCATAGACGTGAACACGACTCTCTCCATCTTGATAGCCCCAAACACGCGGGACGTGCGGACATTGCCCATCCTAACGCTCGAATCCTGCAAGCTCGACACCTGCCCATTCGCATCGAGGTGTATAGGCTAGAACCTCTGATGCATCAAGCTACATAACCTCCCAAATCAACAAAACGCGAATCTTAAGAATGACTGTAGGACGAGGCATACACACCTTTCGTATTCATACAGAGCCTCCTGCACCAATTCATCATTCACATCTTCTGTTTCGATGGCATGTTCTACTAGCTTATGTTTGCACGATAACAGCGTCCTCATATGTCTCGTTGTGTGCATCTCGAGTTCTTCCGCCTCCATAGGGAGATAGGTTGACGGGAGGAGGAGACCCGTAGTTGGGTTTATCTCTGTCTCGCTTGCAGCAACCTCCTCTTGGTCTTGCTCGGTGGGGGGATCGCGATGAGCGAAGGAAAGATGCATGACTTCCATGAGCTCCCCATATCTGAATATATCTTTCATCATTTGCGAGATGAACGTCTCGGGGTGGAGGGAGATGCCATATGTCTTGGAGAACATCTATTCGAAGAGGAACTCAAAGTTGAGAGGCGGGGTAACGGGGGGTTTGGCGGGAAGATGACGGTATCTTCGATCAACTCCAGCCGTCCACCTCGGGTGAGTAACGACAGACTTCTTTGAACACGTGTGCCCATGAGCCTGTGGGTATGCAGAGTGAGTCATGACATTCTTATCAAGTCGAAGGTGTTGGAGTCGAAGGGCAGTTGTTTCAGGCTGGACGATACACATATGAATGAGGATGAGGATGAGAAAGAAAGTGTTACAGAACACGTACAAATTCTCCCGAATAAACTCGATTTGACCCTTTATCCTATGTTCGACGGCGAGTGGTAACAAAGCTTTTGAGATATCCACCTTCTCGAACCCAGTCACCTTGGTCCCGTATCTGCTCCATGTCATAGCAGCTTCAACGACCCAGTGTCTGTCGTCTATTAGATAAGTTGCAATGATAAAGAGGCAAGGCCACTAACCCTTGTCCACATGCAAGGTCAAGCACTTGTCGAGGAGGCGAGGGCCCATGGTCATAAAACGTCGGCGAGTCAGTCGTGTTTAAACGACGTAACAGGTCCCCCGTCCATCTATCGCTAGTCACAACAAAAGTCAGCAAAATCAACTGACAATAAAACAGAGTAAAAACATACTGGTCAAGAAGAACAGCGTCAAACGGGTTCAAAGGACAACCCAACCCAACCCTCGACTTGCCTCCCGTTTCCATTGCGTAAGCGTTCTCAGCAGCCATCCTAATACTATCGAAAACCCTCTCCACCACCTTATCCCCTCCAACCCCCACTCCTAAATCAACTGTCGTTCCAATCAAACACCATAAACTCATGAGATTTCGAAGTCGACTCAAATTTCATCGACATCGGGATCATCATCTGGATCTCATCCCCGTCTTCCACTTGCTCATCTCGTTCTCTTTGTTTTCCTTTGTACGATTCTTGGTTTTGCCTAGCAAGTGACAAAAACTCCTGAACGGTCTTGGGGGGCAATTGGTCGCAAAGTCAATGATTGGTAGGGGGATGGGTCGGCGGTGCTGGGTTTGGGTTTAGCTTTCAAATTGACTCGAGAACGACCGGAGGGGTATAGGTATGGTACTGATAATGGTGTGCTTGTAGTTGGAGAAGTGGAGTTATTGTCATTGTCATGAGGGTTCTGGGGGACAGAAGTAGAAGCGGGAACAGAAGACAAAGGCTGCCCTGAATCGTCCTGGTGGAGACGATGTTGGGGCACCACCCTGTGTTCGCTTGCACTTGTACAGGGGGCACCAACGGCACACTTGGCACCAGCAAATCCGACAATGAGGACGAACTCGTACCCCCACTGGAAACGTGCACTTTACGAGTTTTGCTCCCCTCAAGACGAGCCATAGAGCGTCCGACAGCGCATACTTTTGGCAGTGTCGACTTTCGCTGCTCGTCCTTGTCGATACCTATACACCCAGACTGACCTGGGACAGTGGTCGGTGGAGGTGAGAACACATGATCAGAGGCGTTGATTGGCATGGAAGGGTCGAACTCGACGCGGGTGGGTGCAGTGGGGAGGTAAGTTGTGGTGAGTATGATAACGACGAAGACGGTTCAGCTACTGAGATGGTTTGTGGGACGCCGAGGGGAGTGGTGTAACTCGTAACGGACGAGCTGGGTCCAGGTGGATACACATGCTGGTGCTGCTCTTCTTTATGTGGACCTTGAAAGTCCCGCTGGGCGCTATTGTAGTTGTAAGCAGACAAGGAGTGTGCTTGGTTGCTATCGTGGCCCAGGATACAGAGCTGCAGAGGTGGAAGTGGATGGGCTTTTAGAAGAGAGTTCGAAGATAGTATCGTCGTCGAAACTTTGCCTCTCTTCATACTTTGATAAAGGGGAGTAGCTTGGATGGCGTGGTGGCATGGGACTGGGCCGTGGATTGCATGCGTTTTATCCATGACAGAGGATGGTTGGCTTGGATTCATGTTGGCCAACTGTTGTTGCGAAGGTGCAGGTAATGAGCGTGATGCTTGCATTCGCGATGGAAGCGGGGGCTGGTACGTCGCCACCACAAAATCATCTAGATGGCTGGGGTATTGATTCAATAACTCGTCGAATACACGCTCAGAATCAACGTACCCTGTGTTTGCCACTCGAAGGGTGGCCCTCGTTTTGTCCGAGACTGTCAAGATGGACCTAGATGACGACATTTCGACCTTTCGATAAATTGGAGGCCCTTATCATGGGCGCTTCCACCTGATCCTGGGCCCATGCGAGCTATCTAAGCTATTGGTGCCCGTCTTTATTGCTCCTCCGCGCGACCTGGGTAGAGTGGTAGGCAGGCCGCGCTGACGGAACACGTCCTTGCGCGATTCATTGTCCTCAACAGCTAACTTGCAGCTAAGTGCAGTATTGAAGTCTATGGCGAATTAGAGGTTAGGCCTTAGGGTTGAATTGAAAAAAGCAAGTAGCAGACTGCCGCAGACCTCATTGTGGAGGAAGAGGAGACCCGTCCATATCTGGCGCGTTTCCCCACAGAGACCAGGAAGGAACCAACGACCGCGATGGTTGAAATTTGGTTGAAATTTTGAGGAGTCGACAAGGAGTCGATCGAGACGTAAAGCCGTGTGAACTGCGCAAGTTTATTGCTCCACCCCGGGCCTTACTCCCCACAACGCCCTCGTTTTTTGCTTTCGATTGCCGTTTGCCGTTTGCCGTATGTCGTTCTGGTGCACATATTTCGTCTCGATTGCTCCGTCCTCTCGAGTCCTGATCCCTAGTAGATTGAAATACGGTTCGTTCAAGGCAAAATGAAATTTCAACAATCATATCGTATGTGTATAAAGGGTATGACGTGTCTATGGAAGATTAACGGTAACAGTGGAGGCGCATTAGACGTGTATGAATTTGTACGAGAGGCGAAAGGTGGAGGAGCACAGCAAGGCAATAAAAATAACGAAAAGTCCACACTGCCACGACATCTGGCGGTATGATAATGGGATGGTGTCTCATAACAGCACCATTTCCAAAGACAACAAGGTCTGATCCAAAGAGAACACGCAATGCGCGGTACATAGCGCATCTCTTAGCGGGTATAAATCCATGGGGTATAAAGTTATTGCGCAAGGTCAAGTCCTATGGGTCAGGGTCGAGTCCAGCAGAAGAGCGAAGAGAATAAATTGGTAAATAGACGAGAGCGAGAAGAAGCCTTCGATACGTATGGGTGATAATCGCCGCCGCTGAAGGGCGGTTGGGGATAGTTTGCTGGAGCAAAGGGAGGAGGAGCCGGAGGTGCATAAAGAGATCGTTCACCGATACTGGCAGGGTGCCGCAAATCGTATTGATGACCGGAACTCGAGGGGAGGTCATGTAACACTGAGCTGCCACATGTGTGATCCATCACTTGTCATGGCCAATCCCCGGAACTTGGTCCTTCCCATAAGAAAATCAACGCGTTTCATACCCCCACGTTTCTCCAGGTCATATGCTTGTAAGCTGCGATGCCTGCGGTATCGCTGCTCGTATGCCTGAGCAGCTCTGCGCTTGTTATGTGAACTAAGCGAACTGTACTCCCCAGGTGTGATGTTCTTTTGCAGTGCATTGTACACGCCGTTCAGTACATCTCCAACAGTGACGTGAGAGCCATTCGACGTTGAGACACTGATAGTCCAGGGCAGATGTTCAGACACGATGCTCAGCTTCCTGAGTGGAGGAGTTGTAGCTGGTTCCGTGAAAATGCGGCTGGAGATGCGATGATGATGATGATGATTGAGGACAGAGGATGGGTGATCCATAACATCATAATTGATGGCAGGAACAGATGATAGTCCAAGGTGCGGATGGATGCACACCCGACTATCTTCGAGATGAGGGGAAGGATAGAACCGTACTCTTTTCCCTTTATTAATTCTTCGCCCTCTTTTATTTGGTTCGCCTACATTGTCCGGCTTACGTCCAACTTGGGGCGCCTCGCGGGGACGAACTAACGCTTGATCATGGAGAGGGGCCTCTTCCACTTCTGCAGGCCGCTCGGTAGCTTTTAATTCTTCGTAGTCTTTCCTCTTCTTGAGGGCCAGCGCCATCATTCTCCAGGTTATATTTTCAATCCGCTGAGCATGAGGTGATGTTGCTTTCGTCTTTGCATACCTTCGCCAAATCTGCGTCGTCAATGGGTCCTCCTTTGCCAGTCGATCCAGATCAATATCCAGATCAGGCGCGTGTTGCAAATCAGGAGAGCTAGACACTCTGCGAGAGCTGAAGGACCTTGTAGCCTGTGGAGCCAAAGGAAAGCTTTGTTGGCCGGAAATTGGACTCAATGACATTCCCCTGGCTTTGTTGGAATTATCTTGAGAGTAATGTGGATCCATGGGGGGAAAAGAGATGCCAACATCGTCTGGACTGTTAGTGTGACCGTGCTGGTCGAAAGACGTGTCAGCAGAGGAAGAGAAAACACTTGTACTAGGTCGACACAATCCTAGAGGGACGCCACTCACCTTGCTGGAATCAGGACTCGGGTCGTCGTCGTAGACATCAATCGACGTCTTGAGGGGCGAAGGCTGTGCGAATGAGGCACTGTTATTCGCCTGTTGTGATTGTGGAAGGATGAACTCGAGGAAGGCAGTATCCCGCATGGGATTATCCTCGTCATCTAGTTGACCCTCGCTATCCTAAAAGAAGTGTGTCATCAGAATCATCGCAAGCAGCCGAGCCATTCCGACACTCGCCTCGCCAGAATCATGATATGCAGCAAACTTGGAATTTTCATCTTCATCGTCCTTGAAGAACGAAAGATAGTCGCCCTTCATATTCAAAGGGGATGGAGGCGCAAAGTGGTAGAACATATGCGAGGGCCCTGCTTGTTGATCTTCATCACTCGAATCGCCGTGGTCGCCCTAAAAATGATTATGGTCATCAGCCCATTCAGAGCAGCAAAGCCTATCAGAAATTTGCCTTGAGAAAATCACGATATTCGTCAAGTTTGGTGGCATCATCCCAGTCTTCAACTATCAATTTTGGGAGAGAATGCGAAGGCCCTGGATTTCGGTCTTCGAGAAGAAGGCCCTCGTTCTCCAATTCAGCGGAAACGAGAGATGGTGTACTGAGTTGTTGAGATGACATCGATTTTTCTTGTAGGTAGACGGTACCTAGAGAAAAAAGTTGAATCCTTGACAATACCGTGTTTGGTCAACCTCACCATTGTTGTCTTCAACGATATCAAACGCCTCTTGAATTCGATGCGGAAGGTCTTGCACTGTATATGTCCAATCATCATCCTAAGATCCAGTTTATATCTTCCAATCTAGCAATGAAGTTTATTGCTCACTGAGTCTCGGATTACAGAGCACCAGTCGCTGTCATGGACGACTACAACCTTCGCTTTGGGGCACTGTAAATGCACAAGGAATTGATTAGTTTCACATTCATGCGTCGCAGTAAGCAGTACCTTTTGCAGTATCATGTCAGTGACGTAGGTTGCGGGGTGAGCCGATAGAGCCTTCATCAAGATAGTAAGGATACGAAGAGGGGTATGGGAGAAGTGGAAATGCTGACCTGTGCAGAAGTCACTGAATCGGTCAGCTTGGAAGTATTTCCACGACCGTAGCCACATAAGGAGCTTAAGTGGCCTTGCAAATGATATTACATGAAAAGTACACAAGAGACAGGAAACAACATACCTGGAAGTGAGCTTATGGCACCTAAAACTGATGTGATGGGGTTCTTGGGGGACTGCTCCGATGCTTGATCTTTCGCTGAAGCCGCTATCTTCGACTGCAGACGTTCCCAGCCGTCATGACCAAGCGTAGGGGTAAGAGATCGAATGAAGGTGCACTGATTTCGAAGAGGGGCAGAACCTTGAACCCCTAGGTCCACAAGCTCTTCTTCTTCGGGACAACCTTCGCCTCCACTGTGCCCTTGTAATCCCAAGCATAAGACTGTCGATCATGATGTTCATTACCAACAGCTTCAAAGTTCAACAAGGTTACGCTGCCTTCAGGACGTTTCGACTGGAGATGCGAGTAGGTTGCAATTCCCCAAGCAGTGGTCTTATCGCAACCTGTTACCATGTGAAGTTGACCATTTCCAATTTCCCGACCGCAAGGGCCATTGGCATACTGATACCAGCTTCCAGCGTGAGTCAATGCGTAATCTCTAAATCTGCTGATATTTTTCAAATCTTCGTGATAAGCTCCTTGAGGCATGGTTAGAACAGCACCATCAGAACCGGAGCACTCGAATGTTGCTCCACTAAAACCTCGTTAGCACCTCTGGCAGTGAGATGTAGAAAAAATAGGCGACTTACTCGTGTTTTTGGACAGACGCGCTTGTCATATGGCTGTGCGCAGAATGCGCACGGACCTCGGAAACATCCGCAGGTCTGAGCGTAAGGCAAGAGAAGCCTTCAGGCAACTCGTCAGGGTTATTAGGATGTTCTGCCGGGAGACAGACATTGAAAAGGAAGTCAAAGCTACCATCCCATGCGAAGATCCCAACATCACCGATGCTGACACCTTGTCGTCGGTATGAGCGAGAAAGCCTCATGTTGGGTTGAGGAATCCAGAGAGGAAAACCATGTTTTTTGAGATACATGTGTCGCTCGTAGATGGCGTTAGGCTCTTCTTCGAAGAGATTCTCGTCTTCATTGGGCGGAGAGTCTGGAGACTGCTCAAGGTCAGCACGTTCGCCATGCTGGCGAGAGAAAAAGCAAACCTTGATTACGGAAGATACTTCACTACCATAACCTAATGGTATCAGCACAAAGTAAGAATGGAACCCACTTCTGAAAAACGACTGAGAGTACGTACCTGAATCTGTGGACGCATTGAACTCCTCTAGCAAGCTTTGTTCTTGGTCTGATGCAGATGAAGTGCTAGAACAGGGGAGATCCCTAGCCGACTTGGATGAAGTGCTTGCATGAGGCAAGTCTGTTACCGTGCCCGAAGTACTAGGCTTGCTGACGGCCAAGGTGGAACGCGATGTATCGGAGTCAGATGCCCCAATATCTAAGGGCTTTCCAATGATGAAGAGGTCTTTAAAGATATGAAGGCTCCGTACTGATGATGAATGTAGCCCTGTTATGGTCCCTCTGCGAGTTGATAATTTCCCCACCGAGTACACGGGTAGATGAAGCACCCGACAGAATGGATGCCCTGATCAACCATTTAGAATGACTCGTCGAATACATGCTCACAACCAACGTACCCTATGCTTTCCACTCGAGAGGCGGCTCTCGTTTCGTCGACTGTCGAGGTGGACCTAGCCGTATGTCTCTTCGAGTTCATTGCAATGTAAGGATGTGGAAGCGCCAGTCAACTGCGCATGAGCACTTGACGAGCACAGGTTTTTCTGAGCGCTTCCAGTCTAGGCGGATTTCCCATGCTCATTTAGGGAGCTTGTCATTACTGTTTCAGACATTGGCACCTGCCTTCAACCTGCCTTCATTGCTTCCCAACTTTCGCGCAACTTGGGTAGAGTATTAGGCAGGCTGCGCTGGCGAAATACGCTCTTGCGCAAGTCGTCGTCCTCAGCAAAACGAAATGGCGCAGCATTAAAGTCTACATTGAACGGGGGAAGTAAGACGCGGTGTCGAGGTTGATGTAACCGTCGGTTTTAAGGTTGGTTTTAGGTGGGCTTTGGGTTTCCGTCACCCTCGATAACGATTGCTTTGTTTTCACGAGTTGTCCCTTGCTTTTTGGCAGTGTGGGTGGGGAATAAGAGGTTTGAGTTGAATTGGAGAACGCAGGTGGCGGACTGGCCGCAGGCCTCATTGTGCAAGAGGAAGTGGTCAAGTAATCACCAATGACCAAAGAACAAGAGTTTGCAGGCCTCTTTCAGTTCGTTCAAGGTTGGTTCAAGGCAAAAATGAAATTTCGGCGTTCAACGTTCAAGTACAATGCTCGTCGCTGATGATGACACTAAGTACTTATCTGATCTTCGACTTCCACTGCACCCATCGCCCTTATAAAACCTCTTACCAGCAACTGCGATAACCTACATTTCGAACGATGACTCCCCCCCCCCAGGCGCATCCGTTCCCCAAAATGTTTGATGCAAAAACAAAATCGCACAGGGCTGGTTCAAGTTCGCCACCTTCTATTGCAGGCGATGCAAAGGCTGTTTCTAGTCTCCTCATCACGGAGAGCCCCTGGCGCGACAGTTACACAACTCCCTCGTCTGGAACTTCAGGACCTTTTCTGGATAATCCAGCTCCCCACCGATCAACTAGTTCAATCGGAAGTGCAGAACTCCCGCTTTGAAAGACGAGCTGCTAAGCTTGGAGCAGCCTTACTCCGACCTTGCATGGATCAATCTGGATATTCGAGTTCCAAACTGGCATAACGCGTTGTCTCAAACAGATGAGTGGAGTGGAAGCCTGTGCACATCAATTTGGAGAGCCTCAAGGAGTTCGGTGGATTGAGGGATTTAATTATGGACAGTGGGAGGAGTAGAACGGAAGAGGGCGAGTTTAAGGACGGATTGAGCCCGGCGGTATTCATTGTTGGGGCGCGATTAAATGGAGACTAACCGTAATACACAAGGTAGGCGTTATAGTACACGATGGCTAAGTGAACAGAGCAATCCATTCAACCTTTCAAAGATTCCTTGCCGAGCAGAATCGGAATAGCATGGCGGTCACTGTCACCGTGTCCATGATTGGTGGGTGCTTCTGTGCAGGCCATTAGCTAGTTTTGCAAACATGCCATGAAACAACTCACAACAGTTCCTGCACCTGCATCGCGGACGAAGTGAAGTTCACCAAAAACGTCACCCAATTGATAACGCATTCGTCCAGTTGGTCGGAAAAATGCCACCACCATGCCATTCGTATCTTGGAGCTAGAGCGAATGAGAACCGAAATTCAGCTATTGGAAGAACCAAAATACTTGATAAACGTACAAGAATGTCAGGGCTGTTGGGGCTGTGTCGCCAACGGTATTGAGAGCCATCAGGGCCGTTGAAAATGAGAGCACCCTAAGGATTCAAGGTAAGGGTGTTGGTTAACTAATTGAAGAAGCTCACTTTGACTTTTTGATCTGGCCGGACGAGGTCGGACATTGGCAGAGTGTTCTGAACGTGAAATGTCAGATACAGTTAGTGGGATCAGAACGCAACGAAAAGTAACTTTTCCGATAACGATGCGGCCGAGTCCGCCATTAGCAGCCCACTCGAGTTTTGCAACTCGGTCTTCCTTGTTGGGCCGAATGGAGCGCCAGAGAGTTGTTACACTCTCCCCGCTGGGGTTCACTACGGTCTGTAAAGACGATCGAGGTATTGAATAAACAATGTTGATGGGTCACCCTAACCTGAAAGCGGTAGAGAACACCCCACGAGTTGAAGAGCACGCTTTCCCGTGGGTCCTGATTGGTCCAAGAGAGAATGTCATTGGAAGCAGAAGACCTTGGAATTTGGTCTTCAAGCGGAAGTCGACCAAGCTCGTTCTCCAATTTAACGGAAACGAGAGATGATATACTGGGCCGTTTCAATTTTTCTTGTAGGTAGACAGTACCTAGGGAGAGATTATGAGAACCTTGACAACAACACAGTCGGGTATCCTCACCATTCTCCTCTTGCACAATATCAAATGCCTTCTGAATCCGACGTGGAAGGTCTTGGGCTGTATGTGTCCAATCATCATCCTAAGATCCACTTTACACCTTCAAACCTAGCTATGAAGTTTATTGCTCACGGAGTCTCGAATTACAGAGCACCAATCGCTGTCATGAACAACTACAACCTTCGCTTCGGGGCACTGTAAATGGACAAGGATTGATTAATTCCACGTTCGTGCGTTGCAGTAAGCAGTACCTTTTGTGTTATCATGTCAATGACGTAGGTCGCGGGGTGAGCTGCTGATACCTTCCTCAAGATAGTAAGGATATGAAGAGGGGCATGAGACAGATGGGAGAGCTGACCTGTGCAGGAGTCACTGAACTGGTCAGCTTGGAAGTACTTCCCCGATCGTAGCCACGTAGAGAGCTAATGCGGCCTTGAAGTTATTAGTTGTGTTGCGCACAATCACAAGAGACGGGAAGCAGCACACCTGGAAGTGAACTTATGGCACCTAAAACTGATGCAAAAGGGATCCCGAGCGACTGCCTCGATGCTCGCTCTTCCGCTGAAGCCGCTACCTTCAATTGTAGACGTTCCCAATCATCTTGACCAAATGCAGGGGTAAGAGATCGAACGAAGGTACACTGATTTCGTGGAGGTGCTGAGCCTTGAGTCCTTAGGTCCACAAGCTCATCTTCTTCAGGACCAATCTTCGCCTCTACTGCGCCCTTGTAATTCCAAGAATATGGTGGTTGTCGACCATGTCGTTCATTACCAACAGCTTCAAAGTTCAACACGGTTAAGCTGCCTTCGGGACATTTCGACTGGAGATGCGAGTAGGTTGCAATTCCCCAAGCAGTCGTCTTGTCACAACCTGTTACCATGTGAAGGCCGCCGTTACCAATTTCCCGACCGCAGGGTCCATTGGCATACTGATACCAGCTTTCAGCGTGAGTCAATGCGTACTCTCTAAATCTGCTGATATTCTTGAGATCTTCGTGATAAGCTCCTTGAGGCATGGTTAGAACAGCACCGTCAGGACCAGAGCACTCGAATGTTGCTCCCCTGCAACCTCGTTAACACCCCTGAGATGTAAAAGGGATAGACGACTTACTCCTCTTTTTGTATAGACGTGCAGCACGTGCTGGTCATATGGCTGTGCGAACAATGGGCACGAACCTCGGAAACATCTGCAGGTCTGAGCACAAGGCAAGAGAAGCCTTCGGGCAGCTCGTCAGGGTTATTAGGATGCCCTGCCGGGAGACAGACGTTGAAAAGGAAGTCAAAGCTACCATCCCATGCGAAGATCCCAACATCACCGATGCTGACACCTTGTCGTCGGTATGAGCGAGAAAGCCTCATTACGTTGAGGAATCCAGAGAGGAAAACCATGTTTTTTGAGATACAGGTGACGCTCGTAGACGGCGTTACTGGGCTCTTCTTCGACGAGATTCTCCTCTACATTAGGTGCAGAGTCTGGAGACTGCTCGAGGTCAGCACGTTCGCAACGCTGGCGAGACAAAAAGCCAACTTTGGTTTCGGAAGATACTTCGTTACTACTAAGGGCTGAATAGTATTAGCACAAAGTGAGAACTGAACCTGGGTTTCTCTAAAAAACGATCGACAGTACGTACCTGAATATGTGGACGCACTTTGTTCTTGGTCTGATGCAGATGAGGTGCTAGAACAGGGCAGATCCCTAACCGAGGATGAAGTGATAGCACGAGGCAAATCCCCAACCGTGCCAGAAGCACTAGGCTTACTGACGTCCAAGGTAGAACGCGATGTGTCGGAGTCGGACCCCCCAATATCTAAGGACTTGGAAATGATTAAGGGGTGTTTTGAAGATATGAAGCATGCGTACTGATGAGGAATGTAGCCCTGATATGGTCCCTCTGCGAATTGATGATCTCCCCACCGAGTACGCTTGTAGATGAAGCCCCCGACAGAATAGATGCCCTAGTCAACGAATCAGGGACTCGTCGAATACATGGTCAGAGCCAACTTACCCTGTGCGTTCAACTCGAGAGGCGGCCCTCGTTTCGTCGACTGTCGAGGTGGACATAGTCGTAGGTCCCTTCGAGTTCATTTCAGGCTGACGATTTGGAGGTGCCAATCATAGGCCAATCAACTATGAATGAGCACATGTTTTCCTAAGCGCTTCCGGTGTAGGCGCAATTCCCATGCTCACCCAGCGACTTGTCATCACTATTTAGGATGTTGGCGCCTGTCTGAGTCCTTGTTTCTTGATTGTTTCTTGATTGTTTCCCAACTTCCTCCCCACCTGGATAGAGCTCTGAGTAGGCAGGCCGCGCTGGCGAAACACGTTCTTGCGCGATTCATCGTCCCTCGGAGTCCCCTATTTAAAGGTTTGAATCCTGTTTGAACGTATGAGGCCTTCATGAGTTCAAACCACTAAATACCTACAAAATGCGTTGAGACATTGTTGCGGTATAGCGTGAGCATCTAACCTAACCGGAGATGTTCCCTCATCATTCTTGTTCATAATTGCAGGAGTTTCTCAGAGGTCCGAAAACGATGACGGTGGTCAAAATATCGAGGAGTCGATTGTGGATGTCGATGAGAGGGGTCGTCACAATGAGAAGCAGATGCGCAGTCGTGTGAACTGTGCCAGATGATACTAACTACATAGTGTAAGTCAATTTAGAGGCGTTTGACTTCTTCGATCGCGCCACCACTGTGAGTGTCAGTTTCTCGGTTTCCTAGCATCAAAGTTTATGGAGATCTTATAGATATCATTCCGCAATGAGAGGCCGCTTACGGTGTATTTGAGTAGCCCTGAGGCGGATATGTATTTTTGTCGAACCTCCTAGGCGTCTTGCCGTGCGCTGAAGGAAGAGCCTGAGCAATTCGACCAACGACAATTAAAAAACATCGCGTATACCTTAGACTGTTGAAGTTGGACAACGCAAGCTTCCATTGCACATCGCGATCGAGTGACGTATATGCCAGTGGTCTTCAAATTGCCTCATGCGCCGACGCCACCCTTTGTTGTATGGCATGGCGGGAAGTCACGGAAATTTTGTATACATACTACTATAGTATTTCGTTCAATTCGGCAGTAACGCGTCACGCGGCCTTCAAAATCGCCGAAATGTAACGCTTGTAACAGGTCATTTCTTCCCGTGCCGAAACCGTTTCGTGGTAACGGTCTCAACATAGCAAAATTTCGCGGCCTGCAGCGCTGTACTGCCGAATTTTTCGCCTTGTCACGGCCAAATTCTACAAGTGCCGAAATCAAAATTTCGGCTGGGCGGTAACGCGTCACGGGCCCTGCCGAATTGAATGAAATACTACAGTACGTAGTCAACATGCTCTTCTCATTCTCAGTCATGGATTATGATATCTTGATTCGCTACCTTACACGCCCATTACACGCTGCTGTTGCTAGATGCCCCTGACCTGTAATAGAAACAGCGATTGACTAGTATGCAAGCGTAAGGTAAAATGACAAAAGAACTTCAGAGAAAGTCGCCAATCACAGATAGTTGCATCTACCAGTGACTCTGAAGACGATGTCTATGACTCGGAACATTCATCCCCTTCCCTGTTATCTCAATAACCGCCCTTCTTCCAAATCCTTTGTGTTTTTCTTGGCCATGACAAGCCATGATTGGTGCAAGAAGTGACATTCATGCAGCGCATATCTCGTGGATGAAGCAATCGCTAGAATTGAACCAGTCTCCAAAGGGTTTAATTCGCTATGTTGAGTACGAAGGGGTGGACTGATGGACTGGATTGGGTGAGAATGAGGGGGGTAATTAAACCCAATAACGGCTGGTGTCGAGGCTAAGCAATCGCGAACGGCACTAAGGCTTAGGCCCAAGGTAGCGCTTGGACATTCGAAGACACCCAAGATCGCCGTGGATAAGCCTTGTCAAGTCATAGAGGTAAACACGACTCTCTTCATCTTGATAGCCCCAAACACACGGAACGTGCGGACATTGCCCATCCTATCGCTCAAATCCTGCGAGTTCGACACCTGCCCATTCGCATTGAGGTGTATAGGCTGGAACCTCTGATGCATCGAGCTACATGACCTCCCAAATCAACAAAATGCATATGTGGGACAAGGCATACACACCTTTCGTATTCATACAAAACCTCCTGCACCAACTCATCATTCACATCTTCTGTTTCGATGGCATGTTCTACCAGCTTATGTTTGCACGATAAGAGCGTCCCCATATGTTTCATCGTGTGCATCTCGAGTTCTTCCGCCTCCATGGGGAGATAGGTTGACGGGAGGAGGAGGAGACCCGTAGTTGGGTTTATCTCTGTCTCGCTTGCAGCAGCTTCGTCTTGGTCTTCGTCAGTGGGGAGATCGCGATGAACGAGGAAAAGGTGCATGACTTCCATAAGCTCCCCATATCCGAATATATCTTTCATCATTTGTGAGATAAACATCTCGGGATGGGGGGAGATGCCATATGTCTTAGAGAGCATCCGTTCAAAGAGGAATTCAAAGTTGAGAGGCGGGGTGATGGGGGGTTGGGGCGGGAAGATGATGGTATCTTCAATCAACTCCAGTCGTCCACCTGGGGAGAGTACGCGATAGACTTCTTCGAATACGTGTTCCCATGAGCCTGTGGGTATGCAGAGTGTAAGGCATGACATTCTTATCAAGTCGAAGGTGTTGGAGTCGAAGGGGAGTTGGTTCAGGCTGGATGGTACATATGAATGAATGAAGATGAGGACGAGAAAGAAAGCGTTGTGGAACACGTACAAATTTCCCCGAATGAACTCGATTTGACGTTTTACCCTATGTTCGACGGCGAGTGGTAATGGAGCCTTTGAAATATCCACCTTGTCGTACCCAATCACCTTGGTCCCGTATCTGCTCCATTTTATGGCAGCTTCAACGACCCAGTGTCTGTCGTCTATTGAGTAAGTCGCAGTTAAGAAGAGAAAAGCACACTAACCCTTGTCCACATCCAAGGTCAAGTACTTGTCGAGGAGGCGAGGACCCATAGTCATAGAACGTCGGCGAGTCAGTCGTGTTCAAACGGCGTAACAGCTCCCCCGTCCATCTATCGCTACATCAAAAGTCAGCAAGATCAACTGACAGTAAAACACAGTAGAAACGTACTGGTCAAGAAGAACAGTGTCAAACGGATTCAAAGGATAACTCCCAACCCTCGACTTGCCTCCCGTTTCCATTGCATGTTCCCCGCCATAAGCGTTCTTAGCGACCATCCTATCACTATCAAACACCCTCTCCGCCACCTCATCCCCTCCAACTCCCACTCCCAAATCAACTGTCGGCCCAACCAAACACCATGAACTCGAGAGATTCGAAATCGACTCAAATTTCATCGACATCGGCATCATCTGCATCTCATCTCCGTCTTCCACCTGCTTATCCTGCTCTCTTTGTTTTCCTTTATCCGGTTGCTTGGTTTTGCTTATCAAGTGATAAAGACTCTTGAACGGTGTTGGGGATGGGTCAGTGGTGCTGGGTTTGAGTTTAGCTTTTAAATTGACTCGAGAACGACCGGAGGGGCAGATGAACGGCACTGGTGTTGGTGTGCTTGTAGTTGGAGAAGTGGCGTCTTTGTCTTTGTCTTGGGGGCTTTGGGGGACAGAAGAAGTAGACGCGGGAACAGAAGGCACAGCCTGCACCGAATCTTCCTGGTGAAGACGATGTTGGGGCACCACCCTGTGGTTCGCTTGCACTTGTACAGGAGGAGTCAACGGCACACTGGGCACCAGCAAATCCGACAACGGGGACATGCTCGTCGTACTCGTACTCCCACTCGAAACGTGTACTTTGCGGGCTTCGCGCCCCTTAGGACGAGCCAAAGAACGTCCGACAGGGCATACTTTTGGTACTGACTTTCGCTGCTCGTCCTTGTCGATACCTATACCCCTAGACTGACCTGGGACAGTGGCCGGCGAAGGCGAGAACACATAGTCGGATGCGTTGATTGGCATGGAGGGGTCGAATTCGACGCGGGTGGGTGTAGTGGGGAGGTAGGTTGGGTGTGAGTATGATAACGACGAAGACGGTTCAGCTGGTGAGATGGTTTGTGGGATGCTGAGGGGAGTGATGCATTGCTTATCGGACGAGCTGGGCCCAGGTGGATATACATCCTGGTGCTGCTCTTCTTCATGTAGTCCTTGGGAGTCCAGATGGGCGCTACTGTAGTTGTAAGCAGACGAGGGGTGTGCGTGATTGCTGTCGTGGCCCGGGATATAGAGCCGCAGAGATTGAAGTGGGCGAGTTTCTGGAAGAGAGCTCGAAGATATCGTCGTCGAAACTTTGTCCCTCTCCATACTTTGATAAAGGAGAGTAGCTTGGATGGGGTGGTGGCATGGGACCGGTATCTGATAGCCGTGAATCGTACCCCTTCTTTCTAACCGAAGACGGTTGGCTTGAGTTGAGTAGGTTTTATCCCTGACAGGGAATGGTTGGCTTGGGTTCATGTTGACCGACTGTTGTTGGGAAGGAGCAGGTAATGAGCGTGATACTTGCATTCGCGATGGAGGCGGGGGCTGGTACGTCGCCATCACAAAATCATGTAGATAACTGGGGTGTTAATTTAATAACTCGTCAAATACACGCTCAGAATCAACGTACCCTGTGTTTACCACTGGAGGGACGGCCTTCGTTTCGTCTGAGACTGTCAAGATGGACCTAGTCGACGACATTTCAACCTACTGATAAGTTGAGGTGCCAGTTACAGCATAGCATAGGCTCTTATCGTGGGCGCTTCCAGTCAAGGCGGAATTCAGCGGAATTCTCATGCTTATTTAGCGAGGTATCTAAGATATCGGTGCCTGTCTTCATTGCTCTTCCGCGCGACCTGGGTAGAGTGGTAGGCAGGCCGCGCTCGCGGAACACGCTCTTGCGCAATTAGTTGTCCTCAGAATGGAGAAGTATTGAAGTCTATGGCGAATTAGAGGTTACATAGGGTTGAGCTGAAGAACGCAAGTCTGCAGACCTCATTGTGGAGGAAGAGGAGACCCTTCCCTGACTAGCGCGTTCACCTGAACAGAAAACCAGGAAGGAAACGACGGCGGCGATGGTTGAAATCTGGTTGGAATATTGAGGAGTCGATTCACGTGCGAACAATCCGAGATCTGAGATCTGACCAGCGCCATCGTGCTTCCACCACGGCCGCCACTAGGGGAGCTCACGATAGGACGCTTATCCGCATATCGGTAAGCGGTTGGTAACGTCTGTGACTTTCTAATTTGGGTATTGCTGTGAGAAAGTTCTTTGCTCGTCAATAATCTGTCGTTTACTCAGTCAAATTTGTCTATTCCTTTGCTCCCTTCCTTCACTAAGCCTCGTGAAAATTATCACGAACGTCTCAGGCAAAGTTATCTCAAATTTATGGCTATCCGGGACCTTATTACCCTACCAAGTGATAACATATATGAAATAGATAGTTTATACTTAGAACAATGAGTGCAGTTTGGATGGATATGGGTATAACTAGTACAGGATTAACATATTGGCACAGAATGGCAGGAAGGGGGGTAAAAAGAAAAGATGGGAAGGCCAAAAACACGCTATGTCGCGCTTTGTCACGCTGTGTCACTTTAGTCACTCCCATCAAGAACTGTGACCAAGTGTAACCGCTTACCTGGATATGCGGATAAGCGGCCTATCGTGAGCTCCCCTACTGTGAGTGTCAGTTTCTCGCTTTCCTAGCACCAAGGTTGATGGAATTTTTCTAGTTATCGTTCTGTGATTTACCTAGAGCACCTAGTCCTTGGCCGGATGTATATTTTGGTCGAACCCAAGACAAGAACACATGCGTGTCCCGTCTGCTCAACGCCAGCCAATGTTAGCTCTCATCTGGAACTTCCGGACCTTTTCTGGAGGGTCCAAGTTCGTCGCTGAACGACAAGCTCAATCGAAAGTGCAGAATGTTCGCTTGAAAAACGAGCTGCTGGGCTTGGAGCAGCCTTACTATCCCGTCTTGCATGGATCAACCTGAGGAGTGGAAGGCGCATGTGGCGTATACCAATTTAGAGAGCCTCAAAGGCTTTCCGGAGAGAGTGTGTGAATTGAAGGATTTTGAATCATGGACAATGGGAGTAGCAAAGACGGAGGGAGAGCGAGTTTATGGACGGATCGGACCCGATGGTACTCATTGTTGAAGCCGGACAGAGTATGGAGACAGGTATGAGGCTTTGTATCTACATGATCCTCTTCGTGAATCTCGCATTTTTGATTATGAGGATGACAGCTAACTTGATTTCTTTTTAGGGTATGATCATATGCCTTACATTCCGTGAGCTTGAAGCTTTTCTCCCCTATCTCGACCTTATATTCTCGTAGTTCCCACCGACATGGCAGGTCTAAGCTCGAGCCGCGAAGGCAAGCTGAGATAATACCATCCGCTGGAACCCTTACCGATCAGGAGTAACAGCTTTCCAACTGGCTAGAGAGCATTACGCCGAAAATTTTGAGTTGACCGTGTGGTTGTCATGAAACATCTGGTCGATCGATGGGTCCCGCTACTAACAAGTGGAATGTATTCGTCACCAGGGACAGTGGAGAGAGGCGCACATTTTTAGTCAAGCACGTAATCTTCGCCGTCTCCAACTACGCCTTCATACCCTGGCATGGTACGTCAATTGAACGCATCTGGCATTATAAATTATCTCACATATTGAATCGGCATAAAGGACAAATTAAAAGGGGACATTTTGCATTCTAGTGAGCACAAGAAAGCGTCTGACCACGTTGGAAAGAAAGTGGTTGTTGTTGGCGCTTGCACTTCAGGCTAAGAACCTTCATCATGCCTTCGTCATCTTATTCAAGCAGCCCACAATATTGCCCAGGACTATTACAACCACGGAGTCGGTAAGTTGAGGATCATTTTGGCCATGGTCATTGATTTGCTCACTTTCCCGTAGATGTTACAGTGACCATGTTCCAGCGAAGCTCGACGTTAATCATGTCTACAACAAATTGCTGGAAAGGATCAGGGATCAATGAAATGAAACGAGAGGGGTATGGAGAGCGAATCGAAATGGGTTCATGGTTATTTTGTAGACGATGTACGATGGACAAAAGGAGGGGGTTCAACCTTCAATAGGGCACCCAGTGACAACAGCACGGTTTTCAATCTTGAAAATCATTGAACGGTACACCATGACTCTGCAGTTTCTGCCTCAACGTCAACGCCCTCGTCCGCCACACATCCTTCTCCAACGTCAAATTTTTAACACTCTCCTCCAACTGCCGCTGAGACTCCAGCTTCCTCTTCCGACTTCGCCTTGCTTCGATGGTATTCTTCCTTCGCTTCCACTCAACCTGCTCCCTCTCCGTCATGTTCGGCGGGAGAGGCTCATCTGCATCCAGCTCGTCCTCTTCTTCCTTTAGTGCATCGGCCCTAGAGCGCTTGCCAGCAAGAACGGTGGAGAGGTCTTTGGGTGAAGCCGCGGAGAGGCCGGCGTACTTCCGTGGCTGTGTGGGCGCATCGAGGGGTAAAAGAGCTTCGGGTGTTGTGCCCTTGCGTCTTTCCGTGGCGGAGTTGTTGCGCTGGTCATTAGTGTCAGTGGGGAGGTGGGAGCGTCAGGAGAGGAGAGAAGGAGGTCATTGTATTAGGTCGACACGATTTTAGGGGGACGCCACTCTCACCATGCAGAATCAGCACTCGGGTCGTTGCCAGACGACCCAAAGACAGCAATCGACGTATTGAGGGGCGAAGGCTGTGCGAGGGAGGCACAACTATTTGCTTTCTGAAATTGTTGAAGAATGAAATCGAAGGCAGCATTCCGCGGGGGATTATCCTTGTCATTTAATTGACCCTTGCTATCCTAAAAGCAACTGTGGTCAGCTAACTCGTTGCAAGCAGCAGAGACACTCAGACACTTGCCTCGCCAGAATCATAATACTCATCAAATTTGATATCTTCATCTTCATCGCCCAAAAAGAGCGATGGAGAGTCAACTTTCATATTCGAAGGGAATAGCCGTGACTTGAAGGGGTCGAAAATATGCGAGGGCCCTGGTTTTTTATCTTCGTCACCCAAATCCCCGTGGTCACCCTAAAAATGATTATGGTCATTAAACCTATTTAAAGGAGCGAAGCCTATCAGATAATCGCCTTGCCAAAATCATGGTATTCGTCAAGTTTGGTGTCATCATCCCAGCCGTCAACTTCTGGTTTCGGGTGGAAATGTGACGGCCCTGGATCTCGGTCTTCAACTAGAAGTCGGCCTTCGTCCTCCACTTTAACGGAAACGAGAGATGATATACTGAGGCGTTTCAATCTTTCTTGTAAGTAGACAGTATATAGGGAAAAATTATGAGAACCCTGACAACACCACAGCCAGGCATCCTCACCATGCTCCCCCTGCACGATATCAAACGCCCCCTGAATCCGGCGTGGAAGGTCTTGGACTGTATATGCCCAATCGTCATCCTAAGATCCACTTTACACCTTCAAATCTAGCTATGAAGCTTATTGCTTACTGAGTCTCGGATCACGGAGCACCAGTCGCTGTCATGGACAACTACAACCTTTGTTTCGGGGCACTGTAAATGGACAAGGATTAATTAGTTTCACGTTCGTGCATCGCAGCAAGCAGTACCTTTTGTAGTATCATGTCAATGACGTAGGTTGCGGGGTGAACTGCTAATGCCTTCGTCAAGATAGTAAGGATATGAAAAAAGGTATGAGACAAATGAACTCTGCGCTAACCTGTGCAGGAGTCATTGAATCGGTCGGCTTGGAGGTACCTTCGTGACCATGGCCACGTAGAGAACTTAAGCGGCCTTGATGTTATTAGCTGTGTTGCGCACAATCACAAAAGACAGGAAACAACATACCAGGAAGTGAACTTATGGCACCTAAAACTGACGCGAAAGGGTTCTTGGGGGACTGCGCCGATGCTCGTTCTTCCGCTTTTGAAGCCGCTACCTTCAATTGCAGGCGTTCCCAATCATCTTGACCAAATGCAGGGGTAAGAGATCGAATGAAGGTACACTGATTTCGTGGAAAGGTTGAGCCTCGAACCCCCAGGTCCACAAGCTCATCTCCTTCGGGTCCAACCTTCGCCTCCACTGCGCCCTTGTAATCCCAAGCATACGTCGGATACGAAGGCTGTCGACCATGGCTTTCATTACCAGCAGCTTCAAAGTTCAACAAGGTCACGCTGCCCTCAGGACGTTTCGACTGGAGATGCGAATAGGTTGCATTTCCCCAAGCAGTCGTCTTGTCGCAACCTGTTACCATGTGAAGTTCGCCATTACCAATTTCCCGACCGCAAGGTCCATTAGCATACTGATACCAGCTTTCAGCGTGAGTCACTGCGTAATCTCTGAATCTGCTGATATTTTTCAGATCTTCGTGATAAGCTCCTTGAGGCATGGTTAGAACAGCACCGTCAGAACCAGAGCACTCGAATGTTGCTCTACTAAAACCTCGTTAGCACGTCTGAGATGTAAAACGGATAGGTGGCTTACTCCTGTCTTTGTACAGACGTGCTGGTCATATGGCTGTGCGCAGAATGCGCACGGAACTCGGAAACGTCTGCAGGTCTAAGAACAAGGCAAGAAAAGCCTTCAGGAAGCTCATTAGGGTTATTAGGATGTCCTGCGGGGAGACAGACGTTGAAAAGGAAGTCAAAGCCGCCATCCGACGTGAAGATCCCAACATCACCGATGCTGACACCTTGTCGTCTGTATGAGCGAGAAAGACTCATGTTGGGTTGAGGAATCCAGAGAGGAAAACCATGTTTTTTGAGATACATGTGACGCTCGTAGATGACGTTACTGGGCTCTTCTTCGACGAGATTCTCTTCATTGGGTGGAGGGTCTGGAGACTGCTCAAGTTCAGCACATTGCTCACGCTGGCAAGAGAAAAGGCCGACCTCAATTTCAGAGGATACTTCGCTACCACCAAGGCCTGCATGGTGTCAGCACGAAGTAAGAAATGAACCCAGGTTTTTCTGAAAAACGATTGAGAGGACGTACCTGAATCTGTCGACGCACTGAAATCCCCGAGCGAGCTTTGGTCTTGGTTTGATGCAGATGAAGTGCTAGAATAGGGTAGATCCCTAACCGAGGATGAAGTACTAGCACGAGGCGAATTCCCAACCGACCCCGAAGTACTGGGCTTGCTGACGGCCAAGGTCGATGTGTCCGAGCCAGACCCCCCAATATCTAAGGGCTTTCTAATGGTCAAGAGGTCTTTGAAGATATGAAGCATGCGTACTGATAATGAATGTAGCCCTGTTATGGTCCCTCTGCGAGTTGATAATTTCCCCACCGAGCACACTTGTAGATGAAGCACCGGACAGAATAGATGCCCTGGTCAACGAGTCATTCTGAGGCCTGACTCGTCGAATACATGCTCAGAACCAACGTACCCTGTGCTTTCCACTAGAGGGGCAGCCCTCGTTCCGTCTACTGTCGAGGTGGACCTAGTCGTACGTCTCTCAGGCTTCGAGTTCATTTCAACCGAACGGTTTGGTGGTGCCAATCAACTATGCATGAGCACAGGTTTTCCTGAGCGCTTCCAGTCTAGGCCGAATTCCCATGCACATTTAGCGAGCTCGTTATCACTATTGGTGCCTGTCTTCATCGCTTTCCAACTTCATTGTGATCTGGGTAGAGTGGTAGGCAGGTCGCGCTGGCGGAACACGTTCTTGTGCTATTCGTTCTACTCGGCGGCATAAAACAGAGAGAGACGCAGTGTTGAGTTTACAGTGAACGGGGGAAGCGAGACGCGGTCCGGACAGATCATGATGTAGAACGTCGCTTTTTCGTGGCCTTTGGGTTTCCGACCTTATTGCTCTTATTGCTAAGTGTCGCTAGTAGAATTTACTTGTGTTCGTGAACTCCGCCATAGAAAGTATGACGAACTAGATCGAGCGGCGGCGAATTAGAAGTTTGGGTTGAATTGAATAATGCAAGTGGCAACCTGCCGCAGGTCTCGTTGTCACGGTGGAGGAAGAGGAAGTGGTCAGTCAGGCTTTCAAGCTTCAAGTATGACCGAAGAACTGTGGCACTGAATGCCAGCTCTCCCCTTCCTCTTTTGACGCTTCGTAGATGAACAAAGACCTGATTGTGTAGAAGACGGAGTCAGAAAAAAGTTCATTGAAAGGACGCAAAAGATTCGAGGGTCCAGGCAGAAAGATTGAACATCTGGTACATCATACGTGTGTAGGTGATAATAAGTTTCTTGAA
Source organism: Laccaria trichodermophora (assembly GCA_018417955.1). Lineage (NCBI taxonomy): Eukaryota > Fungi > Basidiomycota > Agaricomycetes > Agaricales > Hydnangiaceae > Laccaria > Laccaria trichodermophora. The sequence goes on from JACTVC010000001.1 coordinate 1,898,735, forward strand.
AGTTCTTTAGTAGGGTATGCTATTAGTGTCAAATCTACAGTAGCATAGAGTAGCATCCAGTGTGATAATTAAGAAAAGTTATGCTTGACGAGTACACTTTCACAGATTCCTGATCCGGAGGGCAAGTTTCCCCATAAAAATGGTGCCAAACGCTTCTGTCCCTGAACTTTAACTCCTGATACAATACGACATCACCCGACGTACAGGAGGTACGAATGGTTTGTGTCTGTCTAGGAGAGACTAACTACCACCAGTGTTAGACCGCTGACGGTCCACAGATATGGGAGGCTGAAAGCGGCCATGACATCCAACATGTAATCGTCTTCATCACTAGACGAAAGCGTCAGTTCGGCATCCCACGGACGGGCCCCTGCATGGGTTCCGGCTCCTCGCCAGGATTGTTGAACAAGTCGTCAGCATAACGGGCACAGGAGGACAGTTGGAGTTTGTGAAGGAACTCTTCTCAGTCTTCATTTGGCGGTTTATGTCCTTGAGCAAGGTGTGCAGTTCTTTGTCATCTCGGGCTACCTCCAGCGGGGAAGTGGCTGAAGAAAGTCAAAAGCGTCCGAGCGCTCGGGTTTTTGCACCCTGAGCAAAAACGAATTCTCTTCTGGCTCTGGCTCGATGTGAGTGAGGCGAAGTCCTGCTCGAATTTCTTTTTCCAGGTTCGTCGAGTGCGCCGTGGGTGAAGACTAACCAGGGTTAGCACATTGACATCGCCGATAAGAACAAAAAAAACCGACCTCGCGTTTGAAAGACGTGTCAATGCCATGGCCTTAACAACATCATGTTAAAAGTATGTATGATGTTGTTCCGAGGACAAATGTCTGGATGAGCGAAGCCGCTCGACTCCCCCTTTGTTCTTGGTTAGGGAGGGCGTTTCTGACTGAAGCTGACACGCTCATGGCTCGTGTGGCGCACGATGTGTCCAAGTGAGATCCCACAACTAAGTAAACTTCCGATGAGTCAGAATATCTTCGAGATGTGAAGCGTGCGTACTGTAGCCCTGCTTTCAGAGTCTCTCTAGGAGTTGCCAACCTAGCGCACTTGGAGACGAAACGTTCGAGAAAGGTGATAACCTAGTAACGAAATCGGACCAGTACGTGGGCTGTGGACCAGGTCGACATACCCTTCGCTTGCCATTTCGGAGAAGCCCTTGTATTTGCTGTAAAGGGGACCTCGGAGTTCCTTACTTAAAGGTTTGAACGCTGTGTGAACCTATGGGTCCGTTATTGGTCCTTCATGTGTTCAAACCACTAAACTCCTAACAAAACGCGTTAAGATATTGTTGCGGCATGACATGAGCATCTGATCTAACCGGAGATGTTCCTTCATCGTTTTTGTGCATAACTGCAGGGGGTCGTTGATTATCCACGTTGATGAAACGCGTTCCTAAGTAGCGCGTTTCCTCCAACAGAAAGCGAGGAAGGAAAACACGATGGCGATGGTTGATTATTGAGTCGGAGTCGATTGTGGATGAAGCTAAGACGCCTTTGCTGCGCTGTTCAAGTCTAGTGATCACCGTGAGACCTATAATGATTTGGCCCGCACACTCGCAATTGCAACTTCTGTCATCTCGGTGGACAGGTGACAAGAGAGCCTCTCCCATTCCTCCTCACGACTTGTCCACTCCCTGAGTTCCATCACACCATGTCTGCCTATGACTATCTCGATGACTGTCATGCTCTCGAAGTGCCTCCTTTTTATTATGGAGGAAGTTTGTGTAAAGCCCGGCTCCGGGAATGCATTGGCAATGAGCCCCCCGAGTCTTATCCTGGTTACAATGTTGAGCCGCCGAATTCAATGATCAACTTCGACTGTGAATCCGATTCTGATTCTGGCAATCCCGCCATACCTAACTCTACCCAATCCAACTCCAACTCCTCTGTCGACGATTTAGTTGCCAACTTCGACTCCGCTGGCTTCACCATGGAAGGCACACCAATTGTCCAAACTTTCTTGTCTGAGAGGGAAACGCTCGGATTATATCGCTTCAACGGCCCATTCCTTGAACTGGAATTTGGGGACATAAATGGCGTTATCCAGGCAAGTCATCAAGTCTACTTCTCTAAAAATTCCAAGCTGATGGTTATCAGTCAACCTACATGATTCCGGACCTCTTCAAGATCAAACATAGTCATCGCTTGATGGTTAGTCTGATTTCAGCGCAGTCTCGGCAATTTATTGCCCAACAGCAGCTTCGACATCTACCCCCCGGCACAACTGTGGATGATGCGGCTAAATTACAGCAAGATGTGGTGAATCTGATGTTGGCGAGGGCGAGGGTGGAGGTGGAGTTCCTTCTTCCCCACGCAACAGACTCCCATACCACAGTCTGACTTGTTGTCTTACTTATCATCCTCAGCCACCGGCTGACCCATTGTCGCCATCAGAGAAACCGCGGGGTGGACGCCCAGTGAATCAGTTTTAGATGTTTGCCTGATTTCAGCCTTAATCTCATTCTCATGATACCCCTCCCTCCGCTTCGTCATATGAAGCCCTCTTTTATGCTTATCATTACGTTAGCTCGTTCTTCTGTGTTCCACCACCACTTACATTGACGGAATCTAGCGTCCTTCTCATATCGCATGCTGATGCAAATCCTTCCTCTAAACAAAGCTTTCACGTGATCCTTTTCATTAACAGTTCTTGACACTCATGTTCGCAAATTAACAGCTGTCAGGCCTTCTTCTGACCTTGCCAAAAGTTCTTCAAAGCAGAGCGGAAGGCAGCTGAAGCTCCCATAAACGAAATGGAGGGAAAGGAGATATACTCGCTCTCAAGTCGAGGTAGAGTGGGTAGGAACCGGAATATACGGATAAGAAACGCATTGTTGTTTCCTAGAAGATAATGATACAAGGATATAGTAATACATACGCACGCGAAAGTGTCGAGAGTGAGGACAAGTAGTGACCTGACGGAGGGACCTTTGACAATCTACCTGTTGGTACACCGAGTGCAGTTCTCTAAGGGAGGAATTAGCACAAAATACCGTTCTAGAAAGAGGATATGAGACGAACAATTCCTATATATGCTGTTCGTTCGGCCGTAGGCAGCATGTTGATTTGTTCAGGTGTCATCGAAAGGATCCGCATAACAAGTGCTTTGGGAGAACACAAACGTCAGGAAGACGACAGGAAGATGAAAGGAGGTCATGTGCACCTTCTGATCATCCGAAATAGCGGCAAAGGCTTCTGGCAAAACTGATGTTCGTGGCGCCTGCGGAGGGGGGTTGAGGTGCCCCGTACGGTGAAGGATTAGCCGCTTGTGCTTGATGGTACGGGTAGCTTTGATATCCGTAGGCTTGCTGGGGGGCAGGAGCGCCGTAGTATTGGTGGCCATTCGCATAGGCGTAACTTTGTTGTTGTTGGGGAGGCATTGCTGGTGGAACAGCCGATGGAGGCGTAGACGTTCGTGAATGGGGCTGTTGCTGCTGCATGTGGGGCGGTATTGCCGACGCTGGCGTTTGGGGTACAGAAAGGGGTGCTACAGGTGTAGCACCCGTCGGAGCAGCTTGGGCAACACTTGAACCGAATTCCGCCCATGTTTTCTGTGGCAACGTTCATGTCAGACTTTTTGGGTATTTTTTTCGCGGCGGATATTGACTGATACTCACCTTTGAAACTTCCACGTCTATCGCATTCATGCTCACCAGGAGATTTATGAGTGCATACGCAATGGCGGTTAACTGTTCAAGATCTCGCGTGCTGTTGCGGAGGTAGTTTCCTAGTGTTATTCAGTGCGCCCAGAGATGTGAGGTGAGGTTTGCTAACTTTAAGTTTCAGAAGGAGGTCTAACAGCGGCTCTGTCGCTATATTTGCGTTGGACATCGTTGACGGTGGTGAACGATTTTCACAAGAATTACATAATAGCTTCGAGTCCCTCCCATGCTTGTTCCTGAATTCGTTCATTGATCGTCTGTTTGAGACTCCCTGACGGTCAAATCCCTTGCGAAGGCAATATCCAACGTGGTTCACCTCACTTTATCAGACACAGGAGGGATTTTTTTTGGAATATCTTGGCCTGGCCAGACCTACAGATCTTGACGTGCAATCTTGGTGGATCGAGGCAAGATCGAGGCCAAGATATTGAAAAATACCTGGCTTGCTTCAGCTACCATCTGAGATATCATTTTTAAACACGAGATGCACGGATGCCTTGAAGTATGCAAGATCATAACTCTCATATTTGAAGCTGTTCGGGATGACCTCAGTCGCGTTTTCAGCCGAACTCTGATTGCTTTAGCAGTCACTTACCGCGCGTTCCACAACATTGCGCTCGATATGTACCGCAGCCTCACCAACGACCTCCTCCGTCGATGCCGCGTCCTCCCCCTCAAAGGCTTCCAACACCTAACGGACCTAACCACCCCCCCAACTCATCTGCTCCGTCGACAAAGCCACGCGCTATGAATCCACATGGCACACGCGTGCACCGAGACCTATCTAAGGCAGCTCGTACAGCTTTACAGGGATAAACGCACACTCGAATTACATGGACACGCGCCCTGCCAACATCAATGATTAGAAATGGTACAGCGCCCCTCCAGGTGAAGATATCGACTGGCTCTCGCCAATAACATCAAGCTACACCCTCTGCACGCAGAAGAGTGGGAAAGTCGTCTGCTGGGACATTGGGTCTGACACGTGCCTCGCGCAATGGAACCCGGGTTCCAGGTGGGAGCTGTGGAACTGCCGCCTGGAGTTTGAAGAGAGGACGGTGTTTTTCACGATGGCGAAGGTGTTGACGCCTGCGCCGGATGGTGACCGGGTTATGAAGTTTGTGTTGATGTGGTTGACGTTTTTGAGGGGAGTGGAGAGGGGTCAGAGTGGGGAGAAGGCAGAAGAGGAAGGGGAGGAGGGGAGGGAGAGACCAGTTTTTGGCATGTGGCCGAGTTTTGGACTAGGGGTGTTGTGATGAATGTCTTTTTGCTTGATCCTGATGCAAGATTGCTGTCAGCTTTCGTGTGGCTATCGAGGTCGAATGCGATTGGGCTTTATGTGTTGTTGGATTGGGAGGTTGCGGAGTATGTTCTTGTTGATATGGAGATTGAGTGTGTGCGTGTCTTTTCTCTTCCTTTGATTCTTTTCGTGGCTAAATGGGGGGAATAGGCGGCATCGTCGAATTGGAGTTGTATCCTATACGGCGAGAATATCGTCATACACTGCGGAGAGAGCGGAGCGGCTTATCAACATTTTTACCCACTATCGCTCTTACAGACGTACGCAACAAAGCTAGCGACGAAAGACTCGATACCGATCATTGCGCATGAAGTGCCGCCTTCACGAACTCTAACGAAGAAATTCATTTTTCCTGCCATACATGCCAACGACGACTTCATACCCAACACCAATCCCCTAATAATCATAACCAACATCAACTCACCACCACCACCACCACTACCGCCACCGCAACAACAACACCACCCACCCAGAACGCCAATACCCTGGTACCCCGAAAGCGCGCACTTTGTCCGACAATGGTGGCCCAGCCTACCAAACATCCCACGCGTAAGGTGTACAGTCGTCTTATTGGCGGCACCCGACCAAGGGAGCCATCGTACGCGGTTCGTGCTTGCGCAGCATTATTTTCGGGTGCCGGTCAATCACGTTGAGTGGGATAACTATAAGTTGTATGGGACTGCTTCTGTGCTTGGCTTGAATGGCGTGACTCCTCCTCCTCTTCCTCCTCTTCCGGATCCCAACCTCAGCCCCGACTACATCCACATCCACCGCGGCATTGAGCACCCCCGCGCAAATGGCGCAAGACGACGGACTGATGCACCTCTGGTACGTTAGCACGCCATTCGAAGTGGTGCGCCTGTTCGACGCGCCTGATTGGCCTAGACCGTTGGTGGCTGTTGATTTTGGACATGCCGTTTGGATTGAGGATGTGGTTAGGGCGGATGAGGAAGAGGGTGAAGGTGATCTGAAGTTGAGGTGGGATTTGAGGGCGGGTCAAGCAAGTGGGGAAGGGGGAAGAGGTGAAGTGAGGACGCTGGAGGTTCCTGACGAGTTGACTTTGAGTGCGGTTGAGACGATTAATATTGAGTCAGGGGGCGGTTATTCTTTCGGATAGGGATGGGAGGATCTTTATTTTGTGTTATGAGTAGGTGGACATTGATATCTTTTGCTTGCTTAGTTTGACGTTAGATTCTAGTTGTTATGTTCAATTGCTTTCCTATAGGCTACTTGTATGTACCCTCGCTAGTAGAGGTTCCTCCATCAGCAAGTGGTATAAAACAATTAAAATACACCAACCATATGCATTGACCGGGAGTCGAACCCGGAGCTAGGCCATCTTGAAGAACCACGAGCTGCAGCAATGGGAAGACCCAATGTTACCGCTACAACATCAATGCATGAACAGTTTTTGTGAAACCACTCCCATGCCTTCCCTTGCTTCATGTCAATCTGCTAACAACTCTCCAGAACAGCCAATAGATCTTCCGTCCCCACGGGTCCCCACCCTTAACCTTGAACAGCCGCGGATTACTCCGCACGTCGCATCTCCGACCTTATCGGTCAACGAAGCCCTCCGTTTCACTAAGTCTGAACTTGGATCATGACCCAACAAGATGGGCTTCAAGTTGTAAACTTGAATAACGAGACTGAAGCGTTCAACGTGGAGTGCAGGAACAAGATTGAGGACGAGAAGAGGGAGAAGTCGGAAGAAGTCGAGGCGTGTGCCAGGTCGGTGAGCTCAAACGAGACCAGCAAGAAATTGGAGCTAACTCATCATTTGTGCAGCGGTCAAACGGCGGTTAAAAGCCAAACTCAGCACAGCAGCAGGACCAATTCAACCACCCCTAACGCTTGAGGTTCTTCGTCATCTTCGAATTTTAACGCGATCGGTGGATTAGGCGAGTAGACATCAGGAACGCAGGATCAACGCGGCGGTGGGAGCTCGAGCCACAGACGTGGTGGACTCGCGCAAGGGGCGTGGTGGAAACTTACACCACCAGCGGGACTCGCACCAGAACAAACTAGACAGTGCACCCTCACGTCGGTAGCATCACAATCGATCAACACAGAGACAAGCGCTTCCCAAGCTCACGTCAAAGCAGAAGGTGTTCAAGGGATGGGTACAAAAAAGTTTTAGTTCTTTCGGCTTTTACCTTTATTCGAGTTAGGGACTTGGGTTACCTCCACTTTGCCTGTGGAGTGGAGTGGTATCTTTCAACTTCCCTCAACTCTCCACCCATCTTCCAACCCTCGGAGTTTCAATGATATCTCAATCCTGCTTCTCTCCTCCTCCGGTCCACCTTCAACCCGCTTTTTCCAATTCTCCTTTTCCCCCTCTTCCCCTAGCTAATGCACATACGACCTCCAAGGTCAGATGTCCACCATCCGCTGCACCCTTGTCCTGCACAATCGCCCTATCGGGTCGCGGGTCGCGACTCTACGGGTATGGGACTTCCCGTGCAGTTGCCAGCCGTTGGTCTGTCTTCGACCCCGCTCTTTCAAGAATAAGGTCGAGGATGAAACCGAGGGAAGAAGCGGTGGCATTGATCGGGGTGTGGCAGATGGGTGAGTCTGAGCAAAATCTGCAAGAATGTAGAGCTCACTCGATGATCCTATTTACAGCGCGGTGACCTGAGAGCGAGGACGTTCGTCAAACGGCGGCTGGAAAGACCAATTACTGGCCGGATGCAGCGCAATGGCAGAGCCAGTTTGGCCTTACGCTTGCGATTCTTAGCAAACTCCAATGCTGGAAATCAGGACTCACAGTTGCCGTTGGCCGTGCTTCTTGATCAGCAACCTCGAATGACATCTCCCACATGTGCGCAGGCAACGAGTCTCCTAGTGAAGGCTTGTTCAAGGGGTAAAGGGGCGCCGAAAAGATTTCATCGCGTGGGCTTGGACAGGTGAAGGGGCAAGTGTAAACAGACGGTTTATCCCCACACTCTTCCTCAAGTCTGGCTGCCTCCACCACTTTTTTTCGAGGGTAGACCTGCAATGGGTCACCTCTCTTTTTATGCTTCGTAGGTCAGCATGATTTTAGGCGCTGCGCAGCTTCGTGACTACATGACCGTGGCTCGAGTTATCATCGCCCCCTCGTCAGGGGTTCAGACTCGCTCCTTCCTTCAAGCATGTTCGCTCCCCACCTTTTTTGCCGATTCCGTGTCCCCTCCGTCATGTTGTGCAATGCCATATTGGTTGTTTTGCCCTCATTCCCTCGCGATTCCTCCTGAGTGTGGATCGATATACAACCCACTCAAGGCTTTATTGGCACTGATGTTACCAGTGCTTAGCCGTTGACGACAAATGTCGTAAAATTGGAACTTCGGCCAGTGCTCGGTTGAGACAACTTCTACCCACATCTTGCACACTCCAAGTCTTCAACTTCCATGACCTGCACCGCCGTTAAGAATGAGCGATTCTCACGGAAGCATCAATCCCCTGGAAAGCTTCCATCATAATCTACGTCTCAAGCGATGACCTAAGAAAGGCTAGACTACCCCCCTCACTCTCGACGCACTAGGTGGATCCGTTGCCCCGGACCTTGACGCAAACAACGTCGCAGAACACAGGTTCGCCACCTTTCCCGCCGCAGCTACCGCAAGCGATGCAAAGGCCGTGTCCTGCTCATCAAGGAGAGCCATTGGCGCGATATGCTAGCTCTGAGCTGGGGCTTTCGCATCTTTTCTGGAGAATCCGAGATTGAGCAATTATCCACTGATCGACCGGCTCAATCGAAAGTTCAAAACTGTCGCTTGAAGGACGAGCTCCACGGCATATAGCAGCCTTACCCCGTTCCTCTATGGATCAACCTGATGTTTGAGTCACAAACTGACGTAGCAAGGTCCAACCAAGCCTTCAAATAAAGGACTCAGAGAGGCGTACCACAGAAGCCTTCTTCACAGAATATAAAAAGGCTTCTCCGCAATGGCAGGCGAAGGGTATGTCGATTCTGATATGGAGTCCATGCATTGGTCTGACTTCGTTATTAGGCCACTCTTTTTCCGCATGTTTCGACTTTAACTTTGCACTTGATCAAGAGGCTAGCAAATTCCAAAGAGACTTTGAAAGCCAGGGCTACGATTTCCACCGGTACGCACGCTTCACATCTCAAAACGATTCCGACTCATTGGGAGTTCGCTCAGTTGTGGGATCTCATTCGGACACGTCATGGGCCACACGACTTGGAGCAGTGAGCGCGTCGGCCTCGGTCAGCAACGCACTCCCGAATCAAAAGCAAAGCTTGACACTGGCGGAGTCAAACCCCATCAGCCAGTCAGGCATGTATCCTCTGGACAACATTCCTACTCACTTTTGACATGATATTATTTAGGCTAAGTTGAGGCTAAGGCGTTGCCACGTCTTTCAAATGCGAGGTTGGTCTTTCTTCTTCCTATCAGCGAGGTCAACGAACTAACCCCGGTTAGTTTTCATCCACAGCGCAGCAAAGGCCTTACGAACCTGTCAATGAAAATTTGAGCAGGACATCGCTTCGCGATCACGTGACAATAGGTCAAACTAGAAGGACTGCTTCTGCTCGGGGTCCAAAACCTGGAGCCCCCGGACGTTTTCAACTTTCTTGAGCCACCTCCCTGGCTGTTGGACGTGGAAATGAACTCTCCTTCTCCGTTTAATGGTCCAGACGACAAGGAATTGAACACTTTGCTTAAAGAAGGCCATAACCCGCCAAATGAAGACTGACAAGAGTTCCTTTAAAAACTCAAACCATGAAGATTACGCTGACGACTTAATCAACAATCATGGCGAGGAGTCGGAATCCATGCAGGGGTCCGTTCGTGGGGATGCTAAACTCACGTTTTCGTCTAGTGATGAGGTCAATTCTATGTTGGATGTCTTGGCCGCTTGCCCCAAGCCCACGTCCCATATCCGTCGGCGGCCTAACGCTGGTGGGAGTTAGTTTTTCCACAGACACAAAGCATTCGTACCTCCTGTCGTGCTGGATCAGGAATTGAATACGCGGCAAGTTATCTTTGGCATCATTTCTGGAGAGACTTGCGCTTCGATGGATCAGGAATCTGTGAAAGGTGTCAACGTTGTTACTCTAGTACCCATCGAGCATTTACCTTTTCCCAATTATCATACTGGACTCTGTTGTAGATTTGATACTAATACCCTTAGCGCGAGCTTATCGGCTAGATAGATGGTGCTGGCATGTATGTACCACATGCTTTTGCCTCCAGCCTTTGAATCCTTCCGTCACGGTCTTCTACACCATCATTGAGTTTGCCACTTGCGCACTTCAAACCTCTAATTCGCCGCCATTCCATCTAGTGCGTCATACTTTCTACGGCCGAGTTCACGAACACAAGTAAATTTTCTGAACGACACTGCACCATTCGCGAAAAAAGTCTAGCAACGACTCGGATGGAAATCCAAAAGCCACAAAAAACCGATCTTACAACCGCTCTCGCTTCCCCCGTTCACTTACAGTAGACTTCAATACTGCGTCATTCCCATTTCTAGCTACCGAGGACAAGGAATTGCGCAAGAACTTCGTGTTCCGCCCGCGCAGCCTGCCTACCACTCTACCCAGGTCGCGAGGAAGTTGGAAAGCAATGAAGACAGGCGCCAATATGATCTTGAATGGTGATGATGGGAATTATGGTTGATTGGAAGCGCTCAGGAAAACCTGTGCTCATGCATAGTTGATTGGCACCTCCAAGTCGTTCGGTTGAAATGAAGTCGAAGAGACGTACGACTAGACGCAGACCTAGTCGAACTAGGTCCGACGAAACTAGGGCCGCCCCTCGAGTGGAAAGCACAGGGTACGTTGGTTGTGAGGATGTACTATTCGATGAGTCGATCTAAATCGTTGATTAGGGCATCCATTCTCTCGGGCGCTTCATCCCCAAGTGTGCACGGTGGGGAATTCAACACCTCGCAGAGGGACCATAACAGACCTACATTCAATTTCAATATCAGTACGCATGCTTCATACTCTCAAGAACTGCTAATCATTGGAAAACACTTAGATGTTGGGGGATCTGACTCGGATACATCGCGTTCTACCTTGGCCGTCAGCGACCCTAATACTTCGGGCACGGTTGGAGATTTGCTTCATGCTAGCACTTTATCCCCTGTTACGGATCTAAGCCCACCGGAGGAGTTCAGTGCGTCCACCGATTCAGGTACGTACTTTCAATGGTTCTCCAGAGAAACCTGGGTTCATTTTTTACTTCGTGCTGATACCATTCAGGCATTGGTGGCAGCGATGTATCCGAGGTTGGCTGTTTCTCTTGCCAGCGTGGGCGACATGCTGACCTTGAGCAGTCTCCAGCCAATGAAGAGGAAAATCTCGTCGAAGAAGAGCCCAGTAACGTCATCTACGAACGTCACATGTATCTCAAAAAACATGGTTCCCCTCTCTGGATTCCTCAACCCAACATGAGACTTTCTCTCTCATACCGACGAAAAGGTGTCAGCATCGGTGATGTTGGGATCTTCACATCGGATGGTGGCTTTGATTTCCTTTTCAACGTCCGTCTCCCGGCAGGACATCCTAATAATCCTGATGAGCTGCCTGAAGGCTTTTCGCGCCTTGTGCTCAGAGATTCAGATGTTTGTGAGTTCCGTGCGCATTCTTCGAACAGCTATATGACCAGCGCGTCTGTACAAAAACGGGGGTAAGTTGGCTATCCCCTCTATATCTCAGAGGTGCTAACGAGGTTTTGATAGAACAGCATTCGGGTGCTCTGGTTCTGACGGTGCTGTTCTATCCATGCCCAAAGGAGCTTATCACGAAGATTTGCGAAATACCAGCGGACTCACAGATTACGCATTGACTCACATTGGAAGCTGGTATCAGTACGCCAATGGACCTCGCGGTCGACAAATTGGTAATGGAAAACTTCACGTGGTAACAGGTTGTGACAAGACCACTGCTTGGGGAATTGCAACCTACTCGCATCTCCAGTCGAAACATCCTGGAGGCAACATAACCTTGTTGAGCGTTGAAGCTGTTGGTAACGAACGTCGTGGTCGACAGCCTTCGCATCCGACATATGCTTGGGATTGCACGGATTACAAGGGCGCACTGGAGGCGAAGGTTGGACCCGAAGAAGATGAGCTTGTGGACCTAGGGGACCAAGACTCAGCCCCTCTGAATCAGTGCACCTTCATTCGATCTCTTACCCTTACACTTGGTCATGATGACTGGGAACGTCTGCAATTGAAGGTAACGGCTTCAGCGAAAGATCGAGCATCAGAGCAGTCCCCCAAGAACCCTTCCGCATCAGTTTCAGGTGCCATAAGTTCACTTCCAGGTATTTTGTTTCCTGTCTCTTGTGATTGTGTGCATTCCAACTAATATCATTTTCAAGGCCGCTCAAGCTCTCTATGCGGCCACGGTCGCGGAAGTACTTCCAAGCTGACTGATACAGTAACTCCTGCACAGGTCAGCGCTTCCGCTTGTCTCTTACCCCTCTTCATATTCTTACTATCTTGACGAAGGCAGTAGCTCACCCTGCAACCTACGTCACTGACATGATACTACAAAAGGTACTGCTTACTGCGACGCACGAATGCGAAACTAATCAATCCTTGTCCATTTACAGTGCCCCAAAGCGAAGGTTGTAGTTGTTCATGATAACGACTGGTGCTCTGTGATTCGAGACTCAGTGAGCCATGAACTTCATTACCTGATTTGAAGTGTAAAGCGGATGTCAGGATGATGATTGGACGTATACAGTGCAAGACCTTCCGCATCGAATTCAAGAGGCATTTCATATTGTTGAAGAGAAGAATGGTGAGGTTGACTCAACACGGTGTTGTCAAGGATTCAATTTTTTCCCTTAGGTACCGTCTACCTAAAAGAGAAAGCAAGGCCATCTCAAAACCTCAGTACATCATCTGACGTTTCTGCCAGAGTAGAGGTCGAAGATGACCCTCTACTCGGAAATCAAAAATTGCGGCCTTCCTCCGTGTCTGTTCTCGAAGGTGCTCAGAATGTCAGAATCACAGGTGGCACCATCAACGCCGTTTCTGGAGATATGTCCATCAACGATTCGGGCCGCCGGACGACGACCTATGACTCATTCAATACCACGAATCGGTCGTATAACGACGCGCATAAGAATCATTCATCAAACAACTTTAGCAACGTCAGTTTTTCCTTATTCTTGGACTCCGATTGAGATTTGAATGTGATGTATGTAGGCCCTACGAAAAATTATCATGCGGGCACAATCTTTCACGCGGGCACAATCAACAACTTCGGAAATGCACAAAACGTGAACACGGGGAAAAACTATGGTGCGTATCTCAATCATCTGTCGACCAATCACTTTTGACTTTTAAATAGGCGCTATCAACCAACAGGACTTTTTAGGAGGGCCAGGCATCCCTCCATGGCTCCAGGATCTGCACACGCAAACGCAATGGGATTACGACTATAAACGAGGCGGAGGTCAGGGATCTCGACCTCCGATGCCCTTTGCCCATTCCGGTCCACCCGCTGAGCCTCCTTACCAACAACCACCACAGAATTACGGTTACCCATATCAGCCATCTGCCACATACCCACCGAGAGGTTTCCCTCCCGGTCATCCTCAATATCAAGGTAGCGCGCATTACGCACCTCCTCGGGAGGAGGGGTATGACGATCTGCATGAGGAAGATGAAGATGAGGGACTCAACCCCCGTGGGCCGGTTCCCTTTTTTGCTGCTTCCCATCACGGAGCCAGGTCCGATTTGACGGCTTCAGCGCCTCCCACCATTGCGTCCTCGAACGCTAGCGCGCAAGGCGTCATTGCCTCTTCCTGGACCTGGAAACCGATCAACCCTTCTGTACCTGGGCACCCTTGGTGATGACATGCTGTCGTCCGATTGCTGCGTTCTTGTATATGCTCTGTTGTCATGCGAGTTTGTATTTACATTGACCCGCGAATAGTGCTTTCAATTGGGTCGATCGACTCCAGGATGTCCGTCAACACCGCTATTGTGACTTGAGCGAACATTTATGTTCTGTAATGGAGAAATCCTACAAGTTGTTTACCTAAAAAAACCGTCTTGCACCAAAATATTTGACAAAAAAGCGATCAACAGAACAAAGCTTCAGATCACCAATGTTCCAGACCCTGCGTCTCAAAGTTAATGGAGTCAGATTGAGGATGAGAGTTTCTAGTTGCACGGCAGCCTCATATGCAAGGGGCCTCTCGTCCGGGTTGGCCTTAGTCATGATTTCCCCAATGACCTTAAACAGTTCAAGGCCCTCATATTCCTAGATTGTCATTCAGATATCACGTCATAAAGCAAGCACAGCGGAAATCGCACAGAAATTATTTTGAGGATAACGTTCCCTAGCTAGTAGATATCAGCCTTGAAAGGATCATATGGAATTTCAGGGGTCGCCATTTCGGGCACTGAACGATCCTGGCCAATTTGCCCGATCTCGCGGCAATTATTCTTGGAGTAATACTGAAGGGATAAATCAAAGTCGATGAAAAAATACTTGACCGGTCTGACCGACCAGCGATCGCGCCAAAGGATTGGGCGGACGCCGTCAACAGTTCGCCAGTCCCCAAAATGGAAACCAGCTGGTATCACCCGAGAGGTTTCCATCATGAGGTTAAACCAATATGCATCACTAGGAAGGGCATGAGCAAATGGGAGGTTTGAGGAAGTAAAAGTATCACACCGATATGCAATGTTATGTTCATGCATAAGCTCAAGGCCCTGAAAAAGCAGGATTGTAAGCATACCTCATGAGGGATTGTGTTCTACTCTACCTTCAGCCATTGCTGAACATTTCGGCAACTTCTCCTATACGTCGGAACGGGAGCCGGGCAAAGCCAAGAAGCATAGGCATGACCATCAAAGCGATTTCGTCAGTGTCTGGGAGGAGTAAAACGTCCAATATCGGTACAGCGCAGTTCCTAGGATCCTGGCGCAAGGCCTCCGATGACAGGTACAACGCAATTGGGATCTCTTCTTTCCAAGTGGCGACTTCCTTGATGACAACCCTAGCACCGTCGTGAATTCTGACTGCGTCCATTATTCTGCCGGCCTGACAAACAGAAGTCGATACACCTAGATCGGGTAGATAGAACCGAAGGAACGTACGAGTTCGATACCAGTTCGTAGGGCGTCCTCAGGCTCGCGATCAAAAATGTCATTGAATACTGACCTTTTCCGCCCTGGTACCCACGCGACAGAAGGAAAGGCTGCCGCTTCACCCATACTTCTTCGCGGCCATTTCTCAGCCAGGTTTTCATGTAGTTGATGACAAGTTGCAATCTTTTTGCGATCAAGTCCACCAAACCAAATGCTGACAAATACTTGAATAAGCTCACAACACAGAAGGCAGAAGCAACACAGAAGACTATCAATGAAGGAAAAATGAAAAGTCACTAAAACTTATGGCAACAGTGGGCTATCGTTTCGCGTTTTCAACCAAATACATGACTATACTTATTGGGTATTGGGTGTTTCTTGTGTTCTTCCCATTCTTGCTTCTGATACTCGAACCTCTTCAGAGAGCAACACATCCAGATGTCTTTCGACGCCTTCGATATTGGGTCGATGCATTGGGTCGATCGACCAGCAAGATTGAAGCAACTCCCACAAGCCATCCGTGATGCCTCCAGGTTGAGGCAAGCGCAAGTGGCCATCGCGAGCGACCACGACAACGATGTTATAGAGCCGCATGCCGTCAAAGGGCGTCTGGCCAGACATGATCTTCCGAACTGGTCATTAAACTGTTTGTGACTTCCATGCTGTTTCTCTCACCTCATACGTCGAACTCGCAAAGCCATACACGTCGTTGGCTGTAGTTCGTGGCGGTACATCATCTGAGCAACACACCTCCCCAGGCGACTTGTAGCGCGTCGTGAGCGCAACTGGTAAACAACCATATGGTACACAGACGAAGTCAACAAATGCAGTATAGATCCCAACGTCCGTTAACATAGCATGGACATCGTCTGCAATCAAAATATTCGTCTGAAAGTAAGAGGCCTTTTTTGTGAATGTTTTTTACGTTCTAGGTTTGGTACTTACTGGGCAGACATTTCCGTGGACAATATCCCGCGAATGAAGGTAGCCGAGAGCACTGGAAACCTCAGCAACCTGAATACCGGTTTGAACACATGTCTTCCCAGAATTAAACGGCGGCTTACGAGTCTCAATTTCACAGTAGATGGTTGCGGGCGGTTGGCGAGGTATTCCAGGATATTTCCTTCATCAAACCATGGCCTGACGACGAATCCTATAGCGTCGTCAAAGTCTCGTCGGGTGGGTAAGCCATCAGTTGCATTGATGATGTCGTCTTGAGCAATATGGCGGTGCTGTATCGGGGGCCTGTTTTCCAAATACTCAAACATCTGGAAAGGTACTTTCAGTCGAGTCTTGGTCGTATCGCACTTATGTAGCCTACCTCGCGGAGTCTCACACTAGATCCATTCGGTTGACGAACAATGAATTTCTTGTAAGCCAATCCGGACTATTGGAGCGTGATTAGCACTGCTTGCTGCGAGATGCAAGCAACCTACGTATCGCAAAATGCGGGTGACCATCAGGCATCCGTCAGAGGCGTTTCTGCTTGTGGCTCTCAGACGGTGTCTAGTCTGAGAGTGCTCTGGTTCTAGATCCTCGACCTTTGATTTGATAGAGACATCAAATGATGTACTGAGGGGTTGGGATTGCGTTGATTCCTCTTCTAGGTAGACGGTACCTGGGAAATTTTGTTGAATCCTTAACAACACTGGTCAGTCAACCTCACCATTCTTCTCTTCCACGATATGAAATGCCTCTTGAATCCGACGGGGAAGGTCCTGAACTGTCGACATCCAGTCGTCATCCTAAGCGATATGTTTGAGACTCGAGGTAAATATGTGATTTTGATAGCTCACCGAGTCTCGGAT
The DNA here is from genome assembly GCA_018417955.1 of Laccaria trichodermophora. NCBI lineage: Eukaryota > Fungi > Basidiomycota > Agaricomycetes > Agaricales > Hydnangiaceae > Laccaria > Laccaria trichodermophora. The sequence goes on from JACTVC010000001.1 coordinate 1,915,575, forward strand.
CACTGAACACCAATCACTATCATGGACGATTACAACCCTCGCCTTTGGGCGCTGTGGAAGGAGTGATCAACGACGAGTTCGGGTCGTAAGTAGTGAACAGCACCTTTTGTAGTAGCATGTTCACGACGTAGGTAGCGGGATGGGCGGAGAGAACCTTTGCAGAGACATTAAACATTAATAAATGGACCTGGGACGAGCGAAAGCGCTAACCTGTTCAGGGCTCACCGAATCGATCATCTTGGAAGTGCCCCCGCGACTATGGCCACGAAGAGAGCCTATGAGACCTTGAAAATGTTATCCGTTGGAATGGTCACAACCATAAGAGACAGATGAGAGCGTGCCTGAGAGTAAGCTCATGCCACCAAACGCCGAAGGCAGAAGGCTCTCTGAGGTAGCAGATTTTTGATCATCTGCCGAAGCTGTTACTCTCGCTTGAACACGTTCCCACTCATCATCACCCAGCGCAGGAGTAAGCGACCTAATGAATGTGCACTGGTTTCGTAAAGGTCTGACGGCATGAACCTCCGGAGGGTCCATAAGCTCATCATCTTCAGGTCCAGCCTTGACATCTGCCGCACCCTGTTGATCCCAAACGAATGTTGGATATGGGGCTTCGTTACTGACATTGAAGTTCAAATAGGTCACATCGTCTTCTCCACGCTTCGACTGGGCGTGAGAGTATGCTGCGATTCCCCATGAAGTTGTCTTGTCGCACCCAGTAACCAGGCGAAGTTTCGCATTGCCAATCGCTCGACCACAAGGCCCGTTGGCATATTGATACCAGCTCTCAGCATGAACGGATGTGTAATCTCTGAATCTGCTGATGTTCATCAAGTCTTCGTCGTGAGCTCCTTGAGGCATAACCAGAAGAGCACCATCCAAACCGGAACACTCAAACGTTGTCCTGCCGACATCTTCGTCAGAATTCAGAATTTTTGAAGTACTTAATCAACTTACCCCTTCTTTTTAACCGAAGAACTGGTGTTATAACTATGCGAAGAATGTGCACGGAACTCGCAGACATCCGCAGGTTTGAGTTCGAGGCGACAGAAGCCTTCGGGAAGTTCATCAGGATTACTAGGGTGTCCTGCAGGCAGACAAATGTTGAAGAGGAAGTCGAAGCCACCCCCCACGGTAAATATCCCAACATCGCCAATGCTGACACCTCGACGTCGATATGAGCAGGGAAGTCTCAGGTTAGGCTGAGGAATCCAAAGAGGAAAACCATGCGCTTTGAGATACATGTGACGCTTGTAGATGGAGATACTGGATTCCTTTTCAACGGGATTGCCCTCTTCTGTAGGTGAAAGCTGCTCGGTGTCAGCATATTGGTCAGGCTGAGAAGATAATAGACAGACGTCTTTTTCGTCTACGTCAAGTTCCACAGATGCACCACTGCTACCAAGACCTGAACATGATAACCAAAGAGTAAGAATTGAACCTATCTTGCCATGAAAGGTTCTGGGAAGAATACATGCCTGAATCGGTGGACACACTCGACTCCAGTATAGGGCTTTGTTCTCGATTCGAGGTGGATGAAGCACTGGCATGGGGCGAACCTCTAGTCGACTCTGACATGTTGTTCTTATTTACAGTTGAGGTCGCCCGCGATGCGTCCGAGTCAGACCCACCCACATCTAGTTGAACTTCCGATGAATAAGAATCTATTTAAGAAATAGAGTGTGCGCACTGATAATAATTGTACTCTTGATATGATCCCTCTGCGAGTTGCTGATCTCCCCACCATGCATACTTGTCGATGAAGCGCCGCATAAGACGGAGGCCCTAATTGACGGATTCAGAACACAACGACGAGTTGCATACTCACTGCAGAGCCAACGTACCCTGTGCTTTCTACTCGAGTCGGTGGCGGTCTTGTCGCACCTCTCTGTGACTTGTTTTTCTTCGTCATTTCAACTAGTGATCAATGACTTGGAGGCGTCGGCTCTTATGGGCACTGGCAAGTTGCGTGGGCGCTATTATATTCTAATCCGAAAGATGTTCCCATGTCACTTGGCAAAATCTACATTTGGCCTCCATCGTGTAATTGACGCGTCGTGATCGCCTCCGAGAAACTTCGAAAAATATAACCATTGGCCGCGCTGGGTGGAACACTGGCATAATGTATGACGCATGATCCCCTATCATTCCCAGTAAAAGTAAAAGGGAATCGTAGATTTGGGTAAAGTTGGGAGATGGTGCTTGTGGTGCGTAGTTTTTGATAGCTCGGAAGCTGAACGTTGACTTTTAGAACTTGTGAAATGAGAGACTGTTCGGATGCCAACAGAACACACCTGTCAAGCTGTCCGTGGCCTGGTTCAGAAGAAGTGCAAGAGAAACTGTAATATCGATCGTCACAGAGGTCAGATGTCTGCGTTGTGGGTGTGGCCTTCCCTTCCCAAGGGGCTCCCACCAGAAGATTCCGTGGCCTGACTCCCAACACTTCAACTGAAGAACGTGGAGTGCAGGAACAAGATTGAGGACGAGAAGAGGGAGAAGTCGGAAGAAGTCGAGGCGTGTGGCAGATCGGTGAGCTCGAACCTGACTCGAACCACACCCGTTGGACACCAGCAAGAACTTGGAGCCAGCTCATCCTTTGTCCAGCGGGCACGATTGAAGAACAAAAGGCGTCAAACGGCGGTTAAAAGCCAGACCAATTCACCCTCCCAGGCCTAACGCTTGCGGTTCTTCGTCATTTTCGAATTTTGACGCGATCGGTGGACTAGGCGAGTAGACAGACATCAGGAACGAAGGATCAACGTGGTGGTGGGAGTTCGAGCCACAGACGTCGTGGGGAAGACTTGATCAAGACGGCCAGAACAAACTAGACAGTGCACCCTCAGGCCTTACATCCGATCCCCAAACCAACACAGAGTCAAGCGCCTGCCAAGCTCACGTCAAAGCAAAAGGTGGTATGCACTCCTCCACTGGCTGGGGCCGATGGGTACAAAAACGTTTTCAACATTCGGGATGAGTTCTTTCGGCTTTTTCCTTTATTGACGAGTTGGGGACTTGGGTTACCTCCACAATGTCCACAATGCGAGTGGTTCCAACCCTCAGGCCTGCCTCAGCGCTCAGCGTTTCAACCCTGCTCATCCGAACCACTCTTCTTCCCCTCCTCTCTTCCCTCCTCCGGTCTACCTGGCTTTTTCCAATTCTCCTTTTCCCCCTCTTTCCGCACATACGTCCTCCAATGCCACATGTCCACCACCCCCAAGGTCGAGGACGAAACCGAGGGAAGAAATGGTGGCTTTGATCGGGGTGTGGCGGATGGGTGAGTCCGAGCGAAATCTGCAAGACTGTAGAGCTCATTCCACTTACAGCTCGGTGGCCTGAGAACGAGGGCGTTTGTGAAATGGTGGTCGGAAAGACCAATCACTGGCCGGATGCAGCGCAATGGCAGAGTCGGTTCCGGCCTCACGCTTGTGATTTTTAGCAACTCCAATGCTGGAAATCAGGCCTCAGGCCCAGGACTCACGTTGCCGTTGGCCGTGATTAATTGATTATTGATCAGCAACCTCGAAAGGCATCTCCCACATGTGCGAAGGCAACGAGTCTCCTGGTAAAAGCTGGTAGAGGGGCGCCGAAAAGATTTCGTCCCGTGGGCTTGAACAGGTGAAGGAGCAAGCGTAAGGAGACGTTTGAGGGAAGACCTGTGATGGGCACCTCTCTTCTTATGCTTCGTAGGCCGGCGTGGTTTTTAGCGCTGCGCAGCTTCGTGACTACATGGCCATGGCTCGAGTCATCATCCCCCCCTTGTCAGGGGTTCAGACTCGCTCCTCCCCTCAAGCATATTCGTTCCCCACCTTTGTCGCCGATTTCGAGGCCCCTATGTCACGTTGTGCAATGTGCAATGCCATATTGGCTGTTTGCCCTCATTCCCTCGCAATTTCTCCTGAATGTGGATCGATATACAACCCACTCAAGACTTTATTGGCACTGATGTTACCAGTGCTCAGCCGTTGACGACAAATGTCGTAAATTTGGAACTTCGGCCAATGTTCGGTTGTGACAACTTTTACTCACATCTTACACTGCACTCCAAGTTTTCAACTTCCATGACCTCCACCGCCGTTAAGAATGAGCGATTCTCACGGAAGCACCAATCCTCTTGAATCCATCATAACCTACGTTTCGAACGATGACTTTTGAAAGGCCAGACTACCCTCCCCACTCTCGACGGACTCGGTGGATCCGTTGGCCCAGACCTTGACGCAAACAAAGATACAGAAGACAGGTTCACCACCTTTCCCGCCGCAGCTACCGCAAACGATGCGAAGGCCGTGTCCTGTCCGATCCTCATCAAGGAGAGCCACTGGCGCGATATGCTAGCTCTGATCTGGGGCTTTTGCATCTTTTCTGGAGAATCCAAGATCAAGCAGTTTCTCGCTGATCGACCGGCTCACTGGCAATCGAAAGTGCAAAACTGTCGCTTGAAGGACGAGATTCACGGCATATAGCAGCCTTACCCCATTCCTCTATGAACTAACCTGATCTTTGCGTCACAAACTGACTTCGGGGATGCATCGGGTATCGTACGTCTTGTGTCGACTGCGGATGAGGTGGAAGACGCACGTGGTGTACACCAATTTGATGAGGAAACATCTCTGGTTATTGCAACATTTTCTTAGGAACTTTGTTGTTTGAACGTATGAAGGACCCAGAACGGACTCATAGGTTCAAGCAGGGCCAAACCTTCAGATACAGGACTCCGAGAGGCGTACCACAAAAGCCTTCTTCACAGAATATGAAAGGCTTCTCCGCAATGGAAAACGAAGGGTATGTCGATTCTGATACGGAGTCCATGTATTGGGCTGACTCCGTAATTAGGCCACTCTTTTCCCGGATGTTTCGTCCTCAACTTTGCACTTGATCAATTCCAAAGAGACTTTGAAGGCCAGGGCTACGATCTCACCGGTACGCACGCTTCACATCTCAAAACGATTCCGACTTATCGGAAGTTCAGTCAGTGTGGCATCTCATTCGGACACGTCATGCGTCACACTATTTGGAGCAGTGAGCGCGTCGGCCTCGGTCAGCAACACACTCCCGAATCAAAAACAAAGCTTGACATTGGTGGAGTCGAGCAGCATCGCCCATCTAGGCATGTATCCTCTGGTCAACATTCCTACTTCCTTTTGACCTGATGTTATCTAGGCCATGGCTTTAGAATGTCTTTCAAACGCGAGGTCGGTCTTTCTTCTTCTTATCAGCGAGGTCAACGAACTAACCCCGGTTAGGCCTTACGAACCTGTGAAAGAAAATTTGAGCAGGACATCGCTTCGCGATCACGTGACAATGGGTCAAACTAAGGAATTGCTTCTGCTCGAGGTCCAAAACCTGGAGCCCCCGGACGTTTTCAACTTTCTTGAGCCACCTCCCTGGCTGTAGGACGTGGAAATGAAGTCTCCTTCTCCGTTTAACGGTCCAGACGACAAGGAATTGAACACATTGCTCAAATAAGGTCATAAACCGCCAAATGAAGCCTGACAAGAGTTCCTTCAGAAACTCCAAGTATCTGCCTGTGTCCATAACCTCATCGGTTGAAGATTACGCTGACGACTTGTTCAACAATCCTGGCGAGAAGTCGGAATCCATGCAGGGGTCCGTTCGTGGGGATGCCAAACTTACGCTTTCGTCTATGATGAAGGTGATTTTCTGTTGTATGTCTTGGCCGCTTTCCTTCAGCCCACGTCCCATATCCGTCAGCGGCCTAACGCTGGTGAGAGTTAGTCTCTCCACAGACACAAAGCATTCGTACCTCCTGTACGCCGGAGTGATGTTGTGCTGTATCAGGAGTTGAAGTTCGCGGCAAATGACCTTTGGTACCATTTTTGCAGAGACTTGCGCTTCGATGGATCAGGAATTTGTGAAAGGTGTCAACGTTGTTACTCTAGTACCCATCGAGCATTTACCTTTTTTCAATTATCATACTGGACTCTTGTAGATTTGATACTAATACCCTTACCGCGAGCTTATCGCCTAGATAGATGGTGCTGGCATGATGTATGTACCACATGCTTTTGCCTCCAGCCTTTGAATTCTTCCATCACGGTCTTCTACACCATCATTGAGTTTGCCACTTGCGCACTTCAATTCAATCTAAACCTCTTATTCGCCGCCATTCCATCTAGTGCGTCATACTTTCTACGGCTGAGTTCACGAACAGAAGTAAATTTTATGAACGACACTGCACCATTCGCGAAAAAAGTCTAGCAACGACTCGGATGGAAATCCAAAAGCCACAAAAACCGACCTTACAACCGCTCTCGCTTCCCCCGTTTACTTACGGTAGACTTCAATACTGCGTCATTCCCATCTCAAGCTGCTGAGGACAAGGAATCGCGCAAGAACGTGTTCCGCCCACGCAGCCTGCCTACCACTCTACCCAGGTCGCGAGGAAGTTGGAAAGCAATGAAGACAGGTGCCAATATGATCTTGTATGGTGCATGCAGTGTATACGAGTAAAGACACACTCCCCAAATCGGGTCAGCGGCACATAGGGTCATAACGCAACACATAGTAGGGTGAATTGCCGACACATTGATGTGTTCCCATTCTTTAGTGTGTCGATTGTACCAGTGTTCAACACATTTAGATGTGTCGAACATAGATACATCTGGCCAACTTCAAATCTTCTTTTTTTAATTTTTATACAAGTCTTTCTGTACTCGGGTAAATGGCAGTATGATATATATTCCTTGTCTACGAGAAAAACCATAACTACTACGTAGAAATAGGAAGGAAGGAGCGAGGTAGGGACACCTCCCCTTCAATAACAACCCCTTGCCAATCAAAAGATCCCCACACTACCCTCATGCCCTCTCCCCGATACTGAAGTCCTCGACTCCCCGCACTGATGGCGAACAGTGGGTGCATTTCGTGTCATGGCTCACTTCATGGACGTGGACGTGGTGGGGGTACTCGCGTTCGGGCTGGTGTTCGTGTTTGGTTCACAGTCGCATTTGGGCGGGCGTCCGCGTTTAGATGGGGATTTGGGCTCGTGTTCGGGTTGTCTTCGTATGTCATGGCTGGTTGTACACGCTGGTGTTCGGCTCAACGCGTTGGTGTTGGTTCGTAAACGCTGGCGTTGGGTTATGTTGGGTCGGTGTCACAAGGGTTTTCCGTTGTGGCTGCTAATATGGGGTATGCGACCGTGGCCGTTTGTCGAAGGTGGTGATGACCGTGGCCGTTCGTCATGGCAGGCACTGGCCAGTCATTGATCGTGGTGATGGGCTCTTGTGGCCGTTTGTCGATCGTGGTGGTGGGCCCCATGGATGTTAGTGGGCGCTCGTCGTCGTCCGTCGATCGTGGCCGTTCGTGGGCGCCTGTCAATCGTGGTGGTGGGTCCTCGTGGCCAATCGTCAGAGCTCGTGGTGGGCCATCATCGCCGTTCGTCGATGGTGGTGCTGTGGCGGTGGGTCCTGGTGGCCAATCGTCGATGGTCGTGGTTGTGAGAAGAAAGGGGGGTGGTGACGTGTGACATCGCGTTCGTCACCTCACCAATTGGGTTGCTCAAGGTTGCTCATCCTCTCATCCTCGACACTGTGTCGAGGATGAGCCTTATCCCCTTTCGGGGAGTGTGCCGCCGTACGTATATTTTCGTGAGCATGGGAATTCCGCCTTGATTGGAAGCGCTCAGGAAAACCTGTGCTCATGCATAGTTGATTGGCACGCCGCACCTCCAAGTCGTTCGGTTGAAATGAAGTCGAAGAGACGTACGACTAGACGCAGACCCAGTCGGACTAGGTCCGACACCTCGAGAGTCGACGAAACGAGGGCCGCCCCTCGAGTGGAAAGCACAGGGTACGTTGGTTGTGAGCATGTATTCGATGAGTCAATCTAAGTAAATCGTTGATTAGGGCATCCATTCTCTCGGGCGCTTCATCCCCAAGTGTGCACGGTGGGGAATTTAACACCTCGCAGAGGGACCATAACAGGGCTACATTCAACTTCAATATCAGTACGCATGCTTCATATTCTCAAGAACTGCTAATCATTGGAAAACACTTAGATGTTGGGGGATCTGACTCGGATACATCGCGTCCTACCTTGGCCGTCAGCGACCCTAGTACTTCGGGCACGGTTGGAGACTTGCCTCATGCTAGCACTTCATCCTCTGTTAGGGATCTGCCCTGTTCTAGCTCTTCATCTGCATCAAACCAAGAACAAAGCCCGCTGGAGGAGTTCAGTGCGTCCACCGATTCAGGCATGTACTCTCAATTGTTTCCCTATGAAACCTGGGTTTAATTCTTACTTCGTGCTGATACCATTTAGGCATTGGTGGTAGTGAAGTAGCCGAGGTTGGCTGTTTCTCTTACCGGCGCGGGCGACATGCTGACCTTGAGCAGTCTCCAGACTCTCCACCCAATGAAGAGGAGAATCTCGTCGAAGAAGAGCCTAGTAATGCCATCTACGAGCGTCACATGTATCTCAAAAAACATGGTTCCCCTCTCTGGATTCCTCAACCCAACATGAGACTTCCTCTCTCATACCGACGAAGAGGTGTCAGCATCGGTGATGTTGGGATCTTCACATCGGATGGTGGCTTTGACTTCCTTTTCAACGTCTGTCTCCCGGAAGGACATCCTAATAATCCTGATGAGCTGCCCGAAGGCTTTTCTCGCCTTGTGCTTAGAGATTCAGATGTTTGTGAGTTCCGTGCGCATTCTTCGCAAAGCTATATGACCAGCGCGTCTGTACAAAAACGGGGGTAAGTCGGCTATCCCCTCTATATCTCAGAGGTGCTAACGAGGTTTTGATAGAACAGCATTCGGGTGCTCTGGTCCTGACGGTGCTGTTCTATCCATGCCTAAAGGAGCTTATCACGAAGATTTGCGAAATACCAGCGGACTCACAGATTACGCATTGACTCACATTGAAAGCTGGTATCAGTACGCCAATGGACCTCGCGGTCGACAAATTGGTAATGGAAAACTTCACGTGGTAACAGGTTGTGACAAGACCACTGCTTGGGGAATTGCAACCTACTCGCATCTCCAGTCGAAACATCCTGGAGGCAACATAACCTTGTTGAGCGTTGAAGCTGTTGGTAACGAACGTCGTGGTCGACAGCCTTCGCATCCGACATATGCTTGGGATTGCACGGATTACAAGGGCGCACTGGAGGCGAAGGTTGGACCCGAAGAAGATGAGCTTGTGGACCTAGGGGACCAAGACTCAGCCCCTCTGAATCAGTGCACCTTCATTCGATCTCTTACCCTTACACTTGGTCATGATGACTGGGAACGTCTGCAATTGAAGGTAGCGGCTTCAGCGAAAGATCGAGCATCGGAGCAGTCCCCGAAGAACCCTTTCGCATCAGTTTCAGGTGCCATAAGTTCACTTCCAGGTATGTTATTTCCTGTCTCTTGTGATTGTGTGCATTCCAACTAATATCATTTGAAGGCCGCTTAAGCTCTCTATGTGGCTACGGTCGCGGAAGTACTTCCAAGCTGACAGATACAGTAACTCCTGCACAGGTCAGCGCTTCCACTTGTCTCTTACCCCTCTTCATGTTCTTACTATCTTGACGAAGGCATTAGCTCACCCGGCAACCTACGTCACTGACATGATACTACAAAAGGTACTGCTTACTGCGACGCACGAATGCGAAACTAGTCAATCCTTATCCATTTACAGTATCCCAAAGCGAAGATTGTAGTTGTCCATGATAGCGACTGGTGCTCTGTGATTCGAGACTCAGTGAGCCATGAACTTCATTACTTAATTTGAAGTGTAAAGCGGATGTTAGGATGATGATTGGACGTATACAGTGCAAGACCTTCCGCATCGAATTCAAGAGGCATTTGATATCGTTGAAGAGGAGGGTGGTGAGGTTGACTATACACGGTGTTGTCAAGGATTCAACTTTTTTTCCCCAGGTGCCTTCTACCTAGAAGAGAAAGCAAGGCCATCTCAAGACCTCTCTGTCAGAGTAAAGGTCGAAGATGGCCCTCTACTCGGAAATCGAAAATCCTCGGTGTCTGTTCTCGAAGGTGCTCGGAATGTCAGAATCGAAGGTGGCACCATCAACGCCGTTTCTGGAGTTATGACCATCAACGATTCGAGCCGCCGGACGACGAACTTTAGCTCGTTCAATACCACGAATCGGTCGTATAACAACGCGCATAACAATTATCCAGTAAACGACTATAGCACTCGTCAGTTTTTCCTTATTCTTGAACCCCGATTGAGATCATAATGCCTGTTTTGTGATGTATATAGGCACTACGAGGAACGTTCACGCGGGCACGGTCAACAACTTTGGAAACGCCCAGAACGTGAACACAGGGAAAAACTATGGTGCATATCTCAGTCATCTATCGATCAATCACTTTTGACTTTAAATAGGTCCTAGCAACCAACAGGACTTTTCTGGAGGGCCAGGCTTCCCTCCATGGCTCGGACACAATATACAGGCGGAAATGCAAAGGGATTACGACTATCGACGAGGCGTAGGTCAGAGATCTCAATCTCTGATGCACCTTGTCCTTTCCAGCCCGCCCGCTGGCCTTCCTTACCAACAACAACCACAGAATTACGGTTACCCATATCAGCTACCATCTGCTACATACCCACCGAGAGGCTTCCATCCCCAGAGTAGCGCTTACTACGCAGCTCCTCGGGAGGAGGGGTCCCATGATGATCTGTACGAGAACTATGAAGATGAGGATGATGATCTGTACGAGGACGATGAAGATGAGGGGGTTAACCCCTTCATCAGGAAAACTATAAATTACTTACGGGGCTTAGCAAGGCTTAGGTAGCTTGAAATGACTTGAGAGCTGACTTGAGTCACTTCGGCACTTCAATGTGTAGCCACATTTTCGTTTGAAAATTCAAATGATTCAAGCAAACATCAAGTCAGCCAAGTTTATAAGTTGTAAGTGCGCGTCAATCCGTTTGAATTACTAAATTATAATTAAAATGCTATTTCATGGAGGGCATATTTGAGTTCGAAAATGCGGCAAATCTGTGCGGCGATCTGTGCGGCAATTCAAATCACATGCCTATGTATTTGCTTACTAAACCCTCAAGCCTAACAACAACAACACGTCGGGAACGCATCAAACGAGCTCCCCCTCCTCAACCCCGCCCCGGACACATCACGTGACACTATCAAATCTTATATTCCAAGATCAATGTTCAACTTCACACATTTTCTACTAAATTCTAGGTTTCTTTACATGTTTGATACATATATTGAGGGGAGGAAATAAACAGAACACAACCTATTTATTGGGCATACGAAAAAATGGCTTCACTCGGAACTTACTTTCATAAATATTAAAATAATAGCAGCAAACTTACCAGATACTAACCCACTTGGCATCGAAAAAATGACTGTCGGAACGCACCATAATCCAGGATTAAACTATCCAGGTTATGGACTTTTTAAAAAATAATCTTACTATGGGGGTCAAACCAGACACCACAAGGGACTGCAGTTCCCACGATAGAGAGCTCAACCACCTAGGCCATAAGAACATGCATACATTTTTGAACTGATAGCAATATAATGCCTGATATTGTGAATGTAACTGTAGTATATGCTCTCTCTAGATGACTATGTGTACACAAAAAAAAAAGGTTTTTGTGCCTAAATTACATTTTTAATTTATTGGAATACCACAATACCATGCCAACTATGATCATATCGTGGTCTGAGCGAGACGGAGTGCTAAAAAAATGGCGTTCAAGGTTCGATGTTGTAAGTCATGTGACATGTCTGGGGAGGGGTTGAGGTGCGCAAGCTCATCAAATGCATATGCGAGTCGCGCTATCCATTATGCACATTCTCCAAGTGTTGAAGGATCTCTCAGACCACCCCGTTTTATACAACCTTACCATAGATGAAGTGATGGCATTTTCAAGACTGGCCTTTCACCTCAAATGAGATATTATTCAACCACAACCAGTGAATGAGAATTGTAGCCTTGATATTCCACCTGCCATCCTCCCTGTCAGTGTATCAATCTTCCTTAGCAATGCCATAGGGATACCTTTGGAAAGTGTTCAAGATTGCTGGGAGATACTCAGTGACCATACCTGGTCTTTGAGTGAGGCACCTCTCTTCAAGGCAGACTATGTAACATTCAAACAATTTGGGTGGGAGCTTGGGCTTAGTTGCATGGATCCTCACAAGTTATTAGGGTGATCAATGGTGACCACCTTATAGTGGCAGTCACATTATACCCATCAAGCGATGTTTGCACAAATACAGACTGTCTGTGTATTGTTCTGCTTGAGAAGGAGACACAGCAGCAAGCCGTTGTGTATACACATGATCTCGGTGTTCAACCAGCTTGGTATATACATATATACTGCCCAAGTACGTCACCCTATGTCCCAACTGAGGTTGATGTTTACGTGCATGACATAAATCAGCTTGCAAAACAAGCTATCACAACAACTACAGTGTTTGTGATGGGACACACACCTATTACACAGGGATACCCACCTATCTCCAAGTGGGTGAGCACCAGTTTGTTGATCACAAAGTTGCAAAGATGTGGCGAAATCAGATGTTGCTCAGTTGGTGGGTAGAGGCTTCAGCTCAAGTTTGTGTTAAACATTAACATGTCATTACTCTAATAGGTTCTCAGCCTCAAACACTGCACGTTTATATATAAGTACTCTTTCTGATGATGAGTATTTAGTAAGCTGGGGTCTGAGCGATAGGCCAATGACAGACCATGTCTGGGATGCCTTCGTCATTCTTTCCCTCCTTGAAGATCATCTGTTGCAAGGAACACTCTTGACAGTGCCACATACAGGCAACCAATGTGACCGGTTCAGGGTAGCCATGGAGAATAGGACCAGTTGGATAATAATGCAGGGTCAGCTGGATGCAGTACACCATGTCTGTGACAAGTGTATGCAGGTTTTTGAGGAGTGAGATGGAGAGTTCTGTGAGTGCCAGCTAACAACCCATGTTTATATGCTCATTTTGGCAAGTAGGGAAATGTCAGGTCATCGTCACTGATGAAATTAGTATTGGCTGCCCATGCTGTGGCATATTCCGGTGTACTGAGCCCCTTCCAAACAACCAACATCTTTTTTGCATCACACATGATAACCTCCACAACATATGTCATGTTGTTGGCTGTGATGAACCTGTTGTTGTGAAGGAAACTATTGTGGATGGAAAGGTTATTTCTAAGAGAGGAAAGGCATGTGTGCTACCAGTGCATCAAGCAATGGAGAAGAAGAAATTTGTGAAAGGAAAGGCTGCTTTTATCCTGAAAGACAGATTTAAATGGCACAAGGTTCTCATCCCATGGAAGCGATCTCTGCTGGGGAGGAACAGCAAGAACCTGTTGTTGAAGAAGACATCCAGGTGTACTACGCTGCTGGAGATGAAGTTATCCTTCACAGCAAGAAAAACCCTGGTATGGTAGGTGTTGTAGATGAAGTGTCTGAATCATGTCCATCAAAGGCCCCAATGGGTAATAACCTCAAGCCACTCAAAGCTCTATTCAACCGATGCCGCACTCATAACAAGCAAACCTTGGTATGGCCATGTGGTGTTATTTACTCGTGCCTGACAAAAGTAACCGAACAGCACGTGATTTTTGATATCACATCGTTTTACCTCCTGGAAAGAGGTATAGATTGTACACCAACTATACCATAGATCAAGAAGAAATTTACAAGATAGTCAGGTATATAGACTAGGTAGATAAATCTCTAGTCAAAATCTAGTATGACCCCCACTTGCATCTAAAACAGCCTGTACTCTTTCGGGCATGGTATCAACATACTTATCAATGTCAGGGATTGCAAGGACCTCCCATGCATCATGGACAGCCTGGATAAGCTTTGGAACAGTGGTTGGGATCTGTGGAAGTGCTCGTATAATCTTTTTGAGCTCATGCCAAACCGGTTCTATGGGGTTAAGGTCGGGTGAAGATGGTGGGTGCGGAAATACTGAGATCCTGTGATCTGCAAGCCATCGTTTTGCCAATTTGCTTGTATGGCTCGGTGCGCCGTCCTGCTGAAACTTGACTGCAGGTCTCTCCTCCTTCATTTGGTGATAGAAGGAGTTGAGGTGGGCCTCCAGGACCTGTGAAATGTACCTTTGGCCAGTCATCCCCCCACCTCTTCCTCCTGGGTATTCTAGAACAACCAAAGGGCCTTTCCTGCCTTTCATAATGCACCCCCAGAACATTACACGGACCGATGACTGCTTGAATGTCGGTATGACACAGTTTTCATCATATTCTTCATCAGCACGGCGTGTGACATAGACCCGGCCACTTTTGTCATCAAGGTGAATATAGCATTCATCTGACCATATCAAATTCCGCCATTGTTGAGCTCCAAAATCCTTGAATTCATTGGCCCATGCAATCCTCTTCCTCTTCTGGAGTGCAGAGAGAAATGGGACCTTCCTCGCAACACGTCGGTGGTATCCTGCATCTGCAGCGACATCACGAACAATATGTTCACCGATATTCATCATGGTATCGTGTGCGATTTGTTGGAATGGTTTTCGGCGGTCTTTGACACAATTCCGCACTACCAGCCGTCGCCCACGATCCGAAAGCTTCGGTGGACGCCCAGAGCGCGGGAGGTTTTTGGTTGTACCCGTGTTTTTGTACTTGGTCCAGAGGTTCGACGCGGTTGATGGTTTGATGCCATATTTAGCTGCGGATTCACGAAGCTTTCCTGTGGCCTCCATGGCACCAATGAACCTATTTTTTGTCGGAGTGTCATGCTGGATGCGAGTAGTCTTATTGACAGCCATAGTTAGAGTAAAGAGTATGGATTTGGTTGGTAATTAAAGATACATTCGAACCACCACAGAACACGACATGCTACAATCACGTGCTGTTCGGTTACTTTTGTCAGGCACGAGTATGCACACACAACAATGTATGGTGCCGAAGCCGTCTTAAACTTCCTCATTATGGTCAAGAACATGTTCTTGGTTCCAGGTGCACAAAAGCCTGACCATATTTTTTATGACAGCAACTGTGATGCAAAGCAACAAGCTATGAATGACAGCTGGTTTGACGATGTGGGGATGTGCGTCGACGTTTGGCATTTCCTGAACAAGCACAAAGTCACCCACCGCTTCTGTCAAGAGAATTGTAATCCTGCAATGTACCCTGAACTAGAAGACAAGGATGGGAATTGGTATTTCAACACCTCAGTTGCTGAGCAAACTAACACGTGGCCAGGAGGGTACCATTCCATGTGTCGGGAAATGCTACTGGCCAAGTTTGACTTCTTCCTTGATGAGATGATCAGATTGAGGAATGTTGAAGTCATTGCAAGGTTAGCTGCAGCAGGACATCATCCCTCTACATTGTAGTTATACTTCATGATGCAAAAGAAATTGATTGCTATACATATTCGTGTGATGATTTACAAAACAATACAGACAAGTACAGCTACTGAGATAAGTACGGCTACAGAGACAAGTATGGCTACAAAGCAAATGGGCTACAAAGCAAATGGGCTAATTAAGAACAATGCAAGGGAAGGGTATGTGGTAAAGGAAAGACTGGGTTACTTGAGAGGGACCGAATGAACAAAATTGGACCAGAGTCCAGCTGGAGTATGGTTAGCTGCAAGTGTGGCTTCACACTGTTCAGGCGTCGCTATCTTCCACCTCTGAAGTTGGTCATAGAAGGAGCGGCATGGTGGTGGCCACAACCTGAATGCAGCCTCAAACTGAGACTCCCACTGAGGGTTTGTAGCTTTTAGTTGACAATATTTCTGAAAGCCAGCCACCATGTCAACAACATGGAGCTGACTGTACCAGCACTTCTTTGAGGCTATTGAGGGCGAGCCTTGGGAACGAGTAAAGGTAGAGGTGGATGCTGAAGGGAGTGGCTGTGGCAAATCTTCAATAAGAATGGGCAACAATGAGCTAGTGGCATCAGGAGACTGGAGCCGGACACGCTTCAGACTCGGTACAGGAAAAGAAGGGGATTGGCATCGCTTTGAGTTAAGTGGTCCTGCCGTTTCTTGCTTAACCATCGTCGTCGAGTCAACAAACTCCACTTTGGAGTCATCACCCTTGATGGATGGAGGAGCCTGCTGCTTCAACTTCACCTTCTTTCCCTCCCTCACACTCTCCCTCTCCCCTCTTATGTTTGTACAATGATGGGGTGGCTTTTTGGACAGCTGGTCAATGTACTCCTCGAAGTTCTTACAATGGATCCCTCTTTGACAATAGAAGAGGTAGCCATCTTTCAAAACTTCATGAGGGTATGAGAGGTCAGCGTGAATCCACAGGCAATCCTTGGGATCATAGAAGTCGAGCAGCGGAGCGCAGAGCTGTTGGAGGATGGTTGGTGATTCGGCAAGGACCCACTTTGGCCAGGCAGGACAGTGGAGAACTGGAAACGTTGTTGGTTCTTCATCAGCCTGGATATATGCACAGTCAGTAACCATGTTCACTTTTCAACAAAAGCTGTACCTTGTCCCAGAAGGTGATCCTAAATTTACAGGACAGGTCAAAGTCAACCTGAGATTGCCCCCTCTTTGGAAGTGGCTGCTTGGTTTGGTCCTCATGTGCTCGCATCCATCATGCATCGAGATGAGTGGTCCTCGCTGGTTCCTGGCGTATTGTAGTGACAGATGTGACAGTGCACAACCACCGAGATGAGGCCGCTTTTGGACCCAGAGCATTGATTGTAGTCACAGCTCCTTGCGGCTGCCAAGAGGAGGGTGTTGGGGAAAGGGCAAGATCAGCTTGCTGAGGTGGACTACAGTGGTCAGAACTATCAGATGGTGGCACCAACTGTTGAAGAGGGGAATCATGTCGAACAGGTGAGTCCAATGCCACTGGGGGTGGAAGTGGTGATGGATTGGGGGTGTATGTGGGGGAGGCCATGGATGCAGCAAGAGCCGCTTGGTATTCCATCTCCTCCTGGTCCTCCAACTCCTTCTCGTGCTGTTCCTCAGCAGCCTTTTCCACTTCTATCTCCAAGTGTTGTCTCTCCATTGTCACCACAGCTGAAGGCCAATTAAAATCCTCTGCATTGAAGTTGAGGTTGAGTTGGGGAGACAATGTTAATGGCAGATGATTGAGGGGAATGAGAGGTGATGGCAGTCGAAGAGAATAAGAATGGTGTGGGAAAGGGTCCATGAGTGCATGTTTCTTCTTCTCACATTTGGACATCTTGTCCAAGCAATGGGAAGTAATTTTGCAGCTGCCTTTGCCTATGCAACAGTTTTTGCAGGACTTATTCGCGCAGAGTACATTGATGCTCTTTGTGCAATCCCTCGTTGGACAGGGAATTCTTCCTATGGCGGCTGAGAGGGGTATAGGTGATGGATGACGGACGACATGTTTCTGTGAGCTTGAGCCTGCAGAAATGGTAAGAGCCGGCGAGTGGTGGGAGACACATTGGCAATGCTTCGGAAAGGTGTAGTGATAATTACACCTGATGCACTTGAAAGTGTCATTAGTGCTTTCAACTGGCAAAAGGAGTAGAAAGACTATACATGTATGTATAAATGTCCTGGGGCATGTCCAGAAACCGCAGGTCCTGAAACCAGGATCATGTTGTGACAGTTGGGACATTCACAGAGTCCAGCCATGTGGTCGTGTGGAAGAATTGAGTCCATGGTCATGAAAGAATGTAAGGGGTCATGAGGAAAAGAGAGGAAGAGAGTGTGCCGGTAGCACTCTACTCAGTGGGTGAGCAAATGAGAAGAAGAGTGGAAAGGATAGAAATTGTGGAAGCGCTTCATTCTGACAAATATGCACTCAGAGTTTTCCACCACACAAGTTGCCACACAGTGCGGCGGTTGTGTGCTGCACTTTTGAATTCAAATATTTCCTGATTTCATGTGAGTGGTCTGCAAATTTACTAACATTATGAGTCCACCCAAAGGGGAATCGTTATAACACAAAGGATGGCTGACAAATTCAGCTTTATCTTACTAAGCAGTTCACACCCTCGAGCCACATGAGTGGCATTTGCTGGAACTCATGCATACCAAGGGGTCCAGGGGGCTTGCCCCCAGCAAGCTGTGACCAGTGCTGGAGGAATGGCTGAGTGCCAGTGAGTGCCATGCCGTAGGTGTGGGTCTAAAGCTTGTAATAACAATCATGGTCCACAATGAGTAAGCCAGAGGAACAAGGGCATGCTCATATTAGGATATGACAAGCTTTAGACCCGCACCTATGGCATGGCACTTGCTAATGCCTGGCCATGCCTCTGGTGCTTGGTCACAGCTTGCCAGGGGCATGCCCCCTGGACCTGCTGGTACACATGTTTAATCCCAGTTTTGATACACATTTTTTATCCCAGTTCATGTTCAATCCAACTTCTGGTACACATATTTAATCCCAGTTCTGGTACACATTTTTTATCCCAGCTCTGGTGTACAGCTTTCATCTGAATCATCAATGTTAGACTTAGACCTGGACTTAAAGTACAGCACTCACTTCGCTCAGCCATGCCTTGCCAGGGGCAAGCTGTCCCCCCAGTACACATATTTAATTCCAGTTCTGGTACACATCTCTAATCCCTGTTTTGGGAGGTCTTTACCATCCCCCATGAGTTCTGGTGGATTCCAAGCAGAATGTCAGAATTCCATGGAATTCCAATGGAAACCAGTTGGCTGGAGCCTCAGCCATTTTGGTTTCCAATTCCATGGAAATTCCAATGGAATCCAATGGAATCCAGTGGAAATGGTCAGAATCCAGGAGCCTCCCAGAACAGTTTCCATTGGAATCCATTGGAATTCCAACCAGATTCCATGGAATTCCAATGGAAAGTACATTCCAGTTCCATTCCAATGGATTCCATCAGAATTCCAAAGAAATGCAGTGATTGCAGTTGTTATTATAATATAATAAAAATAATTACATGAACAGGGATTGAACCATAGCCTCGGGAGACAACATGGGAAGTAGAAGGACCATTATTACCACTAAGCCATACAACCATTAAAGGGCATAGAACTACTAGTTAATATATGTCATTTTTGTGTTCACCTTCCCAAACGAGCATCGGCAAACGCCAATGCACAATTTCGTGCCATCAACAACCCTCAACCCTCTTCTTCCTTAACTCCCACCATCCTCCATGACAGCCCTCCCTTGCCTCAGCCCCACCACATCACCCATGGCCACCACCGCCCACTACTGTTGTCAACCACCCACACCAACCTCAGCACATGCAAAAGACGATGGCAACAACGTGCCAATGCCACATCACCACCCCCAGTAGCCAAACGAGTGCCTGCCACATCCACAGCAGATAGTGAAGATGACGTGGCACATCCAGAGGGACCGTTGATGTGCCACGTCATCGAAGGTGAGTCCATCCCCCCCTCTCATGTCCTCTTTCACACTGAGTGCAGGAGCCATGTTGCCATTGGCGATGTGGCAACCATATGACAAGCAATCACAAATGATGTACAACCACGACACTACCATGACACACCACCACCATCATATGGCGATGTGACAACAACAACACAGCACAACACGACAACAACGACCCACGATGACAATGGATGACTACCAAGCCACAACCACATCCACCATGCATGGATGGATAACAACCAACCCACGACCACCACCACACATGACCATGGCCAGAATGCAACAATGACACGACCATGCCCATGAGGATGACGAGGACGACACATCAATGGACCATGACAACGACGAGCACAATGCATCAATGAGGAGCATGATGATGCGTCAACAACGAAGACCACGACACGTCAACAACCAGGATGACGATGTGACAACAACAAGCACAAGCATGATGTGTCAATGACAAAGACCACGACACGTTGAAGGACCACCACCATGACGCGTGGATGACCAGGACGATGACACATTGAAGGACCACCACCACAATGCATGAACGACCGGGACGACGACATGTCAAAGGACCAGGACAACGACGACGTGTCAACGACCAGGATGAGGACAACACATCAATGGCAAGCATGAGTGGTGGGACACCATGTGAGTACCCATCACTGTCTCCCCCTCCATCACACCACAGCACTCCCTCCCTGCCTCCCCCTCTCTCCCTCCCTCCCCCTCCCTCCATCACTCCCTCCCCCTCCTCCATCACTCCACTGGCTCCCCCTCCCTCACTCACTCCCCACCATATTAGTTCAATACTTTTTGTACATAGTTATCAATACAATATGTATTTTCAATCATCACTTTTGTATGAAATTCTAAGGTAAGTTACAAAAAGTGGTTAGGTAATGGGTGGAGGAGTGATAAGTATTAGTTATTCAGGGTTGAAGTTGGAATCTGTTGGAATGAAGTTGGAATCTGTTGGAATTCCACTTGGAATGTGTTGGAACAAAGTTGGAATGTGTTGGAATTCCACTTGGAATCTGTCGGAATGAACTTGGAATCTGTCGGAATTCCACTTGGAATCCAGTGGAATCCACAGGAATCTGAGATTTCTACCATTCCGGTGGATTCTGAATGGAATTCCAACACTCCACTGGATTCCACCATAATCCACTGGAACTCATGTGGGAAGGTAAAGTACAGTGTTTTGGTACTGACATTTTATTTAAATTTAAATTTTCTAAAATACACTTTAACCTGCACCTATGGTGGCACTCACTGCACTTGGACAGCTCAAAGTTACACTTTCTGCACCTATGGCATGGACCCAGTACACATGTTTAATTCCAGTTTTGGTACACATGTTTTATCCCAGTTCCAGTGCACATGTTTAATCCCACTTCTGGTACACATATATTCAATCTCCATTCTGATACACATTTTTAATCCCAGTTCTGGTGCATATCTTTCATCTGAATCATCAATGTTAGACTTAAACCTGGACACAGCACTTGTGTTGCAGTACTTTACCATCCCCCACATAATCCACATGGACTCCACTGGATTCCACTGGATTCCACTGGACTTCACTACATACTGGCAATATCCACAAATCTGGACTCCACTGGACTGCAAGCACAAAACTGGACTGGACTGGACTGGACTGGACTGCAAATCACAAAACTGGACTGGACTGGACTGGACTGGACTCTCCCAACACAAAACTGGACTGGACTGGACTGCCACAGACCTAAGTTAATCCAGAATTCCTAAACTTAGACTTCAAAACAAAAAATAAAATTGAAGTATATTTATTAATTAAATTAATTAAATTTACATAGATTCTATGTTACAGAGGGGGGAGGGAGGGGGAAGGGAAAGGGAAAGGGAGGGGAAGAGAGGAATGAATAGAGAGGGGAGGGAGCAAGGAAGGGGGAAGGAAAGGGAGGGGGGGAGAGAGGAGCAAGGAAAGGGGGAGGGGGGAAAGGGGGAGAGGGAGTGAAGGGGGGAGAGAGTGGAGAGGAGTGGGAGTGGTGAAGAGACGAGGTAGTGATAGGGGGAGAGAGTGGAGGGGAAGGGTGGTGCTGCTGGGCGCTCATCGCCGTTCTGCACTGGTGTCGGCGGTGGTGGGCACTTGTTGTTTTTTGTGGACATGTCATTTTTTGGGTGTCGTTCGTTGTCACATGTCATCGTTGTCGTTGTGTCATCATCGTGGTGTGTCATCGACCCCACGTGTATTCATCGTTGCGTGTCGTCGTCGTCATCATGTGTCATTGTTGTCGTCCCCACGTGTAGTCGTCGACGTGTGTCATTGTTGTCGTGTGTTGTTGTCGTGTGTTGTCATCGTCGTGTGTTGTTGTCATCGCGTGTCGTCCCCGCGTGTAGTCATCATCGTCGTCCTCGCGTGTCGTCGTCGTCCTTGTGTGTTGTTGTTGTTGTCGCGTGCTGCTGGCGCCTGTTGTGGTGAGAATGGGGCATTGGGGTGGTGGGGCATACATACCGTTGGCCCATGACGTGGCCACATCATGGGCGCTGTCCCTTGTTCTTGGCCTGTCCTTCCATGTTGGTGTGGGCGCGGGCGTTGTTAGCGTGGGGGGTGTTGGTGTTGGTGTTGGCAGCGTTGGAATTGACGTGGGCAGCGTTGGCGTTGGCAGCGTTGGAGGGGAGTGGTAAAGGGTGGTGGTGGTGGTGGTGGAAGGGAATGGGATGGTCACAGAAGTGTGACCATGCTGCAAATAGAAGACATGACGATATGGCACGCCCTCACGTAAGTCACATGACCTCACCCTGCAGACTGAACAAAATCATGAATCCTTATTGCAGCTATCACTGACCCACACTATATGTAAATTATAACTCTTCCATTCATTGATCAATAAAAGCTTGTATATTGTATAGTCTATTTTCGCTTTTTTAGTAGTATTCATATATAATAATAATAATATACTGGAATAACTGGAATCCACTGGACTCCACTGGACTCTGACTGGACTCAGGAAAGTGGCTGGCAGTCCAGTGGGAGTCCACTGGACTGGACTGGACTGGACTCCAGTGGACTGGGCATTCTGCCAGCCAATCTGGCCTGGTAAGAGGGCCACTGGAGTCCATATGGATTACGTGGGGGAGGGTAAAGACCTCCTTGTGTTGCTCAGCTGTGCCTTGCCTTTGGCAAGCTGTCCCCCCAGTACACATGTTTAATTCTAGTTCTGGTACACATTTTTAATCCCTGCTCTTTTGGTACTTACATTTTATTGAATTTTGATATTACATTCTAACCTGCACCTATGGTGTAGCACTCACTGCACTTGGCCAGCTTGCCAAAGGCAAGCCCCTTGAGCTACATGTTTCTCAAAGGTTACACTTTACAGCACTTCCACTTTGTGATGAGATTCCACTTTTTTTTTTTCCATGGCTTACCTTATTTGGCTTGGGCAATGAAATTGCCCCAACACCATTTGGATGCAGAAAAAAAGAAGCATTGCAGGAAAAACATGGTCAATAGGTCCAGTTATGCCCAAAAGATCTTTTTTTTGTTCTTTACGACATGTCTTGGTGCAATAAGTGATGCCTGACAAAAGGTTGGGATGGTGAGAAGATTAGCTAAGTGGTTTCTGGCAAAGCCTGCTCCCTTGGTCAGTGTCTTGCCCTGCAACACCTTCATGTTTGAGTGACAAATCTATCAGACAGAAAGGAAGAAAGTTACTTTTCATGCAAAATGTGAATTTTCTTTGAGCTAAAACATGACTTTCCTCATATCTCTGAGGAAGCTTAGAATAATTCTCAATCAGGAAATCATGTAAAAAGAAAAATGTGGAACCTCATTACAAAGTGGAAGTGCTGTAATCTGATAGCACTCACTGCACTTGGCCAGCTTGCCAGGGCAATCCCCCTGGACCTCCCAGTGCATATGTTTAATCCCAGTTCTGACACACATTTTATTTTAATCATCAAAGTTAAACTGCTCTCATCCTAAACTGCTCTCATTCAAATTTTTATCCCAATCCAAACTATCAAAGTTACATTTAAATCCACACTAATATAGTCCTGCATTTTGTACTGTAAATGCAATCAGCCATACAAAGTTGGCCATATTTTTGGTTTTTCAACCCTTGGCTATGGCTTACACAGTACCATACCATGCACCATAAATTACAGTTCAGTAGGTCAATGATGAAAATCTGTTGAGCAACTAAAATTCATCTGAAATCTAATCTGCACAGATCTCAAAGTAGGAGAAATATACAGGGAAGTGGAGGGTAAAAAATAGTACAGAGAAAGCGAAGTTGAGGCTGCTCACAAAAACACTCACAAAAAATTAATGCAGCACTATACAATTACAGAATGTGGTTGGGAGCTACCAACACAATGTTCTGTGGCCTGTGGTCACACTGTGTGACATTCCTGGCAAATGCTGCTGATGCAGCTCAGTAAAAGACAAAGTGAGGTCTTTACCATCCCCCACGTAATCCATATGGACTCCACTGGACTCCAGTGGATTCCAGTGGCCCTCTTACCAGGCCAGATTGGCTGGCAGAATGCCCAGTCCAGTCCAGTCCAGTCCAGTCCACTGGACTATGAGTCCAGTCAGAGTCCAGTGGAGTCCAGTCCAGTCATTCCAGTATATTATTATTATTATATATGAATACTACTAAAAAAGCAAAAATAGACTATACAATAAACTTACATTTTAATGATCAATGAAAGGAAAGGTTATAATTTACATATAGTGTGGGTCAGTGATAGCTGCAATAAGGATTTATGATTTTGTTCAGTCTGCGGGGTGAGGTCATGTGACTTACTTGAGGGCGTGCCATATCGTCACGTCTCCTGTTTGCGGCATGGTCACACCTCCGTGACCATCCCATTCCCTTCCACCACCACCACCTCTATCACTGCCCACGCCAATGCCGCCCACGCCAACTCCGCCCACATTAACGCCGCCCACATCAACGCCGCCCACATCAACGCCACCCACATCAACGCCGCCCACATCAACGCCGCCCACGCCAACGCCGCCCACGCCCATGCCCACGCCAACGTGGAAGGACAGGCCAAGAACGAGGGACGGCGCCCATGACGTGTCAACGTCATGGGCCAAGGGTATGTCTGCCCCACCACCCCAATGCCCCGTACTCACCACGACAGGCGCCAGCGGCACGCAACAACAAAAACAACACACGAGGAGGCCAACGACACACAAGAACGACAACACGAAGACGACAACACACGACGACGACAACACGCCAGGATGACGATATGCGAGGACGACGACGACGCGCGAGGACGACAACACACGACGACGACGACTACACACTGGGACGACGACACACGACCACGACCACGACACGCGACCGCGACGACGACGACGACACGCGACCGACGACACGCGACGACGACAACTACACGCCGGGATGACGACACGCAACCGACGACACGCGACGACGACGACTAACATGCTGGGACGACGACATGCGACAATGACGACGAACGAGTGCTGACGAAAACGCCGCCCCCACCACACCCGAAAAACGACGAGCGCCCGCCAGCGCTGAACGGCGACGAGGCCCCTTCACTCTCTCCCCCTTTCCCCCCTCCCCCTTTCCTTGCTCCTCTCTCCCCCCCTCCCTTTCCTTCCCCCTTCCTTGCTCCCTCCCCCCTCTATTCATTCCTCTCTTCCCCCTCCCTTTCCCTTTCCCTTCCCCCTCCCTCCCCCCTCTGTAACATAGAATCTATGTAAATTTAATTAATTTAATTAATAAATATACTTCAATTTTATTTTTTGTTTTCAAGTCTAAGTTCAGGAATTCTGGATTAACTTAGGTCTGTGGCAGTCCAGTCCAGTCCAGTTTTGTGTTGGGAGAGTCCAGTGGAGTCCAGTCCAGTCCAGTCCAGTCCAGTCCAGTCCAGTCCAGTGGAATCCAGTGGAATCCATGTGGATTATGTGGGGGATGGTAAAGTATTGGACAAAGTGGTTGCTTACATGATCTATTATGTAATAACTGTCACCATCCTCTCTTTATATATTGGATAATGCCCATGGCAGAACCAGATATTAACATGTACAAACACTAATGTATGTACATGAAGTTTTAGGAGTGCTTCTCCCCATCGCATGGATCTGGTTCTGATGCAAAGAACTACCTCTCGGCTATATAAATTTTTGACTCTCCACAATTGCTTGATAAGCTAAATCTATTCCTCTGACACCTTGCACAATGACTGACACTATGACCAACATCACCAACAACACTCAGCCTCGTGCTCTGCCTACCCATGGTGACACTCAGCCTTGTGCACCACATACCCACACCTCGCTGACGATTATCCAGCTCCTGAAGACTCTTTCACTGTTAACATCTTACAGAGGAACAAGAGAATTGAGGCTGAAAATGATGCCAGATCTGCCAAGACCCTGGACCATGTGCTAGACCCAACGGGTCACCTGCAACCTGGATCAGAAGTGGCATCCCTGATCACTATCGACACTGAAGATCTTGCCCAATCAAGGGTCCCATCTTTCATTGCCTCTGTCCAAGATTACATCTACAACAGTTTCATGAGGCACCTCACAGATGGAGAATTGAAGGAGAGGGATCAGAAGAAGAGGAAAGATGATGACATTTCTGCAGAGGAACTCAGAGTCTCTAAGAGGTGCTGCATGGATGGGGCCAATCATGTTGAAAGGGTTGTGGGGGAGCCCATTCCTATTGAGTTCTCCCAATCACTGTACAATACTGAGATCTGTGTTGCAGTGCTGCTACCTTTCTTCCTCACAAGGAACATATGAGCCCTCATCGATGAGGCATCTACCCTGCCTACAGTCAAATCAAACCCCTCACCAGGTAAGACAAAGGGCACATATATTCTGAGCATTGACAAGCTATCAGCTTGTTTTGGTAAGGAGCTATCCCTCACATGCAGCCAGTGGTCTGAGGCCACTGCCAATATGTGGGCATTCTAGATCTCCAGAGACAAGTTGGGAACCGATGGTGAACATGTTGCCTGATTCAAGAAGCACTTTAACTTTTTCAACATGCTCAACAAAAGGGATGAACTTTATGACACATGGAAGGTGATGGAGCTGAAATTCTGTCAGGATCACTGAAGCCACCAACTCAAGTTCAGCGTGACAGACTATGACAAGGCACTTGGCCTGATTGAGGAGAGCCACAAGCTACAATGGGAATTCCATGATCTCATTGCCTCCTCACAGGTTCAGTGCTCAGGTCCATCCTACCATGGCAGTGCACCTTCCTCTTTCCAATGGAACTTGCCACAGGGTCCTGGCCAGCAGCACATTTCCCCCCAGTCCTTTCCATCAGGCAGCGGCAGGCCTCCCTCTGGTGCCATTTGCCTCATCTGCCCTGAGAAGGGGCACAACATATTTTTCCACCTCAAATGTGCCATCCTTGCTAAATTCACCAATGGGAAAGCTGCATGGGTGAAGTGCAGCCCAGGTTTTGGCCTTTCCAGCCCAGACAACCAGGGCCTATGCATCAACTGGAACATTTGAGGTGCTGACGCAGCTTCCCAGTGTGCTTCCCTCCACAAAAGATGACCATCTCCACCTCTGCTCCTTCTGTGGCAGCAAGGGTCACCACACCTTATCATGGACCTGCTGCACCAAAGCCACTTGAGGACTCCCTCACCATGTCAACTCCCCCCCCTCACTTACACTGACTTCTCACTATCCATCTCCCCCCATTTACCTCTCCCATTTTCTACTGCCCTCCACTCTTCTATATTTGAATGTGTTCAGCACCCTTACAATTTGGGTGCATTCCACTCTCTCCTGCTCAAGCATGGCCTTGACTCCTGCTATCCTCTCCTCTACTTTAATCTCACCCATGGCCTCCCCCTGGGTTGAATGCCTGTGCTGACCAACACAGTCATCCTTGCTAACAATCCTTCAACCCATGCTTACATGCCTGAGATACAAGATTACCTTCAGAAGGAACTCCTATCTGGCAGGATGTCAGGTCTGTTCTCTTGTGAAGAGACAGAACTCATCATGCAGGGGCCTTTCCAATCATCTCCACTCATTGTCTTGCTTCAACCCCAGCAACGTGGCATGACAAGGTCAGGAATTGCAGACACCTCTCCAAGGCATCCAAGCTGCATCCATCCATCAATTCACACATCCACAAAGAAGACTTCCCAACATGATTTGACCTGGTGTCAAAGGTGGCAGAAATTGTGAGTTCCCCTCCTTCTCAGTCCCTTCCCCACACTTTCTCAATGTTTATTATGTGCCCCTTTGTGTTTTGTGCATGGGGACACTTTTCTTCTTTTCTGCTCTATGGATTGAGATATTTGCATAACTTATGCATTATCTCAGGCCTTTGTCCATGTACCTCTTGCACAACTTGCGCATATGTGTTCTCTCTCCTTTGATCACCTCATGGCATTTGTTCTACTACCAAGCTTTGCTCCCTACTTCCTCTATGTGCTTCCTACATGATTGACACTTACACATGCATGCAGATTGCTCTTGCCCCTCCTGGGACTCAGGCTTGCACATTGGATATCAAGGCTTTCCACCACACATGCCCTGTCTTGCCTTCGCACAAACCCTGGCTTGTCATTGGGGGTTTCCCTGGTCAATTCATTGTTGACCACACCCATCCTTTTGGCACCACTTGTGCTAGCAGCAATGCAGGCACAAGTATACATAGATGTCACTATAGTACCATAACAATAGAAATTGACAATTGTCCCAATAAGTCATAGGGCTACCCCAATGGGCCCAATACACATGGACACTATGGATCCATACCTGGTAGTGTTTACAGGTCCAGTCCATAGGACTGAAAAAAAAAACATGGACTGGACTGAACTGGACCATAGTCTGGTCTTTTTTCAGTTGCAGTTGCCCCAATTTGGGGTTGGTCTGGTTGCTGGTTGCCTCATTTCAAAAATCTTTAAAAACTGTTCAAAGACCGGTTTAAATAGGTTGCAACTGGTTAAACTGTCATGTGTGTTACATGGCTTTGTAACCATGTTTTTTACCTTTAATTGGGTTTTTGGTTCATCAAAAATGGTTAAGAACTGAGAAAGATATAATCAAATCCATTTTGGCACAAATACTTGTTTGTGCAACTTGTACCAGAATGACTTTAATTCTAACTCACTCAAACTTTCATCATTTAGCTTGATTAAATTTTTGGATATTGACATTTTAACTATGAAAATATACTCACCATCTATCAATATATGGTATGCATCAAATAATTTACAGTTGCCACATTACATTCTGCCCAAGTCTTTAGGAGATGTAATTTGGTTTCAGTCATAGCTATGTCAAACCTTCATTAAATTTCTTAAAAATTGGTGGAATGATTGTTGTAAATGCAGGTTCCAGGGGTAAGGAGCATTTTTGTAAGCCTCTGCCAAACTCACTTCCAAATTCGGCCTCGCCGAATTTGTCACCATTCACTCACTCATCACACTCATATTTGTCTCAGATGACTCTCCTTTGCACTGCTCTGACTTAGCACTATGAATTAGTGATGCTGAGTCAAGCACTATGGTCTGAAGGAGGGACATAAAAGCCTGAGGATGCCATCCGGACCAGACAAGCAGCATGTGAGGCATCCCAGGTAAGCATGATGTTGTGCCCTTCCCCGAAGTCTTAGCTCACCTCTCTTTGGGGTTGTAGTCTTCAGGAATCGCCTACCTTCTGCTCTTCAGAAAGACTACAATCTCAGCATGGTGAGCTTTGGTCTTCTTGGCATCACCGACCCTTCTTCTTTTCAAGAAAGTCCACTAATGAGATTCTTTATGAAGACCCAGCTCTTCCTGGGACCATTTTTCACAACCCTCCCTCCTAGGTGGGTATTTATATGTTTTTCTATGATATATAACCAGTTTATTTTTTAGAGTAATAATCATTGAGATACAAATGGTTTATATTGCTATGACAAATTTTACGCAAAAAGACTGGTCTGAATTGGTCTGAACATACTCCATGGACTGCAAAAGACCAGTCCTAGGTGGTCTGGTCCAGTTCCCTCAATATCTGGGTTGGTTCTGGACCGGTTGCGGTCCACGGTTGCGTGTTTTCAGGGCAAAAAACTGGACTGAACCAGACCTGCGAACACTAATACCTGGGATGAATGGAAGTTTACAGCATATGGTATTAATGTGTGGCCCAATGCATATTCTGCAGATGTGGTTATTGCCATAATCAATGGTACCATAGGTACCCAAAGTATAATCTACAGAATGGCCAAATGTTGGGCCACATGCATTCAAGAGATCACCCAAAGCATTGACATGCTGACTGCAAGTGCTCTGAAAATGCGGCTAAAAAAATGTCCAGGTTTGTGGTTGCCATGTTGGATGTCACTGCTCCAAATATGTGGTTAAAGAAAAGTCCAGTGTAGAAGAACAAAAGTTCAGTATGGGGGACAGAGAACCGGTCAACTACCTTGTAAACGCAAAAGAAAGAAAGAAGAAGAGATGGAAGGGACAAAGGGATGGCCTAAAGTAGTACTTAGCGTAGTCAACGACTTTAAAAGTTTAATCGGTGGCGTGAGTTCTTGTGTGCGCTTGGAGAATGTGGCATGAGTTTGTCAATGCACTTGATGCATCTGTCTTGAGGAATGTCGCGCCTTGGTGCGTGATGACTTAGAAAATGATGGAGGGTGTTTGGAGGAGAGGAGGAGTGGATTCAAAAGGGTCAAACGTCGAAACTAACTGTGAGAGGTAAAAAGTGGGGGAAAAGAAAAAGGACGCTCCATTCGCAAGGTGGGAGAACACCTTAAATACAAAAATCGAAATCACAAGGCAATCGACATGTTCTCGCGTGCTGCCTGTCCCCAAAGATTCTAATTTTAGAAAAAAAAGAAAAAAAAGAAGAAAGGTGTCGAAAAATAAAAATAAACACATAAAACTTACGCCTCCCGCACGATTCCTCAACCAAATCTTTGAGCTGGGGATTGCTCGGGGAATTGAACAACACTGGGGAAGCTTATTTACGTGCACGTCGCCGCCCTCAATGCGAGCGCCCCAGTCGTTGACAACTCTACCCTACTGTCCAGCCCTTGGAAAAGGTATCGGTCTCATGGGAAGACGTTAAAAGTAACTGAACAGAATAAAACGAAAAATATATGAAAGGTGCGCACAAAATGAATCCTTGAATCCGAAATCCTTCAAGTTGACGCGAAGAAATTGTGATCGAAGAAGTAGCCGGCGATGATGTCATACGAGGGCTTTGTTTACAGTGAGATGCCGGATATTGCGTCATTGGGCTGGGACTTCTTCAGTGCACATGGTCACTTCTTCAGTGCATGTGGTCACTCATCAGGCGCTTGTGTAGATGTTCGAATGGATCTTTCAAAATACTCTTGATGACCTGAAGAATAAAAGAAAAACTTTGGAGCCTAGAGAAATTTAAAATACACAATAAAATTCAAAACACGAAAGAAAACATTGAAAAGGCGAAGTGCCATGAACACGTCATTTGGCACTTCCACACCGGATTTGTCACTAGTATGCAGAATACCAGTGCTCCAAAAATGCAGCTGAGAAAATGTTCGGATTTGTGATTAACTTAGTTAATGTCACTGCTCCGAAAATGTGGCTGAAAAAAACATCTGGATTTGTATTTAAGATGCTGAATGTCATTGCCCCAAAAATGTGGCCGAAAAAATGTCTGGAATTGTAGTTGACTGGGTAAATGTCACTGCTCCAAAAATGTGGCCAAAAAAACATCTGGATTTGTATTAGTACAACACTGTCTGAAATTTTGGATGTAATTTTGACAGGCACCAGACAACCCCCGTGGAATGCTTCAATGCCTGAAATTTAGAACTTCAAGCACCCGAAAATGCAGCTGAAAAAACATCCAGATCTGTATTTAACATGCTGAATGTCATTGCACCAAAAATGCGGCCGAAAAAATGTCCGGATTTGTGATTAACTTGGTAAATGTCACTGCTCCGAAAATGTGGCCAGAAAGACATGTGGATTTGTATTAGTGCACCAATGTCTGAAAGTTCAGATGTAATTTTGACACAGACCAGACAACCCCCCCATGGATTGCTCTGAAGTCCGAAATTTTTTAAGTTACTTCCATCTGGAAAATGTCCGGATTTGTGATTAACTTAGTTGATGTCACTGCTCCAAAAATGTGGCCAAAAAAAAAATCTGGATTTGTATTAGTGCAGCAATGTCCGAAGTTTTGGATGTAATTTTGACATGGACCAGACAAGCCCCACATGGAATGCTCTGAAGTCTGAAATTTTGTGGGTCATTTCCATTCAGATGTAATTTTGACAGGGGCCAGACAACCCCCATGGAATGCTCCAATGTCCGAAATTTAGAACTTCAAGTACCTGAAAATGCAGCTGAAAAATGTCTGGATTTGTGATTAACTTGGTGAACATCACTGATCTGAAAATGCAGCCAACAAAACATCCGGATTTGTATTAGTGCACCAATGTCCGAAGTTTCAAATGTAATTTTGACATGGACCAGACAACCCCCCACAGAATGCTCTGAAGTCCAAAATTTTTTAAGTTACTTCCATCCAGATATAGTGATCCCTGTAGACTGCACCAATGTCCGAAATTTTGGATGTAATTTTGACAGGGGCCAGACAACCCCCATGGAATGCTCCAATGTCTGAAATTTATACTTCAAGTACCCGAAAATGCAGTCACAAAAACATCCGGATTTGTATTTAACATGCTGAATGTCATTACCCCAAAAATGTGGCTGAAAAAATGTCCAGAGTTGTAGTTGACTTGGTCAATGTCACTGCTCCGAAAATGCGGCTGAAAAAACATCTGGATTTGTATTTAACATTCTGAATGTCATTGCCCCAAAAATGCGGCCGAAAAAATGTCCGGATTTGTGATTAACTTGGTGAATGTCACTGATCTGAAAATGTGGCTGAAAAAACATGCAGATTTGTATTAGTGCAACAATGGCCAAAATTTCGGATGTAATTTTGACATGGACCAGACAACCCCCCATGGAATACGTTGATGTCCGAAATTCTAGACTACAAAACTTTGTAGTGTCTGCTTTTTAGACTACACAATTTTGTAATGACCAGTTGAACTCAGGCAGAACTCTCCCAATTCTTAACCGATTTGGATGTTCTTGGGCTCGTTTTGACAGGTAAACCCGTGGGGTTGTGGGTACAGGTACTCTATAGGTCATGTATGGGCCACTTGTCTGATATTTATAGGTTTTTTAGTGTCCTTGATTATGAATGAGTATATGGGTTCATGGGTCTATGGTTGAAGGAGTGAAAAGGGTGGACATTTTGCCATTGCTGTATCATTGGTTTACTATGTATAAGTATATATATGTTCATGGAGATATGGTTCAAGGGGTGAGAATGACATAGTTCTAAGTGAAATACCAGAATGTCAAATTGTCCATCCTTTGCACTCCTTCAATGATAGTCCCATGAACCTATGTACTTATTCATAGTGAAGGACACTACAAATTATATGTCAGAAAAGTGGACTACAAACTTTCAAGTTTGGGAGACCAGACATCAATGAATAAGTACATATGTTCATGGGGATGTATGGTTGAAGAGGTGACACAGACAGTGAAAGCAATGGCAAAATGCCCACTGTTATCACTCCTTCAACTATAGCACCCTGAATCTATGTACTTATTCATAATAAATCAATGATACAGCAATGGCAAATGTCCACCCTTCTCACTCCTTCAACCATAGACCCATGAACCCATATACTCATTCATGATCAAGGACACTAAAAAACCTATAAATATCGGACAAGTGGCCCATACATGACCTGTAGAGTACCCGTACGTACCTACAACCCCACGGGTTTACCTGTCAAAACGAGCCCAAGAACATCCAAATCGGTTAAGAATTGGGAGAGTTCTGCCTGAGTTCAACTGGTCATTACAAAATTGTGTAGTCTAAAAAGCAGACACTACAAAGTTTTGTAGTCTAGAATTTCGGACATCAACGTATTCTGTGGGGGGTTCTCTGGTCTATGTCAAAATTACATCCGAAATTTTGGCCATTGTTGCACTAATACAAATCTGCATGTTTTTTCAGCTGCATTTTTGGATCAGTGATGTTCATCGGCCACATTTTTGGATCAGTGACATTCACCAAGTTAATCACAAATCTGGACATTTTTTCAGCCGCATTTTCAGGGCAATGTCATTCAGCATGTTAAATACAAATCCAGATGTTCATGTCTGTGGAGCTCTAGCTGGTGGCCTGCAGATGTAACAGACCAATGGGCTTAACAAATGGTGTGGCCCATGGGTGCCACAGAAGACTTGTTGGCCCATGGGTCCAACAGCAACAATGGGTGTCCACAGATGTAATGGAGTGGTAGGTAATCCATCAGTCCACAGATAAAAGAATTGCTGGTCCACAAGGGTAACAGAACAAGAGCAGGTCTGTGGATGAGAGTGCAGCCTGCAGGTGTAATGGAACAAGAGCTCGTCTGTGGATGTAATGGCACAATTGCTGGTCCATGGGTGTAATGGAATAACGGTCTGTGAATGTAAAGGCACAATTGTTGGTCCATTTTGCAGGCCAGCTGCAAACGTGACCCACAGGTGGGGGGCTGAGGGAAGAGGGCCAATTGGTCAAGGAGCAGCAGGTGGTCCATGGGTGGCCACAAGTGTAACAGAGCAGCAGGTAATCCGTGGGTGTAATCGGAGACCTGTGGGGGAGCCACAAATGGTCCGTGGCTGTAATTGGAAACCCACAGGCGAAACGGAAGAAGGTTCCATGGGTCTAAGGGAACAAGAGCTGGACATCGTAGGTGTAATGGAATAAGATACCATGGGTGTAATGGACCTATTGTCGACCTGTGGGGTAATGGAACATAATCTGGCCTGTGTGGTGACCCATGGGGCTAACAGAACAAGAGCTGCCCCATGGGGGTAATGAACAACAGCCAGCCTGAGGGTGTAATGGATCAATTGTTGATCTGCAGGGGTAACAGAACATGATCTGGCCCATGTGGTGACCTGCAGGGGTAATGGAACACAAGCTACCCCATGGGGGTAACTGCACAATAGCCAACCTGCAGGTGTAATTGCACAATTGTGCGGCCGTGGGTCTAATGGAACAGGAGCAGACCCACAGGTTTACCAGACCAAAGCCCACACCCACAAAATTCAAATCATCATTGGGCTAACCTATGAACTATAGCTTATATCATGGCATGGGCCCAACTTACAAGCCATAGCATTGAAATTTTGCCATTGGGCCCAACCTGTTCCCTTAACAAATACCTTACATTAGGCCCAACCATCAACTGTAGCTTAATAATTGGGCCATTGGGCCCAACCATCTCCCTTAATGTTTTCCCTTCATTGGGCCCAACTATCAATGGTACCTTAATACCATCATATGTCAACAGCCAAAATTACCCCCATTTAAGCCATGTGGCCAATCTATAAACCCTTAGCTTGGACTGTGGCACTGTCATTGGGCCCAAAAATCAAATATACATATTGTCATGTTGTTGGGCCAATGCATAGTATCATAATGTCTTTTGTAGTTGGGCCCATTGGGGTAGCCCTATGACTTATTGGGACAATTGTCAATTTCTATTGTTATGGTTCCATAGCATATCTACTGAATGCCCTGTCACCTGAAGGTCTTTTGCATCCCATCACCAACAGGGACCTTCCTTGATGGTGACTTCTCCTACGAATATGACTGCAATGAGATGCTCTGTCACATTGCCCCCTGGGCGTCCTGCATGAAGAGAAGGGTGATGACCATTTTCTATTCATCACCACCTTCATTTGATTCCATTGGGACATCCCAGAGAAACTCGTCAGCCTCCCTGATGACAAACATCTAAAATTCCATGAATGCATCTGGCATTTCCTCAATGACTTTCAAGGTTGTCCTTGTCACCTGCTTGATGTAGAGAAGATCCATGGTTCTCTCCAATACTTTACACTCCCCAGGTCATTCCATATGGACTCCATGGAAGGGGGGATGGATTCCACAAATATCAGATGGATTCCATGGAATGGTTGATGGAATCCATACTTCCCCAGATGGATTCCATGGAATGGCTGATGGAATCCATACTTTTTCCAGATGGATTCCAGACTTTGGTTGTTACAATCCATGCTTTTTTCAGATGGATTCCATCAATTTCCAGGGTGGAATCCATGGTAAGTTCCAACTTAGAAAGTGGTGTTTGAAATATTACCAAGTTAGGAATTACAGTTCTGCACTTATTTATGCTAATAACTGCTCAATAAAAATAAAAATCTATTAACTAGGACTACATATATCTAATTTATTACATCAAACATTAAAGGGAGAGGGAGAGGGAGAGGGGGTGTGAGGAGTGGGTGTGATGGAGAGTGAGGAGGGAGAGAGTGGCAGGAAGTATTGAAGTGAGGGAGACACTGGAGGGATGGGGAGCAAAGGGAGGGGAGCAAATGGAAGGAGAGCAAGGGAAGGGGGAGCAAATGGAGGAGGGAGAGCAATGGGGGGAAGGAGAGCAAGGGGAGGGGGAGCAAGGGGAGGGAGAGCAATGGGAGGGAGAGCAATGAGGGGAAGGAGAGCAAGGGGAGGGGGAGCAATGGGGGGAATGGGAGCAATGAGGGGAATGGGAGCAGGGGAAGCAATGGTGGGACGGGGAGGAAGTAGGGTGGAAGAGGGAGGGACTCACCTGGGCTCATCGTTGCCCATGTCCATTCACTTTTGTGGGCAGTTGTTTTTACTGAGACACTACACAAGATTGTTGATAGACCCCTAAGTTAGTAGTATGCACTTTTTTAGACTATGAAGTTTAATAGTGTCCACTTTTTGAGACTACAAAAGGTTGTAGTGTTCACTTTTTTCATTACAAGAGTTTGTAGTGTCCACTTTCCAGACAACAAAAAGTTTGTTGTCTGCTTTTCTGACATATAATTTGTAGTGTTCTTCACTATAAATAGGTTCATGGGAATGTGGTTGAAGGGTTGAGCATGCCCAACTTGCTTTTCATATCAGGAGAGGCTGTCCTGTCTTTTTATATTAAACCACCATCCCATCTCTAACCTCAGTCAACCTTCTATTTATTCCAGTAACCATTTTGTATGTCTGACTATAGCCATCCTTGACAATGATTTCCTAGAAGGGCATATCATCACAGCCAGTCTTAACAAGACTCAGCTAAGCACAGGGCTACAATGGTGATGGATGATGGATTGGGGCTTGTATATTGCATCACATTCAACACTCAAGTCAGGCTATGATAGAAAAGGTTACCCAAATTGAGAAAGAGACATGAGCTAACTGCCCTTTATCATTCACTATGGGAATGGGTAGTAGCCTTGAATGAATACAGCTAAGAGTGACTTTATTGAAAGCTTGGGTATATAAAAAACTGGATCAACTGCACTCAGACAATTCATGCCCATTAGAGGAGTCATTGTCAAGGATGACTATAGCAAAACATACAAAGATACCACTGGTATAGACAAGAACATTGACTTAGGTCAAAGATGGGATAGTGTTTTGTGATATAAAAAGACAGGACAACCTCTCCTGATATGAAAAGCAAGTTGGGCATGCTCAACCCTTCAACCACATCCCCATGAACCTATTTATAGTGAAGAACACTACAAATTATATGTCAGAAAAGCAGACTACAAACTTTTTGTAGTCTGAAAAAGTGGACACTACAAACTCTTGTAATGAAAAAGCAAACACTACAACCTTTTGTGATCTCAAAAAGTGGACACTATTAATCTTTGTAGTCTAAAAAAGTGGACACTACTAGCTTTTGTCTGTACTTTCAGAACTCTGCCAAGCTTGGCAGAGCTTGGCACAACTGGGACAGAGTTTGGCAGGGTTTCTGATAATTTGTCAGCTTTTGTAGTTCTATCACTAAACTTTGTAATCTAAGTCCAACTTTTGTAGTCTGTCAGTTTCAGTTTCCCTTTTAGGGCATGCACCTTCCTTTTTTGGTCATTTTCCCATGATACAATAATTGTAGTCCTTTCTCTTAGCTTTCCAAATATACTGAAATCATGTTGTTTGGTTTTGTTTTCATAGAAAAAAATGCAACACTTTTGAAAATCCTTTACTTCATATCTTCACAACAGGAGCACTTCAGAACATAATTTGAACACATTCAGGAAGCTACAGTGTAGGGCTACAACTTCCATTTTTGACCATTTTTGGTAATTGGTCATGTGACCAACATCCCAACATCCACATGGACCCTGACAAATAGAATCATTTTTATCTTGTTTTTCTTCACTTTTTGGTCAAACCATATAAGATTTCCTTTTTGGAATGGACTCTAAAGTAGAGCCTGAAGGTAGTGCCTGACAGAATATATATTTTTTCTGGCTTTTGTCTGATTTTCTGGCTAATAAGTTTCCTTATTTGGATGTTGCTCTGGATCCTGAACAAAGGACCCTAACATTATAAACAACAGTAAGAACTATTTGAATGTTTTGGTAATTTTCTGGCTATTTTTGGATAGATTACCATATGTAAAAATGGTCCCTGGTCCCTTGAGAAGTCTGTGACACATGGGAGTGAGGAAAGTGCAATCGGACATGCTGACAAGATGCATGAACACCTAAAACAATACACACACACAGACTAATACCTTAAACACTTATCACCACAGGTATGTGCTTGGTGCTTTGAGTTCGGGTTCATACGGTAAACAGAATTACCACACTTGTTTTGCTAGAACTTAAGTAGAAGTTCAAGAAACTGTTTGGTTTTATTTTATAACACTTGTCTAAGTCTAGCAGACCTTTTGGTACAGATAATATTGTTTTTATGTGCAGGCACAAGTGTGGAATTTGAAACTTAATAGTTTGCAAAGGGAAACAGCTTTCATTGGGACTATCTTGGTGTTCTTAGTGTTTGCAGGTCCAGTTCAGTCCGGTTTTTTGCCCTGAAAACGCGCAACCATGGACCACAACTGGTCCAGAACCGACCCAGATATTGAGGGAACCGAACTGGACCACCCAGAACTGGTCTTTTGCAGTCCATGGACCATGTTCAGACCAGTTCAGACCGGTCTTTTTGCATAAAATTTGTCATAGCAATATAAACCATTTTTATCTCAATTATTATTACTCAAAAAAATAAACTGGTTATATATTATAGTAAAACATATAAATACTCATCATTCCACCAATTTTTAAGAAATTTAATGAAGGTTTGACATAGCTATGACTGAAACCGAATTACATCTCCTAAAGACTCAGGCAGAATGTAATGTGGCAACTGTAAATTATTTGATGCATACCATATATTGATAGATGGTGAGCATATTTTCATAGTTAAAATGTCAATATCCAAAAATTGAATCAAGCAAAATGATGAAAGTTTGAGTGAGTTAGAATTAAAGTCATTCTGATACAAGTTGCACAAACAAGTATTTGTGCCAAAATGGATTTGGTTATATCTTTCTCAGTTCTTAACCATTTTTGATGAACCAAAAACCCAATTAAAGGTAAAAAACATGGTTACAAGGCCATGTAACGCACGTGTCCGTTTAACTGGTTGCAACTGATTTAAACCAGTCTTTGAATGGTTTTAAAAGATCTTTGAAATGAGGCAACCAGCAACCAGACCAATCCCAAATTTGGGCAACTGCAACCGAAAAAAGACAGGTCCATGGTCTGGTTCAGTCCAGTCCATGTCATTTTTTCGGTCCTATGGACCGGACCTGCAAACACTAGGTGTTCTGGGATTGTGTTCTAACTTTATACGAAGAAATTACAAGGAAACAGTGCCTTTGTAGACTTTTGTAACTCCCTTGAGCTTTTATTATGCCTCTGATTCAATCCAAACTAGCCTTAAAGACACTTCAAGCATGCTCACTTGGATTCCTCAGAAATAGTAGAGAGCTCTCTTACTAACTGATGAGACAACCTTACAAAAGCTTAGTGATCCCCACTTAACATGCTGGTTCTGGGCATATGTTACTTATGTCTGCAAAGAAAAGTCCTTTAAATTGATTACAAATTTATCCACTACCTCAGATGCTACT
Organism: Laccaria trichodermophora; assembly: GCA_018417955.1. Classification (NCBI taxonomy): domain Eukaryota; kingdom Fungi; phylum Basidiomycota; class Agaricomycetes; order Agaricales; family Hydnangiaceae; genus Laccaria; species Laccaria trichodermophora. Next base: position 1,954,869 of record JACTVC010000001.1, read on the forward strand.
GGGAGTGCGACAGCTGGTCAACACAGGGGATAATTCCTTATGTTTCAGCCTGGGCATGTCCTCTTTTTATACTATTCTATGTTTTATATATATATTTACACATCTGTGCATTGTCTGAAAGGTTGGACGAATTAATACTGATTTTTAGTAAAGGTTTGAATTGGCTCAGTTGTGTGTGGCACAGCTGAGCTGACTTCTTTTAAGTTTTCATAGTGTTTTCTCTATTGTGACAATGTGACACATCAGTATTGATGCATACACAGGAATCACCATACATGATTTTCACAATTGGTTCACCTGAGGCAAACAGTCTGCTTAGTGATTTTCTCTCTATTATTAGATGCTGCGCATGGGTCTCAGACCACATGGCAAATTGTTCATAGTTTTTCTCTCTTGGTAGACTTCGGAATATTTGATGAAGGCGAGTTTACTTGGGTCAATGATGCCATGATTTGTGATGCATTGATGTGTGTGATGCGCGTGATGCGTCTGATGTGTCTCACCACATGACTTCTTGGATCATGTGTCATAGCATGTGACTGAATGACTTCTTGTGTCAGGTACATGTTGAGCTTCTACACTCGTGCGTCTCTCTTTGAATTAATATCTTTTAATCTATAGTAAAATGAGACCCTGGTTCGGTGTAAACTCCAACACCCTGTGCTGAGGTGTCTTTACTCTAGAACACTCTATAGTGTACTATTTCATGGTAGTGTAGCCTTTTATTAGACTTTGAGTGTATTGAAGTGATTCAATCATGAACCAACTACAATTCCTACTGCCTAAGGCATGCACATTTCTTGGATGTAGGTTGTGTCTAACAATCCTTATGATCATCATGACTGTATTTCTACTATAGGAGGTTTTAAAGGAGAAATTGCTAAAATTCGCATTTTTATGGGTGTATTGTTACACTCTGTATCACCCTGAAAGTGTTACCCACAATCAGCACCATCCTCCAACTTTTCCCAATTTTTCTGCTATTTTCTGGCTATTTTAGTACATATTACTATATTAGGAAATGCACCCTGGACCCTGAAGATGTTCCCCAAAATCAACTTCAGTAATGAGCACCATCCAAGTAAAAAACACTCCAAGTCCTGGTCCAATCCTGATTAATTTCCTATGATACAATAATTGTAGCCCCCTTTGTTAGTTTTTTAAATGTGTGGAAATCATATTATTTGGTGTTGTTTCCATACAGAAAAATGCAAGAAAAGAAAAGAAAGAAGAAAAAAAAGCCAGCTGTGCAAAAGATCTTTAACCTCATATCTCCACAATGGGACCACTTTAGGACAGAATTCAAACAGATCCTGAAAGCTACAGTGCAGGGCTACAACTTTTGTTTTTGGCCATTTTCGGTAATTGGTCATGTGACCATTGTCCCAATATGCCATCAGATGGACCCTGACAGAAGCCAATGAAAAGGGCAGACCCACAATGAAAGGTGCCCAATGAAAAGGGCTGGCCAGCAATGAAAAGCAGCCAATGAAATACTGGAGCAATGAAAAGTGCCCAATAAAAGAGCTGGCCAGCAATGACAAGCAGCCAATTAAAATGCCAGAAGCAATGAAAAGGGCTGGCCTGCAATGAAAAGTAACCAATAAAAACAGCAATGACAAGCAGCCAATTAAAATGCCAGAAGCAATGAAAAGGGCTGGCCTGCAATGAAAAGTAACCAATAAAAAAGGCTAGCCACCAATGAAAAGCAGCCAATGAAATACCAGTGGTGGTGCACAATCCTTGGTATGTGTGATGACCAATGACATGCTGTGACAGAGCATCACAGGCCCAATTTCTTGAGACATTGACCTTGTACTGTCTACAACACCAATTCAATAATTTTTTCGCAATGGGTTTGACTGAATTAAGTGAATGAATCTATTCAGAGAGTTTTCCATGTAGCAATTGCATTTATTGCTCCAAAAATGCGAAATCAGTCTGTTTTCCCTGCCAAATCAGGCAGTTTGAAGAGATTGGAATATAACTTTTCAACAACAGCACATACGAACATGATTTTCAGACAGATTTTACTTAGAATTTAAATTCCAATCGATCTACAGGTCCAGAAATTTTATTTGTGACCCCTGTGCTGAGATACCCTTGAAAATTGGTACTTTAAGGCTAGTAATTAAATTTCTGGACCTGTAGGATTGGGGCCACATAGTAATTGATGATTTTATCTCTGCAAACCTAAGCCCAAATCCTATCCATTGTGAAGCTCTATAGCTTGAGAGGCAACCTTGGGCCAATAGGTGCTGCATAGCCACCAAAGTGAAATATACTGTATATTCTTATACATTTGAATAGAGAATATCTATACAATTCTGGTGCACTTTTTCTTTTGTAAATCGGTGGAGAAATGACTGAGCTACATCATTTACAAGTTTGGGCTATCTATGATTGGTGGCCAAAACAGGCACCTTCCCTCCCAATTTGGCAGACTTCCCAGATAGCTCAAACTTGTAAATGATGTAGCTCAGTCATTTCTCCACTGATTTACAAAAGAAAAAGTGCACCAGAATTGTATAGATATTCTCTATTCAAATGTATAAGAATATGCAGTATATTTCACTTTGGTGGCTATGCAGCACCTATTGGCCCAAGGTTGCCTCTCAAGCTATAGAGCTTCACAATGGATAGGATTTGGGCTTGGTTTGCAGAGATAAAATCATCAATTACTATGTGGCCCCAATCCTACAGGTCCAGAAATTTAATTACTAGCCTTAAAGTACCAATTTTCAAGGGTATCTCGGCACAGGGGCCACAAATAAAATTTCTGGACTTGTAGATCGATTGGAATTTAAATTCTAAGTAAAATCCATCTGAAAATCATGTTCATAGGCCATGGTGCCATGTCTGGAACCAAAAAGATGCCCGATTTGGATAATTCTCAAAGTGGTAGTGCCATCAAACCCTACTTTCCATTTCAGAATTTATGTCCACATCCAGCTTATTGTGAACAAATTAGGCATCTTTTACGTGTGACACCTTGCTTGAGTCACATGATTACTAATACTAATTCTGCATGCTCAACATGTATCTTGCCTGTTACTGCACCAATTTCTGTTGTTGAACATGCAAAGTAGCACTAAAAAATAGGTCATTTCAGAGGTACTCGTATTGAGGAAGAGCACAAAGCAGGAAATGTCAGATCAGAAACAAAAAATCAAATGGAAGAAACATCTGTATCCCTCCATGATGTCTGGTTCTCACCTACTCAGGATCCTAATTTTGAAGCTATGGCTCCCTGATTATCAGGAAAGGCCAATTGTAAGAATAATTTCTATAAAATTCAGAGCACCTTGAATTTTTTACCATAAATTAACTAAACAAAGTGGCAGAATGAATTGATAAAAGGAGAAAAATTTAGCAGAGGATTTAACTATGCTGCAGAATTCTTGAACCATTTTTATACATTTATAATGAGAGTATGGGGAATCAACATCACTAACAGCCCTGGGGAAAGAAAATTTGGAGAAAAGTAAATATGTCTGCACTCTCAACTTGCATCAATTTCCTTGGCATCCATGTCCTCAGGCATGGTTATATACACTAACTCACAATAAAGAATGTCACATGATTTTTTTTACAAAGTTGGTGCTATAACACAAGAACCAAACATTTTCAGAACTGTGATCTGGTGTATGGAACATGGCTAAAGAGGTGTAGATTGTATATACCAAGTCTAGGAATGAACAATTTAAAACTCAGGATAAGGCAGGGAATTGACTGTGACAAGTGCCAAAAATGGGATGCAACAAAGTGGGAAATTCTGAATGACTGCAACCTACCAAAAGCAATTCACAACTTGAGGAGCAGGTACTTTTAACACTGGGTCTCCCTGCTATTGTTATGAGCTTCATAAAGTCTCTGGGCTAAAAAAATTCTATATCCTCCCCCTAAAAGGTAAATTTGAACTTGTTCTCCACTTTATGTATTTTTCACTCAATATACTTGTTGGAATGAGGCAAAATGACTCCCCATTAATATTTGTAGTGTGTATAACATAAAAGGTAGGTAGAAATGTTTGAATTAACATTGCATGATGTTTGTAGAAGCAAATTCCCAGAGTTTTTCTGGAACTAAACAAGTATTTACAACATTGGTCCTTCTTTTCTGCAAGAAGAAAAAATGCTACCATCCTTTTGAGTTAATCCATGGAGACTCAGGATGTCTTTTAAACAATGCCTGAAGTATAGCTTGATAGCAAATAAATTTACATTGGATATAACTTGAAAAGTCCTCAATAAAAGTGCATTTTGCATAGAGCAAGAAAGGTGTGGGGTCTCAGATCCTTGTACAAATAGAACCTCTGTTTATTTCTTTGGGATAGTGTTCCTAGATATGAGAAGTGCCTTGTGAGGTATTTTCAGCCCCAATTCACCAAGAAAAATGTCAAGGATTGGTCCAGGATGATTGCTCTATGCAAAATGTACTTTTATTGGCCACTTTTCAAGTTATACCCAGTGTAAATCTATTTGCTATTATATCATACTTCAGGTGTTGTTTAGAGGACATTCTGAGCTTCCATGGATTAACTCAAAAGGGTAATAGCATTTTTTCTTCTTGCAGAAAAGAAGGACCAATGTTGTAAATACTTGTTTAGTTCCAGAAAAACTCTGGGAATTTGCTTCTACAAACATCATGCAATGTTAATTCAAACATTTCTACCTACCTTTTATGTTATACACACTACAAATATTAATGGGGAGTCATTTTGCCTCATTCCAACAAGTATATTGAGTGAAAAATACATAAAGTGGAGAACAAGTTCAAATTTACCTTTTAGGGGGAGGATATAGAATTTTCTAGCCCAGAGACTTTATGAAGCTCATAACAATAGCAGGGAGATCTAGTGTTAAAAGTATCTGCTCCTCAAGTTGTGAATTGCTTTTGGTAGGTTGCAGTCATTCAGAATTTCCCACTTTGTTGCATCCCATTTTTGGCACTTGTCACAGTCAATTCCCTGCCTTATCCTGAGTTTTAAATTGTTCATTCCTAGACTTAGTATATATAATCTACACCTCTTTAGCTATGTTTCATACACCAGATTATAGTTCTCAAAATGTTTGGTTCTTGTGTTATAGCACCAACCTTGTAAAAAAAATCATATGACATTCTTTATTGTGAGTTAGTGTATATTGAGTAAAACCTCCAAGTTTACACCCAGAGGAACCTTCAGCAGAGAATTTCACTTATTTCTTTTGGCCAAAATGCACAATGTAAATTTTACAGTGGAAAGCACTACTAGGATTATCCAGTTCTACTTCAAGAAAAAGGAGGCGCATGATCTGCTTTAATTCTGCAAGAGAGGATCAGATGTAAGCATGTGCAGGAAGAGGTGGAAGGGGAAAATGTCAATTCTCATAAATTCTTTCCCAATCTATTCATTTGAGTTATATCCATACTTTCTGGTGTTTATAAATTTATAAGTGGTGGTGTGAGATTTTTGGTGCATAAAAATGTAAGTAGGAGAGTAAGAAGAAGTCAGAGCAAATATATTTTTGAGAAAAGAACTTGCAGCCTGTGGCAATTGAACTGGAGACCTCACCATACATTACCAGTTTCAGTCAAATCTTTTCGTTGAGCTAAGTCACTCCTTTGGTGGACAAGCTATGGAGTTTTTGATTTTTGATTCTTTTTGAAATTGGTTCCAGACATGGCACCATGGCCTGTTCATATGTGCTGTTGTTGAAAAGTTATATTCCAATCTCTTCAGACTGCCTGATTTGGCAGGGAAAACAGACTGATTTCGCACTTTTGGAGCAATAAATGCAATTGCTACATGGAAAACTCTCTGAATAGATTCATTCACTTAATTCAGTCAAACCCATTGCAAAAAAATTATTGAATTGGTGTTGTAAACAGTACAAGGTCAATGTCTCAAGAAATTGGGCCTGTGACACTCTGTCACAGCATGTCACTGGTCATCACACATACCAAGGATTGTGCACCAGCAATACCAGGAGCAATGAAAAGTGCCCAATAAAAGAGCTGGCCTGCAATGAAAAGTGCTCAATGAAAAGGTGTGGCCAGCAATCAAAAGAAGCCAATGAAAATACCAAATGCAATGAAAGGTGCTCAATGAAATGGGCTGGCCTGCAATGAAAAGTGGTCAATGATAACTTGTGACCAGCAATGAAAAGTTATTGAAAATCACAAGGCCTTTTATAAAAAAAATCTTCATCATAACATGGCCTGGGATATACTCATGGCAGACAAAAGTGAATGCAGACACTATTTTTGCACTATTTTTGAATATAGTAACAACAAGCCCAAGGTCTTGGACAGAGAAATTGAGCATATTTCAGATGCTTTTGAAGGGTGATTTTTATCTTTTTTAAATCCCATCCTTCCCCCTTTTATGGCAAGATCTTAAGATGCATCAAAATTGTATCTATGTAAGAAGATTTTATTTCGCCATGAAATTTTACCAGGATACAGATGAGTTCTGGTGAAGTAATTCTTGATAACAAACCTAAGCCTTATGTTGCTTCTATCAGCTGTAATTGGTGATACTTCACAAATTTTGAAATTTTATAATCTTTCTTCAGTGAGTGCAGAATCTCACTTTATCAAGTTTTTTTAAGACATTATTGGAGCTCAATACATGGTACTTCAGCTCACCAAGTTTTGCATTTCTAGCTTGCAGAATGGTTGAACTATTGCTTCACAAAGTTTCAGAGCTGTGGGAATCATGATCACTTTTGTCAGTCATGAGTATATGATATGCTTTTCATTAAACTATGTGGTATTATGCACAAGGCCCTCTAGGCCAAGGCCACAGTTACATGATAAGATGTGGTAGGGACTAGTCAATCACTGTGAACTTCCCTGGATTCGCAGACATATTCCGACCACCTAACACACCCCTTCCAGCACCCGCTCTAGCACCTGCTGTTCCTGCTCATGCTTCTCTGATCAACTCCCCACACCGGTGTGTCCCTCCACCACCCATGAAATTGGATGACTTTTGTTGGTGGTATGACCTCTCAGATGGAATCAAGAAGAAGCTTTGCAACATACAGATTGCTGGGCCACATGTTCTTTGCCTTATTTCTGATCCTGACTTTTGAGGCAAAGGGAAACTGTCAATCAGAGAGCTGGCCTCTGTTTGTGATGCACAACTCCACTGGAATCATGATGTTGCAACTCATACTTAGTTTACTTGATACCTGCTTGATGATACTTTGCTTTGACAGCTGAATTACAAACAATTTGTATGGTACTTTACATTCAAACATAACTTGTGTGTTGAAAAAAGTCCTATGTTGTCTCTGGGGTGATCTCTTCACAAGCTTTGTACAACTCATAGTAATGGGACATGTACATAAAAAATGACAGCCCACAATGACAGAGGTGTGATTTGATGATGGAGAAAGCCAGTTCAATTGGCTGATAATCAGGAGAGTATGGCAGGAGGTATACAATTATACAGCCTGTCAATATGTCTGTCATGACAGGTACAATGGAATGTGATTGTTATTTACTCACTGTAACTGTGTACCAGAGCTGTGACCTCTTCAGAATGATGGATTCTGGCATTATCAAGAAGAAGGACACTGTGAGGACCAGGGAATGGGGTTGTGAGGGGAAGCTGGGAGAAAAATCAGTTATTCTATCGCTAAACTACATTCAAGGTCACATACCACATCATCATGGAGGTATTCAAGGAATGTGTCATGTCTCAAAGAGCCCTCAACAACTCTCGACACAATTTATCTAGAGACAGGGCAGCAAATATCTGTATCTCCAAACAAAAGAGTCATGTTGTTCAACCTGTTCCCAAACAGGGGCCCTACCTCATAACCAAGTGTATGTGTGATCATCTTTTGATACCTCATCAATCAGAAGCAGGTAATTTGGAGGGTATTGACCATGTGACAGATAAAATCGGCACCTAGGAAAGGGTCCCTTTCAGCAGCCATCTTTTGGACATGTTTGACATTGAGCCCAGCACGTTCAAGTGTCCGATGAAGGGTAGTGAGTGACATGGAGAGCTCATGATGTTGTTCTAGTCATCGTGAATATTCATCCAAGAAGAGGGTGGGCTTATGTTGTGCTAGTCACAGCAGATAATCACAGTCCCTTCTAGCGAGTGTCCTAGGCCATCCATGGCCAATAGCTTCTGCTTTAGCAATGCTTCCAGTGCGTAGTTTTCAGTGATGAGTGCGGTATAAAGTGCAGATGGAGAAGGCTGTAATTGCAGCTATGTTGTAGACAGTATCACGTCCATGGTCCACAAGTTGCAGAGCTGCTTCTTTCAGATCATCACTGATCTTTTGATAGACCATAGATGAGTGGCAGAAGGAGTTTCTGACAACAAGGCTTTGTGGAGGTGTGCTGAAAGAGGACTTGTGACATTATGTCATGCACATGGCTCACATAGGTCAGCTATTGAAACTTTTTTATTTCTAAATGTCATTATTATTGAAAATCACTATAAAACAAACCTATGGGAATTTTTTTATTTTGACAGTGTGTTCGCCTATTGTGTGAAGACAACGTCCAAATGGAAAAAAATTGTTGTTACTATTTTTAAAATGTGTTGTAAGGTACATCCACAGGACAAAAGGCTGTTAAGAATTAAAATTTGTCAATGGCATGGATTTCAGGAACAATTCAGTTTGTCTCTTCAGCATGAGGCAAAACTTTAATTTTTAACAAAAGCTTTGCCTATGGAACAGAGTTGTGGACAAAGTTAAACAATAAGCATATCAATTGTTTTTATTCTGTCAGCCCCCTTGAACAATTGGCAAATATGCTGTCAAAATAAAAATTGTCCCATTTATCTGACCTAATTACATACAAGGTGCAAAAATGATAATTTTGTCAGGGAATCTGTCCAATGCTTCACTTCACTGCCTGATTGTCCCTTGTTTGAGGTGACAGCAGCCTCATATGCAAGGAGCCTCTCATCTGGGTTGGCCTTAGTCATGGTTTCCCCAATGACCTTAAACAGTTCAAGGCCCTCATATTCCTAGATTGTCATTCAGATATCACATCATGAAGCAAGGATAGCAGAAATTGCACAGAAATTAATTTGAGGATAACATTCCCTAGCTGGTAGATATCAGCCTTTAAGGGACTATATAGAATGTCAGGGGTCACCATTTCAGGCACTGACCGATCCTGGCCAATTTGCCCGATCTCGTGGCAGTTGTTCTTAGAGTAATACCGAAGGGATAAATCAAAGTCGATGAAAAAATACTTGACCGGTCTGACCGACCAGTGATCACGCCAAATGATTAGGCAGACACCATCAGCAGTTTGCCAGTCCCCAAAATGGAAACCAGTTGGTATCACCCAAGAGGTTTCCATCATGAGGTTAAACCAACATGCATCACTAGGAAGGGCATGAGCAAATGGGAGGTCTGAGGAAGTAAAAGTATCACACCAATATGCAATGTTATGTTCATGCATAAGCTTGAGGCCCTGATAAAGCAGGATTGTAAGTATACCTCATGGAAAATTGTGCCTGACTCTACCTTCAGCCATTGCTGAAACATTTCAGCAACTTCTCCTACACATCAAAACAGGAGTTCGTCAAATCCAAGAAGCATAGGCATAACCATCAAAGTGATTTCATCAGTGTCCAGGAGGAGTAAAATGTCCAATATCAGTACAGCACAGTTTCTAGGATCCTGGCACAAGGCCTCTGATGACAGGTGCAATGCAATTGGGATCTCTTCTTTCCAAGTAGGGACTTCCTTGATGATGACCCTTGCACCGTCGTGAATTCTGACTGCATCCATTATTCTGCCGGTCTGAGAAACATAAGTCGATACACCCATGGAGATTAAGACTAAAGGAATGTACCAGTTCGGAGGGCATCCTCTGGCTTGCAATCAAAAATGTCATTGAGTATTGACCTTTTCTGCCCTGTCCAAGATGGCACCCAATCTGGGTCATATTGCAGTCGTAAACAGTACCCATGTGAGAGAAGAAAAGGCTGTTGCTTCACTAATACCTCTTCATGGCCATTTCTCAGCCAAGTTTACATTTGGTTGATGTCAAGTTGCAAGATCACAAAGTTGAAAGAGGACCCCTGAAATTCATGTCAAATCCCTGATCCCTATCCAGAGGAAAATTGAAGAAATATTGGAAAATCCATGAGTCAAATGTCCAGATAAAAATCCCCTAAGCTATGGGGGGCCTGATCTACATCTGGATAGAAAATGGACAAAATGAATGTAGTCCGTAATTATCTTCATCAACTAAAATCATAATCTAAAGTGTTGAGCATCTACACTAAGAATGCTGGAAAGGGTACCACTCATGCTTGGGCAAGCGATACATCTACTATCACTGCAATCTCAAATTTGCTGGTACAAATATTCAAGCACATGCATGGGTTACATTTTCATGCAAAATCTCAAGGGCAAGCTGCATATCTCAAGATTTGGCCTCTTCTTGTTGTCACAGTTTCTCTGCACCCTTACCCACTCACCAACTGCAACAAATGATGGCAGGATGATAGTGATAACCCAGCAAGACCACAAACTGTTCAAAACTCTCACCTTGCATTGAGGGGAGGTAAAGTTGGCAGTTCAAGCATTGAGCGGGAGGAAGAAAAAGGGTGGTAACAACATTGAAATGGGGACAGATGATGAGGAAGATTAGATATTACAGTCTTACATTGGAATTTAAGGCCTTTGGGTGGCAGAAGCCTTGCCTACACACATATACTATGCCTGATGTAATGTCTGGATATAATTGAGGAAAATCCTATGCCTGATGCCATATCCAGAGGAGTTTTGGGAAGTATTGAGAAATTCTGTCTGGAAGAAAATTATCAAATTTGACAATTTTCAGATCAGGGATCCAACACTACTTTCAGGGGTCCTGTTGAAAGTCACCCCATGTCACCCCCCAAACCAAATACTAACAAGCCATCACATTCCCTGGCACCTGCAGGGCACCAACGTTTGCATCAAAGATGTGTTGATCATGGTTGATGAGCTGGAAGAATTTTATGGAGGTGCTTGCTTGCCCTCATGGGTTGCTCATAGTGTTCACAGGTCTGGTTAAGTCCAGATTTTTGCCCCAAAAACGCGCAACCGTGGACCACAACCGGTCCAGGACTGACCCAGATATTGAGGGAACTGAACCAGATCACCTAGGACTGGTCTTTTGCAGTCCATGGACCATGTTCAGACCGATTCAGACCGGTCTTTTTGCATAAAATTTGTCATAGCAATATAAACCATTTGTATCTCAATTATTATTACTCTAAAAAATAAACTGGTTATATATCATAGTAAAACATATAAATATCCATCATTCCACCAATTCTTAAGAAATTTAATGAAGGTTTGACATAGCTATGTCTGAAACCAAATTACATCTCCTAAAGACTCAGGCAGAATGTAATGTGGCAACTGTAAATTATTTGATGCATACCATATATTGATAGATGGTGAGCATATTTTCATAGTTAAAATGTCAATATCCAAAAATTGAATCAAGCTAAATGATGAAAGTTTGAGTGAGTTAGAATTAAAGTCATTCTGGTACAAGTTGCACAAACAAGTATTTGTGCCAAAATGGATTTGGTTATATCTTTCTCAGTTCTTAACCGTTTTTGATGAACCAGAAACCCAATTAAAGGTGAAAAACGTGGTTACAAGGCTATGTAACGCACGTGACCGTTTAACCAGTTGCAACCGATTTAAACCAGTCTTTGATCGATTTTAAAAGATTTTTGAAATGAGGCAACCAGCAACCAGACCAACCCCAAATTTGGGCAACTGCAACCGAAAAAAGACTGGACCATGGTCCGGTTCAGTCCAGTCCATGTTTTTTTTTTGGTCCTATGGACCGGACCTGTAAACACTAGTTGCTCATGAGCCCACCTCTCGGTGGTTGGGTCCATGTTCAAGTGCAAATTGACCAATTATATCATGACCTATGAATCTCTTGCAAAGACAATATCCAACATGGTTCGCCTCACTTTATCAGACAAAGGAGGGAGTTCTTTTTTGTCTTGTTACAAGATTTGGTGTCATGGTCTCTGGCAGGACAAGCGGATCCAAGTCTTGATGTGCCAATTTTCTGAAAAATTCATACCTGGCTTGCGTGCTTCACACTTTGCTTCCACTTCACATTTCCAAGAAATGGATATAAGTGCCTGGTGAAACTACTTATGGAAAGCCTTGACAAGCTCAGAAATTTATGTGGTGCCATCTCGTTGAGCCCAAGTCCAGTCATTGCAGACACCAGAGTACATCATTCCCTCTCAATGGCTGCCTGGTCAATGCCTCCCGTAGAACAAGCCATGCATACTTTCCAATCTGTTTCTGTTCACGTTACTCACAGATGACCTTGAGGAAGAGACCAGTCTAAATTGGGCAGCAGCTGTGATATAGGATTGGAAGGGAATGCCCAGAGGCCATAGTCAAACAGTGATATATAGCTAGATTTGGATATCTTACATAATATATTGATCTTTTGTCTTGAACCACCACCTTGTCAGCAGTCTTGCCATCCTCTTGCACTACATGTAGTGCTTTGTATAACTGTACTTCCTACAGTATGCATAATCATGTTGGGCCAGCTGAGTATCTTGTAACTGCTCATTGCTCACTCATGGGTGTTGATCCCAGATCCACCCATTCTTGCCTCCTCCTTCCCTCTTGGCTTCAGCTATGCGAGAAGTTCAGAGTGAACGCTTCACAATGGTGGGGGCACTGCAGACTTCACCAAAGCATGGTTGAAGTCTGCATTTCTTGGTAGAGGGAGAGCTGGAGAGTTGTGGGAATGCACCAGCTCATCACAGGAGGAACCTTAGCATGGAGGGTAGCTGCTGCTCGCGCACTTTGCAGTGGGCTTACTACTTCATGTGAAAGGGCTCATCCATCCTTCAGTTGGATGAACCATTGACTTTAGCTTGTGCTTGCACAGCAGGTTGAGGTTTGTTCGATTGGGGTGCTGCGCTGACTCTGAGCAGCTGGGCTTTGGGATTTCGCGACTACGCAGCCTGAAGTCTACTGTGAGGAGAGTTCCTACTCACCTATGTCTGGATTCTGCGACTACGCGACCATTGACTTGGTGAGGAGGTTGCCCACAACCAGTGTTGCCTGCTGCTTCACTGTCTCTCAGACTCCACCTGTTCCTCAACCATCTCCCTTGTCTTTTAGCATCTAGGCCTCTCAAGAACAGCCAGATGTTCATTGACATCCCTCCAGTTCAGTCTGCTGCTCTGGAAATTATGTGCTATGCCCTACTATGCTTCTCTCCCAATCCTTGCTCTTTTCTTGCTTGAGGAATGAGTGTTCTCATCCTCCTTACTTCTCTATGAACTCCCTGGAATGGCTCTTCTTGGTTTCTGAATGGTTAGAAGGGTTTGGAGTGGTTTTGGGTTGGATGGGGTTGATGGGACATCAACATGGGACTTATTCACATCATATCTCGCCAACCGACACCCCGATTGCTCTCGTCTCTTTTGCGCTAGGAAGCCCTCGTTCACACCTTTCTTTGGACCCCCTGAACTCGCCGAACGGTCACGTATTGGCTGCGTTTCGCCTAGTTCAGCCTGGCATGGCCAAAATGAACATATCTCGTCCGTTCTCGGCGAGATCCTCGTCGTTCCTTGTGTTCTTTGGCTCGTTTTAAAGCCACGGTCAATGCGCTTCTGAGAAGCCTTTATACGCGTCAAACGGACGAGTGGTTCTCGTGTTACAGCACCATCCCTCCATCAGCAAATCAGGGGAAATACCCTGAGCCATCATAAGGTCCAAAATCGATCACAATCCACCACAATCGTCACAATTTACAATAAGATTTCAATCCTCCTCACAACGTCTAATGAGGCCTCATCATCGCTGCGTTTTTAGGCAATCTCTCACAATTTAGAGCAAGATTTTACAATCTCGTGCTATCATAAATTCTTTTGCGACGTTATGATCCGTTTTGATTGCTTATGAGGGATTCTGGACTGTTCACACGTTCATTCCTTTCAATTTTATGCTTCGTAGAATTGAAACATATGTATTGTATTACAAAATAAAACAAGGACTAATGACCATGAACAACTGTAAATGCCTGCATACCTAAAGAGAATGGATAGAACTCGAATGCAGAATGCGCGGTCTCCTTTGTAGCAACAAAGTTGTTCGCCCGAAGTCATGGCTTGATCGGCCATAGGGAGGGAGAAGGGGAGGCAAGCCGTTGTCTTTTGCAAAGTCGAGCCGTGGTTGGTTGATGTCGATGGCAACGATGATGGAGATTGGGCGATGGCACGAGCGAGAAAGTAGATGGCGCCAACACTGATGACAAGGTCGGTTTGACCAGCAGTAAGGTTCCCGCAGTGCGTACCATGGATGAGAACGGCCTCTGAGAGTGCGGCCTGCTCAAATGCGATTTATTAGGAGATGGACTTTTGGTCAGAGAAGGGCAGGACTCACAAGAGGGTAAGGCCAGACTAGACTGGCACATACACCAACTCACTGATGTGGCCAACATCGGTGAGCAGGTGTATGCGCAGACTATAGTAGGTGGTGGTTACAAGGTTGGGAACAAGTTCGGATTCGCAAACTTCAACATGAGTCACATGTCACAATATTCCGAACTCAGCTGAACCTACCCAATGACTCCATCTCTGCTCGGAAAGTCAAAGATCTACTGACAACAGCTGACAACTCGAGTTGTATCTCTGTGATACTGTCGAGAAGTGTTCCCGTTCATGAACACCTGAGAAGTGCTATGGTTTGACCAATTCTTCCTCTTCACACTGTCTCATAATTAAACATAAGAGTTACATATATGGTTTTATCCAACCATGAGACTATGATACTCTCCATCCATCCTCACGAGGAGCACACAAGGATTACAATGGATTGTGAGGGATTGTGATCTGCCATCATCTGAGTAATTTCTCGTGAGAAATAAAAGGTCATAACGGAACTTCACCGATTTGCTGATGTCCAACAACCATTTACACAGCACTTATCCACATCATATCTCGCCAACCGACGCCCCGATTTCTCTCGTCTCTTTTGAGCTAGGAAGCCCTCGTCCACACCTTTCTTTGGACCCCCTGAACTCGCCGAACGGTCACGTATTGGCTGCGTTTCGCCTAGTTCAGCCTGGCATGGCCAAAATGGACATATTTCGTCCGTTCTCGGCGAGATCCTCGTCGATCCTTTAGTTCTTTGGTTCGTTTTAAAGCCACGGTCAATGCGCTTTTGGGAAGCCCTCATACGTGTCAAACGGACGAGCGGTTCTCGTGTTACAGCACCATCCCTCCAACAACCATTTACACAGGACTTATTCATGTCATATCTCGCCGACCGACGCCCGGATCGCACTCATCTTTTTTGCGTTGGAAAGCCCTGATCCACACCTTTCTTTGGACTCCCTGAACTCGCCAAACGGTCACCTGTTGGCGGCGCATCGCCTAGTTCAGCCTGGTATGACCAAGATGAACATATTTCGTCCGTTCTCGGCGAGATCTCGGTCGCCTCTTTCGTTCTTTAATCCCTTTTGAAGCTACGGTCAATGCGCTTCTGGGAAGCCCTCATACGCATCAAACAGACAAGCGGTTCTTGCGTTACAGCGTCATCTCTCCAACAACCATTTCCCCATTCCTATTGTCAGAACTTGCTCACATCGGACGTTCTATAGCCCATTTTAAACGTCTGAATCGTACCTTTCCGACGCACTTATTTACATCAATAACAGACAAAAGCCTGGTCTGCAGCATGCATTTACTCCAGAACTGCAGTTTCTGGGTACTTCCTCTCTATCTCAACGACCACGGCTCGTCATGATACGCGAATTATACCGTTGGAAAGGTGTCGTTCGTAACTTTCGAACGGGTATTTGATCTCCAGGAACGGGCCAGAAATCACTACGCCATGCTCAAACACATTTTTGGCTACCTCAGGATCTCCCCTCTATTTGGGGTGTTAAGACTTGATTGGAGGACTCTTATGGGCAGGGGAGACACCTCAACTGGTTGAGAGTTGCTGCTCGCGCATTACGCGGCGGACTCTTCTTCAGTCATGGTAATCTTCTGGCTCCATCAGAAGGCTGATTGCTGCTCGCGCGTTGCGCGGTGGATCAGTGTGGAGGAGTTGCAGCTTGTGCATTACATGGCGGACTCTTCTTCAATCATGGTAACCTTCTGGGTCCCTCAGAAGTACTGATTGCTGCTCACTTGTTACGCGGCAGATCAGTGTTGAGGAGTTGCTGCTCACACATTATGCGGCAGACTCTTCTTCAATCATGGTAACCTTCTGGCTCCTGATTGCAGCTCGCATGTTTTGCGGCGGATCAGTGTTGAGGAGTTGCTGCTCACACATTATGCAGCGGACTCTTCTTCAATCATGGTAACCTTACAGATTGCTGCTTGTGTGTTGCATGGCCTGTGTCCACTCTGGGGGGCAAAATTTATGACAACATTTTTTTTCCCCTCCTTTCCTTTGACCTCTTATCATTCCTACCCAACATGGCACCACCTTTACCCACTCAGACACCAACTTAGGATCACGGCTTGTAATTTTCCACTGCACGATCTCTTTGCCTCTATCCTCCCTGGCTTGATCTTTGAGATTCGCACACTGGAAAAGTGGGGGGCTGTAGGGGAGTATAGGTGGAAGATGGGAGGAGAGGTGCAAGCCTCTATCCCATTACACACTCCCCACGTCCAGACGACACACCACAATGGAAGCAAGCTACATCATCTTGATGGGTAGAGGGAGTTGAGTTGGGATCAACGATCTGAGTGGAGAGGCGCAAGCCTCTATCACACTATACATGTCTTATACCCAGACCACAAGTATGATGGAAGCATGCTACACCATCTTGATGGGGAAAGGCAATGGAGTTGGGATGGATGACCTGGAAGCCATCCACTTGCATGGTTTCCCAGTACTCATGGTTATACATCACTGAAGAGAGAATGGGAGGATCATATGGGTATTTCTGGGTTAAGCTGGGAGCTTACAGTGACCAGCTTTCCAGATAGCAAATTATTTGGGGCCAAATTTTTTCTTTCTTTTATTCATCTTCTTTGCTTTGCTACCTTTTGGTCTCATTTTATCCTGATATTCACTCTGGGGGGCAAGAGGATTTCTATTCTATTATTCTTCCCCACCATTGTTTTCCTTACATGCCCTCTGGACATTGGGGGGCTTTGTGATATAGGATTGGAAGGGAATGCCCAGAGGCCATAGTCAAACAGTGGTATATAGCTAGATTTGGATATCTTACATAATATATTGATCTTTTGTCTTGAACCACCACCTTGTCAGCAGTCTTGCCATCCTCTTGCACTACATGTAGTGCTTTGTATAACTGTACTTCCTACAGTATGCATAATCATGTTGGGCCAGCTGAGTATCTTGTAACTGCTCATTGCTCACTCATGGGTGTTGATCCCAGATCCACCCATTCTTGCCTCCTCCTTCCCTCTTGGCTTCAGCTATGCGAGAAGTTCAGAGTGAACACTTCACAGCAGCAGTTTTCTCATTGGAGGGGTATCTTGAAGATAGTGTCTCCACAACACCAGATCTGGAAGCCATACAGAAATTGCCCTTCCATATTTCATGATCAGGAGGACCTAGACAACTCATCCACTGGGAGCAAAGTTCATGAACGCATTCACCAAACAGTTCACTGAACCAGTGAATGCCCCATGGTCATGTGTCCATCCTCCTAGGCACTGCTGCTGTCCACCACTCTTGTCTTTGTTGCGTCCTCGTCACCAATGGCATTAATAGAACTTACTGTTATGTGGTAGGGCCCTATAATTCTATTCAACAATTAGTAGATTATTGCCTATATAATTAAATTTCTCTTGATGGATCTTCTTGGATCTTCATGAGGAGATGCAGAAAACAATGAAATTCTTCTGTTATAAGTACATGATGAGCTGATTATAAAAATGGGTAGAGACATTGTGTTGGCCATGGAGTGTAGGTAGCCTTGTCGCTGTGATACTTTGGTGGACAAGAGGGGGGCGCAGTGAAATGCTAGTGACAGTGGCAGGTGCCTTTGTCAGAAAAACCCAGGGGGCCTTATAATGCACTATAATGGTGGAGAAACATTTTAAATTGTAATGCATTACAAGAGGGGAGAAATGGCCTTATAGGGTGGGTATAATGGCCAAATTGCTATTATAAACCCAATTTCAGGCCATAAAAGACTAGTCTTAGGATAAAATCAGCTAGCTAGTGTAATAATAACTAGCCGTGACCCGTGCTTCGCACAGGGCTTTCCCCATGAAAGTTGAACTGTTCACTACCAATGATCACATATGAATTCAAGATTATTTAGAAATGAAATGAATTCATGCTTGAGCAGAGCAATGCTGGACTGAAGTATTGAAGTAATAGAGAGTATCTATAAGGTGGAGGCTATCAAGAACTTCAAGAGGGTGACACATTTTCGTCATTGAACAGATCTGAGTCAGCAGAGCTCTCTGACTCAAGCCTCTTGTGTTTGGCCACTCTGTTAGCCTGTGCTGGTGTCAGAGTTGTTGGTGTTGGTGTTGGTGATTCAGATACCTTCTGGTTGTAGCCCAAAAGCCCTCTATAGATGTAGAGCTGAGCATAGCTCGCAGGGCATGTTCCTGCCAGCACCAGTGCTCCTGACCGATGATGCAGTTTGCCACAAATCCTAAAAACAGGAGGTCCTCATCCCTAGTTGACAGAATGATCCTCATCAACACCAAGTGAAGTGAATGATAAGGCCCAGTGATATTTCCAGATCTCATCCTGAAATGTGGTCGCATCGCAGCCCAGTGGTGAGGAGCCGTCGAAGAGGTTCTGACAGGGCTTCAAGGGCCAGAAGCTGGACCTTGCCTTCAATGCAGCACATTCCAAACTTCGGTGAGTGCTTCGAACCGGCAGCAAGCTTTTCTGTGAGCCACTGAAGAGTGCCGCAATGAGGACAGGGGATGTCCATGCAGCCCAAGTCATGTTGTTGGGGTGGATCCTGGTATGGTTGGCAAGCTGCTAGGAATGGTTGCCATGATCTTCCTCATTGTGACATTGTTTGTGTAGTGGTTCTCCAAGCACCATTTGCTGGATGAGCAGGAATGAAGCCATTAGATACAGAGTAAAAAATGATCTATTGCTATTCGAAAAGGATGGCTAAAATAAAATAAGTATTATAGACAGAAAGCATGCTGTCACCCACCAAATTTCTTGCCAACAAAGCCCTGCAATGGCTCAGAGATGAAACCCCATGTGGAACCAAACATTCTCATCTGGCAAGTGGAGAGTACGTCGTCGGTGTTGTGAGCACAAAAGATCCTCAATGCGAGTCTCTTGATTCAACGCTTGATAACTTGACCTTGTACTTTCAACATATCCTAGTTGAAGAGTCAGGCTTTCACATCATTGGATGGCAGGGCGACAGTGGGGACTTTCTTCAGAATTCAGGGTGAGATCTCAGAAAGCCTGCCATGCATGTTGCTGTTGATGTTGAGGAGTTGTGAGAGTATTGCAGGATCTACACATGAATGAATTAATGAGTTTGAGAGAGGGAGAGAGTCATTGGAGAGTCGTACAGGGGGCATGAATGTCAGTCACGTCTGTATCATGACCATGCCCTGAGTTGCCAAGAACGGCGGATCTTTCGAGAACCTTGGCGACTTTCCATTTCAATGGCAGCACAGCCACAAGACAGTCTGACACCAATCTGCAGTCAACAGGTTATTCTGTGAGGATAGGCAACAGCCATTCAATAATCAGTTCGAAGTCGTAAGAAATCTCTATTTACACACACATAGTTTATGCAATACTCGCGCTAAGGATGATAAAGGGGGAAAGTGCATGCACAAGGAAAGAGTAATGGAAAGATTGAGGAGGATGTTGTGAGGAAGGTGCGTTGGCGTTTGTCTTCGTCGTTTATCTTGTGTCCGTGGGAAAAGCCGATGTCGTTTTATAATATGATGTCAGTCCTGTAACCGATCGATCTTGTAAGGCACATCAGGTTTTTCCGACATTGACTGACAAAGCGGGGTGTGGGAAAGCGGCATCCCAATCAACGTTCATTCAATATTCAGCACTCAGCGTTCACAGTTCGTGAACTTATATGCTTGTGGATGAGATTTCCTGATGATCAGAGGTGGGCGTCGCTTTTGTTCTGGTGAATGTTTTGAGACAAATATAGAACGTGCATATTTGTTACAGTTGCGTCATCTCACACAATTCATCTCAGCATAACCTCAGCGCCCTTCAGATGATTACTTTTCGCTGCTTCTTACTCTCATCATGTCGGATTCTACGATAGCCTCTGACTTCTCCAGTATCCCAATCCTCGATTACTCTCTACTGGACTCACCATCTCAACGACCCAAGTTTATTGCACAACTTCAACATGCGCTCATCAACGTCGGCTTTCTCTACCTCTCAAATCACCCCGTATCA
The DNA here is from genome assembly GCA_018417955.1 of Laccaria trichodermophora. NCBI lineage: Eukaryota > Fungi > Basidiomycota > Agaricomycetes > Agaricales > Hydnangiaceae > Laccaria > Laccaria trichodermophora. Next base: position 1,975,250 of record JACTVC010000001.1, read on the forward strand.
ACAACCGACATCGACTCTCTAACCCAATACATCCCGAAACTCTTCGCGTTGCGTCAAGAAGCCAAAGACAAAATTCGAATGGCGAATTCGGAGCATTTCCTGGGGTATTCGAGGTTAGGGGCTGAGTTGACGAAGGGGAAAGTGGACCAGAGGGAACAATTCGATTTTGCGACGAGGCATGTTTGTAGGTGGAAGGAGGGCGATCCCGAATATTATCGCCTTTGGGGTCAGTCGCAGGTGTGTGTGTTCATTATCACTTTCCGACGGACGTGTCTTTGTTCACTCTGCGCAAACCAGTGGCCTGACGAAGACCTAATTCCGGGATTTAGGGATACTATGGAACGTTACCTGGACCAGGTTCAAGACCTCAGCTACAAGCTTAGTTCCTTAGTCGCAGAGGCGTTCGGTCTCCCTCCGAACGGGCTTGCGCACTTCTATGACACCGACGAGCTAATGCAGCACCGGTCGAAGATTGTGCGATATCCCGTGGTCAAGGAAGGCGACGACGACCAGGGCGTAGGCCCCCATTACGATGCGGGATTCCTTACATTCGTTGAGTGTCTATTCGTCGTTCTCCATATTCATGCGGTATTTACCATGGACGTTTTTAGCTCTTGCAAGCGTCGCCACACCGTGGACTACAAGTCCAGAATCTTTCAGGACAGTGGATTGACGCACCTCCCATACCGGGCACTTTCGTTGTCAACATCGGAAAAGGTTTGTTTCTGCTCTACCTTGTGACTAGATCTCGACGCCCTAATTTCTTGTATCAGCCTTAGAATTCGTGACACGAGGATTGGCTCGCGCAACCTCCCATCGGGTTATATCGCCTAAAGGGTCGACAACACCTCGATATTCGGTGCCTTTCTTCCAGAACATTGGCTTGGGTGTGCAACTTGCAAACCAGGTGCTTGATTGTAAGCTATCTTTCTTTTTAGAATCTGACATTTCGAATGATATTGATTGATGAATGGTATAGTCCCTCCCGAAATTCTAAAATTACGGGACCAAAGGGGTACGGTAGCCACGACTGCCTGTGAGTGACACTCCATTCCCTGCGTCAGAGGGTGTTTGACTTATGGTCACATCCCTTCTTAGCTGTCAATTTCTCCGAGTTCGATAAAGAACCATCGGGAAAAGTCAACCTCATTGGACGTATAAAGTTTGTGTCTGAATCATCATGTCAATTAGCTCTATACTAAACGGCATGTTTTATTTCACTAGGAGCCATCCGGATGTTGGAGAGCGACATTATCCGGAATTGTTCAAACAAATCTTTCCTCAAGGTTTCACAGGCAAAGGGAGTGCATACTAAATTTATTGCGGTATCTGTCATAAGTAGCTTATATGTATAATAAGCAAGTAAGTCTGGAGAAAACCGTCAGGGAAGATGAGGTTGGATACGTTGAGTGGGTTGACCGGATTGTGTGGAGGTGGGCGTCGAGTTGGCTTTGGGCTGCTGTTCGAGTAGTCATGATCAATATCCAGGTCCACAATATCCAGGTCCAGCGCTTGCATAGACCAAAGTAACTTCGTTATTGCTTCGTTTCCTACGCAGAATACAGGTAGAACGTTTCCGCCAAACATGACACCACCCCAGCTGGTTGAAGTCAACAAGCAGCCCTCGAGTAATTCGGTAACGGCTGATGACTGCGCATCGCGATCCTATGCAACATTCTACAACCGGATAGTGAATGTAAAACGCTATGAATGACGTCGGTGATTCTGGTGCAGAGCGGAGAGGGTCATGAGTAAGGAGCATCAATGACATTTCACGGGATGGAAAGGCAGGGTATGAGAAGGAGGGACATTCCGACCACATCTTCCATCGTCGGTTACTGCCAATCCCTATGAACGCTGGCACCAGGGACCGCGATCGTTGTAGCCGGTATCGGCTCTGGCAGGCATTTCGGGATCTTGACCAGGGAAACCTTGATCAACGTCGAAATGTGACCACCAAGAGGCCAGCACGACATGTGCGGGGAAAATCAGCCAACCCCGCCACCACCCATGTGGGGTATCAGGAGATCTTATTATCAGCATCCATGATAGCATACCCCGTCACACCCGCCGCCAACGCAAAGCACAAAACCATCCCCAACGCAATGAAGCAGCGCTTGGCCCACATAACCTCCACCACCCGCACATGAGCCATAAACGCCGCTCTCTCCGCCTCCGTTCGTTGTTGTCCCTCCAACCATGGATGTCGGTAGGGGTACGGGTACCACTTGCTGGGACATTGGACCACAACGAAAGAGGCGCCCAAGATCCACATGGGCGGACAACCTGTGCAGAGCTGAGTGAGTAAGACGGAGGTGGGGAAGCAGAAGGAACGAACAGAAACCAATTTTGAATAAGATCATGGGAAGTGTCCTGGGTTCGTGCCCCCCGAACCTTGGAGGAGAGGGTCTCGAGGTGTAAGCCGGCAGCCTCTCGCTAACGTTTCGATATAGTGGAAGATCGGAGTCGTCCCCTTGACTGCATGAGATAGCAGGGGGATGCAGACTTGCTGCGTCTTCCGTAGTTACAGAAGCACGTCCATTCTCAAGTGCACTGCAGTCGGGAATTGCCAAATGTGCCGGTGGGGGCTCTATTACAACGGCTGGAGTGGTTGCGTTTGTTGACGCCCGTTGACCGTCTTTTGGAACGGCGTACAGTGGTAGTGGAGGGTACATAGCCGGCGCTGCACCTATAAGGGGGTGAGCTGAAAATGGTGTCCATCCAACTGCGAGATAGAACGCACCAAGTGGAATTGAACATCCAGCTCGCAGGTCTTGGATATCAATATATCAATGCCTGTCGAGGTCATGGGGCGGCGGACATGACAAGGAGGAGAGTCTAGGTTATGTCGAGACTTTACTAAGAATGTCTTGAAGTTCATTCTCAAGGTCCAGCCAAGAAAGTAGCTTGGCGGGTGACTGACAAGAATAGATCTCCTGATTTAGCACACAAATCCCAACACGAACGTGCGTCGTCATGTGCACCTTGCGCGATCGCTTTCTCGCACAAAGACAGGCAACGGGATGGAGTTGAGGTGGCGGGAGGAGAGGGCATTTATAAGACACTCTCCTCGTTTATCCTTCGCGTCTGAAGTTGCCGTCGTGTTGTGCGTGCTCGAGGAAACGGAGGTTCAAGTGGTGGAGGAAATGGAATGCGCGAAGAAATCTGAAGAGTGTGCTTCTTCTAGGGTCAAGGACATGGCACATGATACCTATTCGTCGTCATCGTATCCCTTGGGACCGTATTCTTGACGTGGCACAGGGAGAATATGGAGGCATATGATCGCTATTTGCGACTGTGCACACCGGTGCCCGTCACTGTACTATGGTAAATTGGACGAGACTGGTAAACGCGCTTCAAATGGCTTTAGTTGTGACTGTGTTGGCGCAGGCGCTGCCAGCTTCACCCAACAGCGTGGCGTAATTTCAAAAACGGACGGTGATGAGGTTTGTCACGAGCCTATACTGTCATGTGACCATTACCGGGTCACTTTAGCTTAAATTGCAGATTGGGGATCGTCTGACCGCCCGGAGAGTCGGCTACAAGCCTTAGGGCTATTAGCCCTAAGGCTTGTTGTACTTGTTTGTGCAATCATTGATGGGCCACGCTGAGAACGATCAAGAATTCGGCAAACCCCGCGAGCCCATCAGACTCCGTTTAAACAAGAACTTACATAGACTTTTTCGTGGAACGTCTCGAATAATTTTCTGTGAGTAATAAAAACAAGAGAAGCTTTCAAATTCCAGACAACTTTTGTGAAAGATACCCCAATTTTTCTGAAAATGATGTGGAGTGAGGGAATCAACACCACCAAACACTTTACCAAATAGAGTGTCAATGCTATAGCCTTATACGGTGACGGATTTCACGAAGAATAAACTTACATTATTCTAAGACAAATGTATACATAGTGAAAATTGGAAAGAAGAACTTGCAAAGTCAAGCTAAGCACTGGCTAAGCATCAACCAATTAGCACCAGTAACTACCACTCAAGCATGATGTGGCAGTGAAATTTTTGTGTGTTTAATGCTCTAAATAAATTCTATATATGTGGAACTGAATGTTTGCGAGCGGCGTGATAAGTACAGAAGGGAAACGGAGAAGCGACACCAACGCGACGGACGCGACGGACCCATCACCTTGTCACGTTTAGTTGTGGCTGCACGTGAGATCTGCGTGAGAGCCTCAGCGGCGTTTTCCGAAGGAGCCTCAAGGCTAAGAGCCCTGGGGCTTGCAGCCATGTCAGCGGGCGGTCCGACATTCTGGCAGATTGCACGCCTCCCTCTCATTGGGAACACATAAAATTTTGCGAGTGAGTAGGAAGAAACATATACATATTGTATCTGTAAGTTTTATTCTGGAGGGATGCTTTTGGGTAGTGTTAAAATGCCTTGACCCGTTTGCCCTGAATTGGTCAGCATCCATAAGCCAACCGTAAAATATTCTTAGACACCTCATATTCTCCTTATCTGATTCAAAATTTTGTGTGCAAGTTACCAATACCTCCACTGTAAACTCTCAAAAATATTTGTGTCAATAGAGGCTAGCACTGTGGAGAGAAATGGTTGTCAATTAAATAGACTTGCTTTGATAGGCAAACTTGGCAAAACAACAATGTGACCATCTTATCTCCCTTATATCTCAGCTCATGCTCAACGTTCTGTCCAATAAATCTCCACACACAGCCGCATGTACATTGTCAAACTCTGTTCAAAATTTCGGGTGCGTAGCATGGATCGTTGTGGTGCTATAGCTTGTTGACCCGTTAGTGCTGATGACCTGTTAGGGGTCACATGACAGTACCGTTGAGAAAAAGGCTCGACACCAACTCGACAACGACTACATACATATTTTCAGATTCTGTCAAGAAAAGGTTTGGAGAAGGTCTTAGTAAAAAGAAATCCTGGCTGCATAAGCCCACCGCGAGGGTCGAACTCGCAGCCTTCAGATTTACAATTGTAAAAGTCTGACGCTCTATCCGATTGAGCTAGGCGGGCAGTGAAGTATCTCTGCCAGAGATTGATGTCAGGAGTTTATTGATCTCTTGTTGCCGACTCATAGCTTTGATCAATTTCTTTTTCATGCATAGTAGCTGCGGTATTTGCCAGAGCATCGGGAGATGTGATTGAAGACAAAACAGTCCGCCAAACGTTGTACTTCTGACGAAAATTCGGAGTGGGTCAACTCAACAAAACGAACACACATCAGCAACCATCGTCATATCTCCGTCTCAAGTCTCGATCCTTAGCGCAAGAGCCCAAAGACACGAACCTTTCGGATGCATTGCATTTGAAATTCGTCTTTTCAGCATGACTCTCGTAGAAGGAAAGAGAGACCTGTTCCTGCACTCTGCACAAACGATATTGCAGACGTCATTGTGGGTCCGTAAAAGGTGCGGAGAATCCATTTCGAACCCAGTTTCATCCCAGCGACGAGCGGAAGTATTTTCAAAAATTCTGTAATCTCCGTCGCATTGCATGAGGCGTTGGTGAGGCGATATCGACGCAGTTCTACCTCACATAGATCAGGTCAGCCGACTCTGAGGGGAGGGTTTCTCATGCCCTCTGATGCGCCGAGAACGGACGGGTCAGAATTAATAGATGGGATATGGAATTCGGGGTATGATTGTTTGAAGATACAGTGGCAAAAAAAATGCAGTCTGCGTTAATCGTGCGATCGCGGGAACACCCATCAGCCCAAAATCGCTCTTATTTCTTCGTCCTGGAAGGAAAGGAAAGAAATTAACGGGTGTCATTGAACGGGGGGGAATATCTACCTTTCGGAGGCGGGCCGCATCGCAAAATTTCTCAAGATCGCGTAGCAGCTCCTTCACCTCGTCGGTTGATGGGTTAGGCGATACTTTCAAGGTTTCGTAACGTGTGCACAATCTAGCAGATGATACCGTCAGTGGGGAGACTAGTGCAAGAAAGATTGGTCTAGGGTCGTACTGTGCATATCGTCCTTCATACTCGTCGTCTCTTGTATACTCTCGTAATCGATCTATGTGGCTACTGGTCTCCACTAAGACCCTCGTAACGTCAACTTCGAGGATGTTGGATGCTGAACGACCAAGAGAGGGTACGAATTTGCGAATGGCTTCCATGGTTGCTGGTGTGCAGAGGTGAGAAATTGTGGGGGGCGCTTGTAGAGAATACAACAAGAGTCAAGCCTTTTTAGCGAGTTCTGTGCACGGCCATCCTAATCCGGACGCGAAAATGTCAAAAGTTTGAGTGACCAACATCAGTCAGCCAGGAGCCTTTTGGAAAGAAATCTCACGAAGAACAACAAAAGGAGTGCGTGCGAGACGGAAGAGCCCGCTGGTGCGCTATTCACCGAAGTTGCGAGTCGGAAGAGTGTTTTCGCGTCCGAGTTATATAAACTGCTCGGAGAGGGAAAATAATTCTGGGAGCCAACTCAAGCCGCTGAAAGTCCTTGAATAATCGATAGACCAAACCTCGAGAATTATCCTGCTCTGAATAAATGAGGGTGACCTTTCCCGCGAGCTCGGAGTCAAAGCAATTAACAAATGTGGGACCATGTGGGTCCACGTAATTTTCAACCAAACAACCGTCACCCGCAAGGCATCCTTCAAGCTTTACAAAAAGCGACGACAACCGTGGCCGAAATGCGGAACAAGGGCCTAACGAAACCAGTTCGGATATTTGTTTCAAACACGAATTGGATCGTTCGCTACGATGGGGTATCACACCAGAGCCTGCGGTGAAGTCATGGGAGTACGTTGACAGAAATCTGTTTCGCCAAGTATTCAACGCCATTTCTACAGGGATACCGCGCGAGAACCCACTTGATTTGAACAGTGAATCGAGGAGTTGACTTACCGGCGCGGGAAGTGCTTCCTGCGGTCGTCGATGGCGAGCGTTGCAAGCAAGGATTCTTTGCAGGTGTCCGCTGCCCAAGATTGTTCGTTAAACCCATCTTTGCCTTTCAAGAGGGATCCGGGCGCTGCATAAAAGCAATTTTATCGAGTCACCAACGTAGCAAGGGCGTAGGCTAGACGTATGTTGAGCCGTTCCCCGGAGGCGAGTTACGTTCCTAGAATCCCGGTAAAACGATTTGTGTATTTGCTGATACCAATGCTCGTTGCATTACGCAGATCAAACGATGGATTGACAGAGATTGGACGACTTGTATAACCGATCACCAGAGCTGGCACCGTGTTTGCGGAAGTACACCTTCCAAATAAATGAGCGCATCATGTCCTTCCGGCTGAGGAACCCTTGAAGACGCAGGTGTGGCCCAGGACTGCTTCCTACGGTTGACATCCTTCAGATTTGAAGGATCCATTCTGTTTGAACGGATCCAGCGCCACCGTTTTCAAATTGCTGCTGCAGGGGACTCCACGAGGGATTCGTATCGACCCTTTCGTTCCAACGCTTTCGCGAATAATTTCATGTCTCAGTAGTCATGTGCGCGTGAATGCACCTCAATCCCTGATTGACAGTCGTCGCAGGCAACTATTGCCCGTTTACGGAAACGGGGACGATAAGACAACGAAGGCCTCCTGATCCTGGAGAGGAGGGCAATGGACAGTAGAAACTTTCTTCGTGCATATGTCTCAAAGATCCCTCACGTCTTTAGGATAAGACCGATCCAGATTCCTTGACCTACCGCTCTTGAAGCTTGAAGACTGGGGTCGGATATGGGGTCCGGATTTCTGCGCTGCCTTGAACCAATGTTTCTAGTGGTTGAAAGGGGATTTGGCGTCGAGTTGAGTGAGGGAAGGGCTCGTGATTGTTGTTGTGCCAATCGGATTCGGAGAACAAAGGAGGACTTGGAAATTGCCTCCGCATTGAGTGGCATCAAAACGCGCTACCCGGTGCGACTCTCTAAAGTCAGCAATTACCGAGTTGCGTTGCTCACTTGACATTGGAAGGCGGAATGGGAGACTTGCCGGAGCCAGTTTCTTTTGGGGCTGGTAGCATTTTTTGAAGACTGAGCGTATCATGATTCAGGTATGTACAATCGGCTCTTTTGTCGCCTTCGATACCCTGACTTTCGCTCATCGTCTTTAGTGGTTCTACCGCTGCCCCATCCCGTCCTAGTAGTTCAGCTCGACCGGGAACGTCATCAAGTGCTCTGTCATCGCCGTCGACGCCTTCCCTTCTGTCGCATGTCAAGGAGCTGGAGGAATTGACTGCAGAATTAGCGAAAGTATGTGCTGCAAAGAAGACCATAACCGATGAAAGGCAGCATTCGAGGCTGAGCTCAAATCGCTTTCTCAAGCCTTGTTTGAGGACGTGCGTAGTTCAGCAATGTCTTTCGTTGATCCCTTTCACAGCTCTCGCAGGCGAACAAAATGGTTTCGACGGAACTTATGAAGCGGGCGGAGACGGAAGAAGAGCTCAAAGAACTCCGGCACCCCAGGAGATGGATGCAATGGCTGATAAGGCTGGTATCGGGGTGTAGGTTGCGAATCTCCCTCGTCAAGCGAGGGGATGTAGAGAGGGGGACGGTGGCCGATATAGGTTCAGGATAGGGCGTGTTGACGGGGTAAAGGAGGGAGGGATGGATAATCTAGATCAAGGGACTCTGGCCTCGACTTAACGGCGATTTCAGACGATGAGCTTGTATGTGATCTTGGACAAGAGGTCTTCTCCTCTAGGGAAGCCAACCTTTTTGCCGTTCGGTGATCCGAAGACTAGAGTTCACCCCTTCAGTCACGCGAAAGGCGCTGCTTGGTGCCTCCTTCTCTTCTCAAGATCTCATGGTCCATCCCAACTTCTGGCTATGTTACAAATGGTTTCCATAGACATTTCACCTCGAGTGGCTGGTCTGATTGTAACAGTTACCTACTCTGCCCCGGCACTACTTACAGTAACTCTGTCTTTCATTGTTCAATTTTATGCTCAAATTTACTGCTCCACCATCCATTCACCGTTTTCTTACAGTCGGCAGAATGAGATTACTCGACTGTACAACTTAACTGTACATGCCTATGAGGCAGTAGCCTATCCTTTTCATCCACTCTTCAATCTCAAACGCGGGCTCTGCCATATGTCCAATCCACCGCTTCCAACTCTCCGTATCCCGGTCCTTCTGCGAGGCATATACCATGGCAAGATACTCGAACCACGGCGGATAAAACCCTGAGAATCCCCAATCAATGACCCATAGCACATGCTGATCGTCTAGCAGCAAGTTGCGCATGTTCAAATCGTTGTGCGGAAAAACCAACGAGGCAAATGCCGAGGTATCAAGGGGTTCGCAGTTGGGGGAAGGTGACCAACCTCGAGAGGCACGGTATTCGGCGTTGCGATGTTCTTGTCGGAAATAAGCCTCGAGGGTGGATATTGTTGGGAATGGACCTTTCGTATCAAAGCCGAACTGAAGGCCATTGCAATCTAAGGGCTTAGGACCAGGCGGACCAGGAGTGTTGTTAGACGGAGGGTATTGGATGCGTCGAAGCTGGCGGAGGTAAAGGCGCATTGTCAGAACGACCTTAAGCTTCCCAAAGAAAGACAGCGAGGGCCAGGCGGCCCGGAGCCGTTGGGCGTTTGGCACGAAGTCCATGACTATCAGACCGTCTCTTTCTGGGTGCAAATGTTCTATGGTGCGTCTCTTCCGTGGGGTAAGGATTGTGGTTTGCTTCCAGACGAGATCCATGGCGAGTGCTTCAGAGGTGGTAGAGTCCCACGTGTGGCCCTCTTTCACGACTGTGTCTTCTGAAATCTTGACAATCTTGTCGTCTGTGCCCTCGAGATATGGCGTAGAATCGAAAACGCGGATTATCTCTTCGTCCGTCCAGGTGTCGGATTCTGGGCTCTGGCATCGCTGCATTAGTATTGTATACAAGGGCTGGGCCTGAGTGGTAAGTAACGTACTCGAATGGGGGGTGCTTGGCGAAGCAAGTGCCAGTACAGCCAAAACGGGCCATCCAAGATGGTCAGAGCAGTGGCCACTAGATGGAAAGAGATACAGTCAAGCCTGTGCAAACTACTCAGGATGTTACTCTGACAGAATGAGAGCAGCCTTACATTTTTTGGCGTAGGTTCCGTCTGGCTCCGTGCAAGTTGGGTGCAAGCCTTCTGTGGGTCCCAAAAGGCGGGCCGCCGGTACTAGTAGTGAACTCGCCAAGGGATTTATCGTCTGTGCATCCGTGGTACGTATTTCGGAATAGTGAATGTGAAGTTGATATATTTCACAGTTGACTTTTTTTGTCGCCTTCAACTGTTCCACACCCACACTTTCTTCCGGTGTCGTTCTATAATTGAGGTTGCGTGCTCTGGCTCTGCCTGGTCAACCAGAAACATCGATGCCGAAACAATACCTGCTACTAGCTAAGTATACTGCAGCTTTCTTGGGTGGTTGAACGACGCACCTGTCAATGAAGACTTGAGACTGCGTGATAAATATAATGCCCAACGCTTCAGCTGTAACGATGATTACCGAGGGTGCGCTACGGTTTGTATGATCGTTCTGATGCTTTCTCCTGTATTCTGTATCCTTGAATATGATGCTGTAAGTATACCCTTTTGATCAGGAGTTTCTCGTATCGACGTTCTTCTTGAAGTTGAGTAGATTAGTCCGATCACGCGATTCTGCTTCTACCGTGCACCTTGTTCTTTTCTATCATCACCTGAACTCTCCGCCCATCGTTGCTGCCGCCTTCCAGCTAGGATTCATGCTGCACTTCCCATCGAGCTTGCAAGCGAATGGTCAGGCTAGACCACAAAGTTTGAACGCGACCCAACAGAAGTCGTCGTCGGATCCTCTTTTCCTGAAGATTGAGGAAGAACTCCACGATGCACGTCGGGTTAGGACACATGGGCAGGAAGACGACCTTAAACTAGCGCTAGACATGGTGATCAATCGTGTGGCAGAGATGGTGCGTTCTCTTTTTCATACCAGCCGAATCGCTCATGACCTGCGTATAGAGTACGCTTCTCAGCGATGCGTACAAGTCTCAAGCTGAGCTTGAAGTGCAGCTGAACGTTGCTAAATCCAACCTTCAGCTAGTTATCTCAAACAACGAGATGCTAGAGGATGCTTTGAAACGCGAGAGCTCAACCCAATCACGCGACGTGGGTTGGCGTCGGACCAGTGGCAGGGACGACAATCGTTCAACTCTAGAGCGGTCGCAGTCGATGGACTATGCCTACTCGGTGGAGACTCCGTCGCCGCCAGTCTCAGCCAACACAGACAATCGCTTCTTCAAGTTTCGTTTCAGTAGCTCTACAGCTCCCCCATCCCGTCCTAGTAGTTCTGCCCGACCGGGAACGCCATCAAGTGCTCTGTCATCACCGTCGATGCCTTCCCTTCCATCGCATGTCAAGGAACTGGAGGAACTGACTGCAGAATTGGCGAAAGAACGTGCTGCAAAGAAGACCATAACTGATGAAAAAGCAGCGCTCGAGGCTGAGCTGGAATCGCTTTCTCAAGCGTTGTTTGAGGAGGTGTGCAGTTCAGCAATATTTTTCATTCTCACCATTCACATCTCTAGCAGGCGAACAAAATGGTTGCGACGGAACGCATGAAGCGGGCGGAGACGGAAGAAGAGCTCAAAGAGGTCCGGCAAGAGAAGGAGGCGTTACGCAGTGCCCTTCGTCTTATTGAAGGGGAAAACTTCACTCTTCGGTCCACCGACAATGTTGGCTCCCCCAGGCTTGAAGACCTCGTTTCTCGTCCACGATCACATACTCGCTCATCATCCGAGATCGGGGTTAAATCGAGGCCAGAGTCCCTTGACCTAGAGCATTCATCCCTGCCCCCTTTACCCCCGTCACCATCGCCATATCCTGAACCTATGTCGGCCACCGTCCCCCTCTCATCATCCCCTTCCTCGCTTGACGAGGAAGATTCGCAACCTACACCCCGATACCAGCCTTATCAGCCTTTGGAACCATCCCCTTGGGCCGATGTTCCATCCCAATCGTCATCAATGTCGTCGGCTACAACCAAGCCAAGTTCATTCGCTGCTGTGTTTTCTACCACACGATGACTTGCCGCTCCTCTTTTGCCCTCGTCTCCGTCGTATTTATACACAAACCACGACACAAGACGCACCCCCACCGTCATACCCTGCTATGTGACATCCGCCTGCATACCCACTCACGGTTAGGAAAGGTCGTCTGGTCAATCTCGTAGCTGATGCTTCTTCATCCCGCGAGAAAGCTGCGCGACTTTTGTCGGTTTGATACCTACCCAAGATCCAGGTTCGGACGTACGCTCTCCGTGGTTGGAATACCTGCAGCTACGACGTCCTTCATGTCGTTTACGTTGATTTCATTCCCTGATAATGTATTGTCATTGGTTCCTGAAAACTTTTTAAGGCCACGGAAGCGTATACGTCCTCTACACTCAACTATTGACGTTCTTTGGTTGCTTTACCTTCTATCTCACTTCTCTATAGGTCATGTGCATACTCTCGTCTTGGCTCCGCGCAGATTCCGACTTGGTCGGTAGGTCGACCTCGGGACGTTCAAGCAAAGCCTTACCATAGCCCATAGGCGCGGCTCGATGATAAAAACTAGAAAGCCTTGGACAATCGGTACGTCGGTGTTATTGTCAATCGAGTCATTCATGATCGTTTGATGCAGTCTTAGGTGAATAATGGCGATTCTTCGTTTGGATCTACCAACCTCTCCCAATAAGGTGCATTGTAACCTGTAAGTCAAGCTCAGTGAAAAGAGGGGGAACATTCTTCGGCCGGTCTCCACATTGATTTGATGGGCACAGAACAGAACATCCGAGTTCGCGAAATCCAAAGAAGGAATCCTATGACAATATTCTATCACAGGCCCGGGTTCTTCGAATAAGTAAAAATACTCGGGAGGTTTTACGATAAGTCGAAACATTCACGATTTCACGCTTCAAATCGTCACCATCATGTGTTCCGCCTTTCTTCGACGAGTCACTCCTCACCTCAGCTTAATCGCGTGAACCTGTCCTTGGCCTTTCGATTCCTGCCCCATCTTTGGGTTCAACACTTGGCGCCAAGTTAAAGAATCAGAAGGGAATGAGGGACAGCGAGGACGGTGAGTAGTCTAGGTTACGTTTGCTTTACCACATTGCATTTCCCATGCCAGTCCCCTTGGTCTACCTGATGCTTACCCACTGCTCTTACCCTCTCGAGTTGAAGATATGAGTAACCTAATATTGTGCGGTGCGATGGCAAAGAATTCTAAATATGGTGTTTCTGGCATCAACGGGACTACATCCACTTGATAGCGATGTCCCTAGGGAATCACTTGACCAATGCTCCTCTTATGTATCATTTATCAATAAACGTCTCAAAGGCAGCTCCATGGCAACAAGTGAAAGTAGATACACACACAGTGGGACAGGGTCCAAAACCTATTTTTGAAAGAGGCAGACAGGATGGATGAAAGCATGTCACAGAGGGCACAAGTGTGAAGAAAATGGAAAGTGGAGGAGTACTCGTGGCCAAAATAAGTAACCGGACACATGACCAAATGCGTCGTCAACGTAGATTTTGAACCACCTCGATCCCACATAATAAGTACCCTCGTTTTAAGACTTCTATGACTACACATAAGACCTCTCGCATCCAACACGACTCTCCAAAAAAGAACAGGCTTATTGGTGCCCTCCTTGCTGGGAAAGGACTACGTGAAGCAGCCCGGATGACAGCAGATGACAGCACGTGTCCGGTTACTTATTTTGGCCACGAGTAAGAGAAAGAGGCATAGCCAACACAAGTTGGGTTTTTCCTGATGTATCCATAACCTGACTCATGAAATCACCCCATAGGTATCCAGCTATGAAAACCATGTCATCTACTCATAATCCTTAGCTTCAACGAACAAAATGCCTTTGTCACGAAGTCTAGGTAAACCATCAAGGATGGCTTCCAAGATTTCATCGTTGTCGGGTTCCTGAATATTGTCATCATAACGAAAGGAATATTGGATGTCAATGTCGACCCTTTGCAACCGTGAACCAGCCGGATGAGTTACAATGGAGTCTAAATTGCGCCAAACAGCATCGTGACCTAAATCCCAGTAAAATGAATCATGATTGAAGAAGTTATCATTGCCTCGAAATCCAATGTTGAGCTTGACATGTTCGAGTGTGGCAGGGGATGTGAGACTGGCACAAAGAGAGGACATCAAAAAGGACAAGATGGCGAAGTCAGACATGGTTGCGGAACCTGGGTAGATGTTGATTTCAAGAATACGCAGATGGGACATGAATGGCAAGAATATCGCCTCGGTCGGAGAATCTGTGTTCCGAGGACACAAATCAGTGAGAAATAATCATATTTGGGAGGTCTCATACCATGTGTTGGATATGAGAAAAACCATACACATTGGTCAACCACCGTGTGAGAAACCGCTGTCGCCACTCCTTCCGTTGTCGGCGAGCTTGGCTGCTCGCCACCAGAATAATCGAGCGAGACTGAACTTAGTTGCAATTTCGTGAGTTGGACAATGCCGTGGAAGAGGGTAATTGGTGGATTGTGGACGTCTCTGAGGTAGAGGATTTTGAGAGTGGGTGAATGTATGAGAATAGACAGCGCATCCTTCAGTTCACCGCTAAAGCGACCCCAATTCGCATCGCAGAGGGTGAATTCCTCCAGATGACAGAACGGGAGTTGGAGTATGGCAAGTACCGTCTGGTCAAAAGTAGGTGTGGAACCCCAACGTTGGTGAGTGACAAATATCCTTCTGACAAAGGATTGATTGACTGGATTTTGGACGAGGGCTTGATGAAGCTTGTCGCAAGCTTTAACTTTGGATCCTAAACTAATGCTGCAGAATAGCTGCTTGCGACTTGGGGGAAGGAACGAGGAAGAAACTAGGGCACACTGCTTGAGTGTACGCTTGTTATCGCCAAGTGCCGCAATGACATTGTCGATGATATCTTGTGGGATTTCCACTGAATTCGCCATGTTGGTTGCGGTCAAGATTATCGATTAGGGACGCACCAAAACTGGGCGCAACCGTGCCATCAACAGAGATTTGATTGTCCGCTTAGACCTTATCCATTCAAACCGGACAAGTAAATACATGCTTCCTGTTGGCCTGTCCAAGAGGTCCAAAATCTCGTAATGTGTAAATATATATATGCATCTTCCAGTACGAGCGGAAGTGATAGAAACGCAGCGGGACAAGTGCACCAATGAATATGGAAAGTGAAGGAGGAGTAAGAGAAAGGGGAACATGGCCGAAATATCCATAACCTGACCACAATATAAACCAAATCCAACCAGAATACACGCAACGCCTTCAGAGCATCATCCCGCCTAGCCCAGGCCCAACGACAACGACGCTCAAGAACCTCTCCAACCCCTCCCCTCTCAATGACCTCATCGGAGAAACGACTCGTGAATACCTTTCTGGGGAGAGGGGAGATGTTGACTCGGGTGGACTCGTGTTCGAGGATGTCGCGGAAGGCTTCAAAGTCCGTGTAACGTCGGCGGACGAGGCAAATGGTGTAGTTTGAAGGCGGGGATGTTTGTCTGGAAGTGTAAAGTTGAGCGAGCGTAAGAGGGGAAGAAAGGGAGAGACGGGAGACGGACCTTGCATACTATCTTGTAATCGGTATAAATCTTCCTTCCGAATCCTATGGGAGACATATCAGCCATCATCCTCCCCTCAAACGGAAGCAGAACTCACCATGCGTCTGCAGATTCCGCACCTCGATGTCCAGGAAACTCTCTGGAGTACTATACATCTCTTCAATCTATGCATGAAGAAAGGGGAGAGGCCGAAGCGCTATAGGTTGATTCAAACACAAAGGACAGGGAATGGATGGATCACTGGCAGAGGACTCGGGTGGTAACTTTGCGTACAGTTTGTTTCCGCCGGAGAGAAGGCTCTCCTCAAAAGCGGTGCTGCACGCAAAGGGCGACACGGCCGTCATCGTTGTTTATTGAGGTTGTAAAAGGCGAAGGGGCAGTTCAACCAAACTGGCAGCATTGCACCAGGGGGTGCAGCGAAAACCGATGACCGCCGCTGTTTCTGCAAGAGCATTTCTCGCCATACTCCTAACCAGGATCATTCGGGTCAGGAGATTGTCGTGCTAGGGAAGTCTCGGCATCACAATCTACCTACCACTAATCTGTTCATGCACGGTTTTGGGGCTTTAGTCCGCCGGTTATGGTGCGTATGTCTTCGTACCCTGTTGAAGATTTATTTCTCATTGTATTTACTAGTGCTTCTATGTTTTACAAGCTTTCTTCCAGAGCGTCTTGGTCTCGTGAAGCCCAAATGTAGCCTCATCAGTGCACAGGAGTTGCATTACTCTGTTTTTGTGTTCACTCAAGGCTTGCCATATGGCGACATCACGGTGTTGCAAATTGCTAGAATCACTCTCACAACTTGAATCTGGCGTGAGTGCAACTCTTCCATATAAACAAAAAGCACCATTGACCTGCGCTATCAGTCGGCATCACCCAACACGGCAGGGTGGAGAATAACGCCCAAGCGCACCTTCCCTCAAAGTTCCAGTCACCGTTGTATCAAGTTATTCGTGCCGATTTCCGTATACCAGGAATCGCCCTTTTGCTCTCATCTGCCGACAGACATGACGAAGCTATTCGTAATGCCGTGAAGATTCGTAGGGTTCCTCCAAGAACAACCTCCGAGGAAGGATGCTTGGCCCTTGAAGCTCACGGCTTGAAGATTTTCTTCGTCCCTTTCGTCATCGTCTCCCTTATCAGCCTGCTCTGCCTCGTCAACAACGGGGCGGGCAGAACTCTGATGGGTCCGTTAAATGCGGCCCCTCCCCTTCAGGAATCCTTTGTGAGAAGGCTGACTGCCAAAACAGCGTCTATTTATTTTCGGGATGGTTTTAGCTTTCTCCTACAATGATTATCGGGAAGTTTCTCGTCAGGGTTAGCACATGATGCGGGCTTTAGACGCGCGCGTGGTAACCGTGACCAGAGTCTATCCTAATTTCGCCCAAACCGTGCTTCTGCTCAATCTTCCGCTATCAGACATGGCCCCTACACTTACGACCGAACAGAGAACTCAGCTCATACAGGCAGCTTTTGAGGGTACGTATGTTCTTCTGTCCGATTGCATGGGGTCCGGAATGGCCACAGGCAGCAAGCTTATCTTGGGCTTATCACCATGTTAGCCAAGGAAGGGGCATACAGCCCCTACTCCAAATTCCCTGTAGGAGCTGCGTTATTAACCAAGGGCGGCGCAATTGTCAAAGGCGCGAGCATCGACAATGCCTCGTATGGTATGTAGGCTACGATGCGAATGTGCATATATCTGTCCGACATGCGTGCTGTTGCCCTACCCAAGGTGAAACGATTTGCGCTGAACGGACAGCGATCGTCAAAGCAGTGGTGAGCTAGTTTCTGGTCATGCTGTATTCCCCGTAACTGAAATCATATCCAGAGCGAAGGAGTACAAGAATTCATAGGACTTGCCGTGGTCGCGCAAGTCTTTCTCTAGCATCTCCAAACAATTATTCAGGCTGATGCAATCTCCCCACCTCTTTTTTCTTGCTCAGAAATATCAATTCTCCCATAACACCCTGTGGTATATGTCGTCAAGTCATCCGCGAGTTCTGCGCGCCCGACATGCCCATTCTTCTTGTCCCTGGAAATTATCCACAGCCATCATCACTGGCGCTCGACTTCCATTACTCAGAGGGCGGTGTGAGGGAGACGACATTGGACCTTTTATTGCCTTAGAGTCATAGCTTTGACCTCGAAACCTTGAAATCAGATTGGAGTGGGTGTCCTGGAATTGCAAGATTGCTTCTGATCCAAAAAAAATAATCCGATTCCATGATCAGTTCAACTGTCATAATACTCATGGACGAGATCATGCTCGAACATGGGGCAATACGATTGATTTATTCCAGACTCCGCGAAAACTCAGAGTTTTTTTGAATCACTTTACCAAGGCTCCTTAATTAATCGAAGGAAGTACGAGGGTAGACGAAAATACTTTGATGGGCGAGTCCGGATTGGGTGGGGAGATGGTGTCGAGACTAGTATTCAATCATTGTTCAAGTTACCTTGAGCGAGAAAAAAAAGAAAACCTCAATCACAACACCATTTTAAATATCCTTCCAGTCGATTCGAACGACTGACCTCATTATCAACGCTATTGTTAAATTTTAACATCTTCACACGAAGTTACACGTCTCTAACGCGCTGAGCTAGAAGGACCTAGTATTATTTTATACTATTCATTTATATGTTTCGATTGGCAAAGAAATCTTCTTGACGCCAAACGCTTCGTGCTAGTAGATTTGACATCAAGAATTCCGGTCATCTTCCGCAGGGCTCCACATCCAAAAAATGGCTTCGAGTCGATCCATGACGCCAAGAAGGGAAATAAATGCAGTCAAGGTCAAGTCGAGTTGGATGGGTTTGTTCTCCAGTTTTAAAAATACTTCACTAACCTTGAGTTATTCCTTTTCGTCGAGTCGAACGACCAACCTTGGCATCAGACCTCGATATCGTGAACAAGGCGTTGTCGACGTGCTGTTCTGCTGAGCCTAAAGGAACTAGATGGTTATTATTTTGATGCTTAGTATTGAATCGCGAGGTGTTTCGCCACTGCGGTTAGAGTAAATGTCAGAGTCTCCGTGGACCAAATGCCGGATGAAAACCTGCAGAGAAATCATGTTAGAATTTTCCTTTTATCAATCTAGAAGTCAGATAGTAATGCCTGAGCCTGAGCATAGGCAAATCGTGTGGTTCATCACCACTTTTTCCCTTCCCGACAAAATATCATGTCGTAAAAGATAAGGTTGAGCTCGAATCGAGTCGGAGTACCGGATACTGCTACACTTGTGTTCAAATACGTTGCAAAAAAAAAAGAGAACAGCACGGAAGCATCTCCTTCTAGTCGATTCGAACGACAGACCTCACAGACCTCATCGAGACGGTCGACCGCCAGCAATTTCCGGCGCGCTCTCTTCCTGCGAGGTTAGAAGGACTTTAGGTAATTATGTCAAAGTTGCACGATGGATTCATCACCGCCTGGGCACGAAAGAATCGGAAATCCTTGGAAAAGTCCCGAAGCCAGGTCAGATGGATTAAACATTTGAAGAATTTGAAGGGTAAGCCAGTCTTGAAAAAATATGGAAGTGAGATTCCTTGTGGTCGAGTCGAATGACCGACCGCGTAATATGTACTTACCAGGTCTGAGCCACACAAGGATGTTTGCGATGCTCACTTTATACCAGCTTTACATATTAGGTGGGGAGTTGGTGCTGAAACTAGTATTCAAGCATTATTCAAGTTATCTTCGGTGAAAAAAAGGGGAAAACCTCTGTCGGAGAAAAAAGTTGGGCATGCAAGGAAAGGGCGGTAATTTTGAATAAGAAAATATAAAGCGGGTGTTTTTTTATACCTATATCCTTCCAGTCGATTCGAACGACTGACTTCGTTATTGTTGAACTTCAACATCTTCTCGCGAAGTTACACGTCTCGGAGGCGCTCTCCCTGTGAGCTAGAAGGATCCATTATTCAATATCCTCTTGCTGGGTGTTAACAAGTAGATTTGACATCGAGAATTCTGTTCATCTTCCGCAGAGCTCCACATCCAAAAATCGGCTTCGAGTCAATCCATGTACACGAACAAGGGAAATGAACGCAGTCAAGTTGAGTTGGAGGGGTTTGTTCTCCGGTTCTAAAAGATATCGGGTTATTGACCTATTCCTTTTCGTCGAGTCGAACGACGAACCTCGTCATCAGACCTGGATATCGTGCCACGAGGCGGTGTTCCGTTGGGCCTAAAGGAACTTGATGGTTATTATTTTGACGTTTGTTGAGTCGCGATGCGTCTAGGCTGCCACTGCGGTTAGAGTAAAATGTCAGAGTCTTCGTGGTCGAATTCTTCTCGTCCGGCCACGTTCGGATGAAAACCTGCAGAGAAATCATGTTAGAATTTTTCCTTTTCGTTGATTGGAAGTCGGATAGTACTATACTCCTGAGCCGCGTGCTTCATCGTTACCTTTTTCCTTCCTATGTCGTCAAAGACAAACTCAAACCATACTGAGCATGAGAGGAGACTCACCGGATGCCGTCATACTTACGTTGCAAAAAGGAAAAAGGGGGGTGGATGTCCTTCTAGTCGATTCGAACGACTGACCTCATCATCGAGACGGTCCACCTCCGGAGCGCTCTTCCTCCGAGGTTAGAAGGACTTTACGTCGAAATGTCGAGGTTGCACGACGAGTTCATCGCTGCCTGGGCGCGAAAGAATCGAAATTTCCCAAAGCCAGGTCAGACGAATTGAATATTTGAGGAATTTGGAGGGGGATACCATAAGCCAGTCTAGAAAAAAACTTCCTTGTATGCGGAGATCAATTCCTTGTGGTCGAGTCGAACGACCGACCTCGTGGTACATTTCTTCACTTGCATTAGTACCAACTCTAGGTCTTCGGAGCCAACAAGGATCTTTGCGATGCTCACTTTACACCAGCTTTACGCCCATCTGAGCGAGTCGAGTGGCCTGCTTAGCCATGGCTCAGACAGTCTCGACCAAGGTAACTGCGGCGGGATCCCTCCTGCTTGATCTGGCGAAAAAAATACCGCTCATCGCGAATGACATCACCATTCACTCACACCGGCAAACGTGTGACAGATAATCTAGTCACACCTTACACATCTACTCATCTGTGGTCATTCTCTTCAGATTCTTGCTTAGCGCTTTCCATCCAGCTGGCTCTGTTCTCTTTGAACTCCCCCCTTCGCCTTCTACGACCCCAATAAACAACAATGACAGCCGTGTCACCCTTTGCGCGCAGCACCGCCTTTGAAGAGAGCCTTCTCTCCGGGCGGGAACAAACTGTACGTACCACCCTCCTCTGATCCATCCTTTCCCTGTCTGTCCTTTGCGTTGGAATTAACGTACAGCGCTTCGGCCTTTTCCCTTTCTTTTGCATAGATCGAAGAGATGTATAGTGTTCCAGAGAGTTTCCTGGAGATCGAGGTGCGGAATCCGCAGACGCACGGTGAGTTTCTGTTTCCGTTTGAGGGGGGAGGAGAGAATCATGATGGCTGATGTATCTCTCCCGTAGAATTCGGAAGGAAGATGTATACCGATTACGAGATAGTATGCAAGGTCCTTCTTCCTCGCCCCCCTTCTCCCCCTCTTCTCCGCTCATCTTTACTTTTCCACCGGACAGACAAACATCCCCGCCTTCAAACTACGCCATTCCCTCGTCCGCCGCCGTTACTCGGACTTTGAAGCCTTCCGCGATATCCTCGAACACGAGTCCACCCGCGTCAATATCCCCCCTCTCCCCGGCAAGGTATTCACGAATCGCTTTTCGGATGAGGTCATTGAGAGCCGGCGGGAGGGGTTGGAGAGGTTTTTGAGTATCGTTGCGGGTCATCCGTTGTTGCAGGTACGTTTGCTTTTGCTTTAGTGTGCTTGTTGTTGGTGTGGCTAATTCGAGACTCGGATGGTGGGGTAGACGGGGAGTAAAGTGCTCTGCGCGTTCTTGCAGGACCCTGCGTGGGATAGGTCGCTGTGGGTTTGAAATGCCGGTTGTTGTTTGGGGATGAGTATGGTATGGATAGGCCGGATAATGCTTTGGCGGCGTTGGGTGTCGTCAGCGCGATTATGGTTGGTAACCCATGTACATTATGGTCAGGTTATGGATATGTCCCTTTCTATTACTCCCTCACTCTACATTTTCTTCACACTTGTACCCTCTGTGTCATGCTTTCATCCGTCCCTCCCCTGTCCGCCTTTTGCAAAAGTACGTTTTGGATCCTGTCCCGCTGCTTTTCTAGTTACTCTCACTCGTACCGGAGGATGCATGTATACTCTATATATGTTGCAAGTTTTTGGAACTCTTTAACAGGCCAACAGGCCGCATATATCTACTCCTGAACTAAATCACGTCGTAGTCGTTCCGCGGCTTTGAGTTTTTACTTCGCTAACTTCTGAGTATCCATGCTGTCTGGTCTAATCAACAAACAAATGCGGAGTGTTCCCTAACGTCGTCATTCATCCTTCCCTTCCCCCACCATCGCGTCTACCAGATATGCCACCGGCCCCGACCTATCCGTCAAATATTCGTGACGGTGTCTCCCCCTCAAGGATGGCGAAGGTCCGTCTTACTGGTGAGTATATGAGTTTTGTATGTGTCCAAAAGTCATCCATTTCTGATGGCTACTTGGAATGCTTCTGGGGATTAACTGGATGAGGCACCATTGGGCTGAGATCTGAACACTAGTGCGTAAATTCCGCATATTCATGTGTTTCCAAGGTGCGACTTACCGCATTTCCTCAGAAGGATGCGCAACCTCGATATTCGAACTCTTCCTGAGTATTCCTGCACTTCTCATCCGGGGAGCACGTTGAGGCCATGGCACTGTGGGGATAGGTGGCCGGTTACGAAGGATTCAAGAGATATGTGACCAAGACGTCATAGCCAGATAGAGACCATTTCCGGCAGACGTAGGTTTACTGAGGGTCAAGGGTACGCCTCAGCGGACACTCAAATTTAATCCTTTTTAGAAGCCGATGATGGCTTCGAGTCGGAGCTGCGCAAGAGCTGCGCCCACCTTCAATTGGCTAATCGATGATCGCAGTCAACATGGCGAATTCAGTGGAAATCCCACAAGATATCATCGACAATGTCATTGCGGCACTTGGCGATGACAAGCGTTCGCTCAAGCAATGCGATCTAGTTTCTTCTTCGTTCCTTCCCCCAAGTCGCAAGCAGCTGTTCTACAGCATTAGTTTCGGACCCAACATTGAAGCTTCCGCCAAGCTTCTTCAAGCCCTCGTCCAAAATCCAGTCAATCAATCCTTTGTACGAAGAATGTTTGTCAATCACCAACATTGGGGTCCCAATCTTACTACTTTTGACGACTCGACACTTTCCATCCTCAAACTCCCGTTCTGTCACCTAGAAGAACTTTCACTCTTCGCTGTGGATTGGAGTGACTTGAGCCGTGAACTGAAGCATGCGCTGTCGACTCTCATGCATTCACCCACCCTCGAAACCCTATACCTCATACAAGTCGACAGTGTACCACTTACCCTCTTCCGTGGCATTGTTCATCTTCAGAAATTGTATCTAAGGGGAGTCTGGTTCAATGATCCTGGTGGCCAGCGGCCACGCTCGCTGAAACCGAAGGAAGTGGCGACAACTGCTTCTCAAACGGTGGTTGACCATTGTGTATGGTGTTTCTGGAATGCAACGGGTAGGAGATTTCCTAAATATATTTATTTCTCACTGATTCGGGTCCTCGGGACATAGATTATCCGAGTGAGGGGTCATTCTTGCCATTCATGTCCCGTCTGCGCGTTCTCGAAATCTTCATCGACCCATCCTCCACAACCATGTCTGATTTTTCCGTCTTGTGCTATTTGATGTCTTGTCTTTGTGCCAGTCTCAGATCCCCTGCCACACTCGAATATGTCAGGCTTAACATTGCGTTTGAAGGCAATGATGAGCCCTTCGATTATGTTTCATTTTATTCTGCTTTACGTGGTGATCCAGTTTGGCGCAATTTAGACTCCCTTGCAACTCGTCCGACTGGTTCACGGTTACAAACAGTCCACATCAACATCAGATATACCTTTCCTCATGACAACAATACTGTGGAACCCTGCGACGATAAAATTTTGGAAGCCGTCCTTGATAATTTACCTTTACTTCGGGACAAAGGCATTCTGTTCGTTGAAGCCAAGGCTAGATAACGTGGCCGAATGAATACCTGTGGGGTGGCAAAGAGGGGAAGCAACAGAGGAGATCAGGAGGCCCCACTCGCTGGCGAAATTTGGAAATAAGGATTTTCGTCTTGTGCAATGATTACACTGTGATCGGGCGGCGATATACTAATATACGGGGTCAAGCACCTCCCATTTGTTGGATGCACAGGGTTACCCTGTAGAATCGCAATGCGGTTAGTGTATGGCCATCGAGATATTTATCGATAAACGTTAAATAAGAGCAAGCACAATTCTCGCAGAAGCATTAATGGGGTAGTGGTAACCTGGGTCGTTGCCATATTGTAGGAACTCTGAAGTCGACCCGCCGGGGGTTCGATTCCCTCTTAATGCAATAATGTTAGGGTGCTGGTGTCATTTTTTCTTGATTAGAGAGAGCTCTGACTCTCTTCAGTTTTCCAGCCATTGAGCCCGGATAAGTCATATACTTTCATCTTGTAATTGTAAGCAAGTGTGTTATCTATATCTAGTACTGAGATACATACTGATGGAAAGTAACGCATTAATAGTAGGGTACGTGGAAACCTTCGTCAACCAAATTCGAAGCGACTCGACTTGGGGTTCGATTCCCTCTTGGTGCATACCACGTCTAGGATTTCCTTTGCTACTCGATACGGATTTTGATAAATGGCTCTTATCGTTATTGGTGGGGAACTCGAATCAGACCCAAATCAGACCGCCGACCGGTTCCGGGTGAGTCGTATGTCCATTCCCGCGAGCAACTTGATATGTATTTTTGCGGGTCTGAAGTGTATTTAGGCTGGAGAAGCAACTTATCTCTGCACATCTCTTTAGGTTTCGTACATATCTTCGCTGGCAAAGCCTAGAAAATGGCATCAATCGACGTTGCCTCGTTACATTTGAACACCAAGGTAAGCTATGTACCTCATCGCACTAGGAAGTGATCAACGTGATTGGCGACACTGCAGACTACAACGACCGTCAAGGCGAAGAGCAGATCCAAGAAGAAACAAGGCGACTTGAACACCTCAACTCACCCCGACTCGAACACGGATACGACCGTAGAGCCCGAGATCGTGGCCTATTCGCAACAGAGCCGCTTCCACCGCGAAACGTTCGATGCCAGCAATATCGATATTGACATCAAAGGTGTCAATGTCAGCGTTAACGACAAAGAACTGCTCGTAGACGCACATCTTAGGTTGAAACCAGGTGTACGCTATGGGATGGTCGGACAGAACGGGGTTGGGAAGTCAGGTACGTTCAGGGTAATCCTCTTAGATTTGCGTCCGTCTTAACGCATACTTCTTTTTCAAAGTTTTGATGTCTGTCCTTGGGAACAATCTCCTTGTCGGATTGCCTCAGAACGTCCGAATACTCCATATCGCTCAACTTGAAGATATCACGGCTGGTCGGACTATCTTGCAAGAGATTCTCAGCGCAGACACGGACCGTACGCGGATCATTGAAGAATCTCGGGGTACGTCCGCCAAATGTCGCATGGGGCTTTACTCGTCAACTCTGGTTAGCCTTGCAGGGCTTTTCTTCCAAATCTTCTTCCAACTCTTCACTGAATGTGATCATCCACGGCCTCCTCGTTTCTCGTGCTCAAACGGCTCTTGATCTCGCTCAGAAGATCGCTACCAAGAGATCGGGTCAGAGAGGACACACCGCTCGTCAGGCGCTCTTAGCCGCCGAAAATGAATTAGCTTCCATCCAGGCCCAAGATCCACAAATATACGTTACCAGCCAAATGGTTCACGATATCATGACAGAAGTATTTGGAGCGTATGAGGCACTGGATGTAGAGGCCGACGAGGCGCGCGCCAAGGCGATTCTTCGAGGGGTGGGTTTCAGCGATGATGATTTGAACAAGGAAGGAAAGCAAATTAGCGGGCTGAGCGGTGGTTGGAGGATGCGCGTTATGTTGAGTAAAGCCTTGTTCGTCAAGCCCGATATTTTGCTATTGGATGAACCAAGTAAGTCTGAGCGTTATTTTGCGTTTTGGCTATCTATAACATCTGCCCCGCTCTTAGCCAATCACTTGGACCTGCCTGCAATCGTTTGGTTAGAATCATACCTGACTAACGAAACGGAGGGTCAAACGGTCGTAGTTGTATCCCACGACCGGAATTTCCTCGATTCCGTCACAGATGAAACTATCATATTTCGGGATAAGAAGTTGACTTATCATCCTGGAAATTACGAAGACTGGGAGAAGAACACTGAGGAGCAAAAGAGGCGCAAAGCGCGGCTCAAGGAGGTAACGTACTTTGAGGACTACTCTATAACCAGCTACTGAATAGACGCCAGCTGGAACAAAAAAGGCGCAAAAAAATCACGGAGAGCATCCAGAAGAGTCTTCAAATTGCCAAGTCTACTGGGGACGATAAACGCCATGGGCTTGTCACCTCTAGGAAAAAAGTTCTGGAACGGATGGGAATGGATCGTCTTGAAGATGGAAAACGATACAAAGAATCATATCATGGCTTCCGAGAGGCTATCGTCGTTGACCAGGGAATCAAAACTGCTCCCATACGGTTACCTCCACCTGAACCGTTCAATTTCCCGGGAAGCTCGTTCCTCCAGCTCTCCGAAGTATCGTTCCGATACAATCCCAAACCCTCCGCTCCAATGGTCATCAATAACGTCTCTCTTGACGTTGGCCCACATGCTCGGATTGGGTTGCTAGGGCCTAACGGATGTGGAAAATCAACCCTTATGAACCTTCTCGCCGGAGAGCTCAAGCCTACCCTCGGGGAGGTGAAGAAACACCACCGCCTCAGAATTGGATACTTTTCACAGCACACAGTCGATCAGCTTGACCTTTCAGTTTCCGCGTTGCAGCATCTCAAGAAGACTTATCCGGATGTTGTGATCTCTGAAGGTGAAGCGCGATCTCATTTTGGGTCGTGTGGGATTAGCGGAGACCCTGTTGCGCGTCCAATTCGAACGCTCAGCGGAGGACAACGAAATCGCGTCGCACTTGCCCTGGTCACCTTCCATCGCCCTCACGTTCTCCTTCTTGACGAAATAACGAATCATCTGGATATGGGCACCGTTGAATCGCTCGTTGAGTCGCTTTGTGAATTTGAAGGAGCGTTGGTGGTGGTCAGTCACGATGTTTGGTTTTTGAAGCAGGTCATTGAGGGTGGTGATGATGATGATGACGGTGACGGCGAGAGTGATGGGGAGAGAGAGAAGGGTGTTTTATACACGGTTACGAAGAAGGGAGAGTTGAAGATGTGGGAGAAAGGATTGGATGCATATGTGGAAAAGATTCAGAGGTTGTCGACAAAAGGGTTACAAGCCCGGATGGTAAAGTAACAAAGTCAGTACCAAATCCAGATTGTTGTGAACTTTGAAATTGTCGTCGACTTGAACTTGGTACTTCTCTTCTAGGGTTTGCCCGGCCATGCAACTTCAATTACCGTGAGCTTTGTGAAATTCCTTGGTAAAGTTGGGCTATTTATAAGTTGTGTGTGACGTCAAAGGGTTCTTCAGGGTAGCACTTCTTTCGTTGAATTTTCTCTTTTTCTGTTGACAATTCCAGGATGAAGTAGCTCTTCTCCTCTCCTCTCTAGTTCGTGCTGGTTTGTGACGTTATATCATCCAAGGTAGGAAAACTCCTTCCTAATCCGCCAAGCCGGGTATTTCTAACCGAATCCGCCCACTTCAGCATGATATTGTCGCTTCACTAAGGAACATGTAGTGCCCGGTCCGAGGCCGAAGTACTTGTTAAAATAACCTCTCTCTTCATCCTCGCATTTCTCTTTCCAAATACCACGCGCATATACCCCACCAATACCATGGCACAAGTCGAACGTCCAAGCCAAGACACCCTCGACATCTCCCATATAGCAGGAAACGCCTCCCCCGAGATCAAACGTTTCCTAGGGTATCCATCCCTCTTCTTCGGGAGCCATATGTCCGCGAACGTTGATTCGCCGATTTTTGGAGAGGAGATTCAGAAGAGAATAAAGGTCACGGAGTTGTCTGTTGATGAGAAGCGGGAGGAGGCGAGTAGGTTGGAGGGGAGGGTTGTTGCTGAGATTGTGGTTGCTGCAGGTGGGTCTTTTTTGGTTTACCATTTGTGAGGAAGGGTGAGTAGGCTTACGCGTGCGACGACGTAGATATGTTGAATGGAAACGGAACTCTGCATGGGGGATGTATTGCTTGGTTAATTGACATGTAAGTTTCGTTGCATTTCTCATTCTTGCGGATTTCTTATACTTTTTATGGATACTGGTAGGTGCTCGTCGCTGGCGTTGACAGTTCTCAGCATGACTACATCCGGCAAATTTCAGATGAGCGTGACACAATCTCTGAATGTGGTCTACCATTCTCCGGCTAGCCTGTAAGTCTACCCTTGTCAAATTACAACACGCAAATCTTACCACACGCCATAGGGGAGACAAAATCCGGTTAGTAAACACAACGCTTACGCTAGGCGCTAGAGCGCATTCTGTGAGAACCGAGGTGGGTTGTATGATGTCCCTTTCAAATTTTCCTGATGCTAAAAAGAGAAAATCAGATCTGGAATGACACGCACCGTCGCCTAGTTGCTTCGGGCGTGCACATCAAGATGTTGCCGTCTGCGCCAAAAGCCAGCTTGTGAGGCTGGCTCGGGGTCGGACCTTTGTAGAATTATGATATATTCATTTAAATAAATAATCGTGAACGGAGAACGTACCAATGGCAATAAAGATTCATTGTCTTAAATTGTTCATGCCATAAGTTATTTGTGTGCACGTCGCCCTAGGGCCCCAGAATTGCGTATCACAGACAAAAAAATTATCACTTTTGGGTTTATTGGTTGAGAATCTGTCTGTCCTCGTACTGTCTGCTCAAGTGTGGACGTATCTTGAGACTAATACCCTCAACTCACTTTGTTGGTTGAGGTTTGGTGTTGGCGCCAACAACCGCCGAGTCACCTGACCGATGTTCACACAAGTTTCCCGCTGGCCACTTCTTCTGTGCGTCCACTGCAGTCTTTCTCATTCGAGAGGTCTTCACACCCTTCAAGGTTCTGAAAATACGATTTCGCGCCATCACCCATCCGCCAAGTCAAAAAAAATTCATCGAAGTTTTGATCGTGTCTTACCAATTGGCAGGCAAGGAGCGGTTTCTGGCTCGTAGGTTTATGACTTACATGAATTTACCCACCTGCTAGTCGACGAAAACCTGTCTCGAGGCTGACGGGGCCCCGAGATGCTTATACGACATCAGTCATGAGCCTGACGTGTCAGCATCTTAGCCTCAGACGCCCAGCAGACACCCTCTATCACCATCGGAACCGCGACGGCTTTGAAATCTAAGCGTACGCGGACAGACGGCAAGCCTATTCTTGACTTTTCCCGTGACTGACTTGTAATCACGGAGAATTATCTTTCTAGAAATCCTTCTCTCCGGTGATGTCCTCCTTCGTCGCCTTATAAGAAGGCAGGGAAAAGGCAACGTATCAGAAGCATCCATTACCTGCCGACACTTACATCTGAATATGGTTCTCAAACTTTACGGATTCCACCTATCCACCTGCACTCGTACGGTCGCGACAGTGTTGCACGAGAAACAAGTCCCCTTTGAATTCATCCAAGTCGATCTTCTGAAAGGCGAGCAGAAAGCCCCAGAGTTTGTCGCCAAGCAACCGTTTGGACAGGTTCCTTACATTGTAAGCTTTTTTTATTTCCTGCTAGGCCTTCGCTTGGTAGCTACCTCACGTTCATTTCACTTGAAATTTGTTATCTAGGACGACGACGGGTACATCTTATACGAAAGTAGGGCAATCGCTCGTTACATCGCGACCAAGTACGCCGATCAAGGAACGCCCCTCCTCCCGAAGGATTTAGAGGCATACGGACTTTTCGAGCAAGCTGCATCGGTCGAAGTCCATAATTTTAACCCATACGCATCGAAAGCCGTTGCTGAGAATGTGTTCAAGAAGTGCGGTGGTTTCTCTCTCTTTATATTGCATACCCGTTCTGATGATCTCGTATTTCGAAACAAATAAGGTACCGTGGGCTGACTCCCGATCCTGCCGTTTACGAAGCCGCCATTGCTGCGTTGGACAAGAACCTGGTTGTGTACGACCAAATCCTGGGAAAGCAGAAATATCTTGCTGGCAATGTCAGTACTACTGTTGTCCTTTATCCCTGTTGGTAACGTGTTACTCACTTTGGACTTTAGGAAATCACGCTTGCTGATATTTTCCACGTTGCCTATGGCTTACTTCTCCCTGCGGCGGGGAGCGACACTATAGAGTCGAAGCCCAATGTTGACCGGTGAGTGTTGATACTTTTTGCATCACGGTGATTTATGTGATTTTTTGTATATATATTCAGTTGGTTCAAGGAGGTGTCTGGGAGGGCGTCTTGGCAGGCTGTCAAGGATGGCGTGAAGAGCACCATTTAATATGAAATTTAAAGGGTAAGACAATATAAATATGTGGCAGTCCTTGTGGGGATTGGACAATGTAATGCATTAAGTTGGCTTAACCTTTTTGCCACTGGTTAACTTGTAGTCCTTCAAAAGAATTCCCTTGAGTTGGGAGGTGAAAATATAAAACACTGAGTATACTTTGTATGCTGTTTTTCTTCACAAAGCCAAAATCTCTTCCAGCACACCTATAATGTTCAGAAACAACATTTTCTGCAACACATTAATGGGGTAGAGGTAACCTGGGTTGTTGCCATGATCATGACACAACTCGATTCATTGAGCTCGACCTGCCAGGGGTTCAATTCCCTCTTAATGCATAGCAGTAACATATTTTGTTTTTCTTCCAGAGTTGAAAAGAATATTGAATCATTCAGAAAGTCTCAGATTTGGGAAATCCAAAAATCTGATCACACCTTAAACAAGGGATAATCAGGCAGTTAAATGAAGTTTTTGACAAACTCTAGGACAAATTAATCATTTTTGCATCTTTTATGTAACTAAAACAGACCTATGGGATTTTCTTGTGCAAAGGTGATGTCCAAATGTAAAAAAAATTGTTGTTACTATTTTTAAAATGTGTTGTAAGGTACATCCACAGGACAAAAGGCCATTAACATTTGCAGGTGTAATGGCTTCCAGGAACAATTCAGTTTGTCTCTTCAGCATGGGGCAAAACTTTAACTTTTAACAAAAACTTTGCCTAGGGAACAGAGTTGTGAACAAATTTAAACAATAAGCATTTTAACTGTTTTATTCTGTCAGTCCCCTTGAACAATTGGCAAATATACTGTCAAAATAAAAATTGTCCCAAAAACACATACAAGGTGCAAAAATGATAAACTTGTTAACTTCACTTCACTGCCCAATCATTCCTTGTTTGAAGTGTGATTGTCTGGCAATCTGCTGTGTCCATTTGTTTAGTGTTTTCCCAATGTCACACTGCTGGCTTTTCCCAAATCCCAAACATTAAGAGCCTGCTGGGGGTTCAACATCCAATTCCCACTTGATGCATTTTTATGAAATCTTCTCATATGATTTGCATCAATTTACTTGTAACATTTGAGCCCTCATATCCACCTGGTGAAATTGTGAAATGCTGAGTGGATTCCTCTTCCCTTCCAGTTCTACTGGCACAATATGAATCTGAGTTGATTCATAAAAGTAAATAATCTTACAGTGACTTGAAAATGCATTAATGGGGTACTGGTAACCTGGGTCATTGCCATACAATTGTGTTCATGTGTAACTTGACCTGCAGGGGGGTTCAATTCCCTCTTAATGCATGTAGTAGTGTTCTATTCTGTGCATCATCTGTTTCTTTTTTGCTTTTTTTGAATGCTGTTGTACTGTGAAATTGAAGTGTGAGTCTGAACATTCAACCAGCCAAACTCAAATTTAAAGAGAGGTGCTTCAAATGCAATGATCAATGGCAATAACTGTCCACTTTAATCAAGATCTTCTATCAATGTAGATGCACCCTTCATAAGAAATTATTAGTTTACCCTCCTTGGATAGAAATACAGCATTAATGTGTTAAGGCTAACTTCACACCAATGTATTTATGAGCATGTTAACATGTTTATTCTTAGTACCAGGTTATTGTCAGCTGTATTTACAGCATGCAAGTTTAAACTGTGTGGGTTTTATGCCCCCAATTACAACACATGCACCAGAGGAAGGGTTAGGGATAAATTTCTTTTAGCATCCTTCTACAAATTGCACCTGTCCCATCAGCAGGGTGGATGTTGATACTTGAACTTGTATGGTGGTAGTTTAGATGGGTTTCATATATATACAATTCTATCAGCTGGTTCAAGAAGTTGTCAGAGTTAGTCTTTAGATAATAAATCCATAAAATGCTGAGTGTTCTTGCTGTTTTTTTTTATTTACCCAAGTCAAAATTTCTTCCACACATATATCAGTTCAAAAACCTCATTTCCTCCAATGCATTGATGGGGTAAAGGTAACCTGGGTCATTGTTATAGTCAACAGAGTTTAACTTGACCTGCTGGGGGTTCGATTCCCTCTCAATGCATGATGATGCATTGTTGTATTATTGATTCTCTTTTGATTCCAGTGTTGGAAAATTGATTTCCCTCCATACATGTACACCCCCCCCAACTGCAATCATGAAAAAAACATTTCACCTTGTAATGCATTAATGGGGTAATGGCAACCCAGGTCATTGCCATATGTGGTTTGTATGAAAGCACTTGACCTGCCAGGGGTTCGATTCCCTCTTAATGCACTGTGATAAATATGCTGATGACTTCTTTTACTGTTGCACTGTAAATTCAAAGTGTGAATATTTTGCCCAGTATCAAATTTGAAGAGATGTGCATTATACATGATGATCAATGGCATTAAGTGCAGTGTGGATACATCCAACATAGAAAATTACTAGTTAATGATTCTGTCTTAATGCATACTATGTTTGTTCAGGAGTTTGAAACTGCACATTATCTTGCCCTCCGTGTATCCTAGGATCTTGAAATTTTCAGAGAAGATGTATTTATGCATTAGATTTACTATTCCAAAGTTTCAGAGGAAGACTCAAAGATTTGTGTGCTGGAGGCATAACTTTGTGCTTTTCATTACACCAACCAAACAAAAGTAACGGAATGTTGTCTCAGATCCCTTCAGATCAGGTAGACCGTTTATTCTGAAACTTTCCAAGTACATTCAAATGGCATTTGAGAGTCTACATACAAATTTCTAGAGAGATACATGAAGTTCTCTTGGGAAGGAGAGCGAAATACCAAATTTTGTTAGCAAACAGCTCTCCAATCATGACATTTGTGTGACATTCACCTGTCAAACGATCTTCATCTGTCAGCCAAAGTAATTGTGACCTTGTGTGACAGCAGTTTCAATCTCCTGATATTTTTGAACCCTGAGCATCAGAACACCTCCGACAGTGAATATAACACATCTACACCAATAAAAATTGGATATTCATATAAAAGAGAAAAATCTAGATCAAGTGGTCAAAAAATCTGAAGGACTTGAGGAAGTGGTGAGCCAGAAATCATGCAACACTGAAAAAGTTTCAAACTCCTGAACAAACATAGTAATGGTGTCTTGTCACCTCGCTTTAGCTAGGTCTCCCAGCTTCATAATTCGTAAACATTCACAAACAATAGGATTTCTGGCAGTCATATTCTTCATGATTGGACCAAACATGGCATGCTACTTCAGCAACAGTTGCAAACAATAGGACTTTGTGGAAGTCATACTATATGTGGTCAACATGTGCGTATGAGTCAGGATATGCAGAGTGCATTTTTCATGTTGTTCCTGCACCTCAGAAATCCCATAAAGCTCTGCAAGCCAACTGCAAGCAACACTCTATATACTAATTAAATATGTGTGAACCTTTTCAAAAGAACAGGAGCAAGAGAATGCCATGAAAAGTGGCCTCCACATATCCTGACTCGTACACACATTGTGACCACATATAGTAATCTTCATGATTGGACCAAACATGGCATGCTACTTTGGTAGAACTTTAACATAGACACCAATAACTTGCTTGCAAGGCTCGACATGTCATTTAGATGACCGCCAAACATATTGTGGACATCCTTCAAGTTGATTACACTAGATACAGTTCTTTTCATACAGTTGAATGAAATTAAAAAAAGTTGTCCTGGTGACGTCCAAAATGTAATTTACCTCAAGAAATCTGTTTGTGTGTACTCTGCTATCAAAATCTATATCTCCCTGCCCCTATCCTCCAGCTCCCCATTCTGCACAGAAACAGCAGCAAACTCATCTCCATGTCTGCCCTCATCTCATTCCCTTCCTTGTCATACCTCATCAACATCTTCACTATCATCGCAAAGTAAATTATCCCAACCACCAACAGCCCCTTGGTAGCTACCTATGGACCCAAAACCAGTGTTGCACTCATTGGTGCATGGGACAATGGATCATTACCTGATCCCTTGAACCATACAAATGAGAGTATGGTTGTGAGGAAGATAGTGTTTGGAAGTCCGGTCTCGTGACTGGAAAAAGACCATAACCAGACCGGACCAAGACCGCAAAAGACCGGACCTGCGGTTACGGTCTTTTATTTTTGAAATGTAAAGACCGCAAAAAAACCGGTTAAAGTGAACCGGTTTTGACCGGTTTGGACCGGTCTTTTGTAGCCCCTTAAATACCCTTTAAAACGCACCCAAGAACGTACGATTTGGTAAAAAAACGAGAGAGATATGAATTAACATGTAAATTACTTTGGGGAATAATAGATGTACCAGACTTATTTTATAGAAGCACCAATTCCTATCGGAATTTAACGTTCTTGGGCTCGTTTTGAAGCTATTAAAAATGTTAATAAATTTACCGATTAATAAATTTAAAATATTGGCCTAAAGACCGGTCATAAACCAGTTAAAACCGATGCAGACCGAAACCGGTCTATAGACCGCAAAAAACCGCGGTCTGCGGTCTTTTTGCGGTCCGGTCTGGTCTTTTGACTTCTGGGGAAAATGCAGACCGGTTACGGTTACGGTTAACGCCCCTGGGCATCAAAAAACCGGACCGAACCGGACTTTCAAACACTAGAGGAAGAGGACCATCGACCTGTGAGGAAGGAAGAAAAACAAAGAAAGCACTCCACTCTTCTGCAAACATAGCCCAAACACACTCTTTGCCACTGCGAGGAGTCAGCCAAAGGCCAGACGACGAGCAGCGGCTCCTTTGACAAGCTAGATATTCATTCAATCTAATGGGGTTCTTAGCAAAAAATACAAGGATAAAATTCTGCTAAGATAAACCTTGGTCAAACAGTGGGTGATGGGAAGGACAAGTTCAAATTCCAATTAGTACATTTTCAAAGTTTTTTCATTGCGTGAAGCCGAGGTTGTACTACTAAGAACCTTGACTAATGTATTTAAAATACAGAAGCGAGGTTTTGTTGACGAAGTCAACCTCTAAAGTAGTTACTTTTGCCTTTTTAATAAGTATTAGTGTGCATGCTTTGAATGTACGCGGTTTTTCTTCCAAACTTGGAAAGTGTTCGCTTTTTCCCTCATATTTCAACAACACTAAGATTGTCTGTCAAGCATTAATGGGGTAGTGGTAACCTGGGTCGTTGCCATGTCGTAAGATGTGTTTATTAGCTCGACCCGCCGGGGGTTCGATTCCCTCTTAATGCATATTCCATTGTTCTAAGAGTTTTTGTTTTGGTACCATTGCGCTGCGAATCCAAAGTGTAAATATTTGAATGCTTAGCCCCCCAGTGATTTTTAAAGAGATGCGTATTACGCACAATGATCGACAGTACTACTCAAGTGTGGACTTCGAGCTCCGTTATCAGTGTGGATACATCCTACATAAAGAGTTACCAATTAACCCTCTTTGTGAGCTCGAGCTTTGAGAGCGCGGAATTACATACAATTAGAAGAAATAGCGCTATACTACTAATCTATATCTGTGTATTTATCAACAGTAATCACTGTGCACCCCAGGTCAGGTTATTTTCCCTGGGTGTAAAACTGGGTATATAGGTTATAATAACTACTTTCTCGGACTACAATCCCTGGGTGGTAAATAAAATAACTTGGTCAACAGGTTGTTGATACCTGGTTAGAATAACTTGTTATATGACGGAAATAACCCGCTCCCAGGTCTCGTTGTAACGGTTATTATAACCCGTTAACCACGTTGTACTGTAGAGGCAAAATAGCTGGGAAAACGGGTTTTCTCACTCCTTGTCCAACAGATAGAAATCACCACGTTGAATTTTGATTGGACTGGTATAAAAAACTCGGTAGACAGATGAAATTGAGGCTATAACTGAGTGTTTATATACAACCTATCTACACGGTATCGACCAACTTACGATGCTTGGATGAACGCGTCGTTGCTTCCCAAACCCTCATTCCCAGCCTGAGCCCCCTGATACTCCATATCATCGTCATCCTCCTCCCCATCCCCGCCATAGCCCGCCAAAATTTCCCCTTTCCCCTCGCCCAGTCTGCAGGGAAGCGCTTTCGTGTGTTTGAGCGGGTCTGGCACATTGAACTCAATTAGTAAGTCAGTTGCCTCAGGAGTAAAGCACTTACCAAACGGAAGATGTTAGCCAGTTTATGGTGGACGATGTCAAGAGGTCAGCCGGCGCCGCTGGATGGGGGTGGGAGAAAGAGGTTGTTTGATCCCATTCTCACGTTTGTTGAGTATTATATAGAGATTGCGCCGTATGCTCCACAATGACATCAAAGCTCCCCCGAGATATATATACTGATGAACCTGGTTTACAAGTTATGAAGATCACTTGTTGAACAGGTTATAATTTAACTTGGTATCTACTGGTTTCGAGGACAAGGTAACATTTACTGGGTTTCCGGGTGATTTCAATAACCTGGTAATATCTGGGTATTATTACTGGGTTCAGAATAACCAGGTAGGTACCCGATTTTCCGGTGAAAGGTTGAAAGCACTCGGTGATCGGGGGAAAACAACCCGAACTGGGGTGCACAGTGAATGGTATACTTGGTACCAGGTCGTGTATGCGTCAACTCAACCTGCGTGGGTTCAATTCCCTCAATTACAATATGGGGACCAAGATTAAATTCTTTTAACACATCGATGTCCGACCAGCACACAACTCCACGCTCAAAACCTCGAAAACCGAATAACACCCACCATAGCGATAAACACACCCAACACGCACATCACAACCGCCACAACCAACCACGTCGTTCCTCCACTCTTCCCTGTGAGATCTTTAAGCATGACACGAGCTTTACCCATCGCGTCGTAGTTCTCTTCTATCTTTTGGGAGGTTGTTTGGAGGAGGGCGTTGTCTTTTTCGAGCGTTTGTTGGAAGTGTTCGGCGTTGCGTTTTAGTTGGGTTGCCATTTGGGAGAGTTGGAGGGAGAGGGAGGTTTGTAGGGATGTGTGGGTTGTGTTTGGCGTTGCAGCTGTTGAGGTGGGGAGTTTGCGTGGGATGAGGGTGTCTGTGTTTGTGGGAGCGAGGGCGGTGGTTGATGGGGATGTGCGCGCGGGAGGGGGAGAGGAGGGGTTGAAAGGCGATGGGGGGTGAGAGGAGGGTGAGTAGAGGGCGGTGGAGGAGAGGAGTGGTGTGTTTTGTTCGGGGGGGGAGAACTCGGGTTTTGGTATGGACGGGAGGAGTGGTGCGGGGCGCTTGGTGGGTGGTAGTGTGCGCTGTTCGTTTGAGGGTCAGCAAATGACGGGGAGGTTAAGAGAAAAGAAGCGAAACCTGATGCACGTCCTTGAGGAATACCTCGACTTTGTCCAGCTTGATCAAGAGTTCGGTACGCTGCTTTATCTTGGCTGGGAGTAACGCGTCCTCGTCGTACATCTCGACGTTCTTGACGAGTTTGCGTGCGTATTTGACTTTCTAACATCGTACCCAATAAGCAGTTAGGTAAGGACAATAAAGTCAAACGGCACCTGGAGATCCTTCTGCGCCTTTAACCAAATCCACTCATTGCCCTCGTTCCATTCATCGGGCGTAGCGACGCTCTTCTCGAGCCTCCGAACGAGTCGGACGAGGTTAATTTCATCGTGGGTCGTGTACTCCATCGTAGTCGTTGAGTATCGTGGTCGTGCAACTGGTGGTCGTGAGCAATGAGACGTGGTGTTTTTCCCTAACGACGCAGCCATACACCGGCTCCGGTCGGTGTGCGGACGCGATATGACGCGAAATATCTTTTTAACCCCGAAATTATTTACAACAACCACGTTCGTTCGTTGAGCCATCTTTTCTCCCTTTTCTCTTCCCCTACGAATCAGATGGCCCCGAGAGGAGGCAGAAATCGCGGTGGACGCGGACAACCCCAAACCAGCCCTCGTGGTGCTGGTGCTGGTGGATCGCCTTATCGCGGCGGCGGCAAGGGAAGAGGAAATTCACACATACCAGGATCGAGTTTCGTAGAAGAAGAGCTGGCTTTCACTGCCAGGATGATGAGTCAAGATGGTTCGTTCTTTGGTGTAGTGTTCGTTGGGTACTTATTGAAGGGGGTGGATAGGACCGCAAAATAGAGGAACACCTAGAGGAGGACGTGGAGGAGGAGGAAGAGGGACTCCACAGCGGTCTGGTGCGAATACGCCCCGTGGTCGTGGTGGGATGAATACACCCCGTGGTCGTGGTGGGGCGAATACACCCCGTGGTGGTCCTGCTAACCGTGGTACTCCCAACCTCGCCCGAGGACGAGGCTTTGGCATTGGCACTTCACCACGCGGAGATGCCAAAACTCCAAATAACTATTACGATCCAAGTCCCAACGGAAACTACAAGAAAACTAACAACACCCTCTCAAACCTCTTATACGCCTCCAGACCCCTCCTCCGTCCCGTCATCTTCGTACCCTCCGTACTAACGAAGGTATTGTTCGAGGAGGAAGCAGGGGAGGAGTTGTTGAAGGCTGCCGTTCAGCCTGATGAGGACAGAGGTCTGTTTCTCTCTTTTCCTTCAATCGGCATTGGTATTGGACTTACACTGCATGCATGCAGATACACAACAAAATAACGCACCAACAGCAGATAAAGTGTTTCGTGTATTCAGCGGGGCGAACTTTCCCCCTCCCCCTCCTTCCTCCTCTGGAGAGGAAGACGAAGGAAGAGAGGATGATATTGAAGAAGTCGATTTTAACGATATGGGCAAACTCTTAGAGTCGCTCGTCGTCGCTACCACTACTTCACTCAACCCCTCATCGCGTGTAAACGAAAAACAGGAGGTGTTCACGGGGAAGTTTACCAACACCCACGCACCACAGAATCTTAACAATGAAGGTGGGGGTGGGGACAAGGAAACGGTGCTAGAAATCGACTTTACCGAATTGGACAAGTTGACATTGGTAGAGGGGGGTATGGGTACTGCGTCGGATTTAGATGTCTCTGGACGGGAGGATCTGTTGATGCAACAGGGTGGGATTGGGGGGGCTAGTCGAGAGACTTTGGATTCGATGCTGGTCTCCGCTACAGACATGCACGAGGTGGTTAGACAGATCCGGAGGGAGGAATTCCCTCTCCAGGACGAGGGCGTCACCATCCAGAGCGAGGGCATCACCATAGAAGAAGAAAACCCGGTTTTTGTGCGAAACGATGCCGTTTCCGACTTGGGTGACCAGGAGAAAGGAGATGATGGCTCTATGTGCGTTGATGAATCGGTTAATGCGGGGTCCTTGAGCACCAGAAGCTCGGGTGCAAGCACGACCGTCTCTTCCAGTACGGTCTTTTCGAATGAACACACCACGGCGTTCTCGAGCGAAAGCACAAGGAGGGAAAGGAATATTGCTACGGTTGAAGCATGTGTCGCGGTCGAAGAGCAACTGGAACCCGTGGCGAAACCTTCTGCAGATGAGGGAAGCGTATCTGCAAACGTTCTTCATGCACACATCGTCACGGACACATCCATCAAAGTGGAGTCGACGACGACGGAAACTCTCGATGTGCAAATGACATCAAACTCGATAGGTACTATGGATGTGGATACTGGTCCTACGCCAACGCCACCTCCAGCAGAACCCGCGCAAGACATATTCTTCGTCGACGTCGTTCCTGAACCCGTAACTGGGACTGAATTCCCAGCACAATTACAATTCATACCAGACGACGATGACTCGGACGAGATCATCGTCTACGTTGCTCCTCACCCACGGGTGAAACATAGTACGCACACCGAGCAAAAGGCGCAAGACGAAGAAAAAGATAAAGACACGTCTCAGTTCGAGCCGTATGTTGGTCTCTCTCAAACGACCACTACCAACAGGCCCTCTTTCCCATTGGCTTCTACCTCCTCCTCCCAACCACAACCACAAACTCCCAACAAAGCCAAAAATAAACCAACCACGGAAAGACTACGCGTCCCACCCGTCACCACGCCCCGTCAAGCAAAGGTATTCAAAGCCAAGGAGAGGAGAAGACTTAAAAAGCGCGCCGGTGGTGGTGGGTTTAGTGTATACGGAGCTATGATGTCCGAGGCGCAGCTTTTCATTGGAAGCGGAAAGGACACGAAGAAGGCTTCGAGGCGGAGGGGTGATTCGGATTTGGACTGGGGGGATACTAGTGGTGATGAAAATGATGCTGAGGAGGAGGAGGAGTTTATGTCGTTTGCGGATGTTCAGAGGCCCACAGGGAAGGGGAAGGGGAAGCAGCGGGCGGAGGAGGAGGATGTGGAAGGAGGTGCTGAGGGGATGGAGGTTGATGAGTTGGATGTAGGCGCTATGAAGCGTTTCGTTGGTGGGCTGTTGGGGAAAGATGCGGGGAGGTTCGTTACGGCGGATGATATTCGGGATGGGGAGAGGATGAGGGATGAGGATGAGGATGAGGAGCTTTGTGGTTTGGGTAGTGGGAGTAGCGAAGATGACGAGGAAGTGGAAGAGATGTTTAATGCTGAAGAGGGGATGTTGATCTCTGAGGCTGCTGCTGTGGGAGACGAAGATGATAGTGATGAGGATGACAGCGATGAAGATGAGGACGAGGAACGAACCCCACGGACGAGTTTCCAAGCTAGACTTGAGCGGTTGAGGGAACGGGCGAGGGGGAAGAGACCGGCTGATGTGTCTTTTGATGATGGGAGTGATGATGATGATGATTTGTTGGATCGGAATATGACGTGGGCGGAGGAGGATGATGATTTCATTGAGGAGATTCAGGTCAGTTTCTTTCGTTTTGTTTGTCTTGTTCGGTATGACTGACTGACGTGGACTTGTGCAGAACATTCTCGACGAGAATGAAGATATTTTACAAGGAAGGAATAGGAAGGAGAGAAGGAAGCTGTTTACAGCCATTCGAGATGGCACTTTCGATTATGATGACGATCTTGAGGGGTTCAGTCCAGCCAGTAAGTTAAACATCTTTTTTTTACGCTCAATCTCCCACTGACAAGGGATATTTATCTAGAACGAAAGAAAGATAAACGTAACAGCCTCCCAACAGCTCTCCAAGCCCAATGGGACAAAGACCGACAAAGGAAAGCAGAACGCAAAGAAGCACGAGCACTCGAACGTCTCCTCCAAGCCTCCGACCCCCTCTCCCAAAAGAAAGGTAGCAAGAAAGGTCGTAAAGCCATGAAACTCGCCGCAGGGCTCGATCCTACCATCAACGTCCTCCCGAACAGGATCATCGACATGACGACGCTCGTCCAGCAGATCCGGAGGTTCGTTGCTGATATTGGGGGCCGTGATTCGATGAGTTTGCCGCCTACGAATAAGGAAACGAGGAAGAATGTGCATGAGTTGGCGCTGGCTTTCAATTTGAAGAGTTTGAGTAAGGGGAAAGGAGATTCGAGGTATATAACGTTGACGAAGACGAGTCGGACGGGGTGGGGTGTTGATGAGAAGAAGGTTGGGAAGATTGTGAGGAGGGCTGCGGGGGCTGGTGGGGA
Source organism: Laccaria trichodermophora (assembly GCA_018417955.1). Taxonomy (NCBI): domain Eukaryota; kingdom Fungi; phylum Basidiomycota; class Agaricomycetes; order Agaricales; family Hydnangiaceae; genus Laccaria; species Laccaria trichodermophora. The sequence goes on from JACTVC010000001.1 coordinate 2,016,660, forward strand.
TAGAGGTGGGGGTGGGGGTGGGGAGTTTGTTCATGGAGGAGGGAGGGGTGGTGGTGCTGGGAAAGTGCCAAAGCACAAGGAGGGAGATGAAGTTGGTAAGGTGGGTTATTGGCTTTTATTCTTGTTCCCCGCTCTCTTCGGATAGCTGATGCTCTTAATGCAGGCTGCTCCCAAGATCAGCGAGGCGAACATTGGCTTTCGGATGTTGGCTATGATGGGCTGGTCGGAGGGGGATCGGATTGGTGTTTCGGGCGGTTTGGATGCGCCTTTGACTGCCATTATCAAGACTACAAAGTTGGGCTTGGGTGCTACCAAGTGATATTTGCCAATTCATTTTGCAATTACATCTATCCTTATATTCTTGGAAGTTTTCGTTTTTGATAAATGAAATGTCATTGTATATCACATTTTGAGCACAGACGCAGATACAAACCGAAAAATACATCATTCTACGAGTTGGGGATCGTTACAATACACGGAGCTGTGGCACCAGCCAATAGTTCATTTGTCATCGGACGGCGAGGTAAAGCCCCTCGACAGCAACGTTCGCCTGCCAGATGCCAAGACGTCTAACGGCACGAAGGGCAGCAGGAGCTGGAAGTATGAGGATCATGGAAGGCAGCACGAAAATGATGATGCCGAGAGAAAGAAGGAGTGTGATAGCGGGCTTGATGACTATGAAGTAGAATAATGCTTGATAGGATGTTGGGTCCGTAAACTAGTGGTAGGGTGAGAAATGTGGATTAAGGAGATGAGAAAGGACGTACCATGGCGTAAGTATTCTTGTAGAATGAGGTCTCACGGACGAGGCCGCCCCTGGTAGTTGCCAGCCTGCCAGACTCGATCTCTGAGATGGTGGGGTCGCGATAGCGCGTGAAAATGGGTCGTGGGGGATAGGGAGGGGGATAGGAAAGAGGGGTGTGAAATCTAATTTGCAGAGCTAGTTCAGCTCGCGCAAATGCTCGTGCGCCGAGTAGGTTGAAGAAACATAGGACGGCGCCTAATGGGAGTGCCATGAGGAGGGTTGTGCCCGTCTAGAAATAACGTCAGATACCGTCATAGTGGGGATAACGAACGATGTTAGGCTGGGGAGGATGCCAGCGGAGGTAGAGAGGCATTTATCCTCCAGAGTAAAGTGAAGGTGAAGACCCAATGGATGACTCACCACAGTAAATACAAACAGGTAAACCCAGGCGGCCAAAGCAAATGGAAAGTTCAGCAAGGCTAGATGCAGTAGCGAACGCCAATACACCGCACGTGTCATCGGACGGAAATACGCCTTCCAGGAGAATCCGGTGTCCCGCCGTGGATGTTCAGATACAACATAACCGTCCGGATGGGAAACCGATGATAAGTGCACCTCATCACCAAAAAGCGACCCATCCTCTGGCACGAATAAAGATAGTACGGTTCGCGCTAGGGAGGGTGCCGCAGACATGGTGCTGGCATGGGAGTACGATCGTGGACGACCGCTCGCATGACGAGATGTGCTGGTGGGTGAATCGGATGGAGAAAGAAACGGCGTGGTTTCTGTTGCATGCACTTCCTCGTCGTCTTCAAAAGCGCGAGCGTTCGACTGCGCCGACGCAAGAGTGTCGTGATCTGAGTAAGAGTCCGTGGACGCCATCTGGCCATGGTGCAAATGTTGTGTTCGAAGTCGCCCCCGTCCAGAACGACCTGTTCTTTGTCTTCGCGGCAATGGGTACGGCGGTGGCGGATCCGCTATTGCATTGTCACGATCGTCTGATGCAGTTAGCGCAGGAGGAGGGTCGGAGGGAACGTCAGGAACGTCGAGGATGTCGTCAACCATAATGAGGAGATGTTGATACTTATTTGGTTCTTCCTCCCGAAATGTTCGGAAGCCAATCATTTGCCCTACATAAGTATTATTTCTTCGACAATTTTTTCATTCAAGCGTTTAAAAAAATTTAAATTTTTGGATTTCTGCATCATGAACGCGAGTCTGACTCTTACTATGCCGAATAAGGGTGGCCGGCCCGGGACGAGCTTCAACTTGAATGCGGGGCCAAGTAAAATACTGCGCTCTCTCGCAGATACTTTTGTTTCTTCCAAATACTTTGAGGAAATTCCCCATATTTTTCTCGAAGTGCTGTCCAAGATTTGAGCAATCGTCGGATCCTGGATTGTACCGCACCCCAGCCTTGTGATAGTTCAAGATGGTTTCCAGTCAAAGAGCAGATGTCAACCACGTTGTCATAAATCTCTGAAGTCTTGAAGTGTAAAGATTAGAAGAAATGATAAAGATCTGTGAAGCAGCAACCTACCGCGAGGTATGGCTGCCATTCGATAAATCTGTAATCATCCGACATTTGGTCAAGAGTGGCATTTAGGGAAGAAATAACCTGCGAGAGGTTTTAGATTGACGAAATCAATGGAAGAATTTATAATACGTCATCTTTGGGAGGCAATGAGCTCCCTGTCAGCTTGCGAATTCGCTTGCGAAGGGACCGCGCCCAGTCAACCGTATGGCCATATCCAAAATCACTGGAAGGCGTCCACGGGATACCACGTAAATGGCGGTAAATCTGGAATGCGTGTGATCGATCGTCACAATTGAGATGTATTTCTTGAATTGACTGAAGGGAGTCAACCCGAGATTGAATTAAGGTGTTTAACAATAAACACCAGGCCGACTCATTCACGTAATCGAATTTCCTGACCTGGATAACCCGGAGGTGGGGAGCTATAGGATCATTCTTCGAGTCCTTATCAATGGTAAGATCTTTGATACTAGTAGGCCAGAGATAGTCCAGTTCCAGATGGGTAAGTGAGGGAGTCTCTACCAACAACGCCCTCAATGAATCCTCAATAAAGTACGAGTTCAAGGCTAGCTTTGTTAATTTGCACCCTGATCTCGCTATTAACGCGATTATTGGATCAATTGTCAGCTCGTCGAGCTGAACAAATAGGCTATTGAGATTTGGGAGGACAAGATTGTCGAAAAGTGATGCAGGAAAAACGGCCTGTGAATTGCACGGAAACTTCTTGAAGGATAAACTTTTCAACCCTGTGTGTCGAATAATTCCACGGGGATTTCCAGTGTTTTCAACATGAATGAAAGTACACATTTCCATGTGCGGAGCTTTAGATAACACCATCCACGCATAATCAAGGTCGGGCCATCGAATGGTAACCGTTTTCAGCTGAGCCCACGGAAGTCCTAGCCTGGAAAACTGATATCTAGACCTGCTTGGCAGGAGACAGACATCACGGAGTTGAGGAGCAATCGAAAATATCGCAATGTCAGTGTTCTCGATGCCTTTATTGATATTAAGCTCAAGAGTATGAAGATTGCGAAGCCTTGAGGACATTCCGGAAAGAAGACGAAGTCCCTTCCAGTCACAATGAATTTTCAGCTCGCCGATTCGGTCGGAATGGGTGACGAGTGTTTTGAGCATCGGTGTCACCATAACACACCATTGGTGAATGAAAACATCAATTGATAGTGGCAGGTCCCTCGCCAGCGTGAGATGTAGCTCCAGACGGGAAGGTTCGGTTTCAAGGCGCGGACTAGCGGAGATGCTTGGGAGGCGGTTCCAAAGACGAGGAGTAGTGTGCACGATGTCGCGCCAGCGGCGACAGACTTTCTTCAGGGTAGATAGACGTGAGACACCAGAGTCTGTGACGCAGATGACGAATATTTCCGATAAGAGTTCTGAGGGGAAATGGAAAATGGGCGCGAAGAAGGATTTATGATATAATGCATAGCTGTGGTATTCTTCAAGCCGGCGGAGAATTAATTGGTGAGTTTCTGACGACTGTCGTTTGATTTCCTCCAGTTCGGCAATGCGCTGTTCTGCTTCAGAGACGACGCTTCGTGCCATTGATTCAAGCTGTGGAGAATCGACAGAAGAAATTTTAGGTGGTGCATCGGGTATCACTCCAACCAAAGATCTGCAGTTGGAACCCTCCATGCTTTTGAGGATCGCGTCGCAGAGAGCGGAGCGCTATAGTAAGCGGGTTGAGCGTAAAAATAAAAACTCCAGTAATTCGGCGGAACTCAGCAACAACTGGACTGACCTATTCCAATTGATAATGACGGTAATATGAAGACAAACAACTGGATGGCTTACCCCTTCGCAATCTGAGTCTTTGACTTTGGAATGGAAAAGGAGAAAGTTCGCACAGACCTGTTATGAAACATTCCCACGAATGTTCGGGTTTCCCATAAACAAGCCACCAACTTCCAATCAATAACGGACCTCCCAAACATGTTCAACTTCCCCGCTCAATCCTCTACCTTCCGCACCCCTCCGTCAGCCGAGATGTTGAGTCATCCTCAAACTCCCACCAAAACTCCCGCCCCCAACACGCAGCCACTCAAGATCCAAGAATTTATTGGACGGAAAACCGGAACCTACCTCGTCGGGCTTAAGGGCGGCGTTTCTATGAGTGAAGTAATCGACGACCTCTTCAAGGCGGTGAAAGAGGATGACGCAAAGATTGGCGCGAAGTGGGAAAGCATCAACGCCTTCTCTGGTGCGTTCGGTGCTTCTCATTCTTCATCTAAGTATCTGCAATGATCATAAATACAGGTACTTTCGGCACGGAATCCCTCAAGTTCCTCTGCGGATCCTCCCGTGTTAGTTACGTTGAAGAATCTGGCTACGTCACCCTGGCAGTCCAGTCTTGAGTTCATGGTCATCGAATCGTGAACAACGTCGCGTAAGACATCCCGTTACTCAGATGTAATTATGATGTTTACCTTCTTTCTATACACTGGATCGTAGTAGAATCGCTGCAGGCACTCGGTAAGGTGTTGCGAAGGTGTGTAAGATCCATAATCAAGGTGCAAGACAAGGGCCGCGTGGTAAGATCAAAATCTCCGTCAACTTCGCTACCTCATCTTTTACTGTTGGTTGCCTCGGAGTCAGGTGGACACGCAAATTCCTCTTTACGTACTTGCTGTGCGCTCAGGGTAAGTGGAGAGGCTGTCTAGCTCTCCTTCTCGACAGGTTGAGTGTTCAATTTGTCATTATGCTCACTGTCAAGGGTAAAGTTGATATGGGGAATTGAAAGATCCCGCATGGCGAACAAGCTTCTGAGCAGTTAAAGGTTTTGACAAGGCCACTGGATAGGGAACAGAGGGCAAAGAGTGGGAAGCGGCAGTATGTACATATCTATTTCGATTCATTCAACTATTTTCTTTCTTACAACTCTGTCCGTCAGTGAGACCATGCGGTGTCTAATCCTCGTCCGCAGATGATTTGGAAACCCGGTCGCCACGTTAACCGCCTCTCAAGTGAAATGAGATATCGACGACAAAAGGGGGGGGGGGTCAACTTTTTTCAAAATGCCGATCTTCTCATCTTCCATCCTAAAGTACACCTCGCGTGCCAGACTCCCCTGAACTCAGTGCAGGTGTTTTGCGGACATTTTTACTGAAGAATCTCCTCTAACAACACGTTTAGGACTACGAACGGGTGCGGAGGAGAAGCTAGTCGTGCTGTGGCTGAATTTTGTGCGGTTTGAGATTCGGCTTGCCCTGACAATAATTCCGCGCCATTGTGAAACTTCGTGAGGTTTTTGATCCTTGGATCTTTCTACAAGGTTTATATTACCGACAGAGCTGAGAACAATCCCGGTCAGACCAATGGTCATCCCACTTGGGTTGAAGGTCAGCCGCCTTCTTTCTTACACGTATGCATATTTTTGTAAAAAAAAAATTGAAAGACAGAATCTGAAGACATAAGCTTACCGCCACCCATACGGCGCGTTCGTATACATTACTCATCAACGAAATGAAGCCCAAGATTTCTCTCAAACTCTGACCACAGTTGAGGTTGCGAACTTCAAGGTGAGCCGATCATATAGTCCAGTTCCGTTCGCCAATGACACCTATCTCTCAGGTCAGGTGCTCATGGGACGTCTGTCAGACGACCTTTTTGCGGGGTGACATGAACGCCTCCGCCACTATAAAATTTACGGTTTTACCCCACACTTCTTCCATCACTCCTGGGACCTTGGGGTTCAGGGCTAACTTTTTTTTGTTGACTATGGCAAGTAAAGAGACTGATTTACGACTAAGTTTCACGAAAGTCAATGTCCGCAGTTGAAAGCTGGTATGAAGACTGTCTGTTGTTGACCATTGAGAAAAAGTAGTATGTTTTCAATTACAGTCCAATAATCATTTTTAAAAATGGAAGGCCGAGAGTGGCCTCGCCCGAAACGCGTGTATCAATTTTCAGGACGCGCATCAAGAAAAGAAAGACTTGACCAATGACAATTTTGGCTACGTCTTCTCTGTAAAATCCTCCGTGCTGCAACATAGTCAGTCACTTTACGTCGCAAGAGTGCAAGCTCCGTTGATAACAAGCAAAGATAAGAGAAATCAATAGATCCGTGGTCACGGCTAAATACTTCTTGAGTTGAAGTGTCAAGAAAACCAGGCTAAAGATCATATATCTAGCTATCGACAGCTATCTTTGCTTTAGAATATTCTAATTGTTCCATGGTGAACGGAGTACTCTAGCGTTGTACCCGTAGAAAATAGACCCGGGTTCTTCGGCAGGATGGCCTTGATCATGACGGAACAAAAAAACATGGAAGACCTCGAACGTGTTCTCCCTTGGGTGAGTCATTACTACTGGATGTGCACAATCTGACCGTTGACCAATAGCGATTCGATTTTTCTACTGGAGAGTTGGCAAAATCATGAAATTCTATCTGCCCAAAGAACAAAGGCAGCACTTTTCGTCTAGAACAGAACATTGAAACATTACAGGAGCATGTATCAATACTTCAGACAGATATAGAAATGCGTCGCTGTGAGCCAACGCTGCTGCTCAAAAATTCTGTGATCACACGTTGCTTTCAAACCAATTGAAAAAAAGCGCAGACACCACGAGTTTTCCTCGTGGCCGATGTACCGTAGGCCGATCCCTCGTCGGACAGTAATGCCTAAGTCACAAATTTTCAAGACGGTTACCCCCGTAAACCAGCGAACCAGCTCGTGTGCAAGGCGCTTTGTAAAACCTCAGGATGACGGCCTGTCGGTGTATCGAGTATGAGTCACCTTGCGCCGTCCACGATCAAATATTCAATGTCCAAAATCGAAGAGAACGTTTTAATGTTTCGGTTGGTCCCCCTCATAAATCATAAATGAATGGCCTGATCACCGATATGAAAAATCCAAAGAGGCCAACAGGATGGCTCTGACGTACCGATCTATAATTACGATCACGTTTTACTAGATAGCCAAAAGCTTATTCTACACTCGGAGCTTGGGGAGTGATGAGATTTGAAGGCGGTAAATCTTGATGTATAGATGCTTTGCCACTGGGCTGCATGATGAAGGCATGTCCTCATGTGGCTACGGCGTCGACGGATGGTGTGGTATGGGATGTCACGCTCGCTCCGCGCGAGGCGACTCGTCAGGTGTTCTCCCGTGGCTGTAGGCTTCGCTAGAAGAGACTGAAAGTAATTGATGCAAACGTCAAGTGATTATTCAAGCCCCGGGGCATGCTCTTGATAAAAATGTACGTGACGACTTACCCTCCGCACGCGGTCCGAAGTGGGTGACAAGCGCAAAAATCGCTCAGGACCCTATGATACAAGCTCGTCCTAGCGAAAAACCCTCTCATCCCACTTTCACGAAGTTGCTAGAAGGCTAAGGAGCAAGTACGAAGATTGATAACTTAGAAGACATACCAATCGCGTTCAACAGCATTCAAGCGCAGCGCAGTGGAGTTCGTTATCGATAAACGCGCTTCTCGTTCCCAGCCAAAATACCTCACGCTCCCAGTGACGAAGACGGCGCGTGGACAATTGAACGTGAACGGCGTCAGGAATCTTGGAGTACTTACCCGTGATAAGCCACCACCGGTGTGTATTATCCCCAGCATTATTCGCTGAATTTTTGTAAGTAGCATCTGAGGTGATGGGGTGAGCGTATGTATAAATAGCAAGAGGGGTTCGAGGTGATTTTCTTCCTCAGATCCACTTAATTTTAAATCGACCCCCGAGTTCTATCAGATCTTGACATCCAGCGAGTCGACCCGGTCCCAAGTACAGGTGATGAACCTCATCGTCCACGCGTGGCTAGTTCGATCGTAATGCGAGCTCGAGATCGACTCTGGAGCGTTTGGGTTCATTCCATGATTTGAACGCCGCTGTTCAGCCCCCCCCTTCCCCCCGGCGGTTAGGAATATTCGACGGACGCGTTAACGGCGTTCGTGCATCGCTTCCGCATCGCGCGCATCTGTATAGTAGGCTTGCGGCGTGGTTATGAATGAATGTCAATTACCCTCCCTGTGCAATGCACATAGCTTCCTGTACACATACCTTCAATTAACAAGATCACCAGACGACGCATGCGCATGTGCACCAATTCCAAGGTCATGTATGCTCTGCCCCAACGAAAGCTTTAAAGCGGGATTCAGGTCGGTGATTGCATCATGGAATCCGTTCTATCATCGGCCCCGGCCCAGTGGCGGGTAATTGAGTGGTTGTAGGTAGGCCTATAGATAGGTGGAGCCGTACCTTTGTATGATGCGCACCCTAGGGTTGTCTTGAATGTCAGGACCGTTTTTCCGAGGGTCGAAAAAAAATAAAGAGTTCAGGGATGTATCTTCTCGTCTTCAAATCCGTTACTTCCGTTCAAATCACCTTGACCACATGTACGTTTCCCATCGTGTATTTGAATCGTTGAATGTTTTGTTGCTCTTGGAAGTGACAGCTTTCTATGTGCCATTCGTTAAATATTTCATAGTTGTAAGAAAAAAATCTGGAGGGTTGCCAGACAGAGCGTACGCTTGTAAGTATGTGGTGCTCACGAACTTGCTGATCGCCCACAGTATCACCCAGGGATTGTCTTGATCGACCGTTGTTTCCGAGGGTCGAAAAAAATAAAGAGTTCAGGGATGTATCTTCTCGTCTTCAAATCCGTTACTTCCGTTCAAATCACCTTGACCACATGTACGTTTCCCGTCGTGTATTTGAATCGTTGATTGTTTTGTTGCTCTTGGAAGTGTCAGCTTCCTATGTGCCATTTGTTAGATAATCTATAGCTGTAAGAAAAAATCTGGATTGTTGCCAGACACAGCGTACTCTTGTATGTGGTGCGCAACGAACTTGCTCAATGCTGATCGACCGTTGTTTCCGAGGGTCGAAAAAGATAAAGTGTTCAGGGATGTTTCTTCTCGTCTTCGAACCCGTTACTTCCGTTCAAAATCACCTTGACCACACTGTACGTTTCCCGTCGTGTATCTGAATCGTTGGATGTCTTTTTTTTCCTCTTGCAAATGTCAGCTCTATACCGTCAGTCGTTAATTATTTCACAGTTTTAAGAAACAACCTGGAGGGTTGCGTACTCTTGTACGCGGTGCGCAACGAGCTTGCTGATCCACAGATTATCTTGATCTTTACAATGCCTACGCTGTCGCGCAGGGTCGCCTTGATTTCATACGCAGATCTTCAAGAAGGGGCCCTTCAAGTTCTTCCGGGATGGATGGTGCATAACAAGTTCAATTTCTTGTTTTTCAGGAAATCAGGGCCGCCGTTCTTCTCGAAAAAGTTGAAGTGGTCATCAATGGATTTTGGGGTGCTTCAAGTTCCGAGAGTGCTGAGGTGTTTACTTGTTTAAATGCGTATTTCAGTGGCAGCGGCGGACTTATTACTAGTCTCATGATGAGTGTTTGGCGCGCAGAAGGACATATGTACGTACGTACCGACTCGAATTTGAACTCAAACTCATCAGACGAACGACGAAAGTTCGAAGAGGAGTGTTCGGCTCCACCTCGACGACGTCAACGTCAACGTAGCCAACCTGCGCAGACGTCATGTGTGGGTAATGAGAAGGGTTTGTGTGAGAGTTCGCATTTGGCTGCTGGCATTGTCCCCGAGTTCGAGTCACGTGTGCGGATACTTGGTATGTTTTCCATCATTCATCGTCTCGATTCTTGGGAAGTTGGGATCGTATGTTTGGGAAATAGAGTGGTTATATGCCGGGCACTTGTAAATGAACGTACTGCAGCCATGAGATATCGATCACCACTGAGATGATCTGCGTCCGGTCCGTTGGCCACCCTTAAAGTTTTCGTGGGAGGGGTTGTGTTTATTTCTGGACGAAGAAGAAGGAAGAAGGAGGAAGAGTGATCGGATTTGTGAATTTGAAGGTCGTATATTGAGTACTTTTTATGTTCACGATGGTCTTGAGCGTTGAGTTCAGTAGTTGAGTGGTAATGTTGAAATCGAACGCACGTTCAGGTTCTCGGACTCGGTTGTTGTTCCGATTCGTAGCGTTGCTTTTTGAAGAAAAAACAACCAAAAAGAAAAAAGCAAGCGCGTCGATACAGCGCTTGATTATCTATCGATTAGAATTTTTTTTCGCTGCCAGGAGGAAAAGTTCGCGATCGTCTTCACCCAATTACAATTCTAAAAAGCCGATTCGCTACTCCGGCGCTCGTGTTTTAAAGAGGCCGCGTATTGAATTTAGAACTCTAAACACCGCGCATTGCATTGAGTTGAGTTGCACGTAAACTGCGCGGTAAAGCTGGCAAAGTTGATATCAGTGATATACTAGGTGAAGATTGAAGGTTTTGAGATCGCCGAGAACGTGAAATATACATACGAAGATGCGGTGCTGTTGAATATGGAATGAGGGCGGGTTCCTCATTGCCTTCACGCCTGGGATTCCTCAAGGGTGGAATGAATACCTTTAGTTCATATATTCTAAATCCTTTATCTTCACCAATCCATCTCCACCTCCAAACCTCCCGACCATCCGAAGTTCGAACTCGCGGTCAAAGAAGACAGAACACAAGGGCCACCCTGGTCGAGCTCGTCCGTCGTCCGTCGTCGATAGCCAAAAATCTCCGCACTGCTTCAGGGTTGTCTTCAACGACCCTGACGAAAGCGGGGATAGACGTTGAGTCTGGGGGAAGTCGCTGGAAGTCGAGAACCAGGTAACCTCGAACTCGACCCGGAGTCGCGCGGTAAGTATACGAACTCGGGACGGGGTTAGTTACGCTTACGCTGCACTCGGAGTCGCAGGGCCGAGAGCGCTAAAAGCTAAACAGACACCGGGCGGCCGGGGGATTGATGGCGGCGTCGGCAGCACAGCCCAGCCCAAGGGGGTCGTTAGTTTACTGTAGCCTAAGGAAAAGGCGGAACACCGAATACCTTTTTTTTTTTTCTTGGTCGCGTTCACCCGGTTCCGAGTGACGCGGACGGGAATCAAGAGATTACTTAGTAACCCTGTTTTGCAAAGAGATGAAATTTCACGTTGACTGCTTGTGTTTGACGAAAAGTAGGGGGATGACAACGGTCAAGGACCGGTGTTCATTCATAATTTCTGGGGTGTGATACCTAAAATAGGTTATTAGGGTGCGACCCGCGTTGTTGGCGAGAGACAAATCGCACGCTCGTATCATTTTCCTTTCGTTTCACCACCACTCATCACTGCGTTCATTCCATTCCTTTCTACCACCACACAAGTATTCCGCTGCCCACTTTCTTCTTTTCTTGTTGGGAGCTAAACAAGGAAAAAGGGGGGCAGAGCGATCATTGGCTCCGTTGTTTGCCTTTCAGCCTCGTGTGCATACCCAAGCGAGCTGCGAGCCAGCTTAGATTTGGGTCATCAGGTGGTGTTGCCTTATTCGAGGGTAGCTGTCATATCTCTGGATCGTAGCGTATCTTTTCCGCAAAAGCATGCCTGGACACGCACACAATCGGACCTGTGCCCCGTCCAATCTGAATAATAACCCAGGGCACGCCGAGGCTGTTTCCTCCTCTTCTTCCCCCAAGAAAGGTGAGCTCTCTTTCATCACACAAAACCTTCTTGTGCTCACCATTGTTGTTGCTCAGACGCGAGGCTGCACCGACATACACAGTCCCTTGGTCTACTCAGCCCCATACCATCATACGCTGTGCTACCTCGCTCACCAACACCAACACCAACCCGTCCTTCAAGTCTACGACTTATACACCCACTAACACCACTCGCATCCCACCTCGACATGGCCACCACCACATCACTCACCCAACCGCCCTCACCAACAACGCCACACCACCGTCCCCCTTCCCGCTCTGAACGTCTTTTAAGGGACACCCTCAAACGAGACGAGCAGGAACGGCTCCCGACGCATAGGAGGAGACATTCAGTCAACGTTAGCCCACACCCCCAGGGTGGGGAAGACAACTACGCCGCCCGTGGAACGTACCTCTTCCGCACAGCGATGAACGCACCACGTGTACCCTCCCCTTCTCCCTCACGCCACACATTCAATCATACCCTGTCGCATTACTACGGGTCCCCTGAGCACCAGCAGCGTGGCGCACAACCGCGCAGTCCGTCACCTTCACCCTCTTCAGGAAGACGTAACCGCTCCTCGCACCCTTCTCCACTGCTCCCTTCACAAGGACATGGGATGTCCCGCCAAGCGTCTATATCCCAGCCTGGTAGACAGCGCGAAGGGAAACATCGGCCTCCGGCTGTACTTGTCCCCTCCCCTCGTCCTGGTGAGCCGATGGGGATGACGCCGCATGAGCAGGTGTTGAGGGCAAGGTTGGAGAGGGTGCTTTGTTCTGCTGGTCGTGTCGTTTCGGATCAGAGTGTCCAGACGACGAAGGGGGAGAAGGAAAGAGAAAGGAGGAGGAGGAGTAATGAAGTTCGAGATGAAGTTGATGGATGGCCTTGGAGGGAGAGGGAGTATGATAGTCTTTCTGTACGTTTCTTTTCACCTTCTTGTTTTTGTTCTCGATTCTGATGATGATGATGGAATAGTTGGTGTCGACACCACCCCACTCAACCTCCTCCGGCTCCTCTTCTCCAAATAACATCCCAAACCAAACTCGAGAACATGTCCAATTCGAAACACGTGTGAACGTTACGAGGACACGGAGCAAGACGGATCCTCACCCTGTTCATGCTCATGCTCCTCCTTCGACTGCGAGGAGGAACGCAACTGCGCCTACACCTCCTCGTCCCCACCACCACCAACAACAACAGCAGGTCACACCCTCACGGAACAAATACTCTCAATCCCGCGAACGCGAACGCGACGAGGATGCGAGGCTGTTAACACCACCACCTACACCACCCTTCTCCAGCTCCTTCCACTTCCAAGAACAAGAATATCACCCCTCTCCGTACCCCGTCAAAACGAGGTTGACGCCCCGACGACCAACACACGCCCCTGTGCGTGGTGGGGAAGACGACACATGTTCAACCTCCTCATCATCCTCACTGCATTCCCTTCCGCCTTATGGGTATTCTCCTTCCCCCCCTCTTGGCCAAACACAAGGACAGAGCGTGGGTGGTTCACCCCAATTCAACGCCCGTAAAGCGAGTGCGAGGTGTCGTGCGATTGAGGGGTATGTTTCTTTTGCTAGTGTGGAGGGGTTGGGGGAGCCTGCGGAGGTTGATCCTGATGCTGAGGGTGATGAGGAGGAGAGAGGGCGGATGAGGGGGAGGAATGGGGGAAATGGAGGAGGGGTGTTGGTTGGTGCGCTTAGGAGGTTGTTGGGTGGGGAGAGGAGTGCGAGGGGGGTGGTTGTTTGATGCTTTGAACTGCTTTTTGTATGATATGCGTGCTCTTTTTTGGGTGATATGGTGTGCTTTATGCTAACCTGTACTTTCTTTAATCCTCCCTTCGTCATCCTTGTCACTTCTTTTTCTTTTTGGTCGATTGGAGTTGTGCCCCAAAAAACGTTTTTAATCCCTAATCTGTTTTTTATTCCCCCCCCCCCTTCATCCTCGATATTGATACTAGTACAAAGATACTGATACCTAGCTTACACTGGCTCCATCCCGATATTATTATTGTCCCTTGGTACATACCTACGTACTTTCGTACATGAGAAAAAAAGAATCAATGTTACATAGATGAGTTGAATCTAGTGTTCGTTCAGAGCGTGTATCCGTCCTCTCATGAGAAGACGACTTGGAAAGTACCCAAGTTTGTGATTTTTCATAATGACGAATGCAGCTGGGGATTCCCATGAACGTTATGTAAAGACGACAAAAAAAATTCGTCAGTCTCTCATTTATCGTCTTGCCGATTGGGTACTGACATGCTTCGTTCACGAAAAAATGAAAAAATGTTATGTTCGTTCCGTTCCTCTACTGACGAATGCAGCTTCAAGCTCTCATGAAAGACATTTTTTTTCTTCTTTTGTCAGACTCCCATGACCACGTACGTACGTACGGAAGACAGATGACCATGATAACCCTAGACACTCTTCCGAGACAGACGTCTATCAGTCAGTGTCAGCGTCAGCGTCCTGGAATCCGCGCCGGCTCTATGTTTAGCCTACTGTCAATGTGGGGAGGACTACTAAGTATCAGGGGTGGGTACCTGAAGCTTAGTAGGCTAAGTCCGGTGCGTAGTACTGGCGATAGGATCATAGGATACAGGCCCTGTATCCTATCGCCAGTACGCACATTACAGGCGCACATGTACACCTGACGAGAGGTACCAGATATCTGAATCCCAGGTACCCTCCCACACCCTTTCATTTCATTCTTTTTGCTCCACAAAACCCATAGTAGTACTGCACCTGAACTCAAAGTTCAAACGGCTGTTTCAATTTGTGATCACCCAAAGCCTGAAACACTCACAAGCCTTTTCCACAGTTGCGCTGACGAATGTGAAATTCATCTGCAAGTTTCTCATCATCATCATCATCATCAAACAACATTACCTGAACAACAACCCTCCTTCGGAATGACGGGATCCGACTGCGGCATCAACCGTCAGCGTCCAAGTGAATTCGGGGGTGCTTACTTACGAACCCTGGGCTTCAAATTCAAGTGTGTGCAGTAGGCGCGTTACGGAACCGGGTCTGATGATTATCGCGCAGCTACTCGTGATATCGATATCGACGCTGACACCGGTGAGGCTAGAACTTGGCTGGACTCTGCTTGCGGTGCCTTTGGGTTTCCACTGGCGTTGCGCGCTGGCTGTGGCCAACTCGGACTCTAGATCTATCTCGTGCGTTGGCCAACGACTCGGGCTCGCGCGCTTTGGCCACGACTTGGACTCGACGCGCTGCGGCTGTTTGAATTTGAGCTCACCAAAAGGGGGACGGTAGAGCCCATCTCACGTGACGTTATGGGTAAATCGCGTCCACGGCTGTGGCGCTTTGGCCAACGTCTCGGACCCGCGTACTTTGGCCACGACTCGACCTTACGCACTGCGGTCGTTTGAGTTTGAGCTCACCGGAGCCATCTCACGCGACTTGAAATGATGGGTAACGCCTAACTGGCCTAACCGTCTGGGCCGATATCACCACTCATACCAAAGCCGGCCATCAATCCCGCCAAAGAGTGAAATCCCAATGACCACGACCCCATGACCACACCAAGCAAAAGCCAACCAATTCGTTTCACACTCTGCATTTTTGACCATCTTTTGTTCAACATTTTAGATTCGGAGGTTCGAACGCTGGAGAATGTAGAGCCTATCACCGCGCAGAGCATCTTCTGTTCTCCATCTTCAAGCTCCGGTGACTCAAGAATTCAAGATTCACCGAAATTCGAGGGTCGAAGATGGGAAGTGCGAGCCTCGAGGCGTCGGATCATCTTTCAGAGGTTGCATCAAGCAGTGAGCTTTTTAAATTCCAATTCGCTAGATCCCTCGGCTTCTTCTTTAACAGTACGCTCTCTGACCTTCTTTGACCCCTCTTGGGAATTCTCCGGATTGGCTCTTTCCTTTGGAATTCGAAACCCCCGGCATTCTTCTTCCTTAACCCCCCCGGCGTTTTGCTCTCCTCCTTCTCCTCTTCTCGAGAACTCCCGGCATTTAGGGAGTGCTTCTCCCTTATCGGAAAATTCCCCGGTTCTGAAGTTTTACGATGCACAAAATCGGATCGCACTGCGAAGTTGCGTCGTTGCGAAGGGCGTTTGAAGTGGACTATGCTCGCAAGGAATTCATGTAAGACATGGATAATCTCCTTCTTGGGAGTCGCTGGCTTTCTTCTCTCCTATCAGGCGACATGGCACATGTTTTCAACGTTTCGTTGGCTCGCATCGCCTATTGAGGGGTCGAACCTGGTCGAACTGAGGAGAAACTTAGGAGAAATGGACCTGCGCTTGTTGGCGTCACTCCAAAGTCAAAGCTCCCGGATTCTCTTGGAAGCTTTCGCCTCGAGTTGGGAATTCATTGGAATCTTATCGTCACCGCTTCGCTGGCAAACCTCAAAGGCTCAAATTTTGTCGAAATTATGATATGCTTGCGGCAACTTGAACATTGTGCACGTGGTCACCAGGTCTCTCTGCCGGTATTTCGCTCCTCTTTGCAAATTCATCCAAGCTGGAAAGCGGTTTCTTCAATACGAGTTTATAGGCATCTTGTTTCTTGGCCGGCCTGAGGCTATACTTGGAAGTGAACAAATTTCCAACCAATGGGAGATGTATGCGCCTCATTGTCGACCGAATATGTCAGCCCTCTTTCTATTTTCTTGTCTATCCCTCTGATAAATATCTTGCAGCCCTTTCATCGATGCACGCAACGCACTCATTTCACGGGGATCGATGGACTCCGAGTCCCTAAAATAAAATTGGAAAATCGATGTACATGTATGGTCTGATATTGTTCACTTCCCCTTTTATTATCTTCACCCCTCCGTCATCGTTCTACCGCTGCGCACGTTAACGTGGCTCTTTTATTCAGCTCGCCTCTTTTTGTAATTTTAGCGCTAAAGCGTACGACGCGCCCCTGGTTTATGTAAAACGACGATCTGAAAGTTTTGGCAACAACTTCCGATTACTCTCATCCTTCAAATTTATGAACGCATCGCTCCTCAGACGTCTTGAGAGCTCCACTCGAACCTTCAGCTCATTTCCCGACGGCCGAACACATTTCCAGGGGATTTTTTTTTTGACAGTACGTCGTCCTGTGATCCTCCTAGCGAGTTCCTGAGCTCACATGGCTTATGGATCGTGGCTTCAGCGTGAGCCAGACATCACTTGCTCCGGTTTCTAGACTCCCTCGAACATTCGAATTCGCAGATATCGTTGTTTGTCTCCGATGATTGATCACTAGATAGATAACATGGTACCGGTATGAAGCGCGTTAACTCCCTCATCTGGTACGACGGTTCCACAAGCAAGGTAACTTGCCTGGCGTTACCCGCACGCCGCGGAAGGACCCGTTCCCAAAACTTCCGAAGAAAGAAAATTTGCGTTCGAGGCCCAGCACGAGCTTTCCACGCATATTCGCCTCACTACTAGGCCCGGATTTTTGTCGGATTATTCAAAGAATTCGTACATAGAAGGCGCAGCAGCTTCCGAAAGGCGGTGTGTTGTTAACTTGCTTATCTACTCGACGCACAGCTGACTGCTACACCTTCGTCATGGATTACATAGGTTCCAAGTGGATGGCTGTAAATCCGCTTTTTCACTGGTATGACGTGATCGGCGCTCTCTGACAATCAAGTGTCTTTCGTGAACGTACTGTACCATCCTGATATGCGCACGAACGTTACACACCCGCTCGATTCCCGAAACGCTATAAACGACTCGCGCTGAGTATGAGTCTCCTCATTTTGGGGGTCGCTCAACTTAATTGACTGCTAGTATATGGCATCTCTCAGGCACCCGCCGTCAAAGTGAACTGAACTGGATCGCCAGTTTTTTTAGCCAACGTCCCACGAGGTAAAATCGAGGGTCATCCCTTGCCCCAGCTTGTGGCCAATTCTCAGGCTAGTCTAAGTGACTCTAAGTTCATTCGATTTGTTATGTCTTCTTGAATCCAAGAGTTCCGCATGCTCCTGTTGATGTTGGGGGATCATATGTTATTCCAGTTTCTTCAGCTTGCCACAGTACTATCCCTCTGATCGATCGAGCACTATTCCACAAATCGACGCAGTAAGTACTCCAAACGACTGAGAGTATTTTCTTCTTTGAATACTGCAACGTCAGTTTTGGGTGTGCTGTGTCAGAGTAGCATCCAGAGTTGAGTTGCTGTTATTCCATCTAACACAAAGTGGTGAACAGCATGCTGGGTACATATGCTTGAATGCTCTTCCCAAGACAAAAATATGTCAAGTGTCATCCACAACTGAACTGCCCCATTCAAAACACGTCTCCTCAAAATCACTAAGATGAGCATCCATTCCTTGCACCTTTTCAGAGGATGTTGTGTCAAAAGGGTTGACAGACTGATAGGCATCAAAGTTGAGTTTCATTGCTTGTCATTGTCTGAAACACTTGAGTGATATACAGCAGCTGCATTCAACATATATCGACTTGCAGATACATTTCTTGAAATTGGTTCTTTTTCTCTGTGGAGTATACATATCTACACCCCAAATTTTATGTGGGGTGGAGCAAGCATGACTTTCAAGACTGTAATTTGCTGATAACAGCTGTCCAACCATTATTATTGCCTCTGTACATATTTATTATGTTTGGCCCAGCCTTGACATGGCACAGAATGCACTACAGTTGTGGACAAGCAAAGTCATCTAATTTGGTAGCATGGGAACAGCTTGATAAAATGCCACCAAACTTCAGGATCATGGCCAGCTTGTTGAAATATGTTGAAAAACACACCTCCGAAGTTTTTCCCACGAGAAATTGGGTCTGCCAAATTTTTGGACTAAATTTTTGCCTCAATTCAGGGTCCTTGATGACCAAAACTACTCAAATCTCGTCGGTTGTGGGGTAAAATTCTCAGCAGTGATAGGTACCATCCAACAAAAAGTCACAGAAATTCTAACAAGACTGGCCACAGATCAGGGAGGGTCTGAGTGGAGACTGAATATGGTTGATCACTGATCAATTACTATTTTTGGCAACTATTAATGAATTTATTTACCTGAAATGGATTGATAAAAGTTGCTAATTTCTTTGGGATCATAACCCTTTCATCAAAAGGAGTTGATTGAACTATTTTTCATGATTTTTGGATGAAATTTAGGGGTCTGCCAATATTTTGAGGCAGAAAAACCTTATTTTGGCAATTTCTGAGGGATCGGCTCAATAGAATTTGATGAAAGTGGTATGGCTGGAAAGCTCTCATGAATCTGTGTCAATTCCGACTATTTTCGGGGCTTTTAAAAAAATTAATATTTTTAGATGACTTTGCTTGTCCACAACTTTATTGGATTGCATGAGGAAATCAGGGGGGGGGATTGATTTGTACCTGCAGGTTGTGCCAGGTTTGCATCACCACCCACACAAGCAGCAATCCTGCCTGGCTGAAGGCAAACAAATCACTTGCTGAGCTGACCTGGCAGGCAACAGAGTTTTTTTGTAAGTGGTTGGCATGTATTTAGTGTTTAAAGGTTCGTCCATAGGACCACAAAAAACTGGTGGACTGAACTGGACTGGGCCATGGTCTGGTCTGTTTTTCAGTTGCAGTTGCCCAAATCTGGGGTTGGTCTGGTTGCTGGTTGCCTCATTTCAAAAATCTTTTAAAACCATTCAAAGACCAGTTTTAATCAGTTGCAACCAGTTAAACAGTCACATGCATTACATAGCCTTGTAACCACATTTATTACATTTAATTGGGTTTTTGGTTCATCAAAAACAGTTAAGAACTGAGAAGAATATAACCAAATCCATTTTGGTATAAATATTTGTTTGTGCAACTTGTACCAGAATAAATTTAGTTCTAATTCACTCAAATTTTGATCATTTTGCTTGATTCAATTTTTGGATATTGAAACTATAAGTATGAGAATATGCTCACCATGTATCAATGTATGGTATGCATCAAATAATTTACAGTTGCTACATTAAATTTTGCCTGAGTCTTTAGAAGATGTAATTCAGTTCTGGCATGGAAACACCATTTAGAGGTGCAACTTGTAATATGAGTGCATCCATCTGCCTAAGTATGCAGTCCACCTTATATACATTTTGTCTTCTGTTACAGAACACATTTTCATTATACAAACATTTATAAACTGCAGACACTTACACATTCCTAAGACATAGCTAGAGCATATTGGACAGCTCTAGATACACATCCCAGCTATATTTCTTTTCTGACTCATTCTTATTTATTTATTTTTGACTCATACTTACTTAGACAGACCTGTGTGACTCCTTTGTAGTGTACCCTTAGTATATAAGTATAATCTTCATATGAAGTATTGTTGGTATCCCTCTATAAAAACAAGGAGAAACCTCAGTTTCTAATATGCATGATGGAGCAAGGCCCAAAGAAAGTGCCGTAAATTCTCTGTAATACTTGTCCACATCTCTTTGAGAGAGCATTATCTCTGATTCACTGTGCTTCAAACTCCACTGATGAAGATGATCAGGTGAGTTAATGGGAATCAAGTCATTTGAACTATAAAGGTTGGCAAGAAAAGTTCTTGCTGCAATCCAATTATCACCAGCCCAGACAGCAGAACCTTCAATAAGAATCTGTACTTTCATGTGACAATAATGAAGAACATAACCAGGGAGCTGTGAATGTGCTACTCACCCACTATCTGCATGCTGCTCAAATGAATCTAGAAAGTCCTCTATGTGCTTTCCTCTGAAATTAGGTGCAGTAGGAGTGCCTGGAGTGAGCATTGGAACCCCAAGTGTTGTAACAATACTTGATTCTGAAGAAGATGGTGCCAATGGCAAATCGGTCATTGAAGATTGAGGCATTGAAAGAAAATAAAAGAAGTGAAAGAAAATAAAAACAACAATAGGTAAAACTTAGTGTCGAAGGTTCCATTCTTGACTTTACTTGAAGAAGAGAAGAGACCCATTTGTAATCAGCATGCAAACGAGAAGGTTGAATGTACCAAAGTGTGAATCAGGAGATTGATTATATGTGCCCTAAAACAAAGTGTTCAGTGCAAGGATGATGATAAAGGATGTACCAAATGAGTTTTTGATACTTGGAGAGGAGGTAGATCAGAATACCAGTCCCCTGTCTTGGTCCCCACTATGGAAGAACAATGGTTCATCACCAAGAGACAGAAACTGGTTGTCTACACAAATAAGAAGGGGGAAGCAAGGAATGAGAGAAAAGGGACAAAGGAACAGCAGAGAAGGGACTCAGTGTCTAGTCGACTTTATGTGTGGTAAGAGTTCTTGAATGTGAGTGTCCCAGCTGTCAGTTTCTCAACCCTACTGTCCAGTCCTTGAGTAAAGCTCTGGCATTGAAAGGGTTTGTCATAATTCGAGAACATCACAAACAAAAAGAAGATGATAATAAAATGTGCATACAAGACCAAAATAAAATCCTGAGTTGAATTCCTTTGATACAAAGCTGAAGGGAAAGAATTTGCCAGCCACAATGTCATCTGAGGTGGGCATTTGCAGCAAGATGCCTGAGATCACATCATTTGACTGGCGAGTTTTTGCACAGCCACCAACAACATCAAAATGAGGTATCCTGACAAAATAAAACTTTGCACCAACTCTTGACTCTTTAGTAACAAGCTTGGGATGAATAGAAAATGAAAGAAAAACTTAAAACAATGGTACAGGGCCAAAATAATGAAGGCATCATGAGCAGAACATGGCACACTTCCACAGCTTTGAATAGAAATTTTGGATTAAACAAAAGGCTTGTTTAATCATACTGGTATTCATTTTGCTGAAATGAGTACAGACATTGTTTAACTTGTATAACCATGTTTACTTGCCTGGCACTACTAATCTTGATTTTTGATTCAATTTAAACATGATTCCAGGTGAAGCAGGCTACAAAGTAAGAGGTCATTTGGGTCATTACTCCTAATCTTGATTCAATCAAAAATTATTCAAATGGCAGAGGCTACTAACCAAGATTTAATATTGATTTGGGTCAATAAACAAGATCAATGAACTGAAATGATAATCTTGACAGCTGTAGGTGATGTGACCAGGTAACATCATGTGAGTGCTGGCAGGAAAGCTTTGTTCACCTGTACTATTTACCCTCCTTCTTGCAGTCATATCATAGTGCCAGCACAACAAATGTTCCAGGAACAATGACATCATCTAGCATGAATCCTCTCACTAGGTTGAAGTTTCTCCTTGACAGCAACCCAGAGGAACATGGAGTTGGACATGGGAAGCCTAGGCTG
This sequence comes from Laccaria trichodermophora, assembly GCA_018417955.1. NCBI lineage: Eukaryota > Fungi > Basidiomycota > Agaricomycetes > Agaricales > Hydnangiaceae > Laccaria > Laccaria trichodermophora. The sequence goes on from JACTVC010000001.1 coordinate 2,038,647, forward strand.
GATATGCACATTATGCAACTTGATTCAAGGCCAACTATGAGGGAATGATCTGTGTGGTTTGCAGGTGATGGTGTGCTGATTAGTGCAAGTTAGAGTGGGAGTGTAGGGAATTTGAGCACTTTCGTAGTGTTAGGTTAGGAGGGACAGGGATGGGGTGGGTAGATCAGAGAGTAGGAGGATATAGAGTTGGGGTTGGGTCAAGCTGGGACAGCAGAAAGCTTAATACACAACCTTGTCTCTTTGACATCATCTTCCACCAACCTCCTCACAACCCATCACCTCTGCTTCACTGCCAACCTGAGAGTGCGAAGCCAGGCAACACAGGCTCAGCATTGGAACCAATTGATGCCACAAACTTTGCAATGTCAAACAGTGCTACAGTGCTGGTGGTGCCTGATGGTGAGAGAAATATACTTTACCATTTTACCATTTTGTCATGTTAATCCAATCACTAGGCAAAGCCAGACGATGTTGTCCTCAGGGTCATAAAACTCATGAGGGTCAAAGGGGTCATAGTGGTAGAAATGCAGGAGAAAGCTAGTCCTCACAGGTTGTGACTACAACAGCCCTCTCATCATTACCACTAGTTCTAGCCATCCCACAGAACCCACACATCTTCCCCAGCTATGACCATTGGCCCCAGTACACTCCTTATTGTGATGTCCAACCCTACTGGCATCTCTGAGCTGGTGATATTCACCCTACCTTATGTAATTAATCGAGGTTCATTGTAGTTTTAATCATGTTCTTTTTAATCATGTTTCCCATCCTACTTACTTTCCAATCAAGTGATTCTTAATCATGTTCCCATCAGTAGTTCTCAATCAAGTTTATTTTTTGTTTCTAATCATGTTTGTTATTACTCAAGATTGTCACTTAGAGAGCTACTGGAGATAATGTACATTAGGCTAGAGTATGATTAAACAAGTCCTTTGATTAATTGAGAACCATAGAGTCTGTTTTTTGTAGTCTAAATGGAAGCTAAAATGTAAATATAAAAACTGACAGGCATAAAATTTAAATCCTGGATATTTGAAAGGGTGAAAAAGAAACAACTACAGTATCCTGCAAAAGGGCAACTACATCTCTCCACTGGAAAGAGGATTTGAGTCAGACTACATGGCTCCGTACTTAGAATATATGGCAAGGGCAGTAAGAGTAATGCACATGATATGGGTAAACTATACTTCCTTTCTTCCTACAGATGAGTGCAAAAAGAATGAAGGTTGGTTCATTTTTCTGGTTCTTTCTAAGGATCTATTGTACCTCAAATGTATTTGTGTATTCTTTTACATTATGTAGTTGTGTTACACTTCCCTTGGTATGGACTAATTCCAGTGAAAGCTGGAGCCTTGAGAAGGTTTTTATTCTGGAGGCCATTTTTGGCATCTGAAAAAAAAAAAAAGCACCAACTAGGTAGCCAGAACATACTCTGGTCAACCTGAATGAGCCTATCAAAGAATCAGTCAAAAATACTGAGTGGTTAGGTCTGTAGAGGCTTTGAAAAATGGCTTGTATTGTCTAAAACAGGCCAAAAATGACCAAATTAGCACAAAATGACCATTTTCTGGAGGCTCTACAAGCATAACTGCTCAGTATTTGTAACTAATTCTTTGATAGGCACATTCAGGTTGACTAGAGGTATGTTCTGGGTATCTCCCCAGTTAGTCCTCTTTTTTTTTTTTTTTTTTTTTTTCAGATGCCAAAAATGGCCTTCAGAATAAAAACCTTCTCAAGGCTCCAGCTTTCACTGGAATTAGTCCATACCAAGGGAAGTGTAACACAACTACATAATGTAAAAGAATACACAAATACATTTGAGGTACAATAGATCCTTAGAAAGAACCAGAAAAATGAACCAACCTTCATTCTTTTTGCATTCATCTGTACATTGTAATTTTGAAAACCCTCTTCTTTTGAAATTCTCAAAGAGAATAATGAACAACGTTGCCTGTATAGTTGAGTACACCTATGGTGTGTTACAAACTCTTTTTCTACATATGTATAAACATGCACAGACACTTACATATTCCTCAGACGTATCTAGACCATACTGGACAGTTCTAGACACACATTCCAGTCAGATTTCTTTTTATGACTCATACTTACTTAGACAAACTCATATGGCTCTTATAGACTGAGACTCAGTATGACTCATATGAACTCATACTTCTGACTCATATCTTGACTCATACCCTTAGTATATAAGTAGGGTACTTTCATTTGTATTTGGTAGCTTGAACCTAGGCAATCTAAGCTTAGTTCAATCCACAGTCAGACCCTCAGAAGTAAGATCACTCTTGAAATCTATAGTCTTTTGACTTAGAGCCTCTTTGAAACCTTGAACTGATAAGTCTTCAACTGTTAGAGTATGTGACTCTGCGTTGGTGTATTCCTATGAATACAAAGGTTAGCAATGACTTCTTAAGTAGATTGTACCTACGAAATGATTAGCAGAGTCTGAAGCGTTGAAGTGTGTTAAGCCATGAGAGTGGGAACGTTCTTTAAAGCGTAGAGAGTCTTCAGTCTTCCGATGATTCGGTCAGTCAATGATCAAGATGTAAGCACGTAGCTTTAACGGATTGATCGGAGTTAATGGATAGCACAAAGCTTTATCTATTCACTCTTGAGATGACACTTAGTCTTACAACTTAAGTCTGGTCAATTTGTGGGTTAAAGTAGGAATAAATCCTGTTAAGCGTTCACTCTGAACTTCTCGCATAGCTGAAGCCAAGAGGGAAGGAGGAGGCAAGAATGGGTGGATCTGGGATCAACACCCATGAGTGAGCAATGAGCAGTTACAAGATACTCAGCTGGCCCAACATGATTATGCATACTGTAGGAAGTACAGTTATACAAAGCACTACATGTAGTGCAAGAGGATGGCAAGACTGCTGACAAGATGGTGGTTCAAGACAAAAGATCAATATATTATGTAAGATATCCAAATCTAGCTATATACCACTGTTTGACTATGGCCTCTGGGCATTCCCTTCCAATCCTATATCACAAATCCCTACTGCTTGCATTTCAGCCTACCTAAATACTACATGACTTGGTGGAGTAGTTACTGGAATGTTCTTCTAATTGCTACACTATTCCTTTACTGTTATTTGCTGAAGGGATATCCAAACACGATGTGTTTGCTTAAGACATGTTTGGTCCTACTTGCATCTGTAACGTTTGGAGGATCTGTTTGGTTTCACCTGCTAACCAAACATTGCACTTGCAATCCAAACAATGTACATTGCAAAAAATACAATTCAAAATGAATGTGTTGTGACATGTTGTACTGAGAAATGATGGAATACAACTGCTATAGTAGTAGTAGAATGGAATACAACTAACAAGTAGCTAGTTAGGTAATACAAAGAAAGATAAGAGATATTGTGGTGCTGAACTAGGAACAAAAGGGCAATAGAATAAAGGTATCCTAACATCAACATTGAAGACTTAAGAACTAGAATGTTGTTAGTGTATGTTTTAGAACAAACACCGAATCTCTATACAATGGTCCCTTGGGCATAGAGTATCACAGAACCCTACAGTGTCATTATTAAGGGCATAACAAACTGGTAGTAGAAAGACTCCTCCTGGCAGATCTGAATGTGAAGAGACGACATCATCTCAAGATTAGGGAACATAGCAGAATGAATGAATGAACTCGAAGCTTAACATAACTGCTCATTATGCTTAACAACTGCAACATGGTGGATATATACTATATACAAGAATGAATTTGAAAAATTGTGGATCAGAGCTACTATGTATGTCCTACTGAAAATGCAGATAAGAAATTATGATATGAGAAGCATTAGAATAATGGAATACCTTTATTTCAATATTATGTGTGGTGACCTAAAATTATCAATAAATAAACTGACTAGACTCCAGAGTAAATGAAACTCACTTCTTTTCTTTGATCTGATTTCTTAGGTATCTTTATTCACTTGAGACCTAATTTCTGCAAGTAATGCCACTGCTTTGACTGTTTTTGGATGTTGCTCTCCAAAAATTTTCTTCCTTACATCTACAACTTGGACTTCCAGCCTTGCTGCATCTGTATATTTTTGTAGATGGTAAAATGTTGTTGCAAGTGATTCCATTGTATTGATTGTATCAGGGTGTTCTTCTCCAAGAATTATGTTTTCTAGATTTAGCACCTTGATCTGTAGCTCCTCTGCATCTGTATATTTTCCTAGACTCTCATATGTGTTTGCAAGGTCACCCATGGCTAAAATTGTTTCAAGGTGTTCTTCTCCAAAAAGTCTGTTTCTTAGCTGTATAATTTTGATTTGTAGCTTCTCTGCATCTGCATATTTTTCTAAACTCATGTATGTAATTGCAAGGTTACTCATGGCAGTGATGGTATTAGGGTGTTCTTCTCCAAATAGTCTGATTCCTAGATCTACAACCTCAATTTGTAGCTTCTCTGCATCTGCATATTTTTCTAAACTCATGTATGTAATTGCAAGGTTACTCATGGCAGTGATGGTATTAGGGTGTTCTTCTCCAAATAGTCTGATTCCTAGATCTACAACCTCAATTTGTAGCTTCTCTGCATCTGCATATTTCTCTAGACTACAATAGGTATTTGCAAGATTTCCCATAGCCAAGACTGTATCAGGGTGTTCTGCTCCAAGAAGGCTGTTTCTTAGGTGTAGAACTTTGATTTGAAGCTTCTCTGCATCTACATATTTTCCTAAATGCTTGTATGTAATTGCAAGGTTACCTGTGGCAGTAATTGTACTAGGGTGTTCTTCCCCAAGAAGCCTGAGCCTCAGATCTTGAACTTTGATTTGTAGCTGCTCTGCATCTGAATACTTTCCTAAACTCTTGTGTGCAATTGCTAAGTTATTCATGGCAGTGATTGTATCAGGGTGTTCTTCTCCAAGAAGTCTGTGTCTTAGATCTAGGACTTTCATTTGTAGCTTCTCTGCATCTGCATATTTTCCTAGAAGTTTGTACATAACTGCAAGATTACTCATAGCAACAATTGTCTGTGGGTGTTCTTTTCCAAGGAACTTGTTCCTTAAACCCAGAACTTTGATTTGTAGTTCCTCTGCATCTGCATATTTTCCTAGACCCTTGTATGTGATTGCAAGGTTATTCATAGCTGAGATTGTATCTGGGTGTTCTTCTCCAAGAAGTTTATTTCTTAGATCTAGAACTTGGATTTCAAGCTTCTCTGCATCTGCATATTTTCCTTGACTATGATATGTATGTGCAAGATTACCCATAGCTGAGATTGTATTTGGGTGTTGTTTTCCAAGATATCTGTTTCTTAGATCTAGAACTTTGGTTTGTAGCTTCTCTGCAGCTGCATATTTTCCTAGACTATGATATGTATGTGCAAGGTTACCCATAGCTGAGATTGTATGTGGGTGTTCTTTTTCAAGATATTTTTTTTGCAGATCCAGAACTTCAATTTGCAGCTTCTCTGCATCTGCATACTTTCCTAATCTCTCATATGTACTTGCAAGGTGACCCATGGCACTGATCGTGCCTAGATGTTCCTTTCCAAGAGTTCTGCTTCTTGCATCCAATACTTGAATTTGAAACTTCACTGCCTCACCATTATACCCCTGTTCCCTCAACAGTTTCCCAAATTTTTCCTGAGCATCATCAAAGTATCTCTCAATAGTCACCTTTGCCATTTCACTGTGCTGTATATTGGCCCTTAAATGAGTGACCAAAGTCCTTCTGAACTGATATGGCTGCTTATCAAAGTCTGCCAGCAGACAGCCAGCTAACATTCCATATGCCATCAGACTGTATTTCTCTTTATCTTCTAATGACATTCTATCTCTTCCCCATGTATGAATAAGTGGATGGACAGCATACACACCCTTCAATGAGCCCAGCTTAATGAGGCTGAAAGAAAATAGCACTCGAAGCCCCTCTTTAAAGATGAAATTATCCCACTTTCCTGTCTCATCTAGCTGAAGCAGTGTATGATCTAATATAGAAGTTGCAAGAGGTAGAGCATATGTCTCCTGATTATCTCCATTTTTCTGATGCTCTTGAGTAGCATAGGAAAAGATTTCCTCACTAATCCCATCAAAGTGAAAGAAGGAAAACATTGCCAGAAGAAGCATTGCACTACTAGCTGCCTCAGCTTTTTGAGAATCATCACTAGTAGCTCTTTGCTGAATTTCTTTGTATGAAAGCTCCCAGGTTTGATACACAGTTCTGTTGTATTTAGATGCCCCTTTGAAACCTGGGTAATTTAATAATTTCTTTCTGTATCGAGAATACTCCTCAAGATAGTCTCTGATATCTGTATCCCCAAAAGCAATGAAAGCACCAGCTTGATCAATAGCCAGAGGGATGCAAAAGAGCTCATTCACAATCTTAGAAGCCTCAGCTTGTAAATCCTCCTTAGATCCATCCAAGCAAGCAGCCTTTAAGAGTAAAGAAATAGCATCATTTTCTTCCATCTCTTTCACCTCAAGAGAATTCTTATGTAAAGTCAAATGCCTTAGACCAGAGTTGCGACTAGTTATCAAAATATTTCCCCCTAGCCCAGATGGAAAATATTGCTCCAGTTCCTCAGGTGTGAGATTATCAGCATTATCAAAGACCATTGCATAGCTATCCCCCAGAGAGCTGATCCATGACAAAGTAGATTCAAATGAACCATCCAAGGCAGAAGACTGAGCTTCAGGGAGGTTGCAGATTCCCTTCAGTCCCTGTGCAATTGTATCAGTGGAAAATGCATCAATCCAGAACACATGGGAAAAGCTGGAACCAATGAGCAATAAGAACTAGATAGTATGATGAAGCACTTACTAGTCAGACATCTCCTCAATGAATCTCAAACAAATCTGAGTCTTCCCAATACCCCCCATGCCATACAGCAAAAAGAATTTACGACGGCGGAGTTTATCATTACTCTCAGTCGTAAAATGTTCCCTCAGTTTTGTGAGAACGTTGGTTCGGCCTGTGAACCGAATGCTTGAGTTTGGTTTAACGAGAATCGCTGCATCGGATGTCGCCCTGTTGCCGGCGGTAGTGTAATTGACCTGCATAGAATACCAATTCATTAGCTTGTGGTAAGAGGTGTTAGAGAGCTTCACGTACGAAATCGGCAGCGATGAACGTGCCACCACTGATGTTGACATTCTGAGCACCTTGCAAGACGTGTTTTCTACTCATGTTGGAGAAGTGATAGATGGGGGCGAAAGAAAGAAGCGAGGACCTTGGGTCAGCAAACCCCGTCCTGCCATGTGCTGATCATGGGCCATCTTTCGGATTATACCGGGGCACGTTTTGGCATCAAGCGCTCACTCAACGCGGCGCAACTTTGTCACCTGTCAAGTGTACATTCCCGTTGGGCGCTCTGAACGTGGTTGAGAAAAACGTTTCTGAGCAAGACATACTTGAAAGACAAACCCCGATGTCGAGTCGTATGGTTATCAGAGAGGTCTGTGTTTAAAATTTTGCGTTGTGGGTTCCCCCCAATTGCTCTCCAACTCCTTGCCCAGTTGACCTAGTCTCTTATACAGACCTTAGTATTACAAATGATAGTCGATTTGTAGCACAATCGATCCCCACACTAACACAGAGACAAGGCCTTTCAAGCTCACTCCCATTGGTTGGGTCGGTCTAACTCGATCGTCAAAGTATGGATGGTTACAAACAAGTTTTGAAGACTTGGGATGAGTTCTTTGAAGTTTTGTCTCTATTGGCGATTTGGGACCTCGTGTTGCTTCCAAGACGCGATTGGAGTGAAGTGATGTCTCTCAATCCCCCTCAACCCTCCTGTCGCCGAAGCACTCTTCTTTCCCTCCTCTCTTCCATCCTTCGGTCTACCTTTCACCCGCTTCTTCCGACTTTTCACGTTGCCGACCCCTCCTTCCCCCAGGATATGCACATACGTCCTCCAAGGCCACCTGTACACCATCCGCTGCACCCGTGTCCCGCGCAATCACCCTATCCGGTCCCAGGATGTTGCTCTAGGGGGAGTTGAAAGAGGGAATGTTTACGGAATCCTCGATTCCAGTGCAGCTGCCAGCCATTGCGGTCTCCGACCTCACCCCTTGAAGAATAAGGTAGAGGATGAAATCGAGGAAAGAACTTGTGGCATTGATCGGGATGTGGCGGGGGCCTTCAAATCGTACGTACGTCCAACCCCTGATGATCCGACTGTCTACTCAATATGCTCTCAGAAGATTTCATTCAAGCTGGCGCATGTTTCACGCGTACTTTTAGTGACGAGCGTGTCTCCACCAACAACAAAACAAAAAATCAATAACACGGCGTCAAGTAACAGACTAGTGCTTTGAGCACCCAAAGCCCGCTCTGTCACATGGCTCTAGGTTCCTCTCATGGGGATAACAACTCTGTCCAGCACCACGATGGAGACGTAGACATAACGGACTACGCAACGTGTCAAGGAGAAGACGTGACGTGGTAAAGGATGGAAAGCAGCACGACGAGCACCATGACCATCATGGGAAATCCCACCATCGAGCGCCACTCTTTTGGCTACATCAACAACTTTGGAGGACGAGGTTGCGTTGGAGGTTGCGTTGGAGGTTCCGTTGGGTGTTGACTGGGAAATGAGAACCATGACCCTTCGTTCTATACATATGTACGTTTCCTTTAGCTGGTCGTTGTTTAGATGTGATTTACTTACATCAACAAAGGTTATAACGTATCCGAATTCCCAGCAATCCACATCGTCGTGTTACAGCTTAATGAAACTCTGATAACATTCAATCAGCTGATCCTAACGTTCACAACAAATGGGGTCTGGTATAGCGCTTACATTGCATCTGGCGCCCTCCACTGATCATGAGGTCGGTAGCGATGTGCCAATAGGAGGCCCCCATTCGTTGGTACCGCGAAATGGCTGTTTGGGCGCGCTCGAAAATTGACCGTGGCAGGTACTAGATCTCGAACGTTCGTCACGCAAGATAATAAGGCGTCAAGTGCGATGTTTAAGTTTGGCAAGTGTTCATTTTGGGAAAGAATTCGTTATTTAGTATGGGCGTCAAAAATTATGTCCACACCCACTTATCCGCGTTTCCTTCTCACTGTTTCCGATTTGTAGATCTTCCACACCCTTTAATATCAGTTGATAGACTTGAAGGGTAAAAAATTTCGTCCTTCCTCCACCCTCAACGCTATCCCGAATCATGATGACAATGTCTACTTCGGATCTATCTCAATTGTCCAGCTCTACACAAATGAACATGCCTCAACCAACATCACCAAACGTGCATGATCCATTGTGGGAAGAATATGTCGAAAAGGCGAATTCGTTCGATGAACGAATTATCGAGGATTGGAATAAAATTGTGGATGTAACTCTCGTCTTTGTAGGTGTTCCTTATTGGCCTCAATATCAGCTGCTAATTCGTTGCACGCAGGTAGGGTTAATTATCTCTGTCCTGGCCTCCTTTGTCATCGACACTTCTAAGCAATTCCAACCAGATCCAGCTGATATCACCAATCAACTTCTCATTGGTATCTATGAGCTGCTGGTCGCTCAGACTGGCACCAACACTTCACTGCCTCGTAGTATCGACACCGCCGCTATTTTGAAGCTAGATAAGGGCAAATACAATCACGCCTTTCTCTGCAATGTACTCCTATACAGCAGTTTAGGACTTTGCACTATAGCGGCGGCGTTCGCTCTGGCGGCCAAATTGTGGGTAATCAGCTATGATGGCGAACGCCGCGCTTCCTCTGGTAGAACGCCATACGAGAGGGCAAAGAAGCGTCAGGAAGCATACAGCGGTGTTTTGGCATGGAAAATGGAGGCTGCGATACAATCGTTACCCCTCATCCTGCTGATTGCCCTTGTAGTGTTTAGGTTCTTTGTCCAGTGAGATATCTCGCCTCGCCTGGTTTGATTTAATTCTCAACATTTTTTTCAGCGTATCGATTTGGTCAATTCAACAAAATATTGGCTATGGTGTCGGAACTCTCCTCACACTCAGTGTTATCGCATTGGGCATTACCTCGCTTGCTGCTGCTTTCATTCCCACATGTCCATACAAGTCCACCTTCTCGGCCATCATCAAGGGTGTGTTTGATTGGATTCACAAACTGTCAAGGAATGTGGTTTCGCGGCTTGGGCCCGAGTCATGGCATGGGTGGCTCAGACGATGGGGCCGGATGACAATGGTCATCATCTCATGGTTTGCATCAGGCTCACTGATTGCCTATGCTACCATAACGCAATCAAGTGCCTACTACTTACTCGTTTTCATTCCCATCGCAATAACCTTCGAATATGCGATGAAGAGGCCCTTTGACCACAAACCTCAAAAACATCGGTTTCCACGCTCGTTGTTATCGGTCTTCCTGATCGTCGCACCATTGCTTGCCGCAGCTGGATACTTCCGCAATCCACGGAAATATAGAATATTTGTTATTCTGTATGTTGTCGGTATGTTGGTCCTCCTCGTCTATGGTTGGATGGCCGGTCGATTGTCAAAATCACCGAACGAAACCGCCGAAATTGACGCCATCATTTGGTTATTGAGGTTGGAAACCTCTCCAAATCCCGATTTAATCAAGAAGGCATGCCGAATCCTCAGGGGTAGTCATTACAGTGACTACTACAAACCCAAGATTCTGGAATCACTTCTGCCTTTGCTTTCTTCCCTCATAGTGTCGGATCGCTCAGACATGGAACTGGAGGATCTCGAAACATATGTATCATTTTTGGCATATTTGGCGGACTTCAAGAAAAAAAAGGGATCCTGGATGCTGCTTGGGGAGGATGCAATGTCGCACCCGATACTTGAAGAACCGGTTCAACATAGATTGGAAGAATTGGCCGAACATCAGACTCATGTGGGAATAGCCCGGGATGCCAGGGAGGTTTTACGTTCATTCGGATATCGATCAGATGAAGGGCTCAAGGAGACATCCTCGATAACGATCTTTGTCGAACCAGCGCACTCATACGAAGAGTTGGAGCTTCATTCAAGACGTTAGGGCGGTTACTATATCGTAGATGCATGATAAGTAAATTTACTATCCAGACCATTCCTGTAAAATATGTCAGAGTTTTTTTTTCAATTGCCACGCGGTATCCGACCAAGTTTCCTCTGAGTGTGCAATTCCCTCTGATAGCATATACGTCCACTTAGGCGCGCTCAGTAGTCAATAAAGCGCACTGAAGTATCAACCGGGGTCACCTCCTCTTCGGTCGTCCCTACCCTGACATCACCCAAATACTCCCATCGTTTCCCTCGCTCAATCTCAAACCTCCAGCTCATAACCCTCCAGAACAGGCGATGAATTCCCCCATCAGCCTCCGTCCCCACCCTTAATTTCTAACAGCCGTGGATTACTCCGCACATCGCCTCTCCACTGACCATTAACTGACCATATCCTCACCAATGTAATTGCCCTGATCAACGATGCCCTCCGCTTGACTAAGTCTGACCAGCTCGGATAGAGCTTCAAGTCGAAACTTGATGAATGATACTAAAGCGTTCAACGTGGAGTGCAGGAACAAGATTGAGACGAGAAGAGGGAGCAGACGGTTGAAGGAGTCGACTCGGCGTCGACTTGGTGTGGCAGATCAGTGAGTCTGAACAAAACCAGCAAGAAATTGGAGTTCACTCATCAATCACTCGTCCTTTGTACAACGGTTAAGGTGGAAGACGTCAAACCAATCGTGCGCTTACCCTCCACAACTTGGTGAACTCAGGAACTCCACCATCACGCTTATATCCATAAAAAAATGAGGAAACTGATGTTTAAGGAGTTGTTCGGAGGTTGGCAGGCAGGCAAGCTTTATGGCAAAGGGTGAATGTGAATCATTGTAACTGTTCAAATATCAGTCGAGAGTTCACATATCGTGAAACAAGGTACGTCTTCACATATATCGTAGTAGTCTGTCTAGTCGAGAGGATTGATCCATAGTTCAAAAACGTTGTTAACGTCTCACGACATTACCAAGCAGATCCATCCCAACACTCTCGTCAGGTTCTTGAGGGAAATGCTGTTCTGCATGAGTGTGCAATCCGTGCATGTGACTCTGACCCTGAACCCGTTCATACCATTCCGCGATGAAACGATATTGCAAGAGCATATCACCAATCTAGAGTTGACGAGTGTCTAATCAACAAATAGCAGATGGACAATAAAGGGCAGGACACAAACCTGTTCAAGAATTCTCTCCACATATGGCATTAGAAGAACTAGCGTGATGATCTACACAACAATCAGATTTGAGCTCGCCAAAGGAGAGAACGAAGTGACCTGTCCAAAGTTCCATCTATTCTCTGCCTGGTGATCCAACTCCGGATTAGCCTTGATAGATTGCTCAATAGCGATGATCTCTTCCACCCAGAAGATGAGGTAGATAGAAGGATACAAAACCACGTTGTAGATTGAGGGCATTGGACGGAAACATGCTATTGCGGCGTTGAGCAGAAATGGAATGATCATGAACAGCACAATGGGGACGACGACGAAGCCGATGACAAACAGGGCGCTCCTCGAGATGGGGTCCACGTTGATGATGGCCGTGAATCCAAACAGGAACTTCCAAACGACGATGGTCTGGGTTGCTTCGCCGCAGCGTGAATCGAGGATTACGAGAATGCCCACAACGATGTTGATGACGCCACATCCCAGGAGGATCATGTGTTTCGTCAAGAACCGGGAGATGCGGCGATAAGTGGTTTGCCTATGCTCAAGTGGCGTGTAATAAATTTCATCGCCTGGTTTTTGAATCTTCCAACCGACCATCGCGCTCCAAATAAATAGGGTTCCAATGTGGTAAGCGGCAGCTGCGTGGAACACACTTAGCTGGCCTTGAACTCGCTCATAGATGCCGGCTATGGCGAACGCGCAGAGGGTGTAGGACTGGAGACGCCAGAGGGACCAAACGAGGGTAGGCGAGCCTTTCCGTGCACGCACAATCACGGAGATGAGGACTATACCAATGATAGTCAGTTTGCATCGACCAGTAGGTGGCAATCTTTACTCACCGATAAGGAAGCATTGTGCATATAGGTGTATGCGGGTTCCAATCCCAAGAATGTCAGTGCTCTCTGGTGTGAAACAAGCATGGGGAGGCAATGGCATGGGTCATAAAAGGAGGGGGCAAGGACATTTGGAATGTCGCGCTCGTGTTTTGAGGGAATCAGATACACTGCAAGCACAGCTAAAAAACCTGTTCGTGCCGTGAAATAGACGCGCAACTTCGCACTGACTGTCTTTTTGACAGAAGAGCGGCTATGGAGTGATTGCAGCATTGCTGTTCCTCCCATGTTTCACGTTTGTGCTGCCGGGTCACATATCGAGAAACAGTTGTAAAGGGAAGTAACTAACTTCTGGAGTCGGCCGAGGCTCTTCTGATGCAGTGGTCAAGACGGTTCGGAATGAGTGCCGGCATGAGCAGTGTTGAGCGTTTGTATAAATTATGGTGTGAAAGTTGATTACATTGCCGAATGCATGCATGGCCTGACGATGTCATGGATTGGGACAGGCTCCTTATCGAGCACATCGGGAACGCAATTTTCCCAATCCCTGCAAGCATTGAATGAGGAAGAAATATGATTGCTTTCCCAACGCTAGTTGCTGCCTGACTACAAGTTTTCCTGCTCCCATCGTTGGGGATGGGATGATGGGTTGGAGGAAGAGAGAGGGCGGTGGCACAGGCTGACGGGAAAGTTGAACCTCGTTGTGTGAGTTTGAGCAGCACTTGATCGATCTTCGCAAACTAATCAACAGTACCGCCACGGCTGGCAAGTGAAATGACCGTTGTTGTTTCAACCAGTTCCTCGTGTCGGATTGATTAGACGCCCATTTAAAGGTGCAGAGTACTGAGTGCGGGAAAACCGACACGGGATGTGCATCTAAAGTAAGCCTGTTTCAGGTCCGCAACCTCAAAGGTCTTAAGCGCCACGGTCAACCCGCTCTGCTTCCACCAACTGTAACTTGCGATACTGCTGGGAAGGCCGGCAGCTGTGTATTAGAACCTGAGTAAAGACTATGTATGTTGAGTGGCGGAGGATCATGTCGCAACCTTGAGTGCACGGCGCACGGTCATGAACCACCTGCACGTGGCAGCGTCTATCGCCTTCCATCTTAGGTATGCTTCGGCTTCACCGTCCGACACGGGGGGCAACGAAAATACCCAAAACAGGAACAGTCCTGTGTATATGTCTTGGGGTACAGCCGGACTTTCTCTCCTGTCGAAAGGGTGCCAAAGGCTCGCAGTTGCTCGGAGGTTGCCATAGAACTCGGCATGAACATTGAAATCTGCGAGTTCGTCGTGATCGTCCCAGTGAGCTAAAACATCATGCTCCTTGGCTTTGTAGCGTTCCAGACCCTCCCTTAAACGCATTGAACCGAAATCGCAGGGGAAACTTTGATAATTACATGCCCAGAGAGACGTATCATTAGGGCAAAGGGCATTACTAGAAGAAGGTCGAAGATGAGTTGTTTGAAGTGAAAGCCGCGATGAAAGTCATCTGCACCTTGTATCAGTACATCTCGACCAAATCCGCATGCCAGGCCCTCAACAAGAGCGAACTCTCGAGAGTTCGACGCATCTTCGGCCCAACGTCATCTGCCTTGCATAGCCATGGTTGTCCGGCTTGGAAAGGTAGTTCGATCCAGTATCGACGCGCAACATGAAATTCGTGACGATCAACGCTGACGACAGCCTTTGCGAACCATAACTTTCTTATGAGGTCTTAAACCTCTTCGACCCAACCTTGAATCACCCCAGCTCTCAACCTCAAATCTGGTACGTTTGAGAGTCCTGATGACGGATTCATCGTGGAAGAGGATGTAGAAGAGATTTCTTCCAACGTGTTAAACTGGGACGACAACATCGTTGAGCGCAAGTGGTCCAATGTATGCATTGTGAGGTCATCCTCTCAGGTTCATGTCCTCGTTTATGTATGCGCAGAGAGGATGGATTGGAAAGGAGCATGGATGGTGGGATGAGTTTGTTGACGATGGAGGCTCTGCCAACAAGACCGTCCACACCTTTTATGGCGATATCTTGACTGAGCAAGTGCGTGTAGGACGTCACGTATCCTCCCTTCCCTTATCCAGTTCGAGCTTCCATAAGTTCACGTTCGGAGCATGGAGGCGGTTTGGGTGGACCTCATCATCGCCTCCTACCTCATCCAACACTACCCGCGTCTTTCTTGTCCTGCTGATACTCCTCCTGAAGTGATAATGAACCTCTGCCTTCCATACTGGGCTGAATAGACTTAAAGAGGGCGTACACCAGCGAAGATGCAGATGACTCGATTTGAGGGCGTTGTTGTTTTGAAAGGACGCCGCAAGGAATTCGCAGCCTGAGGCATCGGCTTAGGAGTTGGGGAAGGGAGCGGATGAAGGCTTGAGACTTTGCAGAAAAAGTCACGCAAAATCGTTCGGTCATGGCACCTCTGAACTTTCGGGAGATAGGAGACTTCATCCACATATTTTGATGCGAAGTAAGCCTATACCAGCAACGTCGCATCTTCTTCCTGTCGAGCAAGACAAACAAGATTGCCACCTTCGCCCTTCATTTCTTTGATGAGTAGCTGGCCTTCATGCCAAAGCCTTCGTATCACCAAGAAGCGTTTGAGTTGAGGAAGAAGAGCTTCCTCGTCTTGTCTCAAAACGGCAAGAAGTAGCATTCTCAAGCCAATGCAAGAATTTCCTCGAGTCCGTCCAACACAAGATCAGATTCAATTGGAAAGCTCCGTGGTGTCGTAGTTGAGGGGCATCAACAGTCCAAGAATGGGTGGAAAAAGGTGGGTGGCCGAGGAGCAGGAAGAGGAGGTAAAATTGAACCTTTGCCGTTTCTTCCTTCCCCCTCTGATAAGCCAAATGAGGCAAGGCGTAAAGCTGAGAGAAAGGCGTTCCTCATCGTAAGTCGAACGGGGGTCGCAACAACACGCGAAGGCTATCCTCCTTGGTTGAAGACTGAGGTCGTCCAGCTTCCGTGATGTTGAAGGAGGGAGAAGGTGGTTTGATCGTTGGTTGAGATGCATCAGGTGGAGAAAGGAGGCGATGGAAAGGTTCCAGGCTGCCTTTCTGCCGTAGTTCTGGCTCTTCCTACAACGGCGTCCTTGAAGTCGCTGTCCCTCGACGATGAAGGGTAGAAGTCGGGTTAGATGAGAGGTGTTCTTGACCCTATGGTCTCTGGAGGGGCATTGAAGGGACCGAGGATAGGCTGGAGCGTGAATTGATGTTGTCATGAACAGAAATGATAACAACGGCCTCGAAGTCGCTGTCATCCTCAACGACAAAGGGCTAAAGAGGCCGAGATGAGAGGAGGGTTGATCTTATGTATCTCAAGGCGCATCTTGAGAACCGGGTATCAGTTGACTGAAGCGAATGGTATCCAAATTCGTTACGAGGACGTCTTGAAGTGTGTCTTCCTTTACTAAACGTTCGCGCCTTGAAACTCCTAAGAGTCAAGGAGGCTATTTCGGACAGTTCCGTATGTCGTACAGCGATATCCGCTCCTGTGGCCGTAAAATGAAGACGGTCGTTTCTCTGTGGCAAAATATGGTCCGTTCGTAAACATATGTATGTATGGCCTTGAATGAGTGTCAATTATAATGATAACAGACGACGTTGTCGGTTTGCTCACTTTCTTCCTATTTATCTCATCTTAGAAACATAACTGCCCGTCCTGGGCTGGTACATGAGACATGGGTGGTTGCACAAAGCGACAAAGCACGCACCTTGATCGTTCTGAACACAATGCCGTAAGTTCCTTATCTCCACGACGGCCTTTATACGCCACTGGGCCAGAGCCATTGTCGACGAAAGAGTGCGTTTTGACAGTACGTGTGATACTAGTCAAGGTCTAGATGGAAGTGCTGGAAGAATCGGATCAGCCAGCTTTGTTTACACTCATAAGAGGAAGATTTACCTCCTTCGTCCTTACTCCCACCAACGACGAGCTCATTGCCCTCTCATCCAGCTCATTGCCTCCTCCTACGGCTCATTGCCCTCTCCTCCGGCTCTTTGCGCCTCGGGATCATTCAAGATCATCAACCAAGCAGGCCTTTTTGCTGATCTTGCGATAAAAAATAGGGTCAGGGGGAAGGCCGCGCCGCCCACCAATGTCAGCAAGGCAAAACAAGAAACAGCGCAAAGGTCGCGGCAATCTCAACCGCGAGCGCACCGTAACTACCCTCACAGAAGCTCCAGACACGCCTTACCTCGTTCCCACTCCCAGCGAAGAGCCGGCCATGTCCTCTCCGTTCTCAGTGGCCTCGTCGTCCGCTGGCAACCAGCAGCAGCAACAACAACCCACGACCCCATTCCAGGCAAACTTCCAGTTTGGCTTTAACGGATTCATGCACCCGCAGCAGCAGCAGCAAAACTATTACCCACCGCCCATGCTTCCGTTGGGCGAGACCGACCTTGAGATCCTGGAGAATCTGAAAGAGATGATCAAGAATAACCAGCACGAGTTTTATCGAGCTATCCCTCAACCAACTGCTCTGGCTAGTATCTATCTGGGCCCTACTAACACTGAGGTACCCTCCGAGGTCACGCAGGACGTTAATGGTGGTCCACCCTCCCCAGCCCGCCCGCCACGTATGCAGAACAAGGAAGGGACTAGAAAGTCGATGGGTATCACTCATAACAACAATGTGCGTACTTTTGCTCGTTCTTTCATGTTTTGTGCGTTACCGACCCGTATGTGCTATAGAGCCCTGGCTTGAGCAAGATCAACACAAACCTGCAAGACCCTAAAATGGCTATGGAAGTTGATACAAATGCCAAACCAACTTCTGCAGACGATTGGCGCCCATCACCACGATATGCTCCTCCTTCCCATTCAGAGGGCGACTCTACAACAAGTACTACAAGACCGGTACCTGGCTCTGGCGACCTGACTCCTGCTACTAAAGCTACCTATGAAAATGACGCTCGGAGAGGGGGGTGGCAACAACGTGATCCAGGACATCATCCTCCTCTAGACTCGGATCGAAGGCCTAGCCTGCAAAACGGGACATCTGATCGTGATCACCGTGGTCCTCCTCCTCTTGATCGGTACCCACCACCACTAGATCGTGATGACCGCGATAGACGGGGTAGAGAGTGGCATCCCTATGATAAAGCTCGAGACCTGTATGCAGATAAAGCTCGGGACCCATATGCAGATAAAGCTCGGGACCCATATGCAGATAAAGCTCGGGACCCATATGCAGACAAACCTCGCGACCCTCGGGACTCTTATACAGACAAACCTCGGGACTCCTACCCAGACAAATCTCGAGACTCCTACCCAGACAAACCCAGGGACCCTTCCTACGTAGACAAACCTCGCGATTCCTTCCCAGACAAACCCCGGGACTCTTATCTAGACCGCCGTCCTCCCCCAGCACCACCCTTCATCCGAAGACCCCCACCCGAACAGAGACACTACGAGCCCGACTACGAAACCAGGGACAGGGACAGGGGTGTACCACGTCGATTTGAAGTCAAGCACGAGCACGAAGAGGCGCAGGTTTCGATGATTTTGAGTAGTGCTGCTAGGAGACAGAGTCAAAGTGATGCTGCTGCTGCTCGTCCTCCTCCTCCCTTGGACGACCGTGAGCGTGGGGCGAGACCCATTCCTATAGATGAGCGTGATCGGGATCGACGTCCTCCTGGTGCTGGAGCTCCACAACTTGTAGAATCTCGAGCCCCTCCTCCTCCTCCGATTGAGAGTAGTACAAGCAGTGGTACTTCCCGTCCTGTTCGGGGTCCACCTGATGATCGTAGTAGACCAGCGTCCTCCGTGACTGGGGTAGTGGACGAGCGGGGTCCCAGGCCACCTTCTACTCCTGCTACTACTACCAGGGCTGGAGAAGCTCCTGGTGCTGCTGGCGGTACGAAACCTACTGGTGAGGGCGTAAACGTAAACGTAAAGGGAAGATCCATTACTGACACCGCTACAACTACAAAAGCTCCTGCTCCTGCGCCTGCTGTTCCCCCCACTGGTGCTGCTGCTACTGTGGATGGTCAGAGTCAGAGTCAAGCTACAAGAGCTCCTCTTCCTCCTCAAAATGTTGCTAGCTCAAGATCTCAAGGCCAAATCCCACTCGAAGACCGTCTGAGTTCTCGTCCTTCATCATTTTCATTGCAAGATCGACTGAGCCATCCCCCTCCCCCTCCATCTGTGGCAGGGAGGGCTAGACAACAAAGTGCGAGTGGGGAAGCTAGAGTACCGACGCTTGAAGAACGGTTGACTCATCCCCATCCTAGTGGTACGACTACGACTCCTAATGCTGCTGCTAGTGTAAGGCCAGCTGCTGGGGAGGAACGGAGGCCTCCAGCGGTGGAGGACCGAAGGAACGTTCCTGGGCCTGGGGATGAACGTAGGCCGGCTTTGGAGGACCGAAGGGTTCCTGGGGATCAGCGGAGACCGGATGAACGTAGGCCACCTCCAGTGGATGAACGTAGACCGACTTTGGACGACCGACGACCAGATGAACGTAGGCCTTTAGTGGATGAACGTAGGGCTCCCTTGGACGAGCGTAGGCCTGCTGTGGACGAGCGTAGGCCTGCTGTGGATGAGCGTAGGCCTCTCGTGGATGAGCGTAGGCCCCCCTTGGACGACCATCGACCACCCCTGGATAGACCGCCTTTGGACGATCGTCGACCGCCTTTGGATGGGCGAAGACCTTTGGATGATCGCAGGCCTCTTCCGCCTTTGGATGATCGAAGGCCACCCTTGGAAGATCGCAGGCCCCCTCCCTTAGATGATCGAAGACCACCCTTGGAAGATCGAAGACCTCTGGACGAGCGCAGGCCACCTCCTTTGGATGATCGAAGACCACCCTCGGACGACCGTAGACCTCCTCCTCCTGATGAGCGTAGGCCTCCCCCTCTGGACGACCGTAGACCTCCTCCTCTTGACGAACGTCTAGGTCTAGCAGGCGGCCGTGATCGTGATCGACCCCCACCAGATGACCGCACTCGCAACGACCTTGCTCACCACCCAGACGACCGTGGACGCCCATACACAAGACCCCTTTCGCCTCCCCAAGCTCTGCATCGTTCTGCTTATCCACCTCGATCGCCTGATCGCGCACAACAGAAAGGACCTGGAGCTTCCCCTACACCTTCGCATAGGGCACCTTATCGTCCCCCTCCCCGTGGAATCTCGAGAGAAAGGTCTGGGAGCTATCGGCCGGACTATCATGATAGACGGGAATCGATGGACGTCGATGCTCCTCCTCCACCTCCACCTCCTAGGTATAATACAGAAAGAAACTATCGAGACTTTTCGCCGCCTTCCGCAGCCGATCTTGCTAGAGACAGACAGAGGCAACTGCAGCCTTTCCCTCCTTCTCCTCCTCGGTCCAGGGAGTTTGATGATCCACCTGGGAGGTATTCTTCTGGCCCACCACCGCCTTCTAGGGACTGGT
Organism: Laccaria trichodermophora; assembly: GCA_018417955.1. NCBI lineage: Eukaryota > Fungi > Basidiomycota > Agaricomycetes > Agaricales > Hydnangiaceae > Laccaria > Laccaria trichodermophora. Next base: position 2,059,010 of record JACTVC010000001.1, read on the forward strand.
ACCCCTCTTCGGCTTCTCCTTACCCAAGGAGGAGGTGGACTCCTGCAGAGGAAGATGCGTACTGGAAGGCTAGGGATGCTTCGCCTCGTTGGGAAGACCAGCCGCCTCCGGTGGATAGAGAGAGGGAGAGGCCAGGTCAAAGGTTTGATCGAGATGCACCATTGCCACCTTCGAGAGGCCAGAATTGGGATAGGGATTTTCCTAGAGGTTTGTGTCTTTTCATCATCCCTTCTTCTTGAGGTATCGTGCTAATGTGATTCATTGAACTAGGTCCCCCTTCAGCAGACGACCGTTACGCCCCTCCTCCTCGAGATCTAGACCGTGGCCGCTCAGGCCCCCCACCACCCGTCAGCCAAAGCGCATCATACTCCCGAATCCGACCACGCAGTCCAAGTCCTGTCCGGCGCCCTGTAGACGATGCACGACCACCACTCAAAAGACAACGTGAAGAGTACCCGCCACCCTCATCCGCCCCAGCTGCCGGGCCACCCAGTACATCCGAGTATTACGCACGAGGGGGAAGGCCAGGAGCCGACTACCCACCCTCCGCACGACTTTCCCCTCCCCCGTCTGGTCCACCGCCTTCAAGTGCCAATAGCAGCTTTTATGATCGTTCTGCTGGGCCTCCGCCTACGACGGGCAGTAGCACTGTTACGGGGGGTGGAGAGAGGGAGTATAGGAGGGATAGGGCGGATGATTATGCTGCTCCTCTTCCCTCTGCAGGTGCTGCCATTTCGTATGAACGACCGAGGTCGCCGGCAGGTGGTGGTCCTGGGAGGGCGCCGATGCAGAGCTATGGTGGGAGAGGGGGGTATGGTCGACCCAGTGATCCTCGTGATAGGGGGTACATGCCTCCTCCTTCGAGGCCTTGAAGTGATTTTGGATTGGATGTGAGTGTCTCTGATCGTTGATGTCATGTTACGAGTTCTCAGTTGACCGAATATGCAGCGTTGTGGAATTACTGACTAACCCCCCGCTAACAAACTAAAAGGCGATTTCTAGGATAGATATTGCGGACAGGCTGATGATGATCTTTCTGGCTATCTATCTATCTAATCTATTCGTGCCACATTTCTATCGAGATTTTTCGTCATGTTCCTCTGTTTCATTCTAGTCTTTTTCTTTTTTCTTCTGTGTTGTCTGCGTGTCTTTCATCATGTGCGTTGATATATCTGTTAAATAAAATGGTCTGGGACTGTAGTGCAATACTCTTCAGCTTTGGCAGGATTTTGGGAATCTCGTCCCTGTGATACGAAGCTTGAAGTCTGCAACGTTTTTTGAGCAAATAAAGAAGGTTTGCCGACCACCAGTTCCTCTGTTATTATTATTATTGATCTTTTATTGCCATGAGTGCAATACTCTTCAGCTTTGGCAGGATTTTGGGAATCTCGTCCCTGTGATACGAAGCTTGAAGTCTGCAACGTTTTTTGAGCAAATAAAGAAGGTTTGCCGACCACCAGTTCCTCTGTTGTCCATCGATTCAGGGGCCATGATTACAAAGTTTTCGGGCCAAATACCCGGGCCCTGGGCCCAGTCCAAAGACGACAACAATGACGCAGCGTTCAAGATGAACCTACATACGCGGCTGCCTGGCGACAATAGCGCTTTCAATTCTTACTACCTCGAATTTGTCTTCATAAAGTGTAGATGCAGCGTATATCACCGAATCACAACGTAATTCGTAAGAGGAACTTTTCGGAATGGATACTACAATAATGCCAGACCAGAGAAAAAACAGGCACACGTTTGTGGAAGCCAGATAAGAAGATGTCGATGGCAGTACACGGAAAGACAGCTATAGCCAAAGGACGGGACATATAAATAGCTGAGAAGTGGGCGTAGGTGCATCAGCAAATCAGCATTTACCTTACATTACAATGTAAGGTGCTACAATGCAACCAATCAGCACTAATGTACCACAATTCTAAGCCGACTTTGCATTATCATCCACTGGTGTCAACAAATGTGGAACGCAGAGCAAGAATTTGACAAGTATGTAAGGTTGTGTTAAAATTGGAAGGATATCGCGAACCTTCCACCACTTTGCTTGCCATGGAAGGTCACGCAATCATTGGTCCCCATAGAAAGTGCTATATATAATCCTCATAACAGCTCAAATGAAGTGAAAATCAATTTGTATTGAAAATTATAGACATGAAGTACATAAAGTGAGGAACAGCGGGACCAACAATGTAAATGGAAGAGATTTTGAAGCAAAGTGGAAGGTTGACCAATTGAGAAACGGAAACAAGGGTACGAGATCCGAAGATTGAAAGTGCTGAACAATGGCGCGCGAACCCGAAGTTCGCCACAATCTGTTGAGTAACACCCAAGCTTAGAATTTCCGGAGTGACTTAAATTCGGTACGCATTCAACTTACCATCGTACGCGTCGAGTTTTTCTCTTCCCGTTCTAGTTTGATTATCGTAACGCTCCCTTCGTCATTCATGGGTGGTGTGGGGCCGTCATCGATGTCGGGTGCTGGTGCCCGCAATCGTCACCATAGCTGGGGTGGTGAGGTGAGGCGCCCGTCGCCGTAGCTGGGAGAATGGTGGGGGCCGTCAACGCCCTTGGTGGGGTGGTGGTGGGCCGTGGGCAGTTTGTGGTCGTTCATGCACTGTCGTGGGCGGCCATCATCATGGGCAGTTGTTTCCATAGGCAGTTTGGTGGAGTGGTGGTGAGGGCAAGACAGGCGCTCAGCCTTTGGCCACGGGTGAGCGATGAGGTGAGATATTCCTAAAGTCTAGATAAAAAGCAAGGAGAATGGGAACTCGACCCACTCGTGGCCAACAAGCACGTCCCAATCGCATATATGCGCCTGAATACCTGTAATTTGCATCATTCAACGCATGTAGAACTAACTTTGCATAGAAAGAAGCACATACCGTATGGCCAACGACAGACCTAGTTGTAATGTGAATGCGTAAGTAAAAGACGGCTGTGGGATCTCGCTATGAGAACATACCTCAGAATCAGTACCTCCCCAAGTTAACTTCCATAACTTTGCTCTCCATTCCCGCCAACGGCTCACCAAGAACAAAGGGCGCTCCATGCATCCGTTGTCATGCTAGGACATGGTCATGGTAACTATTGCTAGATGAGCGAGTCGGCTCCAAGTCACTGGGACGCGTAGTTGGCACTAGGAATAGTCGCGCACGAAAATGGGAAAGTAAGAACACTGTAAGAGTGAGGGGTGGATGGAGGCAGAGAGGAAGGTACTTGAAATAATTTTTGAGTCGGACGTTGTTCTTTAAGTATGTATGATGTCACAGTTCGCGGACTATTAAAACTCCGCTTGAACTCGGAGTTACCATACTCCGCCGGCGCAAGAGGGTACAGACAACTATTACAAGCGCTGGAGTCTGAGTCCACAACGCTCTGTAAAGATGACAGCTTCATCGGCTTGTAATGGTGTTTTTCATTGAACATTGAGTATCAAATTGTATCCTTGCGTGACTATAGAATATGCAAAATAATTTAGCCCTAGCTTCCAATGTCATTGCAAAAATGCCATTGACCTTGAATCCCTTCAACAACTTTCCCCAATATTGGATGATGCCAAATAGTTTTAGTCTACATTCTATACTTTAAACTATGATTATACTACAATGAAAGGTGAAGCAAAACCTCGTAAGGTTTTGCGAACCTTACAAAGACTACAAAGTGAACCAATGTTATTGCTGTTTTGCTGATGGTAAAGGCAAAAATTGAAAACTACAGCTCAAGCATAGATATTATCGTCGTTAGTTTCTACTACTGCGCCCCCTGGTGCCGCCATGCTGCCAGTTTGGCTTCCGCTCGCCTGGCTTCGAGCTGACGAGTTGTAGAGGCTTCCGGAAGACCCGTGGCTTCCACCAGACATGTAAGAATCAGAGTAACCTCCACTGCCAAATGGCCTGGTGCTATCGTCACATTGATGAAAGATGCAAAGAAGTATGTCAATTCTTACCGCCCAAACGCCTCTGTTCCAACGGAAAATCGAGCCTGAGGATATTCGGCTGTCGACTGGGATCCACCGGATAGTGCTGGTTGCGACGACGCTAATCCGACTGCGCAAAAGAAGGGAGAGAATGAGATACATCTGTTCGTTGAAGCAATTTGCGTTGACATACACGTTGTGGCCCATTGGGTAGCGTGTTCGGTGCTGTGACCTTGCTGCTGGCGTTCTAGGAGTGTAGGTTAGCAAGTGTGAATCTAACAAGAAGAAAATTACAAGGGCCTGATACAAAACGTCAGCGCAGGGAATGACGACCATACAAAAAAGAACATACTGGGGTCTCAACCACTCCTCGGAGCTGACCCATGCCGCAACAAAATGTGTCTCTGAGAATGATGGTCGACCTGAAATCACATAGTATCAACACCCATCATTCAGTTCAGATGCCCACCTCCGCTGTAAATTGGAGCGACAGGTTGGGCGTTTGCGATTGGGTCTGTCAGCGACCAATCATTTCACCAAACAAACCTAACCAATAATCTTCTTTAGGAAAAATCTGATGTGAAGAGGAGAATAGATAAGTACTCATTTTGATCTAGGATTCTCCCGCCGAGATGATAAGGATTTGCAGGATGCACATGGGGAACCACACCCTGAGCAGCGGCAGGATAGCCTTGAGGGAAGCTCATTGTGCTCGACGGTGGACTGCAGGTATGAAGGGAGTCAAATTTGTATTGAGGAAGTTGGCAGAAATATGCACTCACCTCAAACTCCTACCATAGATATCATTTCAAATGTGAATTAATAAGTGTTGGTGAGGTAAAAAAAAAGAAGTAGAGATGTACACTACCTGGGTAAAAAGATTGTCTGGTCATTTTTAGGACAAAGTTGGTGCTGTAACACAAGAACCAAACATTTTAAGAACTAAGCTCTGGTGTATGAGACATAGCTAAGGAGGTGTAGATTGTACATACCAAGTCTGGGAATGAACAAATGAAAACTCAGGATAAGGCAGGGCATTTACTGTGACAACTGCCAAAAATAGGATCTGACAAAATGGGAAATTCTGAATGACTGCAACCAAGGGGGTGTCGGGATTAAAAAAAGAGACCTAGGGTCGATTTTTTTTTCTCAGCAGTGGGAGGTCGACCTACTTACTACGTAATCAGGCACTGGTCTATATATGGTAATAGTGACATCATCACTGTAGATATTTTCGACATAATTTCCCTCCTGGTGCCGTTTATTCAGGTTTTGGATTCCCCCTGTACCACAGTTGACTGTTGTTCCAAAATCGGCGCATGTTGTGAATCCTTGTGAATATATTTCAATCCTCTTTAGATATAGTTGAGTTCTATATAGGTGTAAAATGGCAGGCTTTCGTTACCTTGCCTTTCAAAGCCAATTTTGAGAGAAATGTTGTTATCGCACACCCACCTTGATCATCAATTCTTGGTAAAATAATGAACAACAAGCTGTTTTGAGTGCTTTATATTGATCTATATACTCCTACAAGCTCATTACGTTGTATGGTCCTCCTCAGAACCTGCCCAACCTCGTTTTTAAGTGAAGTTTGGGTGACGTCCATTTTTTTTATAGGCCCGACGGCTGGACCTACCTACCAGCCTCCAGTCCGGCATTCTAATCCTGACACCCCCTTGACTGCAACCTATTGAAAGCAATTCACCATTTCAAGAAGAGATATTTTGAACACTGGATCTCCCTGCTATTGTCATAAGGCTCATAGAGTTTCTGAGATATAAAATTCTATAGTCTCCCCAAAAAAGTAAATTTGGATTTATTCTCCATTTTATGTATTTTTTGCTAAATATATTTCTTGGAATGAGATGAAATGACTGCCCATTGATATTTGTGATGTGTATAGTGCAAGTGGTAGGTAGTAATGTTAAAATAAATATTGCATGATGTCTGTAGAGGCAGATACCCAGAGGTTTTCTGTAATCCAACATGTTCTTACAACATTGGTCCTTCTTTTCTGCAGGAAGAAAAAATGCTACCATCCTTTTGAGTTAATACATGAAGACTCAGGATGTCTATTAAACAACACCTGAAGTATAGCATGATAGCAAATAAATTTACACTAGGTATAACTTGAAAAGTCCCTGATAAAAGTACATTTTGCATAGAGCAATTGTCCTGGACCAATCCTTGACATTTTTCTTGGTGAATTGGGGCTGAAAATATTTCACAAGACACTTCTCATACCTAGTAACACTATCCTGAAGAAACAAACAGAGGTCCTATTCATACAAGGATCTGAGACCCCCAGACTTTTCTAGGCCTGATTTGGAAATCTCTGTCATGCTTTAGTGAGCTTTGTAGGCCATTTGAGAAGCATCTGTGCCCAAAACTCAAGAGATAGGTAGAAGCACTTAGCATTGACATTTTAGAACACCTATATTGACTGTAACCCCTTGGAAGCAGGGTTTCTGGGAACCATATTGACTATATGTCTCTTGATTTTCACAGTTTGTTGAAGTTTAATTAGCCTTTTCATGATTTATTCCTGTGAATGTGGTCAGATCAGATCATAGAATGGTAATAGTTACGTATCTGTACAATACTATGCCAATAGATACCTTTGCCTATCAATCCTGGGCAATATTTGCAACTGGAAATGGCCAAAGAGGGGAATCAATTCAAATTTACCTTTTTGGGAAGACCATAGAATTTTATATATCAGAAACTCTATGAGCCTTATGATAATAGCAGGGAGATCTAGTGTTCAAAATATCTCTTCTTCAAATGGTGAATTGCTCTCAATAGGTTGCAGTCATTCAGAATTTCCCATTTTGTCAGATCACATTTTTGGCAGTTGTCACAGTAAATGCCCTGCCTTATCCTGAGTTTTCATTTGTTCATCCCCAGACTTGGTATGTGCAATCTACACCTCCTTAGCTATGTCTCATACACCAGAGCTTAGTTCTTAAAATGTTTGGTTCTTGTGTTACAGCACCAACTTTGTCCTAAAAATGACCAGACAATCTTTTTACCCAGGTAGTGTACATTGCATGAGGAATCAAAGCTGGTGCGCTTGGGTACCTTGAGGTATTGTATCTATTGTGAGAGTGAGTCCGTCGGGGTGTCGACATAAACCAACCAACCCTTACTGTGTGTGTGGATGCGCCCAAGAGCCTGATGGGCCTCTTCCAGTAACGCTATCAGTAAAATATGGAAAACATTCCAGATATATCACAGCACTGACCTTGTTGCGTGATGAGCAGACAGTCCGCCTCCTGGCAGTGGATATCTTGACAAGGACTCCCCCATTATAAATTTCATTAGTGAACGGATTATACACGTACATTGTATTCGGGATCGAAGATGAGGACGATGCCTCATTTGAGAAACCATGACTATTTCAGAAGTGCGTTTCGCAAAGAGGTAACGCATGATCAGTGGATATGATAATTGGGTGGGTGTAAGAGAACGCGAACCTGCTGTGCCCATCGTCTCCTGTCCCAAACTGGGATTGAAGATCGCAGATGACTCTCGCAGCCTCCTCTATTCGAAGTTGTAATCTTTCTCCTTTGAGTCGTCCTGATTCCGTCTAAGTGATGATAGAGCTATCACGATCAGTAGAACAGTTCATTTTGAAAGTTACACACAAAATAATGATCGCGAATCTGACGAAAATCCTGCCGAGCTGCGACATCTGGTTGAACAGGTTCCTGACGACTAAAATAGCGAAGGACGCTTGGCCTCATGTCACTCAGCCTCTGCAGCAATCTGGAATATTTTTGAGTACGCTTTCAGTGACCAGTCTGAAAGCCGTCCATACTCGACAATTGATGACAACGCCCAGGCCCGGAGACGTTGATCCCGTTCACCCTCCACAACTCTTTGCAATTCAAGAAGCTCATCGCGTAGATCCTGTGCATGCCGAGCAACCTCCGGACTGACAAAACGAGTCATTCAAGCGGAGCGAAGTTGGGAAGAAAATGTCTGTGTGGATTGGCACTTGAAAAAACAAGCGTCTTAGGGGCTGAGCCTCTTTTAATCTTTCAAAAGCTGTTGCTATCCCCATTTGGTGGTCAATCTGTGAGTCAGGAAAAGTCAACAACAAACGGGAAACATGCCTGTTTAAAAATGCCGGATGTCGACATTCGTAAAAGACCCAATTGGGTTACAGTCTGATGACCGAAACAAAGGAAATCATAGCCAGGAATGTAGCACCGGAGACAAGGACCATGGCAGTTGATGTTCAACTGCCCTGGTGCATGCCTCCGGTATAGGTGGATGTAGACATGCCATGCGCTAGGCAGTCTGGGAACGAGACATGAGATGAATTGAGCAAGAACTAAAGACATCGTACGAACCAGCGACTCAGTAAAATTGAATTTCCGACTACCGAAACATTTCCTATCCTCAACAGCCCTATAGTCTGGTGACCTAAAAGAAACGAGTTGCCCCAAAATAGGTGACCAAAAAGCGATCAAAAGTCCCGAGACTGATGTCACCAATCCGCCAGACCCTACGTTTCAAGGAGGCGGAGGTTAGACCGACGACGAGAGTCTCCAATAGCTGGACGGCCTCAGATGCAAGAGGCCGCTTGTCCGGGTCAAGTTTGGTCATAGCTTTCCCAACGACCTCGAACAGCTCAAGACCCTCATATTCCTACATAACCATTCAGAATTTATGATACCAAACAGCAGAGATCGCACCGCAATCATGTTGAGAATAACATTTCCTAACTGATATACGTCGGCCTTGAAAGGGTCGTACGGAATGTTAGGAGTCAGCATTTCAGGCACCGAACGATCCTGTCCAATCTGCCCAACCTCGCAACGATTAACGTTGGATGGATAGCGAAGGGATAAATCAAAGTCGATGAAAAAGTACTTGACCGGTCTCACCGACCAGCGTTCACGCCAAACAATCGGGCGGATACCGTCAACAGTTCGCCAGCTCCCAAAATGGAAGCTCCCTGGTATGACCCGAGAAGGATCCATCATGAGGTTAAACCTGCATGCATCACTGTGTAGGGGTCAGCTAGGAAGGGAGCCTCATACAAGGAAAGTCGCACCGATATGCAATATTATGTTCGTGCATCATCTCGAGGCCCTGTTAAAAAAACAAAGATTGCAGAAGGTACACAAAAAAGAGAGCATTTGATACTACCTTCAACCACTGAAGAATCATTTCAGCAACTTCTCCTACACGTCGAAACGGAAGGAGATCAAAGCCAAGAAGCATGGGCATGACCATCAAAGCCAACTCCTCGGTGTCTGGGAGGAGTAAAACGTCCAATATCGGCACAGCGCAGTTCCTAGGATCCTTCCGCAAGGCCTCCGATGATAGGTACAACGCTATTGGGATCTCTTCTTTCCAAGTAGCGACTTCCTTGATGACGACCCTGGCGCCGTCGTGAATTCTGACTGCGTCCATTATTCTGCCACTCTGAGACATGTAAGTCGATGCGCCCAGAGAGATCAACTAAAAAAAAACGTACGAATTCGATGCCAGTTCGTAGGGCATCCTCACATTCAAAAAAATATTTGATTGGCTTTTTTCTTGGTAACTTCCAGGATGGCACCCAGTCTGGATGATACCGTGGTCGCAAACGATAACCACGAGAGAGGAGAAAGGGTTGCCGCTCTACCCAAACTTCTTCACCTGGGATTCTCAAGAACTTGTCCAGATTATGCGAGGGCATAGCACTGTCGGAGACAATGATGAGTAGCTACTAAGTTAGCTGATGACACAACATTGAAGGATCCAAATACGTACAAATATCAACGCCGATTGGATCAAGATTAGATTTGTTCTGTTAACTCTGAAGTTCTTGAATATCGTTTATTCTTTACCCAAAGCTACTTAGGTCAGGTCACTCTCGTTTTCCGAGAGTCTCGAGCATCGGAGTCGAGCTCATCAGTATATTCAAGCTTATAGCCTTCAAGTAGTCTCCCTCAAACTGTCGATAAGACATCTACCTCATTGTGCCTCAGCCTGAGGTTAGTGCATATCATATTGTGTTCGTCGAAATGAGGTCGAAGCCCGCGTTGGTGGGACCATGGAACTATTGCACAATTTATCTCAGTTGTGACAAAATCAGAAGAGCCTAACGAAGGAGAGGATATATTTGTATCATACTAACATTTAACAAATCAAGTCCGTTCTGCGGTAGTGATTGAATAAGAGCTCAAGTACCTCTTCACTTAGATTCATCCTCGTTGGTCTCCTTAACCTTATCAGCGACAATCGGGGTCTTGACGTCCTGGACCGGAGTCCTCACGTCCTCAACGAAAATGGGAGTCTTCACGTCCGCCTCAAACACATAGTTCGGGGGTGGGACCATAACATCCTCGGCACTCAAAGCGACAGGGGAGTACCCGTGCGCCTCAGCGGTCCTATTGCCCCTAACGAGACGGACCAACACCACCGCAAAGACCCAGAACATCCTTAAGAGGACGCCGATACCGCATCCTACACAATACACGAATCAGCAACGAAACGATAATCAAAAAAAGAACACCTACCAAGAACAAATGCGAGTGCTCGGCCCTCCCACGGGCCAAGGGCCATCAGGGCCCGATGAAGCCTGACTCCGAAGTTGTTGCTGTGCTCAAAGCGGTGAAACTGGTAGCCGTGTGAGTAGGGCTTGATGGGAGCAATGGTGCTGACGATAGGGAAAAGTGTGGGGAAGCGATCCTCGCCGCCGTGCTCACCCTCGGGACCTTTGTGGTGGTGCTCGTGGTGGTGCTTTCCAGGGTGTTCGTTGGGGGGCGGGTGAGGGTGCGGGTGAGGATGCGGGTGGTGAGGGTGATGAGGGTGGTGAGGGTGATGAGGGTGGTGAGGGTGGTGAGGGTGGTGAGGATGGTGAAAGGGAGGCTCCTTCAACGGCCATCCAAACGCACCACGGAAGAAATTGGTGATTTCAAAGGTCTTCACCTGGATGCGGTTCCTGAATCGGTTACGTCCTCCGCATGGGTAGTGCTGAGCAGGTCCGTTTTCCCCCGCTGATCCAGCAGCGTGGGGAACAGGAAGCCATTCTACGGAATTCGCCCGGTTGGGGACGAGGAGTCCAAAGCGTAGGTGTTTGAAGGCTGAGTTATCACCGTTGGGGGTGGAGACGCTGTTCGTTATTAAAAGCGCGGGGTTGGGAACTGCGCCTGCTTGGACTGTTTCAGAGGAATTGTGCATGTCAGTGGGCAATCGGGGCATCGAAGGTGTTGGAACGTACGAAGACCTGTGCTGCCCGCAATGATGGTAACGAGCGCGGTAAGTTTCATGTTGGGAAAAGATGTTGTTACGACGAGAAATTCAAGAGATTCTAAGAGGGTTTCAGTATAATTCACGGTAGCCTTGAGATAGTAGGGATACGCACACAGTTATACAAGAAGAGATGAGGGCAAGGGGGATTGTGGCTCAAGGCGTTTCAAAGTCCGACTTATCAATGGCGTTTCCGCAGCTGCGGCTTGATCCAAACTTTGATGCTCTCTGAATGCTTCCGCTTTCACCGTTCGGGTCTTTGAATCCTTGTTGAATCCTTGGTTGTTGCTCTCCAAATTCTCCACGATTTTATCTAGAAAACCAGTGACCTGGGATGACTGCTATAAGTTTTAAGCAGCACCGCAATTTGGACTTCGAGTCATGACTCGGTTGAACTGGTTCCTCCAGGCATAGCGAAATCTAAGAGAATAGCCTCATCGTCCACGCTTGTGATGCAGGCGGACAGGTTCTACGTATCCTCAAGTAGAGAATCAGCCTGGCTTGTAAGCTTCTTTCCCAAATCTTCCCTATGATGAAAACGCACAAAACTCTCAACTTGAGCCGAAAGCAGGGTCTATGTCAAAAAGCTTGCGATGCTTCAACATAATCAGTCGGATTGTTAGACACATCCGTATCCCCTTGCCTCGTGCTTCAGATTCCTGTTATTAAACCCCGTCCATGTTCTGCGTACTCCACCCAATTTGACGCACTACGCACGCTCTCGCCAGTGGTTTCGAGAACGCCTCTTTCACACAACAAGAACTTGACTGAAGAGGTCTAGTCCGGCCGCAGGGGAACAAGCCCATTCTGGATGCGCAGCCGTGTCGTTTTCCTAGGTGTGTGCTTCCTTTCTCTGAGACGTGTTGAATATAATATTTCAATGCTTAGCACAGCCAGATACCCAAGAAGGGATCACATATGACTGATAATTTCAAGACGCGTGTATCTGGTGTTTACAAAGAGGAGGGGCAAGGGCGTAGCCGAGGACATCGCGTGAAGGTCGTCGTTTTCTCACATTCACTGCATCCGATCGAGACAATTGAGCTGGGTTTGCCGCGCTTAGGCAATTGCGTCGCCAACCCATCGTCGAAAATCAACGGTTAACTTGAAGACCTCTTGGCCGTATTCGGACTATCATATGGTAGGTGTGAATTCATTCGGCATGCCCACTTTGACAGTCTTGCAACTAATACATGATGTCTATTATTCTTAGGCGGTACCCTTGACACCATCCTTGACCGCCTGCCAGGAAGCCCTTCCGGAAACCTCCTTGAACCACCTGAACAACAAGCCACTTTAAACATGCCGACGACACTCAGATCCATGGACACGTACCGATCAACGTTGGGCTTTGATTCTATGACGTTACTCCCCGCCGCAGGGAGGTATGAGCCGTATGCAACGTGAAAGATATCAGCGAGAGTGATTTCCTGCGAACACATCGGTGAGTATCGCGTCATCAGATGGTACACACGATGTGAGACTGACATCTCCAGCTAGGTACTTCTGCTTTGCGAGGATCGTGTCATACACATCCAGATGCTTGTCCAGGGTGGAGATTGCTGCCTCATAAATCGCAGGGTCTGGGGTCAATCCACTGTATCTTGGGGGGGAAACTGTGTCAGAACGCGATACAATGTGGCAAGACCAAAAAAATAGGCTCACTTTTTGAACACGTTTTCGGCAACGGCTTTGGACGCGTGTGGATGGAAGTTGAAGGCTTCAATCGATGCGGCTTGCTCGAAGAGACCGTATGCCTTTGGATCCTTTGGGAGGAGGGGTGTTCCTTGATCGGCGTACTTGGCCGCGATATAGCGAGCGATGGCCCTACTTTCGTACACGATGTATCCAGCATCTTCCTGAAGCCGGACATCCTATGAAGCAGTTGCGGGATAACGAGAGAGATCGAAGCTCACGATGTAGGGAACCTGTCCGAATGGTTGGATCGCGAGGTATTCTGGGGCCTTCTGCTCGCCCTTGCTAATGTCGACTGGGATGAACTGGAACGGAACGTTTTTTTCATACAACACTGCTGCAACGGTTTGAGTGCAAGTGGAAAGGTGGAATCCGTAGAGTTTGAGAACCATTGTGAGACGCGTTCAGAGAAATGAATCTGGAGGTGATAAAGAGTGCTAGTGAGGTTCTGTACGTTGCGTTGCTCTTCTTTTAAACGATGACGGACTGACCGGAGACGTCATACTACTGGCACCGATTGTAGATGGGAATTCCTAAAAGTCAAGTCAGGCCTGCAAGGCTGCATTTAGAGCCAAACTTCCGCGAGTACGGTACCAGGCCCAGATTTCGAAGCTGTCATAGTTTCCGGAATCCGATGGAAGGTTGTACAGCAGTGCTCAGTCAGCTGCAAGTGCTGGGTATCCAAGTTTAAACGTTGAGGTATAACCTCAGATGCGGACATCATCAGGAAATCAGTTGAGACCTATGTAGGTCTATGGAGCCTATGTAGGGACCATAGCTTCATAGGTTCCCCCCCGATATATAGATTACATAGGTCAGTGAGTACCCTATGTAGGCTGGTGGTAGGTTGCCATAGGTACTGTATCTCAACCCCCTTCTGCCGAAAATGTAGCTTCACCTCTTGCTGAGGTGCTCACTCTACCATCATTTTTCACAATGATATGTGACAATTTCGAAGATGATGATTCAACGAGTCTTCAAACTTTAATGACATGGGCAAGGGAAACTTAGTGAATAAATATTACATCTTTGGGGAATTGAACTCAGAGTCTTATGGAGAGGCCTATACAAGAGATCAGTCATCGCACATGCAATATTACAGTTAGTCTATAGGAGCCTTTGCAATATCTGGCTCTTTGCACTATACATACCACTACTGCTGGGAAAACTTTTTATAAATTGTTCACCCAATGTTCACCTCCACTGCAAACAGTGAGAAGATGTGTCTAATAAATTGTGGCCCAGGGTAGCTTGTATCATATATACTGGTATTATGATCATAATTTCCCTCATACCCCATTGACTGTGATATCATGTCTCCATCATTTCAAATTTTTGATGAGGTGAAATTTATTTTGATAATCTACTGTAGGCTCAGAGTATCTTTTGTACCTACCATAGTCTACAGAGGTAATGATTAACCTATGTTGACCTACTGAGTCTATGGAGACTATGTAAATATAGCCAAACTACAGCCCAGAACCGTTTTCCTGATGATCTTGAAGACAAGGTTGAGGTAGAGCCTCAAATGCTGACATGGACATGTTGAGGTTGAGATTCTGATGGCCTTGTGATGACCATGATAACGATCTATATATGTGGTGGGATTTATCAGCTCCGGAAGGACGGTTGACCTATGAATATGAATAAGTACTTACTGGAGAAGACTCCATGAACATGTTGTGTTGCCGTTGCCTGGACGTGGCTGAGTCTGAGTAATGTTGATTACTGCCGTAGTCCGAGCTGCCGTAGCATTGGGTCTCAAAATTTTTTAAAAAAACAGATGAAGTATGAGCTTGAGTAGGCCAAAACGGTAGTCTACTACGGTGCTCCATATTTTCCATCTTACCGCCCACATAGATATTTTGCTGATTGAAGAGCTCTTTGAGCAAAGTAATAATTTCGACAAAAATGTCAAGCAATCTGATACGTTACATCGTCCTACAGTACAAGAATGGTACCTAAATGTACAAGTCATGTTTGAAGTCGTGAAGGTCATCAAGGTGAGAGATAGATATTGAAGAAATATAAAGTGTTTCTGACCACCCCATTAAGAGAAGCGGGAAATAAGCATCCACGCCAAAGCACAGGTGAAAATTGGGTGGAACTCGCGGTAGCCTGGGTTCTGGTGTATGAAGGGACTCGCGCCTGAGGTGGGGCGCGGGGCCACATAAGCTCATGGGAGATCAAGGAACCGATCTAAGGCACATGACAAGAGTGAACTTGAAGTTTGGGTGGGGTATGTGAGGGGCAGAGTGAAGCACCTTCGTCGACAAGGAGTAGGTGTGTGAAAAGTTCGTCAAGGTCATAATCATCAATAAGATCCACAAGGAAGATACAGAATGCTCCCGATCCGCCCGGCGCGATGATGCAAATCAAGAATGAGGAAGCGTACAGTGAGAAGGTCACCGTGACCCAGATCACTTGGAATTCCCCCGAGTGAACAAAGCTTTCGCTTTATCCTTAACCTTCCTCTCTCGTTCCTTCCCCTTTCTCTGCTTCGTCACCTGGACAGAAGTGGGGTCTTCCTCAGGCAGGGGTACAGTAGGGACTCTCCTACTCTGCAACAGCTGGAACATCAGCGGAGAGCCTGGGGAGACGATGGGAGGAACGCGGGGTAGTTCTTCGGGAGTTGCTGGGATGGGAGGGTGAATGGAGGCAGACACGGATGAGACCTCGACTGGAGGACTGGTTGGGGTAGCTGGTATAATTGGCGAAACAGGTGTCGGCAAGGGCGACACGACAGGTGGCGGAGAGATGGGAGGCGGAGAAGTAGGTGTTGTTATAGTAGGTGGGTTTGATGGAGAACTTGGTATTGTTGACGTGTCAGATGAAGGAGGCGGCGATCCAGATGATGGTTGTCCTGGAAGGGAGACGGGCGGAAGAGGAATAGGGGACAGTGTTGGGGATTTGGGAAAATCGTTCTCGTACCACGTTCCAGGGATCAAGGCAATGGGAAGAATCCAGGTTGCGGTCAGATAGACTCCGAAGCCTATTTGTAACCCATATGAGACTATACACAAGATAGGTAAGAACAACTAACCGACATCATAACTCTTGATAGTGCTCCAACTCCATGAGATGAAGGTGCCGATGTATCCAAGAAATGGAGCGATACGTTGAAGAAGAAGAAGTGCAGGTTGCAAAGGAGCAGGGAAAGAGCTGATCGGAAGGTTGTTGAAGAACCAGGTGAGGGCCGTGGTGATCATCGCCGCACGCTTCGTAGCTTCGAGAGTCTTGTCGCTGAGGACAGCCAGTACCGGAGGTGGGAGGTATCTAGGGCAACGGAGTCATAAAATAGAACTGAAGTGGGGCCTAGGATACTTACAGTCGATAACCCCACCAGAATGCCTGAACGGAAAGTTTGGTGGGCGAAGGAACCCAGCCACGAGGACGGCTTTGGGTTTTGACCTTTCCGCCACTGGCAGTGCTGTCAGAGCTTTTCTTTCCACCAACATTCGAACTTCCAGGAGGATGAGGACTGTCTGGGGCCATAACGAGCGGCTGCTGCTGTTTAGGGGGATTCCACGCAGAAAACGGCCACATTGTCGCCCAGCCGGACGCCCCTGTAACCACCTCAGCCTCCTGCCCCGTCTCCAGCACCACGAGCTCAGCGAGCTCAACAAGATCTTCCTTTGTCGGCAGCAGCGGAGAATACATCATGACGCTCGAGCTGTCTGAGTAGATATCTCTGTCTTCGTCACCTTCGTCGTCGCCCTCTCCAGGTTCGTGTTGAGGGTTACCATCCCCCGTTTGGTCGTTGCCGTCATGCGGGGGTGCTCCCAAACTCTCCAGAATGCTCCAAATACTTGGGGTCCCTTTATTAGTCGAACCATTCATGATGGTGGCACTGTTGAGAAAAGCCTTCAACCGTGAATCCTTGATTGGTGTGGGATTTGGAGGGGGAATGGGACGTCCGCTGGGGTCTCGAGCAGGGGGTTTAGTGATACGAGGTGAGCGAGAGATGTCTGAATTCGGTGTAGGAAGTGAGTCGACTAGCATTTGGATCCTCTGAGCCAGGGAGGTGGGCTCCGGAGGCTCCTCCGTACCAGGTGGAGGAGTGTCGGGCGCTGATTCCACCTCTACCATGCTCAACAACTTTGCATGGCTGATTGGCGCAGGACCTGACTGGATTTGGGATGGACCTGCCTCCGCCAATCCTGTTGTAGTACCAGGAATCGTGATGAGTGTCGTCCTTGGTGAGAGTGGGCTATCAGAGGGTTTTGCTGTGCTTCCCCTCCTGGACATTCCCAAGTCTTTTCCGAAACTTTTAAGACGCTCAGAAATGCTGGAATGATTTCTGCTCGACTTTGAAGAAGCCTTGCTAGGCACTCTCTTCAGTTCGGGACCCACTTCGACGTCTGTAGTCGGAGTCTGCGGCGGCGTCGTTAATGTCGTTGGAGCCGCCGTCGCCTCCCCCCGTCCGCCGAGGGCACGAACGAGACGGTGGAAGACATCCTGTAGATTCGACTCAGACTTTTCCCCAGAGGCCATGGAGGATAAGCTGCGTAGTCGTTACCCACTAGTATACAACGGCGAAGAGCTTGAAAGGACGTCGACACGTGCCAAAGATATGTTGACTCTTAGACTAAGATAGAGGTGTTTTACTTTTACAGACTTTTACCATCACCTCTCTCATCGTCGGATTGTCAAGCGCGATTGGGAGTCACCGTGGCCGCCACTGCTTAGTAGTGTGACGCTTCCAAGTCTAACCAGGGTCCTGCAAATTACGCTGGCGTGTGGCACTGACCGGAACATGGACACGTTCGAAAATTCTCCGTGTTTCAGTTGTGGGTCCTCAACTGGAACGATGCCCAATCCCCCTCCTGAAATTCCTTCTGTTGAACCCTTCGTAATTCAATCGGTTACGCGAGGGATCATTGCTGAAACAGAGCAACGAATTGTCCACCTCGAGGAGATGGACAGACGTTCGCTAGAAGTTCGTCAAACAATTCTTCGACGGCTTGAAGAATACCGTCGCTTTGTATTCTATCAAAAATCTCTCGTGGCCCCCATTCGTCGTCTTCCCACAGAACTCTTATCAGAAATATTTGCAATTTATGTCGCAGACGATATCAAAACCTCCCCTGGCGTGTTACGTCGACAATGGAATCTAGCGCAAGTCTGTCACCGCTGGCGCCACGTCGTATTGAATACCCCCCGTCTCTGGAACCGTCCCCCACGTATCTATGCTGGGATGACCCATGAAGTCGACCCTTCCTCAGTGAAAACACATTTTGCGCGGGCGGGTGGGCTGCCCCTCTCAATCGACGTTTCCATCAACCTAGGCGCATACGCGAAGCCGAGTCGGCTGCTAGCTACACTTGTAAAACACTCCAATCAAATTGGAGAACTAAAAATTGAGTGTCAGTGGGAGGCATTCCGTGCTATCTCTGGAATCCGCTCAAAGCTTAACAACCTTCGTACTCTCACGCTTACAACTGCGACTCCACATCTCAATAGCACCTCAGTATTTTCCCTCGCTCCTCAACTTCGTGGCATTTCTTTTATGTCGAAGCGCGTCTTACACGGCGACCACTTTTCTAAGCTAGTTTTGCCGTGGAGCCAACTAAGAACAATTACCATCAATCTGCCCAACCTTGATTATGCCTGGAAAGTCTTCTCAAATGCTCCGCACATGGAAATGTGTACTTTCACTAAAATTGTGAACAACGGGAAGCCCCAAGGAATTGTTCGACATATGGAATTACAACATCTACTTCTTAAAGGGTGTCAAGACGGCCCAGCCTTTCCCATAGCACTTTTCGACACTCTCGTCCTCCCGAATCTCATCAACCTTCTCATTGAGTTTGACAATCTTACGACAGACCCAGTAACCTCGTTGATAACAAGATCAGGGTGCAGTCTGAGCAAGCTCGTATTAAACTGTCCGGTCGTCAAAGGTTCACTGCTAAAATTGCTGGAAGAGACTGCCTCACTTATCCATTTGGAAGTCCATGCCCTCTCGCAGGCCGATATCAAAGGTCTCACCGTTAGTAAGAAGAACGGGAATCAGCCCATAACTCCCTCCCTGAGTGAAATTCATATCGCGAACGTTAATGCAATCACTGGCCCCTCGTCAATCAACACATTAATTCGTTCCCGAGCCCGAGTTGACCCAGAGATTTTCGATGTCAAGCCAATCCAAAGGATACATATGTACTTCAAGAGTGACAATCTTTCTCAGGAAATGTATGGCCGCATTACCGGTTTGCCGTGGATGCCTTATAGTGGGCCTGAATCCGCCGACGGGACAGTTGAATGGGCCAAGTCCCTCCGCGAGATTATTGCTCGACTCGGACCACCGCCTCCACACCAAGTATCGTTATTTCAATTCTACGTTTTCTGATCTAAACCATTTGGTAGGATTGGTTTTCCTTATGGGACATCCTTACCGAAATGGAGCGTTGGGAAGCGATTAAACAACCATATCTCGCAGTACGCCTTACCGCAGATGCTTGCCTTTTTTTTTTCCAATTTGCTCATTCCATTGTCAGAGGAATTCGGAAATATCTGGGAGTTTGGTTTACATCAGTTCTTGGGTCGACAAACATCTTGGTTTACGGGACCCCTGGAGGGTGTTACGATTGAGGATCAAAACCCTCCTTGATTCCTGGACCCTACTGAAAGAAGAATATGGAAATTTTCCCCATCATAACTGGAAATTGAATCAGCCGGCGGAAAACTCATTGGGACGACATTTCGTTAATTGTATATCGTATTTTGCTACTTAATCAGTAGGCTGATCTTCCCTCGTGTCAAGTAGAACAACAAAATTGGTTTTCTCGAACTCGTCCCGGAGACATCTCAGACGAATGTGGTTAGAAGAAAGTCAGTTAGGTCAAACTCTTCCTTCACAAGATCGCATACATATGCACATGTAAATTGCTTTTTGTAAAAGAAAATGAAAAGCTTGAAGAATTCGAATAAACAAGGAGTTACTTCGGAGGATGTTGGTGGTTCCAATTTTATTTTGCACTGAGAAAATTGATGGTTGAACAACCTGCTACTTACAACGATACTATATATCGGATACGAAGTGAGTCGTGTCGTGAAGGTATTTAGAACTTGAAGATCAGCGGCGACATTGTTGTAGGCCAATTAGAAACAGACATCACAGGCATTGCCAGATCTATCCTGTGCCCCAATAAGACATTTTGAAAAAATGATCGTGAACAACAGGAATCTCGCCAGTCAAAATATCAATGATGCTGAAAGTTCCACGTTTACTAGGGGCGCCACGCAGGTGGGTTGATAGGCGGCGGACAACTTGTATTTCGCATAACGCTCGAGATTGGCATAATGCCAGTTGCACGCGTTTCCTAATGGATAAGTGGGGGGTCCTTCAGAGCAGGTTAAAGAATGACAAGGCAAAAGGGATGAAGAAAGATATACTAGACCCCATTTGTTGTCAACGGTGGGATCAGCTGATTGGATGTTATCAGAGTTTGGATTGCTGGCAATTCGGGTACCTTACAACCTTTGTTGATGTAAGGAGGTCACATCTAAACAACGACCAGCTAAAGGAAACGTACATATGCATAGGACGAAGGGTCATAGTTCTCATTTCCCAGTCAACACCCAACGGAACCTGCAACGCAACCTCGTTCTTCAAAGTCGTTGATGTAGCCAAAAGAGTGGTGCTCGATGCTCGTCGTGCTGCTTTCCGTCCTTTACCGCGTCACGTCTTCTCCTTGACGCGTTGCGTAGTCTGTTATGTCTACGTCTCCATCGTGGTGCTGGACAGTGTCGTTATCCCCATGAGAGGATCCTAGAGCCGTGCAACAGAATGGGCAAGTTGGGGTGCTCAAAGGACTAGTCTGTTACTTGACGCCATGTTATTGATTTTTTGTTTTGTTTTGATGGTGGAGACACGTTCGTCATTAAGAGTACGCGTGAAAATGCGCCAGCTTAAATAAGCTTTTTTGAGGTTGAGAGCATATTAAGTAGACAGTCGGATCATCATGGGTTGGACGTACGTATGATATGAAAGCCCCCGCCGCATCCCGATCAATGCCACAAGTTCTTTCCTCGATTTCATCCTCTACCTTATTCTTGAAGGGGTGGGGTCGAAGACAGCAATGGCTGGCAGCTGCACTGGAATCGAGGACTCTGTCAACATTCCCTCTTTCAGGTCCCATCCCCCTAGAGCGGCATCCTGGGACCGGATAGGGCGATTGTGCGGGACGCAGCGGATGGTGTACAGGTGACCTTGGAGGACGTATGTGCATATCCTGGGGAAAGAGGGGTCGGCAACGTGAAAAGTCGGAAAAAGCGGATGGAAGGTAGACCAGAGGAAGGAAGAGAGGAGGAAAAGAAGAGTGCTTCGGAGACAAGAGGGTTGAGGGGGATTGAGAGACATCACTTCACTCCAATCACGTTGTGGAAGCAACACAATTCCCCAAATCGCCAATAGAGAAAAAACTTGAAAGAACTCATCCCAAGTCTTCAAAACTTGTTTGTAACCATCCATGATACATTGACGATCGAGTTAGACCAACCCAGCCAATGGGAGAGTTTGACGTGAGCTTGACGATTGTGCCGCCGTCGATGTGAGGGTGCACTGTCCAGTTTGTTCTGGTGCAAGTTCCGACAGTCTTGCTGGTCAGTGGTGGTGTCAGTTTCCACCACGCCCGTTGCGCGAGTCCCCGCCACACTTATGGTGCGAATCCCCACCGCCGTGTTGATTCTTCGTTCCTGATGTTTCTCGCCTTGTCCACCGATCGTGTTGAAATTCAAAGAAGACAAAGAACCGCAGACGTTGAGCGAGACTGAAATGGTCCTGATACCTGTTGCTGTGCTGCAATCGTGCCCGCTGTACAAAGGACAAGTTAGCCCCAATTTCTTACTGGTCAGGTTCAGGCTCACCGATCTGCTGTACCAAGCTGACCCCTCGACTTCTTCTGTTTTCTCCCTCCTCTTGTCCTCGACCTTGTTCCTGCACTCCATGTTGGAGTGTCGAGGCCCGACACTGAGGATGCATGTTTGGTCGTATTTGGCAAGAGCCTCGCAGTAGATACACAGTAGACAGGCATCATCATCGATCCATCCACACCAAGGGGGCCCCGGGATGTCGACCAGTGACCCGAGGTAGGTGGGGGGGGGACCTCCGGCAGGCCTTAAAAAAATTTAGTATATAAGCTTCAAAAATCTATATTTGGGGCCCTGTAGCAATGCTAGATGCATCAGCGGCACCTCCAATACAGTTGAACGGTTAATAACTTACCATGGAAGTCAGTGTGTAAGGGAAATGAAAAATCTGTCGTCCCTCCCAGTTTTCTTGCTCAGCTCAGACTTGCATGACAAAAGTAAATGTGAAAAAAAGCTGGATTTGTACACCTGAAAAGGGAGTAGGGATTCATTTTAAGGTTCATGCGTTCATGGCCCACCAGCCGGAAATTTCTTCAAAGGAGCGGTGGGAAAAACATACCCTTTTTGGACGAAAACATACCTTATTTAGAAGGAGCGATGGGGGGGGGACGTCACGGACGGCTTACAAAAAAAAATCTACCCCGTGTTATTTCTGAAATCCCGGGGCCCCCTTGATCCACACTTCACCGTGTTTCTGGGTGAGGAGCCTTTCCCATTCATCACTCAGCGCCTTCTTCAAGTTCTCAACTTGAAGCTCAGCTTGTTGGTTCATGAGCTCCAATATCCGGGCTGGTCAGACTTGGTGACACGGAGGGCTTCGTTGACCAAGTCAGTTATTGTGGGAGGAAACGGTCGGAGAGCCGACGAGCAGATTAGTATGCTGTTCGAAAAATCAAGGGTGTGGACGGAGGATTTCATTGCCTGTTCTGAAGAGTTATTAGCAGGTTGAGATTGAGCGAGGGAGACGATGGGAGCATACACAGTGAGATTGGGTGATGCAAGACGACCACCTAATTTCAGGTAGGGAAAACCGAAAAGGAGGTGGCACTGGCCAGTGGTGGCGCCAACCAAAACTATGTCCTTTCAATAGTTTGCCCTGGTCGATATTCCACTCCGCTTTCCGAAGGATGAATAGCACACCTAAGTGTTATCAGAAGGGATCACACTTTCAAAGGAGAAAGGTAAGTGCGAATGACTCGGAATCTCTACGAGGTGAGAAGTTAGCAAAATGGGTACAAGTTATCAAAGTGTGGACAAGTATTTACCTCAAATGGGCGGTAAAGTTTTGATTTTCTGTCGTCGGATGGCCCGTGCCGGCAAAGAACGCCCCTGTTGTGATCGTGAACTTTGCGTCGACCGGGCAAGGATGATGGAGGGAACTCCACACCCACAACGCAGAAAACAGGCGTCTGTGGTATGTCGCAGGTTGTCTTTCAAGAGTAATCTTGCGCAGAAACGTTTGCACTTTTCAACACATCGAGAGCGCCCAACGCGACAAGTGACAATGTCGTTGAGTGCGCGCTGACTCCGAAGTTGTTGTTGTGCTCAAAGAGGTGGAACTGGTAGCCGTGTGAATAGGGATTTATGGGAGCGGTGGTCACTGGCGACGATGGGGAGAACTGTGGGAAACCGATCCTCGCCGCCGTGCTCACCCTCGGGACCTTTGTGGTGGTGCTCGTGGTGGTGCTTTCTGGGGTGTTCTTCAGGGGCAGGGGGCGGGTGAGGGGGCGGGTGGTGAGGGTGGTGGAAAAAGGCTCCTTCAACGGCCATCCAAACGCACCACGGAAGAAATTGATGATTGTTAAGGTCTTTACCTGGATGCGGTTCCTGAATCGGTCACGTCCTCTGCACGGGTGGTGCTGAGCAGGTCCGTTTTCCCCTGCTAAGCCAGCAGCGTGGGGCGCAGGAAGCCATGCTGCGGAGTCCGCCTGGTTGGGGACGAGGAGTCCAAAGCGTAGGTGTTTGAAAGCTGGGTTGTTGACGTTGGGGGTGGAGAGGCTGCTCGTTATTAGGAGCTCGGAGTTAGGAACTGCGCCTGCTTGGACTATTTTCAAAGGAATTGTGCATGTCAGTAGGCAATCAGAGCATCGAAGGAGTTGGAACGTACGAAGACCAGTACATACTGCCCGCGATGATGGTGACGAGGGCTGTAAGTTTCATTGTTACGGCGAGAAATTCAAGAGATTCTAAGAAGATATCAGTAAAATTCGCAGTAGCATTAGGGATACGCACAGAGTTATACAAGAAGAAGTGGTGACCTAGGATGATGAGGCAAGGATGTTTCGAAGTCCGACTTATCAATCGCAGCTTGATTTCCTCTCTGCTTCCGCTTTTGACGCTTCCGCCCTTGAATATCTAAATCCTTGGGCTATCCAAATCTCCACGATTTTTGTCTAGAAAAGCGGTGACCCAGGATGACTGCTAAAAGTTCTAAGCAGCACCGCAATATGCACAACTTGTCTTTCGAGCAAGTTTCGAGTCATGAAGGCTCCAAGAAACAATTCGTTTCTTCAAGCGTAGCGAAAGCCTCATCGTCCACGTTGGCCATGCAGGTCGACAAGTTCTACTTATCCTGAAGTAGAGAATCTGCTTCGCCTCAGCAGCCTGGTGTGTAAGCTTCTTTCCCAATTCTTCCCCATGATGAAAACCCACCAACTCTCAACCCAAGCTGTAAGCAGGGTCTATGTTAAGAAGTTTGCGAGACTTCAACATAATCAGTCGGATTCTTAGACACACCCGTTTCCCCTCTGCCCTTCGTACTTCCGATTCCTATTGTTAAACCCTGTCCATGTTCTGCATATGGCGCCCACTTTGACGCACTATGCACGTTCCCGCCAGTGGTTTTAAGAACTCCTCTAAGTTCACACAAGACCAGCTTGACTGACTGAAGAGGTCTACTGCGGCCGCGGGGGAACAAGCTCACTCTGGATCCACGGCTATCTCGTTTTCTTAGGTGTGTACTCATTTTCCTGAGATGTGTTCAAATTAATAGTTTAGCACAGCTAGAAACCCAAGAAGGAATCACATACGGCTAATACTGTTAAGACGCGTTTACCTGGTGTTTACAAAGAGGAGGGCAAGAGCGTAGCTGAGGACACCGCGTTTGCCTTACTGGGTCGATCTCGTCGCCAATCTATTATCACATTCACCAGTACTATTGTTTTCCGTTTGCCTTATGACCAACACTCGCTGATCCTGTCGCCAATCTGTCATCACTCATTCATCGCCTTGACGGAACTACTGATCTGGGTTTACTTTTACTTCTCTGGGGGTGAATTCTGATGTTAATATCAGAATTCCACTACATCCTCAAAGAGTTTCAACCGTCCAGATTCTGCACCACTGCCTTCTCCTCCTAGTTGTTGTTCAGTCCATCATCCGGTTGCAGCGCACCAAAGAGTACGCTGTATGGTCCAACCTCCGCTGAAACGCAAGCATTTGGTTCGTTCGGTGGTAATGAGGGCATTTCGGGTGGGTACGATGAATCCGTGACATCGACATGCCCTGCATCTGGCTGCCCACCTCACATTAACTTTCACACACACCACATTCAAACGCTCGACACTGCATATACCGGCATCTATCCAGCAAATGAGTTCGACAATCCGTCGATCAAGAGCCCTCGGCGGAGTTGACCTTGCGCCTTCCCGCATCCGATTTCTCAGCTTTGCTTGTGGCCCAGCGGCGAAATTTAGAGGAAACGGGGATGATGAATCACAGTCGTTCTGCCAACACGGCACCAGTGAAGTTAAGCGCCTGTATCACAATAGTTGAGTCGGACATTAACAATCTTGCATCCGAGCTCCCATGTCTTGTCTTCAGTTTTCACACAGATACACATCTTATTCAAACGCTCGACACTGCTTGTACCCGCATCCATTCTAAAAATGACCTCACCAGTTCCTCGAAGTGGTGCTGGCTTCGTCGAATTTGTGAAGTTGGGCTTCTGTCATTCCGCAGTTTGTCAAGTTTGTATGTGGCCCAGCGGGGCAGATGCGAAACGTGGATGAAACAGGGGGATGCACATCATGCACCATAGCCTTTCTGCTATCCAGACGAAAACTAGTGAAGTTGGGCGCATGACCAACAACACGAGCCAGGGTTCTTCCAAACTAGATTATACTTGCGGTGTCTCCGCCTTGCTTAAGAACGAGAGGCCGAGCATGATGTCCAGTGGAATTCAATCCTCTTACGATGGCCCGGTCTTGCTTCACGCCAGACGGCAATGAAGCTCTTGGAATTGGAAGCCGTACACACCTCTATGCACAATCCCTTCTTATCGGTAAGAACCCCTTTCCTACTGATATGTGTGAACTAATCTTGGCCGTCGTAGTCTTCATCTCCTTAATCGTGCGTAAACGCAGCAAGCCACATACTACTGTGACCTACCTCTGGCGCCTCCAACTCTACACCTTTGGCGCACTCGCCATAGCCTGCATTTGCCAACGAAGCAAAGGCAAACTTAGCATGTTCTATGAAATCGTCACCTACCACGCTGGAGCTCTGCTCCTCTGGAGTGCAATTGTTGGGGTGATGATTCAAAAGGGCGATTCCCCTTTGACACTACAACACTACGTCCCAGTCAGCATCGGGACTAGTTGTAAAAAGAGAAAAATAGATATCGCCCTTCCGACCCTAACCCCATGGTTCATTTTTTTGGGATGCCTCACCTACATGGCTTTGGCCTGGGTCATTTTCTACAAAGATTCGAGCTGTGACCATGGCACCGGCCCGGGCGTCCGTTGGAAGCTCTTGTGGACTCCGCCGCCCCTCACCATCAACGGTACCGACAAGGGTAGCCTCTGGGTTCTCCTGGACCTTTTTGTCCCTATGGTGGCCTTCATCCTCGTCCCATTTGTTCTGCGCACGGCACCGTGTTGCAAGCACTTTTTCTCCTCGTTCTGCGCTAATGTCCTCCCTGTCACCTACTTATTATTTTGGGTAAATGAGATCTATGGTATTGAGACATCCATGATGATCAATTCCCCGCCGTTGGATAGAAGTGCGCAGTTCGAATTGAACTTTGGACAGGTCAATGCGTTCTCTTTCTCCTCCGTTAAACGCTGACTTTGTGCAGATCCTAAGTCTTGTTCTTGTGATGCCTTATATGGAGAGGGTTTTCAATGAGGTTCGTTCTCCAGTCTCTTCTCGATCAACTACCTGTTAATTGGATGTTCAATTCTCATTTTACTGGCAGTTTTTTGAAATGTATCGCACCAAGAAATTCTTAAAGAACGAACGGTCGACTGAGGTAAGTGTATGCTAGATCGTCTGACGAGTAAATCATATCTTTTGTTCGACAGTTGATCCCAAATGCCTGAACTCCTTTTCTGCTTGGCATGTGACTTGCTCTCCCTTCTTCAC
Source organism: Laccaria trichodermophora (assembly GCA_018417955.1). Classification (NCBI taxonomy): domain Eukaryota; kingdom Fungi; phylum Basidiomycota; class Agaricomycetes; order Agaricales; family Hydnangiaceae; genus Laccaria; species Laccaria trichodermophora. The sequence continues at coordinate 2,086,110 of JACTVC010000001.1, forward strand.
TTCAACGCCTTCCTAGTCGCAGCCTGAGCGCAGGCTGTAATCCCAGTCATATTTCTTTTTTTTGCACATTTTCAAGTTCCCCTCTGTACAATACGGCCTTGACTTGTACCTTTGAACTCTTACGCCTTCCTAGTTACAGCACAGGCTGTACTCCCAGTCAGATTTATTTTCTTGGAGATTTTTGAGTTGTTGCAGTTGATCTTTGACTGTGACTCTCCCTTTGACTCACATGTTACTTACTTCGAAGTTGTATATTATCCTGTACTCTCGTTGTCATATCGTGATCCTTACTCGTGTCCTCAGTGCACTGGACCCTTATCCTTTCGTTCCATGAAATAATTGGTTTGTTACTTGATTCTGACCAGGTTTAGATACAGGACATGGCCCATGGGGGCCTTGAATGCGGGAGAGTCTCACGACTCATGACTCTGATGTGTGAAAGCAGCAGACTCAGTGATGTTGTGCAACGGCATGTTTAAGTTGCTTCTTGGTAGTGGTGTGTGAAGTCATTTGGAATGCCCACGTTCAGTCTTGCAATTATTACATGATGTCTATTATTCTTGAGCGGTCCTCTTGACGCCATCCTTGACCGCCTGCCAGGAAGCCCTCCCGGACACCTCCTTGAACCAGCTAAATAACAAACCACATTAACCATGACGACGACAGTCAGATCCATGGACACGTACCGATCAACGTTGGGCTTTTATTCTATGACGTTACTCCCCGCCGCAGGGAGGTATGAGCCGTATGCAACGTGAAAGATATCAGCGAGAGTGATTTCCTGCAAGCACATAGGTGAGTATTGTCATCAGATGGTACACACGATATGAGACTGACATCTCCAGCAAGATACTTCTGCTTTCCCAGGATCATGTCATACACATCCAGATTCTTGCCCAAGGCGGAGATTGCCACCTCATAAACCGCAGGGTCTGGGGTTAATCCATGGTACCTTGGGTTCAAAAGAGTGTCAGAACGCGATACAATGTGGCAAGACCAAATCGGCTTACTTTTTGAACAAGTTTTCGGCAACGGCTTGGGACGCGTGTGGATGGAAGTTGAAGGCTTCGATCGAGGATGGCGCTGTGGGACAATTGAGCTGGTGAGTGACTTGTCTCGAGAATTATTGAATAATAAAAAGGCAATAACATTGCGAAACACGTGAAAGAATTTACAGAAAAAGACCGACACGTGCCCATATTCTTCCTGACCACTGGCAGGGGTCTCCAGAACGTTAAGCAGGGCAACTTCATGGTAGCTGGCTGGCAAGCGAAGTCATTGCCCCCATTCCGACCATCATGGGAACTAATTCTTACTATGGCACTACCTGTAAATATCATTCTTGACGGCTTTCCATCAGCAAAACGTCCAATTACACTTTGGTAACTTAGACTTTGATGTTTGCAACTTTGAGCAACTATTTCAACTTTACCGTGAACTTTCACTTCAAGAATACAACTTTGACTTTGATTTCTACTCTTTGAGCTACTTTATGAATGTTTTGCACTTTGGAGTTTCAAACTTTGAAAAGAGACTAAAAATTATAAAATTAGAATACTGAAGGCTATATCATGAGCATGATAATCCATATAGCTATTTACGTGGGAGGCTTGGACAGAGTCTAAACAATCATTAAAATAAAAGTTGTGAGGAAGGCGCATTGCACCATCACAAACACCCATCAGATGCGCATGAAAGCGCAATGCTGTGATACCGGATTGAAAGGAAAGGGCGGACACTGCGTGTGACGAGCAGCCCACGGAAGCCTTCGATATCTTGGGGGCCCTTTCCTCCATGAGCCGACTGCCCAAATACGTTCTTAAAACATTCCTCGCGTGCCAGACTTGTCACTGGGAGTGAAGTAAATGGCGAGAGCGGAGGCGTAGACGTGCAGGAGGTTGGGGATTGGGCGCATCGTGTCGGCTGAATATGGAGGCATTAAGCATGCCCCTAGCTTGGAAGTTGACGCGTGCAGCGGCTAACGGACTGCTTGTGAGGGTAAACAATTAGTATTGTGCAGGATGGACGAAGCAATGTAGGTACTCAAGCACTCACCATTCATGACCTTTTCCCATTCCTCATCGAGTCATGACCCAGCGTATCAGCTCGTTCCCCACACCCACGTCCTTCCGGCAGAATTTACGTGTTAGATTTGAATGTTGAAATTTCGTGTATGCGTTATCGTGGTCTTGTTCGTCCTTCACGTATCACTTCGGTTTGTGGTAGGTAGTCGTCACAGATTCACTTGTGAATCCTCATCGTCGTGTGTGTCGAGCTGACTGCTTGTGAGGGTGGAGTGACTGAAAGTGAGAAGAGAGCGGAATATGATGGCAAGCAAGGTTATATCTAGTAGCCAAAGTAAGTCCTTGAAATGCGATTAGAGGAATGACTCGAGTAACGTACCTCAAAATGATATGGCAAGATGAACGCTGTTTTCATTTTTGCGCAAGTTGAATTGCCCGACCCTCAGGAGGATGGCGCGATCACGAATTCACGTGACCTTGGTTCAAGTTAAAAATTTTCGCGCTCTTTCTTCCTTCCCCACCTGTCCCTGCCATCCTCTTTGCTGGTACTGTTTGTATCGATTGGTCGCTGCTCACTCTCTTCTCCACCTGTCTTACCTCCACGTTCCTCCACCCACTGTGCCTCTATCCACTCCTCTGCTTCTCCCTGAATTTCAAGTCTTGCTCTTAGATGGCAACCCCTTAGGTGATAGATCTACTAAGCATTCGTTTATCTGTTCCTTTAGACCCTCCTTGAAAACACGGCCTTCCTAGGACAGCTCAACATATCTCCCTTCAACGACAACTGGATCTTGGAGTGCAGTAGTATGCCTCTCCAGTGGAATGAAGCTGTCTTGCGCAAGTCTTTTTTTTCTATCTCACTCGCGGATGGGGTATTGATTCGACTTCTCTCTGATATAGTTTCTGTTGCAGATCCGGTCTTTCGTTGTGAGTGTGGGAGAATGGAGCATTGGTGTGCACCGTTCCAGACTCCTTGGTATTGCATACTGACGTGCAATTTCATTGCTCCCCCAGACCACCAGACGAACTCCACAACTACCACTACCACAACCAAGACACGACGATCATGAAGATGACCGCACCGTGTTCATGATAACGATAGCGAACCACAACGACGACGCGTTTCCACGACCACGTCCACGCAACCACGACCGCCACCATACCCATGTGCAATCTCATTGCTTCTCCAGACCGCCAAACAAGGATAGCGGTAGCGGGAAGGTTGAATAGCGGCGACTGGATGGATGGAGGTGAGAAGTCGCCGAATCAGCATTTAGCTAGGGCTTCATCCACTTACGTCTACCATACATTATCTGTATTAGATACTGAACATCAATACCATTACTATTACCTTCTTCCGATATATAACATGCTTGAGATTCAAAGTTACTAAATAAGTTGATCAAAGTGTGCAAGCAAAGATGCCAAAGTGCTACGGAAAGATGTATTTGAAAGATGTTTTTCAACTTTGGAAAGTAGTTCAACAACTTTGAAAGTTCATGTACCTTACTTTCCAAAGTTGTTGAACTCTCGCAACTTTCACAACTTTACAACTTTGCAAAGTTGCGAAAGTTGCCCAAAGTTCAATGGGACGTTTTGCTGATGTACCCGTTTACACGAACTTTCAATCAACCCTGTTAGCTTTACCCCCAATGAGCAATGTCAGAGTAAATACTCACCCGACCGAATGTCGAGTAGGAGAACTGGATAGCTTGAGTCTCTACTTCCGAAGAAAAAAATGGAGGCGCCTGAGTGGTAGGTAGTAATAGGCTAGCAAAGTTGGCGATTGTTGGGGACGGCGATCAAATTCGTGTTGAACGTTTGTTTTGGTCGTTGTCTCTTTCCACTATGTTCTTACCACGATGAGTCGACAATGCGCACATATAACCACCTCCAATGTTCCCCACGCTGCCTCGTTTAAACAATCCCCGACCTATTGATATTGCATGCATAATATTGCATATAGCCACCTCCAACTCACGTACGGGCATCTCCCTCATTCTTTCTTCCCGTTTTGCAACTCCTTATCATAGCCATTAGCTGCATCGGGGGCATTCGCAGCTCTCGAAGCTGACATTTTACTTGTATACATACTCGCAAAAGGCCGGCTGCGTCCAGCATGCGAGGAAATTCAATGGCGTGTCCGGAATACCACCTGGTGGAACCAGCTCGTGGATCTCGACGCTTGGCTTATGGGACCTACAGACATTGCATTTGGCATCCATCACGGACACACTTTTAGGCCTTCCCCTCAATCCGCAGAAGAACTCGACACACCGGTTTCTGAAACTTTTCAGTGACTTCCTCTCATCAGTTCTTGCACCCAACGATGTTAAAACCTATGCCTTGCAAGTGGAAGTGACGAATAATAGAAGGGGTGTCGATTAGCTTGAAAGGAGGTGGTCGGGAATCCAACTTGACACTGCTGGAAATGGGTCCTGAATATTTGAATGCTGGCCCCTCACGGCCTTAACTAGCTATCCTCTTGGACGAACAGATGCTCTGGCTGACGGCGGACAAACTTATGAACCCACCACCCACTCACGCCTTCTCGCCCACTCCCAAAATCGGATGAATCATCCTGCTGGGCTCTGTGCTCGCCCCCCTCACATACCAAATACGCACTATTCACGCAAACCCCGCGTAGGCGGACAAACTCGTCCCGCAGGGTGTGCTATATCTCATGCCCAGCAAGACAGAACCCATCATCGTGAAGAAGTTCCCCGCGAATGCCGATGAAGATGGGAAGAAATGATGCATATCGCTGTTGTGCGCCGTTCACGTATGTTCTTTCTCTCTGTGTATTTGTCTTGTCACGAACTTACTCGCACTATGAAGTTAAAGCAAGAGGATCCCTCTATATAGGACCACTACCTCTGAAGCGGTACTTTCCCTCCGTGCATGAGGGCCCAAGCCCCTCCTCGTTTCAGGTACCTCCTCTGCCTTGGCCGGGCGAATGTTCAGTTGTATCCTGCTCGCGCGCTGCGGTGTAGCCGAGAGCGTTGTGTGCACTGGTGTGGGAGAGGGAAGTACAGATGTCAGTGTATGAAAGGGGTAGGCAAGACACTGGTTATTTTGATGGGTGTTGCAAGGTTGCAGGGGGGGTTGCTGATGCGCTCTTGGGTGCTTCTTCATTGACTGGGCCTACTCCTGCTCCTACGTCCAAGCCTTCTACATCTTCCACCACCACCACCGCCACAGCAACTGCAGCCCCATACAACTCGCCATCACAATCACTATCTTCAAATGCATGTCAATGCATGATCAACACATCATATATATGAGGCACTTTAGGGTGGGTTGAAATTTAGGGCAGGCTTATCTCATCTATACTCTGTCACTCTGTCTCAGGCAATTCTTAGCTATTTTCTATGCATGATCTTAGGTTCATTTAAAGTATATTCTATTACTAGTTGAATAATATGTACAGACAAAAGCCAATTTTATTTGTTTCAAATGAGCTAGCATGTATGGTTGATGAGGCTGAAAATCCCAGCTCTAGCCAGCTCAAGCAGTAGCCAAGCCAGATCAATTGGCTCAGCTATAATTTCAGCTCAGCTGTTGCTTGAACCAGCTAAAAGCCGAAGCCGTGGCAACACTAATTCAGATGGCATGACGAGTAACAGGACAATGGTATGGTCTTTGTTGCTCGTAGTCAGAACTTGTAGGTACATAGAATAATATATATAACTCACCTTTGTGGCTCGTAGTCAGAACTAAGGAGCAATGAAGGTGCGATCCAAAAGTCATATAGTGTGCTTATGTAAGGGTCATCCTTACACCCCTCCCTGCTGTAAAACAGTGGTCTCATGACCTTTTTGACCTCAGCCAAAAGGTCAGGCTGAAAAATGGGTCATGGCCAATTTGACTGGGTCAGGCTGATGGTCAAGGGGGTCAATGGTCATGGGAATAGAACTCAAGAAGCAGCAGAGCTGCCAAAGACTCTTCCAGATCCACTGGATTTGACAGGTCACAGGAACTGCCTTCTGCACCTCACCCAATTTTGTCGCCAGTGTAGGGTCTTGAGTACATGGCATAGATATTGTAAATTTACATTCAAAGCTCATAAGTGATATTGAAATGGCCTCAGGTCAATTTTTTTCCCAAAAAATGAAGGTATGGTGAGTTTTTTAACTTATTTTTGTTCTGGCCAGCTGGTTCTCACGACCAATTTCTGACTGGTCAGTCTTTTTGACTGACCCCGGCCTGACCGGTCATGACCCAGGTCATTGACACCACTGCTGTAAAAGATTGGTAGGCTTGCAATTCATCCTAGTACTCCATTTTCTTCTTCCAAATGTCCAACACGGCATTATCCTTCATCAAATTCCCAGCCAGCCACTTGTTGTGTTCCTTTCCAAGTCCTTTCCATCTGACCTTGTACTGCACTCCATGGCAATACTTATCACTCCTCCACCTATTCCTACTGGAATTCAACAAAATTTCCAAAAAGGCATTTTCACATTCCCTTCCTACTGGACTCCTGCTGGACTCCCACTGGACTCTACTGTACCGAACTGTATGGTGGCAATGTAACGAATAACGCCGCCTTGATTTTGTTGCTTATTTCAGGTAAAGTAACGCATAACGCTGGCCATGTTGCTACGAAAATGACCAAAAAAAAAAGTCCATTTTTCAAAAATTTCTTGCTCTGCCGGGCTACACATGCTAAGATATAGGTAGGATATCACCCCAGGCATCACCAGCATTGTTGTATGCCCAGACATTCTCCAAATTACCACCAGGGCATAGCTGACCATCCACTTCTGTCACATCGGCAACAGCAACACAGAAATCGCTCTCTTCCCTCGACACCTTAATATCCATCTCTTGCTGAATGACAGATGTCAGTGGAATGTCTGTGTCATCACAGTCCTGTTCAGTCTCAGGTTCATCAGGAACATCAGCCTCTAAAGGAGTTGCGTCAAGAATGCCAGCGTCGCCAATCTTGGCTTCAATCTCCTTCCTAAGTGTTTCCTCTGATTTTAAGTATTCTTGGTAAGCTGCTTTGGTTTTGAGGCTTGTGAGGCACTGCTCCCCAAGATTCCATTCACCAATGGTGCACTTTTCCCAAGCCTAAAGACCCATTGCTAGTTAGTTCGAGAAATGAAAAACAAATAGCACTTGTGCATACATGTTTGATGATCTCATGACCACTGGAACCTGAAAGAAAGTTGTAAAGATCAACGATGGGTTTGACAGATGCATCCCAAAGGGTTGGTAGAGATGTCATGAAGGTGACTTGATCAGGGGTTAAGCCTTGAGCTAACTGGCTTGTGTGGCTTGCAACCAAAAAATCTAAAGCCCTTTGATGCAGGAAATGCTTCAAAATTTGTTGTATTCCAACATCAGCAGGCTGAAATATCCCTGTGCCTATGAACAAATTAGAAATTTCGGTAATATATTATCAAATGAATGCTTACAGTTTCCTGGGACAAAGATGAGGAAGACGTTTGGAAAATCTTTGAAGACATATACATGGAATTCTTCACTGATGTGAACTGGTTAACAGTCAATATAAAGAATGGCTTTCTGATCACTTGGGAGAGCATGGAGCTCAATGTAGGCCTGGACATATGGCTTGAGAATGTTGACCATCCACTGTTTTAGGGTCAGAATTTAACTTAATGCCCTGAAACAGCAAATAGATACCTCTTTCATTGTCTTCAAAGTACTAAAATGGCTTGTCTTTTTCTTGCTATCTGCAACAGTAAAATCAAAGCTGAGCATGATCACGTCATCAATGCCTTTGGCTTTTGAAGATGGGAGTGATGCTTTCGTCTTCCCGCTCCAAACCTGCTGAAAAGGCAAGATATCTCCAACAGGGGTGCTGGCGACACAAAGAGTGTAAGCATGCTTTTCTTCCTTACCAATAACATCAACCTGTCAATCACCCTTCTTGGCATAAGTTTTGTTTTTTGTCATGAGAATTATAATGCCTGTTTGGTCCATGTTAATGACTAAACCAGGTGGAATATCATAGAAATGGATTAAATGAATGATTCGGAAGAGGGCTCGTTCACACAATACAGGTGCGTCGTTTGGGATGTGAGCAGCAGCACGTGTCCCACATCGAACACTCCAATCAAGGACACTTTCCAGAAATTGGCTAGAAATTGTGACTGTGAGTGTAATGGACATGACCCCCTCCATCATTCCTACCCATCAACTCAGTGCCTTCCACCATTCATTCGCACTCCCGCGCCTTCCACCTCGTCATTGCATAGGCATAGTATACCTTTATGGACACCCTTCTCCTTCCTACCATATCATTCATATGATTTAGTCCTTCCCTTGGCCTTTGTGTTATCCCCATTTTTATACAACCCTTTACCCTACCATCTACAGTATATAAAGACCTATCTGTACCTCATAGAACCCCCAAAAAGAAGCAAATACAGAGTCATTAAAACGGTCTGTCTTTCGCGTGTGCCGATTCCCCTTCTCTGTCACTTCCCAGTCACGGAGTCACGAAATTGTCACAGTGAGGTTTTTAGTAATTGGTCAAGTTTGTGATCTGACACTGCACTTGAATGTTGCCAACAAAGCAGGGTGGCACTCTCGGATAACTGCTAGAATGATAGAGCAAGCCAGAAGATGACCCACACAAACCCCTGCTCTTCGTAAGCCAGTCAACTTCACTTTGATCTCATTGACAAGTTTGGGATAGGGTGTGAGAACCCCAACTCTCCCAGAGCCAGCCAACGCATGACAACGTTCCACATTCTTCTTTGTCGCTTTGGACCAGCGCCTCTTGTTCTTCTTCGAGATCCATTTGGAGACAGTTCCATGGTGGAGATGGGCAAAGAGGGCTGGATGGTCCCGTTGAAGGGCAGAGACAATTTGCTGGGGAGACCAGGTGACGCGAGGGGTGATTCGGTCAATGTGGTACCAAAGGTAAGGATGGTAATAATTCACATGCTGATGCTTTGTTGGGAGGATGCTATTTCTCTTCCCTGTTCTTTTCGACTTCCATGCCTGTCCCTCTGGCCATGAAATTGATGCTAGATCGGGCATCACACTGGAATTCAACGTCAAGTTGTAGCCAAGCTCAACAGCCTTGGCTGTCTTTCTGGCACTTGCTTTCACTTTCTTCTTATCTTGAAAGCACTGTGACTGAATTCGGCCATTTTCCAGCATCCGAGCCTTGCGACGTTGCTCCTTTGCGACTTTCTCTGCAACTTCCTTTTCCCTCAACTTCTCCTTATCGACTCCAAACCTTGCTGTCACTTTCTTTTGGATTTCTAATGCAACAGTGACTGTAGTCCTCCGGCATCCTATGTCAAAGAGTGTCATCTGCTTTTTTGGGTTTGTATCCGAGTTATCTTCTTCAGGGCTGTCGCTCTCCTCATCATGTCTTCTTTCTCGAGTATGTTGGCCAGTCCGAATCTTAATGTTGGCTGAACTCCATTTGTCCAGGTTTGTCTGTGAGGATGGGCCTGCTAGAGCCAGGCTACGTGGTTGTTCAGGCTGTGAAGTCGAGGTAGATGAAGGTACATCTTCATTGTCGCTAATGAGATTGATTACCACATCATTGTCAGCTATCCGTTGGGCCTGGACTTGTGTAGGTCGTCCACGTGGGTGGGGTGGACAACTGTTGGTGAGCTTCAGTTGCTTTAGACCATGCTCTTCACTGTCTGGTTCTTGGCTAACAGCTCATCTGCAGAGATTCATCGATATTTTGACCTTTCTTCAACAGCATGTAGTGTTGCCACAATGTAATGTACATTAAGTTTAATGTCAACCTTAAGGTGCATTATGCCTATATTTGGTGGCTTCAAGGGACTTTAAGGTGAGGCAGTGTACGGCTGGGAATTTCGGGGAATTGCTGACACCGTGGTTGCGCCTCAAAAAAAGCTTGAAGTGATGTCGTTGGAATAGGCGTGCTGGCCTCAGTGTTGCGCGTTTTGAGTAGTAGTCAATGTGTCGAGCAGTAGCAGTCACACTGAGGTCAAAAACTATCAGGACTTGCTCTTTCCAAGGCCGATTATAAAATGTGATATAGGATTGGAAGGGAATGCCCAGAGGCCATAGTCAAACAGTGGTATATAGCTAGATTTGGATATCTTACATAATATATTGATCTTTTGTCTTGAACCACCATCTTGTCAGCAGTCTTGCCATCCTCTTGCACTACATGTAGTGCTTTGTATATCTGTACTTCCTACAGTATGCATAATCATGTTGGGCCAGCTGAGTATCTTGTAACTGCTCATTGCTCACTCATGGGTGTTGATCCCAGATCCACCCATTCTTGCCTCCTCCTTCCCTCTTGGCTTCAGCTATGCGAGAAGTTCAGAGTGAATGCTTCACAATGGTGGGGGCACTGTGGACTTCACCAAAGCATGGTTGAAGTCTGCATTTCTTGGTAGAGGGAGAGCTGGAGAGTTGTGGGAATGTGCCAGCTCATCACAGGAGGAACCTTAGCATGGATGGTAGCTGCTGCTCGCACACTTCGCGGCGGGCTTACTACTTCATGTGAAAGGGCTCATCCATCTTTCAGTTGGATGAACCATTGACTTTAGCTTGTGCTTGCACAGCTGGTTGAGGTTTGTTCGATTGGAGTGCTGCACTGACTCTGAGCAGCTGGGCTTTGGGATTTCGTGACTACGCGGCCTGAAGTCTACTGTGAGGAGAGTTCCTACTCACCTATGTCTGGATTCCGCGACTACGTGACCATTGACTTGGTGAGGAGGTTGCCCACAACCAGTGTTGCCTGCTGCTTTGCGCTGCTTCACTGTCTCTCAGACTCCACCTGTTCCTCAACCATCTCCCTTGTCTTTTAGCATCTAGGCCTCTCAAGAACAGCCAGATGTTCATTGACATCCCTCCAGTTCAGTCTGCTGCTCTGGAAATTATGTGCTATGCCCTACTATGCTTCTCTCCCAATCTTTGCTGTTTTCTTGCTTGAGGAATGAGTATTCTCATCCTCCTTACTTCTCTATGAACTCCCTGGAATGGCTCCTCTTGGTTTCTGAATGGTTAGAAGGGTTTGGAGTGGTTTTGGGTTGGATGGGGTTGATGGGACATCAACATGGGACTTATTCACATCATATCTCGCCAACCGACACCCCGATTGCTCTCGTCTCTTTTGCGCTGGGAAGCCCTTGTTCATACCTTTCTTTGGACCCCCTGAACTCGCCAAACAGTCGCGTATTGGCTGCGCTTCACCTACTTCAGCCTGGTACATCAGGAAATCCTGAGACTCTGAATTAACCCTGATTTATATGATTTATATAGAATTGACCGTAAATTATACACAATTGACTGAATTGAGACTTTTGACATCGTTGAGAAGATTGAGTAAAATAAAACGGGCACCCGTTAATTGTGCGCAATTGGTGATGCTGAGCGCGCAATTGCCCACTTATTTAATATAATATACCACTGAATTGAACCTCTTTTTCTGCACTGTTACACATAATTCCACGGGAATAAATTGAAATCATCCAAGTTGACAGAGTATATTGGACGGCGACTACTGGATATAATAACGGGGCTGACTAAATAAGCTGCAAAGGATAGAGGGTCAAAGAAATTATTAAATCGGATAGGGGAGAAAAAAGATTTTGTAAGCATAAAAGGGTGACGAGAAGAGGAAGGTATCTATGGGTTCATTAAGTATTAAAGATGGAGTAGCAATTAACATAGGTTGAAACGATGGATGGGTGCGAAGAGGAGGTTGGAACGGGGGTGTGAGGAAGTTGTAAGAAATGTCCGACCTAGGGTTAGGAGTTACGATGTATGCGAAAGGGAGGACAGTCAGCAAATAAAAGTGGGTATAAACTGACGGCAGGCTTAGACATCCATGTCTGCCATGTTGAGTAAAGCCATGTCATCGTTAGAGGTTGTGGTGGTTGCGAGATGGGTGGAGATGGAACTGAAAGTAAAACAGAACGGTGATGAAGCGGACAGCTGGAGGTAGACAACAACGTACGAGGTGCAATTATAAAGGTCAGCCATGAGACAATGATAAGCATTTGGACTGTTCTCACGAATCGTGGCGAGCATGGACATGTGTGATTGATAGACATCTTCATAGAGATCAGCGTTGAACTCAGTCCTGCGACGGACACCCGTGCTATAATCATCCAACGAAGATGCAATCTACAAGCAGAATATCATGATGAAGTGCAACCATGCAGGGTGACGACTTACAGAAGTGGCAGCCATAGCAACCATGGCCGCAGGTAATTCTCGTTCTTGTTTTCGTGGACCATCAGTGATCGACGAAACAAAGCGATCTTGATAGCGTTCGGCGAATGAACCTCTTGACCCAGTAAAGAAAGCTTCGCGGAGCGTTGAGATCATGGCGAGGTGGAAGAACGGCTTGGTGGTTTGAAGGTCTCCCTCCTAACGTAAGAAGGGAATGAGTCTTGAAAGCAGAGGGTATGACAACATACGTACTCCATTGACCGGGTAGATATACCTCTTCTTGGAACGAAGATGTTCAATGACATCTCTGCAGTCAGGCCCCTCAAGCAATTTGTAAAAACCTTCTACCTTGGCTATGGCAACTTTCTTGATGTCACCACGATACTTGGATACCCGCCCGTTCAGCTACCAAATAATAGATTTAGTGAGATACTGTGATTAGTAAAGTATGTCACTCACCACACGGCCAGTGACCTTGCCAAAGGTGTGGTCAACTCTAAAGCGGTGGGCGTATGCATGTGCGCCAAACTTCCGCGCACACGACCGAAGAGTCTTACGGTTATACTTGACCTGCTCATCGACTGAGCGGTAGGCAGTATCAAAAATCACATCACCTATCGCTTTACGGATAGCTGCTTTGATGATCCGTTGGAGGAGCTGTGGCTGTTCCGAGATGCGAATCATTCGCATGTTCGGTCCAGGAGCGACGTAATCGGCATCTGCAAAGCCTGGATCTGGGTCCTCGTCTTCCTCAATCGCACCTCCCCCAGAGTCACCATCGTCTGAAGGCTAACAGAGCATCAATCAGCGAAGGAATATCAATTCGACAAAATATGTTTACCTCGTCATCCGGGGGAGCCATGGTCTTCCACGTGGGGCGCTATAATATTGATGAGTCAACATGGAGGTAAGTTCTAGGTCGTGGATAGTTTACCTCAGCTAAACGTTCTTGACCACGCTTTCCGACCTGCAACAGGATAAGTTATGAGCAGATACAGAGGTCGAGCTCTTACATACCTTGCGGCGACGGGGTGCAGGCTCATCCTCGTCCTCATCATTAGACTCGTCATCTGATGGTACTTGGCGGCGACGAGGTGCTGGCTCATCCTCATCTTCACCGGACTTGTCTTCACCAGACTTGTCTTCATCACCTCGCTCGTCGATCTCGTCGACGCCAGCGTCGTCGTCGGTGCCGCCGTTGTGCTCTTCACCCCATTGGGGGCACTTGTGGATGGATTATGATGGTTCAGTCAGAGTACATTGACAGTTGATAGGATGCGTACCTCGAGTCTAAACCGCTTCTTGAGCTCTTGACGGCCGAGCGTGTAGAGTTCTTGATCTTCCTCGTCTTCATTGTCTTCCAGCTCTGGTGTGGAATGATCGGAGGCTGGGTCTTCGCTCTCTGGTTCTTTGTCAACTGGGTCCTCATCCGAAGGTACCTCGTCGTCAGAAGGAATTACCGCAGCAGGACGACGAGCGGGTGTTTTCGGATTGTAACTCTTCACTACGGTGGACCTGGAAACGGAAACACCCTTAGCAGACGCACTACGGCCTTTCACTGAAGTTGATTTCATGGATCCAGAGGAAGGAGCTGTAAGGATTGTAAGACTACGCTACGTTCAAAGTTAGAAGAATCGACTGACTTTTTGACTTCTTCGCTGACACTTGGGAATCCTCCGCGCCCGGAGAAGCGCAACGTTTCTGCGACCCAACAGGTGCAGCTCCAATCCAAGCTGTAGTAGAGATAAAGTTAAGAACAACACGACAATAGATAGTAATTCTGATTACCTGCATTATCCAACGCCTTGGCCATGGCGGTACGTTGCGCTACATCATTTATCAGCATATGAATAAAATCCATGGAGGTTGATACATACGTTTTCCGGCTGCCTCAAATTTGCGAAGTTGGGCTTGCTCTTCTAATTTCTGCATAACGAGGGTGTGACGCCGCTTCTCAGCAGCAGAAAGCGGCGGGGTCTGTGATTTAGGGGGCATATAATAGAGTTGAAATAGAAAGGAAGGTGTAAACGAGTGGGTGGGCAATACGTCGTGGGGGAGGTTACAAGGATGATGGTTTATAAGTGAGGAAAAGTCTGGAGAAGTCGTATGATATAGAAACTTAGGAACGAAAAAACGTGGTTTGTTTTTGCAGCAAACAAAAAAAGTCGGCTGACGACGAGGCCGATCCCCGAGCGGAAAACATGGGCTATATTGATGTTCAAGTCAACGGCAATCAAACACTGACGACCACAATGCCTTCCATCTGCGAGGGTTGCAGTATCTCATTCAATCGAAACGGATTATACTCTCACCTCCGACAAAGCAAAAATCCTCTTTGTCGTGCATATCTTGCTCGCCTTGATGAGGATGGATCGGACCTTTCAACTTGTGGCTCTGATCAAGAGTGGTCTGACTGTCAGTCGAATTCGGATGAGGATCCAGTAGCAGGGGAGGCAATGGACACAAGCACGTCACCTTCAAGTTCAGTAATCATTGGCCCAGCTGGTCTTGAAGTGCCGCCACATGCAAACGAGCCCATTTCTTCAAGTTCGATGAACGTTGATCCATTGGGAGATTTCTATGGCGACTACAAAGACTATTCGATGGATGATTTTGATATGGATCTTGAAGGAAGTGATTGTGACGCTACTAGCGAGGAGGATTCAATCGCAGGGGAGGATTCTGATCAGGAAGAGGAGGATGGGATAGATGACGAGGCGTTTGAGGCAAATCTTGTGGATGAGGAACGAGGATTAGAGCCAAAGCGCGCATGCGCTGAAGTCCACACTGTCGAAGTGGTTGAAGAACCAGACCAGGGCCCAGCTGTGAGACTGCGTGGTGGCGAGGAAGCGGCGTTGCAGAACAAGCCATTCATTGTTCAATTTCCTGGGGATTCTGCAGGTGCAGTTCATGCGTGTGGCGATGGTGACCAAAACACGGAGTACTTCTCAGCCGTGGGCGAAGCCGATAATCCCTATGCACCATTTCGCTCGAAGATGGAGTGGGAAATCGCACGATGGTCGAAGTTATGAGGGCCGAGTTCAACAGCGCTGACTGAACTGATGGCGATTGAGGGGGTAAGTGTCAAATTCTTGTTTGAAATGCAACAGTTGACTTACCATCTGTGCAGATCATTGAAACTCTCGGCCTCTCTTTCAAAAACACCACTGAACTCAACAAGCTTATAGACAAGTCTTTGCCGGGTCGACCTGGCTTCAAACGGCACGAGATAATGGTGGGATCAGAAGTTTGCGAGGTGTACTTTCGGGACATCATACCTTGCATCAAAGCTCTCTTTGGCGACTCGGATTTCACGCCGTATCTGGTTTTCCGCCCCGAGAAACACTACGCGGACGAAAGTAGGAGAGTACGCATGTATCACGACTTGCATACAGGTCGGTGGTGGTGGTCAACACAGGTGAGAAGACTTTTGTTTGGTTTGGCCGTTCTCTCACGCTGTGCGTTCAGGAAGCGCTTGACAAGGACAAACCTGGCGCAACTATCATTCCAATAATTATTTCCACCGACAAAACGCAACTCACGCTTTTCAAAAATAAGACCGCTTACCCTGTCTATCTGACGATTGGAAATATTCCGAAAGAAATCCGCCGAAAACCGTCATTTCGAGGCTACATTCTTCTCGCTTACCTTCCCACCGCTAAGTTGGAAACTGTCACCAATAAGGCTCAAAGACGACGCCTTCTCGCCAATTTGTATCATGCGTGTATGAAGAAGATTCTTCATCCTTTAGAGTCTGCAGGAATTACCGGTGTGTCTATGACTAGCGGCGACGGCCTCACACGCCGAGGACATCCCATTTTTGCCTCCTTTGTTGGAGATTATCCTGAGCAAGTCCTTACGACAGGAGCATTTACTGGGGAGTGTCCTACATGTCCTGAAGATCGCAACTCACTGGGAGATTATGACCCTGATGTCTCTCCCAAGCTTCGCGATCTGGAACGAATCTTGAAAGCCATTGAGAGCTTTGACGATGACCCTGCTGGGTTCCTGAAGGCATGTGCAGATGCGGGTGTCAAACCCCTTCCTGAACCGTTCTGGAAGGACCTCCCCTATGCCGACATTTTCCGTTCTATCACCCCCGACATTCTTCATCAGCTGTACCAGGGAATTATGAAACACCTGATCTCCTGGATTATCGAAGCTTTTGGGGCTGAGGAAATTGATGCTCGGTGTCGCCGAATGCCTCCCAATCATAATCTGCGGCTGTTCACCAAGGGAATCAGTTCATTATCCCGCGTCACTGGTCAGGAACATGACCAAATGTGTCGCATTCTCCTCGGCCTTGTCCTCGACATCCCACTCCCCAATGGCATTTCAAGCGCACCTCTTGTACGCTGCGTCCGAGCGCTTCTCGATTTTCTATATCTTGCCCAATATCCTGTCCATACCGACGAGACCCTGGAGGTTCTTGAAGACGCACTAAATCGGTTTCACCAGAACAAGCATATTTTCGTCGATCTCGGAATCCGCGACAACTTCAACATTCCAAAGCTCCACTTCGCTATGCACTATGCGAGACTCATCAAACTGTACGGTACAACGGACAACTTTAACACTGAATACACAGAACGGCTACATATCGACCTCGCCAAAGATGCCTACGCAGCCACCAATTTTAAAGATGAATTCGCACAGATGACGCTGTGGCTTGAACGAAAAGAGAAAATCCAACGCCACGATCAATACGTCAAATGGCGCTTGAGTGGATCACCGCCCATTGAACCGCGTGAGTGGATTCCTCCAGGGTTGGAGCTTGACCGAAAGCTTTCAATGGCGAAACATCCCAGTGCTCGCGCTGTCTCGCTTGATCGTCTTCAAGGGGATTACGGTGCGAAGTTTTTTCGAGTAGCTCTGCGGCGTTTCATTGCGCGGTCAAACGAGCCTCACCTTAACAAAAGACAACTTGAAGAAAAAATATGGCATATCCATCTCCCATTCCGCAAACTGCCTGTCTGGCACAAGATCAAATACACTCGTCAGGATCCGTTCACCCACGTCACCATCACCGCTGACTCAATCCACGTCCGACGTGCAACAAACGATAAGCGTGGCCGTCCCGTTCCTGGAAGATTTGACACGGCACTTGTCAATGATGGGACTGGGCGTGATACTGGAATTCGAGGTAAGTCTTGTTTTTTTTCCGTTATGCATTTTGTTAACAAATTATAGGTTACCGAGTTGGTCGTATCCGTGTTGTGTTCTCTCTACCCCAGTCCTCTCTCTCACTTTTATTCAATGATGGTATCAATATACCATCTCATCTCGTCTACGTGGAGTGGTACACACCGTTCCCAGATTCACCTGATCCCAATCACCTCTTGTACCCCATCTCGCCTGCAAAGGATCAGGATGGTAACAACATCTGTAGTATAATTCCACTTGCTAATCTTCGCCGAAGTATCCATTTGCTGCCGAAGTTTGGGAGGGTAGCACCCAAGGAGTGGACGAGTAGTACAGTACTCGACCTCTGTGGTCATTTTTTTGCCAACACCTTTACTGACCGTCATTTATATCGTATCATGTACTAGCTTATCTGTCTACAAGTTTGATAACTTTCAAGCATAAGCATGAACAATCTAAATTTTCATTTTTCAGTTGAGAAGAATTGATGAAAATTTACGAATGATTATGCACAATCTACACCCCCAATTTCAATTGAAAAAATTTAGGAAGAATTAACCAACAATTGTGCACAACACGGTTGACCAGCTGAATTGTGCACGATTGTGAAATTTGGATTTTCCTGATGTATGATCAAAATGAACATATCTCGTCCGTTCTCGGCGAGATCCTCGTCGTTCCTTTTGTTCTTTGGCTCGTTTTGAAGCCACGGTCAATGCGCTTCTGGGGAGCCCTCATACGCGTCAAACGGACGAGCGGTTCCTGTGTTACAGCACCATCCCTCCAACAACCACTTACATGTGACTTGTTCATGTCATATCTCGCCGACCGACGCCCCGATTGCTCTCGTCTCTTTTGCGCTGGAAAGCCCTCATTTACACCTTTCTTTCGACCCCATGAACTCGCCAAACGGTCACCTATTGGCTGCGCTTTGCCTAGTTCAGCCTGGTATGACCAAGATGAACCTATTTCGTCCGTTCTCGGCAAGAACCTCGTCGTTCCTTTTGTTCTTTGGCTTGTTTTGAAGCCACGGTCAATGCGCTTCTGGGAAGCCCTTATACGCGTCAAACGAACATGCGGTTCTCGTGTCACAGCACCATCCCTCCAACAACCATTTGCATGTGACTTGTTCATGTCATATCTCGCCAACCGACGGTCGTATCGCTCTCGTCTTTTTTGCGTTGGGAAGCCCTGATCCACACCTTTCTTTGGACACCATGAACTCGCCAAACGGTCACCTATTGGCTGTGCTTCGCCTAGTTCAGCCTGGTATGACCAAGATGAACATATTTTGTCCGTTCTCGGCGAGATCCTCGTCGTTTCATTCGTTCTTTGGCTCGTTTTGAAGCCACGGTCAATGCACTTCTGGGAAGCCCTTATACGCGTCAAACGGACGAGCGGTCCTTGTGTTACAGTGCCATCTCTTCAACAACCATTTCCCCATTCCTGTTGTCATAACATGCTCGCATCGGACGTTCTATAGCCCGTTTTAAACGTCTGCATCGTACCTTTCCGACGCACCTATTCATGTCAAAAACGGACGACAGCCTGGTCTGCAGTATGCATTTACTCCAGAACTGCAGTTTCTGGGTATTACCTCTCTATCTCGACAACCACGGCTCGTCACGATACGCGAATTATACCGTTGGAAAGGCGTTGTTCGTAGCTTTCGAACGGGTATTTGATCTCCAGGAACGGGCCAGAAATCACTACGCTATGCTCAAACACATTTTTGGCTACCTCAGGATATCCCCTCTATTTGGGGTGTTAAGACTTGATTGGAGGACTCTTATGGGCAGGGGAGACACCTCAACTGGTTGAGAGTTGCTGCTCGCGCATTACGCGGCGGACTCTTCTTCAGTCATGGTAACCTTCTGGCTCTCTCAGAAGGCTGATTGCTGCTTGCGCATTTCGCGGCGGATCAGTGTGGAGGAGTTGCAGCTCGCGCATTACGCGGCGGACTCTTCTTCAATCATGGTAACCTTCTGAGTCCCTCAGAAGTACTGATTGCTGCTCGCGAGTTACGCAGTGGATCAGTGTTGAGGAGTTGCTGCTTGCGCATTACATGGCGGACTCTTCTTCAATCATGGTAACCTTCTGGCTCCTGATTGCAGCTCGCATGTTTTGCAGCGGATCAGTGTTGAGGAGTTGCTGCTCGCACATTATGCGGCGGACTCTTCTTCAATCATGGTAACCTTATAGATTGCTGCTTGTGTGTTGCATGGCCTGTGTCCACTCTGGGGGGCAAGATTTATGACAACATTTTTTTTTTTTTCTCTCCCCCTTTCCTTCAACCTCTCATCATTCCTACCCAACTGGCACCACCTCATCCTACTCTAACACCAACTTAGGATCATGGCTTGTAATTTTCCACTGCACGATCTCTTCGCCTCTATCCTCCCTGGCTTGATTCTTGAGATTCGCACACTGGAAAAGTGGGGGGCTGTATGGGAGTATAGGTGGAATATGGGAGGAGAGGCACAAGCCTCTATCCCATTACACACTCCCCACATCTAGATCACACACCACAATGGAAGCAAGCTACATCATCTTGATGGGTAGAGGGAGTTGAGTTGGGATCAACGATCTGACTGGAGAGGTGCAAGCCTCTATCACACTATACATGCCTTGTACCCAGACCACAAGTATGATGGAAGCATGCTACACCATCTTGATGGGGAAAGGCAATGGAGTTGGGATGGATGACCTGGAAGCCATCCACTTGCATGGTTTCCCAGTACTCATGGTTATACATCACTGAGGGGAGAATGGGAGGATCATATGGGTATATCTGGGGTAAGCTGGGAGCTCGCAGTGACCAGCTTTCCAGATAGGAAATTATTTGGGGCCAAATTTTTTTTTTTCTTTCTTTTATTCATCTTCTTTGCTTTGCTACCTTTTGGTCTCATTTTATCCTGATATTCACTCTGGGGGGCAAGAGGATTTCTATTCTATTATTCTTCCCCACCATTGTTTTCCTTACATGCCCTCTGGACATTGGGGGGCTTTGTGATATAGGATTGGAAGGGAATGCCCAGAGGCCATAGTCAAACAGTGGTATATAGCTAGATTTGGATATCTTATATAATATATTGATCTTTTGTCTTGAACCACCATCTTGTCAGCAGTCTTGCCATCCTCTTGCACTACATGTAGTGCTTTGTATAACTGTACTTCCTACAGTATGCATAATCATGTTGGGCCAGCTGAGTATCTTGTAACTGCTCATTGCTCACTCATGGGTGTTGATCCCAGATCCACCCATTCTTGCCTCCTCCTTCCCTCTTGGCTTCAGCTATGCGAGAAGTTCAGAGTGAACGCTTCACATAAAATAGCACAGCCTGTACTACAGGAGAGATGGCTATGTGCAATACTTATAGTACCCAAACACAACAAGCCAGCCACAGATCCCAAAATGCCAAAACCTCCAAGAAAGGGATGTAAAGTGATGGCAAAGTTGAGTGAAACTGAAAATTACAACTTCAAATCACTGATAACACGACACGTGGCATCAATGTTCAATGCCCAGGCATACCACTTCTGCCACTAAGTAGTGTCGTCTGGTATTTCTTGTGCTCGTCTCAGTCGAAGGATCCATCCCACTTGATGAGCCTCCATTTCCAATGATGCACCCAGAACTTATTGTAACGCCAGCTGGTGGAGGTTTCTTGAAAAATGGCACCAACTCTTAGTCTCTTACTCCAATTGCAACCTCTGTTACACTTACATTGACAAGACCAACAGTGTTGCATGCTGTGCTTGCACAAGTTTCTATCAACCTCTATCTAAGGAGTTTATGTATATTATACGTAGTCCTCATACTAGTTTTGTGACGGTCTTAAAGATTTCCAAATTCGGAGGGCGCTTTAAGGTCCCATTAAGGTACTTTAAGGCCAGAAATATCTGGCCTTAAATTCCATCAAGCATCCATTGCGGCAACACTAACGGCATGCTTCAACTCACTTTTTATTTGGAATCTTTGCACCAGTTGCCTTCACAGCATCCGTGATTCGGTAGATCCAATGTGCAAGGAAGAATTGCTGATCACCTGCTGACATCCTTTTTGCTATGGTCTGTAAAAGTTTTATGAGGTCTTGCCACCACTGACCTCGCTCCTTAATAGGCAGCCTTCCATTAGGAGGTAGGGAGTGGACCTCAAAAGCAATTTCTAACCTTCGGTTGAATGCATATGCAACACCCTCCTGAGAGACATTGTCTTCATCAAGACCGAAATGGTAAGAACTCTGTGGTGGGTTGAGAGGCAAGCTTTCTGAAAAGTTTTTCAAGAGGGCTGCAAGATGATTGACTGATGTATTGAGTTGGTGAGGAACTCCTTTTCCATTCGCTGTCATCGCCATTGAATGGAGAGGGCAATTCAAAGGGAAATTTTCGTCAGTTTGAATTTACTTTTACACTGGATGTATCTCTACTTTGATACAAGTTATATCACAGGAGTTTATTGTACAGTGCAAACACTGAGCTTATATGCTTGATGGACTAAATTTCTGGTGGTTGCCTATTGGACCAAAGTAACGCGTAATGCTGGGAGCCATTGCCAAAAAAAATCCTTCAGTACGCGTAACGCTCCTTCCACTGTTGCCACCATACAGTTCAGTACAGTATGACAATTGGGCATAAATCCTGCAACCGCAAATCCAGCAGTTACAGCAACAGCAGCAACCTCAGCCTTCCCTCTTCAGATGATCACATTCCACACCAGGTACCTCATTCAGTGAAAATCCATCCCAGCAACCACCTCAACCTTCCCTCTTCGGACAACCTCATCAACCTCAGCCTTCCATCTTCTATGAAACCCACTGGCATGGCATACAGTCGTGGACAAGCAAAGCCCACTAATTTGGTATCTCAGTAAATAATGTATCTAGAGTTGAGATTTTTCCAGATTCTGGCTTGGATTTGCGAAATGCGTCGAAAAACGCACCTCCGAGGTTTTTCCCACAAGGAATTGGCATGGCCAAAATTTTGGACCAAAAAACTGCAACATTTAAGGGGAAAAACAGGTCAAAACCGGCCAGAAATTATCAAAAGTTGGTACCTGTGCTGGGCTTCAGCTGGAACCTACTCAGAAAGGGCAAAGAATTTATCAGAAAGGGATTTCCCTGCATTTCTAAAGCCTAGTGTGATGGAATTTCTTAGTCCCATGATAGAACTCACATCAAAAGTGACTAAGTGCCCAATTTGGGTCAATGTTTGGCAATCTTTTCCAGAGGAACCACTTGATAAATTGTTTCGAAACTTGATGGGCAGATTGTTCTCCGTGAAAGGAAGCGATTCCGCTATTTTTCATATTTTTCTTGGCACTTTTTGGTGTCCGGCCAAAATTTTAGGGTCTATTTCTGTATATGGCCATTTTCTCCAAAACGGCTCGTGAGACTTGGCTGAAATTTGGCCAGAAGCGTCCCTCAACATATCTGCACGTTTTCCGGGCACTTTGGTAGCCATCAGTACATTTCCATTTTTATTAGTGGGCTTTGCTTGTCACGACTGTAGGCAATCTGAAATCGTGTCTGGACAATTGCACACTCATATGAAAATACAGATGCATACTGTTTAGTGATGACTCTGTTCTCCATGCCTCGTTTGAGAGGTGCCCATCTGCACCCCCTCGGCCCTCAATATGACTGTACCTGTCCTGTGGCTCACATCCTGGCTCCCAACATACTCTGAATCTGACTGCCAGCCTCTCCCTTACACTCCAGAAGGCACAGGCATTTGAGAGGTTCATTTTGGGTTCATTGTTCTCAGAGTCATTGGACATGGTGACAGATGGTAAAGGAATGTTGGGACACCCGGAAATAGAGATTTTTAGGCTAGTCGCGTACGCTGTATGCTTGGTATAGACAATGCCAGTAATTTTCGCATTTATTTGATTTATTTTATTTCTTTCACAAAAAAAAACACGTGGACATGAATTTCTGAAAGGTCTGTATTACATGATGGATGATGGGAAAGGCAAAGTGCAAATTCATCTGTCCATGTGATGCCAAACAATGGAAGAAGGTCAGAAGATCAAAGTGTAAATTCATCTGTGGACATCCTGCAAATGGTACTAGTAGCCACATCTTGAATTATGCCTTTGTGTCACTTTATATGATTTGCGGATTGCCCAGTTAAGTTCTGAATGTTACAGTGACTACAATAGCCAGAATACAAGTGACAGCAACAATTGCAGAACAAGCAGTGGCGGGGGCACAGGGGAGAACTGGCCATTTAGCCAATGGGCACATGTGTTGATTGGAGGCATTAATGCTCTCCCATATGCTTCCCATATGCGTACCATGCACATTTGAAATTTAATTCAAGTAAGCTTCAAAATGCAAATATCATGGAATTCCTAGCCACAGAAAAAATATGCCCATTAAAATGGGCCATCATATGTGGCTGATTTGTTTATTTAATATGTGACCACAATGTGCCTAATGGGCATATTATGGTCACATGCTTGATGCACTACTATGCTAAAGTAAATATGCACACACAAATGCAATCAACATGGGACATGTATAGTGTTGCCATGGTTTGGCTTGGTTCTGGTTGAACCAATAAACCAAACCAAAAATAAACCATTATAACTGGACCACCAGTTTCTCGCTTAATGTGGTTTAGTTACATGAAAAACTGGTTTTTGCTGGCTTGAACTGGTCATGCCAACAGTTTGAGTCCTAATTTGGAAGTAGATAGTAAGCAGAGGGTTGCTGTTGTGGTTGATCTTGTCATAGATAACACCCTTGCGTTGAGGCCTCCTCAATGCCACTTTGCTCCTGCAGCGACCTTTCTGAGTGTTGTAGTGCTGAGGAGTCTCCATACTGCAACTTGCAAAATGCCTGGCCCTAAAGTTACACCTCTTTCGTGATATTCTTCGCTGTCAGTCCTGCTGCAACTCTCTGCCTCATGCATTCCTTCCCAATTTTGTCCCTCCTGTGCATGCAAAGTCATCGCATTGGTCCACAACTCAAAGCTGAGGTATGCTTTCATCTAGACTCCCCACAATCGTGACTATGCTCACCTATCCCATCACAAATGTCACAGCCTACTTCTGCAACACTCTCGACTATGGCTCCACTACAGGTGATCACACTGACCCAATCAGCACTCTCCATGCACTAGTTCAGGTAGTATGTATTATTTGTCAGCTCTCCAGAATAATCTAATTCCAATATCATAGGTGTGGGCTTCGTCACTCTGCCACCAGCACTTCTCAGAGATCTGTGAAAAATATGACCTTGATCTTCAGCTTTTACATGATGTCAATACTCGCTGGTCCTCAACTCTATACATGATTGAATGGGCATTGCATTTAGAAAAAGTATGTGATTAAATTCACTTTTGACCACTTGATTATTCCTCTTACATTTTTGTAGCCTCTGGACGACATTTGCTCATCTGGAGAGTTTCAGGACTTGGAGAAGTTTAAACTCTCATCTGAAGAATGGGATGGACTTGCAGCTGCATGGGAAATTCTCATGGTGAGCTGCATGACTGCTTTTATCTGGTTTTGTTTTGACACACTGAAAGGTGCCAGAAGCATTTCAACAAAAGCTTTCTGTGGAAAAGACTCCTACTTTATGTAATGCGTTGCCGGCCTTTGATGCAATGGTTTCTGTGTGGAATGAGCTGCAGGAAAGTATGGATGAGCCATACTTTGATATTATTCAGGCCGGGATTGATAAGCTTGATGCATATCACAATCGGGCTGAGCTTGTCCCTGCATACATGATCTCCATGTGTGAGTTGAGCTTCCTTATTATGCCTCAGATGATCTACTAAGCTCTTGCACCAATTTTGATAGTTTTGAATCCATCAATGAAACTTAGTCATGTCGAAAGCTCCCAGCACAGTCAAGTCAAAAATCTTATCCGGCAAACAGTGTGTCATTAATTCAATGCAGTGCTACCATTAACTAAAAGATATCTGCTACGTCTAGCTTCTTCCTTATTGCCAGAGGCGCACTGCTACATCACCCCAGTCAAGTGCACCCATCACACCAACTGACCCACCAGAACCAGCGCCAGCATTGCGCGCTACTGATTATACCCCTCTTTGATCCTGAGCCATCCAGGGCTGCTCAATTCGAGGTTCATTGGCTCACCGGACAGCAGATGACATTTTGGGCTTGTCAAGGCACGATGCACACAGGAACAGTTCCCTGGATGATGAAATCAATTGTTACCTCAATGACTCGTCAAAAGGAACAAGCAATCTCATGTATTGGCAGGTGTGTTTTCACTTTCCCTCCTTTTTTAGGTATCACTGTATTGAGATACATATAGGAAAATCAACTTTGTTATCCTACTCTTTTCCTGGAAGCCTTGGACTATCTAGCAATCCAAGGGTCTGCTGTTCCATGTGAAAGAGTGTTTTCATCTGCAAAGGAGACCATGACCCATCATCAAAACTGAATTGGTGAGGACTTGATGGAAATGCTGCAGATGCTAAAGTTTTCTCTAAAATCTGGTTGATCCTTAGATTTCACACAGGGAACATCTCAGGAAGATGTCCTGGAGTTCATTAAGTCCATCCAAGATGGAGAGAATGCCATTCTGGGGGATGTTAATGTGTATATTAAGTCTTTACTGGCAACTGTAGAGTAGATAACACCTTGCTTTCCATATTAGGCTTGAAATTGATGGTTTACCGGTTTGAACCGGCATTACAGAGAAAGTGAACCTTGTTACCCAGTTTGATTTGGATTAGCCATCAATCTATTACCTAAACCGGCAAAACTAGACTGTAACCAGACCTGACCAAACCATGGCAACACTAGACATGTATACTGAGATATCAAATAAAATGCTTCCAATGTAATCAAGGGGCAAATTGAAAAGTCACAGAAAAACTGTGGCCATCATGCAGGCAAGATGTGGGTGACACAGTTCTTCTGTGGCTTTTCAATTTGCTCCTTGATTACATTGGAAGCATTTTATTTGATATCTCAGTATACATGTGCCTAGCAGTCCCATGTTGATTGCATTTGTGTGTGCATATTTACTTTAGCATAGTAGTACATCAAGCATGTGACCATAATATGCCCATTAGGCACATTGTGGTCACATTAAATAAACAAATCAGCCACATATGATGGCCCATTTTAATGAGCATATTTTTTCTGTGGCTAGGAATTCCATGATATTTGCATTTTGGAGCTTACTTGAATTAAACTTCAAGTGTGCATGGTAGGCATATGGGAAGAATACTTATGGGAGAGCATTAATGCCTCCAATCAACATTTGCTTACTTATATACCCATTGGCCAAATAGCCAGTTCTCCCCTGTGGGGAGAGCTACACTCCTGAGCATGCCAGATGTGTGTGCCATGGCCTGGAATGGTGAGCCTTGTCGCGTTGGGTGCATCCAATGGTCCTTATCCAATCCTTACTATCTATGGCTATGTCATTGACACAGGCGACGACCACCCCAGCGTGGCTCTTGAACGCCCCACTGGCAGCAGCAAAAAGGCCACATTTTACTGTGTTGGGTTCTTCCCTCTGAGTCATGGACCACTGCATTCTTTTTTTCCATGCATTCTCCTCCCGGACGTGCCCACACTCACATGTTGCATAGAGTGCATGGTTAGTTGAGAAAGACATGTCAAAGCTCCAACTAGTATACAAAATCAAGTTGTGTGTCTGGAAGCCCCACAAAGATAGTCTCTCCTAGACAGACTTCGACATATGTAAAGTCATACCTTGGTTCACGATATATGAACCACAAAGAGTTGTCAGAGCAGTTGGGTGGGTTTGTAGTGCTCTGGACCCTGTGACGTAGCTTGTGCAGAAAGAGGGTATCCAAGGGTTCGGCCTATGAAAACGCCACTGCATCTTCAGGTGGCATTCTTTGCTGGTCCACAAGCTCAACTCACCAGGATCAAGGGTCCAGCAAGACATATTCCTATACGCAAGCTGAAGACGGTTTTATCATTCGCATTCCAGGTCCTCAGGTAGCTGCCCACCTTTGTATCCCTCTTGTTAACGTTGACGTCTCTTGCATAGATCTTGGGGTACATGATGCAGTTTACTGATCCAGACGTGACTCAGCCACTCCCTGACCAGCTTCCCGCAGGATTCCTCATTCCGGATGACGAATTTGATGCTGTGGCCACGGCGGCTTCTCATACAGTCGCCCCCACCTCCACGACCACCACCGGAGCATCCAGCACGGCCGTTTCTGCAGCCAAATCTGGTGACCCAACAAAATTTGACACTGCTACCCCTGCTACTAGCAAAGTCCTGGCTTAGTGAAGCTTTCCTGTGTATCTTTGGTTACTACCCTGTGTACATTAGTTTTCTTGTATAACCATGCGTTCCTCTGCCTTTTCCCGTCTGAATCGCACTTCTGCAGCCAACCTTTCCTGCTTTAACCGAATGCGCTCCTTTTCCGATTCCTCTCTTCTTTGCGCTTGCGTTCCTCCTCCTCTTGCCGTACGCCCACTTGCTCTTCACCTTCTCTCCGTATCCAGTGTTCCTCCTCCTTCAAATGTTGCCTCCTCAGTGGTTCCTTCTCTTCCTCCTTTCGCGGTCGTTCCTTTTCCTCTTCTTTCCTTTTCCGTTCCTCCTCCTGTTTGGATGTACGTTCCGCCTCCTATTTCTCGAGCCTGGCGTTTTCCTCAGCCTCCGCTTTGGCACGTATCTTTATTTCTCATCTTCCGTGAGCCGTTTCCTTCGCTGGTCCTCCGTTTCCATGCGGATACTAGTGGGCCTCCAGGTGGGCGTCCAAAGACTGCCTTGTCGGTACACAGAATCTTGGGAAGGCATAGCAGTGGTAGCCGATGAAGGAGTTTTCTCAAGCTTGACCTTTTCGTCAGCCTCCGCTTTGGCGCGTGTCTTTTCCTGCTCTTTCATCTCTTCTTCTGAGAGCCGTTTCCTTCGCTGAGCCTCCGTTTCCATGCGGATATTGGTGGGCCTCCAGGTAGGCGTCCAAAGATTGCCTTGTCGGTAGACAGAATCTTGGGGAGGCAAAGCAGTGGCAGCTGATGGAGGGGTTTTCTCGAGCCTGACTTTTTCATCAGCCTTCGCTTTGGCGCGTATCTTTTCCTGCTCTTTCATCTCTTCTTCCGCGAGCCTTTTCCTTCGCTGGTACTCTGTTTCCATGCGGATACTAGTGGGCCTCCAGGTGGGTGTCCCAAGACTGTCTTGTTGGTAGACAGAATCTTGGGGAGGCAAAGCAGTGGTAGCTGATGGAGGGGTTTTCTCAAGCCTGACTTTTTCGTCAGCCTCCGCTTTGGCGCGTGTCTTTTCCTGCTCTTTCTCCTCTTCTTCCGCGAGCCGTTTCCTACGCTGATCCTCCGTTTCCAGGCGAATCCTACTGCGCCTCCGGGTGGGTGTCCCAGGACGATAGACAGGCAAAACAGCCGATGAAGAATTTGTTTTTGTCAACTCCCCTAACTTGACTTGTTGCCCATCAGCACTTTTAAGAATAATCTTAGCACGACTGGTAGGAACAAATGCATTTGAGTTAACATTCAAGCGGGTGGTAGGCAAGGAGGCCGTTGACGGCGTGGGTGGAGGCGAGGATACGGAACTCATACTGGGTTGAGGCGGTGTATAAGGCATAGCATGAGATAACTTAACGCCTTCGGACTTGATGGGAGGTGCGGCTGCGGGTGAAGATGATATTGGCGCTGACGGATCATCTATTGACCCAATTGTAATCACTGAGCCTGAAAAAAAAAATCAATATGAGACCGTAAGAGAGGCGAGACGATGAATGAACCTTGTTTTCTGGCGGCGGCTCTTACTTTGCTGCGAGGAATACTGACGCCGTCCTTGATAGGTACACCTTGGCCAAGAGCACTTGGACGTCGTGAACGAGTTTGAGCAGGAGGAGAAGAGCGGAGAGTTGGCGCTGAAAGTATCCGCGGCGGGCCCTTTGACCAGGCTGACTTCTTTGGAATTGGACGTAGTGAATGAGATTGAGGAGGAGACGGAGCAGGAGAGTAAGAGCGGGGAGTTATAGGAATACTGAGACCATCCTTGTTGGGTACGCCTTGGCCAAGAGCACTTGGATGTCGTGAATGAGGAGGGGGAGACGGAGCAGGAGAGTAAGCGCTGGGACTGCGAGGAGTACTGACGCCATCCTTAATAGGTACACCTTGGCCAAGAGCACTTGAACGTCGTGAACGAGTTTGAGCAGGAGGGTAAGAGCGGAGAGTTGGCGCTGAAGGTTTCCGCGGCGGGCCCTTTGACCAGGCTGAACTCTTTGGTGCAGTTGCATTTGAAGATTTGCTCATTCTGTGCACAAATCGATGAGAATCCAAACGACAAGACTACTTCAAGAGAAAGGTTGACGACTGACGAATTTTGCAAAGGAAAAGATGAATATTGAAAGATGAACTTTGGAAGATCTTCAAAGCGGCTGGTTTATTGCTATCAGAAAGAAGGTTGAAACCCGTGAAGCACCGCCCATCATCTGTCCAATAAGCGCGTTCGGCGCTTCTTTCTCTCGTCGTGAGCCCTGTAGGTGCCAAAGACAGTAAGCTCCCGAGGAATGAGAAAGACGATGGCGAGGACTTGGCGACAGCCTGGCGAGGACTGGAAGTGCGCCATCACAATCACGTGTCAGGGCTTTAGACGCTTCTTGGCCCTCATGAAACTACGACCCCGTCTTATGTTGACCACCAACAAGCCTGCACAGGTCTTACTTTTCGGAACTCGGTACAACTCAGTGCTCGCGGGAAGTGCGTCTGCAAAAGGAAATAACCTCTATCCTAGGTGACATGAGAATCCCACCATCGGAACACACACGGAACTGCCCCCACACCTGACATGCGAAAGGTACCGACAGGCATACAACTTTGAAATTTATTTGTTTCACGCAAGGCATATCTTCCTGGGGAGAGCAGTGCGCGCCGTGATGAGGAGACTTCTCAATTCTCAAAGTAAGTGCCTTATCCCTACTTTACCGATAATAGCAGCCTCGCGATAACAAATTTTCGTCAGGTTCGCTTTCTGAACTTTAGCGCCCGCAAAGGACTTCAGGCACATTACCGGCCTATTTAACACCTAGGCCTCCAATTCGACGATTCCATAGCTTTCGTTCTCACTCACTCCTTTTACACGCTCTTTCTTTCTTTCTTTACAATGGTATGTTCGCTCTTCCATCCGACTGCAATGACTGATCCTCTACCCGCACACAGCCTGTAGTTCGGCAAGCGGCAGAGCTGGTTGCTCGCTTCACGCTGAAGTTACCCAACATCACGCCCCAGAAAGGCACCACGCTCATCGAAGAGATGAGATGCTATAGTCTTCCCTATGGCGCAATGGGGTTCGTGTCTCACGTCCTCACATACTACGCCATTGCCTGCCTTTGGGCTGCACGAAGCCCCCTCTGGCCCGCTCGGCGCGTCAAATACAGCAAGTTCGATTTAATCCTCGGTATCCTCGGCGTGTTTATCTCCTCCGGTATTGCCATCTTCACAATCGTGAGCTGCAAAAACTCCTGGCAACTGCTCGTCATCGCCGTCTGGAAGATGAGCATGTCTCTGTTGAACGGTTGCACGGCGATCCACGCAGCTCATTTGGCCATGAAGGACGGTTACAAAGCCGTCGCACATCCTGAAAAGACCGCCTGGTGGATCCTGCTATGTATGTACTTTGTCCCCTCTCAAACTCTCATTGATAAACTCACATCTCTGCCACTCTTAGATGTCCCAGGAATGTTCGCTGGAATCAGCGGACTCATGTCCCTCGTTGTTCAACATCTTGACAACATCGGTTTAAGGAAGCTCACAATCGCCTTCTACTCTATCATTGGCATTGGCGTTCTGATCTTTCTGATTGGGATGTTCCGCGGCGCCTCCCGCAAGGTGAAGTCGGTGGATGATGAGGACGGAGAAAAGGTTTGGTACTGGGGAATTGGAGGCTTTGGGTTCTCCTTCACGCTATTCACTATCCTAGCCGCCTTCTACGGTGACTGGGCCTTAGGGATGATGGTCCACAACTTGGTGGGGCTGCCAAGCGGAGATAATTCTGGACTCTACTGGTCGTATTGGCTGGCAAAGCGTTTGACTTTGTTCAGCTGGTGATAGTCTTGACTGTTGTAAGTGTGTAGCAAATGTAGGATTACAGGCTCATTATTTTGTTTGTCTAATTACCGTTCCCATCGTCTCCAATGGACGTTGTCTTGTTTATATTAGTAGTAAGTGTTCCTCAAATCACCTTATCAGCCCTATTCCCCTGACCCATCCTCTTCAAAAGACCCAGATCCGCCTGAACCTGAACAATGGGTGACATTGATAAGAAGATGCTGAAGTGCCACCGAAAAGGACGTCTTGCGGTGATCGCAAATTACCGTCAGCTTTTGACTTTGGATACAACTTGAACACCACTAAATTCCTACGAATCCGAAGCCAGACTTTCCCTGTAGCATTCACGGTCCTGCACCTCTCTGCACCACAAAATAGCGTGCTCAGCGAACCTCCGACTATCCAGGAGGTTAATACTTAATCATTGATGACTTGCGAAGGAAAGTGTCCATGTCTTGGCCAACTCTTGGCTGGCGCTTCCCAATGTGCAATTTTTTCAGCTTCCCACACCATCCTGTTGATGGTTCCCCACTTTTGACTTTTCATTGAACTTGATGCCTGATACTTCATTGCTATGGGTTTTCACGGTGTTCAAGAGTATCCTCTGAAGAAGATTCGGAGTCAGAGTGGGCTTTTTAAAGAAATTTGTTCCGTACGTTGCCTTCGTTGAAATCCACAAACCTCGAAGTTCCGTTGGAATCAAATCTTTCCTGATTGACGTCGTTCATTCCTATGACTATGTAAGATGTTAACAAAGGGGCTGGAACTGGCTAGAACAGCATTTCGTTCAATGTCCTTAGTCACTATAGGAATTCCCATTGTCAACTACTTAGTAACTGTCAACCGCTACGCATTCGAAAGCCAAGCCAACCTATGTCGAGAATGACATCTGACATGAATGGTCAAATCTATTCAAATTCATGTGAGGCAATTCTGAGGGGTGGAACTGGTGCGTACATACTTGGAAGATAAAATTTATTCATCCTTGAATCATTCCAGTTATGCAGTATCTTTCAAAAGCGCCGAAGAGCTCTACATAGCCCTGCCACACACGACCTCGATGAACAAACCACAGCAAAATCTGCCATTCCCTTTGCTTTGTTCGGGAATTGGGCACGTCAAGGTCCTTTTCACCACGAATACGCTCCTGCCTATTGCCTTTCTGAGGACCACAGAAAAGATCGAGATCCTCGTGTGAAACGGTGTTGGCTAAGAGGGTTTCGTTGTTCTCCTCGTCGCCCCCGCCGATGGTACGCCCTTTGTAACAGGATCTCTCACCGTGTTGCGAAATAACATTGTTTGAACAGGCGACAAATTCTGTCCTATTCTCACAAGACAACTCCACAACGTCTGTTTATAACACCCTCGCAAAGGAAGTCCAATGCTAGGGTCTTCCATACGGCGGCCTCGGATTCGTCTCACACGTCCTTACCTACATCACGATTGTCTGCTTATGGCACGGTCGTAAACAAATGATGCCATTCCGGCGGCCCGGTTATCATGGTTGTGGGAGTATAAAAGGAAAGAGAGAAAAATTCCCAAAAAGGAAAGAGAAAAAGAGAAAAAGGAGGGATTTCCTGACTTATAGTAACCTTTGTCTTGGTAAAAAAT
This sequence comes from Laccaria trichodermophora, assembly GCA_018417955.1. Classification (NCBI taxonomy): domain Eukaryota; kingdom Fungi; phylum Basidiomycota; class Agaricomycetes; order Agaricales; family Hydnangiaceae; genus Laccaria; species Laccaria trichodermophora. The sequence continues at coordinate 2,119,083 of JACTVC010000001.1, forward strand.
CCAGAAAATTACCACAAAATACATACTTACAGTGGCCACCAACCTGTGAGCATGACATTGATTGTTATACCACTTTTTCATGATACTTCTGATGGTGAAGAATCAAAGTATGTATGGTAGCATTCTCAACCCTCAAAAGAAATTCACAAGAATAAAAGGGGTGTCTGCTATCCTTTCCTTCATATTGTTTTGAACCACATGAACCACAGGAATTTGTGCACTGATCCTTGTTAATTCAACCTCCACATCCTTTTTTTTTCACACTTCCAACATTTCCTTGCTTCATATTTTATACTATGGACTGTCACAGAGGATTCAGAGATAAATTTTGAAATTAGAATTTCTCAATAGGTTGACCTTCATCTGGTTTGATTTCAAAGAACTTAAATGGATACAATTTATCTGTGGATTGTAATAGTTTTATATCTGTGACACTTTAGCTCAAATTTGCCACTCATTTTTAAAGATTATATTAGTACACTTGTAACACATTACACTCTAGAAAAATGTAACATCTCTGGTATACCATAAAAAAAAGATCTCATCTGAAGGCACATAATTGCTTTCACAATTTTGATTTTGGCAAGTGGATCAGGTGTTATTAATCCTGTGTAGATTTTTTATTTTTCTGTTGGGTATCCAGCATGTGTGTCTACCCTGAGTTATTTTTCTCACCAGGCAGTACACTTGGTCCTGCAACTGAAATATTTTCAGGTGGAAAAGGCATATTATAGAGCATTGCTTGGTTTTGAATAGTGTAAAGACTGCTAATTAGTTGCTTTCCTGATGATGAGGGCTGGGCCACTGGTAGAGTTTATTGCAATATGTTTGTGAAGCTCAGGGTATGAATTTGAGAGCTTCAACTCCTTTGCATTGAGATCTAGTTTCTGCCAGATTACATGTGCAGTTACTTTAGATGTTCCCCAAGCTGAAAGTACAGTTGATAAATGATTTTTTTGATTATCACGGGAAATGATGCTGCACGCAATAATGTTGTGGGAGGGGAAGATGTAAAAAATGTCGAAAATTCAAAGTACAGGACAAGACATGGGCGTGGGAACTATATGCCATACATGGCAGCATCCGAATACAGAAATCATAGCAGCTGCTAATGTTTCCATTCTCGGAATTATTTTGGTAGCAGCTGCTACTGTCATGTGACCCCTAACGGGTCATCAGCACTAACAGGTCAACAAGCTATAGCACCACAACGATCCATGCTATGCATTCGAAATTTTGAACAGAGTTTGACAATGTACATGCGGCTGTGTGTGGAGATTTATTGGACAGAACGTTGAGCAAGAGCTGAGATATAAGGGAGATAAGATGGTCACATTGTTGTTTTGCCAAGTTTGCCCATCAAAGCAAGTCTATCTAATTGACGACCATTTCTCTCCACAGTGCTAGCCTCTATTGACACAAATATTTTTGAGAGTTTACAGTGGAGGTATTGGTAACTCGCACACAAGATTTTGAATCAGATAAGGAGAATATGAGGTGTCTAAGAATATTTTACGGTTGGCTTATGGGTGCTGACCAATTCAGGGCAAACGGGTCAAGGCATTTTAACACTATCCAAAAGCATCTCTCCAGGATAAAACTTACAGATACAATATGTATATGTTTCCTCCTACTCACTCGCAAAATTTTATGTGCTCCCAATGAGAGGGAGGCGTGCAATCTGCGATTTAAGCTAAAGTGACCCGGTAATGGTCACATGACAGTAATGTTTCCAAATATGGAAACATTAGCAGCTGCTACTACCCACAGCCATGGGAACTCCGCCCATTCCGGCCAATCAAATACTCATGGTTTGACCTGACTCTCGGGGTGGTGGGTCTATGTGGATCTACGGCCATGTCGATCGTTACGATTGTGAGGTGCCGGAACACTTGGGAGTTGTTGGTTATCGCGATCTGGAAGTTGAACATGTCTATTTTGAATGGCATTACCGCAATTCATGTCGCCCTGCTCTTCTTGAAAGCTTCTCGAAAAGAGCGGCTGGAGGGTGCAGTAGTTGAAGTTCCGATGGACGATTTGGGAACTGAGCGGGAGGAGCAAGCAGCGCGATCTACTTCATTGAGACTGGAGCCGATAATCTTGGAGTCTGTGTCGTTGTGGATTTTTCTTTGTAAGGCTTTATACGTAAAGCTTCTTATCATAATTGCTTACAGGTCGAGTTCATTTTAGATATCCCTGGAATGATAGCAGGCATGTCCGGATTAATGAATCTAGTAAAACACAGTGAAGGACACAAAGGCGTTACGAAAATAACTATTGGCTTCTACCTCATCGTCGGCCTTGGATTCTGGGCCTCTTTCATTGCTTCACGTGAAGCGATACTAGCATGCGAGCACGACAGTTCATTGGATTCACTGTGTGACCGTTTATTAATCTGGCTGGGGTGGATGTATGCATTTATGATCCTTGCCGTGTTTTACAGCGACTTGGTATTGGGCATGATGATCACAAACATGGTAGGGTTGCCGAGTGGGGACTCGTCTGTGTTTTATTGGACGTACTTTATTTCGAAGCGGCTGCCTACGCTCAGTTGGTAGATTTGTTTGCGGCAGCTGCCTAGCCTGACTACCACCAGTGGGGTCGAACGCCGGACTCTCATATAATACTGGGATTGTGCGCTTTGTGCTTCACCCCGATTCTCAAAATTGATTCGTTAGACTCGAGGATAGTGGGGTGAGGATACATAACTGTCTCCTGAAATTTCTATTCTTGATGTCGACTGGATGATTGAAGTAAAGAGTTTTACTGAATCTGTCATTTCATGTCGAAGCAGCTGCCACCGATGTAGAGTTAGTATGTGTTCTCTTAACTCATGCTATATAGTTTACAGGGCATAGTTCATACTGGATAATTCGACCTTACCAAGGCATCAAATGAGATATTTTCTCAGCACACGGGTGTAGCGCGCTTGCATCCGAACAATTGGTGTCCGAATACCTATGGATTTTGCCGGCAAGCTGGAAGGTTTTAACGTTTCTGAGTTGTAAGAGTTAAGGATTAGGGGGCGTAGGAGATTGGCTGCGCTTGGTGCACTCAGCGTCCCAGTCATGAAACCGCAGGCGGGGAACTTTGGGTTTAACCTCCAGCGCCCATTTGTGGTTGGGCTTTAGTAATAAGACTTTAAAAGCTTGAAATAACCTACGGGGTACGCTGCATTTTATTCTCTGGAATCACGCCAAAGAGCGGATTATTTGCCCTTGCGAAGGAGATGTTCGACGTTACACACGAACTTTTGCATCCCAGAATCGTATCAACATCTTACAGGGTAATGTTATCCGGGGAAACTTAGCTGCCATTGAGTGTTACTCACTCGCCACCCGAATGTGTAGTCGGAGGAATGCAAGTGCGGCTAATCGCTTGGAGGTTTGAACTGTCTTAACGAAGCAATTTCAAAGACAGTAGCAGTTTTGGAGCAAAGTTACTTGAGTTTTGGAGAGGATGAAGTTTGGAGGGGGATTTCTTCGAGTGTGAGACGTGCTCAACCGGAATGTTGGGAGTGATGAGGCCTTGACGTGTTTCAGGAATATGGTGATCTAGTGTCTCGGCTGAGAACCTCATTTTGTTTCCCCAAACATACATGAAATAGAATGGTCTAGCATGTTATGATGAGCGGCCAGCACACGGAGGCATGTTGTTGTGGTGAAGAACACGCGTGTTGTGTACACGTGTTTGGAAGAGAAGCAAGGGATAAGAGGGTCACGAGACAATGTTCTAAAGCCAAGCTAAAGCCAACTCGCCGTCCTCGTCGTTTCTTCCTCCTTCTCGCCGTCGTCTGCAATGGCGGCCTCCAGTGCTCATGAGCCCTCGTCGTCGTCGTCGTCCCCAATGCCGAGGATTCCCATGACTTCTTCAACCTACCCACCAACAACTCCCCGACCCCGGCCCGCCTCGCGACGCAGCGCGAGTTCTTACCAAGTGCCGACAGCGCGCCCTTCAGCATACCACAGTCACCATCCTCCCCAGCATCAGCGCACTGCGTCGTCCTCTGTAGCGTTGAATCTCTCTACTCGCAGTCATCCATTTACGTCTCGAACAACAACACCCTCGCCACCACCACCGCAAGCGCCACCATCCCTCGTCGTTGAACCTCGTTTTTCCCATCTATTTGCAAGCGTTCTTGGCTCGCCGTTTCTTACAACCTCAGACGCTCTTCCTCATCTAAATGGCGTCGAATTAGATATGCTGGACTCTGGACCAGTGCAAAGGCCTGCATCTCCCTCGCCAACTGCAGACTTTTCAATGATTGATGTGGACCCCGATGATTTAAATGCTGATAACTATGCAAATGCCTTTATTCCAGGTGCCTACCCATACTCGCAAACCCGCCATGGCCACGGGAGGTCAATGTCCTCCTTGAGTGGCTTCGGTTTCTCCCGCGGAGCAACCTTCTACAATAACTCTCCTGGATGGGGATCATCAGGATTTACGAATTCAGGCGCCATAGGTAGCAGCCCTACCCCAAGGGATCAATACGCAGGTCCTTCGAGTGCTACCTCATCACCTCAGAATCCCCTAAAGTCCCTTCTTCCACGTTTATGGGACGTTCTTTCTTCTCCCGGTCGGGCAGTTCTCAACTTGTCGTCTTCCACGCCGAACAACCCTATGTCTCCCTCGTCTTCTCTACAATCCTCAAGGGCAGGATCTCCATCAACATCACCCAGAGGTCCTATCCCTGCGGGGCCATCTTGGTACACTAGCAATCAGAACAGCGGTCGTCAATCGCCTGTATACTGGAGTACCCCCAATCTTAATGGCGGCAAGGGAAAGTCAAAAGCCAAAGCCACCAACTTCTTTTCGAATACTCACACGACCAGGAACGGCAGCCGCGGGGAACTCAGTGAATATATCAATTACTCAGAACTCCCTCCTCTAGACGGAGAAGAGGGCGAATTGATTGACGATGAGGCGTGTTTTATTGACGTTAGGGCGGTCACGGGTATTGGTGGGTTTCCTTTCTTACTCTGCGATATTAGAGCTGATCCATCCACATCTGTTGCGTAGATATAATTGGTCTTTTGCCTCCGGAACTGGCATTACAAATTCTGATGATGCTCTGCCCACCTCCTTTGGTCTCATCATCTTCTCGTGACAAAGTACCGTTGTCGTCGGCTTCTCAGTCCGAAGCAAAGAGCTCCACAACAGGGCTCTCGCGTAGGTCTCTCTCCACGTCTTCCAACAGCTCTAGACCCTTTCCACTAGCACTCTCACCCGCCGACCAAACAGCAGCATTGCATGATCTTCTTGCCTGCCGCTCAGTTTCTCGCACATGGTGCCGCCTTGCCAGTGACAACGACGTCTGGCGGGTATTGTTTTTAAGTAGGTGGGAAGTTGACCTCAGGAGGGGTGGAAAGGAAATGCGGATGAAAATGGGTTATCCCGATTTGAACAAGGTGCCATTGGGCAGTGGTGCCAGGGAAATGTTGGGACCAACTTGGGACTCGACCTGGCCATCCTGGGCTGGTGGGAAGAATGCCAGCAAAAACACTCGCCCTTCTGGTGGGGGTAAGACACCTAAATTCCAGCCACTTACTCTCTCTCCAACCGTCCAGAGACCGATGATGACGAGATCCAGGTCCTCTGCTGTCGAATACGATCGAAGTGGACGCGTATCCATGAACGGCAGTATCAAAAGTAATCGACCCATCATCAGTGCTCCCCTCCAACTCGACTGGCGGGTTTTGTACCGAGAGAGGTTGGAGCTTGATAAACGTTGGTCGGGAGCCGCTCGTAGACCTGATGAGGTGATCCCGAACCTTGCGTCATCCATCTCTGGGTTAGGCGGAGAGAGAGGACTAGAGATGCAGAAGCACGATGGCGAGAAGAAGGCATTCGAGCCACACCTGCTACGCATCAGCGGGCACACGGACAGCGTTTACTGCCTCGAGTTTGATTCACGGAGGATCATCACCGGCTCGAGAGACCGAACGATCAAGGTCTGGAGTTTGAGGACGGGGAAGCTGCTTGGCACCTTCCGCGGTGTGCATAAAGGCAGTGTCTTGTGTTTGAAGTTTGAGAAGGACTGGGACTGGGTTGACGGATGGGATGGGTCCAACTGTTTGGATGACGACCAATCGGAAGTCGAGGCGGGTTTAACACAATCCTCCTCGAGTGTTCGATCCCAAGGGAGAAAGAGGGAAGGATTTATGGTGAGTGGGAGCAGCGATTGTTCCGTCTGTGTCTGGAAGTTGGAAGTTGGTGATGTTATAAGCGGAGGTGAAGGAGGAAACGGGGAGGAGAGGGAAGTCAAGGCTGAGATGAGGGCAGTGCTCAAGGGTCACATTGGTGGAGTTTTGGATCTCAGGATTGATCGCAAGTGGATTGTCAGCTGGTGAGTCACCATTTGTCGTTTAGCAACCGGGCGGGCTCAATGATTTTCTGATTGAACAGTTCGAAAGATGCGGTAATCCGCGTCTGGGACCGGCAAACCCTCGAGTTGCACCGCACACTTCGCGGTCATGAAGGTCCCGTCAACGCTGTCGGCTTACAGAGCGGGAGAGTGGTGCGCGTGCCTCCTCCCTCTGATTGTGACCTAATTAATCCCCTTGGTTTCAGGTCAGCGCCAGCGGAGATGGCAAGATGATCCTGTGGGATATCGCCAGTGGAGAACGTCTCCGAACCTTTGAAGGTCATGATCGCGGGTTGGCTTGTATCGAGTTCAAGGTATGCTCTTCATGCCACTCACTAATCGTCCCTCCGCTCACAATCACGTAATGAATAGGACGACATGATTGTCTCGGGCTCAAACGACTGCAAAATTAAAGTCTGGTGCGCCTCTACAGGCGAATGTTTACAGACCTTAGTTGGGCACGAAGCCCTCGTTCGAGCGCTGTCCTTCGACTTGCGAAGCGGTCACCTCGTGAGCGCCAGCTACGATAAAACCGTTAAACTCTGGGATCTGAGGACAGGTACGTTACGTTTTCCCTGCACATTTAACTTGTTTTCCGATAATTCACATAGGCAAACTTCTGCGCGAATTCAAGGGCACTCATACAAGCCACATTTTCGACGTCAAATTCGACGTCGCGAGGATCGTCAGGTGCGCATCCCTTGTTTTCGCCACTCTTTTCGATACCTAACCCTCACTCAATTGTCCAGCACCTCACACGACCAGAAAATTGTAGTTCTGGATTTCTCAGCTGGGCTCGACGCCTCGCTCTTTATTTAGTTGTTCTCAATCCTTACCCCGTCTTGTTCAGTGTATATCATTTCTTGTTCTGCATTCATTTTATTTTGAACGTTCAATCATCTGTACATACAAACCACACCTCTTTCCCGTCATCATCTATGTAAAACGGTTTCAATTTTTTCTTCATCCAACATCTACATTACCAGCCTCATATTAGAAGCCTAGGAAGGTCGGACTTTCGGAAGCTGGAGGATGGAATGCAATAAAAATTTTGGTTTTCAGAAGCGAAGATAAACTTGCTTGCCAGTCTCTTGGAGGGCTTGTAAGAAGTCTGTGACCGGGTAGAAACTATACTGCGACGACGGGCTGATCATTATCTTTCGATTTGGCAGAGAGCTTGTAACTGCATCGGTCATTCTGATAAAGCTTGGCGATCAGCTTCGGTCCCTCTTCCAACAAGTAATAAAACTCCACAGCTTGTCCACAGCCTGAGTAAAGATGAGTCGTTTCTGGCAAGTTTCTGGTCAACCCAGATATTTCAATCAAACAGGCTTGCAATGTCATATATCGTGAACCAAGGTACGACTTCACGTATATCGATGTCTGTCTAGGAGAGACTACACAAAAGACGGCTCTATCCAAACACGACCAAGACGCAGCTTGGACGCAACCAAGACGCAACCAAGACTAGTCTGTCAACCTGGTTTGAATTTTCAATTCCTCGTCCCTCACATTTTCTTGCAGACTCCAGAGGCTATTCACACCTTTGGTCAAGCGGACAGCGAGATCCGCAAAAACATGTACATATTGTATAAGCAGAACCCTTCGAAAACCCTTGGCACAAAACAGCGAAATCACGGTCACGTGGTCCGCATCGTCGTCCAAAAATAGATTTATGATCACGAGCCAGGCCACCCAATATGCTGTATAAAAGCGCACAAACCCGCTTCGATGTCTCTTGTCTTCTTGTTACCACCTCACCCCTCCACTTCTCTCCTCCACCGAACTCGCGGTTTACCAGAGCTCCTCCCATCCCTTTTGGACACCGATGGCGGTCAAGTGCCATCGGCAAGGACCCTACTTAGTGAGTGGCTGACCGCTATCATCGATCCCTATGCTGTATATTATGCCCGCCATTTGAGTGCGGTCATCGGCACTGCCCATTGGCTCCATCGCATTCGGCGGGTCATCGTCGACTCCACCATCGCGCTTGATCGCAGACCTCCTATTGACAAGCGGCGTGCTGACATTGTGCTTCAGAAATTCCGTTCTCGTGACAAGATCTAGAGCCGACGGTGAAGAACCCCCAAGAGAGGGGAAAAAAAAGTCCCACCAAAGACGAAGCCCTGGGTCCTACAAAAGCCATACCACACCAACTGGGCGCGTAGGGCGTTACTAGAGGTCACTTCAGGGGTCCTTTTTGTTGGATGCTCTGGCCTTGAGCCTCCGCCCTTCATTCTCGAAACCGTTTGGCGTCGTACGTAGCACCGCGTGTCCATTGGAAGCTGTGCGTAGTAAGAGCTCACAGGATTCCAGCGGCCGTGAAGAAGGGCAGCCTCGATGATGAGTCGGCTTCAAGAGTCGACGAAGATACTACTTCAAGGGGGCGGCTTTTGAGTCGACGAAGAGAAAGTTCAAGAAGGGTTGCTTTTGAGCCGACAAAGACTAGAAAAAATTGGCCGAAGAAGAATGGAGAAAGGAAATGTAAAAGAGAGTCGAGTGGGCCGATGAAGATGTGGAGATATCAGAGTTTGATATCGAAGCACCCCCCAGCCGACGATGACACGGAGCCATATGACCCATACGCGGGAGAGAGCGTTTAAGGTGAGTTTTCCCGGGGGCGGTGGTCTGGTTCATATGCCGACCTCCTCGTGCTCCCTTGTCGTGGGCCCCGGGCTTAGACCGCGTTGCTGTACGCACCGGTCGACCAAAAGCACGTTAAATTTGTGGGTCTTGCATCGAGAATTTGCGTCTTTGAATTTTTGCTGCTTCCTGTTGAAAATATGTATACTTTTGTTGAATAATGAGAACGTTCTCACCAACAATTGCGACTACTGCCCTTCGTCAATTAGCCAACTTGAGTTTCTGTGAGGCGCACCGGAAAGAATCATCATCTGTTATAACCTGCTTATGATCCGACAATAACAACATTCCATCTAATTTGTTACATTTCATGCAAAGGGACGTACATTCCATCCAATCCAACTTGACGAAGCTAATCTTCGTTTGTCCTTATCGAGTTATTCATACACTTCCAGCCGCAACAGCCGAATGTTCATTCGACTTTGCAAACCTTCCAATGACGCCTTTAACCAATTCGATATCAGGTCTCTCAACATCGATGACCCTCTTCTCTTTTTCTAGTAATCCATGGAACTCTTGAGGGAGAACATCCCGATCGAAGTTGAAGTGCGTGGAACCCTCGAGGGCTTTCGACACGGCCTCGGAGAATTTGGCTGGGTGGGCCGTGGATAGGACGATTTGGTATGTGCTTGGGGAGCTAGAAGAGATTGAAGTCTGATGATGACAGACGCTAGCGGATACAGGTGCTTACTTATGGGGTGCGATGATCCCCGCAGCTGCTAGCCCGACAGCGGTGTGTGGGTCAGCGACGTACGATGGTTGACCGTCAAAGTAAGACTGGATAGTGGTCAAGGTCTACAAACATCATCAGAGGCCAATCCTGCTCAAGTAGGCATGGACATACTAGTTCATCGGAAATCCGCTCGGCCAAAAAGTCCTTACGACCCGCTTCCAGAGCAGCAACATGAACTTCGACGCGGCCGTCAATTTTCACTTTGTACATCCATGTGTCAAGCGTCTTGCTCGCAGCCGTTCTCCTCGCAGCATCGTCTTCACCCTCTGCGGTCTCGTACGCAAGGTACCACAGCAACCTTTCAAAGTTGCTGGACACAAGGATATCCATGGCCGGACTCAAGGTCTCCTTGACACCACTAGCGTCCGTCCCCTGCTTCCCATTCGAAGACCCAGCAGCAGGAGCCGCAGCGCCTTCGCCCTCTAGCGCGCCAGAATCGACTTTCTCGTACCTCCCTGTCTTCCAGAACCTAGCCAGAATATCATTCGCATTCGTCGCCACGACGAGCTTACCCATGGGCAGCCCCATTTTCTTGGCATAGTAACCTGCGAGGATGTCGCCAAAGTTTCCGGTTGGGACTACGTATTGGATCTCAACGTCTTCCACTGAGATGCCCTCGGGAAGTTGGGATTGGAAGTGGAAGAAGGAGAGGAAGTAGTAGACGGTCTGTGCGAGGATGCGTGCCCAGTTGATTGAGTTGACAGCGCCCAGCCGGTGTTCTGCATTGAACTCTTTGTCAGCGAAGAGGGCTTTGACGATGTCCTGTATTTTGTTCAGTTATGTACACCGGCCTCCCAAAGACACAGATACATACCTGACAATCGTCAAATGTCCCTTTCACAGCGACGTTGTGGACATTGGCGTCCGTTACCGTCGTCATTTGCGCTTCTTGAATAGGAGAAACACGACCCTTTGGATGAAGAATAAAGATAGAAATGTTTGCCTTGTTTCGAAGGCCGTAAATAGCAGCGCTGAAAGTTGTGATAAGCGTAGCCGCGACCAGATTTAACAAATCGCTAACCTTCCAGTATCCCCACTCGTCGCGCCAACCACAGTCAGTGTTTCCTGTTGCTCCCCTGGTGCTTTCTTCGCATTACGGCGGAGCAAGAAGAACTCGAACAGATTGCCAAGCAACTGCAGCGCAACGTCCTTGAACGCAAATGTCGGGCCATGGAACAGCTCCAGTATGAACGTCTTGTCGCCCAGCTTTTTCAGTGGCGTAACATCGGGGTGCCTAAACGTCCTGTACGATTTCTCCGCCAGTGTCCTAAGTTCCTGCTCCGATATCTCGTTTGGGGATATGTAGAGGGACAAAACGGCAACGGAGAGGTCTACGAAAGAGTAGTCTTTCCACTTGGTTCTCCAGTCCGATGGAAGCGAAGGGATGTGTTCTGGGATGTAGAGACCACCATTAGGAGCAAGGCCTGTGAGGACCGTCTGTTGAGTATGTTTTTAGGAGAAATATCCATGTGGATGATAGTGGATGGGATTGACCTCTTCAAAAGAGAGTTTTTGGTCCCCTCCACGCGTTGAGAAGTACTTCATGGTCAGGGATCGGGTACAGGGAAAATTCTCGTCGATAACGCTCAATTGTCCGAGTATTTGTCACAGTACGCTGAAATAAACAAAGCACATGGCAAACTTCGTTGAACTGCGAGAGTGAAATGGGTATAGACGATGAATACATATTAGATACATAAATATCACAGCCCAGCTGCATGGTGTAACAGCCCCAACATCTGGAACTAGAAAAATATTCAGCATCAGTTTCAACAAAATCCAAAACAGTTAAGATCACCTTTTCCTCCTCTGAATCCGAGTACAGCGACCAAACCCCTCCATCTTTGAACTCAATCACGAAGGAGAAGGGGATAGCTTCCAGCGCCTCGTACCCCTCACTCCATTCCTTCAATCCCCGGACTATGCCAAGCAAATCCACCTTCTCCAGCACAACATGAGTCTCCTTTCAAATCCCAACGTCAGCAACGGACAAGAAAAAAGGGGGTTGCAATACATACATTAGGATGCCGATAGAAAAACACTGTATTCCCAATGAACTTGTAGAACATCCGTTTCCAGACATGCGCATCGCCCCGCTGAATGGTAACCCACCCCTTCAAAACCTCCGCAGCCTTCCCGTTCTTCGTCAACTTCTTCTCTGCCAGCAGAATCTTCTTCTTCCTTTCCTCCTCCTCCCTTTTCTTCATCTCTTCCGCACGCCGAGCCTCCTCCTCCTTCTTATGCGCCTGTTCAGTCCGCCACGACTCAAGCCGTTGATGTTCCTCTAACCGTCGTTGCCGATCCAACCTTTTCTTCTCCTCCAACTCCCTCCGTGTCCTTTCCTCCTCCTCCTCCTCCATACGCTCCTTCCTTCTTCGCTCTGCCTTCCCCCTCCGCACCTCAGCCTCAATCGACTTCCGTCTCTCCAATTCCTCCTCCTCCTCCTGCCGCTGAAAGTCCTCCTTCTGCCGCTTCAAAAGTGCCTGCCTCGCTTCTTCCGCGCGCAATGCTTCATACTCTTCCTTCTCCCTTTGTTTTTTAGCTTCCAGCCGTCGTCGAGCTCGCTCGGCAGGGTCGAAGAACCCAGAGGTATCATGCGATGCCCATTTCCCGTGTAAAGGCAATGAAAATAGTTGTGCCGGCTTCCGCTGGGGAAATTGAGGTTCAATTACCACAATATCATTGGTGTCATGTCCGTGAGATATCACAGCGAATTCTGAAATGTTGGCGTGTTCTCGTTCAATCGAAAGTAGTCCCTTCGTGACATCGGAAGTGCGAGACGGTTGTGAGGAATGGACATGTGCATGTCTGCCTTCGTCCTTTGGGGGGATTGGTGGAGGAGCGTCGTGGGGGTCTTTGACAGTCTCGTTTGGCTTCTTCTTGCGCCTCAATAGATTGCTGAATATGCTGCTGCCCGCTTTCGGTGGTGATCGTGCTACTGGAGAAGAATTTCGGGGTGGGCTAACATAGGCTTCTGAGAATGAGCGTTGGACCACATCGGTATCGTTCGCTTTGGGTATAGGAAGTGGTTTGCTTGATACGTCGGCGGAGAAACTGCGGCCCATGCTTTTCACTTCAATATCTTCTGGACCTGATAGAGCTTTGTGAACGGCGTCGAGAGTAAGTTGGGATAAGTTGTCCACTGTAAGCGTGACTTGGTTTTTCTGTGGAGAACAATGAGGCGGCTTAGCGACAATGGAACAATGGCGGGTATCTACCTTGAAAAGAATACCGACCCGTCGCGAGTGTACCAGTGCACGCGCTGTTGTCATGACAACAGGTCAGATTTCAATGCCGCACTTCATGGAGGAGGGTCGACGCACCTCTTTTGACACCAGAGACGGAGGGAGGGATATAGTTGACAAGGACGTATACCGGGTCCAAGTCGACTTCTTCCCGATAAAAAGCAATAAAAACTTCATCGACGTCATATATCTTGGTCTTCAACTCTTCAAGGCCGTCCATTCCATGAGAGTAGAGCGCGAGATCTTCGTACTAACCCACATCTAATCAGATTTGCAATAAAAAGGCTACATTCTTATGCCGCTTTCTTACGTTGTCATTGGCAAAGTGCAGCAGCAACCTAAACGAATGTCACCGAGAAATGAGCGCACAAAACTCTGGATTTCGAGGGTAGATTGTCACCAGTTGAACTCGTTATTTACGATAGATTCATAAGCCGCCGTCAACGCAGCAGAATCCGACATTGGAAGAGACATAATGTAGAAAGATAGTGCGCCAACCAGGGCAGGGTGTATAAGTGGAGCGTTGGAGAAGAACAATGAGATTGCATGAGAAAATGTGAGAGAAGTGGCTTTGCAACACGTGTATTTACGTGACAATTACTCCGCCTGCGACGATGTTGAGACCTGGGCTCGAGCACCCAAAGCGCCCTGGTCATTGCCACCCACGTATTATGACTGCGGAAGATCTTACCGGACTCGTTTGACGTTGATCTCTGGCGCTAAAAAGAAGTGGACTTGCAGATTGTCATTGGCTAGTATGTCCAACGTCAAAGAGCTCGTCAGCTCCACGGTGGAAATCACCCCTAGCATCTCCGTCGACATCGTTCAGTATCAGCCTACAGAGCGCCCAATGGAGGACCAGTTCTCCACAACTTTCGACCAAGCTTCTAACCGCCTAATTTTGGGCGTGTATGATGGTAACTCTCTTTTACCATTTTCGCCAGGGCGTCTGATGACTCTGATCTCATATTTTTGTAGGGCATGGTGGTACAGCGACTGCTCATCACGTCAGTACGACTCTACCCGTCAAACTGCTCCAACATCCACCTTCAGGGCATAGCACCCTATTCGAAGAGTTGGACAACTCCATGTTGACCGCCTTTATAAATGATCATTCCCTCTTTCGATCCAGATCCGGAAACTGGGTTGCTCACGCTGAAGTTGTAAAATCGGGATGTACAGCCTTGATTTTCGACATTGACTTGAACTCTATGCTGGGATCTTTCGCGAACGCAGGCGATTGTCGGCTTGTCGTTTGCAACTCCTCGAAAAACAATGTTCGGCAAACGGTCGACCTCAATGCGAAATCAACGTCTGAAGTGGAGAGACTGCAACACCAACACCCCGGTGAAGATATGGTCATCGTGTCAGGGCGGTTATTTGGCAAGGTGATGAGCACACGAGGCAAGTCTTCATGTCTTAAACGCTGTAAAGTTCCCAGACGAGCTGATGCATTACAGGTTTTGGAGATGGCTATTACAAGCTTCCTCGTGGCGGACTCATGGGGAATAGAAAACACAGAAATTACATTGACATCCTGTCTTCCATCGAACGGAAAAACAAAGTCCCCATGAACGCTCAATACGACTCATACTTTTATGGGTATCACACGCCCCCTTACATTACCGCCGCGCCCGAAGTGGGAACGCTGCCGTTAGAAACGGGAGATGTTGTGATCATGGCTTCAGACGGACTGTGGGACCTCGTCTCGAGCGACGACGCCACGAATATTGTTCTTGAAGGAGTCGCATTTGGGGAAACGCGTTTGGCGACGTACCTTCTAAAAAGGGTCATCGGGACACAACGTCCGGGAGATGACGTGACCATTCTCGTGTTGCAGCTGTAGTGATGTGGTTCCGAGTACGTGACGCTTCATCTCAATCCATTCAAGTGTATTCAATAGATGGAGCTCATCTTGAAATAGTTTTTGACAACAACACAACGGTTTAACCTGATGACGGAATCTCGCCGTGGTTGTCAAGTTTGAAGCTATGTTTTCGTTTCATTACCACCCTCTCAAAGATACATAGCTTAAAATTTCGAACGTCGTCGCTGGTCTGACCCCTGCATACAAAAAAGTTTGGATTTCCGATGACATCGGCATTTACAACCCTCAACGAGATGTGGCAATCACTACGTCACTCCAGTTCTCACCGTACGCAGGTTGACCGTTCCTCGAGAACATGTATATATCGCACAGAACGGTCTTTTGTGGCCTCATCTTAATTCAGGTTTCTGTGGGTTCATTCAAAAGTTTCAAAGACTGTCCGCCTCTGTCCGTGCGCGTTGGAGATACAATAGACGCTGTCGGCCTTTACACCCGCAACCTGCTGTGCTCCGGGCCCCGATTGCCTTTCCAAAAATTATCTCTGAACTGCAATCTTCATTCAAATACTATAATTGCAGCACTATGGCGAAGCAAGAGCTTGGAGAGTCGGTCAGCCGACTTGCATCTCCAGAAATGGCTCAGCCACGAGGCTAACACGCGTTCTCCGGTTACTCATTAACCGTTCACCTGCCAATCCCTCGCTCGCGGGTGCCTCATTTAGGATCGGCGTTTCGATGTCGGGGTGCAGCGTCGAACTTCTCTAGGTTTGCTTACCACTCATTGTAAAATCTTTGCACCTTCGCGCGTCACCCTTAACATTCGCATGCTTTCAGCTCCGAAGCATTTGATCCGTCGCAAAGTTTAAATCTCGGAGGGCTGTCCCGCCAAGGCTGCGTTGTGAGACGTCATACGCGTTCCATGCTGTTCCAGACCCGGCTCCGAGTCCTCAGGCCTCAGTTGATGCCATTCATCTCGGAAAACGGCAAGGCCTATCCTACTTGCTACCCGACAGTTCAAAAGTTTAATCAAGGGAAGAGGCGAAGTTAGTTCAGGTCGACTCTAGGTTGAAGGCGGCGTGGATCTTCTGTTTTTATGACATGATCGAGTTAGATTAACAGACAATTACACGGGGGCAGGGATTTCTGACTGGAGGGGTTCAGCGACTGCATCCGACTGCAGCCTGAGGTGTCGGCGATGGTGCGTCGTAGCGGGAGTTATTGGATCCTCGAGCCTGGAATAACATAATCAAGCGCGACAAAACGCAACCGCAGCTCTCTCCTGAGAAATGGCGGCCTTAGAGGCCGGCTTGGCTGGAGTGGTAAGCTGGAGGGGATTTTCAATTACCGAGCAGCAAAAATGAAAATTGGAAGCAAGCTGTCGATTGAATGGAAGTTTGTACTTGGTAAAGAACTGACAACTTGCTGAAAATGTGATCTTGCAAGCTGATCTGGATGATGTTGTGTGGTTTTGTGTGCACGTCAGGTGCCTGAAATGACTCTATGGCGCACGACCTGCCGTACTTTGACAGTAGCGAAATTTTGGCCAGCATGTGGTCTGCATCTTTTGTGTCCTGCATACCCCTGATCTCGCCAGTAACTCACTGGCATGATGTAGGCTGCGGTAGGTAATGCCATTTCGCGACCCATGATGGAAGACACCCCCGATTCACCCCGAATACCCAGTTCAGATCAGATCATCGAAAAAAAGTGCGCTCACACAGCATTCGCTATGTGATTGCCTGCCTGGCGCTCAAGAATTAAAGCCGAACGATCAAAAGGCTCAATGAAAATAGAAAACTTGGCACCTCCCCTGTATACGCCTATACCATCGGGATTTGGACCTATAAGTAGGGGGATTGCGAACAGCTGCCTTTCTGCCATACTCCTTGCGCCCACTCCTTTTCCCCGACATGTCGCATATAACAAAGTCTAAACCCATCACATACTCCAATGCGGTACGGGCATTTAACGATAGAGATGTTCAAGAGGATATCAAGGACGCGTGCAGGAGACTCGCTCAGGCGATGAGCACTTTGGTGGAGAGATTCGACGCCATCACGAAGCAGATGCATACTATCGACCTGAAAAGGCTTACTTCCCCCCTCAAACCGAGGTGGTGCGCGATACGCAAGGTGGGCGCCACACTTTTCGTGACTCGCTCCAATGCTGAACCGGCAAACCCGAAGGAGTTTACAGAACTTCTATGGCAATATCGCACCAACGCCGGCTTCATCTCTGGACGCCTGAAACGTGGGTTATAATTTTAGAAACCTAGGATTGATTGTCCTAAATGTGGTTTCCTTTTCCAGTGTTTTGTACCTCTGTTCTGCCCCTTGCTGCGCGAAATATTGAGGGGAGATCACGACGGTCACATGAGGAGTGCATGCAAGTCCTGCAATCATTCATGACCGTAAGAACTTTATTTTTTTACAACCTTTTACAACACGAATCCCTCCCCCGTTTCAGATATCAGCAGAACATGCTGCGTTAACGAGGTCACTCGTAGAACGTGCCATGAGCGTGAGCTCCCTCCTGCTTGGGTTCCATATCGACATTTCGAAGCTCGCCAGCAGCCACGTATCAACCGGGCAGAAAGAAATTCTTGATCTCTCACATAGATTATCCGAGCTTGAAGGATATATCAGACAGTGAGTGGAAATTCTTCGGTTGTGTTACGGAAACGGTTTTATTTACTTCAAACGTCGTCAAGGTTGTGCATTTCGGTGATTATTACCACCCACACCACCGTTTCATCGCCTCACACGCGTGCTTTAGAATAGCGAAATTTCCAACCCTGATGTGTCGCATATTGTTTTTTCGACGTTTCGTATAGTCGTGGGTTCTGGTCGACGGCCAGGAAGGTCAAAAATTACGCACCAGCGATTAGTGAGATTTCCTTCTTCACCCTAGTCCTCCTCTTGAATTTTTTTACTCTGGCTAGCCATTAGCCGATGACCTGGTTAGCGTAACAAGGGCCTATGAAGGACTGGAGAGTAAGTCTCATTACAATCAAACGAAACAACCCACAAACATGCTCATCTCGCAATTTCTAGGAAAGCGGAATGAGGTTGCGCACGCCCAATACGCCGCACAGCTTCGTCATTCGGGCAAAGACTTCCTTTCGGGTGTTCAAACCACCCTCGCAACCCTGGTCTCTGATGATATCCTAACATTCGAGTCGGGTTTGAGCTTGTTTCTGGCTGTGTGGTCAAGACTTCGGACGGATTGCAGTGAAATATTTCATTGGTTACAGAACCCGTCCCCTCAAGCTGTGCGTACGCTTTTTTCGCGATGATGCTACCATTTGTGCTTACGCTTGGTGTCTCTTGTGTTAGAAAATTCCATTAGCTGTTAGCACGTACGCGGAGAGCAACCATAGTCTATATGTGACGCTAGCGGGCGCGCTCGATGTGTGTGCTGCGAGTATAGACCCATCACTCTGCACACACGGAAATCAGTAGGCCCACTGAACGCCCGCGCCCAACTCCTGACATGCGCGCTTTCGCCGTATTACTACCAACTTCTTGCATGGACCTACGGACTTTCGGAGTATCCTCGCTTCAGATGGATATCTACCTCACACATATGATCCTAGAACTCTGCATTGTATTACTATAATCGCCGTCCAATGTTATGAAGGCAAAGAGACAAGATTATCCTTGTGTACTTAGATGGTCACCGGAGTGTTTCGGCCGAACTCTCTTGACGTGTGGCATCCCAGCACAACGAATAATACATTTTAGATGATTGTACAACTTTAATCTTTCTACCATGCAAAATAACAAATGTTGGATATGTGAGCGAGCAAATAATGTCCGTGGTAGGAATCATCACAGTTATGGTTCGTTGAGATTATTAAGAAGAGTCGTTAGGCATCGTTTGGTGACCATGTCGCCCTGAAACCCGAACATATCAGCTTACGTTGGAAAAGAGTGATGCCAACAACCCTCTCTTACCTTCAATAGGGTATTGAAAGTCTGGTCACGCAGCGGTTCCGGCAGGCATGCCCGCAAAGCTTCACGAGCCCTGTCAACAATCATCAGAACAACCGCATGCACACTCGAATGCGCAGACATGACATACCGCAGGTTATCGCTCAGCCGGAGATAACAACGCACAACATGCTTCAAGAGCCTCACAGCTTGGGTCTCGACGAGTTGGTTGACCATGTTGCTGAGGACGGTACCGACAGCGTAGAACCGCTCGTACGTGTGACAAATATACGTCAGGCCCGTCTCGTCCAAAAGAATCTTTTGAACGATAAAGATAGCGACTGTTTTTGAGAGTTCCGATCCAGTCTCCATGATGCGGAGGCAGAGGGGGATTATTTCCGTGGATAACAAGAAGTGGATTACAGTATTATTGTCGTTTTGCTAGGGTAGGATGGGGGTTTAGTGTGCGGCGAGAAAGAAAGAAAGGAAGAGAGGTGCACTGACTTTTACAAGCGCGCCTATAACACCCAGAGAAGTAAGACGGAGGTATTCAAAGGGGCGTGTTTTTGATGTTGTATTCAAGAAAGGATATAGAAAGAGAGGTATGTGGGCTTTTGAAAGTTGTCAGGAGATCTTCAGGGGCACAAGTAAAGAGAGATTCACCATTCAAGAAAAGTTGACGGGTCTCTGAGTGTGACGCAACACATTGCAAAAGAGCGAGGGCGTTGCAGACGCGGTTCGAGACGTGGGCGGTGAGGTTTGGCGGTGAGAGTAAAGGATAGACAGATACAATCTCTTGCAAAAGAGCGGGCATGATTCCTGTACTTGAAGTATAAACAGCGGGACTTGAACGAGAGGCAAAGGTGGTTACGCACCAAAGGAATGCCATAGAACAAGGGCAAGGTCATCATACTGCTCTCTCTTCTTGCTCAGCTCAAGCAAAGCGCCCTCCCTGGTATTCGGGTCCATCAACTCAATGACCAGCCCGTATATTTTCCCGTCCTCTTGGACGGGGGCATTGGTCATGAATTGGCCCACCGGCTGGTGAGGAACTGGGTGGGCCAACCCTGGCGCTGAAGCTAGGGGCACTGAAGCGAGCGGTGGTGTCTCTGAGTAGTTTGAGTGGCCTCGTCCGTAGGAATATGGATTGCTGGTGTGCTGCATATACGATACGGGTTTTGGAGAGACGAGGCTTGCCATAAGAGTTGCCAAAGGACGCAAGGGTCACACATCCGTCACAATAAGCTTATTCTGGGTCATGTGATACATAAACCCTTACCATGTGATCTCGGAACTTCTTCGCGCCGTTCATTTCTGCTCTTGCGACCAACGTCGGATGCTCACCTTATCGAGGTCCTCGTCATCGTTTGTACTCGCAAGGCGCTTTAGAAATTCACCAAAGGCTCGATATACTACCAACGTGGCGTCCAGGCTAAAGGCGACTCCGGAGGAACCTGTCAAGCGCAACGTTCCGGAGCATGCTGTCATCTCGACTTTTGACCTCTTCAGTATCGGAGGTACGTCGCCAGCTGCGCTATGTTGAACCACTGACAAACCGTCGCGTAGTTGGCCCTTCGTCCTCCCACACCGTGGGGCCTATGCGAGCTGGCAAGATATTCATAGCGGATCTTCAGGAATTGAATCTTTTAGAGAAAGTACGTTCCAACGCGACATTGTTTACATCCTCCTGACACGATTATACCTGTTATGTAGGTCAAAACGGTCAAGATTAATTTGTGAGTGTTTCCTTCCAGCAAGAGCCTTCTCGGATCTAACGACTCATAGATACGGCTCCCTTGCTGCAACTGGTACGTTTCACTCTGTAGGTAACAGATTCAGCTTTCTGACCGTCTTTTCAACCTTTCAGGTAAAGGGTACGTCTCAAAAGTGACTCAAACCCTTCGCCTCGTCCACAGTAATTCTTTACAGACATCATACCCCTCAAGCTATCCTACTCGGACTAGAAGGTCAGCTCCCCACTCTCTCCTCAACACCTCACTTACCCTCCCTGCAGGATCCGACCCAGAAACCATCGACACCGGAACTATCCCGTCCCGCTACGAAACCATCCTTCGGAACAAAACACTCCTTCTCGGCGGCCATCACCGTATCACGTACGACATGGATCGTGATATGCTCTGGCGCTGGGACCAGGTCCTCAAGACCCACCCCAATGGCATGCGGTTTAGCTGTTTTGGGCAGGACGGCGATTTGCTTGCGACCAATGAGTACTTTAGCGTTGGAGGAGGGTTTGTAGTTAATGAGAAGACGAAAGGTGTGTTATATACCGCATTGACATTGAGGACTCACTTATTGATTGTTTCAGTGGACGAAAATCTGTTTTATAAAGGAGTTGATAAGAAAATGGTTCATGGTGCCAGGTTGCATCAGAGCCACTCTGTAGCTGAACCTGCCTATCCCCCTCTTTCATTGGGAGAAGAGCCTTTTGATAAAGAAGACAACGCGGATCTAGACAAGGTTGAAGAAAACGAGAAACAGCCTCCGTATCCGTTTGATACTGGTAATACCCTGTTGGCGTTGACGAAGAAGCATAATGTAATTCTTGAACTTTTCCTTCATGCAAACTTTATTTACTTCTTTTTCATAGATGACCATTGCTCAGATCGTACATGACAACGAGGTCAGTCTACACAACCCCTAAATCATACCATTCTAAAATGTTCGCAGAAATACTTTGGATATACAGACGAGGACATCTACAACAAGGTAGGAAGACCTTTCCTCTAACGTCGTTTCTTGCAGCTTATCGCTGACCACAAGCTCATGCGCATCTGGCAAGTCATGGATGAATGCATACGTACAGGCGTAACTACCAACGAAAGGACACTTCCAGGTCGCTTGGGCCTGAGGAGACGTGCTCCGATGCTTTACAGGCGGCTGATGCGCGGGTAAGTACGCTAGTCGTTTCGTTTGTGAGCGTCATGCTTAGATTATATATCGACTTTCAGATTTTACCCTGGTATATCATCTTCCAACCTCCACGCTATAGAGCCTGGATGGACACCAGATGCCATCGCTTCTCCAGAAGCTGGCTCTGAAGAGAGTGAAGGTAGCGTCGATAAAGCCTCTTCACTACCGCCAGTTAGTCGGGCAACGAGAGTCATAGGATCGTTCGATCACGCAGTTCTACCGATGCCACCTGTTAGCAATCCCCTTTTATCATTTATGACTTGATGCTGAGTATGGTTTAGAGGAAAACAGTAATACCCGCCATGGACTTTCTCTCCTGCTACGCCATTGCTGTTAATGAGGTTAACGCAGCTGGCGGACGCATAGTGACGTCTCCAACGAATGGGGCTGCGGGTGTGATACCTGCTGTGCTGAAGTATATCTTAGAGGTGCTTTCGAGCCCCTTTTTTTTTGTTGCGAGCTTGTGATGATTGAATCTTGTTCGATAGTTCGTGAGTGATGATCAAGAGAAGAACATCGAGACGTTTCTTTTGACAGCTGCGGTGATTGCATGCGATATTCCGCATGAAAAAATCTCTTTGTTGACGTTCTGAATTTGCTTTTTAGGCTGTTGGGATGCTGTTTAAGCGGGGCAGTACGATCTCTGCTGCGGAAGGTGGATGTCAGGCTGAAGTTGGAGGTATGACTCAGTGTTGAATTATGAGTACCACTGAGGAGAGGTTGAAAACTTTCACAGTTGCTTGTTCCATGGCCAGCGCAGGTTTTGCTGCTTGTATGGGAGGTACTGAACCTTTTGCTTTTTGGTGACATGATCTCCTATCTCACCGTGATTCGGTTTAGCGTCGCCGGAGACTGTCCTTCAGGTTAGTTTCTCGTTTTGACTTGAGGTGTTTCTGACTCTTGTGTAGGCTGCGGAAATTGGAATAGGTGAGGTTTCCTGTGTATTTGAGATTTCGCTTTTGACGATTCTGCGGTTAGAACATAATCTGGGTTTGACGTGCGACCCCATTGATGGACTTGTCCAAGTTCCATGCATTGTAAGCGCCATTGATCAGGCTCTGGTTCTTTGCCATGCTAACTTTTGTCGCTTGTCGCAGGAGAGAAATAGTCTTGGAGGTACGTAGACAGTTATCTCAACCAAGGACATCATTGAAGCAGACTTTATTTTTTTCAGCTGTGAAGGCCGTCACGGCTGCTCAGCTGTCCATGGCGAGCCACGGGGTGTACAGTGTAACTCTTGACGAGGCTATCGAAGCGATGAGGCTGACTGCTGCGGACATGAGCGTCAAGTATAAGGAGACGAGCCTCTCGGGGTTGGCGGTGAGTGTGGTTGGATGGGTGTTTACGCATGCTGATGGTTTGCTCTTGAAGACGACTGTGAAGATACCTTTGACTGTGCCTGCTTGTTAAGATAGATAGATTACCATAGAGCTTTGTTATGAGGACTGACGATAGGGCACTGAAGTACGTCGATATTGTTTTCTAGTTGTGGACTTTTATCCTACATAGATTCGCTTTTGCCTGGCTCCCTACTAAGACAATGGCGTCGCTATTACCAAATTTGGCAGAGTGACTCAAGCGCTTGTTACGCGACGCGACTTGTCACGCAACCACAACATGTCCGATTCCCCTACGACCACAACCCCGGTTCCTCGTCGCTCACAGCGAGACAAGAAATCTGTAAATTATTTTGCAGCAGGTCAGCACCTCTCATCCTCACTCCACCACCACTCCTCACTCCACCAACTACAGAAGCGAGCACATCTACCAACAGGAAGCGGAAACGCCAGGGCAGCGATACCGAGAACGATGCCACGGGAGTAACCGACGGGGAAGACGCACACGAACACGGTCAGGACGACGACGACGACGATGCCGATGACGCTGATGCCCCGAAATCAAAAGCCACAAGGAAGGGCAAGGCCAAAGTCTCACCTAAATCCAAGGGCGCCCCTGCCGCGAAGAAACCGCGCACGAACAAGGGTCAACCCAAGACGATGGGCCGCAGGGGACGCAAGGCGAAAGAAGGAGATGACGCGTATGACGCAGCGCAAGTCGCGAAAGACACCAAAATCTCTGCGGATAATCCGCTATTTAGTGCGCACCACCATTTTTATTTTTTCGCTGTCTCTGATATTGTGTGGGGTGTAGATGCTATTATGAATCCCGCAGCCGCACTCCAATCTACCGCGGAAGACTTCCTGGAATCGTTGGAACAATCACCTGCTGCTGCCCAAGCTGAACTTATCAACCTCGTCTTACGCGCGTGTGGATGCAACGATACGCTAAACGCAGATGAAGCACTCGATTACGACGGTGTCGTCGATAGCCTCGACAATTTCACAGAATCTCTGAAACAGGTACGTCGTTACTCCGAGTCTTTCCCCCCATATCCTCCTTATAAATGAGACATAGGACAACTCCCCTGTATACCCACTAACATCCAAACTCCCCGTATTCAAAAAGTTCCGCAAGTCCCTCTCAGAGTTCATCGAGCGCCTCATTGCCTCGTCCGCCGAGCTAGGGGCGCTCTACTCGTCCGACATGATGGCCACTCTTCAAGCATGGGTCATCGCAATGTCCTCGTCTCAGATCCGGAGTTTCAGGCATACAGCTACGGTGGTGGCTCTTGAAGTGGAGACTGCGCTCTGCGACGTCGCTGCGGCTGTTGAGAAGGAGGCAGAGGTCGTTGGCCGTCAGCGGGAAGGCGAGAAGAAGCGGAAATCGGGGAAGAAGGGCGGTAATACGCGCGATAAGGAACTTGAAGGCAAAGCTCAGGAGATCAGGGAGCGAAGAACGAAACTTGCCGAGTTTCTTAAGGAATTTGTCGATGGGTGAGTCGAGTCTACATTGCCTTCCTTCCTTATCTAAGTATATAATACTCAGCGTATTCGTCCATCGTTATCGCGACCTCGACCCAAACATCCGAGCCGAATGCGTTCGCGCCATCGGGCTCTGGTTCAGGAAATACCCAGGACACTTCCTCGACGCCTCCTACCTCCGCTACGTCGGCTGGGTCCTCTCAGACTCACACACCCTCGTCCGCGTCGAAGCCGTCAAAGCCCTGGCGGGTGTCTACGACCAAGCAGACTACATCGCGTCCCTAAGCCACTTCACCGAGCGCTTCAAGCCACGCCTCCTCGAGATGGCTACGAGCGACACGGAGCTTTCCGTGCGCGTTGCTGTTATCCAGGTTCTTGGATCCCTGGATAGTCATTCGCTCCTTGAGGAGGAAGAGCGCGAGAAACTGTGTTTGTTGGTGTTTGATGAGGAGCCGAAGGTTCGAAGGGCTGTTAGCCAGTTTGTGAGAGGGGTTTGGGAGGAGGTGGTGGAGGAACGGTTGGTTGGGCGGGGGAAGCCTAGTGTGGAGGATACGACGCGTGCAGGGGTCAAGGCTCTTGCTTCGCTCCTTGTCAAATGGGGCAAGGTTCTTGATAAACTTGTGGATGAGGAGGAGGAAGGGTCAGATGGTGGTGGTCCGGAAGGAGGGGAAGGCGTAAACGGCACCTCACGTCGTGGAAACAGGAGGAAAGAGGTCGTTGCGCTCGTTGGCGCGGAACAGCAGGGTAGGATCGCGTTGGCCGTTGAGGCGCTGTGGGATGAGGTTGAGCCGATAAGTGATTGGGAGGGACTTTTGGATTTGCTTCTTTTGGATCACTCTGCTGTTGGGGGGGAGGAGGGTAATGACGATGGACGGCCTACGCCTCGAGCACGAGCGAATGGGAAGAAGAGCGCTGATGAGGTTGTGGTGGATGGTATTTGGAGGTTGGAGGAGGTTGAGGAGAGTGTTTTGCTGCAGGTGTTGGTTGCTGCTTTGCGCCGTGCCAAGGCTGAGTCTTCGGGTGCTAAGAAGGTTGGTGGTCGTGTTGCCCTTTTTATACTCGATGTTGATGAGGAAAACTTTACACTTTACAGGGAGAAGAAGAAAATGTAACAAATGATATAACTCGTGCTTTGATCAAAGGCCTTCCCCGCCTTTTCATCAAGCACCAAACTGATCGAAATAGGATTGCAGAGGTTTTACTTATGCCAACGCTCATGAATTTGGACCTGTATCTCGAGATGAGAATGATAGCTGTCTGTATCTTTCCCTCTTCCCTTCTATATCCATCCTGACACTTCTATCACAGGCATACAGCAGCCTCTGGGATGATGTCATCAAGCAATTCACATCACACTCCTCCGTAACCGTCCTCTCGCACGCTATGGCCTCCATCCGGCACTTCATGGACGCCACCAGCCTCTCCAACACCAACAGCACCAAAATCCTCGAACTAGAAGACGAATTATCCTCTTCACTACGAGATACAGTGGCAGGGAGGGAAGAGATTGAAGTGGCGACGTTTAGTGAGGACGAGGTGTTGGCTTTGACTGCGTTTTGTACGAGGCTGACGGTGTTGGCTGGGACGAGGAATATGACGGCGTGGATTGAGGAAGATGAGGGTGGGAAGCAGAGTAGTGCTTGGGATATTTTGAGTGCGCTTGTTGAGAGGGGACGGTTGGGGTACAAGGAAGAGGAAACGGTGATTTTTACTTTATTTTCGATTGACTTTTTTGGTTTTGACTCACTTGAACAGATGATCGAGCAAGCTCTTCATGTGTTGACGCTCCATATTATTTGGAAGAGCAAGGGACTTACGGTGGATAACGACCCTACCCCAGAAGAAGTCCGGTATAAAGAGACTTTAGTGGAAGAACGAGACACTCTACTCGAAAAGCTTGTCGAGTACGCCGTGGGGACGCAGTCCAACACCGTTGAAGGTGTTAAGCGAGCCGTACGTTTCCCTCACTTTCCTTCTCTTTCTTTCATAATCTCAATGATATTGCCACGATGACAGGCCTTCAAACACCTTCTGGACCTACACGTCCTCTTCTCCGATGCCCAATCCCTCGCTGCGGACGGCTCACCTTTACCTCTTGCTTCTGTGGCCCTTTCGTTGGATGATGAGATCCAGTATAGGTGTGCTGGGTATGTTCAAGCTGAGATTGAACGGTATGCAGAGTTTTTGGAGGGACAGGAGGAGGGTGAGGAGGATGGTGGTGATGGATCTGCGGGGAGTAGTGATGAGGAAGGAGGGGGAGGTGAGAAAGTGGGGAACAAGGAGAAGGTTAAAAAGGTTAAGAAACCGCGGACGGAAGGTTAGTTTGATTCTCATCGTACATACTAAAGCTGACGCTTTTCATAATCAGAGAACAAAGGCTTCCAGGCGTTGCTCGAACAAGAGTACCTCTTCATTGACGTCATGTCGACGTTCTTGAGAGCGATTCGAGCTGGTGCAGTCAATGTCCAGCATGGGGCGATCGTTCTCACTCATTATGGTCGCCTGGGATTGGCGTTCGATACGTGTTCTAAAGTCATCGTTGAGATTCTCAGAGAAGAAGGGATGATGAAAGATAACGCGGAGATTGTCATCACCGTCGTTACCCAGGCATTACAGGAGGTTCGTCAAGCCACTCAGCACTGTTCAAATATTTATCAACAATGTACATTTACAGGCGTACACTCTCGTGCTGGACGGGGTGGTACACGACGAGTCCAACGCCATCCACTTGGCCAAACTTCTTTCCAGCTCCTTCGCAATTCGTGGGAGCCAGCTCTCGATCGTCCGACGCCTTGACAGCCAATATATCGTCCAGATTCATACACAGTTGCTTAACTGGATTGGAAGAAAGTTGGCTGCTTATGAGAATAACAAGAATAAGAAGGGGCTCAAGACGGCTGTCATGTTTTTCAAAGTCATGGTGCCTTTGTTCTCTGTTATTCAAAGTCGAGATGCTCTTAAAATGTCGGTTTTCTTCCTCGAAATTTTGGTGCAAATGTAGGCTCATTGCTTTAATTTAGTAAAGCGCATATGGACCAGATACTGGCTCAGGCAAAGGTGGAGGTTTCACCCTCCTCCAAAGCTTGGGAACCTCAACGCGCGTATGAGAAACGTTTGTCAGCGATAATGTCTAAAGAAAAACGTCTGTCCTTCTTTTTCATCCCTTCTGCTCATGCTCATAACTTAAAATCAGGCTCAAAATCCAAAAAGACAGGCAAGGGTGTGAAAAGCGCCGCTGCCATCACAAGTGATGAGGAAGGAAGTGAAGGCGAACACGCTGACGAAGTGTCACCTCCCCGTCCCAAGCCCAAGTCTCGAAGACCAACGCGAGCTAACCCAGATCCATCACCGGATCGTGATGCTGATAACGACGAACTTGAACCTGAGCCAGTCACTCCAAAACCAAAGCCGAAACCTCGCCCTATTAGGCCCACCATCAACAAACAAAAGTCACAGTCCCCTCAGAAACTCCCTTCGTCAGCTACTTCAAAAACACCAGTGAGGTCTAGGTCGCCTACAATGTCGACTCCTGCTGCTTCAGATACCGAAGATAATGATATCCCGATTCCGGCTGCTGTGACACCGACACCCAGCAACTCTAGGAAACGTCCGAGAGCGGACGATGAGGAAGAACTTGGGAGTATACCCAACGGCGTCACTACTGGTGATGATGCGCCTTCGGAAGAGGAAGAAGGTACTCCGGAGATCCAGGTCCGGAGAAAACGGGTCCGGCATTAGATGATTTTTTAACGATTTTTCAAATTATTTTCCTTGACGACTTCCTTACTTACTGTGTTAGCTGTCAACTGTTGTTGTTCTTTACCCTGCTGTCGCTGTATGAATTTATCGTTATAACTTATGGGTATACTCAATTTATGGCCAGTCCCATTACACCTCTTAGTGATAGCAGTGAAGTAAATAATAAACATATAAGTTATATCGACGAAATGACGGTGTCCTTCATGATGATGGTCCTGATAGCAACTCCAGCGTGGCTAGCATAGCGTTCCGCTGAGATGAAAGGTCAGCAGGATGATTTCAAAGAGATCGACTGAAAAAAACCCACATCAACATTCAGTGTGTTGTGCGCCTCTGCCAAAGCTGATTCTCCAGGAAAAGAAGAACGCCGGCCAGCAGACCCAGGTGGTCGACTTCGAGGGGAACGAGGACGAGCTGAAGCGGCAAATTCATAATCACCCAGTAGATCAGTAGCAGATCGAGATCTACGAAACCCTCGTTCTGTAAATGTGATGCCGAGCATGTGGTAGAGATCATCCTGGGCTTGAACTAGTGCCCGAGTACCTGTGTTGGGCGTAATTCCCTCTGTTGACGTTGACTGCACATCGGGTTGAACATGGTAGTCATTATGAAGAAAGGAGTGGGTACTTACCATGGGGCTCATTAACGGTATATCAGTCAAAATCCCAGCAGGTCGACGGTGGGGTATAGGAGGTACAGGTGGTATGCTTTGTCGATACATGGGACTCCGCGAAGTCGAAGGTGCTGAACTCAACCAACCAACACTACTAATCGACGAACGCTGGCTTAGCCGTTGGTTTGAAGAGCGGAGACCAGCTTTAGATACTCGGATGCTCGACTTCCTCACAGCGGACACCCTGCTGGACCGTTTTGAGGACGGAGAAGTCGGCTGATCGTTGAGGTGGTCAAAGTCGTTGGCAACAGCTTCGGCCTGTTTCCATGCCTCGTCTCTCTCTGCTGTAAGGGTTTCTATCTTGGACTTAAGAACCTGGTTCTCGGCAACTTGCTTCAAGAAGCTGGAGTTGAGCTTCCGCAAAGCCATCGACAAGGCGCTAGAGGAGTGAACCTGACACAAAGAGTCCAGCTGGGCCATCTGTTGGTCAGTCGCGTGGAGCTCTTCTGCAAGCTTATCAAGCGTTGCGTCAAGGTCTTTCACTTCCTCGACGACACTAAGTGCAAAGTTGGCATCATCCTGGTCTCTTCCACCGAGGTACGCCGTAAGAGTCTCCAGCAACGAAGCACGTCGCCTTGTCAAAATCTTGTACTGGTTTTTGACTTCGGTTTTGTGAATCTCCAAACGACGCATCTCCTTTGGTATCTCATTGTCTAGGATTTCCTCACGCAGAAGTCGAATAGATGAAGCTTCTGCAGATTGTTTGATAGCTTTGGAAACAATAGCTTGAAGTTCTGCAGACGTGAATGTCCACTTTGCGTGTTCCATCGTAAGACCTCGATATTTAGGTGGGGGAGTTTGAAACTTGGGAGAAAAGACCGGTGCTGCAGGTCGTTGGGTCAGCTGAGGTCGTCTTCCACCCCCAGAAAACACACTATTGCTGCCAATCGACGTTACCGAGCCCGAACGAGTTCTGTTGCCTGCAAACGTCATTGCAAATGGAGAGAACCCGGATGTCTGACTTGGTCTACGAGGCCCAGCTGGCAGTGGTGGCCTCGTCCTCGTTCTCCGACTGCCAGTGGACGATTCTCGTGCAAGATGGAGCGCATCACCGCTGTTACTCGATGCCCAAGAGTTGTGTGATGCTCCAAGGGAGGGAGGCCGACCTCCAAAGGAGAGCTCTTTTCGGCCACCTCCCGAACTGCCAGTACTTGGTGCCGGATCTTGTGAGCGATGATCATACACGGAATAATAGGGCGGCGGTGCTCCTAGTGAAGGTACTTCGCCTCGTCCGGCAGGATTTCTGGCTGGGTATTGAAGGGGTGTTGGCGGTGCAACAAGCGGAAATTTTGTTACTAAAGGTTCAGGTGATCCGTCTTCGAGGTCGCTGAGAACCTCTGCGAGCTCTGATTTTGAAGGGGTGTGTTGCGTATGTAGACGTAAAGCGGGTGGCACTCTGGCTCGAGAAGTGCTCGCAACGTTCTCTTCCAAGGTATTTTCTTCAGGCACAGGAGGAGCGTGTCCTGGAGATGGGATCAAGGGCAGAGATTTTTTCTGTGACTTAGATGACGCGTCATCTTGCAGGCTAGAAGCGCTATGTGAATGGTTGATTTGAGATCGCGAATGCGAAGCAGCCGAGGTGTAGCTGGGTGATCTGCTGACATGATTTTCAGAAGCTGAGGGGGTAAGAGATACAGAACTCCCAGTCCCTGGAGTAAGTGTTGGGAGGATTGGGGGATTTGGGGATGGAGGAAGGGAGCGCTTTGGCGCACCAAGCCTGTCAACACTTCCCTTCCGCGAGGCGGGCTCGTTCTTAGGATGGGTTTCGTCAACTAGGGATTGTGGAGAGGAAGATCTTGCGTGCAGCTCAGAGCCGCTGCGACTTAAGCTGGCTTGTCTGGAATGCCTTGCATTACTCCCTGCACGCGTCAGTATGATTTGTTGGGCGAGGTTAGGGACAGCATTCGTTAGCCCAGGAATGACGGCTGATTGTGGCGTATTGCCGATCAGAGCGGGGGTATACTCCAACTCCTTAGTATTGCTTGGGGCGTGAGAAGCACCCCATGGAAGAGGTGACCAGATCGGATTAAACCCGTCTGGAGTCCTTGGAAATGTTTGTGGGACAGGAACATATTCCTCAGCGCTAAGAGACGCATCAGGAATGTCAGGTCTTAGGGAAACAGCAATTTTGTAAGGATTTAGATCCCTTGCCACGCTAATAGGACCTGGTGCGCTACCAGACCGTTGACGATTGAATACCTTGCCCAGTGGTGGTGGTGCAAGGGGTGAGAGGGGTGAGAGGTGTGCGAGAGGTGCGAGAGGTGTTCGGAAATCGGATATAATGGAAGACGACGAGGATGCATTGTTTTGTGAGTTGTGGGTGACACGGGAGTCGCTTACAGAAGGCCCAGACGAAGGCATCTAAAAATCATCTCGGTTGAGACTCCATCTTTCAAATTTCACGATGTAAACAACCTACCTGAATCGAGTGTGGCCTCTCACCGACAGTCCCAAGGGATGAACTCCTGAAAGTCGGCCACGGATCAGATGGCCTTCGAGGAAGACCTCGAGCTAAAAAAAAACGATCAATTTCCCGATAATCGACGGGAGAACGCTCGACTTACGACGAAAATTCATCGGACTGCGAGCGCCGACAGGTGGTGGACCCCTCTGCGAATCACGTCTATCATTCCGGTAGGGAAGGGGAGGCGAAAGCTGGGAGAGAGATTCCTCTGTAATTGGAGTGAATACGGGCTTGAAACCCCGGGCTTCTTCATTGCTTTCTGGTAAGGAATAATAGTCCAAAACATCATCAAGGTGCTTGGATGACGGTGGTCCCCCTTCTGGAGAGAGAGGCGGTGACAGTTGGTGATTCCCTGGAGACATAATGGTTGAATCTGGTCGGATAACTTGCGGCTCCTCAACTTTGACTGAGTGACAGTTCGACTTGATCTGATCGTCCTGAGGTTCTCCTCCGTCTGCCTGAAGCAAAGGAGACTCAGGAATAGGCGACCTGTCGTATATAAGCCCAAGTTCCATCTCCAATCCCGGACTCAAAACGACACTGTTGGAGCGGGGAAGAGGGGGAGAGGCCGGTAAAGCATCATAATCAGGTTGACTCGCCTTCGAGTAAAGGCTTCCTGTGCTCGAGCGCCTCTTCAAATAGAACTTTCGTCTCTGACTACGCGACTCCGAGTTTCGAGGTGTTTTAGGAGGTACATAAGAGGACTCTGCGTTTTCAGGAATTGGGGGGGCATCCGGGCCCAGCGAAAAAGAGCCGTCCTTTAAGAAGGCATGTTCCCCCTTAGGGAGAGTGGCAGAATCGGATCGTGTGAGGCCAGTAGCCCCACTACGATACCGTGAAGATCGGTTATCATTGGAAAGGACAAACCCATTTCCCATCAACTGACGCGCCAGAGTGGTCCCTGATACAGCAGACGAAGTCGGAGAAGACATTTCCGACAGAGGCCTTGAATGCCCTTGTAAGTAGCTGTCGTTTGAACGCAAAACATGGATATTTGCAACTTGCGAAGCTGCGGGGTTGGGTATTTTGATTGGAGTTGGGGGTGACCTCTTGGATGGCGATATTGTTTGCGTTTCCTGTTCACTGACGTCAGCGGCATGCCACCTTGAATTATCGTTCTACACACCTCCCATCTGCTGAGTTTTCCAAAACTTGAGGCCTTCAAGAAGACATGAGTGTGAGATCTTATCGAAAGAACATGTCCTTACGTCCATAGCCTCAAGGTTGGCAATTACGTCCTCTGATGAGCTCGCCAGCTCTTCATCTTCGTCTTCTTCCTTAATCCCATCCTTTAGCGTCCCATTTCCCGTAGTCTGCGTTCTGCCTGTGCTTGAGCTTTCTCCATTGTCCTGAAGACCGCCGGCGCTCGCTTCTGGAGTCTGAGGAAATCCCGAAAACCAATCGCCCAGTGGTTCAGGGCTCAAGTCGAGCTCGAGTTTCACAGGGGGAAACGAGTCGTTCCTGCCATAAACTACCCGTCCCTCAGCATCTGGTGAAGGGATATTTGGATCAAAAAAGTCTAATGAGGACGTCCGTCGTTCGGAGGGAGCATTGTGATTGATATCAATAACATCTGGAGCAGCGAAAGGATGGGGTGCAGATGATGTGGGATCATAACGTCGCTTGCCAAATGGTGACCGTAGAGCTGCCTTTAGGTTTGTCTTCCGCCCAGGTTTGTAAGTCGATATGAAGGATGAAAGCGCCGACATGGGAAGATGGAAATAAGGTGAAAGATGGGACGTTGAGAACAAGAGAAGCTAGTTGAGCGTGAACGCTGGGAATTTGTGAGTTTCAGGAATGAAGGACCTACCAATGCAAAGCTCACTCGAGATCAAGTTTCCGCATAGACGGCAACAGTACATAGTTTGTTACAAATGCCTCATCATTCAATGTGTTTGTTGATGTGTGTGATCTATCACAAAAGCTAGCGCACCAGTTTGCGATTGAACGCCCCGGTTCTGGCGCCTATCTACAGCTGGGTCAGCGCGGTTCAGCAAAAATGTGCAGTGCCGCATGGGCTTGGGTATCACGGACCTGAGCGACTCATTTTTCGAACGAACTTCCTCCAGAGAGCCGAAATATTGAAAATGGAATACTCCAAGTGTCCATAACTCAGAACTGCATCAAGAGCTACATGTGATATGATCCATGTGATCATAGCCGATGGTAGTCAGTTGGGACTACGCCTTGATCAGATACAACTTGACAAGGGGAACGACTCATAACTCACTTCAAACACACGGAATTGTTTACAGCCTTGCCTTCGAGATAGTTTCTAGGTTTTGACGCTTGCAATATTTTTGAGTGCTGGAAGCCGGGGTAGAGCTGTGTCGTTTCACGATGGATGATGGGAGGCCCCTAGACCGGTCGCGTTTCCGGAATCCGAATCCATGCATATGCTCGTGGGAATTCTGTTACACAATGCAACTTGCTTGAAGTGAGGCTTGCGCTCAACTACTTACGTTTAGCGCTACGCTTCGGCAGTTTTGCCCAATCACTGAAAAGGTCAGGCGCCAAGTAGGTTTTTCTCGTCCAACTAGACTGAGACGGCGTCTTCAACGATGTGGGCGCTGACATGTCTTTCTACAGATTGCAAACAACTTGAAACACACAAAATCAACTACTCACACGACACTCTTCTTCCCTGCTATGTCGTTAAACACGATTTAGCAATATATACTACTCCTCCGCGACGTGTAAGTATGGCTACCGCGTCTTGTTAGTACCGTTGGCGGCTGGGCTCAGGTCTATGTTTGGTATCAGAATGATGACTTGTGGATGGTTCGCTCATTGATGGGGTCCCGCTAGCCTTCTTCGATGTGAGCTGGCCTCAAATGTCTTACGTAATGTCTAAAAAAACATACAAGTTCCCTCCCAATTCCCTCCTCGCGCTTGTGTGTCGTTCTTTCAACTGCTCAAAATCATTCGCCTTTGGGCTAAAACAGATTATAGATTCATCAGCCTCAACGGCGTATGCATCCTCAGCATCATCGCGCCTATGTTCGCAAGCAGGATCCTGACACTTGTTCATGACACCAACAAGTCAACAAGTTCCTCGCACTGGCACTAGGCAGAGGGTTGAATGGTCGCTTTGAGTAAGGCTCCCAATGTTACGATGGAAATCATGAAGAACTGTGTTTCTTTTGATGCCCTTTGTTTGTATAACTAATGTCTTGCAGGGGAAGGAGCGTGCCTAACCAACCTTGGGCCGCTTTTTGGGCTGTCCTTAGTCATGTCTTCATCATCGGAGACGGTGAATTTTTTCTCCTGTTCTTGAGAAGAATTTTGTTTTCGGCGCGCTGAGTGCTGTCCAAATACTGTATGTTTCCCCCCCCCTCTCTCCTCCTTCATATTGCCAAACAAGCTTACATGCATTTCTTTTGTACATAGGATGGGAGCTGTGACCTCTGCATCGCGTGGACACATTCACCCTCATTTCTGCCCTTTTTCCGCTTCTCTATCGGGTGCTCAAATGTCCTTATGGGCCTT
The DNA here is from genome assembly GCA_018417955.1 of Laccaria trichodermophora. NCBI lineage: Eukaryota > Fungi > Basidiomycota > Agaricomycetes > Agaricales > Hydnangiaceae > Laccaria > Laccaria trichodermophora. The sequence continues at coordinate 2,153,968 of JACTVC010000001.1, forward strand.
ATATTCCAAAAACTTGAAGGCACCAAGTATAAATGGTCTGTGACATCTTGGAGGGAACACGCGAAGAGTGCACTGCTGACACACGTAGGGGCATGGATATTCGCCCCATTTTGAATATGGCTTCTGCGCCGCCCTCGTTTGTGTCAAATATGTGGCCGGGGGGTAAGGCTGAGAATCCATTTGATAAAGCGGGCTTTGGTGTTGGTAGGCAGGGAGAAAAGGCGGTGGAAATGAGGGGTATTTCATCACGAAGCCTGCTGAGTCGTTGCCGCAATATGTATCGAAGTCCGTGTCGACGGGAATTATAGCTTGACGGCTGCTGCTGCTTGAGCCCATGTTTATGACCACCAGATGCTTTCTATCCGACCTATAGTTGTGGGACATTGAATCAACATTGGACTCTGCTTAAATATATATTGTACCACTACAATCCACTCATCTCAAGTATTATAGCCCTTACCGGCCTTACCACGCAAGCTATGTAGCCGAAATATTTCAAAATGGTGTTCCATAAGATATCACGCTATAAATTATATAACGTGGTAGAGCCTACGATTGATGCAAAGAAATAAAGTGTCTCTTTTGTTCTGTTTTTTTTTCGCAGAAATTGGCAAATGAAAGTCTATGCCTACAGGCTTACCGAATATTCAAACACTTATGTGCATAGGCAACGTTGAAGGAGGTTTTGTGATGACATTCAGAGAAGAAGTAAGCTAGAACTAGTAGTTTGCGGAAAACATACAACCAGAAGGCGTTGTCATCCCATACCTACAAGTTGCCTACAAGCGGCTATTATTAGTTTTCATTTCACCTCGTCACGCACTCAGAAATTCGTGCAGAAGCGGTGCCAGCTCCCCCAAACACCCCTCGGATATCAACTTCTCTTACCAAATACAGACCTGAGCCCAGCCGCCAACGGTAGTTAGCCAAGCATCACATAAAAAACATTCCGTCTCGAGAGTTCAAGGTTCAACGCGAGTCGGATGACTGGAAAATATTCAAAGCCAGATAAGATTGACTAAATCGTAGTCAAGATTGTCACTAATGAGCAAAAGTTACTTGTAGATCTCGTCCACGACCCACTGCAACTTGAAGTTTGATGCATTGATGTCGCTATCCCTTGATCACTCTGGTGGATTGTGTGCATTTCGGCAGCTTATTTGATCAACCCACCAGCTCGGCTGCTGTCTCACTTGACGACCTCGAGAACTATATCTTAACCAGTTCTAACCTCTGAGGTATGACGATTTATTCTAGAGAAGAAGCCTGACAGATTTGACTTCCAGATTCCCCCATCCGAATTTTGGGCATCAGGTGATAGGCCGGGAATTTTATCTGCGGATTCATAGACCACAAATATCCAGTCAACTGCTCCGCCGACGAGCTCCTCAATAAATCTTTTCTAACCTCTAAAGGAAATAAATTCTTTGAAGGAAGCCCGTCGCGAGGTTGGTTTACTCAGCGGGCCGACCCGGGGCCAGAACCTCACAAAGGTCGTCGCAAAGGTTTCACAGAAAAAAAAACAGAAAGAGAAAGAAGAAAAGAATCGCAACCCTAGGCCTATCAATCCCATTCGAAGGAAAACGTCAGGATATTGGTTCAGCCAAACCGGACCGCGGTGCTTTCCGAATATTTTTAACGATTATGATCAACAAGCGGAGGAAGAGCGGAGGGCGCTAATAGAACCAGCCTGAACCTGGCCCATATTTAGGATCGGATCTTCGCTGACTGCGAAATCCAAATCCGAGGTTTGTCCTCTTTTGCACTTGACTTTATTTTGTGAATCCAGAATGACAGCTCTCATGTGCCTCGATTATGACTTCCGACGCCCGCCTCTTCCCCGCGCCTGCCACACGTCGCTATCGTCATTCTACGTAGACCTGCCAAGAACGATTAACCATCGAATTCTGTTTAGTGAGACGTTGACGTCGAGGAACTAGAAGAGATACGGTAAATGTGCCAATCGTGGTAGTTTCGTAATATGTCAACGACGTGCTCGGGGGTAACATTACTGACAGCGCCTCGGGCCTGATAAAAACAAGGCAGGGGGCTCGCTACTTTGGTTGAGGAGCAGAACGTAAGAGGTCTTGCAGGTAAGAAATGAGGCATCAAATACTCTTATCGTGCCAGAATACAATAAGGTATTTCTTTCATGGTCATTTTTAGATAAGATGTACGAAGTCCTCTGAAGATGGCATTAGGAATTATCTGAGTAAACGTACAGCAGTCAATACCCTACAGTAAATCTGACTAAATCAATCCCACCGTTTGACGTAGACACCTCAGGGGTTGCTTACTCAACAGAGCTCCAATCACTAAATGAGCTTGAAATGAGCACCTCCCAAATTCGTCTTCGTAGCCTGGTGTTTGATCGCAAGGCACCCCCGATTTGTAGAAGAAGAACCAAAACAGTGTCGATTGCGGGTCAGTAAGAAGCAAAGGGAAGTCTAAAATATTATTTCTAGGCGACTTCTAGAACATGTAGAAGGCAAACGAAATTTCCAAACCCACATACGCGAGATTGATCGTATATTATGGCAACAGGGAGTGACCAGCTTCATTTTCACGGCAAACACCGTTGTTTGTCCACCTGCCGAGTTGCCTGATGGACATAACTATTACAAAATACTATTTTTCCACAATAATTATCTTCGTAAAATGTTGAGCACTTTCTGAAAACAACAGTTCTGAGGGTGCGGAGATGGTAAGTACACAATCTCCTGTCTATTTGCTTTATATTATGATACTTTTGCTCTACCAACACTGTCTAGTCGCATTATGCTGTTCAAAAAATTAGTCAAAAAGAAATTCAAAATTCTTTTTCAGCTACTGTGCAAAGTTGAAGAATGGTGAAGAAAACTTAAGCAGTTAAGATTGAAGAAAGTCATTTGATTCTCTTCACCAGAAATCTGCAGCACTCCTCATGCTGAATAAAACAGCAAAAAAGCTACTTTTAAACTAAAATGCCATTAGTATCATTGAAATTCTGGGGGTAAGTTATTGTAAGTCCTGTAATAATTACAAGAAGGGAATAAATCTTCTGGTACATTTGCAAATCACTGCTTTTCCCAGGTGTTATACTTTGAATAAGGTATTTTTTACTCTGCGAACATGAGGGGCTAAAATACATGACTGTAGTGGAGAATCAGCATCAGCAAGAAAGGACATTCAACAGTTCATCAATTAATTCATGGAATACAAGAAAATATGTAGAGTGAACAACCTAGTGGGCATTTGATACCATAGTCCTTAAACTTGCAGTAAGGATATTTAAAAGATTTTCTCAGCTACCTTACCACCATTCTGAAAATTTTCAAAGTCTGCAAATGCAACCATGAGATGAAACAAATTCCAATATATTTTTTACTAATCCTTTGACATGGATTGAACCTCTTATAGTTGGATAAATTGCAACAGGCTGAAAGCTAGGTAACATCAGTAAAAAACAATTCACAAGGTTAAGTACCATGATACAGAGCTGACAAACAAGTTTCCAAACTAAATAGGCAGGAAATTGTGTACTCATCATCACTGATGCACTCTCAGAACTGTTGTTTTCCAGTGGATGCTTGACATATACAAGCCATGAGTAGGTAATTATTGTGGGAAAACAGTATTTTGTAATAATTATACGCGGCAGCAATTCGGCAAGTGGACAAATAACGGTGTTTGCCGAGAAAACGAAGCTGGTCACTCCCTGTTGCCATAGTATATTTATTTGGCATTGTATAAGCAGACAGGCGTCGTTAGTACCCTTCTTCCACTCGCTCGACTCGCAACTGTTCACGCTACGGCGATCCCCAGAAATGAAATGAACAGGGAGAAGTTTTAACGATAGGACCTTGACACCCTTCAACATGTGGAGCCTTCATTCCTCAGCTAAATGGCATGCGATGCCGTCGACTATTTATTGATTCTGTATGGTGTGTCACCCCAAAAGCCTTTACACTTGATAAGGAACCCCTCAAAGGAGAAATAAATTCACAGCAGATGACGATGACCGAGCGTCGGACCTTCTCCTTAAACGTTGGTTGTTGAGAGCTTTCTCCGAAAGTGGTATATACCAGTCTGAGGCAAGCCTAGTCCAGTTCGAGGTAGAGTATATCAGTCGCCATATTGATATCATTGGGCGGCGTGTATAGGGCCAAGTTCACAAAAGCAGATAATCAACGTTTCAGACGCACATTTTTTCGCGATCGTCCGCCTAGCATGTCAGAAAATCCCCATTGAAAGGTCGCAGGCTCACCAAGCTTGAAGCTTACCTTGAAGGAGCGCTAAATTGCGGCATGGATGCAGTGCTGAGTGACTTGATCATTCGGTAGACGAGCGCCCGGGCGAATGGCATGATGGAGCCCTTGTTATAAGCAGGTAAATTTTGCAAGACGGTTATTCCGTCTTGCGAAAAGGAACGAAAGCTGGCCCAGCGTTCCGTCTTTTCGTGAGTTGTCTCTTGGGTGGGTCCAAAAGACACTTAAAAAGACACAAACCGAGGTAAAAGTTCCGTTTAAGTGCACCCGTCGGAAAGAATGAGGGTGACGCCAACTTCTGAAAAGAGTGGGGGACCGGTGGGTTCCTGACATGTCCAACCAGTTATCAGAATTTCAGAATTATCGTGATTGTGGGAATATTAAGATCGCTGTGCCGGATTTGGGTAACCTACGGAAGGGTAAACGGCAACCAGATCTGGATCTGGACGTTCTGATCAGACCTTTCGACCCTAGTACTCCCTAGTAGTAAACCCCTGCAAAAAGGACGACCCGACCTTGTGTTACCGGCTGGTGACTTGTTGTTTCTCGCTCAACACACATGTGAGAGGCCAGGAAAGTGCTAGGAGCTCTCCTCTTCCAAATCTGAATAATAAAGTTTAATGTTAGTCACGAGTTGGAGGGAACAAAGAAGTGAAATGGCGCCAACGGTCAAGGTGGCACAAAAATCGAATGGGCGCTGAAGTGCCCAGAAAAAAAACAATAACGAGATCGGTATAAATCGCCGCTGGTTTCCACCCCGCACCCTGAATTGGAAATTTGAATGCACGTGTAGCAAAACATACGAACAACTTCGAAGGTCGAAGGTTCAGAGCAGAGAAATTGGCTGGAAGAATGAAAGATATACTTGAAAGCTGCACGAGTAGCCGCGGTCGTCCTTGGGATCCTGCTGCCAGTGAGGCTTGGGAGTTTACGAACTCATTACGGCCAGTTCCTCGAGGCCCACGGTGAAGGGTCTCGTTGTGTTTGGCGTATGAATTCAAAATGACGTGGAATTTTTCACATCCGTGTCGCCGTACGCAAGATCGAACAAAGCAAAGCTTTGAGGCGCCTTCTTGGGGCATGTGCTCCACCAATACAGTACGCTCCAGTAGGGCAATTGGATGATGAACAGTGCAGCAGTAGCACTGTGCTGTGATTCCCTGCAAGCTTCTGCATGATTCTTGCGGTGCCTGCGGCGCAGGTTTGCAGGAACCTTGCCACGTCCAGAGATGCGATGACCAGCACACAGACAAGCACAACTGGTCTGCGCTTGAGTCGGAGGACTTCGGGCAGCGCTAGCGGTGTTGGCGTAATATGTCTGAAAGGATATCTTCCGATAATAATTGAATCTTCCAAATCCGTGACAGAAGCTTTCAGGGTCGGGCTCATCGCCTATCTGGGAAAATGACGGAGAGATCTGTAAAAAAAATTACGGTAGACCGCAACACGTTTCGTCGTGTACTTGTAGAGGTCTCACGAGGAACGGAAGCGACTCTTAGTTGCAACTAGTTCAAAGTGCTCCTCTTCCTGCTCTACTTCCATTCACTACCCCTCCTCGTCCCCCCCCGTCGGAACTTGCACGGCAACGAAGGGCTTCCTGGAATCTTGACCGGACGTTTATAATTCACCGTTCCGAGTCTATTATCCCTCGTCGTCTTCATTGACAGACGTGTCTTTCTTTCTTCCCCTAGTTATTCGAACCCCCCATGGCTGGCATTTCCCCCGCCCGCCGCCTTCGCACCAAAACATCTGATATTACCGACTTTTTTAGGGTGGGACACCACAGCGCAACTCGGCCTGTGCAAAACGACTTGTCGACATCAAGCAGCATGACGTTGGAGGTTCCATCCGCAGACGAAAGTACCGGGCTGACGAAGAAGAGAACAACAAGAATTCCGTTTCTTGGACGCACCAGGAAGAAATCAAACCAGTCTGCTGCTTCAAGCCCTTACGACTCAACGGGCGCGCGCGATTCTACGGACGTTGGTGAGCTACCAAGTAGTAGAGAACCAAGCATCGATCGGTGAGCACCATTTCCATTTCGGTTCGTTATATGTTTTGGCCTGGGAAAAGTCTGTGGTCATCCGCACACTCGTTAACCAGAAAAAATGAATCCCCCCCTTCATCCCATGTTCTTGAAATTGACGCACTAATTCCTTTCCTTTAGACGTTCCAAGGCTTTGCCTCCTTTAGCCTCCAGCCCATCTCAAATAACGGTGTCCGAGGTTGCGGTGCCTGTCAAAACACCCACTCTTAGCTCCAAGTTGGCCGCCCATTTCAATCCTAACAGAACGCGGAAACTCAGCACCCTGAGGCATGACACGACGCCTACTTCAGGTCCTTCTCAACCTGCCACCACCACCCTCTCACCCCCACCGTCAAGTCCTCGGGCGGCATCATTTGATTCTGGATCTTCGGGTAATCGCTCTCCTACACCTCAGCCAGGTCCAAAAATCATGGTGTCCTTATCTCCCGACAATATCGAAGAGTACAAGGACCTGTTTACGTTACCGCGAAACCAGTCAGCCAAGGAATTACCATCCCATAAGCGATCGGCGCAAACGGCGCAGAAATCTTCCGACTCAGACACCACACCGCCCGGTTCCAGCCCCACATCCACCACACGCATGAAATCACCCATCCAGACGTCCATTCCACGTCGTGGCTCAGCCCCTTCCGTAATCGTTGATTCTACATCTTCGCGCCACCAGTCGTCGAGAAACCCCGGGGATGATTTCCCATCGAACAGGCCCAAAATCCCGCGGAAATACTCAGATAGCGAGAGGGGCCATCGGAGACAGGATAGCAATCCGACTCCCAGAAGCTCTGACTCTCGGGAGTCCCCACGGTTGGTGCCTTCCGAGAAGCCTTCTACCATATCGAGGCGACCATCCAATGCTTCGACCACGCATGCACCTGATGCGCCGCATCTGAATGGCCGGTCATCTGTGGCAGGAAGCAGCCAAACCTCCGATAGTTTACCCCAAACTAAGTTGCGGAGACCTCCCACCAGTGCGTCTGATCGTAGCCGGCCGCCGACGATGCCTCTGCCCTCTACTCCTCCGCCCCCCAGTACTCCACCACCGCGTCCCCCCACCGCCACCAGCTCGAGTGCGCAAACAATTGTCGCCCCCAAGACGCTCCTTCGGCCTAGAGCCCACACAATTGGCTCTACTCCTGTGACTTCGAGCCCTCTCACATCTCCGCCAACGAACCAATTATCACCAACCGATACTGGTGACAGCGTATCTGCCACACAACCCAGGCCTACGGATTCAACTTTCGACATACATCTGGCTTCTCGTGAAGAACTCCGTCAGGCGTTGATTGCTCGCAACCAACAGTACGACGAGCTCGCTAGTTACTTGTTGAAGATTACAGAAACTCATGTTGCTGAGGTGACAGCACTTGAGAAGAAAATTTCTTCCATGGAACGGGAGGCAGCGCGACGGGACAAGGAGATCAAAGGCTTGACCTGGTTAGTGGTAAACAACAAAGGGCCCCCTGGTGGTATTCTTCCTATTAGTGGCGCCCCTCGTCCACCTAGCTTGCTGGAGATTGACCATGCAAGGAGCCAAGCACGTGTTTCTGTTCGGAAATTCTCTTACGCAGAAGATTCTGGGGCAGAATCTCATCCTACGTCTGGAGCGGAGTCGATACGCGGTTCAGGAACCTCGGGGACAGAGTCTGTCTCTTCAATACGGGATAAGAAATTGCGACGACCATTCACTCTCGGCGAGAGTAGTTACAGTCTCTATCGATCAGCCACGGCCGGAAAACGCGCTTCCAAGACTCTCGCTCCAGACGCCGCTCTTCCGGACATACCCTACCGCTCAGGTGCAACCAACAGATCCTCTTTAAGCTCTCTTTCCATCTCACCCTCATCATCTACTTCCTCGCTATTACCACCAAGCCCGAGTGTAACAGTATCATCGCTCTCCGCGATTCCTGAAGCCCCCTCCCCCACTTCAGGGAAGACTGATGACCAACAAGAGGAACGACTCTCCTCCCGCGCGTCACACCGCATTTCCTCGTCTTCCATGGCCTCATCGAGCACAGCGGCTAGCAGCGCCTACGCCGCCAACCTAAAACGAAGCCGACCCCCCTCTATCGCCCAGGTGCTTGAAGAGACACCCAATATGGAGGACGTCCTGGAAAAGCTGCGACCCTTCGCTGCATGAATCACGTCAAGTCAATCGAAACGTCCAAACGTCCTGGAAACCTTCTCTCCCTCCTTGTGCCTCGCTCGCTACATTCATTCATCGGCCGAATCCATTTGCACCCTTTCATAACAAATCCCGACATTCATTTCGTTCGTTCTGTTTTCCCTCTCCACCTTCCATTCTGACATATCTTAGTCCCTTCTACTCGCATCGCATCTTTTTGCCCTTACACTCCTTTGTTCGCGCGCTAAGTTATTTCATTTATCTCTCAGGTATCTTTAGTGTCGGGCCGTTCGTGCCATTCATTTATCGACCGACCCTGCCTGCATGCCACTGCAAGGTTGACCGTTGCAGTAGCTATCTACTTACCGGATCGGATTGGACTCTCCTCATCCCCTTTCTCTCTTTTCATTATCCATCCAATTATCCAGCTCTACCATCATTCCCTGTATCACATATCATTGCACCCATCCCATCATATTTTACGTCGATTATGTCCCATCTGTTATGAAACTGTACATCCCTTTTTCATACTGGTGGCCATTCGGGTTTTTGACTTGATAGAGCATCTGTAATTTATACATTACCAGCCTTGCCTTGCAGAAGACATAAATATAACCCATTTTCCTCTACTGCAGGTCGCGTGAACATTGAATTTTGAACGTTGACAGTGGCTGACAGTTTGATCAGACTAAGTAGTTCCGATTTTGGGACTTGGCGTTCAACAGCTTCCTTCCTTCAACAGCTACCCCCACCCCGCCTTTCAAGTTTCCTCAGCCCTCAACATGTTTTCCGATAATCAGATCTTTCGAGAACTTCACAACGCAGCAATCGAATCGCTCGACAACCTACAACCCATCAACTCTTTCCCCGTATTCGCCATCATGGAAGTTATGAAATCCTCTTGCGAAGAAAGAGAATTTCTCGCCGCTACTGGCAGCGTCTGCCTCTCAGACAGCTTGATAAAGATGTTCATGGATACTATACCGCCCAGCAGGAGATCATCGCATACCCTCACGGTTCGTCGTTGTCACCAGCACCCATGCTAACGCTGAGCAACTTTCATCGATCAGGTCCTCCGACAGATAGCGGGCGGGAAAGTTATCCTCATCAAAGTCATGAGAGTGCTCTTTCCAGATGGCATAACGGGGCTCGCCAACGACCGAGCGTTCCTCGCTATTCTGGGCGCACTGTTCAAAGCTGGTTCTCGCGTATTCGCCGTCGAGTGCATCAAAATCATTTTTTGCCGATTGGTTCAGGCGGTTCAGAATCAAGTCGAATCTCTGTACGTTCCCGTCCCCACGTTTTTGACTAAGGCATTGACTCGTTCTTTTAACAACAACTTCAGAGTGCGACGTGGACTTATGGTCATTGCCCCACTTAGAGCTCATACTGACCGGAAAACGAGCTTTTTTTTGAATGGTATTCGTGCTGTGAGCGAACGCTCTCGGCCTGCAAAGAACCATTATGATACCAGACGAGACGAGGCGAAGGTTATGCGACCGATCAATGACGCCAGGCGTGATCCCAATCGAGTTTGGGCACCGCTCCCCTCTTTTGATGAGAGCAGGAAACGACGTACACGTGCCAACGGAGCAAGTTTTGGTGCGTACCCTAGACAAGTTCTTGCTGTTCCCTTTTGACATTGGACAGAATCGTACTCTAAGAGATCTAGGACGCAGGTAGACAACTTTGACAGTTTTGTTCTACCTTCTTCGTCGCTGTCAGGTGCAAGTAGATCTCCTTCATACTCGTTAGGTGCAAGTAGCTCTCTTTCGCCGCCATCAGGTTCTCCCTGTTCCTCGTCAACCCACTCGACTGGTATCCTGGTGAATCGCGCAAGAGAGGTATCGAATTGTGGAAGCATCAGCGTTGATAAACCGGACAGCAATTTACCGAACAACGGCCAAGATTCACGCAAGGCTAACGAGTCTATCAATCAACCTTGGCGATTCAATGAAGAAGCAAACAACCCCTTGCCTGCATTTGCAGGGTCTTCGCTGGATGATCAGTCGCCAATCGTTCTCGCTACACCATCTACTGGGCTCTTCGACGCGTCTCAACGTCACAGTGAGGTTTCTCTCTCAAAGGTTCAAGCCTGCACCAACTCTTTTGGCGTGATGGGCTCTTCCCCGCAAGGAATCAGGAAGGCCTCTTCACCCCCTCAGCAACAGATCAATGGTATCCGTGACTCGATTCCTTCAACGCCAAGCTCAAAAAAGACTTCCGGCCTTGTTCCTTCACCTATCCGACCATCAGTCTTCGGAACAGTATTCACGACTAGCCTTTGCCTTTGCAACAAGGTCGACCCTCCGACAAAGTTACCTATCCAACGAAATGAAGATTCCGAAGACGAAGAAAGTGTCGCGCTCGCACTCATGACTGATATCCCTGACAGCCCCATATGCCCTGGCTTCTCCTTCGACGATCTGCCTCTTCCAGCTGTGACTCATCTGGACCGATCTGAGGCCATTATCTCGAGTCTGCCCCTGCCTTCTATTCATTACAGCTAACTGGCTCGTCGAACATCTTTTATCTCATCTTACCCTCTACGAGTATACTACTACAAATTAATAGCAACCTGATTGCGCATCCTATTGCGAAAGATTTGTGGAGATTTGGTTTCTACTCTCATCTGGTGTTTACGTCCATTCAACTACGAACCATTCACAAGTTTTTAAGGGGTTTGGCAGTAAGCTACGCCGAGGATCGTTTTGAAAAACAGTCATTAGAATATGCCAGACACAAAACGCTTACTACGGCACTGTTCCGTCATACTCCCACCAAGTACGCCAAATTTTTCATGAATTAGAGGCGTCCTCAACATGCATGGGGTTCACCACGAGAAATCAGTTAGACTACTATCCGTCTATGTAACAACTATGTAACTCTTCATCGGTTATCAGTCTTAGATCTTAGCTAATAACTTACAATGGACTTGAATCAACACGAAACACTGGTTACAAAAGCTTTTATATTCTGAAAAGCCTGTCTAGCTCAATTGGACAGAGCATCAGGCTCAAATACAGGGAATGCATTCATAAGTAAAATCTGAAGGCTGAGTTTTGACCCTCACGGTGGGCCTTTTTCAGCGATGTAGTTTTTTGTAGAATGATGGCCCAGGACCGTAACATTGAATTTGAAAAATATCGCTGTCTCAAGACGATGCTGATTTGGATGAGGGTGACGACGGCTAGGACTACGGGGGGTGTGGATGCGGCCAGTGTGGGAGATAACGGATATTGGCTGTACCCCGAGCGTTGGCAGCCAACGCATCGCCAATCCATTCCTCGCCTTTGCGCCATTCCCCGTCACACCCCCAACCTATGACAATGAGATAGGCCTTCTCGAGGCGTTTATCCATTTCAAGCTCCTCCCACACCTTACATCAGGAAAACATTTGAAATCTATGTAGGTCTATGTAGCCTATATAGGAACTATAGCTTTTTAGGTTGACCCCTGATATATAGGTCTCATAGGTCACTGAGTACCCTATGTAGGCTGGTGGTAGGTTGCCATAGGTACTGTATCTCAACCCCCTTCTACCAAAAATGTAATTCACCTCTTCCTGAGGTGCTCACTGTGCCACATATTTACTTGTTCAAATTTCAGAAATTCAAGTTGTACTTAGGCTGGGAACTTACTAAATAAATATTGCATCTTACAGGAGTTGAACTCAAAGCCTCATGGATAGGCTTACATTAGTGATTATTTTGTACACAACTTAACAGCTAGTCTACTAGAGCATTTGAAACAGACATCTGTTTATACCATACATACCATCAGTGTTGAAAGCAACCTTTTAGAAAAATCATTAACACCCACTGCACATTAACACCACAATGAGGATTATGTCTAAAATATTGGGGCCCAGGGCAGCTTGTATGATATATACTGCATTATGATCATAACTTTCTTCACATCTCTGTTTACTGTGATATTATGTAAGTATCATTCCAGATTCTTGATGAGGCAAGATTTATTTCAATAGTCTACTGTAGGCTCAAATTAGCTTTTGTACCTACCACAGTCTACAGAGGTAATGATAAACCTATGTTGACCTACAGAGCCTACAGAGGCTATGTAAATATGGCCAAACTACAGAAAAAAATCATTTTCCTGATGTATCGTCGTTGATGTCTACAAAGCCTTGGGACAATTCATAGCAAATTCATAGAGGCGGTACCCAATGAGCTGCGAAATCTCCGACAGCAAGTTGATCCACATTGGATCACTAGGAAAGTATTGGGATGGGCACCCCCCTTGCTTCGGCCCATTTCTGGACAGGGATGAATATACGGCCGATGGACGTGGAATGAGGATCTTGGAGCAACGTAGAGACGGGGAGAGATGCATTTGCGGTTCTTCAGTAAGTTCACACATGGAAAGGGTGGAAAATGAGAGACGGTACAGAGCAATCTGTTGCAGATCCCAAGACTCTGTCCCAACATTGATCCTATGAAATTTGCCTTTCAAGTGGAAATCACCGTCGACATCGACGCGAAAGTCAGGTAAAGGCATAAGCGGTAGGCCTGGATTGGAAAGGCAAACCGACGCAGATTCTAGCTGATTGTCTGGTACGACATAGTGGAAATTCTAACAAAAAAACACGGCTTTTACACGTCAATGAACTCATAATTGAAGTAAGAATAAGATTGGACATACTTTCACGAAAACAGGTACCTTCATCCTGCGATAGAGTAGAGCGCGCCACTCGATCACTTGGATACCCTTTCGATGCATCGTCTCGAGCGCTTTATCGACCAACACAGCAGGATGCTCGTCCAAATCTAGAACCGTCGTAGGTTGTTCCCCATGAGCTTCATCTGAGAATATATGGGGCTTGCTTGAGGCTAAGGTGGGCAACACCATTATGGTGGTCAAGCCGCGAGCGGACTGGGAGGCAAAATTCAAATCGAACACCAGTAATGACCTAGAGGATGAAATAGTCCAAGAAGCCCAGAAATTATGCTTGGAGTTCGCAATTGGCTCCCGTACAACTGGCCCAACATACCAGAAGCATTTTGAATCAAAATCAAGTCAGCCACTGCACGGAGAAGCCGATAGCCAGTACTTACTGTCTAGTTTACGTGGAAAAACTATACTGTACCATTTCGACCGAGTGTTCAGGTCACGCATCACAAATAAGTTTGAACTGAACACTTATGGTACTTGTCACAGGTCACACCTGCTAGTGAACACCTGGTAAAACTAGAGGCTGACACTTAGCAGTGGCAGCAGGCACCTTGCTTGCTGACAAATACACTGCTTTGCACCAATACGATGCGACTTTCTTTTTCGTAACAAAGGAAAGAGTGTTCAAGAGCTATAGTGCTACATAGTTGACTGGAAAGATGTATGTAGTAAACATTGGAGCTGGCGCTAAGAAAGAGACGACGATATCAGGTTTTGAAAAGGCCAGTTGTTTGCACCAGTTTGCCCGCTCGCGTGTGCGATGTGCAAGAAAAGAGCCCCATGGCCCGTAGGAAGTTTGTTTGTTCATGCTTGCCCGCTCGCGTGCGCGATATGCAAGAAAAGACCCCCATGGCCCCTGGGAAGTTTGTTTGTACCTGTTTGGTATTTATGACCTTGGGAGACCTTGACAAGCAAGGTGATGAGTGTAATAAATGAGTTTTTTTGGCCCCAAGTGCGTTTTTAAACAAAAAGGGCATTCTAGTACAACTGTATCATCTCAGCAACATCTCGGTAGTCCTCCCAGTCATCCCATTTTCCCCCGCCCATGTAAGGCTTACATGCACACTTTGTTGGCACTTGATGATGACCTCAGCCCAGTATTGGCTCGGGAATTTCGACAGAAATTTCATTTTTGCCTTCCATGGTTATGAAAAGGTCCTCATCACTTCCCAACCTCCCAAAATTTCCATGAACACTTCAATTTTTTGTGATCACTTTCACGGTTGTCACACATCACACAGGCCCATGAACACCTGAGCCAGTGAACACCACATGTCACATGTCACACCCCATGAACACTTGGTCGAAATGGTACAGTATTTCAGTGTTGGATTCTAAAGGGTTATTAACCCCCAGAATTTTGGCTAAGGCTTAGGTCTTAGTTACAGGCCTTAATTAAGACTTGATTCTAAGGGGTTATTAAGGCTCTGCCTAAAAATAGATTATTTTGTCAGTCCTTCAAAGTCATCACCTAAGCCCTAATTTTCTATCATCTGGTACATATTCTCTCTGCATCTGCCTCCTCATCTGCCAAAAAGTCATCAATTGGGCTTCCTCCATGTATGATTTTTGGGCCATGAAAAGAAAAGTATGCATGCATAGGGGACCCAATTTACTTGGTGCTGGGGATAAAGTGTTTCCAAGTTTGGATGGGGCAAGAAGGGTTGGAAGTGGAGTATATTTGCAATTTGTCCATCTGATTCATTCCACATAGTAGTAGTCATATTCTCTTGGCACACATTTCTAAGGCTTAACTAAGACCTATTGAAAACTCTGACCGATGCTAACCCTTAGCCTTAGAATGAATTTAAGCCTCAAACCTTATTAACCCCTAAGCCTTAAGTTCAACACTGCAGTATTTAGCACCAACAGCTTGCCCTCCGACTACTCCGACCTCCCCGAAGCAGAAACACCTGACTGAGGAATGAACAATCTAACCTACAAACGCTCGAGTCATCTATTGATTCTTAACAATTGGCAGTGCTGGTGCAGTGCCGAACCCTAGGGCTATTGTTCGCCGAGAACCGTCCAGCCGATAAGGACACTCATCATGACGGATGGATCCATCATCTTTATTGTTGTTCGCTCCTGCCCTTTTGTTGTCTCCGCGGACGGGCACCCAGAGCGCTCATAAGCTAGGCAAATACGGTTGCTGTTGTCTCCTGGCACATACCATCTCCAGCTCTCACCAGCGCCAACGTTTGACGCTTTTTTTTCTATTCAATTCGAGTGAGGCTTAGTGCATCAATATCTGATCTTGTCCTATACCTCCAGGTAGGTGCGATGCAGAGATTTTGAAGACTGATTGCTGATCATGATGGTTGGAGTGTAGGATGGCAGTTCAGACGTTGTTCCAGACCCGTACAAGATCCCCTTCTCCCTCCTCGACAAGCCATGGTAGCCATGATTCGGGGAGCTCGAGTTCTATTCGCTCTTTTGATATGCATCGTATTAAACATGCTGCAGTAAGTCGAGCTTGCCCTTTCTTCCTCGACGTACTAATCATGTATTAATCAGTCATCATTCCTTCATCAACGCTGTTTATCGAGTCAAATCAGCCAGAGGAGGCATATGAACAGTCTTAATCCCGCATGTTCACTTCCTGAAGCCGTCCTGCGCAAGATTTTCATAGCTTGTGCACGGATTTTTGGGAACGACGACGCTGCCTGGAGTTGGGTCAATGTGACCTACGTTTGCTCCTCTTGGAGGCAGGTAGCCCTCGACTGCCAAGACCTATGGCGCTACGTCGATTTTTCTCACCCCAAATGGTTCGCCGTCACGCTGCCTCGGGCTAAGACGGTCCCTCTCTGTATCCGAGCCACAGTTGGGACCCATAATACTGGGCTTCTACAACGAACATTTCAGCTCGCACACCGGATACAAAGCATAAACCTTACTTGCCCCATCCAACACATTCACGGTCTCCTTCCTACATTAACATACCCTAATCCCGCGCTCGAATCACTGACGATCAACGTGCGTATACCCAATTACGACAATACCCATAGAGTTTACGAACCCTTATCGTTCCCTACGACTGGCGCGCCCCTTCAGCGCCTACGCTATTTGGAATTGCGCTGCGCGCCGTTCTACATGATCTCTCCACGTTTCAACTTTCTTACCCACCTTCATCTTTATGATCTACCACCATGTGAACGACCTACTCGCCGTCGTTTCCTTTTCATGCTCGCGAAGATACCCCTCCTACAAGATTTAGTCCTGGAGCGAGCTTTCCCCATCAACGTTGAATCGGACGACTTTGCCCATACGGAGAAGCGAGTCACCCTCTCTCATCTCGTGTCCGTTTCCCTCACTGGGTCTGTGACGGACCTTTCGGTCGTCTTGAACTGCATCAAGATGCCACCCACTGTCTGCCTCTCCTGTGTGATTTGCACACTTTCAGACCTCAAGGGCAACATCTGGAGGCTCGGCCAAGCTATCGGAGCCCATTCATGGGGGGGAACTGATGGTGTCCGGCTCGAAACACTCGTGATAACGGGTCGAGAAGAGTCAGAGCGGTTCTTGCCCGGGGTTGATATCAACCCAGATTTCAGACAGTCTCTCCGCCTTCGGGCCTATAGAGCCGACAGTGAAGTCGGCCGCGCTGCGTTTGACCTTTCTATTGGGCCTGAGCAGGGGTTTTCGGGAGACGACGTTATGGTGACTGCGTTGGGTGCCATTTGGAAAGCCCTCACGCTGACACATGTGCATACCATGGCCCTCCAGAATCTGGATATCGTCACGCAAAAGTCGTGGTCCCAGTTCCTGCGCACCCTGCCTTCCCTCCGAGTTTTGGATATCAGAGGTCTCCCGCCTTCAGGGTTAGTTTGGGCACTTTTGCTGAACGCACGGGCTCATTCACAAGGTGATGTGGGGAATGGGGACGCTCAGCGCCTTTTTATCCCTAGGCTTAATGATATCTATATCCATGGCGTTGATTGTTCCGCTGGAGGGTTCATGGTTGCTTCCGGTGCACTTGTGAACTCGCATTGCGACCTGGACGACTCACGTTTCTTGGATGTTCTATCCGCATGCCTGAGCGAACGGCGGCGGTTTGGGTTGTGTCTCCGGAGTTTATCTATCGCGCGATGCGAGTACGTGTATAAGCAATCAGCAGAAGATGCGAAGAAGGCTGTAGCGCATCTTGTTTGGGATTTGAGGGGGATTGTGAAACAGGAAACGGTCACGGATGAGACGAGTCCGGCGAGGTATAGGAAGGATTGGACAATTTCAAGTTATCGGCCGAGGCATTATCATCGTTTAAGGACTCTTAGGGAGTTGGACTTGGAGCAGGAGCGGGAGAGCAGTCTATCGTGATATGTATATTATTCTGTCCTTTCTTACTTATTCACCTCCACTTCATGCCTTTTGGCAACAGCCTTCTTTCTCACTATCTTGGAGGACGCATAGGCTGTTCTGTTATGTATGTCGAGTAAAGCCTCAATATTCAATATTCAATGGCAATATGTATATGCCTCATTCGCACCTCAACGCGCCCTATGACTCGGCACAATTTTGACATTTTATTGCCACAAAAATTGCTCCTAGCTCCAATCAAATTTCCCTTTTTTCTCGTCGAGAAATATGAAGAGAATTCCGTTTACATTGCTGCCTCCCAGAATTGCGAGGCTGTCTGTGATACTTACTCTGCACCCAGCATTGGTAATTGTTCAGAATCGATAGATGGCCCCCAGGCTGGAATGCACCACAACATCCTCATAAAGTTCTCATATTCTAATGTATACGTAAAAGTACATGTCTACATAAGAGTCCTATAACCCAAGTAAGTATGAAAGAAAGATCTACCGCAAATTACGCGTATTAAACACAATTAAATACGTCGACACCGTTATAAGTCCAATCGCAAGCACCACACCAGCATAGCAAAGCGCATACCGACATCTCTGAATCCAAGGATCGAACATCCTCCTCCCGGACTCTGGGCGTCCCCTCACCTCCTTCAATTTGACGCCGTAAAGTAGATGATCGAAGACCCTGTTGGGTTTCGACACCACCACCTTGAACGTCCTCGCAAACCAGCTCTTGGGTCTAGTTCGTTCGGGACATTGGACGGGACGGGAGATGAATGGGTACCCGAACGATATCCCGCGCAGGGACCGCTTGGGATCGTTCAACCGAGCCCTCCCGTCCTCTGACGCCTGCTTCTCCGCGACCCACTTGGGCAGAGGCGGGCCAAGACACGCAGCCGCCTTCCCACCACCACCACCTTCTCTAGGTCCCTCAGGCCCACCACCAGCACCCATACCCATCATAGTGCTATTCATCACCATCAGATCCCGCTTCTTATTCCGTCCACCACAAAACTTCTCCTTCCAATACCCAGCATTGAAATAAAACTCCCAAAACGTCAGACGGGGCGGCTGTTCCCCGAAATTGGTGAAATGCCAACCGCCGACGAGCCATAAGACGGGACATAGAAAACCCAGCCAGAAAGCCCAAAATGCTGGAGTTACGGTTATCCATTGTCTTTTCGCGCGAAAGGTGTGAGGTCTGCCTGAACCGAGAGCGGCGTCTCGGTCCCATCGTCGGGCTATGAATGATTCGTTGGTAGATTGGGCTTGGGATCGTATAGAGCGGATGGATGGGAGACTTGGGTTGTTTCTCCTGTGTCCGTAAACCGACAGCTTCTCATCCTCTTCTTCCTCCTCCTCCTCCCCTTCCTCGTGGACAATCCGCCTTGAAGACCCACCAGGACCAGGCACCCGATCCTTACTCGTAGCAGTCACGAAACTATCAGCATGCAACGACTCATGATCACCTCCATACTCCTCTGGATCTTCATCATAATGCCCCTCTGCGCTGCCCGCAATAACAGACATCGTCGACCTGCGCGGTCGAAGTGGGGGTCCGGCGCCGTTATTTTGGCTGGGGTGTGGACCGGGAAAGGGGGGTCGGAGGTCGAGAGGGGGGATGCTTGGGGGTTCGGAGGATTTGGTTGTTGTCGTTCCAGTACCACCAGGTGGGGGACGGGTGACGACGGTGGATGTTGTTGATACGTGTGTACGTGAAGAGGTTTGGGATGTTGTTCGGTTGAGTTGGCGTGTGATGAATGGGGAGGAATAGGATGGTGAGGGTCCTGTGACGTTTGTTAACATCGTTTTTACTTTAGAGATAACCAGCTTAGTAAGAACTTACGAGTGATTTCAGATCCTTGCGATCCATCTGGACTAGCATTAGCCGATACCCCCAAAGGAGATGCAGACGCAGATCCAGCAGAGGTAGACCTTGATAAATCATTCTGCGACCCTTCACGACTAGGTAATCCAGTCGACTGCCTCGTCGAACCCGGCGAAATATAATCCTGCTCCGCAATGGGCGACAACTGTTTCGCCAGCGGATAATTATACGAATTCCCATACATATCAGTGTTGACCGAATGAGGTTGAGAGTCCAACCGTAACGAATGCGTGCTTTGAGAGAAGATCTCGGGTGGTTGAAGCTTCAGCTTCATTTTTGTTGTTGTGTTGGAGGTCGTTGTGGTTGTTGTTGATTCCGTCGAGGGTGATGGTGAGGGACTACGAAGAGATGCCGTAGAAGGGAGAGAAGAAGCAGACCGGGCCATAGGAATAGGATGTACATGCCCATGGGGCACCACCGAAGGCCTGGGTATATTGGCACCATCCGCACGTACAACAGCAGGCGGAGGAACTTGGATAGTCGTCGCCTCTTCATCATCCTTTTCCTCCGATGGTACTCTTAAGCGAGGACCAACACCTGGACGTCGGATCGGGCTAGGCTGCCGATAGTGCTGCCAGTGCGTAACGTGTTCTTCGCTGAAACCCGTGAGGGAGCTTGTCCCCGAGCGTGGGATGGGCGGGCTGATGGCGCTAATGTCCAGCTGGGCGGAAGACGCTGAGGAGGGTCCTTGGCCTTGTTGCGTCACTGGCCAAGGGAGGTGTTCTTCCTCTGAAGTGTCCTCTCGTAGACGCCAGCGGTTAAGAAAGTCGAGCATCTCTCAGTCAGGCCGCGTGCTGCGGTGGAATGTATTAGTAGAGAGAAATGCGAAGGGGAAGAGAGGGAAAGTTGAAACGCACTTGTTGTGCATGAATTTTATATACATCAGCGCTCCTCGTGTTCGGGTGTGGTGGCAGTCGTTCTTGGGAGATTAACTTGGGCTCTAAGTAGATGATCATACCACCCCGAACCTGAAGGCATGCCAGTCGGTCCAGCCTACATGCAGGGAATCGCCAGGTAGCAGTGACATGATCACTGAGAAGTCCGAAAATACTCTGCCAAGTAACCCCATCGAGCACTGCCGAAGAGATAAACGCGGTCTTGATTGCCAGCGTTCAATCGATTTTGAGGAGGTAGAGATCATGTGCGGAAAACATGGTTGCCTCGAGGATGGCCAGATTGGTAAACGTCAGTTCATTTTTCCCCCTCTTGACCGAGCATGAGGAAGTAGACGTTCAAAACGATGTCGATGAACGACTGAGAGTATGTAGATAGCCAACGTGGTTGAACGTTTGTATTAACGGCGAGGGGGCAATCTTATTTCGTTGGATGTCAATGAGCACAATCGTGTCAGTGAAACTCAACTGACCATGTCAGCGGGTAGACGTCCAGGTTCCGATGGTCTTCAGCTCTGAATGAAATGAAATCGGGGTACATAGGCTTCAGAGTGTCTTTTGATACAGGCCAGTTGAGAGAGTAGGTGTAATACAAGATAGCAGTACGTCAAGATCAGTCGATAAATCCAATAAATGACAAGGGTATCACAGTTCGTACAACATCGCTTCACTTCGTTTCTTCAACTTCGTTCACATTGCCCTCCTCCGTGCCTTCAACTTTATTCTTTTCCGTCGTCGCCTCATCCTCCACGCCTTCAAGTTTCTGACTCTCTAGATCCGTTTCGCTGGCATCTAAGACTATAGGTCCCGAAGCGTCCCTCGTCTCTTCCCCATCCACAACCTCCGACGTCGTTGGCGGGGTAGAAGCATCAGAACCCGGCTCATCCAACTCCCCAGATGTCTCCTCAGGCAACGGCACGCTCTCCGGATTCGGTTCCAGTGCCGTAACCTCACCTTCTTCCTTCTCCGGAGTCTCGCCCTGCAAATCAACCTCCTGCACGCCCTTCGTGACCTCCTTCACTTCCTGCGTCTCAGGCTCAGGCTGCGCATCCCCATTCCCATTGTCCAAGTCTAAATCCAATGTGGGTCCGGGGGTGGCACTGTCCCCGCGCGGCTTCTTCTTCCTCTTCACTTCCTCCTCCACCTCCACCTCCCTCTCCGTTGAGCTTAAACGGCGTTTTCGGCGCGTACGTGGGGCGTTGGAAGTTGCTATACATAGCATGGATGTTTAATTAGAACGCGTCACATGAAGATGAAAAATGAAATGAAATGAATAGGGGGTGTTGGAGGGGCACTTACGATCGTCTTCCCAAGGCCTATCTGGTCGTGGTATTACGCCGTATGAGATGCGTCGGATGAGGCTGAACATCGTTATTTGGGAGGAGGTGGGTTTGGCGCTGGGGGTTGGTGGCAACTGGCAACCACGACGCGACTTGAGAATGCGTGACTGAGTGTTGTCGTGTTTGGCACGCACGTGTAAAAGATAAGATAAGATGGTAGATAAATTTCCTAATCAATCGATCTTGACTCGATCACAATTATACTTGAAGTCCACCCCTCATCCACATAACCATGACGCTCGATATCCTCAGCTTCATCGACAACAAAGGCGGCAATGCCGAAGAGATCCGCGAGTCTCAGAGAAAGCGGGGTCACTCCGTCGAGCTCGTCGACGAGATAATCCAGATGTACGCGGATTGGGTGAAGAGTGCGTTTTTTCAATCGACAACCGTGTTGGAGACTCATAAAAATGGATATAATAGTGGACTTTGAAACTAATGCGTTGAGGAAGAAGGTGAATGAGGTGCAGAAGGAGATATCGGCTAAGAAAAAGGTTGGTTGGTCTTCTTTTCTTGTGAGTTCGTGAAGATGATGGACAAGCGATGTTATTTTAGGCGAAACAACCCGCAGATGACCTGGTAGCGGCGAAGAAAGAGATCGACGCGCAGGTCGAGGCGAAGAAGAAGGAAGCAAAGGAGTTTGAGATTAAGATGCGCGCAAAGGCTTGTACGGTTGGGAACATCGTTGGGAAGAACGTCCCCATCTCTCTTACAGAGGTAATACCTTTTCTTTCTATTTACCTTGATCAGGCGGATCTGATTGGTTCAGGACGATAACACTACACTGCGTACATGGAACCCTCTAGGCGAGACTGACGACCCCGCACCAAGACCAGGAATCCTCCCCCACCACGAAGTCCTTCTCAAACTCGACGCAATGGATCTCGAACGCGGTGCGTCTCTTTCTTATCATCCTCACACCCCCCACAGACTCAAATCCCCACTACAGGAGCCAAAATTGCCGGTCACAGGGGATACTACCTCACCAACGACGGCGTCGACCTAAACCAAGCCCTCATCTCCTACGGGCTCGACTTTCTCCGTAAACAGGGTTACAAAAAGATCCAACCCCCCTTCATGATGAACAAAGACCAAATGGCAAAGACCGCGCAACTAGACCAGTTCGATGAGGAATTATACAAAGTCATCGGGTCGGACGACGAGAAATACCTCATCGCCACATCCGAACAGCCCATCTCGGGCTATCACTCTGACGAATGGTTCGAGAGCCCCGATACACAGCTACCTATCAAATACGCGGGTTATTCTACGTGTTTCCGGAAAGAGGCGGGGTCGGCTGGGAGGGATATGTGGGGTATCTTTAGGGTGCATCAGTTTGAGAAGGTTGAGCAGTTTGTGATTAGTGACCCTGAGAAGAGCTGGGAGATGTTGGATACGATGATTGGGAATAGTGAGGCTTTTTATCAGAGCCTTGGGTTGAGGTATCGGGTTGTGGGTATTGTGTCGGGTGCGCTGAATTTGGCGGCTGCGCAGAAGTGTGATTTGGAGGCGTGGTTTCCGTTTCAGAGGGCGTATAAGGAGTTGGTGTCGTGTTCGAATTGTACGGACTATCGTGGGTGGTTTAGGCTTTTTTCCTACTTTTTGTCGCTGATTTCTTGACAGAGAGCAGGAGGTTGGAGATTAGATGTGGATTGAAGAACAAGGACCAGACGCGCAAGGTGTACGTGCACATGCTCAATGGTACACTCTGTGCGACAGAGCGTGCGCTTTGCTGTCTAGTCGAGAATTACCAGACGCCAGAAGTGATTCTTTCCTTGCAGCCACCATGAATTGAATTGACACCTTATGCAGGGCCTCGTTATCCCCGAAGTCTTGCGACCATACATGCAAGGACGAGATTTCATTCCCTTTACCAGAGAGTTGCCCAAAGGAATGCAGAAGAAACAAGCATAGAGAAAGGAAAAGATAACCTGTATAATTTATGTAGGACCGCAAGTTGTAATTAGACTTCCATGAGATTCCCCGCAGTCTAGTCACACGGCTGTGTCAAATTCCGTGCTTTCACTGATCATCACAAAAATCGAATTCTTCTTTGCTCGCCCACCACCACCACCACCGACGACGACAAGCCAAATCCCCAGTGCGGGGGATTCGATGAACGCCGATGCCGCCCATCCTATACCTTCTATACACCGCCCTCATCTTATTTAAACTATTCTCAGCATCATGTCTCGCAGAGTCCTTCTCAAATTCCCAAGCGCTCGTCCAACGCTCACCAGAACCCCACCAAGACGACCTACCACCCACCTCGCCGCAGGACCTAGAACTTCTCGACATAGTCCTCGTCGCATCCATCGACGGGAAATTCCACGCTCTCAATAGGACGTCAGGCCAAACATTATGGTCCATGTCTTCATTCGCCCCAACGACCACGAGCGTCTTCGCCCCTCCGACTTTGGGGCCACTCATCCGAACCACCCACGTCGATCTGGATCCCGAGGACGGGGCGGCGTATCAGGAGATGTACATCATCGAGCCCCAGTCCGGTGATATCTACATCATGTCGACGCCTTCGAGCCCATTACAGCGTTTCCCCTTTTCTATGCCCGAGTTGGTCGACATGTCGCCGTTTACGTATCTTGGGGACGAGGAAAGGAGGGTGTTTGTAGGAAGGAAGGAGACGTCGTTGCTTTTGATTGAGCTTGAGACGGGCAAAGTGAAGGCTACGCTGAATTCGGAGTGTCCCTGGGATCCGTTTGAGGATCTGAAGAATGATGAGATAGATTTGGATTTGGACGAGTTGGAGGAGGGCATTTTGAAGCCTTCTGCCCCGACGGAGGTGTTCATTGGTCGCACTGGTATGCAGTCTTTTTTTTTTGTCCTCACACGAGCAGTTGCTAATTGGCGCTATGTAGATTACCACATATCGATATACAGTCGACCGACGAACCGGACGCCTGGGACACCTCTTCCCCCGGTCCAAAACCTCTCATTTTCAACATACGGTCCCAACAACCAAGATAACCACCTACAAGCTTCCTACCGTACAACCCAAGACGAAGGGTACATCCAAAGCCTACCCAACGGCGAGATCATCTACTTTCAGGCCAAATCCACAACAAGCACAGGCGGACGAGCTGTCTGGGGACGCAACTTTAACACACCCATGTATGTTCTTTTCTTCTTCTTCTCCTTTCTTTCTTTCCACCCCATGCTAAACCTCCAAATCTAATCAGTGTAGCGATATTCGATGTCCTTCAAAAACCTTCCCACCCACACAAACCCCACCCCTTCGTCCTCCTCCAGCCTCGTCCCAGACTGCAAGACGTCATCCCCAACCTCAGCCACACCGCCCGCTTACCCAACCTCGACTCTGCCTACGTCGGCATGGTCGAAGAGACGGGGAGCTTATTCGCTATGAGCCCGGACCACTACCCACTCGTCGTTTTTGGTGGGCCGGAGAGGTATACCCAAGGAAGGCTTTTGGATGCTCCTGGACGGCTTGATAATGGTGATGATGATGATGATGACGGGAGATTGCCTACGGCCGTGGACGAGATAACGAGGCTGAGAAAGCAGAGGCAGAGGATGGATGAGAGGAAGAGGGAGGCGTGTAGTGATTTGAGTGAGGGGTTGAGGGATCGACGATGTTTAGTTGGGGTGAGGAGGCTTGAGGATGGAGATGGGCATGAGAGTCGGATGAGGAGGTTGTTGGATGGGCCTGTGAGGGGTGATGTTGGCCCGGAGGTGCTTTCGAATGGGAGTACCCCCGTTGATGAGGAGGACGAGGAGGTGTTGGAGCAGGAGCCTGGGTTGGGTAGGGTCACTGGCGTTAAAGAAGTGAGGAGGCTCTGGGAGGCGGTGGTAGTGTCTGTGGTTATTGGGATTTTGTCAGTGTGGTTTGTGGTTGGACGGTTTAAGAGGAAGGTGGAGAAGAGGTTGAGGGTTTTGGTGGAGTCGGAGGGGAGGAGGACGGCTGAGGAAGATATTATGACGCCAACACCTTCAACGGCAGAGATCCCTGCAACGCCTTTGACGGCCGGTCCAATTGAAATCAAGGAACTGGTTGAATCGCCCATTATGAATGGATTCAAGGACTCACCAAAGTCCAAGGATTCAGCACTACCATTGCCCCCCGTAGCAGACGACGGAGACGAGAGTGGTGGAGATGGTGAAGGGGACAATGACCCTGTTGCCACTCCTGGTAAGCGGAAAGGAAGGAGGGGGAAGAGGGGGAAGAAGAAGAAAGCTGGTGCTATTGCAGGAAGCGGTGTCGGTGGTGGTGAGGATGTCGAAGAAGAGAAGAAATTGAACGGAGTTGCGCATGTCAATGGGTCTGCCGCTGTGAAGGAGGTGGAGACGCCTCCACCACCGCAGACGTTACTCGTGATCACTTCTTCTCCCAAGCCTGCTTCTACTGGTCCATCGTTAATCGTTTCAGATACGATTCTGGGTACGTCAACGAGTTTCAACTATTCCTGACGTTTGTTTTAACCCTCTCTTCCAGGCTTTGGCTCACACGGCACAGTAGTATTCCAAGGCTCCCTTCAAGGCCGCGCAGTAGCCGTCAAACGGCTCCTGCAAGACTTTGTCACCCTCGCCTCAAGAGAAGTAAGCATTCTCCAAGAAAGCGACGACCACCCCAACGTCATCCGGTACTACTACCAAGAAGCCCACGCAAACTTCCTCTACATCGCTCTGGAGCTCTGCCCCGCCTCGCTGGCAGACATCATCGAGTCCCCAGACCGAGACCAGTTCCGCGATATCGCTATCTCGTTTGACCCCAAAAAGGCTTTGAAGCAGATAGCGGGTGGGCTGAAACACTTGCATGCGCTGAAACTTGTGCATAGGGATATTAAGCCCCAGAATATACTCATCTCGACGAGTAAAGCGGGCGGAAAAACGGGGAACAATAATTATCGCATGCTCATATCGGATTTTGGACTGTGTAAAAAGCTGGATGTTGACCAGACGTCTTTTTATCCCACTGCGAATGGGGCGATGGGTGCTGGTACCGTTGGCTGGCGGGCGCCAGAGATATTAAGGGGGGACGTGAAGCTCGACGAAGTCACGGACGAACACTCGTTGTCTTCTCGTGGTAGTACGTCGACTATCAACGGGTCTGCGTCTTCTGGAGGAGCACCTACGACGGGGAAAAGGACGAGGTTGACCAAGTCCGTGGATATTTTTGCATTGGGATGTCTTTTTTATTATACCCTGACAAATGGGGGACATCCTTATGGAGATCGATTTGAGAGGGAGGTTAATATTATGAAGAATGCGAAGAATTTGGATGGGCTTGCGACGTTTGGAGAGGAGGGGACGGAGGCGAGTGATTTGATTACGCAGATGCTTGATCCAGAAGCGTCAGAACGGTATGTTGTTTTTTCTTTTCTTTTCCATTCTTTGGTCTGCCAGGCTCAACTTTCTTATAGACCAGATACCACGACATGTTTACTTCATCCTTTCTTCTGGGACTCTAGTCGTCGATTGAACTTCCTACAAGATGCTTCGGATAGATTCGAGATCATGTGTCGGGATCCTAAAGATCCGAATCTCCTGAATCTCGAAAAAGACGCGATTAACATCGTTGGACCAGATTGGCATGCACGTCTGGACCGTGCATTTACAGAAAACTTGGGCAAGTTTAGAAAGTATGATGGGAAGTCTGTGCAGGACTTGCTACGTGCTCTACGGAACAAGGTTAGTCGCCATATCACTTTCAAGTTGAATGCTGAGTTACTTACGAGTTGCGGATAGAAACACCACTACCAAGATCTACCAGAAAACGTAAAACGCAGTCTTGGGCCTATGCCGGATGGATTTTTGGCATACTTCACACGCAGATATCCCCGTCTCTTCCTGCATGTGCATGCCGTCATCAAGAACACGGGCCTCTGCAGTGAACCGATGTTCAGGGCCTACTTCGAGCTGCCGGAATCATGAGCCTGCGTTGCTTTTCTTGCTTTCATTGTTTTGTACTCTCTTCGAACTCTATTCATAGTCATCCCCCGAACCTAGACCTCACATCTGCATCATATTTATCCTTCCATGTATCTTGTACACTACCTGTGCCTTTTTATACCTCCAGCGCTCAATGGAATCTTGAGTGGGCGACATCGCTGCACAATGAAACCCATTTGATTCAAGTGTCCCCATGAGGTAGAAAAACAGAAACTAACATATGTATAATAAACATCCATACAACTCAAAGATCATTATGACTACAACACCTGCCTACTACCTTTACCTCCTCACCACACCAACCATTCTCCATACATATTCGGACGTTCCCCGCGTATATACGCCTCGAATGTCCTTTTAAGCACTGTCGACCAGTCCAAGTCCCGCTTATCACCAACAGACACTGGCAGATCTTGTCGCGGTGAATCAGCATCGTCCGTTGTGGTTTTCCCTCTCAAGGAAGCAGCAGCAGCAGCTTTCTCAGCCAACGCAGCTCTCCTGAGTGCTGCTTTGGCTTGCTCCTCGCCGTCCTTGAAACGCGGGCCTAGATCAGGGAAGTTGCGAGCTGGGTCAAAGGGTTTCCACCTGTGATAAAAATGCCCAGACATGTGAGATTGGGGTATGGTGCACAAGGAGACAACACGTACCAGAAGTTGTGGAAGTGGTATGAATAAGCACCCCGGAAGAACCCATGGAATCCAAGAGCCTGGGGTGCAGCACTATTTTGTACTGGGGTATCGAAGAAGTCACCGAATCTAGGAATGCAGATCAGCGAAGAACAGTGCAGTGGGAAAGAAAGGAAGGCTTACTCGGTGAAATAAGGTTGTGGTGGTCGGTCCCGTTGGAAGTTTTCGGTATTGAGCCAGGCCGAATCAAACATCGCGTCAGGCAGCCGTAAAAGCAGACCCTCAAGATGGGCATCGGCAGCATAGCGTGAGACTGTCATTGGGTGGAAATCGAGTCCGTTCTTCAGCGCCGTGCGGAAAAGGAAAGTTCCCAATGCAGAGTTCTTGTTCATGCGCAGCACGGCCGTGTTGTATTTCTCCAACCGTGACCAACGGTAGGCAAAAGCACCCTTCCAGCCCCACAATTCTTCCCAGTCACGGAGGAGGATGGTATCAGCATCGAGATATATGCCTCCAAATCGATGGCAGAGGACAAAACGAGCCATGTCTGAGAGGATGACAGAGAGTCTGTCGTATGACGAGGACGACTTGGATCCTAAACGGCTTTCCAGGTCGTCTTCATCCGTTGATGAGGTGGCATTAGCTGCAGCGCCCGAACTTGTCGCAGTAACATTCTTTTTCTTAACGCTAATGATGTGACCGCCAGAATTGAACAAGCTTTCCTGCAATGCCCTCCACTCATCCTTGATCTCGGGAATGCCGTCAAGCTGCTCAGTGGTGTTCCACAGTTTGAATTGAATGACATCCTTAAAGCGGGGATGAAGGAACGGTGCGGCCCATGGGCTATTCTTGAGCATAGTGAACATGTCACGGACGGCCGAGGGGTTGGGCACTGCTGCAGCTGGGCCTGGGTTGATCCACATCCAAAATTGAGGACGGCAAACTTTGGCATCGGAAGGCCAATCGCGCAGGTGAATGCCCGTGTTTTGGGTATAAAGGAATGACATGAGGGCAAGATAGGGCTTATCGGTGAATGGTCCAGTCCAGAACATATGGTATACGCGGGGGTTTTCTGGATCGCATGGTTGAGGCAACGTTGACGCAGGTCGGTGACGGAGTGGGGAGGATAGAACGACCTGAGGTTCCCATTCTGCCCCGCGTTTTTTGACCAGGCCTTCGTCGGGGTCAACCTCGCCCTTCTTTTTCGCTACTGCTGGCCGTTGGGCAGAGGGCTGTCGAGGTGGGCTGACAATCGTTGCTGTAGAATTATTTGGTTGTTCGAGGTATATGTACTTCCAATCGTCCAAGTTGTCCCGTCTCATGCGTTCACCATTGTCTAATCCACCCCCAATGCGGAGGACTTCCAGGCAATCTCGTACATACTGTCAAAGGAGATGAGCAGATGTGGGTTAAATGGCAACCAGTGCGGTAGCTACCTTTCCTTGTGAAAAATGACAGTGCTTCATAATCTCATCCATGTCTGCAACACTTCCAGGTACCGGCCGCGGAGGATATGCAACATTTGGGGGCTGACTTTGAATGTCAAGGTATACGCGGTTGGCGCCTGACCCAAGAGTTTCCGTAACCACGTCGACCGCGCCCGGGGAGCGGTATCGCGAGGGTTTGATGCTCGGTGGCCGTGGCGGTAGAGCAGGGTTAACGACGGTCTCAGTCATACCGACTTGCAAAGGTACTTTCATACATGTTAGTCTACTACGAACCGAACTAAGCAGGTGCATTGCAACTCACTAGGGTCATGACTGGGATAATGTCCACTGGCGACCTCCCACTTCCATATCCTCTGCAGATCCTCGCGCCTAAACACGAGCGTCGGCGGTTCTCCGGTCGAACTGTATTGTTCACTCCAATCTGAGCCTCCAAAACTTTTCGACATTAAAATGACGGTGAGGAAGACGGCTACGCAAGCAAGACCGACAAGTAGCGGCCCTCGCCTTCTCCTGAGACGCGCGGCATGGAGAGGGTTGAACGGACCAGCATTAGGCACTAAAATGCGCAGCCGCCGTGTTCTAACACCGGGAATGGGAAGAAGGAGAGGACGTGTCCAAGCGGAAGGATGTGATCGGTGCCGTTCAAGCTTCTCCTCAATGGCAGAAGAATGACTTGGCAGCTCGTTGTTCATGACGGCGACCAGAGGGTCTTTGTCGAGGTCGATGATGTGGTGGACGTAGTTGGCGACAATCCTGGAAAAACTTGTCCTTGACGTGGAACTACATAGCACAGCCACACAATTTCAATCGACGTGTGGCCCTGTTTTCGCGACTTCAACATCCTCAACCTTGTCCTGAACGATGCTGAAATAAGGTGCTAGAGGCCTATGGATACGAGAATATCACAGAAGGTTGCCCCCGAGAAGATATAAACGCAAATAAAACAGTATAAAATACCAGCTGGCCCTTGATTTGACTCTAATAACTAATTCACTGTACATATCCCAATTTTTTTCCAGCAAATGGGTATAGTCAGTAACCCCGCCAATAATTTGCAATCAACGAGGTTCGCTGGTTCCCAAGTCTTGCCTCGACGCGCGACGCGTCCCCACGAGGCTATCATCACGTCCTCGGAAGGAAGTCTCAATAATACACGTTTATTCTCTGAATCCTCTTCAATCCTGCCACTCCCTGCGCCGGTTGGCCTCTTTAATAGCGGACTGGAGATAGTAAGGGAAGGCAGCTCGTAGAGGACTGACTACTCAGACGATATGCACGATGATTAAACATTTTTATATCCTGCATATTAGTACTACATGAACCATCCGAGCTGTTTCCGCAATCAACGGCAAGGCTGGGCGGTCAACGATAAGGCACCATCTTGAAATGGCCATCGTCTGCGTGCGTCCTCCCGCTCATTTTCAGGAAGCGCCCCAACAAATCGTTCCCTCACAATTGCATTACGGCGAATCGCTGTCTCTAGCTTTTCATAGTCAACTACCCCATCTGGTTGAACACCAATCTCTGACACGAGCTGTTCGATTTCTTGGTCGCGCATCCAGACAGAAAGCAGCCGTTCGTTTTCGCTGCGATTTTCAGCTGTAAACGAAATGGGACATGGGTGATCCGGATCGATCGAGTCCCAGGAGTCGCATATCGTAATCAGACAATTTTCAAAGAATGCCAATCCCTCGTCCCATGTCCTCGAAGCCCAGTAGAGCGGCCAGGTGCAGAGCAAAAGAAGCTCTTCATTTGTTCTCTGTTCGTGCAGAGTTGGGTTGAGCTTTTCCGTGAGCAATGTGTAGACCTGATAACGTTTGGCAGCTTTCAACTCGTCTTCCGCCTTTTGCTTCTCTACAGCGTCCAGTTCATCAAACGTTTCCGGAAGGACTGGATCCGGAGCAGCTTTACCAGGTGGCGACGGCCGAGGGACATATTTACCACCGGGATATCCCATGAAGTCGGGAACAGAACCAACGGCCAACAACGGGTCTATGCAAGCTTCCTGCCAGTCAATAACACCCGCAACGTTGGCCTGGTCGGGCCCGGAGATTAAAATATTCGAGAGATGCAAGTCTGGATGCCACAGGCGGAAAGTACACAAATCGGCGCGTGGCACAAGGGCGCTAACGACAAGGGCGTACTTCTCGAGAAGATGGATGTGTGTCTGTGGATCGTTCTCTCCGTCCGAGCGAAACAAGGGGCTGTCCTTGGGATGCGGCGTCGCATGGCATCGAAGCCACTGAACCTCGCAATCGATGACCGCCCGGGCATAATCCTCTAAACTATCCCCTGTGACGAATCATTAGTTGCTATCTTGCGAAAGGGGTGGCGGACGTACAGGGGCCTCTATCTATCTGCATATTTGCGCGCTCCCCGCGCCAGAACCGCCTGTCGACGCTAGGACCAATGCAGAAACCATCGTGGTTGACATTAGCTCCATCCTGGTCTATCAATCGGATGGAGGTTCTTTGAGTTCCTAAAGGCAGGTCTCTTTCGAAATAGAGGCTTCCCAAGTCGCTGAACTCTGCATCGGTCAGTCGTTTCTCCATCTTGGCCAGGTCTGACGCGAACTGGAACCAGGGTTTGTTGCTGAGGTTGACCCAGTGGTCATAGAGTTGAACGCCTTGTACCTTTTCCATAATGATGTACTCGGACTTTACTGGAGTGTTCTCAGCTCTAGAACACCAAGAAATAACCCGAGGTACGGGTATCCGTAGCATCTCGCGGGCATAACACATTGTTGCGACCTCGCTGGCTGTCGTGAAGTGTGACGGGCCAGCAATTGGGAAAGGAATCTTGGCGATGAGTTGGGAACCGTCGTCAAGTTCCAGCTCTAAAATACGATTCGACGTCCCTAAAATAAGTTCAGAAGAGGAGACTCCGTTTGAAGGAGGGTCACGCACCCTCAGCTAACTTTCGAATACCCACACATGCCGATGCATTTGAAGCCTTCACCGCCTCTGCTATCAAGGCTTGCACGTCGAATACGATGTGCCTTTGTTGAAGTTCTTCACAAGACTTTAGCACCTGCGGAAGTTCAAGGTCGGCATCACCTACGAGCACCCGCGTTGAACAACCACGTATGAGTAGTATGTCGAAAGAATTCCTGGTCTAAGCGAATAAACTTCAAGTAAGTTCAATTGGTACAGAACGCACTAGCCGTATAGGCAACCATAGACTTCGTTTTTTTTTCGTAAACGACTTAAGCATGGAAGAGAGCATCACACGCGATAGTATTAAGCAGGATCGTTTATAACTTGATTACATAAGCTGCTCTGTTACATCATATGAGATGATCTGGATCATGCTTTAGCAGAATTTCTGATTGCATAAAAACTCACTTACGCACTAGTCCAGCTTTCCATAGACGTCCTTCTCAAGCTCGTTCGCGTCACTATCAGGGAAAAGAGCTTGTGTCAATATCTTTGAGTGGGTATCCTTGATCTTCTTGAGTGCAGGGTTTTTGGTGTCTGCTTGCCTTTGCCACACGATGTTCGTCGACCCATCAGCTAGTGTTTCGTCGCGATCAATGCGAATGTCGTCATCAGCAAAAAGACGATCGCCAGGCCGCTTGCTCTCGACTTTTTTTTTGACAGACGCGTAGAGCTTGATTGCCTGGTTCTTCTTGAAAAAGGATTTGAAAAATGTGCGTAAGCCTACAAAAATTCTGAGCTCAACCGACTCTGCGACGATGCAAAACACTTACCGCTCATGGTGAGAACTGAAACTCGTTGGGGTGGTGGTACGAAGCCCGCTGCGCATTTTATGGGCACTGCAGAGCCTATACGGACCGAGATGGGGGCTTCATTTGCAGATCTAACTCGTCCAAAGAAAGGGAAAAGGGTGATCTATGGGAAGTTTGGTATTGGGCAATACTCTAGCCGGGTGTATCACAGTAACCAGCATCCGCAATTTACTGATAAAAGGGACGCAGTTGATTTCGTGACACAGGCTGACACTAGAATTAGACTGTGAATGGAAAGGTTGAGATTTTTTGGGGCGTAAACCCCATAAGTGGACCTTCAAAATCCCTCTGAGCGTGGCTAGAGTGCTCACAAAGCACCTGAGTGCATCAGCAGAACAGAAGGACGCACGCGTGGAGTCATGACAATGTTCCTAGAGGACAACACTGCCAACAAGTGGGCTTGTAAACTTCCTCCGATAAGAGCACCCACCTAAGGGCATCAGCAAAAGGATTGATGCATAGCAGACAAATCACGATGTTCTTTTGACCATGCGCAGAGAATCGAAGACCTGCACATATTTACTCAAGGCGCAACTGGTGACGTGCTGGCTGCAGCCAATAAATGGGCTTTGGATGGGCTCTCCGGGTTGTTGGCCTTTCTGTGTTGTTTCTGTGGGGGCAAAGTCGTTTAGTATCGTATTGTTTGAGTCAAGTAAATCCATCGCTTGGGGCACCCCTGCCAGAGTGACCCTGTTCAAGAGATCAGAATTTGAGGAGAGCCTGCAGTCACAAGTAGTGGGGATGAACTCTAGATCTCTGAGAGTCTCGTGGGCAAAGGCGCCCACAATTTCCTCCACTTCGAAATGTTACGCCTGGGGTCTGTGTGAATTCTTCAACCTTTGCACATGGACTCCGAAAGCGAGCTATCGAAGGCTTATTTGAGTTCACACGTTGTCCAAAGAACAGATAGTAGCACCTGGGAGCACAGTGTTGGCAGCCACAAAGAATGATCCTGAGGCTGCAATGGGAGATGAAGACCTTGATTCGAGGAAAGTGTGGTCCATAAGCCTTAGACTGGAAGAGCCCCTCGGATCCGTCCTCAAGCTCAAGGCCTCAAGGCCTCAAGCTCAAGTATTGTACTGGATTGTACCAATTCGATTGATTCAGGCATGCCGCTGCATTGAGTACTTACGGGCCGGCATGGCTGAATATAGTAGTGACGGTGCCTTGGACGGTGCACTACACCATGCCCCCGTGGATTTACGTGATTGAACTGATACGATTAACGACTCTGCCCCCACTGCAGAAGGGCCGACAACTCGGACAGCCCATCCAAAGCCCATTTATTGGCTGCTGGAAACACGTCACCAGCCGCGCCTTGAGTAAATCCGTGCGGGTCTTCAATTCTCAATCGATTCTTGAGCTTGGCCAAAAGAACATCGTGATTTGTCTGCTAACTTGTGCACCATTCCTTTTACTGATGCCCTTAAATCGAAGGAAGTTTACAAGCCCACTTGTTGACCATGTTGTCCTTTAGGAACGCCGTCATGACTCCATGGGTACGTCCTTCTGTTCTGCTGATGCACTCAGGTGGTTCGCGAGCACTCTCAGGCTAGCCGCGCTCAGAGGGATTTCAAAGGTCCACTTATGGGGTTAACACTATGTCGTTGCCCCAAAAGATCCGTCAGATGTCACTAAGTCAACTTATTAGCGGTTCTTTTTTTTGGTTGGATCAGAAAAAAAGCATCAGTAAATTGCAGATGCTCGTTACTGTGATATACTCGGCTGGCGTATTGCCCAATAACTCTATAACTCAACTTCCCATAGAGGTGAACGCTGCGCTACTTGGTGATTGATCATTGTCCTGACTCCTTTTTGATCTTCCTTGGTCGGACTCTTGGATGTGCAAATGAAACCTCCATCTCGGTCCGTTGTCAAAAGGCTTGAGGTTCTTTCCACCCAGACTGAGCAGGCGGTAGATAGAAGTAAGGCGTCGACTACATATGGTGATGCGTATCTACAATGTGACCGTGCCTTGGAGTTGACCATATGTGCCATATCAAAATCCTGGCCGACGGAAACTTCATGTTGAGGAAGCTTTATCGATTTTCACTTTTGTGGAGTCTCCACAACCATGCAACAACCTTGCCAGTCAGCTGACGAGTCGTCCAAAAGCAACCAGGCTTTGGGTGACTTGTGTTCAACCAATTTCGCCACGTCTTTTTCCTCATAATTTGCCGTTGGTCGCAGCGAGGTGGACGACAGGAGCTAGATGCCAATCGATTTTCATCACGTTCAACTCACTCGAATGCCAGACGAGCTGTAAGGAGCCTGCTAGCCTGAGCTTGCCGTCGACGTTGCTCGAAGGCGCTGGATCGGGGATCCTAAAGCAGCTTATCATCGTCGCAGGGCATTTGGTTTCTGGACGACCGTTGGCCCTCATTTTCTAAAATGTAATGAAAAGTAAGATTAGGGACTAGGGGTGGTCGTACAGTGCTTATATGTCATCTTATGTCATACCACTCTTGAGAGGAGGCTGACACGAGAAGGATATGCTGCTGCCAGAGGACACTTGACATCAGCAAAACAACATTACCCTGGTAATGACTTGTGGTCCCGGTAAAGTCCGAAAATAAATGTCGAGCTTGGGATTACAATGTAAAGTCGAGTAATTTTGGTTGATCCTTTTATTCAAAAGTAACTTGGTCTTATGCTGGTATGGTACAATTAAGTTCATGTAAATTAGGTATTCTAAAATCAAGTTGGAACCAAGGTTACAAGGCGAGGGAAGGGAGTCATCATGTTGGTTAAGAAAGCTGGCAACATTGTTCAAAAATACCTGGCAAGGAATTGAAGTCTCAGGAAAGTATACCTCTTACAAGGATTGAACTCGCGGTTTTGGGAATCAGGCGCACCACACGATATACAAAGAAAGCAGCCCGTTAGACCATTACATCACACAGTCATTGTAAGGTGTAGTGACACATTTTGATATCATCCCGTGGGCTCCAGCCGTGAAGAGCAGCTTGCTCGTTCTCGCAACGTTCTCGCCTCATTTTAACAGTATAACTATGGCAATAAAATAAAACATTGGCCAGCTCTACAGCTCACCATACTCATCTAATGGATCCATATTATCGTCATCTTCCTCACTCCCAATCCCCTTCATGACTTCATCCTCTTCCTTGTCACCCCTCTCACTTTCTTCTTCCTCATACCCATAATTGTACTTTTCATCATCATTGTCTTCCTCTTCCTCCTCCTCCTCCTCCTCCCCATGGACTATGAATTCTTCTTGTTTCTCAGCTGCCAGACTATCAGGTTGAGGGCTTTCCTCTTGATCATCGTCACTCTCTTCTCGGTGTAATGGCGTACTAGTATACTCTACTTCCCTTCTTGCATAACCTAGGACCATCATATTTACCCATGTTTACTCTACATATATAGCTCCAGGTACAGAATAATAAAGACACTTTGCAACCACAACATATATTACATGTGGACGGAGTCACCCCTTTTCTGTATGGCTAGGCAGCCTTATGCCTCCCCTCCGGGATACAAGAGTCCTGCGCCGGGTGACCGCGCCCCAGTTCCTGGGTCACAGGATAATCTCAACGTGGTGACACCTTGCGGCACCACATCACTTTCTCTCTCTCGCGTACCCTGGATCTTTTCCACCACTATCTCACACTCACGCCTTCATCGAGAAGTCCTGATTCGCCCTTCGGTTTCACAATGGTGGGGGCACCACGGACTTCATCAAGATGAAGTCCCAGAGTGTGAAGACTTGGGGAAACTACATAAGGCAAGTCTGATTGACAGATCCTGTCAACTCATGACGCCTTCCAGAATTCCCGACTCCCAAGTAAACCTAAACCTTAACACTGGTGAGAAAACCGTTGACCACGCCTCACATGACGCTCCCACACCCTCGTCAGCACAAGTACCTGCTGCTTTTGAGGGCAACAGCCCAGCATCTCCCTTGCCCACGTTAGTGCAAATACCCGCCGCTTTCAAGGGTCAGGACTCGGTTATGACAGACAACAGCTCACAGTCTTCAATAACCCTGACAACGTCAAGAAAACAATCTCTCCCAATCTACACAAGCTATGCCCGCTACAGTTGCACGAAGAACCGCCATCGTCAGGACCTTGAAGACCGGAATCCCACCTCACAGCGGAGCCAAGCAGTCGTATTCCCCAACGAATTCCCATTCAGACATTACCGTATCGCCCATGCAAGTCCTCGATTGGGCAAAGATGAGTCAACCATCGACCCAGCCAGCCAATTCATCCCGGAAACCTCGTTAGCGCGAAATCTCGCAGCTTTCGAGGGTGACAGCGCCACTTGGCTGTTCGACAAATCCTCAACCTCAACTACTCTGGGTGAAGAGGAAGCAACAAACCACCCAGATACGATGGACAACGACTCTATGTCTCCCATACCCACGATAGTGCGAATACCTGCCGCTTTCGAGGGCAATGACCTGTCTAGGATGAACGCCAATTCCGCGCCCTCCGTGCCCACGATAACGCGGTTGCCTACCGCTTTCAAGGGTGACCATGCAACTTCCACGAGACTGACTCTACCAACCAACACGAGTGATGCCTGCTGCAGTTGTGCGAGGAACTGCCCTTGCCAAGTCCTTGAAAGCCAATCCACTCTGGGGACCTTGTTAGCGCGAAATTTCGCAGCTATCGAGGGTGACTATATCACTCGGTTGATTGAAGACCCCTCATCCCCAACCATTCTATATGAAAATGAGCCAACCGTCGTACCAACCCATCAGTCCACCCCGGAAACCTCTTTAGCACAAGTCCTCGCAACTTTCGAAGGTAGCTACATCACTCGGCTGATCGACGATTCCTCGTTCTCAACCTCTCTGTGTGAAGTTGAGCCAATCAATCCCATACCCTCGATAGCGCGAACAATCGCTGCTTTGGAGAGCAATGATTCAGCTATGACGGACAACGCCTCTTCACCCTCTCTACCCATGTTAGTGTGTACATCTGCTGCTTCCAAGAGTAACCACCCAAACCTGATGGATGACCTCTCCATGCCTCTTACATCTGACATTTCGGAAGATAATGTAGTAGCTATGAGGAGCAATGACCCGGTGCCTCCCGTGCTCACGACAGCATTCTTATCGACGGCCATATCACCTGGGAATTCCCCTCCTGTCATTGCCCTAATCACCAATCGCCACCATTTAAACCAGGTGTCTGTGAACAGACCACTTCATTGTCCTATTCGATGAAATGGACAACCTACGCTTCCGGTGACAACTGCCACAAGATTGAATTCCGCATCACCAACTGTTCCACTAGTCGCGAAATCGTAGCATTGATAAGATCTAGGGAAAGGGGGAAGGGAGTGTCGATGACAGAGGGGCCTGCACGAATACCTGCTGCTTTCGAGAGCAATGGCGCCAGCCCTAGCTGTAAGAATTGACCAAATTGTGTTGAACCTGTCCACTTTTCTCTATTGTGTAGAGCATGGATATGTCCACTTGCGAAAAAGCAAAAATGTCCACCACCCATTTTAATTCCAAAAATGTTTCTCAAAAATTCCACCTATAATAAAATATACCCCTAGAATAGGTTTTCTGAAAGAATATGGTTCTACAGCATCTATTTTTAGCCTCAGTTTCTTTCTGAATATTTGTAAATCTAAATATAGCTCAGATGTGTTTTATGATTAAAATTTCTCAGAAATGTACATCCTGGATCAGTATTGATGACTTATATGTTTTCCTATATGTTTTGTTTTGCCAAAGATCATCCAGATATGTTTTTCTTGGGATTTGGTATATTTGTGATTTATTACAAATCTAAATATAGCTTAGATGTGTTTTATGATTGTAAATATAGTACATCCAGGATCAGCATTGATGACTGGTATGTTTTCCTGTATTCTGTGAATGTTTTGTTTGCTTAAAGAGCATTCACATATAGGATCCAGAATGTTTGTGATTTATTACAAATCTAAATATAGCCCAGTTATGTTTTATGATTTAAAATTGTCAGAAATGGTACATCTTGGACCAGTATTGATGACTGGTATATTTTTCTGTATTCTGTGTATGTTTTCCTTGCCAGAGGAGCATCCACATATGTTTTTTCCATGTCAAAATCCTTCTAAAAAAGGTGCACTTCACCAGAATGCTCCAATTGTGATAATTCTCATTTTTCTCTCTCAAATCTTGTGTTACAGCTACTCAGAGCTACCAAGTGATGTAGAAATATATTTCTGATTTTTTAAAAAACTTTCCACCTCAATCAGAGATGTCGAGATGATGGATGCAGAAGTCATGTTCCGGATGACCTTTCTGTTCTTCAAGGCTTCTAGGTAACAAATAGCCGTCAACAAAGGCAGTTTCTGAGAGGAAAATCAGAAAAGTATGCTTTGGAGGGTGTCATTCAAATTATTGATGCTCTTGAGTTCATATTTCTTCAGTTGCAACTGATTTGTGTCATGTAGTATGTATTTTGTACTTCAATCCAGCAGTTTTTCGGATGGATGGCTCAGGTTCAAGCTGGATGACGTTGCCAAAGCTGTTGCCACATAGATACAAATAGTTGCCTTCATGTGCCCAGAGCCTCAAATCGAGTTTAAAAATATTTTTACTATAGTCTAATCGGGGCACACGGGTGCCTGGGGACAAAAACACATCTCCTCTCCCCGAGATGCCTAGTCTCGGAGACTAGCGATCCTGTGCAGGCGATCTGCATATTTAAGACTTATCCACGGTGGATTTGTCTCTTCTTTCTTCACTCCCACTCGAGCTTGCTATCGGATAGCTCTCGTTTGCGTTCACACCATCAACCTATAGTTGCATCAGACTCAGTCTTCAACCTTTTGATCTATCTGTCTATGTCGAGCAGCAATGAAACTTTTTCTGCTACTCCTAACTCTGGGTCTACTCCTAATACTGGGGCAGCACCTCACACGACCTCTAGTGGTGAGCAGAGTTCAAATCAAGATGAAGAGCACATCAACTCCTTGGCGAGTTCAACCAAAGGTCAAAATCCCGTTCGGCAAAGCGGAAATGTCACAGGAGAGGGTGACCCTGGTATGCCTGGGAATTTCCCGGTTGCCAATGCCGTTCTCGCATCCTGCAATGACATCCTCAAGGACTTTTATTCATCTCGAGTATCAAAAGGGGTTGCGCTCGCGAGAATCTACACAATCCTACTTGACGGCATCCCCGAAACTGAAGAAACTGGGGCACACGTTGAAGATGCCTTCGAACGTTACCTCGTCATCATTGAGAACCATCAGAACCACCTTAACGAAGCAGAAAACCGCGGACGCCGTCAGCGGTCACAGAGCCCAGCTAACAAAGGTATTGAAATTGATGATGAAGAGATTCCGCCTCCTAAACGTGCGAAACCCGATGACACACAATACCCATGGGTGGTATCAGATTTCATACACGGCGCCACTTTATCACCGTCGCTTACCACCACCCTCGAGTTACTTAAACTCTATGCAATTGATCCCAAGGGCACCAAGCGATCTCTTGTCAATTCTCCCAGTTGCCCGGAATTTCCTGACTCAGAATGGACCAACGTCCTTTTGGGTCGTGCCGTCAATCTGGATGCTGTTCTCAGCGGATACTATTCAACATCAAACAATGATGAACGAATTGAAGAAATTGGAGAACTGGAAATCCGCTTCGGCAGTGTCTCCCCAGCAAAACTTGTCTCAAGTGCTGGAGAATGGAGTATTGCGTGGAATCGTGCATCTCGAGCCATATGCACTGCCTTCCCACATAGGGCAGGTGAACTCGCTGAATACGCTGAGTACATCATTGGAGTCTTTGCTGCGACTGATGTCCACTTTCATGACCGCGTTATCTCATTCGACAAAGCTGTTCGACGTCGCGTGGGTTCACGTCGAGACTTGGAACTCACCAACTTCAACCGTTTTGCTGATCTCAGGTCAACGCACATGGATTCAATTGGAGCTGCTGTTATTCAACGTGCGAGCATCGCCGTCGCTAATAAATCTGGCAGTTCCTCAGGTCGTGCTAAGAAGCTTCCAGAGCCATGCAACCGCTGGAACGAAGGGCTATGCACGCTTGAGAATAATCAGTGTCGCCGGCTCCACGTTTGCAACAAATGTCTGCTCTCTGGACATACTAGTAAACAAGACAAGTGTCCCCCATCACAGTAATCTCCAACTCAAAACAGCTCATCATGATGTCCATGATCACATCCAACCCCCTCGAATGACGCTGGGGGCATACAAAAAATGATTTCAATTTCACGTGGTTCCCGTCAACCCCACCGGGAGCCATGGACATTGGACCGTCTTGTCCATGAACGGTCCATCGCCTTGGGGTTATCTATTGACAATTCATCTCATCTCACGTACACCTCAGCACTAAACTCGTACCTATCATTTTGCAAGATCCACAATTTCCCCATTGAACCCACTGAAGAAACACTCAGTTTCTTTGTCGTGTTTATGTCTACTCATATTAAACCCGATTCAGTCAATTCATATCTCTCCGGAATTTGCAATCAACTCGAAGTATATTTCCCGAATGTCCGAAAAAACCGCAACAGCATCTTAGTATCTCGAACTCTTGCTGGATGTCGGCGACGTTTTGGAACACCAACACGGCGAAAGCAACCCCTCTCATCTCATGATCTCGGAAAGGTTTTATCTCGAATTGGATCTTCCAAAAACTATGATGACCGACTTTTTCTCGCAATTCTCTTCACTGGTTTCCATGGATTGTTTCGCCTGGGAGAATTAACCTTCCCCGACAGAGTCGCTTCCCGTGATTACCGCAAAATCATGTCACGACATACTGTTGACCTTACCCAATCCTCTTACTCATTGTTGTTGCCTGGCCACAAGGCCGACCGCTTCTTTGAGGGGAGTACCGTCATAATTCAGAAAACAAATCTCACTACAGATCCACACAACATCTTTGTGTCCTACATAACATCTCGTGATGCAATCCACCCATACAAACCTGAGCTCTGGTTGCGGCAGTCTGGCATTGTGCCGACACGCTCCTGGTTCATCAAGAAATTGCGTAATTTTTTCCCATCTCATATCGCAGGGCAATCCATGCGTGCTGGCGGCGCCACTTCCCTAGCTGAAGCAGGCGTTCCCCCACACATCATCCAGGCCATCGGCCGATGGTCCTCTGATACATACAAAATATACATTAGGAAAAATCCGGTCCTTCTTCAAGCTATGCTGTTTGGGCGGCCTGTCCATCAACAACACTAGCTTTGCTCTAACTCTCGCAACCCATAGACATTTTTTGAAACTTTTATTTATACTTGAACAGTGCGTTCTTCCATTTTCTGGTATCTCACAACATCCCTCCGCTTCCACTCCACTCAACTTCCCTTTTCTTTTTTCTTTTTCTTTCCAAATATACAAACGCTCTCGCTCCCCTTCCCTTCCCTTCCCTTCCCTTTATTGTTTTTAATAGGTATAATAGGACATCAATACCAGCAATGGATGTTTCTCGCGAGTTCTCCAGGCGCAGTACTGCACCTGGAGGACTCTGCATATGCCTATTTAGCTTTTCACCTTACTTGAGATTTTTGGACCCTTAACCGTTACACGATTAGAGGCACGGTATCCATCCTTTGCACTTGCATTTCATAAAACATAGACATTTTAGTACTCTACAGGTAGACCATAATTCAATTTTTAATTTTTACATTCATGGCGCCGTCAGAAGTGGATGGATGCGACAAAGTGAACTTGGATGACGTGTCACTGTTTGAAGCTGTAGACAAACAGATGCAAACTTCTGAAACACATTGAAAACGTCGGAAAAACAACTGAAATTGAGCCAGGAAAGCAAGGGAACACTACACTGACATTGGTAATACATACCAACATCAACATTGGACTTGCTCTCTTATCAGAAGCTGGCTAAAAGTTATAGAGAAAGGAGTATCTCTGGCTTTAAATGTCAAAAACATATCATTCCAGCAACTTGTAATCTAATACATGCCAGCTATAGCCTACCAGCATTCAGTGCATATGTAAAAGAATATTAGAACAGGAAGTGTCAAATTTTGAGTGAAATAACACACCTGAAAGTCTTGTTCCAACTTTTAAATTTTTATGAGGGTTTCAAAACATAGAATTGTGTTGGGAATTCTTGCTCTGCTTGCCCAATTTTGAGGGGATCAGATGTACCTCTTCCTAGCTAAAGGTGGATGTCCATATAAAATTTGTGTGTACTGCATTCACTTTGATAATCAAGGATCTATTGTGAAAGTCATTGATTAGAGTGTATTTCTTCTGACTTTAACTAAACTGTGTC
The DNA here is from genome assembly GCA_018417955.1 of Laccaria trichodermophora. Taxonomy (NCBI): domain Eukaryota; kingdom Fungi; phylum Basidiomycota; class Agaricomycetes; order Agaricales; family Hydnangiaceae; genus Laccaria; species Laccaria trichodermophora. The sequence continues at coordinate 2,197,500 of JACTVC010000001.1, forward strand.
CATTGAAATTATCCAATGGCCATGAAATTTACATAGAAATAATCAGAATGAAAAACTGAATGGACTCACAGAGTTTCATGGAAATGAGAGGATTGTGGAGATACAGGTAATGGGACAGGTGTAGAGGGGTTACAATAAAGCAATTGAAAGTGCCGGAATCTCATGTGTAGATTGAAATTGTTCTGACTTTTACTCCCTGCCAAGTAAATACATAGTCCTACCTATCTCAAATGTTAGTAATATTCCTTAGGACCTTTAATTACATTTTTCCCTATTTCTGTTCTCTCCATAACGAGTGCGCGAGCGGTGCGCGTATCGCTCCTTCAGCACTCGGCATTTTCCGAGCGCTGTTGATCGGTGGTTGAGCAGCCACATCGACGTCTCTGCCACTCCATCATGCCTACCGCTCAACCCTCGACACGTCCTTCCGCTCGACAATCGACTCGTCGTCGGTCTAGTCGTCGATGTCAAAGACCGGTGCGAAGCTTTCTACTATCATGGCCACAAGACATACATACTAACACGACCCCTTCCCTTTCAGATTCCACACCTATTTCCCGACACTTACAAACAACACTACCCCAACGCCCGCACCCACCTCTCCTCAAAAGTCTGCTCAACCCTCCCCGACGGCTCTCCTGGTATGAGGAGCAGGGGGCTGTGTGGACTACGATCGTCGAGGATCGACGATGTATCGACTGTGTCTCTGAGGACAAAGAAGCAGCCTCCGTCGATGGTGGAGTGTTCACGCTGGACGATGACGACGAGATGGGGATGGTCCTGCCCAACCAAACACGTTCGAAATGGAGATGTAGTCTCAGCAGCCACGTGGTCAATCCAGGCGTGCCACGTCGATGGCGGCTTTCAAAACGACGACGCCCATGACGCCAGGACCCTACAACAAGGGACCACGATGACAATCTACCACCACTACCCTCCAAATGATAGCGACCGCCCTCCCTCGACGACTGGCTAGACCTTACACGAACTCGCTCAGCTCACTCCATAGTAGAAAAAACACGCGAGGTGATCTGTTACCTCCTCTCTCCCTCCCGTTCCCGTTCCAGCCACCGACCACCCTACGCATAGCCCACAACTTCCCCTCCTCCTCCTCACCACCCACCCTAGTAGCCACTTCGACCTTTGTGCGTTACTGGAGACGACGCAGGTGTCTCAAAGCGTCATCGTGCTATCGTACGCGTTTCCCCTTCCTTCCTTTCTTTTTGGCATTCTCACCCACCACCAGTACCACAACGCCGAACAACAACGGGCCACAAGCGCCCACCACCCACGGACGGCGACTACCACCCACCATCACCCCGCCAATCGAATGACGACGGGTGACGAGCATAGACGACCAGCACCATCAGCAGTTGAGGTGAGCTAACATTATCCTCCCCCCCATTCCCATGATTACATACAACGCAGGTGCCACGTCGCCGACAGCGACATGGCGACCCAAGTTGCTGTTCATCGCCACGGACCGACGACTGACATGGCGATGGGTTGACAACGTCGCCAGACAACGACGTAGGGAAACGGGACGATGACGATGGCGCTACCACGCCCAGAACAATCACGACACAATGACGACCCAGGACGACAACAACCATGGCCCAGGACGATAACGATGCGGCGATGACTCAGGACGACACCAGACGACGAAACGGATAGCAACAACACGACTACGACGGCGGTGCAACGCTGTCTAGGTCGACGACGACATGGCGACGACCCAGGACAACAACGAAGCACAGCCAAGGACGATAACGACGCGACGATGACCCACGACAACACCCCGACAACACCGGACAACCAAATGGACAACGACGACGTGACGACGCAGGACGACGACCCCGACAATACAACTTGTTTTGAGCTGCCTATGTTAGCAGATCCCTTTACTAGACTTCTATCATTGTTTTCATTTCCCTGTATGTCGTATGGTAGAGTGGCTGGCCTTTTTTCAAAATGTTGTTTATATCTGTGTACCAAGGGCATCTAAGGCTTTAAAGTCATCTGAGATGCTTGTGAGATGCATGCAACAATTCCAGTCAGATTTGACACAGGAAAGCTATCTAAAGTTCTAAACATTATCAAGTATATATCTAGTTAGGTTGCAGAGCTTGTGTCTAGGATAAACAAAGCTGTAGGGCATGAAGGATGAAGAAGCTTTTGGAATTGTTTACATTTGTTGTGCAGGAGCATCAATCCCCAAAGGTCATCCGAAGTTAGTTGACCCAATCCATCTATTTCTGACATACAGACACATGAGCAACCAATTCTATTAAATGTAATCGTTCGCGCTTACATATATCAACCTATGGTTTCATCAGACCAGTCTTCACCTATCTTATGTCTACCAGCAATGAAACTCTCAATACTCCTAATCCTTCTGATCCTACTACTCAGTCAACTCCTGGGAATGAACAAAATCCTGATCAAGGTCAAGGAGGTCAAGAACTACATCAAGAAGGGCAACATCCGACTCAAAACCCAAATCCTGAACAGGACGACGACGAACAAGACGATCCAAGCTTGCCTGGGAATTTCCCAGCTGCGAACGCCGTCCTTGCTTTGTGCAATTCCGTTCTTGAGGATTTTAGATCATCACGGATCTCTAAAGCGGCTGCGTTATCCAGAATCTACACGCACTTACTTGATGGCATTCCAGATAATGATGCGTCGTTTGCTTCAACCGTTGAAGAGGCCTTCGCTTGATATCTCACTATCATTGAGAATCATCAACATCACCTCGAAGAAGCTCAGCATCGTGGCAGTCATCGACAACGATCCAAAACTCCACCAGAGAGTCGTGCTGAAAGAGGGAACCCTGACGAAGATCAAACACCCAACAAGCGTTCAAAACCAGACGAATCTCAATATCCTTGGATTATATCCGACTTCATTCATCGTGTCACTCTATCACCATCACTCACGAGCACACTTGAACTTCTTAAGCTCTATGCAATCGATCCAAAAGGGACTAAACGCTCTCTTGTCAACTCTCCAACATGCCCTGAATTCCCAGACTCGGAGTGGACTAACATTCTTGCAGGGAGAGCTGTCAACCTTGACGCTGTCCTCAGTGGTTATTACTCAACGTCCAACAACGATGAGCGAGTGGAGGAGATTGGAGATCTTGAAATACGCTTTGGAACAGTCAACCCGACAAAGACAGTTTCAACAGCTGGGGAATGGAGCATCGCATGGAACAGGGCTTTACGAGCAACATCAACCGCTTTCCCACACAGAGCTGGAGAGCTGGCTGAATATGCTGAGTATATCATTGGACTCTTCGCTGCCACTGACGCCCACTTTCCATGATCATGTTATCCTTTTCGACAAAGCTGTACGGCGTCGCGTTGGTGCTCGTCGGGACTTGGAGCTCACAGATCTCAACAAATTCTCAGACCTCAGATCAACTCACATGGACTCGATTGGTGCCACCGTCGTTCAATGGGCATCTCTCACCACCAATATCAAACCCAATTCAACCTCTCGGAAGAAGATACAAGAAGCATGTAACCGTTGGAATGAGGGGTTATGCGCGCTTGAGGCTTCTCAGTGTCGCCGACTTCATGTTTGTAACAAATGCACGAAATCTGGACACAAGGGCCCTGATTGTCCATCTTGATTTTCCCTGGATTTCGCTCCCACACTCGTTTATCACCTCTCCCATCAAAAACCTATTTCAGCCCCCTCGAGTTCAGCTGGGGGTCATTGTAAAATGATCAACATCTCACACGGCTCTCGTCAACCCCATCGAGAGCCGTGGACATTAGACCGTCTTGTGCACGAGCGGTCTATTGCTTTGGGGCTTGCTATAGACAATTCAACACACCTTACCTACACCTCCACACTCAATTCATATCTTACATTCTGCAAAATCCACAATTTCCCCATAGAACCCACTGAAGAAACCCTGAGCTTCTTCACCGTATATATGTCAACCCATATCAAACCTGACTCAGTCAATTCATATCTTTCAGGCATTTGCAACCAACTCGAGCCTTTCTTCCCTGAGGTCCGGAAGCGGTGAGGAAGCATTCTAGTCTCTCAGACTCTTGCTGGATGCCGACGTCATTTTGGAACGCCCATCCACCGCAACCAGCTAACACCTGATTGACATCTACAGTTTCAAAATTGGACTAGTATTTTTTCACACAGACTTTTTCTTGGACTTACTTTCTATTTTGACCTCTCACAACATCGCTCCAGTCCCATACGCTCAACTCAACTTTATTTTTCCCCCCTTATCCACCAACATCTCCCTCCCTTTCCCTTCCCTCACATACATCATAGGTAATAGGACACCGAGGCTACAAAATAGATTTCGTGGGTTCCCGAGGCGCAGTTTCATGCGCCAGAGGAACCCTGTTTTGCCTAGCTTATGCCTCATCATTCAAACTTACGGACCTTCAATCACCTTCGAACGATTAGTTGAGTTTAGAATTATTGTTTACAGTAGTCTAATCGGGTGCACGGGTGCCTGGGGACGTAACATCTCCTCTCCCCGAGATACTCCTGGTTTCTGAAACCAGCGATCCAGTGTGAGCAAGTCACACACCTGAGACCCCTCAGGTATATCAGGTGCGAGAGTGGAGTTGAGCAATCCTCCCTCTCACCTCGACCACCCTACCAGGCAGCAGTAACATTTACATTCACCCACCCACCTACTCCCTCAATTCCTCGTATCTACATGTAGACAGACACCGAGGCTACAAAATAGATTTCGCGGGTTCCCGAGGCGCAGTTTCATGTGCCAGAGGAACCCTGTTTTGCCTAGCTTATGCCTCATCATTCAAACTTACGGACCTTCAATCACCTTCGAACGATTAGATGTAAATAACATACAGGATATATTTGGAATGATTTGCAAGGCTTTTATGTGGGAGGAACACATGGAGAAGCAAAAACATTGTTGTTGAGTGCAAAACAGAGGTTTGTTTGCAGATATTGACATATTGGCTGAAAAACAAATACAGGACATCAATGGATATTTAGGAATACCCCAAAATTTATTGTGGAGGACTCCCTGGACCAGTCCACATCCCAAAGAGCCTGGATATTTCCATCCTCTACGCAATAGGTATTGGTGGACTAGTCCAATAAACAAGGCATAGTCTTACAGCTATGGGTGTTGTTAGCGCAATCAATTGTAACTCTAAACCGATCATCCAAAGTAAGATTGATCGAAGGTCTTTGGCAGTAAGCGTGGCACTACTCGTTACCTCCAAAGGAGGTTCGTGGATGCTACTAGTAGACTGCATTCAAGTAACTACGGGGAACGAGAGCAACCTGCAAAGGTTCGGTGAACTGAGAATCAATGGTAATGAATTCCGGACTCCCTCCTCGAATCAGACCGAAGTAAAGAATGAGCAAGATTACGAGCGAGGAGAGCACGGCAATTCATTCAAGCTTAGCACCGTCTTCTGGAACAATAAGGAGGCCCAGGATCTACCTTTCCAAGAGGAGCCTTTTACCATGACGGCAGGACTTATCTCTAGACTCAGTAACTCTGCTACCGTCAATAATGCCCTGTTCTCATTAAGAACAATAGATGAAATGCCCTCGCCCCGAATTACAGTCAAACATAATCGACTACAGATTTCGATGGAGCTAGGACATGAAACTCTGAAGACCCTCCTACAGAAACACTTAGACCTAGCTAAACAAAAAGCCAAACTTGACCTACCGCTAGAACCTCCCCAAGCAACTGTGATTGTTGTTCGAGTTTTACAAGTCCTAGCCAAGTCTATCCTGGATCACTGGATTTCCTCTTCCGACTCCTCACAACTGCTTGCTTCTAGCACAAGCCGAACCGAGATTTCCATGCTGTACCGAGTGTTATGACCTTATTTAGCTGGAGTCTCTAATCGCTTAATACAAGGGATTAGTGATTGGACTTGGACGTTTGGAAGGAATCCCATCCCACGAGCTACCAGATTCCACGAATCCGCTAGAGCTTCATTGCAAACCACCTCAGGTAGTGGAACTGTCCTAACAGAAGTTAGGAAGCGCCCTGCGAGAATGGAATGCTTCGATATATTGCTGAAGGGCTTGACTGAGGCGGCTGCACATCCATATGGTCAACCTCTTACGAACTTCCGAATCCCGAGGAGCCATCCTCGCAGAGATCGGAATGATGAATGTGCTAGATCAGAAGCTACCAGAGAATCATTAAGCCCACCTGCAAGATTAAAACCTATGCGAAGTTCCACGTTAGGTGAAGGACGAAGTATCAGGCTTACTTCGACGTGGTTATCAGGGGCTGAGACGACAAGAGTACTTGTCGTAAGAATTCATCCAGTGAAATTGGCAGCCTCGAGTAACAATCCAAAGACCAAAGCTCCTAGTAACTATAGTAGTGAACTTAGGGTGCCTGCTGCGTGCAGAACGCACATAACAAGCCCTAAGACTCATACCATCTATGTCCGGCAGCTTGAGAGCGATTTACCATGCATCGTGCATGCTGCGGAGGTAGTTCCAAGGGATACTGAGGCTGAGCGGAAGACATGTCCAATGAATGAAGGAGTAGACAGGGAAAGGAAGGCAAACCTCACCAGAGACGACAAGATATGTACGAAAGCCCTACAAACGAGCGCCACATCCTCCAAGCGAGATAACTTCAGACCTCGCCTCAGACAACCGCTCGAAGATGGCCACGTATATGTTAGACCTAAGCATTCTTCCCAAGACTATTCGCGTTTCTGGAGTTCCTCTGTGAATACTCCTAAGAGACTCCTAGATCCATCAGAAGAAGAAGTAACCGTTAAGACATACCCTGTAATATTAGTGGAGATGGTGGCCTCTATCCCAACCTGTGAGAGCAACCCATTATGCAAGCGATTCAAGACAAGAGCGTGTTCGTCGTCGGAGTGCTCAGGAAAGATGCTCACTGCTACCAAGCGCGAAACACCCACTGCGAATTCGCGCGAGAATCCTGCTCAAATCCCACTATGACTTGAAAGAGGAATCCTCCAAATACGCCCTGAACATCTTGAAGGGAAGGTTAAGGAACTAAACACCCCCCAGGTAACTCTCAAACACTTCCTGCTGAGTTCAAGGAAGCAAGTATGTGAACCGGGGCGAGAACTCCCCCTTGCTAAGAGTCGACCGACGCCCTCATGGATGAAATCCAGGGAAACTAGAACTTGACTCATCCCACTAATCAAAGCTTGGGTAGACCTCGAAGCCTTCATCGTCTTCCTCCTGGAAGGGTATGAAAAGCATTTGACGAGTATACCTTGTTTCCAAGAGGGTGTAAGAAGGAGGTTACGCTGTCGCGCGAGAGGGGATGAATTGATCATCAAGTCTGGGTCCGAAGTCTACGCAGCAGAAAAATCGAATCTTCCTCTTTCATTGAGAATGGACTTCGAAACTACTTACGAACAAGGCATCTCCAGTTACATTACCAGATACAGCGGAGAGTTAACAGGATGGTTCATGGGGCACATAATACTCGCAACCTTGGTCCAGTGTAACCATCTAGGACACATAATCCAAGCTGTGCCAGCTATGACGCAAACGTTTGTCCACGAGAAGGCAGTAAGCCCTACAAAACTGAAGCAAGTTAACAAGAAAGAACATGCAAGAGAGAGAGCCGCCTTGGATGACGCCCTGAACCATCCCTATCCCTCGCAAAATGCAGCAGTTCGCGCGACTTTCAATGTTATAGACGAAGGAATAGCGGAGAAGACTGCCTTAACCCATACTAATCCGCCCCTTCGATGTGTAAGAGCAGACGAAGTTATTAGTTTCCTGCAAGACCTCGAGGCATTAAGATCGACTATACCAGCAATATTGAAGGTTCAAGGTTTAGCGACCATGAATGATCGAACAGCAGAGGCTCCTGAGCACTGTGATGGTGGCTTCGAAGGCAAGCATGGCGAATTTCGAGAACCTAAGACATTAGTGGATATGAAAGATTCGTTAAGTGGTGTCATGGACAGGACAGTAAGTCTTGATCCCGGGACTCCTGAGGAGGATCGTCGGTGGTTATCAGAGAGATTGCGCAGAAATGCAGCAACTTTCAGAGCTACTGGCCATCACATAGGACGCTTAGAAGTGTGTGATACCTCATTCGCAAAGGGAGAAAGCACTGGTCGACAGCATGGGATTCAGATTGAAGCTGGGGAAATTGAGCCATCTACCAGCCCAGAGACATTTCTAGAGAGCCCAAGACCTATGCTTGATGAATCCCTCATGTCTCGACGGTCAGACGTTACGCCAACGCTACCAAGAGCATGGCTGGTGTTACCCCTCCTCAACCCTTCAGCTGAATTCGCTCAGCTGACTTTACAGAGCCAGGCTTTGAGACTGCGTCAGTTGACAGAATTGCCTCTGGAACTCAGGAATGCACCTACGACCCCTGGTAGAATCATACCAGAAGACCTGACTCCATTCCTATTGTTCGTCACATTTGGACTTCACAGGAGTCGGCTTGAAATCGAACCACTGGCACCGAACAAATGGGGGGCTACTAGGCCTGAAAACACTATCCGAGTGGTCACCTACTGGAGTAGAACGGCGATGAGATTGACTGGAAGTAACTACGATGCTAGAGAATACAAAACCCTTGGCCTGAAAGAGGATCTCATGGAATATGCTGCCCTACTGGTCGGGGCGCGAGTTCACGGATGCGCCAATCGCCAAGTGGCAGCATGGGGGGCTGTGACTATCGCTGTACGCCGAGCAAGTCGGGTTTGCTCTATGATTGATCCCCTTTCACGGCTGTTACAAATTCTGCTATATGACGAAAACGTCAACTATCGAGTGGCAGGCTGGGGGGCTGCACTAGTCACTTACCCAAACCCTAGGATCGTAAGCCGAATTGAACGAGAAGTAATCTCTCTAACATGGATCGGTCACGCTGCCCCTGTTCCAGCGCGAGTTAATGGAAGTTCCCATCCTCAAGCAGCAGTATGGGGGGCAGCATCTGTCACTTGCCCTAAACTTGGGACAGTACTTCGAGCAGCAACTACTGGACGAGAAATTATCCCTGCTTGCCGTAGCCCCAGAATCACACTTGGTACAAGGCACTTAACCAAACGAAGAACATGCTCGCAATTGAATCGTCATGAACGAGCAGAGAGACCTGTATGGAAGACTCGGTATACGATCATGTCATTTGGTGACAACGTGGATGGGGTTGTACGGCTAGAATCCAATGCTCCAATTAGGAATATCGTACGAAATCACGCAAACTCTATTGATTTCCATCCTCTACGGGCCCATCTGACTGCGACAGGGCAGTTAGTAGGAATCACCCACCAACACTGAGAGCCCCGAACATACAAACAGGCCATAGTTGATGGTGCCTGCTGATGGGCCGATAAGAGACAATAACCTGGTGTTGATGAATTGGCCGATGCAGTCCCATGAATAAGGTAATGAAGGGTCGGCCGGTGATGTAGATTTAGCACAGCTGGATCAGCAGGAATTACACCTGGAGAGCGAAGGACAACTATTTGTATATCGGCTGATGGAAGATAGCTATGCAGGATCAGTTGACAGATTTGAATGTTCCTGGGTTGGTGATCGGCCGAGGGTCTTGAATTTTGATTAGCAGAGTCAGCTGGTGGGACCCACATTATTGTAGTCATGGCTTGGCTGATCAGTCCAGCAAATGGATACTGCTACTGGGTCAGCCATGAAAACTGACAATTTCTAAACATGGGATCAGCCGATCTTTGAGCCAGCCTGGCCTTTTCAATATGGACTAGTATATGTTTTCTGCTCGGCTTCAAATCGGTAAAAGTGCCTGGGCTGCATCTCAGATAATGAAACCGATTTAATTTTAAATTGTTGAAGTACTTTAGCTAGTGCCGAGGCTGGGTGAAAAATAACGGAGCAGACAAGTGAATTAAATTGGTAACAATGCCCGGGCTGCGTCTCACATAATAGAACCTGTTGAATATTAAATTGTTGAAGTATTTTGGCTGGGTGGAAAACAACCGAGCAGACAAGTGAATCAAATTGGCAAAAGTGCTCGGGCTGCGTCTCAGGTAATAGAGCCGATTTAATAATATATTGGTGAGGTACTTTAAGTGGTGCCGAGGCCGAGTGGAAAATAACTGAGCAGACAAGTGAATTAAATCAGTAAGAGTGGCCAGGCTGCATCTTGAATAATAGAGATTATTTAATATTAAATTGGTGACGTACTTTGTCTGGTGCCGAGGCCGGGTGAAAAATGACCGAGCAGATCAGTAAAAGTGCCCAGGCTATGTCTTGGGTAATAGAGCCGATTTAATATTAAATTGGTGAAGTACTTTAACTGGTGCCGAGGCCAGGTGGAAAATAACCGAGCAGACAAGTGAATTAAATCGGTAAAAGTGCCCGGACTGCATCTTGGATAATAGAGCCAATTTAATATTAAATTGGTGAAGTACTTTGGCTGGTGCCGAGGCTGGGTGAAAAATGACCGAGCAGATCGGTAAAAGTGCCCAGGCTATGTCTCAGGTAATAGAGCTGATTTAATATTAAATTGGTGAAGTACTTTGGCTGGTGCCGAGGCCGGGTGAAAAATGACCGAGCAGACAAGTGAATTAAATCAGTAAAAGTGCCCGGGCTACGTCTCAGGTAATAGAGCTGATTAAATATTAAATCGGTGAAGTACTCTAAGTGGTGCCGAGGCCGAGTGGAAAATAACCGAGCAGATCGGTAAAAGTGCCCAGGCTATGTCTCGGGTAATAGAGCCGATTTAATATTAAATTGGTGAAGTACTTTAACTGGTGCCGAGGCCAGGTGGAAAATAACCGAACAGACAAGTGAATTAAATCGGTAAAAGTGCCCGGACTGCATCTTGGATAATAGAGCCGATTTAATATTAAATTGGTGAAGTACTTTGGCTGGTGCCGAGGCCGGGTGAAAAACGACTGAGCAGACAAGTGAATTAAATCGGTAAAAGTGCCCAGGTTATGTCTCAGGTAATAGAGCCGATTTAATATTAAATTGGTGAAGTACTTTAACTGGTGCTAAGGCCGAGTGGAAAATAACCGAGCAGACAAGCGAATTAAATCAGTAAAAGTGCCTGGGCTGCGTCTCCGATAATAGAGCCAATTTAATATTAAATTGGTGAAGTACTTTGGCTGGTGCCGAGGCTGGGTGAAAAATAACCAAGCAGACAAGTGAATTAAATCAGTAACAATGCCAGGCTGCATCTCAGATAACAGAACCTGTTTAGTATTAAATTGTTGAAGTGCTTTGGCTGGATGGAAAACAACTGAGCAGACAACTGAATTAAATCGATAAAAGTGCCTGGGCTGCACATCGGATAATAGAGCCAATTTAATATTGAATTGTTGAGGTACCTTGGCTGGTGCCAAGGGCAGGTAGAAAATAACCGAGCAGACAGGTGAATTAAATTGGTAAAAGTGCCTGGACTGCACATCAGGTGACGGATATTAAATTGTCATACTTTGGCTGGTCCGAGGCCGGGTAAAAAATAACATGGTAGAAATGCCCAGGTTGCACATCAGATAATAGAACCGATTTGATATTCAATTGGTGAAGTCCTTCAGCTAATGCCATGTCCAGCTGCAAAGTGGCAAGTGAGTGGATTCTCCCACCATCCCGCCATCCTGCCATCCTGCCATCCTGCCATCCTCCCATCCTTCCATCTTTCCATCCTGCCATCCTGCCCTCCTGTCATCAGCATTATATCTCAACCATTACTGGCCACTTCTCTCCAAAAACCCTGCTAATTATATCTTGATGTAGTCTATGTCATACTCAAAACAAGAACCTATAGTAGTGTAGTTGACATGCATCTCCCTCAATGTTCCCCATGGTATGTATACCTTTACTGTAGCCTCCCCAAAGCAGAAAGAAAACAGTGTATATTATATATGCTTAATTTGTGGTAGCTCAGAATAGCCATTTGGGGTTCTGAGTATCTGTATTGCACAACATGCCCAGAAGACATATAAATCCCATGGGAGTTCCAGAGGAATATGTTCAATTATTATTTGCACGACATGAAGATATAAGGTTCTAATTGGAGCAACTTACCTGGTAAATGGTGCATGGAGAGGAGGGAGGAATACATTGTATCCATTAGTTACATCACCACCGTTTCACCAATGAGAGTCAAAAGTGGGTTGGAGGTAGGGATGGGATAGCTAGAAAGAAGTTTTAAAGGAATTACAGAGATTGACAAGACAAGATAATGATTTCAGAAGATTATATATGGAGCAGGACAATGGTACATGGATAGTCACTAACATTCCAGCCATATCTCTGTATCTACCAAAACAGATATTTAAAACATCCTGCCTTCCTTACCTGATCAATACTCTTTGAACAACCTACTAGCTACCCCAGCCTTAAGTGAACCTCACACCATATATAATAAACACGACCAAAATATGATTAGGAACTTTTTTGGAGAGAAATAGTCCAGTAACAGTGGAAATACTATACTCATGACTGGTGGGCAGAATGGGGGCGGGATTACACCTATTGGAGAAACTAGTGCCTGATTTAGTAATTGTTGGTCAACAATGATGGCATTGAGAGGGAGCATCAGGCGGATGGTGTGAAAGTTATAACTAACTTGTCTATTCGGCATTGGTGTATGAATGGCTCCGAGCTCGGGGAACAACCCTCATCAGTTGTGTTATCTTGTCTGCTCGGTAATATTACACCCAGACTGAAATGATACAGATGCAACCCAGGCATGTTCAGTGATATACTTCACTTGTAGGCTCAGTAGTGGTCCACTTCAACCATCCGTAGACAGCATAACAATTTCATATTTAATCATCAGCAGCAGCCCGGGTGTTTTTACCAATTTAATTCACTTGTCTGCTTGGTTATATTCGACCTGGCCTCAGCACCAGCCAAAGTACTTCAATGATTTAATAGTAAATCGGCTCTATTATCCGGGATGCAGGCTGGTCACTTTTACCGATTTAATTCACTTGTCTGCTCAGTTATTTTCCACTCGGCCTCAGCACCAGTTAAAGTACTTCACCAATTTAATATTAAATCGGCTCTATTACCCGTGACACAGCGCAGGCATTGTTACCAATTTAATTCACTTGTCTGCTCAGTTATTTTCCACCCGGCCTCGGCACCAGCCAAAGTACTTCACCAATCTAATATTAAATTGGCTCTATTATCCAAGATGCAGCCCAGGCACTTTTACCGATTTGATTCACTTGTCTGCTCGGTTATTTTCCACTCAGCCTCGGCACCACTTAAAGTACTTCACCAATTTAATATTAAATCGGCTCTATTACCCGAGACATAGCCTGGGCACTTTTACCGATTTAATTCACTTGTCTGCTCGGTCATTTTTCACCCAGCCTCGGCACCAGCCAAAGTACGTCACCAATTTAATATTAAATCAGCTCTATTACCCGAGACATAGCCTGGGCACTTTTACCGATTTAATTCACTTGTCTGCTCGGTTATTTTCCACCCAGCCTCGGCACCAGCCAAAGTACTTCACCAATTTAATATTAAATTGGCTCTATTATCCAAGATGCAGCCCGGGCACTTTTACCGATTTGATTCACTTGTCTGCTTGGTTATTTTCCACTCAGCCTCGGCACCAGTTAAAGTAGTTCACCAATTTACCATTAAATCGGCTCTATTACCTGAGATGTAGCCTGGGCACTTTTACCGATTTAATTCACTTGTCTGCTCGGTCATTTTTCACCTGGCCTTGGCACCAGCCAAAGTACAACAATTTAATAGTAAATCGGCTCTATTATCCGAGACGCAGCCCGAGCACTTTTTCTGATTTAACTCACTTGTCTGCTCGGTTATTTTCCACTTGACCTTGGCACCAGCCAAAGTACTTCACCAATTTAATATAAAATCGGCTCTATTATCTGAGACATGGCCCGGGCACTTTTGATGATTTAATTCACTTGTCTGCTCAGTCGTTTTTCACCCAGCCAAAGTACTTCAACAATTTAATATCACCCGATGTGCAGCCCAGGCATTTTTACCCATTTCATTCACTTGTCTGCTTGATTATTTTGCATCTGGACATGGCACCAGCCAAGGTACTTCAACAGTTTAGAATTCAAATGCCTGCATCACCCGATGTGCACCTTTACTGATGTAATTCATGTCTGCTTGGTGTAATTTCACCTGGACATGGTGCCAGCTCACACATCTTTTCCCTGAAAAATGCACTGGCTCAGACACGATGATTTAATATGGAATCGATTCAATCACTCAAGGTGAAACCCGGGTATTTGTACTATTTCCCACTTGTCAGCTCCATTATTTTGCATCTGAACATGTTTGATTCGCTGTTTCCATGCATTTGTACAGATTCAATGACCTTGTCTGCTCAGTAACTTTGCACCAGAATACAGGACCAGCTAATGTACTCAATGGCCTGATGCAAACATAAAACCAGAGGGTGATTTTGAATGCAGGACATGGAAAAGAACATTAGGGGGTTGGTACAACATATGAACAAGTAAACTTAGCTAGGCCATGTGTTAGCCGGGCTGGATATCATCACGGGACAGATGGCAACATAAATTGTTTAATTGGAGACAAGCCAAAGAATGGTAGGGAGTGTGGTGCCGACTGGGCCTGGCCATATCCGGGCTGGAGATGGCAACAGATGGGGGCCGGCCTCATCTCTGCTCGGGGCTGACAATGACATTCATGACCTCGGGTATGTAAACTGACTTTGCTGAGCCAGGGTGCAGCAAGTGGGCTGATCCATATTGTGAGGAATCAAAAGCTGTTCAGCTGACCCACAATCCAAGGCAATTTCAGCAGGGTCAATTCATCCTTAGGCTGGTCGGCCGGCACACAGAACCACTCATCAAGAAAATATGGGTGGCCGAGCCAGCTTTGATGGGGTCAACATATACATCGGCTCATCAGCAGGCACCATCAACCATGGCCTGTTTGTATGGTCAGGGGGCTCAGTGTTGTTGGGGTAAGGTCACTAATACTTGTGACTGCGATGCCTAAACCTACATCCTATGTTGTACAGCGGAAAAGCATTCTGGAAGAGATGGTCCTAAAAATTTGTATCAGATGGGAGCTCACAGCTGAAAGGAAGCGCAAAGCCCAGATAAAGACTATAAGCGAGAGCCACGGCGGAATTGCGAACTCAGCTGGGGTGGTGAATGATGCAATCATGGATAACCTTGAGGATATCTCTCTGTCCCCCAAGGCAAACCCTTGGACTTGCCTGTTAGGAGCAAAATATCCCAAATCATCACTGTATGAAGATTGCACAAGACGACGGCGACTACACATATCTGTAGACTGGTTAATCCGCAAAAAAATTATGGACGGTTATAAAGCGGATGAACATAGTTTCACCCCTCAAGACACTATAGCGCCATCCCATGAGAAAACCACAGTACCCATGAACTATGAGAGTACACTCCCAGGACCCCACCGCTTTATAGCGTGATTACAGGAATGGTTTCCCTGTCGGTCTGAATATAAGAATGTTGCAACTTACAACTCGATTCACGATATTCACCACATCAACTACCAAGACCGGAAGCTGGGCGCTCTACCACCCTCACATACTCCATCACAACCTACCCCGATGGTGATGTTAGCCATGGCTATAATACCATGGGCAAGCTTAAGAGAACTAGAGGAGTTCATTAGATCCTATGTCGAAAGGGTCGTCAACGTATTTGGGTTGCTTGAGATTACTTTCTCAGATCAAGACAGACTCGGGACTACTAATAGTACGGCATGGCGGAAATTAGTAAATTCAAGTTGCAGCTACCTCGTGGCTCCTGCGACTGCTCACCTCTTGCAAAGGGAAGGACGAGTGGAAAGCCAATCGAATTGGATCCATGTCTTAACTCCTTTGTACAACAGCCGCTACCATTCTTCAGTCTGTTACTCGCGGAATCAAGTTCTACCAACGGAGTATAGACCAAGAACGTCCATGAACTTGATAACTTCCGGGCACAGACCACCACTCAGACCCCTCCCACCTGACCAATTTACCTCAGAAGGATTGATTGTAGCCTTGGTAGTCCATCAGAACATCGAAAGAGGTGCTATTACCTTGACTCAAAACCCTAGCAAGAGTAGAGAAACGCTAGTAGACTCACTTGCTGCAGGCGGTCCGTGCATTAGTCCCAAGTACGAACCTGCCATGGATAGTTGGAGGAACTTCAAAGCCTCGCTCTTTGGTCCTGGAAGAAAACACGGAAATACTCCATGCAAAATACTTGAAAACCTTCATTTCTTCGGCGTAGTGAGGAGAGCCTTGTGGAATACTGGAAACCATCCCATGGTGACTCCTAGGTTTATGAAGTTTTTGCAAAGTCACGAACAATTCCTGAATCAAGGAAGAGTCCCGTACCAGTTGCTGGATTCTGGTGTGATGGAGAAAGGAGCTAATGACTATTGGATGGATGACCCAGAGGAGCAGCAAACCCAACAGTATCTGAATGTGGGCCTCAACCATGTTATAGCGCGAGGAGCTTGGTCCCCTGAGCGCGTACAACTCACCGCTCTTGAATTGACAATTGCTACACCTATTCGCTGCTTTTTAACCTTCAATGGCTCAGAATGGACCCAGCCCCAATCAGAAATCGAGTTCCCTCCAGTAAAGATGGCAGATCTAGTTCGTCTTGCCTCAACCCTGTGTGAACCGAGGCGATGGAACAGAACTGATGAGAAATCCCTCTGGATTAGAACCCTCCTGGATGGGTACATGAAAGATTATATCAACCGTCGACCTCATGCCTTGTACAATCAAGAGGAGGGTTATCGAGTTCTGTTCCCTCAACCTCCGATCAAGGTTTCCGACGAACATATAGCGAATTCAAATGATTGTGAAAAACAACGTCTCGAAGAAACTCTGGAGAGCTTAACCAAAGAGCGGCATATCCAACCTAGTTCCAACGAAAGTTCTGAGCTTGAGACTGCAATCATGATGAAGGAAAGTCACCTTCCCATACCAGGACCACCCTTCTTGAAGTCTCCTATAGCCTCGGGTGAAGATGGCAACAACAATGACTGCTATCCAGGTGCTGGTACTACCGAGAAATCCGCCGAAGGCCACCTTGAGAGAACCAAGGGCCTGTGTAAAAGCGTGATAGGCCAGCTCACTGCTCGAGGCTCAGGATGGGAATCCGCTACCAAAAGCGCCGATACTAGCTCAAAGGCTTTAGTAGCCAAAAGGACCCTGCCTGACCTCGTGGTGCCAAACCCTGCCATGTTTCCTTGTATGGCGTGGTGGAACGACAAAGTTCAGCCAAGGGAAGAAGACCTTCTTGTGGAGACAATGAGTTCCTTAATTCCACCCAATGCGCTCTTCAGGGATTCCGTGGTTCAGACAGAAGAAACTGTATCTGCCAACTCGCCTGAAATCGCTTCGCCAGATTCCGTGTTCTATGTGACACTCATATGGGCAGAGGGAGCCAACCCCGACCAGACTAGAAGAGTGTTAGTGGGTCACTTTCTGTCCACTAAGCGGATATATGGGAAGACTCGCATCAAACAAGGCCAAGTCTACTGCCAATGGTCTACAATGGAAACCTCTGGACAAATGCGATTACCGAGAACCTGCCACCAGTGGAAACCTGGAACAGTACAGGGGCTCTTCGCCAATTACAGAAGAACTCATAGGAAACCTCAGACGGACTATGGGTATATGGCGCTATTCCGCCGGAGTGGAACGGGACCAGGATTCAACCAACCCTCTTATAATCAAAATATGATTCACTCCCTGCCAAACGAATCTCATAATGGAGAATGATGCTTTTTGTGTAAACATTGCCAATCTTTATCTTCAGGGTGATGTCAACGCGACCAGAGCTCTCCTCACCAACGCGGCCTTCAAACTTCAGTTCCACCTGCAAATCCTCAAAGGCGATCCGTCCAAATGTACTATGAAGAACGTTCATCCTATTGCTGCCCCAAATTGTCACCTGTTCATCTTCCTCATCAAGCCCTTCACCTGTATTACTTGGTCATGTCCCCAAGACAGCTCAAGTTCCACTCCAACCACTAAACTCACTTATTCCGATTGTGACAGTATTACCTTTCAACACCCCGCGGCCTCATGGCGCGAAGATTATCTTTATGTGGCCCCTTTCTAGCAATGCACCAAATCATGACTGGTCTCTGAGGAACCTAATGGTGATACCTCCTCGAGTACTGTCCTCAGAACCGACTCCTAGCACTTTATTACCTTGGCTCATGGTGGCTACTGGGCCTACATTAACCACAAGATCTCCATTCACTGCTAAATTCGCTGTCACCGCCCTCCTTGGGATTGCACTATGGAACATAAGGAGACCAATTTACGGGAAATTGGGAACCTGGTCAAGAAACCTTCCTACTGTGGACGATGCTCCTATCTCATGGGGGGGCTTTGTAACGGTGTACTAGTATACTCTACTTCCCTTCTTGTGTAACCTAGGACCATCATATTTACCCATGTTTACTCTACATATATAGCTCCAGGTACATAATAATAAAGACACTTTGCAACCACAACATATATTACATGTGGACGGAGTCACCCCTTTTCTGTATGGCTAGGCAGCCTTATGCCTCCCCTCTGGGATACAAGAGTCCTGCGCCGGGTGACCATGCCCCAGTTCCTGGGTCACAGGATAATCTCAACGTGGTGACACCTTGCGGCACCACATTACTTTCTCTCTCTCGCGTACCCCGGATCTTTTCCGCCGCTATCTCGCACTCACGCCTTCGTCGAGAAGTCCTGATTCACCCTTCGGTTTCACACTCAGTCTGCACTGTCATCGACAAGTTCTCCTGAAGGAACGGCTGGAGAAGCATGGTGGCTTGCTTTGTGTCCAATACCACCACCAAGGTATTGCATGAACATGTCATGGTCAACAAACCTAAAAGAGAAAATGTTTCTTTAGTGAATAAATTATAGATAGGAAACTAGACGTACAGTTGAGTGCAAAAAGAATGAAGGTTGGTTCATTTTTCTGGTTCTTTCTAAGAATCTATTGTACCTCAAATGTATTTGTGTATTCTTTTACATTATGTAGTTGTGTTACACTTCCCTTGGTATGGACTAATTTCAGTGAAAGCTGGAGCCTTGAGAAGGTTTTTATTCTGGAGGCCATTTTTGGCATCTGAAAAGAAAAATATGCGCTAACTGGGGAGGTAGCCAGAACATACCTATGGTCAACCTGAATGAGCTTATCAAAGAATTAGTTAAAAATACTGAGTGGTTATGCTTGTAGAGCCTCCAGAAAATAGACATTTTGTGCCATTTTGGTCATTTTTGGCCTGTTTTAGACAAAACAAGCCATTTTCCAAAGCCTCTACAGACATAACTGCTCAGTATTTTTGCCTGATTCTTTGATAGGTTCATTCAGGTTGACCAGAGGTATGTTCTGGCTACTTCCCCAGTTAGCGCATATTTTTTTTTCAGATGCCAAAAATGGCCTCCAGAATAAAAACCTTCTCAAGGCTCCAGCTTTCACTGAAATTAGTCCATACCAAGGGAGGTGTAACACAACTACATAATGTAGAAGAATACACAAATACATTTGAGGTACAATAGATTCTTAGAAAGAACCAGAAAAATGAACCAACCTTCATTCTTTTTGCACTCAACTGTACATATTCACATAATAATACTTCCACTCCTCATGGTATTCATCTTCAGGGTGGCGAGCAAGAGAGTCTGATGGAAGGTTGTCGATGAGGCCATGGGCGAATGCAGGAATAAGATGAACGGCTCGAATAATCTCGTTTGGGTCCAGAAAGCCAAATGCCCGCTCATCTTTGCTGTCGAAAAAGCCGATTCGATGAAGCTGTCAAGCCTTCCATCCACCTCAGTGAGACTCATCTAGACCAAACCAATGAACCCATAAGAAATCCATCTTGTAAGGTTCATCCATTGTCGATGATACAGATGAAACCATTTCACCCATATAAAATTCAATTTTAACGATTTTACCAATAAAAGGTCATCTCTAATAAATACACTACATACAATTGCAATGGTACAAAGAGTCAATGCGCATACCTGGCGCAGTTGACTAAAAATGCAAATGCGTGGAATCTGAAAATAGGACAAAGGCTTTGGAACTGGCAGCAGTACACGTCGTGACATTATACTTGGATCCTATCTAAGATTCACCTACCATGAAATAGAGCACGAAGAGGTTCTAGAGTAAAAACACCCAATGCAGGAAGAAGAATTGCATTACTACTCAAGGGTTTAGAAACACATAATGGATTTATTGTGAAAACTCGTGCTTATACAAGAAATACAGAAAAGACGACATAGACGCCTAAACGGCATGTCTGAAACATTGAAAGACTAAATTATGCCTAAGCAGTAAATGTACGAAGACTTAGCGTGGCTCACGGCCATTCAGAAAGTCATGTACGGCAGTTCCCGCGTACGCATCAAAGACTGATGCGTCTGAACGTCACAAGTACAAACATAAGAAAAAGACACATTCTTTTATATGAAATATAATAAGAACCCCCTGACAATTAAGAAAGACATTTGAAAACACCTTTGGAGTGTCTCCCGACCTCCGTAATGAAAAGACGAGCCAAGACAAGGCATTTTAATTAAAAACTCGGAAACCACAGGAGACCGAAGACTATTGGTAAACGCGTACGCATGCGCATCAACGCATCAGGAAACATTAATCATTTTGTGATGTCATCTGTCAAACCGGTAAACCGGGCCATAGAAAGAAACACACGAGATCATGCCAAGCTAAGAATAGCTATGTTGGCTAACTCCACGCACGCATCAAACACTGATGCGTTGGAAAATGAAAGACGCGACACTACAAAAATCTGTAGTGTCCACCGAGATAGACTACAAAATATACCGCATGTTCATTAAATTTCATATTTGTAATTCGGACTGAAGTATCCCACATTAAAACACATGTAAAACGTAGATAGGAGTTCCTGGAGTATATAAGGAGCGCGCTGGCAGGTCAAAAGGCAAGCAATCGTCCCCCGTTGACCAGCTAGTTGCACTCCAAGTAGAGACTTAGGAGGTGGACAGTTGTAATCAATTAAAAGGAGATTTCTTCATGGTCAGAAAAGTACAGTGTGAACGAAGCCAGCATGCTTGGGAGTCAACTTACTTGGAGACTTGGAATGAGAGGTTTTAAGGACACAGTATCATTTTAGACGAGACAGCGTACTCGTACACTTGGTTTTGGAGCATAGTGACACAATAAAAACTCACGGGAGTCATAAAAGTCAATTAAAGTCGTGTTTTGTGTTAATAAAAGAAACTGTGATCAAAGAACTTTGCATTTAAGAAACCAAGTTCCCAGAAAGATATACTTTGTTCTATTGAACTATTCTAAACCACACCTTATAATAAAAACCCAATTTTGAACGAAAACTCTTGAGACTTAAACCTAAGAAAACAAAAGTGGTATTTCTTAATACCAAAGGCCCTCGAACTCTTGCACCGAGATTGTGATAGTGTGTGTGTGTGTGTGTGAGTGAGTGTTAGGTGTTTAGGGTTTTCCCCCGATGCGCTTGATCCTTGTTTGCATGTTTCGCACTTTCACGTTCATCCCCGTGCAACGCGTATCATCGATTTTTCTCCAACGTGATAAACATCTGCATGAAAAATTTCGACGACACGAGCGTACCAGTAGGGATGATATTCTTCGCAGGCTGCATCTTCATGTGTGAGTACCATAATATCTTGATGTTTGGTTTTTGGATTGATTGAGTCCTAAAATTAAATCCAAATCTTGAGAGTCATGTAGAAAAGGCATTCTAAGAATAGTCATTAAAAAGACATACAGTTGTGGACAAGCAAAGACACTAAATTTATAATTCAGGATTGCGAATTTTTTTGAAAAAACTGAGGTCAGATTTGAATCCAGATGGTCAAAATAAGCCCAAAAAAGGTCTTTTCAGAATATTCCCACGAGAAATTGGGTCCACCAAAATTTTGCCTCAATTCAGGGTCCTTGATGACCAAAACTACTCAAATCTTGTTGGTTGTGGTGTAAAATTTTCGGCAGTGATAGGTACCATCTGCAGTGACCTAACAAAAAGTCACAGAAATTCTAACAAGAAGACTGACCACAGATCAGAGACTCTGGAGGGGTATGAGCAGAGACTGAATATGGTTGATCACTAATCCATTACCATTTTTGGCAACTATTAATGAATTTATTTACCCAAAATGGATCGATAAAATTTGCTAATTTTCATGGGATCATAACCCTTTCATCAAAAGGAGTCGATTGCACTATTTTTCATGATTTTTGGATGAAATTTAGGGTCCGCCAATATTTTGAGGCAGAAAAACCTTATTTTGGCGATTTCTGAGGGATCGGCTCAATAGAATTTGATGAAAGTGGTATGGCTGGAAAGCTCTTGTGAATCTGCGTCAATTCCGACTATTTTTGGGGCCTTCAAAAAAAATTAATATTTTTAAGTGACTTTGCTTGTCCACAACTGTAAATACGAAGAAATGACTTGCCTGTGTTGGGACCAATGAAGTTAGTCCCATAAGATTCTGAAAGGCAGTGCTCACGATCAAGTAGCCCTTTGTGAAAATTCCCTGGTGAGCCTTCTCAACCTTATTTTGTCGCTTGGCATTGTCCTCACGAATATTTTCTTGGCACTTCATGTTGTTCACTGTGCCAAGATCTGATATTTGGTTCTTAAGAACATGACATTGAGGGCAGGGACACCGCCTGAGTGACTTGATTGTTGCCAGAAGGACCCTATATAAATGATGAATTGAGTTTAATTATAATCCATCAGGTTAGTACGCACTTTTCAGGGTAGTCAGCACCATAGATAAAAAATCATGGATACAGTCAATGAAAAATTCCATCAGCACACTTCACAACAATACCATGCTCATATGCTTCCATGAACTCATCATCAAGCAAAAGCTCCCATATTGCATGGATGAGCTCACGCTTGAGATGCGTGCGAAGTGTGGGTGTGTGTGATACCGTAGTACTACTTACCTATCTTGTGTGACATGGGACCATCGTATTTACTCTTGTTATCTTCTTGTTATGTTGTGCTGAGACTAACAAATAAACTACTTGCAACTTTCACATAAACTTATATGTGGAGCGAGTCATCCCTATCGTATACAGCTAGGCTGCCTTGTGCCTCCCCTCCAGGATACCAGAGCCCCGCGCTGGGTGACAGCGTCCCTCGTCTGGGGTCACTGGATCACAGAGGTGTGGCCACAACACACGTGACCGCTCCACGTGCACTCTCACACGTTCCCCGCATCTTCTCCGCTACCCTCACTCACTTACGCCTTCGTTGAGAGGTCAAGAACGACAACCTGGTTTCACAATGGTGGGGGCACCATGGACTTCATCAAGATGAAGTCCGTGAGTGCAGAGGCAAGGAGAAGCCCCAACAGGTAAGTCTTAATGACACAATCTGTCAACTGACAGTTGTGCCTAGTTTACCTACCACTACAACCAACGACGAAGACCTGTCTGAAACCCTGCGACTCTCGTTAGTGTGAACACCCACTGCTTTCAAGAGTCCTCAATCCGAGGGCTCAGATGTCCAATCTTCGTCAACCCTTACCCTGGTTACTACCTCGTCTGGTCCTCAATCAGTGCATTCCCTCGCTGCCCTCGGGACCTATGACTCATTCAGAAAGCCCTCAACTCTCCCAACCATGTCAAGCTATGCCCGCTGCCATTGCGTGAAGGCCCTCTCTGTTCAGGACCCTGAATCTGACAGCTCCCTAACCCCGATGACCCTAACGATCGCCACTCCAGGGAAATCCTTACCCTACCAACGCCCAGACCATCAACCGCCCCCTCTTAAACCAGGAGGTTGCCAGCAATACATATCATTCATTTCCTCTATGAGCTCAGCTACTCCCTCAGGAGGAGACGACAATCTCCGCAACAAAACCTGTAATACCAACAACTCAGCCAGCCGCGAGTTAGTAACCCCCTTAACGACTTGGAAGAAAGGGAAGGGAGTGTCTATGATGGAAGAGATGGACCCTGAAGCCAGATCCCCTACCAATAACAATACCATGCCGATAACGGGGCCCATATTAACTGGGCCTCATCCTTTGGACAAGGTCCCCACAACAACGGCCAATACTATCCCCACTGCTTCCCAAAGTGCGAGACGAATGTCCTCTGCTAATAGAAGTTCAAGCGCACAACTCGCTGCCAACAAGAGCGCGAATACACAAACCGCTGCTCCCAGGAGCATGAACAATTTGAACAAGACGACTCAGAAACCATCGACTTCAGGCGTGAACCCTCCCACGCTCTTCAATCAACAGACGCATGGCGTATCCTCTGACTTGGCCCTGGCTCTTAGGGACAAGTTATTGAATATCCAAAACGTTAAACGAAAGGATGCCGTGGACGACGAAGCTCTTATGTCCACGTCGAGTCATACTGAAGGTAGAGAGACGCGATACGCAGCTTCTACAGAGTGCGAAGAGTGACTGGTGTGAAGCGTTCACTCTGAACTTCTCGCATAGCTGAAGCCAAGAGGGAAGGAGGAGGCAAGAATGGGTGGATCTGGGATCAACACCCATGAGTGAGCAATGAGCAGTTACAAGATACTCAGCTGGCCCAACATGATTATGCATACTGTAGGAAGTACAGATATACAAAGCACTACATGTAGTGCAAGAGGATGGCAAGACTGCTGGCAAGATGGTGGTTCAAGACAAAAGATCAATATATTATGTAAGATATCCAAATCTAGCTATATACCACTGTTTGACTATGGCCTCTGGGCATTCCCTTCCAATCCTATATCACAACTGGTGGTAACCACTTTTATGATAAAAACCAGGCAGTTGCCTGCAGGCAAATGTGTATAATGCTTAGAGGTTCAATGAAATGTCTCATTGTTGTGTCTATGTATTTCTTTCATTAGATTGCCTGTCTTTCTCTCATAAGTCATAGGCAGAGCATTTCATTCAATTGTCTGGCTATTTCATGGGGCGCTTTCAATGGATATTTCATACCTATCCCTGGGATATTTCAATGCAATTTTCATATGAATACCTAGGGGATTTCAATGGATATTTCATCCTTATCCCTGCGACATTTCATTCTGATCCCTAGGATATCTCAATGGATATTTCATGTTCATCCCTGGGATATTTCATTGGATATTTCATTGGATATTTCATTCTGAACCCTACAATATTTCATTGAGATTTTCATATGAATACCTAGGACATTTCATTGGATATTTCATTCTCATCCCTAGGATATTTCAATAGATGTTTCATTCTCATCCCTGGGATATTTCATTGCGATTTTCATATGAATACCTAGGATATTTCAATGGATATTTCATTCTGATCCCTGGGATATTTCTGTTGGGCACTGTTTTCAGGGTCCAGTGTGCACTTCCAAATAAGGAAATGGGCACTTTTCCAAATGAAAAATAGAAATGAAATAGGGGAAATTTTAGAAGAAAATAGGGGGTGGTGCTCACTGTTGGTGAGAATGTTGGGGGTTGTTTTCAGGGTCCAGGGAACATTTCCAAATATGGTAACATAGCCAAGAATAGCCAAAAAATAGCCAAAAATCAGAAAAAGATGGCAGGGTGGTGCTCACTGTTGGTGATGACATCAGGGTTGTTTTCAGGGTCCAGGGCACATTTCCTAATATATCCAAAAATAGCCAGACAATAGCAGAAAAATTGGAAGAACATATGAATGGTGTACAGAACATCAGGCACTGCCTTCAGGGTTCATCCCAAAAGGGAAATATCACCTGGTTTGACTAAGAAGTGAAGAAAACCAAGACAAGAATGATTTTACTTATCAGGGTCCATGTAATGGGATGTTGGGATGATGGTCACATGACCAATTAGCAAAAATGGTCAAAAAACGAAAGTTGTAGCCCTACACTGTAGCTTCCCAAATCTGTTTGAATTATGTTCTGAAGTGTTCCCAATGTGGAGATATGAGGTAAAGGAATTTCAAAAGTGTCGCATTTTTTTTTTGTTTTTTGTGTTTTTCTCCCTGAAAACAAAACCAAATAACATGATTTCAGTATATTTAGAAAACTAAAAGAAAGGGCTACAATTATTGTATCATTGGAAAAATGACCAAAAAAGGAAGGTGCATGCCCTACTATAAGAGTCAGATATAGACTACAAAAAAGTCGGACTTAGACAGTTTACTGATACACTATAAAAGACTACAAAAGTTGAACTTAGACTACAAAAAAGTTGGACTTAGACTACAAAGCTAGGGTTAGGGTCAAAAGGTTATCTTGACTACAAAGTATGTAGTGTCTGCTTTTTGTCATTACAAAAGTTTGTAGTGTCCGCTTTTTAAGACTACAAAAGGTTGTAGTGTCTGCTATTTGGTTTGTAGTGTGTGCTTTTTCATTAGAAAAGTTTGTAGTGTCTGCTTTTTTATTAGAAAAGTTTGTAGTGTCCGCTTTTTGAGACTACAAAAGTTTGTAGTGTCTGGTTCTTCATTTAAAAAAGTTTGTAGTTGACTTGTAGTTTATGGTGTCCTTGGTGCTATCTATGTTATGGGGATGAGGTTGAAGGATTGCCATCATATTGCCAGTGCTACAGCATTAGTTTTCGACATCATACACAAGTTGTCTTTCACATTAGGAAAGGCCATTCTAAGCCTTTCATCTTGATACCTACTGTCCTATCTTAAAACATAATTGTAAGCTCATGTGGATATGGCTGAAGGATTGACATGACTTTACATATTGCTATTGGCACATCAATCACTTTGATACATTCATGTGGGGGGTATCACTGAAGGATTGACATAACATCACCAGTTTTTGACATCATGACCAAGTTGGCTTTCAATGATGGGCTGACCTATCCTTAGAGGTGTCTTTAAGTCAGGTCATGTTGTAAGTTGACTATGTATTGAGTAGATATCAACATGAATAGCCTCCTCTAGCTTGAAAGACAACTTGGGCATGATGTGAGAAACTGATTGATGTGCCAATAGCAATATGTAAAGTCATGTCAATCCTTCAGCCATATCCACATGAGCTTACAATTATGTTTTAAGATAGGACAGTAGGTATCAAGATGAAAGGCTTAGAATGGCCTTTCCTAATGTGAAAGACAACTTGTGTATGATGTCGAAAACTAATGCTGTAGCACTGGCAATATGATGGCAATCCTTCAACCTCATCCCCATAACATAGATAGCACCAAGGACACCATAAACTACAAGTCAACTACAAACTTTTTTAAATGAAGAACCAGACACTACAAACTTTTGTAGTCTCAAAAAGCGGACACTACAAACTTTTCTAATAAAAAAGCAGACACTACAAACTTTTCTAATGAAAAAGCACACACTACAAACCAAATAGCAGACACTACAACCTTTTGTAGTCTTAAAAAGCGGACACTACAAACTTTTGTAATGACAAAAAGCAGACACTACATACTTTGTAGTCAAGATAACCTTTTGACCCTAACCCTAGCTTTGTAGTCTAAGTCCAACTTTTTTGTAGTCTAAGTTCAACTTTTGTAGTCTTTTATAGTGTATCAGTAAACTGTCTAAGTCCGACTTTTTTGTAGTCTATATCTGACTCTTATAGTAGGGCATGCACCTTCCTTTTTTGGTCATTTTTCCAATGATACAATAATTGTAGCCCTTTCTTTTAGTTTTCTAAATATACTGAAATCATGTTATTTGGTTTTGTTTTCAGGGAGAAAAACACAAAAAACAAAAAAAAAATGCGACACTTTTGAAATTCCTTTACCTCATATCTCCACATTGGGAACACTTCAGAACATAATTCAAACAGATTTGGGAAGCTACAGTGTAGGGCTACAACTTTCGTTTTTTGACCATTTTTGCTAATTGGTCATGTGACCATCATCCCAACATCCCATTACATGGACCCTGATAAGTAAAATCATTCTTGTTGTAATCCTGGGATTACCATATCAGGCATTGTTTGGCATCGGCTCCTGGACTATTTGGTTCTCTACATACGCGCCCTCCTCTCTTAACCACGTACCACCACATTCTCTGCATATGCACCTCCGCTCCTGTACCTTTATCATCTAGATACCCTCAGAATCATATAAGCGGTTAAATTCTGACAGTTTCTGTGAGTAGTGTTATCTATCCTGTGATCACAGGATAGATTTCCACTTTTTTTGAATTTTCACTGTCATTATCGGTTCTGACCTATCTTG
This sequence comes from Laccaria trichodermophora, assembly GCA_018417955.1. NCBI lineage: Eukaryota > Fungi > Basidiomycota > Agaricomycetes > Agaricales > Hydnangiaceae > Laccaria > Laccaria trichodermophora. The sequence goes on from JACTVC010000001.1 coordinate 2,225,631, forward strand.
ACACGCGCATATAGACACTGCCTTTTGAGGCCTTAACCAGGTTATTGTTTGGCGCATGTATACGCTGTCTTGTACGTCCACGTTGTGTCTGTCGGTCAGCCTCAAGTACCGATTTGAGTCTTGGATGTGCGGATCTTGCAGCTGAGGGAGGATGTAGGTCAAAGAGGAGGTGGAAAGAAAAGACGTGTATGATGCCAAGCAAGACTCAGCACTATGACACAATATTACATTCCATATATGGTAATTAGTTCCCATGGGTTGGGTTAGTCTGGGTCGACAGGCTCTTATTTGAAAATTCAACCTCACTTTTGGCTTCAACATTGAGGGCATGACAGCTTACAGATTTCAGTGCTTCAGCACTCATGCCCTCCCACTTTGAGCTAGCGTATTCGGTACCCCTTCCGTGTCCAATGTCATTATTGCTACACTTGTCTTGACACTTGCACTACGAGCTGAATTACATTATGTCATCATGGTCAGTGTGACTTCTGTGTGACATTGACCCCTTGACCTTTTTTGACTGACCCTTTGACTTGACCTTTTGTTTGATGGGGTCAAACAGGTCAAGACAACACTGGTTGTGGGTGACAGTATCGGCCTTTGCTGGACACTTCACTGATCTAAAGATATCCATGGTACTCCGAATCTGCACCATGCATTACTGATTGGTCTTGTAGTACATCTGAAGCCTTTGGAGCCTGTCCTTCGGCATCTGGAACAACACTTTCCACAAGGGATGGTCCAGAGAGAATGAAAGCATGACCTTCACATGTGAACTGATGTCCAAGCTTGTCCAAGGCAGATAAACTGTTGACTAATTCAAGCTTGTCCTTTTCCTCCTTCAGGTCATGATCAACTCCAAAGTAATCAGAACCCTCTGGGTAGTTAATTTCATTGTTGCTATTGAATTTCACTGGAACGCTTTTGGAACTGGTGTAATATGATCCAGAAGTTGAAAAGACTGGCCGCAGTGTACTGGAACTTTGAGTCTGGCAACAATTCCTCCTCGGGTCCATCTGGTCCACCTAGGGCTGAAAAACATTCAGGCCCATCGCTTACCAAATTATCTGAAGGGATTTCAATGATGTGTCTGGCCCAGTTACTGCTCTTGTTGTAAGATGAGCAAGAGGCATGGCCAATCATGAGTAGACATGCTGATTATCATTTCTTTTTATATCAAGGGACTAGGATTGCAGTTGATGTGATGGAAGTGAAAAGCTGCCCGTTTGGGTGAGATGCCAAATTTCAAGACTCCAAGGAGAAGAGCTTACTCAATAATGAGATCCCACAGCGATTTAACAACACATTCCATATCAAGCCTTCCAGGTTGTCTAGGGTGTTGCTTCACATATGCCAGATTTTTGTTTTTGTGTCTGGTACATGCCTCACCGACACCATACGATCTGCTGCACTACATGCACAGCACCCACACATTCATTCCAGAACCATTCATTTTTCTAATTTCAAACATTTGCAGGTGCCCACTGTCGATGGTTGATCTGTAGTGGTCAATTTTTTGCATCAAGGAAACGAGTGAATGAGTAGAAAGCTGCATTTGGGGTAAGTAAAGTCCAATATGCACAGAAGTGTTGAATAACCAAGGTGGACCAGCAACTCCGGTACGCCAATGCCGTGCGTGCTTTGCGCATGCACTCGTCTTATGAAGCATGTTCCATTGTATGTAGTAATTTGTAGTACATTCTAGTTACATATGTTTGTAGTATATAAGGGGGACTGAGAGTCCCCGAATTCATTACCTTCTCACTTAATCACTACCCCTCATACTTGCTGCTCCAACAGGTTATGGGCCCCGAGCCCTAAACATTATATAAACTACACATCTTACTTTGCCCTCATCAGCCTTTATCTTATCGATTACATAACAGCAATGGAGACCAATGGATCATCAAATGTTTACCGGATTGAGCTGCTTAAAGGTGCAGACAATTATGCAGTATGGAAAATCAAGATGACAGACATCTTGACAGATCAAGGTCTGTGGGAATATGTCGATCCCAGAACAGCACCATCAGATGCCAACCAGAAACCAGCATGGGATAAGAAGGACAGGACAGCTTTATTGACGATAAGATTACGAGTAGCAGATAAGCTACTGGTTTACATAGCTAGCTCAAAATCATCAAAAGAAGCTTGGGATACATTGAAGAGCTTATTGGAAGCTCAAGGGCCATTAGGAATTGTCCTTGCCTGCCAGAAGCTATTTCGGGCCAAGTGTGATGATGGCACTGGCATCGAAGATCACATCAGGACCCTGAGAGTCTATCAGGAAGAATTGCAAAATCTCAGACAGAAAATAGAGGACTCAGAATTCTCTATTATTCTACTTACATCATTACTAGATAGTTGGAATAATTACATTTCATCTATTGATACATCTGCACTTAACAATGCACTGCAACTGATTGCCAGAATCCTTGAGCACGATAGATGGCTCAAAATACAGGGCACTGATGACACTGCCCTAGCTGCCAAATGGGGCAAGAAGAAATACAATTTGAAAATAATTTGCTATGGATGTGGCAAACGTGGCCATATACAAGCAGATTGCTGATCTAAATCTAATGATCAATCAAACAAGAAGCATCACAAGAAGCCAAAGTTCGGGAGAGTGCGTGCAAATGAAATCATTGATGATTTTGCTTTTGCAGGAATTGATGGCATGCCCGAAATGGCATTTGCTTCGCTTATGGCTAACTCATGGTTAGCAGACTCAGCGTGTACTTCCCATATCTCAACAGAAAGGAGTTATTTTAGTGAATATACTCCAACATCAAACCATTTTGTTAAGGGACTAAGAAATCAACCAGTAGAAGGGATGGGAACAATAAGGCTAATCTCTAATGTTGATGGGAAAGCCTATCCTATCACTCTCAAAAATGTGCTATATGTCCTGAAAGCGCTGCACAATCTCATTTCACTTGGGTGTGTTACAAGTGCCAACATACAAGTTCTATTTACAGACAAGGATGTGAAATTCAGGGCACCAAATCAAACAATTATGGCAAAAGGTATCAAGATCTCGAATCTGTACCTTATGAATGTCAAGGTCTCAACCAAACAAGACCACACTTACTCAACAAAAGTAAACACACACACATGTAGGCTCGACACCAGCCGTTACTTCAAACTCCGATTGTTGTTGAAGTAACGGCTGGTCTAACCTGTTGTCACTTTGGCAGGTCACGCATTTGTGACAAAGGACTTAGCAAAATTTCGGTGAACAACGCTCAAACGACATCAGTCAACATCATTCAAGACACTGCTAAGCTCGATCTCACCCGCTCTACAGCATACCCGTTGTCCAACAACTGCCCCTTGATACAGCCAGCCTAAATGAAGGTTTTCATGTACTAAGTAATCCAGACAATGTTGACTCTGGCGTAGTGTTGACACTTAAGTACCTATGGGAACTTGAACACACTTGCTCATAAGTATGTTTCACAGACTTGAATTTGGCTTACCATTCTACAATAGACCCTACTGGGCCATGTTGTGATCTCTGCGACCCATCCCTTTTACACCGAACATGACCTGGACCCCCCTCCAAAAGTGTGGCAAACAGCAATGAGGCAAGGCAAAATGGCACAATATGTGCAGCTTGACTTGCACAAATGGCATTCCCAGAGGCTTTACAAGCATGACTTCAGACACGCAATGTTTGGGATCATGTATAATGTACCCCGAACCAACCTCTGCACTCAGCTACTCCATCGACACCAATACTGATGCAACTGCAATAGAATCCTTATGCACATCTGGCATACACACTACACCGACAATATCTCTGGCAACAGCCTCACACCCCCATTGCATTCAACACTCCCTTCTATTGGAGATCATCCAGTAGTCTAGCTGGTTTCTTTCAAGATACATGTTCCCATTTTCCCAACACCTCCTCGTTAAAGCCACTATGAGCCACTGGACAGTGTATTCATCAAGTACTACAAGTAGATAAATGTTGTTTTGACAGCCTATCTTGTTCCAAAGAGAGTGTGATGTGAGGGAAACTCTTTGTGAAATCATTCAACCCATTTTTTTTCTAAGTCCATTGTCACACTTCGCTGGTCCTGCCAAAATCGTGACAGTGTAGACCAGTCGGTACGGTAACTACTCTCTTTTCACTCTCCGCTCACCACAACAAATAATACACATCACCAAATAACTCTGTTAGAGTGTTACCGCACCGACTGGCTCGCGAGTCTAGCACACATGGGATGAATGGCATAAAATTATGGGACATTTGAATATGGCTTCAATTAAACAATTGAAGTCAAAAGGGATGGTTACCGGTATGGAAGTTGATGAAAGTGTTCCAGCAACAGAACAATGTCCAGCATGCATTCTTGCAAAACAGCATGTCACACTGTATCCACAAGAATCAAAGACAGAAATTGCCGAAATCGGTGATTTAACAGTATCAGACATCTGGGGACCTGCACAAACTACCGGAATAGGGGGAGAAAAGTATTTTATCACATTCACTGATGGGAAATCCCCCCGATCAATGTGCTATTTCCTTAAGAAGAAATCAGAGGTGCTATCTAAGTTTAAACAGTACAAGGCATTTGTGGAAACACAAACAGGCTGGAAACTTAAGAAACTTAGAGTTGATGGTGGAGGGGAATATATTGGAGATGAATTTAGGGAATATCTATTAGACAATGGGATATTCCTCGAGGTCACAGCAGCATATTCATCCTCACAGAATGGAATTGCAGAACGTGGCAACTGCACTGTGGTGTCGGAGGCGTGTGCTATGTTACATTCACAAGATCCACATCTTGCTTACTATCTTTGGCCAGAAGCAGTCAAATATGTGACTTATCTCCAAAATTGTTCTCCCACATGTGCCTTAAGGGATGATAAGACCCCTGATGAAGCATTCTGGAACAAGAAACCTAATATTGCGCATTTGCAAGAATTTGGTCACAAATACTGGGTTTTGCAACAAGACAAGAAAAATAGAAAACTTGACCCTAGATCACATCCATTCATTTTTGTTGGCATTGATGACAGCACCAAAGGTTACCATTATTGGAACGGCAACCAAATTTTAACTTCACACAATGTTGTCTTCTCAAACGATGACACAGAAATACATGACTATGATGATGTGGAAGTCCCAATCAATCGTCCTATGGAGATTGAGGGGGAGAATAGTCAATCAGACAATCTCCCATCAGACGATAACCCTGAGAACATCAGTACTAATAATACTGTGATCACGGACACACCAAAAACATCGAAAACATCAAAGATTCCAATTCCAACTTGAGAAAAATCTACATGTGTTGCTGAAAAATCACCATTCCATTACAGATTTTTAAATAATCCTGCAGCAAGAGGTCCTCGAGAATGGCAGCATCAGGTACCAGTTCTCACAGAAGAGGAAACTAATTTTTTGCAAGACATGGAGACAACTTGTGATTATGCCATGCTTACAGAAAAAGCACCGAAAATGGATGATGATCCAAAAGATGTTGAAGAAGCCAGATCCTGTCCAGATTGGCCTGAATGGAAAAAGGCAATGGATGCAGAAACCCATCAATTGGAAAATCTAGGGACATACATCAAAGTTAAGATCCCTAAAGATAGAGTGGCTATCAACTGTAAATGGGTATTCCACCTAAAACACGATGCAGAAGGCAAAATCATACAGCACAAAGCAAGATTAGTTGCCAAAGGATTTTCACAGATCCCCGGAATCGATTTCTTTGAGACTTTCGTGCCAGTGATGTGCCTCGATACTTTACGGCTATTATTAGCCATCACTGCCACTTATGGATTATTTGCCCATGTTGTTGACGTTGTGGGAGCCTACCTAAATGGTGAACTCAAAGAACAAATATACATGAGGCAAATCCCCGGATATGAGGATGGCACAGACTCAGTATTAATATTACAGAGAACACTCTATGGACTACGACAGTCTGGATGCATGTGGAATGAAAAATCAAACAGAACTTTCATTCAACTCAGTTTCACGTGGCTATTCTCAGATCAATGTGTCTATATTAGGCACATCAGGAACAATGTTGTCATCATCAGAGTTCACATTGATGACATGATAATTTTAGCTTCTGACAATGAAGCCATGGTAGAATTCAAGAAGGAATTCGGCCAAAAATTTGACATCTCAGACCTTGGAGAACTTAAACAAATTGTAGGATTTGAAGTTCAAAGAGATCTGAAGAAGGGCACAATACATCTAACCCAAACACAGTGTGTGGGAAAGATCTTGGACAGATTTGGAATGACCAAATCAACACCTGTCAAAATGCCTCTGGACCCTAACATTAAATTAACTAAAAGTCCTGAAGGGGAACATCATGAAATTCCACAATATGCAGCGGCAATTGGCTCGCTAATGTATGCAGCAATTGGCACACAGCCAGACATTGCTTATGCAGTTCAACACTTAAGCCAATTTACAAGTAATCTGAGCCCTGCACACTGGAGTGCAATCAAGTGCATGTTTAGATATTTAAATGGAACACACAACTATGGAATAACCTATGGCAGTGGGAACTCTGTTCCAATTTTAGAAGGCTATTCAGATGCAGATTGGGGAAATGATAATCTCGATCGCAAATCTATATCGGGATATATCTTCTTATTCGGAAACGCGCCCATATCATGGGCATCATGCAAACAGCGCACTGTCACAGTATCTACAATGGAAGCGGAATATATGGCTGCAAGTCTAGCAACACACGAAGCGATATGGCTTTGCACTTTATTAACAGAAATTGGTTTATTACAAAATAAACCTACACTATTGAACATCGACAATCAATCTGCAATTGATTTCTCAAAGAATCAAGGATCACATTCAAAATCAAAGCATATTGATATTCAACATCATTTCATACATGAACAGCTCAGCAACAACTCTATCATAATAGAACACTGTGCATCAGAAGACAATTTAGCTGATGTATTTACTAAGGCACTACCGCGCCCAGCCCACAAGAGATTTAGTTCTCACATTGGCTTAAACGCAGAGTTGAGGGGGAGTGTTGAATAACCAAGGTGGACCGGCAACTCCGGTACGCCAATGCCATGTGTGCTTCATGCATGCACTCGTCTTATGAAGCACATTCATGTTGTATGTAGTAATTTGTAGTACATTCTAGTTACATATGTTTGTAGTATATAAGGGGGACTGAGAGTCCCCGAATTCATTACCTTCTCACTTAATCACTACCCCTCATACTTGCTGCTCCAACAGTGGGTTGATCTGAGATCTGAGAATTTGTTGAAGTCCATGAGCTCTAAGTCCTGACGAGCGCCAATGCAGTGTCGAACAGCTTTGTCGAAAAGGATAACACAATCATGGAAATGGACATCAGTCGCAGCAAAGAGTCCAATGATATACTCAGCATATTCCACCAGCTCTCCAGCTCTGTGGGAAAGCAGTGGATGTCGCACGCGATGCCCTATTCCATGCGATGCTCCATTCCCCAGCTGTTGAAACTGTTTTAGTCAGGTTGACTGTTCCGAAATGTATTTCAAGATCCCCAATCTCCTCCACTCGCTCATCATTGTTGGATGTTGAGTAATAACCACTGAGGACAGCATCAAGATTGATGGCTCTTCCTGCAAGAATGTTAGTCCACTCCGAATTGGGGAATTCAGGACATGTTGGAGAATTGACAAGAGAGTGCTTCGTCCCTTTTGGATCAATCACATAGAGCTTGAGTAACTCAACTGTGCTTGTGAGCAATGGTGATAACGTGACATAGTGAATAAAGTTGGATATGATCCAAGGATATTGAGATTCGTCTGGTTTTGAACACTTGTGTGGTGTTTGATCATCGTCAGGATTCCCCCTTTCAGCACGACTGTCCAGTTGTTACGGTTGTTAAGCGTAATGGGCAGTTATTAAGCTTCGAGTTTGTTCATCTTGTTACGTTCTCTTCTGAGATAGTGTAGTCTTTACTGTCAGTTCGTTATGACTGCGATAACGACACTACAGGGTTCCACATTACTCTATGGCACACTGGCTCTAATAGAGATTCGGTATCGTTTATAGTCGTACACTGACTAGGCCTGAGTTTATAAGTCTTCAACGTTGAAGACTTATAAGTTCGTTCGAGATTTCAAAGAGACTCTAAGTCAAAAGACTATAGAGTTCAAGGATGATCTAAGTTCTGAGGGTCTGACTGAAGGTTGAACTAAGCTTGTATTGCCTAGGTTCAAGCTACCAAATACAAATGAAACGGTGCTACTTATATACTAAACAAAAAAAAAGAATATCATACGATATCTAAAAAGTGGTACGATATAAAAAGTGGTACGATGTAAAGTCATACGACAAAAGAAAGGAAAGTCGTACAATATAAAGAATCATACAATAAAAGAAATGAAGCCTGGGATGTGTGTCTAGAACTGTCCAGTATAGTCTAGATATGTCTTAGGAATATGTAAGTGTCTGCACGTGTTTATATAAAAGAAAAAGAGTCTGTAACATTACCCCCCGTTTAAACTTCAATATCACCGATATTGCCAGACGAAGAGGCGATAGAGTCAAAATCGCTGACCAAGTTTTCGAAGTCGAAGAGAGGGGATGGGTGAGTCGTGGGGGAATAGGGCCTATAGAAGGGGGATGATGGCAGAGTAAGAGGGGTCAAAGAGGGCATCGATGGTGAAGAGGGTGGTGAAGGGGAGGTCAAGTCGATGACCTCTGGTTTGTCTCTGGGGGTAAACCAATCCTTGTTCGGAATGATTGGTACTCCTTGCCAATCATAGACTCTTTCTTGCCATTTAAGAGCCCCTGTCTTCTCGTCATACCCTGCGGGTTCCAAGTGTCCTTCTCTGGTCCTCTCCTTTTCCCATGCTCGGTCTTCGGCTTTCTTAGTCTCGCAATTAGGAGTGGTGTGTCCTGGTCCCCACCAGAGACATCCTCTGCACTGATAATCATTGCAGTTCTTACGAATGTGTCCAAGTTTCTTACATTTTGAACAGCGGCAAGCAGGGATGCGTCGATAAGGGTGAAAGGCAGTGGTGTGAGGAGAAGTTAGGAATTTCTTCCTGTAAGCGTGGATCTCAGCATCGAACTTCTCGAAGTACTGTACGATCCCTTGTCCCGCGAAATGACTCAGGATGTAGTTGGGGACGGCGGGGAGCTTGTCACAGTCTCTAATGGTATTTAAAATGCCATGTCGAATGGCGGCAGCGATGGCAGTGATTACCATAGTGTGAAGGCTGAGGACGTTTTCGTCCTTATATCCCAATTTGCCTTCAAGGCGTTTTTCAGTGGCGATGGCCTCTAGGATAAGGTGGAGGTCGAGGGAAAGGGTGGAGTCGTTCTGGCAGGTGTCAATAAGGGTACAGACATATTTTTCTTTTTGAATGAGACGTTCAATGAAGAGGGTGGCAGTGAGGAAAGATTCAGAATTAAAAAGGGAGGCGTACATGTTTGAGAGGGGAGGTTGGTTGTGAAGAAAGCTGGTTGGTTTGACTGTGAGTTTTAGACAATTGTCTGCACTAGTAGCTGCACTCTCCATCAATGTATTTATGGCAGCTGCCATAGAAAAACTTGATCAGCTACTGAAGATGAAATGAAATTTTTTTTCATTCATTATGGCATCTGTTTCATTCAGGATAATTCATTCTGTTTCATTCATTCCTGGCGACGATTTCATTCATTCCTGGCAATGATTTCATTCATTCATGGCACCTGTTTCATTCAAGATAATTCATTCTGTTTCATTCATTCCTGGCAATGATTTCATTTCATTCATTCCTGGCAATGATTTCATTCATTTCATTTCATTCATTCATGGCAACGATTTCATTCATTCACGGCAACTACTTCATTTTCTATTTCATTCCACCACGGCAACTGTTTCACTCATTGCTTTACAGTGGTTGTGCTCACTGTTGGTGACGACATCAGGCACTGTTTTCAGGGTCCAGGGCGCATTTCCAAATAAGGAAATATGCGCTTTTTCCAAATGAAAAATAGCAATAAAATAGGGGAAAAATCAGAAAAGAATGGGGGATGGTGCTCACTGTTAGTGACGACATCAGGGTCTGTTTTCAGGGTCCAGGGTGCATTGCCAAATATGGTAGAATAGCTGGAAAATAGCCAAAAAATCAAAAAAAAATGGGGGATGGTGCTCACTGTTGGTGATGACATTGGGGTTGTTTTCAGGGTCCAGGGTGCATTGCCAAATATGGTAATATATCCAAAAATAGCCAAAAAATCAGGAAAAAAATGGCAGGGTGATGCTCACTGTTGGTGATGACATTGGGGTTGTTTTCAGGGTCCAGAGCACATTTCCAAATATGGCAATATATCCAAAAATAGCCAGAAAATAGCAGAAAAATTGGAAAAACATGAATGGTGTACAGAACATCAGGCACTGCCTTCAGGGTCCATCCCAAAAGGGAAATATGACCTGGTTTGACTAAAAGTGAAGAAAAGCAAGATGAGAATGATTTTACCTATCAGGGTCCATGTAATGGGATGTTGGGATGATGGCCACATGACCAATTACCAAAAATGGTCAAAAAAACGAAAGTTGTAGCCCTACACTATAGCTTCCTGAATCTGTTTGAATTATGTTCTGAAGTGCTCCCATTGTGGAGATATGAGGTTAAGGAATTTCAAAAGCATGGTGTTTTTTTTTTGTTTTTTGTGTTTTTCTCCATGAAAACAAAACCAAATAACATGATTTCAGTATATTTAGAAAGCTAAAAGAAAGGGCTACAATTATTGTATCATGGGAAAAATGACCAAAAAAGGAAGGTGCATGCCCTACAGATATAGACTACCAAGTTTACTGATAGACTACAAAAAAGTCAGACTTAGACTACATAGTTTACTGATACACTATAAAAGACTAAAAAAGTCAAACTTAGACTACAAAGTTTACTGATACATACAAAATACTACAAAAGTTTATAGACTACCAAGTTTACTGATAGACTATAAAAGTCAGACCCAGACTACAAAAGCTTGGACTTAGACTACAAAGTTTGTAGTGTCCACTTTTTGTCATTACAAAAGTTTGTAGTGTGTGCTTTTTCATTAGAAAAGTTTGTATTGTCTGCTTTTTGAGACTACAAAAGTTTGTAGTGTGCGCTTTTTCATTAGAAAAGTTTGTAGTATCCACTTTTTGAGACTACAAAAGTTTGTAGTGTGTGCTTTTTCATTAGGAAAGTTTGTAGTATCTGCTTTTTGAGACTACAAAAATTTGTAGTGTGTGCTTTTTCATTAGAAAAGTTTGTAGTATCCGCTTTTTGAGACTACAAAAGTTTGTAGTGTCCGCTTTTTCATTTAAAAAAGTATGTAGTTGACATGTAGTTTATGGTGTCCTTGGACCTATCTATGTTGGGGGATGAGGTTGAAGGATTGTCATCGTATTGCCAGTGCTGCAGCATTAGTTTTTGACATCATGCACAAGTTGTCTTGCACATCAGGAAAGGCCATTCTAAGCCTTTCATATTGATACCTGCTGTCCTATCTGAAAAGATAATTGTAAGCTCATGTGGGGATATGCTGAAGGATTGACATGACTTTACATATTGTTATTGCCACATCAGCAGTTTCTCACATCATGCCCAAGTTGGCTTTCAGCTAGAGGAGGCTATTCATGTTGATATCTACTCAATACATGGTCAATTTACAACATGACCTGACTTGAAGACACCTCCAAGGATGGATCAGCCCATCATCAAAAGCCAAGTTGGTCATGATGTCAAAAACTGGTGATGTTATGTCAATCCTTCAGTGATACCCCCACATGAATGTATCAGAGTTGACCATGTTTCAGACAGGCCAGTAGCTATTAATGTGAAAGCAGACAGGATGAAAGGTAATTTGGTCATGATGTCAAAAAACTGGAGATGTCATGTCAATTTTTCAGCCATATCCCCACATGAACTGATAATTATGTTTTATGATAGGACAGTAGGTATCAATATGAAAGGCTTAGAATGGCCTTTTCTGATGTGCAAGACAACTTGTGCATGATGTCAAAAACTAGTGCTGCAGCACTGGCAATATGATGGCAATCCTTCAACCTCATCCCCCAACATAGATATAAACTACATGTCAACTACATACTTTTTTAAATGAAAAAGCAGACAACTTTTCTAATGAAAAAGCGGACACTACAAACTTTTGTAGTCTCAAAAAGCGGATACTACAAACTTTTCTAATGAAAAAGCGCACACTACAAACTTTTGTAGTCTTTTGTATGTATCAGTAAACTTTGTAGTCTAAGTTTGACTTTTGTAGTCTTTTATAGTGTATCAGTAAACTATGTAGTCTAAGTCTGACTTTTTTGTAGTCTATCAGTAAACTTGGGTGTACTTTACCCTCCCCCACGGATTCCAGATGGACTCCAGATGGACTCCATGGATCCACCTGGAGTCCAGGTGGACTCCACACAGGAAGGACCTCACCCTACATTTTTGCTGAAAATCCATCTGGACTCCACATGGACTCCACCTGGAATCCAAGTGGCCTCCAGATGGATTCAATCAGAGTTCCAACATGGACTCTGCCTTGCACAAATTATAAAAAAATCCCAACTTTAGCCAGATGTTATATGACTTAATCTAATTCAGACCATATGTTCAATCCCAAGAATTCCTTATGATATTTGTATTTGAACAAAGAAAATTCAAGTGTATTTATTGGATACAACTACATACATGTATTTAACTACTTCAAATGGAGAAGGGAGGAAGTGATAGAGAGAGGGAGGGGAAGGGAGTGATGGAGGGGGGATGGAGGGGAAGAGAGTGATGGAGGGGAAGGAATTGATGAAGGGGGAAGGGTGTGATGGAGGGGAGGGAGTGGTGGAGGGATGGGGGGAAGGGGGGGTGAGGGAGGGAATGGAGGGGAGAGACAATGGTTGTCATGTCGTCGACGTGGGTCATCACATCGTCGTCGTCGTGGGTCATGGCCGCATCGTCGTCATGGGACATGGTCATGTCGTCGTGTCGTCCTCGACGTGGGTCGTGGTCGTGTCGTTGACGTGGGTTGTGGTTGTGTCGTGGTTGCATCGTGGTTGACGTGGGTCGTCGTCGCGTCGTTGACATGGATTGTCGTTGCGTTATTGTCGACATGGGTCCTTGTCGTGTCGTGGTCGCATCATGGTCAACGTCGGTTGTTGTCGCATTGTCGACGTGGGTCGTTGTCGCGTCATTGTTGACGTGGGTCGTTGTCGCATTGTTGTCGACGTGGGTCATCGTCATGTCGTTGTGACGTGGGTTGTCGTCACGTCGTTGTTGACGTGGGTCGTGGTCGTGTTGTTGACATGGGTCATCGTCACGTCGTCATTGACGTGGGTCGTGGTCGCATCGTTGACATGGGTCATCATCACGTCGTCGTTGACGTGGGTCGTCGTTGCATCGTCGATGTGGGTCGTCGTTGCATCGTCATCGTGGGTCGTCGTTGCATCGTCGTCGATGTGGGTCGTCGTTGCATCGTCATCATGGGTCGTCGTTGCATCGTCGTCGATGTGGGTCGTCGTTGACGTGGGCTGTGGCTGCGTCATCGTCGTGGTGACGTTGGTGTGGGCGGTCGTCGACGGCAGTGGACGGTGTCGGCCTGGGCAATGTGGTGAGCAAGGGGGGCTCATCGTGAGGGATGGTGGTTGGATGGTGGTGGTTGAGGAACAAGATGCGCAAATAACAAACAAACACTGCGCACATGTGTTGAACGTGCGGAACATGCCGAGCAACGTGGCCATATAGATTACTAGTTGGCCTTAGCTTTTAAAGGCCTTGTGGTTCAACGGCTAATTGTCTGGCTATTAAGTTTAACTCTGTCCATGAGCTTGGGGGTTCAATTCTTGCTTGTGCACTTTCATTTTTTATTTATAATAAATAAAGTAAGGCAGTTGATCCACATGGATTCCAGATGGAGTCTCACTGGGTCCCTGTGTTCTGAGGTGGAGTCCATGCTGGAGTCCATGTTGTCCACATGGAGCAACTGGACTCCAACTGGACTCCAGCTGGAATCCAGATGGATTCTAGACAAAAAATTGTCTAAAATCCACCTGGAGTCCAGGTGGATCCATGGAGTCCATCTGGAGTCCACATGGAATCTGTGGGGGAGAGTAAAGTCCTCAAACTTGGTAGTCTATATCTGTAGGGCATGCACCTTCCTTTTTTGGTCATTTTTCCCATGATACAATAATTGTAGCCCTTTCTTTTAGCTTTCTAAATATACTGAAATCATGTTATTTGGTTTTGTTTTCATGGAGAAAAACACAAAAAACAAAAAAAAAACACCATGCTTTTGAAATTCCTTAACCTCATATCTCCACAATGGGAGCACTTCAGAACATAATTCAAACAGATTCAGGAAGCTATAGTGTAGGGCTACAACTTTCGTTTTTTTGACCATTTTTGGTAATTGGTCATGTGGCCATCATCCCAACATCCCATTACATGGACCCTGATAGGTAAAATCATTCTCATCTTGCTTTTCTTCACTTTTAGTCAAACCAGGTCATATTTCCCTTTTGGGATGGACCCTGAAGGCAGTGCCTGATGTTCTGTACACCATTCATGTTTTTCCAATTTTTCTGCTATTTTCTGGCTATTTTTGGATATATTGCCATATTTGGAAATGTGCTCTGGACCCTGAAAACAACCCCAATGTCATCACCAACAGTGAGCATCACCCTGCCATTTTTTTCCTGATTTTTTGGCTATTTTTGGATATATTACCATATTTGGCAATGCACCCTGGACCCTGAAAACAACCCCAATGTCATCACCAACAGTGAGCACCATCCCCCATTTTTTTCTGATTTTTTGGCTATTTTCCAGCTATTCTACCATATTTGGCAATGCACCCTGGACCCTGAAAACAGACCCTGATGTCGTCACTAACAGTGAGCACCATCCCCCATTCTTTTCTGATTTTTCCCCTATTTTATTGCTATTTTTCATTTGGAAAAAGCGCATATTTCCTTATTTGGAAATGCGCCCTGGACCCTGAAAACAGTGCCTGATGTCGTCACCAACAGTGAGCACAACCACTGTAAAGCAATGAGTGAAACAGTTGCCGTGGTGGAATGAAATAGAAAATGAAGTAGTTGCCGTGAATGAATGAAATCGTTGCCATGAATGAATGAAATGAAATCATTGCCAGGAATGAATGAAACAGAATGAATTATCTTGAATGAAACAGGTGCCATGAATGAATGAAATCATTGCCAGGAATGAATGAAATCGTCGCCAGGAATGAATGAAACAGAATGCATTATCCTGAATGAAACAGATGCCATAATGAATGAAAAAAAATTTCATTTCATCTTCGGTAGCTGATCAAGTTTTTCTATGGCAGCTGCCATAACTACATCATGTAATTGGCAGCTACCAGTCTTGTCTGAGGAACTTCTACTGCAACCTCTTCCTCTTTTTATACTCGAGAAGAATCTTGGGAGCATTCTTCAAATTGCTTTCTGGTTCCCACGTTTCGTCAGAGTATCCTTTCCATTTTACCAGATAATGGTATCTTTTGCCTCGTTTTCTGTGATCTCTGATTGAATCTACTTTGTATTCCTCTTCTCCTTCGATAAGGTCAGGAGGGGGTTCAGGGAAGTTCTTTCCGTGAACATCGGTTTCGTGATATGGGGTAAGAAGTTTTCCATAAAACACGTTGTGTATCTTCCATTGAGGTGGAAGTTTGAGTTTGTACATTACTGGCCCCATGACTTCTTCAATTTTGAAAGGTCCTTCGCATAATGAATCCATCTTTGGGAACTTGTGGCCTTTGTTGAGGTGTTGCCCATCTAACCATACTGAGTCTCCTTTATCAAATGGAGGAGAGTTTTTCTTTGACTGTTTAATTTGAGCTTGTCGTGCCAGTTCGTGTGTGGCTCGAGCATTGTCTCTTATCTTTAAGAGTTCCGATAGTCTCCTTTCGACTGTAGGGACATTCATCTTTGAGAATGCTGTTGGGACTCCGGTAGGTTCGTATCCTAGCATAAGGTAGAATGGGGTTTGTTTTGTAACAGAATGGGGTCGTCCATTGTATGAAAATTTGGCGATAGGGAGGTTCTTATCCCATTCTTCTGGAATTTTCTTGCAGAATATTCTGAGATATGTTTCGAGTTCTCGATTTACTCGTTCTGTTTCTCCATCTGTTTCAGGATGGTATGCGGTACTGATTCATTGTTTGATTCCACAAAGTTTCATTAGACTCCGATAGGTCTTTGAAACAAAAAGGGGATCTCAGTCTGATATGATGTCATCTGGTATTCCAAACCTCTTGAAGGTATGATCGAAATGAAGTTCGGCAGCTTCTAGGGCAGTTAATTCTTTATTGGTTGGTATGAAAATTACCCCCTTTGTAAGGCCATGGTCTACCACAACCATTATGCAGTCATGGCCTCATTTCGTCTTTGGTAATCCTGATATGAAATCTTGGGATATCATCTGAAAGGGTCGTGTCACTGTGGATTTAATCGGCTGGGTCGGCGGTTGTGTTGGGTGTGTATTTACTTTGTTTTGTTGACAGGTAGCGCATCCTGCAACATATTCATATACAAAGTGGCATAACCTTGGCCACCAGTAATGTCTTTGCACCATTTCTAGGGTGGTGTCTCTTCCAGGGTGTCCGGTCATTGGCGAATCGTGAAATCCTTGTACGATAAGCTTCCGTATTTCGTTGTTATCAGGAATATAACAATGATCTTGATAGAAAAGTTTTCCATCTTTTATTTTCCAATCGAAAAGGCTTGATTTGATCGGTGGGATTCCTTTCATAGAGAGAACATCTGATATGTTCTTTACTAATTCATCTGATTTTGTTGATGATTCAATCATCTTTGCAAGTTCAATATTTATGAGTTTGATGAATATCTTGTCTGGAAGTAGGATAAGGTTTTCGTTGTCATCGTCATTATCTGGGACGTGATCTGGTTGTCTAGATAGGGCGTCGGATTGGATCATTCTGGATCCAGGGACGTGAATTAATTGAAGATTAAACCTTGAAAGGTATAAACTCCATCTAGCTTGTCGGCGATTCAGTTTCTGTGTCTTTCAGAAGTATGTCAGATTCTTGTGATCTGAAAATACTGTTACGGGGTGTGGGCTTTCTTCTAGAAAGTGTCTCCATGTTTCTAAGGCTCGTATGATGCCTAGAAGTTCTCTGTCATATATGTCATAGTTTCTTTCGGTTGGAGTGAAACTATGGGAGATGTAGCCACATGGCTTCAAATCTCCGTTTGTATCCCTTTGTCGGAGAACGGCTCCTGTAGCCCATTTGGATGCATCTGATTCAACATAGAACGGTTTTGTTGGATCAGGGATGATTAGAACGGGTTTTTCTAGAAATTTCTTCTTTAAGTTTTCAAAGGCTGTCTGGCATTCTTGTGACCATTCGAAAACTTTTGTCTTCTTTGTTAGTTCGTTCAGAGGTTTGGCGGTTTCTGTGTAGTTGCCAATGAATCTTCAATAGAAGTTGCCAAATCCTAAAATGATCTGATGCCTTTTACATTTTTCGGTTGAGTCCAGTCTTGAATTCCAGCTAACTTTGTTGGGTCCATGGAGATTTCATTTGGCCTGATAATGAAACCTAGGTATTCGACTTCTTTTGCATTGAAAACACATTTTTCTGGTTTAAGGAATAAATCCTTTTCTTCTAATCTTGTTAGGACTTTCTCAGTTCGTTCATTCTGGTATTTGGGGTCTTTGGAGAATATAAGAATATCGTCGAGATAGATCAAAACCCATCCTTGGGCGATCATATCAGCAAAGTAGTCATTCATCATGGCTTGGAATGTTGCGGGTGAATTGGTCATTCCAAAGAACATTACTGTTGGTTCGAATAATCCTCTTTTAGTGATGAAGGCACCTTTCCATTCATCACCCTGTTTAATTCGGATGTTATTGTATCCCCATCAGATATCTAGTTTTGTAAAGATCGTAGCTCCTTGGAGCTTGTTTAAGAGATCGTCGATAGATGGGAGGGGATATGCGTTCTTGACTGTGTAATCGTTTAGATAATGATAATCTTGACAGGGTCTCAGTGCTTTGCTGTCTTTCTTGGATACGAAGAAGGGTGAAGCTTGGGGTGAATTCGATTGTCAGATGAATCCTTTTTTTAGGTTATCATTGATGAACTTGTTCATCTCTTCTTCTTCTTTTTGTCCTAATGGATAAAGTTTCGCTCTCTTCGGTATGAAGTCCGGTTTGAGATCTATCCTATGATCCCATGGTCTTGATTCGGGGAAACGTTCTGATGCTTCCTTTTCGAATACTGATCTGAAGTGGTGGTATTCTTTTGGGACTAGTTCCTCGAAAGTTTTCTCTTCTTTCAATTCTTCTTTGTGTGCAAGACTTTGCGATATGGAAGTCTTGGCTCTGATTATTATATCTGAATCAATCTGGATAGGTTGATTCAGGGGTTCTTTCCATTTGGGTGTCATTTCTATAGTTTCTCCCTGGAGATATGCAGTGATGAGAACTCCTTCTGATTTGTCTTCTTCATCGTCTTCTGTGTCAGGTACTAGGGCTGGCATGTCTTCATATTCATCGGGAAGTTCATTCACTGCTATGAGGATGGCTTCTTCATCATCTGCTAATCTTTCAAATTTTGGGGTTGCGTCTTCGTCAGGTACCTCTTCTATAGAGACCATTGATTGTTTCCTTTTGATCTTTCTGTCAGGGATGTTTCGTAGTTGATCTGTGAAAGCTTCTTTTGATGCCATCTTTTCGTGTTCTAATTCTATTCCTCTGATTTGGAATTCTTTGAGTATCGCTTGTTTTATACTCAGTTTCTTTATCCTATCAGGGATGATTTTGATGGTCTTCTTCGTCCAGTCTACTATGGGATTGATCTTGTCTAACCATGGTAGTCCAAGGATTATGTCTTCTTTTCCTAAGTTGGAAATTAAAAATCGGGTGGATTTTACTTTTCCATCGATTTTTGTTGGGAGTCGGGTATGAAACCTAATAGGTCCATTCTTGTTCAGGCTTTCGTCTACATTTGAGACTTGGATTTCCTTATCCAATCTTAAGAGCGGGAGTTGGTGTTTCTTTGCGAATCGTTCGTCCATAAAAATTCCTTGAGCGCTGCTGTCGATAAGTGCTTTTGTTTTGACGATTTTCTCTCCATTAATGATCTTTGTGTCAATGCGCATCGATTTCAAATCATCGTTAGGTACACTTCGAACTTTAAGAGCTTTGATAGAGAGTCCTTTAGAAGGTCTAGATGTCGTTACTAGCCTTCTTAATGAAAATCCTTATTTTCATCGTCATCATCTGATTCTTCTTTGGCTGATTTGTTTGGATCATTATCCAAGGATTCTAAGAAAGCAATCTTTGCTTTTTCTAACCCTTCGCCTTTTAGATCGGCCATGATGGCACGGACTCTATATGCGGCATCTTTTCCTTTAGCTGGAGGTGGCATGATAGCTTTATATGGAGTGGATGCAAGCTTCTTGGAATTGGAACTATTTCCTTTTTCAGAGTTAAGGGCGGGATTAGTCGCATGGTCACGAGATATGTGTCCCGTTTGTCCACATTGAAAACATTTCCCTTTCTTCATATATTCATTTCATTGTTTGATGGTTAGTCTGTCAATATCCATGGCGTCTGGATCTCGAGTTCTCAGGGTGTATGTGGTTCGTTGAGCTGGGCGGTTAGGTTGCCAGGTCATGACTTTGTCTTGCCAGAGCTGTGTCTGGTAGTATGATTGTTTGAATGCTCTAGTGTCTTTCTTTATGTCTTTGTATTTCCTTGGTACATCTTTCTGTTGTGTGATCTTGTTTCGTAAAGAAGGATGTAATCCTCTTAAAAATGCGCTTGCGAGCATTTTCTCTTCCATACTGTATCCTGCTCTGCTTGCTAACGATTCAAAGTCGATGATGTATTTCTCCAGATCTCCTCGTCTGTGTTTGAGAACGGAGAGGTCAACTACTGCTCTGTCTTCTGTTCTTCTTGGATCGAATGTTTCTTCTAATACTTTCTTGAATTCTGCCCAACTTAGGCCTGGTCGTAGACCTTTGGGTTTCATATGTTTGTCGATAAAATGAGTAGCCCATTCTGTGGCTTTTCCTTCTGTCATAAAACTGAGTGCAAAATTAATTGCTAATTCAGGTGTCGGGAAGAGCTGTTCATTTGCTCTCATAAATGATTCGACCATTCTGATCCACAATTTATATTTCGCTTCATCTCCATTATAGTCTTTAGGAGGTCGGCATCTGTCGGATCCTTTTCCACTTGCGGGTACTGGGTATAGGTCGGTTGTTCCTTGTGGAAGTGGGTTAACGACTGCTGGTGGTGTGTTCGGCATTTCTGGTTCTATCGGTGTGTCGCTTTGTCTAGGAGTTCCAGGTACTGCTGGTGACTCGGGATATGGGTTTAATGCGAATGTGTTAAACTGTTTGGTTATCTGGTTATTTTCATCAGTAGGTGTAATACCTAGATTGGATAAATCTATAGGCGTAAATGCTGGTGTTGGGATGATCGGTTCTAATAACGGTTGTACACTTCTACTGGGTGTTCTGGTGATCACTGGTGATCCTCTGGGTGTGGTTCGTCTGCTGTAGGATGATGTTGATGGTCCTGGACCTGTTATTCGTGTATATCTGCTTGTAATCGATACAGGTGTTACTGTTCCTGTTACTGGTGTCTGTGATGCAGGGGGACTGTTATCCTCGTCTGCGCTTTCGTACTGTTCTTCACCGGATGTGAAGGGTCTTGGTTCAGGTTCTGATTCTGAGCTTTCTGCTGGTGCTCTTAATCTCCAACAACTCGACTCTCCTTGAGTAGCCGTGGTTTCTTCAGGTGGAAGGCGATTCTGGTGCGCCTTTTAGTAATTCGATGATGTCTTTGATTCTTTCGTTATATTCTCTGATGAGGCTTATAACGTCTTCGATTCTAATGTTATACTCTTCAATAAGATGTATGGTTCTTGTTATGTTGTCCAGTTTGTCTGATTTCTTGTTTCAGGTAGAGGGCGGTGATGCGCCTTCTGTTCTGGGATAAGCTTGAACCTTTTGTTATGGTTGTTAAGCGTAACGAGCAGTTATTAAGCTTCAAGTTCGTTCGTCTTGTTATGTCCTCTTCTGAGATAGCGTAGTCTTTACTGTCAGTTTGTTATGACTGTGATAACGACACTACAGGGTTCCGCAATACTCTATGGCACACTGGCTCTAATAGAGATTCGGTATCATTTATAGTCATACGCTGACTAGGCCTGAGTTTATAAGTCTTCGGCGTTGAAGACTTATAAGTTCGTTCGAGATTTCAAAGAGACTCTAAGTCAAAAGACTATAGAGTTCGAGGACAATCTAAGTTCTGAGGGTCTGACTGAAGGTTGAACTAAGCTTGTATTGCCTAGGCTCAAGCTACCGAATACAAACGAAACAGTGCTACTTATATACTAAACAAAAAAAAACAGCCATGGATGTAGTTCTAGCCCTACAAGGTGTGCATTTGCCTTGCACGCCATTTGCCAACTGATGTGCATTGTTCCTTGTCTACTTTTGCTTGCATTCCACTCACCTTAAAAAATCACCCCCAGGGCAAAAATTTGTTTTTTTTTGGGTGAAATATCAAAATCTGGCATCAGATATGATAGAAAAATCAAAAATAGCTTGCTAATGTTTGAAATCTGTTCTATTTTTGGATCCAGCATGTTTGTGATATATAACAAATCTAAATATAGCTCACATATGTTTTATGATATAAAATTCTTAGAAATGGTACACCCTGGATCAGTATTGATGGCTGGTATGTTTTCCTGTATCCTATGTATGTTTCTCTTGCCAAAAGAGCATCCAGATATGTTTTTTCCATGTCAAAATCCCTCTGAAAAGCTGCATTTCACCAGAATATTTCAGTTGTGATAATTCTCATTTTTCTCCTTCAAATTTAATGTTACAGCCACTCAGAGCTACCAAGTGATGTAGAAATATATTTCTGATTTTTTCCAAAAATTTCCACCTCAATCAGAGATGTGGAGATGATGGATGCACAAGTCATGTTCCAGATGACCTTTTCCAAGTAACAAACAATTGTCAACAAAGCCAGCTTTTGAGAGGAAAATCATGGAAATGCATTTTGGAGGGTGTCATTGATATTATTGATTGTATCAAGCTCATATTTCCTCAGTTGCAACTTGTTTTTGACATATAATATGACTTATGGTATTTTTAATGAGCAGCACTTGGATGGATGGCTCAGGTTCCAGCTGGATGACATTGCCAAAGGCATTGTCAAATAGTTGCAAATAGTTGCCTCCCTGTGGCCAGATCCTCAAAAGGCATGCTATTCATTCTTTACACCTAAATTTATTGAAACATAGACATTCTGGTACTCTACAAGTAGAATACAGCCCCATTTTTCATGTTTCACGTTTATGGCGCCCTCGCAAGTAGATGGATGTGACGTAGTGAACTCAGATGACACGTTTGAAGCTTTAGACAAACAGATGCAAACTATTCAAACACATTAAAAACACCGGAAATACAACTGAAATTGAGCAAGGAGAGGAAGACAACATTACTCTGATAATGGTAGTACATCTTGGCATAATTTTTTTACAACTTTTACCTTGCACTTTCATCAGAAGTTGGCTAAAAGTTGCAGAGAAAGGAGTATTGTTTTTTCAAGATAAAAAACATATCACTCCAGCAATTTGTCATTGACAACCTGCCAGCTATAGCCTACTAACACCTATAGCATAAGTGAAACAATATTAGGATAGGCATTGTTAAGTTTTGAGTTAAGTAACACACCTGAGAGTCTTGTTCCCATTTTTCAATTTTCAGGAGGGTTTTAAAACATACAATTGTCCTGGCATACATTTCTCTGCTTGCCTAATACTCTGGGAATCAAATTCATATAACCTCAGCTAAAGTTGAATACCAGTATGAAATTATTGAGGGCTGTATTCACCTTGATAATAAAGGACTTGTTGTGAGAGTCCTCGAATAAAGTGTATTTTGTCTGATATAAACTATACTGTGTTCACAAAAATCATCCAATGGCCAAGAAATTTACATGGATACAGTAAAGCAGCTGAAAGTGCCGGAAACTCAGCTGTAGATTGAAGTTCGTCTGACTTTTACTCCCTGCCTGGTAAATACATAGTGCTACCTATCTCAAATGTTAGTACTATTTCTGAGGACCTTCAAACACATTTTTCCATATTTCTTTGCCCTCAATACCGAATGCACAAGCAAGTGCACGCAATGTTCCTCCAGCGCTCGGCTTTTTCCGAGCGCGTTGATGGCTGGTTGAGCAGCCACATCGACAACACGTCGACGTCTCTGCCCAATCTCTGCCACTCCCCACATGCCTTTCACTCGCCCTTCCACTCTTTCAGTCTAGTGCCACTCCCACCAACTGTTCCTCAAGCCCATGGCCTCACTTGAGTCGTCATCTATTGAACGACCCCCGACGTTTTCGCAGCCAACATAGCATGCAGAGGGGAAATAGGGACACGTTAGGAGGAGTACACCTAAGTGTTCTCGGTGAGTCCTTGCTTTTTCCCTGATTTGTATTTCTGCTCACCCATCCCTTGCTTATTATAGTCCGACCTTCCCAACTCCCTTGGCTGCTCCAAAACTACCTCAGGGGCTCAGCGCTAATCTCCCATCCAGACCAACCCCACCTCAAACGCTCGACCAAAACTCCACATGACTTGGCTTCAACACAAAGACAGACAACACGGCGACGGGTCGACAACGGCACTGCAACGACAACACGGATTCAATCTGCTTACCACCACACCCCGCGAACAACAACGGACCATGAACGCCCACCGCCCACGGATGGCGACGGGCGCCCACCACCACTACAACAACAACAACGGGCCACAAGTGCCCACCATCACCACCACAAAGGGCGACGATCGGCGCAGCATCACCAACCCAGGTGAGCACATATCCCCTCCCCCGCATTCCTATCATCACACACACAACCTGGGTGCCACATCACTGTCAGCGGTGTGGCAACCGAACGACGAACAATGCCCATTTGTTGTTCGTCATCATCAGACCCACCCAACCCGACAACGGACAGCCAACACGACAACGGATGGCCAACACGACAACGGACGGCCACACGATGACGAGATGGGATGATGTCATCGGACAACGACGACATGGAAACGGAATGGTGGTACAACGACGACATGGAAACAGGACGGCGGTACAACGCCTGGGACAGCCTACACGCTGCCCCTGTGAGTTCATATATCCCCTCCCTCGCAATTCCTGTAATCACACACACACAGCCCAGGCTAGAGTGCAACAACCAATCCATTGGACGACACAGGTCAACGACAACACGACAAAACACGGAACGGGGCAAAGACGACGACGATACGATGCCCAGGATGACGCGGTGGCCTTGCAGGACGACTATGACGCGACTACGATGCAGGACGACAACAACATGGTGACAATGCAGGACGATAAGCAGTGAGCGTACAGCCGAGTTGCGGGTATGCCGAATTTGAGGGGCATACTCTTTTTTCACGAGGTCTTGAGAGCTGTGTATTGGCTGTGTACCCGCTTTTTGTTACAAATCTATATTCAGATTCCGTTTTGATTCTTTTTAGTGCTTTTCCCTGCATGTATGTCGTGTCGTAGAGTTGCTACTATTTTTTTTCAGTTGAATTCAATCTTGTTTACAGTTGTTTACCAACAGCGTCTAAGGCCCCAAAGTCATCCAAGAACGGTTTGTCGCATCCAGTGATTTCGGTCAGATTTGGTGGACAGAAACTATCTAGGACTGTCAGAACATTATCAAAAAAATATATGGTAAAGTTTGAGCAGTTCTTTCTAGGAGAAACAACATTGTAAAGCATAAAGATCTCTCCAGAGTTCAAACTGTGCATTGTTGACAACTGTGTACCAAAGGCATCAACAGGCCCAAGGTCATCCGAAACAGATCTGTTGCATCCAGCCCATTCCAGTCAGATTTGACAGAGGGAAACTATCTAAAAGTGTCAGAACATTATCAAATATATATTTGGTAAACTTTCAGGTGTTCTTTCTAGGAGAAACAAAGCTGTAGGACATATATATCTCCTCAGAATTTGATTGATATATGTTTACCAAAAACCTGCCCCAACAAATCCTAGGCCAAACCCAGGTGCCAATGCATGCTGCAGACCCCTGGCTTGAATGCATGGATAATGGCAAGGCATTAAGTGCAATAATGTGGGTGCCTAGGGCAACGACTACAGCCAAGGGTGAAAAAAAGAATATCGTACGATATCTAAAAAGTGGTATGATGTAAAGTCGTACGACAAAAGAAAGGAAAGTCGTATGATAAAAGAAATGAAGCCTGGGATGCGTGTCTAGAACTGTCCAGTATAGTCTAGATACATCTTAGGAATATGTAAGTGTCTGCGTGTGTTTATATAAAAGAAAAAGAGTCTGTAACACCAGTGGAGTATGTGATCGCTGTCGATGATTACTGCACTGCTCAGCTTCTCAGAGGTGATGTTGATGATTCTCTACAATAGTGAGATAATGAGCAAATGCTTCTTCAATGGTTGAAGCAAAAGAATCGTCATTGTCTGGAATACCATCAAGCAGGTGGGTGTAAATTCTAGATAGAGCAGTCGCCTTAGAAATCCATGATGATCTAAAGTTCTCAAGGATGGAGTTGCATGAAGCAAGGATGGCGTTTGCAGCTGGGAAATTCCCAGGCAAGCTCGGATCGTCTCGCTCGTCATCGTCCTGTCCAGGGTTTTGGTCTTGAATCTGAGGTTGGCCTTTGTGATGTAGTTTTTGACCTCCTTGACTGTGGTTCAGACCTTCAAGTTCATTCCCAAGAGCTGACTGAGATGGACCAGAAGGATTAGGAGTATTAAGGGTGTCATTGCTGGTAGACATAAGATAATTGAAGACTTGTCTGATGCAACTGTAGGTTGATAAGTAGTAAGCGCGAGCAAGAGCGATGTGGCTAAATATCTCGAGTGGGGAAAGAGGGAGGAAGGAAGAGACAGAAATGTGCAATGTATGTAAATACTCCTTGTGGAGCTGGATTGCTGGTCTCCAAGGTGAGACCAGGTCATCTTGGGGAGAGGAGATGTGGTTTCGTCCCCAGACGCCCATGTGCCTTGTCATCTTGGGGAGAGGAGATGCGGTTTCATCCCCAGGCACCTGTGTGCCTCGATTAGACTATAGTAAACTAATTTTAAACTCGATGAAATGGTGCTGGTGGGCACGAGTCGGAGAATGAAAGGATATTTTTAAATCTGCTAAGTGTCCGGCAAAGGCCGAACACATCTCTTGAGACTCCGATCTTGCTGCTCTCTGGCTGACAACCTCCGACAACGATATCATCTTGCCTACGTAACCCATAACTACCCAACACATTATACCCACCCCGCCATGACATACTATATCCAGGACGCCATTTCTCAGCGCACCAGAGAATCCAGCTTTATCGCTTTCTTCCCAACCTTACACCACCTTGACTGGGATCTAATCTCCGCTGACATGCAGAGAAGGAACTGTCTCGAAACTCTTGGGGACGCCGTGATGTCTCTTTCCATCACCAACCTTCTTCAAAAGCTACTCCCAAACCGCTCTTTACAAGTGTATTCTGTCAGTGATATTTTTCCTTCTCAGCCGCCGTCAGCCTCATCAAGGATACCCATCTAGGCAATACGACCACCACTAGTCTCTAATCAAACATTTCAGCACATCTTAGCAAACGTGGGTATATCTCATGGTCATCCACAAACAAAATGCAAGGAGGCAGGGAACGCGTTCGAGATCTATGTTGGTGCGTTCAGTGAGACGGAGGGATTCGACGCAGCGAACGGCTGGATTGCAGAGTTATTCGCGCCTCTGGTATCCGCAGCGGTAGACGCGTACGATCTTCACTTTTCTCGACCTCCAGTGGCGACAAGTCTTGCTGCTTTACCGAGCAAACGCCCACGCGACGAAGATCAGCTTGTCCAGGATCCGGAGCCTCGCAAACGTCGACGAGGAAATTCTTACAGCGCGTCTACCATTCCGAGCTGGTTGGACGGAATAAATGCCGCTGGTTGCCGTCTAGCCCATCGTACACCTGCTGTCGCCCACTCCACAGTTCGCCGTGAGCACCCTACAGACGGAACAACGAAATATGAGAAAAGAGACGACCGCTCGCTTATCAAGGTCCTGGCCGACAAGAATTTTGCGCTAAGGAAGCCTCGTCAATCTTCAATTTCACAACAAGAGCCGATTTCCCAATCATGGGGCGACTTTGCCAGTCAGATGACAAGTGGTTTTGAGCGCAACCGTTGATAAATGGCCCGAGAGCGCTGCTTGTTCATTTTTTCTATCATAGTTTGGATATTGAGGATGTCATCAGTTTAGGTAATTCTTGCAGCGACGCAAAATGCCTGAGTTGGAAACACAATTCTCGACAACACCCTATTCCTGAACAGGTCGCGTATAACTGGGTAGGAAAGATAAACTCGTGGTCCAAAAACTGCGATGCATCTTACATTATAAATTTGAGTCCTCAGAGGGTCGGATTTTCTTAATTGCGGGAGAACTTCGAGTTGGAAATCCATAACCACTGACACTTGACAATGGACTTGAAAAAAAGTGAGGGGTGATGTGGCTCCTGGTGGCCAAGAGGCGTAAACTTCCGTTAGACGCTGAGTCCGAGATGCAAAATCACGATCACGTGGTCCGCATTGTCGTCCAAAAATAAACTTATGGATCACGAGCCAGGCCACCCACTATCCTGTATAAAAGCCCCCAAACCCGCCGTCATGTCTCTTGTCTTCTTACTACCATCTCACCCCTCTTGTCTTCTCCTTCAATCCGAACTGGTTTACCAGAGCTCCCACCTCTTTTGGACACCGATGGCGGTCAAGTGCCATCGGCGAGGATCCTACTTAGTGAGTGGCTGACCGCTATCATCGCTCCCTATGCTGTATATTATGCCCGCCCTCTTGAGTGCGGTCATTGCCACTGCCCATTGACCCCATTGCGTTCGGCGGATCATCGTCGACTCGCCGGCACTCCACCATCGCGCTTCATCGAAGATCCCCTTTGCCACTCACTGACGATGCGCGCCGTGCTGACATTGAATTTCAGAAATTCCGTTCTCGCCACAAGATCCATGACGAAAACAAGTCCGTTGCCGCTACAAGAGCCGACGATGAAGAACCCACAAGAACCAACGGCCGAAAGAAAAGTCCCACAAGAACCAACGATGAAGCCCTGGGTCCTGCAAAAGCCATACCACACCAACTGGGCGCGTAGGGCGTTACTGGACGTCACTTCAGGGGTCTTTTTCGTTGGGTGCTCTGGCCTTGAGCCTCTGCTCTTCGTTCTCGAAACCATTTGGCTATGTAGCACCGCGCGTTCATTGGAAGTTGTGCGTAGTAAGAGCTCACAGGGGCTCTGCCCCGATGGACTTGAAATTTGACATTAAAAAAAGAGCTCACAGGATTCCAGCGGCCATAAAGAAGTGCCCGACAGCCTTGATGATGAGTCGACTTCAAGAGTCGACGAAGATAGCACTTCAAGGGGGCGGCCTGTGAGTCGACGAAGACTGAAAAATTGGCCGATGAAGAATGGAAAAATGAAACGTGAAATAGAGTCGAGTGGGCCGATGAAGATGTGGAGGTATCAGAGTTTGATATTGAGGCACCCCCCGGCCGACGAAGATATGGAGCCATATGATCCATACGCGGGAGAGAGCGTTCAAGGTGAGATCTTCCCGGGGGCGGTGGTCTGGTTTATTTTCCGACCTCCTCATGCTCCCTTGTCGTGGGCCCCGGGCTTAGACCGCGTTGCTGTGCGCACCGGTTGACCAAAAGCACGTTAAATTTTATCACCCTTTTTTTATTCCTTTCAAGTACGCGCTGACCTTCTAGCTTTTTTTGTCATTTGCGAGTAGGCTGTAGATACAGGATTTGCGTCTTTGAGATTTCGCTGCTTTCTATTGAAAACATGCAGACATTAGCTAGAACAATTAAACCATTCTCACTTGATTCTCACCAACGGTTGAAACGGTGTCAGCTATTAAGTGGATCTACTTCGTTCATAAGGATTAAGGTTCACCAATGGGCAATCAAGGAAGCTCGGCTGTGCTCCATGCGCGTCTTGAACGATGTGTAAACTCAAGAGCAGGTGTTAGGAGCAAAGAAGCAAACAAATATATCACAACACGATCGTTACTTCCGCATTGGGACTTTCACGATCTGCCCACTGCCACTATGCCAGAGATTGACGTCGGCTCACAGATTTTTGATGTTGTCTTCCACCCGACATTCGCGACGGTCTACACCGGTCTTCTAAACGGACATGTCAAGGCTTTCGCTTACAACGAGCAAGGGAAGGAGCAGGCGGCATTCTCAGTACGGCCTTCAAAACGGTCGTGTCGTGGTTTGTCGATCAAGCACGATGGAACGCATCTTTACGCTGTGGGGAAGGCAAAGGCATTGAAGTACGTTCCACTTTGAATAAAATTTTATTTTTGGGCTTATCATCCATTGCAGTGTCATTGATACGGTCACAGCTCAAATCAGTACTCGACCAGGAGCCCACGAGTGAGCCTGAAGCGCTTATCTGCTATATTCTGACCCACCAGGCACTTCCAAGTTCCACAATCAACCGCGTCAAGTATTTGATGCCATGGCTCATATCGACGGGTGATGACGACGGTGTTATCAAGGTGTGAAGAACGTTAGTCTATGAAAGATTGCATTAATCTGGTTGATGTTGATGCCATAGTTATGGGATCCCAGGCAGCAGGAGTGCGTTCGCGAATATACCCAACATTTCGACTATATCACCGATTTTTTGTGGCTGGACGATAAAAAGCAGCTGGTCGCGACCAGGTGCGTGAGATGATGATAACATGCGAACTTTGCTACTGATTCAAGCAGTGGGGATGGAACGCTATCCGTGATGGACGTAAGAGCCAGGAAGCCAGAGCCTTTTGCCCAATCAGAAGACCAGGACGATGAATTGCTCTCCATTGTTGCTATCAAGGGGTACGTGGCACTGCTCTCACATTTGGGCGCGATTGCGTGGAAACGTTGGCGCTCCATATGGTTTCAAAACCTTCTTGTTACTCATCAGTTCTGAAACTTGTTGCTTTGAGCAATTTTCTCCCTCGCGGCTTTCCGGGTAACATTATCACTGCTCACTCTCAATTTCAGGCATTCCAAAATAGTTGTCGGAACACAACTTGGTATTCTATCCATCTTTAACCGCAGCAAAGGGTGGGGAGATTGTGTCGATCGTGTACCTGGGTGCGGCGTTTCTCGCGATGTCAATTTTCTGTCGTCGGCTAAAGGAGGGTTTTTCATGACACGTCACAGACACCCACTATCAATAGACGCGCTCTGTAACCTGCCTCCCGGGCTACCGAACGTAGATACTACGAGCACAGTGCTCACTGGGTCTTCGGACGGCTATGTCCGAGCTGTCCAAATTTTGCCCACGAAACTGTTGGGTGTGGTAGCCGATCATGGAGAATGGCCGATTGAAAGAATCGCAGTTGGAGGTGGCGTCGGAAGTCAATTGACTTCCGGGTATGAAGAGGACAGCGCCGGAAAGAAAGATGGGACACAGAAAAGAGTCGGACAGGAGATGGATATTGATCAGATGGAAGTTGTCAACGAAAATCAATCAAGGCCCAGAAGGTGGTGGGTCGGGAGTGTGGGCCATGAAGATCTATTGAGGATGACAGACCTGGAAGGCTTTTTTATGGATCAGAGTGAGGACAAGGAGCTGAAGGGTGCGCTGGGAGTCACCAACGAAGATGAACAGAGTGACGAAGACGAGGAAATGGATGTGACGGGAAACGATGGAGGACACCCTGAAGTTGACGGATCTGGCTCTTCGAGTTCGGGCGAATCAAGCGAAGACTCGGAGGCATCGGACGGAGAAACGCCACAGGCCAAGCAACGAAAGCGAAAAATAGAGCAAAGGCCATTAGATGTAGACAAGCCAAAGGGCAGGAATGAGATAGACGTCGAGAATGCATTTTTCGACGAGCTCTAATAGCCGTAACGATGCTCTACTTTTTTTAGCAGATAGTGAATCGTACGCTGCACCGGAGATATCCTAGGCCTATGCTAAATTCAGACAGAGATTTGTCAGGTGAGTGGGTTGACGGACAAAAGTTGATTCACGTGTGGCAGCCGTGATATACCTAGCAAAAGAAACTTTTTGGAGCGCTGGATCCTTCTTGCATTCCTGGGAGATGTAAAAAGAGCGAGTGCGTGGTTTCCGAAACTGGTCCAAATCGCGTTATAAAATCTAGGGTGGAGATTATGACAGCAAAAGGTCGTGACGTTCCCGACAACCTCATCCCACATGGTCGCCAGTATGAACGGCGATTTGCCCACCTGAAGGAATTTCAAGAACGAGCTTTCCCGATCGTAAATGAGGGCTCTATGACGGATTGGCGCATGACAGGGTGGGTTAATGTCCGACACGGATTTACTTACGCATCGTCACCCGTTCTTATAGGCGAATAGTCCCCGGCGGGCCAACCTACCAGAGACTAGGAAATCCACCAATGTGGACCATCGGATGACAACCGGCGCGTCACCAGATGATTGCAAAGAAGAAGGTCGGAAATTCCCTGGGTGTAGTCCGACATAGTAAGTGAAGATTGGGATGAAATTTACCTGCTCTTGTGGATCACCATTTTGCACAAGGTGAACTTTAAGTTAGTCGTTCGGCGGAGATCTTAGATTCTTGATATTTTGAAGGTGGGTGGCCTACACGTGACCTTAAAGGACGGATCATGCACAAGCACGCACAGACCAGGCGACGACGATGGCTGGTTTCAAGATCCGTGTTCCTTCCACAACGACTGGAAACGCGGATTTTTGTTTTTCAAGAAAATCATTTCAGCGAAGACACAATGCTTCATGTCAGACGCCTTCTTCCTGGGGGGCGGATGTCGCGAACCTTGTCAAGCAGAGCATCCAATATCTTAGCATCTCTGGATATCTCAACTACTAATGAGATTTCTGGCGTTTACGATGGAGAATGGCACGGCTCAGGAGACCTTGTATCATCCACTTGCCCTACAACTGGAGAGGTCCTAGCAAGGGTGAAGACAGCGACTCCAGAGGAACTTCACGCCGCACTGGAACGTACACGCGAGGCATACACCCATTTCCGCAGTAAGTCCGGCTTTCGTTCCATTGTTTTTCTTTGATCTCACAGGAATCCAGATGTGCCTGCGCCTCGTCGTGGAGAAATCCTGCGGCAGATCAGAGAAGCCCTTGCCTCCAAGGTGGGTTTTGCAGAATGTCTGTTCAGCATTTGACCGGTTCTTCTGCAGCGGGATGAACTTGGAGCCCTTGTGTCCTTGGAAATGGGGAAAATTAGGACAGAGGGAGTCGGGGAAGTCCAAGAGTTCGTTGACATTGTGAGTTACGACTGCGCGTGTCACAAAAGTCATGAGTGATAGAAAGCTGGTAGTGTGACTACGCAGTTGGTTTGTCTAGGATGATGAATGGACGTGTGGTAGCATCAGAACGCCCAGGGCACTCTATTCTCGAAGGTGCGGAATAGTAGGATCTTTGGCTTGTCTCCGTTCATGGCGAAGCAGTACCAAACCCACTTGGGGTGGTCGCTGTTTTGTCCGCATTTAATTTCCCCGTCGCGGTTTATGGTTGGTACGTCCACTCAACCTCCTTATTCCTGACACAGTGTAGAACTCATGTCATACAATAATAGGAACCTTGCTCTTTCGCTAGCCGCTGGAAACGCGACAATATGGAAGCCTTCCCCAACAACACCGTTGTGCTCGATCGCCGTGACGACTATAGTCTCTCGTGTTCTCGAGAAAAATGGTGTGCAAGGTGCTGTCGCCAGCTTAGTCACTGGAGGAAAGGAGGCCGGTGAAGCCATCGTCGAAAGTCAAGACGTACCTCTAGGTAAATTTTGCGAAAGACCTTTAGGATGTCTTACCAACTCTAACGATAGTGTCCTTCACTGGGAGTGAACATGTAGGACGAATTGTGGGCAAGAACGTGGCAGCTCGATTTGGAAAGTCTATCTTGGAACTAGGTGGAAATAATGGTCAGATACTATTCTTACGAGACATTGTTGACCGTTGACACTAACCCGCTGTCACTTTTCCCAGCATCAATCGTGATGCCTGATGCTGACTTGTCGCTCGCCGTTCCTGCTGTCTTTTTCGGTGCTGTCGGTACCGCGGGGCAACGCTGCACATCCACAAGAAGGCTATATCTTCACAGGAACATTGCAGATGAATTTTTGGACCGTTTGCAAAAGATGTACCGTGCGGTGGCACCTGGTGACCCTTTAATTGACAGCACCCTTTTGGGCCCTCTCCACACAAAAGCGGCGTGTGATATCTACGACAAAACAATCCAACACCTCCAGGCCATTGACGCTGATATATTGACCGGTGGGAAGCGATACGGTCACGCGAGCTTGAGTGCTGGCAACTTTGTCGAGCCCACAATCGCTATCCCTAAATCGGTCAACTCAAAGGATTTCATCTGGAAAACGGAGACCTTCGCCCCGATTCTTAACGCCGCAATTTTTGACGACTTGGAACAGGCTATCAAGTGGAATAATGGAGTTCCTCAGGTACTATGGTTTCATTTTTATGTTTCCTTCAAATTCATAGTTATCTTTCGTGTCTTTAGGGATTATCCAGCAGCCTGTGGACTCGAGATATCAGAAATTTTGGTCGCTGGATTGGACCAAGCGGATCCGATACTGGTATTGTTAACGTGGGTCGGGTATCTTTATGTGTCCGTTACTTTTCACCTGATCGTTTTCGTAGGTAAACGTGGGGACCAGTGGCGCCGAGATTGGGGCTGCCTTCGGAGGTAATAAGGTCAGTGTCCTTGACATCTTCGTGGTACTGGCTAATCACACCAATTATGTTTTTTCAGAGCACCGGCTGGTATGTATCTCAGTCTTTGATCTCCTAGATTTTGTCCCATCAACGATTCAATATTTCAGGGGTCGCGAATCAGGCGGCGATGCTTGGAAGCAATATGTGCGTTGGAGCGCTTGCACCAGTGCGTACCTGTAATATAAAGTGCCAGATGATTGGCTGATGCTAGGTTCTCAAGTCAACTTCTCTGACGAAGCCCCTTTGGCTCAAGGAGTGACTTTCCCTGCTTGATCCTAAGTACCTAGGTTCTAAGGTGAGGTGTCCTGACGTAATTGGCGATGACTGGCTGTTCTTTTTTGCTCCTTTGTTTCTACATGTGTCGATCGAAGTTTGATTGAGTTTTGACAATTTGTGCACAGATATCACACCTGTTGATCCCTGTAATTCTTTGACTTTAACTATTCTAACATAGGAATTCGCATTGGACCTGATGATATTGAGAAAGGGCGGGATTCGGGGTTGTGTTGACTGCACCTCTAAGCGGCACATGCGTGTGAGAAACCGAGAAATTTTGGTGATTTTAGCCGGGTTACTCTTTCTTCTTGGGGATGAAGCCTGCTTAGGCGTTACCAGGGCTCTCAACATGCGGATGTCTAAATGCCCAAGATCAATCTTAAATCGACGAATCGATCCACCATTAAGCGAGATTCAGAGATTGGCTCCGCGAATCTAAACCCACCCCTCAATGCCGAAGTGAAGAACCATTTAATGACCTTGCTCTTGTTTGTAGTCTTGCCACCATCTATAATTGCTGCTTGTCCTCGAAGACGCTACCTTCCCCTCCCCATTCCGACATGTCTACTCCTGACGACCTACCATGGCCAGAACTTGGCAACGTTTCCCGTGGAGCCACTCGAGGCAATCAGGGTCAGAAGGGCGTCCTTGGCTCAGCGGACAGAGAGGGTCGATGCATTTTGCAACTTCGAGTACAACCTGGGGTATTGGCGGTACGCTTAAACCGTCTGGCGAGCGATTGGTATCGTATGCTCGATAACGAGGTTAATCGCGCACTCAAGTTGACGAAAACGTTTTGGAGGAAGGCCCGCAGACGACAGGATTACGACGCTCGCGCAGATCAGGACCATATGGAATTACACGAGTGGCTTCAGCAGTTGAAGGACAAGACCATGGCCCATCTCGAGCTTCTCATGCAGAAAGGGGATATCCAGGGACCACCATACGCCATGCCCGACGACATGGAACTCACATTCCTTCGAAAATTCATTGAGCGTCAGGCAGCTGGCATTCCACACAATCCTCGCCTACGAAATTCAGAAAACGGACAATTTATCTACACTCAGCGTGAACATGAGTCCTTCTCGCCTGACCCTCCTGATCAAGACTTCGTCGATCAAAATCATCGGGGTATAGGTCCGTCTGAAAGTCGTCAATTAAAATACAGACTGACAATCATGTAGTCAACTCAGACCACATCTCGGACGACTCTCACCTTTCTCGAATGTCCAACTCTCCATCATTATTCAGCCCAGAAGCTCTAGCCGCTGAAGCTAGTTCATCGAGTTCGATTATTTTCCCAATTTTGCAGGACCAACACTGACACACCTGTAGAACAGACTCTTCAAGCTTCCCGTATGTCCCTCCTAAGAGCCCAAAAAGACACACAAGACGCTTTCATGAGATATACGGCTTGCCTCGACATCGAAAGACAGGCAAGGAAGGCGGTGGGGGCAGCCGAAAAACGTCGCGATGACATCAGTGAGTTCTCACAAATATCGCCAGTCGCTCATTAATCGCCCATCACAGTGACAGTTTTGCTCGCCAGAAGTCAAATGGCCAACGGTACAGATCGTTCTTTCCGCCGTCATGCTTTGTGACCGACATTTGACACAGGGACGACGTCAAGAAAATCCTCCGTTTCGGGGGATGACCACCATAGTCCGGGAAGATATCCGATAGAGGTGAAGCCCCATATTTTTGATACTGCTCTTAGACCCACTCAACCATGTCATTTTATAGGATCTTAGAAACCAAACGGTTGACCCGTTCATGAACTCCCGAGTGACACAAAAACCAATGGATTGGCCAACTGCGGATGATCAAAGTCTCTATACCAGCGACGCCGTACATCTGGAGGTAAGAATAGACTTTTGACTACTCAATCCCGTATGCTCAAATGGTAAAAAGGACGCAAGGAACAGAAAGCATTCACGGACGTGGGATCAGGCAGGACAAAGCTTACAAGGTATGTCTGTGTTTTTGATGAAGTCCGTATCTGCTGACCGTTTTATTTCTAGATCCGTATGCTTGTGAGGTAGCCAGGATGCCCTCAAATATTTCCAATGCATACCGAACTAATATTCCGGATGACAGGACATGTCAGGTCTTCCTCCGAGGAAGCGTCTTCATCAGATGATGCCTACTAGTTTTGATGTTATGAACGGCGCAACCCTCACACAAAATACCATGGGCTCTCTACAGCCATGACTTCCTCATTACTCCAAGTTACCTCATGCCAGACATCGCTGTGCCTCGATACCTTCTTCCTTTCCTTTCTTTCTGGAGCTAATTTATTATATACAATACTGAGTCCTGACTCGAATGGATCGTCGATTCACTGTGGCATAAATAGTTTACTACGAAATAGATAATTTCTCGACGCACACTACCCCTGGCGATTCCCGTTGGGAGCACCTTCGGGCGATAGGGAGAAGCGGAAACATTGCTACATCGGCGCTACGTCAATTCTACTACGCCATTGTCAGTCAAGCAATTGCTTAGACTATCACGGAGTCAGAAAGACCACAGCTACACAAATGATTCCAGGCCTTCAATTTGGGCTATAAATAGGGTGCTCGCTGCTCACCGCGCGCGGTCCCAAAATAGCCGATCTTTCTCATTGTCAATAAATACATGGCAGTTCGAGACAACCATATGGTGAGAGGAGATACTTATTTGCCCCAGACGAGGGTTGGATGAGCCCAACTTGAAATTTGATAGTAGTACTACAGTAGGGCAGAATGAAGTCACAAAGACGACGGATTTTTTGGCGGACTTTGGTAGGCAAGAAACGACACGAGCTAAGTTTTGAAGACTACCAAAGATCGTGTGCGGCCAACCACAAAATTGTGCAACCATGTTATATTCCGTAGATTGCTCATGCCAGTTGCCATCCTACACACCTAAGGGGAACCTCTAGTGACGAATCCATACTTGGCCAGTATTATCTGTTTGCTATTGGATCTGAGCCTTGCAGAGCGACAGAAGCGTTGGGCCGAGGTAGGAACTGTCAGTCGATCCCTCCTTAATTTGGGGTTGACAAGATCTGCATCCACATTCGGTCGCCGTTTTTATCAAGGCGTCAAAGACAACCAAGCCGCTGCGTATGGTCGTGAATTAATTTGTGACCCCCCAGATTTTTTTGTGGTGGTTGGCATGCCATGGGTGGCCGCAATAAATCAATTGTGTTCCCTTTGACCCGGCTATGGAGAAAGTTTGTGGCAGCGGGCCACCAACATACGCTCGATCAAGCAAGGATGAACCACCATTGTTTGGGGTTTTTTTGTGGCTTGACGCTTTGCCCTCAGTATATAAAGGCCCAAAGGTTTCTAAGCTTCTTCAACTCGCTATCTCTATTTTTGCCTTCTCGCGTGTCGTCCACGTGCGATAATTCCCCTCATTCCTGTCTTTGTGCTCTCGCTCAGCAACATATAATGGCCTCCACTGTCATTTCGCGCTCCTCAAACTTACCGCGTTGCGCGCCCGTTCCTTCACATACCACATACCCGCAAACCTCTACAACGTCCAGCGTCAACGTCCTGCAGGCAGGATATCCAGCAACTGAAAGTCAGTTTCTTTCTTTCTTCTAGCTTATTAAAGGCTGCGTTGACTGAAACCTTGTGTTCAGAAACAGCTTGCGTTTTAATTTACTTACATGGCTACTGTTCGTACGGGGAGTCGTGTAGGTTCGCCCACCCTCCCGGTTACGAGCGCGGAGTCCCTTCAGGCGCGACGGTACCCGTTGTGCCCTACGCACCACTTGGGCCAGTATATTTTCCCATTCCCACATCTAACCCCGACGTGAAGAACTTGGGTGCCACCTCGGCGGGCACATCTCATGGCTCCTCAGTCGTCTCCCTAC
The DNA here is from genome assembly GCA_018417955.1 of Laccaria trichodermophora. Lineage (NCBI taxonomy): Eukaryota > Fungi > Basidiomycota > Agaricomycetes > Agaricales > Hydnangiaceae > Laccaria > Laccaria trichodermophora. The sequence goes on from JACTVC010000001.1 coordinate 2,263,612, forward strand.
CTGCTAAGCCATTGGGAGAACCGACGAAGACGGAGGCCAACCTCGCACACAAGACCGCACCTTGCAGACACTATGCAAGAAACGGGGGGTGGTGTCCTGTGGGAGAGGAATGCAAATTGTGAGTAGTCCATGGCGGTTTCCTTCACCATGATTGACAATTTAACGTCGACTTCAGCATCCATGATTTCGCATTTCCACCTCGCGAAGACGCGTCTGTGCGTTCGAAGGTTGGCAGTCCCCAGCGCAAAAAATCTAGACATTGCTGGGCGTTCGTCCAGGGTAGATGCCGTTCCAGTTCCAACGGGTGCGAATACTTCCATCCGGAGGCCGCTCTCGTTCCAAGTTGTAAGTCTGTTTTTATAAGCAATGCACACTACCTTATTAACCGACTCACGCCAGACTTTAAATACACGCCTTGTGCCGCAGGAAAGACATGCTCCAATTGGAACAACTGCCCCTTCAAGCACCTGTCGGCTCAACCCGCCGACGCACCAAATAACAGGGTTGCATACTTTCCCATTAACGTCGAAGGCCTTGCCCCACTAGAAGAAGAGCCTGCCTCAGTTGAGGATTCGACTACCGAGTTTACCACACATCCGACCGCACCTACGGGCCCAGGGCACCTCAATACTGCGTGGCAGTTCCCAACTACCGTGACCAATGCGAGCACGGTCAACAGCAACAAAAATAATATGACTGGGAGTCGCAAGGGCAATGGTAATGGGGCACGGCATCGCCGTACTATCACACTTGATGACCGCAAGGTACCTTGCGCTCCTCTCATTCCGGGAGAAGCACGCGGACATGCACGTCGACGCAGCATCGTCTGCACCACCGGGGAAGTGTGGGTCCACGATTTTCCCGCTTCACAGTTGCGAGCGCGAAATTCATTTGACGAGAGCATGGTTTCTGGACCCCTGGTAAGGTTCAATTATCAACCTAGCTAAATCGATGCTGACGAAATCCTTGGCTAGATGGGTGGTCGTCGAAACCGCGCAGGCATCTGACGGAGCCCTGGTGATCATCATCACGATTCTAGCTCGCCACCCTTTCAAAGAATTGAAAACTTAATTAAGTGACCTCCTGAGGGTATATCACTAGCGACTGACCTTTATCCGATAATCTGTATTAAAAGCTGATATTATAATAAATCACCGATGACGCAAATGGTTGGATCTCACCGTGCATAAGCATCGATTACAGTCGTAACGTAGTTCAGCCTGGAAGGTCAGGATCAAAAAAAAAGCAGATAATCGTGATATGCAGTGCAATCGTCTCTGCCAACACGCGTAGATATCGTGTCAGAAAGCGCGTGGTTGTTTGAGTTGGCCGTCGAAGCGCCAGGGTCCGAAGGCCACCCTCAAATTTTAGGAAGGGAGGGCTTCCCGTGACAGACGCTTCGTAAGGACAACGGGGATTAAGGGCTTAAGCTCGACTCGTTTCATATTAGAGCTGACAGCGGGAGATGAGGGGGGTAATAATGTGATAAACCAATCAAGGGTGCAAGTAAACTAAACGTATGCCTTGTTTGAGATCGTATGGCGCGATAATAGTAGTCGGAGTGACGAACATTAGCTTTCGCTGCGTGTCCAAGGTAAGTAGCAAATATGGCTGGCACCAAGGATGATAAGACGCCACTGATGCTAGCTTTCTAAGCCACAGTGCTTTCTGATCTCGATCTGGCCCACATATGTAGTGCGGGGATGGATAAACGGCGACGCTGTCCATTCGGAGTTCAGAGTGGGGGAGCAGTAAAGGAATGGTAGCGTGAAGGGGTCAGAAGCATACGAAAGCGCTGATAGATATATCGGCGGACGTAGTTGACCCAGAGGATCCGGTGACATCTTGTGCATGGCGTAACAGAATTGTTGGGGGGTTGTAAGAATGGTGTGCAACAGTGAAAAAATTGGCCAATCACGTGGTCACTTGATTCAAATTTTGAACTTGAAGCTTGCAGCTTGAGCGCGAGCATGTGTGTCGATTGGGCGCAAAAGGTTTGCGGGAGGCACGCTCCATTGCGCGTCTGACGACATGCCCTGATCTCCGGAGACTAACTCGGCGGGTCCTGCAGGTTGCGGAATTGCTTCCCTTGCCTGTCAAGGACGAATTATTCCAAGACCAATTCAATCCTTGCGGAATGGGGTCTGTGGTAACCAAGTTTTCTGGAGGGGACAGCCTTGAACCAGCGCACTCATGGAGGAAGTCGATGACAGAAACCACCTGCATTCCTAACTGAGGGCCATTACAACCTGCACCGTCGTGCGTTGTAAAGACAATGTCATGAGCGTCAATCAATGGATGCTCTTTTCCAGACCTTATTGCGATTGATGGCGTTGAGGTGTGGACACTTTGATCTTTGAGGATGCTGTCCAAAAAAAGGGTGTCGCCAGATAATTAAGTAGCTGTCTACCAACTTGTCTTGATGTTTATTTATAAGGAACAAGAAATCAATGTCCCATGGCTTAGTTGGTTACGGCGTCCGACTGTTATATGTCTCAACAAAACAATTACATCGGAAGATCGAGAGTTCGAGTCTCTCTGGGACAGATAATTTTGGAAGATTTTATTTAAGTGTCGTCTCGGAGGCAGATGCTATGGATGAATCTTTTCCCCTGATCAACCGCCAATGAATAATATCAGCTAGAAGCGTGTGCGTACATGCAAGACCAGTCAGTCGTATCATGTTCACGGCGTGGGCATCACGCCAAGGGGAACGCGGTAACCTTGGTGGATGAAACCACTCAAGTGTTCGAATCTTTCTCATCCATCGCGACAGTGCGCCAAATATCCGCGAAATTATCCCCTTTTTTCTCCCTTTTGCCGGTACAGATGCTTGTTTTTTATTCATGCTTGGTTGTAGAGTGGAGTGGAAATGAGACATGTACATTTTGGGATTGCTACAATATGTTTGCATTTATTGTCCAACAGCCCCGTGGAGGACATCGATTCCCTTGAAGAAATAACGAAAAGAAGGAATGGGAAATATAAGTAAAACTGAAGAAAGCAGATGAAGGTCTCAAACACGGGGATGAACATTTAAACGATACATAGCTCGATGTGCAGCGTGCAGGCAAAGAATGGGATGTAGGACAGCAGGGTATAAATCAGAAAAAAGGTGGGATGAGATGTAGAATTATAAAGAATCTAGTTCAGGAAGCCGCGGCACTTGACAGAGCCGCAGAGACAAGGAATTTTGTCTTGCTCGAATGGGAAATGATAATCTGATTGTGTTAATTAGGGGTGCAGGGTCAAGAGGACAAAGGAGACGCACCATAAGTAATTTCGTCGCCCAACTCTATATCCTGTTTTGCGTAAATGACAATTTTCTTTTCCCCACTAATCGTAATGATCTTAGCGGTGCAATTGGGATCACAAGAATGGTTGATAAGTCGACTGTCAAAGTCATAAATCATCAAAAAAAGGAAGAGCAAAGAGAGAGAACAAGCTAACGTACCCAAGATTCCCTTTCTTCGTTGCATCCACCACCAAATCCTCATCAATACGGAAGAGGTAACTGCTTCCGATACCCTGGCGCTCATACGTCTTCTCCCGCTTCTCAGCGACCTGCGCCCGAATAACCTCTCCAACATACTCAATCACCATCTCCCCTTTGGAAATCTTCTCCATTGCGTACAAACCCCAATCATGAATGGGCGAACGAGCAAACCGAAGATGCTTCTTCCTGGTCTGCAGCTGGTTGAACTTAAACGTGAGTTCATTGGCAGCCGACTCTCCTTTAGAAAGCGCCACTGCCCGCTGCACCTGGTTGATCTCTTCCAATCCTTGGGCTCGTCGACGAGCATTGGCACGATTGGATCGTGAAGAAGTGACGTGTTGCGATTGAGGGTCCTCTGCAGGGCCAGGAAGCTCAACTCGACTGGTGTTCGTGCGCGCCTGGTATTGTGCAACGTAGGCTGCCTTTTCCGCGTGAGTGATCTTGTAAAAACCTTCCGTCCGAGCAGAGCCAGTAACATGCTTCCTGAAGGGGACGGCACTGGCTGAGGGCGGAGGTGGTTCCGGCACGTCTACAGTAGGATGTTTGTAACCTGATAGTGCAAGCTTGACAAAGAAGATGTCTTCATCATCCTCACAAAGACCCAAGCCCACAGGATCTGGCGGAGGAGTGGGTTGTGGTGTTGGGATTCGAGGCCGACGTTTGGATACCGGTGGTGGCGAAGGAGAACGAGAAGGAGATAAAGACGAGTCGAATGCATCAGTGATCTGGACATCGGCCACAGCAGGAACGTCAAAGTCAGCAGGTTGCACGACATCGTCGACAATGTCTTTCTTCTGCAGGAACTTCTTCTTCAAAGCCTTCTTGCCCTTGATTTCAACAGTAACCTCCTTCTTCTGCTTCTTCCTCATTGGTTGCTCCTCCTCCTCCTCCTCTTCGTCCCGGGCCTCAGAAGTAAGCCTCTTCCGCCTCACCGCCTCAATCCGGACCGTATCAGCCTCATCCTCTTCTTCCGACTCCGCCTCCAGCTCCTCCACCGCCTTTTTCGCAACCTTTTTCACGTCCTTTTTCCTCTTTTTCTTCGGTCTCTCCTCCACTTCCTCCTGCTCCTCCACTTCCTTCACTTCCACCGCCTCCTGAACAACTTCCTTCGGCTTCGCCTTCTTGAAAGACAACCCCTTCAAGCCTCGCTTCTCAAGAGGTTTCTGCTCCATCAACGCCTGTGTACGATGACTCCTCTCCTCCAGCATCACCCTCCTCAACTCAGGCATCACGATCCTGTCGGTGATGTCTTTAGCAAGCAAGGCACGCAGCTCGTCAATGATCATCTTCTGCGCCTGTTCCACCATCTCTTCATCCGTCCAGCGTTTTTCAATCACACCAACCGAGGCAGAGGTCGGAGGAGGGCAGACAGTGAGCGTGACACTTTGATGTCCTAGAGTCTTCCTCTCGAGAACAGCAACTGTACGTCGAGCAGTGGTGGGTTTGGAGAACGTCACGTAGTATCCTGTATGATCACGCAGGACCTTCAGAAAAAGAAAGGAAAAAAAGGTCATCACCAGAGACAATTTATACAGAACAAGTAAACGCACCTCATCCAAATCATGTTCAAAGTCTTGAAAAAACGTCCTCACTTCCTCATCCTTGATACTACGCAACATCCCAACCTCAACCTTGACATGATCATGCCCATTCTCCTTCAACGCCTTCATCAACACCGCCCTCTCCTTCTCCTTCTCCACCCTTTCCTTCTCTTTATCCACCTCAGACTTGTGTTCATACGACGACCGCAACGCACTCTTCCGCACGGGTGACAGAAATGGGGACGGAGAACGCATAGGTGAAGGATGATAGTGATTAAAGCTATTCGCATGATACCTTGACCTCTGCGAGATCGAGTAGGACTTGAGCCGGCCCCGCTCACGATCACGATCGCGCTCATGGTCATCTTGACGCGGAGATCCATCTCGGTCTCTTTGATCCCTGTAATCTCTGGACCTGTCTCGATCCCGATCTCGTGGTGCCATAGGCATGGCCTGCAATCGGGCGCGAATCAGTGATTGGGGGATTGGGGGCGGGGGTGCGGGGGCCAGGGGCTTCGGAGGAAGCTGGGGGTTTAGAGCTGCTCCAGGTTTCGGAGGAATAGCGCCATTGGGAAGAGGCCCCGGAGGAGGATGGCTGGATGGGGCACCAACATGAGGGCTGCTCCCGCTCGTAGACGCGGCAATGGTTGGGTTTGCTGGCAGAGAATGATGTGGCGGCAGTCTTGGGACGCCTCCTCGATTATGAAGAGGTGTACTTACAGACGGGGTCTGTGGCGTTCCCACCTTCGCAGGACCACCGTTACCAGCTGCAGCTGGAGGAACAACCCCATTGACAGCCGGGATCGGTGGTTGCAGCAGCAGCAATCCTTTATCCCTGCGCCTTTTTTCTTCCCGTTCCCTCTTCTTCCTCTCATCCAGCTCCTTTAATACCGCTTTCATCTTGAGCCCCTCCCCATCCAGAACAGCTTTCCATTCCTCAACTTCTCCAGGTTTGGATATCCCCTGCAAGCCGCCCTTGCGCCCATTCTCCTTCTCCGCACACTTCTTCGCCTCATCGTGTGTCGCAAATCTAATCAACACAATCCCCAGTGCACTTCCATTCTCCTTATCAATTTGGGGTTCATAGGACTGGAGCGGACCGTATTGACTAAACCTTTGCTTTAAAAGATGGTTTGGTGTCAGTGGTGAGATGTTCATGACTAGGACAGAGGTTGCTGGGGGAGGACCTGTTGAATTAGCGTCATGCTACCATTTGAGAAGACGCAATGTATCAGCAGTATTCTTGATGCATAATCAAATGGACTCACCTCGTACTTGAGCTCTATCAACTCAGTCCTCATCGGCCTCATGGTAGGCAACTTCTTGAACCCCTTCTCCTTCCTTGGATCACGAACAATAACCTCTTCCTCCCTCATACCATCACCGTCCGCTTCAGCTGGACCAACAACCTCACCCTCCATTCGGTAGAGCACTTCCTTTCCCTTCCCTTTCCCGCGTACCCGCTCTAGTATCACCGACTCACTTGCATGCTTTTTCACATGTTCAATCAGTTGACGGTAGTATGACGGTGGCTTCGTATTTATGTGGTAGGAGGAAGAGGAGGAAGAGGTTAGAGAGTCAACAGCCGGATCGTACAGGACTTTGAACTGCCTATGATTGGGACATTCAGATCGCGGTGCCGGCCAGGAGGGAAGAGGGGGTAACGAGTACAGCTTTGGCTCCGTTGGGGTCTGAGGTTTTTGCGGCTCCTTTGGTAAATTTGTTTGTCGATGCCTGGGATCTGGGGACGCAACACGATGGGAGAATGTGGGTAAACGAGGCAGGGGTTCGTCCAGTGGGGTGGGCGGTCGTGGGGGGATTATCAAGAGTGGTGGCGAGGATGAAGGTGGTGGCGGAGACTTATAGGATATCTTAGCCCGGGATGGTAGATGCGGCGAAGAGGGTAGTGAAGGTGATTTCAACCGAGGAGAAGATGGGGATCGTAATGGTGGTAGGGGCGGTGGTGAAGAAGCTGGAGGCAGCGGTGGAGGAGGTGGTCGTGGTGGTGATGAGGTTGGGGGTGGTGGAGGAGGAGGTTGTGTTGGAGGTTGGGATTTAGGTTCAGGTGGTGGTTGTGATGCAATAAATATTTCAGGACTTATTGAAGGGGGCGGAGGGGCAGGCAGAGGTTCGTAGTTTGGAGGTGGTGGTGGTGGTGGAGGAGGCTCACTTAACAGCGTAGCACGATCACGACGCGGCTGCAAGGGTATGTGCAGAGATGGGCGGTCTTTAGGCAGGGCCGTCGATCTCGAGACAGCATTGGGTGTCATTGGAATAGAAATGGCAGCTCTGCTTCCGCTCCCACTTCCGGAGGCAATTCCATTAGTCCCGTTAGTCGCGGCTTCTTGCCAACCATTGGGCTGCGAAGGTGCGGATTGCCAAACCTAGATGAAGTTGAAAGGAGAAGAACGAGAAATGAGCGATCGAACATTAATGATGGATGAAAAAATTCTTTACTCCTGTGTTCGACCATGAGGGCACCGTGTCAGCTTTTTTCCCTTTAATCGATATTGGATGCCTGTTGCTCTGGAGCGCGTGAGACCCGAGGCCGTTTGGTGTACTTGGGCCAGCGATATTTGAGTACCCATTTGTTGGATGATTCTTGGGGCCTGCAGGGGGCAACTTTGCAAAGGCGCTATCTCTTAAGATACGTGGACCAGTTGGTATTGGTTTAGGAGCAGCCGATTGTTGCGACAGTGATGTGGCAGAAGGTCTGTGAGGCTGCTGTTGTTGTGGCGGGGGCTGGTTGATGGCAGGAGCAGCCAAAGGCGAAGCAGCCGGCAACGAGCTCAACAAGGCTCTGGGACCCTTCGGAGGGGCCTTGCCTGACATTGAGCGCGCCCCAGACGGCCGTTACGGCAAGAAAAAAGGCAAAAGGATGAGGAGATGGAGGATTGAGCAAGGAAGGTCTGGCGCGCGTGGCAACACAGGTCGTCGCCAAACAATGCCAGACACTCCTCCTCGCTGCCCACCACCATCTCTCTTCGATATACTCAGTATAGCATGTTACATGGGAGGCCACTGGAGCGCTGACGGAAGCGAGGATGATGCCAATGTAAACCGCGCTTAATGTGAATTGTCGTATCTACTCAGGCTATCACTTTACGTTGGCAACAAGCAGCGACAAACCCTTCGGAAAACATGGCAACGACGAATATAAGGCGGGGGGTGATGAGGGAGGAACCAAGGAATGTTTGAAGCAGAGTCCGCAACCCACCCAACTTGTTGACTCGTTGGGAGTGAAAGTTTGGGTTACCAACTCACCAAAGGCAACATCTATCATCTTCAATATAAACCAGATACTCTATCGATAGCGTTGGGGGAATCTGCAGACGCCACCTGCAGAGCTACACGCGATTTGCGAGAGCGTTAAGCTCTGTGTGGCTTGCCCATCGTGAAGCTTCGAGGACATACATCGCCCATGATGACCATATCCGTTTACATTTCCACCCTCTACGCCAGCGAGCACAGTGTAGGGCTCCCCGCAATCGAGTCATGCGCTTCGACAAGACTGGGACCCGGACAACGCTGATAATTCGATCGCAACATGAAGTGCACGACGCAAAAACGTTTGAACCTCCGGTGCCAAGAAACGGGAAGACCGTTCGATCGAGGGCCCATAACAGACAAAGCTGGTGATGCAATATAATGATCTACCTACACGAGATCACCCTCTACCCAGAAAGATATACAAGCACTACAACGTCCGCAAAGCATGAAGGACCTCTTCATAATCATTGACAACCCATCTCCGACCTGCCCTCTCAAAGACCCATTTCTTCCTGTATCGATTCCTACGAAAAGTCTGGACAACCCTCCCATTCGATAAGATCCACGAGTAATCCGCTTGCTCGCCCTCCTCCCCACCCTCGTGTTCCTGAGATACCACATCCTCAAACTCATCCTCATCCTCACTCGTCTCCGCAGAATCTGCCCCATGTCCATGTGCAGATCTGCAGTGATTGATTGTAGAGGAATAACCCCCGTGATCAGCCGACGAACCTGAAAGGGACATCGACCTTGAGTGGCCTGCACCGAGCTGGGGAGTGTCACTACGATCAACCAGAAGGTCAACCACGCTCTCTCCTAAATGTCGTCGTAATTTCGCAACGCGTCTCCTCTGAGCTGTGGTCGGGGAGGGGATTTCTGGGGGGACACCACTATCAGCATAGGCCCATACCGAATCCAGCTTTGGTGGGAAAAAGGAGGGTAAAGTCGACTTGCACCCATCCTCAAAACTATCGTCGAAAGGCGAGGTAAAATAAACAGGGCATGGTGAAGGCGGGTCACAAGCTAAAAAGGACTCCTTGCCATCAGAGGACGGTACAGGTGACAGCGGGGGCAGGGGAGGAAGTGGACGGGGGGAAAGTTGTTGTGATTGGTGAACAACCGGTTTATCCCAAAGCACCGGAGGAGCCGAACGTGGTGCTGGTGGATGTGCAGCGGCAGATGGGTGTGGGATCGCGGGGAGTGGGCGAACGAAGGGCCGTCCACCAGATATGGAATGCAGAGAACTTCGGTCGGACTCGAAGCTCGTGCGGCAGAGAGGTCTGGAAGACAGCATGGGTGAATCTTGCCACGATAGAAAACTTAGTTGTGCGTCTTGGAGAGCTTTGACCATTTCTGCTGTTGGTTTTCCGGCGATGCCTTGTTGCTGCAGCATAGCTTGATTTTGAACCGTTGGTATCATGGTGAAGGGTATTTTTCTGGAAAGCGCTGCTTGCGGTTTACGAAGGTGGGGTTGATATATATGAGAATTTTCAATGTGAAGATTTTGGCACGTTTTCTAGGCGGGTTGTTGTGCGGAGTCCATGGGTCGAGCAATGTTACATTTCACATGCTTCTGCTGGCCAGGGTTTCAACGAGGTTTCCCCTATAATTCTCAGCTGATTATAGTTACAGGAAGAAGACTAAAGCGCAAGATTTAGGTCGCGAGATATCCTCGCACAGAAAATCCAATGGGGACATTCGACGTTCTGCTTGATATTTGGATGGCAGTTCGACGGTCTGACTGACAAAAATCTTTCAAGTAGAAAAAGCAAAGAATGCTGCCGTCGTCACCTTGCCAGTGGTATCCGGCTCCCTGCATACACGAGGCATTAAAGGAGATCAACCCGCAACTCTGCGAGCAGTGAGGTAAATCATGGGGCACGTTAGCCGCACCCTAAAGACAACAATCAAGACTTGCGGCCTTTTAAGCCACTCTTGAGAAATTGATCAAGGTAACGAAGAAGAAAAAGACACATACTGCGGGCTCCTAGGTGCGTACTCACCGCTACGCCTGAAGTTGAGAAGAGTTGAGAGGGAACTTGAACGGAAAACCAAGGCAGGCACTCATGTTTTTATATTCAAATTGCGCATGCGCTCGTCCCGGTGATACTTCCTCGGGTTCTATTTATATCTCGAGCAAAGAAAACAAACAAATGGACCGCAGTTAGAGTGCGATGGAGCCTTCGGTTTGGCAGAGTTTCAACCGCACCCGTTAATTTGAGGTCGACGCCGTCAGTTGTAATCTTTGCAATACAATTATTGAGCCAGCTCAATTCAACACCAGTAAATGAAAGCATCTGGATAAGCGAAAAAACGTACTTACTAGGATGGACCGTCCGGGAAAGGTGCATCATTGAAATTTGCGAGGTACGGTACGTTCACAGTCTCAATTTTAGTAGAATTCACAGTGATGAGCGTGAACTTCAACAGGTCTTCTCGAGTCCATAGGACCAGCAAGGTTGCCCACCCAAGCGCTGAGAGAAACTCGCCCCGGACATCCTATAACTCGCGAATTAACGCACACGCCATGGTGCAGGTAATTCCCAGACACGGTACGCGCGATATAATTGATATATGCCTAGGGATCCTGATCTTCTGAGGAAAGCCACGCCTTGAATTCCATTTTGTCATCTTGTCAAACGTCGTAGCAGGCGGAGAAATTGCTTTGAACGAGATGCGCGCGTATAACACAGTAGGTCGCTTTGTGCAGTCAGAGGATTAACTTGCGAGTGTGGCCATCGTTCAATTGGCAAGTAAAAACGTGCACGACCTTGTTGTGGAGCAGCACCAGACGGCAGAGGATAGGCCGAGGATAACAACGGGAGCAACACTGGCAGCACTATGTTTGGTAGACGGGCCAGTCGTTGTCAGGAGCAAATTTTTCAGGCGCTTCGAATTCTCAGCCCTCGCTGTTCTCAAAGGACCATATGTCAAGCATGTCAAGGATAGCGACGCATGTACCACTTGAATGCCCAATGCTAAAGGTGAGCATTGCAAGACGAAGGGAACCAAATTCAAGTACCTATGACTGTCGAGCCTGCCTTCAACATCTTTCCGCCGAAACTGTGCCATGGGGCTGGGTCCTGCGTAAAATAAGTAATAGACACGCCCTGGTTCATCGTGGGTGACAAAATTCCCCTTCAGACGGGTTGAGAAGCAGTAGAGGTCCCGCAACAAGCCTGGATGATTATCGGGCGAGGTTGTTGTTGATGGTGGATGGTAGTTTGCCACAAAGGCACCGAACATGACGCCCGATTAGAGCCAAACGCTCACTCCCCGACGTCCACGGTCCCCTGAGCGGCGGGTTGGCAATTTAAGTGGGAAAGATATTATTGACGCGATGGAGCACGTGAATTGATCACTACCGCGTCGGTTCTCATCTTCCCCGAGGACGAGTCGACGACCATACATATAGTAAGTATACAATATACACACCTATACCCCACTGACAGCGCCGCCGCCCAAGATGCAGAAACAATCATCATACCCAAGACCACCCCCTCACACATGGACACCCATGCAAGTCCGAACACCCCTACCCGTCTACCCACCCCCTGAGCCCCTCCCGCTCCCCTTACCCTCCCTTCCCTCTCCACCCCGGAAACCAGCATTCAACGCCCCATTCACACTAAGCACGCACATCCTCCCCGCGTCCTACCTCCGCACAAGCCGGTACGTCGACATACCCGCGTCTCCCCCAGAATCAGCGAGTAAAGCCGAAAGACACGCGTTCCTGCTCAAAACGCGTGCGAAACTCAGGGAAATGAGGGGGTCGACGTGGACGGATGGGTATCTTCGCGTTTTGTGGAATTGCGTGAACCGTTATGTGCGCAATGATTTGAACTTGAAGGCGGGGAGTTCGACTGGTCTGACTCTTTTCTTTGCGCATGCGAATGGGTTTCCGAAGGAGGTGCGTGTTGTTCTGTGAGATATCGATTGAACGTGCGAGTCGATGATTTGTTTTGAGTAGATGTGGGAATCTGTACTTGCGGTTCTCCTCTCGTCCCCTGCAGGTCGGATTATTGACGAGGTGTGGGCATGGGAATCTGTTCAGCATGGTGACGCGGCCCTAATCAATGCAGGAAACCTCTCTGCAGTTTGTGCGTGATCTGCTTGCCTCTAATTACGGCCCTCACCATCCTAATTGGTTTTTATCTAGTCGACTGGCAGGATAACGCAAGGGACATCATAAACTTCATGCTCAACTTCCTTCCAGCCGCCCCTTCAACCACACCCCTACCAACCCACCTTGCACGTCTACCCAATGCCGAAGCAGAACTCCGCAAAGCAAACGGGTTCGCACACCGAACATTCATAGCCGTAGGCCACTCTTACGGCGGATGCACCTCGTACGTACGCTCTTTTCGCCCCGACTAAATATTCAACAAAATTTATCTACACACCCAGAACCCTCGCAGCGCAAATGTTTCCCAAGCTCTTCTCCGCCCTCGTCCTCGTCGACCCTGTCATCGTCAAACCACCTAGCACCGAACAAGAATACGCAGAGGGTACCCAAGCGAGGACTGATAACCTCATCCTCGGCGCACTCATGAGGCGGGATACATGGTCATCAAGGCATGTACCTCTCCTTTTCCCCTTTTCATATCAACTCACCTCTTCCTTCCACACAACAGAGAAGAAGCCCTATCAACATTCCTAAAAAACCCTTTCTTCCGCGCCTGGGATCCAACCTCTTTAGAGCTCTACGTCACCTGCGGAACATACCTCACTGGCACCCAATCAAACCCAGTGGCAAAGTTAAAAATGTCAGGTATGCACGAAGCCATCGTCTTTTCGGAGACGCACACCGAATTTGAGGTGTATGACCGGTTGCCGGCGTTGGATGAACGGATTAAATTGAGGTGGGTTGTTCCTGGTAGGGAAGATGCGCCCGAATTTGGGCCGAAGGGGTCGACGGGGAGGAGGGTTTGGGTTAGGCCTGGGAATTCGACGAATGTTAGGATTGAGGGTGCTGGGCATTTGGTATGTTTCGCGTTCTTCGCTTGTGTAAGGGGGTGATGAGTGTATTGATTTTTTTGGGGGGGCGGTTGTAGATACCGCAGGAGAGACCTAAGCTGCTTGGTGGGTTTTTTTTCTTTCTTTGGTTATTAACAGCTGACGTTGATTTTCTTTTCTCGTAGCGAACGACCTACGTGATTTTATTCTGCAACATTATTCGCCGGTCAAGCCATTAACGATGGGGGCTATGTTGTAAGATAACGTTATACCTGCTGTTCTTGGTGCTTTTTGGTTCTTGGATGTGTGTTGGGATGGCGGCTGGCGTATAAAGTAGTGAAGAAGTAGGATATACGAGCGACAGCATGTGGCGGCTCACGACACCTATAAATAGAATATCGCTTCAAGTTAAATTTAACTCTGGATTGCCAGTGATACTTTGGCATTTGCTAATGGGGCGACAGGAGCCTGGAGCCCTCCGCAATCTTGAATTAGCAAGCATGACCGTTCTCAGTTTTTTGTTGTCGGCCTGAACTATCCCCAGAAGTTCAGTATCGTCGCTGGCCACGCGGTCACGGTCAATGTTATTATGCTTATACTTTAATGTCCTTGCGCTGCTGCGCATGCTCAGCACTCATGATCAACCCGTCGGGTAGAAGTAGGCCTAGGCTGACGCGGCTTTCAAATTTCGGGACTGTGCATGTAGAAAATTACCCCGAGTCTGCCGAACGGTAATCCATCTATCCGTCTTCCTTTTAAATTCCTCGTTGGTGGCCCTTGGGCATTCGCTAGTAGTGACGTGCTCCTGTGTTGCTTCCGAGCCATGCAACTGCGATTCATAAGACACCTTTCGATTTCTCTTGCGAGGTCGAGTTTTCGATGCGGAGCGCTCGGAAAACTTGGGGTTGTCGGGGAACAGTCACTGATCTAGCGGCGTTATTAAGCCCGGTTCTTCAAGTATTCAAGTCAACAACTGTTTCTTGAGATAAAGAACAGCGAGGTTTACAACAGCATGTGGTTGTAAATGATGTTTGTGATGATTCGAATCCAGCAGTGACAACTCCGCCTGGGTTTCTTCCCACTCTGCTGGTATCAAAAGCAATCTTGAGATGTTAATAATTGTGAGGCATCGTCACTCACACGACTGGCATGACTGCATGGCACCGGTGTATTGTCTTGTCGATGTTCAATGTTCAGCGCTCATCAAGCCGTGGGGTGAATAAAGAAAAACCATGAAGATTAGTGAGTGAGTTCGCTATAGCAACAGGCTATAAGCGCGCAGTCGAAATTGTTAATTGGATGCGTGGCGTGTAGTGAACGTGTCATTTGTGCAATCAAATCGGGAATTTGGGCAGCACGCATTCCCAGCGCTTGCTTTTGCTCGGACCTTGTTTTGACCATTGTCTCTCACCGTCCTCACCATTCCACTCGACGATTTTTTTTTGATACATGTCTCTTCTACGACCCAATAATGAGCGACACGACGCTAACATGCCACTTTACACGAACCCCCGACGACCCCTCGGTGTCGTCGGCCGCAAACCATTCACCATCGCACTAATGCTGGCCTCCGCGCTGGGTCGTGCATCCGCCAGCCCAGTGCACAACGACATCTCTCCGCGTAACCTTGGAAATTCTTCCTCAGCGGCACCTTCGTCATTCAATATGGCCATCTGGGTACGCACTCTGGCATTATTCTACATCGTTTCTGACTAACTATGTGGCGTAATTAGATACCCGTTATCGTTGTCGTGGTGTTCTTGATTGGTTTTATAATTCTCTCTTGGAAAGGTGGGGTCTTTAGCAAGCTTGCAGCTTGTCTGTCGCGCCGGAGAAGGGCGGGCCCTGCAACTCTTGGAGGAGCTAGAGAGCTGACAGCGGAGCAATTGGTTGGCGCTATCAATAATAATGGAGCCACTACCGTGGTGGGAAATGCTGGGAGAACGCGCAGGTCTAGGAGGCCACGACGTACCCCCTCTCAAATCTCGACAACCTCCCTGCCTGCGTACAACAAGGAACCTGGAGAGGAGGAGCTGGTTATCTTCCGGTTAGTGATCTTTCCTTTGCCTGTCTTCCTTTTCCTGAATGGATACCTCTCTTCAGTGGTCGAGATGCAGAGGATGTCACGATGCCAGCGGCCGTCATGTCTGCGGTAGACGAAGATGGTGAAGGAGATAGCTTGAACTCTGGAGATCAATCTCAAGTCTCAAGATACTCCCCAATGCCCACGACCCCTAACAACATGCCGCTGCTACAGGGGGACGACTCTGGCGACCTCTCTCTGCAAAGTCTCAACTCTGGAACCGGAGCAAACACTGACGCACAAGAGAATAGCTCATTGCCCGATCCGCGTGGTGAGGCTCCGCCTTACTTTGAAGTTGTCGACCAGCCAGAGGGGCCCAGGCGAGAAGTGACGATGATGACTGAGTCACCTGTTGCCCCTGAAGCACCTCCTCTTTCTCCGCCCAGCTCCCCAGAACAACGTCCTCAACGGCATTCGACCTTCCGTAACTTCCTAAACCGCATGTCCGTCGCCAGCACTTCGCACCACTCCCACACACGCGTAGGCTCCGACAATTCCATCACCTCTTCAAACTTCTCGCACGGCACACGAGAAGGAGGAACAAGCCGTGCCTCTCACCGCCCAACACCCTCCGGATCAAGCTCCCACCTCACCTCATCCATGTTCCGCACCCTCTCCCGACAACGTTCCACAAACACCCTCTCCTCCAACCGCCTAAACTCCCCCTCCACCATCTCCCTTAACTCCATCTCCGCACCGCTCACGCACACCCTCAGCCGTACGGAATTCATGTACCCGAAAGCAGGCCCCACGCCCGAACAACTCAAGGTCATCTCGTCGCGCGATTCGTTTGCTAGGTTTGCTGTCCCTTATGGGCCGGATGCTATTGCGTTTGCGTCGAATTCGAGGCAGGACTTGAGTTATCCGCCTCCGGACTTTGATTCTGCTGCTTCGGACACCCAGTTGCCGAGGTCGGCGGGCCCGTCGAGGCTTAGAGCCTCGAGTAATGCTGCTGAGTTGTTGCAGCATCAAGAGGAAGAGACGGATAGTCCAGTGGAAGAGCAGGCTCAGGGCGATAGTCAAGCCCAAGAGTCGAGTCCGCCTGCTGCGACGTCAACCGCGCCCGCAGACTCCGCAATTCCTCCATCTGCCCCTTCTTCCTCCTCAATATTGGAACCACAACCCATAACAAAAAGCGACTCCATCTCCAAAGCATCCATCAAATCATCTTTATCCCCCTTATCAATACCTCTCCCACCCACCATCAAAGGAACCTCCACATCCACAGCTTCTTCTTCCTCCTTCGCTACCGTATCAGAGTTTGGCCAACTCACTACCTCGACAGCACCCGGCCGCTCAGAGTCTCGCGCGAGTAATTACTCGTATCAGTCGTATGCGACTGCGGCGGAGTCGATGGGAGCGTCGACTCCACGACGGAATGCTGCTGCGGGTGGGGCGTCTGAGCCTACGACACCCAAGCATGAGACGGAGGCGTCGGATTCGACGGTGGTGATGACGCCCGTGGTTGTTAGATCCGGGAGTGTGAGATCTACGCGGTAGTACCTAGCGTGGTCGACCCCACGACGAAATGCGGCTGGGGCGTCTGGAGGCGTCGAATTCGACGGTGATGATGACACCCCTACGCACGAGCGCTGTTGCTAAGATCTGGAAGGGTCAGACTAGTGTGCGGAGCTGTAGGCGATAAAACGACAATCTAACAACGGATTCTTGGAAAATTCAGTTCAATCTTCGTTGCCTCTTTCTAGATAAAAACTCCTTTCGAGCTCTTTTTTTTTTTGCATCGCATATACTTTTTAGCGCACATTGCAGCATGCTTTTTTTTTGATTCTTTTGTTTTTCGATTTTTTTTTTCATTCTCATCACAAATTCTTTGAACATGCACTGAACAATTTTTCTCTTCGATTACACTTAGTCTTACTTACTATCTACATAGACCCGATGACTTATGATTTCGTTTTGGTGACTTTGGGACAATATATGACTGGGAACTGGCCATGATGCTATTTTTGGATTGACTAGGTACACTAACTGGGCAAAAAGATTGTCTGGTCAATTTTTGGACAAAGTTGGTGCTGTAACACAAGAACCAAACATTTTAAGAACTAAGCTCTGGTGCATGGAACATAGCTAAGGAGGTGTAGATTGTACATACCAAGTCTGGGGATGAACAAATGAAAACTCAGGATAAGGCAGGGCATTCACTGTGACAACTTCCAAAAATGGGATCTGACAAAATGGGAAATTCTGAATGACTGCAATTTATTGAAAGCACTTCACCATTTGAAGAAGAGATATTTTGAACACTAGATCTCCCTGCTATTGTCATAAGCCCTATAAAGTTTTTGAGATATAAAATTCTATAGTCTCCCCAAAAAGGTAAATTTGAATTGATTCCCCTCTTTGGACATTTCCAGTTGCAAATATTGCCCAGGATTGATAGGAAAAGGTATCTATTGGCATAGTATTGTACAGATATATAACTATTACCATTCCATGATCTGATCTGACCACATTCACAGGAATAAAGCATGCAAAGGCTAATTAATCTTCAACAAACTGTGAAAATCAAGAGACATATAGTCGATATGGTTCCCAGAAACCCTGCTTCCAAGGGGTTACAGCCAATATAGGTGTTCTGAAATGTCAGTGCTAAGTGCTTCTACCTATCTCTTGAGCTTTGGGCACAGATGTTTCTCAAATGGCCCACAAAGCTCACTAAAGCATGACAGAGAGATTTCCAAATCACACCTAGAAAGGTCTGGGGATCTCAGATCCTTGTATAAATAGAACCTCTGTTTATTTCTTTGGGATAGTGTTACTAGGCATGAGAAGTGCCTTGTGAAATATTTTCAGCCCCAATTCACCAAGAAAAATGTCAAGGATGGGTCTAGGATGATTGCTCTATGCAAAATATACTTTTTTTGTGGACTTTTCAAGTTATTCCCAGTGCAAATTTATTTGCTATCATGCTATATCTCAAGCATTGCTTAAAAGACATCCTGAGTTTCCATGGATTAAATCAAAAGGATGGTAGCATTTTTTCTTCTTCCAGAAAAGAAGAACCAATGTTGTAGATACTTGTTTACTTCCAGAAAAACTCTGAAAATTAGCTTCTACAGATATCATGCAATGTTCATTTTGACATTTCTACATACCTTTTGTATTATACACACTACAAACATTGATGGGGAGTTATTTTACCTCAATCCAACAAATATATTGAGTGAAAAATACATAAAATGGAGAATAAGTTAAATTTACCCTTTAGAGGAGGACATAAATTTTTCTAGCCCAGAGACATTATGAAGCTCATAACAATAGCAGGGACATCCAGTGTTCAAAATATCCCTCCCTCAAGTTGTGAATTGCTTTCAGTAGATTGCAGTCATTCAGAATTTCCCACTTTGTTACATCTCATTTTTGGCACTTGTCACAGTCAATTCCCTGCCTTATCCTGAGTTTTCAATTGTTCATTACCAGACTTGGTATGTACAATCTACACCATTTGAGCTATGTCCCATACACCAGAGATTAGTTCTTAAAATGTTTGGTTCTTGTGTTACAGCACCAACTTTGTCCAAAAAATGACCAGACAATCTTTTTGCCCAGTTCGTGTAGGTCTCCCAAGAAATTCGAACTTCAGCTTCAATTCAACTCTAATCAAATAAAAAACCTCCGCACACTAATTACTGGTCGACGAGAGCAATATGGGGGACATTTCCTAGCTTTACTCAGCACCCCCGCTTCCGGCCGTTCTTCTTCTCTCGGCAAGGAAATCGAATGAATATTGTTGCTGGCCATGGTAAGCGAATTTAGGCATGCTACCCTTCACTAAGCCACCAATTTCCATTCGTAAAGCGTTTTATCGTGCATAACATACATCATTTCACCAAGGGTAAGTACGAAGTTTCGAGCTGGAGATAGCGTGATGAAAAGGTAACGTGATCTTCATCACGCTAGTGAAAGTAAGTTTTCGACGTCGTTGTGCAAACCAAAGCATGCATGATGCTGAGCGCTGAATCACAGATAATGTTATCGCAACTCGAAGACGCCCGTGCCTTTCGGTTTGTTCATCATAGACGATCAATAGTCCGCGATGAAGCTTCCACCAACCAAACCACCTCCCTCCAAAACCCCGCAGCTTCAAGGGAAATCAGACTTAGCTGGCTTACTGGGGCGACTTTCACTCCTTTACAGAGTCTATGATGAAGGCAGTTCCACCGTCCTGACTGATGATGGGTTTATCGCCAATGCTTTCGCAGGCTCTGCAAATGTCAGCGAAATTCTTGAGTGGCATCCCACAGACGACGATTACAGAAAGCTATTGCGACACGTCCGAAACTTGCGTCGCGGTGCCAACAGTTCCTGGATATCAATTACACCGCTGTGGCTGTGGGCCATCGTTGAATGTGTTAAACGGTATAGGGCGGGTGAAAAGGGAGTTGGATTGGCGCTCATCGATAACGCACAGCTGGCTCTCAGCAGAGATGCTCGACAGGTTTTCTATGCGATGGAACGTAATGAAATCCGTGATGACCATTTAGCCAGCCAATGGTCCAATGATCCACAAGAAATTTTGATCTTCGGAGCTATTCCACGGAAAGCCATAATCTCACAAGTACTATTTGCAAACATTATCCCCCATCTACCACCCTTCTTCTTTGAATCTCCAAATCACTGCCGTGCAATCGAAAACATATGCTGGAAAAATGTGCGGACATGGGACAGATTTCATTTCGCTCATAACGAACTGCTGTCCTCCTTGCAGCAACATTGCAAAACAACATCCCCGCATAGTCACGGAAAGAGCGCCTACGACCTTGCACGCTCTCTGGTTGAACCCAAGTGGCAAGAAGTCACAGATGAGATCTTAGAAGAAGGACAGGCTGCTGGGGAAGAGATTATTAGGAGTAGGGAAATGGAGGCCCTTTCTCATAAGATGTTTATGATGCGTTTTGATACCACTGCTCTCACTGCCGAGGATTTTGATGTGGAGGCCCAAGCTTCCATGAGGCTAAATGAACTGACCACTATAATCAGGACGTTGGCCGGGAAGATTGCATCCTGGGGCATAGATTGGAACAAGGATGTCGATGATAGTGCATGGAAAGAAGTGCAACATGCAATTATTCAGTGCACAGAGGAGGCTCAATCTGAAGTAATCGATCAAGTGAGGAAACTTCTGGGGTGTGAGGACGAATTGAAGGAATGGGGCTCGAGTGATGAGGCGGACTACGAGGACTATAGTAGCAATGACGGACTCGGATGACATGATGGAATTCGGACATACTAGTAATGCGGCTCATGATATCCCGGCTTCAGGCGCCTCAGTTATGTACTCATCTTTCTTTTACTATTAGCCTCCTTCATATTACTCGAAGTATCTCAGTTCCTGTGGTATGTGATTTTTTTGTTGAAGCGACTCCATCCAGAAATGATTACCCCCTCCGATATTCCTAAGGCGACGGATCGTTCATATGCCAGCGCTATGGCACCTTGAAGTTGGCCTCCAGGTCAAATTTTCAAACTGAAAAAAAAAACTCTTACCTACAGTATCTTTGTTTGTGTTAAAAATCACGCGCCTCTGCAGTGGAACCAAAGACCTCTGAACTTGCGATTAGGTGGGACGCCCCTCCAGAGCAATGAGCGCCACCACTTCACACTCCGTTTTTAGAATTTTTCTCGTCCATTCGTTGTCCATGTATTTCCTTGGGAATGAGCTTGAATGATGGTGATGTGTAAAAAGGAGCCTGGTGGTACAACGTGAATACTTGAACACAGTCAATGTTCCTACGGAAGTCAGGAATTACGAACCTGGGCGTCAGAGAGAGGTACGCTGTGCAGAAGTAGAAATATTAGCCAGATCTGCTGGAATTATTCCAGTCAGTAATAAGACCCCTAAGGTTCGAAGCCGTGGACTGAGCGATAGCAGCGTAGCGTAAAAACGAGGACGGCCGTGTATTGAGGGTTAAAGTTTGAGATGTGAACAAGATGTGAAATTTCAGATCGGCATGATGCACTTTCGGAGAGGGCGGGCAAGGTGCATGCGACGCTCTATGGAAAAGGATTGACATTTGAGGCAAGATGATGAGAGTTAGGATTGAGGCCAAGACGCTGATTTGTTTGTTGAGGCGGAGGATGAATATATGTGTAAAGCAGAGTTTGCTCCCCAAAGTCGTCTTCGTTGAAGTCGGCGGCCAGGATACCGGAACTCGAGGAACGGGTAGCTGTAGCATGTCGCGGGCATAGCGCATTGTTGCAACCTCTCTGGAATTGGTTGGCAATAAGTTTCGGACCGTCATCAAGCTGGGCCAGCTCAAAAACACGATTCGACGTCCATAAGATGACTTTAGAAGGAGGCTCAGGTTTTCGTAGACGAAGTACTCACCCTCAGCCAACTCTTGAATACTCACACAAGCCGATACATTTGCAGCCTTCACCACCTCCGTAATTAGGGCCTGCACGTTGTTGTTTGCGTTCTTCATTCAGTTTATTTGACCACTCCCGCAGATTCAATGCCGGGAGCACCTACGAGCATGGGCGTTAAACAACCATGTATCACCGGTATGTCGATAGCTTTCTGGATTAGATGAACGAAGCGAATCAACTTCAAGTATGATGCCTGGAATTAAATGGAAGTAACAGAACGCACTGGTTGCAAAAACAGGGTCCGATGTTGTCAACTTCTGTTTCTGCACGGACGAGAGTATTATACACCAGGAAGGATACGGTCAAAATTTGCGGCCAGATCCATCCAACGCGAAGCGGTTTTCAGGGAGAAGATGCGTTCCAAGTTTGAACTTGCAGGGACATGGTGGGATGCTTGTAAATAACACGAGCGGGTCATCATAGTTCTCGGTCGAACGCGGTATGAAAAAATAAATAACGCTAAGCACCGAGTATATCTTTCAAACTCGACATGATCTCCTCCTAATCAGCAACAGCCACAGAACTACTAGTAGTTAAATTCGACATCCCCTCCGCCAAACTCCTCGGATCCACAACCCAAATCGCCGGCGACTTCACAGGCCCAGCCTCCTCCCCTCCCATACCTCCTTCATCCAAAGCATCCAACCTCCCCGTAACCCTTGCAATCTTCATCTCCCTCAAAATCGCCTTCACACTCATCCTATTCGCAGTGAGCGTCGTCCATCCCAAATCCGCACCCCACAGCATGCTCTGCACCGTGTGCGCAGTCAGCCTGGGGTTAGCTTTGGTCACGATAGCCCGCTGGATTTCCCCGCTGTCGTCGGGGGTGTTCACGAGGTCCTCAGGAAGCGAACGCGGGTGAGGAATAGTTTCCTGCGCGAGAATGTCCTCGCATGTCTTTCCCAGATCCCTGTGGAATTTCAGGCGAAGGGGCGTTTCGGGTGGGGAGAAGGTTGTGAGCAAGGCAGCACGATCGTCGTTAGCAGATTCGGGGTAGAGGCGAAGAGGGAAGAGGGGGATAAATTTGGAGGGGTAGCGAGAGTTCTGCCAGTATTGGTCCTCAGCCTGTTCCGGCGTGAGTGGTGTGTTGGGTGAAGGAGACCCAGGGCCTGGTATTGAGAATAGAGCAAACGCACGACGTTTCTCATTTGTGCCCCCAATTTTAGACACGATGCGGAGGCAGCGGTCACGGGCTTCTGGTGTCGTCCAAAACTCCACCTTTTGCGAAGAAGTCATGGCCAAGATTTTGTCATGAATTTCTTGTAAAAGACCCTTTCCCATCTCTTGCAGCAGCTGATTTGTTAAAGCCCGAGAGTGTTTTGCTAGATCGTGGTGCACAGCTGCAGCGTCCTCGTCCGTAGCTGGCTCAATATGACGGGGTTTCCCCTTCGCCATACCGTTTATGGTCTGCCTCTTCTGTTTCCACTCGCAATATTCTTGGGGCGGTATGAAGCGTCGATTAGCTTCGTCAATTGTCGATGGGAGTTGGGCATGCGTAAGATCAGATATGACCGCGATAAGGACAGAAAGGTCCAGGTTGATGCGCGGCGTGGGTTCAAGAGGGAGAGGCGGGGAGGGGGAGGGCACTCTAGATGAAGGTAGTCTGAGTAGTTCATTCTCTCCCCGTTCTCCAAGCTCCACATCGACACCTAGATCAAGAAGACATTGTATCGTTTGCGCTATTCGTGGGTCAGCTCCTGCGTTCGGATCTAACCTCGTCAAACGAAGTGTCACTTTAGGGATCTCCGATGTGCCCTCAATAATAGGATTGGCTTTGGCCGCCAGCAAAAGGGATCGACCCATACGTAGAATGGAGTTGTCAAATTCGGTTTGAGCAAGTGTTGGCCGATCTGCTTCCCATTCGTCGTTCGAATCATCTTCGGAATCGGTTAGGTAGGAGTCGATTTCGCGGAATTCTGAAAGGATCCGAGAATTCTTGACGCTGCGGGCGTGTGAGATGAATGCATTCGGGATGGATTGAAACAAGGACACACGTATTGACCCGAATCCATCGTCGGCCGTTGTCTGCCACAACGTCGACCTTTGCTCCTGGAGGTCTTTGGGCGCCTCTCTTTCTCGCAGAGTTGGGTAGCTGTGAGGGAGGCTGGAAGGGGAACGTTTTGAACACAGAAACTATAGGCGCTGGACCGCATAAAACCTCGTTCCAAACCGCAATGAGGTATGGAGCATTGGTTGACAATGGTGGCAGATGGATTGAATCTGGATCGTCAAGAAACTACTGGAAAAAAATCGAGATGAGATTGCGAATAGATTTTTTCAGTCAAACAGAGTAAGAACCTTTTGAAGGACGTCGAGATCAATCTTTATGTTATCCCTCAAGTTTTTTAGCCCAGGGATGTGCTCTTGCTGAAGCCACTGACTATCTTCGCCGGCATCGGTACTAACGTCCAGTGACGAGTCAAGAATCGGAGGTCTGTCGCTCAGCGGTTGGAAGTTGGAGATCGCCTCATGAATCTGCTGCAGTCGGACATTAAGCTGCTGGAGATCTGAGTGTACTGCATCGTGGACAACTGAATTCATGGTGAAGAAAGAAGAGCTGAGATTGGTTAAGAGGCAAAGATCGATAAAATTGCCGTGGGACAAACTTTCGCAGATTCTTTCTTTGGTCTTTCTACGACGACAATCGTTTGCTCAAAATTCACAACTAGAGACGGGTCAACAAGAGTAGCTATCAGCGCCATACTCTGGATTTGAAGCTCATGCTCATCGCTTTTTACGGGGCTCGTCATTTTCAAGTTACTTCATAGTAAAACAATGCTTTATAATACAAGGGTACAATTCCTACTTAATGATAGTGGCGAACCTGGTTTGGATACAATCAGCTATCATTCGGTTAAAATCAACTTGGCAAGCAACTGACTTGGAGTCCATTGAGAATTTCTATGTCATATTCCTCTCCTTTGATGAATTCTCCTGTGCCGTAGCTCTTGACACGGGCGGACTCCCATCTATGAATTGTCAGATGCAGCTACAGAAAACCAAAGGATATAACATACTCATCGGTTGTAGGTGGTTTTCCTTCGAAGATCTGATGGCCTTCCTTTTGTACTTTCTCTGAATCGAAAAGCTCTAATGACACGCCAGGAAGAAAGTGCGCAAAGTGGAAAACGCCGAGGCGACGAAAATGAACTTGGTCTTTTGGTGGTCGAACGACTAAAAAATAAATGGACAGTCAATAATACCGCTGAGGAAAAATAAACTAAATACCGCGATGCATCGTTCCTTTCAAAATTCCACCGCTCATAAAGGAGAGCTGGTCACCTATGTTGATAACATATGCGCCCTCTCTGTGTTTGACGTATCGCCAGACGTTATCCGGCATCAGAACTTGGAGAGCGGTGACTGGTTGAGAGACGAGGCAGCTAATGCTGTTGAAGTCAGTGTGTCCATTCAACATGACGCCGTTGGTCTTCTTCGCTTCCTCCGATGTAAGAGGGTCATAAATCATATATCTAAGCACCTAGAAACACAATTATTAGGAAATGAATGGATGGGAGGTAGAATGAGAACCATACATCGGCACCAGGTTTTCCTTGATGGGTTTCATGGAGGTCCCAGAGGTGACCTTCCTTGAGCCCCAGTACGCCGTCGATGAGCTGAGTAACTGGCTTGAGGACCTTTTCACGGGTTTCCTATGTCCCAATCAATACGAACTCCCCCTTGAAAGCGCATTGAGACCTACAGCTAAGAAACCTTTGATTTCGGGCATGTGGGGTTGGAGAGCTTTAGGGTGGCGGGTAACGGGATCGAGCCTGATGAAAGTTATAAGGCGGGAAAATAAGAGATAAGGATGGATACCGACTCGGTCGCGTAGAAATTGTAATGCTCTATCCTGTCGCGGATGCCATTTGTGATCTCCCAATAGTTCTGGAGCTGTTTGAAAATCAGATGAGATGAAGGACGTCGAAGAATAATGGAAGTAGTAGGTAAACGAACCTTATAACCGATGAAAGACCCCTTCTCCTTGATCGGGGCAACATGTTGTTCTTTCTCCTCCCTTGAGACTGCATCGAACGCAAGCTGGCCTATCGAAAATTGCCGAATGAGCTAGAGAGATGTCAATGAGATGAGTTGCGTTCAAAACAATTTCGACAACAAGTTACCGTTTCGGGAGCAATATCGTGACCAATCACGTAAAAGAAACCGTCGCGTTGAAGGGCCGTCGCGACTGTCTTGATCAATTCCTCCTTCTCCGTCGCCAACTTTGACAAGTCAATCGTCAAAATGTCCGCCCATTCGAGGTTTTCGGCTGTTACAGGAGGCGCCTCCCACACAGGAACGTCAGGGACGGATGCGGTAGCGTTCAAGCTGAGCTTTTCAAACGCTGAGGAGGACTCGGCGACGGCAACAATGGTGGTAGAAGACATGGTAGACTATGTGTAAGTTGCTTTTCGAATTCATTATCTATGTACTTTTAAGCTTTTGCGACTGATCCGTAGTACAGCACGAGCTATCCTGATGTATGGCGTGTATTTTCGCCAAAGGTGCAGGGGATCACGCAATGGACAAGTTTCGCCACCGTTGCTCCTTTACCAACATCGGTCCTTCCTCCGATGACTGCCTAATAAGTAAGTCGAAAATGAAATTAACGCTGTTCAACGCTCAAATTCAGACAAAAGGCTTGGGCACGAACGGCAAAACGTTTATCAAACCCTAGATTCTGAAATATTGCTGGTGCAATGCGTGATTGGGAGCGATATTTTCGTGCTTATTCTGTGCTCACCAAACGATACTCGTGCATCTTCAATTCTTGATAAGAAGAGAGCTTAGGTACTGCCTTATGGACTCCAATTTTCCGCTCTAAGGCCTACACATGTCTCCTACTCCCCCACTCCCTCAAGGTGCTGGCTATGCCGTCATACTTGGTCTCGGGTTATTCTTT
This sequence comes from Laccaria trichodermophora, assembly GCA_018417955.1. NCBI lineage: Eukaryota > Fungi > Basidiomycota > Agaricomycetes > Agaricales > Hydnangiaceae > Laccaria > Laccaria trichodermophora. The sequence goes on from JACTVC010000001.1 coordinate 2,290,251, forward strand.
GCGCTGTTGATGAACATCATCACATGGATACAACAGAAATTTTCTGACTTTTCGCCTAATTCGGCCTCTGAGTTTTCGGCTGCAAGCCGATCGCTCAAGACCGGTCTGGTCGTCGCTGGTATCATCAGTTCATGTGCGTAGTTCTTGGTCACATATCCTGCCTCTCATCTCACGAACCACCTCAAGGGACATGGAGTTTGACCCTTCTCCAAAGCGCGACTCAATCGTACTCTATGGGAATATCAGGAGGGTATTGGTACGCAATCGGAGGCACCCTCCAAATTGCCCTTTTCTCCGTCATTGCCAGCAAGGTCAAGATGAACGCTAATAGGGCGACAACCTTTCCTGAAGTGAGTCATGAGACCCTGTTTCCCCATTCAGAAACTTTCTAAATAAGTCAATTCAGGTTGCGTACATTCGTTTTGGTACCGCAGGCCACCTTGCTTTTCTATGGTGTGGGCTTGTCTGCAATGCCATCGTATCGGCTTGCATTCTCCTTGGTAGTGGCACTGTCGTGACGGCGCTGACTGGAATGAATGCGTATGCCGCGTTATTCTTGATTCCCGTTGGAGTAGCTATTTACGTCGCTACTGGGTAAGTAGCGCCGATTTCTTCTTTATCAATTGACTCACTCTTTCCACAGGGGTCTGCGAGCAACGTTTATCTGCGATGCGACACATACATTTGTGCTACTGCTCATCCTTATCTGTTTTTCCTTTATGTAAGTGACTGCTATATCTTTTTCGAAGCTCTTGCTCATCACCATGAATCATTAGTATCATGACTGGGGACAACGCCATTGGTAGCCCCACAAGGTTGCACGAGCTTCTTGTGACGGCATCTGAGTTGTGGCCTGTCGAGGGGAACTACCACGGCTCTTATCTTACGTTTCGATCGCGGTCTGGTGCCATTTTTGCGGTTCAAGTAAGTGTCATGATGATGTGACGTAGATCAGTGCATTCATGAACTCTACCCCACAGTCCATCATCACAGGTACGAGTAGATGTAGGGTGTTTTCTGGATTAGTGCTGACCTGTGTTGTTTAGGTTTTGGCCTCGTTACCTGCGATCAAGGTGCGTAAAGCGGCTCCGCATGATGTCATCGCGCTAAATCAGCATTCTAGGGTACTGGTCAAGGGCTATTGCCTCCAACCCGTCAACAACAGCAAAGGCCTACTTCCTTGGAGGATTTGCATGGTTTTCAATCCCTTTTACATGCGGTACTGCGCTCGGTCTGACGGCCCGCGCCCTCGGCTCTATTCCCGGCTTCCCCGTTCTGTCAAGCTCTGATATTGGTTCAGGCTTGGCTGCTGTTGAGGCAGTCAGCTTCCTTCTTGGAAAGGCAGGATCCGTCCTGATGCTTCTACTCGTTTTCCTGAGCGTTATCTCAGTAAGCTCTCGAACTTCTACACCATTTTTTCCCTGATCAAACACTTTCCCAGGCTCTCAGCGCCGAGCTCATTGCGACATCAACTCTCCTTTCTTATGACGTTTATCGACATTACTTCAAGCCGAACGCTACGAGTAAGGAGGTCGTCACTGCCTCACGATACTTCATCATATTTTGGTCCGTGTTTTCTGGAGCTTTGGCCTCTATTTTCCATGCTGTGGGCATTGTGAGTTCAGTTCGGTTCTATATACGAGTTTTGTTACTCACGTTGCGATATAGAACCTTGGCTGGATCTTCTATTTCCTTGGAGTGTCAACAGCATCTGGCGTTTTCCCGATCGCCTTAACTTTTCTGTACGTGTGCGGAAATTTGAATACTTCAGGCTGTGCTCACATCGTGGCAGATGGAAAGACCTCAGCGCAGCAGGTGCCGTCGCAGGATCTATCGGCGGCATGATCATAGCGCTCATCACTTGGCTCGCTACCGCAAAAGGCCTCATGGGGTCTATCACTGTTGACACGCTCAGTGATCAGTGGGTTTCATTCGCCGGAAACGCTGCGGCTATTATCTCTGGTGGTATCCTATCTATTGGGTTATCGCTTTGGCGTCCCGCAAACTTTGATTGGGAGAAGACACGAAGTATGACTATTGTCGAGGAGGAAGATCTATCAGCTACTTCGAGCAGAACAAGCGTTCAATCGGAAAAAGTGAAAGCGAAGGATGACGTCCAGAGTATTCACTCCATTGAAGAACGGGGACTCGTTTCTGGCGCTGAAATCGACGGCCTGGATTTGGCGGCACTGAATAGGACTTTCAAAAAATACAGCGTTATCTTTACCGTTGTAGCAGTGATTATCACTTTCGTAAATCATCTTTCCTTCTTAATCTATGATTCCACACTAACATTTTTATTTAGGTTATACCTGTGCCTCTGGGCGCTGCACCGTACATCTTCTCACCAAAATTCTTCACGTTTGTGATCGCTGTCATGTTTGTGAGTCGAACCCACCTCCGTTCGTCTGCATCGATGATAGAGCTCATGATATTTTAGATCTGGCTTTTCTTTGCGTTCTTCCTTGTAGTCATCCTGCCCCTCATAGAATCCCGCCATGCGTTGAAAAGAATCACCCTTGCTGTACTTGGAGTACGCTCATCTCAATCTACATAACTTTTTAGATGTTCCTCTTTCTCTCTACACGACTTTATGCCCTTGACGACCCGTGGTTACCGTAATATCCTGTATTAGTGCGATGCCACCTTACAAATTGAAGTTGTAACTGCCGCCACTTTATCAAGTCTTTGTTTAGTGACCGCCTTTTCGACAAACATCATCAAAGCCATGCACAACTACTCAACAGCCTTACCTACTCGAGAAAATTTGTCCCCCAGATAGTACGCACTAGTATCACAATGTTGGTGAGCGTTTCATCTTTTTGGTTCATCTTGCGCGTTGATCGTGACGCGCTTCAACATCCATCGAGCTTCGATCACACTTTTCCAAGTTATGCCAGTGGCTTGGCTAACACCGTTGAATTGATTTTCTCATGCTGGAAAAACTTTGAAAGCTATCACCCTGCGAGTCTGACAACACTTCGTGGATCCAAACTGGAATCCTGCTGTTAACTGCTTCGTTGGTCGCCTAAACGTTGATTCTACACTAGCGCCCGATTTTACTATTTCCCAGCGCTAGTTTACCCTCACACCCTGACTCGTTTGTGATCCCACCACAAAGGTTGAGGTCCGCTAGGAAAGGCTTATCCCACAACCCTTGAACCTATATATTTCTATTTATTGGAAAAGGCTGTGGGCTTTTACTTACTGCGGAACTCTGGGCGTTTTCCTTTCCCGACAACTTGGTGAAATCGATGCACGTCGCCGCGCACGCAACTTCTTTTGGGGCATACGGGTCTTTTTGCCACTCTGGTTCCTCGTATATCAAATAAAGTGGTATGTGTACACGTAGTGATCTGGCAGGCGTTGTTCTTCTGGCGCTCTACCACCTTTGACCTGCTTTATAGCATTGCTATATGAGAATCACATCAAGCCCCTTATGCGCAATCGAATTCGATAGAAAAATTTCAGGGAAAGCTACAAGCCTATTTTGCTCCGGCTCCGACTGTGGGTCGTGGTACTATGACTCAACCACTTATCTTTTGAGTCCATCCGATATATTCCCTTGATCATGGCCCATCTTAAGTGTCTTCCTCAGTGTCTGTAGCGATGGCGCGTCTGTGGTCGCACACACGAGGCAGCATGACTCCATCGACGGTACCGAGGAGTCCGCAACAGGAGCTGTTGAGCGATCGCCTTGTGCTCGATCAGACAAACGATGAGAAGAAACTGCCTAATATCAACCGTGTATGACTCGATAGGTGGCTCTGGAGACGCGTCACGGTCAGCCGATTTCGCGCCTTGTATATTTGGTACAAATCTCACCAACCTTTTTGGGAGAACAATGGTTTTGATCGCGACCAGGCGAGCGTCCTTTGATCATGAGGCGGCTACAACTCGGGACGCCTGCGAATTTCGACCGACTTGTTGTATTTGTGATATGCTTGATATTTATGCGTTTCCAAGATACTCTTTTTGTACAGCCGATTCCGCCCTGGTTCTTGGCCTTGCTGTTACAAGGATATTGTATCATGGACCCCTGTCAAACTCTCATGGATATATCACAACGTTTTTTACAGCTATTTATCCCTGAAATCGCGATCTCAAATTATTCATTTGGTGTTGGCCTTGAAGTCGATCTCATTCACAATTAGGTAGTTGGCATTGCCTGTCAATATGGTAGAGTTGGGTACTTGATACAGGGGATTTATAAAAATATGTAAACCATCATAGTAAGATACAAAAGAAGCAAGCAATGAAGTAGTATACAGCCAAGAAAGCATAGGTCCGATATATATCCCCAACCTTATCTAGATGAAATACAGGAAAAAAACAAAAAAAGACATCCTGGGATTTTTTGAGGTATTGTGTCCTCGAAATGACCACGTCAAATATAAGGGCGCATGAGTTGGGCTGGGGTCAATTACAAGGGTTGTTACAAGAGTTGTAGAGGGAAGATTGATCGTGTATTAACGTAGGGGGGTTTGAATGTGGCGCCTCTTCTGCGTGGTAAGAAATTTTATTAGGAAGCGGCCGCAGTGTGGACTGGTGGGGGAGTTATTGCATGATGAGAAGATCTGGCAGGTGATCTTGGCCAAGTCACAGTGAGCATGCCGTCTTGTAGTCCTGCGGTGACCTCTGACTCCTAAAGTACGCGTCGTGAGTCAGTCTATCTCAAGAGTGAATAAGCGGGAAAATACCTTGATACCCTCAGGCATTGGAATGGAGCGGTGAAAGGTTCCGTAACGGAGCTCCTGAACGCACAATATTGATTGTGGGGCAGCAGTGTCAGCATCGCCCTCGCCTCTCGCAATAGCGTCGGCAGCAGAAATGGGGTTTGACGGCAGTGGCAGGCTCCTGCCAGGTACAGGGTACGTTGCCTGTCTCTTTCCTGTGATGACAAGACTGCCCTCAAGGATACGGAGGGCGATATCGCTTGTCTTCACTCCAGGAACCTCGAAAATAGCTGTTATATTCGAGGACGACTGGTCGTCGAGGAGATCCATCCTAAAATATATAAAGTCAAGGGGCAACTCCAAACTAAACACAGAACAATAAATACCTTGGTGTGAATTGTGTGGTAGAATGTGTGGGTGCTACAACGCGCAATTTCCCAGCTTTTATAGCTTGTCTGCACATGTAAACAGCAGCACGTTCAACCGCTCTATGGAAGGTTGGGTTGCGATTCGCCTCTAGACCATTGCGACGGCTTGTATCCGGAAGAGAAATCGAACTCATTGTTGTAGAGTTGTAGTCGGTAGGGTATGAAGGGGTATGGAGGTTTCTTTGAGGAACTTGAATCGAGTTCGATCGACTGCTTTTATACCAGGCTGCGGCATGTGCCGAATCATCGAGAGTCACCGAGACTTTTCTCCAACCAGATTCAAATCTCTTGGTCCCGGTCATCCCAAATTATTGGCGCCGAGGCCCTTATCGACGTAGGAGGCTGTGCTGAATGAGTCATTGTGGAATGTGTATTTCCAAGGCTTGTGACAAAGCAAACGTCGTCGTTTTGTAAGACAGATTTGTTGAAAGAACGCGTGTGCCAGACTACGGATGTGCTAACGGATGCCCTACCGAGGAATGCTGTCCTCCGCAGACTCAACGAGTCCGAGGCGATGACGAAAAGGCAGCCGCATCGGTGTCGGGCAATTTGTTTGCTCATGCCCGCTAAACCAAACATGCAAAAAGTGGGGTCGGCAAGCTCCGGATGCACGTGACGTTTGTGTTGAGCCTTTCCAAATTTGCAACGACATACCAGACTCCAGTGTTGCTCCAGGCCACTAGTGTTGCTCCAGTGCCACTGGTAAAGCGAGTAGCCTTTCTCCAACATTCAAGAACTCTCCACAAACTACGTCTAACTCTACGGCAATGGCAGCCAGCAAGGTCGTTTTTGGTGCGTATCTGACCAAGCACCGCGACGCGGCCGCTGACACACCACACAGTCGGAAATGTTCCCTACAATATGACGGAAGACCAGCTGATCGATGTCTTCAAGTCGGTAGGACAGGTGATAGGTTTTAGGTGAGTAGTTCCATCCGTTTTTCAAGGAGACATAACCAGTGTGGGGTGTTGATGTTTCTGTGCAGACTGTCCTACGATAGGGACACGGGAAAACCCAAGGGGTATGGTTTTTGTGAGTTCGCGGGTACATCAATTTATTTCTTTTGTGCACGAAAATACGTTCCGTCTGACTTGAAATCCATCCTCTATTCAAAACCTCAAAAATCGCAATTCGCAATCGTCAAAACCCCGTGCACTTCAAACAAATCACACTCACAAATTAACTGCAATGCTTCTCTTACCTTCAACTTGTTATCTGGTGTGGCGTGATGTGTTGTCCGCAAAATCTTCAACCGAATTATACTCGTCCATGAAATGATTGAATCCAATCACATAAAGACCACGAAACAGCAATGTCCGCCGTACGCAATCTCAATGGCGTTGATGTGGGCGGCCGGCCTCTTCGAATCGACTTAGCAGAATCCGACCCGCATCTTGAAGGAAAGACAACTGTAAGAGGAGAGATCTACCCCGACGCACCTCCTTCATCTGGGTGGCGCGGTGGTGGTGCCGGTAGTGGTGGACGAGGTTTCGATCCAGAAGCCTTCCTCGCCAACTTGCCACCAGGTGTGCAGATACCAAAAGGATCTTCGTCATTGGATCATATCAGCCAAACGCTTGCCACCATGCAACCGAGTCAGCTTATGGAAGTCCTGGCCCAAATGAAGGTACAGCCTCTCGTTTCAACAACATATTTGGCGACACCTAATGTAAGAGTAGGCTTTCGTTATTACACATCCAGATCAAGCAAAAATCTTGCTTGTGAAACACCCACAGTTCGCCTACGCGCTCTTTCAGGCGCTCCTCTTGAATAAAATTGTCGATCAAGCGATCCTGCAACGCATGCTTGAAGCAACAGGCGCAGGAGCAGTTGGACGCGGCCCGCCACCACCTCATGCCCCCCCAGCAGCTCGACCGCTCATGCCTGTACCTCCACCTCACCTGCAACACGGGCACCTGCCACCTCCCTCCCATTACCCTCCATCGCAAATGCCGCCTTTCCCGCCTCCGGGCGCCATCCAACAACCACAGCCCGTAGCTGGGATCCCTCCACCGATGCCAGGGATGTCGGCCCCACCCGCGTCGGCAATGTTTACTCACCACCAGCATCCTCAACACATGCCCCCTCCCATGATGCCTCAATACTACAGACCTCCGGCTCAAGCAGTTCCTGCCCCTCCGCCAATGGCACCTACTCCCCCTCAGCCTCCCCAACAACCGCAGGCACAACCTGCGCCTGAGATAAGCGACAGCCAACGGGTACGATTTACCTCAGGATCTGCTCGTGTGAAATCTGATTCATTCATTGCACAGACGATGTTGATGCAAGTCCTTAGTTTAACGCAAGAACAAATCAACGCTCTTCCGGATGCGGAGCGGTCAGCAATCTTACAACTGGTCAGTATTGTTTCTTGTCCGTTTCGACAGCTGTTGGTTAAACCCTTCATAGCGAAATCAGTTTATGGGGGGTTTAGGTGCCGCTTAGTGTGTCTAATCTGGTCCTTCCTTTTCCTCCCATCCTATCCTGCCTTTTTTGTGCATCATCTCGGACCGTCAGCATTATATCCTGTCCAGTATACATTTGAGCACGGTTCACTGTACATATAGCAAATTTAGTTGTTATATTCTTGCATGCCTTACACTTAACAGATTTTTTGACAAATTTTGAAGTTCTGAATTCTGTGCTCCAAAAGATCAACGTTCACCGTATTATACAAGTTTGTTATCTAGGCTCCGCGATTTCTTCAATTCCACAAGTTTCCCAACGATCTGATCTAGAGGCACCATTTCCCCCTTGGCCTTGGTACCAACGTCATCACGATTGCGTACATTCACGGAACGAGCATCGAGCTCCTCCTGACCCACGACTACACGGACACTATCATCAGCGGGCGATGCCAATGACGGGCTTCAAATGCCAACGTACCTAGTATAAAGTTGTACTGCGCAATCTCTCCATTACGGATCTTCTTCGGTAGGGTATTCTCTCCGTTGTCCACGTCAGCGAAAAGTCCGAGCGATGTCAAGTGTTCTGTGATTTCCGCAGCGTATTCTTTCTGTGTTCCGTCAAAAAAAAAAAGTTAAGCACAGCCACTGTGAACGGATCATCGGGGTTTGTTCTCACATAAGGGGCCGCGACGGGTATGACGAGGACCTGTCGAGGCGATATCCAGAAGGGCCTTTAAACCGAGGCTCGCTCAGCATAATCCCCTGCCGAGAACAAGATGAATTGCAAACGTACCACTTTCCGGCAAAATGCTCCGTGATTATCGCGATAAATCGTTCGAGACTGCCAAGGATCGCACGATGGATAATGACAGGCCTGTTGTGCGCCTCCTCGGCTGACCGGTACTTGAGGTTGAAGCGCTCCGGAAGCTGGAAGTCGAGCTGGATGGTGGCGCACTGGAACGAACGACGCAGGGCATCGCGAATGGTGATGTCAATCTTTGGCCCATAGAAGGCACCATCACCTGGATTCAGGTCCCATTTACCGGGATAATGTTTCTCAAGCGCTAGTTTCAGTTGCTGTCGAGATGTGAGTCAAAAGTGCGGGGTAAGATGGAGGGGAACATACCGCTTCAGCTTGATCCCAGGTCTCGATGGTGCCGAGGTAGTTGTCAGGACGTGTGGACAGCTCTAAACGGAACTCGAAGCCAAAGAGACCATAGATGTGCTGCATGAAATCGAAAAGCATGCTGATCTCTTCTTCGAGCTGTGAGAAAAACGTCAATCCAAGGCTTCAACGAGGCGGTCGGGAACTTACTTGGGAAGGCATACAAAAGACATGGGTATCATCTTGCACGAATCTCCGCACGCGGGTCAAACCAGTCAAAGCACCACTGGCTTCGTTTCGGTGGATGATACCGAACTCGGCCATACGTATGGGCAGTTCTTTGTAACTTCGATCTCTAGAGTCAAAGATCAAGCAGTGACCAGGGCAATTCATCGGCTTGAGTGCCCATTTTTCTTTCTCAACATCGAGCAAGAACATATCGTCCTTGTAGTTCTGCCAATGACCCGATGTCTCCCAAAGTTTGCTGTTGTACATGTTGGGGGAGATGACTGCGTTGTATTGAGACGACGGGGTCTGAAAAATTGAACACGACAAACTGACCTTCTTGGTATCCACGCTTGAAGTATTCACTCTGCGAACAAAGATGTGAGTTTCTGGGTGGAAAACAAGTTTTGCAAACTCACTCGCATGAGTTCTACAAGTGAATTGTATATCCGCGTTCCGTGAGGGAGGAAGAAACAGCTTCCAGGGCTAAGATCGTTGAAGAAGAACAGCTCTTGGTCCTTGCCAATTTTGCGGTGATCACGCTTAGCAGCCTCAGCGAGGAAGACTTTGTAATCTGCGAGCTGCTTCTTGTCGGGGAAGGAGATGCCGTAGATACGTTGTAAAGAGTCGTTGTTCGCGTCTCCGAGAAAGTAGGATGCAGAGTTCTTGGTAACCATGAAAGCCTTGATCTTGCCGGTGTGCGGAATGTGTGGGCCAACACAAAGATCGACCATGGGACCGCACCGATATACGGTGGTGGACGTGCCGTCAGGAACTTTGGTCTGGATGAGGTATTGCTTGTATTTATTGTACTAGAGCTAGTTCAGCAGAAATGTTTTTCGACAACGGAAATGGCGCACGTTGAACATCTCGAGGAGTTTCTCCTTTGACACAACTAGCCTCTCAAACTTCTGCTTCTCCTTGATGGCTGCTTCAGACACCTTCTCAAGCGCGGGATAATCAGCGTTGGTGACTGGGCTGCGACGAAATGTGAGACAAGACCGACGAAGATAAACTACCAGGCGCACCGTTCTTCAATTGCCATCTCGTAGAAAAAACCCTCATCCGTAGGGGGACCGAGACAGAGATGACAGCCATAGTGCCGTTCAGCAGCCTCTCCAAGAACGTGCGCAGAAGAGTGCCAGAAGACTTTCTTTCCTTCTGGGTGTTCAAAATCAAGAAGTTCCAATTTGCATGCCTTCTCCAGCGGTCGGTCGAGGTCCCAAAGCTCTCCATCAACCTTTGCGATGACAATTCTTTCTGACAAGCTCTTTGAAACCTCCTTTGCTACGTCCATAGGGCTCGTTTCCCAACTTTTTCCTTTCCGTTCCGAACCATCAGGCATGGTAATGACAATTTCCTCTCTGGGTTGAGCTTGAGAAGAGTCAGTCTTTTACCCATTCTGTACGAAACCCCGCGTACATTTGACAAACTCATCGTATTCCGCCTTGAGCTCGTCGAATATTTTTATACGGTGATCGAAAAATGCTGGTCGTGGTTGTAACTGTGTTGATCGCTCAATCCCTGTTCGCGAGGAATTCAAAGGTCAAACGTACTTCTAGGGGGTATGTAGACGTAGATGCTGGTTTTCCCTTCTTTTCTTTTGGTTTCTTCTCATCACCCGCGTGAGGGCTGTCCAGGGCTGGGATCTGGGCAGCATGGGCGGTAGAGTGTACTGGGGTAGCCATGGAGTGCGCTCTGACCGTTGCTTTAGACAATCGATATCGATAGGGATAAAAAGCAGAGATGTTGCAGTTGTGCAATCGAAGCGGACTTGGCTTCAATCTGCAAAGCAACTTTTGAGAGAGCATCCAAATCGATTTGAGTCACGCGAATGACATATGACTCGATCAACCACCAGGAATTGAAGAAAGGGTCAAACTTGTACCAAGCTTTGCGACCAGTTTGCTACCAAGCTGCACGCTACGTTGTATTATGCCAAGTTGGTTATCGACTGAAATTGGTTTCCTCTGCACGACTAGCTGTCTCAGAAGAGTTATTGTGGCACCAACAATTCTCGTTTTCTAATACATTACTGACGATTACCTTTTTTCTAGCATCTTTCCTCGCTTCATTCGCCGTGCCCAATCTCCATCGGCATCCAACGTGATGGGGAGGACTACTTGACAAGTTATTCCAAATGCGATACTTTTCACAGTGCCATGTCCGTCCGTCATGAAGAGTGGAAGAACTGGCTAAGCTACTCTACCATGCAACACAAGCTGAATGACAAGACGAGGCATCTGAAACACTTTTTCACGTCTTGATTGATGAAGCAATTTGGCTGCTTCGTGTTATGAATGGACACGAAAGGCTACTTAAACCTCGAACATTGTCAATCTAAATCGAGAGGAACCTATTGTCCCCCTTTTCCGCTATGGCTCCTCCTTCCAATATCATCATCACGATCAGCGACCATACAACGTCCTCAACCCCCCGCCCTCATATTCTTTATACTGTTCAAGTTGTGCGGGATGGCAAGGAAACCGTCATCCAACGTAGATATTCTGAGGTAAGCCTATATCTGCGGGATTTTATTCGTTCTGACCGCATCTTCAGTTTGTCGCCCTTCACGGTAATACAAGCTTGCCTCGCCCTGTCTCTATTTTTTCTGACGTTTCCCCCCAGAAACTTTGAGTGACCCTTTCAATTTACCTCCCAAGCGGCTCTTCGTCACTACCTTCGTCCCTTCCGCGTGGCTGGACGACACCTTGATAGCTGAGCGCAAGGCTGGGTTGACAACCTACCTCTGCGACCTTCTTGCTTCCAAATTCAAATATAGCGAAGTCCTCACCGAGTTTCTTTCGCCCGAGCCTAGAGAATATCCTTGTTTCTTTGACGTGGAGGATGCCTTACCTTCGACCCTCTTCAGGAAGGCTGCGTTGGCTTCCAATCGGGAAGTTAGCACCGCGGCGGCCATCATTGCTGCTGCCTACTACCCTAGTTGGAGTGCAGGTACAACCCCTCCTGAGAAGCTCGACTTTAACAAGTTCGATATCCTCTTCTATGGTATGATATCATTCGATCTTCCGTTGACCACTGCTAATGGCGGCTCCAGCTTTCGCTACACCGAACTCCTCTTCTGGTCTCAGCTGGGATTCTGGGAGCCAAGCTGTTTTGAAGAGACTTGCCGACAGCGCACGCAGCAGCGGGTATGGCACCAAGGTTGTCCTTTCCATCGGTAAGGTTGTTTTTCTTCGCTGTCGACACCATTTCTTACCGAACGCTCTGATTTATCAGGTGGATGGGGGGGATGTTACTGGTTCAGCCAAGCTTGTTCGACTGCTGCCAATAGAACAACCTTCTGCAATGCTCTCGTCAGTGCTGTAAACACCTACGGCTTGGAAGGCATCGATCTCGATTGGGTATATATCTTTGACGTACATCTCGCAATTTCAACGCTGATATATCGTTCTAGGAATACCCCAACTCGCCTGGGGCTGGAAACCCATACTCTGCTGCGGACGCCGCCAATTTACTGAGTCTCATCACGTTGCTCCGCACTGCCTTGGGTAAGAACTTGTCTTCTAAACGTTGAGATCAAGCACTGATAAGTTGCTTCAAGGCCCTTGCAAGATTATATCCGCCGCTGTTGCTCACCTTCCTTGGTTGGGTTCGAACGGCAAGCCTCTCACGGACGTTTCTGCCTACGCTGCGCAGATGAGTTTCGTGAACATCATGTATGTTGAGTCATCATCCTACGGACCGATCACCCGCTGATTCGTGGCCATCAGGAACTACGACGTTTGGGGCGCCTCCTCTACTCCAGGACCCAACGCGCCTCTCGGTACGCCTACCACAGATCAATTTGTTCTCGTCTCACCTCATTTGCAGGAAACCTCTGTGGTACTTCGAAGCAACCTCAAGCCAGCGCTCAGGCTGCGCTTGCTCAGTGGAAAGCCGCAAAGTTCCCAGCTTCCCAGGTGCACACTATTCCCTCTATTTCCAAGCACACTCTCATTGTCATCCAGTTACTCCTCGGTTTACCTCTATACGGCTACGTCTCCCAAAGCACCAAGACTGCTTTGACAGGCAGCTTGATGCCCTCTGACGACATGGTCCTTCTTCAGAACACTGAAGGTCCAGGTGATCATGGAGGTCACTTTTTGAATGGAGCACACCCCGTGCCCAAGAAGCAGCCGAACCAGAATAATGACGCTGGGTTGGCTCCGGCCAATCTGCAATCTTGGTGGGGCCAGCAGATTCCGTTCAGCGCTATCGTGAAGTCTGGAGCGCTTGTTAAGAAGTCTGATGGGACTTATGGTGAAGGTGGAGGATTTACGATGGGTAAGAACTTGCCTTCGACAATGTGCCACCGCTTGCGCTGACGTCTACTTTTGTCTAGGTTGGGATAATTGCTCTGATACCCCGGTATGTTTGTGCATGTCAGATGTTAGGTTGTCTTCACTCAATTTCTTACCTCGTAGTACCTCTTCAACGTTGCTCAGAAGACTGTTGTTACATACGATGGTTAGCCTTTCTCTCCTTTCCAAGCGTTCGGCTACCGAACATTTCCTTCAGACACTTGGTCTTTGACTGATAAAGCAAAGTTTGCGAAGCAGAGTGGAATGGCGGGATGCTTCACTTGGTCCCTTGATCAGGTTTGTTTTGTCCATTCTACACCCATCCAAACTTTCCTCACTATCTTTCGAACTTAGGACGATGGCTTGACGTTGCATAACGCCATTCGGAAGGCGTTGGGTTTATAGTTTTTCCACCTCGTTCTGCACCGTCCGTGCATCGTAAGATTGGGGCGGTGATCATGCGACAAGATGTAATTGTATCTAATGAAATTGAGGCAAAACATATCCTAACAAGATAAGACATCGATAAGTAACGTAAATAATCAAACCCAGAACACGTCCCTCCCATGAAATAAATAATACAGATACAAGCTTTCTTCTAATGGTCGACCTGTTCAACCCTCCAAACCTTGATAACACCTGCCCGGTCACCACTGATTATCCCTCCACGGAAAGGTGAGTCAATACAAGCCAGCACAGTGACAACATCCTGATGAGACTTGAGCAAACTCTGCTGGTTATTCGTGATGAGAGAAATCCGCTGTGGAGGTCGATTGCTCTGGCCACCATTCAGAGTTGGAGGCCATGTCTCGACAAACGCTGACGCAGTTCCGACCGTTAAAGTTCTTGATGATTCAATGAGCACCGTGTAAAAGAGTCAGAGATAATACTTACTCGTACGAAGGCTTCTCGGTTTCAGATTCTAGACCGCTGAGAACGGTAGTTCGCTCCAACTTCCCCAAGTCCCACAATCGAATCTTCCGGTCCTCAGAGCCAGTGATCATAAAACCTCGAGTCGCAGAACGCCCTGAAGGACTTGAATCTGCGACCATCTCGCCATACTCTGATCGGTGCGCCATAGAATAACCACCAAAGTCAAGCCCAACGACCAAGGCACGAACGTCAGGCGCTGGTGAAGGAATTAGTTCGTCACTGAAAGTGTTTCGAGAGGGCTGCCTATCCATTGATTCACTATTGCTAGAGTTTCGTGAGTGCACCAGGGCTGCAATAGCTGCTGCAGGACTGGGTTCAGCATCTACTCCTGTCATCTCATGAGGCTCTGGTATAGGGTCGCTTGGCGATCCAACCCGCATTACAAACGTCTCAACAAGGACGGCATTCTCTATATCCCAAACTTCTACCAAATTCGAGTAGGTTCGATCTGTGGGCTTCTTGGAAGCATTGACGGTGACCATGATCCATTTCCCGCGCCCTTTTGTCGGGTGAACGACACATTGGTGTATTCGTGCTGATCGACCGGATACTGTGACTCCAACATACCAACTTCGTAGAAGAAGACCAAATCGTTTGTCCCAGAGCGTCAGGACTCCTGTTGATGTGCCCACTACTATCCAAGCCCGTTTACGATCTATGCAGAGGGCTGTTATGGAACCATGATGCCGAGGGTTCTCCATGGTCTGGAGGACCCGCATCGTACGCAGGTCAAGAACTATGATGTTGGAGTGGGTTGTAGCGTAAACGAGATTCGAGGAAGAGTCTAAAATGATAGAAGAATATAAACGAGGTGTATCAAAGTGCAAGAGAACTCACCAGTGTTATAGTGTGTCATGCAGGTGATGTATTCCCCAATAGTATCCACACGATGCTCTCTAATCACTTGAAGTTTGTTGTACTTGGGTAAAGCCCCGCTTTGCGTTATATGGACCCGTACTACATGCAGACTGCCATCATCGGCTGCACTGGCGAAACAGTGCACGCCCTCCAGAATGCAGACACATTTGACACGTGCATGATGCTGACCATATGTATGCCGAGGTTTACTGGTGACATTCCGTTCCAAACGTGCCGTATCCCAGACTTTGACCGTTTTATCGTCTGAGGAAGATACGAAGAACATGTGATCAGGAGATACAGCCAACCCAGTGACCGCTTCTGAGTGGGATGTTAGATTTGCGATGAGAGACGCCTCTGTTCGTCGAGTCGTCCCATCTCGAGAGGTAAAGCTGTGCCGAGTTGCGTTGCGTCGACGAATAGGACCTTCGTGAACGTGAGGGCCAAAATCTTGTTGGAGTTCTCTGTTGTTGTCGAGATACAGGTTTTCAAGCAAGTTGCTGATCCCTGGTTCCTGGCCATCTAACGATGAGAGCATTAACGCCGGCTTTAACGGGCGAGAAAGAAACACTCATACCATAGGTAGAGATGGGCAACATCGAAGGGACTCGTGGACGATGTGCACGAAGGGTAGTGGACATAGACATGGGAGAAGATCTTCCTGATCGTTCTGGGGAACCTTCTGAACGAATTTTTGAATGAGCTTCTAGCACACCTGTTGCATTGGTTTTCGAAGATCCAACAGCAGGAGCTGCCTTGGTTCCATCAGTACCAATCTGTAGCCGATTTATTGGACGTAAAGAGATTGAGTTTGTGAGAGATGCTACAGATTCGGAGGGGCTTGAAGGACGTTCTGGAATTGGAGAAGGCTCAGCGAGAGCAGCCAGGGAAGAACTTGATGCTCCTCGTCCAGAAGCGGAACTGCGATGTTCTCTGGACGTATTAGCCACACTAAGAGAAGAGGATGAAGCGTTGATGGTTTGCAGCCTGCGACGGAGATCTTCAAATGGGGCGCCGGTGCTATTGCGATCTACGCTCGACCCCCGGAGTAGACGAGGGCTCAGAATCGGGGCACGGGAAGTAGAAGAACCGTATGTTGACCTTCTAAACGATAGTACTCGAGAAGATCGTGCGGTTATGTCACTGTTCCTGGATTTGAGGAAAACTGTTTGCGGGACAACACCAAGCTTTTGAAGCTCGACATCTCCGCTGACTTTCAGACTCTTTCCTGTGTCAAGTTCATGATTGAGGCGTGACGTAAAACTGATGGACTGTTAACCCTTGGGCTCTCTAGAGCAGTTGATGAGAGGAAATACCTGGAAGTGGCATTGGCAAGCTTTATGATGTATTCCCTCATTGCGAGCAGCTTGTTCTCGTCGACTGACGTCATGCCAAGTTGTTGCAATTTGGTCAAGTAGATCTCATCCCTGTATTGAGACAATGCATGAGATGAATGAACCGACGTCAAAACTCAGGTATCTCACTCCTCAGATTTGTGCCTTGATATACCCCCAGTCGCGGTTTTCCGAACAGATACCACACTTTCTCGAGGAGATTCTACTTTGGCACCCCGTCGAGGTCCCCGCCAGAAGCCACTCTTGTCAGCTTTCATGGCCCATTGTACAGCAGCGTCCAGAATCTGCCTAGGAAGCTGGAGAGGAGTCAATCGACAGCATGCCATAAACAATCTTAACATAACGTACAGGCGGTTTCATAGCTCCCAGCAGACTAAGCGTATCAATCTCTGCAATGTCTGACCTGAGAAAATGTCGAAGCGACGGGTACAGTATACACCAAATATCGCTGCTTGGGAGATGTTGCGCAGCAGAGCTGATGAAGGTAGCCGCCCCTATCGGCCTGTCAGCAGCGAATTTGACACGTCTCCTGAAGCACATACCTTGCTGTATCCATATATTTGGATGATACAAGAAACCCAATATTGCGCTCATAAGCTCCCATATCCGCATCTTCTGAAATAGGCCAAGCTCGCAGAGACTAGTTAGAGCCGCCAAAACTTTGGCTACGACACTTTCCTCGACATCTTCAAGGTGGTGTTAGCGTGTTCGAACTCCCAGGCTATAAGGAGACGGCGGACCTGATAAAGCCTGCACCATTAGTGGCAGAATATATTCCTCTAAGCTCCTCCCACCAGCACAGGCAGCAACATCCACGATGCTCTCGAAGAATGCGTACCGAAGCAGCCAATCACGATCGTTCAAGTACGTTATCATGTGGCTCAACAGAACATCATTAGTTTTCTGTCTGCCGAGAAATATGCAAAGGGACGATATATCGTGTAAGACAGCACGCTTCACAATACTCGATGGGTCCATGAGCAGGGCGGAGAGATGATCCTGAACTTGATTTTGTAGTTCTTGCATACTTGCGTCGTAAGAAATCTGCAACAAGTAAGACAAGGTAACGACAAAAACCCACGAAGCTCGTAACGGACCTCAAAGTGAGCATTGTCATATTCCTGAGCTTCGGCTGATAGATTGAACGCCCCATGTGCTCTCAATGCTTGACCCATCTCGAGGTACTGCAGAGCTGTGTCCGCGAGCTGTACAATACACTGCGCGTAAGTGCACCGTACAGAGACTTCTGGGTCTTGAACCAGATGCTTGATGTTGGGGATGATATACTCGGGGAAGATGGCTACATTGGAAGGGGTGATTACAGTCACGATCATGAGCTACATAAAGATTAGAAAGTTGCGAATAGAGCACGTAAGGAAAACAACATACGACTTGCATAAGCGTCCGCAAGGCGGCGGAGCGGACGAGGGCTGCGTCATCAGTGAGTAGCTCGACAATGTAGGGCACCATCCGGTCGAGTTTTGCTTCATCAGTCAGATGACAAGAAAGCGCCAGAAACGCATCCAACGCGCGAACTTTAGAACTAGGCAGAACGGAGTTCCGGATATTGGCAGTTATGAGCGCCAGAATTATCAATGCAGGGCCATCTTTCAATCAATGAGCACGGAAATGCAGAAAGGAGAGGGGGTGATGACCTTCGATAGCAGCAAACCGTCCACTAGGTAGAGCACCATGAAGCTTGGAGTCACGGTTCGGTATGTTGAGCTCCACGGGCAATACGTCCTGGAAGGGTTTCGAAGCAATGTTAACGGAGACATAGTCAATCTTCATGTCCATTTTTGGGGATTCCGTTGACTCCATGATGACATACGGCTCGATGCTCTCATAATCCGCCCAGATTCTTTCTAATCGGTTATCTGAGTCACTAGGTAGAACTTCCGTTGCTGTATCTCCTACACTCGGGTTGGCTGTTAGCCCCATAGACGAAGAAGGTCTGAGGCTCGTCGTAGATATCGAGGGGGGAATGCTGGTCGGTGTAGAGGTCGGTGGAGATACGCTAGGGAATGTGCTCGACAAATCATTGATGGTTGACACATAATTATGCAAGAAAGAGTAAAAAGCCTCTGGGAAGATGGATCCTCGTGAGGTATGCAAGAGAGCATCGAAGGTTGGTCGGGCGTTGGGATCAAGGCCAATCATCTGCTTGATGAGGTGCTACTACCAATAGTAAGACAAGGGTCTGATAGCTGAAACAAGAAGACACTTACGCGGACACCTTCATCATCTATGGGTGCGAGGTGACTGTCGACATTGAATTCGCCCTCCCTATACTTGAACAGCTGACTCAAGGTAAACAAGGGTGCACCTTCTAAGAATAGTTCAGCGATGACACAGCCAACGCTGAAACAGTCCATCGACTCCGTGACTTTACCATCCCTCTTTCCCTCAGTATCGTCTGCGATCCTCGATTTCTTTGCACTGATTTCCGGGTTGGTGACGTGGGTGTAGAACCTCTCAGGTGCAATGTAGCATGTCCGCCGTCCGGACGTGTCAAAGAAGAAGGAGAAATCAGATGGGTCGTCGAGTGGAAGATATGTGGGCTTATATGAGGCAAAATCTGTCAAGTATATCCAGTTCCATGAGGTGACCAGAATGTTCTCGGACTTAATGTCGCCATGGGATATCTTGCGGTTGCGTGCATCACGAAGAGCGTTAAGCAACTGAAAAGCGATCCATTTCTTCTCTACCATTGTAAGAAACGGACGAGTGCTAATCAGGTCAAGAGTTCAGTGAGCGCAAGAAGAAAATAAAGAAAAGCCGCGCACCTTATGCGATCATAAAGGTTACTCGCAACCCACTGCCGAATAATGTACCCCGCCTTATCAGTCTCCACGAACGACTGATAATTATAGATGTTCGCGATATCTGACAGCGTTTCCCTGTCCACTGGTTAGACGCGTAAGTCCAGTTCGGGCACTTTTACAGTGAAGCTCACTCTTTAGCCTGCGGTGGTAATTTCTCAGAGATAATCCAGGGTCCGGCTTTATGAAGATTTTGACAACGAGAAATCCATTTCGATGTCGGCATTTAACAGTCTTTAAGAATCGGGCGGAACCTAGGCTGCGAGGTAACGAGTTTGGTGAAGAGGAGAGAATTGTGGCTGGTGGCATCCTACACACCTCTTCTCGTAGATTATATCACCTCCCAGTTCCGCCACGAACGAATCCAATGCTCCCGTCGTGCGCGTCAACGCCGATCCCGAGTTAACATTTCCCATATGTTTGGTCCAGTGGTTAGAAATGTAAGTTTAGGCAACGAACTAGGGGAGCATAGCTGTTGTGACTTGTTTATCCCATAACGGCTGCACGCTGCCGCTTCAACCAGATTGTAAGACTGGAGTTGTGGTTCCCCACAGCAAGTCATTTTATTCCCTGATGTACACTACAGAGTATATATCTCCATGATTAAGTCAGCTGATAGACAAGCTGTAAGGTTGGGGGAGCTACTAGTAAGCAACAACTCGGGATGGATCTTCCTCCACACAACCTACACAACGAAAAGATTCTGGAACTTGAAGCCCGGTCGTATCATAAACCCATTTGTATCGAGGAAAATCGAACATCAGATTGAAATATTGTGCAAACCCTATCATGAAACTGGAAGTTTGAGGAGATCTTCAATAGCCTTCGCCAATTTGCCCTCCAAACAGTCACGGAATGTATAAGGGGACATCAATCCTACCAAAACAACTCCAGGATCCAACGGTAATCGCCAGTAGCGATTACAATCAAACTCTGGATCTTGTTTATATAGAGGGATGATACCAATTTGGTGTCGCAGTCTTTGAATCTGCCCCACTGCTGAGGGGTCAAATATTCGGGCCACTCTTGGATCATTGCCTGGCGTATCCTCCGGTGCTGGGATAAATTGACCTTTCCGAAGGATTACACGGCCCGGTAGGAACGGGGTTACGAGCTCCATTGGTTGTCTTTCCCCTCCATCTGGTAAGATCAGACTGTAAAGGCCAAGGTAAGGTAGAATATGCGTCGGGTCAGGCAATTCCGTTGTCTGGCCTTGCTTCAATAAAGTGAAAACCTGCTCCATAATTAGATTTTGGTAGTTCGTATGAGGGCGGTGATACCTCATATAGTGGTTTCCGGGCCTCTGGATGAGTCTGTTTGAGGTAATCCAAAACATAGCGAAGCAGGGGAACTGGTAGCGTCAATGAAACGTAACCGGGGCCGAAGATACCTATTTTGCACGAACGGCAGACTGAAATTCGCATTTGAAATTGAATATCTCAAGAAAAATAAGATTTCCACTTACGGAACAAGCTACTTTCTTCAGGTCTATCCGTGTGGCGAAAACGAAAAGATGGGTGGAGGAGGCCTAACTTGCAACCATGGGTATGCTTATGATCGTCCAATAAACAAAAATCGCGTAGGCACTGCTAAAGTCACCCACTCGCCTCTGACCCTCCCCAAGGTCGCTCAGTAAGTTTGCCAAAATATCTCCAGGTGAGTCACGGTAGCCTGGGGGAAGCCTTGAAAGACAGATTGAACAAGGACCCACAGAAATAGCAAAGCCTTTCACAGGATCCATTTTTCCCGGCATAAAAGTATGATGTTTCAAGAGAGGTTGATGACGGTTGAAGAGAGGTGTCGTATTAGGGCCACACTCGACACGTGACGACGTTGTCTCCTTTCCCGACCCCCTCCTCAGTTACAATGGTCAACCCATCGCTGCCATTTCGTATGTACGACGCTGAAGCATGGGAAAGACCACCCAACGCTCCTACAGTCGACGAGCTTTTGCAGGCCAACAACAAAAAGTTGACTTTCCATTGGCGCTGCGGAATATGCCTCACAAAACTCCCCCCGCCCGGTTGTCAAAGCGGGGACTACTTTGATCTTCAAGGAGTCGAAACTGGGGCAAAAATGGTATGTAGCCCGGCATGAAATAATGGCCGCTCAATTATTTAGATAGCTTCTCTCAGTTCAAGCTTGGAATGGATCTTGATATTTTCTCTGCCTTCGAACAACATCGCGATAACCTCGGACAGTTTTTTTATGCAGGAGATCAAGAGAAAAATGGTATGGTCCGTAAGTGGAAGATTCATCTGCGACGAAAGCGGCGATGCAAATTTCGCTTAGGATGTGGATCCTGCCACTTTGGTCTTTTCCTACCAAATTATGTCTCCTTATCTCCTCCACGGCAAATACTGGAGTACATTTTGGAACACATCACAAAAACGGGTCCAGGTTGTTTAAACCTGGCCGGGGTACGTCGTTTACACTTGGTAATTTCTAAGTCGTACATAGATTCACGAAGCCAAAATATCTTTCAAAGGCACTCGCCCTCAAAACGCTGCCTAAATCTCTTCAACCATATCTCTATCTATACAGTCTCATTATACTCAAGGAAAAGGAGGTTGAAGACATACAGATCCTCACGCCATGCCTACCTCCTCTATCCATTTTACAGGACGATGACTTTGTCCGAGCTCAGAGAAGCGTACTCCCGGGCCACTCGAATGCCGCCCGAATATTCGATGTTTCCGCTCTCGGCAAGGAGTTCAGTAAATACCATTCACCCCCCTTGAAGATCTGTGTCGTTCCACTGAGCAAATCTGGACTGGCTCATGAGACGCGATATTGGCGGTTACCAATGATAAACCCTCTGGTCATGCTGGCATGTTTGATGCAGCAGGTGTGCGATGGGGATGGTATAGAAGTTGAAGAGGAATGCGCCGAATTGAAATTAGCAAAAGAGATTTACGAACAACTTCGGCTGCGATCAACCACTCTATAACATTGTAATCCAAAAATTTAATGTCCAGTAGGAAATAAATACGGGATACGGCGGGAGGAAGGAAACCAGGTTAGATATCTACCCATAACATGGGTTCATCGGTCAGTGTCATGTGATGTCACTGGCATGGCAAACACACCTCACAGTGACATCACATCGTACCTTCTGGACTGTCAAGAAGGATGCCACTGAACGAAGATCTGTCTCAATATCGCGAAGACGTAAACGATAGTTATTGTTCCTGGAAACATGAAGAATTATACGCCAAATTCAGATATCGTTGCGCGATTTGTCTCACAAGGATTTCTCCCGCTGGTGCTCAGTACGGAGAGTTCTTGGAGCTATCTACACGTACACCGTCAATTGATAAAAATGTGTGAGAGACCTGGAAGCCAGGGCCTGATCCCAAGCCCGCGCCACCTGTCAGCCATGCTGATGTAACATTTCCCAAGAGTTGAAAAACGACTAATAGCATCATGTCACCAGGTTGATGTTGCCTTGACGTTTTGGTCAAACATTGGGGACAGCTGGGGCGCGAAGGCCACTGACGGAAATCCAGTGGCCTTCAACCCAGCTGAGGGTCAACATGGCTGGTTAATGTTTTCTGTCATCTCTTACAGCTAGAAACACATCTTTTGTATTTCTCTTTTATTATGTTGTACCACAATAAACTTCGATTCAAACACATAAACAAAAGAATGAATTGTATTTTGATGAGGGGGAACACAGGAATTAACTACTCTATCTACTACCCAATGGACCTGGCTCACCCACGTGAGAAGAAGAGTGAGCCGTGGTTGGTTACGTGGTCGACGCACTGGTCACCCCACTGATGCAGGACCGTACATAGGAGGGTTCGTGGGCACTGTTTGTGGTGGTGTCGACCAAGCTGATTTCACTCGACATGATTCGTGGAGGTGGGCGTTCGACATGGTTCGGGGTGGTGGTGGGCATTCGTCGCCATTCGTTGATGCCCTCGTTGTAGGTGGTGGTAGTTGCAAGCCCTGGTAGCCGTTCGTTGACGGTGATGCTGGGCCCTCGTTGCTGTAGGTGGTGGGCTGTTGGTGAATGGTGGTTGTGAGCGCTCGTCTCGGTTCATGTATGGTGTCGTGGGCTCTTTTACTTGTTCGTCGATGGTGGTGAACCGTGGTGCGCATTCGACGTGATTCGTTGATGGTCGTGGGCGCTCGTCACCCTTCATTGACGGGGGTCGTGGGCGGTGCTCGTCGCTGTTCATTGACGGTGATGCTGGGCCCTCGTTGTTGGAAGTGCGGGTGGTTATTGGCCCTCGGCACTGTTTGTTGATGTGTTGATGGGCCCTCATCGCCGTTCGTGGTGAAAGGGGCATTGGGCGGAAACAAAAGCCCAGAGCAGTGACATGACCGTGCACAGGCGCATGGGTAGGGAACAAGGACAACCAAAACACAACATGAGGGTGTTTACATGAGGACACAGAGGGTTTAGGAACGAGGATGGGAGCAACTTGACAGCCGGGCGATGGGAGACGGTTGTGGTGAAGAAGAAAGTGAGTTTGGTTCTGGTTGAAGTTTGGAAGTAACCAAACATACGCGGAGTTTAAACGACTTAAAAGAATTTTTTGAGAGCTTGTTGCACGGGCCTTTTCACATTGAGCTCAATTTCCCCCAATTTTTCCACCTGTAAGAGCTTGGGAGTGCTCATTGTATCATTTTATTACTCTCTTATGATTAATTTGTATCTTAAGTACACTATTTCGTTGCCCAAAGAAAGTTGGAGGTACATGTCTCCTCAAGAAGAGTCAGAAACCTGTGGGTCAGCTGTCGAGCCGCTGGGGCTAACATTTACGCCCCAAGCTCCGACACGCCTGCCATCCATGCCGAGGCAACCTCCATCAAAAACCTGTCAAGCGGAGATTCGTGCCAGATGCCATCAGCATTTTGAACAATTGGCGGTGTATAGAGAACAAATTCAATGTGAGCAATTTTTTAACATACAAAAAAGAATCTAGGTTTACGGCTTCTAGGTTTTGAATGGAGTTTCACTTGGTGTGCTTCACCCAGGGTTTGGCAAAAAGTCTATACCTCGCCCAGATAATCCCATGCTCAGTGAGTACTACTATACTTCTTGTTGAAAAAACCCGAGCCGGATTCAAGGATGTGGGACATGCCAATATAGTTTCTTTTTCCCCAACTTTGTTGCTTTCTCGCCTCCAAAAGAAGTCCTTGAATATATCGTCAAATATATCACTGAGACGGACCCGAATCAACAGAAGCCTCTATACCAGGTACCATCTTTTCCCTTTCCACCAAACAACGTTTGAAGTTTGAAGATAATAGGCTTTCACGTTGTTAAGCCAAGGCAGGGTTGACGGACTCCCCGACCCAATGTCAATTCTTCCATTTCTTGGGCTTTATTCCCTTGTCCCATTGAGAATCGAAGAGCTGGCGAGTACAGACGTCAAAATATTCACTCCACTTCGTCCGGACCTCTCTGTTTATCGAGAGGGCCATTGGCTCATCGCCCCGTTCGACGAAGTCCTTCCTGACGACGCCTTAACAGCCCGAATTTACGACGCTGCTAGTCTCAGTCCAGATCACTTCCTTTCCAATTCGTTCGGGATAATACCTCTGGTACAGGAAGACCCCGAATTCGATAAAAATCATTTCTGGCGGTTACCAGTCGATCTGGGGGTGGTATTGGCAGCCTTTTTGGACCGTGCGATTGTTGTTCCCGACAGCTGGAGCACTTATCATGTGAGGCTGGCTAAAAGCATATACGCCCTCCTCTACGTTCAGAAACATAGCTGGAACGGGGACACGATTTCCTTGCAGCCAGAGAAAGAGAAGGACAGTGGCCGGAAGCGGAAGCGCTGAGCGAAGCTAAGAGATGTCCACCATAAACCGCCTCTCATCGACCAGTAGTGTAAATTTGGAGGTTCGGAGGTGTTTTTTATTTAACAATTGAATTGACAAGTTTGAAGTTCTTCGGATCAACTTCGGATGCCTATTGAGGCCCACGCCGTCCGAGGCGGGGTTAACTCCAAAATAGCACCATAGCCAGTTCCAAGTCATAATGGCCCAAAATCACAGTTACAGACATGAACAAGACTAGAATGGGGCGAAAAAAGAGACAACGAAAGGGGTTCATCGGCAAGTCGCATAGGGGTTGCGGTGTTTCTAATTTCTAGCACATGTGTATGTCATTGGTATGTCAAGTAGGCAAAATATCCAGGATAACTTAGGAAAGTGTGTTAAATCTGCCAGCAATCCTAGA
Source organism: Laccaria trichodermophora (assembly GCA_018417955.1). Taxonomy (NCBI): domain Eukaryota; kingdom Fungi; phylum Basidiomycota; class Agaricomycetes; order Agaricales; family Hydnangiaceae; genus Laccaria; species Laccaria trichodermophora. The sequence goes on from JACTVC010000001.1 coordinate 2,315,567, forward strand.
CACCCCAGTTTAATCGAGTTACAGGATAATCTAGCCACAAGACAGAGTTAACCAACAGACGTGCTATTACACCACACGGAAACGTACCGTCGAAATCCCATCTCTTCGACAACTTCCTCGAGCGGCCAGAAGAACATGACTTCCTTACTTCATCTATATCGTCCTGCCATACAGCCACCTCCTTCCTTCCCCACCTCGTTTCGTACGCAAACCCCTCCAGATCCTTGACCAAAATACCCACCATCTCCTCACTCACCTCTCCGGCTTTCAAGTTTCCCTGAGCATCGTACATATCCTCATTTGGCGGCATAACCCACGGCAACTTGACCTTCCCATCGCTTCCCCGATGATAAAAAGTCGGATTCATCTGACTCCACTGCGAAACGGAATTGTAGGCACTAAAGAAAACGTCGCATCCATAGCACAGATCCCGCGAAGCACCAATATATGGGTATGTGTGGATGCCGTGCTGCCGGAGATAGCATAGCACTGCGCACTCGGGGTGGTAGCCAGTACTTGACGCGTTTGATTCTAAATCTGAAAAGACCAGTTTTCGATCGTGTTCGTTCGCCCAAGATGGTGATGGGGAACGGGACTTGGCCTTGATGTCGTTGAATAAGGCTTGAAACCACCCCTCATGGATGGTATCGAAATCTGCTTCCGAGAGATATCCTAGTTCGGTGGATTGAACGGCCGAGCGCCAGACCTCCCTATCCAGGTCGATAGTGATGGGTTCTTGGTTCTTGCGGCTTGCAGGTATCGGTATCACATCCAAGTCACAATCAAGGAGGACTTTGAAGCGAGGGGAGTAGGCTAGACTAATGATTGTATGACAGTGGTATCGAAAGGTGGATAGTTTTTCAAGATAGCGGCGAAGGAGCGATGAGTGGCTTTTGGCTTGATCACCAGGCTAGGGTGAGCGTGATTCGCGGGGTAGGCAGGAAACTCACAGATCATATCGAGACGATCAAGAAGATTGTCGTCCCCTCGAAGTCTGGGAAGCCATCGCGTCTCGAGATCCATGAAATAGGCAGCAATGTCTTGTGCATGCGACTTCATTGGGGCAAAGAGATCGCCCAATCTCTCGGCAAGGCTTTGAATTTCGGCGTAGTCGTCTTCACTGACAATAGCAGAACCTGAATAGTTGTGAAGCTGTCCCTCGAGGATCTGAATAATCTCCTGGACACAGACACGCAATTTCTTTCCAACTCCATGTTTGAGCTTGCAGAAGTAGGATTCACACAACATTGCATGGAGAGCCTTACGCTTCTCTGTAGCCACTGTAGAGTCCGAGTCCAAATCGCGAAGTTGTCTAAGTTTCTCCCAGAGGTCCTTCAAGAGCGGGACAATCAACGCCTTCAACGGGTCCTCGATCATAAGTTCGCCATTCGTACCGCCACCGCCTGAAGCAACGTAAAGGGACGCTACCGCTCCATCAACCGCCAAAGCAACAGCAACGTGAATACCTCTTCCAGGAACGCAGATAGAGGCCAGCGAGTCCAAGATAGAGAAGAAAGGCCGCTTCGATGCGCAAGCGTTGTCGAAGGAGGGTTTAGTAATCTCACGCCGGCGCGAGGCATATCGAATGTCTATATGTGTCTTCAACAGAGCGATGTAGCTCTCTACAGAGAGTACAGTGACCATTTCCAGGGATGCAATTCAAGGGGAAGAGAGAGAGAGAGAGAGAGAGAGAATGATTGAGTTCAACCTCCACAGTGCACACTGCAGAGCAAGTTTGAAATTGCATCCGCGTTATTCCGAATCCATTATCCACGGTCAGCAAACGCCTTGGCGTTGATCGTCTCCACAAATGGTTTCCTCGTCGCTTGCTGCCTTTCACAACGCAATCGAAAAGTTCGCCGGCCTGGTGACAAGTGGCGTGTGCACATAACATCTTCGACAAGGCTTCTTTTGATTGTGCATCTTCTTCATTCGCCAACATGTCCGACGGTGCTGGTGCTTGTGCTGGCGTTTGCTGTACTTTCTGCTGTACGTTTACTAGTCTTTCTTGGGCTCATCCTTTTTGAAAACAATATCACAGGTCTTGGTGGTGAAGCAGGCCTAGCCACATGGTGCAATACCCGTAAGCCCTGAACTCAGCTCCCCTTACATAAGATCTCAATCCATATCCTCTCAACGTAGAAACATTTGGTGCAGGCGGATGCCCCTGCTGTCGCAACCGCGTCAACGGGTGTTGTGGCTCCTGCTGTAACGACTCGTTTGACGAAGACGCTTTTGACAAGAAGGTCAGGAAGGACCTCGAAAATACACGAGATCCCAACGCTCCTGCAGATTCGTCTGCGCTTCAGCTAGCACCTAGCGGGGATATGAAGGTGCCCCAAAGCTTGCCGGGTAAATGAGTGACTGTCTTGTTCAGTCGTGAGTAGCCCCACTCTAATTCATGTTTCATGCTGACTATCATGGCAGTCGTTACAATCGCATTTTTTCCCCTAAGGATACATGGCATGTGTACATTACTGGTTGATACCCCTTGTTCTGCTGCTCAATGTAAGACAGTCATATGCCCCGCAATACGACCGCTGCAGTGTGTACCCCTTCAAGAAATGAAATCACCATCGCAATCGGAACATGTTTACAATTACAAAATATTGCTACATTTTATTATCGATACATCTGCGTCGGGTCACCCAATAAATCCATAATTCATGAACGAAGCCCACCGATCATCCAACATCGCCCCGTCGCCCATCGGCTGCCCTTGATTTGGCCCTCCGGCATACACACCACCGCCCTGCGTCGGAAGACCATACGAAGGCCCTGGAACTTCGTGAAACAGCCCATCCCATCCCCCGCTAAGCTGCGCAATCGTCTTGTATTGACCATTGGAGTCATTGTTGCGCTGATGGCTAATATTGTCAACATTGGGGAATGGAAGCTGGTATGGCTGTTCGGGCAATCGAGACGTTGTATAGGATTGCTGGGGCGGTTGATATTGTTGTTGTTGTTGTCCTCGTTGTGGTGGTAGTGGAGGAGGGGGAGGAGGAGTTATTGAAGGTGTTGATGTATCATCTGGTATCACTACCCTTGCTCGCCCACCAAAGAAAGAAAGACCATCCGCCTCCAAGGGCATTGGCGGTCTGCCTCGCCCGCGGTAATGCTCATGGGCCTGGTTGGCTTTCTGAAGCATGACCTTTAAGATTGGCTGATGTTATGGCTTTAGCAACGAACGTTTTAGACTACAAAACAGGAATGTCATACCAAGGCTCGTTCAGCACGGTTACTCGTCTTAGCTGCTTCGTTGAATACCTTGCAGATAGCCTCAAACTCTTGCAGCGGGGGTGGTTTGAGGTCTAGATGCGCGCCTCGAATGGCTACTGTCCCAACAACGACCTACGCATCACATTCAATCAACTGGGCAAAGTGTCGCGAAAAATGAACGACTCACTGCTGCGGAGAAAGTAAACGACCATATCCGCCAAACACGAGCACAGAGAATCGGTTTCCGTGAGAACTGGCTCCTTGTATCTTGCAGGACGATACAGGCGCTAGAATACGCAGCAGTAACGGATTGGCGATAGGGGCTTTGGAGTGGGTTCAAGGGATATTCTGACATGGCTTGTGTGAAGTACGCGCGATGAAGGAAGAGAAGCACTAGTCAGATACACCACGTTAGCCTCCAGAATAATTGTCAAATAAGGAAGGTTAACGTACTCAGTTCCTGGTAATGCGACCGCACGAACGTCCTCATAGAGATAGCCGTCCGTTCTGCGTGGCTTTGCAAAGTGTCCATGTCCGTGCGGGGTACTGAAAGATCACGAATTTTTCGGTCGAGTTCAATTATCACATCATAACTTGGAGGTTTTGCAGCTAACACCGCTCTCACCACCGGCATTAGGCAAAGCTGACTCGCCTTGAACCCCCATATCCCGACTACAGTAGTTCAGAACTAGAACCAATCCCCAAGATTGAAGTACTTACAGCCAAGGGGAACCTCCCCCTGTTGAAAGAGGTCCTCTTCCTCCTCGGTTGGGATCCTGCAGTCGACGTAAGATGTGAGAAGACTTGGGGGACGTCCAGTGACCAGGCTCTGAAAGTACCAACGCACGTATCAGATATCGACGGGCAAGGAAGCTTAGTCTGTACGTACCTGCCAAAGGACAGCGGACATCAGGTTCCAAAAATACACCCGCCTATCGTACGCTTCTCTTCCCTTCAATCCCCAGATAACTGGGTCAACGTCTGCATATATAAGCAGTCAGTGATACAGCAGAACATGATGGGATGAGGGGCGTACGAAACCCGATCTGGTGGCACCAGAATAAGCATGGGATCATCGGGTAGAGAATAGAACCCACCTGTAAAGCAACTTGGCCGGCTAAGTCGAGAAACACGTAAGATTGCTCGAGGTTGGACTCCTTTCCACTCATTCCATTGTAAATGCTCATTAAGTGCAATACCTGTAGTCCTCGAGATAAGAACACGTCAAACAATTGATATTGAACGAGAAGATACCTTGATTGTAACAACCGACCGTTCAGCTAACACGGGTTGAAGGGCAAGGGTTGCTCTGGCTAATTGGTAATAATGCTGGGCTTCCAGGTTAAATGGATGGAGCTTTAAGTCCACAAGGCATCCGATGCCCAGAACGATCAGGAGAAGTGCTAAATCATGAGGGCCATACGGTTTGTCGTTCTGTTTGTAAATTGTCGGAATGAGTTCGTTTACACACAGTTGGCGCGACACGATGTGGAACATCCAGGACAACTGCTCCAAAAAGTTGTCGCAGAGTGCGATAGCACGTTCCATCCCTGGGAGAAATGATTCTATCGTCTCCTGGATTGGAGCGGCTATTACATTCGGAGGGGTAAATGGGAATGACTGATAGCATTGCTTTATGTCCGGAGGGAGGTACGACACATCCAAGTCTTGCAAAACTACACTCTTTGATGTCTGCTCGTTCATTTTAGCATCAGAGTGAAAAGGGGATATTTGGCAAAGTTACCTGTAACAGACTCTATGGCAGATAACGCAGCTTCTTAGAAAATAGAGCGATGTCAAAAGGGGAGATGTACACGTACCTCTGAGCCTCCAGATGCTCCAAAAAACCGAGATCCTCCCAGTGGGTCCAAAAACAGCGTACCTAAAAATGGTTCAGTCTGTTCTTCAGGAACGGGCTTCAAGATCGATTCCACTTCTTCGTCTTGGTTATTGGTTGGTACGAGCAAAGGATGTGGTCGGTCAGACTCTGAAGTATGCATAATAGCCAAAGCGTCTTCCAAGGAGCGCATTCGCGCTTCTAGTCTTGTAATTTGGTTGCGCAAATGATCCGTCGCCGCTATGACAAACCTAAGAGACTTGTCAGCACAAACGATAGGTATATGTGACGAACAAGGAAACCCACCGGCTCCCTTCACCAGGCGGAATCGTACCTAGAGCAAATTTACTTCATTCAGACAACCTGAAACCTCTCAGAAAATAGATGGACGTACCGTTGGGGCAAAGAGCCTCGCAGCCTCGTTTGACACATGTTGCGCATGGTATGTTCTTATCGCAGCGAATTTTAAGTCTCCGGCACTCAGCACAAGCTATATCTCCCCTGTACGTCTCTTTACTCTCGAGCTTGGTGGTGATAGTAGAGATGAGCATTCACCTGATCCTTCGTGCTGCCTTCGTCGGAGCGCGTGCACTCGGTTTGCCACTCTCGTATGCCCGCGGGAGCGACTCGTTGCTGAGTTCTTTTGCTGATTGTTGTGAAGACTCTTTTACTTTAAAAAGCTGAGGAGGGTGAGGAGGGGTGTTCATAGAGGTTTGCGACTCGGATGCCGAGGCTGTGATTGGACTGCGCGTTTGTACTGCGCTGGGAAATGGAACCGAGTTAAATTTGCAAAGCGCAGAGATCGTTGTTCAGGTGAACGTTCACTTGTTAATATCGGGTATTTGCATTGAGATAAGTAGACTCTTTACAACGGGCTTGCAGGAGGTTACGTAGGACGATGGCGGATGAATGCAACTACAGTTCAAGGCCAAACTTGGGTGCCAAGTTTGACTTTGATTTGCTCATTTAGAAATGCCGAATTTTCTCCCATCAAATTTCGTCCTCAAAATCTGTATGCATATATCGCAGGTACAGATGGTGATATATAGGCGACTTCACAATTATGTAGCACATAAATGGGTGCAATAAGCGTTGTTTTTGGCGTTTGCAGACATGGTAACAACATGGTAGTGACAAAATAGATTGAGACGGTGGTGATAAACTTTGGAGTGGAAATCAAGCTCCAGGTACAGTACTTACAATGGTCAATCAAGTAATTTAGTGAAGAACAGGTTTGGACAAATGTAGACGTTGAAGTCTTGCTGAAGCCATAGTATGTCAATCTCAGCACCGTGAAGAATGGAACAGGTCAATCGGAAAGCCAGATTAAAGGCGAAGATAGGTCATTCGAGTCTGAAGTTTCCCGCAAGACCTGTAGAAGACGGTGTGGTCACAAGACCAGAAGTAACGCGCAAGCAGATGACAAGCAGTGACAATCCCCAGGGATTTGTCCCCTCATACACCACAGTTGAAGTCATCCAGAATCGCTTTGAACGCCTCACAGCACTTTAGCATCTCATGTCTGTTATCAAGAGGCTTCATCCCTTCACTATGCCGACAAGCAGGACGAGGGACAGGTGGATAGCAATAAGTGACTCGTGTTTCCGCTGGAGGATAGGACCCGTGAGCAATATGATCCGACAGGGTTTGCATGACGGGAATCTCGAAGAATGCGGGCGACGTGCCAACCATTACGATGCCAGGGCATGACCTAGGAGAAGTAAGCACCAGCTTAGGTCAACCAGTCAGCCAACTCCAGAAATGACTCACCTTGCTGACCAATGGTGGAAGTCCCATAGCCTCCCTTTGTGCGTTATTCACATTAAATGCCGCAACGGCTTTTGCTACAAGCTGAGCCTGCGCACTGATTGGTTCCAACTTCTGTAACCTGTTGTCCGCCTGGACAACGAGAAGGATATCATTCCGAGAGCGATCAACAATACAGACATCTGTCGTGGCAGGTCTGTCTTCACCGCAAATAAAAAAGGGGAGGTCCACTCTCGTGCGTGCCCATCGTTGCCGCCGAACATAATTCAGAGCCTTGAACAGTTCGACAACAAAATCAACGACGGCGGTTTCACCCTCATCGGGGATCATGGCGAGACTAAGCAACCCGATCAATTCTGCGTTATGGTCTTCTTGCATATTGCCCGCATCGAGAACAGTCAGCAGCTCTTGGTCAGTCACAGGTTGTGGCAACTCCTGGGATGTAAAAATCGGTAAGTCTTGCCGATGATGAACGCAGAGCTGCCGCGACTCGCCTGTAAGCCAAAGAACAGAAGGTGGTCCACTTGATGGGTGGTGATATGATACGAGTTTAGGTCGCTGCGCGTCCAGTCACTGCCAGACTTGGCGGAGCGAAAGATATTAGCCATAACGCCCTGCTGAGAGAGGTGTGCGATTGGAGTCTCCCCTTTTGAGGGGCTGAGTGGGTCATGAGCAGGTTAGTTGGAGTCATCCATGATCCGATGCAGCGTGCAGCAGAGTTAAAGAGGGCGTCACGTGATTACGAGTCGGACGTCATCAAGTAATGATTATGCCAGTCATTTTATTCTTTCGATTTAGGCCTGAAAATGGAACTTGTCTGCAAATCAGACACGTAACGATGTAAAGGCGTATGCATGGCTTGAATAGTCATACGTTGCTGAAGCCGCGAGGCTAATACCTCAAGGCCCGATAAGGCCGTAACATATTCTGCCAGTCATACTTGAGTCATACTTACCAAAAATCACCCTAGAATTTATGCCCTGAACGTCGAACGAGCGGCAGTTTTGACATTGCCGTATGGTAGGCGTTATAGACCAGAAACTTTGTATTTCCTGCGTGTACTTCGCGTTCCGAGGCTAAGTAATTATAAACCAATCAAACGTGCCTTCAGCTATTTTTGTGTCAAAGATCACACGACGTCCACAAAAGGGTTATTCTTTTTGTCCCATTAGGCCTCGCCAACATTGGGAGGCAACAGCGCCAAATTTAGCGATTTCCGTCAGCGCAATTTCAATATGCATTGTTATTGTCTGACCTCCTGACCGGATTTCAGACGCATCCTGGCAACATCCTGGCAACATCCTGGTCAGATTTTGTCAAAATGGGCAAATAGATATCGAACATCATGGAAAAACGACACATCACCTCAACAGCGCTTAGCACGCCGTTAAAGACTGGATACTTCCAAAGCGCCAAATTTCGAATTCTCTTCACCGCGCCCACCTATTCACCCAGCATCAGCCATATCTTCTGCCATGGCGGAACAGCCTCAGCAGCAGCGACAACAACTGCCGCAGCAGCAATATCAACAGCCTCTCGCTAGCCAGCAATACCAACAGCCTATAGCTAGCCAGCAACACCAACAGCCTATAGCTAGCCAGCTTCATCAACAGCCTAGCCCGCAGCAGCAGCTTCATCAACAGCCCAGCCAGCAGCAGCAGCTTCAACAACAGCCTAGCCAGCAGCAGCTTCATCAACAGCCTAGCCAGCAGCAGCAGCTTCATCAACAGCCTAGCCAGCAGCAGCAACATCAACAGCCTAGTCCGCAGCAGCAGCAACAGCCTACTAGCCAGCAGCAGCAACATCAACAGCCTAATCCGCAGCAGCAACATCAACAGCCTAGCCAGCAGCAGCAACATACCGGCCAGCCTGCTGCAAAGCCACCCATGGGTACGTTATCCATTCTGCGTAGGTCTCCTATACCCAGGCTTACTGGAAGCAGCGGCAACTTCTTCAAAATGGTCGACGCAGTTGTCTGCCCTTGGAACGACGGTCGGAACAGCGGCTGCACGCGAGGGGGCCACCGCGCTGGAAGCCTACGAGAAGAAACACGCCCCACAACAAATGGCGGAGGCACGAAAGGGTGCCGAGGGGGAGTTCAAACATATGGAGACGGAGTATAAAAATCTGGAGACGGAATTCAAAGAAGAAGAGGTCCACATTCTTTATTTGATTTCTTTCGATTTTCTCAATTCTTGACGCTTTTCCAGATGAACTGGCTTTGCTGCTGCTTTGATTCATCGGAGCCCGAACACCGCGATGAGAATTGGAGATGAGGCCCGTTGTTTGCACGATCCAAGCGCCGATGTATACCGAGTCAAGTTTATCTTCGCATCCGGAGATTCAGTTGGGAAAAGAGGTCTATCGCGTAGAAAAATATCCACCTTAAGCATTGTTGTTGAGCCGTTGAATCTCACACGTTCCCCAAGAATCAATAGAGCCAACTTCGAGTAGTAGTTGTATGTGGAAGCGGTGCCAAACACCTGCATGTGTTAAGTAGCGCACCACTAGTTTGAATATATCAGACAACTTACCCTTATTTTCATTTGCTCTAGCCCTCCGAAACGCTTAGCCCTGGGTAGACTGGGCAGCGAATGTTGAATACCTTAACTGGTGCTGCTTGTATTCATGCAGATGATTGATTCGAACAGTTACCAATTGCGTAGCAGTGCGGTAGACGTGTACCGCGCAGCTCATTGGATTGTCATTGAACAACACTGAAGGAACCAAAAATAGAACCCAGCGTTCGCTTGGCGAACTTGGCGTTCGCTATCAGCAAGCAAATCCCAAAAAAACGGCATACACACATTCTACTCCCTTCTACTCGTCGCTCGACGACTGCAACTCGGCGTATGCAAACCCAACGTGATGAGCAAAGGAGAGCCGCTGATAATCAATGGTAAGTTTTAGTGGAGAGGCGATTTGTTTTCTGACCGTCGGGTGTAATCCAGAAGCGTGACTTGTTCAACTTTGAGAAATAGAGATCTCACGAATCCCTGTAAGTAAAAGTTTGGTAAAGTTATTAAACTTTTCTCAGGGACGGTCTCATCGTCGTGGAAACGTTCAGGATCATATAAGAGTTTGCTGGTCTTTGTCGTCTTGACTCTTAACCACACCCCACGATAAAACCGCCCACCATCCTCTCTCATGGCAGAGCAACAACCTCACACCAACCAGCCGGCTGCCAAGCCGCCCATGAGTACATTCTCTGTCCCAGTATCCTGAGTCGGCACTCACGGCCAGTTGCAGAATCAAACATCACGAAGGATGTCGGGACAACCTTTTTAAAGAGCGTTGCGAACGAGAGTGGCAAGCAAGCCGTGGATTATGAGAAAGACCATGGCCAAGAACAGTTTGCTGAAGCAAGACAAAAGATGGATCAAGCCAAGGCAGAGGCTCAGGTGAGTTTCGAAGAGGCCATGTCAATTGTTGCTCCTCACCTCAGTTTGACCGCTCCCAGGGCATGCTCTCGAAGTTTTGCCCTTGCTTTGGCGGATAGTCACCTTTCGTTTAGGTTTTATTGGTTCTCCATGTGCAATTATCTTTAGGGACATTCGCCACATAGTCGTAATTTGTCTGTTAAGTTCAGAATCTAGTCCGTTATATGTGTTATCATTCCATATTGAATGCTCACCTCTGGGACCGCTTCAAACAGTACAGCTCTACCATTGTAAGTATGGTTTTGTAGCACATGGCTGCAAATCACGCAGGGAGAGGCGACACTTCCGAGTCTGCAGACTGCCAGTTGGCGAAAGTCGAAAAAGCGTTCCTTGTTTGATAGATATCGAGTTTGTAATTTAAAATTTGATCCTTGATGACGATGAAAACAGACAATAAGCTTGGTTCAAGTGCTCCGACGTAGGGCAGGTGGCGGGAGATGCGAAATCAATCATCTTGAGATCTTCAGCTTTTCACCTAACCCAACCGTTGCTCGTGGCTGTCCATTCCCAGGATTAGAAGGTCGTTGGAACGTTTCATCCTGTTTCATACGTTAAAAGAGAGAGGAATCTTTGCCGCTTCGATGGGAAGGTTTTCATCTGTCGGTTGACTGGTTGACAGGGAGCCAAGCATCGGTTATCACATCGACTGACGGATACCAGCGTGAAAAGGTTGGTAGTATTGTTCTTGATCGAGCACTCTGACTCTCGTTTCCTCGCAGAAGTCGAAGAAAGTATCAAATACTATGTCGCGGTAGCCGGAGATGTTCACTTTGCAGGAGGACTTGCAAGTTGTCTGTTCTGCCTTGAATCACCTGGCTCCATGAATTGTCAATGGGGGGAGCTGTCTTTGATCGGAACGTACATTCAAAGACTCCGGCGCTGGAAATTCTGTACATACGTGGTTGTGGATCATAATAGGGTGGATCATTCACTCGCACTCCCCACTTCCGTTGATGCTGGCACCACCATCTTCTTGTTTTCTTCAGGCTGCTTTGCGTTCTTCGGTTTTTCAGCGCTGGAGCTTTCGTCAAACGGATCCGAGTCGAAAGATTCGGAGAAACATGAGCCACAACACCCCGCGTTGCTGTTACCGTTGCAGCATCCGCATCTCGCTGAGAACGAATTAACTCGGAGATATAGTTCGTATAGGATGATCCCTTCGACACGCACTCGTATTGCACCATGGTGCTAGTGCTGAGAACAACGTGGTACCTGTACTTGTTGAGGATGCGCACTACCAGACGGGCAGGATACCACTTACAACAAAGTCCACAGCAGATCGCTGTGCAGATTCCGTCGGTAGACATCGCAGAAGTACGAATTCTCTCTCTTGAAAAGCTAATGCACTATGTAACAGGTTGCTGTGCGTGTGATGTGACGTCATGGACGGCAACCATGCAATTTAACGTTTAACGATTAACCCCAGCACACTTGACCTTTTGGATGAATGGGTATTATCTTTGCAACTGGAGCAGTTTTCTTGCTTGTTCGTCATTTGTCTGTTTCGATACTGGTCAGTAACTGGGCCAAGGTAGGGCAAAGGTTAAGAGAAGTCCTGCCAGGAAATGGGTGTTGTGGTATGCCAGTGAGTTATCAGATGGACATTGTGGGCCGGCTTGTACCTCATTTGACGAAACCTTCCGCATCCTACTGATTTTTCGATTACTGAATTGAATGGAAAAGATTGCAGTTGGTGTCCTTTGTTGTTTATGATAGTTGAAAACAACGTCGATCTGTTGGTAGAGCCTTTGTTACAAAGATCTGCTTGATGGGCAAGTGTGGTCATGCAGGATAGAAATCGTCGTCAGAGAAGAAAGGGAGTTGATTATGGTAATATACACAAAGAGAAATGGGAAGATCGCCTGTCTACCGCCCGTATCTGTAAGTGGAGAGAACGTTGGGCGTCAGGAGGCATGAAACATGAGGTGCACAACGTACTTCTGCAATTCCCACTCACGGTTGTCCAATGGGCAGACATTTCTCGTCTTCAACCAACGAGAGATGCAGTGAAAGTGGAACGCATGCTAAGATTAGACCTTGGTTAAAGATCGACTGTAAGGTTAAGGCATGAGATACGTACGTTACAAATGCCCCATGCCGCGTTACACTCCTCACTAGTGGCGGATACTTGATTTGCTTGGCAATCGATACCTTCGTTGTGGAAAAGTCAAGTCATGGGTCATTCAAAGAGCGAACAACGACAACGCACAAAGATCCATGATATGATTTCTGCAGATGGCGCAGTTATCAACGACGATGTCTGGAGTGAAAGAGATTAGCGCCCTCCTGATTCACAATCAAGATTGGTGCAATCGTATCATACCCCACGCCCACAAAGATACAGCGTTCCACTATAACCATAGAGGTAAATCAAACTAGAATTGGGGTAGGCGTTCTCGATAAACTTGACTGCACCTTTTTGACCTCGAATCTGGGTTTTCCGGCGTCTTTGCCGTCTTTCTTTCCCTTTGTTGCAGGAGGATCTACATCCATTTCAACGTCGGCCATTATGTAGATATGATGAGGAAGTCGTGTGAGAGTGGTGGGTGCTGGTGACTGGGATGGTGGCGGTTACTGTGAAGTACTTACGCCTTACGTAACGCCGATCATTGTGGAGTCATACTAAAACCCAACCAAAACCAATGAACCCCTCAATATTCAATCCTTGTGGATTCCCGGTGCTATCGGACTCTTTAATCGAACGTCTTTGGCCATGGCCAGTAGCTCTACCAAGAGTTGGTAGTTGCCTTCTCGGCTACGACGGGTTATGATTATGTACTGGTCGAATTGCTGAAGGCCTCTGCCTATGTATATGCCATATGCTTCGAGAAAAAAAAAAAACACCATCTGTTGCACACTTTGAGGGGGCTTTTGAAATTTTCAGAAGGAGCACCTACTTTAGTTATTCCGTTCAAGTTCAGTGAATGGACATTGGTTGAAATATCTCACTAGAAAAAATTAAAGTGAGTAGCAGGAGACCGCTGAAGTTTACAAGACCAATATGTTGCATTCTAAACCTACAATACGCGATGCGCCGGCTCTCCAAGTGGCTCGGAGATGAGGAGTGTCGTGGAGTTCAATCATGATCACATGATCAGATACGGTCGCGTTTTGACTTGCCCTCAACGAAACCTTGTTGAATTTCCTGATTAGGTTGTAGGCGCCCCTTTGTGGAATTCCTGGTCGTCGTTGATACCCCAGCGCTGCTCGCCGACTATGGCGAGCTACTCTTCAGATCCATGGTCCCCTCGACAAACTACAGAAAACACATTTACACCAACAGGAACATCTCAAACTCCATTATCTACCTCAAGACACTCATATACATCTCAGTCAGGTATTTGTGCTATTTTATTTGCCTTTCGAGGTTTTTTCAGAGTTCTCCAGATACTCAGCGCCAATCCTCCGATGGCGACGACTCGGCACACAACATGCGACGAATCGTTATTTCTCCCTCTCCTTCCCGCGAAAATTCTCATTCAGACGACACGTACTCCGACGACAACTCGCTCGAGGAGGTTGAAGCCACTCTCAACAATCTCGACGACGAGTTCGAAGACACAGAGCAAGCCCTTTCACATTGGACGCGTAGTTCTTCAAGGCAGAGCTACACATCTCCTGGGACATTCACCAGCAGTTACACCGGCTCCCCCTCATTCACATCGCTGCCCACATTCACATCTCGTTCACCTGTTCTACCCCATGCCGACCCTCGTATGCGTCTTAGCAGGATTACGGAGCGTACAGAGGATTCCCGACCCACGTCAGGTGCCTTTTCAGCTGCCGCAGCGCGCCAGGTCACTCGCACACCCGACAACCTTCGAAGGTCTGCATTGCTGGGGGGAGGCACACCGTCTCATTCGCGGTCCTCTACAGATCCCAGCTCTGATCGCACTTTACCACCTCCTGGGAGAACTACAGAACTCATTGCGGTGTTTGAGGCGCAGAGTCCTGCAGGGGGGCATGGGCGAGCGGCTTCTACTCCAGGGTTTCGTGCCCCTAGTCCGTTAGTTCCACCCACAACGACGACAGGTTATGAATATGGGAGCACAAGCTATGGATATGGCAGCACTAGCTATGGTTATGGGTCGCGTCCGTCGTCTCCAACCAAATCGAGTGGGTCTTCGGGGTCCTACACTGGGCCAAGCCTTCTGTCACCGCCTGTTCACACAACTTCAACAAGTGGCTTTCGATCTACAACCCCTGGGGGGACGCAGACTGGAACTGGCTCTTATACGGGCCCTCCCACGTATACGGCGACTCCCAGCACCTTTTCAAACACATTGACCCAGAGTTATACTAACACCAATACAAATACTTACACCACTGGCACACCTTATACACAATCAGTAGCAGGAACGCCCTACACGCAATCAGTAACAGGTACACCCTACAGCAACACTGGATCTTTCACTCAAACGTCGGTGACACCTCCAGCAGGACTTCGACGTCCACAAGCATCACCCCGTTCCCCTCTTGCATCTGTTAGGAATATCGTTGCGTTATGGAAGGAACGTACTCCAACCAAGTCTGGAGAGAGACCGGGCGTTGGATCTGGCTCATCTGCATCCCCTCCCCTACCGGACGATGAAGGGTTATTTGGGATTCGGAGGAGGGTGCAACGTGCTGGACAACGTCTCCGCGAGACGGGCGTACGCGACCCAATCGCTCCAACTAGGCCTGGCAATCAACCAGTAGCCGCAGATAATGCAAGTTTCAGAAGCATTCGAAGTGGAGTGCTTCCCGCGGGATTTGACGCGGCTGAATTTAGCCCATACACTCAGAGTGAGGAAGCGGTGAGCATATTTCTTCACCCTTTCTCTCTTCATCTCGCTTATTTTCTTCTTTAGCCGTTGCACATCGGTATGCTTTGGTACCTCAATGTTCACGCATCGCCCCCGTATCGTTGGCAGCGTTGTCAGGCTTTACTTTATCCACACATGCTTCTGTTGTCCTGGCTTGCACCAGGAGGAGGTCGAGGGATTGTGGCCCTCGATTTGCTGAACTGTACAAGCGTTCAATCAGCGCCTTCGCCGACTCATCCCAGTGCTCGCGATGATGTTGGCACCTTTGCTGCCAGACTTCAAAGCTCGGAAAGGGATGGACAACCCTTGATGGATATGCTTGTTCCTTTCCACATGTTCTATGCAGATGGAGTAGAGCGTTTAGCCGCAGAGAGTCTTCTGGAGAGACAGAAATGGGTCAATAGGCTTTGGTCCGTGACAGTTACATTAGTTGTTCATCAAATACTGACATTCTTTTGTCTCATACAGGGAGGCCGTCAACCGTCCCGTTGCCATGCCTGACTCTTCATCCGTTACTCGCTCTCCCACTGGATCTATCAGGACGATTTTATCCATTGACAGCCGAAGCAGCAACTCGAGCGTTGGCTCCCGTTCGACCGTCTTTGTACCCCCTCTCAGCTCTCTTCCAGACATCTCAGATGTACCGTCAAGCCATTCTTCTTACCGCTCAGGGCTCTCCCGTCACTCCTCCCTTGTATCTTCGCACCACACTGGCACAGTGGATGATATGGTGATTCAGAACCAGGAATATGTTTACCCTGGTGATCGTCGTGTTATCAATCCTCAGAGAGGGCCCTCGTTGAGACGTACTGGGTCGATGACGGACTTGGACGAGGAGTTCAGGTCAGCACTTGAACGTGCTCGAGGTGCTCGTCCAGGACTCGGTTTCCCTAGCCAAGTTCTTGGTGGGTCGCCTGTGACTATTTCTAGTGGTTCCTCCCTCGGAAAAAATATCTTTGTCACGCCTCCTCCCAGCATTGGACGAGGCAGCGATAAAGCTCGCTCTGACATCACCGACGAACACTTTTTCAGCGCAGGTTCGTCAGGGACCAGGTCGAACGTGTCTTCCACCTACTTTTCTCAATCCCCAGCCTCCTTCACCTCTTCTGGCGCTCTCCAAACAACCACTGGCTTGAGGAGCGACACCATCACCGGTCTGACATCTGATACCCAATCTGGTCCTTCTACGTTCTCGATGACTCGAGGATCGTTGTCTGATTCTGGATCTTACCTGGGTGATTCCAGAGGTGATTCGGCTTCGTTGACAGCGATTTCTTCAACGACACTCTCGAGGGCTAGGCAGGTCAGACGAAGGGCTGGGACTGGCACACGTTCTTCAACGTTGTTGAGCGAGGGGACTTCGGATAAAGAGAATTATCTTAGTGGGAGTGGCAGCTATAGTAGTGGCAGCTATACACCTGCCAGCGGGACTTACACCCCAGGAAGTGGGAGTGGGAGTGGGAGCTATACCGAAAGTGGGAGCTATACGCCTGGAAGTGGGAGCTACACACCTGGAAGTGGGAGCTATACTCCGGGAAGTGGGAGTTATACGTCTGCAAGCCGCACTTTGGAGAGTGGGAGTTACACTCCGAGCGGTAGCTATACGGCGAGTGGGAGCTACACGCCTAGTCAAAGCTACATCGGCTCTGGAAGTTATACGCCTAGTGGGAGTCATACGCCTAGCAGTGGGAGTTATACTCTGGAAAACGGAAGTCGAACGCTTGGGAGTGACGGCTCATCAAGCAGCAGTGGTATAGGCAGGACTCCGATCTCTTCCAGTGAAACGGGTTATGACATCTGCCCATCTTCCGATTTTACCTCTCTTGAACCAACTCCCTTCACGAGCGACACTGAAACCGCAACTCCCGTAGCTCCTGCCTCTGTCGTTTCCGATGTTGCATCAGACATTCTCTCGGAGAAATACGTGACTGCATCCCAAGCGAGTACAGAGTATGTCAGTGCGTCGCAAGGCAGCGATGAATACCTGACGGCTGAGGTGGCTTCTTCCGGCGAGTCCACGTTATCATTCAGGTCTCTCTCATCCATCCCTTCGCTCTCGAGCTACAAAACAGCGAAATCAGTATCCTCTTACCGCACTGCCTCTGAGCCCGGTGAACCGACAGAGTATGTCACTGCGGACTTGTGTCTATCCGAACCAGCAACAGAATACATCACTGCCGAGTTGTGTCCATCCGAGGTTGAAGATATTCCGTCTGAAAAAAGCACTCCTCGGCTATCTTCGTTGCATCTCAGCTCTGAGCCTGATGAGGAAGTGAAGAGTATTCATAGAGTCCCATCTCTTGTCCCCACAATCAGATCACTATCCAGCATCTCTGACCTGATGCCTGAGGAGATTCCCCTTCCTGTCTCGTTGTATTCTTCCTCAGCAACGCCCACACCAGTTATTCCTCCTCTTTCTACGTTGTCTCCAACGCCATTGCAGTCCACGGAGGAATCATCAGATGTTCAAACTCCTTCCTCTTTGCGCACTCCCACTGTGACAGCAGAGACACGGAGACTCGAGACTGAAGATTCTGAGAGCCTGGTATCGTCACTGCCTCCCAGTACCTTACCTCCCACTACGTTTGGTTCGGAAACGTCTGTCCTGACTCCGTCATCACTCGCCATTTCCTCTGGATCAACTACAGCTGGTACTCTCCCGCCATCGACAGCCCGTGTATCGCCAACCACAATCGCCTCTTTTACGAGTTCTTTAAGCTCATCTATTTCTGATTCGGTAGATCTCACGACCTTCACGCAATCATCTTCATCTCTAGCTCCACCTCCACAGCGTTGGGATGCGGAATCCAATGCATCTTACGAGTCTTCGATGCTCGAACCCTCACCTTCTCTCTTGTCGATCGCCTTGCCTGAAGGGCCTGATACCTCGTTTGAGACATCTATCTTGCGGGCTAGTGGATCCGTTTCATCGATTGATCGTCTGAGCACAATTCCTCAGTCTCCTCTAACAAGTGCCTCTGCGTCTGTTCAGAGCCCACTCCAGTCATTAACACCTGTTCCTCGCCTTCCATCATCCATTTCATCTTCTTCAGATATAAAGACTCCAACAAGTCTGTCCTCTTCTGTGTCCACCCAGAGTGCACCTCAGTCACTCCAGTCACCGTCACCTCGTCTTCCACCATCATTAATATATTCTGACGATGCGATGACTCCAACAAGCCTATTTTTGTCCGTGTCCGCCCACAGTCCACTTCAATCTCTCACTCCCGTTCCTCGCCTTTCACCCTCAACTACTTCTGCAACGGACATGGCGACTCCTGCAAGCCTCGTTTCGTTCGGGTCTGCTCACAGTCCACTTCGATCACTTACGCCCGTTCCGTCTCTGCCGCTAACAGTTTCATCTGCGACTGACGTGAGAACTCCAGCAAGTTTATCGTTCAGCCTTGCTTCGTCAAGTTCGTTGGGCCGAACTCCTTCGACGTTCTCTTCGTCTTCCTTTGTCTCCCAGTCTTCACTGAGCTCGTATATATTTGACTCAAGGTCTTTGTTGGAAGAGCCTGGGTTTGATGTCGATCTTGAAAGTGAGCCCTCAACAGAGCCGTCATTGCTCACTACTCCGCCGGGATCAGCGCGCTTGGTACGAGTCTTATTTTTTTCTCTCTGCAGTTCTTAGCTGACAACGATCAATGTTTAGCCCTCGTTGGCACCGTCGTCACCCCCCAGCACACATCTCGCAACTCCTGAGGGCTCGGTCGTCGTGAGCTTCTCCACGCCCCATGGAGCTGCGGACAGTGAAAAGTCAAGTTTGAAGACAATGGAAACTGAGAGTGCGGTCACTGAACGCGACATCGGTCGAGACATCGACCGTCTTGCTGAGGAGCTTCGTCGATATGATGATGCAAGAGGGTTGGAGAATCAGGACATTGCTGACAATATCAGAACACTACAAGACGAGTTGCGAGGGTTGTCAGATTTCTTGCATAGGGTGCCTTCGCCTGAAGCTGTCCAGCAGACGACTCAACCACAGTCCGTCCCAGTGACAACGACTCCCCGACCTCAGATGCAACCTCAGATTCAACCTCAAACTACCCTAGAAACCCCACGTGGAGCGCAATTAGTGGATCGTGCTGCTGGTGGAAGCAGTGTTGTGTCTTCGTTGCGTCCTGCTGGTCCACGCGACATGGATCCTGGTGTCTCCCTCAGCCGTGCTACCAGTTCTGCAAGTAGCATTGGTTCATATCTCTCTTCTCATCACTCCGATGATGACCTTCTAGAGGAATCCTATCTGGATAACATGCCGCTGTCACCTCCCTTGTGGCAGTCGTCAGTTGAATCTGATGCAGACATTGAAGAGTCTCTTTCTTCATCTACTTACCCCAGCTCCTCGCCAGGTAGTTCCTCCAGCCCACCTCTGCCACCCTCTTCTCCTAGTCCATCGTCATCAGTGACGGAGACGGAGACTGTGCGGCCAATCGCATCACCACCTGATATACTAGGGCCTTTATCTGCCATACAAGAGCAGCTGAATGCATTACAGGAAGGTCAAGCGCTGACGAACGAATTAATGGGCACACTTCGTGATCGACCCGTTCCAGTTCCTGACGACCATACAGCGGAACTTACTGACCGACTCCACAGAATTGAGGAACTTCTCCGGGACCTGCTTGGCCAGGAGCATCCACGAGCTCCACAAGTTGTCATCGAGCGGGCCCCCACGGAGCCTAGTGAGGTTGCAGAATCCATTTCAGGTTCAACTTCGTCTGAAGGTCGTCTGCAAGCCATTGATCATCTCCGAGACATTCTCCGCAATATCGGTGGTGGCACAGAACCTCACATGCCTATTCCTGTTGCCCCCACAGTAGGTCCTTCATTATCCCAGCAACTGGATGAGATCTTATCTGCTGGCTCCACACTTCCTCCCTTGCAAATACAACACCCCCCGCCATTTGTCCCCTTCGTCTTCGAGCCCACAGATCGATCGCGACTGAGGAGTACTAGTCCCATTTCGATAGAGACACTTCCAACGCGGCCATACACAGAACCGCCTTTGCCAGAGCCGGTCTACCGAGATCCTCGTGGACCTGGCCGTCGGCGCACTGTCAGTCGGCGACTACCACCGCGGCCTGAAGGAACAGTACCTCAAGCACCAGCTGATTTTCCACCTCAAGAACCAATCCAGTATCCTGCAGACGAGGATGCAGAGCGTATTCTTAGGGACCTACGACGACAGCGTGACGAAAGGCATCAAGAACCAATAACGCAGCCTGAAACTTTCCACCCCAGACGTGGCCCACCCCCTGGTCCTGGTCATGTTAGTATATTATTTTTCAACTTAGCTCGCTTTGCTGATGAGTTCAACAGCCACCACCTATCTCGACACAGGATATTCCACCTCGATCCCAAACTGCACCCCATGATTTAGCTAGTGGTGACCCTCGGCGGGGTCCCAGCTGGTACCTTCCTTCTCGAGATCAGAGACACAGGGTGAGTTCCTCGTTCTGTCCGAGGAATCCTTTACTCAATTTCTCTAGCCGCCACCTATTATACCTCCACCATCGATCCTTCAACAAGGACAGCCTCGACCAATAGCACCACAGACACAACAGGTGCCACAGGCACAGCAGGTACCACAAGTGTCCCTAACAGGACAGCAACAAGTGCCCACATATTTACCCATGCCTGCTGGTCCTGTAGGTTTTTCTCCCAGTGACCACGGATTGTATTTAACATTTTCCGATAGACTGTTGTTCAGATGCCGCCGCTGTTCAACTCGCTTTTGGAGATATTAAGGGTATGAACCTTGGTTTACTTGATCTCGCTCTATTGACCATTTTTGCAGGAGAATCGTCTTGCCCAACTTGCAACAGTGGACCAACAACGTGAACTTATGAGATATATGCGAGGGTTAAATGGCTGGTTGGAGCGAGACGTACGTGATCGCCAATCGGAGCTTCGAGGGGTCATTGCGCGTGTCGACCAGCTGCGAGATGATCTACGGGGTATGCGTTCACAAGTACACCTCATAGGTGTGTTCTTACTTGCGATAAATTATGATCTGTCTGTTTATGCCGTATAAGGTGAACCCAGTGATGGCACAGGCTCTCCAGATGGCCCTCCGGGTCCTCAAATGCCCCAGCCACAATTCAGACCTGGACCTCAAATGCCTACACCGCATCATTTTGGAGGCCCTCAAATGCCTACACCGCAACATGTTGGAGGACCTCAAATGCCTCAACCGCAACATGTAGCGGGCCTACCACCTGGCTTCCAACCATATCCTATGCAGATCATACCACCAGTCATCCCCCAAGAACGTCGTACGCCCACCCCGCCTTTTCCCCCTGTCATCCCTCAGATGCCTCAGCAACAACCAGGGTTCATCATGGTTAATCAACCAGGTGTTCCTGTCATACCAATGGATGGCTTCCGTCCTCCAAGTCGTATGCATTCTGTGCCACCCCCACAGCACATGGAACAGCCACCTACTCCCTTCATTCCACCCATGACTGGAAGCCACAGCACAGGCTCACCAAGGCGGCATCCGATGATCCAGATGCCAATGCATCATCCCATGGGTCCCAGTGTCATTCATGTCCCAGCGGAAGAGGAGAGTAGTAGTGCTCGCTCTTCCTCCCCTCGAAGTTCCAGCCGTGGTCGTTACAGGGATTCCGGACGCACAAGGCCCAGTCGCAGTGGAACTCGAAGAACCGGTAGTTCTCGTAGAAGCCATCGACGCAGTCGCAGCTCCAGCAGGTCAAGTAGATCGCGAACACCGCCCCAGCAAATCCTTGTTACACCAGGTCCTGGTATGACCCCAGGAATGATTCCAGCTGTAATGCACGACCCTCGTTTACAACACCCCCCTCCTGTGCATGTAATTCCACCATCTGCACCGGGGTCTGTTCTTAGTCCGGGTGGTCCACGCCATCCGGAATTACAAGGTCAACTACCTCAGCAGCAGCCAAGCACTATCATTATACAGCAGCCTGGTCAACAACCTATGATGGGCCAGACCCCAATGCCAATGGGACAACCAATGATGATGACACCGTCTGGACCTCCCTACGCTCCTCCTGGGACCAGGCCAGTCATCATCCAAGGAGAAAGCCCCCCTTCGTCTCGCTCATCTAGTAGATCCGGCAGAAGACGGTCTCACAGTCGGCACAGAGCAACTCCACCTATCATGGCGGGCCACCCAGCTGCTCCTCCCATTATTCTAGCAGATACTAGGCGCTCAAGTTCCCCGGGACGACCTCTGGAATCATACACGCAAATGCCACCTCCCACGACGATCTTACCACCTCAGCTTTACGGAACTGGTACCCCAGGGGGGGCAATTATCATACCTTCAAGGTCAAGGTCGCCAAGGTCTAGCTCCAGTCGAAGTTCACGCGGTCGTCGCCGTGGGCGTCGCAGTGATAGCTATGAGCCACCAATGATTATTGGAGGGACCCCCTCTGTTCCTGCATATCCTCCATATCCTCAACCAACAGGAACAACTCCGACACAAGTTCTTCTCCCAGGTGGTATGGTTGGCCAACCCCCTGTTGTCCTTGCCGGCTCACATTCAAGGTCACGATCTCGATCTCCTCGACAACCGGCTGTTCCTATCATCGTTCCGCCGATTCAGCAACAGCCAACTCATCACGATCATCGGTCTTCACCCCGCTCTTCTCGACGGCGTGGTGATTCCCCACGTCCTGCCTATCCTGCCTATCCTGCCCAAGTGGTTATTCCCAGTGGATATCGTGATTCGCCATCACCTCGACGAGGGGATAGGTACCCACGTGATCGTGGCCGTCGTTATTCAAGTTACAGCCCTAGACGCGACTCACGGGGAAGGAGGTATTATTCACCATCTCGCGATGACAACTATGGAAGGGGCTATGGAAGGGACCGTGGAAGGGATTATGGGGACTATGGAAGGGGACGTCGTTCTCCCCCCCGTCGTGGCTACTCGCGAGGTTACACTCGCTCTCCCACTCGTGAAGACGATCCGAGAGGCCCTCGAGACAGGCCGCGAGGAAGATATCGCGAGGATCGTTCTCCCACTCGTGAAGACGATCCGAGGGGTCCTCGAGACAGACTGCAAAGAAGACATCCTGAGGATCGTTCTCCCGAACGTCTCAGCAGGCCACCCACAGGGATACATGGAACTTTTCGATCTTCAAGGGCTCCTTCCACTGAGTACCAGGAACATCGTCCTGGTGATCCTCCGCATACCCCAAGCAGACGTGAGTACCAGGAACATCGTCCCGGTGATCCTCCGCATACCCCGAGCAGACGTCGAAGTTCACAAAGCCCCACACGTGTCCCAGCACCAACCTCTCGAGGCCCAGAGCGTGTTCAAGCTGACGATGACGACCACAGAGCCCCCCCGATTAGGGTGACCGTTCCTACTTCACAACAACGCCCTCCAACTGTGATGACACTTGAGCCGGAAGAACTTCATGGAGTGAGCCGCGTTCCTACTCGTCACCGGCCTTCTGGTGGTAGGCGTATCTCCTTGACCCTATCCTACTCATCTAATATACGCTTTTGCAGCCGATTACCGCATGCGCCCTTCAACTTACCACCCTGATGAACCTGAATACGATGAAGGGGACAGCCGAAGACCACCTGCAAGCGTACATCGGGCGCCAACGAGTAGGCGTTCATCGCCATCTTCATCTCCACCTAGCAGGCATACCTCACCCAGCAGGCGTCCTAGCAGGCCTTCCACTCGGCCTCAAGAATCACATCCTGCAGCTACTACTGAAGATGATGCGGGTCGTCCAGCACGAACTCACGAAACGGGTGACGAACCTATCCATGGCATACTTCGACCTCCAAGGACTGAAGCCAGTACGAGGGCTGATATGTTTGACGCACCTGAGCCGTTCCCCCCCCACAGCCACGCAACAGGAGATTCTTATTTGCCACCACCTTCCGTTGTTCGGCCTGGTCCTCTACACACCGATGCTGATGCCCCACATGTTACTCCGCCAGATCGCAGGGCAACCGCGACCCCATTCGACCTTGGACCCGCAGACGACCAGCGTGAACGTCTCGAACGACTGGACGAAGTGGCTTTGCGCTTGCATGATGCGGCTGTTGCCGCCCAAGAAGCTGAGGATCAGAGGGAAGTTGAGTTCCGCCACCAAGAAGAGGAACGCCAGCGCTTATTCCTAGATAACGAAGAGCGTAGGAATGAAGACTCTCGGACGCGGAATGATACTATCTGGCGAGAGCTGGACAGTCGTTTGGCTGCCCTCCCTCCTCCGGCATCGGCTCCAGCAATCTCAGCTGAGGACGTTGAAGGGGAACCCCTTGCCAGTGACAGGGCATCAATTGCTTCGATCCGCACTGCAGCCCAGCAGGCAGCCTCTCAACATGCCAGCGACGTTCTAGAAACCATCAGGCTCGAAAGAGAAGATTTTGCGAAGGAGAGAGAAGCCGCTGCTGCTGAAAGAGATCGTCTCATCGCGGAAGTGACGGCTGAACGAGATCGCCTACTCGAAGATCGAGAATCGCGCATCAAAGCATTGGAAGATGAACTCGACCAGGTTCGCAATGACTTGGAGAATGAAAAACAGCAACGTCTAACTGAAGAGGCTGAGACGAGGGAGAGAGAACGACAGGAGTTTATTGAGCGTGATGAGTATGTGCGGAACCAACTTGGGGACATCACAAATTTGGTTCAGGATCAGGGGGTCGCATGTGAGAGGAAGAAGGAACTTATGGAGGAAAGATGGCAAGATAAGTTGAGTCGACGTCAAGAAAAAGATGACAAGTGGCTTGACTTGAGTGAGTTGGTGCAAAAAATTCACAATGATATGGAGAACGACCGTCAGAGAGCGGCGGAAGAGAAAGAAGCAGCTGAAGCTAGGGGTACGTATTCTCTTTTATTTTGTCCCCACGTTCGTTTAAAATTTACCTGTGCACACTAGGTCTCGAAAGGATGATTCAAGAGCTACAGAAACAAACTGCCGAACAGCGCGAGTTGCTTGAACTATTTTCTGAAAGTTAGTTGCTCTACATTTTGTTCTCTCTCTTCGAGCTGGTGGCTGATCTGCTGTCGAAGGTTGGCGTGCGGATTGTGCGAAGCATCATGAAGACACCATCAACGCTGTTCGACAGACTGCACAAGAACAGGTTCCTTTTAATGTTCAAGGGGTATGCCGACTTTGAATTTCTCAAGCATACACATCTGACAATTCCCCTATTTGCAGTACCTTGACGAGTTCAGCAAAGCCTTGGCAAGCGAGGTGCGCATGCTTCTAGGAGAAGTAGGAAAACTGCGCGAAGAAAGGAGAGCTCTGCAACAGTACGTCATTTTCCAACCTTCCTTGAGGACTTTTGACTGATTGACATGTCAGTGAATTGGGCTACCTCCTCTGTATGAAATCAAAATACGGTCCAGGAGGAGAATTCGATCCCGAATGGCGACCACCTGCATGTGGACCAGGTGGCCCAGGTGGTCCGCCACCACAAGAGCCGCCAGGACCGCCGCCGCCTGGCACCCAGCAGCCTGATCTGCCACCCATCGCGAAGCCTGCTTGGCGATCAGTGCCGAAGAAGAAAGATAAGAAGGCCAAAAAGGCCGAAAAACAACAGCAGCAGATGGCCGCTCAGCAGCCCCATGACTTCCCTGGAATGCCTGGTCCATCTTACGCGCATATGCAAGACCCGAGAAGACAGATTCAGAGTTGGGCAACTTGGCAACGTGAGTTCTGCTTACTTGAAGCATCATCTCTGTTCAGAAGGGCTGATTACTTTTACCATTCTTTTACAGCCGATCCCGCTTTACACCCCACACCACCTTCTGTGGAACCAACTTTACTCGTTCCTGATCGTGGAAGCCCAGGATTGTTCGGACCTCGCTCGGAATCTGACACTTTGTCGTACCAGCAGCCCAGACGTTAAACTTCTATCAGTATCAGCAATATCAAAAAAAAACATCTTGGCCCATTTCACAATAATTTACGACTCACAGGATTTTCTCCCACTGTTTTCACGATACTTCACGACTCGCACGATCTCTCCGTGACTTTAATTATGCTATCCCGCCCGCTGGCACATGCTCTTCACTACTACTGATCTATCACAATAAGCACCATGACCTTTGCTTGCCATTTATCATACACTTCATCTCTACTATAGGCGTTCCATATGTTGACACATCACTACTATGCACTTGCTTGTTATGTTTTATTGCAATTTTTGAAATCCATCTTGTTATCCGGCTACATCCTGCTATATCATGTATATGAAGTGGACATAAAGCTTGGCTTGGGCAACCACTGCGGACTCATAACGATCAATAACTCCTTATAATTACCTCTCCAACAGCCAAGTTCGAGACCTCAATAGCTGGAAGAGTGAAGTATGCCTACGAGTTTGCAAGTGAATGGTCCGGATGGGGCTAGTTATACATAGTGGGGTGTTCCTACATGCAATGACGATTAGGAAGCATGTAATGCGTATGAGTCTATTACTGGCAGGCAGAACGGTACTTTTAAATCGCTTCAAAACTAGTGAATCCACTCAAGGATCCACGCTCTCATCTTCCATTTTTGCAATCCGCACCAGGGCGCGGCGGAGGTGGTCTGCAAGACCTGGCGTTAACTGGAGGACGCCATCAGAGGTGCATATGCGGTATGATGGCATGGGTTGGTATGTTTCTGGCAGGATCTTGGTATGGAGTGAGTAGGGCGCACGAGTGATTGAGCTAGAAGACGCACTGTGCTGTTTTCTACGAGGACGGTTGCGATGATATCATCTGGGTCACCTATACGGCCCAGTGCAGGGATATTTCGCTGGTCTACGAGGAACGTAAGCTTTCATGTAGTGCGACGAACCCAGAAGTTTTGTATACCATGGATATGCATCCACCCTTGCTGAATCTGCTTTGCGCCATTTGTCCATATCTCATCCATGTCGTCCCGTAGGGCAGCTTTGTTGCTCTCATGCAGAACGGGTAAGAACATCGCTGTTGGCGCTTTCATAAATGAAATATGGTGCGTTAACAGAAAGCCACGCACGATTTTCTCTAAAGTCATTCAACCCTGCTCCCGTCCTCTTCGCCACCGGTGTGTCTGGGGTATCGGTAACATACGTCTGGGCCGGCAACCACCCAATAACTGTGCTGCTCTCTGGTGTCGGCGGTGTCCTTGGCAAGAAGGAAAGAGCAAACGCAGGTAAGGATGCGGATAAGGGCGTTGGAGGGTGTACGAAATGGTAGAAGAGGTCGGCTCGTTGCGGGTCGGAAAAGGAAATGTCTGTTGTCTGCTTGTTGGCGTTGGAGGAACGGAATGTGGGTGTTCTGGAAAGCGCGCGGCGCTGGTAGATGGAGAGAGGTCGGGCAAGGTGCCACGGTCTTGAGAACGCGGTTTGAAACGCGACTATGAGCATTTTTGTGCTGGCCGGGAAAAG
This sequence comes from Laccaria trichodermophora, assembly GCA_018417955.1. Classification (NCBI taxonomy): domain Eukaryota; kingdom Fungi; phylum Basidiomycota; class Agaricomycetes; order Agaricales; family Hydnangiaceae; genus Laccaria; species Laccaria trichodermophora. Next base: position 2,343,010 of record JACTVC010000001.1, read on the forward strand.
CGGAAAGGCTCGGTCCGAGAATCACATTGCTTGGCTGTATTAGATTTAGAAGCTCCCCTCTCTGGTAAAGACTCCGTCGATATATTTATCATCATCCCTCGCGCCTGACCGTGGTTTGGACCCTCGAACATGCACGGTAAGTAATGAAAATGTGGTCTTATTTCGCTGTGGGGCGTCGGGATGCGGTCTCGAAAGTTTCTAGGCCGTAAACGCCTCTTGAGTTCAATATTGATACATTGTGATTATGTGGCATGCTCTCCAGTTTTTTCTCTTCTCTTAACCTTTGAGTCTACTTCGCTTTCATTGCCTCTGGATGGGGCCCAAGGTGGGCCGTAGCGAATATGGAAGTGACCGCCATGAGTCGGATTAGGCGTTCGGTGGCCGATAAAACTTGAGAGCGAGAGAACTGCAAATGACGGAAATGGAACTGCAATAGAACCCAGGAGTCAGTTCGAATAAAAACATCAACTGAGTGATATTCACGATAACGCCATGGCAAGCGACCCCCATACAGGATCCAATCTAACATGTCCAGCGGGGTATAATACACCAGCGGCAATGGGCAAAGCAGCGAGATTATACATGATGGCCCAGAACTAAGATTCGATGAGGATTCATTTCTCGAACACGTTCGACGAGCACTCACAAAGTTCAATTTAACCCGTCGGAAGATTGTGCGAGAAAGATCAATCAAGGTGAGAACACCAGAGAGATCGGAAGAAACTAAGATGAAAGACGCGGTAGAAATAGCAACATCGCCTGAAAATATACATGGGTCAGCTGCACGAAAAAGGGGCGCTCCAGCCCGTTACACTCACTACCCGACCCAATGGCAATGGAAACATCAGCTGAAGCCAAAGCCTGCCCTCCGGTCAATTGATTTTTAGCATATCATACACATGCACTCACTGGAGCGTCATTGATCCCGTCTCCCACCATCGCCACGATGCTTCGTTCATTCAACCTCTTCCTATAAGCTGCTGGCCATCTGGATGCCCGTGGTTCTGGACGTGTTGCCTGAAGTCGTCGAATATGTTGTGCCTACGTGCATGCTCAAAACCAAGCAACATAAGCTCGCTTCAAGTGATGCACACACCTTCTCATGTGGTAGAACTCCCGCGATTACTTTGTCTTGAGGGATACCGACGAGCCTCGCCACGGCCTTCGCCGTCGTCAGATGGTCTCCAGATATCATCCAAGTCGCGATCCCTCGAGCTTGAAGGCGTGAAATGACACTTTTTGCATTGTGGCGAATCACGTCGGCTATGGCGAATACAGCAGCGACCTGAAACTCAGGCGGGGGCCTCCCACATCCCTCCTGACACTCATCGCATATAGCAAGAAAAACCACAGTCTTTCCTTCCATTTTCCAAGATTCCGAACAGCGCGTAGTGTCGGGACCGATTGCCACCCTGTTGTCCAACATCCACTGCTCGCTCCCAAGAATGACTTCGCATTGTGGTGTCTCAAAACGGGCTTTCATTCCTCGGCCAGAAATTTCTTCGAATGCGCTGCCTGCTATCAAAGCTGCTCCCTTCTCTGCGCAATGGCTTCGAATAGCTGCCGCAAGGGGATGGGTGCTCGCTGACTCCACCTCGGCCGCAATCCCAAGAATCACCTCACGCGTAAGAAACGCATCATGATAGACCTCAACATCCGTTACGCATGGCTTTCCTCCTTCAGTTAAAGTTCCAGTCTTATCAAACACGACGACATCCAGTTGAGCGGCCTCCTGAAACGCTTCACCGCCGCCTCGTGGTAATATACCCAACTTGGCAGCGAGACCAGAACCAACCAAAAGTGCGGTGGGTGCTGCGAGACCAATGCCGCATGGGCACGCGACAACAAATACCGCGATAGCAAATTGAAGTGACCAGATAGCTATAATTACATGAGTGATTTTCCCAGAAAGAGGTGGGATAACGCACGCCACCCGCCAACGTCCTTATCCAGGTAATTGCGAGGAAGGACACCACTCAACCCAAGACTCAGCCAAGTAAGCCAAGTCAACATCGCGAGCAGAGTTATGACTGGGACAAAGTGACCAGTCAGGATATCTGCAAGCCTTTCGATTGGGGCACGTTTGTTCTGGCCATCACGTACAAGCCGAACGATGTGGTCGAGCCTGATGGGATGGCTTGGCTCAATGATACACTCCAAAATAAACTGAGTTGCACATACATTGTTTCACCCCCGATAGCATCGACCCGTACGTCCAAAGCTCTCGAGTCATTAATAGTACCCAGAAACACCTTATCACCAACTTTCTTCTTGATTAGTCTTGCTTCCCCAGTGAGAGAGCTTTCGTCAAAACTACTTTCACCGGATACAACCGTTCCGTCAGTCGGTGGACTTGAACCTTTCTGGACACGGACTACGTCCCCAATCTCTAAATGATCCACTGAGGTTTTCTGAATCCTAAATCCAGGAGATTCAATGTATAAACCATCTTCAAAACCAATGGATCCACTCTCTAAATCGTCCGCGGAAGATCGAAAGCGTGTGTCTGGGTACTTTTGCAAATGCGGACTCAACAGATACGCCTCTGCAGGACGGAGTTTCCCTAAACTGGTGATAGCGTCTGCAGTGTGACTTTTACTATAGGCCTCCAGATATTTTCCTTTGGCGTCAGAGATCAGCCAATATCTTATATGATGACATTTAAAATTGAACTTACCGATGAGTAGAAACATCGTCAAGAAAACGACAGAATCAAAGTAGGTGCTAGTGTCCCCTTTGCCACTTGGAGAAGCGGGCTGAGAAGCGGCCAGAGCAAGCAAAACAATCGACGAAAAATAAGCTACGGAGACTCCGGAAGAAACCTGTACACTCAGGAGTAAGGATCAAATTTTCTCCAAAACAGTCTCACGCACCAAAAGATTCATGCTACCAAAGCGAGTAAATCGTTTCCAAACAGGGGTCTTACTGCCCCGTTTCCAGAGTGACACGATCTTGGTCCAGCCTCTGCGGTGAAAATCACCGGCGCTGTAGAACATGACGGGTGTGGCCAGGAAAAAAAGCGACCACTGTGCTCTGGATGTCTTGCCGGTCCATATGGGTTCCATAAAAAAATCTTTGGTCGAGTTTCCGTTGGGTGCAAGACTCATAAAAACGATTCCGATAATGAAGGTAGGCATGGCGATAACCAGAGAGGCTATGAATCGATAAAGCAAATGCCGTCGCTCACGCTGCTGAATTGCGCGCGAACGTTCCTCGATACTGGGAGGTTTGTAAACCGACACCTTCAATGGGGGTGACTGACTGCGACTCAGTGCATCAATGATCGTTCGGATGGTGAAAGATGGAGGAGAAGGTGAGTAGGTGATACGGAGGATGGCATCTTGACCGTCAGTTGATGCTATTTCGACCGTTGCTTGATATTTTTCGAGAACGGCCATTATTTTCTCCGAACACGACCTGTCGTAGTGTTGAGCAACCACTTCAAAATAGGTAGAGGAAGATAGGGTTTTACTTGGGGATTCTCTCGACGCGTAACGAGATTGTGCGAGATTGATTTGAAGGCTCAACCTTCTTACGAGTTGAAGCCACATTGATTACAGCCGCCCCAAATCCTGCATCTTCTATGACAACCAGAACGCTGTCCACCAATTCCTTTCGCTCCACAATCATCGACGCTGAATTAGAGAGTAGGTTCACAGACAAGTCAGAGACGTCAGGCAGCTCAGAAACAAGCTCTGTGATTGCTGATGAACAAGCGGCGCATGTCATTCCTTCAATAGACAGGGAGACATGATAGGGGCCTTCAGCTTCAATTTGTTCCTTCGGGTCTGAGGCGACCTTCCTGAGATCAACTGCACTGACACAGGTGCAGCTAGCGGACAATTAAAGAGTGAATGAACAATAAACCAGAATGTACACACCTTGAACCACACGTGCACAACTCGCAGGTACAGTCGGTACGACATGAGCATTGAGAGATGTCACTGGCTTTGTGTGATATTACAGGCCCAGGATACGTAGCCATTGAGGCAACACAAGAGAAGTGGTCGATAGGAATCGCTTGTGGACAACAGTGCTTTTATATCTTGGGTCTTCAAGCAACTTTTCCGGGTAAGCTTGGGGGAGAAGGGGGATATTCCTCGGTTGGCAAAGAAACGGAGTTCCGAGTAGGATAGAAGTCAGGTAAAATTTTTCAGGATAGCCATCAAATCACTCATGGTGAACCGATACTGACGAGGGTACATGATAATGGTGAAGGTTTCCCTGGATTGGCAAGGCAGGATACAAATCACTCCGCACTCATGCGGGGTTCTGTCAATCTCCATCTGTGCAATGTTAGGGTCGATTTGACAATGATAGCGTAGGGACCGATATATTTTTGACTTGTGAGGCAAATACGTACAACGGCGAATAAGGGCGAAACTTCGGGATCCGGATGTTTACAGCCCAATTGCCTCAGATGACGCCTTAAGCTTCTTCCTCGGAGACCCCTTTAGGTCCACTCTTCGTCATGTGGTCCAAACTTGGTTAACGTTCCCATCCGCGCATTGATACGTCTGCAGGCGATTACCATTATCTGTCAGCCCATCAGTCAGGTCAACGCATTGATCTGAAGTTGTCAGCATTAGATAGTGAGGATTTGAAAAAAACACAACGGACGTACTCGTTCCATTTAGAACGATGCTTCTAAATAGAGTGTATATCCACGTCTGAGCAGGAAGGCCAGCAAAGCACTGCCAAATTTTTAAGCCAACGCCACTCGCTGGTGCTAATCACGAATGTTAAACAAGTAAACGTGGTGTAAGGCGCAATTGCCTCACTCTTGCCGGCATCCAGACAAAAACCCGTATCAGCCAACACAACAGGTGTAGTGGTCCCACGACCAATAATCCACTTTTGGGCCATGGTTTCGTTACAGTCATATCTGAGTTTGGACTGAGCAAGGGACGGCAATTTGGGTTTGATAGAACCCACATCTGCACTGCGGTTCCGTTCTGGAATATTCCCCCACGAACATCCAAACATTTGTTGGTAGATCCGATTGGATGAAGGCTGACGGCGTCTCTGGGTACAGGGAATGTATCACCGGGACAGAACCTGAAGAGACAAGTTCAATCGCGTAAGACGGCACGAGAGGCATTCTAACGTTACTGTATAACCCGTCGAACCTGGACACTGATATAAGGGAACGGAGGGCGCTACGATTGACGGTATTGGGAATCGTGTTGGAGGGGAGTTATAGACGTTCGTGCATGTCGCGTTATTGCATACATCTACATTGCAAAAATCATTGAACTCAACCAAATGAGCATGATTAGGATTTGCAGGGGCTTAGGCTTGGCTCACTATAGGACTTGTTGGCGCGATGCTGACACCCGTGTTGAAGTTATCCAGATCTCTTACAATATAATAGTAACTGGCCTGAAAAAGATGAGATATATGAAAAAACTCGATAGCTATGCAAGACGATGACTGACACTGCCATAAAACCCGGCCCTCGTCGTTCCAACACCTGTGTTGCCACTCCCAGCGTACAAATTGGTGTAGATGAACCCGCTCCAGTCATTTGGATATATCTTAGAAACGATTCCATTAGATGCGAGTGAGCCCTGCGATTCGCCGTTTATGTACAAAGTTATTGGCTGGGGGCATTTGTTGTTGATCGTGAATTGAAGGTTTGCAAGGGCGATAGAAGAAAATGCGAGCAAAATGAAGGAAAGGTAGAAAGCCATCTTAACAACACGACGGAGGTCGTGGTTCTGGCAAGCTACAAAGTAGCGCCTCCATTCAAGCCGCCACCCACGGGCCACATTTATGGAGTTGGCCGCACATCGTTGCAGGAGCTAGAAAAAGGCTTGGCAAGTGTGACACGTGTTGTCAACATGAGGAGCTGAAGCTCATCGAGTTGCCATTTCAAAAGTTACATTACTTTATCCAATAGATTGTCCTATGCCGACTCTTCCGAGTACCCCCTTAGTTCTCCAGACCTGCATACAAAACCTCCTCCAACTCCGCCCACAACTTCCTCTCCTCCGGATCACCTGGCGAGCAAAGCTGAGTTCCAAAAACCACAGCAACACCAGTTGTCGGATCCAGAAAATACTCAGTGCCTGCCCAGCCACCCCCTACACGTCGTATACAATCAGTAACGCGTAAGGTAAAATCAACGTGTTTGAAGCTCACAAAAACCACTCCCTTTCCTTCGTTTCCCAGGCCAATCCTCAGTTGTCACTCCCAAAGCGGTGCTATGGGATATGGCAGGGGTACTGAATCTACTGATGAGTGATTTAGCACCCTCCTCAGTGAGAGTGGGTACGAAGAAGCTATTAACGGTATCGGCCTTGAGAATTGGGTTCGGAACCGGTCGTCCGGCTGGTTAAATTTGATCTTAGCACCAGATTCGTTAAGTAGGCAGACCGGATGGGCGTACCTTGAATTCGTAAGACATGGCGAAGAAGGGTAAGATAATCACGAAGGGTAGCATAGAGGCCTATGCCTCCGAAGTGCAGCTGGACTAAATAAAGATTTTGGTCTCGATTGGATCGGGCAAGGAGATCCGTACCTTTCGAAGGATCCTGTTCTATCAATGGTGTTTGACCAGTGAACCGAAGGAGCTTTCCATCTGCATCACGGAAGGCCAAAGGGACGGCAAGTTCCCTTAATTCGGGGGTCAAGTAGAATGAGGTGAACTTCATTCCAAGAGGCTCAAAAATATTTTCCTTGCTAATTGATAGATCAGTAAGCGTCCTTGGGATACAAACCGGTTATGCGCACCAGTACTTCTCCAGGGTATGTCCAGACACCTTTTCCACCACAAATCCTACGATATCGGAGCTCCATCCGTAGCTGACTGGAATCGACGTGCTACAGGTGCACATTTTTTAGGTAGGAAATATGCTCACAGCTGGTACCAGGTTCAAAGGCAAGAGGAATTGAAGGCGATTCTTTCTTGAGGAAAGCCTTGATTATTCATATCACTGTTTTTAGCGACAAGAACATACCTTGATCCTATCGTAAAACTTCTTGAATACGTCATTCAACTGCCCGTCTTGCGGAATTGTATATGGAGCCGGAAGGGTGTACGGTGGATCGGAACTTTCATACTTGTAGTATAAACCGCTTGAGTGGTTCAAGATGTGCATCAGAGTAATCGCAGTTCCCGCAGGCTTCGAAGTAAGCGTCTCAGAACTGTCAATAATCCCAAGTTCCTTCAATTCGGGTATATAATTCGATATCGGAGTATCAAGGCTGAGCTTTCCCTGTTCCACCAATTTCAGTGCGGCGATCTGCTTGATGACAGGTAAAGTATAAGGAGAGTGATATCGAGTGAAAGTTAAAGACGCCCATTGGTTATGAATTTGGTCTGACTGCAGATCCAGAAGACGCTGTCTGGTGTGACTTCTCCACTTGCGGGATCGTCAAAGACGCGCGTTCCTGAGCCACGGAAATACAGCTCTTCATCGAGGTTCGTTACTCCGAACACAAAATTGGGAATCTTCTTCTCCTCAACGGCTCGGGTCTTGTGGTGCATAAGCTCAATTGAGGCGAGCAGAGACCATTTCAAATACATACGAACAGACGGTCCAGGGCCTCTTTCCCAGAGTCAGATAGTGTAGGCATTTGTGGACGACAATATCGGGGAGTGATGGACGTAGTAGCTCGACAGAGCTCAACCACTACCGTCTTGATGGTCCAAACCGTCACGCGCCAGGGGTTATACCAACGGGGTCTTTACATGGAGTCTACACCATTTTGGCGGCAGAAGCTGGAGATAGGGATTAGTAATCATGGAATACAACTTTCTACTAGTAATCGACTGACGCCAAACTGACACTATCATCTTTGAATAATTACTTACCGAGTCTAACAGGCTACTGAACGCTGAAGATGTCCGAAATACACATCAATGACCAGGTCTCTTCCAATTCCGTCCCAAGAGTCAAGCCCCTCCCAAAAAATATATCCATCCCCGTGCCTTTCTTCTACGCACCTAGTGACGACGGGGTCGACGAGAACTTGCTCATCTTGCTCCACGGTCTCGGTGAGTGCTATCATATACGTTTTGTTTCATTCCCTGAGCCCGTATTAACGGAAAACCGTAGGTGACACCCATGCACCATTTTCCAAGCTTGCGCGTCAACTGAAGCTTCCGCAGACTGCCGTTCTTGCACTCTGCGCCCCAGAGCAGTAAGTAGGTGAATCTTCTAGTTCGCGAATTATCGTTTCACTCTTTGACCACCTTATTCCCCAGGGTACCCTTTCTATACGAGGAATCGTTTCAGTGGTATCGATCCTTCAATGACCTCGGGGAACTAATCGAACGACCAAACCCAACTCCTGTACTGGATCTTCTCTCAAAGGTCGTCGACCACTTAACCTCGCACTGCCAGTGGCCTTTGAACCGCATCCACTTCTTCGGATTTGCCCAGGGAGGGAGCGTCGCTGCAGAATTCGGGATCCAGTGTTGGAAGCGGCAAACCCAGCGGCCGAAGGCCCTGATGTCGTCAGAATCTACGGGGATTGGTACTGAGCCGTCATCACTTGGATCGATTGTCACGATCTCAGGGCCTCTGATATCATACCCAACAGTATCATCCCTTTGTCCTACTCCCGTACTCGTCGCTCATAGGGCAGCGCCAGCGGAAACAGCCTTACAGCCGGGCGCTCTGAAGGACTTTAGTAAGGCGTACCAGATGGTTACCGAATCGAAAATGGGATCTAGAGGTGGAATGCCCGCTTCAAAGGAGGAATGGGAGCCGATTATGCGATTTTGGAGTGCAAAGCTTGGGACGAGACACCCTGAAGGTTTGTACGAGGTCAGAAGGAGCTAAACTAAATGTTATGATCGCAGAATCAATAGACATATGTGAACTCCTTCGTACGAATTCCTTTAAAATTTCGCAAGAAAATGGTCGAGATTATCCACGTAGTTGTAAATACAGATCGAAACATATAACAATACAGAGAGCTTTAACATTGTAGAGAACAGCTTGTGGAAGAAAAAAGATAGGGAGGTAGCCAGCAAAGAAAAAATTTAATAAAACCCAAGACTATGATCCGTTGGAACCAGCAGCAGCCACACGTTCATTGACCTTTTGACGATGTAATCGATTCTTTAAATGTACTTCATAATTGGAGAGGGTTTCGCCTGGACCAGGTGTATACAACTGAGGAAATGGATCAGTCATGAAGGATATGGGTCGAACAAAGCGGATTATATTTACCTTGCCAGGGCAGTCTAAACATTTGATGCGCCATTCCGGTGAGCTGGTGGCATTCACTTTACGCAAAATGACCTCAAATCTGTCGTTGTGGTATTTGTCTTGCATTAGCTGCATAGCAGAAGTCAACCATGCAGGTGGCTAACATCAAAAGCATCAGCTACCAATTCGTCCAAACCAAAAAAATCTCTTACCCATGCTTTCGACGGGCTGGGTGGGGCAGGCAATTCGGTAGCTGGAGGCTTACTTATAGGTGGAGGGGTAGAGGGCGTCACAGCAGCAGCTGGTGGTGGATGAGGTGTTGCCGGTGGCTTGCTATGGCTCCCATTCAGCTTCACCCTCTGAGCAAGCGGGGGTTCAGAAGCGCTGGATGCGGTCGATACTGGTGATATTGCCCGGTCATCGTCATTCAGAGTAGCCGCTGGAGTCGGAGACTGCCGAGAAGACGCGTCCACGTCTCCATTTGACCTAGCTGGCGTCTGTGGTTCTGAAACGTCGGCCATAGGCGTAGCTGCCGTGCTCTGGGCGCGCAAGGCAGCTGCGGCACCCTTCCTCTTTGACGCTGGCATTTTCGCTTCAGCCTCACGTTGCTTCAGCCCAGAATGATAGTCGGCGTCTGCATTGTATTCCACCGGCCGTGGCCTTCTATGTCTATGCCAGAACTTCCCTACGGAGGAGGAGGGTTCGCATCAGCTGTCGTAGAAGCAATTGTCGAGGGGAAAAACGTACCACATGTGCCGCACTGTGATTTATCACCAAGAGGCCCTTTTCTCCGTCCAATAGCAATGCTTTCAGGACAGCCACAATTCGAGCAATGCCAAACGCCATCAATGTAATTCGGGTGCTGTCCATCAACAAATTCCTTCTCTTTGGCTTCTCGTTCTAGCTCCTTGGCCCTCTTTGCCGACAAGATCTTGGCAGCCTTGCTGTCCAGAGCAGGAACATTGTTAGCACTCGGAGGAGGATCGTTGTCCAAGGGAGCAGGTAATTTCGAGACGTCTGCAGCTGTAGACGGCGTGGGAGCAACAACTTGGGCACGAGGTCGCAGGGTGTTCGGGGGAATAGGAGGCGCCTTAAATAGACCCTTCGGCTTCTTCTCTTTTTGCGCAGTAGGCGGCGGCTGTGGAGCCTGCTGGGACGGCAAGGATTGAGGCATAAATGGCGTCCCATTCTCAGATGCGACCATGTTGGCGATGGTGAGCGAGGCAGCAGCAGCAGCAGCCCGACGAGACATTGGCGCGTTCGCAGCGGCAGCAAGAGCCAACGTTGCTGGGTCAAGTTCAGGGAACCCAATAGCAGGCGTGCGATAAGTCCTGATCGGTTCTCGGTCTGGCAAAGCAATTCCGCGTCTACCCCTGGTATTACGCTTTCTGCGCTTATTCAGGTCCTTGTCCCGCTCCTTTTCTGTTCTGTCGATCTCCCCGTCGCTGAGGTAGTTGAGGAGGGGAGTGAACATCTGAACCTCGCTCACTGGACGAGCACCCGACATCAAGCTGGGCAGGAATGATTGCTTAAGGTCCTCATCTTGCACAAGAGCACCATCAGAAGGTTGATGGCCGACGAGGAACAGGGACTTTTGGTATGTCTGCACTTGCTCTCGTATTGAGTGGGCGATAGCAGTTCTATTATTTGTCAGGGTCTGATCAGCACCAAAAACAGGCGATCGAAAAAAGGCACAGATGACGTACTTGAATTCTCCACATAATCCGAGTTCTTGGGTGTAAACATCCGCGAAATCTTCTGGTGACGCATTTGTATTGTCCAGATCCCATTCGAACTGATCGTCGAGCTTCATAGCTCCCACAATGATGTCCAACTGCAACGAAGGAGTAAGGTTCAGAAACATTTGGTGCTGTAACATAAAACATTACCTTGATCAAGATCCGCATATCCTCGTGGAGACTCTGCTCGTCCAGCTCGAGTTCCTCTAGGGTCATGGGCCTTTCATCGTCACCATCACCCTCGTCCATGCACACGTCCTCAGGCTCCTCAACTTTAACAACCTTCCGCCTCTTCCTCCCATGTTTGCTACCCTTGCGAGATGCACCTTCAACACGGACGCGTTTCCGCCACGACTCCCACCACCTAAGACTCTCCTCATCAAGAGCTCCTCGCTGGATGGATGCATCTTCAGGTTCAGAGAGCTCACCACCCTCGCCATCGTAATTTGCCGAATGGGCTTTATAGTCGCTGAGTTGATCTTGTATTGACTTGACGATGAAGGAGTGGTAAGAGGAAGGGAGGGCATAATCCTCCACAAGGGATTGAGCGAAATGTTCTGGAGTTACCACGGGGTCTGAAGAAAGTGAAGGTTAATGCATGTGTCAATGGGTGAAAAAAAAGTGAGAAACAAACCATTCAAATTCCAAACAAACGTATCCCGCATCTTATGGTGCTCAACATCAAATTCCAAGCGAATGGGAATAAGTTGTTCAGGGCGATTCGCCTCTGCAGGAGCCAGCGTCCTCGGCCTGAAACATCATCATCAACTGCCACGAGGTAAAAGAAAAGAAAAAATCAAACATACAATCTCAAACCCTCCCTTCTAACACCTCTTTTCCTCTCTCTCCCATCTCTTCCTTCCTTCTCTCTACGCCTCGGATACCTAACATCAAACTGTTCCCTTCCCCTCCTCCAGCGATTCAGATTCCCACCAGGGAATCCCTTTTCCCACCACGACGCACCAGCAGGCCCAAAAGTTTCCCTAGCCTCCACCGCCATCCTCTCCTTCATCCGCCTAAAAGCAACCTCATACTCCTTGTCCACCTTGATCCACCCCTGCACATTCTTTATATCATGCTCTGACAGCGGAGGGATGCGCTTCACAGACTCGATCAGGGGAACAGCGCTGACGCGCGTAATGGCGGGATTGAGGGTGACTCCGGGAGGTAGAGGCGGAAGCTGCGCCAGCAAATTGGCAGCAGCTGCAGACCCACCAGCACTGCTTACGCTTGGCCCGGATGCGGGTAAACCGCCCGGTGCCGCCGGAATCCCCGCTGCCGACAACGACGATGCCAAAGCTTGTTGTTGTTGAGGCGTAACACCCATCCCAGCTCCTCCTGGAACAGCACCTGGACCAGGGAGCGGAATCCCTCCACCAATAACACCAGGAGCAGCTGTGGGAGGATGCATGCCCGCCAGTGGGATCGCAGGCGCTGCAGAGGGAGGAGGCATCACCATTCCTGGCATACCGCCCATCCCAGACATCCCACTTTTCACACCAATTCCCATCAAGCCAGCCGGATCCAACGGCTTCGACATTTGCGGAGGAGGACCCATCATCCCAGACGGAGGTAAAGATCCTTGTCTCTGGGATGTTTGTTGATTTCCAGGAGGGAATTGTTGTGGGGGAATCGAGCCTTGACGTTGCCGTTGAATTGGGATATCCATGCCACCTCCAGGCACCATGCCCATAGAAGACTGAGGTCGAGGCGACTGGGTTCTCCGTTGCTGTTGATGCTGATGCTGAAGCATGGCTTGAGTTTGTGCTTGAAAGATGTTGTTTGTGCCTCCTGGCATGCCAACGTTCATGTTCATACTGCCCAAACCCCCTGAAGTAGGAGTAGATGGGGAAGGCATTCCACCTAAACCGTCTCCAGAAACAGTCCTCGGCATGCCAGGAGGACCCATGGGAGTTGTTGGTGGCAAGGCCATTCCGCCTCCCATTCTTGGAGATCCCATGCCAGGCATGACACCATCAGGACCACCAACTTTACGTTTTGCACCTCGATAAGGAGACATTGGCGGCGGAGAGCCTTCATGCTGTTGTTGGGAACCAAAAGGTTGACCACCTCTGTGCTGTTGTGGTGTGTGCGTTTGGGGTAACGGAATGTGCGGTTGAGATGATAGCGGTGATTGATTAGGAAAAATGTTTCCCCCTTGTTGCTGCGTTTGGGAAGGCTTTTGTGGAAACCCGTTCATCATGCCACCAGCATTCGCATTAAAACCCTGTTCGAGTTCTGTTAGCCTAGCTTAAATTCGAATAGTAAGAAATGTACCATATTTCCGCCAGCACCAGGTATCTGACCAGGGGGACCAACGCTCATGCGACTAGAAGGCCTTTGAATCCCCATCTGAAGCTGCATTCTCTGTTGTTGTTCCTGTATCCTCTGCTGTTCCTGCGCCCTCTGCTGCTCGTGCATTCCCTGCTCTCGCATCCGCTGCTGGTGCTCCATTTGCTGCTGGTGGAACCGCGGATCCTGCTGCTGCTGTTGTTGCTGTTGCTGTTGATTGTGCATTTGTTGCATCTGCTGGCGATGCATCCTCTCCTGCATCATCCGCTGCTCTTGAATTGACCCCCCCATACCACCCATGCCTCCCCCTAATCCAGGACCAGGAATAGTAGGCGAGCGATGCGCCATTGACGTCCCAGGACGCGAAGGGTGTCCTTGTCCTTGGCCTGACTGCTGGCCACCCATGTTCATAACGCCTCCCATGCCATGCATACCAGCAGCGGTGGTGGGACGGGGTGGGGGTGGGGGCATCATTTGGTTCTGATTTTGTGGGTTGGACGGAGGATTGGACGTAGAATGCGATGATGCTGAGCTTGATGGTCGATCAAAGAACCCACCCATGGCTATTTGCTGGTTCGAGTTCTGCTGCTGGGCAAATTGCATCCCACCCATATTTGCGTTGTTCATGTTCCCTAGGCCTCCACCTCCACCCAACATGTTTCCGCCTCCTCCTCCTCCTCCTCCTCCTCCTCCCATCATGTTCCCAGCACCACCACCCATCATATTCCCCATACTTTGCCCACCCATCGACATCGACATCTGTTGGTTCTGCTGATTGATGATAGCCATGGCCTTGTTCCCAGCCGCATTTTTCTCCTGCGGGCTGAGCGCGGCGAATTGCTCCCTCGTTATGCCCATCATATTCAACATCGCAGCTGTGTTTATTTGAGGGGGTCCACTGGAACCAGTTGAGTTCTGCAACATCATGGGGTTGATATTGGCATTGTTCATGTTCATCATGTTCGATGAGGACGAATTTCCAGAAGACGAGGAGGCGAGAGCGGCTGGGTTGATGCCTCCCATACCACCCATAACCATGTTCCCCATACCGCCTCCGCCACCCATCTGGTTCATGCCGTTCATCATGTGTTGTTGATGTTGTTGTCGTTGTTGCTGCTGGTGTAGAAGCTGGTTGGCACTGATAGAACCTTGGCCTTGGCCGTTCATTCCACCGCCAGAGCCGTTCATCAACTGAGCAGGGTTCACGCCACCACCCATGCCTCCAGCCCCACCAAAACCTCCGCCTCCGCCGCCATATCTCTGTTGTTGCTGCTGCTGAGAGTTAGAGAAACCCCCGGCTAAGAGGGCTGGATTGATGGATTGGGATTGAGAGTAATTTGACGAGGAAGAGGGATTGGATGGATACGTGTTCATAGCTGATCGAATGTGTGAAACTGTGCTGAGATGATGCATATACGCGCTTTGGGCTTACCAGGGTTGTCAAGTCGTAAAGTAAAATTCCTATGTGCTTGCGTTTGTAGCTGTTTGAGGATGAGATAGAGTTGGTTTGCTAGACGCCATACGATGAGAACACGACGGGATTAGAGAGGGAATACGTGAACTGACCGAACTGGTATCAAAATAGCAATATTCCTCGCCAAAATGGCCAAGTAAGAAGAAGACGAATGAAGAGACCTGTGATAGGTGGTCAGTGACGTGTCGATGGGTAGGACAAGCAGAGATCGAGTAAAATGGGCGCATATATGTGGTAAAAAACGCGACTAGGGAGAGTATCGCGAAAAGAGTCAAGGCTGAGCAGAACGCGCATCACAATGGATGGAGGCGTGCGAACACGTGCCTGGAGCGACAGACGGCGACTAGGAGGCGGGGAACATAATACATACCCGAAGAACGTCAAAAAGATGGGCGGACGTGAACCTAGAGGATGGGGTCAGCATGATGGTTGAGGAGAGAGGGGGGGATAGGCGGGATGGAGGGAGGGGAAGCAAGACGGAGGCGGGGACGGAGGAGAAGGAGGGCGGGAGGATGGACGGACCGGAGAAGGGGGACTGACTGAGTTTACGCAAGCGGGATGGCTCGCGGGACCTGTTATTTCGTTGGTAGATGGGCTTGAGGAGCTGCGTCGTCGGGATGGCCTGACTCGTTTTTTGCGGGTGACGGAAGAATCAGGGCCGAAAGTGGGCGGCCGGGGCAGTTTGGTGGAGATTCTGGGATGGGATTTGATTTGGAGCGTAATTGCTTCGCAGCCGCGTATGACTTTCGCCGTATACACAGGCCACAAAACTACTGCAATCGAAAAACTAACTGCAAGGGAGAACAACAACACAACAGTCACACGATGTGACGGGGTTGAGGGCAAGGTCACCAGTCACGCTTACCCCAGCCCGCCCTCTGGCTCACATAGCAGTGGAGGTCGTCGACAACATCCTCGAGCAACTATGTATACGGGCAGGGGAGCGCGCGCATCAGGACATGTGTCGGAAGTAGATTTTTACGAGGCTATCTGTCGTGTTCCAACGGCTGCAACGGAGCCAGATCTCAGATCCAGATCTCACACACTCAAGCCCTTTCAGAGGTCTCGCCGA
Source organism: Laccaria trichodermophora (assembly GCA_018417955.1). Lineage (NCBI taxonomy): Eukaryota > Fungi > Basidiomycota > Agaricomycetes > Agaricales > Hydnangiaceae > Laccaria > Laccaria trichodermophora. The sequence goes on from JACTVC010000001.1 coordinate 2,358,751, forward strand.
CCACTTCACCTTCCAATTGCTATACCACCCATGTGTCCAAAATAAGCCTCACATGCTCATCCCATTACTCCTCACTTTTCCCCTCCGCTTCCCCTCCCCGCCTCTTTACTGCCATCCATCCTACGCAAAACCACCTTCCAACAATCAATATCATCCCATTTTCACAAGTTTCCATACAAGACACTAAAAGAGACCATATCGATGACACATTCCTCGTACCTGCAGGCAGCTGTCATCTTTTGCCATCATCATCATCATCATCTCGCAAATTCAAAAAAGTTCTGGAGCACGCTTCCTTCCAAATTCTTTCTCCTTTCTCCAAGCGCTCCTGACTTCCTCCCTTTCTTTAAACCTTTTCAGTCCTTCCAAGTCTCCGCTTCCAGGTCCGTGAATTGCTTGCTAACGGACCTTACGAATGCCATCCCAATCCCGATCACCCAAGCAAATGTGCAGATACAAATTATACCCGGCGGACCTGGCTCGGAGCCTCATATTCATAACGTCAGACCGCTTTTTCATGAGTAACCCAACAACGCTTCTTTGTTCCTCAAGGTATCTCTCCCTGCGCAGTGCGTATCAAGCTTCCAGCTTTTCTTATCCTCATCCCCCTCCGGTTTTTCGGTATTACCGGTACAATCTACAAACTACGCCACAAACATACGCTTTATTCAGCCCACCTGCCTCTCTCTCAAACTTCAACACCCCGCAAGCTTTTGTCGACCTTGCCAAGGTTATACCGCTCTTCCGCCCTGATCGACAATTCCATGCAGAGCTCGGATCACGTGGATCCCGCCGCTCCGCCCTCCAGCTCCTTTTTAGGAAGAAAAGCGCATCGCATCAGTCATGTATCGCGGGAGCTAGAAATGGCATGTCACTCGTTCAAGTAAACAAGTGTCGTATTATGAAGACCCCTCGGTTTTCCCTGGTCATCGCACGACCTATCGTTCCTTGGGGGCAAGTTAATTACGCAGTTGTGTCACGATCGACTCCACCCTGCACTTCAAACATCCGGTACCTCTTGGGTAGCTCCCACGTTTTCGCTTCTTCTTTGTGAAAGGAAAAAGGCTTCAAGAGTATTTATATATGTACCGGAGTCACCAGACTACGTACCCATTGATTCAATCTGGCCCTTGATCAAGGAACTTTGACGAGGAGTCGCTAAAGTAAACGATACCGCATGGTGCGGAAGAGGCTTACAACGGAACGGATTTTGTAAAACTACAACACTCGTTCGAAGCCGAAGTCATATTCTTTCATCTGGAGAAAAAGTGCATAGGCGCGCAAATGGAAACTATCGGCACTTTCCACAATGGTGACAACGCCTGGGCTGGCGCCAATGTCGGGAAAATCGAAATCGGAAGATATGTAGAGACATGAAGTGATCAGTGCATATCAGTCCATCACCTTTTCGGGGGGAAAATATGGCTCAGTAATCATTTATATTGTATTGTCAGAATGATTACCTTGATGTCGATTGACGAGAAAGACCACCGCGATTATTACTGACAAGGTTGGTCCATAGTCACAGTCGTGATCAGCAAGACAACCATTGATTATGCTCCTCAGCACAAATATTGCCATCTTAGTTACCCCTGGCAAATAAGGGGTATGCTATCCAATCGATAATGGCAAGTCATGCAAAGGTAATGTATAATAATGCAGAGAATAGATTCATAATGATACATTTACAAGATCAATATCTACATGGTACTAGGGTGCAGGTAATTCTTGAACGTACACAAGAATCTCTTCCAACTTGTAATCCACATCTCCTCGCAAATACTCTGCAATTTCCTTCACGCCCTCCTTGATATCGCCCATCTCACGCTTTAGCCAGCCGATATCGTCTTCATTGGTAAATGTGATGTGCTTCTTTTGAATAGGCGCTCGTCTGCATCATCCAGAACATCTACACCTCGCTTCGACGAGGATCTGAGAACGTTCTGGCATAATGTCAATGATTAGTATAACCGCTTGTAAGCAGAGTTTGATAACTCACCTTGCCGCGCCATGCTGATGTGCTAGCCCCCCACTGTATTGATACAATTCCTGGTTCCAAGTCCGGTGTATGGTAGGTGACATCGTGATTGAGAGAGCCTTGGATCGTCGCTGGATGAGGAGCATTGTTCGGAGCATCTCCGGACTACTGGAGAACGGCGACGGGGACGAGGACGGTTACGTGGAGGAGAAGGGGGAGAGTTGGGTGTGCTCCTGAGTATTCAGATGGGAGGAAAGTCTGGGTTGGTCTGCTCGTCACATCCTGACCCAACGTGGGTCTGATGAGAGGGTGGTGGGTGAGGATAGAGTGGGATGGGACGATGCTGAAGGTTCGTGGCAGAGTTCACTCACCATCTTTGTGCATTATATGTGTTTTGGGGCAGCAGGATCAACGTTGGAGCATGACGACTGCCATGCCGAGGGTGTGGAGTATGTTCTCTCCAACACTCCTGGACTCCACAGGAATTACGGCACAATCAGACACCGAATGGAGCCCAGGCGGCGTATTCGAAGTGAGGCGCACTGTGGTATTTGAAGCGAGAATCGCCAAACAGAAGGAGCACAAGATTTCGGGGAGCAACGAGCGAACAGGTAGAATTTCTGTTCATGAGTTGAATTAGAGAAGAGAGTGAAAAAGCGCCTTGATTCCATGAAAGCGTGAAGAATAGGGAGGAACGACGACAATGATTCAGGATGAAAGAGTAGAATATGACAAATACATATACAAACAAGTCGGTGTAGACAAGATATCTTCCTACATGTAAATAATTTGTCGTAACACGATAACTTTGTTGCGAATGATTGTCAGATAGCGGCCAGCACTGAAAATAATATGACCTCGGCACCTCAGATATGATATTCCTCCTCCTTGTAGGCTGGACAAGATGATGTGAAGTGATAACCTTCTGACATGCCCGCCAGGAAAAAACTTATCGCGTACTGCTTGTTCAGACCAGCAGCTTATCAGGGATGATATGATCTGATAAATAGCTGAAATGGCTGCCCGCAAGAAGCTGATCAGTTCACATATGTTCATCAGCTGCCGCAACCACTGATATGCTAATTTCGATTTTTCCGACAAAGCGCTCGATCCCGCCCTGCTCGTAAAGCCACCTTACTCAACAACTTGATGAACGAATTGCTATCTTACAGATATTTGACAATTTGCAGCTGCGGCGCGCGTGATTTATTTCCTTCCCGACTGGCCGTCGTCCACAGACAACTTATAAAATCTAAATTCGCTGCTCAGCCAAGAGGGAACGGCGTCAATTTCTCTCGTTGATAAGATAAATCTCCTCCCATTCTTCGTTTCAGTAACCAGACGCCATCGGTCCGGTCATAAACATTTGTCGTTATAAAGCACCGTTTACGGGGCCGGAAAGCCGCACGCTGAAGCCTGAAGGGTACTCCAATTGAAACTTTGAAGGCCCGGGGGCGAAATCTACTCTGGGCCTATCATATGAGATAGATCTAGCAATAGCTTTGTCAAGTCCAAGATATGTATCAGTGAAAGGTGCAAGCTGGCCGAGTGGTTGTGATTGTTATGACCGCAGTAGTACCGGCTACTCGATATGCAAGAGCATTTCTTGGAATGCGCGAAGGGGTAAGGCACCAGTACTTAAGGGACCGAGTTATCAAAACAAGAAGGTGAGCAGAAAAAGCGCGTCATGCCAACCCTATTTTGGACGAGACCCTGTTTGACTCCAAGACGCGACCCAAACCACTGGCGTCGATATCAGCCACACAATGACAACGGTGAGCTTCGTACCAGAGCGAGAATTGTAAAAAAAAGGGATAAGGTAAATGGGAGCACGTCCATTGAACAGGAGAAACACCAACATACAGGACCTATTGAAACGGAAGATGATGGAGGAGGGAGACGTGGGGGATCGACGTAATGGAGGTAAAAATGATGGAAGTGGCGAAGATGAGAATGAAGCTTATGATTTGACCAAGGGAGCCAAAACGGAGGCGCATAAACGAGGACGCCCAGTGGGTCACCTAGTCTCTCTGATGAGGTAGATGTCCATTTTTACAACTCTTTCTCGCAGGGTATCCTTGAGAGTCCAATTAGAGTCACGTTATGTTGGAAGTAGTGGCAAAGGCACACACCAAACGAAAAGCTCTTCCCCGCATGCGTAGCTCAAACCTATATTGGTATCTCCCTTTTGACATTCCTCAGGAGTCTTCTTCGTCTGATTTTTCGGCAATCTTGAAGCCCTCCCCATCCTCATTCACTTCTTCATCGATCTCAGCACCCTTCTTCTCCATGTTTTGATCAGCCATAGACTCTTCTGGGTTGTAATCCGTAACCTTCATGAACGAGCTGTGATCCTCGTCTCGACGCGGCAAGGCTGACCCGTCCACCGTCGAGAGCAGCGACGAAATAGAGCCATAATTGTAGCCCAAAAGACCAGGTTTTCCGTCCGGCTCCTTGTCTCGAAGCGGCAGATCTGACTTGTCCGCCGTCAAGAGCAGCGACGAAATAGCGCCACAATTGTAGCCCGAAATGAGAACAGGTTTTCGGCCAGGCTCCTTGTCTCGACGCGGCAGAGCTGACCTGTCCGCCGTCAAGAGCAGCGACGAAATAGAGCCATAATTGTAGCCGGAAAGAACAGGTTTTCCGTCCGGCTCCTTGTTTTGAAGAGGCAGATCTGTCCTGTCCACCGTCAAGACCAGCGACGAAATAGCGCCATAATTGTAGCCCGAAAGACCAGGTTTTCCGTCGCCAACCATCATTGTTGTCGTCGATGTGCACGGAATAATAATACAAAACAAAATGTAAAATACTGCTCTCAAGACAACGCTCACTAAACAACAACGTGGACAACAAAACGACGTCACCGCAACCTTGGCCTATCCATCGAACCTCTCTCTAAAATACAATCACAGATGCAGACTCTCCCACCAAACCAGGTGCATATATGATGAGGGATCAATCGATCAAGTATCTTTTTAACTACGTTTCAGGATTCACTGGGGAATCTGGCATGTCTCCGGATGGTGCTATTCCGATGAGCGTCATCGCCAAGAGGTACGAAAGCTTCATGGGCAAGATACGCGCGTGTGGAGTAGGGTTTTTGGAAAGAGGAAATTGAGTTTTTTTAGGGAAATGGGGATGGCATCATCGCTTTAGCTTATTTGTATCACCATACTCATACATCAATTTTTTTTTTCATTGCCCTCCGTGATAGGACCTATTTAACTCGTAAACATGACCAAGGAAGGGTATGGTTGAAGACGTACTTATCATTGCCCCTCACGCCGCTCAGCTGAGAAAACGGGTTTCTTGACCTTTATAGAAACTGTCATCACATTGTGTCTTCCATGGGTCTGCCTCCACCACCAACAATTGATCCTTTAGCCAGTCCATTCGGGTCATTCTTGACATTGACAAGGGATCCAGGTACAGCGAGAGCAAGGGCACACCCAAACGTTGGCGGTCCTGGACAAATGCATACAATACACCTTGGATATCGATATCAATGTCACGGACAGCGAGACCATCAAGTTCAGGCCAAAATGGTCGAGAGTCCTTCGTTTTGAAAGACTCCACATAATAAAGTTCATCATAATTGGGGAGAATAAGTAACTTGATCCCCGGGAAGCAAGCGTTGGCTTGGGCTAAAGTCGTCAAGTTGCCGTCGTCAGCGGGTGCAAGGGTGAGCGATTTCAAGGCCGGAAATCGAGGAGCGTTACTAGTTTCCCCCCTGAATTTGCTGAAGTAGTTGTGAACAATTGGAGCGATGGTGAGTTCCTCCAAATCCGGGGCAGATATAGAAAGTAGAAGGTCGGAAACATTTGGTTCATGTCCAAAAATGCGTAGGTAACGGAGGAAGGGCATGTCATAGGTGTCATGAGGATCAGTAGGCCACTCGAAAATTACATTGCCGTAGACACACAATGTGACCAAAGATCGACAGGAATGTAACATTTTGGAAGAGTCAGTGTAAAGAATCGGGTATAGGTCGGCCGCCAGATGAAGCTGTGTTACAGCAGTAAGAGGAGGGCGACAATGGGTCAAACCCAAACCTCTTAAGCGTACACTCGTCAGGTTAACGGCGTCTGCTACAATTGCGAGGGGTTGTAAACCCAGATATACATCAGCCTCCACACAGATGTGCTGGAGCATTGGATAATGGCCTTGGCACATCGAGTCAAGAATGATCAAAATCTCCTCGGTACTGTCGTGCAAGGGTTGAGATTCGACTCCGATGGAACGGCAACGTCGGTAATGAGGTTGTAAGATGCCTATGAGCGTGCTAACGGCTCTCTGGCTTGTAGTCGGAATAAAGGTGATATTAAGGTTGATGGGGGAGTCCTTGGATCTACCAAGATAGAACTGTAAACCGTCCAAATCTCGGCAAAGCGAGATATCCACATTCGACCACAGCATAGGTGCCCCATAGGCGACTTGGCGCCAATAGCGCGACACCTTTCCAAAGATGAAAGGAAAGCGCCAGGACGAACGTTGGTTCAAAAGGAACGTGTTTTGTGCCATTTCGAAGATGTGGACGAGGAGTTCGGGCGGTAGTTCGTTGGCCAGATTTGCCTTCTGACCATCCAGTAAGGAGGTCTTCAAAACTTCGGAGCCGCTGTTAATTTCCGTATCACTTTCAAGTGTATTAGCCATGGCGATCTGGACAGTTGTTGAATAGAACGGAAAGGAAAGGGAGGAAAGTTTACACAACAACAGTTGTCACGGTTGACCAGGACCAAGAGGCTAGTTTCGATCAATCATCCCATACGACAATAATAATTTCCCAGTCAAGGCGTGTGCACTTCTTCCAGCCCACGAGAAGCTCTCAGCTGGAAGAGATGTGAGTATCCTTGTGTCTCTTTGCCACTCGCACCCTCGGCTACATCATCGTCAGACCTGAGGCAAGAAGGTCGAAAAAGTGTTCGACGTTTGCCTCAAAACCGTTCGCCGTTTTCGGCTGAAGAAATCTCTTTCTCTCGCAGTACACAAATCCCTTTTCCGCGTTTACAACAAAACGGCAGCTACATGGGCTATCCATCGATCCTCCCTACACATTCTAGTCACAAATGCAGACTGACTCTCTCATCAAGCCCCACGACCTTACCAAGCCAAGCGCAAAGATGATTGAAAATCCAGGCAGTCTTTGCGCTCATCATCAATAGGCTGAGGCGGACGTTGCGGTTCCGACGAGTGTCGGTCAAGGAATCCATGTATAAAGTCCCCAACGGCACACCCAGACTTTGGCGAAAGTCATACAACACCACTCAGTCCTGCTCATGTCCCGCCTTCCATCAATGTCACGTAACGGTACAGCGGACCTCAAGCTCAGTCCAACGTTGCTCAGAAGTGTCAAGCCCCCGGGCAAGGTGGAACATAACATAACGAATGCTCGGGTACGATCTGCTGCTTGTTGCCATTTGTGACTCAAAATGTTGATCATGCTCCATCTTTTCTTCAGAAAAATTGCAAGCTAGTTCTTGATATTGCTGATCAACTGCAGCCACTCACGCGACAATCTGGAGGGGTGAATGCACCGGGGTTTTTTATACACGTTTCCACCCAGGAACGGTCCTTGACCGCCATCCTCTATCTCAAGAGCCTGACAGAAGAAGCCCGAACTCCCTTCTCACTGGTAGACGATATTGACCAGGTACAGCTTTCCCATTACCCTAGACTCACTTCTCGGATCTGTGTTGACACACTCTGGCCTCTCTCTGCCGCAGGGTATGGACCAAGACGCAGAGCGCCTAGTACACAATTCGATGGACGTGCAGGCTAGAAAGCTCGCAGCATTTCCTCATCTGCTCCCAGATCTGGACTATCGTGAGCGCGTGAAGATTCTGTGCGTGGATAATGGGGAGTGGCGGATCTTGGGAATCTGATGAATATCATTGAGGGATATGTGTACAGACACAACCAAGCCCCAGATGCTGTCTAGACATCAGGGTTTCTAGTGGTGCTTATGTCAAGACGAGCCCGCCTGGTGGAACCAGCTATCATTACACATACCTCAAAACGATAATCCTAGACCCATATCTAATCGTATATCTTCAATACTTCAATGCCAATAAATTGGCTCTGAATCGACTACTCTACCATAACAATCTCCTCTTCCACACTCTCCAATTCAACCGCCTTCAAAGCTTCCTCGCGTGCAAGAGCAGCTGGGCTTGGCGGATCATCAGGCTTCGGCAGCTCCATAACCGTATCGACCCAGGCAAGAGCCCAAGCACCGTTACCCGCCTTGGTCCCACCCAAAACTTCCCTCTTCGTAGCAGAGTCTGGTAGTTGCTGCCAACTACTTCGTGTTGGCTGCGTGTCTGCGCGATCTACAGGGCAACTTTAATTCAAAAGAAGCAATAAAAGACGGAGGTGACGAAGACTTACAGTGAATAATATTCGCGTGTGGTTCATATATCCCCACAGGCTTCCCAAGCCCAAGTTTACGTTTCTTCAACGGGGGTGGGTCCAGTGCAGCCGCGTTCTTCTTCTCCCCCTCTACATCCTCCCCTTCGTCTTCGTCATCATCCTCTTCATTCACAGCCGGAGCAGGAGGCGGAGAAGGCACCGACACATCACCCATAGCTAGCCCCTCTACACCCTCCACAACCTTCAACGCCTCCTTCCTCAACTTTGCCCACTCATCCCCGGCCTCAGACACCCTCATAGCCATCATCCACATCCAATTTTCCTCGGTCACTCCATCACGTGAGAGCAAGCTCTTCCGCACAGCGTTTAGTGGTCCGTCGCTGTACGGTCCCCAACCCGACGCACCGAAGATGGTCGTGGGTCCACCGGCGCGGTAGATGCCTAGCCCACCACCGCCCCCGCGGTCGTTCTTGTTTGAGCCGGCGTTGGCAGCTGCGTTGAGCGCGGAAAGCTCGTTGGAGTGGTGTGCGGCGTTTGGGTCGGGGAGTTCGCCTACTAGGTCGCCTGCTTTGAGCCCTTTGGCAGTTATTTCTTCGAGTGATTTGTCCTCGTAGTAGTCGTCTACTACCCATCTACCGTCTGTACCGCAATAACAATGAATTAAAATAGTACTTTTTTTTTAGTGAAAATGAAGGACGCACCAATGATCATCTTGGAACCATGGAGTTTGAACGCGCTCCGGGCAGTGACGAGTGTTACGCTCCTCGTTCGAAGATGAGAACCTAGTTTGCCTTCAGAGATAAGAAAGTCTTTTTCAGGTTGCGTCGCGTTCAACTTGAACGCTAAGAGGTTGCGACGGAAGTAATATAGTGAGTCTCTGAAACCAGAAGTACGTGCTGCGTCGATGGCGAGCATGTATTGGCGCTGTGGGTGTCGACCTGGAAGCGTGAATGTAGACGCTTTGAATCTCCTGCCTGCGTTGCATTATTAGATCTAAGTTTTGAAAATAAAGGGAGAAGCATACCACCAAGCAAATTCCCAAACTTATCAATCTTCTCGTCGCCCTTGGGGTCATCGTCCGTAACAAACTCATCCCCTTCAATAATATGAACGACGCCCTGAATCTTGCGAAACGGTTTGCCACCACCTAACGGTGCCTCCTTCTCCTTAAACTCCTCAGCATCGACCTCATCTCCACCCTCCCCTTCCCCACCCTCACCACCCTCGCTCCCCGCATCAGCATCATCACCCTCCCCCCGCTTCGGCAGCCTGATAGTGAACGAACCACCAACACCGCGTCCCCTCCCCCTCCCACGTCCCCTTCCCCGCCCTCTCGCTCTTGGCGTGCTAGTTCCACTCCCTCCACCGCCCCTTCCTCTTCCGCGCGGCCTGCCTCGAGGTCGTGGAGTCATTCCAATCCCACTGCCGCCTTCTTCGTCTGCAGCTAATGCGGGGCCGTCGACGTCCATGGGTTGTGTCTCGTCGCCTTCTTGATCGTCGTCGTCATCTTCTTCTTCATGTCCGGAATCTGCCTCAGGTGCTAGTGGGACGGGTGCGGGGGTTATTACTCGGGATGTGGAGGCTGCTGGAGCTCGGGCTTTGATTATAATTTTTGGGACAGATTTCATCGTGTGTTTGAAGGTAGACGCGGCTGTAAAGGAGACGCGTTGATGAGATCACGCGTCAGGAATGTTGACTGTTGGTGTTTCAATTTCTAACGTCAATGTATTCTAAACCTCAGAAGTAATCTCTTCATACTCTGAGAATCCTTTACTCAAAACACAGATAGTCGGGGGAGAAAGCATTGTTTTGATTTTGAGAGAATATCAAGACATTTATTTGTACGACCCATGAAACAACCTCGACCACACTTGACCAAAAAGCCGATAGCTGCGTGCACCCTGACCCAAAGGCGCAACAGTGTACGTGTAGGCGATACGACAACCTCATATCGGGCGCCAGAACTGGAGTGAAACATTGGCGGATCGAACGGACGCCAATTTCATCGCTCCTCAAAGTTTGCTTGGACTGACGACCTAGACGTTACGTAGGCCAGCACACTCGTGGGTGCGTTTACTCTGTAAAGAGACGTTGGCATGTTTACCAGTCGTGTGAGGTGTATGTATACGTACTGGAACGAGCCCTCATCTTTCTGCGTTTGCGCCTAAGCCTACGGGATCTCTTTTTCTTCCACTTCTCTCTCATTCTGTCAATGAATTTTAGTGAAACCAAAAATTACAAGATGAAATAGCATACTGACTTTGAAGTAAATGGAAAGGACTTGGGAGAGTTGAGATTGGTGATACGGTTTGTGTAGCTTGGTACTGTACAGTTTTTACGTAAGCATTACCACGATTGCCTTGAGCTTCTTCCTGGGTACCTTTGTTCTAAACTTCTAATGGGAAAACGGAAACGCGTCCCCGAGAAGTTACATTTTGAACTCACAGAATATTCGTCGCTGCTTCGTGCTTTGCGTACAAGTAGCGCTCTCGACGTAACGACCCAACTTACAAGACCACCACCGAATCACTGGCAGGATGATGACACGCAATTGGGCTCGGACCTGGACGACGACGACGAGGAAGAGGACACGAGTCCTATTGGTTCAAACATACCTAATACCTCCTCGACACCCATAGCTGGACCGAGCGATCTAAACCACCCATCCAACAGAGCGTTCTCCCAGGGTCCGCCAGCAAACACTTCGCAAGAGACCAAGAGGAAACCAAAGACAAAACCCCCTCCCAAAAAACAACGGGATACATGGACACGCTGGCCCTTACTCATGGGCGACGTGATGGCACCTGAATGGAACTTGGAAGACGAAATTACATTGCTAGCCGCTCAAGCCCTCAAACGCCATCCTCCAACACTTTTGCCTGTCTTTCCCGACGATGATGACCCTCCTGCCGAACAACGACAAGCTAGTCAGAACAAGGAAGACGAAGCCTTGGACCTCCATAGTGACGAGGACGACTTGGAACACCCATCATACATCCCCTACCTGGTATCCTCCGCCACGGAGTGTCTAGCTTACATCCTCGACATCATGGCCACCCATACCCCCGCCCGCGCTCCGAGCTTACAGAACCGCATTGAGCCCATCCACTGGCAGTCAATTCTCAACGCCCTCGCCGCGCGTGGAAACACTCGATTCATGGACGCGCAGTACGTTTTTCTTCTTCTCGTCAGTTATCACTAGAAGTGTAGTTAGTGATTGTTTTGTTTTGTGTATATAGGATAATGCAAAATGTCAGTTCGCGTTTACGAGCTGTGTATGGGGAACCGGATAAGCCTGATCATGGTATGTTGGGGAGACAACTCCTCAAAGTCATCTCCTGTCTCTAACATCGGGAAGGCGTGCATAGGATTCAAATCATCGCAGCCGCGAAGAAGAAACTGTCAGACTTGATGACGGCGGCTGAAGCTAGCATCTTCGAACCTCCTCCTGGCCCTATCAAAACCCGCCGCCACAAAGAAATTGGATCGAGGGTCCCACCAAAAGGTAGAAGTAGAGGATCGGATGAGGAATTCAATAAAAGTGTGTTTTTTACCACAAGCTTCATACTTAACTAACGTAAACTAAACAGAGAACTGGACTTGGAAGAAGCGCAAAGGCAAGGGGCCAGAAACCCCAGAAGACGATGATAATGATGAGTGGATGGACGACCCTAGGGGAGCAACATTGGCAAAATCACCACCGAGACGGAGCAAAAGAAAGCGGGAGATTGTCAATTATGTCCCCCAGGAACTCGATGATTCCCTGCACGAAAAAGGCGGGGCCACGGCATCTCTCCCGCCACTTCCCACACGAAAAAGAAGAGCGAAAAAGGCCAATATCGTCGGTGACGTTCCCATGGAGCTTGATGATACCCCGCACAAAGGGGGCGAGGGGGTGGATGGACTTACACCAGGGGAAGCGACGGTATCTTTAACACCACCAGCCAAACGGAAGAGAAGAAAAAAGTTGGTGGTCAAAGCTGCCGTTGAGGTCCCCATGGAGCTCGACGAACCCCCGCACGAAGAGGACAGTGTCCATGGTGGGCCTGAGGAAGCGACATCGCCAGCAACATCTGTAGCCAAAGGGAAGAGAAGAAAAAAGTCAGTGGTCAATGCTCCCGTCAGCAGTCCCATGGAGCTCGACGACCCCCCGCACGAAGAGGACAGTGTCCATGATGGGCCTGGGGAAGCGACATCGCCAGCAACACCTGTACAGAGAAAAAGAACGAGGAGAAAGGTCGATCCCGTCGTTGACGTCCCATCTAAGCCCGACGATCCCCAAGAAGAGGGAAGTGATGGGGAGGTGACGGAAGTCGAGAGTGCAAATGCGTCTTCCAGGGAGTCAACGACGCCGCCACCACCGCCTAGGCGGAGTACAAGGGCAAGGGGGACAGTTAATTATGTTGTTGACGTCCCGCTCGATCTTGATCTAGAATGAACAGCTTGCTTTATTTAATAAGCGCGTTGGTAATTGGGCTAGGAGGGAACTTTGGGTTGCATATACACGTATCATATAATATTTTTGTTACTTACATATGGTCTATGAAAATGATAATTCGGCTTGGATTAATTATTGGCCATCTATGATTTCCATGTGCAGAGAGTTTCTTTTGCGTTTGTTAACGGGCCTCAGCTGAACTAAAAATAGCTCGGTGTCTTTGATTCATCACAAACGACAACACGCCTTGTTCCCGGAGTTGGTCGAACAATGGGTTGATCTGCTGATCTTGCCCAGCCTCGTGCCTGGCTCCCCGCCGAAGCTGCAGCGCCTTGTCCTCCCGATATTCCTATTAGGGGAGGCCGAGTTTAGACTTTACGTCGCGGGTATGCTTTACGTCTTCTCTCCCAAATCCGAGCAGGAAAAAAATTCAAGATGTGTTTTTCTGTTAACAGACCCCACAAGCAGGTTCTTTGTTATTCAATGACTGCTTCTTACGGACCTGCTTGGAAATTTGCAACGTGTCCAGGCTAATAAATAACGACAAAGAGCGCGTACAAGGTTCTTTCACATCCCTTGTTTAACACACTTAAAGGCGAGCAATCCAGCTGCTCCTCTTTCTTTCACCCAGGATTTACCTTGCAAGATCGATGAAAGGTATGTCTTAATTTTCTACCCGTTGCGTTGTCTGTTTCTTCAACGTTGTTATCAGGACGTGAACTTACTTCATCGACGGTATCTGATGGCGTCTACACCTTCAGCCTACCCGTCCCTACGAGTCTTCCTCCCGACTTGTACGAGAGGGCTCACGCCCATAGACAGCAGGAGGGACACATCTCTCGTCCGCTCGACCCATTTTTCCTTTTTCGGGCCGACGTTCTCCGTCAGCAAACAAGCCCTGTCAATGGCAATATCCCCGGCAAGCTGTGGAGCCTAATGACGGCTAAGCAGAAGGCCCCTTGGGTTGAAATGGCCAAATCCGTCCCCGTCTACCAGAAACGTCAAGAAGGCCGACACCCCCATTATGGGGGTGCAAGTGGCGAGAAACAAACGACTAGGCGATACGAAGAGCCTCTAAAGAAATCAGAGATTGCATATAGCAACCAGCCGACTCTAGAGTTCTCACTCACAAACGGATCATTCTTTTCTCGTTCGTCCTCGTGCCCTCCTGGCGAGGAACACACCTCGCAGTCAACCTTGGACAGCAGCGTCGGCTATGGTGCGCCCATCACGACACGCGATGACCTTTCGCGTCGTCCTGGCACCCACGTTACGCTTTATCAGTCTGGAGATTATATGCAAGAGGTGGAACCCCCAAAGCCGGGCGCACCTCCCACACTCTTTCAGGGTCCCTCTTTATTCACCACCAATTACTACGACATTCAGCCACCTCATATTCCGGGGTTTGGTCAACTAGCCTACGAACCTCAACCCTGGGATAACTGGACTGATGCAAACGACTCGGTGATTGTCTATTTTATTTTATTTGTCCAGCCCTTTCAATTTTTTTTTACTGTGATGACAGCATATGGAGGGTCTCCCCCAATCCATGGGCCCATTCGCAAGCTCGGCACTTCCTCCACTGCCGCAGTGTGGGTCGTCGCCTACTAATATTCGCGTTGGAGATGCCACGCAACACGCGGCGCACAACTATCCAATGTTAGATGGTCGTAACCATTTTTCCTCTGCCCAGCGCCGCAGGTAGTGCGCTCAAGCCCCTGGATTTATTGTTTTAGTGATGAGTCCAATTCATTTCGCGGACGAAGGAGAATTTACTGGGCTGCAAGTCGAGGTGTTATGATAGTCGGGCATTTAGTACCGAATGAATGACTGCAATGATGTACATGACCTTATGGCAACCAATTAAGTATTGCTCTTTGAGGGCTTTATTCGACACAGTGGTAGTCACTCGATTGCTTTGGCAAATGGGAGACTCACAAGCGCCAGCACAAGAAAAATGTAATACAAATGTCCGAAGCCGCCATGTAGCTGGACGTGGTGTATTTTGTAACCTAAATTACCATAAATCTAGGGTATGTAGGTAATTAAGGCCGTAGTGGATATACAAAAATGATTGTCTGCTGAATACCGGAAGTAAAAGAATACGCAATAGTTGCGAGCGAAGCAAAAATACAGTTCAAACCTGGTTTGATTAGGAATAAATTAGGGCTGTGAGAGGTAGATGATTTGATAGGAGGTGTCCAAGGAAGTTGAAAATGAGCCGTCGTCAGGACGCGAGGCGGCCATTGACGTTGGGTCAGCGAGCGCAGGTCTCTCATGAGGAGGATGGTTTTGTGGAGCTATTGATCATTAGAGCTCAAAAAGTCTTCATCAGGGATAGGCTTAGTCATGTCGGGGTCAGTAAACTGTAGCATGTAACCCATGATCTGGGAACGCAACAAAAATCAAGAGACTGGTGGGTGGAGGCAGGAAACCGACATTACCTGAGGTCCTGGGATGCGAATGACGTAGCCGTCGTCGGCCTGGGCGTATGCGTACGTTTTTCCAGAGCTTTGGTCATGCTGGGAGCCCGTAGACCAGCAAAGAATACCAGCAGAAGATGCAACAGCTTTCTCAAAAGCCGCAGCGCTAGACCGAACTTCGGCAGCCGTTTGCGAAACCTTGATCGTGATATCCTGGAGGAATCAGGAGGATTAAGTGCTTAGTAATGTGTATGGTCAGACTGCAAAGTCGGCGTACCTTAGCGATGAGGAAACCGGTGGGGAATGCGGGCATCAGGTGCTTGTTGATGACATCGAATGCCCCATGCACCCCCTTGGCTATCAGGTCGTCCGTTGTCTTGAACTCTTGTGGCCATTTCGACCACGATGCCTTCTCATCAACGTGACAGAAACCTTCGGATTGTTTGAAGAACTGAGGTTGGAACCACCCTCCACGGTCAACGGTGACAAGGGTACAACGGAAGCCGATGTCGACGGTGACCGATGAGATTTCGGAGAGGGAGGAATCCGTCCCCGAAGCCGAGCCAAAGAAAAAGCTACAGTCTTCTTTTGAGCTGTCAAGTTTGCTTTCAGAGGAAAAGGGATTGTCAATTGTGTGGGTGATGCTGACTTCTTGCCATCTACTGGGGCTAGAGGTAATTTCCTTGGGTATGAGATTAATATCGTCGACAGAGGCAAACTTCAGGGACTCCGTCGCCGTTGTCGCCTTCGTGTTGCTGTAGCGCAAGACTCGAAGATAACTGGTAAGCTCATCAACTTCCTTCGTCAGCGCAATAATATCAGCTGTGATCTTGATTGTTTCGTTCGCAGTCTCTGCCGCCTGTGCGAGTGACTTTGCTGAGAATACGTGCGTGTACGCACGCGAAGCCTGTACGATGGCAAGCTGAGCTGACGTAATCTTCGCCATTGCTTGCTCAATGTTAAGAAATGCAGCGTCTGCGATTCCAGATGCCCTCGCCAATTTGACAAACTCGTCCATTAGAAATTCGCCGCTAGCGTTGATACACGTTTTAGCCAAAGAGGTTACATTGTTGGTATAGGTGGTGTAAAGTTCCACCTGAGCCTGGTCGTACATTGATTGTGCCACATCAATCGTTCCTTGCGACTCCTCAAAATCATGGCCAGAGGATGGGCTCCGCTGCAAATAAACTAGCTGTGTATTGAGGGTGTCGAGCTGCTTCGACTTTGCATCCAGCGCTTGCGCGATCAGATCGGGGTTCATGAAAAGGTCTTCGACCGTGAAGTTGGTAGATAATCCTTGGAACCAATCGATGGGCTGAAATTGTACGGGATAAACCGTCATGCTCCCGTCCAAAGAGCTTGAAGCAGAGATGCGGAGAGCGTCCTTGGCGTCTTGTAACAACTCGGCAGCACTCTTGATATCTAAGTATCCGAGGTACTGACGAACAGTATGCGAATGGCCTCTGACAACGGCATCCGCATACTTTGAAGCAAGCTGACCCTCTCGAATGGCGGTGACGTGGTTAAGATGACGAGTGGCAGCATCTGTGTTGTCACTTTTCAGAGCCAGGATCAGCTCGTCGCGCTCGGCCTCCCATGCTTGCTTTGCTGTCAGATACTCTATCATCAAAGCGTCGGCGAGCTCCATGCGATTGATTTTGCCCTCTTCTGTGAGCTTGTTGGAAACCGGAAAGGTAGGTTTGAGAGACTTTAGGGAGGATTTGGCGGAAGGAGCTGAAGCTGCTCTAGACGCACTAGAAGTTTCCGGAGAGACAGCTGCATCCAAGTTCGGCTGTGCCCGTTGCGAGCGGACGAGATCTTTGACCCACCCCGTAATGGGAACGTCAGTCATCAGCCATTTACGCACTTGATCTTGCTGCCTCGTGATAGATGTTTGTTGTGGATTAGGTACCAGATTGTTCAAACATCGCTCATAAACAAGGGATAGATTGAGGCCGTTGGGAGTACCAACGACGTTGCCAACATTGTACAGTTGATCGGTGAGACGGAATTCACTCTCAATAACGGCTGTGGGCTTGATGGACTGGCCATGGATGCCAGCAGCTGTGGTGTCCCATGCGTACTGGTCCTGAGAGAGGAATCGCCCAGGATTTTGAAGCGCAAGAATCTGGCCAGAAGTTGGTGCAAAAAGTTTTGTAAGCTCATCGAGGATGGTTTTGAGGAGAGGTCCAGTCGTAGCTTTCGGCAGTGTACGAACTCCCATAACCTTGAACAGTGATTTATCGATGGGGGGAGATGGAGAGATGGAGTATGGAAAGTTTGAGCTATTGCCGCAGACGTAACGGAGGGGGTCAGTAGAAAAGAAGACGAGGGTGGATTTGCAAGGGCATCGTAAACCATTCTTCTCAACTGTCCTATTTCAGCGGCGAACTCCAGACGGCCAGAGAAACTGAACGCTCTATCCCGTTGTGCAGATAACTTGGCAAGGTTTGACTGGAGACCCAAGCTGCGAAGATCACCTTCAAAATGGTCAAACACATCTCCATCGGGATAGGGATACAACACCTGGCGTAAAACTGAGCAAGTTGTATCACGTTTGATGCGGAATGAGCTTACCCCTAAGAGTGCCTCATCCATCACAGACGGAAGATGGTTGAAGCTAGGAGAACGGAAATTGAAAAACTGTTTGAAGTTCTTCCAATTTTCTGTTGTTTCAAGAGACCGATCTGCGTACAACATGATGGAGTTGAGATCAAATGGGACCACAACTGATTCGCTATGGTCGTGGGTGTCTGTCGTAACAGTGGAGAGACGCTCGTGCCTGAGGCCAAGGGAGTGTGCAATTTCGTGAAAGAGTATGCGCTCCTCTTGGACCTTATCGCCAATGCTTGTCTCCGTCCTCGCGATCACATCTGTAAAACACATCGAGGTTTCCACAGTTCCACCTCTTTCATGAATGAGTGTATGTGATTGGCGAGACCCTTGGCATGTCGTTCCAATCATACTCCATCCTGAAGATCTTCCGTTCGGAATGGGGCCAAAATAGATGTGTATGTCGGCCTTGGCTGGAGCAATCGGATCAAAGGGAATCTTTCTAAATCTCAGGTTAGTTATGCTGGAGTAGTAAGCGTATGTCTCAGCAACTCGACGCTGACGGTATGGCGTGGCATCCTTTGGGCCCTGCACGAAGGAGTATGTAATAACATCGCCGGGGAGCCACAAATTCTCGTCAAAGGCTGCGACTGTATCATTAGCCCCGTCTCCAGTAAATGCATCCTCTGCACAGCACCAGTCAAGCTCAACACCTTCGCTAGGCGGGTGCCAGTCGAGCTCAACACTTTTGATAGGCAGGTGTTGGTTATCGGTAACTCCGTGGAAATGGCGGGCGGCCCGAGCCTCAGTGTAATAGCTGATGAACTGGAATCTCATTTCCGGCCAGTTGGACCGAGCATATTCCTCCAAAATATATTCTTTGATCTCTCCATCGACACCTGCAATCCATAATGCGTGGTCGAGATTCCATCCGTCTTTTACTGGAGTAGAAAC
Source organism: Laccaria trichodermophora (assembly GCA_018417955.1). Lineage (NCBI taxonomy): Eukaryota > Fungi > Basidiomycota > Agaricomycetes > Agaricales > Hydnangiaceae > Laccaria > Laccaria trichodermophora. The sequence goes on from JACTVC010000001.1 coordinate 2,377,466, forward strand.
CGCAGGAAAAGGATATATGATCATGATAAACGCTAGATCCATGTCTGAAAAGCCATAGTTGGGAAGGAACTGTAAAGATTCCTCGTTCATTTCTTGCGGCATGAAATACCTGATCGGAGTCAGCGGGGCAATGATTGAGGAGGTATACAAACACACACTTCATAATCGATCCAGCGTCTGTCTCCAGGTAGTTGCTCAGTTCAAAATTGGCATATGCGTTGAAAGCCCCTGCCACCAAAGCTTCATCAGCGCCTCTGATGACGTAGTTGTTATAATTTTCATACGCTGACAACGAAGAGGATCAGACCATTGTGCTCGTAGACAAAAATAGTCTTACCCTCTTGTTTCAGTGTTCCCTGCCCCCCTAGTGCAGGAGAGGCATGCTCATGTGAAAGTCCCAGAGTGTGGCCAATTTCATGCAGAAGGACAGCTCGTTCAACATCTGTAAAGAGAAGCGTGTCTTCCAGCCATCCAAGATTCATGGTGGCCCTGTCCCTTGGTATGAACTCGATAGTTCTCCCAATGTATGAGAAAGAGCCGAATCTCTCTTCAAAACTGATACGAATGGTAGCTTCGTTAAGGGAATCCCTATGTTCAAACTTGATATTGGCATAACGACTCCATTGGTCGAAAACTGCTACAACTTTTCGTTGTTGTATAAAACTACCCTTCATGAACGCGTATGTTATTGTCTGGAATGGCAAATTCAAAAAGGCTAGTTTGATCGATTTTGTAGACGACTACTCACAGAGCCGTTGTCCCAGAAGTTCTCCCATCTATGAAGAGTCGACTTCGTGCCGTCCGAGCTGCTACCCTCGGGTTCCAAGGACAACAAGACGTCTGCACAAGCATATTTGTACCAAGGGGCGAAGACGTATTCGTTGGTGAGTAAATGGTCGCCCAAAACTTTAGTGGCTTCGTCGCTATTCAGAGTCAAAGGCTCTTTCTCCCCAAGATTCGCGTCTGGCGGGATGTTCACAACCACAGAATGATCTACCACCCCTATTGCATCACTTGAGCTGTTTCTTGAAACGCTGTTGCCATCGGGAAGAGTGACATCTTCCCCAAGAGGTGAGCTGATAGAATGGATTGGTTGGAGTTTATGATTGACGATCTCGAGGTCGTCTAAACCCTCGAAATCTTTTATCGCACTGCCTGATGACGCTTTCAATGAGATTGGTGGAGTCGAATCATTTGAACTTGAATTAGCGCGAACGTCCCCTCCTCCCTCAACCATAACCGAGCCTGATGTCACTGAAGATGCAGACACTAGTAGCGTTGATTCGGGAGGCTGAGTTACGCCTTCCGTCGCTGTTAGGGTATTTGTACTTGTCGATACTGGGGGAACGAGGAACATGATCGGTGATGGTGGTGGTTGGGTCAGAAAAGTGGTAGTTATCGTCGTCGGCTCAGTGGAGACTTCATGAATCGTATCAACATTTGAACTTCCAGAAGTGGTTGGAACACTCGTTGTGCTGTTTGGAACACTCGAAGTGGGAATCCCAGAACCTCCTGAGATTCCACCTGGTGAAGCAGTGGGATTCCCAACAGTCAGGTCGCTGATAGTCACATGTGTGGTGGGTGGTGAGAGGGGAGTGATACGCCAGGAAGGGCTTGACTTGCTGGAGTTTGGTGGCAGACGGTTGCTCATACCGAGGGAACTGGAATGTCTGCACACTTCCTTACAGCAAATATATCATGAACTTGGGAAGATTGGCCCGGTGACAGCAGACCGCCGGTGAGGGTCGAGAAATCTGGAGTCAAGAGTAATTTAACCTGCTGAAGTCGTTCAAAGTCGAACGGGGCGTTTTGCCAATGACATGACAGCACATACCTGGCCAATGTTCTAATCCTTCCAACAGACCGCTCGAATATTTTGTTTGAAAACGGCTCGAGCAAATTTTGGATGTTTCCAGATAAACTTCATTCGTTGTGCCTGACATCAGCGCTGGTGGTCCTTTCCGACTCTGACAGGCTTAACGTAGCTTAACGTTCGCATTCACCATGATCATTGATGGAATCCCATTCCCTTGATACGCGAGTAATTGGAGGCTTCCCATGCGTAGCAAATAAAATTTGGTATACTTGATATCAACATTTGCATGAGGGAGAACTTGAACGATGAACAAGTTACGTAGAATTCGCACGCAAACTTGTGTGGCCAACAAAAGTAACCAACTCGAACACTTACATTGTGACTCAATAGAACATGTACTCAGTGCGCCAGAGCTATTTCCTCCGCCTAAAGAGGCTTCTTTTGGCCCATCACAAAGATCTGTACAAACTTTGGCCGCTGGCGAAGGAACTTGAAGAGTCAAGTCGAGGTATATAACCTTTTGCAAATTTGACTGCATTCCGGTTTAAATCTTATCGCATCGTCGTTCTAGGATCTGGAATCCAAGACACTTGTTCTGCTCTGCGAACTGGCCCAGATTCTCCTTGCAAAGTAAGCAAATAACGTCTACTCTAACCCAAGTTTTAGGAATTGCATCGCATTCGACGTTTAAAGCTTCATTAATTTCTTGTCTGGGCTTGCAAATAACTTCTCTTCGAGGAATATCACCATTCTAAGCGCTATCAGCCTGGTTTGCTTGATCACACTCGTCCGGATGTCGTGGGCCGCTGAATTTGGGAAGAACCTCAGTCGTCGACCCGCAAACACTGTGCGCAATAGAACGTCATTGGTAGTAACTCATGCAGTACACAAAATCACGCGGTTCCATCCTTTTTGTCTTGCTTTCAACCATTTCAAATACATACCATGTCTGGTCGGGGGTAGTTCTTGGCTGGTCAGTCGGCTGATCGCAACGGTGACGGTGTGGTATGCTCCGTAGCACAGTTGTATTTAGACGCTACAGTTGTGTATCGGGACCCGGTTGTTCCTTATTGGGACCGCTCCGGAATATAACTCTAACTAACTCACCGTACATCCTGATCGCGATAAACGGATAAAAGTCAAGAAGCTTCAAAAATTCGCTGCTGACTCTGGCTGGTCCCAATCTGGTGCACTCTTATTGTTATCCTCTCCGCCACCCTATATGACGCGCACTCTTCTCAACTCCTTGGCTGATGCTACAGCAACATAACGCTTTGTCTCGTGCAAACTGTAAAAGCATAAAATGGCTCTGTCGCTCTGTGAGCGGGGTTCATAGTTTCATTGCGACCCCCCACAAATCACCACTTTGCGACTCATTCATCCTCTCTAATCATGGACGCCTTCATCATCACCACTGTTGACGTCGACAACATCCCCGTCTGCAAGGAACAACCAGGCGGCAGCGGCAATGATGTCTACTGCACCATCGCTTGAAACTCAAGCTCTGCGTTTCCGCAACGATCTCATACATCCGAGTTAGTCGTCTAATGCTTTCTAAGCATAAAAACCTCTATTACTCCTCCAGATCATATCATTATTCGTTCATATTACGCATCGGCCACGCATTACTGCATCGCATTATCAGAGGAGGGCAGGGGGAGACAATTTTGAGCCGCTTGGCGGCCAGTTAGTTTAACCATTTTGAATTCAGAAGTATTGTCAAGTTTTATGGAGTTCTGGAACGTTGGTGGAATGTCAAATATTTGTGGGACTGACATGCTTTTGACATAACGCGTCAACGCGTTGTGTGGCTCTGTTTATGCAAATCAATCACAGCGGGACAACTAGTTGACAACTAGTCATCCAAGAGGTGACAGATCCAGCGATCCCGGACATCAGATCCAATAGTCATCGCTTCTGGACTATAACCCCTATGAAAGACGTTCTTCTGGTTGGCTTTGGCGCCGTTGGAGCAATCTGTACGCTCCCAAACAGAATTCACAGCATGATGATATCGTACTCATCACTACAAAGACTCCCTTATCTTGAAAAGAAGTGGGTTGGTTCGAGTAACTGCCGTTGCGCGCAGCAATTATGATCTGGTGAACAGTAGGTGGTCTACTTCTTTTCTCGTATATTCTATATGCTTAAAAGAGTCTGTTCATCTAGAAGAGGGCGTAAATTTCAGGAGTGGAAAATACGGAGAGATCAATGGGTGGAAGCCTGATCGACGTAAGTTTATCTTTATCTCTCTTGATCTTTTCCTAAACGCGCTCGAGAGTGTGCAGATCTGTAGCTGATGCTGCCGATAGGCCATATTCATATGTTGTGGTTACGACCAAAGCTATCCCAGAACTGATGCGGACACCCAAGCTGCTGGCACCACTCCTTGCTGCCCGCTACACTGATCAGTTCTCACAACCTACTTACGTCTTACTTCAGAATGGCTTAAATGTCGAAGTTGATTTATATAACGCTCTGAAAGAGCTCGGAAAGGGTGATCCCAGCATCATCAGCACCGCTCTTGGGATTGGGACAAACCTTTTGGCACCAAACGTCGTTCAGCATAATGATTTTGTGCGTTTGTGGAAACTGAAAATTTATTTTAACCATTGGGCTAACGGTCTTTTTCCCCCCAAAGGATCGCGTTACTATAGATACAACGATAGAAGTACCACTGAAAATAACTCTGAAGAGGCGGCTCTTCTGAAAGATCTGGGAGAAATTCTTGAGGCGGGGGGCAGCACAGTCACGATCGTCCCCGAAATCCAAAGGGCAAAATTTGCCAAAAACTTTTGGAATGTAGCCTTTTCATCTTTTGCGACATTAACGAAGTTTGTATTTTTCTTTTCCGAGTCTCACCGAGTTGACAGTATACGTGCAGTTATAGACTTCCTGCTATCTTCCGACCTGCCCCAGAAAGTCCGTCGGAATCATACAGCCCTTATGTGTCTCCCTCTACGGCCAATTTGATTGCAGAGTACACGATTCCTTCTATTAGAGCAACATTAACGGAACTCCTCAATTTGGGCGAGTTGGAGTGAATGGTTTTGTTGCTTTGTACATTTTATTAATTTTCATTTAGGTCGGGCTCTCGGATTCCCAGATGGCGATGGTGGCCTTCCGTCATCGCTAGTTGACAGTGTTTTGAATAACACAGCGCGGCTACACACTTCGCCTGAAAGCTTTCACACACCAAGCATGATGCTTGACGCAGAGAAAGGCCAAGCGATCGAGGTAGAGGTCATCCTCGGAGAGGTTGTGCGAATGGCGAGACAAATTAATGTGGACATTCCTGCAAGTGCCGTCACTTTCGTTTGGAACACCGAGCGCTAACCACAAAGCTAGCGCGTTGAAACTTTGTATGGTCTGTTGTTGGTGGTCCAAAACCAAATCCTCCGCAAGATAGAGAGTCGGAAATAATTGCGTCAGCCGATCACAACCTCTACGTGTAGCTGACGTGGAGCGGTCCCGATAGAAGCGCTCAACTGACTGCGGAACCATTGCGGATTGGATAAGAGCGTGGATAGGGCGAGGTTGGGCGAGGCAGTGGTGACTCGTTGTTGATGGTGTTTGTATGTATTTGGTGGCGCAATGTGTATATGAACCCCGCTGGCACTTGAATTCATTCAATCCTTGCTCAACTTGATTTGTTCCCTCTGGGCACATTGTTCATTCTGAACGTGTTCCCCCTGGGCACGCTCATCCTTGAGACAATCATTTCTTGTCATTCGCATACAACATCTTTCATACAACATCGTTCCACTTCTTGTGAGCGCCGAAACTACCCGCCCCAGTGTGCGTCGTCGAAACGCGTTTTTCAAAGTAAGAATCTTCACAGCAGAAACAGATAACATCTAGAAACGCATGGCTTACCGAGGCGATCGAGGAGGACGTGGCCGTGGTGGTCAGTCCGGCCCTCCACGTGGAGGTTTTGACTCTAGGGGTCGTGGAGATTTCAGAGGAAGGGGAGGACCTCCTCGAGGTGGAGGTGGTGGCCGTGGCGGCGGCGGTGGTGCTGGTCGCGGAGGGTATATCTCTTGCACTTTGGTGGTTACTGGGGGCTCACCTCAACTCCAGAGTCTTCAATCCTGGACCAGTGGATATTGATGCTCGTCTCAAAGACAACTCACAAGATGCGCTCGTCCAGTCGATGAAGTCGTTGACCGTCAAGCCAAACGAGCTACCCCTACGTCCCAATTTCGGGACAGCAGGGACCCCAATCAAATTACGGGCCAATTTCTTCCCAATCAAGGTTCCAAAGGGACCTTTCTACGAGTACGAGGTGTCGATTTCACCAGTTGCTGGCACAGCGATCCGTCGAGTGAAGCGACGGATCTTCCAGCTTGCTGAACAATCTCCTCAATGGGCAGCATCTGGCCTTCGGGGCAACGTTGCACATGATCATTCCAGTAAGCTAATCGCAGCAAAGAAGCTTCCGCAACCCATTTCGATTCCCGTCCCGTTCTACGACGAAGACGAACAGGGACCCAAGCAAGGCGGGAAACAATACACACTTACCATCGAATATCAGCGTGACATAGAATTTCAGAGTTTGCTTCAGTTCGTTCTTCACTCTTTCGGCACCTTGTAGATCGTGACGCGTTGCTGTTCAGGTGCCTGAGGGGTGACGTGCAATACCGCGATTACGATATCAATCCTATTCTTGCCGCTATGAATGTTATCCTTGCGGCTCACCCAAATCGTTCGGGTGGTACAGGTGTCATGGTAGGACGAAACCGCTTCTTCTTCCGCTCGCCAGGCGAATCAATCAGCCTGGGTGGAGGCCTCGAAGCATGGAAAGGCTTCTATTCTTCTGTTCGCCCTGCCCACAACCAGCTAATGGTGAACGTGAACGGTCGGTGTTTCGCGCTAACTTGCGTCATTCTGGTCTAACATGAAGTCTAGTTTGTACCACTGCCTTCTACCAACCCGGAAATCTCGCTCAAGCGATGACCGCATTTAGGGATGCGAGTTTTGGTGCCCGTCCTGCTGCTTTCGTCAAAGGCGTCAGGGTGAAGACGTTGCACCTGGGATATAGAAAGACAGTCAAAGCCTTATCCAATAAGACTGCAAGGCAATACACATTTGTAGCGGCAGACCTCGGCGGGGAGGTAACAGTGGAGCAGTACTTCCAGAGAAGTAAATTATTTAATTTCTTGAATTCACAAAGTTGACATATTTCCTTTTCGCAGAGTACAACCTGAGGCTACAATACCCCGACATGCCCCTCGTTGATGTAGGTGGACAGAAGTCAAACCTCCTCCCCCCCGAACTCTGCGAAATATTGCCAAACCAACCCTTCCGTGGCAAACTCACGGACGAGCACACTGCGGCGATGATCACGGCAGCAGCTAAGCCACCCAATATCAATGCTCAATCAATCACTGGGCGAGGCCTCGATGAACTTGGCTTCAGACAGGGAGCAGCCCCCCTTGGTGCTTTTGGAGTCGCCATCGGGACCGAAATGACAGTTGTTCCTGGTCGAATCCTCCCTGCTCCAGGAGTTCAATATGGTCAAGGAACCCCTGAAGTCGACGATCGCGCAAGCTGGAATTTGAGAAACGTGAAGTTTAAGAAGGGGGCGCGTCTAGAGAATTGGGCGGTTCTGGTGATTCGCGATGGGAACAGGGATGAATTCCAAAGTCTCCAGGACCCCGAATTGAAGAGCACGTACAAGGGATTTGCTGATATGTGCAGAAAGAGCGGGATGAACGTCGACCAAAAGGACCCAGCAGTCGTCGAAGCAAAACTTCCTCAAAAAAACTTCGCAGATTCCACGAGAGCTCAAGCGATTGGTGTCATTCGGAACGCTTTGACGACGCTTAAGGCGAAACCTACGATTGTGTTGGTCATCCTATCAAACGGCGACAAGCACGTGTACTCTGGGTTGAAGCATCTTTGCGATTGCTACCTTGATCTAGGTCAGTTTAACCTGCATTTCCCTTACCTATCACTGAAAATCTTTGGATAGCGACCGTCTGTGTCCAATCCGGCAAGATTCGGAAAGAGAAAGGTTCGATCGACCCATCAACTTCCTCTATTGCGACATAATTGTCTTTCTAGGTCAAATACAGTACTTCGCCAACGTTGCGCTCAAATTCAACATGAAATTGGGCGGTGTCAAGTAGGTTTCTCTTGCCATCTTCTTGTTGAGGTACTGACAATCACGGACTAGCCATGCCTTGAATGCAGCCAACATGGCGTGGTTGAAGAAAGCGCCGACAATGCTTGTTGGAATCGACGTTACCCACCCGGGACCAGGTAGCGTGAAAGGAACCCCTTCTATCGCAGCTGTTGTTGCTAGTTGTGAGTCCGACTTTGCGCAATATCCTGCCAGTCTGGAGATACAGGAATCCAAGAAGGAGGTTTGTGGATTTTTCGTCTGGTTAGTTGGTACAAACTAATGTATGATTAGATGGTGACAAATCTCGCCAAGATGATGTGGGAGCGCCTCACATTGTTCAAGGCGAAAAACAATGTACTGCCGCAACGCGTGCTGGTGTATCGTGACGGAGTATCAGAGGTCAGTTCGCCGTGTTTTCAACTGTTCATTTGTTCACTCTCATCTGGACAGGGTCAATTCCTTATTGTTATTGAGCAAGAGTTGCCTGCAATCAAGGAAGCATTCAAGAAGTTCGATACCCCCAAATCGCCTTACCGTCCCCAGCTTACCATCGTCATCTGCGTGAGTTGCTTATATTTCTGCTGCCTATGAAAGACGTGTTGACAATTCAACAGGGCAAGAGGCATCATACGCGATTTTACCCAACAGAGGGGGCGCACGCTGACCACAATGGGAACCCCCGTCCAGGAACGGTGGTGGATCGTGGAGTCACCGCGATCTATCAGTATGACTTTTTCTTACAAGGTAACCAGCTACTCATTTACAGACCTCGAGCGTTGTCAATAACTACTCTATACAGCTCACGGTGGTCTGCAGGGTACCACTCGACCTACCCATTACTATGTTGTTCATGACGAGATCGGCTTCATGGCTGACGAACTCCAATCTCTCACCAATTCCGTCAGCTACATGTTCGCTCGCGCTACCAAAGCCGTCAGCTTGGTTTCCCCTGCTTATTACGCAGATCTCGCTTGTGAGAGAGGGCGGTGTTACTTGCACAAGCTGTTGCTTGGCATTTCCAGCAGCGGTGGATCATCATCGAGCAGCGGTAATGAAGAGGCTGTCATGCGAGAGGCGGCTCAGTCCTGGAATAATGGTGTTAGCAATCGGTTGAAGGATACCATGTTTTATCTGTGATGGAGATATCTTACGGTCTAGTTGGGCACATCCGGGCGATGTGCGGGTCATCTTCTTCGTTATCTGATCCTTCGGTGTACTTTTAGTAGAATCTGTACTATGTAAACTCCAATCTCAAGTTTCCTGTGTCGTTGGAATACAAATAGGTGTTCACCAACGAAATCTGAACTGTGTATAACGACGAGGCAGTCTAACACTGTGGGAAGTAATTAGGGTAAAAATCATCGTCAAAGTCGTTGCTACTCAGTGTAGAAACTGATGAAAATCAGTGTGTAAGACGGTACACGTCGGTAGTGACATTGAAAAATCAATGTCATCAGCAGTGATGAACAATGTGTTAGAAACTGCTTTTCATGGTGCACAGTATGTATGGTAGTCGGACACGTTGCTTTTCAGCCAGAACGACAATGAATGTAAACGTGTTCTGCATTGAAGTGGTACTTTACACATTGATTTTCTTTACAGGGTAGGCATCCGAAAAAATGTACTACAGCTTTCTATCTGATGGGCAACAACAGCCAGAGGGTGTATAGCAACAAAGGAGAGCAAAAACAAAAAGTTATTGGGCCAAACGAGACCGAGACCGAGTCATACGTCCCGGCCAGCGCGAGCGGCCTTCACCATGCTGAGAAGTCTTGTTTGGGCCGTTAATTGATGCGGACGAGAAGGCCATGAGAAACACATACTACAAAAGGCTCAGGTGACGAGGGTGCAGAGCTCATTGTCCTTGATGACGGACACTGGGATTCCACTATGCGCGCTGCGTCGGCTTTACTAAAAGCTTGATAGATCAGCGCGTCGAAATCCTCTTCGCTCTCTTCATGCACATAGACCGAGAATTCAGTCCTCCTGCTCTCGAGCATCGTTGTGTACGCCTGCTCGGGTGAAAGCTTATCCTGTGGAATCGAGTTTGCGGCGACGAAAGGAACAAGAAAGATTCTAAAAAAGGAGGCCAAGTCCATTGTAATGAAGGCCGTTAGAGAGGTTGAAGCTGGGGGAAACATGCGCAGAAGAGTCGTCTCAATGACAACCACGCTACTCTCCGCGTAGCTAGCAGAACAAGTGAGTGTCACAAGCGTAGTCCCCGATCCACTCACTATCCCCAGTAAGAGTGTTAGACAGGGTCCAGTCGAGCAGATTGAATTGTAAGGTGTGAAAAATCTTGATCCAAGTTGGCTCTTGAAGCTCTCGTATACGAAGCGGGCTTGAATTTCTGGGCGAGAGGTGGAGAAAGTTCATCACACCACAACGAGATCAGCACACAAGGCTCGTGTTTTAGCCCAAACTTACCAAATTGACCTTCCTCGTCCAGACCGATGGCCCATCTACCACCTCCTCACCACTGATGAAAGACCTCCTTCACTGTCACTGCTCTCCTCTCCACTGCTGCACAGCTCTTGCAAAGCGCCTCGCTAATATAGCGTGTAAGCGCACTGACACGGTTTGTAAGATCTTGTTGAATTAGTTCGTGCGCCGGCCAGCCATTGTGAAACTGGCAAGCGACTTGATTTTCTCTTGCACCTGATAGAATATGAGCGCATATATGCAGCAAAAAACATCAGAAATTCACATACCATAGACGCACCGTGCTTTCTTGCTAATTCAACTGCCTGAAACCAAGTATGCGAGAAATTAAACCTCATACATTTGAGATTCATATCGTACGCACCCTGATCAAAGCATACTGCCAATCTTTGCCAGATAGGCCCATCGCACGCTGAACGTTCCAGTCATGGCCAGCTTGACCAGCATCCTTAATGAGATCCCTCTCTCAGACCTTCGGGGATTTGGGTGCTTCTGATGTTGTTTTCCTGATTTCATGTCCCTGCCACTCAGTATCCTGAAGATTTGAAAGTGAAGAAACGTACGAACCTCATGGTTGATTTTGCTTGCCGCCTCTGCCAATGCTATTCTACTTGTGCTTCGTGAATCGTCTTCCTTTTATCCTTCTCGTGATTGCCATGATCTGGAGCCATTTCTATGAGCAAGGATGTTTGGAGAGGATGCGAGCGCCAGACATCGAGGTTGAAGTCAAGAGATGTAGCGACCACGTGACTAGATCCCAAGTCTCAGTTATTATTAAATTTGCGAAGCATGTTTGTTCGTGCCAGGTTGGGGTCTGATCAGCAACGAAAGCACTCTCCGTAAATCTGACACCCTTAGTTGAAGTGAAAGGCAGATTCCGGGATGTGAGTATCTTTCATATCAATTGAACAAATTGGCCGATTTAATTGGTATCTCGCTAGATGAAAGCCACATAGTACTGAAGACTCCAAGTCGGCAGTCCTTTCAACCAGATGACGACCTTCGACAACGCATCGCGACATATATTCACTAGCTTACGGGCTCTCAGACCGCACAATTAAAGTCAAAGCTTCTCTCTATAAAGCCAGCATGGGGAAAGCTCAAAATTCAGGATGGCGGAGACGACATTCGCCTCAAGTTCTCGAAGCTCGCAAAGGAACTCAAGTTTCGTAATAGTACGTTGTGTTATACATCATTTCAGCCGACGAAATCACTTGAAACTGATTTTTTTTGCTCCAGTATTCATTAGTGAATGCCAATCGTTTCGTATTCATTTGAGTATACCGGTCATGGCCGTAACGCCACAGTAGTGAAATTCACGGGATATGGTCGCCTCGAAAAGATCCTCGCATGTCAACTTTGCGACCACGCATTTTGGAAAGAATTTCGAGGCAAGAAAATGGTCCTCGCTCTTGTGACGACGTGCAAGACAAAGGGAAGGGATGCGTGCCAGGAACTTGTCAGCTACACGACAACGCTGGCACCTATTGTAATGGACATTTTGAGTATCAAGGCCGTTGTAGGTCGAATACTATGCAAGGCCTGGTGGATTATTGACAGAAGCCCCGAAATTGCCAGTGCCGTGTTTGAAGTGGACTCCGAAGACGAGGAGGACGACTAGCGGCGAGGTTTATCGTTCCCGCTACAATTCTGAGTGCATCCACAGTACCCAGACCTTTTAGAACTGATTATCAATGCGTAATGTTGAAGACATTTATTTTCAGTGTGAAATAGAATAAACACGTTGATTTTCAATGTATCAACGTCGACGTTGAAAAGTAGCGAGTGACATTTCAACGTCTTACACATTGTTTTACACGGCCCCAACGTCAAAAACATTGATTTTTAAACGCTTTTCTTCCCGCAGTGCTAAACGTCACTGTCTGGTGAGACAACCATAGGTTCTTAAGAACTATCTAATCTACATCGGGACCAGGTACTACCCCTTTATTCCAAGATAATGAATGCATTATAAAAGTCCTATACTATATGGATGTGACCAAAACATGTATGAAAGCAAGGTAATAACAAAATGACAAGCAGATGGGATATGCGGTGCACCGTAACAACAAGAAATCGAACGACGAAGTCGGATTGGGGGCCATATTCAGGCGTCCTCAGCTCGTCCAATCGGTTTCCACTTTGACTTTGACGCCTTAGGTATATCTTCAGCGGGTATTATCTTCCCTGAACCATGCCCAGCAACGACTTTTATCGGATTCTCTTTCTCAAAGGTGGTGGTAGAAGCGAGCTTCACCTTGATTTTCTTGCCCTCCGCCATAGTAGCCTTGTTGGTCGCATCCGCATTCAACTTGATGTCTTTGAACGCAGCCACTAGCTTCTCGTCAATCGACAACAGAGCTTTCGTCTCCTCGCCGCCTTTGGTAGAACTGTCCTTGCATTTTTCCGGAAGAGGTGGCGAGTTCATAGGAGAACCACTAGCCCTAGCTTTTGGTGTTGTACCCCTCGAAACAGGGCGGAATTTCGTCAACTCGGAGGTTTGTGTTCTTGTGATAATCACGACGTCTTCAAGTTCGTCTTGAGCAGCGGTACCGTCAGATTTATCGGTTATTGTGATAGCCTCCAGCCCAGATGCCAAATCCTTGATGATGGTGCACGTAGATGACGCGGGTTTGGAGTTGGCAGCTGCTACGGCTGCAGCGTGAATGGAAAGGGTGTCACCGGCACCGTTGGGTAATGAGGGTTGGTAGCTAGATCGTGTAGTGTTATGTCAGGATGACATCTTCATTGTGAAAAGCTACTCACTTAGGATCCTCAGCGATGATATCATGTACTCGAATCACGATGAACTTGAACCAGGATTCGCCCCATTTCTCAGCTGCTTGCGGATCTTTAGTGTGATACCAGCCAATGGCGACTTTCAACGCGAGCGAGAGTTTGTCGCGGTATAATGCTTCACGGCTTTGAGGGGAGGCGTCTGCGCTGCTGCGAGGCGATACGATTTGTTGGATAGAGTTGTGATCGACATCTTCGACGTCGAAAAAGGAGGAGAGAGCTAGTAGGGATCCGAGGTAGCCAAAAGTCCATGTACTGACGACCAGCCCAGTTACCCACTAAATCATTAGATGAAAAAAAGTGAGTCATAGATTAGATTGAGAAGGGTGAATGAAAGACCAACCGTTATAAGATGAGCTCCTTTATGAGTAGCTTGATGCAAATGAGGATACACCCGCACGAATATCTTGCATATCCAAAAGTTGACGAGATGAGTACCAAGCTCAGCCTTATCAGCATCGATACCCAGACTTCCATCCTTCGAAAAAATGAACTGGGTGGACGCAGGTAGGGCATCCAAAGCACTTCGAGCCGCTTCAGTCAGAAACTTGCTCTTGAACTCGAGGTAGTCTAGGATCCTCTCCTGGTAGTCTTGCAGTTCCTGATCAGCACTCTCCCACGAATCGGAAAAGTTACGCCCGGCCTGGCTCCTGCGATTGAAATCTTCCGTGGCGGGCTTGAGAAGGGGTGTAAATATTTGTTTGAGCCAATCCATTACGCGTTCCCAACCGTGTTCTTCGTATACGGCGCCGGCGTATGATTCGAATAGGTCTGCTAGGGCTTTTGGGGGTGAGATGGCGTGTCGGGGGCTCCATTCTGTTACTTCAAAGTCGTCGCGTTGGTCCAGGTGTGCAGCCTTGTGCAGGTCGAGTTGGTATGCGATTCGGCCGAGGGTATCGTTATTGCTAAGAACGCGCCCCACAAACTGACACGTTCTGTTACAAGCGCCCAGTAAGTATAAAAGGGAGGATGACGTACCATGTGGTGGTCAGAACTCTCTTTAACTTTATCCACGATTAAGGAACAAGCTAGGTTTACGACACGATCGCCAATAAACTCTAGGAGGTCGTTGTTATCCTTGGAGCGTTTTACGCTGTTCTGCGCTCGGCGAAGCCTGGTTTTTGCCAAGGTGGGGAGGTCCTTGAGGTCACACCAGTTGTCGGAGCGGTTGAGGTATTCCACTAGTTGGGTGGTAGGGCTTGAGCGACGACCGCGAGGAGACATGATGAGGAAGGGGGTATGGGAGGAAATTTACTCGGGGCGACAGCAGTTAAATGGTATATTGTGAAGGCCACCGCAGGTAAGGCAATGACAAGTTGAGGTCGAAGCTAGGCCATGGTGGACTTTTGGCCTCGCGCTTTGTCTATTTATATTTAAGGGTCAACCACCGCGTCGTGTACACGTGATGTTGCCTGTTGAAGCACATTTTCACCGTCTGTAAGCGCCTACTATCCTCTGCTATCACTCTATAAGCTACTATAAGCGATTCTTTCTTGAGCAGCTCATTTATGAGATCGTCGACGACTGGTAAAAATGTGTGTTTGTGTCTGCTTCCGAAATGGTCAACAAAGGACGCGACGCGATCACGTGAACTTGTTGATTTTCTCTTCTTCCTTCACGACCACGACGAGCGCTTCTGCGCGTATGCTCAAATAACGAATCATGTCCACGACCACTCAAATTTTATTCAATTCTCCAGCTCTACACTCTCTCAAACGCGAACAACTCGTCAAGTTATGCAAAATACATTCTATCAAGGCCAATGGCAAAAACATCGAGCTGATTGACAAGCTCAAACGACATGCACAGACCTTGCCCAAAGACTCTCCACTCAGCATTGCCGCTCGTAGTGAATCTACTGGCTTTGTTCCTTGTCCACCCCAGGATGACCAAACAGACGAAGAAGCTGCGCCCCAGGAGGGCAACAACGCAGCAAATCAATTTTCGATGCCTCGACCAAGCGAACAATGGGAGGTCGTCATGGAGAGTATTCAAGAGCTTGAGGAAAGTTCATCTCAGGGTACTTTGTCATCCTTGAGGACCTTGGGCAGCAACAATGGAGGAGCGGGAGAGTTCGGCACTGGGAATTCAAAATGTGCGTATCTTTTTCCCCATCTATACGCCCCGCCACTCACACCTCTTTGTGCTCAGCAACAACCATGAGCTCCTCCATCAAAGCGCTGGCCACCTCACTCGGCCTGAGGCGCACCAACACCTCCAAATCAGACCTAGCTTCGACCACATCCTCCAAGTCTAGCCACAACTCCGTCTTTCCGCCAGCCACACAGCCAACATCCCACGACGAATTGGAGCAAAATTCGACTCCATATTCTGATTTACTTCCTGCAGCAACACCACCCCAGACAGACCACTTTACATTCATCCCTACCCGCATGTCAATGAATGGTCTTCTAGGCGAAGCTGATGCCCCCCTTCCCGGCCACGCCCTTCGCCCCGGAGCTCCTGCCCCTTCAAATGCCCGTTTGAGCCTAGGCCTAGGCCTTGGAGCCCCCTCAACGCCGACGCGTCAATCACAACCAACAACTACGATCAGACTGGTCTCAAATCCTCTGTCCAACCACGACACCAGTTATGGGGCAGGCGAAAATGGCACCCCACAACTCAAACCTTTCAAAACAACCTTTGACCTCGTTCTTGGAAGTCCAACCCCGAGTGCGGGCGGTTTTGGCAACATGGCTGTGTGGCCTCCTGCAAGCCCTGGAGGCGACAACATCATGAGAGGAATTTATCCGACGTTGACGTTTGCCGACCTTCCCCCACAGATGCCTTCACCGTCACTTTGCCAAACGGCGTCTGCATCAGACAAGATGGATACGGAAGAAGACTATGATCCACCCATGCCCGGTTCCCTAACCCCTGGGCGTCCCACAACGTCTTCAGGCTCTGGAGCTCTCGCTCCTCCCGTCGAACCATTCATCTTTGGTTCACCTCACCCAAAGCACCGTGTTTCCAACCATCAATTCCGCATCGCAGCCGCAAGCGTTCTCGAGGAGATGAACAAGCGTCTGCAGGAGGAAGGCGTACAAGGTGTCGGCCTCGACATCATCAACAACCTCCACCCTGGTGCCCATTCTCAGAAAGACCTTGCTATGAGAGATATCAAGGCTCTTCCTGGGAACAAGCGTGGAGAGATTAAGGAAAAGTTTGAGAAGATGCATGAAGAGGAGTTTAGGAGGATGGAGGGGATTGATGTGGTTGTGAAGAGGAAGGCGGAGAGGTCACCGAGGAAGGACAGTGAGCCTGTTCTTGGGAAGAAACGCAAGTCGAGTGCGATTGCGAGAGATGATGCAGGTCATCGACGAGGACCTGGTGGGCCCATTGCTGGTCGAGCAAGTGGGACACGGGTTATCAGCAACGGTCGACGTGCAAAAGCTATTCCGGGTGCCTTTGGTGACGAGGATGAGGAGGAGGAAGCGGAGGAGGAGAATGTGAGGGCGGAGAAGCGAGTCAGGGTTGATTCTGGTGCTGCTGGTTCCAGTAAGGTTCTTTCTTCAGAGGAGCTGAAGAAGAAGGAGGAGGAAGAGGAAGAGGAAAGGAAGTTCAAGGAGAGAGAGCGGGAGGCCATTAGAAGGAAGCTCGAGATGAACCGGGCGAAGAGGCGGAGTAGTGCTGTTCCTGGTGGACTTAATGGTAGGCGGAGTGGGCGGGTGAGCGTCGGAAGGAACGTCCCCCTGGGTCAGTGTTATGTGTTATCTGTTTCGTACTTTGATCTTCCTGATCTTTTTTTGTCATTTTTATTTTTATACAGCCAAACCAAAGCCTTCAAGATTCGGCTTCTTTTCCTCGGCCAAATCGATCGTGCAGAGTGTGTGGAATCGCGGTAAAGCACCACCACCAGCCACTACTACGGCTTCCAGCATCCCTAAACCCGTGAAAGCTGATGTTACGAAAGACAAAGAGAAAATGGCTGCTGCTCCAAGTGTTCTCGTACAGAAAGCTTCCATCGCACCCGCTCGTCCTACCATTGCCACTGCTAAAGGAACTCGGGTCCCTTCTCTTCGTGTCAACAAGGAACAGGATTCTGTCAAGGGGACTATATCATCTTCTCGCTCGAGGTCGCCTATTCCGTCATTTGGAGTTGCTCCTTCGACTAGGAGTAGTCTTATGAGTGGAACACGGACGAGCAGGAATAGTTCCCTTTCGAGGGCACGCACGAACTCACTTCTTGGGACAGGAGTGTCCCAGACGAACTCGACAAATGTATCGTCGATCGGTACCCGACTTTCCTCGACTTCGACTAGAACGTCGTCGTCGGCTGGGAATATCAGCAGCATGGGGTCGAAGAAAGCCCTTGTTGCTGTGAAAGCCTCAGCTTCAAATACAGGTCCTTCATCTTCGAGACTATCGACTTCTTCCTCGAGGTTGTTGGCTCCTACGGCTAGTTCTTTGGCCAAGGGACACAGAGCCTCGCTTAAACCTGTGGTTGAGGTTCAAGCTTCTGCTGCTAAGAAAGTGGTTCAGCCGAAAGTTATTACCCAGCCTGTGCCTGGTACCCCAGACGCTGCGGCGCTTTCGATGATCACGAACAGCCCTAAGCCTTCATCGGGGCCTTTCTCACCGCGTCCAGGGGGTGTTTTTAGTCGACCACTTGACCTTCCTTCGGGTATACCGACACCCGTGAAGAAGAGGACCCTTCCAGCTCCATCATCCAACGAGGGCGAGTGCAGAACGTCGGTCATACGGCAACGTTCCTTGGCGGGGCGGAAGCCTCGGATTTCAAGGTCGAAAGTTATAGCGCGGTTAGCGTCCCAGCGAGCCGCTGGCACCAGTAGTGGATCAGCCATTGCACCCCGTGCGTCGAATGGGGGAAAGACGAGGTCGAGCTTTGGGGCCAAGGCTCAAAGGTCGAGTTTTACGGGTGGTGGGAGTAGTGGGAATGTGTTGATGAGTGCGAAGAAGAGGGCGAGGCAGAGTGAGTATGCGAGGAGACGGAGTCGGGTGGTGGTGGGGAATGAGGGTGGGGGTGGGAGTATGGATGTGAGTGATGGTTGATGATGCATGGGGTTTCTCTTTTCTCCCTTGCTGGCATGGGAGGCCTCATGGACTTTCTTGTAAATATGCGTTCGAGATGACAGTTTTCTTGTACTGTATCGCAGCACCTTTTTCCTCCTCCCTCGCGATCTCGTCAATGTTTTGTTTCGTTCAGTTTCTTTTTATACTCTTATTTATGTAAACGTTGGTCTGCAGTTGTATTTATATGACTATGCAATGAACGCTAGATGCAGTGCCAACCCATAGTTCTCTTGGGTCCTTGAAGGTCAACTGTATCCTAATAGTAAGATCTTTCCACAAATCTCCGTCACAGCCAAGTCGCAGCTCAAAGTGATGATATACGGAAAGGTCCCCCGACGATCCTAGGCTGGAGTCATGGTTGACGGGATTTATTCTCCATGAGAGTTGAACGTTGAGTGATTGCTCGAGATTTGCATACGCGACGCGTCGTGTCGCGTTACGTCACGCGTTTGCGTGACCCGACAATGGGGTTCGGAGATTAAATATTTCGACCTCTCCCCCATTGTCCTTCATGTTCAGGACCTCATACGACTTCAGATTCCTCCCCACAAGCGCTAAACGACATTTGCCTCCCCCACCGACTCTCAGAAGTCTCATGCTTACAACTTCAACAATGGGCCTAGCGTAGCACCTCTTAAGCACCTACCCATGCGCCACACACAGATCCCTGGATAGGCAAAGCCACCTAGAGAGGCGGACATTTATTCTGTGACTTTTGACATCCTCAAGCTATGCCCTAGAGATTTCTATTGGCCTGCCATTCATTTCGAGGGTTTGTTCCATGTTCCCTGCACCAGGCCCGTCGTCGTGCACACAGTTGATGATGAGGGCGCCACTATGAATATGAATCATCACTGTAACATTGGTCTACTCAATTCGTGAGTGAACATCTTTGTACTTGTATTTGAGGGCATATGAACTTAACCCATCCACTGCCTGCTTAGGCATACAAATCCGAGTATTATTATCTGCTGGAACGATGGAATTCTTTCACTGGATCGCACTCACTCACAATTTCCGAGTAATTAACCCAAGTCGTTGTCTGTTTGCGCCACACTTATCATATGGTGGATGCCGCGGAACTCAAATGCGCGCCCTTGAAGATGGGGACGATTATCAAGATCAGGGATCGTGTCCAACATTTTTTTTTGCGACTCCACTCCAACCCCATCCATCCACCGCTGGCTGGCCTTTTTTTCGTAGACGTTGACAGGCCCACTCGCCCACAAGTCCTTCGATTGCCACTTATACCGTTTCTACCCAGGTCCTCAACAAATGCCATCCTCTGATTTGCTGCGAACCCTTTGCTTCTAGCTTTTGGGTACGCCCACACACAGCCATAGTGTTGTATCGCCCCTCCGGACGTCACCTTATCGGTCGTTGGTGCCTTGTGATTTTCTGGAACACCGCACAACCCCGTTTCGCGAATACGAAGACTCCCCGTCACAATTGCACTTAGCTGCACTCTTGTTTCTGGCTCCTCTCAGGGGTGGAGAAATCATTGTTTTTAACGGCGTTTTCAACAAGGGTTTAACAAGGGCAATACTGGATGTTACGGATATCTATCCTGGCGTCTTGACAGCGAGCTGGAACTTGAGCTTGGGTGGCAACTCTAAACAAAGTTTTATGGATCAGGCGCCTCCCACAAACACAAATACGCTGATGGATTGGTTTTGAAAAAATTACCATATTTGGAAGTTGTGGATTCCTTGACCTGCTTGTTTAGGGAAGTTTTTGGATTGGATTGGTGAAGCCGTCAGTTGGGTGAACAACCCGTTCTTTGTATAAATCAGCGCAACTCCGCTTCCACCTCAAACCCCACTCGCCCTCAACCTCCAAAAACTCAATTCAAAACGCCATGGTCTTGCAGCCAAACTACGCTAAGCGTGTCGATAACGAGAACGCGCCCCCCACAGCCCACGTCAACGCGAAAACACTGGCATCCCGCCTTCGGAGCACTCTCCATGATGCAAGTCGCCGCAGACGTGCTCGTACCAGTGGTGCCGCCACCACACCAAAGTATCTGGCTCAACAAGCCAAAAGGCGTAGCACTAAATCGAAGTCCCCGACTGGGCCAATCCGCTTTAACATTACCTCGACCCCTGTCACCCCCCCACCAGCTGATGTGGAAATGAAGGATGCAGAACCCCTACCGTCCTCGTCGAAAACTTCACCTAAATCCATCCCAGTGATCCTTCCTCGCGAGCTTGTCAGGCCAGATTTCTGCGAAGTCTCCAAAGATGCTATTCGAGCTGTGGATCCTGAGCTCGTTGACACTGACCCTGAATACATCCGCGAACAACTGGAGGAATTTGGACCATCGTAAGCAAAAGTATCTTACTCTCTTCTTTGCATACTCTAAACAGGTTTGGGTCAGAATGCTCAATGTTCTTAGCGCCGTGAAAGCCAGTCTGACCAGCTCCTTGCTCCCCAAGGAGCTTACCATCGTCGTCCAAGACCTCACTTCCGTCCTTCCCACCCACATGGTTGCAGTCTACGGGCATGCTCCGAAGAACCAGACCCAGCGACGCACCAAAGTAACCCTCCTCCCAGTCCACAGTCTCGTCTTCGCTGCCCATTGTTCCAAACTACCCCCTTTCCCTCCAACATTATCTCCGCCTGTGCAGAAGCCTGGTTCACAAGAAATAACGGTCCCAGTATGGCCGCTATGTTTGCCCTCGCCTCAATTATATCCTCAGCTCGCCGCTTATCTCTACAACAAACGCACCGATCTTGTTCTTCAAACCCTCCTTCCGTGTCCCCCTCCCCCAACCCTCGAACTAGATCCCTCCCTAATCGTGCCCTTTGCAACAAAACTGTCGGGGACGTTCACTGTCCACGCCCTGCTACAGCACCAGTTGATGGTGCATGGTATGTGGCAGAATGTTTGCGCACTCGGGATTTTCGACGATCTTCTTTGGGACACGTTGGACCTCGCCTGGCAGATAATGTTGACTGCGCTCGCGATTGCGACGGGGAACGCGCCTTTGATGATTGAGCAGCCGTCAGAGGGTCCTTTGCAGTCTGCATGATGTTTTGTCGGGACGTTTTAAGTTATTGTCTATTGCATGAAGTACATTTGTTCGAGCTCGACCACTGCATGAAGTCTACCTACATTTTGTACCTTACTTTACTCTACGTACTTTCTAATCCATATTTTGTGACATTACCCGAATCTCGGCGGTCCTTGTAACCGCGACTTCTAAAATTCTTGATGCCAGTCGGTCCGTTGACGACAGAGTATTCATTTGAATAACATCTAAAATGCACGGACCGAGACGTTCGGATATTCGATGCCATGTCGACCACAAATTACAACGTTGCCAGCAACAGTCCCTACAGTCCCTGCAGTTGGACTCACGATCCCCGGGAAGTAAGTCTCCTGATAAGCTGCAATTTACTTCCCTGGCTTCACGGCAAGTCATGCAAATTATTACTATGAGATACATTACGAAGAAAGAGCAGTATTACTATGTATGTAGCTAGAGCAGTGTGAGAGTTCGTGACGGACAGAGTTCGAGTCGTAAGAGCCTAGAGGCGTAGGGGGACCAAGCCACGACCAAGCGATATTAGAGCGGGTAGGATGAGGGGACATTAATAGGTAAGAGATCAAGAAACATTAGTGAGGGAATATAGTGCAAAAGAAGAGCTATGTAGTATAAACAGTGAAGGGCGAAAAAAAGAGAAAGGACGTTCAGCTTTGGGTTTTCCAAAGCCCCTAAAATCGTGACAGCGTTCGTCGCATTCGCGGTCATTATAGAAATTTTGTCATCGTCGAGGGGTAGAGCGTTGGCGGATGCGTCGCGCCTCTGCGGTGACGTTCCACGCTGTCTGTACAAGCTCGACGGTTCGCGTGTCGGTGAGGCCGAGGGCAAGGATGTTTTTCCATAAGCCCTGGTTATATCCGAAGAAATTTCCGAATTCATCATCGTGGAGGCGCGCAAAATTTTGAGCCATCGCAGCGGCGTTTGGGAATTCTTCCACAACCTGAGAAGGAAGGAGGCGCCACGCCAGAAGGTTGGGCTGCGTCTCCAAGCCCAGGCCGTATAGCAAGAGGAGGGGCAGCGAGCCAGTGTGGGGAACAGTAAGGGGAATGACTGGTAAAGTCACCACAAGCGTCTGGGAACTCCCAAGCTCGCGCGGTATAGGCGCGGTGGTACCCGGTGGAGCGTCAGGCAAGTCCAAGCCGACTCTAAACCCTCGCTCATAAGAATTGATGTCGATTGGGAGCATTAGAGGATAGGTGGAGGGAGAGCCGTTGGCCTGGAACGCCGCTATTACATGGGTTGGGGTGTGAGCGTCGCGCAAAACCACCATCTCGACAGTGGCGGGAAGGAGTTCTCGCACGGGGACGTCGGCAGAAACGTTGAAGTGGTGGCAGAGCGCACTAAGTGGGCGTCAGTTTAAATTTTACGTCGGGTGCGTAGAATGTGAACGAACTTGTAAGGCTCCTCCTTCGCTAACAAAGACGGCCGCTGCATAGTTGGGGAAGGCTCGTGGAGGAAATTTGTGTCCAATAAGGATAATACGAAAATATTTGAACGTTCGCGGCAGGTCAGGATAGCTGGACGATGGTCGTCGACAAGTCAGCTAAAAGGTATAATAGGAGGGTTAGCGGGGATAGCGTTTAGGAAGAAAGACAGTGGGGTAAGAAAAAATTAAGGGAATATGGGAAGGAGGGTGAAAGAGTTGGATAAAGTTTAATTGAGTACGTACCCGCGCTATATACCTAGCGGCAGTAGCTCCGCTTCTTGGCAAGGAACCCGAACGCGCCTATCGGGGACAGTAATCAGGAAGGAGGGCTAAGTTTGGTATTCCAGGGACCCATTACGAGCCTTCCTGCGCGTTGACATGTCCGGGAGTCGACTAGGGCCAGGTAAAAAAAAAAGAGACATCTTGACCCACTGATATAGGATAATTCTATTTGTGAACCCCCTTCATGCGATGAACCCCAGGGTTGATGCTGACAAAGAATTATGGAAATTATGAGGGTTCATCCATTTTCGGCCAGCTTCGGCGCCGCCGCCAGTTATCCCACCGTTTGACCACAACCAACATGACCGCGTTTCACTGCATAATCCAGGCGTCACATGCGCCGTCTTTCTCGCCGACGAACCACCCATTATCCAGCCTACTTCCGATATAGAATCTCGCGGGCAAGTCTCAACTCACGCCGAATCTTCCCGTTCTTTCTGCAATGAGATTTAGGCACTACAGGGGAAGTTAGCGAAAGCAAAGAAGTTCAGCCTCGAGAGTGGATGTACACGGGCCTTGGTCAACTTCCGATGTTCCCCTCCCATCCCGCCAACACAACCATTCGGTAACGGGCCCAATCCTATACTTCACCCTCGCCCCATGAGCCTCCAAAATTTGCATCCCCTGCCGGCTCAGAGTCTTCCTTGACCAGGTTCTCCCAGCACAGCGGACGCATCTGCAACACCTTCCTTGAAATATGAACTCCCACTTTGGTCCTACGGCGCACTCTAAAACGCGTAATCCACATTCAAAATTCTCGTCACATTTGCCTTTTACATCTTTGCCCACCGCTTTTCAAGGCCACACCGCCTAGTCTTTCCGTTGTGGTTCAATCTGAGCTACGGGCTGTCTTCCAGGGATTGTAGGCCAATACGCTGGGAACCAAGATTTCGAGCCCATCTCGTGCGAGTATCGAATTCCATGGTGATCACTTTGCGCGCAGCGGAGAAGAACGAAGGGTCGGCATGCTTGGCTGGGATCTTCAAGATGGCTTCCTCGTGATCGTCGAAGCGGAGGTGGAGGGCCCTGCTGCACAAAACTACCGTCTTTCAGCTGAGGTGGGTGAGTATGTGTTCAACTACCTACTTTGATCTATTTTCATGAATTGAGTGCAGTGCTTTGTGCCTACCGCGGCGCATGTGGCTTTGTGGAGTTTTCGCTCTGCCCATCAACACCTAGGATCCTTTACGCCGGTTTGAGATGTCCTCGAAGTCCTACTCAAAAGACGCGAGATCTACACAGTTTTCCCAACACTTAGTTAATTACGTAATGAATGAATATTTCTGTCATCACCGGACCTCCGACCGTGTGAACCGGGTTCTTACATAGAAGAGGAGGGGGTTCACAATTAGAATTATCCACTGATATAAGTGTCCAATTGTCAAATACATCAAATGGAAATAACTCACTACCATGAGGCAGATACGTATGTCCGAGCGATGACATATCGCATTTTTCGTTGCAGGTCCAAGAAGATGTCAATCCCTGAAGCGGCCGCCAACGGCGTAATTCAGCTGAAAAATAAGCGCTGCACCCACAGTTGCGCGTACGAGCGAAGGCCCATCGCATGTCCATAATTACTTGTGACTTCTCAAAGTACGAGGTGGTTCCTCAAGAAGCCGGCTATCAGATGAACGATCTTGAATCAGCGCCGCTTGAAATAAAGTTTAGATCGAATCAAGGTGCTCTTGGTGGCAGTATAGTTTCGCCTCCGAGCATCATGCCAAAACGGAGGCGCTGCCAGCGTTGTGCCGGTTGCGCAACTGTTGTTAAAGTCGCCGACTGTCACTGACTGTGACTTTTCGCAACCAGACACGAACGCGACTTTGCGGAGTGCCAGGGGTGTCCTCTTATATTATGTAATGCAGTTTTAGGTGTAGACACTTCTGAGATTTCGACGTTTGTTACTGTGCTCGACATTTACAGCTACATACATGATGGGCAGTGCATTGATACACTGATACATATTGATGTAGTAGATAGAGAGATATTCATTGGGCATGTCATTTGCCTCACTTTTGACAGTACAAGCTTTAGACCCGTGCCTACGGCACGGCACTCGCTAACGCTCGGCCGTTCCTCCAGCACTGGTCACAGCTTGCCGGGGGCACGCCCCCTGGACCCCCTGGTACACATGTTTAATCCTAGTTCTGGTACACATGTTCAATTTTGGCTCTTCTTACATCTCAATCAAAATAAAGTTACATTTATCAGTACTTTTACCATTTACATCAATCTAATAATACCTCTGGATAGACTACATTTTGTGTTACAGTTTGTTGTGAACCATCTTTAAAGAGAACTTTGATACGGTTGCTTGATGTGCAATGTGAAAGAGCCACATAAAGTTGTCCATGTGTAAACACTGGGGTCCGAACATCCAGTCCTAAATGTTTCACTGACTGTCCCTGAGATTTGTTGATTGTCATGCAAAAGGCCAGGCAAACAGGAAATTGCCTTCTGCATAACTGGAATGGAAGTTCACCATTTGAATGCTCAAATCTTATGTGGGGAATGAATGCTGTGTGTCCTGCAAATTCTCCTCCCAGAATGCGTACTTCTAAAACTTGGGAAGAGGCATGGGTGAGGATTGCCTGGGTTCCATTGCATTGTCCATTTGCTGGATCAATATTTCGAAGGATCATTATTGGTGCACCTATCTTATGTTTCAATTTTGCTAGAGGCATTCCACTAAGGTTGATGGAATTGAGGTATTCTACTGGGTATTCAAATTTACCATCCACACCTCCTTCTCTCATAACAGAGTCTGCTGAGTGAAATGTTAATTCATTTCCATGCATGTGTTGAAGTATAGTTTCATTGAGATCATCAACATCATCATTCCGAGCTGTCAAAATGGTCTGATCAAGGAAATACTGATGCCAGAGCTCCAGTGGTGGCTTTTCTAGAGGTGGAATCTTTACTTTTCCATCTAGACAGCATGTGCCAAATACTGGCAGTGCTACAGTACTCTTTGATAATCTCTCACATTTCCAATGTAAAGCATCACACTTAGAGCATATTATATTCATTCTACCCAGTTTAAGCTTTTCACACTGAGCCTCAACCACAGGCAAGTAAGCAGGTGGGAGGATAACAGAAGCAGCAGGAACAGCAGCAGCAGCAGGAATAGCAGGGTGGTCAGCAGGTGGAACAGCAGCAACTAAAGGAGCAGGTACAGGAAGAGGATGATCAGGAAGAGGTGCAGGAGAAGGCTGCCTTCTTCTGCCTCTCCTTCCAGGTTGAGCAGGTTCATGAGCAGGTGCTCTCCCTCTCCCCCTCCTCCCTCTTGCTCCTACAGGCTGAGGAAGAGGTAGAGCTGCAGCCAATGCCTGTAAATGAGCAGGTAAGTGTGGATACTGAATACCATTTTGGTTAGGGTGCCCCATATTCTGGAAAAAAGCTTGTTAGACAGATAGAAAATAGCCTAATGGTTTTTCTTACCACACTACCATAGCAGCAGGTGGAAATAGAGGTGGAGGGGCAGCAAGGGGGGCAGCATGAGCCTAAAAGATATATTAAATATTAGAAAAAGAGATATAACTCTGCAACCTACCTGATTTTGCAAATTACCCACTTGTGCAGCCATCCCAGGAGTAAGGTGAAGAATTTGACCATTATATAGAACCTCAACAAATGGATCATCACCTACAGGACCTTGAGGAATTTGAAGAGGAGCAACAGGGGGTGGAATAGGGAAAGGAAGAATAAAAGGTACACCACCAACAGCAGGATTTTGAGGTGTTCTCCTATGCTCAGGACTTTCCAACATCCTTCCTTGATGCTCTCTTGCCCTCTCAATATTTCTATGCCTTTGTGGAGTATTAGGAGGAGAATCCCTGGAGAATAAATGATAGTTAAGTAATAAAGGCAGGGAGCAAAAGAAATATCCTACATCAAGACCAAAAGGACAACTAAAGCATATATTCTGATTAGCCAAAAAAAAGAGAAAAAGATCCACATATTGAACCAACTAACCAATCAGCAAAACCTTGTGAAATCTTATCATCAAAAGTGATCAGAAGCAATCCAAGTGGACAAAATGTCAATTGAAGGTGTCTAAAAATAGTTGAAGGCTTTCCACAATGATCAAGATGTTATCCAAAAACTTACAAAATAATGTATCAGAGTTCGTGGTGGTTTGTGGAAAAGTGAGGCAGGAGGAGCAGCCTGAAGCTGTGTTGAGAAGTCTCGTGAGGGTGTGAACTGCTTAGTAAAATAGAGCTGAATTTGTCAGCCATCAATCCTTTGTGTTTTCATGTATAGATCACCCTCAGCATCAAGGACAAGAAGTTTGCACAAATCAACTTCATTCTGAGGCCTCACATTGCTCACTTGCTGTACTTAAGCTTTGATTCAATACGAGTTTGTGAAGTCGAATAGATCCTTTATGGTGGAGAGCGCGTCAGGCGAAGGTTCTGGCAGGCTTTCTCACGATTTCCGGTCGGTGACTGTGACCTACGGTCGGTGACACAGAACAATTGCCACAGAGGGGTTACACGCAAAATGGATTGTGGTAGACACAGAACACGATATAAAGGAACCTAAAACAGCGGTAGCTACAGAATATGATGTAGGAATCATTTTGCAGCGTTAGAAAACCGCGCAGTGCGATGTAGCGCGCGCCCAGAGGTAGGACCCCATGGCACCGCGCAAAGTTGCGAACGTTTGTCTGTCGACGACTTTTGGTGACTCTCTCACGATTTACGGTCGGTGACTGTAACCTCAGGTCGCCGACCCGCACAACGCTGGGCGCTGCGGCGGGGGAAAGAAATTTGTGAAACATCCATGAGGACGGATAAATGATATCGATTGTTGACATCCAAGCTCATTTATCATTTATCGCCCTGGCGCAACTACACTCCCGCGATAGTCTCCACGGTACCAGGACGCTTGGGCCAATTACTGAGCGCGACGTAGCGCACCATGCCTTTTATGATGTCTACATAACCTCAAATGTGTTTCGTTTGAAACATCTCCTTGGTGAATAATTTTGTAGCTATAGCGATCGCGTTGTCGCTCTGCACATGTTGTCGGCAGATACCGAAGTGTCCGAGTTAAAGTGCTTTTTGAGTGCTTTCGAGGATCTGCACGCAGCGCCCATTCCGTAAGAAATGACGACACTTCTCAGCAGCGTCTCCCGAACCTGAGACGGGCCAATGGGCGGGAGCGAACTTGCTCTGCAGATCGGCGCGGCGTACATAATCATGGTCATTTCCCGAATAAATTCGAACGCACACACCACGATGCAGGATCCGAAAGAAATCATTGCCACGACGTCTTGCTGTACCAATAGGCATCTAGAATTTTTTTTTGTGGAGCGGGGTGCGTGCCCGGCAGATATTCAAATGCAGCGAGTGCGGCCGCCACTAGCCGCCACTTTCCAAATTGTGATCATAATCGCTCGATAATCGCCTAGCTCGTGCAAGTTTGAAGGACGCATTCCTGTCAAAGGGACATCCGACTCTTCGCCCCGATCGCCTCGACGAAATTTACCAGTGCTTTTCTCTCTAATATTGCCGTATGGTGATAGGTCAGCTCGCAAGGTCATTATGGGCCTCGTAAAGAATACCCAAATTATACATGCGCCTTTTGATGGAAAGAATAACAAAGGAAGGGTAGTAATTGGTTATAATTTGTGGGTTGAATGCTTTCTAAACACGACACCTCAAAAATCCTGTCTGGTTCATCAGTTCAATTGCCTTTCACTAAATTCACTTGGGTAGCGTTTCGTTCACTCGATAGATATTTTTGAGCATTTCAGCACGATTCAACCTACGAGTAAGACGTAGAATAAAATACAGAGTCAAGTCGAAAGGCTAGAGAGGGTTTCTGAACCTTCAGCCCTCTTGGGTTCCAACTTCCTCTTTCTTTCAAGTTCTGACAGACGGAACCTCCCGTAGCAGTAGTCATGCAAATGTCGCTGTCATGTCTGTCCAGTGTCCACGGCGTTTCAATATGGCCTGATAAATCTCGGTTTGTCATGGATCATGGATCATGATCGAATGCACCACTGACACTGACAGCAGCGTCTCGCAGATTAAACGCCGCGCTGTGCATCGTCGAGCCCTGAAAAATAGGCCTCGTAGAATGTTATGTGCGCTAGGTCAATTGCTGGCTCGCGACATGCAATTTTGCGAATCCATTTTATGTAGGGAATGGGCGAAGTTTCTTCAAATTAGCGGATTTTATACGTCCGTCCATGATGAGTTCTGCCAACGCTCTTGCAGTCCCTGGCGCATTACAGATGCCCTGTGGTTGTCAAGAAATGAGCTGTGAATAAATATAGCCTCATAAAGTATGACAGACCCAACATGTGTGTCCAGTGGCGAGATACAAGCCTTTGGCAATATGTTTCGCTTCACCTATGATGGGCCCTCCCCCAGTGCTCACGACAGGAAGAAAGCAGGCCTGCCTCTTCTCCACGGTCCCGTGTCGAATTTCTTCAGATATACTGAAAGCCTGATGCTGAAGGGCAGCGCACGCCGTCTGGTCAACCACCACATCGTCGACACAATCCGGAAGTGCCGAGTCATCTCCAGACCCGCAGACATATATTTCGTTATCGGGTCTAGCATAAATTTCTGGGGAAGCGCCACCACCAAGGCGCTTTGGGAACGCGATCTCTGTGAACAGAACGTACGGCGCGATCTGGACGTTGGGCTGGGGTCTGATCGTGATGCTGTGGGCGCGTGTTGCTGAGATGGGGAGTCCTTGGACGAGAGTCGGGGACCAGGCGCCGGCCGCGACTACGATATGTGTTGCAGGTACCGTTGTGGTTTGACGCGTAGCGTTATCTTCGTATTCTACCCCTACAACTTTATCGTCCGCTTGAATAATAGATGTCGCCTTTGCCGCAATAAATTTGACGCCGTGTTCTTTTGCGAGTTCAAAGATGCTGGTAGCGAATAGATAGGGATGAACTTGCGCAGTGTCGCCAGCCTTCGCCATGGGTGAATAAGCGTCAGTTAGGTTCTCCTTGACCCATTCGAGGTCGTCTGGTAATCCTTTCGCTTTCCTCGACTTGCTGCTGCGTGGTTTGGAGCCACCGGGGAGACCCAGAGTTTTCTCCAGGCTCTTCTCCGGCGCGTCAGTCCCAGAGGGACCAGTTAAACGCTGCTCGTTGAACGCTTCACCTCTTCCTTCCCAGCTACCACAGTTAACATACCTCCATCCCCAGCGTTCTTTTCCATTATGTTCCTCCGCGAGCCTGACATGCTCATCAAACGAAAGATCGACAAGTTCCTTCGGGTAGGCCCATTTAGCTACCAACCCCCCTGCTTTACCCGACGCGCCTTGCGCTGGTCCATGTTGTGAAGCCTCAAGCAAAGTGATAGTGTCCGAGTTCGTGGTATAGGACGGGTGTCGAGATAGATAGTAGGCCGTCGTGCAGCCAATGATGCCCCCTCCGACGATGACTATATGGCGGCCGTTCGTTGTTACCATCGTCGCTGAAGCCTGAAGCTTGAAGGATGACCCTGCGGCTTGCCCGCACGGCCCGGAAAAGTCATCACGGTGGCGAGGAACCAAACAAATTACACCGCCAACACGGAACTAACAGGCTAGCTCACCACCAACTACCACCACCACCGCTCCCTCCGACAACATGCTGTCCTCAAGGGTTATCGCCATTGCTAGAGGGCGTGGCCTCACACAGGCTTCGTCGGCGAGCCTATTGAGGGCTTGGTAAGGCCTCCATTTGTTACCTCTACTGAACAGCGTACTAATACCACTCGTATCGGAAGGAATATTGCCAACGTCGAGGCGAAAAGGGCCCAGTTCCACTCGTCAAATCTTTTGAAAGGTGATTTTGAGTGACGTTGCAGGCCCATCCTTCGTACTCATCGTCGGAACCCAGCGGAAACCGTCAAGGTGCCCCAAATGGCTGAATCCATTAGTGAGGGAACACTCAAGTCATGGTCAAAACAAGTTGGCGACACCGTTACCGCTGACGAAGAAGTAGCGACCATCGAAACCGACAAAGTGCCTGCGTTTTTGCGTTTCCACAGTTTATGCCCGTGCTTATACTTTTCCGCTTAGATTGATGTGTCCGTTAACGCTCCTCAATCCGGCACAATTGTAAAGTTGCTTGCAAATGAGGAGGACACCGTCACTGTGGGACAGGACTTGTTTGTCCTTGAACCTGGAGAGGTCGCAGCATGTACGTCACTTTCACATTGTGAAGTATTCATTATCTCACATCACATCAGCCTCTCCTCCACCACCCAAAGAAGAGGCCACTCCTGCTGCTGAAGCTCCTAAAGAATCCACCGAGCCCGCTGTCCCTCAACCACCACCACCCTCAGAAAGCGCCAAGAAACCAGAGACGAAGGAGCCTGTGAAGCCCAAAGAGGAGAAGCCCGTCAAGAAGGAAGAGAAGAAGAAGGAAGACAAGTCAAAACCGGCTGCTGCGCCCCGCGTAGCTGGTAGTCGTAATGAGACAAGGGTACATTTTTCTATATTAATTCAGACTACGACTAATGCTTCTGAACACCAGGTGAAAATGAACCGAATGCGCCTGCGCATCGCCGAGCGTCTCAAGGAATCACAAAATGCCGCAGCCTCTTTGACGACCTTCAACGAGATCGACATGTCTTCCCTTGTTGAGATGCGCAAAAAGTTCAAAGAGCAAGTCATGAAAGACCACGAAGTCAAGCTCGGGTTCATGTCCGCCTTTGCCAAGGCTTGTACCTTTGCGCTGCAAGAAATTCCCGCGGCCAACGCTAGCATCGAAGGGGAGGAGATTGTATACAGGGACTATGTCGACTTGAGCGTGGCTGTGGCTACTCCGAAGGGCTTGGTTACCCCTGTTGTGAGAAACGCGGAGGGGATGAGCTTCGTGGAGATTGAGAAGGAGATTGCTGCGCTTGGGAAGAAGGCGAAGGATGGGAAGTTGACGCTTGAGGATATGGCCGGTGGAACCTTTACCATGTGAGTTTTTTTTTTATATCTGCAAGTCAGGCCCTGTTATACTGATGTTTCGATGGTTACAGCTCCAATGGTGGTGTATTTGGCTCGTTATATGGTACTCCCATCATCAACTTGCCTCAGAGCGCCGTTCTCGGTAAGAATCCCATCTGTCTTTCCTCCAACTACGGTGCTGACGTTCATTGTGATAGGTATGCACGCAATTAAGGATAAGCCCGTTGTCGTTGACGGTCAAATCGTCATCCGCCCCATCATGATCGTCGCACTCACGTACGACCATCGTCTGCTAGACGGTCGGGAGGCCGTTACTTTCCTTGGTATGTCTTTCTCTCTTGTCCGAGAATAGGTACATGATTGACTGTGTCATTATAGTGCGAGTCAAGGAGTACCTCGAAGACCCACGGAAAATGTTGCTTGTATAAGAACAGGCATACCAATTAATGCATTAGTTTTGTCAACACTCTATCCCGCAACTTTATAATGTTCCTAGCTTGCAAACCATCGCAGCAGTCATGACTAGCGAATTTGACTACCATCCTTTTGAACACCTGCGCCCAACCCCATATATGCATGTCGTTCTTTCCGTTGTCCATGGAGACAGGCTGCTTCCCAATCACAGACGTCTAGAAACCAACAGGAAAAAGCACAGCCTCAGGACATCAGAAGTTTGAACAATACAAGCAAGTTGCTGTGACCAAAAAGAATGGATTCAAAGGAGTGTGTGTCGTATTAAATAGTTCTATAAGTTAGAAGGCGTCCCAAGCCCAGGGTATTTCATCCCCATTCACGATTTGGCGTGAATTATAAAAGTCGAGTGGTGCTGTCCGTCCTTCTTCTCCGGAAGCTATGCCCAAACGCGACGATACTTGTCCTAAATCCCTTCTTCATGTCCTAGGTTACATTAGATAATGCAGGCCCGCGTTGTAAGCAAGAGAAGTGCACACCTTCAACCGTCGACCCACGCTTTCCAGTTTCTGTATGGGCGGTGTCACCACTTTGTAGTGGAATTTACTGGGATCGTTCATGAATAGATCCTGTAGGATGTCTTCTCTGCTGTTCATAGGCTAGTAGTCATCATTAGCAATCAATAGCGTTTTATTATATGAGTGAGCAAGGAGCGTACAGGTAGCTCGCTGGACGTCTCAAGCGCGTCCGATCGCGTGAAGTAGGTCGAGTGACGGTAAGGATAGCGGGACATGACTGATAACTGGGACGAGACAAGAAAAACGAGCGGGATGGGGGCTATTGGTGGGATTAACAGCCGAGGTCCGTTCATATATAACCATCCATTCAAGAGTCAAGACTCGCTGTCAGTGTACAGTGCCTTCGCGGGACTAGTGGGGGTGTCTTCATGATTCATGAGCGGCTTCCTTCCTTCCAAGTTCTTGATGAATGAAACCATGAGGCTCTGAATGGAAAATGCCATCTCGGAAAGGCAAGATGCAAGCATGCGGCGGGGTTTGAGGGGGGATTGATGCAAAACTGGTAAAAAAAGCCAAAAAGGAAGTTATCCTTCATGTTCTGGCCATGGGAGGGGGTTGTCCATTCAAGAGTTCCATTCCTTCGATGTTGAGCGTATACTGGCGGTGGTGTAACTTGGTGCATGACTTTTGTACAAGGACTGATGACATACCTTCTTGATCTCCTCTTGAATTCGAAGTGGCCGTTTGCAACAGAAATTATCCAAGTTGAAGGTGATGGCCATCGTAGTAGTACAGGTGGAGGCGAACAAATTTGGTAAGAACAGTTGAAATCAAGGCAAGATCAAAGCCGAATGAGAGAATTCTTGAGTAATTATGTCGCCACCCGAAGTTTTTCTTGAACGCCAAGAAGTATTATGTGGCCAACATCAAAGTGAGCGCATCCATACAACCCTAATTTTCTATAACCTGTTTGAAAGCTTCCAGGCACGCCAAAAGTACTGGTCTGTTCTTGAGAGGGTACATAGGAGGATGTAGGTAGCTGGGGAGTACGGGGACATATCTAAAGACCTCCGTTTTAGTCGCAGGATAAATTCCCGACGCAACAGCGCGGCAGAGTTCATCTGTGACAGTGATTTTGTTGAACATGAAGTTGGTGTTGGTCAGCGCGATGGCGGGAAAAGTGATAGCGGGGAGAGGGGGGAGGTGATCGCGTTGTAGCCGATATTTGTTGTTCGCGGTGTAGGCAGCAATGGCCGCTGCAATAATGAGAGGCTCGGGGTCGTCGAGACTTGACCTGCGTTGCAACACCATGAGCAGAATCGCGTCACCCTTCAAAAGACAGAAATCGGGCTCTGCGACGGAATCCACTCCACAGATAGGAAGGGGTATGGTACGTCGGAAGAAAATAATCCTGCCAACGGAGTCATATCCAAGCGTTTCCAACAGTCTCGCCACCAAGTTCTGAGATGCCGCTTCATATCCCGCCTCGGCAGTCACTTCCAGATCCAGGAAATGCAACAACTTCCTCGTCGCCTCATCTGGCGCATCCCTTCAAAGTTGAGTCGTCATGAAAGCGGCAAGGGTAGGGTTCGAGGGCGCAGGAAGATCATTGACGCCGAAGAATTCTTGTTTCGTCTGTCGAATGACTTGAATATTGTATGCGAATAGTTCGTATGCAGTCCAGTCGCTGCCGGACTTTGCAGTTCGCTTTAAGGGAGCCATTAGTGGGGTGACACAGCTGAGTGTAGGACGAGGAGCCCATACTTTTGTGTAAGTCCTCGTATGCTCCGCCAAAAATGAATACATGGCAACTGCGAACTAAATTAAATCACTTGCTTTCAGTCATGTACAGTACTGTCATTGTCATTGTACAGACTACAGGCAGACTGCGCAGTGTGAGCTGATTTTAGTGAGGGTCCTGTCAGACCCAGGTCATGGGTTGGCGGCGCGGGGTTGAAGGGGGTTGACAGCTGTGGGAGTCGGGTTTTGGGTGGGTGTCACCTGGTACCACGCCTTGCTTTTGATTTCTTTTCTTCATCGATGCTAGTTGCTTTTGCTCGTCTTCGAGGTCGAAAACCGTTCGCTTTTCTGTCGTTGTCGTGTTCGAATTTTCACCAAGCACGTGACAAAGAGCTGACCTTGCTAAAATGAGATGGTGCTCTTCAGCTTCAACACCTACCATGCGCTTGAAGCTTGACGTTCATTATCTCACAGGTCCCATCGATTCAGCATTTCATTGATACTGTTAAGCGCCATGATCAGATATGAGTGGCCTTTTTGCTTAAATACCACGGATTCCGTTTCGTTCCCCACCATTCACTTACTCACAAGAGCGAGTGTTCACTCTCGAAATTTAACGACACCACACGTTGCACTCTATCTACCAGTACTTCCATGACGTCTTGTGAGTGCCCCAGATCCTAGCTAGTTTGAAACAGCAGCTGATCCCTACTGCGCCCAGACATTGTAATCGTGGACGCAGGATCAAGCGGCACCCGCCCCTTCATCTATGCTTATCGTAGCTATGAGCGTGACGAAACACGGATTTACAACGCCAAAGTTGCCGAGGTGCTTCGCAACAACGGGACCGCCGTCGAAGGGAACAACGAGAAAGGTTCAGCTTTATCTTCTTGTATCATGGTACAAATATAACATCCAGGCAGGTATCGATGGATTTGTCAAGTGGAAGGAAGACGATAAGGAGGCCGAGGAGAAGGAAGACGATAAGGAGGCCGAGGAGAAGGAGGCCGATGAGAAGGAGGCCGATGAGAAGGAGGCCGATGAGAAGGAGGCCGATGAGAAGGAGGCCAATGAGAAGGAGGCCAATGAGAAGGAGGCCAATGAGAAGGAGGCCAATGAGAAGGAGGCCGATGAGAAGGAGGTTGATGAGAAGGAGGCCGATCATAAGGAGGCCGACGATAGGGAGGCAGTTGTTGACGAGGCCAACCTCAAGAGATACCTCACGGGCATACTCGACAAAGTCAAAGAGGTCCTCGAAAAGAAGGGTGTCGCCGACCTCAGCACCGTCACCTTATGTTTGTATGCTACGGGCGGCGTGCGGTCACTTGAACAACCCCGAAGAGATGCCCTGTTCGCATTCTTGGAGAAGTTCGTCTACGATGGCGAAACCGGCGGGTACGAGTTCGGCAAACCAAAGCAGCGGATCGCAGGTCCCGATGGAGTTGCTGACGGCGTTGAACAGAATATGAAGGCCATTGACGGCGCGGAGGAGGCATTATTTGGTTGGGTTGCGGCCAATTACTCACAAGGGCACGCTCTATCCGATTACCGGAAATACGTGGAGATAGGCGGGGCTAGCGCGCAGATCGCATTCTTGGTGGATAAGGTTGCGGAAAATGACAATGCTGAGGCGAATGAAGAGGCCATCAATATTGCGAAAGCGAAAGAGGCAGATGCCGTGACGAAAGTTGAGAAGCAGGGTGCTTCGGATGTCTTACTTTTGGTGCTCTCCAAATTGGCCAAGTTGGATGTTCAGTCGGCGGAGATACGGGCCGAAATGTGGACGAACCCTGTCAGTGCCGCAACGAGGGTGGCTTTGTCTATTGGAGAACACGATACTCGGGTTGCGAGAGTAGCGGAAATTGGGGGAAGGCACGCCGTGTTTCTGGCATCATTCCCTTTGGGGGTGAATGTTGGGTACAAGGCATACTTGAAAGCGCTTATCGACAACAATGTATGTGTGCTTGTGTATTGTCCCCCGAAGAGGAATTGAGGCTGATCTTCGCCCAGATATCACTGAAGGACGACGAGGTTGACGTGCCTGTGCCGGCATTCAATCCAGGTGTTAAAGCGGGCAATAAGAAGGTATGTGTGCTCGCGTATCGTCATCGATCAGAGAGTGATGGTGATCTTTGACTAGATCCTCTATGATCCTAGTCGGCGTGCAGGGTACTCAAAAGATATCCATGACTGGAAGGTATGCGGCATGGAGTACACGGACAACACTCGACAACTGGTGATGGGCGTGGCCGCTCGGGCTATTGAGGACTTACACATCTTCGAAGACCTCGGTTACAAGGCGCTGGAAAGGATTCAAATCCTAGATAATCTCGCAGCCATCTTGCACAGGGACAGCAATAAGCCTGAGGTCATTGGGGCGAGCGTTTTTTGGCATGCCACGCGTCTGGGGGGTGATGATGGCTACGATCTCGACCTTAAGCATTTCTTGGCAGCGTTGGAGGAGAGCCGCGTAAAGAAGCATGGCGAATACCCCGAAGGAACGAAGAAGAAGGACGAAAAGTTCTTCGACAGCAATTATTTCGCAGGCGCCTGGCTACAGCAGGTGCTGGAGTGGGGCTTTAACATCTCTCCGGAAAGCGTGTTACTCACACCCTACAACGGGAGTAACGGTCGCTTGAGCTGGACGCTTGGCGCCGCTGTCCTCTATGCGAGCCCAAATCTTGAACATTTGTGTAACGGCATTGATTACAGGTGCTGATCCTAATCTTGATGTAGTTGTATAAGTACTTCATAAATAGCTCTTGTCGTCTGAATCTGCCATAGAAATACTATCATGTGCCTAGTTTTGCAAGTAAATCGGTCTCTAACTTTACAACAAGTGCGATGTGCCCTCTGAAAATATCTGAGGGCACTGCGGGAAGAAAAGCGTTTAAAAATCAACGTTTTTGACGTTGGGGCCGTGTAAAACAATGTGTAAGACGTTGAAATGTCACTCGTTACTTTTCAACGTCGACGTTGATACGTTGAAAATCAACGTGTATATTCTATTTCACACTGAAAATAAATGTCTTTAACATTATGCATTGAAAATCAGTTCTAAAAGGTTTGGGTACTGTAGATGCTCTCAGAATTGTAGCGAGAACCTTAAACCTGGCCGCTAGTCATCCTCCTTGTCTTCCGAATCCACTTCAAACATGGCACTGGCAATTTCGGGGCTTCTGTCAAGAATCCACCAGGCCTTGCGTGTAAGTATTCAACCTACAACAGCCTTGATACTCAAAAGGACCATTACAATAGGTGCCAGCGTTGTCGTGTAGCTGGCAAGTTCCTGGCACGCATCCCTTCCCTCTGTCTTGCACGGCGTCACAAGACCGAGGACCATTTTCTTTCCTCGAAACTCAAATTGCGTGGTCGCAAAGTTGACATACGAGGATCTTTTCGAGGCGCCCATATCCCGTGAATTTAACTACTGCGGTGTTACGGCCAGGACCTGTATACTCAAATGAATACTGGAGCAAAAAATCAGTTTCAAGTAGTTTCGTCGGCTGTGATGATGTAGAACACAACGTACTCTTATGAAACTTGTACAAACCTCGAGTTCCTTTGTGAGTTTCGAGAACTTGAGGCCATTTTGGAACGAATGTCGTCTCCGCCATTCAGAATTCTGAGCTTTCCCCATGCTGGCATTATTGAGGGAAGTTTGGACTTTATTTGCGTGGTCTGAGAGCCCGTGAGCTGGTGAATATAAGTTGCGATGCGTTGTCGAAGGTCGCCATCTGGTTGAAAGGACTGCGGACGGGGTCCTCAGTTGAGGTGCAGTGCACGAACAAACACACTTTGCAAACTCATGATTTCGTGATCTCGTCACGTGGTCACTCCAACCCCTGACTTTCATTGTCAACCTCAATTTCTGGCGCTCTCATCCTCTCCCATCTCTCTTACTCATCGCAATGGCTCCATATCATGGCAATTACAAGAAGAAGAAAAGGGGGAAGATTTACGAAGCACAAGCTGTTGGAATTCCAAGCGCATCACGTTCGTGGAAACAATGATGCGTTGCTCCGTAGTTATTCCTCCATCATTCCGTTGATCATTTTGTGCTGCATGTGATGATATTTATTTCAAATTAGACTACGTATTTAGGTAGCTAATTACAATACGAAGACCTCGCGCGTTTGCGAGGGTCCCTTTTCAACCTGAGTGCTCACGACGACCTGAGCATTTCAACACAAGCAGAATAGAATTGGCAGAGGCGTCGAGCAAAATCAACCATGAGGTACGTCCGTTTCTTCGCTCTCAAATCGGTAGGATACTAAGTGGCAGGGGATTCAGAAGCATCCAAATACACGAAGGGTCACTTGAGAGAGGAATCTCATCAAGGAGCCTGCTGGTCATGCTGGCCATGACTGGAACCTTCAACATGCGATGGGCTTATCTGGCAAGATCGTCAGTATGCTTTGATCAGGGTGCGTACGATATAAATTTCAAATCTATGAGGTCTCATTTCTCGCATACTCGGTCTCAGGCAGTTGAATTAGCAAGGAAGCACGGTGCGTCTATGGTATGTGAATTTTTGATGTTTTTCGCTGCATATATGCGCTCATATTTTATCAGGCGCAAGGGAAAATGAAGTCGCTTGCCAGTTTCATAATGGCTGGCCGGCGCACGAACTAATTAAACAATACGTTACAGATCAGTTCAGTGCGCTTACATGCAAAGCGAAGCAGCTTTGGAAGAGCTATACAGCAGTGGGAGGAGAGCAGTGGCAGTGAAGGGGGTCTCTCATCGTCAAGCGAAGAAGACAGTGGTGAGGAGGAGGTGGATGGGCCATCAGTCTGAACGAGGAAGGTCAATCTGGTAAGTTTGGGCTAAGATGCGATACTTGTCTGCTGATCTCGTGGTGTAGATTTTATCACCTCAGCCCGTCGCCTCTAAGTTCTCAGAATCAGTCAGCAAGAACCGACATCTTTAGCCACCCCTAGCTTGACACTTTGACGTCACGTGAAGCCTCGAAGGCCAATTGTTTGGCAACGAAGAATTGGCCTTCGAGGCCTAAACCACTCATGGCGCTCTCTACTAAATCCTAATTGAGAATGCCATCGGGGGACAGATCTTAGTGTCCCGGCACTACTGAGCGCCCAGCGTTACCTACTGTACCGGCACTCCCCAACACCACTCAGTGTCAATCAGACTGTCAGCGCCTACATATGCTAGTGATTCACATTATGTATATGTCCGACTCGAAAACATTGGAAGATTTTACTCAAAAACATTGGAAGATTTAAATTTTTATCTGTATAAGCTGAGAGTGGATTTATCTGTATAAGCTGAGAGTGGAGCTGAGCTGTACACTAAAATTGGGTGCATGCGGATGGCTCGTCGGTGACGGTATCGTCGGTGATGGTATCGAAAACAGTGGTTGAACACTGCGCCCACCAATTCCTACCGCACCTGACGGTGACGGTATTGTAATCCGATGACAGAAAGTGATTTTAAAAAATCGGATGGCAGATGGCAGACGGTAAGGAGAAGATGATGCTCAACCATCACCTCTCCCGCACCCCATTACCCCACCAATAGCAACCTGTGCATGATATTCAGAATGTGGCGGCAGCAGGAGGATGGACGACGAGGAAATCAGACGGCGGAAGCTGCCACAAAAACCGCACCCTGACAGGGAGAGCGAAAATGAGTGTTCGGCGTATCATTGCCGTACCACTGGAGCTGATGACTGGCAGTCGTGGTGGTGTGTCAGGCCGTTGCCACACAGAAACCCGTGTCAGTGGAGCTCTCCCGCACCCCATACCCCACCATTAGCAATCTGTGCATGATATTTGAAATGTGGCGGCAGCAGGAGGATGAAGGTCCAAGAAATCAGACTGCGGAAGCTGCCACAAAACCGTGCCATGATAAGGAAAGCAAAAAACATCGTCACCGTACCACTTGAGCTGGTGGCTGGCAGTGGCATCGTCCATAAGAATCGTGGCATGAGGAGGGAAGCAAGCGACAAGTCGTGGGGCGTGTCTGCTGCGTCACTGCACGGAAACCCATACCGGCGGAAAAACCACGCCATGGCGGGAAGAGCGAGCGATGGGTCACAGCATGTAAGCTGGAGTAATGGGCGCATCGTCCCACCTGCACCCATACTGGTGGAGCTGGCAGCTACCGTCGGCACTGCCGCTTGAAACTCAACCGGTGGAGCTTGTGGTAAGCGATGGATCCTGCCACAAAAACAGCGTCATGACCGTTAGAGTGGGTGGCAATAGTGTCGTGACGGTGAGTGTGTGGTGAGTCACGGCACGCCCACGCCGATACTCAAGTGCCCCACCCCTTGACTCTGTCGATTCGGGATGTGATGCAAAGGTTCAAAGGTAGTGGGTTATCGCCAGGAGATCCTGGTTACGGGGGATCAGAAGGGATGGGATGAAAGGTGATAAAGGGCCAGATAGGCACTTATGACGAGGGGCGGGGGAAGTAGACAAAATAAGGTACTTTGCGAACGTTCGAGCCTCGAAAAACGGCACAGCGAGCCTAACTGACGGAGCTGTTAGAATTGGAGACACAACTTGAGCTTGAATGATCACTCACGATCTGAATGGGTGTGTGCGCAGAGCAGCAGCGCACGAGACCGATACAGAAGGGAGAGATAGCCGAGAGTGAAAGTCAGGGGATAGATACGGCTTGGATACGGCGAGCTTCGTGACAAGCATCAGGGAATACAATGAGGAACAGAGTGGGGACGTCACGGTAGAAAGCAAAGTTGAACTGGTCAACAGTCAGTCACATGTATAAAAAACACGTGATGAAGCATCGGGCCGTTTCCGTTAAGGTGAATAAAACATACAACACCCTCAACTTCCTAGTAAAATATTTTTTTAATCAATAAAATCATACAATGACATCGCCGGAGCAACTTGAGATAGGCAGTTTCTTAAAAGGAGGAAAAAAAAGTAAAAGTCTGACTCAACCCAAGAGTTGAAGACGATTTCACACTTGAACTGTGAACACCGTTGACAAGTTCGCCATTGACCTACGGCTCTGAACTTGTTCGGAAATTTAGTTCGATTCCTGAGATTAATTTATTGTATCTTTGAATGGTTAAAGAGAATTGGTGACTGTCATTCACCATGTTCACATAATTTCAAAAGTATTTCTCCATGATCTACTATGTTAGTATAGAGTGCTTCGGTAGCCTTCGTTTAGGCATAGCTTATGTACTCTCAGCTACGTTAACCTCCTGATAAATTTCTGGTGCCCTCAAGACATGGAGTATCCCCATACTCTTGAAAACGAAACAGGGGGGCAAAAAAACGGGCATAGGCCTATAAGTACATACACCCTATGCGCAATTGTACGACCTGTTTCGGCTTAAGGGTGCAGCCTCAATACGAAAGCATAGAACACACCATTTCATTGATAAGCGAAGGATTCGGGGAAGGAATTCAATGCACAGAAGGTAATCTATGTCGAGATAGCGCCGTCGTCATTAATTTGTTTTCTGTTTCACCAAAAAAGCTCACGTACGACAGAGATACCAAATAGTACATAACGTCATGCCTGGCGCGTACGCCGCCATGAAGCATTCCCACCTACAAATGATTTGCGAAGTAAGTTTTCAAATTTTGAACTTGTAAGAAACATACTTGACTCCAATTCCATAAATCAATATTCGTAGTGAATAAGATAGCATCCACTTAAACCAGTGCGAGAAACTACACAAGAATTGATCACCGTTTGATTTTCACACTGGAAGTCTGGATCGTTGAGTTTCCATTCCTGGGTGTTCAACGTTCATCAAACGACGACTAACCTTGCTTATTGATCGGTCATCCATACACGTTTAAAAAACCATGTCGAACTCGCGAGTTAGCAGAGCGTTCGACGTCGATGACCAAGTTCTGAAATGACGTGAGTCTCATCGGTGAGATATTGATAACAGAGTACAGACAACGACTCACGCACCTTGAGCGTGCTGTCCGCTGAGGACCAGTAGTATTCTTTCACCCTGACATGCAGCATGGGCACATATTCGCCGCTGATGCTGCTATGGCTCACCTTGCCTAACTATTTTGCATCCGGATTGTTCTGAGAGATATACACCTCATCAGCAGCGACTAAGTGCACGTCACAGGTGGGACGCGACATTCTGTAAACTTGAGGGAGTTCAGATGCTGCATAAGTTACCTTCTGATTACATTGCAGTAGCTTGCAACTCACCATCATGTTCCCAGTCTATTGCCGCAATGTCAAGATAGCAGTCAGATGTATAGACTGGAAGGACGATGGTGAGCTCAAGGTGGAACGAGGAAGATGTCGATGATGGTGTGGTGAGAAATAGCGGCAAGCGCCATCAAAGCGGCCATCGGATCTAAGCAAAGAAGCAAACGCCATCAAACCCGCCGTCGGATCAAGGCAAAGAAGCAAGCACGCACACTCCCCGACACAGGGAGTGTCCATGGCGGTTTTCAGTGCGATTGACACTTTTCGGTGCGAGCGCCCGGAGTGTCCAGACAGTGTCGATGGATCTGATTGATCAGATCTAATCTATTTATAGCCATAGTGGCAAGCAACTAAGGCCTCGGAGGCCTATTACTCGTTGCCAAAGAATTGGCCTTCTGAGGCTTCGATCGCTAAAAAGTGTCATGCCTTAGGTGTCTTTAGCAGTTCCGTGACAAAAAGGTCATATGTATGCGTGGTGCGCTTCCCACTTTTTTCACCTCTCGCACTGAAATTCAAGCCCATTTCGTTTGCAAGATCTTCAAGAGCCTAATTAAGATTTGGCCTGGTCGTCATTGAGGCGACTCTGCGTCAACATCTTCAACGGCCTTCAATAAAATGGACTTGGCCTCCTTTTCTAGATTCTTCCCTGTTCCTCAGGCTGTCGTCGCCTCAAACCTGATTTCACAAGATATGAAGATTTCACCCAAGCAGGCGCACACAACGATGATCGAGGGCGGGAGGGCTGGATTCTCAGTTTATGTGCATGAAGAGACCCACTACTTGACAGAGGA
The DNA here is from genome assembly GCA_018417955.1 of Laccaria trichodermophora. Taxonomy (NCBI): domain Eukaryota; kingdom Fungi; phylum Basidiomycota; class Agaricomycetes; order Agaricales; family Hydnangiaceae; genus Laccaria; species Laccaria trichodermophora. The sequence continues at coordinate 2,420,999 of JACTVC010000001.1, forward strand.
AGGGCCTCGCCAATCAAGTACAACATCCGCTCGCCGCCGTCGTTCGCAATGAGTCGTCGTCATCATTTCGTCGATGACGAGTGGTGGCGGTATGAGAGGGCATCAAACCCCGAAATTTCGACGCGCTGATCTATCAAGCTTTTAGTAAAGCGGCAAGCCGATGCAGCGCGCACAGCGGAATTCCAGTGTCCATCATCAAGTCCAATGAGTCCTGCACCCCCATCGCCTGAACCTTTTGTAGTACATGTTTCTCATGGCCTTCTCGTCAACATTAATTAACGACCCAAACAAGACTTCTCAGCGTGGTGAAGGCTGGCGCTGGCCGGGACGTATGACTCGGTCTCGGTCTCGTTCGATAACTTATTATCCTTTGCTCTCCTTCGTTGCTATACACCCTCCGGCTGTTGTTGCCCATCAGATAGAAAGCTGTAGTACATTTTTTCGGATGCCTACCCTGTAAAAAAATTCAACGTGTAAAGTACCACTTCAATGCAGAACCCGTTTACATTCATTGTCGTTCAGGCTGAAAAGCAACGTGTCCGACTACGATACATAGTGTGCACCATGAAAAGCAGTTTCTAAGACATTGTTCATCACTGCTGATGACGTTGATCTTTCAACGTCAATACCGACGTGTACCGTGTTACACACTGATTTTCATTGGTATCTACACTGAGTAGCAACGGCTTCGACGATGATTTTTACGCTAATTACTTCCCACAGTGAGGGAGTGTATATTTACACAACAAGTAGTAAAACTATATTTTTATTTTCGGAGAAATTGGATGAGAACATGACACAGGTTGGAATATATACCAAAATCCAACCATGTCAATGTTGTCTGCATAAAATATTCTAATCCCAACGGAGAGCTGTCATTTTTTTTTTTTGAAAATGTATACAATAAGACCTTCGACTGAGCTTCAACAGTGATATTGTAGGTGGCTAAATCGCCGGCCTCCAGTCGCTCAGCCTCGCTCAACCCTCTGCAGATCGCAAGGTCGGAGATCACATGATCTGGAAATTGCCTATGGTACTGTACAGCTGACAAGCCACACCTGATTGAATTCAATTATCGACATCGTCGCCGTCGTCGTCCTCAAGCACCTCAAGTCAACAATGTCCTCCCAAATCAGCAAGAAGCGAAAGTTCGTTGCTGACGGTGTATTCCGCGCCGAGCTCAACGAATTTTTCACCCGCGAGTTGGCAGAGGAGGGTTACTCTGGCTGCGACGTCCGTGTTACCCACGCTCGTACAGAGGTACTGTTACACCCCTTCATTCGCCCTCGACGTTCATCCCATGTCCATGATAGATCATTATCCGCGCCACGCACACTCAAGAAGTCCTCGGCGAAAAGGGCCGCCGAATCCGCGAACTCACCGCCCTCGTCCAAAAACGTTTCAAGTTCCCCGAAAACTCGCTCGAGCTGTACGCTGAGAAGGTGCAGTACCGTGGGTTGTCTGCCATTGCGCAGTGCGAGAGTTTGAGGTACAAGCTCCTTGGTGGACTTGCTGTTCGTCGGTACGTTCCCCTTCTCTCTCCCTTCACTTTACCTAGCGCATATGACTCGGATCCGTGACTGACTCAACCTTACTATGACAGCGCATGCTACGGTGTACTCCGCTTCGTCATGGAATCAGGCGCTAAAGGATGCGAAGTCGTCGTATCAGGCAAACTCCGCGCAGCCCGTGCCAAATCAATGAAGTTCACCGACGGGTTCATGATCCACTCTGGTCAACCCGCCCGCGACTTTGTCGACTACGCCGTCCGCCACGTTTTGCTCCGTCAGGGTGTCTTGGGTATCAAAGTTAAAATGTAAGTTTTTTTTTATACCCCCTGTACCACCTTGACGTCAAACTAAACTCATTCTCTCAGCATGAAAGGGTCAGACCCCGATGGCCAAACAGGCCCACGCAAACCCCTCCCCGACTCCGTCCAAATTCTCGAGCCTCCCGTCGACAAAATCCCTTCAGAGCCCTCGTCAGAGCAACGGGAGCCATACTCCGTCCCCGTGGCTGCTGCTGCGCCTGTTGAGGAGTATGCTGCGCCTGATGCTGGTTACCAGCAACCGGAGGCATATGCTGAGCAGCCTGTATTCTGAACGATTGTATTTGTTACCTAGTAGTATCTTCATGGTTGAATTTCCAAACGCATTCGTCTGTCATAACATGATCTGATCTTCCTTGATATTCGTACATTCAACTTGCACTCAACAGTCCAAATCGTAAAACAATCGCCAGCGCCATCTCCATAACTACCTACAGGCTTGGAAAAAATCTCAAGCATAAAGAGGATGTCCCCTACCACGGCAGTAACTGTTCCCTGTATGGGAGACCCTCAAAAAAAAGAGAGAGAGGGATTCTTCGAAAATATCACACTCCCCTCGGCGCACCACCCCTTCCCCTCCCCCCAGCACCCCTCCCACGTCGTAACCCACCTCCTCCCCCTCTCCCACCAACACCCATGGGAATCTGAACTGGGTTAACCACAGGTGGACCAATAGTAGGCACATCCCTCTGCACAATCAACGGCGCATTCGCATCCGCGCGTTGGATAATCCCCGGAGCTTTCGTGTCAGAAGCAGCAGAAGGAGGCCTGCCTACTCCACCACCACCACTCCCTCCACCCCCTCCATGACTCCCCCTCCTCCCTCTGCGAGGCGAAGTGGGTGGTCCGGCAGGTTTCCCAGCCGCCTCCTTCACGTTACCAGCCATCAGTGCCAACCCAGGAGCAGGAGCGGAGGGGGCCGTAGGCGTAACAGCGCCCTCTTCCCTCTCCTTTTCTCTTTCCCGCTCCCGTTCCCTCCTAGACTTCCCACCAGCCACACCACTAAGCGCAGCCTCGAACTGCCTCGATCCTAGACCTATAACGGGGCGGGTCCGCCGCGGGGTGGGGGTTGTTGTGCCATCTGATGACGCTGCTTGTGTGGGAGTTGAGGGTCCTGGCTGTTGTTGTTGAATCGCAGTTATAGGCCCAACGTTCTGCGGTTTAGGTTGTGAAGGAGGAGGAGGGGGTGCTCGTGGTGTTCGTGCAGGTTTGGGTGATGGTTTCGCACCGAGATTCGAAGGGCCGGCGACGGATTTGGGTAATCCTGCAGGGCCTCCCGGCTTATTCTGGTTCTGGTTCAATGCTGCTGCCGCTGCGGGTGATGGTGCAACCTGCGGTTTCTTCCCAGCCGCCTTCTTATTTCCCGCTGCTGTTTCAGCAGCTACTTTTTGCGCTTGAACAGCGGGGGGTACTTTCTTCTTCTCGTCCTTCCGTGCGAGAAGAGCTCCCGGGAGTTGGTCTTTGTAATGTGCGTGGTTGCGGAGGATGGCTTCTTTATCTTTGTTTGCTGATTTTTCGGCTTTGAGCGCTTCGAGGAGGGGTGTGGTTTTGGGTTGGGGTGCTTGTTGGGTTGAAGCGACTGTGAGATATCGATAAAGAAAGTTAGAAATTGAAGGGGGGACGGAAAGAGATGGGACGAACTGAGTGCTTCGAGGGTGGGTGGTTCGGCGTTTGCTGATGCGTTTAGAGATTCGATGAAAGATATATAGTCTTCATCTAACGGACAGTTAACACCGCTAGTAGAAGCTGTAACTGCATACCTTTCTCAATGGTTGCATTCCGAGCATCTGGTTTACGTTTCTCCGTAGGAACTTTCTGGTATGGAGCGAACTCTACGATCGCGTACGACTCATTGCCTGGCACAGTTCCATAAACCAGCAAAAAGCGGTACCATGCACCCTTACCTGCTTTATCTCGGAACAAATGACCATCGTATTCCCTGCTAAATTGGGCGAGCTTCTCCTCGCTCTTGAACGCGATGTAAGCTCGCGAGGGGATATTCTCCTTCGATAACCTATCTCAACTCCCAGATTAGATTTAAGGTAGGGAATAAAGGGTGAGGAAGAAGACGTACCGCTTTCTGGCTTTACCAGCATAAAAGACTTTCCATGAGACAGATTCTTCTGTCACCCAGGGTTGTACGCTCTGCCAGAAGATGTCCTCAGGCAGATTGGGTGGTAGCCGGCGAACGACTGTCTTTAGGCGTTCGGTTGACTGCTGGAGTGCTTTCTCCTTGCGTTCGCGTTCCCTCTCGCGTTCTCTTTCTTTCTTGGGTTTCGTGGGTAGGCCTTTGGGTCGACTTGGAGATGTTGACATCGTTAACAGCCAACACTGACTCTGACGGAGATAACGAGCTTTGGGCGGAGTTTGAACTGAGTTGATATAAAAACCCCACCGAGTCTTCAACTTTTTTTCCTTCAACGACACCACACATTGTGAGTTCTCTTTCACTTCGCCTTCGTTCTTGTGATGAACAACGAATCACATATCAAGCTCAACAGTCTTAGGGCGTAAAAACCCCTTTGATGATCCAACTTCTGCAATTCTGACTCTTTTTCTCTCTTCATGATTCGTCGTTTTCGAAGCAAAAAACTGACTCTTTCCTTCTTCCTCTTAGGTTGCGGACAATGCCTGCCCACAACGCGTTTGACAGTGTCGCTGTTATATATAAACTTGTATCTGTTCTATGCAATAAATGTGTACCCTCTGCAATTATAATCGTGGGAATTAGCTTAGAGCTGAACACAGGTTACTGAAAGAAAGCCCTGTCTGTTCAAGACCACTACCATCCCATACCCTCCACCTATCCCCACTTCTTTCTTCATCAACCATGCCAGCCCAACGAAGCTCAAAACGAACAAGCAAGAAGGGCAAAAAGGCTGCTAAACCCGAGCCAGAGCCCGAAGTCGAGGTCACAGATGCCCCCGAGCCAATGCAAATTGACGAGCCCGAACCTTCCCCATCATCACTAGCAACAAGCGCAGAGCACGCACTGGAAGCGGCCGTGGAAAAGGTAGCGGACGTGGTAGAGGCTGCACAGGAGTTTGTCGAGGAGATGACTATGACGGGCGTGGAGGTGGTGGTGGACGGGGAAAGTGGTAGTACGAGCAAGAGTGGGAGTGCGGATCCAAATTCAAGTAACAGTGGTCAAGGAACACCTACAACGAACGGAGCCGGCTCGTCGTTAACGATGGAAGAACGCAAAGCCAAAATGGAGCAGCTCCGAAAGAAAATCGTTCGTACCCACCCACATCCCCCATTTCCTGCCATCACTAACTCAACTACAGGCAGCATCCTCAAAAGCCAACCGCGCCTCCCTAGTCGAAGAAGCCTCAAAAGCCAAACTTACAGGCCGAGACGCCGCCCGACTCGAAAAGCAACGCAAACTCGCCGAAGTCCTTCGTTCCAAAGCTGACGCGGAGGAACGCGGTGAGGACGTGGAGCGTGCGAAGAATTGGGGGTGGACGATTGAGGAGAACGATGAGTGGGAGAAGAAGCTTGCGAGGAAGGCGAGGAGGGCGGATTTCGAGTTTCATGGTGGGTTTTTTCTTGTTTTTCTTGGTGTGGGACTGACTGATTGGATGGTTTTTTCTGATAGATGACGCTCATGCGGCTAGGAGGAGATATAAGAAGGATTTGGACCTTATTAAACCAGACATGGATGCATACAATAAGCAAAAAGCCATTGCGATGGGTTATGCACCTGGTGCCTTGGTTGGATTCAACCCGTCTGCCGCTACCTCTGCTTCTGCGCTCCAGGTACTTGTTCACCTCCTCACACTCTCTCTTTGCAAGTCCTCACTTTACTTTAGATGGCCGTGTCAAGTCAAGAACAGAAGTTAGCATCGGAGAACCTGTACAGAGACGCGAACACTCTGATATATGGTGACAATAAACCATCAGAAGAAGCCATTGACCGCGTGGTCGGCAAGATCAACAAGGAGTGCGTTTTTATCTCGACTCTCCCTCCCTCTCTGTTGACCGTTTCTAACTAACCTTCTTCCTTTCAGCATCGACAAGAAGGGCAAATTCTCAAGAAAGAGGCTCAACGAGGAGGAAGGCGATATCACTTATATCAACGAACACAATCGGGTGTTCAACAAAAAGGTGGGGTTTCTTTCGTCAACGTGCCAATTCAAGTTACTCATTATCGTTGCCATACAGATCGCGCGGTACTACGACAAATATACATCAGAGATTCGGGCCAGCTTCGAGCGTGGTACAGCGCTGTAATCCCCGTTTTCTTTCGTACTGGACATATGTCATTGATTGTATTTTACACCGGGTTTTTTTATTGTAATGCTAGACCAAGCCAGGATGCTCAGCGAGCTCTTAGCTGTATTCCATCCATCCAAGAGTGCAAAATATATGCATTGACTACTCTACAAAGACCTCGAATCAACAGGATCCACAAGCGTCATTTTTACACGTCCCCTCTGGGTATTTTTATCCTTCTCCACTTCAATGCTCACCTCTACTTTGTCAAACACCGATATCGTAACCTCCTTCCCACCACCAGAGGGCACCGTAATCGTATAATTGTCCGCGTCGAACTGGGTATCACGCTTGAACATCACCAGACCTTCAATACCCAATCTTACATCGCAATCAAGCCAGTCAACTTCCAGCGAGGGAAATATGACACTCGACTGCTCACTTTGATACGAACACCCCCAACCCATTCCTAAACGTCCTGATCACAAACGCCTCCTCCCTCGCCTCCCCAACCGTACCCTTCTTCTCCTTCTCCCTCTCTCCCCGATTCTTGAGTGCCAAACCAACATAAAACTCCACAGACGCTCGGCCGGCCATCTGTGCCATGCGGTGTTTTCGGTTGACGACGTCCAGCACGCGCTCGACGTGCGTTTTGGAGTGGAGAGTTGCGTGTAGGGGCGTGTATCCGATGGCTGCTGCTAGTTGTCTGTGCGCTAGAACGTCTATGTATGATGTAGGTGAAATCAAGATTGAGGAAGAAGAGGGAGTGGGCACGAACCTGCGTATCGACGGATGGGACTGGTGAAATGGGTGTATATCGGGCTGGCGAGCCCGTAGTGACCAAACGTATCTCGGGCCACACTGCCTGAGCAGAAGTACTCTGCAGAGAGCATGCACCTTGTAGCCATTATCCTCACAAGAGTGTTGAACGCTGGTAGTTCCGGATCCTTTCAAGACTCTCATTTAGTACGAGGTAACGAGGAGAAAAAACGCAGAAGAACAACTCACAACACAAAGATCCAACGAAGCAGCCAACGCCCCCGAACTCGACACATCCAACTTCATTCCCTTCCTCTTCATCAAAATATCCTGCAACTTTTCAAAGTTCGTTCGCGGGGGCGGTAAATGTCTTCTCAAAACCGCCGTCTGCGGGAACGTCTCCTGGATCTTGCGCGCTACGCTGATATTGGCGAGTAACATGAACTCTTCGACCAAGCTGTTCGTCTCCCTCAATTCTTTCTGTTCCACGTCAATGGGGTCGGAGGATTCGGATGTGTCGAGCTGGATTTTGACTTCGGGTGAGGCGAGGTTGAGGGCGCCTGCTGCCATGCGCCCTGCTTTGAGTTTTAGTGCGAGGGAGTTGAGGAGTCGGATGCTTTGTGTTAGCTCGTCTTGTTGGTGCCTGCGAAGATCCTCTTCAAGAGGTGCATATCAGAAAGTAAAAGAAGGACGTACGGGTCGTCTTTACGGATTTGTGCCTCCTCATATGTGAAAGCAGCTTTGGACGCGATAACAGACTTTCTGAACCGAACATTAACGATCTCTGCTTCCGGCGTCATTTCCTGTAGAAAGATCAACTCCGGCGCAATTGAAAAAGGCGCAAGGACACATTACCCATATTGCGGAAAATGCTAATCTTTCGACGAATGGGCGCAGTGAGCATAGGTTAGTCCCTAAAAGGGACGGGAGCATGTCAATGCGTTTGTCTACGAGGTAAACCGTCGTTCCTCGAGAAGCAGCTTCGCTATCCATTGGGTTATCAGGGTGTACAAAGTGTGAAACGTCGGCAATGTCTGTATAGAAGTTCATAAAATGTGACTTATGAACTCTGTTCGGAATAAGACTTACGGACTCCAGCTTCGATATTTCCGTTGGGTAATTTGCGAGCATGCAATGCATCGTCGATATCCTGACAATCTGCATAACAATAAATCAGTACATCACGCAGAGACGTTGACCTCGCCACTCACTTGGCGGATCAATACTGCAAATGATCAATCCCCGCAAATCCTCTCTATCCTTCCACTCGGGGCTATCAGAGCTTTTAGGAGGGACAACCCACTGCTCTCCCTGAGGTGGCAAGCAATCCAAAATCGCTTTTCCAAATGGCCGATAAGGCACCTCAAACTCCAGTAACAAACTCTCCTGTTCTGCTTCTTTACTCTCGACCTTTCCCAGGGCACGCACGAAGTGCCCTTCAGGGTACCGAGACGTTGTATCCCACCTGTCGATTGTGACGAGGATCTTTTGTCCGATTAGGATGGGGGCTTGTCGAGTACGGAGCCTGATGCGGGGAAGAAGTCTTGATACCGGTGTGGCAAAGACGGTTTGAAGGGAAAGAGAGGTGGCATTTGAAGATGTGAGAGAAGTGCTGTCGATGTGGCATACATAGCTGTAAAGAGTGCCTGAGTTCAAACGAGAGAGCGAGAGAGAAAAGGAAACTTACGCTCTCCAGTTGCGCTTGATGACACCTACGATACGGCCTGTGGGTTGCTTCTCAGAAGTGCGTTTTTCTGACTCCAAAAGCTTCTTTTCTTGGGCTACAGTCTCGTTACCCTCGCCTTCGCCTTCATCTCCAGAATCTTCAGCATCGTCGTTCTTCAACGTGGCTAAATTAAAAAGTCAGTTATAGAGACGAAATCAGATAGAAACTTGTAACACTTACTATCTTGGTCCACCACCTCGTCCGCAGGAGCTTTCCACTCCTTCTTGTCGAACACTTCTACAACAACCACGTCACCCTGAACAGCCCTATTCATGTTCTCCCGACCGATAAGCAATACAGGTTTGCTGAATGCGGGCACAGGAACGCTGCCCTCTAAGTAGTTGTATTGATTGGCGTTGAAGTGGCCCTGATACAGTTCTCCGGACTTGACACCAGCATTTAACATTGCCGCAGGTAAGTACTATGCCATTGTGAGCCTTCAATCAAGAGAAATGTGAGATGAGATGCTTACATCGGGATATAAAGCCTGGCGGCCGGCTACTGCCTTCGTAGGTTCAATGTCTTCTGCTCCAGCCGCTGCGAGTAAATCCAGCAGCTGATTGGCGTCCTTTACCCCTTCGACGTACTTCCGCACGGAGATCGAAGCGATACCCGCTTGCTCCGCCTTTTGTCTGTTTGCAGCATCCTCTGTCATGAGAACAACTGTAGGCAACTTTGGCGATGGTCGACCGCGGATGGGAGGTCGATTGACGCTGATGTGTGAATTGTACCATTCTGTGGCTTTCCTGATGCCTAATCCAATTTCAAATGCTTGCAATGATGGACAAAGCAAACATACCTCTATCGTTCCGATCATTGGGTGTTTCGCCTTCCTCCCGAATGATAGCTGTTTCCCTGAGTCTTGGATTGGAAGGAGAGTGAACAGTTGCGGGAGAGGGACTCACGACCTATATTCGTTATAAAAGACCCATATCCGCTTGTCGTCCATCCTCGTCAACGCTTTAAGGCGATTGTAGAGCGGCAAAGAACGATGCCGGACTTCCTCGATGACTGTTTGTAGGAGGATAATTGGTGGTGTGAACAGTGGACTTTCAACAAGGTCCATCTATAGGGAATAACGGTCAGATTTAAGACCAGTTGAAGGCCAAATGAACTTACCTGAGATAGGAAAACATTTGTATCAGGAAGAACAAAATGGCCATTAGGAAAGAGTGGGTGAAGCTGATCGCCGGAAAGTGGCAGAATACTATTTCCTGGTAACTCAGAACAGCTTCTACAGTTTTCAATCCCACACGCTACATCGTCACGTAGGTAGCGTTCTCGCAGGACTGCGCGATGAAGACTTATCAATATCGACTCGGATGGAGATTAAGAATCCAACCTTTGATAACTTTCCCCCTCGCTGTCTTTTTAAAAAACTTGCGTTGAGTTACGACGGCCTCCGTGCGAGGCCTCTTCCTAATTGTAATTTCGACCATAAATGCAAGATGCAACTGGCGCTTGGCTTGATCGTGAGGCGGTGTCGTATAGTTTGGCTACAGCCCACACCCCAAACATAATGATGCTCGCTCCAAACTTGTCACCCCCAACATCATATTGGAGCTCCAACGCGCTGAAACCGGTGGTTTTCCACGATTATTTACCCCTATGAATTCATTTTCTGGTGGATTAAAGCCCCTACCTCCTGGCGACTTGACGCAACAAGACGCGTCGCGAGGCCGCCAAAAATCATTCTAGGAGTTTGCTAGGATCCGAGCTCCAAAATCAGCTCATGCTGCGCTTTGTCTCTACTCCTAATTTGTATTGCGTACAGGTATATAATTCCAACTCCTTCTAAAACAATTTAACTTTCTGCCTCCATCCACGTCAGATATATCGATCCAGAATGTCATCAAGCCGTCAGTATTTTACCCACTCTGCTCTCAATTGAAGATTGACAACGTTCTTCAGAAACAGCAAAGTCTAGCGCTCAGCACCATGAGAAGGATCCAGAGCACGTTGCTGCTGGTCTCAAGGCTACCATCAACAATCCGCGCGTCTCCGCAGAAGCCAAGCATGAGGCTCAGAACCGCTTGAAAGAGATGGGTTATGAAATGAAGGACCCCGAACATGTGAAGGCTGGACTCAAGGCCGCCATCCACAACCCCAAAGTTTCCGCTGAAGCTAAGGCGCATGCGGAGAAGGAGTTGAAAGAAATGGAGTCGGGCGCGCACCACACCACCAGTGCCTCTCATCCTCACGGTGACTAGCCGCCTTCACATGGCCAGCGTTGAAAGTATTCACTGATTTTGCTTTTAGCACAAACGCAGGCATCGAGTCATGAGAGCCACGTTCTCGGTGGATATAAGGCTACTCTCCACAGTTCGTCTACCCTAGGATGTGTCGGTTCTTTCTGACCTTTTTTGGCAGACCCTCACACCTCCCCCGAGGCCAAGAAAGAGGCAGAGAAATATTTGAAAGATCATGGCGCGTTGTAATTGTATCGGCTTCTCTCCGCCTGAATAAATGTATTATATATCTCGTTTCAGTTTGAAAACTTGTTGTTTTTCTCGTTAGTTCCGAGACACGAACTACAAGGATGATGCCGAATATGAGGTCACAGGAAACAAAGCCTGAGCTGCACCTCCTTAACGTCATTTATAACCTTGAACGACAAGATGCCAAGTAGTGCGTTTGCTATCCCAGCGATAGACGGTCACGACTTCATGCCTTCGTAGATCGTCCATACGGAAAACACGAAGAAGGCCCACGGACAGCTGGCAAAGCCACCGAGACTCAGATGGCGGAGATTGAGGAAAAAGGTAGGCATTCATAGCTTAGCGATTCTTGATGGCAAGGGTATTGATTGTAGGTATCAGAGGCCCAACTGCAGAAAGGTATCTATGTCCTTCTTTATTCTTGGCATCAATTCTAACTTCACACCAGAGACTCAGAGGCACAAACGCCAAATGAATCCCGAACGAGAGAAGAAGGACAACAACACGTTCCATAACGACGAAGCGTTCGAGAGGTTCGAAATGGGGGGCCAAAAGGGACACATGGAAGGACTTGAGAAAAGTAAGGTCACCGGGGCATATGATTCGGTCAAGCATAGTGCGTTCTTCTGTCAGCGACCTCCTTCCGGGCCTCACGCCCATTTAGATCATCATGCAAGAGGTGGTGCCAAAGAGAAGAAGCTGGAGACGGTGCGTGCGAGCCAGCCTAGCTTTGAGGAAGACTTTGATTCGCTCGAGTCCATTAATCGTAAATAACTGTATCCTGGACAAGTTTCTTGCCCCAAAAAAGCGATGTTTCGCTATCCAGTTTTTCAATATCATTCTTACTTTGGGCTGTAGAAGTGAACGCCTTGTCCTTACAATGCTACGAATGTCGGAATGCATTTTGGGACTCAATCGGCATTAGACAACAGCGTCATGACGTATGGAGATCCAGAGAAACAATTCAGTCACCGAGATATAAGGGCAGGACAGTTTCATACCTATTCATCCTTGCCAACCTAACCTCAAACAACCCAGCGAGAATGCCAGCGACTGGCGGCAGTAAGTCTCTCGCACGTTTGAAAAAAAAATCAATCTGACTTCATTGCATAGAAAAGAATCCCGAACGCGTTGCTGCAGGACTGAAAGCGACGGTCCACAATCCTGCCGTTTCGGAGGAAGCCAAGACCCGAGCTAGGGAGAAGCTCGTTGAGATGGGGGTGGACATCAATAAACCGACACCTCCTCGCGCAGCGGGCAAAAAGTCGCATGCTAAAGAAGCTAAGAGTAGCCAGATTTTTGTGTGCTCGGGGGCAGATTCACTGACAGCATTTCAGCAGATATAGGCGAAAGCAGCGAGAGACCTATGGAGAGTACAGCTACTGAGAGCATGAGCAAACATGGGATGGATTTGCGAGAGATTGAAAGCAAGGAAATGGGATCCGAACAGCAGCTGGAGGAACACCGTCGGCTGGGTGGGTACAAGGCGACTTTGAAAAGTACGTTTTTCTTCTTCTTTCGCGACGTGTAGATCAATCGAGCTTTGCACCCCTAGATCCTCGTGCTTCACAAGAGGCGAAAGAGCATGCGAAGGAGGTGTTGAAGGACCATGATGCAATTTAGCTCGGATTTGGTTGGGAGAAGGCGAGTTGGACCGAGCAGGTCGGTCATCGAAGAGATTGTGATGTTCGTAGCATATTTTCAACTTTTGTGAAGCAGCTTCATGGTGGTGGTTTCATGGTGTAAGCCTTTTGAAAGTTCTTGGCGTTCCCCGTTTGGCCGACGTTGCGCCTTGGCGCTACCCACGTCGTCCAACGCGTGTTGCGGACAACGTTGCCACACAGCCATTCAATTGCCCACTCCCCATTGTTGTCGGAATTAATTCCCGGCCTTGCATATACCTCGAGGACACGACTTTTAACGACCTAGACGAACCCCTAAAGCTTTATATCTTATCTTCCCGAACTTTTTGCCAGTTAGAGCTTACGAACTATAAACGACGCGATACCAATGCTTCTTGACCCATTATACCGGATTCAGACAATATTTGCTTTGCTATTCTTCCACTCTCATCCAGCGGCGGCGGCGGCAGCGGCAGCGTTCGCTGATATTCACAACATCGCAAGCGCGAAGATAGACTCATTCGCCGGAAGCTTCAGTTCATGGACCAAGTTCCATGCCCATACCTCACGGAATCTGGAGAAACGCGCAGGGATCAACACGAATCGTAATGGTTCGACATTCCTCTGGCTTTCCCAGGATGTATACGCTGGGGAGACGTTCTTCGAGTGAGTATGGTGATGCTGATTTGAGATACTTTGACTGATTGTATAGCTTCAGCCGGTGGGATTTCTTTGACTATGAAGATCCAACCAGGTAAGTTTCGTGCGCATTTTCTACTCCGTTTTGCTGGTTGGATTGATCAAATCCAAAGGGGAACTGTAAAGTAGACCCAATAGTAGCCTCCTCGACGAAACTACAACCTTTTGTCTAGTTTTCTCAATCGCTCTGAGGCGATCCGGCGAAATTTCACCTACACTGAGAGCAACGGGACGGTTGTCATGAAGGCCGATATGGAGAGTGTGCTCCCAAGTGGTGTGAACCGAGACAGGTGGATTCCATCATAGCTGCATTCTCCTCGGTCATTGACATGTCCTTTGCAGCATTCGAATACAAAGTAAAGCAAGGTACAATTCAGGCTTGTTCATTCTAGATCTTACTCGCGCTCCTTGGGGGTGTGGTACGTCCCGTCCTTTCTGTCGCGCATTCTTTTTTTAACTGAAAAACTAGCTATCTGGCCTGCATTTTGGACTACGAATGAGAACTGGCCATGGGTGAGCAAGAAAGTACCTTCCCCATCCCACCAACATTACCTTCCTCCTCCTAGAATGGTGAAATTGATATCATTGAAGGGGTTCATGACAATCAACACAATCAAATCGCGTGGCATACCGCACCAGGTATTTGGTGGTTGTCTTCTCAAGGAAATGACAATTTTCATCAAGGGAATAAACAGGGTGCTACCTTGATCCAACGTTAAATTTCACTGGCACTATTGTGGTGGGTAACCTTCCCTGCTCGTCCCTTGCTTTCATTTAGCTTCTTAATCAATCACAGTCACAATCGCGCCAGAATTGCGATGGAACTATCAACGATAACGCCGGCTGCGGAGTGACGGAGTGGAGTCGAGCCTCGTATGGGCCTTACTTTGAGTCTCAAGGTGGAGGTGTGATTGCCATGAAGTGGGACGAGGATGGGATTGCCATTTGTACGTCCCTGCGGTCTGTCATCTTTGCCGCTGACGCCTTTGAGGACAGGGTCGTTCTACCGCGCTGCTATTCCTGGAGATGTTATAGCAGGGGCGCCTGTCCCCTCGACATGGGGTCCGCCCTCAGCCATTCTTGGACCAGCCAAATGCAATATTGCTAATTTCTTCCATAATCACACCATTGTCTTCGGTGCGTCCAGTATCATTTGTATAGTTTTACATCTGCCCACTCCGATTTAGATATCACTTTTTGCGGTATGTTCAATCCCGACGCCGTAGACAGCTCCTTTCATGGATCGCCCTCCTGATAGGTGAATGGGCTGGCAACTCGTACGCTACGTCCGGTTGTCCAGGAACATGTGCCCAACGACTCATGGATCCTGGGAATTTTGTGGTACGCATTGCTCAAACACTAAACTGCCGCGAATCAGCTAATACTGGCATGCGCACATCTAGAACGCATCATGGCACATAAACTCTCTCAAGGTGTACAAAAAGGTCCTTCTTAACGGAGTGAAACCGACCAGTGACTCCACCACTGGGATAGATTTATCGAGACGTGGGTATTTCCTTTTGTTGATGACATTGTTGCTGGTACTCCTTTTCCAATGAGGCAATGTATGCGAGTCAAAACTGAAACAATCAGACTTTATTTATAATCAATGGCTGCATCTCCTACATTTCCCTTTTGTTCCACTATTTCCAAGTCAAAGCCCGGAATATACCTTGAGGTCTACCTTTGCTTCTAGCATTGAATAATGGTTCTTACTTCCCTCACCACGTTTGTCCCACCACTGTTACTTCGCTACATCCCGCCGTTCACCACCTTCCTACCCCGCCTTCTTTTAGCTACCTTCAATTGGTTTTCCAGGGCCCTATCTCTGTTTTTGGCCTCGAGGCGTAACCGAGTGTTTGCCTGTGGCATCTTGACGTCGACTGGGATCGGAAAAGATAACCTCGAGGATTGGCATTGGCAGGCGACTGATTTCGTGGCGATACAATCACTTCTTAGCTGTGCAGAAGACCAGAGCTTTTGGTTATGTGGTACGGATATTCGATCCGGACCAGGTTTGCTTCTTGGCGATTCTGGGTGTGACCATTTAGTCTTTGATCCTCCCCCGTTCGAGGAGATCTTCGACACATCAGGCCCAGATGCATACTTCAAACTCAACAAGCTGAAATCAGCCTATACAGTCGAAACCCTCGTAACCCATACCTTTCCGTGGACAGTCCAGCCTATGGGTTTTCGGAGGTTATGGGTTGGAGGGGGTGAGAAAAAAATAAGCGCTCAATAAAACCATGCAACTTTTGAGAAAATCTAATTTTCTTTGTTACAATTAGTTTGCTGGACTGGACGGCAAACAATCAGCACCCGTTTGGGCAAGTCATCATAGATGTAGCTATTCAACAGCGTTGACTTCGTGGTTAAGTGAAGCTTGATCTGGGGAGGAGGGGTGTTACAGGTTGATTTCAGAGAATTTGGTGATTTGTAGGTCAATAAATTTGGTACTGTGGTAGGTTTTATCGAGCGGCACGAAAAAACAGTGGAAAATGCTGGGTTTTATGTCCAATTTTGGTAGGTATAACCCTAACTTAGGGTCCAAAAACTATGGGTTTTGCCCACCAAGAACTGCCCTTGCTCTCCCCCACTATGACACACGTGATGTACCGGTAATCACCGACCTTCCGTATATGGTACATTGGCTCACGACTTAGTCACTCAGAGCAATGCATTGCACTATGTCAGCTCGAGAGTGCATGCTACTAAGTGTGCTCTCTCAAGCTTCTACCTCATAACCCCTAAACTATAGTAAAGTACCCTACCCTCCAAATCTAATTAAGAATGAGTGGGTGTGTCCATCACTGAAACATCTGATAACCCCAACCATTAACCTAACTTCCTGACCTAACTGAGAGTGTGCTACTGCACAGAGAAAAAAAATATTCCTAATCTAACCCTTTCTAACCTTTTACCCTGGTGTGTAAGTAAAAAAAAATAAGAGACAATTCCGCAAGTGCAGCAGAAAATAATTTCCCCAGAAGGAATTGAACCCACATCCTTAGAAGGGTCAATCACATGACTAAATAACCACAGTATACTTAACCAGTGCACCATTCCGCCATTTATAGATCATGTGCGGCATAAACTATGGCTTGCCATTCTTTGTAGATTTGTCATACCTTCTTTTTAAGGAAATGTCATAGTGGGGGAGAGCTATGGCAGCTCCCACCAAGGGCTATGGGTTATGGGTTATCACGGACTTATGGGTTATGGTGTGCAAATCCCCGCCCACCAACTCGGTGGATCCAAAATGGCATGGGATTCCAGGGGTTATGGGTTATCAGAAGCATGGGTTACGAGGGTTTCGACTGTATTCGGCGGGTCGCAGAGACAGCTTCTCGACTCGCCTCTAGTGACATACTCTGTCTCGTTATTTGTGGACACGGGTTAACCGATGGAAGGGTGTCGGTGGGTGATGCTGAAGCGACGACGTCGTTGGTCAAATCCAATCTCGAGGATGCCGTACAATCCTGCAAAGGGAAGGTTCACCTCTTCATCACTGCTCGCTACGGAGGCAGTTGGACAAGCCCACATTGGGACTTAAGTTATTTGCCGCCGCAGCAAGTCATCAGGAATCGGCTTCGATCGCTGAGTCAATTTCAGGGAGCTTCCGTGGGGGTGTTTTACGACATGCTTATTATCTGAACATACCGGGTCGTTCTACCGTGCTGCTATTCCCGGAGATGTTTTAGCAGGGACGCCTGTTCCCTCGACATGGGTTCCAGCCAAATGCAACATCACTAATTTCTTTCATAATCACACCATTGTCTTCGGTGTGTCCAGCATCATTTGCATAGTTTTACACCTGCCCACTCCGATTTAGATATCACTTTTTGCGATATGTTCAATCCCGACAGCGTAGACAGCTCCTTTCATGTATCACCCTCCTGATAGGTGAATGGGCTGGCAACTTGTACGCTACGTCCGGTTGTCCAGGAACATGTGCCCAACGACTCATGGATCTGGCGAATTTTGTGGTACGCGTTTATCAAACACCAAACTTTGGGGCGAATCGGCTAAGGCGTTCGCACGCCTAAAACACATAATGGCACATAAACGTTCTCAAGGTGTACAAGAAGGTCCTTCTCAACGGGGTGAAACTGACGAGCGACTCCATCCCCGGGATAGATTTATCGAGAGTGGGTATCTTCTTTTGTTGATGACGTTGTTGAAGCTAGCCCTCTTTAATCTAATGAGGAGCTGCATACGTCTGCGTGGACTGCTGTGGACATCCAGCAGGCGAGTCAAGACTGAAACGGCTCTCAATCATCAGCTTTATGTATAATTGGGTATTTACATGATACTTTATGGTGCATTATGCGGGGGTACAGAAATTCAAAAATAGAGTCATGTCGACCAGGAAACAACAAGATTATCTCCACCTGATCCTACAAACCGATCTTGTTCATTACTATAGAAGGCATCCCCGGATTGTATCCGCCAAGGATCCGCCTCTACTACCGATAACTGATCCTTGAGCCAATCCATTCGAGTCATTCTTGGTACCGATGAAGAATCCAAGTATAACGTGCCCAAGGGCACACCTAAACGTTGGCGTTCCTCGACGAACTCATATAATACATTTTGGTTGTACCTGCCGTCAATGTCACGCACGGCGAGGGTGTGAAGCCCCGGCCACGAAGGGGTAGCTTCGTCTGTCATGAAGGACAATAAGAAAGATTCGCTATAATAATTGGGAAGAATAAGTAGCCCTACTCCAGGAAAGCACATCGACGCAGGGCCTAAAGTTTGTTCCATGGCAAAAGCATGAGCGGGTGCAAGGGTCAGAGACTTTAGTGCAGGAAATCTAGGGGTGTTGTGAGAGGCATCCTCTCGAAGCATATCGAGATCGCCCGCAACGATGGGAGCAATGGTGAGTTCTTCCAAATCGGGAACAGAAATGGAGAGTAGGAACTCAGAGACCTCCATCATGTTTCCGAAAATCCGTAGGTATCGGAGGGAAGGTAAATGGATTAATGGCTGACCAGAAGGCCATGGGTCAACCAAATCATCGTAGATGCACAATGTGATCAATGATTCGCAGGATTGTAACATTTTGGAGAAGTCGGTGTAGGGAATAACACTATTTGTGACTGCTAAATGAAGCTTAGTGACGGCCTTGAGAGGAGGCCGGCAGTAGCTTAAACCCAAGCCTCCTAAGCGTACATCGGTAAGGTTCGGGGCATCGTTTAAAATTGCGCATGATTCAAACGTCTCATGCATTTCATCACCCTCGACGCGAAAACTCTGTAGCATGGGGTAATGACCGTCGCGCATCGATTTGAGGAAGCGAATAACCATCCCTGGGGTGGCTTGGGGGTATGCGCCAGAGTTGAGTTTGATGGAACGACAGTGAAAATAATGGGGTTGCACGATACCGATGAGCTGGTCGGCATTGATAGGATCTGCTTTCACATCATAGGTCAAGTGCAAATCAATAGGGTAGCCCTTGGACCTGTCAAGGTAGGCTCGTAAAACAGTGAGATCCCGTGGATGCGAGATATCCACGTTCAACCACAGCATGGGCGCTCCAAACGCCACTTGACGCCAGTAGTGCGAGACACCCCCAAGTACAAGGGGAAATTGCCCAAATAGATGCTCTGATGGGAGTAGCATGTTCTGAGCAATCTCAAAAATGTGCACCAGGAGTTCGGGTGGCAACTCGTTGGCAGGAGCCGCTTGCTGGCCATCCGAGAAAAAAACCTCCAACTTGAAGTCTGAGAGGTTTCTAGTAATTTCCGAGTCATCCAGGAGATTAGCCAGCGCGACGGATGAAGCTTGGGGGTATATATTTAGAAATGCTTAGATTAAGGAGGAGAATTCGTACATTGACAAGGATTAGCCATGCGAAATTGATATTGACCGGTTGATGACTGTGCAACAAACATTATTTTGTAAAGTCGCAACTAACGATGATGGCAATCATTAATCGTTACTTACAGGTAACCTCAGCATTACAAGAGTGCACCGAGTTGGCACCGAGTCAATTGAAGATGAAATTGAAACTCTTGACGTATTCTACCCTGTTACCTACCATCAAAAGGGTTGAAAATGGGAAAGGAAAGAACCAATTTTCAGGCTAACGCTGGGTTAGTTCCTTGTTCTCTTTTCTAGAACTGTTGTACCGTTGACAGGTACTTACTTAAACGCCTGCGTCTCTGGCAGTCTGCCTCTGGCCAGTCTGCCTACACATATTATCAGTTCCTACCAGAATCCATCGCTATGAGCGCGACCAACATTCACGAAAACCCTCACCCTCCCGAAGTCTTACCTCCTCCATGGCATCTTCCACCCCCCAATGCGACAAGGGGCCCAAAGCGTGCCCGAGCTTGTATTATCGGCGGTCTCCTCGTTGACCACGATGAAGGTCATAGGTGGTTCAAAGCTTTCTACAATTACGACTTACCCGACCACCATCGACAAGATCTCAACATCCCCATTCGGCTGGGAAAGTTGGTTCTGGAGCAGGGTTTGCCCTTGGCTGCACCTTTGCCCCACGTCGCTTAGAATCCCACCTTCCCGACTTTCTGGTGATCACGCAAGTCATCCGTGGGCCGTTCATACACGATGGACCAGAGATGTCCGAGGAGGTGTACGATGTAGAGCGACAGCCTATTGAAGGAGTTAAGGAGACAGAAGCGAAGGAGCATCTGAAGGAATCCCTCGGTGTGTATCTGTCTTTGAAGACATCTGACATCATGACTCACGGTCGTTTTTCAGGACTAAACACTTGTGGTTTTAAGAGCTATTATTCCAATCTTCATTATTTTTAACAATAAATCATATGAAGTGAATGATCCGAATCACCCTAATACTCCAAACCGGGAATCGTGGTCATGATCCCCAAGATAGTGGTCAAGTACAAGTGTCAGCGTGGACTCACTTCTCTCTGTTCTTAACCACTCGAAAAGCGTAGGGGTTCAATACCAACACCTATAAGTACGAGAACGGCCAACATCAGACCCACTGTCTTCGATAAGAGCGAGGAATATTCCAAAACGTAGCTGTCACCACGCGATGGTTCTCTTGTCATCACGTTCGGTATGGCAGCACTTCTCATCCTGGGTCTCATCGGTGGCGTTGGGCTGATCTCGCAGAAAGTCGGGGTTTTACGTTCGTGCCAGGTTCGTTCATAACCAAGTGCTGATACAAAACAAAAGCTGCCAACAAGAATTGAAATTCAACAAGCAAGAGTCAAAACAGAAAATCCATCGGTCGACTACGAGGTTATGAATCACACATCGACTCCGTCACCACATCCGACCTAGGTAGTAGCAGTGGCCCAAAAATATCAAAATTTCGTCTCTGATCCAGTGAATCGATTTTCTTCACTATAAAAACCGTCGCGGCGCTGCATCTTCCAAAGGTCTGCTTCCACTACCGTTAACTGATCCTTTAACCAGTCCATTCGAGTCATCCTTGACACCGATGAGGAGTCCACGTATAATGTGTGCAAGGGCACACCTAAACGTTGGCGATCCGCGACAAGGTCAAGTAACACGTTTTCATTGTTCTTGCCACCAACGTCACACACAGCGAGACTATGAAGCCGTGGCCAACGAGGCTCAGCGGGAGCGTCATCATTCATCGAGGAAGACCATGGCATGAAAAACGGTTTATGGTAAGTTGGAAGGATGAGCAATTCGATTCCGGGGAAGCACGCTGACGCATATATCGGAACTCGTCCCATAGCATCACGATGAGCGGGCGCGAGGGTGAGTGACTTTAATGCGGGAAATTTAGGATGATCATCAGGGTATTCTAGGAAAAGCGTGGCGAGGTCGCGCCAGATGATGGGAGCGATGGTGAGTTCCTCGAGGTCTGGTGCGGATATCAAGAGTAGCAGCTCAGAAACTTTATCCATAGTCCCAAAAATGCGTAGATGCCGAAGGCAAGGCATGGAAATAGAGTGACTTCCGGCAGGCACATCAAGTTGAACCAAATTGTCGTAGGTACATAACGTGATCAATGATTTGGCGCAGGCCTGTAGGATTTCGAAAAAGTCGTCGTCGTCAATGAGTTTATGCTCCACTGCTAGGTGGAGCTCGGTGACAGCATTGAAAGGAGGGCGGCAGTAACTCAGACCCAAACCGCGTAAGAATACAGTAGTCAGGTTCGGAGCCTCGCATCTAAATGCCAGTCTTATCCGATTGTCCAGCCTTTCAGGTAACTGCACGAGAAAACGCTTCAGCATCGGGAGATGGCTGTTGGACATCGATCTAAGAATATTCTTCATCTCTATTTCTGAAGCAGGATTGGGATACGTCCCGAGAAATTTGATAGAACGACAGCGGCTGTAATGGGGTTGCAGGATAGCTATAAGCTGGGTGGCCTCGGCATCGAAAAAAATCAGGTCTTTTGTGAACGTTTCGACATAAGATAAGTGCAAATCGATAGGGTAGTGCTTTGACCTGTCAAGGTAACCTTGTAAAGCGATCGAATCCCGAGGATGTGAGATATCCACGTTCAACCACAGCTTTGGTGCTGTAAAAGCCACTTGACGCCAATATTGCGATACGGCTCCAAGAACGAGAGGAAAACGGAATATGTGTTTCGAACAGAGTAACGTGTTCTGTGCCGTTTCGAAAATGTGCACGAGGAGTTCATGGGGCAAGTTGTTAGCCAATGTTGCTCCTCGACGTGAGGAGAAAGACTTTGAGAAGTTTGTGGTGATTTGATTTGGGGCTTTAGCGCCAGCCATTCCGTTGGATTGTGCGATAGATGAGGCTTGAGTTATATTTCGAGAGGTCAGGAAAGAGAAGGATGCAAAATTGTGGACATACCTGAGTGGTAGAATTGCACTTGTCTTGAGACGGGACTGATTCTGGACAGTGTAGACTGAGAAGTGCCGCTGCTTTCAAATGAAGAAGATCAATAATCGGCTTGTAGAAGATCACAACACCTTTCTTCCACCTCCTTTACTCAGCGCGGGACCATCCTCATCAATCGCGCTGCCCTCCCCAATCACCAACCGCGAAAATTGAGCGAAGGAGAAACATGGAACATTAAAACCTCTACAACTGAGATCGACGTTGGGTCGACGTATCGTCGCCTTTCCCTAGTCATTGCCCAGAAGCTAGACTAGGAAAAGGCCATCGATGATGTCGGACTCCGGAATCCTTTAGAACCAAAGGCAGTTGGGCCCAGATGTTCGTTTGCAGCTGAGAGCGAACGACAACGATATGGGGCGGCGGTGGGAGTTGGTTGGCAAGGGTCTGAACAATTCCAGGTTGGGAGCATACATTGGCAGACAGTTGTGAGGAAGTAGGCTTGGAACCCTCAGAACTAAGATTACAGTATGATTAAACTCTACATAATGTGTGTGATACAATTATCCGATCCAACTGCAATCCCTATGAAAATGTCGCGCCCTGTGGACCTCTCAACTCAACAGGCGGAATCCACTCCGGCACCTTCCCCCACTCAAATTTGGTAGCTTTGAACGCTTCCATGGCAAGTCCAGGAAGAATTGTGGTATAGTTTGACGGTAATTGAGAGTCATACGGCGTCAGGCCTGGACGGAAAGTTGAAGGTGCATTGAGGAAATCTGGGGGACCTTTAGCGGCTGGCGCAGGTTTGGTAATGGAGGGCGTGGATGAGACGGGGAGGTCGGGTTGGGTTTGTTGGAACGGGTTGGATTGCGACTGTGATTGGGAGGAAGTAAATGCGGACACGGTCTGTTGGGGTTGACCGAAAGCCGATATGGCTTTGTTAGTACCTCCCCCTGTGTTTTGGCCAAATGCGCTGAACGCAGAGGGTTGTGACGTTTGTCCGAACGCTGATTGACCAAACGCACTCGTGGTGCTGATATTCGTGCCTCCGAATGCGGATGTTACTGGGGCAGGAGCGCCAAACACTGACGTTCCCTGCGGTGGTGTTGTTCCAAATCCAGATTGGCCAAATGCGCCGGAACCCCCACCACCATTGGCCGCGCCAGCACCGAAAGGAGATGGTTGTTGGCCGGCGTTTGCAAACGCTGAGAAGCCTGCCCCTGTTCCAGCAGAATTGGTAGTGTTCGAAGTATTAGAAGCACCAGCACCAAATGCTGTTGGCGTCGTTCCAGCGAAAGCGCTGAAGGCCCCTGTAGCCGGTTTGATGACAGACGATGCAGCAGGCTGACCAAATGCTGAAGAAGTGCCGAACGCCGGAGGTTGACCAAACGCTGACGTGGTATTAGTGCTTGCAGCGGGCGTAGGGGTTTGACCAAAAGCTGGTTGGCCAAAGGCTGATTTACCAAACGCGGATGGGGTTGTGGTGTTGGCGCTGCCGAAAGCCGACGGCGTAGTTGTGTTGTTACTGAATGCTGAAGGGGTGATAGTAGAACCGAAAGCTGAGGGTTGCGTTGTGGTTGAAGAGAAGGCTGATGATGAAGAGGCGAAAGCTGAAGGGGTGCTGGCAAAGGCAGAGGGAGTAGTTGTGTTCCCGAAGGCTGACGGTGTTGTGGTGCTGCCAAACGCAGATGGCGTTGTTGTGCTACCGAACGCGGATGGCGTAGATGTGCTGCCAAACGCAGATGGCGTAGATGTGTTGCCAAAAGCAGATGGCGTTGTTGTATTACCGAAGGCGGACGTCGCTGTCGCACTCCCAAAAGCAGATGGCGTTGTTGTGCTCCCAAACGCTGACGTGCCGCCAAACGCTGACTGTGGCGTGGATGTACTACCAACAGCAGACGGCGTGCCGCTGCCAAATGCTGATGTAGTCACCGTCGAGGTGGAAGCCCCGTTTTGGCTCGCAAGTAGGGCAGGCAAGGTGCTCTGCTTGACTGCTTGGTCATATGCTTGGGTAAGATTAGAACGTGCATTCTGGGAGATAAGTGTCAGTTGAGCTCTCGACAAAGTTAATATGTAAATGTACCGCGTAAACCTGCTCTGCAGCAGATATCTTATTGGCTTCGTATGCTAACTGAGGGAAGGGCGAGTCAAAACTCTGTCTGATGATGAAGCGAGGCGACTCACGTATTCGTTGACATTTCCCGCCGCGATTGCCTGAACGGCCTTCACACGCAGTTCCTCTGGCGACTCGTCCAAACCCCCCAGCAGCACTGGCTCATGTTTCGATGGAGCAAAGGAAGAAAGTGGCCAGATGGGCTTGTCAACTTGCGGCGTGAGGTCGTTCTTCAGCGAGTCAGTGCTAGTTCAAACGATATTAGCGTGAGTTCAGATGGACTTTGGAGGAGAGTAACCTGAAGGGTAATGAGGGCTTTGCGCCTGCGTTTGAGCTTGAGTTCCGAGTATTTGTCCATCCTTGATCTATATTGCAATGGATAAACCCTCCATTAGCCAAAACATTCGAAACGCACTTCCAAAGCCTCCTTGTCGACTGGGGTTGACAGGTTGAGGATGTTCGTTTCTGCAGGTGTTACCGAACCGACAATTCCCTTTGAGAAAAAATGAGCAAATCGCCTGTTATTGCACCATATATCAGGACAGCAAATCAGTTTAAGGAGCGTTAACTCACCATGAAATGTTGAGGACTGATAGCTGAGTGCAAGCTTGAAGGAGATTGACTCGACTTCTCGACTTACTTTCACTGCACGTGCCAGATACATATGCCTGCAAACCCGAAAGCTCAAAAATCCATCTATGAAGTACTTATTTACAAGATATGTAATGAAGATACTTTGTAAAGAGTGACGATGCAATGTGGAGGTGCAGACATCCAGAAGTAGAGTCATGCTACCCAGGAAATATCAAGATTATTATCCCCACGGTGATCGATATCCTAGAAACTGGTTTTCATCATCACTATAGAAAGCGTCCCCACATTGTATCCACCAAGGGTCCGCCTCTACCACCGATAACTGATTCTTGAGCCAATCCATCCGAGTCATTCTTGGCACAGATGAAGAATCCAAGTATAATGTGTGTAAGGGGACACCTAAACGTTGGCGTTCCTCGACGAACTCATATAATACACCTTGGTTGCACCTGCCATCAATGTCGCGTACTGCGAGGGCGTGAAGCCCCGGCCACAAAGGGGCAGCTTCCTCTGTCATGAAAGACAGTAAAAAACATTCACTATAATAATTGGGAAGAATAAGTAACTCTATTCCAGGAAAGCATGTCGCTGCAGGGCCTAAAGTTTGTTGCATGGAATGAGCTTCAGCGGGTGCAAGGGTTAGAGACTTTAGTGCAGGAAATTTTGGTGGGTTGTGAGAGATATCCTCTTGAAGGATGATGAGGTCGTCCGTTGCGATGGGAGCAATGGTGAGTTCTTCTAGATCTGGAACAGAAATGGAGAGTAGGAACTGAGAGACACCCGTCATAAATCCAAAAATCCGTAGGTATCGGAGAGAGGGTATATGGATTAATGGCGGACCAGAAGGCCATGGGTCAACCAAATCGTCGTAGATGCACAATGTGATCAATGACTTGCAGGATCGTAACATCTTAGAGAAGTCGGCGTAGGGAATGGTATCGAGTGTAAATGCTAAATGAAGCTCAGTGGCGGCATTTAAAGGAGGTCGGCAGTAGCTTAAACCCAAGCCTCTTAAGCGCACGTTGGTAAGGTTCGGAGCATCGTCGAAAATCGTGCATTCCATCATGTCATACATGTCATCACCCTCGACGAGAAAAGTCTGTAGCATGGGATAATGACCGTCGCGCATCGACTCGAGGAGTCTAACCATCTCTGGAGTGGCTTGGCTGTATGTCCCACTCCCAGAGCTGAATCTGATGGAACGACACTGAAAGTAATGGGGTTTCAGGATACCGATGAGCTGGTCGACTTCGCTAGGGTCTATCTTCTCATCTTGGGCAAGCCTGGTAATATCATAGGTCAAGTGCAAATTAATAGGGTAGCCCTTGGCCCTGTCGAGGTAGGTTCGTAAAACAGTGAGATCCCGAGGATGCGAGATATCCACGTTCGACCACAGCATGGGCGCTCCAAACGCCACTTGTCGCCAGTAGTGCGAGACATCCCCAAGTACGAGAGGAAAGTGTCGAAATAGATGTTCTGATGGAAGCAGCATGGTCTGTGCAATTTCAAAAATATAGACCAGGATTTCGGGTGGCAACTCGTCGGTAAGAGTGGCTTGCTGGCCATCCCAGGAAGAAACCTCTAAGTTTGAATGAATTTCCAAGTCATCCAGGAGGTTAGCCATTGCGATGGATGAAGCTTGTGGGTATATGTCTAGTAATGCTCAGATTAAGGAGGAGAACTCTTACATTGACAAGCTGATTTGTTGCGTCGTCTTATCTTGCGGCTTGAATCTTCAAGCTCAAGTTGAAGTCGCTATGTAATAAGGATGATGGCAATCAAGTGCAAATGTTGTTGAAATCACTTTATCACCAATTACTACCAAGTCAAAAGACGAGCCTGCACATACCACGTTGATCCCCCCCAAACTTCTCGAAAGCTTAACTGGAGAAAACGGGGACACAATTGCCGAAGGCCTGAATTGAACTTTCATGAGAGAGGATCCCAGCTTCGTTGCACCCAAGAGTACGCCAGGCACATTGAAAGCCGACCGACGCAGCCACTGCCAGTGGCACTTGAATTCGAATGATTTCTTAGAACTCCAAGACAGCTCAAATGATTCTAGAACCAGCATATAAACCAGGAAGTCAAGTGAAAGTGCAAGTCCCCTCATCCGCTCTCTGCTTCTTAGGCTCTGTTCATGAAAGTTTCGTCTTCACCAAGCCAACGAACACGACTACTTATTCCAGTATCACCCCAAATCTTCCGAGAGGTGGCAACCGCTATGCCACGTCCCATGGTTTTCCTCATTCAGGCGAGTCCCTTTCCGTTTTGCGTCAACATTCAGTAGCGATGGTTTAAAGATGGGGTCAAGCTACATTCCGATTACTTTTGACGCGTGATACAAGGTGCGCTTCATGACAGCGATCCGGTACTACGAATCAGGATGTCTAACGGAGTCCTGTTGATGATGATCAGGCTGCTACGGATATCAACTATGTTACGACCTATCTGCACCCTTCCTTCAAATGAACGCTTCGTGGCTGTAATCTTCTCATGGGCGTGTTGCCTTGTCGCCGTCTGGGAGTTGCTTGGACAGGCTTCGTTATCATCTTTGGCGCAATGGCTCCAATTATCTGGTTTGAAAATACACAAGGACAAGCGCTCCTTGGGAACGGACTTTCTTTCAAAACAGCTCTCTAGAACGGCAGCTGGACGGTCGACAATTGGAAGCCAATTGATAATGTTTATTCGCTCAACCTTTCTCGACTAGCATTGGGCTCTCGATATGCTCTTTCCTTCGTTTACGCTTTGTACTTCGCGATTTCGCAAGTATGTATGTCAAACGATTGGATCTGTTCCTGTCCAGCAAACTACGTGACCTTGACCACGCGTAGCTTTGGCGAGAAGGATGTGCTGTGGGGTTGGGGAAAAGCAACAAGGCTCAGATTGGATACAGGCGTTTTTGAACGCTGTCCCGTCGTACATAATGGACACCAGTTCAGGTTCTTGCTCCCGCATGCGTCCCTATAAACTAGACTACCGGATCAGAATCACTTGTGGTCTCTCCGAGTGGTGCATCTCAAATCCGACCTGACCGAAATACGCAAGCTGTGATTGGTTCCCGGAATAAACCGGATGATCACATGATTTCGAAAGGCCAGCACAAAAACTTTTGACAACTCTTCTTCAGCACTCCACATACGCCCGCTGCTACCTCTCTCTCCCATTTCCTTGTATTACTTCCCTTTCCCCTCTTCATTCTAGACAATGCCTTTCGCTGCTGGTACGTTTCTCATTTCCAACAATATTCTGAAAAACGCCGTTGACAATGACGTTCTAGGTGACTCTGCCAAGGGTGCTTCCCTCTTCAAGACCCGCTGCGCGCAATGCCACACCGTCGGCGCTGGTGAGCCTAACAAGGTTGGCCCTAATCTCCATGGGTGCGCTGTTTCTGTTGTATGCCCTCTTGTTCATCGCGCGCTGACCCGTCATACAGGCTCTTTGGCCGCAAGTCTGGCCAGGTTGAGGGATTCTCATACACCGCTGCCAACGTGAACAAGGGCGTTACATGGGACGAGGAGACTCTCTTCGAGTACTTGGAGAACCCTAAAAAGGTGTGCTGCGGCTTTTGAGTGTCGGTGGGGCGTTGCTGATAACACGTCATGTGTAGTACATCCCCGGAACCAAGATGGCGTTTGCTGGATTGAAGAAGGACAAGGACAGGAACGACCTCATCACTTACCTCAAAGAATCGGTTCGTTTGGTTTTTGACTCTACAACACCTCGCTGACATATGCTCGTTAACAGACTGCCTAAGTTGTATCTTTTGTCGGTACTACACCTTGGATAGCCAACCGGACCCACTACAAAACATACCTAATATTATCTATGACTCGTTGGAGGCCCTTAAGCCCTTAGAATGCTCGACTGCCAGAGCACTGGTCTTAATGGCCGATTTAGATGACGGCTCTGCATTCACACACGCACATCATCCCCACTCTGCAATATATTTATTTTATTATTAGAGAGTTAAATATCCATTCTCCTCTTCTCGCCCATGAATGTGCTTGTCTATGCAGGACCAGAAGTCCAGCAACCTTCACTCAACCACTCCTTGTCGTCTCTCAAATTCATCCTCTTCCCGCACTACTCTGTTCAACCCATCACGCAACGAGCTCTCATCACACAACCATGGGCAGCCACATGTGCCCTCCTAGTCGTTCCACAATGTCGCGCCCGATTCTTATCATCTTCCGCGTCAAAGCCCATCCAAGAATACCTTGAAGATGGCGGAGCGTACCTCGGACTAGGAACAGGCGCATTGTACTCACCACGCGGACTTGTTACCGGATTTGCGAATTTGAATCTTGGGATATCGTCAGGCGAGGATACTCGACTTCGGTTCTTTGATAAGTTTAATAGCAGCTATATCTACCCTGAAACAAGCGGTGGCGAGGGGACACCGGGGCTCGTTCAGCTTCGATTACCTGATGGGCAGGCTTTGAAAGGAGTGTTCGATGCTGGTATCGGCAAATTCGTCGGGTTCGAGGATGCAAAGGGGGTGGTTGTGTTGGCTCATCACGCAGATCGGGAAGAGGGTGTTGCGGCTGCTGGTGTCGCTATCGACGTTAGCGGAGGCAAGATCGCGCTATGGAGTCCCAATATCGAATATCCATTATCGGAGGAACCAGCATCGTTGCTCTTGGCCCAAAGTACACCACCATCCGAGCTGGAATTGCTCGAAGTTGGCCGACGCAAGCTGTTGAAAACCACCCTGATCCAGCTCGGATTACAGATCCCTGAAAAAGAAGGAAAAAGCATCGCTCGTCCCCTTCCCCAATTCCTTACTTCCACTCCAACAAAGCCGCATATTGTATCTACCATCATTCAAGCACTTTTTCCTGGCTCTGGCTCTCAGCTGGGGACTTTCAAAGACGCCAATGATACCTTCCAATTTGTTGCTCTTGCCGATAGCTCAACGTTACTGGAAGAAACACGAGCGAACGTGTTCACGCTAAATGACCCGTCAACCTGGCAGCCCAAACATATCGTTCTATGCTGCAATGGAGAGCTCCCATCACGCGAGCTAACACCTCTATTCGGTCTCGATCTATTCTTCAGATCCTTAGCCACCGCTCGCAAACAGAAGGACCTACCAACCGACTCAGAGGGCAAGTCATGGGGTGTCGGCGAGGCGCTGCTTTACGGCGAAGCTATAACCAGCACGCAGACCATGTTGGACAAGTGAGTTCTTTTTTGTTTCTACCATTGAGATACACGTCCGACTGACTGTGTGCCGCTCAGAAACCCAACTCTACTCACCCAACTACCCACCCCCCTCCTCTCACTCGCATCGCACCAATTGGCAGGTCGAGGTCGGGGAAACAACATCTGGCTCTCCCCATCGGGTTGCCTCCAGTTTTCGATTCTCTTAAGGGTATCATTGGCTTCGTTCCCCGCGAACAAGCTCGTGTTCATACAGTACCTCTTCGCGTTGGCTGTTGTGGAGGCGTGTAGGGAGGAGAAGGTGTTGGGAAAATGGGGGGAGAGGATAAGGCTGAAATGGCCGAACGATATATATGCCCTTGTTGGTGAGGGTGAGGAGAAGAGGAAGGTGGGTGGTGTTTTGGTGAATACGAGTTTTTCGGGGGGGAATGTAGATGTTGTTATTGGTGAGGTTTTCTCTTTACGTCTTCACTGAGATTCCTCTTCTAAATTCTGAAAATCAGGTTGTGGGTTGAATATCCTGAACCCTCCGCCGATAACGTCCATCTCCCAGCTGCTACCCCATGGAAAGAAGGATGCGTTAAGCATAGAAAACACAGCTGCAGCTATAATGGCGACCTTTGAATCGATGTGGACCGTTTTCATCGAAAACCGCGGATCTTTCGAGCCATTCATGGATTTATACCTCGAGAGGTGGTTACATTCGTAAGTGTCCCTTCTTTCCAACAAAAAAAGAGAAAGCGCTAACGCGACTAAATGAACGAAAGCGACCAACTTGTAACCTTAACCACCACGACACCACACTCATTGGTGCGCATTACGGGTATTACGCCTGACCATGGGTTGTTGAGGACGATGCCGGAGAGGCCTACGGGGGGCCCGAGATTTATTGATTTACAGCCGGATGGGAATAGTTTTGATCTTATGGCTGGGTTGATCAAGTCCAAGTAGGCCGAGGGGTGCGTGGTATGGGATTGTCTGTGCTTGATGTTAGATGTCGTTCGGTGCTGATGCTACGCTGTTGAAGAAGTTGTCAAAGACGAGATATTGGACTTTGGCTGTCTTAAGGGGCGAGAGTCGACCTATTTCTTGACGCAGCCGGCTGAGGTCGGTTGTCGTTGAGTTATCGGTCTTTGGGGCAACCTCGCCCTACCAGGCCCTACCACCTTCAAGATACCGGCCTTCTCGAAATGGTCTATCGATATCGATCGTTATGGCCTTCCTCCGTAAATCCTTGTTATTGCCGCCGAAAGGAGCGCCCGCTCAATCGCACCGCAAAATCCAATGCCATCTACATCGCAACTTGTTGTTTAAGTCTGCGCGCTACTTGACGTTGAGCCTCAGCTGACGCTTGTCCGAATCAACTCGGATTCATAAAAGCAAAAGAAGCAAACTCCAATCCAAAGCAAGCGCAATGGTGTACAAAGTAACCCGTCGCCTGGTCCTCCGCACTCCACGACTCTCCGATGCATCGTCATACATCGCCCTCTTCTTGAATCCCCCAAATTTCGCGCACGAACCCATAAAGCCAAGTGACGACCTTTGCACCATCAACGGATGCTCAGAACAGATCAAAGCATTCATAGCTTCCGCGAATAGAGGCGAAAGTGCTCAAATGGTGTTCGTCATACCGACAGACCCCACAGCGCCCCTGCTGGACGAGAACAACAAGCCAATTCAACACCCCGTCATCGGTATGGGCGGGATTAACGGGTTGTTCATGAAGAACGGGTTAAAGTACGCTGATGTCGGGATTGTGATTGATTCAAATGAGACGAGGAAGGGGTATGGGACTGAGGTGTTGACTGAGGTTGTGAATATGGCGTTTGGGGAGTATGGTGCGGAGATTGTGCAGTTGGAGATTATGGCGGTGAATGGACCGTTTGATTCATTTATGAAAAAGAATTTCGGAGAGTTTAAGGGTATTGAGAGGGATGGGCGTTACGGACGGGAGAAAGTTTGGGAGATTTGGAGGGCTGAGTGGGAGTTGAAAATGAAAAGGGCTTCAAAGTAAATGTTAGGCACACTTCTTGAGAGCTTTACCAGCGGTTGATTCCTCTTTCTCATGAAATAAGTGGTGAGCGAGTTCCGTCACAGATTTGCAAAATAGAGGATTAGCAATAGGACAATGCTTAGGGAGATGGGGAAGCCATAATTTTGTTTGGTCACAGTGCGTTGCTCTCCTCTCCCTTCAACTCCCAACTGCACCGTTCGTTTCACAAAATCAATCCCGTCTCCCGAGTTTACAGGATAAGTAAGTGATCACATAAGTGCAATTCTACCACTCAGGTATGTCCACGATTTTCCATCCTTCTCTTTTTGTCCTCACAAAATATAACTCAAGCCTCCGACGGAATGGCTAACGCCCCAGATAAAATCGCCCAGACTAGTCGTCATGAAGGCATTTTAGACTTTTCAAAGTCTTTTTCCTCGCGTCGAGAACAAGTCGAGAAGCGACATTGGCCAACGACTTACCGCGTGAACTCCTCGTGTACATTTTCGAAACGGCACAGAACATACCATCCAAACGCTTATCCTGCCATTTTCCTCTCATTTTGGGAGGCGTATCGCAGTATTGGCGCCAAGTCGTTTTTACAGAACCGAAGCTGTGGTGGCATGTGGATATCTCCTATCCTCGGAATTTGAATGCTTTACAAGTGTACCTTGACAGGTCCAAACCCTACCCTATCGATTTGCACTTATTCTATGACAACGCCCTTTCGGATGTCGTGATTTTTGTCGATGAAGAGGTCACCCAGCTTACAGATATCCTGCAGCCCCATTACAGCCGTTGTCGTTCTATCAAATTTCTCGCGACGTGTGCTGAACATCCTGCAGAGATGGAGATGGTGATGATTCTTGGATCGATGTCCAACAGCCGTTACCCGGTACTGAAGCGTTTCCTCGTGCAGTTACCTGAAATAGGTGACAGAGTAAGGCCAACGGCATTGGGTTATGACGCTTTGAACCTGACAAGTGTATCCCTACGCGGTTTAGGTCTGAGCTACTGCCGCCCTCCCTTCAATGCCGTCACCGAGCTCCATCTAGCAGTGGAGAATGATAGAATTAACGGCGACGACTTTTTCGGGATGTTACAGGCGTGCGCGAAGTCATTGATCACGTTATGTGTCTACGACGATTTGATTTCTGATTGGCCTGCCGAAAGTCACTCTATTGCTATGCCTTCCCTTCGGCATCTACGCATTTTTGGAGATATGGTTGAAGTTTCCAGTGACCTGCTGTTATTGATATCCGCACCAGGCCTCGAGGAACTCACCGTTGTTCCCATTATCTGGCAACACCTCTCCCGACTTTCCTCAGAAGACCCTAACAATAGCAAATTCCCCGCATTAAAGTCACTCACCCTTGCGTCTGCTCATGCTGAAGCTATGGCATTAGGTTTGATGTCTGCGTCAGCGTGCTTCCCCGGAATCAGGTTGCTCATTTTTCCCAATTACTATAAGCAGTCTTCGAGGTTGTCTTTCTTGATGGCAGACGGTAAGCCTCGTTGGCCACAGCTTCATAGTCTCGCTGTGCGTGACATTGGTGGCATGCACGATGAAAGCGCATTATATGGCCTTGTCGAGGACCGCCAACGTTTAGGTGTGCCCTTGCGTACATTATACGTGGATTCTTCATCGGCGTCAAGAATGAATCGAATGGACTGGCTCAAGGACCAGTTAACGGTAGTGGAGGCGGATCTTTGGAAAATACAATGCCATGACGGTTTGTATCTTGGTGAAGAAAATCGGTTCACTGGATCAGAGAGGGAATCTTGGTCTTGATATTTTCGGGCTACTGCCACTACCTATGGCTTACACACATCGATCCCGTCACCACCTCCGACCTGTGGGCAAAGTTGATTCATAACGTCGTACTCGACTGATGGATGTACTTACATAAGAATCATTTTGTAAATAATAGAAGTTTACACCCCCTGTCTGCAAACACCAAAAACAACCCTTTTTTCGCCCAGTTTCGAGCGCAATTTCATTGCTTGTACCCGGCCCTGGGATATACAGGGATTTTGAGAACCATATTTCAATGGGATCATTCAAATATCAAATATCACTTCTCGCTCCTCCCCCAACCGTGGGTCTTCATAACACAGCCACAACCACCAGGCCTCCTCTGGCCTCTGGCCTCATTCCTCGTTCAGTTTCAATTATCGCAATGGCTGACCTCATGCCAACAAATGATTTTGGAGTCACTGGAAATTCAAACCTCGCAGACTTTTCTGATGTTCACAAAGCGACTCTTGCTGACGAATTACCATCCGAAATTCTCATTGACATTTTCGAAATGGCGCAAAACACATTCCTTCCATCAGAGGGACATTTACTCTGGCGCTTTCCTCTCGTTCTTGGGATGGTGTCGCGGTATTGGCGCCAAGTTGCCTATGGGGCACCCATGTTGTGGTCGAATGTGGATATCTCGCATGACCGAGATTTGGACGGTTTACAGGTCTATCTTAGCAGATCCAAGGACCTTCCTATTGATCTGCATTTCACCTATGAACATATGGGCAAGATTTACGTTAAAAGGCTCATAGGTATTCTGCGCCTCCATTATCCACGTTGCCGTTCTATCAGACTCGGCTTTGAAACGCCCCACAAACTCCCTCACCGGGAAGTTATGAGCATCCTTGACTCGCTGCGTGAAGGCCGTTATCCAATACTACAGTCTTTTCATGTGGAGGGCTTTGACAGCGGTGGTGGATTTTCAGAGCCGCGCGCAACTGTAGCTGACGCTCTGAACCTCACGAATGTACGCTTAAGAGGTCTGGGCCTGATCTATTGCCGCCCTCCTCTTACTGCGGCCACCGAGCTTCATCTGGCAATCTCAAGTTCACATAGTAAAATTCCCTACACCTACTTCTATGGAATGTTGGGGTCTTGCCAAGCCTTGATCACATTGTGTGTCTACGACGATTTGGTTTTTGGATGGCCTACCAACCTCCGAACCGCTCATGACATGCCTTCTCTTCGTTACCTACGCATCTTTGGAAACATGCTAGGTGTTTCTCAACTCCTCCTCTCTATATCTGCTCCGTACCTGAAGGAACTCACCATCGCCCCATTTGACGTGAGCGATCTCGATTTACTTTTTGTGGGAGCTTCTCGCAACACCCCCCGATTTCCAGCATTGAAATCTCTCACCCTCGCACCCATCTGCCCTGACGCTATGGAATTCAGCTTCGCTAACACATGTTTTCCCGGGATCAAGTTGCTCGTCCTTCCCAATTACTATAAGGAATCTTTTAGAGAGTCTTTCAAGATAGGGAGGCTTGACCCTTCTGAGCAACTTTGGCCTGAACTCGATGGTCTTGCTGTACGTGACATTAATGAGGGGCAGGATCAAGACGTGTTGTATGAGTTTATCAAGTTTCGCCAAAGTCTGCGTCTGCCATTGGGCACGTTATACCTGGATTCCTCGTCGATGCCGAGGATGACACGAATGGACTGGCTTAAGGACCGATTATTGGTGGTGGAGGCAGATCCTTGGAAGATACAGTGTCAGAACGCTTTCTATTCAGATGAGGAAGACCGCTTCCTCGGAGAGGAGGACTGATACCCAATGCTTTCAAGTTTTGTGGAATTTCATATGTCGATTGGTGATCTTTTTCAAGTCTTCAGTTCAAGGATCGGTAGCTCGTACTGCATCATTACATTTAGTCATGGTTTTCATGCCTTGAATCCCTTGATTTTGCTTGGAGCTTAGTCCTGGTCCTCATTTCCAACCGATGTGAAAAAGAAACCTGCAAATCTTGATGAAAATAAAGCAAGAGCTGATGCCATGATGAGGACTCCCAGATCAATGACAATTTATTCTCTGTGTTGGAATAGTACAATCCGGCATTTGCCAGTATATTCTCGCACTTAATTAATTAGTAATATCGGACTATTAACTTAGTAATCCCGAGTATGTAGATAATCGTCGTAATGGCGGGTTCCAGGGGTAAGGAGGCATTTCGTAGGCCTCTGCGCCAACTCAAAAACTCCGCTCGGAAATGGCTCAGCTCCGCTGAGCCTTTTCCCCTCGAGCTCCGCTCGCCAATCATGGCTTCGACACCGATCCCTGACTCAGTGCCAAAGTTTTGGCAGATGCTGGGTTAGGAGAAGTCATCGGTGTCGTTTCCATCTCCTGTGCTGGTCCTCTCTCTCTCAGACCACGTCTACCCAGCACAGGTAAGCGCTCCGCGCTCTCTATCCCTATGCACCGCATACTCACCCAAATGAACAGTGATCTCCACACAGGCTCCGCCTATCGTTTATTATAAACGCGTTCCAATCACTTCTCATTTGGTGAGGCATTCGTTTTATTGAGCATCGTTCACATTCTTACATTCCCTCTGGTTCAAGCTTCGTTTGCCAGATTGTAAGAAGTGTTGCAAGATTTATCCAGCTCAATACTTACACTCTGTGCCTCTCACAGAATCTTTCCAGATTTCTCTTTGGTTCACTGCTCGGTTCCCTCGCCATCCAAAACCTCCTTTCTTGAAGAGACACCTTGCTACTCGACCTCCGGTCCGACGTCTCTCCCTCAATGACCGATGTCAGCGCAGAAGCAACTCGGCAGCGCGCTCAGGCTCTCGAGGCTATCGTTTCCGATGCCGTGGAAGGACGGTTGCCGTTATCCGATTTTGCTAAACGCCTTCAAGATGCAGGCGCTTCTCCAGGCGAAGGCGAGGATTATCTACATCAACTCACCCAACGACTGGAACAGCAAAAGAAGGACAAAGAAGCTGAAGCACAACCAGAAGTTCAGTCTGGCGAACAGGCAGTCCGAGAATCCACTCCAGAAGGCCTCGAGGATGCCGAAGCAGTTGAGTTTCGTGCTCGGCGCGAAGCTCTCTTGGAGGAGGTACGCATTCGAGAAGCCGCTGATTGTCGCGCAGCAGTCGACACTGCCGCCTGGGCTATTCTCAACGCCAAGCTCTCTCGTTTGGCAAACTCGCAGGTCTCCAACGAAACTACATCCCTTCTCTCAGCTGACGACCTTGCAAAACTACTTGGAGTCGAACGCTCTACTCCCCAGTCTTTACCTGCTGGTGTCCTCGCTCTTGCCCCACATCTGGCTGAGCTCTCGACGTCTACCATCGCCGATCCCCACATCGAGGAGACTTGGAAACTACGGCAGGCGATTGGGACAGATAAGACCATCGACTCCCTCGTCAACCTCATGCAGGTACAGCCACTTGCAGACCCCATTCCTCGGTCTATCTGGCGTTTGGTTATCCAAGATCACTTCGTTGATTTTGAGAAGCTTTTCGCCTCAATGGATAAGGGGTATGACCACAACGACGAGCCTCGCGACTTTGGTGGAGGCTATGCGCTCGTCAAGAAGGAGCAGGCTTCAGCCAAGCGCCCCCTTCGATCTGAGTCCGAATGGGCTCGTGTCTTCGCAGCTTGGAGCTCGGCTGTTGTGCTGGTTTATCGCCACCGGTCCTCAGAGCTTCAAGGGTATCAGCGTATGGTCACTGATCTTTTTCGTGCAGTGCCTCATGACCCGTCGATTGCCATCGCTTTTGACGTCGAAGCTCGTGACCGCTACGCGAAGAGTCCTTTCCGCATGGACGATCGGACTCAACTCAACGTGCCACTTTTGGCGCGCATGTTCCAGGGCACTAGCCCATCTTCCAAGAAGCGCAGTAATCCATTGTCTTCGTCAAGCTCTCCCTCGAAGCGCTCATCAATTCCTTGCCGAAATTGGAACATGGGAATTTGTGACGCCCCTTGCCCGAATGGGTGCAAGCATGGGATTTGCTGCGAGTGTGAAGGCCAGCACCGAGCAAAGGACGAACCTGTCTGCAACACTCTCCTCCAGGCTCGACCAAGAAAAGGAACTGGCGGAGGCTACTCAGAGAGCAGCAAAGGCAAGGGAAGGGCCTAGGTCTATCAGTTCAGGGTTGAAGCGAAAGCTGGACACTCCACTCATAGATGTACCCCGCTTCCGACGACGTTATGTATGGTCTAACTCAACTAATAAACACCTCTCCCCTGCTGCCCTTTACACTGAATTTGCCCCCCCACTTCCTTCACCACCTTCTCACCTCTTGCAAGACCCTAAGATACAAGCATCACTCCTCGCCATGAAAGACCACATCAAAGTCGAGACACCTTTCAACGTCGACAGACTTGAGTCTATGCTTGCTGACCATCCAAACCAACCGTTTGTCCAATCAGTTATGACAGGTCTTCGAGAAGGATTTTGGCCTCTTGACGATGGAGAATGGAAGGTGGAACTCGAAGAAGTTGTTGACAACTATTCCACAGACGAAGGCGACCTTGATGCCATCCGCACCTTTCGAGACAAAGAAAGATCAGCTGGTCGTTGGTCTGACGAGCTCTCAGACTCTGAACTTTCACCAGGGATGAAGATGTCCCCCATGTTTGTTGTTTGGCAGAACGGTAAAGCGCGTGTCGTCACTGACCACTCAGGCTCTGGGATAAACGATGGGATTCCCAAATCTGAAGCCAAAGTCCAATATGATGACATGCATCCTTTCGGCCAGTCTCTTCGTGATGCGCACACAGACAACCCTGGTCGCCGCATCATAACTTTCAAGTCAGATGTCGCATCCGCTTTTCTCAACTTGCCGGCACACCCTCTGTGGCAACTTCGTCAGGTTGTCATCGTCGAGGGTAAACTCTACATCGTCCGTCGTCTGGTTTTTGGGAACCGTGCATCACCACGTTGTTGGTGCGCTGTCTCTGGACTTCTGTGTTGGCTGGCTATTCGAAAGCTGGGCATCTTCAGCCTTCACGTCTACATGGACGACTTTTTCGGCTGGGACTTTGAAGACAACCTAATCATGTACCACGGGAAGCTTCGTCCACGTCAACAAGTCCAGCTGCTTTTATTTTGGGAAGCAATCCAATGCCCTTTCGAAGATAAGAAACAGGAACATGGGAGTGTCTTGAAAATAATCGGCTTCTGGGTCGACGCCAACCAAGGCTCCCTCTCTCTTCCTCCAACTTCCCTCCTTGACATCGTTGACAAAATCAATGTCTTCCTGTCCACACCTAATCGCAAGCCCATCCTTCGTGATTGGCAACGGCTCGCCGGTCACCTCAACTGGCTCCTAAATGTCCTACCATGGGCTCGTCCGGCCCTTTCAGCGTTGTACCACAAGACCAGTGGAAAATCACGCCCTCTCGGTGCTGTTCACCTCAATGCAGAAGTCATCTCTGACCTCACCTGGCTCGTCAGCATAATTCCTAAGGCAGTCGGTGTTCGCTTCCTGGATGATGGTATTTGGGATGATGCTGCTGCAGAACTAGAGGTTTGGACTGATGCCAGCCTCACCCTTGGCATGTCCTTTGTATATGGGAACCAGGGCTTCATGTATGGGATCAAAAAGTGTCCCCCTGGATTGAAGATCGACATTTTCTTCTTGGAACTGGTAGCTATCATGTCAGCCATCCACCATGTGGCCTCTTTTCCCTCACCTCCTCGCCGTCTTCTCATTCATACTGATAGCTTGGACTCAGTTGCCATCTTCAACAGCTTACGTGTCTCTGAAGCTTTGCACAACGGTCCCCTCATGGCTATAGCAGGCATCATTATCGAATCAGGCATCGACCTCCGTGTTCGTCACATCCCTGGAAAGCAAAATATCAGGGCTGACCTCCTCTCACGTCTTTTGCTCGAGGAATATCGTGCAAAATTCCCTCTTGACCGCGTCCGCCTTTTCTCCCCACCACGGGACCTCCTGCCGGCGCGATGGAGGGGGTGCTTTTGAGCGCCCTGGGTGGGTCAAGGCCATCACGCCGGACTCGCCCACCAATGAAGCTATCTGACCTTGATAATCGTATGCTTCATTGTCAAGTCAATGCCATCGAAAAGTCGACAGTAAAAGGCTACGCTACAGGAGCTCGCGATTACATCGCTTTCTGCATGTCTCATCACCTCTCCATTGAACCCACTCCTGAAACTTTAGCTCGCTACATTGCCTATACCTCTCAATTCATCGCCTCTGGTCCAAAATATCTTTCAGGGGTCAGACATTTCCTATCTGATTTATATCCTGATTTCGACGCTAACCGTGCCCACCCGCTCGTCACCACAACTATTCGAGGGTCCAAGAAAATCCGCGCTGACCCTGTCCGTCGCAAGTTGCCCCTACGTCCTGCACACCTACAAACATTTCTGCTTATCGCCCGTGGCTCAGGGTCTTATGACGACCTCCTCTTTGCCACTATTCTCTCCTGCCTTTTCTACGCTTGCCACCGCTCAGGCGAATTGGTGCAAAAGAACTCAAAGGATCTTTTTGACTGGAGGAAAGTCATCAAGCGTTCATCCCTCACGTTTTCTCAAGGACGAGCTCAGTATCACCTCCCTTATCACAAAGGAGACCCATTTTACCGTGGTACTGACATCTTGTTCTCACAACAGGAAGTAGCCGACCCCGTGGCTCTTCTTCAAGAATACGTTGGTCGACGTGACTCCACTCACAATGCACGCCTTGCTCTCTTTTTACGGGAGGATGGCTCACACCCTACTCGTTCATGGTTCGACGCCCGTTTTTTCGCTGTGCTTAGTCGGGAATTTGGTGGACACTCACCCCGTGCAGGTGGTGCCACTTTTTATGCCAGCCTGGGTCTATCTGAAGATGTAATTCAAGCCCTCGGTCGGTGGTCCTCTCAAGCATGGAAGATCTACATAAGAGAAAACCCCTCAGTTCGTGCAGAACAGCAGCTTGCTGCAATCGGACTCCGTCTGAGGCGCCGTTAACAATTTTTTCTACGCTTCCCGCTCCCATCATTTCTCACCACCACCACCCCACAACAACATCAACACCACATCATTAGCTTACACTCTCAGCCCAAAAAATTCTGGGGCTCGCCTCGCTTCGGCGACCCCTTGTTGTTGCTATAGTCACCTCGTGATCTCCACCTTTGAACAGCGCAGCAGAGGTCGTCGTAATGGCGGGTTCCAGGGGTAAGGAGGCATTTCGTAGGCCTCTGCGCCAACTCAAAAACTCCGCTCGGAAATGGCTCAGCTCCGCTGAGCCTTTTCCCCTCGAGCTCCGCTCGCCAATCATGGCTTCGACACCGATCCCTGACTCAGTGCCAAAGTTTTGGCAGATGCTGGGTTAGGAGAAGTCATCGGTGTCGTTTCCATCTCCTGTGCTGGTCCTCTCTCTCTCAGACCACGTCTACCCAGCACAGGTAAGCGCTCCGCGCTCTCTATCCCTATGCACCGCATACTCACCCAAATGAACAGTGATCTCCACACAGGCTCCGCCTATCGTTTATTATAAACGCGTTCCAATCACTTCTCATTTGGTGAGGCATTCGTTTTATTGAGCATCGTTCACATTCTTACATTCCCTCTGGTTCAAGCTTCGTTTGCCAGATTGTAAGAAGTGTTGCAAGATTTATCCAGCTCAATACTTACACTCTGTGCCTCTCACAGAATCTTTCCAGATTTCTCTTTGGCCCTCCCTCCACTCCCTCTTTTTCTTTTTATATGAACTATATTCTCTATATTTTATTGTACTTGTATTTGGTTGGCATGGTCTGTAAGTAGCTTACACTCTCAGCCCAAAAAATTCTGGGGCTCGCCTCGCTTCGGCGACCCCTTGTTGTTGCTATAGTCACCTCGTGATCTCCACCTTTGAACAGCGCAGCAGAGGCACTAGAACATGGTAGATACATAGTAATTTAGTCCTGTGTTTACCGCGCCCCCAAAACCGCACTGCGAAATGTTTATGTAATCTTCGGAGTTTGAAACCACGTCACGTCAATATTCCCTCGTCTCTTTCTCGACTCTAGACGCGTTTATAGTTCCATAACCCCTCTTAACCGTTCGAATTCACTTCATTCACTATTTGACACGTGTTATACATGAAAGAAAGTGTTCGAGGTGTTCGATCGTACAAGAAAACACCCATAATCCAAGTTCCAGCAACGCCCGACTTCATTTCAGCCTTCCTATCGCAATCTGTACCTACTTCGTCTAATGTTGGCGTGTCGACACCTGCTCTATCTTCCCCTGAAACCTTTCTGTCCTCTTCACATTCCACCTCGCGATCAACCCTCAGCTCTCCTTTCAGCAACGCTGGTAACTCTTGGAGTCAACAATGGCTAATTCGAGCTCCACAGGATAATGTGCAAAAGTTGGACGCAAAATTTAAACGAATGGAAGAAATTATAGGAGACTCAGGCTTCGACACGATTGGAGAATTTCTCCGGATTCTATTCTACAACCCTATTCGTGGAAAGGATGATCCTCGCGGGACCACTCACGGCTTGGCTGTTGCTCGGTTCCTTCAGGGAAAAACCAACGTCAAGATGTCCGAAATCATTGACCTCATATACTCTCACAAGCACAGTGCGCCATCGTCAAGATCAACTCATTACTATGAGTGTCACGCTCCTTTCTGTTCCTCCATTACTCCTTCCGATATCCAACATGCGCGCCCGTGCTTGTTCACCTGGGCAACAAAACTTGTTGGAAAACATGTCTATCAAGAAATATTCAAACTTACCCTTAAAACCGAGGACTCTCATATCCGTGCATCAACCAATGCACGACGCCCACAGGAGAACGCCAATCTAGTTACTTGGGAGGCACTGGGGAAGTTGAGTATTAGTGGACTTTGCGAGAAATATAGGGAATGCGCACCTGTTTCTTGGTATCTAACTGAGTCTATGGCTGCATCTCGCAAGAATGGTGGTGTAATCACAAATAAACGCCAGCCCCATCCATTGTAAGTATCTCCTTGCCCAACTTCTACATGGTCATACTTATCTTGATTAATTAGATACAAGTCGGGGCTATCAGCTCTTTTATACTTGCGCGGAATCGTTATGCAAATGGAGACCTCGCGCTGGTGCTCGGCATATGGCACTTTGCCGCCAAATCGCACATTGACGTCAAACGTGTCTACAGCAGGTTTGGGAATATTGTAAGCGACACAACTGTGCGTAAGGCCCTCAACACCATGACTGGTTCAAGCCTTGCTTGTCTACAAGACTCGGTTAAGAATGTGACGGAGCGGGGAGAAACTGAGTGGTGTCTAGTGCTCGACAATGTCCAAGAGTATTGTCTGGTATACGAAGGGGGTATTTCGCGTGAAAGTATTCTTAAGGTTGGGACGGCAGCAACGACAATCCAGCTCGATGATTGCAAACCTGGCGCTTTTGATTTACAGAGTCACCTCGCACGCGTCGCTGAGAAGAAATGCACCACAATGACTGTCGAAAGCATCAGGGCGGATATTGACTGGACTCATGTGCACGCAATCCAATCATTGCATTGGGCTCGCGTTCTTGTCGACTACATCCCAGAACTCAAGCCCATGTCCAAAGAAATTTCAGCCAGGTTTCGCTCAGCACCGCTTGCCAAGCATCGCATGCACGAAGGTCGGAAAACTGTGGTGCAGCCGCTGGGAACCAATGCTGAGCGGGAGATTGAGACTCAAGGAATGGCGCAAGCTCTCATGGACTTTGACCATCAGATGGGCGTTGGGCCGGAAGCAGCAGACAAAGTAATCTCATGGGTTCGTGGAGATGGTGCTTCACATGCGACAACGCTTCAACTACAGAAGCACTTGTGCTCCATTCCTGATAACCACCAATCCTTCCGAAATCGTGTTTCTACTCCTGAAATTTGGCACACAAGATCCACAATGATCAATTCCATTTCTGCAAATCATTACAGACCAGCGACCTCAAAGGATCCGTCGTCCCTTTCTCGCAGCTCGAACACAGCAGGATT
This sequence comes from Laccaria trichodermophora, assembly GCA_018417955.1. Taxonomy (NCBI): domain Eukaryota; kingdom Fungi; phylum Basidiomycota; class Agaricomycetes; order Agaricales; family Hydnangiaceae; genus Laccaria; species Laccaria trichodermophora. Next base: position 2,464,670 of record JACTVC010000001.1, read on the forward strand.
CAAACGGCCCAGCAACCTCAATAGTTGTGATTACTACCCCACAGTACGAAGCATGACACTGATCTGGGAAGCACAAGTTCTCGATTGCTCGAGGTGTATCCACTCCTTTATTTTGACATTGAGTCTCTGATACTAAACAATGTCCAGGATATTCCTCGATGCTGTACCCGATCTCCTTTCACACTTTGCTCATTTAGCTAGTCAAAACAACCTGCCTTTGCTTGAAACACTCCTATGCTGCGCTGATACCCTTGTCAATCGGTACGCATCACAGGATGCATATGAGCAAGCTCTATCTCTTGCAGATTCGAATGATGCACCAACATCCATGAAAGTTTCTGTCAGGCAATCTACTACAATGTCGACGGTTGTAGATATTGCTGAAGGTGATCTACCTGCTCCTCCGATGGAAGATCTGCCAAAGGTTCATCAAGAGGTCAACAACTTTGACAGTGATCGGGTCCTTGCAAACAGCATTCTTTTCCTTCAAGATTTTGGTTGGTGGACCGAAATTGCTTATGCTGTTCCAGAGGGCAATATTGGACGTGTCTTTGAGATTTTGAAGGTAAATCTTTGCGTTTTCAATTTGTCATGCTTCAGCTGACATTGTCTGGCAAGATCTGGATATTCACATTTGCTGGGTCAACTCATCAGAACTACACAACCTATCTTCTAGAAGTGTATTGCCTCTTATGCTATGAGGCATCTCAGGACCTTCGTGATGGAATACTCAATAATTGGCTTGTAAATGTAACTGGTGAGCTAGGAAGGTGGATTGAAGCAGACTTGCTTCAAGAGCACTATAACCGCTGGCTTGAAGATATGGTCAAGAAACGAGGAGGCGATTTTGATGACGATTTCTATCGTCATACACTTTCACCAAACGTTGATCATTTCCTACGAATCAAAGAGGAGATCGAGAACGCTTTCACACTTCGTAGTCGGGGGAAGACACATACCTCACCCCATCTTCGTGACGAACTTCGAATTCTCCTTGCTCTCTTCAAGGAGGAAAAACTTCACCTATTCTGCTCTGGACGGACGCTGGGACATGCAGGAATCAATCAATTCAACGAAGGGCACGAGCGGTTAGATATGGGCAAACTTGATGATTTCATCTGCAAGTCGACAGCCTATGCAGATGTTATTGGCGAAATCCAGGCCTATAAACAAGCAGAAAAAAACTCCGAAGCCAATCAACCACAACCAGGTCATCCCGGATTCGAAGCCTTGTCCCCTCACATCAATGACAGCTCCAGTGACACCAACACCTCCACCAGCGAACCCACAATGCCCACCAACTTCAGCAGTTCTGAAAGCGACTCCATTCGTTCATTATCACCATCCTCATCATCATCTAGTTCACCATCTGAAGGTGATAATGACAACGACCCTAGTGATGCTCATCTCGTTAGCGGTTCCGACTACAATTTCTATTTGTCGGACAACCAACTGACTCACGCAACTTGGTACGAGCAAGAATGTGAGGAAGATGCAGACAACTCAAGTGACGAGGATGAGAGCAGTCATGATGTAGACTGTAGCTTCAATTCGGACAGTGATAATGGTGCTGAAGACGAAGGTTTGTTCGATTTTGAAGATGCTACTTGTGAATAATATTTTACTTCTTCCTTGACCGCGTTACCATTCTATTTTCCTTTCCACTGTTGTTTGAGGATGACGCTTCAGCAATTATAACACTTCGGCGGGTGCGATACTGTGGGCCAAAGCTTTCTTGTACCTCTGCAACACTGCGTTGAGGAGCTCTGGGAGCTCGTAGCCGCTTTGTCGTGTTAGTCGCCTCCTCAAGTGCTTGGCGTTTGCGACCAAGGGGTGGCACACACGGTTCGAGTGGCTGTTCAGGTGTGTCTTCAGCTGTTTGTTCACGAAACTCGACATTGGACAAGTCTTCTATATCAGTGTCTTCGTCGTCGGTGGCTTCAGCAAGACGTTGTTTCTTGTGTTGATTTCTGCTAGTATTTTGTTGAACGGTGATTGATATTTGAATCTCAATGATTGAATCGAACAGGGCATTTCCATGACTGGAATAATAGAACCACGAGCCGTTGAGAATTTGATCGAGTTCGGATGGGAAATGGATCACAAGCAATTTGTCGAGTATCAAGGATAAAACACGAGATGGGAAATATGATGACCGTGGGCGGTATTTGTGGGCATCAGACTTGCGTTCAATTTGGCGAATAGATTCACCAAATTTGAGTAAATGTTTTTGTGCGGCTTCTCTCTCTTTTTTCTTCAGCTTGTCTTTCTTTGGCGTTGCAGGAAATCGATGAGAAGTTCGAGGTGCTGTCAAGATAGGGAATGGAGCTGAACCTACAGGCAACGGGGATGGTGGAAACACAAGAGTGCGATTCCCTAACTGTGGTAGACAAAGTGAGCATGGTAGCTGACGACCAGCAGCAATGCAATCTAGATGAGACAGATCTGGACAAGAGGGATCCAAGGAAGGGTTGGCATAGCAGGTATTGATGCATGCGATATAACAAGACTTTTCAGTAATCACAAGGGCCTTACATCGATCGAGCACACGAGGAGTCTTGGTCCTCTTCTTGGATTGATTGTTGAGTTGAACAGGAGAAGAAACAGCTAGGAGAAATTCATATTGCTTCAACTGTAGAAACAACAAACTCACATGCAAGGAATGAACATGCTTCCTTAATTACAGAGTGATGTGCGAGGATGACACCTCGTCCAATTGTATTCGGATCCCTTCCCACACGGCCTTTCTCCTGCCATGACTCATTAAATGTCGAACCAAACCCGAGTGAGAGGCTGTCAAGAAGAGACTTCGCGTTGAGCCCATTGGAGAAAGCGACAGTCGATATAACAATCTGTAAGCGTGGTTCGGTCTCAAGAAGCTCTATTGTCTGCCTGTTATAATCAGCGGGGCAGATGCTGTGATAGACCCGAGCTCGGATGAGCTTGTTTGTCCCTTCAGGTTGCATCCGCCAGATGTAAGCAAAGACCTGAGAGACCTGGTTGACAGTTCGGCAGTGTATAATAGTTTTACGTCCGCTTGCAAGGTAAGGAAGAATATTGGGAAACTTGTCGCCATTGAGTCCATGAGTGAGGAATTGTACGGTAAACTGTGTATTCGGACACTCGTTAGACCTCCGGATGAGTACGAAGTTCCCTTCAAAGAAGCCAAGACTTTTGCAGACAGAAACCGTTGGTCGCCCAGGCTCGAGTGTTGCAGTGAGACCGACAATAGATACTGAAGCAGGAAAGCGCCCACGCAGAAAGGTTCCAATGGTCCCAAACGCCAAACGAAATGCAAGACCCCATTCGTTGATAAGGTGGACTTCATTGACGCACGCAAACAAGATGTTCGCCCGAAAAATTGGATGTTCCGTGATTTCCCTCCACTCCTTGTCGCGCAGGTGCTCAGGATCCACACAGATAACCTGCCATTTAACGCACTCCTTGATTTCTCCTGCCAAACGAATACCAGCCTTGCGCGCCTCGCTCAGGGTTTCTTTGCAGTACGAGAATCCGGAGATGTTGAGCTTCAAAAGCTCGTGAACCTAGTCCGAAATTCGTGAGCGGAACAGCAAAAAATGGCAAATTGACGTACTATATTATCTGCCAGTCCCTTGGTTGGTGTGACTACCACTCCGATTGGTCTATTCCAAGTTGGAAGGCCAGCTACATATGTGTTCAGGTGTTTGTTGTACTCCAGTAACACAAGAGTCGGTATCGAGAAGGCCGCCGACTTTCCCTCTCCAGTTGCGGTACAACAAAGCGAGTCCTTTCCATCCAGAATAGCCGAAACGAGCTCAAGTTGAACCGCATGCAGTCCGTTCGTCCAATTCGGTATGAGTTTCTTGACAATGGTATTGATCATATCGAGTCCTTCAGGGTCCTGCCAGCAGGGTTGTCGAGCCATTATTGAGTTGTCATAATGTATTGGGGATCATTCAAGATGTAGAATACGAAGTTTAACGTGTATTGGATTGAAAATGCATGGGCTATCGCGTCGAGAGCAAACGGCAAGGGCGCAATATTGACGCGACGCGGTTTTAAAGTCCGCAGATTACGTAAAGATTTCGCAGCGCGGTTTTGGGGGCGCGGTAACAAACAGACTTCATATATAGTAGTGATGCCACGGTCCGGTTTGGTCCGGTTCTCGCAGATTTTTTCAGAACTGAGAACCAGACGATAGGTCCGGTTCTCTAAAATCTTCGAACTTTGAACCGGACCTTAGGTTCAGGTTCTTTTGAGTCCGGTTCAGGTTCGGGAGTATGAGAATCTAGAACCGAACCATGATATCATAACCGGTTACTTGTTGTAAATGCTCTGTGGATATGATGTCATCATTTGAACAGTTTCAGTGAACCGGCTACTTGCACCATAGATATAATGTCAACAATATAGGGAAAGAGATATGACTATGTATATGTCTACGAGTAGTTAGACTGCCTTGTCTACAGCGTCAAGATCCTCAATGTCAATAGCCTCAATGTCCTCAAGAAGGAAGTTCAAATGTTTACGAGCCTCCTTTGCAGCCGCAATATGACCATTACGGTAGGCGCTCTTGAGGAGCTGGAGACTCTCGAATGCCGTAGGGTTCAACCGGTTGCGCCTTGCAGTACCAGTTATACCACCAGAAGAGAACGCGCGCTCGGAAGGCGTCGCAGATCCTTGGATAGCGAGGTAGTCGCATGCGATCCGTGCCAGTGTCGGATATTGAGGGCTGTGTTGCTATTATTAAACATCAGATCATAGAAACATGAAAGAGTCAACATCATACTTACCCCCCACCACAAGACAACGTCCTGCACATCCTCAAGGGGACTCTCGAGATACATCCTCAACTCCTCCTGAGGGTTGGTTTGCGCACGTTCTGCGTCTTTCCGGGAGCGCACAGCTGCCCGCATCCAGGAGTAGCCGTAGCTGCCACCCGCTGCACCTGCAACAGCTAATTGTGGTGTTAAGATGTGTATAGTTAGGTAGAATGTGAACTTATGGGCTGCACTTCCAAGCGCTCCCTTGGAAGGTGGAGGCGGCACGAAGTAGGCATCAAACTGCAACAAGTCAGCGTTACAGGAATTACAATGAACACCACCAACTTACCACTTCTTCAAGTCGCTCAAGGCCTGCTTTGAAGAAATCTTCGTCCCACTTCTCCTCAATGTACGCGACCTTGAAATTCGGGTCAAGAACTGTGAACAAATGGTATCAGTACTGAGAAGCGATTCAAAATAGCTGAAGAACATACCGAGACAGATAAAGTAAGCGTCAGTATCATCAATCTTCCTGTACCACTTCTGGAGGTTGGCAAGGCCGTCATCGAGCCCTTGCTTTACCTGAGCAAACTTTGGAACACGAGACATGTTTTCCCAGGATGTCTGGAGGAATTCGAGGATGGGGATTGTGCGGAAGACCGTTGGATGTCTCGAGCTTGAGAACGTTTGCTGTGCATTTGCAGGTTCCTGGTTTCCGGTTTAACATGTGCAAAGAGCAAGAAAACGGCTTACACACCTGGAGGACTTCATGCATGAGTTCGACCTTTTGCCAATCTTTCTTCGACAAGCGAAACTCCGCATAGGATTTGCCCTGCAGATCAGGGACACTGTCACTCTCATCAGCTAGAAGGACAAACTGATCCACGGCCTAACAGATACATTAGGGTACAATTCAGACCGATGATCACTTCAACTCACCTTTCGTAATGTCAGCAACCTCGCAAGGAAGGTGTGCATCGATGCCCAGCGGGTTCGTATCCAGCTCAATAGGGTCAGCGTGGGGACGTTTACATGCTCGCAGGTCTCGCGAAAGAATGCGCGAGCTTGCGGAGACATACGAATCTGATTATGGACGTCAGATCTATTTTTATTAAATAATAAAACTAAACATGTACCTGCTTGACAAGAGCAAGAGCTTTGCCAATTGCGTCAGAGAGCTCTTCTTCTCCCTCTTCCTCATCCTCCTCACCCTCCTCATCACCCTCATCCCCATTGTTTTGCAAGAGTTCGGCATCAAGAAGGTCAAAGTCAACCTCCCCAGCGATGGAAGCATTCTTGACGGCCGTCTTCATCTTCTTGATAAGTTTACTGGCGGAAGTCGGAGCTACAGCACGAATGAAATGCCCTGCTGCAAGATGAACAGTGTGTTCCATACAACTGCACATTTGTAAGTACGTGAAATGTGAGTTACCAAAGTGGACAACATACCGAACGCGACGTTCAACAGGGTCCCAGGAACCAGGTTCATCATTAGGGTTCATGAGCTTAGCCAACTCACGGATAGCGGTGTCATTGTTTGTGGCATTGTCGGCAGTAAACCACCCAATCTAGAGAAGGATAAGTAAGAAAGTGAGGTAGAGACGAGAGGAACGCACCTTATCATCAATGCCGTAACGTTCAACAGTCCGAAACAAGATGTTTGCCATGTTCGCGCCGGAATGATTGCCTTCGATAGGTGTGAATGCAAGCTGCTCGGATTTGAGCTCCCAGTTCTTTGGTTGATCTTCGGGGGCATCGATGTAGTGCCCAGTGATGGAAAGGTATGGATCGCCGGGCCCAGATGTCCAGGCGTCAAAGGTGAACGACACTTTGCCTGGAATGGACTAAGTTTTTTTGTCAGTGATGAAGAATAGACTTGAAATTTTTTACGTACCTGTAATTTCTCCTTGAGTGCTTCCTCCGCGGTTTCTGCTCGCTTCAAGATTTCTTGTCGAAACTTGGTGCGGTGAGGTATATCCTTCTCAGACAGGGACGGGCGCATGTAAACAAGGAGGCGTCTAAAGGGCCCTTTGTCGATCAGTTGGAAGGCCTGTTGAATTTAATTAAATCTTAATCTATAAAAGACCAGTCATCTCGCACCTCATCCTCACACACCACAAGTTCTATGAGATAATCGAGCAAACCATCAGTAGTGAACGTCGGAGGACGTTGTTGCCGCGTGACTACATCATCTAAGCTTCCTTGTTTCATCCTAGACATAAGACGACGTTAGTAGGTTAGTAGTTGTAAAGTTTCCAATGACTTACCCGTCCTTTGGACCTTCTTTTCCGGAGCGAAAGAAAACACGATCATGCATGTGAATGCCGAGCTTCTCGCATCGCTCTTTGTATACCGCAATGTGATCAGGATGTCTACAAAGACATCAGTAATGACGATACAGATAATGGGTGGGGATCGACGTTATACCTTCCTATGTGAGTCCTCAAGGTGGTGACACCACCTGTAAAGAAGCAGGCTTTGCGTTGAACACCTTTCGATCTCACTAGTGCCTACCACTTTTATGATAAAACCTGGGCATTTGCCTGCACAGTCTTTTCAATCCCCCCAAGTGAAATATGAAATGAAATGCCTAGGCTATTTCATTCTTGCTTTGCAGCTATTTCATTCCTACCCACCACATTTTTCATTTCTCCTTGGCAATGAAATGCATTTCATTCATTTGCCTGTGCTTTTTCATAACTTTTTCATTCTTTGCCAACTTTATTTCTTTTCTTTTCATTCTTTGCCAGTATCATTTCATTCTTTTGCCTGCGCTTTTTCATAATTTTTTTCATTCTTTGTCAGTCTTATTTCATTCATTTGCCTGTGCTTTTTCATAACTTATGTATTTGTTTGGTTATGATGGGATCAAAATATAAAACATGTGATCTTTTAGTTGCCTCAATTTACATGTTTATTGCTCAATTAAGTTAGATTATGGCCTCAAATACAAACAAATGTAAAGATCACAAGCCAGGGGTTGATTAGGTCAAACTATAGCTAATAATTTGAGAATACATATGTTTATTATTTACAAACAAATAATGTGTGTTTAGTTATGAAAAGGCTTAGAGAGGCAATGAAATGAGTTTCATTTTTTTTAAGTGCAACCCTAACCTCAAACATGGCAAACAATGAAATAATAAGTTATGAAAAGGTGCAGGCAATGGAATGAAATAGGACTGGCAAAGAATGAAAAAAAATTATGAAAAAGCGCAGGCAAAAGAATGAAATGATACTGGCAAAGAATGAAAAGAAAAGAAATAAAGTTGGCAAAGAATGAAAAAGTTATGAAAAAGCACAGGCAAAAGAATGAAATGCATTTCATTGCCAAGGAGAAACGAAAAATGCGGTGGGTAGGAATGAAATAGCTGCAAAGCAAGAATGAAATAGCCTAGGCATTTCATTTCATATTTCACTTGGGGGGATTGAAAAGACTGTGCAGGCAAATGCCCAGGTTTTATCATAAAAGTGGTAGGTACCACTCCCGATCTAATCAACTGCTGTGTAAATAAAAATTGAGATGGCGGATAGAAGTACCCACCGGCACAATTTGCACCAATGGCCCTTCTCAATTGCTCCTGTATCAACATTCTTATGCTCGTCATCCCGCTGGAAGATAGTTCGCACATCCGCAGTGCGATCCTGCTTGGTGCGTGGCATAGCTGCCTGAAACGAGAGTAAAAATCAATAAAATGATATAGGCAATAACTTGAAATAACTTACCTCCTGGTCGGCGATCGTCATGGCCTGAGTCTCGAGGTATGCCGCTTCCAACTCGTCGTCATCGCCAACCTCAGTTCCCAGGGCATCATCCTCCGCATCCTCCTCGTCGTCAGAGTCTTCTACATCCTCCAAAGGCGGTAAGTCCTCGTTATCTGAGTCGTCGGAGTCACTGTCGCCAGAGGCGTGAAGCTGGCTGGCGGACTTGGTGCCCTCAGTCTTGCGAGAAACTCGGCGGTCACCTATGCTGCTATCCGCCTTGCGTTTGCCGGAGGTGTTTGACTCAGCGTTGTCGGGATCCACAAGCCTGGCAGAAGGGCGCGAGGTGCGAGAACTACGTCGAGCGCCAGCAACGATGCGAGCGGGAGGGGCACCGTGAGAGAAGAAGGGGTGAATTGAGGGTGTGGGAGAAGCTCCAGGGCCAGAAATGGGCGCCTCGTCATCTGGATCGTTATAAAACGTGATCTCAGAGGCGTCCAGAAGGTTTCCGGTGGCGTCAACAGCACACCCTAAGTCAGACATGTCAGAGGAAGAGTGGGATGTTGAATACGGTGTTGTACTCACTGTTTTATACGATAAAAAAAGCCGCGGCGGGCCGATGAATCAGGTTCCACTGTTGCAAAAAAAATCGTGTTGCCTGGCGCTATGTGTCCGTCAGCAAAGATCTGAAAAAAATTCAACTGTGGACAGACCTTGAATGACAAGAGTATCGCGTCATTACGCGATGCGATGTCGTGCGGAAAAATGTGTTGCCTGGTCTCATGTGGTTGTCAGTGCAAATCGGGAGTCAAAGGGCGATCTCACCTTGTGCCACAAAAATTTTCGCGTTGTCACGCGCGCGTCGAGGGTGCACTCAAAATCGATCTAGGGGAAATGCACTCCTGTCAACGAGTCGAAAAGTCCTAGAGGTTGGAAAGAACTCACTTGTGTGCTTGTCTACTTCACAGACTCCTCTCATGTATCTGACTCCAAGTGAGATAGCCAAGACAGCTCTGAGGAGAAACTATGTAGTGATATTAACCTGGAACTCTACGCGCTCACGAGTTGAGGAAACTTACCTTCCAAGAATTTATCAAAAATAATGTACACCAACAGATCTTGTGCGTGTCAGAAGATTGAAATATTGAAAAAGACTGGAGGTGTGCATGTGGTGAGTGCAAGAAATGGACCGAAAGACCGATTGTGTCAGCGGCGATGCTGGCTTGCAGACTGTGTTCTGTGTATATTGACGCGAAGTAGGTTCACGGAGTTTGAACACTGTTGACGTCTGTGGCTGATGACTATGCTTGACTAACAAATCACATCGGTCATCAATTGGATTCAGTATTTCAGCCCCTAGTTCGGACCGGTCCGAACCCGTTCACATGGTGCCCTCTCCAAAGGAACGGGGAACCGGACAAATGGTCCGGTTCCCCCTAAATGTCGAATTTCAGACCGAATCTTGGTCCGGTCCTGCAAGGTTCGGGTTCGAACTTTGGTTCGGAACCTGACCGCGGCATCACTAATATATAGTGAACCAAGGTACGACTTCACATATATCGAAGTCAGTCTACGAGAGACTAATAGTAATTAGGTATATAAGGACTGTAGAATCTCGTACATAATAGTAGTTCATCCTCTATTTCCAACACTCTGCAAAAACACCACCTTGAGCACCAGTTGGCAATAACACTCGTTGGAACCGCAACATCCGCCTCTGAGTCAGTGTATTCAGGGTGCTTGATGGTGCACGCGAAGACTGCCAGATTTTCGATTATCTTTGTGCTTCAGGTGGCTTGGTAAGTTGATGAGAGGGTCTACATTTCTGACACTGCAAACATTTCAAGATACTGAGGTGAGAATATATTGAGAGTATTTTGATGGTACATAAATTTCTCCTAGAATACAATCCACCATGTATGTGTTTAGTATGAAAAAAGATATTTGGTTACTGATATTGAGGTATCAGATTAGTATTTTGATGATATTCAATGTCTTTTCTCAATACTGTATCAATACTGACTTATATATTTACAATATTGTGAAAAAGGCTTCAATACTATCAGAATACTGACATGATACTCTTGCATAAGTAATAAAATATATTTTTCCATACTAAACACATACCTGGTGGATGATATTTTGGGAGAAGTTTATGTACCATCAAGATACTGTCAAAATATTCTTATGTCAGTATCTTGGAATGTTTGCAGTGTGACTAAAATCTGAAAGGAAGATGGATGGATGTAAGAGTTGCAGATATGATCTGGCAAAGAGAGAAAAGGATAATCACATCTCTAACAGTTGAGAGCTCCTCAGGAGGAGTGCACAGTCACGCCATGACCAGGAAGTCGTTGTTGTGGCAGGATTTGGGCATCAGATGGTCGGTGACTGATTCCATGAACAAAACAACGTAGCTTTTGCTTAGCTTGGTCAACAAGAATCATTGTATGAACTCTCTTCCCTCTTATTTCCGTTCTTACTTAAGAACTGCCTAGATCGCAATGGCTAATACCCTCAGAACTAGTTCGGAAATTGAAAACGACTCGGAAGCCTTGACGACCTCCTTATTGGATAGTCAGAGGGCAACTCTGGCCAACGAACTACCGGCCGAACTCCTCGTGCACATCTTCGAAATGACACAAAACGTGTTCCTTCCATTTGAACAACATCCGTCCTAGCGCTTTCCTTTGATCCTTGGGGAGGTGTCGCGCTATTGGCGCCAAGTCGCCTATGGGGCACCTACGCTGTGGACGAATGTGGATGTCTCGCTTCTCCGAGATTTGGGCGATTTGCAGCTGTATCTTCACAGATCCAAGGACTCCCCCATCGATCTTGATATCACATTTACCCCGGCTCTACACCAGAGAGGCGTTGACACGCTCATAGGCATTTTACAACCTCATTACCGACGTTGCCGCTCCATCACAGTCAAGGCTGAAGCCTCTTACGAATTCACCACGGAGATTTCGAGCATCCTTGACTCAATGTGCAAAGGTCATTATCCAATGCTACAGCACATCTATGTGGAGGGCTCTTCTGATATAAGAGGTGAACAACCGAAGTTTGCAATGGTACCTGACGCCGTTAACCTGACGAGTGTATGGTTAAGAGGCCTGGGTTTCAAGTTTTGCCGGCCTCCTCTTACTGCTGTAACACAGCTTCATCTGGCGCCCTCAACTTATCCGCCGATTCGCTATGTTGACTTCTCCGAAATGTTACGGTCCTGTCGATCCTTGGTCACATTGTGTGTCTACGACGATTTCCTTCTCGAATGACCTACCCCTTTCTATGACCATGACATGCCCTTCCTTCGTTACATACGCCTCCTTTGTTGTGAGGAAGTTTCTCAAATTCTACTTTCTATATGTGCCCCAAATTTAGAGGGACTCACCATCGCTCCAAGGACCTCACAAAACTCGAAAGGGAAACTAGTGACAGTCCTCGTTTTCCAACATTAAAATCGCTCACCCTTGCACCCGCTTACGTCGACCCGATAATGGTAGACGTCGCCAATGCTTGCTTCCCAGGGATCAAGTTGCTTATTGTTCCCAATTATGACTCAGTTTCTGGCTCTTTTAGAATGACGGACTCTCGGCCATTTTGGCCTGAGCTGGATGCGCTCGCTGTCCGTGACATTTATGACCAAGGTGCACTGTGTGAGTTTGTCCAGGACCACCAACGTTTGGGTGTGCCCTTGCGCTGCCTGTACCTGGATCCCTTGTCAATGTCAAGAATGATCCGAATGGACTGGATAAAGGATCAGTTGTCGGTGGTGGAGGCAGATCCATGGAAGACACAACGTGAGGACAGTTTTTATCGAGATGGAGAAACCCGTTTCCTCGAATGGGAGTGAGGGATGATGAAACTTCTTGAGCCATTCATACCCTTCCTTGGTCATGTTTGCTCTTTTTGTTCTCATCAGCGAAAGCATAGGTTGCATGATGCTCTAAATATATGGTAATACAAAATGAGCTGAAGCGATGATGCATGATGCCAGACCCCTTCTCCTAAAATACTTCAATTTCCTCTCTCCAAAAACCCAAGTCCACCCGCGCGTATCTTGCCCGTGAAGCTCTCATACCACTTAGCGATGACGCTCATCGGAACCGCAACATCCGGAGACATCCCAGCTCCCCCGGTGAATCCTGAAACGTAGTTGAAAAGGTGCTTGAAGATGCGCTCAGCAAGGGCCGTCGAATCCCTCATCATATCTGCACCTGGTTCGGTGAGAGCTGATGGGAGAGTCTGTGTTTGCGATTGGATTTCGGAGAGAGGTTCGGTTGATAGGGCAAGGGTTGCGGTGACGTAGTTGTGCTGTGCACGTTGTTGTGACAAGGCGAAGAAGGCGTTTCTGAAAGATTTTCCATTAGATAGGCTGGGATACGATGGATGAAGTTGAGTTTGATAACAGAAAGAAAGATACTCACATCCCCAATAGTTGGAAACGTTTGCCAGGTCAGAAGAATGCACAGTCGCGCCATGACTACCTGGGAAAGAAACGACAGCCCATTTAAATTCGTAAAGTTTGATAAAAGGACGTGTATCACGTACCAGTACAAGGAGGAAGACACATATATGGTCGATTCGCCGCTTGGAGCTGGAAGTACGTATAGGTCTCACCGATCTGGGAGACCTGCCTGGAGGAGACGACCGGCTTCGCAGCTGTGTTGGAAGTGAGGATGATGGAATATGGCTTTTGAACGCAACGCATAAAACCCTGGTGAAGCACGCCGAAGTCACTCAAATGCCAGGAATGGGCAACGAGAAGGTTGAACTTACGAGTAAAATTCGACATCCACACCCAACCGCACCGTTTCGATAATTCCGTGTCTCCATAGCCAGCATGTCAAAATTTGAAGACGATATTGATGACCAGCTTCTTGAGTTCCCTGGGGTGATCGAGAAGAAGCGAAAAGGACGCAGCGGAGCCCACTCAAGACACTGGAGTTCGCTCAGTTTTGGTTGCTTGATAGACAGGCCTTGTAACGCGTGTTCAATGCTGGTATCGGTGAGTTCGTCGAGTTCCAGGATGGAAGGTGGGTCGTTGTGTTGGCTCATTAGGCAAATCGGGAGGGTGTTGCAGCTGGTGTCACTGACGACGTTAGCGGGGGCAAGATCGCGCCATAGAGTCCCCATATCATTATCGGAAGCGCCAGCATCGTTGCTCTTAGCCCAAAGCACACCATCTGGAGGGGATTGCTGGAAGTTAACCGGCGCAAGCTGTTGAAAACCACCGTGATCCAGCTCGGATTACAGACACCTGGAAGAGAAGGGAAAAGCATGCTTGTCCCCTTCCTCAATTCCTCCCCTCCTCTCCAACAAATCCGCATATTGTATCTGGTGTGTAAAGTAACCCGTCGCCTGGTCCTCCACACTCCACAACTCTCCGATACATCTTCATCCATCGCTTTCTGTTTGAATCCCCCAAATTTCGCGTACGAACCCGTAAAGTCAAGTGAAAACCTCCGCAACAACGGATGCGAAAATGCATCAAAACATTACTAGTTTCCCCAAGGAAAGGCGAACATGCCCAGTTAGTGTTCATCACGCCGACAGACCCCACAGCGCCCCTCTGGGACGAGAAAAACAAGCCGATACAACAACCCGTCATCGGTATAGGCGGAGCAACGGGTTGGTCATTGAGAACGGGTTGAATTACGCGGATTTCGGAATTGTGATTGGTTCAAAGAAGGCGTTTGGGGAGTATGGTGCGGACATTGTGCAGTTGGAGATTACGCCGGTTTATGGACCATTTGATTCGTTTATGAGGAGGAATTCTGAAGAGTTTAAGGGGGTGGAGAGGGATGGTCGGTATGGGAGAAGGTTTGGGAGATTTGGAGGGCTGAGTGGGAATTGAAAACGTTGAAAGCGAAGAAGGCTTCACAGTAGGTGCCAGTCGCACTTCTTTAGAGCTTTACCGGTGGCATGCTTGAGCGAGTTCTGTAACCTCCGTTGGAGATTTTCGGGAAGAGGACGAGTGTTTGTCCATGCTTTGCTCTCTTTCTTCAACTTCCGCTCCGTTTGCTTCGCAGAATCACTCCCGAGTTGAGAGGATAAGTACAGTAAGTGATCACACAAGTGCGATTCTACCACTCAGGTATGTCCACGATTTTCCATGCTGCTCTTTTTTGTCCTCACAATATATAACTCCAGCCTCATCTATCACCCTTGAATATTTGGCGGAATGGCTAGCGCTAATGCCATTGTCCAGACTAATCATCACGAAGGCACCTCAGATTTTCCAAAGTCCTTCTCCTCACGTCGAGAAGCGACATTGGCTAACGACCTACCACGTGAACTCCTCGCGTGCATTTTCGAGACGGCACAGAACATGTTGCTCCCATCGGGACGCTTATTTCGCCATTTTCCTTTCATTCTTGGAGGCGTATCGCGGTATTGGCGCAAAGTGGCTTTTACAGAACCGAAGCTGTGGTTGAATGTGGATATCTCGCATCCTCGAAATCTGACCGCTTTACAAGGGTACCTTGCCAGGTCCAAGAACTAC